>OY728147.1:1982844594-1987844594 GCA_963277665.1 Viscum album | reverse complement strand
TCATAGGTTAGGTAAACCAACTAGAACATGTCATTTTAGGGATTCCATGATCCAGTTTGTGGAATCTAAGAGATTGAACAACTAAGAAGGAAGGACCTATTAGGAGGGTAGAGAGCTAGAAAATGTACAAGAATCATAATGACTTTTGTTGTTATTGGAAATGGGATCAAGAGGTTACAATAAATACATAAGAAAATTAGAAATTAAACATTAATAAAATTAAATACAATTCAATATTAAGAAAACTTTCATTATTTTTTCCATGTATCATGCTTGTCATCGATATTTGGCTCTGGTGGTTGTGGATAAAAGGGATGATATGATTGATCAAAATATGGTTGATCCAGTTAATGTGGATGACTAGTTTCATATGCTATTATTTTTCTTCTAAAACAAGCTTTAGGAAAGAATGAGGGCAGTGTATCAAACATGGATATGGAAGGATGGCTCTAGGATCTTTACATATCCTTTAGTTTGATCCAAGTCCTCATTGAGTAATGGGTTCATTTGTAAGTTATTCGTATGTGAGAATCTAGGAATAAGTTTTGAGAGCTTTTTCTATGAGAGATTATGGAATAATATGTTTTGTTGGTTGACATTCATAATGGATTATTGGAGGAGTTCCTTTAATAAACCACGAAGGATGAGAAGATCCATGATCTACCATCCCTTCACAAAGAGATTATTTCAGTGTGGTAGATAGGGATCAATTTCAGGGACCTCCATTGATTTTTCAAGATTTTTTTTCCAGATTAGGAGTCTCGTGCAAGACTACATGAGGAGGAACTCTATCTTTTGATTGAGTATTCATTAACTCCTTTTACATTTTCAATGTACATTGAGGTTGAAAAGAAGTAATATTTTATTGAATGGATGAACTCACTAGAAGTTCTACCATGATATGGAAGAAAGAAATTTTTTTTGAGTGGTAGGGTTACCAGCAATAGGTCATAGAAACAAAGACTTTTGGTGTTTTGACAGACAGGGTTTCGACATCAAAAAAATCTATTTTGACCTTTTGTTCCTTATTATCTTTCTATGGGTATAGGTTTGATGTGTTTCAGTTATGGAGTTCTAGGAAATATTATGATCCCTTGTTTATAGGTAGTTCGAGCTTAGTTTGTGGTCAGTGCACAGGCTCATTATCAGCCTCAGTCGGAGTTGTCTGTTAGATAGCTTCAATTGCGGAGATAGTAGGATTTCACTCCACCAAGGAGAGATTGAGAAGTTAGAGTCTAACATCAGGATTATACTCTTTTAGGGTCCTTGACCTAGGTTTTTTCAGGGAGGGGGTATTTGTATGATAGGAATAAAGATCAAGTGTGGTCTGCTGCACACAATAGAGACAACAATTCCAGCAGGGCCATAAGTCATTTGAGGTATGATCAGTTTGTTTATGACACATGCTTGTAGATTGTTTGATTCAGTATATTCACACTCCTTTGTTGTATCTGATCTATCTCATTCTCTAGAACATGATTTTGTGATGCTTTCCATGCCATTGATCTTGAGTAATCCAATCAGATTCCAGACTAGCTCGTTTTATGTGTGCTGGGGATGAAAAATGATGATGGGAAAACATCTATCTCTTGGAGATATTTACTTGTTATATATTCAAGAAAATTATGTTATTCATGTAATATACTATTTTTATTCTATTTATTATATTACCGACATCAACTGGAGAGGATTCATGTTCTTAGATGGTGATAGACAAAATTCGGGTTTAGTTGGAGAGAAAGGTTTTTAGGTGTGTTTTGTGTGTGTAGAACAACTTATTTCCAGGTTTCATATGAGGATATTGTAATCCATGGACATTTTGATATTAGTGGTTCCCATTTTAGTTGGTATTTAACATATGTTTTCCCAGAAGAGGATTTAATTCTACCCCATCGACGTGATGTTTTGTTCCGAATAGGCTTGTTGTCGGGTGCTTCCCCAAATTCTATGGCCATTTATCAGATAGAACATTCTAAGCTTTGAGAGATGTTGGTCCAGATAATAGATCTTATGAATGAGGGTTTTATCCATCCTAGGGTGTCAGTATTTGGGGATCTGGTGTTTTTCACCAATAAGGTTGATGGTGGTCTAATGTTGTTTATAGACTATCACGTGTTGAATCATTTAATAGTCATGAACTGTTACCCCCTCGCAAGGATATATGTTATTTTTGACCATCTAAGATGTTAATGTTAGTCTAATAATATTGATAGTCTTTCTCGGTATCACCAGTTATGGTGAATGAGATAGAAATATAGAATATTACCTTCAAATGCAGGTATAGGGACTTCATGATTGTGGTCATGTAATTCGGTGTTATGAATGAACTCGATGTGTTCGTGTGGCTTATGAACTATGTTTTATGTAGGTTATTAGACTGATTTCTCATCATTTCCATAGATTTTATGTTAATAAACTTTAATTTATAGGTGGAGAATGTATACAATGTTAGAACTATATTGCTGGTTATTCAACGTCACAAGTTATATGGAAATATTTTTAAGTGTATCGTCAAGAATTGATAGGTTCACATTGTCGGGCAGTTGGTGGCATGGAAGGGAGTATTAGTACCACCATTAATTTTTTTTGAATATGATTCTTGGGAAGTACCCATAACATGCTATAGCTTCATAGTGTCCTTTCTCTCACTAACTATTTTAAGAGATTTGTAACCAATTTCACTCGAGTTTATTCCCTATTCACATCCTTGAAAGGGAAATGCTAGGATTTTGTGTGAAGTAATTAGTTCCAGGCAACAATTAGTTACCTAAAGATAAATTTTGTAATTACATCAGTTTCCCTTTGAAGGGGTGATGTTTGAGGTTTTATTTGATGTTTCTTATCATGGATTGGGATGTGTGCTGATGTTGTAGTGGGAAATGATATCTTATGGGTTTAGGTAGTTACTCTACCATTAAGGTAACTACACCACCCACAATATTTATTTTGTAGAACTTGTGTTTGCACTGATTGTTTAGTGGAATTACCTTATTGGTGAGTGCTTTGTCTTTTTCACGGATCACAAGAGCATGATTTATATGTTTTCCAAAATTAATTTATATATGATGAAGTGTATGTGGATAGAGTATCTTCAAGAATATGACATTAATATATACTACACCTCAAGAAATGGAAATGTTGTGTTCAATTACATGAGAAGAAAGACGAAGGAGGATGTTGTTTGGGAATATGCATATGTTTGGAAGTCGATCGATGTGTTAACAACTTTTAACATTTATTAAAGAGTAGATATAGGTAGAGGTTATTTTTTTATATTATAGTGTAATATTCGATTATGTAGTAGGTGGAAGAGTTTTAGTGGGGAGACTTATAGGTAGAGATTTTGTATAATCATGTTGGTTATGGTGGATATCCAAAGGGATGGCCAGAGGATGGTCAAAACTTGATATTATTATGTGGGAAGTAGATTGTTTCAGTGGGGATGCATGAGGGAGTCCTTCCAGAGTTTCGTAGCTCACATTTATAACTACACAAGATATATTATAATATGTGTCATTGTTTGAGGATGTTGTTTATGTGTCCCAAGATTAAATGGGAAGTTGTTATCGCTTGTGTTGAAGTTCATGGTTTTAGAATAGGTGATAGCTGAGCATCAGGTTCCTATAATATTCCCAGTGGGTTGTAACAACCCTTGGAAGATTTTATGTGGAAATTGAATTATGTCTTCATGGGTTTCATCATGGGGTTACCCAAAAATCAAAGAGGTTTCGATCCTATCGAGGAAATCATGGATCAATTGAAAATATAATCCCACATCTTAGGGATCTATGAGTATGTGGCCTTGGATTCCATTTCCAATAGGTATATAGATGAATTGGTGTGGCTGCATTGAGTTTTAAGCTCCATTGTCTTAAAAAGGGAACACATAGTTTACCTCACGGGTCTAGAGGGGATTACAGCTTCATTTTGGTCCACAGTTATACCTTAAAACTACATTCTTCTGTTTAAATGGATGGGCTTACAGAATGACTATCAAGATATTGGAGGTTGTATTGTGAGTGCGTATCTTTGACTTTAGCAGATCATGGGTATGACACAATTCCTTGTTATATTTTTATAATAATAATATCTATCTATATTCTATTAGTGTTGTCTCATTTGAGTCCTTGTACGGATGGTCATGTAATTTTCCATTCTTCTGGAAGGATGTTCAGAATATAGCTATTATAGGTCCCGAGGTAGAGGAGAGAATTATTGAGAAGGTTTTTCTTATTAATGATATGATAGAAGTAGCGTGAGACAAAAATATATCTTATGTTGATTGGAGGAACATTCCCATAGAGTTCTATATTTGGGACCATGTCTCATGGAAGTTTTCTCCTCGATGTGGTCATTGGAGGGTTCGTAGAGGGAGTAATCATTCTCCAAGGTGTGTTAGACCCCTTGAGTCATTGTGGTGAGTCGGTGATGTGGCATATTATTTAGCATTGCAACCGCAGATGGAGATGATTAAATTTCCATCAATATCTCTCTAATTTTTCAGTATTTTCATGTTGAATTACATGCCTTTGACTGGGGATAGTGGGATATTGAGGATGGAGCATCATTTGTGTAGTGTCTAACATAAATATATGATCGTACAGTGAAGGTGTTGGGAGGACATACAATTCCATTGGTTCTTGTGTTATCGATTAATGGTGGCCAAGAGGAGAGCACCTTGTAGTGATAAAAATAGAATCATAAAAATTACATGGGGTTGTTTTGAATTTTTTACTGTGTTTCTCTTTTTAATGTAATGGTTGGGTCCTCTTGTTTTATGAGATTATAATTTTCCTCTGAGATTGTGATGTCTGTGGTATGATTTGTGAAGATGTATCAATATGTGAAGTGGGGAAGACATGATTAAAAATCGAGACGCATTAAATATGATGTGATTAAACAAATTTGGTAGAGTTAGATCTACACATAGTGTATATTATCTTTACCTGGATGATAGTATTCCCACGATTGTGGTTTCAGAACCGCATGGTAGTTGTGATGGTGTAGTGTGCCTTATGGTTTGTTGGGTTAGTAGATGTCAGAAGAGGTGTTCTTGGATGTGGAGGTTTCAATACATCATTCAAACATAAAATTATTTTTTATCATTTAACCATGATTTGTTTAGTCATTTAATGTTTTCCATGTTGATCATGTTACTTAAGAGGTATATTTAGGAAAGGTTGTTTGGACCCTAACCCTCTCTTGTCCTTCTAGGTTGTAATTTAATTCTTAGGGAATTAATACTTTATGTGGTATTTGATATTATGTCTAAGAACTCTCTAGCCCATTTATTTTTGAGAATATGGTGTTTGGGGATTTCTTTGGAATCCAAGTGACTCATTTACAAACTTTTCAAGATTTCCTAGTTTTTCTTGTTTTTACAAGGTGTCTCACACGTGGAGTTACTCAATAGAGATGACTCACTAGTATTGGCTTATTGTATATAGATCACTAGTGGAGAATCACAGGAAGGGTATTACTAGCGGTCAGTCACTAGCAGTGACTCATTGGGAGTCATTCATCGAGTGGTGCTTCACATAATGGTAGCTTGTGAGTGATGCCTCTCCAAGTGGTGAAACTCCAAATAATGACTCTCCAAATGGTGACTCGTGAGTAGTTCCTTGTTGACTAGTGCATCACCCTATATTGACTCATATAAATTGTCTATAGCTACACCACTTTCACACTTTTTATGTTTTGTTTGACGTAAAATTCTCTTAAAGACTGGTTTTAAAGTATTTGCGGCCGAATCAAATCCCATAAATCATATATTTATTTAATTATGGTATCGAGGTTTTACTTAGTCAAAATATATTGTCTTGACTAGATCCACAATTAATGGAATTTCATAACATATCTAAATAAATGATCTATTTATATCATTGGAATACCAAGATATCCCCCCCCCCCTTTCTTCCATCTTTATTTCACTTTCTGCAAGGCTCCTGAAACCCTTCCTCCCATATGATTCATGAAATCATTTTGTGTCTCTTGATAATCTTTCCCTAGGTATTCTTCTACTGTATGTGTGCCCCTATCTTGTGTAATCAAGGAGCTGAAAATCACCATTTCTTCCATGTAGGTCACCCTTTCATCCCTATTAATTTTGTTTTATATTGGGTGAACAAATAATTTTTCCCTTGTGAATATAGTTGTTTCCAGGTTAATAAATATTACTTAACCATATTTCAGTCAACAAAAAAGGATCTGGGAAAATTAATGCTTGTTTTTGTCATATGACATTTTTTGTTGACATTATGAGTTGTATGGGCTAACTAACCTCTACAAATTATGTTTTTGGGGCCTTTTTTGTGTACATAGTTGTTTATGGAATTTAATTTATTCTTTCTGAATGATTATACGTGAAAATTATTAACAAAATATGTTTTTTTGCTAAATGGATTCTCGAGGATCATCTTTTTTATGTGATAACACATGAATTCAAAAGTGGAATTAAATGAGGAACTATTTATTAAATGTTAAATATATTATAAATCGGATCGTGTGGTGGTGTGGTTTAGTAAAATTGTTCAAATGGTGTAGGTTTTGTGGATATGGTAATCTGGGTGGGGTATTCATATGTGGGAGGGATGCAAAAATGTTAGTGGTTTAATGTGTTACTTAATGTTGTTTTGAATTAGAGGTTATTATGGTTGAGATGATAGATTAAGAGGGATGGTATTGAAGAATGATGTTAGAGGTTGTTATGGGTGATTTACCATTGAAAACATATAGAAAGAAACATTTAATATCTATTGGTAATATAATGATATATCTTGAATCGGTGTTAATGAGATAGGTTATCGAATGATGTGTCTTTACTGTGAAGTGCATCAATTTTCCATGGTTGTGGGTGTCTTTGGTTTTTTATTACTTAGGAAGTGATGGAATGGATAAATCAATTGTTTAATAGATAATGTAAATGATTAACTAAATTGGATGGGAATATAAAATAGGTTTTCTTTCTTGTTGTTTGGTGTTGTGAATTTTGAGGTAGAAGCATAGTTGGAAGTGATGTGAGGTGGAGGTTTATCTGAGAACCCATATGTTGGGAATGAGTATTTGGTATCATATATATATATATATATACATTTATATTAATTGTGATTTCTATATAATCCCTTCCCTAGTGGAGCACTCTGTTCTGAACACACCGATCATCACGTTGGAGGGTTTATTTTCCAAACATCTCGGTTAGTGGATGTATGGTAGGCCACCCACTCTTACCTAGTCCATATTCCATTTGGTGATATCCCATGATTAATCATGTTGTTTTTAGATTGATTGGCCTAGGTGTGTAAGAGGATTTGTGCTTTCCCATGTGTGTTCGAAATGAGATGAGTTATATTTTCCTATTTTTCTTGGGGATGTGGTTTGTTATTCTTTCTCATGTAACTTTGAGATTTGATGTAGTTCATGGCCTAGGTGTCTACATGTGGGATGTGATATGGATTGTGACAAAGGTTTGTTCAGGTGGGATGTGATGTGTTTTTTGGATCAGGTGTGTGGAGGTGGTCTGTGTTGTAAGTCCTAGGTGTGTCAGGGCAGGATGTGATGTGGTACATTCAGAAGAAGTAGGACCACGGGAGAGACTACTATTATAAATTAATATTTAACAAGTGGTAAAGTAGAGTGAGGTTCCATATCATTGATGTGATTTATATTATATTACTTTGTGTTATTTTTTTGTTATATTGTGATGTTGGGATAGTTATGGTACCTGTTATTTATGGTTTGGTTTTGTTATTTTCACACGGGTGTGTTAGTATGCATGTTTGACCTACGCATGGTATACATTGGTTTTATTAATGAGTAAAGATATATGCTCACCCAATGTATTTAAAACTATTTTCATGTTTCAAGATGGATTTTTAGACAGTGTTGGACCTTAATATTTCAAATCATTTCTGTTGTTTTGTTTCTTCTTAGCTTTGCTTTTGGTATAGACATTGGAGACTTTTGTACATATAACAGTTCTAATTTTTTCATTCACGTGGGATGAATTTAATCTTTTTAATATATATATCATGGAGTTTTCTGGATGAAAAATCATATCTCATGTTATTTTAACAAAAAATAGGGTAATGCCTCACATATATTGATATCTATATACCATTGTGTTGGAACCACGGTTGCTCGTTGCGGGAAATGGATTATAGTTTGGGTATATTTTCAATCCTCTCATGGATGATCATGGTGATAAAAAATAAAGTGATCATACAGTTCAATTCGTAAGTCGTACTGATGGTGGTGTCCCTTCTTAGTGTCTTCCATAATTTTAGGGTCTATTATTTGGAGAATTAATATAATTATGAAAAGTGATTTTTCTTAATGTCCATATGAGAAAATGAAAAAAATTTATTTAGTTTTGAAGATATGGAATTCGTGATTTTTTTTCATGAAGGATCAAATTATTGTGATGGTTTTCTCTATCATTACCATAATTTGAGCTTCACGAAAGGTATTTTTATAGAATAAAATATTTATAAAAATTGTAAAGGAATTGATATATTGATTACTTTATTTAATATTTAAAAGACATGAATCATTGCAATTGAGATGGTTTTACTTAATGATTATGAGAATAGAATCATTGTAGTAGCAAGAAGTGTTTTGATGGAAATATATGTGGTTATAATGAGCTTTGGAAAAAAATATTTTTCATGTAACATTGAGAATGGAGGAGACCCAGGAATATATTTTTCACCAACAAAGAAATCATGATGGAGGCAGTGGATCTTTATGAATAGTCGAGCCAATAAATAAGAGAAAACATGTCTTTATAACTGAAGAAATTTTCAGAGAAAATCCAGAATAACATTGATTTCACAAAACATGCGGTGCTCAATGAAACTTGTACTCTCTGTGATATTGAGCTATGCGAAAAGAATATTCTTGTCATGATTGATGTAAATACTTCTATGTATTGAGTGATTTCAAAAGAAGGGATGTTCTGCATTGGCTTAGGGAGATTTGTGATTGTATATTGTTCCACGAAGTCAAGTGAGCATGATGATGGAAGGTTGTTCATTGAAGGAAATAGATCTTCACAAAGGCATGTTTTACCAAGATGTCATGGTAGCCTTGTTAAGGAAGTGTGTTCTATGAAGATAGTGTAGCATTGTGAAAAAGTGAGCTTTATGAAGGAGCTTGGCATAAGTTAGTTTTTGATTATCAGGTTTAAGTAAAAAAGAACATTTAGTGTGCATCAACTCTGGTCTACTGTTCCAAGAGATTCATGTTCTATGTTAGGGACATATACATTAATTCCAAATCATTGAAGAGGCATTACTATCAATAAAATGTGTTATAATTCTCTCAATGAAGTGATCATGGGAGATTCTATGATAGTGATTCAAGGGATGCAATGAGCTATCCAGAAAGTATTTTAAAGGCAGTGTTCCTGGAATAGGGTTTCTGTGAACAAACATATGTATTACACAACAAGTGAAGATTAGTTGACTTTGGTATGACCATAAAATTATTGGCATATGCTCCTTGAACGTTTCCCTTAGTGGTGAACCTCGTAAAAGTGATGTGATTCCTTTTATCCTGTGATTGTTTTTTACTGCACATCTTTATCATACATATTTTGTGTGTTCTTACCAATGTGGGAACAAGATTAACAATTTTAAAAGAAAAAGTTGAAACCATAATTCAACCCTCCCCTCTCATGTTGTTCTACAGTCCTATCATTTTTATGGGAGCATATATGCTTCTAGTGTTAAATATGTCCATTCATCTCATAGATAACATAATTAAAATCAATGGAGTGTCCCGATTTTATAGAATCAATGTGTAGATGTGAAAAATAGGATGATATCTCTTCTAATATCTCTTGGAATTGATTTCCTATTTGATAATACGCAAGGAATAAAAGTCACTGATACTAATATTCTTTTGATTACTGATAAAGACAAAAAAATTATTTATGCGGATGAAAAATAATATAATATTCTCACATCATCTCTTTCTGATAAGATCTATATAATGTTAATGAGTTTCACATCTACCAATTCAATGTGGGGGAATCATGATAATATATATGAGGATACAACAAGGTGATGGAGGAAAAAATTCATGTCATTCATAATAGGATTGATGGTCTGAAGATGCATCTGGATGAAAACACAGATTTCTTTTTTAATTTAACTATTGTTGTTGTTGGAGAAATTTGAAAACATGGTGAAGAAATAAAAAACATTGATATTGTAATGAAAATCGTGATATGAATTTCAACTCTTTACAATAAGAAGTTGTTTTCCCATTTGATCTGATGAGTAGTTTAGGGGTCTATGAGATGAGATTCAACCCATAATATTCAATGACCCAAGTTCGTAGGGAAATTGAATTCAAATCCATGGACAGTCTAGGAATTCCTGGTGATAGTGTTGATGAGATAATGTGGAAAATGAAATTATTATATCATTGTGATGAAATTTAGAAAGGGTAAAGGTAAATTTCAGTGAAAGTTTCCTAGGACTTTTTTTCATTGTAGTAGAGTTGGGAACCTTGAATCTAGAAGCCCCAGAATGTTCAATAATGAAAAAAGAGATGTTGGAATCATTTAAAAGACTTAGAAAAGGTTTTTAAAAATGGGATACTTTACATCATAAAAGAAATTTTACAGAATTATATTTTTCTGTGAATAAGAATATAGTGATAATGAATTTGATGAAGAATAAGAATAAGAATTGAAATCTTGAACAGATGATTACATGATGGATACAATTACAAAATCAGAACCATATAATGATAATGTGGGAAAAAATTTGTTTAAAACTAAATATGATTTCAAGTTATGACTTAAGGATTCTATTTGTAAGATTGAGAATTAATGTAAGAGTAGAAAATTGTGGAATAAAATTGTGGAAAATCATCTGAATATGTTGATTAGTTAGAAGATGAAATTGGATTTCAGAAATAAGTAGTGAAGGAATAGTTAATAACCAATGAAGGAAAAGAATATATTATCGAGACAAATATCATAAATAACAAATCAAAAAATGTTATCAATGATATTACCTATAAACTTGACTAAAAGTCCAATAAATTTAAGGGGTTTGAAGAATAAACAATTACTCTGAGTTAAATCGAATGTGAATCAAATTGAAAAGAAACAAATTAGAAATACAGTTTGAAAATAATTAGATGTTGAGTTGGTGGAGAGAGATAAACATGTTTATGATGGATTTGAAAAGGTTATGAATGATCAAATACCTATACAAATGTTTTATATAATAATTAGTTGGGATTAAAATACACAAAATTCTGGAAAAAATGGTGTAGAATAATGGTCAAATTAATGTTACTAATGATGAAAATTTTCATAAAGTGCTGAAAAATAAATCCTCAATTTAAATAGAAATGATAACATAAAACTATCTTCAGAAAATTAGAAATGATATGCAGTAGTGATACCTTCTTATGGATGGATACCTGAGTAGTAATATAAATGATAAAGCATTTACACTTATAAAATTTTAATTTAGTGGCTATGTGGGCCATACCATTTCATATTGTGAAGAGGTAAGGAAACCTTTGAATGGGGAAGATCATGAAAGTGAAAAAGGATAAATAATTCATACCCTATGACTTACAGAATAAATACTGTCTTTTGATATTTTATTGTTGCTATAAAATTGTAAATAAATATATTTATTACATGAAGAGTATATACATGAACATTTCATATAGAACTCAAAGACAAGATAATATTCATCAACTAGATACTGTTTCTATCACAAATAGTTTTTCTCTTCTAGAAGAAGTGTTTGGGTATAAATAACCTGATTATGTGGAATATATATTTTTATGGATAATTGTTTCTTACACTCAATCTAATATCTCATGGAATGAAAATAAGAAAATTGTGAAATAAAATCTTGTAAAAGTATCTCTCAAAGAAACAATTAGCAGCAACACCTAGATTCTTGATAGTTTATTTTCATCTCATATGAATGGAAATGAATACCTATTAAATAATATTATGAAAACTGATTATGGAATAGTATGATTCAGTAATGTTGGTTCTCTAATGATTAAATGCAGTTGAATCATTGAACTAGCTAATGGAGAGCAGAGGAAGACATGAGTTCATTATATAGACAGTTTTCATCACAATCTCTTTAGTGTGAGTCAAATGTGTAACTCATGATATATAGTTACATTAAATAAAAAATCTATACTATAATAGGAATGGAATGGAATTCTCTCATGAAAGTTTATAGAACATATAGCCTCATATATCATGTTAACAGAAAATAGAACATCTTCTTTTTAACATTTGAAGAAAAAAACAAATTTTAGTGTCTATGATTGGGAAAAATTAATAATAAAGACATGAAAACATAAATATGTAAAATATATTCATCAATATTTCTAATCTGTATCATGAATTGGAAAAGCCTTGTGATCATTATATACGAGGGAAGTTGGTCTGCAATTCATATCAGCCAAAGGAGGAAATGAAATAAAATATTCTTGATCTCAACCATACAGACATATGTATAATGATAAATGTTGCTGGAATTCATAGATAATGTTAATTCATTCCTTTCAATGATGATTATGTAGAATATCTGGTGGAATTTTCTTACATTAGAAATGACATGTGTATGACTGCATGAAGAATTTTCATCGAATTGTTGAGAATGATACCAGATGAATAATCATTGTTTTTCTATCTTAAATTGGAAAATAGTATATATCTATTAAGATTGAAATTTTACTAGAGAATCATGGAATATCGTATGAGGTGGTTTCTATGAAAACTCCATATAAAAATGGAATTTTTGATAAATGTGATCGACAGGTGAAAATCTTGGTGATATTTATGTTGATTGAGAGTCGTATTCCTCAACATTACTAGAAAAGGGTTTTTTCAAGAGGTAGTGAATATTAAAAATCAAAAAGGGATTTATATGAGTGAAACCAAGACACTGTATGAGTTTTCGCATAGATGGAATCCATCATCTAATTATTTTTATGTTTTTTGAAGTAAATGTTTTCTTTGAAACCAATATGGAAACCAAGTAAAGTATGGGGATGCAGTATATGAAGTAATATTAATCTAATATTCAGTGAATATAAAATCGAACAAGTTTTTCAATAAGGGGATATGCATATTTTTGGAAATAAGTGTTGTTAAGAAAGTTGATGACAAGATCACAAATACTAGGAGTGAGACATATGAAAATTTTATTTAAGATGTATAAGAAAATGTACATGATATAGATTTTGTTGAAGTACATGAAAGAGTGATTGATTTTTAGAGGACACCACATTATATGGATTTATAGGAAAAATAAGAAGAAGAAACTATGGTTGAAAAAAATTATTTGGATCCTACCAAAACAAATTTAATAGAAGAACATGAAAAGTCTAACATCATTGGGAATTGGAATATACCCACATAGACAAGGGGTTGGTAGAATAATGAAAAATATATCTATCTATCAGTAGTGGAACCATCTTCATTTAAAAAAGAAGAAAATGATGAATCATGGGTTAATGACATGAATGAATAGTTAGACCAGATTAAAAAGCACCAAATATGGGATCTAGTTTAGGTATCTTAAGGTCACAATGTGATTGGTATGATGTGAATATTTAAGAAACAATTCAATGATCATGATAATGTGGTATAAAATAATGTGTGATTATTATTTAAAGTATATTCATAGATTTAACGTGTCTTTTTTGAAGAAACATTTTCATTGGTGGATAAACTGAAGTAAATCAGGCTATTTTATTATGAAACTATCCAATTAGGGTATAATGTGTATCAAATATATGGCAATAAAACATTTTCAATGATATTCTTGGAGAAAAAATATACAATGAACAACAAGTTTATTCCTTCTATAAAATGATGAAATGATGGTTTTTAGTTTAAAGTAAGCAATATATGGTTTTAAGTAAGAACCACGAGAGTGGTACTCGTAACTATATAATTATCAAATGAATAAAGAATTTAAAAGAGGTGGTGTGGATCAAAATATCTATGTGAAGAACATTCAATGTACCAACTCTTGGTATTGGAGTTTGTTTACGAAATTATTTTGGTTTCAATCTGAGTTCATCAATGGATTATTTTTTCAATCACATTAAATAAAAATTTGAAATGTCGTGCATTGGAGAACATAAATATTACCTTGGGATAAAATGATTCCGAATAATAAATCACTTTTATTTCTTATGAAAAGTATTCAAGGGTGTTCCTAATAGAATTTATTATCCCTGAATCCAAACCTATGTTCAATTGGACTGCAGTTGGAACTAAACATGGAAATCATTAGAATGTGACCTCTATAGATCCCACCAGGTACAATAGGATCAATGGAATCATACTATACATTACAGCGACATGTCCAGATATTGACTTTGCAACATGATTAACAACCCATTATCAAAATAATCTAAAAGAAGAACATATATCGGTAGTGAAATGAATCTTGAGGAATACTCAAGGTACTCAAAAATATGGATTATAATTCATTTCAAGAAGAGATAATGAGCTATCATCATTTTTTTATGTTGACAGGGTGGGATATGTTGTTAATATAAATTCAAAGGTGGTGGAGCATTCATTATTGGGAATAAATGTGTGACCTAATCGAGTAAGAAATAAAAAATTACTTCATTTAATACTACTGAAGAAAATTATATCTCGGCTAAAAAGGCATGCACTATGATATTGAAGATGAAGAAATAACTAAATAATATTAGAGATGAGGTGAAATCGCCAATGTTGATTCACTAAGACAACAAGAGCGTGATTGAGCTTATGAAAAATCCTATTTCGAATTCTCATAAGAAACACATTCAAATCAAATATCATTTTATCAAGGAAAAGGTTGAATAGAGATTGATTAAAATGGATCATTTTGAAACAAATGTTCATGTGATGGATATTCTGACCATGTAAATAGCAGTAACTATGTTTGAGAAACATCAGTTGAACCTCGGTGTTCAACCGCCTTTTAGTGCATAAGAAGTTCCTAGAATTCCCCTCTACCTAGTTGTACTGACAGTTATAATCTTTTTGTAGAATTGATTCAAGTTTATGGGAGAGATATGATCTTGGGGGAGTATGTGATGACCTCTATATTATACAATAAAAAATATTTGGGTTTATTTCTAATAGGGGTAGAAATGGATAAATTCAACGTGGAAATGTGGATACTGAAATAATTTTAGGTTTCCCTAATGTGTTTAATGAAAGGTTTTCCATGTTTTTCTTACTGTAGGAGATTGATGAATGGATAAATTCAATGAGTTACAAAGGGTGAGAATGTGAATGTAAAAAACAACTTGGTGTTGTGGAATGAGTCTGATAATTCATTCTTACACAAGAGGACAAAATTTGGGGATTCTTTATTGTTTCCTAATCTAATAATTTCTTAAATATACATAGATTTTAAGATTATGTGATTCCTTTTTATCTAGTTTTGATAGTTTTTTGTCCTCTATTGAATTTATCTAATGATTTTAAATAACCCCAAAGGGGGGGTATTTTTGGAAGCAATACTATTTTTTACTATAAATGGATTATGGTTTGTTATTGTTTTCAATATTTTCATGAATGATCAGGTATATATCAGAAAGAGAATCACTCTATTTTTGTCATATGAATTATTGAAGGTGGCATATTTTCCAAGTGTCTTCCAAATTTTTTGGATCCAAAAATTGAAGAATGGAAAGCATTATGAAATGTGGTTTTTATTGAAGGACTCATGAACATATTGAAAAGGCATGAGTTTTGTATAGTTTGAATAAAAGATTTTTTGGGAAGGATTAAATTAATTTAATGGTGTGCTCTGTGATTTTGATAATTAGAGCTTTGAAAAACACATTTTTCTAGAATCAACTCTTCATAGATATGGTAAATTGGTGGATTTCAAGAATACTTTCTTGGGGATTTTTATGATATAAAGCATTGTGATTGGAGACGGTGTTACATAATGATTGCGATAATTGTTACTCTATGGTGATAAGAATATTATTGACAGAAATCTATATTGTAATGAAAATATTTTAGAAAAGAAAATTTCTATGGATATTTGTGAATTGAGGAGCAACACGATTATGATTTTGACCAATTTGGAAAATGCGCTGGAGGCAGTGGATCATTTAGATTGGCCAAGCCTATAAATAAGAGGCTACCCCTCTTCATTTGAGATGAATTTTTTAGATAAAATATAGAATCTCTTTGATTTCATGATGCAAGGGGTACTATTTGAATCTAGTTTTCTATACAATCATGAGCTTAAATAAAGAACTATTCTATTCAAGACTGAAGTCAATACCTATAAGTTCTGAGTTTCTCATGAATATGGGATCTTCCACATTGGATAAGTGAGCTTCGTGAGGGAAGGTTGTTCCATGTAGTCAATGGAGATTCACTAAGTTATGGTTTTCCACAAAGGCAATGTTGTTTTGATAAAGAACGTTTTTTCATGAAAGAATGGGTGCTTTAAGAAGATAGTGTGTTCGATGAAGGAATGGTTACTTCACAAAGCAGTGAGAATTGCGAATGTTCTTTGGGAAATGATGTTTTTGAATATCATTTTTGAGTGGATATGTGTTTCTGTGTTCATATACTATTGTCTACAATTAAAGTAGAGTCCTATTCTTAGGTAGGGAGAAATACTTTTATGCCAAATAATGGAATAGAAATTCATGTCGACAAACTGAGTTAGACTACTCTCAAAATAATAAACATGGTGGGGTAAATAGAAGTGATCTTAGAGACGCAGGAAGTCATACATAATGTATTGTAATGGTTGTTTTCAAAGAATTGGGTGAATTTTAACAAACATGTATATTATATAGCTAGTGAAGATTAGTAGATTTTGGTACGACTGACACACTGTTGGTGTATTCTCCTTGTAAAAATTCCTTAGTGGTAAACAAATTAAAAGGGTTTTATTGTATTTATTCATGTTCTTGTTTTATTACTACACATATCAATAATAGATATTTAATGTCTTCCTACCAATGTGGGAATAATATCTAAAATATTAAAAGAAAAATTTAAACATTTATTAACCCCTCATATATCAAGGTGTCCCAGGGTGCTCCACCATAGCACTAGTGACTAACCTAGGGCCTGTTAGAGGAAGGAGTCTGGGGGTAATTTTCTCAGTTTTTTCATTACATGCCCATGAGGGTAATCTTTTGGGGTGGGGGTCATGACAAGGGGTGTGTGTGAATGTTTGTTTGGTTTCCAACCCATGTTCCATGGATAGAATCATATTCAGAATAAATTAATTTCTTATTTAGCCTTTGAACGACTAAATGTTTTATGTTGGATACACACTTCTAGGTTCTATTCACGCAAATTAAGATGTTCTATTTATAACCTAATATATTTATTTAATTAATGTAATCAATATGAAGAAATTTATGATCATGTTCATCCACTATCCTTCCAAGAAAACCAATGACCTCAGTTATCCATCATCCTTTTTATGCAACATTTAACGTCATTAAACATACAAAAAAATTTATATTTTCCTTATAATCATTTTCTTCTAAAAATAGAAAACTAATCCTCATGAGATTAAAAAAACTAATAAGATTCTTAAAATAGAACCTATCAGCATATGAAATCCCTTCAAAATTTGTATAGAAATTGAATCATTACGTTGGTACAATTTACATCACCCTATAAAAATCAAGTCAATTTTTTTAATTTAAATATAAAAAATGATTAAAACAGTTTTTATATAACAAATCTTCTTTAATAAGACTCCATCGTACATGGTCAAAATAAATATATTTATATATAACTAAATATAAATATAATAATTAAATATAGTGATATTATAAATCTTTTTATGATCTAATTTGATCATCATTTTAATCTCTAAATGATACAAAAGAATAAATAATGATAGATTATATATATTTATCTTCATTAGTATTAATCATCATTTCTCTATAATAATAAAATTTTATATCATGAATGTGGAACACTGAATGTCATTATAATTGGGATTTATGGAAATATCTAATTATATTAAAAAAATATAAATCAATCTACTCATTATTAATATTTAATACTCAAAGCTCGCTCTATATATATATATATATATTTGTTCCTATTATTCCTTAGGAATACCCCAGGTTAAAACCCTCATTCTTCATCCTCTACTCTCCTATGTATTTTTATCCTTCCCTCACATTGGAATTGGGGAAATAGAACTTCCGAAATATATTTTAAGATGAAAATAAGGTAAAAAGGAAGACAATTATTTAATTTTATACTTTTTTTCCTAAAAAACAATAGTTTTATAAATGGGTTATATAATTTCAATAACTAATTACATTTTATTAATAGATTTATATTTTAAAATTTTATTTTGAAAGGGAATATTTAGTTTTCAAAATTAAGATGCATATTTTTATTAAAATCCTCTCTATATGAGTAATATTTATAATCCTTAAAATATAATGTTTTCAAAAAACAACTTTTTATATAAAGGATAATTTTTGTTTCAAGAACATAAAATATATGATTTTTAAAAAAACATATTTATGAAAGAAGATTGTATTCGAAGAAATGTATTTATTAATATGTCAGAAAAACTATTATTTTATTTGATAGATTTACAATTTAAAAAAATTATTATGTGTAAGGGAAATCATAATTTTAAAAAATATTATTTTCAAATTTAGTTATTTTTCTAAAAAAACAAATTATTTATTGAATTTGGGGTTTTAAATGACAGATTTTACAATTTTATATTCTTATATTTTAGTAAAGAATATTATATATAAAAATATAATTTTTATTTATAATTTCTAGTATAAAATCCCATTTTTAAATGTATATATTTTGATCATGATTGAATAAATGTCCGTACTCTATAATTAACCTAAACATAACATAGTTTTTTATATTAAAATCCTCATGTTCTATTTATCCATTTTTCATAAGTAATATTATATGTAATATTTGTGAAATATGGGTTTACACTAACCCATTTCTTATCTCATAATAGAATATGTTTTTATAAAATATTTTATATAAAATTATTTTTTTTATCAAAATAATTTATATATTTTTCCAAGGAATGGATTTATGGATGTAAAATGACAAACTAAATCCAAATAAAATTGTTATATTGAAATAAAATTTCATACTTGGGTGTAGAAATAGATGATGAGGATTGTGAAGTGAATGAACTACATAATAGTGATACTATTAGAAAAGTCACATTTTTTTGGATAGATTTAAATTATAATGATTTACATGTATAATCATAATTGATAAGAAAATTAATTTTTTTAAATATTTTTTATTATATTCAAGTATAATTTTTTTTCAGTTTTTTTTAAATTTTGACAATAAATAGTTTTAAGCGTAATAAAAATTATTAATTATGGTTAAACCTGTTTCCATAATAATATTTCCTGAAAACCCTAAAAGTATTTTTCTATAAAAATATTTATTATATAAATGGTTTTTTATTTTTTATAAATAGAAATTATTTCCAATGTACATTTTTTTCAACAAAACATTTTTAAAATTATTTTAATATTAGGTGTGTATTTTTAATAGTTTTGGACAATAATATCAATATTAATGTTTTTGGAAAACCCTTGAGTTATATTCTGAAATTGTAAAAAAAAAAATTATACATTATATAAATGAAATTTTTTTCAATTGATTTTTATATTAATATTTTTAAAATATAAGCACTACTTTTAGAACCAAATTTTAGGAAATTTTATGCTCGCCCAACAATTCATAATGTGTTTTTAATTCTCATTAGATGATCTAAGTTATCTGGTTTCATTTTAGGAGAAAGAGTTAGTGAACCAAAATAAATGCTTTCTTTTTATATAGTGTAAAATATTATATTTTATAAATATAAATCTTTATATCCTAAAATAATAGAACGAATGGTTTTTTGGATGTGTTAAGACAATATATGATTTTTAGCTACTTATTATTAATAGATATATATAGAATTTTTTGAATCTGATACAATGTGTGGGTCTTGGGATGTCGTAAAAATAAGTTGAGAAAATAAACCATGTAAAACCATTATTCTAATGGTATTGTATGGTTTCAGATCATTGTAAATTTCATATCCATATAGTCATTTATTAATATGATATTGTATCAATCTAATAGCTCTTTATTCTCTATTAATTTTAGAAGTACAATGATGAATACAGATGTGATAGAGTATTTCTAGACAGATATCATGAAATTAGGTATTGTAGAATATGTATCCTAGTTCCATGTATATCAGGATGTAATGGGTGGGGGACTAAATTATAATGGTATGTTACAACTAAATCTCATAACAGAATGGCAAAGAAAAAATATTACTTTGGATTATAATATCCAACTAAAAAATGTATAAATATTATTTTGTTATTTGGGTTATAGATAATTAAATTCCAATGTCAGAAATCTTCATTACTATTATTGAATATTCTAATATTAAGAAACTAATAAATCATTACATTAATTAACTGTAATTTTTTTATGGAATACAATATATTATTGTATCTAATCAGGTTCAGAGGATTGCCTTGACATTTTTGAAAATTATTCAAAAGGAATTGGATATATTCTAAGATTTTAGAACATCATATCCTCATTATATATATGGAATGTCTGAGTGAACTGATAAAAACATAAAATATATTATTATATCTTATAATATTTTCCAAAATGGAAATTGGGTTCTAACATCTTAATATTGTTTAGTTTTTATATGATAATTGAGTTAACTCATGAATTCATATTGATTATTATGATTCTTATGGTATATAGAGGTGTAAAATCCATTTTCTAGGAATAAATTTAGAGAATGAAATATACGGGGAACAAGGAATGTTGATGAAATGGAAGTGATTGATAGATACTTTCAGCAACACATAAGGTAATGACAATTTCCACCAAAAGGTTTTGTTATAATAATTATAATAAACTAGATATCTAGGTTCATAACATAAATAATATTTGAATTTATACATTTAATAGGGTTATGAGGTGTTAGGTGAATTGAAATTTTAACCTTAGGTATATATTACATTTTTATATTCCTCATCAAGTCTGGAATGTAACTTGTCAATTGGGGCTTCGTCTAAACCTATCTCAAGTTCATGATGTGTTCTATGTACCTCTCATGAATATGTACATACCAAAACAATCACATGTAGTAAAAAAAGGTGATACCTAAAGAAAAATAACTCCCTTTGGATGATAACCCAACAGTGATTCTTGATCATAGTGATAATTTGATATGAAGAATTACTACTCACATAATAAATAATTTATGGTTAAATTTCCAATTTAAGGAAGCCAAATGGGAACCCCAGGATATTATGATAAAAATGTACCATTTTTTGTATTAGATTTATGGATATTTAGGGGAAATATTATATTTTTGGTGTTATAATGTAACAACACCAAATTATTAATATATTTATCTTCATTTGATAATATTTAGTTTTTTAGTTTGAATTACAGACAACATCGAGTTTATAGAAACTGTGATATGCAATTAATATATTATATATAGTGTAACAGTAATCACAGAACTATTCTATTGGTGGGTGTGAATAATTATAACTAAATTATTAAATTAAATATTTTTCACTAATTTATAGAATAATTTCAGTGGTTATCAATATATTATAAATTGATAAAAAAATAATTTTGAGGCAAAACTAATTTATGTCAGAACTTATTTTTCTATGAACACAATGTGTTTTCTATCTTAATAAATAAAATTAATCACTATTGGTAAATGGATTTAATTATATTTATACATATATAATAAAAAAAAATTCATTCATATAATATATTTTTCCAAGGTGTGGGATAAGAACAATTAAATTTTTTTGCATAATAGATATATTTTTCTATAAATTTCATTTTATAATGTTTTGTTAACTTATTTTAAAAATAATTTTTTACGATTTAGAAAAAATATAAAAATATATTTATTTTTTTAGAAAAATAAAAAATTATCTTACAGTGAAAATTTTAAAACATTCTAAAAACATTAATTTCTAGATGAAAAATGAAAATAAGAATTTCGCTTAAAATGATTTCATTAAAACATAGAAAATTTTAAATTTTATTTTCGAAGGTTATAAATTTTTCACTAGTAAAGTTATATAATTAATAATCAAATTTAATTCATAGAAATAAATATTATTTTTAATTTTTAGATAAAAACATTTTATACTTCAGAAAAACATTTCTTTTTAAACCCAATTTTTATCTCATTTTTCTTATTTTAAATAAAATTATATAACATATATGAAAAAAATAATCTAAAATTATTTTGATATATCTAATAATAAATAATAACTTTAATTAATTAGGTTATATAAAATTTTGGCGAAAATTATTTATAAAAATATTAAAAATTACATAAAATGTTTGAGGTTAAAATATTGATTTTCATTTTAATGAACCTGTGTTAAAATTAATTTTCCTCAAACATATATTTTTTAAATGATATATTGGATTTAATATACAGAATAATTGTTATAAAATTAGTTAATAATTCTATTTTTTTCCTTAAATGATAAATGACCTTGGTAAACACTACTTACCGTGGTGAAAACTAAAATAGTAATAGTGAGTAACCACAGAGGTAAAGAGAATATTATCTTTAAATTGTTTTTAATTTTTTATGGTGGATTTTTTTAATGGCCATATATTATCTACAATAAATTCTTTATAAATTTTTTATGTACTTTATTTTAGAGATAATTTTAATGTTGAATAGTTTTCTGTATTTTTAAATATGCCACTTCTTCTCACATATAAAAGGGAACCTCAGAGCTTCATTTATTCACACAAAAAAATCAAATTTGTTAAAATCATTCCTTCTTAAATACCTTCCCTATATCCATTAAAACATCATTCATTCCATTTTTATAAAAAAACCCCCTCTTAGTATTGTCTTTTGATAAAAAAAAACAGGATTCTTTAAAATATAGGTGTCATTCCTAACCATGGTTTTATTAATTCTTACTCCACCTTCATTTTATACTATTAAACCATATATATATATTCTATAATAACTATAAAACCTATATTGAGTCATTATTATGGTAATTTACTAAAATACATATATCTCACCATCTATCAACTTGGAATCAAAACATTTGATCGTGAGTATGATAGTCTATCACATTTCAAACCGAGGTAATTATATTTAAATAACCACATATCATGGATATATATAATAATGTATTTAATTTATATTATTTATATTTATTACATAATTATAATTTTAAAATTTAATCATGACATCTATTATCTTACCATTCAATCTTTCAAAAAATGATAGTGTAACTCATTTGTATGTGTGGCTTCCTCCTACACAAAGTGGTGTGATTTTTTTATTGTGTTTTCACTTGGATAGTAATAAAGTAAAAATTTTAATATATATGACCTATATGAAATAATAATGATTCCTAAAATTATACTTATTAAATAATTTTCTTACATTCAATCTGACAAAAAATGAAAATAACATGCATTCATACGTACAACCGATCGACATTATGAGCAGTTTAATTAATATTATATCTATAAAATTAATTGATGAATTTAAATATAAATATATAAATTGTGAATATATATTATATTTATATAATTATTCTAGTTATGGATATAATGGAACCTAGGTCAATGTAAATGGTCAAAATTGACTACACCAAAACATTCTTGGATAATCTATGTAGTTATTACATCAAAATATGATTTTAACAAAGACTTGTGAATAAACGGATAATAAAATAATATATTTCATTAATATATGATATGATATATATTATTATGGTTATAAAAAAAGTTTTTATGAAATATATATTTATTATATAGAATTTTATAACACGTATGATGGAATTCGAACCTAATGTAATGGATTTTCTCCTCACTTTTATTTTGGTGAGACACATGTTATATTCACAACATGATTCTTTTTTTACAAGGTGTATTCTTCGGACAAGTGAAAAATATGTTTGTTATTATAATAATTGTGTGTAGTTACATATAAATATAAATATATTTCAATCCCGGTTTTTATGATTCATTTTTATAAAAGGAGGAATCATAGTTTTATAACAAACTCATTATTTATCAGTATAATTTTTTATTATTATCATGATGACAAAATTTATTGATTGACCTCTCAATAATATCATTTAATTTCTAATACATGAGTTATTTTTAGAGAATAAATTTCTTATTCTCATATTCCCTTCATTAATAAATAAGTAAACCTAACCATTTTTTAAATAAAATTTTGTTTTTCTCTTTCATCGATAAAAAATTCATTCCATTACATGTCCATGATTTATAAAAAAAATTTCCATAATATTTTTACCTCACTAAAATTTTTATTTAAATTAATTATTACCCATGGTTATGTTTTTTCATAAAAGTTTAAAAGGACTATTATTTCATTTTTCATAAGTCGTACATCAATCATCGTAATGAAAATGTGAAAAAAAAATATTATCTAGAATAAGCGACATTAATAAAATATATTGATCTAATACATCTCAATATTTTAATATTAAATTTACATAATACATATATTTCCTAAAAGAAAATATTTTAGATATAAAATAAATTATTTTGAAATGGAAGGGTATTGTCCTCATGAATGTTTAACATGCAATTTTTATGGTATTAATATTCATCAATTACAACATTATTTGGTCTTTCATATATTTTAATAAATATATAATCCAATGGTACCACAAATTTTCTTTATTTTTATATTATGTTTATGATAATGATTGTCTTATTCATCGGATTTATTTTCCATCGGGAATGTTATAATGAATTGATGATGTTATAATGAATCCTGTTTAATTTCCATGGGTGGTGATATGATAATGTAATGAATTTTTAATGATAATATAAAACACATATTTATGGTTTTCATTACAAAAATGGTTTGCCAAAAAATAGATTTTTCTATAATTTATGTTTTAAATATTATAACAAAATAGATAATTATTGGTAACATATAGGTATTATTAAACCACCCTATAAATAATTTTGATGTTTCTGAACTGTTATTTGATTTAATTGGAAGTTCTTGATCCACTACGAAAAATAGATATTGATATATGATTAGTAATTATTTTATAGTCTTTTTAGATAACCTTAACATGTGAAATGGTTTATATACATAATGAAGTTTCAACATTTTAATTTCAATAAAATAAGGTGTGTGATATATTTATGATGATTTCTCACTCTAATGAATAATTACTTTTCAAACGATAAACCATTATGCCCTGACTCAAGTATATGATCTTTGGATGATTGGGTTTTAATAATGTAAATTATAGTGAATATCTCATCACCTAATTCTTATCTTAATCTTTCAAATTATAATCATTTGTTATCTCTCATGATTACTCTTATTGAACATCTAAGATCATAATTTATTATGATTTTCCACCTTATGAAGATTGGTTTTATATAGGGAAATTCTTTGAATATTAAAAAATGGGATGTTGTTGGGGGATATTGTGAATATATTTGATAAAATAAGAGGATTGTGTATCACGTATTCAATGTTACTAATTCATTATAGTTATCGAGTTAATATTTTTGAAATGTATTGTGAATGCATCTAATCATATGTGGCGTATCTGTATTATGTATTTTGGTCACTATATATATTTTTTGTGACACCATATATTGATGTCATTATTAATATTTTATGATATCTTCATATACATTGATGTACCTCAATAGTTTAAACAATTCTTCAATTAATTACAAAAATATCTAAACTAGTCCCCAAAAGTTTAAAAAAATTATATAAAACTAATTTTTTCCACCCATACTATTATTATCATGAATAGTATAATAATATATGGATTCTTGTATTGATTTTCACAAATATTATCATAACATACAGATCTACATGTCTAGTTTCTTCAAGAATAGATATAGAAATATCTTGTTTAATAAAACATATAAACATTTACCCATAACCATGATCGTCTAAACCATTTTATTGGTAACTCACAAAATACAATCATTTTATACCATGGGTAATAAAAAATAATAAATTGTTGATATCGAATTATCGGTAATGTAATATGAATATAAGATATTATATCATAAAAATGATGGAGAATAAGTGAAATATTTATTGATCTTAATAAAAAATTGTACGACCGTGAATGGTAATCATAAAACGTAATAGAGCATTGTAAAATTAAAAAAATAATTTGTGAATAATAATTAAAATGAAATGGTTCAAAAAACATATATAAATCATAAAACTTGTTAGAAAAAAACGAAATTGTTGAATACATTAAAATTAATCCAAGAAGATGAAATCATGGAACACTATATAAATGGTATGCATCCTGAACAATTGATAAAAATTGATAATGAATTTGGGAATGTGGTATACAATTATGAAAAAAATAAATTGTCTCACATCCTAATAAACAAGAATATTTGGAACACTAATAAAAGTATGAATACAACTATGAGAAAACCCATTATTATTATGCCTATATAGTCAATCTCAAAAGCCATGTGCCTAAAAATTTGAGAAAAAACATCATACCCACACCTATGTGATAAAACACATTATATGCATGCCTAAATATCTTAAGTGATATAACCTTATTAAAATTAATTGCAGTATGATATATTATCACACTTTCCATTATCCATACATACGAGTAAAACTTAAAAATAAACATCGTGAGATCATAAATAATGCATATAAAAATATTAGGTTTCATTAAAATTACAACATATATCAGATTATATAATATTAAAATAGCATCAAAAATATTATTTTAAAAATGATAAATATTTAAAAAAATTAATATGACGATCAAAAAAATCACGTCATCTGTGATAATATGTGAAAGAAAAATTAAATAGAAAATGAATTGGATTTCAAAAAAACTTTCAAAACATTAATGTTGAAACTACATAAAAATTAATTTTATAAAGGATTAAAAAATTATTAGAAACATATAATAAAGAGTTTAATATAAATAATAATTGAAAATAAATAATTCATATTATTAATTTTCTGTTTTATATTATAAGGTACTTATTTTTAAAAATATATACAATAATAGTCACTTCGAAATGATATAAATTTTACGAAAATACTGTCACAATACCTTGAGATCATTTTTTTAATATAATAATAATAATTTTAACAATGATATTAAAAAATATTTCTCAATGAAAAATTTTATTGGTTTATATATATTTTTATTTTTAGAGGATGGAAAATCATTTTGAATATTATGAATAAAAAGTATTAAAAAATTCAATGTTCTATAAAGGATATGATGGAAATTAGATTAAAATTAAATAAAGAGACTGAAATTATCATTTGAGAAATATTATTATTGTATTTTCTACTAGGTAAGAAATAAAATTGTTTATAATTGAATATAAGGACTAGGATAAAATATCAAATAAAAGTAATGATAATTATTCATAATTTTTTTATCAAACTGTTACTATAATTGGAGAAGAATAATTTTCAATTAAATATTTTTTTACCCAAAAATAAATTTTTAATACATTCTAAAATAATTTTTTTATAATGAATAATCCATGAAATAAAATAGACAAAGATTAATGATCAATACATATATAATATAATTGTTCCATGATAAACAACATAGGACTCGCATAAATTATTAATAAAAAATTTGAAATCATTTTAATAATTTAGATCAATCAATAACAAAGACTAAATCATATAAGATTTCTAGAAAATTAATTTTTAGTATATAATACTTATATATAATAAATATTTATAAATAATAAAACATGTCTCAATAATGAAAAGTTGAACAATATATCATATGACATTTGAATCTTTTGAATCAAAACCCCAAGATTTGAATATGATGTAAAAAATATATCAACGAGGAAATATAATTATATAATGATAAAAAACTATAATGTACTATTATTTACATCATACAGTGATAAACATGGTGTATATCATACACATTTACTAAGGGATTCATCTTTTAGACAAGGAAACCACTACATTTTTTCTGAACAATGTAGGATGTGATCTAAAAACATTTAAAATAAACCAAACTATATTAACGTACTATTTTAAAACCATATTAACACCTAACAACATTTTCAATTTTCTTTTATAATCATTATATACTTATATATAAGTTAGATTTTCATATTTTCCCACAGCAGGTGTTTATAGTCTTTTCTATTTTAGTAGTCACATATGTGAAATGTTAGTGTTCATTTTTAATATAAAGATAATTATTAATGTTTAATTAAATTAACTATAATTTATTTATAATAATTATTTATTATTTTCAAATTTATCTTATTAACTATTTAACCATTATATTATAATATAAAATCGATTATGAGCACTCATTAAATATTTTCAACATATGATTGTTTTTTTAGAAAATTGTTTTAAATATTATAAAATAGATAATGGAAACAATAAAATAAACTATTGACATATTAAAGAAATGTTTTCTATAAAATATATTTTTTTCAATCATCAATTATAATATTTAATAGCTTTATTCATAAAGGTGGTGAAAGCTGACAGTATATTTAATAAGCTTTAACTTTATTGGTTAGTATGGTTATGAAGTTCTGTTTCTAGACATAATATTATTGGAGTAAAATATTTATGAATCTATTTTTTACATTTATTTTGTTAAATAATAATTAATTTATTTTTTATAAATAATTTAAATATAGAAAAAAAAATTATTCCTAAGGGAGGTGGTAGTCCGCAAAATAAATGATTAACATTCCCGTTTGAAAAATAATATGAGGGGAGAAGGTATATATTATCTTATAATTTTTGAATCATAAATAAAATTTAATTTTAAAATTTATTTTATAATACCATCACTAATACAAAAAATGATTGGTGGTCAAAAAAATTAAAACTATCACATCGTGGATTATTTACTTCTCACGCATGATGTAATGATGATAAATGTTTTACATTTTACGTAAAAGAGATAAAAATGGTTATAAAATTATAATATTAATATATAAACACACTAATGATGATTAATTAATAATTATTCTATATATATGATTGGTTTAGAGATGAATTAATATGAATGTAATGATAAGAATGATGTGATACATATGTTGAGACATTAAAAATTCTCTTCTTGAAGAAAATATAATTGAAGGACATCTGATTGAATGAAATTAACAGATGCATAAGGGATTATAAATGAATTAAATGAGAAATTACTTGGACATAGATCTGTGTAAAATTATGAATTGGAGAAGATTTTTTAATTTCTGATTTTGATCCCCTATTTAATGGTGATGAGGAAGGATTTTCCAAGGAAAATAAATGTAATTATGATGTAAAAAATGAAAAGTCATTTAAGATTGGTGAGTTAGGTGATAGAATATTGGTAATACATTAGGCAAGACATTAAAAATTATCAAATTTTTTCAATAAGTTTTATTGATATTTTTAATTAGGAAAATATGGGAAACCATATATTAGTCATTTAAATAGTTAATAATATTAATAAAATATTAATCATATAAATTAGTTTATTGTGAAAAATATGTGTAACGCCCCGACCCAAGTTACCCAATGTTTCATCATTATTACGTAACACTGGAGTCATCCCATAATATTCTATCTTGAAATACCTGTTGGATTATTACCCTTCGAGGTACTAGATATAAACACACATTTTACATTACATTCTAAAATAGAAATACTAACACATTGTGTCTCCTTTTAAAAACTCATTTATCATAGCTTATTCCTATAGGTCAAACATAATATATTTCTTCAAATCCTTAGAAAAATAAAACAAAGGAAAGGGGTGAGCTCAGATTCTCAGCAAGGATAATAATATACTTGAAACTATAATAAAAAAACATTAACATTTAAGGCAATTCATAAGACTAAAACAGATTCCTTTTATACTTAAACATCATCATAATATGGCCAAGAAAAATCAAAAAATTACCTTTACATATTCACATGGATATTCTTCTAGTCGAATAATTACACATAATATCAGTAGATAATTTCATTATTATTGAATTCATAATTCCACACATCATAACCACATAGTCGTGGACTAATTCCTATACTGAAAATAAAGATTTTGTCAATTCCTTGTTCCATGAAAATAGTTTCCTCACAAGACCTACCGACACATCAATGGGAAATATCAGGCTCCACCTATCACTTACTATTTCTAATTCATTCCTCATATGAAAAGTGTTAAAACATAATATAAACAATCATATTAAAACTAGCATACTATTTGTCAATACTTTAACTACAGACAATGAATAGTATAAATATAACACATCTACTATTAAACAAAACTCATTCAATACAATAAAAAAGATTGTATTATAATAAATCAACCTCAATCAAAAATAAAATACAATGGAGGATTCTGACATAGATGAAAATAATTAGTAAAACTATTTGGGAGAAATATCCCCTTTTTCTTAATAAAATTTAAAAGTTACACTATGTATTAAAGAAGTCGTTTAGAAGAGATTTTTTATTCAAAGTGTCTCATACCACTGTGAAACATTTGAAAGACATTATATTTTTAAAACAATCATGTCCATATAATTAAATCCATAAAACTATTTTTAAAACATCGACATTAATGAGAAATACATACAATAATAAATCATTAAATCATTTAAAACGATATTTTAGTTAAAGAGTTCTTAAAAAAATAAAATATTATTGAATACAATTAATTGAGGAATAAAATTAATCAAAACATTATTATATCATGATAATAAAGGTATTCATGATATTATATGTCAAAATACAATATATACACCATATAAACGTGAATTGGCACATAACAACAAAGAAGACTCAATAAAATGTAAATTGAGACAAAATCCATTTTAAAGAATATATTCACAAATTAAAGATAATTCAATGAAATAATTATTTGTGAAAAATATAATGATAGTCAATATGATTGGATATTTAGTGTAAATCCATCAGATAACATTAACAAATTTTCTTGTAAAAACCCAATAACTTGGAGGTTTAACTCAATAAATGGAAATTGAGTTAAGATCACCCTTATCAAGTTCATATAAATGACTTAAGAATTTATCAATAGAGTTATTATGTGTAGGAAAAGTATATACACACAAAGAAGATTGGAAGTTACAACATAAATAAATAAATAGTGATTCCACACATAATATTGGAGTAAAATTACCAATGAAGTTTTCATAAAACCCAATGAGTTGGAATTGAAATTAGAATTTCCCTTTCATATTTGGTAGCATACGAAACAAAAAATCCAAGAAAGAAGGATCATAAACTGAATATTTAAATATCCATAAATTATTGTATATTACACAAATAATACAATCATGGGCATTACATACACCACACAAAAAAATAGCGGAAAATATAGAATGAATATCACGGGAATAAAAAGTGTGAAGAAACCCCATTACCTTGTACTTTTCCTTAGTAGATGGTACATTAACCTCCAGTATAATAGTTGAATCATTGTTATTAAATTATAAAAGAACAAAATACATAAATTTTGTATAATATATGATCTTCTAATTTTTTGTTGTTAAAAATATTTTTGTAGTATCATTGTTTGGGGTGTTAACTGGTTGATTTTTTTATATGTTTTGTTACTTAATTCATGTTTGTTATGGATATGATGTATTTTATTTATATATAGATAGATATTATGTTCTCAAATATTATAATAAATAATACAATTAAAACTATTCTTGAATGATTACGATGGGAAATGAATCTCATCACGTACTTGGTGACGGTAATCTGTACGTACGCACAAGCAAAAATATTATGCAATTGATTGTGAAATCATATTTACATTGATGTTATATCATATATAAATAATTATTATCATGTTATGCTTATTATTTATTTTTATTATACTCGTTATTATTTCCATCCAAATAAATTAGTGTTGAATGACAAACTACACCATGATGTGGAGACGGTAAGCTGTACGTAGACAAATATGGTGACTTTTTCATTAATAGGATGGATAGAATAATGGATATGGTTGTATAGTCATTATAATAACATCAAAATATGTGTATGGTAATGGATTTATTAATTTTATATGGAAACAACAATGAAATATGAAGTGGAAGATGAGACAAACTTTTAAAGAGGTGGTGAAATTATTACCTATTCTTCGGGTGATTCCATTTGATTTAATCAAAAGAGCTCCATTGGTTACCTTTTTTGTCAAATTATGGACTCTAGGTTTATTTGAGGGTAGTTGGGAGGATATTGTATCAGGTTTCAGCTGATCCAAATGGCTTTGGATGTGTGAAATTAAGAGAAAGGAATGTACCCTTTTATAAGAGAGGCGATGGTCAATTTAAGAAAAACATGAAATATTATTTTGTTATAAAATAATTTTCAGTTTATAATTTCTCCTAATGGATTTATTTTAAGGATACGGTAGGTATAGGTCTAAAACCTCTCAACCAATATGTTTTATTCTTGTTTATTTCACCATATTAACTTTATCAATTTTATTTAACTCTTAGTTAAATGGTTTATTTTTTACCATGTCTTTTGAGATTATTATAATACATGGTTAATAAACATACTAGAAAAGGTCAAGTGAACCTAAATTGGTTCATTAATTACATATTGGTCATTATAAAATTTTTTTCCTAACTTTATATTTTTAGTAATATTATATCATTTAATAATATAGTATTTGTTTTAAAAAACCAATCATGTCAATTTTGACACTATTTAGTATTTGTTTTTTATGAAAATAAAAATAACATGATTAATTAGAAAAAATAAATTAAATCTAACCTAAAATGTTATATTAACCTTTAAAATTAGTATAATTCATCAAAATTAAATATTTACATTTATTATGATAATTATAACTTCAATTATTTTAATCATTCATTAATAAGGTAGTTACTGCATTATCACTGTTCCATAAATAAATTTAATTATGCAATGACTAAAAATTATAAATACAATTCCATGATATATGAAATATTATTAAATTTATAATTAATATTTATAGTCTAATTAATCTTAGCTATAACCTTATAATAAAAATGATTTAGTTATTAATCTTTGAATTTATCAAATTCAACTCTTCGATAAATAAAATATAATAAATGTTCTAATATATTCCATGTGGATAAAGAAGTATCATATTTTTGTCCTATGGTTGATTTTGGCCGAAATACACTTATCTAGAAGAATTAGAACCCATTTTAGGGTAATTTTAATTTCATTTTTACCTTTAATTACCATATTTACTTTTAATCATGGTAACTAAAATTCAAAAGTAACTATTAATGAAAAATATTATTTCCATTCTATTGAAATAAATTTTATATAAAAATTTAAACTATGTATCTCATGTTTTTTAAAATTCAATTCAAAGAATTTGTAAAATTATGTTTTATGAAAATTTTTAAATTTTCTTAGAAGGTGAGTAAAAGATGGTAAAAATTTCAATAAAATTTTATATTTCTAATCTTATGATAAAATGAATTATATGAATTATATTGCACTAATATTGGTATTATTTAAGAATTATTAATGTAATATTAATTTAAATTTTAAATAAATATTTAAAAAATCAGCTTTAAATAATAACATATAGTTTTTCACTATTCATAATGAATTGAATGTTTTTAGAAAAATACAAAAAAATTAACTCAAAGTTAATTTTGATATTCCAAATTAAAAAATGAAGTCTAAATTACCAAATTTCAAACATAAATGTTTTATTAATTAATTTAAAAAATACTCCCATTCTCAATACCCGAAAGTGGGTTTTTGATAACTTAAAACATTCAAAAAACTATTTTCTGTTTATGTGAAAAATAAATTTAAAATTACTTCTAATGAATATTTTTTATTAAAAGATAAGAAATATTCTAATTATACTTAGTAACCATTAAAATTTATAATTTATCACAATAAATGATTTGATATGAACGTTGTTTTAAATTAAAATTTATTGTTTTTCATTATTCATCAAAATATTAAAGTTATCTAAAAAGCACCAAAAATTTATCCAATCTAAATTTTTATGTCACAATTATAAAGAAGATATTTTTTTGGTCAAATTTAATATATAAAAGTGTCAATTATTATATTTAAAAAAGATTCTCCATTAAAAGGTGGTAAAATTATTTTTTTTTAAAAAACTTCTTTTATCTGAAAAATTGGTTTTTTATATTATGTATAAGAATAACATAACATAAATTTTAAAAGTATATGTATGATATAAAATTCAAATTGGATTTAAAACTATTCATAAAAGATTTTTGAATGGCTAGTTTCGTATGTAGTGGTGCTCTTGAACTCGGGGTTGAGTGTAGTGCATGCTATTGAATTACTTTAACAAAAATACCTGACTATGAAATCATGTGGTGTTACATTCTTATACCCTTTGTAAATGGCATCCTTAAAATTTTAAATTTGTGCTTGGGAACTTCATTGAATGTCCTATATCAGAATAGGAGTCAATTAAACTATCACTTTAAAAAATTAAATTGAATTACAAAGGTCACCTGAGATAACCGATACTAGGATTTGATGTAGGAAAACATAGATATGGAAGATAAACTAAGTGTCATGTTTTGATGGAGAGTGACAAAAAAATGATCATAATAAAGTATAAATATGAAAAACAAAAACATTTAATGGGTTAAACATTCATTTGTTTCATAATAAAAAAAGTAAATGGGAAATGTTTTTTTATTTAAGTTTCATTTGATAAAGTTGTGGAATTTGTTTATGTCATTGAAAAGGAATAAAAAGAGCTTTACTAACTTTTCATGTATAGTTTTTTCCATTGATAAATTTATACCGCTGACATATCTTTTCTTGAAACGATGAGTATTCAAGATGACTTAGTCACACCTAAAATGCTAGAATAAACTTCTAGAGAATCACATAATCTACATAGGATGAACCCTATATTTCTATTATCTTTATAGATTAAAAAAATCCAAAATTGATAGTAAAATATCAAATGATCCCCAAAATGGATAGTCCATTATATAAACAAATACTAATCTTAATTTCCAAAATTAAAAAAACAATACATAACGTTCAATTAAGACCATTAAATAAACAATTATCCTTAAAATAATTTAATATAATACCAATTAAGATTAAAACCCAAAACTAATAAAAGTTTAATAACATAGTATATCATAGTAAATATTAACATTTATCTCTAAATAACATCAACTAAGCTTAAAGTCTCATAGCAAAGTCAAATTAACCAAATCACATATTCTCTATTATAGGTTAATCAAATACATTAATAACCATTATATTTATAAAAAACATTGATTATTTTAAAATAAAAACCCATCATTACTCCTCAAATTAAATCACATATTATTCAATTTTAATTAGGAATATAGTGTTCCCAAAAGAGTTATCGTCTTCCAAAATAAAATTTATCACTTAATCCCAAAAGTGTTTTCCTATATTAAGGGTATCCATTTGATAAATCCTAATATCCCAAATCAACTTATTATTGATCAATAAAATAATTTAACTAAAAATAATTTGTTACACTAACCATGGACTACAAGTAGTCAAGTGGTAGGCATTAAATCTCCATCACACATTGTTGTGGGTTTGATTACCAAAGCATTTCCCAAGTTAACGAGTTATTACACAGTATGCATGTTGTCCTTTTTCAAACACTATATTTTATAATATTCACAAAATAAGAGAATTTCCTCGATGTAACCATAATGTAATTTGACATCTAATGTTATATTATACCTCACATTTACATCCCAAATATTAATAACCTTTAATTTCCTCAAATTAAAGGATCATATATACCCATATGGTTCTTTATAAATATATCCATAAGAAAATATAATTTTTCCTCAAATTGAGTTTTCACATAACAAACAGTAGGGTTACACATACAAGAGAAATGTCTTCCATTGTAATCCCATAAAAAAGAGCATTAATAATTTTAAACAGTGTGTCATCCATTTATTTGCACATAGGTTCTTCAATAACCTAGTGGTTATTATATATAATAATGCATTGACTTGGGTAATTCCCAGGTCCCCTACATTTATAGAAATGACTATAAATGGATTCATAAGCGCATTTTTATATTCTTTCATATTACTCTTCATTTCTTATTAGAAATTCTTTATTTAATGTCCCTCTTTCCCACACATAATGCATCTCATTGTTCCATTGAGACACTTTCCTTGGTGCCTTCATCAACACTTCATTCTTGATGGAAATTGAGATTTCTTTTTTCCAATGTATCCACAGCTAGAGCTCTTATCATTCTCCACATTTCACTTATTTTTTGAGTTTTGGAGTTTGTTAATGTATATTTTATTGGTCATATTTTTGGAATCCTTATTCAGTATGAACATGTTATCTATTTTGAAAATGAATATTTCATTTAGTTTCTCATTTCCACCATCGTTACCACATTGTGCATCATGTTCAATGCCACTATGACTTTATTGGAATCCATCCATTGACTAAAACTATAAATCATAGTGTAGGTAAAAATAATCATAAAATCATTTAAAGAATATCATAACAACATATTTTCAATCTAAAACACATTAGGATTAACCCTAGTTGTTTATTACCATCTTATATTAAAATCCTTCATATCAATTTGTAATGAATATGTGAATAATCCAAATCATATTCCCCCAGAGTGTCATAACAAATAGTGAAGTAAGGCCCATTGGTGTGAACCAATTCCCATTAGTGTCTTTCTTAAAGCTGTTTTGTCAGGATTGACCCCTAGATATAGTTGTTCCGGAGCCGAGTCAACCTGCTCACATCCAGATATAGATTTACTACTTGGAAAATTCACAAAATCTCTACATTACCAAAATCCTTGGATGTTCTTCTACACTGATCCTCAATGTCTATCTTATGGTAAAGTTCTCTAATTACAATTTTTCTAAATCTTGTTTTCAATTCATGTATTGAACTTTCTATGATACCAACTGTAACCCGCCGACAATAGTTACCTAGTGTTGGTGCATTGTTACATACCATTTGCATTATCACAAGAGATAAAGTCTTGAAATGATGATTAGTTTAGTAGCCTTGGAGGTAATAGATACATACAGACGTTTAACATTACAATATTAATTGGAAAAACTACAAGATTATGCCTCCTTTGAACACAATAATATTCCTTAACCTATTATTTTAGGTCAAATATAATATAATTTTTCATATACTGGAAAAAATAAAACATAAGAAAGGGGTGAGATCAGATGACGAGTAAGGATAACAAAATATCAGAAGCTATCATAAGAAAACAAAAACAATTAAAACAATGTATAAGACTAAAAAACACAAATTTTAAACATAAATTTCAGCATAATCTAAGAATGATAAATAAAATAATTCTATTTACTTATTCACATAGATATTATACTAGTTTAATAATCCCATGTAATATAAATAGATAAATTTCAAAATGAAGGAATGCAGAATGGCAGACTATATAACCAAATTTTCAAGACCTCATTCATAGACTACAAATACAAAAATGTCAAGGCCTTCTGCCAAGAAATTATTTTGCCTCAAAAGACGTACCGATGCATAGGGGGATATAGAAGGCCCCACCAATGACATAATATGTCCAAAAAATTCCTCTTATAAAAAGTCTGAAACATAATCTAGACATTATTTTTAAAAATAGCATACGAAATGTAAATAATTTAACCACAAACCATTAATTGTATGAAATAGAACATCCATAGACAAACATAACTCATTCATTACAATTTGGATGATTGTATTATAATACAACAACCAAAATAAAGAATAAAATACAATGAATGATATTATAATAGTTTAAAATAATTAGTAAAACTATTTGGCAGAACTATCAAATTTTTTCCTGAAAACATTTAAAATTTGTACTCTGTATCAATGAATTTGTTTATAAGAGATTCTTGAAATAAAGTTTCCCATACCAATTTTAAATCATTGAAATAAATTTTAATTTTTAATCATTCATGTCTATATAAATAAATCCTTACATCTATTTTTATAATATATACATTAATGAGAAATATTTTGAATAATAAATCATTAAAACATTTAAAGAAATATTTTAGTTAAAGAGTTATTAACCAAATGATAGACACTTGAATAAAATTAATTGAGAAATAAGATTAATAAAAACATTATAATATCATGAGAATAAAAGGGATTAATGATATAATATGTCAAAAGTCATTATAAACACCATATAAAATTGAATTGGTCCATAACAACAAATAATTATTTATGGAATTTTAATTGACAGGAGATCCCTTATGAAGAATAAATCCATAATTTAAAGCTATATCAATGACATAATAATGTGTGAAAATATAAATATATTCAATATGATTGGATATTCAGTTTAAATAAATCTGAGTACATTGACAAATTTTCTTGTAAAAAATTGACATAGATGTATGACCCAATGAATGGAAATTGAGTTATGATTCCCCTTATCAAGATCAAATAAATGACTTGAGAATTTATAATTGGAGTTATTATGTGTATAAAATTTTTATCCAAATAATGGGGAGTGGAAATTGCAACATAAATAAATAAATAGTTATTTGACACATAATATTGAATTAAAATAATAAATGACGTTTTCATAAAACCCAATGGGTTGAAATTAAAAATTAGAATTTATTTACTTATTTTGTAACTGAAGAAGCATAAAATACATGAATGTAGTTTAATAAAATGAAGATGTAAATACCCCTAAATTAAAACATATTACACAATGAATATAATCATGGGAAGAACATACTTAAAAAAATTAAATAATGGCAAGTACAACAAGAATTTCTTGGGAATGAAAAGTTAGATGAAAACCCCGTACCTTATACTTTTCCTTAGTCGATGGTACATTAACCTCATGTATAATAATTAAATCATTGTTATTAAATTATAAAAAAACAGATATAAAAATATGATATCATATATGATATTCTAATATTGTGTTGTTAATAATATTTCAGTATTATCATTGTTTCGGGTGTAAACTGATTCGTTTTACTTTATATGTTTTATTCCATAAGTAATGTTTGTTATGGAGAGGAGGTATGTTATTCTTAGGATGAGTGATATTATTTTCTTGATCATTGTTTTGAATAATAAAATGAATGTTATTTTTGAATGTTTATGATGGGGAATGAATCTCATCTCATTCATGGAGACAGAAATCCGTACGTAAGAACAAGCGAAAATACCATTCTATTGATAGGGAAATCATATGTAATTGGATGTTATAATATATATATAATCATTAAAATGATATATTTATTATTTACATCAATTATACTCATTATTATACACATCCAAATAAGGATGTGTTGAATAAAAAACTACACCACAATATGGAGACAGTAAGTCGTGCGTACACACGTATGGTGATATTTTCATTCATAGAATGGATAGAATAATGAATACTATTCTAAAATATTTATAATAACATAAAAGATTATATAATTTAATAATGTTATTATTTTTTTATGGAACAAAACAATTAAAGACGAAGTGCAAGAAGAAAATTACTCTGAAAGATGTGATTAATTAAATTATTACCTCTTCTTCGGGTGATTTCTATTTATATGATGAAAATGGATATGTAGTTTAACGTTATGATAAAAGTAAGGCCTATAGGATAAAGTGATGGTAGTTGGGAAGATATTTGAGTTGGTTTCATCCCATCCAAATGGATTTGGAAGTGTGAAATTAAGATAAGTGGATGTAACCTTTTATAAGAGAGGTGATGTCACTTTAGGAAAACCTTGAAATGTTATTTTATTATAAAATAATTTTCAGTTTCTAGTGGTTAGAAAGGGATTTATTTTAATAATAAGTTAGGCGGGTCAAAAAAAATTAAAAATTACGTTTTATAAATGTTTAGGTTAACATATTAATATTATCTGTTAGATTTTACTCTTAGTTAAATAGTTTATCTTTTATTACCATCTTATATTAAAATCCTTCATATCAATTTGTAATGAATATGTGAATTATCCAAATCATATTCCCCCAGAGTGTCATAACCAATAGTAAAGTAAGGCCCATTGGTGTGAACCAATTCCCATTCGTGTCTTTCTTAAAGCTGTTTTGTCAGTTTGACCCCTAGATATAGTTGTTCTAGAGCCGAGTCAACCTGCTCATATCCAGATATGGATTTACTACTTGGAAAATTCACAAAATCTCTACATTACCAAAATCCTTGGATGTTCTTCTACACTAATCCTCAATGTCTATCTTATGGTAAAGTTCTCTAATTACAATTTTTCTAAATCTTGTTTTCAATGCTTGTACTAAACTTTCTATGATACCAACTGTAACCCGCCGACAATAGTTATCTAGTGTCAGTTCATTGTTACATACCATTTGCATTATCACAAGAGATAAAGTCTCAAAATTATGATTAGTTTAGTAGCCTTGGAGGTAATAGATACATACAGAAGTTTAACATTACAATATTAATTGGAAAAACTACAAAATTATGCCTCCTTTGAACACAATAATATTCCTTAACCTATTATTGTAGGTCAAATATAATATAATTTTTCATATACTGGAAAAAATAAAACATAGGAAAGGGGTGAGATCAGATGACGAGTAAGGATAACAAAATATTAGAAACTATCATAAGAAAAAAAAAATTAAAACAATGTATAAGACTAAAAAACACACATTTTAAACATAAATTTCAGCATAATCTAAGAATGATAAATCAAATAATTCTATTTAATTATTCACATAGATATTATACTAGTTGAATAATCCCATGTAATATCAATAGATAAATTTCATAATGAAGGAATGCAGAATGGGAGACTTTATAACCAAATTTTCAAGACCTCATTGATAGACTACAAATACAAATATTTCAAGGCCTTCTGCCAAGAAATTATTTTGTCTCAAAAGACGTACCGATGCATCGGGGGCTATAGAAGGCCCCACCAATGACATAATATGTCCAAAAAATTCCTCTTATAAAAATTTTGAAACATAATCTAGACATTCTTTTTAAAAATAGCATAAGAAATGTCAATAATTTAACCCCAAACCATTAATTGTAAAAAATAGCACATCCATAGACAAACATAACCCATTCATTACAATTTGGATGATTGTATTAAAATAAATCAACCAAAATAAAGAATAAAATACAATGAATGATATTGGAATAGTTTAAAATAATTAGTAAAACTATTTGGCAGAACTATCACATTTTTTTCTTGATAACATTTAAATTTTGTACTATGTATCAATGAATTTTTTTAGAATAGATTATTGAAATAAAGTATCCCATACCAATTTTAAATCATTGAAATAAATTTTAATTTTTAATCATTAATGTCCATATAAATAAATACTTACATCTATTTTTATAATATATACATTTATGAGAAATATTTTGAATAATAAATCATTAAAACAGTTAAAGCAATATTTTAGTTAAAGAGTTATTAACCAATGGAAAGACACTTGAATAAAATTAATTGAGAAATAAAATTAATAAAAACATTATAATATCATGAGAATAAAAGGGATTAATGATATAATATGTCAAAAGTCATTATGAACACCATATAAAATTGAATTGGTGCATAAAAACAAATAATTATTTATGGAATGTTAATTGACAGGAGATCCCTTATGAAGAATGGATCCATAATTTAAAGCTATATCAATGACATAATAATGTGTGAAAATATAAATATATTCAATATGATTGGATATTCAGTGTAAATAAATCTGAGTACATTGACAAATTTTCTTGAAAAAATTAACATAGATGTATGACCCCATGAATGGAAATTGAGTTATGATTACCCTTATCAAGTTCAAATAAATGACTTGAGAATTTGTCATTGGAGTTATTATGTGTATAAAATTTATATCCAAATAATGGGGAGTGGAAATTGCAACATAAATAAATAAATAGTTATTTGACACATAATATTGGATTAAAATAATAAATGACGTTTGCATAAAACCTAGTGGGTTGAAATTGAAAATTAGAATTTATTTACTGATTTTGTAACTAAAGAAGCATAAAATCCATGATTGTAGTTTAATAAAATAAAGATGTAAATACCCCTAAATTAAAACATATTACACAATGAATACAATCATGGGACAACATACATAAAAAAATTAAATAATGGCAAGTACAACAAGAATCTCATGGGAATGAAAAGTTAGATGAAAACCCCATACCTTATACTTTTCTTTAGTCGATGGTACATTAACCTCATGTATAATAATTAAATCATTGTTATTAAATTATAAAAAAATAGATACAAAAATATGATATCATATATGATCTTCTAATATTGTGTTGTTAATAATATTTCGGTAGTATCATTGTTTCGGGTGTAAACTGATTCGTTTTACTTTATATGTTTTGTTCCATAAGTAATGTTTGTTATGGAGAGGAGGTATGTTATTCTTATGATGAGTGATATTATTTTCTTGATCATTATTTTAAATAATAAAATGAATGTTATTTTTTAATGTTTATGATGGGGAATGAATCTCTTCTCGTTCATGGAGACAGAAATCCGTACGTAAGAATAAGCGACAATATCATTCTATTGATAGGGAAATCATATGTAATTGGATGTTATAATATATATATAATCATTAAAAGGATATATTTATTATTTACATCAATTATACTCATTATTATACCCATCCAAATAAGGTTGTGTTGAATAAAAAACTACACCACAACGTGGAGACAGTAAGTCGTGCGTACGCACGTATGGTGATATTTTCATTCATAGAATGGATAGAATAATGAATATTATTATAAAATATTTATAACAACATAAAAGATTATATAATTTAATAATTTTATTATTTTTTTTATGTAATAAAAAATGAAAGACGAAGTGCAAGAATAAAATTACTCTGAAATAGGTGGTTAATTAAATTATTACCTCTTCTTTGGGTGATTTCTATTGATATGATCAAAATGGATATGTAGTTTAACGTTATGATCAATGTAAGGCCTCTAGGATTATGTGATGGTATTTGGGAAGATATTTGAGTTGGTTTCATCCCATCCAAATGGATTTGGAAGTGTGAAATTAAGATAAGTGGAAGTAACCTTTTATAAGAGAGGTGATGTCACTTTAGGAAAACCTTGAAATGTTATTTTATTATAAAATAATTTTCAGTTTCTAGTGGTTAGAAAGGGATTTATTTTAATAATAAGTTAGGAGGGTCAAAAAACATTCAAAATTACGTTTTATAAATGTTTAGGTCAACATATTAATATTATCTGTTAGATTTTACTCTTAGTTAAATAGTTTATCTTTTACCATGTTCCTTGTATTATTGGAATAAATGGTAAATAAAATTACTATAAAATATCAGGAAAACCATGAGTGGTTTATTAATGATATATCTATCATTATATAAGAACATTGATAAACCTTTATGTTTTTATAAATATTATATCATTTAATAATATAGTAATTTTTTTAATAGTCAAATATGTCAATTTTCACTCTATTTAGTATTTGGTTTTTTTGAAAGTCAAAAAAACACGATTACATTGAAAAAAATACATTTAATAAACCCTAATATGTCATATTAACCTTGATAATTAGTTTAATTCATCAAAATTCCCAATTTACATTTATTTTGATATTTATAATATGAAATATTTTAATCATTCATTAATAAGGTCGTTACTGCATCATCATTATGTGATAAATAAATTTAATTATTTAATGTATGAAATTTATAAATAAAATAAAATGATATAGGAAATATTTTCAGCTTTATAATGAATTTTTATTGTTTAATTTATCTTATGTATAAACCAATATTAAAAATGTTTAAGTTATTAAAATTTAAATTTATCACTTTTAACTCTTCTTTAAATAAAATATAATAAATGTTCTATTCTAATCCATATGGATAAAAAAGGATAATATTTCAGTCCTAAGGTTGATTTTTTTCAAAATACACGTATCCAATAGAATTAGTTCACATGTTAGGGTAATTATAATATCATTTATATCATTGATTACACAATTTATTTTGACCATGGTAAATAATATTCAAATCTTATTATTCCCCAAAAATAATTTCAATTATATTGACCCAAATCATACATACTAATTTCAACTATGTCTCTTTTATTTTTCAAATTCAATTTAGAGAATCGGTAAAAAAATTATGTAAATTTGGAATTATGCCTAGAAGGTGAGTAAAGGACGGTAAAAGGATCAATAAAATTTTATATATCTATTATTTTTATAAAATGACTTCAATGAAATATATTGGACTAATATAGGTATTATATATATTATTTAACTTTGAAATAATTTTAAATTTAAAATAATTATTTAAATAAAAAGTCAACTTTAAAAAATAACATAGTGTTTTTCACTATTCATCAAAAATTGAATGTTTTTCAAAAAAAAAACAAAATACAATATTGATATTCCAAATTAAAAAATGATTACTAATTTACCAAATTTTAAAAATTGATGTTATATTAATTAATTTAACAAATATTCCTGTTTCCAAAACAAGAATGCTAGTTTTTGAGAAACAATCAAATGATTTGATATGTATTTTGTCAAATTTAAATGTAAAAATAAATTGAAAGACAAAAATTGGATTAAATGAAAAAAATATAACATAATTATACCTTAAAATATTTTAAATTTATAATTTATTACTATAAATTATTTTGTTTAAAAAAGATGTTTACAATTAAAATTTAGTATTTTTCACTATTAATCAAAATATGAAGGTTATCAGAAAATCACCAAAAAATTATCCAAACTAAATTTTTCTATCCCTACTCTAAAAAAGAATTTTATTTTGTCAATTTAAATATATTTAAGTGTCAAATATTTTATTTAATATGGTTCTCCAATAAAAGGTGGTTAAATTTCATTGTTTTGAAAAATACTTCTTTTATTTCAAAAATTGAATTGTTCTTCTATCATATCTAAGAAAAACATAATATGGACGTTAAAATTATATGGAGAATATTAAATTCAAAATTAATTTAATATTATTCATTACTGCTTTATGAAAGGCCAGTTTGGAAAGTCGTGGTGCTCTCGAACATTGGTGTTCTGTGTTGGGAAAGCTATTAAATTACATTAAAAAAATAACATACTATGAAATCATGGGGTGTTAAAATATGATTAGTAACATATTAAATAATTAAAATTATTATTATTAATAAAATATCTATTTACCCTAATTAAATTTATACATAGTATATAAATAACATTTAAATCAAAACCTTTTAAGTATTGATTTTTTAATAAAATTTTTCATTTTAATCTGGAATTGTTAGACTTACATAACAATTTTAACAAATTAAACATTTGTTAAATAGATTTATATCTTTATAACATTAATATTATATAATTACTATATAATTTATCCCTTTAATTATATAAATATATAATATTTAGAAAAATATTTTTCTATAAAATTAATTCATTTACCAAGATAACTAATATTTACCCAAGGTAAATTATTCATAATTTATAAAATTAAGGTTACGTTTATTAGATAGTTCTTAAAAATTGATTGTAAATTTAAAATCAATTTTATTTGATTTAATTGATTAAATAAAAATTAAAAATACTAATGTAAAATGATTTTAAACAATTTTGGTGAAAATATTAATTTTTTGAAATATTTAAAATATTGGTTGTTATTTTAAACATGATATATTAGAATATATATTGTCACATAAAAGACGTATATTTGGTTAGGAAAAAGGTTTCATGTTTTTTTTTATTATGCATATATCGAAGGGATTTTACAAAATTCAAGTTATTTAAGAAAATTTGTATTTCTCACAATTCACTAAAAATAATTTATATTTCAAAAAAATTAATTAATATAACATTACCATGATAAATTCATAAATGATGTTATTTTAATTAAACTCCCATCCTAAAATTTATAAATTCATATTTAATAAATAAAAAAATATTATTATTAATTATTTTTTAGGGTGTCATTTTATTTTGATTTTAAAAAAAATCTCTCATATTTTGTTTATTTAATATATATTTAATATAATTCAAGAAAAAATAAATTTTAAAAAATAAATTTTAGTCATAAAATAATATTTTATTTCTTAATTAGATTTTGTAATTGATTTCGGTGTTTAATTAATTTCTTTATTTGTTTATTTATATAAGTTTCATAATTATTTTATTACTATTTATATCAACTATTTCTATATATACCATACTATTGTGTTTGTTGGTTGGTTTTTTAGTGTTACTTTTTGAGAAAATAAGTGCACACCATATTTATTTGAGGGGAAGATATTTCTCTGTTATAATTATATTAACTTAATAAAATATCATTATATGGGAGATACTGGTTCTAATTAATTGATGTTATTAGGAATGAATTAAATAAGGTATAAGAAGCCGTAAATTAAAAATTCTCAGTTGATATGATCACCTTTCTCATAATAACATCGATTATATTTCTCATTAACGACCAATGGTATAATATTTTGAGAACAAATATGCCTTTAAAATGTATCTTACTTACTTATGATGATTTATTTTCATGGTGTTTTCAAGATATATGGCTCATGATCTTTGATTAATAGATTAAATATGGAATCCTTATATAATATAAGATAGGGACATTGTAGAAAATATTTAATATGTTAAATTAACATTAACAAATTTTCATTTTCACATGGCACTAAATTGAAATAATTTAAATCTTGTATGATGATGATTCTAAATATTCTCTTCCAACCAAATTTATATAAGGTTATATGATGTTTTTTCTATTATCTCAAAGTTTTACGATATTTAATTGTTTTATTGATTTCCATGACAATAATGTTTTTTACTCTATAGGGGAAGAAAAAATTACAATTAAATGGAATATAAACCATTTATTTCAATTGGATGATATTATCGATCATATCCCATTCAATATTACAAAGATAATATATATTTTTTATTTTAAGTTATTAAATATAATTTATATAACAAAAAAAACACCATAGATTTCATTTTTAAAACTTTTCACATTGTCTGACTGTAATGACATCATGGTTGGAATGGAATTTGAATATAAAATTTTAAAAAATCACTAATATTATATATAAATATAAATATATATGAAAATTTCATGAAACATGATAATTCGTCAAAATTTTATTTGGTTTAATGTAATTCAATTCATTTACATTATTTTTGAAATTCATATACATGTATTATATCAGCGATGTTCAATAATTTATGGTAATTGACTAATAAATTAAAAAAGTAATTTTTATTACCAATATAGAATAGATCATTTATATTTCATTGAAAATTTTATAATTGAACATAACTATTTTATATATATGGAAATAAATATTGTAATTAATAATACAAAGATAAAGAAATTTAAAATTTATTCTTTTCATAAAATAATATTTTATTCATTATGGAATAAATATTTTTCCATGATTCGATATCAGCAAATATTTAATTAATATGGTAGTAGTAAACTCATCTAACATAAATAACGTAGGTTTTTTATAGATTTTTTATACCTTATCAAAATATTTGTAATTATAATAAACTAATTTACCATAAAATAAGTGAAAAATATGTTCTATAGTTACAAATCATTATCACAAAAAAATTAATATTAAATAAATTTTATACATGGTTTTACATATATTGAAACCATTTTATAACAACCTATTACTCGGTTTTAGGTTTTTTCCTCTTACTTTCTTATTTTCCTCTTGAAATAGGTGTGTTTAGGGAATCCCAATGTTAAAGAACATTTGATAATAAAACTGAATTAATGTTTAGAGATGGATGTTTTCTTGAATTAATAGAATTCAATTATACATGAGTTAATGAATGTAGGTTTCTCTGTGAGTTTAGAGGATGACTGATCTGTTTCTCATGTTGTATAATATATTATAGGTGATTACATGACATGTAAATGGGTTCTATGAAATATACATGGTTTCCGTATAAATTCATTAAATATATACATCATGTGATAGTATTATAAGTAGTGTAATGGTTACATGATGTTTAATTGTAAAATAAATGTTTTAATTAAAAAATTGATGGCTTTTTCATCATATTTAATTATCATAGACTACAATACATATAAAACATTACACAACATGTAATTATTGTATGCATGGATTCTAATGTGTCACTTGGATGAAATTTTAATACATTTTTTCACCCAACTTTTGGATCTCAACCAAAAAATATTATTAAGTGATTTTGGGAGTCTCCATTTGACCCAGATTGATTCATTCAGCATGTTTTCAAAATTTTAGTTAGTTATTTTCTCTTTGGGTGATTATTCCTTTCTACTTCTTCGTCACATTTATTGTCGTAAAACTGTAACTTTACTTTATTGATTTTGTTAGTCTTTTATGATGTTTAATCTTGTTTCCCAATTGATATGTTGTGCTATATTATTCATGGGGTCATTTGTATTATTGATTATGGTGCGACAGTTGATTGTTCTTGTGGTAGGTATCATTTCCAATCCTCCTCCAATCCTTTTGTTTAATTTAATCTATTAATAGATGTGTATATTCATTCAAATGAATCTATTATTGTGGTATTATTCTTATTTATTGCATATCCTTCATGGTGTGTAAAATCTTTAGTTTTGAGGTAGGTGGATCCATGAATATCATATTTTGGTGAAATTAATTTATATTGTTTTGATAAATTTCCTTAATATATTCAATGGCATGATATGACTGATTGTTTTGTGGGTGTGTAACTAGTTTTATATAAAATATTTTTAACCCATGGTCTTCATTAAATCGAAAGGGTTTTAAATGAAATTTATATTGGTTTTATGAACATGTTTTCAATGAATTAATTTATGAATTTGGATTGATGAACTATTTTGAAAATGAGAGCACATGGGAATCAATTGGAACATAGGTTTATGTTATTGAAATTGGCCTCTTTGAATATCAATGGATTTTTAGGTGGGTATTAGGTCAACTTTTTAAGACTATTTTTATGACTTTTTATACTTTTTTGGGATTATATATCTAAGTTGTTCTTATTAACTTTTGAACCAATTCATATATCTTGTGTCTTGGTTCTTAATAAATTGTATATGTTTGGTATGAGTGCCTTTGATATCATATACTAGTGTTATCCTTGGTTTTATGTTACCTATGATTCATATTTTTCCTTGAAATATTTTGTTATACTTCTATGTGTTTGATATGATATGTGGTAGAGATTTATTTTAAAATGATATATCTACTAATATATTTTTCTATGAAATATTTGATACTTCTCTACCTTATTTATTTTGAAAATGTGTAGAAAGGGGAAATTAAATTTTTTTCCCTTGATTTTGATATAAAATCCATTATCAAATTATCTTGTAATGTTTTATTTAAAATTGAGAATGTTTGAATTGTTGTACAGAGATATGATATGGAACACCTGGATGAGACACTAATGATCCTTGTATCTCCTTCTAAGAACACTTATTTAGTGGTCTCTAGAGCTATTTATTTCAATCAACGCATAGAATTGAAAGGCACATCAGTGTGGTTGAGAATTTTTTTTTCACCTAGTACGACTATCTATTCATGATAAGGTGGATGTTTTCAAATTATATGAAATGGAATTGTTGGGTTTCCCTGTTTTTGTAGTCATTTAGTGTTGGAATTATACATAGATATGGTATCTATGCTTGGTTCAATTGGTTTCAATAGTTCAATTTCAGTAGTAGGATATACTTATCTCTCCTTATTTCAATATATTATATATATACCCTTTAATTTATTATGGTTGTGGGAAATCATCTCTTTAGATTCTTTTTTAGTACCCGGGTTCTAGTCGATAGCATGTGGGGATTGGGAATTCAATTCTGGTTTATATAGTATAAGGTTGAGTAATAATTTGGGAGGTTATTCGGGTTAGTTCATTATAGATTGTATCAACGTTCTGGTTTTCTTCAGGAATCATTTTATTAAGAATTTTATTAACCTCAATAATGGATCTTCAAGACATAATAGGTATGTTACAGTGAATGACTGGCTAGATCTAGTCGTGATGAGTCCCAAGTAACCATGGGATGTCGGAATGTGGGTCATATATTTGAGTAATTGATGTAAACATCTATTTTTTATTATTGATTTCTATTTTGATCAAAGATTATTTACTTATTTGATCATATATGTTTTTTTGATGTTTAATAGTATGAATTTGATACATTTTCTGTGAGTTCCTCAAGAGGATGTAGCTGGTGCTCCACAAGAGAATCCTCTGATTGATCATAACATATCCAAGGAAATAGTGAGAGCAGTTCATGTTGTTGACTGAAATGTTCCACCGGTTCATAAAATAGTTGATGAAGTAAAGTTGTGATTCGTATGAAAAATGGACTGATCATGAGAGTTATTACATTAGAAGATACTATCCTTTACTTTTATGAATGTACCAACACAGGTAGAGGACTCCCTTGATAATAAATATCAGATATTTGACATCCATGAAAAACCTAAGAATATCAAGGTGAAGTGTTAAGTATTAACATGCATGATATTTTTAACATGCCTTGGTGGTATTCCCTGGTATAGGTAGATATACAAGTGGGATTATACTATAAGTATTTAGAGGATCTATTCATTCAATAGATTCTTACAAATTAACTTATAATGGGTTAGTGTCTGGAGGTCCTTTATTTTAATCATAGTTAGTTATCAGTGATTGCGTAAACCAATCACCTTCCTGAGCTGGTTTGTTTTTACCTAGAGGTTGTAAATAATTACTAGTTAAAGTCTAATATGTACCAACAAGGTTTGCAACCAAATCTGATATTTCATGTAATTATTAAACATCATTCTACCAATGAGGAGAAAATTTATAGGGATATGATAGTAGATATAATTTTTTATGTGTGTTTGGATATTCCTCCCCATATTTTCTACATAGTCGACACATTAGTGGATCTCTAGTGAACTAGATGTGTTGAAGGGACATCACAGCTCTAGTGGATGTTGTGCTCAGCATTATAAATCTTCCTCACATATAGTAGCAGCTAGAAGTGTTTCACAAAAATGCTATTATTTCATCTAGAATGGCCCCAAACAACCTTATTTTATATCCCCTTCAAATATTTTGAACTTTTGTGGGCATTGTGGTCATCCTCATTGTTCTTATAAAGATATGTATACTCCTCGATATACGAAGGGATCCTCACCTCCATATGATATAATAGTGAAATTAAATTATTTAATGAATATAGGGATCCACCTATAGGCCTCAAGAGTGAATCACATTCCTATAGTAGATGAGTTTCCACTAGATGTATATGTGGGTGCGACGACATTATGTGGTACCATAATTATATCACCAACTATATTAGTTTTTTGTTAAGTAATGGTTGTTCTTAGTAATTTATATACGTTCATTTTATGATATTCACAACGTTACAATGAAACAAATTCAATTTTTTGGAGTTGGATACACCTCTTGGTAATATAAAAGAGTAGGGTTTTCAATTTCCTTGTCTATTATTGATAGCTAACCTAGAGTAAGTCTGGCATTTTATTGTCCTTGGACTGGATCTATTTGAAATCTTTATAGTTATGTATTTTCTTGTGAATCATCAATATTTGGATGGATTTTCTCATCGGTTTGTGTCATTTAATGTTGAATATGGGAGCTCACATGTGTCTTAGGGTGGGAAGGGATCCAATGTATGACCATGTGGGACCATCCCGCCCAATCCTCTAGTGTTTTTTGTCTTCTGTTGTAGTTGATCCCAATTAAATTTCATCTATAGTTGATCTTAAAACTATTGTATGGGGTTCTCATAACATATTTCTAAATCATTTATTCATGCTTCCTCTATGGGGGTATGTAGAGGTCCCAATTGAACTAGTTTCATGTATTCATTAAATAATGATACTCTCTAATCATATAGAACCAAAATAGTAGAATGATGTCAAATTTCTTATAGATGATCGGGTGATAATGTATTTTGTTCTCCATAGTGTTATTCCTTGGGAATCCGCCATGCGATTTGTGAAGAATTTAGATGGTTCATTCTAGTTGTGCGTGGAATATCCAAAGAAAATCCCGTAACAGTTAAGAACATATATCATTTTCCTCATGTTGTTTGTAGAGACCCGAAGCATGACGTACATGGACATTACATTACTTTTACGGAATACTTAGTACATAACAAAAACACACACACAAGGATCGTAATAGTTTAGTGTCTTTGGAAACTCGGAATATAATCTTCTAATCGTGGTGAAAAATCATCAGCATATCCCATAAATATCATCCTTTTTTTACCTAAGACCTTTCATTGTATCTTGGGGAAAAGAAAACATAAAAGGGTGAGCTCAAATGCTCAGTATGGGTAAAAAAAAGAAATATCCATCACATCATATTCATAAGAACAAAACATTTTGGAAATCTTAACCTGAAAAAGATAGCATAATTTCATAACATGGGATAAATCATAGTAGTAAAATGAAATCCCAATAATCATAACTTAAAACATGAAAATTTGTGGCATACACACATAGTCATAGATAATCATTTCTTATTAGTCAAGACTCATTTCCAAGACTATCTTAGTGGACAAAGTCCATTTCTGAACCGAGTCTCCCTCGTTTCAGTCCTGTTTCACTGAACCAGTATAACCTATTGTTCCAGCCATGTCTATCTCATGAGATATAAAATCTTTACCCAATGCATTGGAGGGAGATATAGGTCCCACCCATCTCATAATTATACCATTCTTATGTGTGCCACAAAATCAGAAACCATACATCATAGCATAACCCATGTAATAAAAATGGGAATCTTAAACATCATGAAATCATAAAACAATTCATATAAGATAAAGGATTTCATAAAGATATTTCAATCACAATATATTCAAATCAATGTAATAATAGGGATAGACACAGATTCCTATATTATCTTAGATGGAAAATAATTTTTATAAATCACTTGAACTCCATTCTTGAGGAAAATATCCTTTCTGCTTCAAAAACACTTTTCCTTTCTTAACATGTCGTACAATTCTAAACTAAAAGAAGTTGATTAAAAATAAAATTGAAAACTTGTAAAAGTAGATTCTTGGAAATAATGTTTTAAAAATCCATTCATTCCGTATAAGTTAAAAAAAATATTCTTCTCGTACTTTTGTCGGAAAAGTCAAAAAGTACCTCATACGAATAACGACAAAAGATTCCTTTCATATCCTTTACTAAAAACTCACCGAATGGTAAAATTGGATTTAAAAAATTGTAGGTGGATGGAAATAATATTACATATTGAGGATACATGGATGTGGATGATAAAATACACCCCAGTAAATACCAAAGTATAAACAATCTCGGATAAAAATGAGATTGTGATATTTCCCTTACCATAGGTCCGATTTGCTTCATAAGTGTCTGAACCTCCTGTATAATGATTTAAATAAGGTCATTGACTTATTACAGAATCATATTCACTGTTATTATATCATATATGATTCAATTATGACTTTATATTACCCCTTCTTTGGTAAATTCATGTTAAAGTAGCGTTTTGGGTAAAATCGTCTCATTTGTCGTTCGTGTTTTAACATGTAATTATTCATATGATTAATTTGATGATGATTACTTAATTCCAGAATATAAAACATGATTTATATATAATATATATTCAGAATATACATATATATAATGGATTGATAAATGGAAATAAATACACCGCTCATGGAGACGGTAGGTCGTACGTACGCATGAACGCTATTTTCGTTTCCTTATTGAATTGAGTGGAATTAATTAGATGACATAAATATATATATAAATAAATCCAGTAGTATTATTATGTCATATATTTCATGACTACTTATTATATATACTTTATAATCATTCATGAATGGTCAACGTGGAGAATGAATCTCATCGTGTCGTGGAGACGATAGTCCGTACGTACGCACGAGTGATGATATCGTTCTCATAATCTTTGAATTGTATTGTAGTGTATGTATACTATTTAATAATAAGTATAACTTTATAATAGTCATATATATTCATTATTTACACCATTATACCCATCCAAGTAAGGTTGTGGTGGAAAATAGATTACACCACGGCGTGGAGACGGTATTCCGTACGTACGCACGCGCGGTGATTTCGTTTTCCGTAGGATGGATAGATGGTGAAATAGGGTTATTTCATAATTAAAATAACATATCAGTATATGAGTGATACTGATGTTATTACTTCATAATGAAACAACCTTAGAAGAAGAAGTGGAAGAAGAAATAAAGGTGAAAGAATCGGTAACAGACATTACCTCTTCTTTGAAGTGCCTCATTGAGTCCTCCTCTTACGATAATAAAATTGGTCTTTGAGGAAGACCTGAACCTATAGTATGTTTATAAGGAAGTGGAGAAGATAATTTTTCAGGGGTTGGACGAGCTTGAAGGCTCAAAGTGGTGTGAGGAAGAGAGGGAGGGGGTGCCCTTTTATAAGGGAGGAGAGGGGCACCTTTAGAATAACTAAAAATATTATTTTATTATAATGCCAAATTCCGGTTTAAATAGCTCCAAATTGATTTATTTAGAAGATCAGGTGGGGATGGGTCGCAATACTTTCATCCAATATAATTTAGACAAGTTTAGGTTCAAATTGTAACCTTATCATTTATATTTAACTTTAAGTTAGATAATTTTACTTTTACCGTGTCTTCTTGTTTTTTACACTATAAGGTTAATGAACTTACTATATCAAGCCAAAAGAACCTCAAGCTGTTTATTATTAATATATATAAACTTATCTAAGTCATTTAGCCAAAACGTAGATTTTTAGGAATAAAATAACAATTAATAATATAATATTTGTTTTTAAAACTATTTTATGTAAATTTTGACACTATTTAGTAATTGATTTTTGTGAAAATCATAACAGAATTATTATTTCTAAAATAGTTAATTAAAATCAATATTAACATGTCATATTAACCTAGAAAATTAGTGGAATTCATAAAAAGTCTTAAATTACATTTATTTGGGTATTTATAACATCAATTATGTCAATATTTCATTAATAAGAAAATTAATGCATCATCATTGTGTCATAATAAATGATAATTTTTTAATCCCTAAAAATTAAAAGTAAATTCATATGATGTAGATAATTGTATTATCTTTCTGGAGACTATTCGTTTTTGAAGTTTCATGAAGTGTATCACTAAATTAAAATTATTATACTTATAATATTTAAGAAAGTGACATGTTGTCACATTCATTGGTTTTAATAATAATTAAATTATTTTCCTGGAAAAAGGTCCATTAAATTTTTCTAATCTGACCCTTAGGTTATATGGGTCGACTTTTAGTCATCCAATAGGATTTTGACATGTGTTAGGGTAATTTTATAATATTATATTTACCCTTAATTGCCCGATTTACCTTTAACTATGGTAAATAAAATGTACCGTAGTTACAATTCATAATTCCCAAAAATAAAAAGTAGCTTATAAACATAATTTGGATCCACTGATTCCGAATATGGAATCCATTTTTCCAAATTCTATACACAAAAGTTGCAGAAATTAAATTAAAATTAATCCCATTGTCGAAAGAAAATGGGTTTTTCTTTAAAACATTGCAAAAGATTAAATTGATTTATCCTACGAATTCAAGGTAGAATCAATGATAATGAAATACATTATATTAAATGGTAAAAATAAATTCAATTTATACTTTAAAACCATTAAATATTATAATCTAACAATATAAATTATTGCGATGAAAAAAGTTGTTTTTAATTAAAATATAGTGTGTTTTTACTATTCATCAAAATATGAAAGTTACCAGAATGATATGAAAATTTATCCAAAGTAAATTTTTATTTCATGATTCCAAATAAGAATTTTGTTTTGTCAAATTGAACTTATAAAAATGTCAAAAACTAGATTTAATGTGGGTGCGCCATCAAAAGGCGGTAAAACAACATTTTTTTAAAAATACTTATTTTACACGAAAAATTTATTTTGTTCTTATACCATGTTTTATAAAATGTGCAAAATGAATAATAATGTTATAAGATTCAAAATTTAGTTAATATTATTCATAAAGGCTAGTTCATAATAATATTATAATAATATATCGTTGTTTAGTAAAACCCGGTATTGGGTACAACACATGCTATCGAGGAAGGTCGCGATTGCGTGTAATTCAAGCCAAGTCAGGGTTGCATGCTGTGCAAGAATCCATCATTGTTTTGTATAACATAATCCAACCATATTTCATTTATACATTGAAAATATATATATATATATATATATATACTCAGTGTTTCGTAGAATAACTATTATCAAAATTGTGTGTAACACGATCCAAGAATAGTGTTGCGTATACTGCAAGCTAATACGGTGTTGCGTATAGCGTAAGGTAATCTTGGTGTAGCATACAACACAAGAAATTATTAAAAGAATATTTTTCATAAAATCTCGGGGTGTTACATTCTATCCCCCTTAAAATGAATTTCACCCTCGAAATTTGTCGGGGTTACAAATGGTTTACTATTAGAAAGTTTCATTAATAGAAACCCACATCGTAAAAAGGAATACCAAAACAAATCATTAAAAACAAAAGTATGAAACGTAACGGTTACCCAAATAAACTAATCACTGGGTTTCCACATAGGTGAAAATATGTATATGGAAGAGAAATCTAACCATCATGTTCTGATGGAGTGTGGTAGAGAACATGGCTATGGAAAATCCAGCAATCACAAAGCCATAAATTTGTGACGATCTAACGTACCCTCTGATTCATCAGATATAAAAGCACTAGGACAACATTTTTTGTTTTCATGATCATTTCCCCAATGTTGATGAAATTGGAATTAGAAGAAATTCTTTCGTGATTTTGGTATAGTCTCACCATTGGTCGTTCTTTGGACAATTTCCACTTCGTCTCTTAAAGAAATGAAGTGGAATTTGTCATTCGTGATGTGTTAGAAGATCATGTGACAGAATGATGGGTCATTCCATCTGTCTCAAACAAAAAGTTAGAAATGTTATCAAAAAATACATAAGTCCATCTATAGTGAGATTAATCATATATGGTTCCTAAATTGGACTTATACTCCATATATCATACTAATCAATATAATAAAACTAATATCTACTAAACAGGGACTTCCTGTATGCCAGTGGTAGGTGATAAAGGCCAGTCGCACTTCGGTTGTGGGTTTGATTCCCATGGCCTTGTCCGACACGATGGGTTGTCACCCGTTCCGCAGGTTGTCCTTTTTCTGAAACTATATTACTATAACATCTCATCAATAATATCGAAAAAAACTTCTATCCTTAAACAATACTAACTTATGTCTAACATAATCCATTCCATTCTTTAGGCTTACCCATAATACTACAGTCCATTCTCATAATATAGTGAAAATTATTACCAGAGATTTAATACCATCGTTGATCCCCATATATCATAATATATGTCTTGTTGGTCACATTCCAAACATTCAAAGGCCTTAATCATGTATTCTCTTGAATACCCATTGAACATTAGTGAAAACATGAATGTAGTTAAAAGTTAACACTTTACAGATACCAAAACCCTCAAAATTCTATATATTCAAACCATGATATCACTTAGTCCTTATATCAATCATGAGATCCTGAATACTATCAAACATATTAGATTCTCTTTTCCCTTCATTATGTACATATCATCTTCTTTCCAAAAATATTTCAATCACTTTTCATGGTTACCGATGCCATAAAATTATTGAAAACCACAATAGACCAAAACATAAATATTCCAATATTCCACGATACTATATACAACATTATTCTGGAATACCATTACATAAACACTTAATCATTCAACCACATCGTTGTCATATTCAACATCGCCAATGGTGATCGTATGTGACTTCCCTTTGTCCTTTTCCTTAAGTGGTTGCTCATGTCGATCATCACTGACCCTTGGATTAGGGCATTTATTAGCTTAATGCCCCATTTCCTTGCACTTGAAGCATTGGAGTGTAGTAGGTTCATTCTGTGTATCCCTTCCTTTGTTTGCATCATTAGGTATCTTCTTCCAATCATTGCGGCATTCAAATGCCCGATGACCTTCCTTTCCACATTTGAAACATTTAATTTTCCCTTTAAGACAATCTCCACCGTGCTTCTTTCCACACTTTGAGCATAAGGAAACATTCATATTCTTTTCACCATTATTCTAAGATTTCTCCTTGAACTCCATCTTTCGTTTCTTGTCAAAACTATGATATGGATAAGTAACACCAACTTCCATTTCTACCTTGATAGCACAACACAGAATTTCTTCATAGCTACTGAAGTCTCTTATAGCTAATGCCCTTCGAAGATTTGGTTTTAAGCCACTGAAAAATCGATCAACATTACTTTCAGGTTGGATGATAAATCCAGATGCATACCTTGAAAGCCTTGTAAAATTCACTTCATATATACCAACAGATTCATCATCATTTTGCTTTAGTTCAAGAAACTTCTTCTCCATCTTTGTTCGAAGAATACAAGGGAAGTACTTATTAAAAAATAAGTTCTTGAACTCATCCCATTCCATGGACTCAATTTCATATCTTTGCCTCGTATTCTTGATAAGATTCCTCCATTGATCAGATTCACCTTCCAAACGATACACTACTAAGATGACTTTATCATGTTCAGAAAACTGAATATCTGAAAATATCTTTTCATTAGTACTAATCCATTGTTCAGCAACAAGTGGATCAGAAGACCCACTGAAAGAAGGTGTACATTGCCTCATGAAGGATTCAATAGAATATTGTTCCCTTATCTACTCATTTGGAAGTACAGAATGATTCATAGCTTGTGTAAGTATAGCAATAAGATTTTTCACTCTATCTCCCATAAAATTTGTTTGTTCAGGAGGACAATCATTTCATTGTCCATTGCATTGATCAACACGATTCCTTCGGGTTCCAGCCATTGTCTAAAACCAAAAAAGAATAGAGTGAGAGGCAAAAATCATAATAAAGGGGGAGTAACATCAATATCTAACATCTTTGGTTTAATCTAATATTGTTACCATAGTTCTAGGACTATATCCTATACGTATACGTATCCTTAGGGACATCCCTAGACATACCATATAAATATCTCTAGGGATCTCACTAACGTTTTCACATCCTAGTTTCCAAAGGTTGACTAATCTTTTCCTCTGATACCAACTGTAGAGACCCAAAGCTTGACGTACATAGACATTACATTACTTTTGCGGAATACTTAGTACATAACAAAAACAGACACACAAGTATCGTAATAGTTTACTTTCTTTGGAAACTCAGAATATAATCTTCTAATCGTGCTGAAAGATCTTCAACATCTCCCATAAAGATCTCCCTTTTTTTACCTAAAACCTTTCTTTATATCCTGGGGAAATGAAAACATAAAAGGGTGAGCTCAAATTCTCAGTAACGGTAAAAAAAGAAATATCCATCACATCATATTCATAGGAACATAATATTTTGGAAATCTTAACCTGAAAAAGAGAGAATAATTTCATAACATGGGATAAATCATAGTAGTGAAATGAAATCTCAATAATCATAACATAAAACATGAAACATTGTTGCATACACACATAATCATAGAGAATCATCTCTTATTATTCAAGAATCATTGCCAAGATTATCTTAGTGGACAAAGTCCATTTTTGAACCGAGTCACCCTCGTTTCAGTCCTGTTTCACTGAATCGGTATAACCTACCATTCCAGCCATGTCTATCTCATGAGATATAAAATCCTTAACCAATGCATTGGAGGGAGCTATAGGTCCCAACCATCTCATAATGATACCATTCTTATGTGTGCCACAAAATCAGAAACCATACATTATAGCATAACCCATGTAATAAAAATGGGAATCTTAAACATCATGACATCATAAAACAATTCATATAAGATGAAGGATTTCATAAAAATGTTTCAATCACAACATAATCAAATCAGTGTAATAATAGGGATAGACACAGATTCCTATATTATCTTAGATGGAAAATAATTGTTATAAAACACTTGAACTCCATTCCTGAGGAAAATATCCTTTCTGCTTCAAAAACACTTTTCCTTTCTTAACATGATGTACAATTATAAACTAATAGAAGTTGATTAAAAATAAACTTGAAAACTTGTAAAGGAATCTTCTTGGAAATAATTTTTTAAAAATCCATTCATGTCGTATAAGTTAAAAAAACTTTCTTCTCGTACATTTGTCGGAAAAGTCAAAAAGTACCTCGTACGAAAAATGACAAAAGATTCATTTCACATCCTTTACTAAAAACTCACCGAAGGGTAAAATTGGATTTAAAAAATTGTAGGTGGATGGAAATAATATTACATATTTAGGAAACATGGATTTGGATGATAATATAAACCCCAGTAAATACCAAAGTATAAACAATCTCGGATAAAAATGAGATTGTGATATTTCCCTTACCTTAGGTCCGATTTGCTTCGTAAGTGTCCGAACCTCCTGTATAATGATTTAAATAATGCCATTGACTTATTACAGAATCATATTCACTGTTATTATATCATATATGATTCACTTATGACTTTATATTACCTGTTCGTTTGTAAATTCATGTTAAAGTAGAGTTTTGGGTAAAATCATCGCATTTGTCGTTCCTGTTTTAACTTGTAATTATTCATATGATTACTTCGATCATGACTACATAATTCCCGAATATAAAACATTATTTATATATAATATATATTCATAATATACATATATATAATGGATCGATAAATGGAAAGAAATACACCGTTCATGGAGACCGTAGGCCGTACGTACGCATGAACGCTTTTTTCATTACCTTATTGAATTGAGTGGAATTAAGTAGATGACATAAATATATATATAAATAAATCCAGTAGTATTATTATGTCATATATTTCATAAATACTTATTATATATACTTTATAATCATTCATGAATGGTCAACGTGGAGAATGAATCTCATCGCGTCGTGGAGACGGTAGTCCGTACATACGCACGAGTGATGATATCGTTCTCATGATCGTTGAATTGTATTGTATTGTATGTACACTATTTAAGAATATGTATCACTTTATAATAGTCATATATAGTCATTATTTACACCATTATACCCATCCAAGTAAGGTGGTGGTGGAAAATAGATTACACCATGGCGTGGAGACGGTATTCTGTACGTACGCACACACAGTGATTTCGTTTACTCTAGGATGGATAGATGGTGAAATAGGGTTGTTTCATACATATAATAACATATCAGTATATGAGTGATACTGATGTTATTAATTCATCGTGAAACAACCTTAGAAGAATAAGTGGAAGAAGAAATAAAGGTGAAAGAATCGGTAACAGACATTACCTCTTGTTTGAAGCGCCTCTTTGAGTCCTCCTCTTAGGGTAATAAATTGGTCTTTGAGGAAGACTAGAACCTCTAGGATGTTTCCAGAGAAGTGGAGAAGATAATTTGGTAGGGTTTGGCTGATCTTTAAGGCTCAATGTGGTGTGAGGAAGAGAGGGAGGGGGTGCCCTTTTATAAGGGAGGAGAGGGGCTCCTTTGGAATAACTAAAAATATTATTTTATTATAAAGCCAAATTCGTTATTCAATAGCTCCAAATTAATTTATTTTGAAGCTAAGGTGGGTATGGGTCGCAATACTTTCATCCAATAGAATTTATAGAAGTTTAGGTTCCTATTTTAACCTTATCATTTATATTTAACTTCAAGTTAGATAATTTTACTTTTACCGTGTCTTCTTGTTTTCTTACACTATAAGGTTAATAAACATACTATATCAAGCCAACCGAACCCCATGTTGTTTTTTATTAATATATATAACTGTATCTTAGTCATTTGGCCGAACCTTTGATTTTTAGGAATAAAATAACAATTAATAATATAATATTTGTTTTAAAAACTATTTTATGTCAATTTTGACACTATTTAGTAATTGATTTTTGTGAAAATCATAACAGAATTATTAGTTAGAAAAAAGTTAATTAAATCAATAATAACATGTCATATTAACCTAGAAAATTAGTGGAATGTATAAAAAGACTTAAATTACATTTATTTGTGTATTTATAACAACAATTATGTCAATATTTAATTAATAACACAATTACTGCATCATCTTTGTGTCATAATAAATGATAATTATTTAATCCCTAAAAATTCAAAATAAATTCCTATGATGTAGATAATTGTATTAGAGTTCTGGATTCTATTCATGTTCGAAGTTTCATGAATTGTATCACTAAATTAAAATTATTATACTTATAAGATTTAAGAAAGTGACATGTTTTCACATTCTTTGGTTTTAATAATAATTAAATTATTTTCATGGAAAAAAGTCCATTAAATGAATCTAGTCTGACCCTTAGATGATATGGGTCGACTTTTAGTCATCCAATAGAATTTTGACATGTGTTAGGGTAATTTTATAATATTATATTTACCCTTTATTACCCGATTTACCATTAACTATGGTAAATAAAATTTACCGTAGCTACTATTCATAATTACCAAAAATAAAAAGTATCTTATTAACATAATTTGGATCCACTGATTCCAAATATGGAATCCATTTTTCCAAATTCAATAAACAAAAGTTTCAGAAATTAAATTAAAATTAATCCCGTTGTCGAAAGAAAATGGGTTTTTTTAAAACATTGCAAAAGATTGAATTGATTTATCCTACGAATTCAAGGAAGAATCAATGATAATGACATACATTATATTAAATGGTAAAAATATATTCTCTTTATACTTTAAAACCATTCAATATTATAATTTAACCATATAAATTATTGTGATGAAAAAAGTTGTTTTAATTAAAATATAGCGTGTTTTTACTATTCATCAAAATATGAAAGTTACCATAATGATATGAAAATTTATCCAAAGTAAATTTTTATTTCATGATTTCAAAAAGAATTTTATTTTTTCAAATTTAACTTATAAACATGTAAAAAACTATATTTAAAGTGGGTGCGCCATCAAAAGGTGGCAAAACTGCATTTTTTGAAAAATACTTATTTTACCCAAAAAATTTATTTTGTTCTTATACCATGTTTTAGAAAATGTGAAAGATGAATAATAATGTTATAAGATGAAAAATTTAGTTAATGCTATTCATAACGGCTAGTTCATAATAATATTATAATAATATATCATTGTTTAGTAAAACCCGGTATTGCGTACAACACACGCTATCGAGGAAGGTCGCGATTGCGTGTAATGCAAGCCAAGTCAGGGTTGTCTGCTGTGAAAAAATCCTTCGTTGTTTTGTATAACATAATCCAACCATATTTCATTTATACATTGAATATATATATATATACTCAATGTTGCGCAGAATAACTATTATCAAAATCATGTGTAACACGATCCAAGAATTGTGTTGCGTATACTGCAAGCTAATACAATGTTGTGTATAGCACAAGGTAATTTTGGTGTAGTATACAACACAAGACATTATTAAAAGAATATTTTTCATAAAATCTCGGGGTGTTACATTGTTGATTGGTTTGATCTTTTAATGGGGGGAAAGTATTTTTGAATGATCTATCTTAGGCCATTGTATCATCACCTCATAGTTCCTGTGTGTGATATACCAAATGTATCTTTTAGGAGGACGCATGTCCATTACCATTGTCTTTTCATGACAAATGGTTTTTTCTAACTCTATTTTAGTTTTCATGGATTTATTTAATTGAATATTCTATAAGAATCTCCACACTTTTGTGTTAGTGTTTATGGATTATATTTTGGATTGTTCATGATCCTGGAATAAGCATGAGAACCATCTCAATTTGAATTTATTAATAATGAGGATTCATCGATTTTATATAAACCTTTAGAAATGAAATTTTTATATTCAAGAAGTGACATTCCTATGGCACATGATTTTCCTGAATGGATTATTAGTTGATCCTCTAAGGGTAATGGTTATATTGTCATGGGGAAATCTGCAAGATATCATTGAGATTTAGTGAATCCTTGGTCTTGAGGGATACAACTGATGGTTTGTTAAAGATTTATCAATCGTAGTGTCACCATTGACTGCTCTTAGGAAGATGAATTTGAATTCACATGGGATGAAAAGTGTTAATGTTGTTTGGAAAAAATGAATCAAATTCTGATATATTCTCATTTTTTGATCATACTAAAACCCAATAAACGGTATGTGGTTTTCTGTGATTATTAATTTACATTTTTGGGTTGTGTGAACATGTGAGATAATTTTGTGGTAGCATAAAGATCTCATTAACATAGACCTCATGAGAAGAATTAACCCACTCATAATTTATATATATTCTATTTTGTTCATGCATATAATATTTGGGAGGGTTATCATTTTTGGGAGAGGTTCAGAGTGTTTTCATTCCATATGATTTTGTGTTGTATCTTTTCTAAAAAATAGTTTATTATTGAAAAGAAGAGTTTGGTGAAATACCGTTAAATGGTGAACATTATTATATCCTAACTCCAAGGAAGAGAATAGTCTTTATATATGCTTCTTTAAGGTAAGTTACATCACACATAGTATTAGAATCAAATGAATAATTGAAATATTGTATGGATTTTTTCTCAGTTTCATCTAGATACTGAAGGGGAATTTTTAGGTATTGTTCTGTCCATTATCCAGTTTTCATCATTTTTATTTGAGACTATTATGAAGAAACAAAAAAAGATGATGATTTCAATGTAAATTGAGAAACCATATATGGTGGGACACAATTTCAATTTATTATCTCTCTCTAGATGGTATTATATACTTTAGAGATAATTTTGTCACATCATCTTCCTTGAGGAGAACATTTTGTCCTTATTATCATAATTATTTTGGCTTTGTTCATCGATACACAAAAAACATGAATTATGACATAAGATGAAAATTATGTTGTTTAGTTATAAGGTGTGATATTGTTGATTTTGTTTCACGTTGTTACACCATCCAACAGATGAATGTAGATAATTTTAATCATTATAGTTTTCTTCATCCACTTCAAGTTTTGGTTGAGAAATAGGAAGATGTATCCCGGGATATTTTTTTGGATTACAATATACTATATGAGGAATGGATGATATGTTGGTGGTGATTTATTGGTTGAAAAATTCAGATAATTTTATTTTGATCCATGAATCCCCAAAATTTTATGATCTTTGTAAGATGTATGTATAAGAAATTGTGAGGATACATGGGGTTCTATATGACATAATTTCTAACATGGATCCTAGGTTTACATCTAGATTATATGGAAGTGTCCATGAGGTGATAAGGACTCAAGTTGGTTTGATTATAGATTATCATCCACATGTTTATGGTTATATGCAGTGTGTTTTTAATATTTGGGAATATATTTTTCATGAAATTTTATTTTATTTTAGTAAATCATGGGATATCCACTTATGATTTGTCAAGTTTTGATGGTACCAAATTTTTTAGTCATTAATCATAATGGGTCATATTTATGATTTTTACTATTATCTCTATATTTCACCTATTTATTTGTATGAGGTGGGAGAATATTATTTGGTGGGATAGTTTTTGATTTTGAAGTTGTCTATGATGATTTAGGAAATATTTCGGGATATAGATATATCATAGAGCAGATATAATATTTCGGTGAATCAATGGTGTATTAATTTTTAATATTATATTAATATCCATGCTTTCATGAATATTTCTTCTTATATGGGTCACCATCATCATGGAAGATATGTAACGTTTTCCTCGAGATATGTTGGACTATTTGATATCATTTTTTGGAATTGGTAGGTTTTTTATCAGTTTTAATTTCCATCATAGTTGATTGTAATTTATTATTCATTCAAAAAATCATAGCTTAAGAAATATTACCGTGATCCCTTTCTTGATTTTAGTTTGTAAGATACTGATATTGAACATGTTGTTTCTATTGTTGATTATTTAGTTGAGATCATTTACTCTCAGGTTAAGTTCTTGTGTGGCAAGTCTATTCCATTTGATATATTTTTATGTTGGAGGGGATATGACTCTCCTCCTACATGGGAGCATGATTAACCTATGAGGGTGTAGTGGCATTGCCTTATTACTGTACTTATTTCACCCGCATGACATTACAAGGATGTAAATTCTGATGGTGGTTATTTTGAATCATCTCATAACATATTTTATGGTATTTTCTTCTTCCTTTCTTATTTCCCCCTTTTATTGGGCCATTAGTGAAACTATAAAGGATGGAGAACATTTAATGAGAAGAATTTATCAATTTTTGTGTATGGATATTTTTTTAATTGATAGGACCTAAGAATAAATTTGTTAAGGGATTTGTGGGATTCTCCTCATGTTTGGTGGACACCCAAGAGGCTTATTATTATTTCTATTTTATTTTTGGTGATCACATGAAGTATAAAGGGATTAAGATTATGTGAACAACTTCTCCTGACAGAATTTGTGAAATGTGTACACAACATAAAAGTATTACACACCATTTAATGGTGGAAATATTTGTAATTAAAAATGACTGAATTTAGTTAAAACAGATAATAATTTTTATGTGATATACATGGATTACATGATGTAAAAATGTATTACACACTCTGTAATTATTACTAGTAGGGTTGTTTTGGTGTCGCTAGCTGAAAATTTATTTCATTAATTCACAAATATTGTGGATCTAAAATTAAAAGGATATCCAGTAATTTTCAGAGTCTATATTTTTCATTTGTTCATCATTGTGGTTAGTTGTCATCTCTCGGGGTGAGTATTCCTTTGTAAGTCATAATTTCTAATATAATGGTAATCTCAAGGCATTTTGAGATCAAATCCTTTATTCTATACAATAGTTTCATCATATTTCATTATTGATATGTGTTGTGATCATGTTATCAGGTCAATTTATTTTGTTGGTTGTTTCACAGAGGGTGTGAAATCTTCATGTGTTTTATATTTAATCTCCTACAATTATCCTTTTGATCAATTGAATAAATTCAAATATGTAATGATTAATTATAGGGACTAATATTTCATATATTCATTATAATTATTGGTGAATCATTTAGGAGAATGGGGAATCCTGATTTTTGAGTTACGTAGTTATGTCACTACCATTTGTTGGTGAACTGCATTAATATTATTTTGAGAAATTGTTTAATTAAAATAAATGGAATAATAAGAATGATTTTTTTTTTGTGTGTGGAACTAGGACTTTATAAATGATAGTTTTCCCATTGTTTTTATAAAATTAATGGGATTTCAAATAATTATCAAGTAGTTTTGTGACATGATTCTCAATTAAGGATTTAGTGAAAATTGTTTGATAAACTAGTTGGGAAACTATATCACATTATAAGACCTCATTTTGTCGGTGGATGGTATAGTAATTGGTCTCATCCAATATCTATGGATTTTCTCATTGGCCTTATCTCTACTCTCTAGGCCTATTATTATGAGGACTAAATAGACCTATGGGGGTTCACTTATTGGGTTGTTCATATTCCCTCTAAACTCGATGAATATATCTATTGGCTTGATGTGTACACTATTTTCTATGTTATGTATGAGTGTCCAAGAAATCATGACACATTGTGATTCATACAATGATGTTACATATTGTTATTCTATGTATTTTTATTAGTAGTTTTGTATTTTCATATATTTTCAAAAATATGTGGGGCATGATTTGTTTTGAAATGATATATCTACTAAGATTTGTGGTTATTAAATTCAATGAAATAATTTAACATCTTTATTTTGAAAATTTTTGAATTGATGAAATTAAATTTCTTATCCATGATTTGGATTTAAAAAATTTTAATCTGTTTTCAATCCTTCTTTTCATTAATGGTTTGCATGAGTGGTTAAACGTTCATATAAATTATATGGAACACTTGAGAGAGACCCTACAAAGCCTTCATTATCATGACATATGCACTTCTTTTGAGGTCTGTAAACCTAGTAATGGGATTTTATGACAGAAAAGAAATGCTTCCATAGTGAGGAAAATGTTTTCTCTATTATCTGATATGGATTTTTTTGTACTATGGTGGGATTTTTTCCCTGAAATCAATTGAATTATTAGGATTTTTCTTATTTTGTATTGCATTGTGGTTATAATTGTACACTGATATTGTTTTTACAATTGTGTTTTTTTGTTTTTTCTTTTATTTTGATATATTTATGTTGTTCTATTTTACTATACTATTTATAGGATCCATTTAAGTTTTTCGAGATGGTAAAAATTGAACTATCAGTTTCATATTTGATGTTGGGGTGGTAGTCACCAACCCATGGGTGTTAATAATTATTTTCCTTTATGTGGCTTATTAGGTTAGCCATTAGTCTAATAGGATATATGGTTCAGTTTGATTATAATTTTATCTAATTTTATTCTTGTATGATTCATAAATTAGTTTTAAAATATACCATAATACTATGATAGAAAAAAATCCCAAAAAAATATTTTTTAAGTGTAACTAGTTTTCGTATACCAATACATAGTATATTTTTTATTAAAAAAATTAATTGTTTTATGTATAGTAAAATTAACTATTGAAATTTCAAAATCTATTAAAAATAAAATTGATTATTTTAAATACATTGATCGATAATACAGTTTTATTAAAAAACTATGATTTTTATGTCATTCACTGAAATCTATTTTTAATATATATATATATAAATATAATACATAGATATTTACTATATTATTTTCTAGAAGATATCATCCATTTTTTGAAATGAAATTTATAATTGTGTAATAAATTTATTATCATATTCATTCATAAAAATTAGTAATGTCCATTTTTAAAGAAAATGTTCTTATAATGAATAAAATTACTACTATTAATTTAGTTCTTATATAAAAATAAATAATAAATAATCCTTTATTTTTTATCAATGTTTTATATATATAACATAATGATGTTACTCTAATCCATATCATCTAATTCAGTATCTTGGCCTCAATAGTTAGATTTAAATAATTTTATTTCATCACCATTGGATTTCACTAGTGAGTGTTGTTTACGATACAAAACAATGGGTTGACATAAATTATAAGGGAAATATATCTCCCTCATGGAAAAATTTGAATCATACAATTATTGTATTTTACATGGTAGTCAATGTTTTTTATTTTAAATTTCCATTTAGAAAACAAATTTAAAAATGTGTTAATAGAAATTCCATCTGAAATGAGGGAAATACAAATATGATGGTCATCTGGAATAACACAATTCATGGTTTCTAATTAGAAGGAAATTTTTGTAATGTTAAATAATGGGCATAGAGGGAAGGGAAATAGTGTCTAAATAATAGTAGAGAGTGAAAGAGGACATTGAAAACAACAAATTAAATGAACAAAAAAACATAACCAAATGTACAATAAATAATACCATCAATTCCTCCTAATTGAAGGTAGTACGATAATTTTTTTATTTCAAGATACATTTCCAAATTTTGGGGAATTTTCTAAACATCAATACTGTGAACGGATGGAAATATACATAAATAATAATCATAAAAACCTATCCAACATTATCTACATTTGTTTCATGTTTCAATTACTATCAAATATTATCTCATATTTTAATTTTAATAATAAATTCTTATAAAAAAATCATGATGAATTATAATTGACTTCTTATTGACAATGATTTATATCAATATTTGAACTAAATTTTTCCTATCATTACTAAAACCATAATAGTTAGATCATGATAAACAACTTCAAAAATAATACATTTTAAAATGATGTAAAACATGAGTCCCCAACACATCAATAATAATATTAATTGTTTAACATAAATCATTACATAAATTAATAAACAAAAAAACTCAAACTAATACGTTTTTACGAGAAAAAAAAGTTGAATCATGAATAAATCATAAAATTTATTGAAATTTACCAAAATAACATGAATCAACTTTTTGACAATAACATATACGGTTTTATTTATATTGATCATAAATATCAATAAAAATATCACCATTTAAAATAATCACATTTCAACCATCTTTATTATCCTAATATCAAATAGACCAAAATTACCTCAATGAAGTTTCTTTCCTATAACCAAACAAAACGATGACCCACTATAAGGTACAATAGTGTTTACATCAAAAATAGATGTTTTTCTAGTAAAAACTTGAGAATATATGGACATATAAATCCATGATTGGATTCATAATCCTTATGTTTTGATCACTATGAAACACCCTACAATCAATGGTTATCTAATTTATACTCAAAATTTGAATTTAATATACCAAAACCCACACTCCATTATTATATGATGAATATATATTCATCTTATTTTATAAATAAAATACATAAAATACCCAATTTTAGTAATCCAAACACATAAAAACTCACCATAAAATATTTTATCACACACGTTCTCAAATATCATTTAGTTTGATTTGAAAATATAAATAAGAAAGATGCTTACATAACAATACCCAAGCCTATAAGTAAGCATTTTTATATTATACATAACATTTTTCACTGTAAAATAATTCTTCATTGTAACTCCATGAAAATTTATGAGAATTTTTTTTAATTTCATTTATTTCTCTTATTTACATAACACGACAATTATCTTTCTTTATACACAACATTGTATTAGCTTGCAATATACAAAACACTATTCTTGGCTTGTGTTTCACACAATTTCATGTTCCATTGATAAAATTCATTTCATGCAACATTGAGTATATATTATAGTCAAGATATAAATTAACTAAGTTTGTATTATGTTATACACAACACTAAAGAAATAATTCACTACATGAAACACTGACATGGCCTGCATTACATGCAAGAGAAACCTTCCTTTATAGCATGTGTTGTACGCAATACCAAGTTTCATTAAACAAAGATATATTTTTAAATTTTTTGATAACTAGACATTATGAATAGAATTAACCAAATTTTTAATTTTATATAAAATTATCATTCATTTTAAACATTATCCAGAATATTATATGAGAATAAAAACAATTTTTCATATAAAACAAATATTTTTAAAAAAATGCAGTTTTACGGCCTTTTGATAGCGCACTCATTTTAAATCTAGTTTTTGACAATTTTATATGTTTAATTTGAAAATATATACTTATATTTTGGAATAGGGACATAAAATTTTACTTTTTGTTAATTTTTGTTATTTTTAAAATGAATTTAAAAATATAATGAATAGTGAAAATATTCCATTTTAACTCTAAACTACCTTTTTATCTAATTTAATTATATAGTTATATTATCTTTATATTTTTTTAAAATTGTAACTTGATTATATTTTTATCATTTCGCCTAATTTTTTTCATTGGATTTAATTTCACATTTAAATTGGACATTAACATGATACAATATTATGATAGTTATAACTTGTTAAAAACCATCTTTTTGGTTTTACCAATGAGAATTTATTTTAAATTAATTAATGCAACTTTTTCATTTTGAATTTGGAAAAATTAATTTCATATTTGGAATCAGGAAGTCAAAATTGTGTAAATAGTTACCTTTTAATTTTGGACTTTTATGAATTGTAACCTCATAAAATAATTTATTTACCATGGTTAAAGAGTAAATCTAGAAAATAAGGTCAAAAATAATATTATAATAAAAGTGAACTAACTTAAAACATGTCAAAATACTGTTTGATGAGATATTTTTTATCATGAGAATAATTTGGTCGATTTTGGGATCCCATAGATTCACATGGATGTTAAAATGATATTTTATAATAATTAATTTAATGTAAGGATAATTATAACCTAAAAAATATATCTTTTAATAAATCAATTTTTACATAGGGTTATATAAAATATATCTATGTCTATAAATATTCATTATAAATATAAAAATATTTCTCACATCATGGTATTTTATTTATATTATTTAGACCTAGGATAAATATATTTACTATTGACACAATTATGATATATTGATTAACTCATTAATGAATGATTCAAATACATAAATTTATAGATATTAAAAATAATTATTTTATCATTATGATTCCATACACTAATTTTATGGATTAAATGGAAATATTAGGTATAATTTATTGCTTTTTTCAAAAGAACCAAGTAGTTATGAATTTTTTTAAAAGTCGTGTATGAATAATGTGAAAAATTGACATAATTCATACCTTGAAACATATAATAGTTTATTATATGATATTAAATTCAATAAAAACTAAAATTCACTAAAATGGTTAATATAAGTCCACATATGTTATAAAACAGTTTTTTGGACGTTTCAAATTATATTTTAATTAAATTAACCCATAATGTGTAAATTACATGATATCACTGTAAAATTGGAAAGGGTAAAATAAGGGATAAACAAAAAATATAAGGATAATAAAATATATATAAAAAAATTATAATTTTTTTGGATGATTCTTATTATAACTAAAAAAATATTATATTTTAATTATATATGATTTGGACAATTTTAAATCGAATGAGAATTTATAATCAATTAATATTTTAAAACATTTTTAAAATACCCTTGTCCTCTCTTATAAAAGGGAACCTACTCCCTCTCTTCATCACTCAATTTTGTGGCTTCAAGCATGGAAAAACCCTAATCAAATTTCCTCTCAACTTCCCTAGTTACATTTAAGAGGTTATTTTCTTCTCAAAAGACATACTTTAGTGCCCTAAGATGATATTTAAAAGAGGCACGTCGAAGAAGAGGTAATCTCTTCTACTGATTCTTTCAAATTTATTTCTTATTATACATCATCTTATTTTATGGTTTCATTATAAATTAATTACATATGTATCAATCATGTAATTATATGTTATTATAAATATTATAAAACTCTATTTCTCCTTCTATTCATTCTATGAAAAACGAAATCACCAGACCTGCGTACATATAACTTGTCGTCTCCAAGTCATGGTGTAATCTATTTTTCAACAACGCCTTTCAAATATGGGTATAATGGTTGAAATAATAACTATATATAATTATTATATCATTATACTAATTATGATATATTATACACCATATACTTTAATACCTTTCAATAATTACGGTAACGACATCGTCACTCATGCGTATGTACCACTTACCCTCTCCATGACGCGATGAGATTCTTTCTCGAAGTTAACCATTAAAGAATGAATATGATGTATATATAATATATAATAATCAAATTTATGACATTAAAATACTATTGTATTGATATATATATATATATATATATATATATTTCATTCACTTCCATTAAATTTAATAATGAAATGAAAACGGCGTTCATGAGTATGTACAGATTACTGTCTCTATGAACGGTTTATTCCATTTTTTATTATTATAATATATATATATATATATTCTGAATATATAAAATATATAAATATTTTTTTAAACATTAGAAGTAATTAAATCATGATATAAGTAATAATATAAATAATAACAACTCAAAACACAGATGATAAATAAAACAAATATTAACCAAAATGTTTATTTAACATGAAATTGATAAATGAATGGGCAATATGAACTCTTATGTGAATCAGATATGATATACTAAATATTATTATGGTTCCCCTAAAAGATAATAAAATTATTAAATTCACTATATTGGAATATCATACACATATATAAGCATATTGGACCTAAGGTAAGGGATAACTTTTCCAATCTCGTTTTATCTGAGATTGTTTATTCGTAAGTATTTACTTAGGAAATATTTATCCTCCATGTCAATGTTTTCTAAAAATATTCTCATTATAAATATTAAATTTCCTATTTATATTTAAATTCATTTTTACCAATTTTTAGTTTTACTACATTGTTTGGAATAAATCTTTCTTTTCTTTACTATACGATGTAGTTTTAGAATTTTATAGGAAAAGTACGATGAGATTGTGTTTTTAACTTATAAAGAATGAATGGTTTTTTACATATTTATATTGAGTTATTTCAAATAATATTACTCTATAAGTTTACAAGTGTATTTTCAACTCAATTATTTCCATTAAAATTTTCATGACATTTTGGGAAAGGATTCATATTTAAATAAAAAATGATTTTTTTCTCAGGACTGAAGCTCAAGTGTTTTATCAAAATTATCTTCTATATATGATTACATAAGAATATGTTTCATTAACTTTTATTAATATTACTTTATTATTCTTATGAATAAATTTTATTTAGTAAATACATTTGGTTTATATCAATTGTGATGGAAAGATGTTTAAGAATCCCATTTGATTTCATCAGTCAGGTTATACTGAATGTTTCTATGTTTTTGTGGAAGGTATAAGAGTTAATTAATTATGAGATTGGTAGGTCCTATATCTCCATCCAATGGATTGGGTAAGGATTTATATCTAATGAAATATACATGACTAAAATGGAATGTGAATCTAGTTCAGTAATACATGGTTAGAATGACCTGAAAAATCAGTTCAGTAATGGACTTTGTCAAATATGATGGTTTGTGCAGTAATTCCTTGACTACTATGTAAATCATATTTTTTTCTAATTAGTTTTCCATAATTAGATTTTTTATTCCAATTATATTCTATCATGGTTAACACTCCATTATGATATGAGCCTTAAATACTGCATGGATATATTTCATGACTCAATATTTTGATGGTTAAACATTATGTTCATGTTTTTACATGCAAATGTTTATGGTTTTTTATGTTCCCCATGATTACCTGTACTGAGCATTGAGCTCGCCCTTTTTATTTTTTTCCTCAATATATAAAAAAAGGATGAAGGTAGAAAAAAAAGAAAAAAAAATTATTGGAGATGATTATGATCTTTCAAAAAGATAGAACATTATGTTCCATGTTTTAAAAGATACTAAACTAATACCATTATTGGGTATATTTTTGTGTCTTATATTATGTATTCCAAAAAAAGTAATGTAATGTCTATGTACACAATGCTTGGGACCCTACATTTTGTATCAAAGAGAAGGTTTTGTCATACTTTGTAAACTACGATGCTAAATATTTAGTGACATCCCAAGAGATATTCCTATGGTATGTCTAGGGACGTCCCTAAGGTTAAGTATAAGTATAGGTTACAACCCTAAAATTATGGTAACTATCATTAATAACATAGGATTAAGAATAAGTTGTTATAGATTACAAGTAACCCCCCATCAATGTGTTGTTTTCATTATAATTTTTTTTCATTCACACTACTATTTTTGGGTTTTTAAATATGGTTGGAAATAGAAGGATTCATGTTTATGAGGAATATGATGGACAATAAAATGATATTGTTCATTAGAAACCAAATAGAACAGGATTTGTAATGAGAAATGTTGTAATTATGACTAATCATCAATCTCATTATATGATCAATAATCTATGATTAGGTATGTTTTCTTACCTCGCCAAAAAGAGAATAATGGAGATTCATGATCATAATAGAATAAAGAAAGTTCAATTTTCCTCATTTAAACAATGTGGGAAAAGGCATCAAGGATGATGTTTTAATTTAACTGGATGATGCTTTGTGTGTTAAAAAAATTACACTAATCCATTAATTGAAAAGTAAATATTTTTGTTAACAAAATGGAAAATAATAATTGAATTTCTAAGACATCAATGAATGTTAAATGTTTTAATAGTGGAATGTATGGGAATTATAAAAATCGATTCCATTAGGGGAAATCTTATGAAGAGAATCAACAAGGTTGTATTTGTATTATTTATATTGCTAATAATGAAGTGACCACAAATGATATGTGATGTGAATTATGTGTTAAGGAATAAAATGATGAAGCTCGTTCAATGGTTTAAAAAGGTAGTGGACGAATTGCATGTTTATCAAGAGTAATGTGGTGTAATTAATTTAATGATAATATGGAATAAAGAAATGTTTAATGGTTGTGAAACTATTTTTTTCTTAAGTATTTGAATGTATATTTTGAATGGTCTCTATAACCAAGAAAGGTTATTCAGATGTTTTTTCAAAGCACATGATATATAATGATGGGATATGAAATAATGAGATAATTGATAATATTAATGAGCTCTTGATTGAGTTAATGATAATGTGATATCATGGTTAGAGTATATATAATTTTTTTGATTTTGGTATATGGAATGAGTAGACTTTGGACAACATTCATTTTTTCACTATGGTTCTATAATAAATCATGTTTCATGATAATACAAGATTAAGTTATTCACATGTCTCGAATGAGACAAACAAGAACTACATAATGAGATATAGGGGAAAAATGTTATGAAGATTTAGTAAACCTCTTTATAAGTTTTATATTTTCACACAGATTGAAATGTTATAAATTTTTGGATAGAATACGTTATTTTCCATTTTATGTTTTTTAGATTGATTTTTTATCGCACTATAAGTGGTCTTATTCTTATTCGATACCCTATTCTAACATTTTTGTTGAGATAGATAGAATGAATTTTCATTATATCACAAACTCTACTAAAACTTCATAAATGACAAATACAAATTCATTTATTTAAGAGATTATTTTGAAATTGTTGAAGGCTTAAAGAATGATGATATTTTACCAAAATCAAGTAAGTATTTATTCTCATGCAAAAAATTTAAACATTAGGAAATGGATCTAGAAAGCAAATAATATTATCAATGTACATTCTTATCTAATGAATTATATATTCCTATAAATAATCTCAGATTTATCGATTTTTGGTAGTTAACACTCTCTAAAACATATTCTATATCACTCTTCAGCAGAACTTGATGGTTAGATTTCTCTTCGATATCTCTGTTTTCAATTCCTATAAATGATCTCCTATGTGGAAACCCAATAAATACTTAATTTGGGTAACTGTTATGTTTTTAAAATTCCTATTTGAAATGATATTTTAGTATTCCTTTTTATGATGTGGGTTTCTATGAAATAAACTTTCATGTAGTAACCCATTTATTACCCCGATGGATTTTGAGGGTGAAATTCATTTTACATGGGGGTATAATGTTACACCTTGATAATTTATGAGATGGATTTTTTTTAATTTTTTTAATGTATTATCATTTATGTAAAACCAATATTTTCTTACACTACACACAACACAGTATTAGCTTGCAGTATATGCAACACTATTCTTGTATTGTGCTGCACACAATTTCAAGTGCCTTTGATAGAATTTATTTCACGCAACACTAAGTATAGATTTTTTTCAATGTATAAAATAAATATGATTGTATTTTGTTTTATGAAAAACCAAATTAAGCTTTTACTACATAAAACACTTACATGGCTTGTATTACGTGCAAGAGAAACCTTCATCGATGGCTTGCATTGTACACAATACCAAGTTTTACTAAAATACGATATATTTTTAAAATATTATATAACTAGCCATTATGAATACTATTAACAACATTTTTAATTTTATAGAACATTATAATTTAACTTACACATTTTATTGAACATTATATAAGAACACAATTATTTTTTCATATGAAGGAAGTATTTTTCAAAAAAATTAGTTTTACCGCCTTTTGATGTCGCACCCATTTTAAATATTTTTTTGAAACATTTATAAGATAAAAATGACACAATAAACTGATTTTTTGGAAGAGGCCCATAAAATTTTACATTTAATTTTTGGTATATTTATTATAAAATTAATTTTTTAATGAATAGTGAAAAATACTGTATTTTAACTCGAAACAGCCTGTGCATGTAATTTATTTATATAGTTATATTATCTTTTTAATAAATTTTAAATTGTAAATGGATTATTTTTTTAATAATTTATTAAAATTAATTTCATTTTCTGAAATTTTACATTTAAATTGGACATAAACACATGTCAGTCTTTTGATTGTTATTACTTTTAAAAAACCCAATTTTTGGTTTTGACAACAGGAATAAATTTAAAATTAATTACCACAACTTCATTTTTTTTATTTGAAAAATGTATTCTATATTTGGAATAATGTTTCCTAAATTTTGTAAATAATTACATTTTATTTTTGTACATTATGAACAATAGCATAAGTAAATGTTCTATTTACCCGGGTTGAAGGGTTAATCTGATAAATAAGGGTAAAATTAATATCATAATAATACTAAAATATCCTAAAACATTTCCTACTCCTATTAGATAAGATATTTTAGACCATGGTCATCCTGGGGTCTATTTTGGGACCCCATGGATTCACATGTATGTAAAAATGACATTTTATAATAATTAATTTAATGTAATGATAATTATAACATAAACATATATTTATAATAAATATATTTTAATATAGGGATATATTACTAGTATCTATGTATATAAATAATCATTAGAAATATAAATAGATTTCATAAATTATGGTTTTTATTTATCAAATTTAGACATTATATAAATATATATATATATGATACAATATTGATGTACTGATTACCTCATTAATGAAGGTTTCATATAAAAAAATTATAAATATTAAAATAAATTTAGTTCGTACATTTTGAAGAAATACATGAATTTTTTGGATTACATTAACATATTAGGGATACTTTATTGACTTCAGTTCAAAGGAATCAGGTTGTTGTAACTTTTTTATAAATTCAAGTATGAATAGTGTCCAAAATTGACATGATTCATAACTGAAAACAAAAAATAGTTTATTAAATGATATTAAATTCTTAACTATATAATATTCTTCTAAATGGTCAATATATTTTAAAATATTTTATAATAATCACTTTGTGGGCATTTTGAGATGATATAATAATTACATTAAACCACAATGTATAAATAACATGATATCACGGTAAGATTAAAAATAGTAAACAATAATGGTTAACCGAAAAGATAAGGATAACCGAATATATAAAACATGTATAAAATTATTGGATTATTTTTATTTGATCCAAAAACATATTATATTATTATTTAATTTTTTTGGACCATTTTAAATAGAACCTTAATTTATAATAAATAAATATTTTTAGACATTCTTAATGTGTTTCCCTCCTCTATTATAAAAGGGCACCTCCTCCCAGTCCTCATCACTAAATTTTGAGATATCAAGATTGGAAAAACCCTGAATATTTCCCTTATAAACTTCCATAGTTACATTCAAGAGGTTATTTTAATTTTAAAAGGCCAATTGTAGTTCCCTAAGAAGAAATATAAATAATGAACCTAGAGAAAGATGTAATCTCTTAAACCGATTCTATCAAATTTATTTCTACTTATACTTCTTATTATTTAGTTTTTTTATTATAAATTAATAAAATATGTATCAATAATATATTTATATGTTATTATAAATATTAAACTACCCTATTTCACCTTCTATCCATCTTATGAAAACTGAAATCATTGTGTGTGCATATATACGACTTACCATCTCCACGTCGTGGTGTACTCTGTTTTTAGAACCACCGTACGTAGATGTGTATAATGGTTGAAATAAAAACTGTATATGATTATTATAACATGATTCTAATTTTTATATATTATACACCATACAATTCAATATCACTAAACAATTATGGGAACGATATTGTCGCATGTGCAAACATACGACCTTCCATCTCCACGACGTGATGAAATTCCTTCACCACCATATCCAATGAAGAATGATTATAAATTATATATAATAAATAATCTTTAAATATATGAAATAATAATTCTACTTGATGTATGCATATATATATATATCCGAGATTCATTTAATTTCTTCCATTCTATTTAATAAGGAAACTAAAATAGCATTCATGCGTATATATGGCCTACCATCTCCATGGACAGGGTATTCCATTTCTTTTATCTATATAAAATATATTTATATTTATATACTGAATATATATAATATATAAATCATGTTTTAAATTATTTAACTTAATAAATGGTGATAGAAGATATAATATCAAGAATAACAATTCAAAACATGTTTGATAAATAAAATGATTATTACCCTAAACTTTGCTTTAACAAACAATTGACAAATGAAGGGATAATATAATGTCGTAAGTGAATAATATATGATATCATAAATATAATTATGGTTCTATTACAAGTTAATAATATGTCTAAACGTTCTATATAATAGTTTTATGCATATTCAAAATCATATCGGTCCTTCGGCATGGGATAACATTTCAAATCTAATTTTATCCGAGATTGTTTATTATTAGATATTTAACTGGGATATATCTGTCATCCATGTCCATGTTTTTAAAAAATATTATGATAAAATTTTTACTATTAATTTATAAATTTTTATTGTAATCTTTAACCATTTTGACTTTTACTACATGGTCTGGAAGGAAACATTCTTTCGATTACTATATGTGGTACTTTTTGACTCTTCCTGCAAATGTATGAGCAGAATGTTTTTAAACTTATATGAAAGGAACCTATTTTTACATATTCATAACAAATTATTTATGTGAATTTTCATATATACATTTTCAATGTCCTTTTCAACTCCATTATTTTCTTTTAAAATTTCATGACATTTTGGTTGAAGAAAATGTTTTTAAGGATGAAAGGGCGTTTTCCTCAAAAATAAAGCATAGGTGTTTTATCCAAATTAATTTTGATCTAAGATTAAATACCATTATGTTTATATAAATGTTATAACTATTTTATGACTGTTCTTATGATTGAATGTTATACATGAAATCCAATAGTTTTATATCAATTAATATGGAACAATTTTTAAGAAATCCATTTGAATTCATGGGTTATGCTATGGGGAATGTTTCAATATTTTTGTGGCACATGTAACAATGATTTTATTATGAGATGGGTAAGACCTATATCTACCTCCAATGTGTTGGGTAATTATTTATATCTCATGAGATAAACATGACTGGAATAGGAATCAAATCTGGTTCAGTAATACATGGATGTAACAACATGTAATACCTCTTCAGTAAAACACTTTTTCCACTATGATGGTCTTGGAAACAATGCCAAAAATATTATGGAAATCATATTATGTTATTATTATCTTTCTAAAATTACATGTCTTCTTCTAATACAATTATATCATGGTTATTGTTTTTTTATCCATGCCTTAAATACATCCATGAATTATGTCATGACATAATATTTTTATGTTTAAACATTATGTAAATGTTTTTACATAACAATGTTTACGAGTTATTTTACATTTTCCCACTTTACCCTTACAAAGTATTTGAGATCAGCCATTTTTTGTTTTCTTTTCCCCAGGATATGAAGAAAAGTTTTAAGAAGGAAAACAAAATGGGAAAATCATTATGGGAGATTTTTAAGATATTTCACAATGAAAGAATATTATAATCAATGTTTCTAATGACAACAAACTAATACAGTATTTGGGTGTATTTTTGTGTATTGAATTATGTATTGCAAAAAGAAATGCATTGTATATGTGCATCATGATTGGGTCACTACAGTTAGTACCAGAGAAAAAGTTTAGTTAACCATTGGAAACTATGATGCCAAATTGTTAGTCAGATCTCTAGAGATACTTCTATGGTATGTCTAGGGATGTTCATAAAGTAAATTATAATAATTGGTTATAGTCCTAGTAATTATGATAATGATCATGAATAAGCTATAAATCTAGAGATTGAAAGTACTCCCCCTTGATTATGTTGTTTTCCTAGTATTATTTCTTCCTCTCATAATATTCTATTTGGGTTTTAGAAAATTGATGGAAATACGAGGATTCATGTTAATCAAGAATATGATTGGAAATGGAATGATACTACTAATGATAAAACAAATCAAATATAATTTATAATGGGAAACATAGATATTAGGCCTAATCATTAATCACAAAATATGATCAATAATCTCAACATTGGTAAGATTTTAGACAATGAAAATATGAGAATGGTGGATTTTTAAGATCATCATAGAGGAAAGAAAGTTCAATTTTCCTCATGTATATCATATAGGAATAGGAATCCATGATATTGTTTCAATGGAACCGTAAAATTATTTGGGTGTGGAAAATTGTTCAAGAAGAAAGTAATAGAAAAGGAAAAATGTTCAGTTAACATAATGGGGAAAGATAATGTTATTTCTAAGACATAAATAACGGTTAAATGTTTTAAATTTGGAATTTGTGGGAATTATGATAATTGATTACCTAATAGAAAATGTCATTAATTGAATCATCCTGGTCTTATGGGTAGTATTTATGTTGCTAATGATGAAGAGACTATAAATGATATGTGAGATTAAGGAAGTTGTAAGGAATAAAATAATGAAGATTGGTTAATTATTTAATAAGGTAGTAGAAAGATTTCATGTTTATCAAGAGTAATTTAGTATAAGTAATTTAATGGTACTATGAAATAAAGAAACATCTAAGGATTCTTACACTATTTTTTCCTTATGTATTTGAAATTATATGTAGAATGGTACTGATAAACATGAAATGTTATTCCGATATTTTTGGAAAGCACATGATATGCACATATTCATGGGAGTATGAGATAATGATATGATTAATAGTATTAATGAGATCATAAATGATATAATGAAAAATTGATATCTTGGTGTGAACATATAATTTTTTTTTGGGTTTTGGTATTTTGAATGAGTTAACATTTGAAAAAATTCATGTTTTTGCTAAGGTTTTATGGTAATTCGTGTAATAAGAGAATACAAGATTAAGGTATTCTCATGTTTGTAATGTGACAACCAATAACTACCTTATGAGATATGGGAGATAAATTTTATTTAAATTTAGTTCACATATTTCTATGTTTTATGTTTTCTAAAGGATTGTAATGTTATCCATTTATATATAGTATAAGTTATTTTTTGTTTTATGTTTTCTAGATTAATGTTTTATTTCACTATAGTAGGACTTATGAATATTTGATAAATTGTTCTGAATTTTTTGGGAGGGATGGAATGATTCTATTTTTGTCACATGATATGTTAAAACATCATGAAGGACAAATTCAACTTAAATTATTTATGAGATGAAGTGGAAGTTGATTAAGGCCTAAACAACGAAAATATTGTACCAAAATCAAGTAAGTATTTGTTATCATGAAAAATTATTCAAAATTAATAAGTGGATATAGAAAACCAAAAATGTTATGTAAGTACATTCTTATCCAATGAATCATATAGACCCTTAAATCGTCACCAATTTATATATTTTAGGTAGTTAATATTCTCCAAACCTTATTCTATATAACTATTCTAAGAAAACATGATGGCTATATTTCTCTTCTATATCCATGTTTTTACTGAATACCAATGTTATCCTATATACAAACCTAGTGAATGGTTAATTTGAGTATCCTTTACGTTTATTACATTATTTATTGAATTTAAGTTTTATTATTCCTTTTTACAATGTTACTTTCTATGAAAGAAACATTAAAGTAGTAAACCATTTATAACCCCGATGAATTTCAAGGGAGAAACCCATTTTATGGGGGATAGAATATAACACCCCATAAATTTATGACGTGGATTACTTTTAAATTTTTTTGATGACTTGTGTTGTACGTAACACAATGATTATCTTTTGAAATATGAAACATTTTATTAGCTGGCAGAATACATAACACAATTCTTGGCTTCTATTGTACACAATTTCATGTTCCTTTAGTAGAATTAATTTCAGGAAACATTGATTATTATATTTTTTCAATTTATATATGGACTATGTTTGGATTATGTTATACACAACACCAATTTAAGCTTTAACTTCATGCAACACTTACTTATCTTGCGTTATATGCAAAAGTGACCTTCCTCTATAGCTTTTGTTGTATGCAATACCGAGTTTCACTAAACAACAATATATTATTAAAATATTATATAACTAGCTATTATGAATAATATTAACAACTTTTTTACTTGTATATAATTTTATCACTCATCTTACACATTTCTGAGAACATGATATGATAACAAAATGAATTTCTTGTAAAAAAATGTATTTTATAAAAATTGTGGTTGTACAACATTTTGATGGTGCACCCATTTAAATCTAGTTTTGACACTTTTATAATTTAAATTTGAAAAAACAATCTTATTATTTAAATGTGGGACATAAAAAATTACATTGGTCTAATTATTTATATTTTCATATTAAATTAATGTTTTAATGAATGGTGACAAATAGTGTTTTTAACTCTAAATTACATTTTAATCTAATTAATTTATGTAGTTAGATATATTTTAAATTATTTTTAAAGTGTAATTGTATTATATTATTATCATTAAATGAAATTTTAGAAATTAGATGAAATTTCACTTTTAAACTAAACATAACTACATTCCTATCTTTTATTAGTTATTATTTCTTAAAAATCGCTTTTTGGTTTTTCCAACAGTAATTAATTTTAAATTAATTAATGAAAATTTGGAGTTAATAATTTCAAAATATTAATTGCATATTTTTAATCAAGGTGTAAATTTTTTTAAAGTGGTATCCTTTATTTGTGGAAATTATTAATAGTAGCATCAGTAAATATTTTATTTATCATGTTTAAATGGTAAATCTAGTAATTAAGTGTAAAAAATAATATTATAATAATATTAAATTACACTAAAAATTTCTTAATCCTATATTATGAGATATTTCCATCCATTGGAATTATTTTATAGAATTTGGGACTCCATGGATTTACATGGATGTGGAAATGACATTTTCTAGTAATTAATTTAATTAAAAGATAATTATAACTTAAACATATATATTTTAATAAATCGATTTTAATATAGAAATATATAAATGATATATTTTTCTATAAATATAATTTAGAAATATTAAATTATTTCCTTCACAATTATATTTTATTTATAATTTTTAAACATTAGATAAATATATTAATTAATGACACAATTATGATGTAGTGATTAACTCATTAATTTAGGATTCGTATAAATGAATATATAAAAATTAAAATAAATTTATTTTAACATTTTTATGCCATAAAAGAATTTTATGGTAGAAATTGACATATTTTGGATATTATTAAGCTATTGGTTTGAATGTATCTATTTTCTAGGAATTTTTTAGAAAGTCAAGTATGAATAGTGTCCTAAATTTACATAATTCCTAAAATAAAACATAAAATTGTTTATTAAATGATGTTAAATTCCTATAAATATATATATTTATGGAAAATGGTTAATATAAGTTAAAATATATCATAAATAAATTTTTTTGTTTGTTTGACATGATCTGTTAATTAAATTAACCCATAATGTTAAAATAACATGATATTATGGTAAGATTAAAAAAGGAAAAATAAGGGTAAAACAAAACTGATAAGGATAAAAATAGTATATTAAACTTGTCTTAAATTTATTGGATGATGGTTAGTTGAACTAGAATCTTCTTATCATAAAATTAAAAATGTTTTGGACCATTTTAAATTGAAATTAAATTTATAATAAATCTATATTTTAGATCTTTCATAAAGTGCCCCTCTACTCTCTTATAAAATAGAACCTTCTCTCTCCCCTAATCACTCCATGTTGAGCCTTCATGATCAGGAAAACCATGAAAATGTGTATTCTCAAATTACCTAGTTACATTCAATATGTTCTGGTCTTCTCAAAATATAAACACTATTTCCATTAGATTAAATTTCAAAGAAGGCACGTTGAGGAAGAGGTAATCTCTCCTACTGTTCTATAAAATTTATTTCTTCTTATACTTCCTATTCATTTGTTGTTTCATCATAAAGTAATAACATAAGTATCACTCATATACTGATATGTTATTATAAATATCAAGAAACATTCTTTCACCTTCTATCCATCCCATAAATAACAATATCGTCATGTGTGTGTACATACAACTTACCGTCTCCACGGTGCGGTGTACTCTGTTTTTCTGCACCGCCTTACGGGGATGGGTATAATGGTGGAAATAAGAACTATATATGATTATTATAACATTATAATAATTTGGAGATATTATATACTATCTATTTTTATACAATTCAATAGTTAAGGGAATGTTATAGTCGATCTAGCGTACATATGGCTTACTATCTCCACGACGCGATGGGATTTCTTCTCCATGTTAACCATTCGAGAATGATTATAAAATATATATAATAAACAATCATTAAATATATTACATAATAATAATATATTATTTATATATATATATATATAATTTATTTACATCCATTCAATTTAATAAGGAAATTAAAACAACTTTCATGTGTACGTACGACTTATCGTCTCCATGAATGGTGTATTACATTTCTTTTAACTATATTATATATGTATATTTATATAACTAATATATATACTATATAAATCATATTTTACATTATTTTTTTAATTAAATCATGATATAAGTAAGAACATCAAGAATAAAAAATCTAAACATGTACAATAAATAAAATGATTTCTACCTAAATCATTACTTTAACATCAAATTAACAAATTAATGGGTAATATAAAGTCATAAGTGAATCACATATGACAACATAAATATTATTATGGTTTTTTACATGATAATAATAAGTTTAAAGCTAATATATAGAAGTTTTAGACACATATTTAAGCATATTAGACCCAAGGTAATGGATAACATTTCCAATCTCAATTTATCAGAAATATTTTTTTTAAGTATTTAATAAGGAAATATTTATCATACATATAAATGTTTTCTAAAAATATACTCATAAAATTTGTACTATTATCATATATATGTTTAAATTGATTTTTAAAATTTTTGAATTATACTATATTTGTTGGAAGGAACCTCTCTTTTGTTTACCAGATGAGGTACATTTTGACTTTTCTATAAATAGTATGAGGATAATGTTTTTGTAACATATACGACTTGAAGTGTTATTACATATTCATAATTCCTTATTTCCTTTAATCTTACTCTAAACATTTACTGGTTTTTTTCCACTATATTTTTTTCTTTTAAATTTCACTACAATTTGGGAAAAGAAAACATTTTTAATGAAGAAATGATATTTTTCTCAGGAATGATGTTCTAGTGTTTTTCCAAAATTATTTCGGATCTATTATTACATAGATTAATTTTTCTATACCTATTATTATTATGATTTCATTATGATTATTATGGATTTTTATTTAATAAATCCATTTGATTTATATCATTTATGATATAACTATGTTTAAGAAACCCATTTGATTTCATGGGTTATGATATGGTGAATGTTTCTATGTTTTTGTGGAACATGTAAGAATTATTTAATTATGAGATGGGTGGGACCTATAAAACCCTTCAGTGCATTGGGTATAGATTTATATCTCATGAAATAGTCATTACTATAATGGAAATTAAATCATGTTTGGTAATGCATGGCTGGAATGGCAAGTAAACCAAGTTCAGTAATAGACATTGTCCATTATAATGTAATTGGAATCAATGCCTTGACTAAAATGTAAATCATATTATGTGATTATTATCTTTACACAATTACATTTCTTATTCAAATTCTATTATATAAGATTTAATGTTCATTTGTGATCTGTGCCTTAAATACTTCCATAACTGTTTTTATAAATCATGATTTTTATGTTTAAACTATATGTTCATGTTTTTATATACAAATGTTAGTGGTTTTTTTATGTTTTCCATGTTTCCCATTATTGAGAATTTGACCTCACATTTGTTATTTTTCATTTCCCTAAGATATAAATAATGGTTTTAGGTAGGAAAAAATGGTAAAATATTTATAGGAGTTGTTAAAGATCTTTCCCAATGTTAAAAGATTATGTTCCAAGATTCTAAATACATGAAACTAATACTCTCATTGGGCATATTTTTGGGTCTTGTATTAAGTATTATTTAAATATAATGTAATGTCTATGTAAATTAAGCTCGGTTCTCTACAGATGGTATTATATTGAAGTTCTAGCCAACCTTTATAAACTAGGATGCAAAATATTTATTGAGATCCCTGTATATATTTATAAGGTATGTCTAGGTATATCCCTAAGTTTAAGTAATAGTATATGTTACAATCATATAATTATGAAAATGATTATGAAGAACCTATGATTAATACTTATCTGTTATATAATTAATGTACGCTCCCTTGATTATGTTGTATTACTAATATGATTTTTTCCTCCCACACTATTATTTTTGGGTTCTAGAAAATCGATGGAATCATGATGATTCTTGTTAATAAAGAATATGATGGACAATGGAATGATATTAATCATGAGAAACTAAATGAAATGATATTTAGAAGCTGAAACATCATTATTATTCTTAATCGTCAGTCTCAAAATATGATCAACAATCTCAACTTTGGTAAGTTTCCTAACCCAGAAAATAAGAGATTGATGGATTTTCATGATGATCATAGAGGATAGAATGTTCAATTTTACTCTAAAACATAATGTGGGAAGAGGCGTCAATGATAATGTTTCAAAGGAATAATAGGATTCTTATGCGGTGGAAATGAAGTACACAAAGCCACTAATTTCAATGGAGAAGGTTCAGTTAACAAAATGGACAAGGATAGTTGTATTTGTAAGACATCAATGACAGTTAAATGTTTTAAATGTGGAATGTATGGGACTTATTCAAATCTATTCCCTAAGGGAAAATCTCGTGATGAAAATAAGAATGGTCATATGGGTAGTATTCATGTTTCTTACGATGAAGAGACTACAAATGATATGTGACATGAAAGAATTGTTAACGAAATAAATGGCGAAGCTCAATAAATATTTTAAGAAGGTAGTGGAAGGATTGTATGTTTATCAAGAGTAATGGTGTATAAGAAATTTTAATCGTACTATTGAATAAAGAAACACGTAATTATGGTTACATTATTTTATTTCTTTTAGTATATGAATGTATATGTTTAATGGTATAGGTAACCATGAATGTTTATTCAGATATTTTTTGAAATCACAAGATATGTGCATAATGAAGGGATAACGAGATAATAAGATGTTTGATTGTATTAATGAGCTCATGACTGATACAAATAAAATGTGATATCATGGTTTGAGTATATATAATTTTTGGTATATTGTTATATGAAAATATTTAATTGTGGACAACATTCATTTTTTCACTATAGTTCTATGGTAATTCATGTTTCAAGAGTATACAAGATCAAGGTAATAACATGGTTGGAATGTGACTGCCAAGAACTACCTTATTAGATACAAGAGATAAACCTTATGTCAATTTATTTCACATATTTCTATGTTTAATATTTTTTTATAGGACTTAAATGGTGTCCATTTGTGGATAGTATAAGTTATTTTACAATTTATGTTTTTCAGGTTAATGTTTTAACTCACTATATGTGGAGTTATGCTTATTTGATAATTTGTTCTATCCTTTTGGTTGAGAAAGATGGAATGACCTATAATTATGTTGCATTATCTTCTAACACTTCACGAATGAAAAATTCAACTTTATTTCTTTAAGAGGTGAAGGGAAAATTGTTCAAGTCATGAACAATGATGAGATTGCACCAACATCATGTTAGTATTTATTCTCATGAAAATTTAATCATCTTTAAGAAATGTATCTGGAAGACCAAAAATTTTATCCGAGTACCTTCTTATCAAATGAATCATTTGTTCACTTAAACAGGCTCATTTTTATGGATATCTAGTATTTATATTTCTCCAAACCTTATTCTCTATCACTATTCAGCAGACCATGATGGATAAATGTTTCTTCTATATATGTGTTTTCAATTCCTACCTATGTTCTCTATCACTATTCAGTAGACCAATATTTATTTCTCTATACTAAACACCTTATTAGTTTGCAGTATACGCAACACTATTCCTGGCTTATGTTGCACACAATTTCAAGTTCCATTGATAAAATTCATTTCATCAAACTATAAATATATATTTGTTTCAATTTATAAATGAACTATGTCAGTATTACATTATACACAACACCAAATGATATTTTCACTACAGGAAACACTAACTTGTCTTGTGTCACACACAAATGTGACCTTCCTAGATAGCTTGCATTGTACACAATACCGAGTTTAACTAAACAAAGATTTATTATTAACATATTATATAACTAGTCATTATGAATATTATTAACAAAAATTTTAATTTTATATTACATTATCATTCATCTTACGCATTTTTTATAATATTATATGTGAACAAAATCAATTGTTTAGATATTAGTGGTATTTTAAAAAAATGCAATTTTACCGCCTTTTGATGGTGCATCCATTTTGATTATTGTTTTTGAAAATTTTATAAAAAAAATATAAAAAACATATTATTTGGAAGAGAGACATAAAAATTGATTTTTTTTTAATTTTTTATATTTTTCTAATATAATTAAAATTTTAATGAAACGTGAAAAATACTGTATTTTAACACGAAACTGCCTTTTATCAGACATATTTATATAGTTATATTATATTTTTAATTGGTATCAAAGAGTAATTGGTTATTTTTTAATAATTTAATCAGATTATTCTCATTGTATATAATATTACTTTCAAATTGGACATAAACACATTTCAATCATTTGATAGATATTACTTCTTTAAAACCCCACATTTTGATTTTGACAATGGGAATTAATTTTAAATTAATTACTACATATTATATGTCTTGAATTTTTTAAAATTAATTCCATATTTTTAATCAGGACGTAAATTGTTTTTAATTAGGTATCTTTTATTATGGTATATTACACATTCCTATTTTAGTAAATATTTTATTTACCATTATTAAAGGGTATATATGGTAAATAAGTATAAAAATTAATATTATAATAATATTGAACTACCATATAACATGTTATAATACTATTTCATGAGATATTTTAGAATATGGTCACCCTTGGGTCGATTTTGGGACCCCATGTATTCACTTGGATGTGAAAATGACATTTTATAATAATTAAATTAAAGTAACAATTTTTAAAACCTAAACATATATATTTTACTAAATAGATTTTAATATAAAGATAGATAAATTTTTTCTATGACTATAAATATTAATTATAAATATAAAAATATTTCATACATCATGTAATTTTAATTATAATTTTTTAACATTAGATAAATATATTTATTTATGATGCAATTATTATGTAGTGATTATGTTATTAATGAAACACTCAAATAAATGAATTTATAAATATTAAAGTAAATTTAATTTGAACTTTTTGATGCCATAAACTAATTTTTTAGATGAAATTAACATATTATGGATAATTTATTGCCTTTTTTAATGAATCATGTTATTGTGAGTTTTCAAAAAATTCAAGTATGAATAGTGCCCAAAATTAACATAATTCATAACACAAAACATAAAATAGTTTATTAAATGATATTAAATTCATAAAAATATAATATTCATCCAAATGGATATTATAACTCCAAATATTTCATAAATAACGTTTGTTGTGTGTTGTGGCATCATATGGTTATTACATTAACCCACAACATGTAAATAACACGATATAATGGTAAGATTAAAAGTGTAAAATAAGGGTAAAAACAAAAAGATAAGGATTAAAATAGATTTAAAACATGTCTAAAAATTATTGTATGTTTTGTATTAGAACCCAAATCTTCATATATTATAAAAAAAGTTTTTTATAATTGAAAATCGAAATTTATTTTATAATTAATTAATATTTTAGGACTTTTCTAAAGTGCCCCTCTTCTCTCTTATTAAAGGGAACCTTGTCCCTCTTCTCAGCACTCCTTTTTTAGCATTAAATCATGGAAAACCCTAAATATTTCAATTATAAACATCCCTTGTTACATTCAAGAGGTTCTCTTCTCCTCAAAAGACCAACTGTGGAGCACTCAGAGGCAATTTAAAGAAGGCACATTGAGGAAGAGGTAATCTCTTCTCCCGATGGTTTCAAATTTATTTATTCATTTACTTTATAATCATAATTTGTTTCATTATATTATAATAAAATAATTATAAAAAATATAATTATATTTTATTAGAAATATGAAAAAATCCAACTTCACATTCTATCCATCCTATAAAAAACAAAATCACCGAGTGTGCGTACCTACAGCTTACCATCTCCACACCATTGTGTAATATTTTTTTCACCACTACCTTACATGGACAGTTATAATGGTGGAAATAAAAAAAAATCTTTTTATTATTACATTCTACAAATGATGATATATTTTACACCATCCATATTAATACCATTCAATAATTATGGGAATGATATTGTCGCTCATGCGTATGTTCGGGTTGACGTCTCCACGACGCGTGAGATTTCATCTCTACATTAACAAATCAAGAATTATTATAAAGCATATATTATAAATAATAATCAAATATATTATATAATAATACTACTGGTTTTATGTATTTATATATATATATATTTCATTTACTTACTCCCATTCAATTTAATAATGACATGAAAATAGTTTTCATGCATCTGTATGGCCTACCGTCTCCATAAATAGTGTATTCCATTTCTTTTTTCTATAATATATATATATTTATATATAATATATATAATATATAAATCTTGTTTTAAATTATTAATGTAATTAAATCATGATATGAGTAATAATATCATGAATAAAAATTCAAAACACTTATAATAAATAAAATGATTAATACCCAAAACATTGATTAAAAATGAAATTGATAAATTAATGGGTGACACAAAGTCTTAAGTGAATCATACATCATATTATAAATATTATTAAGTTTCTTTTACAAGTTAATAATATGAATAAACCCACTATACCAGTGTTTCTGACACATACTTAATCATATCTGACCTAAGGTAAGGGATAACTTTTCTAATCTCGTTTAATTTATGATTTTTTATACGTAACTATTTAATGGGGATATATTTATCATCATTTTCCTTGTTATCTAAAAATATTATCATAAAATTTATACTATTACCCTATGTATTTTTAAATTCATTTGTACCAATATATACTTTTACTACATGGTTTGGAAGTAATCTTTATTTTGTTTACAATATGAGGTATCTTCTAACATTTTAAGAAAAAGTACACGGATAATGATTTTTTAACTTATACGACTTGAACATGTTTTTACATATTCATAACACATTATTTATTTTAATCATGCTCTTCACATTTACAATATTATTTTCAACTCAATTCTTTTCAATTAAAATTACATAATTATCTGGGAAAAGAAAATGTTTTTAATAAAGAAAGTATATTATTTCAATAATGACACTCAAGTGTATTGTTATTTTCCATTAATTATTACATGGTTTTATGTTTCTATCACTATTATCACTATGATTTTATTGTTCTTATTATGGAATTTAACTTAGAAAATCCAATTGTTTTATATCAATAATGATGGAATGATTTTTATGAAACCCATTTGATTTCATGGGTTATATTATGGTGAATATTTCTAGGTTTTTGTGGCACATGTATAAATGATTTCATTACGAGATGGGTGGACCCATATCTCCCTCTAGTGAATTGCGTAAACATTTATATCTTATCAGATAGACATGAATGTAATTTCATGTAAACTTGGTTCTGTAATACATGACTGGAACAACACGTAAACCCTGTTCAGTAATAGGCTTTGTTCACTATGATGGTCTTACTAGAAATTCCTCGATGAATATTGAAATCATATTATGTGTATATTAGTTTTATGAAATTACATGTATCATAATAATTCTATGATATCATGGTTTAAGTAACTTTATGATCCATCCCTTATATAATTCCAAAATTTATTTTAGGACACATAATTTTGAGGTTTAAACTTTATGTTCATGTTTTTACATGAAAATGATTATGGTTTGTTTTATGTTATCTATTATTACCCTTAATGATCATTTGAGGTCACCATTTTTAATTTTCCATCTCCCCATTATATAAATAACGTTTTTGGGTTGGAAAAAATATAGTGAAATCATTATAAGAGATGTTGAATTCTTTCACAATGTTAGATGATTATGTTCTATGTTTCCAAACACACTAAACTAATATAGTGTCTGGATGAATGTTTTTCCTTATATTAAGTTTTTAGAAAATTTAATGTAATGTATATTTACATCAAGATTGGGTATCAACATTCATAATCTCTCATTATATTATTTTTTAATGAGATATTTATAGATATAATTAATTTAGTATCGTAATTCATAACCATGGATAATTTAAATATAAATAAGTGTATGTTAAAAACTCAGTAAAGTTATTCATATGTATTAGTAAATTAATGTCATTAGTGATAAAAATATGACCATATGAGTACGATGACAAAATCATGATGTATTATAATAACATAATAAAAAAATTCCCATAAAAACAATGATCATTACATTTTTTACATGTAATAATATTTTATAAAGGGTAAACATTATAAGAATCAATAAACATATGACATGTGATGTTTATACCCATCATAGAAACCATTAATACTATTATAAAACATAGTTAATATTTTTCTATCTTTGAATCATATATTTATAACACGTGTTAATTCATTTTATTAATAATAATATCATAGATAAATTCATATGAAAAAACTCACTAATTCTCATTTTAATTTATGTCTTTAAATAGAATTAACTTTCCTCAATGCATTTGAAAGATATATCGATATAACATGTTATATAATATATATTTTTCTCACCCATCCTCTCGAGTTATATTAGGATCATCAATCAAATTCAAAAATTTAAACGTACCGTACATTAATATAACAAATGTAAACAGATATTTTCATCATAGATAATTTAGAGTCATCTTACACTCTATTATAAAATTACTTACAGATAGAAAATAATTTGTTTTCATAAAAATATCATTAAAATAATAATCATAATTATCTAAGAGAATAATTATTGATGTTAACATGAGATCATATTGTATGTGACATATAAGTGTCATTAATGTTTATTAACCTATAGAAAAATAAATTTTAAAGAATATTTCAAAAAAAAATTAAAATAAGGGAAAATATACTTTTCTTAAGATAAAATTTTATAAAAACATCTAATCATTTCCGAAAATTGTTTCATAAAATATGGAAATGTAAACATACAAATAGTTATTAACAAAAATTAATTTTATAGATGGTGGAAGAATTTATTCACTCATAAAAAATAATTATATACATCCTTTTCTATCTTTTTCAAAGATATTAAAATTTGACCCATAAAAAAATGTTTTGAAAATTTTTATTATATAATTTAAAAGATTGAAAACGTGAAACAAAAATATTTTTATGAAATAAATTATTTTTAGAAAATAATATTATAGGAAATATGATTCAATCCATAGAGGAAGATTTTTATTATATGCCATTAAATATATTTGAATAATGTTTTTAAAGAAATAATTTTTTCATCCTTTTAAAATGGAAGAAAAATTTAATGAAATAACATAATAAGAAAAATAATATATAATCAGTTAAAAAATATTTTTGATAATATATGAGAAAATATATTGTATAAAACCAATAATAGAATATAGGTTCATAAATTAAAATCATGACTCAAAGAAGGCCTTCTGATGTTAGAGACCCTTGCAACATGGTTATTTATCGAATAAAAAGTCTATTGGATGAAGGTAAATAATATTATTCTTCAAAAACCAAACTATTTCCATTATATAATATTTTAAATTACATTATTGTCAAAATATTAACAAATTTAAAAATAATTCATGGTGCATAAATTGAAGTTATCTTCATTAAATAGATAATGTACCCACCAAAACCCATGAAACTTTTTTTAAAATTCAATCAATAAATAATGATTGTGAGAATATATATGTAACATTATATATCATTGTAAATTAATAATTTATGATATAATATCAAAATAAGAGTAATATTTACCTGATATACAGTAGTAGGTACATATTACACAATAACTCTCAAATAAATAATATTCATCTGATTAAAACATATTAAGATTTTATCACTGATGTTAAAATTATTCATTAAAAAGATATAATTTTGTAAACATTATGAGAATAAAAAAACAAGAGGAAAGACAACGTTATTCAACAATTTCTCATTTTACACATAATCTTAGCATAACCCTAATAATGATGTAGTGGCATAACCAAATGAATTAAATATTAATTACAAAACCCCTAACATCTTGTTTAGACATTCTATATACATTTTTCAGCTACTGCATAATAAAATTATAAATTATTTACTTTCATAAAATACATTTCTAGGTATAATGATTTCTTATTAAATAATTTTTTACTTTTTCTATAGTAAAAACATTTATTCACTTAATCGGTTAAATAAATGTTGTATGTTTTGGGGATGTTCATGTAATAATATAATACTGACATCAGTACATTGACCATTGTCATATAGGTAATTATTTGACAATATCCATTATAATAATGATGACATAATAATTATTTTCGTACATATAATGAATATTTATATTAATTTAGCAAAAAAAAAATTTAAAACATAATATAAAATCATGTGACATTGTTGTATTCACGTACAAATGGCATTTGTTGTTATTTTTCTTGTTTTGAAAATGAAGACAAAAATTAATTATTATACAATAAATATTTACTATAATATTAAAATTTCAATTTCATTTATTTAATTTATCTATATTACATCCAATATGTATAACTTTTGAATATTTTTGTACACATCTAGATGGATATGGTACTCCATACTTATGTACATGTGATCTTTGAAACACACCGAAAATTTTAACAATATTAATTTTATTTAATTGCATGTATAACAGACAAAAACAATCATATAAAGTAATTTAACATCCCATTTCAATAAAAAATAATATTTTAAATAAATATATTATATATATATATTAATGCCCAAAATAATATTTTATCATTCATTACATGGAATAATGATATTTTGGTAGTTTCTGTAACATTCAAGACCGAGTTTTATCGAAGATCCATGTATTCTTTTGATATTATTATTTAATACAATAAGATAAAATATAACTACGAAATTTATGGTTATAAATAGGATAAAATAATATATTTATATATTAATTGGTTATAAACAAAATATAAGTGAATATCAAAACCAATTTAATATACATGAAATGTTTTTATAAATAACTTTTTTATATTCTTAATGGTTTTTTATCATAATAACTTAAAATAATTACTATTAGATATTTATATTAGTTACATATATGCATTATATATTAAATAAAATATTTTTTATAATCATCCAAAAAATTTGATAGGCATTAAATAAGAAAAAATCCAGTTCTACACTTAAAAATAAAATTTTTCTAAAAAGTTATTTTTCTACCATTTAATTGTAGACATGTTATAAAAATTAATATTCAAATTTTCAAAAAAAAATTATTTATCTAAATAAATTTAATTTTTTAAATCATAAAATCATAATTTTCTTTTGGTGAATTTTGTGTATTTTTCAGAGAGGTTGTATATTTTGATTAATAGTGAAAATAAGGTTTTTAGTTTAATAATATATTATGATGTAATGTATTTATATTGTTAAATTATTTTTATATTTGTTTTAAAACTATAATAATATTATTTATATATTATTTAACAAAATATAGGTCATTATAACCAATTTCACAATGTAATTGGATATAAAAACATTTCAATTTTTGGGAAATTTTAATTTAAAAACCCCCTTTGATGTCTCGTCTATAATATTAATTATAAGTTAATTTTTTCCACTTATGTGATTGGAATCTGGAAATTTTTATTCTATATTATAAATTATAATATTTTTATTTTTTACAATGATTAATTTTTCAACAGAAAATGTTAGTGAATGTAGTCCAAATTAATTATTGTGATTGAGGTAAAATTATGCTTAACGAGGGAGTAAACATTAATCTTAAGGGCCAAACTGGCCTAAAAACATTTAAAATTCTTATTAAATGTTTATAATAAAACCATATACTATATATTATCTAATTTTAATCATTAATTTTGGCACGTGATGTTTGAGAGGCCTCCCAATAGTGTTAACATTTATATATATATATATATGATTTCCACTAATTATCCACTTTAAATGGCACTCATCCCAATAATTTATCGAAACCTATCAAGACATTTTTATCATAAAAACCCTATCCAAATAATTTCTCAAAATACCTACCATAATTGTAGAATCCAAACTTTTGTATGAAATATATCTAATTATATCCTCTGGTGAAAAGAAAATAGAGTTATCCAAATAAGAGGTTACATTTTTCAAAGATCACTTCTATTTTATTTTTTTATAAAACCAATGAATTATACATATTAAATTATTATATAACAAAATATGTATACCTGGTATACTAGGACATTTTTTAATGTTTCTAACTTAAACGATATAATAATCCATCATATGGCTAACAAATTACCATTCATGTGTACAACGGACTACGGCTTCGCGAAATGATGTTGTTCATCTTTTTCATTTAATCTCTTATAGATGAGAAATATAATGGAAACCATTTTTTATATGATATATTTTATATTTATTTTTTCTTCTAACTTATGAAATTTTTATAAAAAAATTACCTTATTTATTTCCATTTTTTTGGGAATTTGATAATATTAATTATGGATGTGTGGAATACTTTATTCTCAAAATGATGTGATTCATTCATGAAATACATAAAATATATTAAATTTATTTTTTAAAAAAATTACTTATATAAAATAGTTATTATAATTTAATTATAATATAAATTTATATAATTTATTTAGTATTTTTTAAATACAAATTAGAAATAGAATTAACATTCATGCATACGTACGACCAAACATCTACATGAGCAGTGCATGTCCTTTCATGTCACCAATTATTATGGATTATTCTATATAAATATATAGATAATATATGTGATAACTATATTATGGTATGAATTATTTATATGATTCCAAATGATCTATGTTATAGTAACTACAAGAAAAATTCAAAACATACTTGAGAAACTTGGTAATTATCACCCCATTTGCGAAACATAATGTCAAATTGCTAAGAATGGTAATAAAATATTATAAGAAGATCATATATGATATAATAAATACTAATGTTGATCTATTTTTTAACATTACTATTTAATGGCCCGAAATGTTCCAGTCCATTACATTGTTAAAATCCAGTGTCTGAGTTGTTTTGAGAGGCAACAATGACTCAATTCGGGTGTTTTCCAATATCTAGTTTTACAATTGTTGGTGGTGTCGGTATATGGTGTCAGTAGGTGGAATAATAAGCTGTAATTAGTTTGCAGATTTGGTATGTGAAGTCAGTAGGTGATTTATGTAGGTTTTGTCGATATGTGGCATCAGTGAGTTGTGTCATTGACTCATAATGGTGACTCACATCAGTGGCTTACTGATGATAGGTAGCATTGATGGATCACTAATGGTATCTTGCGTCAATGACTCATTCAATTGTAAGTCACCCAACCGTTATTCAACCATGATTGAATTTCATCAGTGAGTAATTCAATTGCGTGACACTTCTAATAGATTTTAAAATTTTTAGTTTTTCTAGTTATTTCAGTTATTCCTCTTCAATATTTTATTTGATGTAATTTGAATTTGAAATCATTTTTTTGTATTTACAAAGGAGTTTAAATAGCTATAAAATATATAATTAAATTCCTAAAACCCCATATACTCTTAAATGGCCATTCCTCGTGGTCTTGTTCAAGATCTACATATAAAGATCTTTAAAAACTGCTTCATCTGTTGATAAAGGATATGGAATATCTAAAGTAAAGACCCATTTCACCCATGTGTGGGTCCTTTTTATCTTAATACTGAGGAATCTGAAGAAAAAAAATTCAGCTTCTAGAAATCATGTTTTTTAATGAGGCATTTGAATATAATTTTTTTATAGTCTTTTCATGTTGCATGTGCACCCCCAAATCAGTGTGAAAGGAGGAATTACCAATCATATGTTCTTTGAGGTTGGTATCCCTTTATCTATTTTAATTTGTGTATAATGTCTGGTGGTTTTATGAATGTTATCTTATGAATATATCATTATAATGAAAAAATAAATATAATTTAATCTATCTAATATCGATATATAAGGTCTAGGGAAAAGTGACTTGTGCTTTTGTTTTATTGGTTACTGATATTCTGATCTACATATTCTATATTCCTATTAAAAATCATTATCGGGGATGGTTTTTGTTTAGGAAAATTTGAAGGATTGTGGATTTTTTATCCTATTTGAATGATATTATGAATATAAAATTGGTTAAAAACATATAATATGTTATATAATTGGATACTTCAAGATCAAAATTTCTATGTGATAACCCCTAAATTAAAAAATGAGGAATTAAATAATTAGTGTTAACTAAATATGAATACACATTTCTCTGTTTGTGTGTCTTTTTTCAATTAGTATATTCTTTATATATTTTTCCTTGTGTGGTTGTGTGGTATAGTGGTTAGGAGAATGACTATTTTTTGGGTTGTATCGGTGGTATAATGGAATCTCAGGTTGAGATAATGAAAAATTGTGGAAGATATGGGCAGTGTTCGAGCAGCAGGGATGCAAGATTTGTTTATACTATTTCAATATTATTTTGTTTGGTGGTTATATACATCAGTTTTTTCGGGATGGTGGTGATGTGGTGTGTTTTAGGCTTTGGATATTTTTTTATATTATTTTTTTGAGGGGAAGGATATTTAGGAATGAAATTAAAGAAAGATGGTGCCAGTGGTCTGTATAGGTGTTAAACGAAGTGGGAATACGAAGTGAGTTTCCTTACTCTATTTCTTTATTCTATAGTGTGGTTTATGTTGTGTTATATGGTTGTGTGATATGGTTTGATGTTTCCCAAGTTGGGATGGAATGAATACATGTTTCATTAAAAAATAATTATAACTGGTTAAAGAAATTGGTTGGGGGTATGTTTGAGTTGTGTCTTGAAGTGAATTTCCCTCATTTATCAACAATCGAAGTGTATGATGATAGGGTTAATAAATGTATTTTGATTCAGAAGAAGAGTATTAATTATCATAAGTTGGTTTATTGTTGGATTGGGGACCCATGGGATAAATATTCGTGTTTGATACTACTTACACATACATGTATTTTCTGGGTGTTTTCTATATGTACATCACCCTTATTGGGCATTATGTGTCGAACCCCTTGTTACCCTGGGGGAGGGTGTCCTTTCCCCATATCGTAGTGTGATGATGGTTATCTTGTTATTGGATTTTCTATGCTCTATAATTTTTAAAATGGTTGTAAAAGACACTTTAGGTAGGTTGTGGTGCGGTTCTGAAGCCTAAGTCCCAATAGGCGAGGTATGATTTCCCATGATTCATTAGGGTGATATGTTGTGTGTTTTACTAGTTTTTTTGAGATGTGTTATGGTAGAGGCCTACGTGTCTATGGGAGGGATGTGGTGGGATCTTTATTCCCATTTTTAGACTATCTCTTTGGCGAATGAGTGTATGGGTGGGTTTTCATGAGGTGCTTGTGGAAAAGAGTGGTAGTTTCATGAAATTTATCGTTATAGTATGAGATGTTTACCAGCGGGAAGTGGTGTGAGGTAACCAAACATTGATGTGATTACAATGTTATTTTACTTTTTTTATTTAGTGAGTGGTCCATGGTGACATTAGGGTGGTTAGTATACATTTCTAGGTGGTGTTGGTTTTTATTATTTTCCCACAGGGTCCTTAGTAACCTTATCCAACATCTACACAAGTGACTTTGGTTTTCCACATGGAGAATAATTTTATGGTCACCATGCATATATAAAACATTTCTCAGGTTTCTAGGAAGATCATGTGTTGCGCGATGGATCATACTAACTCAAATTGTGACAATTGTGTTATCACTTCTTAGTTTACATTGGTACATACTTTGGAGACTTTTGTGTATGTATCATTATTAATTTTGAAACATGCATGTGGGATGGTTGAGATTGTATTTTATTATTATATACCTGTCGGGTAGTTTTTTGAGGTTGGTACATCTTATCTTTTGACCATGGATACAATAAAAAGGGTAATTCCTCCCATTTTTGAAATATTTGAATACCATTACTCCCAATCCCCACCCTAGTGCCTACTGAAGATGGGACTGGGGGTCATTATCTAAATTTATAATTTTCTAGCTTAAGAAGTTATCTTTTTATAGAGGCGGTCGTGATGGAATAGTATTATATGTGATGGTTCATTGATAAGATGGATTGTATAGTTTGATATAGTTAATCTTACTTGGTTATGAAGGTAAATAGTGTCAGGTAATCTTGGTGAATTACATAGGTCAGGGAAGAAAAGATAGAGCACGATGTTTTAGGGGACCCTATGACCTGATGCAAGGAATCTGAGCCTACCAAACAACCATGTAAGGATTAATCATTTACAAATTAGTGACCCTAGTAAAGGTGCATAAATTATAATGACTTGTATATCTATGTTAATTGGGATTGTTTGGGTATATAGAAATATTAAATAAAATGAGCTAAATGGTTTAAAATAAATTGTATATAAAATTCCATACTATTGAGGCTAAGGAGTTCCTTGATTACCATTTTTAGCTATGGAAGCCAGTTATTGTCTTTAAATTGTTCTTGATGTTGAAGCTAGGTAGGATTATCCATTTGATCAACAAAGGGTTGATCATGTAGAGGATGATGATTAGTTGTAGAATATGTTACATTCCTTCCAACGACAATCTTTGGTAATGTATGAGGGTATCATTTCAGATATGGAGACAGAAATAAAGCATAAGGAGATTGTGATATCATTTTGTTTGATTTGGGATCTGAAGGATTACTGGGTTCCTCTTATAGTGAACCAAATTTAAGGAGATGCAGTTCAGTGGTAAACACAATAACTGGGGGGGAGAGAAAGTAGGCTGAGGTTTTATGGGTCTGTTTTGAGCAAGATTTTTGAATTATATTCCGTTCTTCGATGATGAATTCCAAGAAGAGGGAGTTATTACACTCCATCAAGTAGTGGAGTTTGTCCATACACTATTTGGGATCAAGATCATTGTTCTCCTCTAGTTATCTATTAATCTATTTTCGGATGAGGAGTCTCATGAGAGACATCTAGTGGAGTCACTTTGTCTCTCTCTCTCAAGTACGCGTTTATCCATTCACCGTCCCGACACATTTAGTGGTTCAGAAAAAGGCTAAGTTAGTTTAGAGTATTCCCTCACAAAGAGGTTTACCATGATAAGGGAACCATAAATGTTTTTTTAGAGTAAATGATTCTTGAAGAATGTATCAGGAACCATGAACTTCCAGGTTGCGACCGACGGAGAGTCGACCACAGAAGTTTCCATTTTGACCTTCCAGCACCCATGATTTTTCTATGGACTAGGGGCTGAATTGTTTTTCATGTAGATACCATTTACGTATTAAGATTCAGTGCCAAGTGGTAGTTCAATATCATAATGATATTTATGGGGAGATTCCGCGCACGCCAATGCAGTAGTTAATGCCAATGACGTTTTAGAAATATGGACAGTAGGATCATGCTCCACCGAAATGAGATGGAGCAGGTAGAGGCCAACAATAGTGTGTTACTAAGGGACCTCATTCCAAGTGTGTTCTATGAAACATTCATCGAAAGAGGGGGAAAGGATTTGTTAATGGTCAGTTTGACAATATAAAGGCAGCAGTTCTAGCAGGGCCATAGATCTTTCATGGTACGACAAGTTTGTTCAGTATTGTTGTTCCTGTCTTCTTTGATTCAGGAGTTTCACAATTCTTTGTTGTGCCCTATCTAACCCGTACTTTTTCAATATATGAATAAAGGCTTCCAGTGACATTGGTGTTGATTACACGGTTCGAAGGACAAACCAACGAGTTTGATGTGTTCCATGGATGTGCACTGATGATGGGGTGACATCAGTCTTGGGGGGTTATTTTATTGCTATTGATGCCTAGATATGATGTCATTCATGGATTCAACTAGTTTTATTCCATGAATTCCATTATAGACATCTACCAGAGGAGAGTCATGTTTTCAAAAGTGGATGGTAAGCTTGTGGTAATCATTGGAAAGTGGATTTATACAATGGGATGTCAGCTTGTTGAGCCTCTTCTTTCCAGTATTGGCCATGTTATCAGTAGAATCGGTCGATTATGTTATAGTGGAGGTTCCCATAGTTTTTGCAGAGTTCATTGATTTTTTATATGTGGAGGTCACGACACTACCACCCTTGAAGTGATTATGAGTTTAGTATAGACTTATATCTCAATAATTGTCTGGTTTAGAAAGATCATTATCATATAGAACCTTCAAAGGTATGGGAGTTGATAATTTAGACAGATAATCTGATGAAGAATATATTTATTCAGCTTAGTGTGTCCCCATAGGGTCATCTAGTCTTGTTTAAAAAATATATAGATGATGGTTTAACGTTGTTCATAGACTACCATAGATTAAATTACGTGACAGTCAAGAACCATTACCCTCTCCTGAGGATATAAGATCTTTTTAAACTGTTGAGGGGATCAAGATGGTTCTCTAAGATCATTTTTTAGTCTATATATCACCAATTAAGTATGAAGGAGGGTGATATCTTGAATACTACATTCAGGTGTAGGTATCAGCACATTTAGTTCGTCGTTATGATGTTTGGTTTTTAAGAACGCACCAGCAATGTTCATGGGGATAATGAAATAAATTAAACATGAGTTCTTATAGCGGTTCATCATCATATTCATAGATGACATCCTAATATACATGAGGTCAAAAGTATATCACACTAATTATCATAGGACTATCTTGGAGGTTCATCGTTGCCACCTAATCTATGGGATGTTTTCCAAGTGTATGTTCCGGACAAAAGATGTGAATTTCCTTGGTCATGTGGTGTCTTAATATGGTGTAGTAGTGGACCCGTCAATGGTCCTGTTATCTATTTCTTGGTAATAACACAAGAATGTCACATATATTCATAGTTTTCTCGATCTAGAATGCTATTACTATATATATCTACCTAATTTCTAAAGAGTTGCAGCTCTATTGACAGTTCTGACCAGATATGGCCATGATTTTGTGGGGATCAAGTAGTTCTAGGAAGTATTCGACTATCTGAAGGGTATTTTTGTTAGTGTTCTAGTTCATTAGTATTCAATTGAGGGTGTTATGTTAGAGGTATTTTGTGCTACATGCTATCTTGGTTTGGGATGTTTCTTGATGCAACAGTGGGGAGATATCTCTGATGGGACTAGGATGTTTTATCCTAATGAATTTAAATATTCCTCTCATGATATGCATAAAACAGAGGTCATGTTTGCACTGATGTTGTGAATAAGTTACCGAAATGGGGAGTGCTTTATGGTCTTTATAGATTACAATATCTTGAGTTATATCTTTTGACTATGTTATATGAGCTTACGTAAATAGAGGTGGATAGAGTTTCCTAAGGACATTTACTATGAGATAACATAAACCTTGGGAAAGGGAAATGTCATGGCTGATTCCCTAAGTAGGAGTTCATATAGTGATCTTGTTTGGGAATCTTAGGATGCTTGGATGGTGATGGATAAGTTGACATCCAATCAGTTAAATGTAGGAATGGATGGATTTAGAGGCTAATTTAATGAGATGACGATGTTTACTTCTCTCATATAATAGGTGGAGGATTCTCATTGTGTAGATTGGGAAGAAGAGGTGATGCATGATCTTGTTGACCATGGTATTTGTCCGGAGGGATGGTCAGCGAAAGATCGGAATTGGATATTATTCCATGGAATATTATTTGTTACTATGGTGATGCATGAGGGATACCTTCATCAGTTTCATATATCACCCTTAGCTTTAAATCCAATATTTTCTAATATTTATTGTGGCATTAAGATGTAGTTTTTATCACATGGGATGAAACTAGTATTAGTGGATCCTATAGAGAAGTTATTACGATGCCACTATGTGAAGGCCTTCCAGTATTTTCCTAGTCGGTATTTTCATCCATTAAATGTCCCTGAGTGGAAGTGGAGAAAATATTTAGTGATTTATTCATAAGGGTACCTTGGTATCAGGGGGGATGTAATTCAATCTAGGTAGTAGTGGATTGAATAATGAAATCATATCACTTCTTAGAAATTAAGGATTCGGTCATAGTGGACACCTTAGCACATATGTATATAGATTTGGGGGTGAAACCCCATGGATTTCTGAGATTCATTGTCTCTAATCACGATAAAAATTATAACTTAGGAATATGGAGGATATTTCAGTATGCCTTTGGTAATCAGCTTTTCCTCAGTACTGCTTTCCACCTTTAGACAAATAGGTAGACATAAAGAAAAATCCATTCTTTAGAGGAGATGTTGAGAGCATGTATCTTTTACATTGTAGTATATTTGGGGTGAAAATTCCATTGGTATTGTTCCGTTAAAATATTATATATCACTCTTCCATTGGCATACCTCCAGTTGAAGCATTGTAGAGAAGACCATATTGTTCACCATTATGTTGGACATAGGTTAGGGAGATAGCTGTTTGTGGCTATAATGTAGTGTAAAGCATGACAGATAATGGTTTTCTTGTTCGTACGATGATGAATGTAGTGCAAGACCAGTATAATTCATGTGTTGATCGTAGGAGGTGGCCCTTGAAGTTCGATATTAGGGGACATGTGTTTTTGAATGTTTCTCCTCTACATTGGAAGAAGAGGTTTGGAATAGGGAGTAAACATTCTCTAGTGTTGGTTAGACCATTTTAGGAATTTGTGAGAGTTGGAAAGGTGGCATACATGTTTACCCTCCCACCATAGTTGTAAAAGATTCGGAAAACCTTCAACACCTCTCAAATTCATTGATTTTTTCATGATGACTATCATGTAGTTGATTTGGGAGAGATGGATATCGAGGACAATGAGACATGCTTGGAGTGGCCAGTGGAGATTGAAGATAATAGAGAGAAGGCATTGTGTGGATGGACCATTCCATTTATTCACATGTTGTGGAGGAATGATTTCTTGGAAGAGAGTAATTGGGGGAATGAAACAGAAATGTGTTCCTAGTACCAAGAGTTGTTTTATGTTTTTCCTTGTCATGTTTCCCATATAATTTAATTTATGAATTTTGTTTTTTATTATATGAGTTATTTTATGTTCTGGGACGTATAACAATGTCCTTACATGTGAAAATGTTAAGAATATTGTTCTAATTTATATTCATTAGTTGAGATATGATTAAGATCATATGGACAAATTAGTGCTGCCCCGAGTAGATAACATCTTGACCTGGAAGAATATATTGCTAAATTCACGTGTTAGGATAGTTAGTTCTTATTTGGAGTATCTTGTGGTTTTTTGGGTTAGTAGATATTGGATGTGGTGTCTATGGATGTTTAGGTTTCACATAATCATTCGAAAAACAAAGTGGGTTCTATCGATGAACTTTGACTCATTTTGTTGTTAGTGTTGTTTCAAGTATAATAAAATCCCTAAAAGGTATCATATTAGGTGGTTGTTCATATTTCTATTTCAACTATGTTGGTTTTAAATTCTCAAGGGTGATAATATATTGAGAGGTATCTGATGTAATAGAACAGACCACTCTGATCCATTCCTTATAAAAATCTAGTGTTTTTGGATTTTTGAGAGGAAATGTTGACTCATTTCAAGTTTTTTCCAAAATACAAAATTCCAATGATAGGTGGATTTAGTAGGTGGTTTCAGTAGGTGTAATTTGTAGGTGGAATCAGTTGGTGGAGTTGGTAGGTGGAAATAGTTAGTGGCGTTGGTAGTTGGATTTGGTCAGTGGCGTTGGTAGGTGGCATCAGTCGGTGGATTTGGTAGTTGGTGTCAGTAGGTGGCATCAATATGTGGAATTGGTGGGTTCCATCGGTAAGTTCCATTGAGTATTCGCTTCAGTGACTCTTGTAGATGACTCACTGATGGTAGTTTACAACGATGGGTTGCTAATAGTAGCTCGCCTATATGAATTGTTCAATGGTGAGTTTCACAATACTGATTTAGTCATCGATGACTCACCATCGATGAATTGCTTCAGTGACTCATCGAATGGTGGGTTACTTAAAATTGTTTGTCAAATTCTAGTTTTTTCAATTTTACCCCTTCATCATTTTATATGATGTAACATGAACTTATATTCATGTTTAGGTGTTTCTGAATCCATTTAAAAGGATATCAAATATATCGTTAAATTAATAACACCCCCGAGACTCTAAAATAACTGTGATATGTGATCTTGATCAAGATACATATTTAAAGGACATCATTATCTATTTCATCCATTAATAAAGGATCTGGAATATCTAATACATAGACCCTTTCCTCTCCTTTGTGTTTCCTTTTTCACTGAATACAAAGGCATCCATAGAATCTTTCTTCCATAACTTATTATGTGTTTTTTCATGGCTTTTGGATTTCATGTTATTGGAGGCTTTTTCTTCTCCATGAAAACCCCCAATTCTGGGTGCATGAAATAATTACTAACTTTTTGTTACTCGAGTTAAGGATCTCTTTTCATCTTTTAATTAGTGTATCATAAATTTTTGGTTTATGAATTTTATCTTGGGATGATAATATAATTACAAATAGTTAATGATAATTGAATATAAATAATATCTTGATATATAGGTTAGTGAAATGTGATTCAATCTTATATTTTATTGGTTATTGATTTTTTTACACAAATATTCTAGATCTCTACTGAAAAGCATGGTCGTTGGTGGGTTTTGATTGCGTACATGTGATGGATTGTGAATGTTTATCATTAATCCTTTCAGAAAAACCATATGAATATAATATTGGTTAACCATGTATATTTGGTGAAATAAATGGATGCCTCAGGATAGAACCTGCTATGTGATAACCAATGAATTATCACAGTACAAATAATGCACAATATTTTTCTAAATTTCAATACACCTTGCATTGTTGTTGTGGATATGGGTCATGTGTGGGTTTGTTCTGTATTGTGCCTTTTGTGGTAGTGTGGTATCGGTGTTGATTGAACAGATGTTTATAAGGTGTTATATGTGGTATCATTAAATCTTAGGTTGAGAGATTTAATGATTATGGAATTGATGGGAAGTGTTCGAGTAGTGGGGCTGTAGGTTCTTGTTTTTCTATATCTATGTTACTGGATATAGTGTTCTTATATAGCAGGGATGTCAGGTTGGTATTGATTAGGTGTGTTTTATAGTTTGACAATAATTTAGGGGTTTTATTGTTGAGAGTAAGGATAGAATGGAATGAATTATAAGAATGATAATGGTAGTGGTCAGTAAGGGTGTTAAACATAATACAAATAAGAAGTGAGTTTCCTTTCTGTCATTATTTTTCCTTAGCATGATTTATGATATGTGGCTTGTTGTAGGTTTTTGTTGTTAATTTCCTTAGTATATATGTAGTGAATAAATGGTTATTTAATAAATAATTTAAATAATTTAAATAAATAGGTTGTGGGGTATGTATGAGTTGTGGCATGTCCTTCATTTATTGACTTTTGAAGTGACTTTTGATAGTGTTGATAATAAATTTATAGGTAGAAAAATAATAGATAGAATCATAATGTGGTTGATTATTGGGTTGATAACTAATAGGTTGGGCTTTAGTGTATGATACTATATATACATACCTGTATTTTCCATGTGTTCTCTATATGCACCCCTCCCTTATTGAGCACTGTGTGTCGTACACCACTACAATCATGAAGGAGGGAATCCTTTACCAATATCATGGAGGGGTGATTTATGATAGATTGTTGGATCTTCCACGTTACCACATCTAAGCATTGGTAGACGAATACTCTTCATATCATTTGTGGTGTGGTTCTAAGGCCCATGTGTCTCTGGTTGAGGTGTGTTTCCCCTGGTGTCTTTGGGATGGTATGTGGTGTTCTTAGCCAAGTTTTTTTAGGATATGGTAAGGTTTTGTCCATGGAATCTATGGTTGGGATGTAGTGAGATTCATATTCTCGTGTTTTCAGACTAGAACATAGGCCGTAGTGTGTGCAGGTGGGTTGTGAAGTGGGGCTTGTGGAAGAGTGTGGTACCATGAATAAATTTTACGTTATTGTATGAGAATTTAACTTGTGGGAAGTGGTGTGGGGTACCCAAACATTGATTTATTAATATATTATTTTACTTTTGTCCATTATTTTTTTAGTGTTCCATGGTGAGATTAGGGAGGTTAGTATAACTTGATAGGTGATATTGGTTTCTATTATTTTATCACAATGACCTTACTATGATTCTCCCACTTATGCACTAGAGACTTTGGTTTTCCCAAATGAGTATACTTGTATGCTCACCGTGTGTATATAACACATTTATCATGTTTTCATGAGGATCACATGGAAAGTTCTGGACCATACTAGCTCTAATCATAACATATATTGCATTGCTGCTTAGTTTTACATTAGTATATACATTGAAGAATTTTGTGTTTGTATCAGTATTCATTTGAAAACATACATGTGGGATGGTTTGGATATTCTATTTTCAATATATATTTATCATGTAGTTTTTTAGTTTGGTACATCTTATCCCTAGAAATTTGTTACTATAAAAAGGGTAATGTAGTCCATTTTTGTGATATTTGTATATCCTTCGTGTTGGCTTCCACCCAATGGCCCACTTGAGGTGGGTGTCGGGGGTCATTATCTCTCTTTCTCTATTTCCAGCTTAGGAGGGGTAAATTTGGAGGTAGGGTGGTCATGAGATACTCAATCCACTATACATTTGGTTAACGGACATCTACACAAAAAGAAATGCAATGTAATAGGTTTCTTCTAAATTTCATTTCATTGAACAATATTGAAATGTTATGAACATAGTTTTTCATATGGTCAGCATACATTACATTGAAATGTATTATAATGAACAATCCCTTATTCATAGTATTTATATTTTCAATTTGAATTATTTCATCTAAGGGGAATTGAAAATAATGTTACAGACTGATAAAAAAATTTCATAACTCAATTCCATTTCGTTGGGTTATATCACATCCTCATTATTGTTAATTTTTGTTTAATATTGTGTGTTTAATTAATTTGTGTATATATTTATTTATTTAAACTTCTTATATTTTTTTGTTGTTTATTCCATTAATATATTAATTAATTTATTATCGCATCAACATTACAACCATTTCAAGGGATTATTACAAAATATCATTCTATTCGAGATTACAGATTATTGTAATTCAATTTATGAATTTTATATGATAAATATGCAAAAAAATCCCTTAAAATTCTTTTAATATGGTTATTCAAGAAAACTTACATGTAATAGTACAATATTTACACTATTTGGTACAAATAAATGTTTCATAAAAGGATTTTTCCGATCCATATATTATATTTCTCAATGGTTAGTAATATTTTTTTATCATAAAACATATTTTTTATTAGAAAATTCAAAAATGTTCTTATCCTATTATGTAAATATTTATTAAAAAATATTTCCCCATTTTTCTTTTTCAAATTTTTTTAATGGAATCGTCTTGTATATTTATTGATGGATAACTATTCTATTATTTTTACATTTCAAAAGAAATTTTGTTTTTACCTTCTATGGTATGTACAAAATTACTCACCTTTATATATTTTAATCATTAACTGAAATTTTTTCAATGATATTTTTTGGGAAATTTATTCTTAAAAGTGGTTATAAAAGGGAATTTATTTTGAAAATGATTTTCAAACTGAGAGGTGTTTATTGGTTTATTTTTTATCTATTTAATTTAATTAATTAAAGAAACCTTTCTTCTTACAGAACATGGGATATATTATATTTATTACATCCTAATCCGTACTATGTATGGTTTATTATTGATTTAGACAAGGATAGAATTAACATTGCCTCAATTGAGTCATATTTTTAGTCTCATTGAAATATTCAATTCCATGTTATCATTTAATCTTACATTTTCCCCAAATATCCATATAATTTTTCAAGTATATGATTTTTTCTTAAACCACATACCATTTTTACATAAAATTTTTACTTCTAATTTTATATCATATTTGGGGGAAAATTGATAAATCGTCATCTTTTATTCATTTCATAAATTTGATAAGGGACATTTTTAATAAATGAAATTCATTATTTTATATATGGTGATTTATTTGGATAGTTATGAAATAGGTGGGGCCATGTTACATATAACCCCTTGATGCATTTGTACTCTTATGGGAAGAGTTAGTAAGCTATCATTAGTGGATTTTCTATGTGGTATTATTTTAATATTTGTTTCCCTGCAATTTATTGTAAATGAATCATCTACTTTTGAATCGTGAAATCCAATAATTAATCATTTCAGTTATTTGTATTCAATTATCATTATACATTAGATATTCACTGTTCTAAAATCTATATAATTATTTCATTCATTTCTTTTACTAAATCGAATATGTGATCAGTTATTTAACATTAAATATTTATTCTGACATATCATGATATTTTAATTGAATTTTAAATACATTTTTTTACATTCTATTTTATTTATCTACCACCCCCCTTATTGATTAAATGAAATGTGTGTGTAGTTATTTACTATTCCATATAGATTTTTCTCCTTCTCTCATTATAGTTTCTTCTCTACATAACACATACTTATTATTTGAGCTCAACCATTTTTTTATTTCCCCAAGAATCCAATAAGTATACTATGAAATTTATAAAGGGATATTCTTGAGGTAATCACATTTTCCTCAACTGAGAAAAATAAATTTTAATTACAGTATTCATTTGTAATAAATAAATAATTTATGTATATGTTTTACAATGAATATTAACCTCTATGGTCGTTAGGGATTGGAGTACTTGTAATAATGACAATGTAATTGTATTAGATACTATCTATTGGATTACTAGGGTCGGGGTTCTAAAAATAGTATAATTAGATGTTTAGTAGGATCCTCCTAAAGTATATTTAAGAAAACCTAGATTATAAAACATAACCCTAAGATTGAATTTTTGTATTAAAAAAGAGTAAATTACGTATCAATTAACATAAGAGTTGTGGATTTTATCTCAAGATTATGATATTATGAATAATCATATCTTCTAAGTCATAAATATAATTGTTTAGGTTTTCTATAATGGTATTCTACCATTATTAAGGTTATATTAGAGTATCTTATGGAATGTAAAATTTTTAGTGCAATATTTATCTAAAGAATAATGAATTTAAATTTTTTTAGATTTTGTTTTAAAGTAATTAATATAAATTAGTTATATTATGGTCATTAATTTCATTTTAAAAATAGTCAAACAATATCATTACAACAAAATGGGCTTTATCAGTGCTCAAAATGGGATCTATGAGCACTAAAAAAGCATTGTAAATCTTGGCTTTGATAAAGGGGGAGGGGGTCCCCTTTATCAGTGATAAATAAGCGCTAAAAAAGGGATACTTTATCAGCAAAAAAATTTCTAATAACATATACCTTTATTAGCGCTAAAAACATACGGATAATGGGATACATCATTAGTGCTAAAAAGGTTATAATAATGGTGCCCATAATCAGTGCTAAAAAAGTGCGGATAAATGTGTTTTTTATCAACGCTGTTTTAGATCTGATAAACTAACCCTTTTTCAGTACTTTTTAGCACTAAAAAGGTGTCTTTTATCAGTTAATTTTTAAGCCTTATAAAGGATTCCTTTAGTAGTGCTAAAAAAGTTCTGATAAATGCCCTATTTGCAGCAACAAAAAATTCTGCAGTAGCACACACAAACAACAACTACAAAAAATTAACCATCGCAACAATTATACCCATACAAAATTAACACAAAATTTTTAAGGTAATTACACCAAGTATACCCACAAAACAAGTATACCCATACACTATTAACACATAATTCATTAGTTAATTAAATAAATAAATAATTCAGGGGGTATGGGGCTATTCAACGGTTTGAGTGGTTGTCCTAGATGGGTAGGGGGTGTCTGGGGGATGGTTGTGTCTGAGGGGGTAGGGGTGTCCATGGGGTGGGTGGTCCAGGAGGTTGGGGGTTTTCCAAGAGGGGTGTTGTGGTGTCCAGGGGGTGGTGGGGGCTGTCCATGAGGGTGGGGTTTCTAGGGGTTGGGGGTGTCTTGGTGGTGGGGGTGTCTAGGAGGGGGGTGTCCAGGTGGGGGGGTCTAGGGTTGGTGGGGTTTCTAGGGGGGGTGGGTGGCTATCCAGGGTGGGGGGGGGGTTTCCATGGGGTGTCCAAGGGGTGGGCTGGTGTCCATGGTATTAGGGGGGCTCTCCAGCTGTGGGGGTTTCTGGGGGTTAGGGCGGTCTATGGGGTTGGTGGGGCTGTCCAAGGGGGGTCAGGTGGTGTCCAGGAGGGTGGGGGTGGCTGTCCATGGGTGGGGGTGTCCAGGGGTGGGGTGTACAGGTGGTGGGGTGGTTTCTAAGAGGTTTGGGGGTTCCATACATGGGTCGGTGGGTGTCCATGGGGTGGGGGTGTCCGGAGGGGTGCGGTTCGGGGCGGGGGCGGGGGGTTGTCCATGGGCATGTCTAGTAGGGGTGGGGTGTCCAGGGGGTGGGGGGATTTCTAGGGGTGGGGTGTCTAGATGGGTGGGGGTGTATAGGGGATGGGGTGGTGTCAAGGGGGGGTGGGGTGGTCTAGGGGGTTGTTGGTGCTCTTAATGCAGGGTTGGTGGTGTCCAAGGGGGTGGGGGTGGCTGTCCATGGGTGTGGGGAGTCCAGGGGGTGGGGGAGGTGTCAAAGTGGTGGGTTGGCGTCATGGGGTGTGGGTAGTCCAGGGGTTAGTGGGCCATCTAGGGGGTGGGGAAATTTTATGTATTTTTCTCCTAAAGGATCAACACAATCATAATTCATTTAGTTGTATTTGCGTACTGCAATTGTTGTTTTCACATAAAATTCTGTCCATTTTAAACAAAAGAGAGACACTTTGAGTGATATCGGTCACATGGTTCCTCATATTGAGTCAAGGTTGACACATAAAAATAAAAAATGACCCATGGATAATTATCCAAAAGGATCAACACAATTAGAATGTGTTTTGTGGGATTTACGTATGTCGGTTGTTGTTTTCATATATAATTCATTCCATTTTAAACAAAAGAGATACACTTTGAGTAAAACAGGCCACAATGTGACTTGGATTGTGGTAAGGTAGACTATTACACATCAGAAATGTCCCATGGATAATTCTCCTAAATTATCAACATAATCAAAATGTTTTTTTTTCTGATTTGCGTACATCAGTTGTTGTTTTCAGATAAAATTATGTCCATTTTAAACAAAAGAGAGACACTTTGAGTGATGCCAGCCCACTGTGCCTCGTATTGAGGTGGGGTTGACTCATACACATCAAAAACGACTCATGTATTGTTCTCATAAATTATCAACACAATAATAATGTTTTTGGTTGGATTTTCATATGTCAGTTATTTTTTTCACTTAATTTTCTATCTATTTTAAACATAAGAGAGACACTTTGAGCGATACCGGCCACACCATGCCTCTAATTGAGTCGGGGATGACTTTTACATGTCACTAATGACTCATGGATCGTTATCCTAAAGGATAAACACAATCCTAATGCATTTGGTCAGATTTGCGTATGTCGGTTGTTGTTTTCACTTAAAATTATGTTCATTTTAAACAAAAGAGAGACACTTTGAGTGATACCGGACACACCATGCCTCAGATTGAGGTGGTGTTAACTTTTAAATGTATAAGATGACCCATGTATAGTTCTCCTAAGGAATAAACACAATCCTATTGTGTTAGGTCAGATTACAATACATCAGTTGTTGTTTTCACTTAAAATGCTATCCATTTTAAACAAATGAGAGACACTTTGAGTGATACAGGACACACCGTGCTGTGGATTGAGGTGGTGATGACTCATACACATCAAAAATGACTCATGTATCATTATCCCAAATGGTCAGCATAATAAAAATGTGTTTGGTTTGGTTTTCATATGTCAGTTTTTGTTTTCACTTAAAATTCTGTCCATTTTAATCAAAAGAGAGTCCCTTTGAGTTATAACGGCCACATTATGACCTTGATTGAGGTGGGGATGACTTGTACACATCAAAAATGACCTTTGTATAATTCTCCTAATGGATATACACAATAATAATGTGTTTAGATGGATTTTCATATGTCAGTAGTTGTTTTCACTTAAAATTCGGTTCGTTTTAAACAAAAGAGAGACACTTTGAATGATACCGGCCACACCGTGCCTCAGAGTGAGGAAAAGTTGACTCATAAATGTCAAAAATGACCCATGGGTCGTTATAATAAAGGATCAACACAATACGAATGTGTTATTTTTTTGATGTTTGTACGTCAGTTTTTATTTTCACTTAAAATTTTGTTCATTTTATACAAAAGAGAGACACCTTGAGTGATAACGGCTACATTGTGCCTCATATTGAGGTGGGGTTGACTCTTAGACATCACCAATGAACCCATGGATCGTTCTCCTAAATAATAAACACAATCAGATTTTTTTTTTGATTTGCGTACATCAGTTGTTGGTTTCACTTAAAATTATATCCATTTTAAACAAAAGATTGACCCTTTGAGTGATATCGACCACACCGTGCATAGGATTGAGGCGGGGTTGACTCATACATGTCACCAACAAACCGATGGATCATTATTCTAAAGGAGAAACACAATTCATCTTTGTTTGATTATATATCCATAGATTAGTTGTTGTTTTTACTAAAAATTTTGTCCAGTTTAAACAAAAGAGAGACACTTTGAGTGATACCAGCCACACCATGCCTCAGATTGAGGTGGGGTTGACTTATAGAAATCATAAATGACCCATTGGTCATTATTCTAAAGGATCAACACAATTTGATTGCGTTTGTTTGAATTTTCAGACATCATTTGTTATTTTCACTTATAATTTTGTCCATTTAAAACAAAACAGAGACTCTTTGAGTGATAAAAGACACACTGTTCTTCGGATTGAGGCTGGGTTGACACCCATACATCACCAATGCACCCAGGGATAATCTCCTAATGTATCAATACTATCAGAATGCGTTTGATCAAATTTTCATACGTCAGTTGTTGTTTTCACATATAACTTTGCCTATTTTAAACAAAATACAGACCCTTTGAGTGATACCGGCCACACTGTGCCTCTATTTGAGGTGGGGTTGACTCAAACACATCTCAAACACACCCATGGATCGGTCTCCTAATGTATCAACTCAATCATAAAGTGTTTGGTTGGATTTCTGTAGGTTAGTTGTTGTTTTCACTTAAAATTCTATCCATTTTACACAAAAGAGAGACAATCTGCCATTAGGTATGTGGCCCACTCAATTCTGAAGAAATCTACATTGTCTTGTGAGTATGAGTATTTTTGGCTGTCAGAGACGCACTGCAAAATATAAAAATAATTAATTAATAAATTAATTAAATGAAATTGTAGATGTTTTTGAAAATACCTTTTTAGGGATGCTAGTTTTTTGATGAAAAATGATCTCTTTCATAAATTTGCAAACATAATTACCATAATCATTATCATTTTTTTGTTTTGGACACAGAAAAAAATTTGATCATTAAGAGAATAAGTAGCTTGTGTTGATATGTGTTTGGATAGTGAAATTTTATTATATATACCCTGATAATTGTCCAGAAGTAGTACTTGCTCACCTACTTATGCTTAGCCCCTATCCACATTCATTTTTTAAGACGATAATTATACACCGCCCTATAATAACAGAATCCTAAGTAAAAGATAATATAAATTATATCTGTTGATTTTTATACCTAAAATGTAGGATGTATTGTCTTATAGATTCACAAACATCTTCATGTGTGGTTGGATTAATAGATATCCTTGCTCTGAATTCAAAAAATAAATCTTTAGAGTATACAAGTTCACCACAATTAGCATCCAATGTTTCATTAAAACATAAAAAGAAACAAGTAATATTATAAGTAAAAATTTTATTGATAAACTTTAATCGTAGAGTTTTACCACTGTATGGTTGGTATTAGGAAGAGTATTTCGTCTATAATCTTGCTCTCAAATGTTTTCAGCAAGACGTTCACTATTTTATCCATTTTTGATGGCGTTAATTTTGTTAGATGTGTTGATGTGGTATGAGGACTAACGAGTCCGAATTTTGGATCATGGGAAAACATCTTCTATAATTTTCATAAATACATCTATCAACAATAAAAAAATAATTTAGTCCTAATTTTTTACATTATATCAGCTTTTAGAAAATTTTTTCATGAAAACATACCTCATATATATATTTACAGCTGTGACACCTAGCCAACCATTTTCAAGGATCTCATTTAGATTTTCATCAGCAATCAAATCTTGACGTTCCTCTCTGTATATATTCTTTTTGAAAACAAATATATGACTACTACCACCTCTTAGCTTCATATCCTCTTGAGTCTTCAATGCTAGTAAATGTGGATAGATAACAGGTGGTGTTATTGCTCTTTCAGTAGCTCTTTGGGATCAAATGGTCGATCCTTTAGATGGTTTTGAGCCGACTTTTGTCAACCCCTTCCCATTATCCATCTATAATAACATTCATTGGTTCAGACCCTTTTCCATTAATTGTTAATGGTTTAGCTTGAAAATAATAGTAAATAAATACCTCTTTGTCCACATGTACTCATAAAAATTGTGACAGCCATGAAATGAGTGTCCCAATAGCCTTATCAATCGTATTAATATCATAATAATGATGTGGAATAGGTAGATCAACATTTGGCACATGAGATACAGTAATCATCACTTTCAGATGACCTTTTGGAAGTGATCTATTATGCAGCTTGTCATCTCAGATGTTGAACACTGTAGTCCTCGCTATAAGGTGATAAGTGGGTGTTGGAAGATATAAATCATAGTCATTATCTCCCTGTTGAAGATCAGTACATAAAAAGTATCAGTGTTTGTCTGATTCACAATTCAATGGGAAAAATTATTCTAATATAGATTTCCACAGCTAAGACATCTCTTTGAGTGGAATGGATCACCTCAAAGCTGGTGGGGGTGGGGCAGGATCGTCAGGCGCTGGTTGTTCCTGAGTAGTGTCTTCTCCTTGCTTCCCACCCATAATAGTTGCTAGCAACTCTACCTACCATTGCAATCGATTTTCAAGATTTTTCACTCTTTCGCTCATTTGTTTCAATTTTTCATCTCTATCATCCATTTCTTTTTTTTTCACAAAAAACACTCGGGGTGTCACCCAGATCCCTGAACCTCTGACACAACCATATTGTTCTAGCTGGTTCAAAGCCGTCGATAATTGGTCTACATCCGCTACAGGAGTAGCTGATTCTTTTGACTGTCATATTTAAGAAAATATCTAGTTATTTTTATATAATAGTAATTTAAAACAAATCATTTTATCATCATGTCATACTTCCACATAATTCCCACACTTTTTGTCTATTATAATCTACTAGATTCCCTTCCTTATTCACACTTGCCTCCTTCCATTGCACATGATGTGGGATTGAAGTGTCATTGGTTTTAGGCTCATCAATCATCATATAAATATAAGAAATATAATTTTGATGTTTTTTATTGGAACCTAACAATATTACTGTAAAATTAAAATATGTACCCTTTTCTTTTCTAGTGAAGCATTCCCCATCCATGCTCTACAATATGGGTATGTTGTTTTTGATGCACATACATTATTTTTAGAACATAGTTATTGCTTTATAAATAAAATATTGACAATAAAAGTGATGAATACATGTATCCTCAAACAACGTATTATTCCCCAAAATGTACCTAAAACATATCATCCCCACTGTATCCAATAAATTCATCCCATGATTTTTGGGATATCAGGTGAGCATAAAAAATGGTTGGATTTCGGTTTATTTTACCTTTGGAATCATTAAGGTGAAATTTTGATAAAATAGTGAGAAAATATCTATGATTCATTCCTACAAGCCTTAGTACAAAATTATTGTGTAAATATTCTACTATAAATGTACACTTTAAGAGATTTATAAGAGTAAGACATTGTTTCATTTTTTTATTTGCTAGTAAATTAAATAAATAATATCATAATGTTACCATAATTTCTTTCTAGATCACAACCTTCAGCCTAGACACAACATGGTTCCATGAATTTATGTCAATCGGCACGCATTTCCGAGTGAAAAATCCATTTTAACTACTAAACATAGATTTGTTGTGATTCACATGTTGGACTCGTTCATTCTATCTAACATCTAATTTGATGCCTTTGATTTTTACCTTAAGAAATTTGGAAATAAAACCGTCAAACTACGATGCACTTGTGTTTTTTGCGATGTTGGTCTTTCATCCTCAACCATTCCATCGATGTCAACATCATCTATATGTTCATCTAAAATGGTACTAACAGAATATTCTGATGGTTGTTGAACCTCAACAATAGGTTCAGCAAATGGTTCATAAACTTGTTGTTTCTCTGCACTGTGATCAGCCGCAGCAGCAGCAGCAGCATGAGAGACTTGTTCAACATCAAGTTTAGAAGCACCAGAACGTGAAGAAGTCATTATCTGCAAAAGTGTTTGACCAATTAATTTATATTATATAATTTCAGTAATGATAATATAATAACATGAGATAACATGATCTATATTAAAAACAAAATATAAGTTTTTTATTGATCTATCTTTATTTTTTTCAAAGGCTGAAGGGATTTTACACCTCTTTATATAATCCAAATCCTATCATTGGGGTCTAATCTAACATACAAACCATCATCCACACTGGGACCGCTAAGAAATTATTGTGACATACCACTAAAAGGATCTTCCTCAACTAAATTTTCATTGGACCCTTAAGTAGTTTTGGACGATAACTGATCAATTAACCACTTTCAGTTTGCGGGATCTGGAACTTAAACAACATGTACTACTTCTGATGCCTTTATAAACTATTCGTGTTTTACCCTTCTTTTCTAAAATCAAATTTCACAAATACCCATTCAACTATTTTCACACCACCGTTTTTATCAACCCATTTGCATTGAAAAATTGGCCATTGGAATGTCAAATAATCCAACCCCCATATTTGTTTGATAATGCCAATGTATGACATATTTTCATAAATTGGATTTATTTCCTTACTACCAGAAACATGCATCGCTTCAGCCACAAGTGTAACTCAACTATTTTTCATGGTACTATATTCATCATGTTCATATGTATATAATGTATAACCACTAATTACATAACCATTGTAAGATAATACACACACAATTGGTCCATCGGATAGCCATTAAAGTCGTTCATAAATTGAATTCGGATTTTCATCCAACTCTTTTATAATATGGCAATTAAACCATCCTATAAACTGGTGATTATGTGTATTTGATATCCATTTTTAGCCATTGATGGATTTGACTACCTAATAATTTCTTTTTGAGTTTCAATATCAAGATCAACCTCCCAACTGTTATGTAAAATATAATGGTGGGCCTTCTCTTCATCTGTATTACTGATTGTCACAACTTCTCTTCTAGAAATTCCCTCACCCTCAATGTTTCTAGTGTGACGAGATTTTGGGAGACCAATTCTTTCCCCATCATATAGTTATTAGGTAAACAATTCAATTGCTTCCTCAACAATATATCACTCCACTAAAAAACCATATGGACGATTTTTATTTTTGATATACCCTCTCAAAATATTCATATATCGTTCAATAGGGTACATCCGTAAATAGTGCACAGTACAACAAAGTTGAATCTCTCTCACCAAGTGAATCATTAAATGAACCACCATATCAAAGATTTTTGGTGGGAAGAACATTTCTAATTAACATAATATAATGAATTTTTTTTCCATAGTTGGCAATTTCACCGAGTCTAATACATTGCTACATATAGCATTGAAAAAGAAACAATGTTTGGTTAATGTATGATGAAAATTCTTTGAAAAAATGCAATATACAACTAAAGGAATTATATCTTTCATCAAAACATGGCAGTCATGGGATTTAAAACCATTTTACTTCAAATCATTAATTGACACAATGTTCGTGATATTTTATGAATACCCCTCTAGAACCTTTTCATCATTGAAGAATTTACAAAACTAATATCTCTCCTCCCTAAAAAGTGTAAGTATCTAGTGGAAGAAACATTCAATTTTTACCCTTCACAGGAGCCAACTCTTCTCGTATTTCCTTGTCATCCATGTCCAACCTTGCCTTAATCTCGTCCTATGTTTTTTCAAGGGCATTTATAGACGTTTCGATATCACTGCCTCATACATTTTTTACAGATTCATCACATCAAGAAAATGTATGATGTATAAACAATTCCAATATGGTAATTTGAACAAAAAATTCTCTCTTTTTCCAACTAATTTTCGTAATGTTTTTCAAAACTTGTTTACTAAAAACAGTGTTCATGTCTTCTACTTTCTCAAATAGCTGATCGCGTGTTAGTGGAGACCGTGTTCTATGTTGTTATGAACATCTATTTAATGATGTGGTCCAATATTGGTACTTATACCAACAAGGTAGAAATCTACGATGTCCTAGAAAAACATATTTTGATGAATGTTTCAACCTAATTAATTCTGTATCATCTTCCCACATAGGACACCCTTGAGTTCATTTAATGTTATAGCATGAAAAATTTCCATAAGTAGGGAAATCATTTATTGTCACGTACAACATCTCTCTCAACGTGATGTATTCACTTTGATATGAATCATACAACATAACACCTGAATCCCACAATAACATCAAACCCTCAATCCAAGGAGCCCGATAAACGTCAATATCGTTACCTGGTTGTTTTGGTCCTGCTATAAGAATAGATAACAGGATGGATTTCTACTTCATGCATAACCCAGGTGGAAATTTATAATTTACCAACATATCAAGCCATGTACTGTGAGTGATGGTTTGAAATCCAGAATGGTTCATCCTATCTGTAGATAATTCCAGATGGAGGTTTCTCAGATCTTTTCCAGATTCAGGATACTCATGATCAATTTTCTTCCATTAAGGAGAGTCGGTCGGATGATGTAATTTCCCATCATTTTTTCTTTTTTTTGCATGCCCCAACATTTGTCTTACAGTTTCTTCAATTTGATATAGATGCCTAAACCTTATCATGATTGGAAAGTACCATACAACTTTCGTAGGATTGGAATCAACTTTCTTGTATGGAGAAGCAATGCATTTTGGGCATTCTGTATGTGATTTTTTCTCCTTGGGAAACAATATGCAGTATTTTTGGTAGGCATTTATTCTTTCATAAATAATACCCATTGAGAATAGAATACATTTAGATTCATATGTTTGGCTTGGGATCTCATTATCTTCTTGAAGCATTTCATTCAAGAGAGCATGTAGTTCCGTAAAACTGACATCACTCCACCTGTTTCTTTCTTTCTATTTATAAAACTTCAGTATAGCTAGAAATGTTGTATATTTAGTGAAACCAACATCCAATGGTGTCTTTTCACAACTCATTAACTTATCAATCAATTTTGGGCAATCACGGAGTTCATCTCCAATTGTCTTTGTCATTTCCTCAATGCAATCTTCATCATAATTGACATCTATAAAAACAAAATCCATACAGTCTTCTTCATTATCCATATTTTTATTCATATCAGATGATCCATAAAATGTAGTTTTATCCCAGCAAGTAGCTACATTCACTTTTTCTCCATGTTTATTCCATCATTTATAAATCTGATCTATTCCACGACATATCAAATGTTCTTCCAACTCCTCTGGTGTAAGTATTCTAGAATAGAAAAAAACGTAAAAATAGACAATGGATTTAAGAAGGATCCTTTGCATGATCTTTTGAAAACATGATGAACTCTTTCACTCTATTCACATATTCTATTTTCAAAGGATTAGCATCCATCAAATCCTTATTCATCTCCATCCTATATGAATCTCAAATATTTGTATTTATGGTTCAAATACACAAAACAAGACATCCAAATACAATAGAAGAGAAAAAAATCTTTATAAAAATAAATATTAATAGAGCCTAACCATTTCCAATAATGATTTGGAAATCAACAGAACCAGGATAGACCCCCCCCCCATCAAAATCAACACAGTTTCCGAACACAAAGGGGTTCACTGGGATAATCCCCTGTGTCATAGATGGTAAAACTCACACGACATCATCCTCTATGGCTCATCCTCCTCTATCAGGTCAACCCTTCTATGGTCAACTAGTCTATCCTTTTATACCTCACCAAAATAAAATAAATATGGATGAAAACCAGTAGCCAACTCTATAAGTAAATAAAGGATTATCATAATCTCTACAATACGGAATTCATTAAATATAATTACTTTGGATTCATTATAGTTTCCTCAAATCACCTTAGTCCAAAAACAAGAATAATCAATAATGATACATCTACCAATCTTAGGTCTCTTACCTACATTCAATATCATCATGCCTAATATTCTTGGTATGCTCATGTTACTTAAATTAAATCACAGGGGGGGTAATCACTTCTGTCATAGATGGTCTCACATGTTATTCCTTAAGAAAATTTTAAAAAATAGTATTGACCTATAATCCCATTAAATCCTTCATGAGTGTCTAATTTCAAACTCAATATTATGTGTAATATCAAATGAATATATATTAAAAAATTACCTCACATCCACTTCCGGACTAATCTGGTCATTCTCACACTCTAATGGAATATTACTTAAGCTTCAACCCCTTATATATAATCTCATAACCATATATCCACACATACACACATCACAAACACATAAAAACCCATATCTACATCACAAACACACATCACATCCTTATAACAATATGATATCATGAACATGATGGACATAAGCATCACACTCTCCTCCTACAATGCACAACCCCTACTATATATCCACAACAAATACACATAATCATTTCAATAAGAATATATATACACTAAAACCTAATATCGTTATTGGTATTATATATACACCCACTCTGGGCCATTGCAACTCATACTAAGTGTGAAGGGGGAGAAAGAAAGAGGGAGTGGTTCTATATGTGTTCCCTCAATAACCTTGATATTGTGAAAAACACTCAGAACCAAAGTACCCATATAGATTTCAATCAGGTTACTCGACTCAAGTGGTGGTGCGGAAGAAATAAGAAAAAATATAATAAGTATACAATCACACATAAATCATTACTAAGGGTTTACACAAAACTAACAATATAAACACCCCCGCCAACCATTTTCTTGTAACTACCACCCTCTTATAACCGCTTCCATTATAATGCCACAAATACTCCCCAAAAAATCACATAAGATTCAATATCAACATTACCAGCTTCCCATTTCATTTAACATTATAATTTCTTGGATTTTCATTACCATATTCATTTCAATTGTTAACCATCTTAATGTAAACCCAATCATTAATTCACTACCCACTATAATCTATTAATTAATCATTAATAACATTTATTCTATCTTTAACCATTTATTAAACATAATTATTCTAATCATTATCGTTAATAATTTATCAAACAATCATTTTGCATTTCCAACCCATCACCCATTATAATTATTATTTATTCCAACCATATTCTATGCCAAAAAGAAACTATAACACAATAAAGTAACAACTAAACTTTCATGACATAAAATACATATAAACACATTCTAAAATCCCTAAAACCACTTATTTTCTGCTTAAATAGACATATAATTTCTATAAAACCCACACAATAATCCATCTATCACTACTGTATTAATTAAAACACCACATGCTCCTAAACACATCAATTAACAATCACCATTTTAATCATAGTGATAAATTTCCCATACATAGTAGCATGAAAGGGAAAATATATAAGAAATTCACACTAAAAACTACCCCTTAAACACTCTATCATATAAAAGTAAAATTTATAGTTGAAATATAACACATTAATTATATATTTCCATTCAAAAAATTAATTAAATACATTACATGACTAGTAAATAATGAAAGGTGATTATAACATATTATTAGTTGTCATAAATTTCTTTCACAACATCAATTATAAATCACTTAACAAAAACACTAATAAATCCATAAATTATTAAGAAATATTATGGAACTTAATATATCACATGAAAAAATACCTCTTCACTTTAATTTCCTTTAGTTCAATTAATTATAGTATTTCGGTTAATCATTCTTATCAATCCAGTGGAAACAAAATAACATGATAATTCCATAATTTACTCATAATAGAGAAGGAGAAATCTCATTTCCCTAACCTCAACTAAAGAATTAACAAATATTTCATAATAATTGGAAGAATAGTCAAATAAATCATGGATTAACACATGAGCCTAATCTAAAAGTCCTATGTATGACCATTAACCATTAAAACCATAATAAAGAAAACACAAAAACTAAATTGGCATTGTTGTCACATCCTCCCTAATAAAAAAGTTCAAGAATAGAATGAAGAAGAAGAGAAAAGAAATTCACCTTATAGGAGGAGAAGTAGAGAGCCTTGTGTGCTATGTTGGGAGGAGAAGGCGCGACCTCTATAAGGGGAGGTGCATGGGAGTAGCCACCAACCATTTGGAAAAGGAGGAGTAGTGTTCTTGGGGAGTAGGTTCGAGCGAAGAGGAGGAGAAGTAGGGTTTTCAGGGAGGAGGATCTGTCGAAGGGGTTCGACGGGGAGGAAAAAGCGTAGTCCTAATAATGAAGGTTCGACAATGCGATGATCAAGGTCAGTCAGAGGTCCGACAATGTGAAGATTGGGGGGAGGGAAGATATAGCAGGGGTACAGTGTTGTGAGAGCTTTAGGTGCGTGATAAACAGAAGAAAATGTGCGACCTATTGTATAAAATATGGGACTATGGTTTTATCAGTGCTAAAAAAGTGCTTATAAAGAATCCCTTTATCAGTGCTTGAAATGCTCTGATAAAAGGTGGTTGTCATCTTGCCCATTTTTATTGTATTGTTTTATTATACTTTCAAAAAAATATATATTTAAAATCCTAGTAAAAAAGTATATTTAATGGTGAATTTTATTTCAAGGATTTACTTCATTATTTTAGAACCATTATAAGAATTATATTATTATTTTTCGAAAATATGACAAAATATATGTTGGGTGACCACCCATTAAATCTAGTTTGGTAGTGGGGCTTAACCCATAATAATGGATTATAATGGTTTCACACCGACCATTATTTTATATGATGTCCTAGTTAATGTATCATTTCATTATCTAAAAGATTTGATGAATAAATGTTAACGATGAACCAGTGGTATCACTATTGAGGTTTATATATTAGTTTATTAACCCTATTTTGTTTTAAAAGTAGATATAGATAACTTAATGACTTGTTTTATTGATCTTACAATATATAAAGAGTAAATTTTAGTGCTTCCAGATAAAAAACGTACATTTTAGAAAATAAATTTCATTAAATAAGGGATTAATTATAATTTTATTGAAGCAAAAAATATGACAATTTTCTTTTGAAATTGAAACATATAATGTGTGTATATTTACACATAATCTCGGTCAATTAAAGAGTTCTTCAACTTTTTGAAAATAATAATATAGAATAGTATCCTTGTACCATCATTTTTGTGGAACCTATAGTATTTAAAATCATAATATATTTATGGCTCCAAGTCCCATAACTTTACATTTACTTCTCCCTTGTTTTGATCAATTAAATTATTCTCCCATATAATTATTTTAACTTTTCCTCCATGTATGTATCTCCACATGCTAGTAATGTTATCCCATTTTCATACCTCATTATAAGTTATTCTGTGTGACCTATACTTTCATTTCTTGTAATATAGAAAATATTTTTCTAACTATTTTCATGATGTTCAATTTCAAAAATGGAATACTGAAAAATAAAACCTTATATTTTTTCGACCACATTTAAATTGTGAGGATGCAATTTAATTAATGTGGGGAAAATATAACACCCTAGAAATTTTAAAAAAGTATATTTAATTCGAATATGTGTTTGAAATGAAAGACCAATTATAGAATGGAATACATCCTCATAATAATTTAACAAATATTTAATACTATTAATAATTATATTATATATATTATTATAAATTAATAAATGAGATAGCACATGTTACATGAATGTTTTCATTACACCCATGGCCCAGTTTTACAAGACTATAATATATTATTATGATATTAATATTTTATATATTAAGATAAAACCTATCCATTAAAAAATTATTATAAATAGTAATGAATATTTTATATATATTTTTTTTAATTCTTTTGTTAACAACTAAATTGTAGTTAGTATCAAAACAAATTAAATATATAGGGATTTTTTTTATAATGAAATATTTTTATGCTTCCAAATCAATTTCATCATAATAAATATAATTAACTACTATTAGTAATTTATATTTATAAAATACATATTAGATATTGAATTAAATTTTTTTCTTCATCCAAAAAATTTTAGGTAGAATATAAGAACAAATATTGGATTGTGCTTAAAATTGTATATCTTTAAAAATATATTTTTCTTCCATTTAATATAGAACATATTTTAAAAATTCTTTTTAACAATTTTATAACTATTTTATTTTTATATAATGATGTTTTTGGAAATAATAATATCAAAATAAAATTTGGGTGAATTGATAGTATTTTTCAGAAAAGTTTCCTATTTTTATGAATTGTGAAAACAATTATTACTAATTAAAAACTAAATAGTCGTCCTAATTATTAATATATTTATATAATATATTTATTTTTTAAAAATATAATTATATTAATTTTCTATAATTTAATCACATATAGGTAATAGGAAACAATTTATCATTGAAATTGGATTTTAAATCATCTGAATCTTTCTAACATTTTCACTTTCAAAATTGGCATTGTTGTACCATCAAGAGGAATAATATCAAATTAATTTTTTCAAATTATATGATTGGAATATGAAACAGTGGTTATATATTTTTAATTATAATTATTTATATATTCTAATTACATCAAATTTTTTTCCCAACATATTAGTCAATGTAATAAAAATTAATTATTGTGATTAAGGTAAAATTAAGATAATAAGTGGAAAACATAAAACTTAAGGGAAAAAATTAACAATACATATGTAAGAAACCTATTTTATGCCCATGAAAATACTATATTCTATCATTTATCTAAATTGGGTCATTTTTTAGGAATATGATATATTTTTGACATCATTTTAGTGTTTACCATTTTATATTTACATGAATTCCACTTCTCCTCCAATATAAAAACATGTTCATCTCGTCAATTTATTCACACCTATAAAAACATTTCTGTTGTCTGAAACCAATAATAATAATCTCTAAAATTCACTCACATCAATATATAATCTTATTTTGGTTAGAAATCAATCTAAGTATGTATATTGGATAAACCCAATAGGGGTTAACAGAAAAATTGATAAAATTACTCAATGATAACTTTATCATGTTCAAACCAAAAATTATTATTATTAAACTGTTATATAATAAAATAAATATCCAAATTATTCTGATAAGGTTTTATTTTATCGGTTAAAAGGGAACCTACAGACACTTCCATCATATGGGTAATGAATTTATCATTCATTTTTACAACTGTCTTTGATAGTTTACGAGAGAAGATCTCAACAATGCGGTGATAATGGAACCCTAAGTGCTGATAAGTGATGATGGATACCCCCCCCCCAATATTCTAGGAGGTAGGATGGAGAAGGATAGAGTGGTTTCGACTCCTCATGGTATGCAGAATCCCATTATCCCTTTCTCTATCCCTATATTTCTCCATGTGTTACAAGTGATTTCTTTAAGCCCCACAGTTCTAGATACTCACTATGGTGTTCATTAGCTATCAATCTCGGTGTTGGAGTTCTCTCAATCCTAGATTATTCTTAATCTTACCCTGGTGGGTTAATTGAGCCATCCTAGTTACTAGTTTGATGAGTTTGACTGCTTTGTTTTTTGAAATTGTGACTTGAAGGATTGTGAGGTTGTGGTTCTTTTAGATAAAACACACCTAATGATCTGGTTTTCCTCGGAAGAATATCTGATATTTCTGTGGTATCAGGATCCCAAAATATTCAATTATTGAATGTATGTTCTTCTTTGAGGGTCTTTAGACCTATGTATGAATAGGGAAACACACTCCTCCATACCATGGGTTGGTCTCTTTCACCTTCCAGTGACTTTCAAAATTCGAACTATGATCCACAAGCTACGTAATCTAGTAGGACGATTTCTATGCTCTGTTTATTGCACTCCTACTATGAGTCATCCGATCAATTTGTGTGTCTATGTTGAGGTGGATGTCTTGAATCCACCATTTAAGTGGGCATATATTATGGTTGGAGGGGACTTTAGTTGGAAGAAATATATGGTTTGTGAAACATGGATTGATTTCCTTTCATTTTTCAGTCAGATGAGTCATTCAAACTCAAAATATTTTGATGGAGTCGCAACAAGAAAAACTCTAGTCTATGTGAGAGGCTCTACAAGGCCTATGGTCAGCAACATATGGATGATGTGGATGAAAGGGAAAGAAACGCATCTAGTCTGGTGGGCTTGGATGAACCAGTGTTAGAAAATTCTGCACTGGTGCCTTCTTAGCTGAAATGCATTACTATGGTTGATGGGAAGGTAGTCGGTGAAGCTTCGGTTGTAGTGATAGTTGCAAATGCTAATGTTCCAAAACTGTGGGTTGTGGACATCCTTGCTCGTCTAGGGAATGATCAAGGTATTAGACCCATGTAGTTGATTGGAGTAAATGTAGTGGAGGAGGATGGAATGGATAAGGATGATTCCTTGGATGTTGTTATGGTGGAACAACAGCCGACTTTATCCAGCACCATCATAGAAACTGTAACAAACTCCCTAGCGAGTGATGTCCAAAGATCCAAGGATGACCATGTCTAGGTATGAGAGGATAAAAACATTCAGCCTCAATTTATGGGTTATGGATATGAAAATCTAATAAGTTCAGCCTTGTCAGTACCCCCATGTATTGATTATTCTGTAGTTTCCTTAATAGAGGCCATTATAGATGGAATATCAATATAAGGGAAGTCTTTTTTTCATGCTAAAACAGAATCTTTTTATGGAAAATGGGAGAAATATGGGTTAGTTTCTTGGGTCCTTTAAACCCAAACTCTCTCATCACAATTTCCTTATCCCATCAGAAGCCTGGAAGTGCGGAGAAAAATATTGGTTTGGAGATTAAAGAAGGAAAGGTGGAATATTTGTGCAGGATGAGGCCCCTAAAATCTAGAACACAGGGTGACATAAATAACCACTATGAAGGCTTGGAGTCCTAAGAGGAACCAGTTATTCATGAAGTGGGTGATTCATGCGAAGATAGCTATTGACAATTCCAAGTGGACAGCTTGGACCATTTCTAATGGAATTTTCCACACAACCCATGAAGAAATAAGGGAAAAAATGGAAGTGTTAGTCATGTAAATTCATTTTGGTCTAGGTGAAAAGACCCAAGTGATGCAAATACAATTCATACAAGCATAAACTGATAGAAAATAGGTTGTCCACGAAGGGTGGAATCAGGAAATGAAAATACAAACAAGATGGGGACACTAATAATCCAAGCAGAGAACCTAGTAGGATGGAAGGAGTGTTAGAGGATTGTTTGAAACTCATAATCTACTCCAAGGAATAAATGAATGAAAGTGTCCTTCGACTCATCGCATCTAAAGAAGAGATTTTAAGAATATATGAATGAAAGATTCAAGTTGAGACCACCATGGAGAAAGAAGTGAGGATACACAAGAAAGACAGAATCATTGCCCGAGGCTTTAACCAAGGACAAATCTCCAAGGAGCAATTCATTTAGTCAATCGAAAGAAGGGTTACTCACTATTAAGAACTTGTCAGCAATGATCTAGACACACAGGTTGGTACTCTACACTTGGAATTATTTAGTGTCGCTGAATCAAATAATATTAGTCTTCTATTTAATCATTTGATGAGCTCTTTCAGCATGTATTGGTATAATTCTTTGTGATCTATGGTTTTCCACTTCTCCTTAAGATGGATTAATAATAAAAATTTATTTTGGAGGTTTATGTTCGTTCGACTACTGCATCATGAAATGATGTCATTGATTTATTCTATTTACACATTTAATTGTATATAATAATGATAGAAACAATATTTTAATATTATATTTGTCATATTTTTGTTCTCTTTAATCTTTTGAAATTTTAATGTTACATATACCTTATTTCCTTATATTTTGTGATAATACAATTACATCATTTTTTGATTTGTGGACTATAGCTTCCACAAAGAGATATTAGTCTTTCATGTTATACATGGAATGTATTAGGAATAGGTTGAACAATTATATAATAAAAATGTGAAATAAATATGATAATGGATGTTTAATAAATCTATATATATCATTTACTTTTCATTCTATTAAATATGCCTTATAAATGGAAGTAGTGTTTATACGTACGTATAGACTACCATCTCAAGGAATTGTTTATTTAAAATCCAATATCAAGTCATTATGTATAATTAGAAATACATATATACTTAATATATATGATAATTATATCATGTTTTAAATTATTTATATTCCAAAATCCTGATATAATAAATAGGAACAAAAAATAAACTGATATAACATACTCAACCAACTAGGCAATTAACACACAAAATATTGAAATGATTATTTGATTACTATCAAATGGGTAATGAGATGTAATAAGAATACCATATGTGAAATAGTAAATATTAATATGGTTATGTAACAGGTTATTAAAATTTTCAAAATCATTTTACTATAATTTAATGGACATTCACACAAAAGGAGACACAAGCGAAGGGAGTTAATCTCAATTTATTTTCATTAGAGAATATTGTGACATTATACACATAGTTTATCTTATATAGTGTTTATAATGCCATTTTATACATAATATAACAATTTATTTATTATTCATTGATTTTTTAGATTTAATTTGAATTTTTTCATCTATGGGGATTTCAATTTAATGTTACCAATTGTTAAACAAGATTAATAACTCAATTCCTTTTCATTGTATTATATTAAATACTTATTATTATTAATATTGTATGACTATATTTATAATAAAAATGACTATATATAGATATATTTTAAATTATTATGAGTCTACTTTTAGTTGATACACATAAAAAATTCAATGAGTAACTATCACTTCAATGCTACGATCATTTTCATGTTTTATCTTATAATCCTTTTTTAATAATGATTGATAATTCATAAAATTCAATTAAACACATTTATATGATCATTATTCAATAAAAACATTAATTTTATTATATTCTATATATTCATGTCCATTTTTTGTAATTGTAACATTTTTCACTCTTTAATACTCAAACTATTTTAGAAAATCTATTTAAGAAAACACGAAATCATTTTCTTCTTCGGTTGGAAATAAGTTTCCTCTCAAACCCATGTTTTATAAAAATATTTATAAAATGTTTATTACTTTTTTAAAATTATTGATTAAAGTAATTCTAGACCATTTTTATTTTAATTCTGTTTTTCAAATGAATATTCTTATATATTCTTAAATTAGGAACTTTTTGAACATTTTTACCATGAAAATTTTCATTTTTACATTATACAGCAAGTATAAAATTACACACCATCATTTCATTGTAGGTTATTTTTATAATTTTTAAAATATATTTTTAAATAAAATTATTTAAAAGGATAATTTAAAATTAAATGAATTTTTAAAAATGATTCTAAAAATGAAAATAATTATTTTTATTTCTATTTACTTATATTCATCATAAACAGAAATAGTTTATCTTTACACCACATCAGATATATTATTTTGATAAAACAATTATTATTTCTCAGGATAGATTATAAATGATTTGGCCCATGATTGTATTGACATTCACTTGATTGCTTCAGTTTTAGTGAACTTGAAATATTATATTTCCATTGGTAATTGACCATTATATTTTCCAAAAATACCAATATCATTTATCGTAGATATTATTATTTCCTAGACAATAAAACATTTAAAAATATAGTTTTTTTACATTGAAAATAATTTGATATCTAAGTTAATATTGATAAATATGGAAATTTTACTCATGGAAGATATTTGATAAGGATCCTTTTTCATTAATTAAATAGATTAATAATTGTATGAGGAATGTTATAGAGATATATGACATTGGTGGTGCCTGGTTATTCATAGTCCATTATGCATCACTATTTTCATGGGATGATTATGTTGAATATACATAGTTTTTTTTCACCCAATATGTTTCAAAAAATATTTTGAACATTCTTGATAGTAAATGTATCACGTACCTAGGAAACATGGTGTTCAATAATTGATAATTTCATTCATTTAGATTTAGTTGTTATTATGCTTGAATTTTTAAATATGAAGAAAAAAATATATTGATGAATTTAATAATATGTTTTATTTATAAATGTGTCACATACCGCTCTAATAATAGTGTACATATCCTAGGATTACAATCAAGGAAAGGTGATAGTGACACCAGAGTCCCTCCTCGAGTAGTCCCAGGGTTGGTGACTAACATTGGGGGTATAGTAAAAAAATTGTTGGTAGGTGTTACCCTATAAGAGAACACATACTAAAGAGAGAGATAAGATTTCACCCAACTGATCCCTACTTAGAAAAACATATATAATAATATAAAAAGTTCACATATGTGATTTCATAAAAAAATATGACAAGTGAAACGAACAAATCTAGGTTCTAAATGAAATTAAAGATGGAAGAAACCACAATGACCAAATAGCCCATGGAAATCCCCAAGATAGTAGTAAATATCATGATCTCAAACCTACACCAACTAATACGAAAAAATATTTTACATATACATATGGTGAGTATAAACTTATACTCTATAGGATAATTCCCACTGCCTCTTTTAATATATGTAAAGAAAGAATGCTTAACCATAATGAAAACCATGCGAGTCAAAATAATCACCTGAATTGGTATACTATATTCCCATCATCCCCATCGATACTCTTACAAATTATCAAATAAAATTACGTATAATATAATAATGGGTATCAAGGGATCCATGCTACCACTTCCAAACTATAGTTCCTCTTTTTCTCAATATTGAAAAGCCTATGCATCTCTCTTTAAAAAATTTATCCCATAACCACCTGGGTGAACAACCCCAACATGAACCTAGTGCATCTCACCAAAACATCCACATCATAAAAATTATCCAGGTATTTTTTTGGATCCACCAAATCTTCCACAATGTGTATCATTCATTGGATACTATGCCCTGATCCATAAAATCTATTACACTGAGTAAGGATCTTCAAGCCATCAAAAATTATTCATGTTATACCTATAGTAGTCCTTAGGGAAAAATAACTAGAATACACATGTGTGAAATAACCTCCACTTGACACATATATTGGGAAACCTAATAGTCACGAATACCATTATAAATAACTACCAAGGAAAGAGAGCAGGGCCAAATGGGGTAGTTATCCAACAAATCCTCCCACCAGGATGTTGGGAAAAACATAACTCAGTGAGAAAAATACCAAGGCTGTTAGTTTCCCGAACTTTTAGGGTATATTAACATATTAAAACAAAAAAATTAAAAAATATAATATTGATCATAACCACACTATGGACATATCAATGATTATGATGAAAATGCACCTAACATCTCGTTGACTCCCAACTTCCACTCCTAAGACCAGATATCTTATAAGCATACAACCAATTAAAAAGAAACATTATGTTATCTTATTACTTTTCATCAATTAAAATTTAAATTAATTAAATCCTCATGAATTAAATAAATATTATATTTTTCATCTCCACCTATAGTTGGATAGTAGCCTCATCTAACCATGAGAATCTAGACTCGAAAATCTTGTGGCATACCCTCATTGTCTTCACCTCTCATTGATGAAGAGTAACCAAATCCATATTCCTTGAGATTTTGAGTAATTAATGAAGACAAACAAAAACATGGTTGTTGTCCAAACAACAAATTCATATTACAATACTACTTTCATAACAAAGGGTATGCCCAACTTCAACAAATTTTATCATCTTCAGTCTCTTCTTTGACACCCACATGCAAATACCAATTTATCTCTCTACTCATTTAGTCAACGTTTTCCACAACAATCATAAATCCCTGCCCCCACGTACCTCAATATCTATATAGGCTCATCCATCCTAGGATCACACAACATTTGGGCCTCCCAGCCCAACATACCACAATATCCCTCCAGGATCATCCATTCTATGATCACATTAAATCAAAGGCACTCGGAAACAAATATATTAATAAATATCTTGGTCATACTAAAAGGTATCCAACCTTCACACAAAACGATATCTCAATAATACAAATCATAAGTTATATAGACTTTATAGGAATAATCCAAAATAGGACCTACAAATTAATTATATTTTATCACACAAATGGTTCTTATTTCATCAAGTATTAACTTATTAATTACTAATAAGTTCCAGCTATTGGAAACCTAAAAAACAATCTATCATTGTATATCAAAAATTAATTTAACATGTCATTCATTACAATATCTACAAGATTAAAAATTTATTTTATTTTTTAATGAATTGTATTAATCATTCATACTTGCATCAATCTGATTATCATATAATTACAATAGTAGCAAACATATTCATTAAACATGACTCATTAATAACATAGAAAATTAATTATCAATTAATTTTGGCCTTACATTTTTTTCCAATTTAAATTAATAAAATCATTCAATCCTATGAAATACAATGATATTACACTATATAAAAAATTAATAGGCAAACTGATTTCACTGTACAATGAAGAAACATCTCCATAAAATCAATTAAAATGCCTTAATCTATTTAAAATAGTTATTATGTCATTTTTCTTTGTATTAAAGGATAAAATTCATGATAGATCTTTAAATTCACATAAATAAAAATAGAACCCATGAATATTCTACATTATAAGGCCATAAATGTTTTTCGCATGAGAACAGACCACACAACGGATCTATGATCACCCCTACCGCAATAACTTCATCAACCCAAGAATGTTGTGACACAATTGTACCAAATAATGACCACAGAAACCCCCATTAGAAAATGGGAGATCATCATCTATCACGTGGAATTATTAAATAAATGAAGAATAGAAAAAACAAGAATAACCCAATGGAAAATGATGCAACAATCACACCTTTGATAAACAAGATTCACCACATATTGAGGATGGAAGATAAAAATCGACCCTTGATGAAGGAATCTCCAAAACAACTATGAGGGGGTCATCATGTTTCTTATGATCAAGAGATTAATGTTACAACCAAACGGTTTTACAAAACAAACCGCTATAAAGATATGAAAACATAAAAAATTGGCCAATATCATGATGTGTAATCTAATTTCACATCGTATAATCCTTAAAATTAGGTTTTCCCTGAAAAATAAATTACCTCTTAATTTTATTTATTTTTCAAACCCAACCATATTACACTTCTTGAAACCCTATTTAATGTTATATAAAATTTTTAAATTTTGTGAAATATCTATGATTCCATATTTTAAGTGCAAAACTCTTATGTAAATCTTCTAAGGAATCCCCTAGAACCTCGGTCTTTGGAAACAAAGAATGGATCAATCCAATAGAATCATGGCCCTTAAAAAATGACAGATGTGTTTAGTTATTTACCATTCCATATAGAATCTTCCTTATAAAGATATTTCAATGTCATGTTTGTTCATTTATATACCTTTCCACATTGTTTACTAACTCCCTATTGTTGAATACAAGGAATGTTTTTTAAGTTATTTACGTTTCTATATTTATTACTCTAATTGATTTTTGTTTTTTTCAATTATACAAAACCCTTACAGAACACTTGGTCTCACATTTATATTGTTTTCCTTCCCCAAAAATAGAATACATATACTATAAATAACATAAAAGGATATGTTATGGTAGTAAAATTATCCTCCGAGAAATAATTTGGTTGTAATTATTGTATTAATTTTTAATACAAGACTAATATATGTATAAGGTTTACCAAAAATAGTATACTTTTGGGACCATCGGTATATGATTCTTTATAAACATGCCAATGTAATATTAGTAGACTCCATCTCAAGTATTACTTGGGGATGGTGACTATAGTTGGTATAAAATAATGTTTAGTAGTAACTAGGGAAACTAGATTTAGGGAAAATAATATTAGTTTAAATATCCCTAATAATACATTGATTATTAAAATTGAATCACATATGTATTCATTAACATAATAGTTAGGATACCATCGTAGAATTATGAGATAAAGGGGGATATTATGTTCAATTTATCAAACACGGTCTTTATTGTTTTATATAATTGGATTCTACCATGATTATGGACATTTTTTATAATCTTATAAAATTTATCAGTGTTAATGGAATGAAATAATTGGGGAATAATTTATTTACATTTTATAGCTATAGTATAAAAGTTAATAATATCATTGTGTGTGGTTGTGATAATTAAAACTATTTTATTATTATAAGATAGGATTTTCATACATAGATATTACATCTTTTTTGAAGATCATTTCTTACATTCCAAAAACATATTTCCAAGGACCATATAAGTTTAGTGTATTTAAAGACATGGGAAAAAAATTCTAGTTTAGTGAATGATATTCATTATTTCCCAAAATGATTATTCCATTTTTATACCTACCTAAAAAATTTATTTTTATCCTAGGGAATACAAAACATAACTAATGAAACATGTAGAATAAGTGAGTAGTGTATATGGAATGTGTCTCTTAGAAATAAACATGGGAAAAATCCATTTCTATATGAGTAACTTTTGAATCATAGTCCCCATTAAATAAGAACATTAGTTTTAATTGATTAAATATATAAAATTAATGATTTAACATATCATAGGTGATTATAAACACCACACAAAATAAATGAGTGGTGAATATGGAAAGTATCTCACGAAAAATAAAATGTGATATGAAATTCTTTTACCTTAAGTCTAGACTTCTTTCACACATGTTAAAAAATCATGTTTATTTAATATATGATTATTATACATCTAACACATAAAAATATTAATTTAATGAATACCATATATGATTTAATTATGACATTATATCACTCTATTATTAATAATTCCTTGTTAATGTTATATCTCAAGTATTAAAAAAATTGTTATCCACTGATGTTTTAACATCTAATTATCATTTCTATGGAATAGATTATGATGTAATCATATATAGAATAAAAATAATGATATAAATAATATATATATATATATATTAATTACATATATATTCATGATGATTTATAATTATTGAATATAGAAAATAAAATACACCGCCCATGGAAATGGTACGTCGTATGTTTGCATTAACACTCTTTTCATTCTCTTGTCGAGTTAAAATAAATATATTATATGATATATAATATATTGAAAAGTAATTTTTATTTCATATATAACATATATATTCATATAATTAATCCTTATTACCAACATTGTGAAATATAATTGAATATATTTTCACATCACATTGGGGATATCATAAGTCATATATATTCATGATCAACATTATATTTATACAAAAATATTAGATGGAAAAAAGTTAGAGATGATGTTATTATTAATGAATTATAACTATATCATAAATATCACATATATATATATATATTAAACCCTTCATAATTTCCTTTCCTCATTGGTGGTGATGGAAAATTCAATGTATCGTCATGTGGAGACGGGGAGTCATACATACACACGAGCAATAATTTCATTTTATTTTTTGATGGGAAAGAGGATATATAGTGGATTTTTCAATATCATAATAAAATTTCATAATATATAGTATTCTTAATTTTTTATTTTCTGAAATATATCATTGATTTATAGTATGTGTAGAGGAGTAGAAAAAGAGGCTGTTTGGTTATAATGATTACTTTTTCTTCAGAATAGGTCCTTTAAATCTCTTGTAAAGGAATCTATAGTTGGAATTTGGGAAGACCATAACCACTATAATTGTTCTAGGGAATTGTATAAGAGAACATGGAAGAATAATATTGACCTATAGGGCTCATTTTGATGAATTTTGGCAAGGGATGAGGTTTCATTTTATAATGAATCTTAGGGAAATTTTTGGAATATCCAAAATATGAATTTATAATAAATTAAAACTCAACACGCATACCTAAAACATATAATTTATTCTAATATAATGTTATATTGGGTTGTAATATAATGATCCAATAAATTTTATACAGGTTTTCATGTAAATTTATCCTTTATAATTTTTATAAACCACTGCATAAGTTATTTTAAATTTAACTACGATAACAATGTTTTTAATGATATGATGATGTATTTTTTACATATAAAGAATCAAATGAACAATTAATGGTAAATTTATGATTTTTTTAAAAAAAAATATATCACATAATTTTCCTTCTTTCATATTTTAAAATATTTTATATAATTTAATACAATATATCATTCATAAAATATCATCTCTATCAATTTTGACACAATTCACATTTTTTGTTTTTAAAAAATCATAACAACATGATATCTTGAAAAAATCTAGATTATCTAAGACCAATAATTTCAATTTCATCCATAAAATTTGTGGATGAAAATAATTATATCAAATTATATTTATTTAAATATTTTTAATATCATTTATTTTTTATTTCAATTAATCAAACGATTATTGTATCATCATTGTATAAACCTTTTAGGTATTTTTGTATTTAAAAAAATTCTGAAACAAATTACCATGATAAATATAAACATTATATAAATGAAATTAAAATTTATAATTGAATTTATGTTATGTACAAACATATGATAAACGTCAAAATCATACTAAGGTGGTTTCAAGAAGGTTATAATTTCGTTTATAGAATGATTTTTTTTTCAAAATGAACACATCAAATGAAAATAAATCATGTTTTAGGGTAATTTTAAAGTCTTTGTAATATTTTTCACATAGTTAAATGATTTATCCCTTAAAATTCTAATTAAATCTTTACTGAATTTACTATTCATATACCCTAAAATAAAATAAACCTATTTCAATAATTCAAACCCATTGATTTAAAAAATAGAAACAATATTTTGTAATTCATATAAATTTTTTTATTAATTAATTTAAAATTAATCATATTTATGAGGTCAGAAAACAAGTTAGTAATGATTACACATGAGAAAGATTAAAAAAAAATTATATTTAAATTAAATTTTATATTGATTCCAGTGACCTAAATAGGATTAAATTACAAAAAATTATTCAAGTTTTATATTATAACTAATAAAAAATATAAATTAAAACAATATATTATTTTAATGAAAAAATTTTGTTTCAAAAAAAATTATTATTTTTCATTACAAAGAAAAACGTGAAGCTTATTAGAAAAATTACAAAAAATAGACCAATGTAAAATTTTATATTCATATTTAAAAGAATAATTTTATTTTTTTAAATAAAAACTATAAATTTGTCATAATTATGTTAAAAATGTGTCCTCCATTAAAAGGAGTTAAAATTGCCTTTTCGAAAAATATAGATTTATTTGTGTAAAAATTATATTTTTTTATCTAATTAATGTAAATTCTGTTGGAAAAATATAAAAAATAATTTAGTAAATATATTACATATATATTTCATTTAATATAACTCACTAATTGTAATTAGTTAATTTTTTCAAGAAAAAATGAATCTTGTTCCATTAATGTAAAAAAATTTCCATCATAATCAATTTGTATATGTTTTCATTTCAAATTTATTGGAAACAAATTATTTCATTTTATAAACCATATATTTTTATATGTTACATAATATTATTCGCAACTACTAATTTAACATCTAGGTTATATATTATTAGGATAAATAACAATATTTTAATAATGTAATATTTTTCTACAAAATTTCTATTACCTGCAATGAAGGTCATAAAAAGAACTCATAGTTGAGTGTAACAAAAGATAAAAATAGTATTAGGTATACCACAAGTTAAGATTAATGTTTCTTGTAGTGTAATATGGAATTTTTATTTCATATAACGCAAGCCAACCATATTGTTTTTCATATAATGAATGATGTATTCAGTATTGGGTGAAATGAAAATAATAAAAAAGATTAAATTAATTAATAAAATATTTCAAAAAAAGGTCTTACATTATATCACCTTTAAAATAAATTTTACCCTCTATATTAATATATGTTATCAAAGGATTAATACTTTATGTATTTTAATATAAACTGATATAGTAGAAATTAATAAACAAACATGTATTTAAAAATGATTATTAGAAACATAATGGATTCCCAGTGTATCATATAATTAGGTTTCCACATAAGAGAACATATAAGGAATGTTAAACTATGTACTTAGAGTAAAAGAGTATTTATTTATAGAGAGTTATTGAGTTTATTATTTGATAACAATTTACTAATAAATATAATGATTAGGGACTCATTTTAAAAAATCTATGATTATTTAAATGGCCATTAGTTAAAAAAATAATTTTATTTTCACAATATTTTATTTCTAGATATTTTTCCTAAAATTGAAGATTTTAAATGAAAATATATACTCACATGATTTTCTAATAACCAATAACCTTGGTCATACCTTGAAAAATTTACAATTAATCTAATTTTTTATGAAATTAATGTTGAATTTTTCATTCTTGTAGTACTAATAGAACATGTGGTCCATACAATTATTAATAAGTCATTATATATGTCCTTCGTTCTCGTCATAAGAAAATTATTATAATAGGATATCATATATTAAAATAAATTTATATGGGTAGATAACAATTTCCTATCTAAAACCACATCTAAATATTAACATAAAATTTCCATAAATTATTGATCTTGAAACTCTTCAAAAATCTAAATATTCTTAACATAAAAAAAATGTTAGAAAATTTATCAAAATTAGTTTAACATTAATCTAGTATATATCATAAAATTTCCCTTGGTTTTCACATTCTACACTTTTTAATACCTTCATTTTATATTCCCATGAAATATGGTGATGAGCTGAATCACTATAAATCCTTTTGGAAGACATGTTTTCTTCTTTATTACATGGTTAATTGGATATATTTTTTAATTATAATGGTTCTAATGTTCTTCCATGATACCATAAATCTCATTTCAAAAAATCCTTAATTAGTAACAATGTAACTAGTATATTCCAATTTACTAATTCATATCCAATATATCATTATCAAATAACATAATAATTTTATTAACATCATGAATACATTAAGGGTTACCATCCCATAATAAAAATATCAAATTTCCCTCAACTCAATTTTATTATACTTCATCATCATTAAACATTTCCTTTTTAACCCTTAATGGAAAACTTACATTAAAAATACCTATATATTTATTAATTTTACCTACATAATCCGTGAATTCTAAATCATATACACTTCAATCATCCAAATTTATTCTTAAAACATTACTCAAGATTAATCATTTATTTCTTTTCAAGAATATAAAATATGATTCTTGTATTATGGTTTCCCATAGTCAATATAATCATGATTCTTATGATTAATGTAAACAATATGTTTAGATCATCCCATACCTGTCACATGTTTTTGTAGGCTCTTTATCCATGGTAGTATAACTAATACTCCCACCACCTTTATGAAACTCTTCATTATATTTTATAATATGATATATAATGAACATTTTTTCACATATAAAACATTCTATTTTAATCATGTTCTATCTATTTCTGTCTATTGACTAATACCATAAAGAGAATTTTGAGAAACACTTATCATAGATGAAAAAAATAACTAAGGGATATTACTTATAATATTTTTCACATATAACACATTTTGTTTAATACTATTGTATTCATGATTTTTATGAAATATATAGGAATTTAAAATATAATTTGAATTATTCTTAATGAAATACCAATACAACTCCTTATAAATATACCTAGGGATCAGAATAAGGTTTCTTTATCATAGTTTACAAAGGTTGACTAAACCATTACTCTCATACCAACTGCAAAGACCCAGGATTTTGATAAAATGTTATTACATCATATTTGCAGAACATTTCATACAATAAATACAGACACATCCAAATAAAATATTAGTTATATTCATTTAAATTCATGGAAAAAATCTATTCTAGTTGATGTTCATCAATACTTAACATAATTATAATCCCCTCTCGTATTCCAATATAAAAATTTCTTATATAGCATTAAGAGATGGAAAAATTGAAAGGGGTGAGGTTAGATACTCATTAAGTGTAAAAACTTATATATAAAACATAGCATTAACCAATGGGTACAAGAGTATAAAAATTATACACTACATGTCAATGATTAAAATCCCGAGTAATAAAAATTAATATAATATAAATAATAAAAGAATTATTATGACATAAAAATGTAATTATTGGGATCAGAGAACTATATATAATATCATTTCTATATTAGTCAAGGATCATCTAAAATATCATATTAGCATAAAAATTGCATTATTAAATTGAGTTCACTTCTTATTATATGCATGAAATACTGAAACCAGTTTACTCCCATTATAGTCGTGTAGTGCGGAAAATGATTACTCTCATTTTTTTCATATATTTTTGAAACGAGTTCACTTGCAGTTAAAATACTATATATATCATGAAATTTAAATCATTTCCCAATTAATTAGAGGGAGATATAGGTCTCATAGTTCACATGATTAAAAACATACATATTTTTTCTTTATGACCATAAATCATTCGGCACATCCTAACCCATGTGAAGATATGGGATTCACAAACATCATTTAATCATACATAACCCATAGAAAAAAATGGGTTTGATAAATTTCATTCAATCAAAGACATAATATAACATAGAAAAAATAAAGATATTATTCTTAAAATGATATCCCCATCAAATCATATGTAACACCAAATAATGTTATCTTATATGGAAATTTTTTTGAGAGATAAAAAAATATTTTTTATTAAAATATCATTTCTTCTTTAAATATTTTTTAATTTAAAAAAATGTAGAAATTTTTTAAAAGAAAACAATTTCTATGAAAATATCTTTATATGATCGTAACTAATTATTAAAGGGATTATAAAATTATGAAATCTGAAAAAAAAAATGAAGCTGTATAGAATAAATAAACATTCCATTTATAATTATTTTCTAATTACTCATAAAGGAACTCATTTAGAAGACATAAAAAAATTCCTTTCAAACTATGTAGTGAAAATTCAAAAATTTATAAAAATAAATTTATGAATCCATAAGGTAATATGAAAAAATAATTTTTTTAGGAAACACGGTCATGGGTGATAAATATTCCCCAAAAAAACATAGAACGAAATAATATCAAATATTGAAGGGATTGTGAAATAAATACTCAATAGATTATAATCAAAAGAATCATACACCCCATGATAGAAATAAATGAAAAAGTAAATTAAAATACCATAATATTCTATATAAGACTCATAAATTTCACTGATTTTCTATATACACACCACATAAATGAATCAAATAGTGCATAAGTTATGAATCTCACATAAATAAAGGTGAGAAAAAAATCATTACTAGATTAGTACCTTTGGAATCATTATCACCGTGAAAATAATAAAACCAAATTTAAAAATATTAATATCATTAAATAAAAAACAGTTTTACAATATGTCATTATATATATATACACCACACATAAGAAAATAATGGAGAATACGATAGGTTTATCTTTGAAATAAAAAGTGAGAGGAAATAACATGTCCTTTAGTCCTCACTTCATTAACACACATTAAAAACACATGTATATTAAATTTTTTTTTCAATCCATCTAAAATAGAAAAGTAATCATATATTTAAGAACATATATTATTTACGTATTAATTTATATTAAAAATATATAAACAATTCCATGTTAATGTTATCTACCTGGTAATAACCACTTTGTTATTCATTTATGTTTTTAATTCTTATTCTTATTTATATTACATAAACACATATTTCATAATTTGTAGAGTCGTAATATGGATATAAATATCAAATACACACACACAAAAACATTTATTATAGTTTTATTCATTTGGACTCAAAATATTTGTAGAATCAAATTATAATACACACTTCATAGATACTATATATCGTACGTACAAATTAACGTTTTTTTCATTTTGTTGTGGGGTTAACACAATGGATGTAATATGTATTATTATCATCCCAAAATCATTTTTCTGTCATATATAACTTCTATATTTATAAAATTAATCCATATTACCATCCATGTGAAATATAGTTAGATAACTAATCACATCACATCATGCATATGGTAAGCCATATTAAAGAACAAGCGATAATTTCATTTTAAAAATTTTTGTTATGGTAAAAATGTAAACTTGATATTATAATTCATGAATTATAATTATATCATAAATGTAATATGAAATAATTATAACCATATCAGTTACCTATCATCAAATGTGATGATGTCAAATGAATTTTATTGCTAAGTTTAGATATTAAGACGTACGTACGCATGAGACATACCTTTATTTTATTAATGGAAAATTGGGTAATATAATGGTTTTTAATAATAATAATATAATTTGTGAATATTTAAGATTCATTATTTTCTAACATATGAAATTTATTGTATATTTATAGGAGGTATAGATGTGTAAAAAAAGTGGTTTATTGGATAGATCGATTACCTCTTCTTCGAAATGACTTTATTAGATCTCTTGTAAAGGACAATTGAGATAGTACTTTGAGGGTAAAATAACCTCTATAATTTAAATATGATTGCTTATAAGATACGTTTTTAGAGTTTAATAGATCAATAGAGCTAAATGTGATGAAATGGTGTGAGGAAAGAGGTGTCATTTTATAATTATAGTGGGGCTAGTTTTGGACTCACAAAAAATATTAATTAATAATATATTAAAAATAAATCCAAATACCACGAGAATGAAATTTATTATAAGATAAGTTGATATAGTGTTTCTATTTAACAATGTAGTAAATTATATCCAGGTTTTAATGTAATTTTAATCATTATATTTTTATTCATCTTTAGTCAACCTGTATTAATTTAAACCATGGTAATAATTATTTTCAAGTTATGTGGATATAATTTATAGATATGAACGGTCAATTGAGCCATAAATGGACAATTTATGATATTTTTGAACTTATATCATATCATATTACTTATTTAACATTTTTATTATTCATAAATAATTTAATAAGATGTTATCCTCATAAAATATCATTATTGTAATTTTTATAACTGTTCATTATTTTTCATTTAGAAAATATTTTAAAAACTCGATATCTTAAAAGAATCTATATTAACATGTCACTAACATGTTAATGTCATCCAAAATTTCTTTTAATGGCATTATATATGTAATATTATATTTATTTTAATATTTTAATATTATTTAATTGGAATTTCTATTTTTTAGGTGAACACTACATCATTATTGTATATGCTTTATGGTATTTTTTTTATTTCAAATAAAATAAATATAAATTAACATGATAATGAAAACCATTTTATCATTCAAATTACTATTTATAATCCAATTTATCATCTCTATAACACAATATTAAAAAAAATATTTAATTAAAATACGATAATGGCAACTTTTACATTCTTTAGATAAAATTTAATAAATGTCATACTTTCACCAATGTAGCTTAAAAAAGGTTATTATTTTGAAAACAATAATATTTATTTTGAAACATAGACATGCCATGAAATTTTTACAAGTTTTATTGTAATTTTATAGTATATATAATATAATTTAAAACCATAATTATCTGATGTACCTGTAACTGTGGTAGTTAAAATATTCCAAAATATACTTTTTGTAGGTCCAAAATTAAAATATACATATTTAAATAATAGGGAAACACTAATTCAAAATTTGAAATTCATTTTTAGACATTCATAACACATTATTTGTATTAGTTAATTTATAATTAATCACATTGATATAATGATAAAACTTTTTATTAATTTTAAAGATGAAAAATATTGAAACATTATTATATCTAAAGTAAATGTAAAATTTTTCCCAATGAACTATATTAGGTTAAATAAAAAAAATTATTCTAGTAACACTTTAAAAATAATAGAAATATAATTTCACATTATAAATTATTTTGATGAAAATTTATTTTTAATTAAAAATTAATAATTTTCACTATTCATCAAAACATGAATCTTATGAGAAAAACAAAAAAAATCAACCAAGGTAAATTTTTATATTTAAATTTAACTGAATATTTTTATTATCACCAATATAAAATATGAATATGTGAAAAAGTGGATTTAAAATTGGTTCTCTATTTAAAGGATGTAAATTTATATTTTATAAAATTATATTTTTTTATAAGTAAAATTGACTTTTTTGTTATATTAAGAAAATAAAATATATTATATGAATATAAAATTTTATAAAAATATAATATATTTTTCATTAAAATAATTCACAAATTATAAGTAATATAATTTATTAGGACAAAATAAAATTAGGTGCATAAAATTAAGAAATATATCCCTCATAATCAATTATAATATATATTAATTTATAATTAATTGATAACAATGAAACTTATCAACTAAATCATATATTTTTATTTTATAGTTAATACTATTAATAATTTTTAATTTAATTTTCCCATTTATATCTTCTTATATTAATTAAAAATATTTCAATGAAAAAAATTTGTTCGGTAAAATTTGGAATAACAAGTAGTGAATGATATCAACAAAAAATCGATGTTGTTTATAACAAAATCCAAGAATACTTTTTCATATACCCAAATCTAATCTATTTATTTCATGTTTTGAAATGTTGACTTGGTGTTGCGTATAATGAAATACAAAAAAAAATTAATTAATGCTATAATAAGTATTATGTAAAATGAAAAATATCACAAATATTAAATAAATTTGAGTCAAATATTTCACAAATTCTCATGTTATTTATGTAAAAATATTAAAATTATATTATTAGACTTTGTAAAAAAAAATTGAAACCCATATTAAAAAAAATTATTTAATGATTAATTTCAGTCTAGTTATTTGTAACATATATTTTTAAATGTTATAAAATTTATTTTAATATGGTTTTATTAAAAGGGTAACATGTATATTGGGTTACAACTAATCAAATCTAGAGATTAGGTGAGGGTTGAACCCCTAACCGAACAACATTAAGTGATTCATGCCTACCACTGGCCATCAAGATGTTCTTCTTAATGTGTCATATCATGTAACTAAAAAGTCTAAGGAATAAATATTAAAGGTGAAGCAGTGGTATCAAATTTTAGGTTGATAGATAAATTTATTATCCATATTTTATTAGAAAATTATTATAGTCAAACATAAGGACATATTTAATTAAACTTATGATCAATAAAAAGTAAATTTTAGTTTTTTTAGATTAAAAAATGTTTTTTTAGGATACATATTTCATGGAGTACAGGTTGAATTATATTTGGATATAAGGAAATCCAAATTATCTAACTATTCTTGTGAAATTATATTTCATCATGAAATTATATTTCATTATATTTTTTACCAATAAAATAGTTCCTCAAAATTATGAAATGAATCATAAAACAAATATTTTATCATAATTCCATTATTTGTTTAACTAATAGTCGTTTAAATTATAAATGTATTATGTATTTGAATCTCTCCATATTTCATTGATCATTAACTTGTTTGTGATAAATGAAATCAATAATTACTATAAATATTTATTATTTTCCTCCGTGTACATATCACTACCTTCCACTAATGTTATCCTACACAAATACATCGAAATATGTTATTCCATGTGGACTTTATACATATCATTCACCCTTTTTAATAATATATTTTATTATTTCCTCTTAAAATGTGAGATTTTAAAAAATAAATTTTTAAATATTAGGCCATATATTTCAGAAATCAAATTTAAATTGCGAGGATTCAATTTAATTATTTCCAAAGAATGTAACACCATATAAATTCTATAAGTATATTTTATTTTATTGAGTGTGTGACAAAAAAAAGAAAAGAATATAAAATAAGCACTTAAGACATTAATTATTATTTACTAATTTAAATAATTTTTTGTTATATCATGTAATTCATATAACACTAAGTCATCATATATTACAAGTTAGAATGACATTATTCAATAGTATGTATCACATAAAAGATCGATTTTTAAAAGAAAAACAATATATTATTAATTTATTAATATTTAATATAATAAGATATAACGTAGATTTTAAATATATTGTTATAAATAGGAATATATATTTTATAAATATATTTTATTAATTCATTGGTCAATAAATAAATATAACTGAGTATTAAAACTAATTGAATATTTATGAAATGTTTTTTGTAAAAAACTATTTTTATGCTTTCAATGGAATTTTTTCATACAAAATTAAATTAATTAATAAAATTGAATGATATTAATGATGTATATTTATATATATTTTTTATTTAATAAAATATTTTTAAACTAATCTAATAGATTAGATAGGTATATGAATGAAATAAATAAAGTTTTATACTACAACATTGTAATTTTCTAAAAAGGTAATTTTTACACCTTTTACTGATTATATTTTCATAAAAAAATATTTTGAAACATTTCTATTTTTTTTTCAAAATAAAATTCATTTATTAAATATTATAATCAAATTTAATTTTGGGGGAATTTTTTATAATTTTCCGCAGATGTTTTTTATCGTGATGAATAGTGAAAATCAATGATTCTTAATTGAAAACTACATTTTACTCTTATTTAATTATATATATAAATGATTTTATATTAAGTATTAATTACTAATTATATCCATTTTATATTATTTATTCAAATATATTTCATTAGAACAAATATCACATTGAAATATAATATAAAATATTTCAAACATTTTAAAATATACAGTTTAAAAACCATCATTGTCATCTTGTATATATGATTAATTTTTACTTATATTCAATGAATTTTATAATTTTAATTTGTAAATATGGATTATATATTTAGAGTAAGATTAATATATATTTTCACATATTTTTAACAACGTTTTTTCACAAAAAAACATGAGTGCATGAAGTGAAAATTAATTATTGCGATTAATGTATAATTAAGGATAAGAAGTATCTGAACCTAATATATAACATAACAAGTAACCTAAAAAATTTACAATACCTATTTATAAGATATATTTATTCCCTAACCTATTTTTTATAAAATTGGGTTAAATATTAGAGAAAAATTATGAATTGGATACCATTCAATAATGTGTACCTTTTTTATATTTACAGGTTGGTCACACCTCCTCCATTATAAAAAAGGACTCACTCCTCCCATTAATTAAAAACCTTAAATAAACATTCATTTACCAAACACAAAAAATATAAACTAAAAAATAAATATCCTCATACTATATTAATAACTTTTATTTGAATGTAACGCAGGGAATTAAATGGGTGAAAACCAAAAGGAGTGAACAAAAGATAGTCAATATTATTCAACAATCGGTTTTATTTTAATTCATTCCAATCAATAAAATTTTTCTTATTGAAATATTATATAATAACATTATTATAATAAATATAATTATATGATTTTATTTTAATTGATACATATAAACCATTAAACACTTCCATCAAACTATGGATGAATTTACATTTTCTGTGTATGACGGACTACCACCTCAAATAACGATGTTGTTCGTTTTTTCTATTACCACCACTAATAGTTGGAAATTATGGAGTAAATATAGTTAAAAATATTATATATGTTATATTTTTGTTTTTTAATAGTTTTAAAAATTATATTTTACACAAACCTTCATTAATTACATTTTGAGGGAATACGATATCATCATTTGTGGACGTGTAGACTATCCCATCCTTAAAGTGATGTGACTCATTCATAACATTTATTTAATTAATATGAAATGGGTTCATTAAATATATGTGTAAAATATTAAATCAATATTATAATATAATTTTAATATAAAAATTGATCATTTGTTTTCAATAATTTTAATACTACAATGAAATTGAAGCAGTATTCAAGCATACATACAACATGTAATTTCCATAAATGATGCTTTTCATTAACTATTTCCAAATATAAAGGACTATTATAAATAGATATTTACTGAATTTATATGATAATTACATCATTTTTTACATTATTTTGTTGGTGAAATAAAGATATAATTAATAGGAACAACAAATAGCATGTCTAAACATACTCAAGAAACTAGGCAATTAACGCCCGAAATTGTGAAAATAATGAAATTGTACTAACAAAAAAGTATTATGATTTTATAAGAAGATCATATTAGATATCATATTTATTAATAAGTAGTTTTAATAAGTTATTAAAATTACTAAAACCATCATATATGAGGTTAATGAGTTTTCACAATAATGGAAACATAATATATGGGATTTCGTCTCAATTTATTTTCAGTGAGGAATATTTTAATGTAATTAACCTAGATTATTTCATACGGTTATTATACATCCCGTTAACATGTAATAGAAAGAATAATTATTTATTTATTTTATTTTGAGTTTTAATTTTCCTAATATCATTTAAGGGTATTTGAACATAATGTTATCCAGCAATAAAAATATTCACAATTGAATTATTTTTCATTGGACTATATTACTTCATAATTATTATTAATATTATATGATGTTGTTTATAATGAAATTACCTATATATTTATGTATTTATATATATTATATATATATTTAAATTTATCACTACATTGATATGATCATTTTAAGGTTATGTTTCACAACCTCATTCCAATCAAAATTATGTATTCTTAATAGTGTCTAATAAACCACCACATGAACAATCTATATAATTAGAGTGACGTTAATTTTATTTAATACTCTATATATTCTATATCATCTCATAATTACTCAGTCCCTTTTAATTTCTTACCATGGTTCCTTCCCTTTGGAGGGTACCATCATTATTTGGGCATATGGCCTCAGGATTCATTGTTACATACCCCCTTCATTTTATCATCAATGGATCTTCATCCCAATACACAAATAATTTATAAATATAATTTTTTATATGATAATTATATAATAAACCCTTTTATTTTATTATTCACATTATATTCATGATCTTTTTCATGTAATAACATACTTCTTCCATTTTATGGTACTCAATATGTTTTAGAAAATGATTTTAAAAAAACTGACATCATTTTTCTCTTCAATAATAAATATTATTTATTTCAAAAAAATGTTTTATAAAAAAATTATTTATAATTTCCTTTTAAAAATTATTTATGAAATAAAATTTTTACACTTTTGTATTTTATAAAAAATTTTAAGGAAATATTATTGTATCTTTATGAATAAGTAATATTACTATCCTTTTTAATTATTCAAAAAGAATATTCTTTTTATGTTTTATGACAAGTATAAAGTTACACTCCATGATTTTATTGATGATTGCATTGAAATTCTTTCACATATCATGTAAAATAATATTTCTAGATGTGATTTTAATGAAAAATGAATTTTCAAAAAAAAAATCAATATAAAAATGATATTTTTATTCCATTTTTTATTCTTATTAATCAACATCAACATCCCTTTATTCATACACCACATGGAATATATTGTTTTTATACCATCCTTTTTATTTCACTCGATGGTAGATGTTTTTTTATCCAATTAATATATTGAAATTCACTTACATAATTCATTTTTGGATTCCACATGAAAAACTAAATTTTAATAGATTATTGATCCTTAAATTTTCCCCAAAAAACCATATATTTTTTCAGGTATATTATTTTTTCCCAAACAAAATAAAATATTTACATATGGTTTTTACTTTGAATATTATTTGATATTTGGTGAATCATTCCCAACTTTTAATCATGGTAGACTTTTGATATTCACATTTTTTGGAATTAAATAGATTATTTATTATATTGATAATGATTTGGTTGTGTACAATATGGTTGATGAATGATTACATATAGCCTCTAGATACATCAGTAGTCTTATATGATGAGTCAGTTGACAATAATTATTGGGGTTTTCACAAATTATTTTTGAAAATTTCATGTGAAATGTATTCTCGATAATGGTATCATGAACCTTAAAAATGACATCGAATAATTAATAATTTCCTCCACAAGATATCATTAATTTGTATTCATCTTTTTTTTATAATGAACAATTTTATGGATGCATTTCATTCTCAATTTATTAACACAAATATATTTTATTAATTATTTACCATACTATACTGATTATATCTTATCCAGTTATTTTAATGGAATCTGTTTTCAGTTTTTTACTGAGACATATTGTTTATAAACTCACTATTCTTGGTTTAATGGCATGTGCATTGAGTTAGTCAACATTCCATGTTGATTATTATCATTTATTTATTATTGTTTCCACTTTACTTAACCCTTACTGAGAATTATAGATCACCATTATTTTGTTGACTTTAAAAATAAATCTAATAAGTATTTGAAGACTTATAAAAAATTATATTCTTGATGAATTTGTATTTTCCTCGAATGAAAAATGTTATGATGTAATTATTGTATTCATTTTCAATACAATTATAATGTATATATCTATTTCACCAATACTGTTGAACTCTTTGATCCTTTGGGTTTTGATTCTTTGTAATCATTCCAATATAATGGTAATATACATTAGTTCTAGGATTACTTGATTCAAGTAACTATAGTTGGTATCAATGGATGTTTATTATCAATAATGTAATTTACATTTTGGAAAACCTATATTAAGGAAAATAACCCTATGATATAATTTTTGGATTAACACAGGAGAACATTTGTAATGATAATATTAATAATTATGGATACCATCGTAGTATTCTAAGAATAATATTGACCATATGTTATATTTATCAAAAACAACTTCTTAGGTTTTCTGTAATTGGATTCTACCAATATTAATGACATTTTTTAGTATCTAATGAAATTATATGTCTTAGTGGAAAAAGTTGTTAATTGAATAATACCTTATTATTTTATACAAGTATGCTAAATGTTATTTATAACCATTAGTGTTATTATAATAAATAATGAAATATTAATTATATTCAAATAGAATTATTTGACATCGTAAAAAAATTTGTATTCAGATTACTAGTAAAAATTTCATTTAATTATTAATTTCAGTTCACTGATAACAAGCATACTTTTTACAAATATATATGAATTATATTTACAAGGTTTTAGAAAAAGGAAAAACTATATACTAGGTGATAACCCATCAAATCTGGAATAATGGAGGGGAATGATCCCATTATTGAATAATGTTATGTGTTTCACAGATACCACTAATCTACGTGATGTCCTTTTTAATACATCATTTCAATTATCTAATAAATTTGATGAATAAATAATGAAAATGAACAAGTGGTATCACTTTTGAGGTTTAATGATTAATATATTAACCATATTAATTCTGGAAAATCAATAGAGTCAAAGGAAATGACTTGTTTTCTAAATCATATAATATATATAAATTAAAATTCAGTTCATCAATAATTTTAGGATATCTACTTCATAGAGTACGGGGTAAATTATAATTTTATTTAGGAATAACCATAATATAATATTTTTATTCATTAATTGAAACATATCAAGTAAGTATATTTCATTACATTCTTGGTCAATAAAATAATTCATCATCATTATGAATATAAAATTACTAAATATATACATAATACATTCATTTATATTGACCTTATTATCGTTTAAATCATCATTGATTTGTCAATTTGGGGTCCTCAGCTATACTTTGATATTTAACTATTTTGTTCTCAATGATCTCAACCATCCTCAGTAAATATTTATGTTTTTTCTCTTTGGATGCATCTCCACATACCAGTAATGTTATCCTACATTGTGTCCTAGTAATATGTTCTTACATATGACCTATATAATTCTCATTATATCTTATTAAGATAATATTTATTAACACTACTCGTGATATAGGATTTTAAAAATAAATTTTCAAATATAAAACCCAATATTTCAAAGATGATGTTTAAATTCTAAGTATGAAATGTTTTTGGGAGAATGTAACACCCCTAAAATTACAAAAGATTATATAATTTATTCGATAACATGTATGAAATTCAACACCATGAATAGAAATGAAAAAAATATCTATTCATTATAAAATATTTACTTTTTAAAATAAATATATTCTATATCTTATAATATATGAAAAACTATGTTTTTTATAATTACACATAGAAACGACATTTCTTTGTAGTTTTAACTTCACACAAGACTCTGGTTTACCTAAAAAACAATATATTATTATGTTATTATTTATTAATAAAACTTATTCAGTAATTACATTAAATTTGTGATTATAATTAATAAAATCTAATTTATTAATATAATTTTTAATTAATTTTTTAACAACTAAATATATTTCATTGTCAAAAAAAATTGAATATATATGAAATGTTTTTATGACGAATTATATTTATTCTTCAAAAGGAATTTTATTATAAAAAATGAATTAATTACTTTTAGTTAATGATATTAATGAAATATATATATATATAAATATATTAAATATCCAATAAAATTTGTTTTATTCTTCCCAAATAAATTTGATAGGCATAAGATAACAATAATCCAGTTTTATGTTTACCAATTTTGTTTTTTTTAAATGAAAATTTTTACACCTTTTAATGGTGAATCTATTTTAATACTGAATTTGGGAACTATTAAAAAAAATTTCAAAAGAATGTTCATTTTTGAAATCATGACATAAAAATTATCTTTGGGTGAATATTTTGTTTTTTATAAGAACTTTATTAATTTGATGCCTAATGAAATATGATGTTTTTTAATATAAAATTACTTTTTCATATAATTTTTTATATAGATAAATTATTAGTTTATTTATTTTTATATTTTAATTAATTAAATTATATATCATTTATCTAATATATTATATTATAACCAAATTCACAGGGAAATTGGATATGTAAAAATATCAAACTTTTCTATATTTTCACATTAAAAACCCTTTTTGTCCTCCCGTCTCTTAGATTAATATTAAATCCATTTCTAAAAATTAGGTGATTATAATTATAGAAAATTGGATTCAATAATTGGAAGAAAAAAATTTATATAATTTATAGTATGTCAATCTCATTTTTTTTACAATAATGATTTCTGAATGCTGATAAAATTATGTAATGTGATTAAGGTAAAATTAATCTTAATAAGGGATGAAACTATAATAATATTGGATAAAAAGACATAAAAATATGTAAAAACTATTTTATATGCATATTTTGACCATATATCTTTTTTTCTAGAATTGGAACATTATGGGGGGAACATGGTGTAAGTGAGGCCCCTCAATAGTTTTTACCTTTTTATATTTACCAGAATGTTACTCCTCATCCACTATAAAATTAAATAAACCGTAAAATTTATTCATTCCTATAAAGATATTTGAATCTTCAAAACACAAATAAATAACCCCCCCCCCCCCAATCAATCCCATCATCATAGATTTATCAATTTTGAATGAAAACAATCCAATGAAGTCCTTTGCTAAAAACCAAAAGAAGTTACCTAAAGAAGAGGTAGCATTTTCAATGATAACTTTTGTTTTATTTGTTCTAAATCAAGTTATTTATTATTATTAAATTATGATATAATAAAATATATATATTAAAAAATATGATATTATTTTATGTAAAGGATATGACCTATATAGACAGTCAAATCAAATAAATGGGTAACAAATTAACCGTTCATGTGTACGACATACTATTACCTCTGAAATCATGTCGTCCGTTTTTCCATTTCCACCTACCATGGTTTGGAATTATGATGTAAAAACTATTTTTATATGATATTTTTTATATTTTTGTTTGCTTAATAATTCACTTATTTTTACTCAACACAAATCATTATGATTTCTAGTTTGAGGGAATATGATATCATTGTTTGTAGATGTGTGGACTACCACATCCTCAAATTGAAGAGAATCATTCATTCTATACATTGAATGTATTATGAATTTTTTTCATAAAAATATGAGAAATATATGATATAAAAATTATTCCACAATTATAATATATATATCATTAACTTATGATTATTTTATTTTTGAAAAATAAATGGAAGTTGCATTCATTCATACGTACAACATACAATCTCCATGAGCATTGTATTTAATTTCCTACCTCTAAATATTATGAAATATTCATATTCAATATATACCATATATATGTATGATAATTAAATAATGTTTTACCATATTGATATCATTATATCATGATATACATACTTGAAACAACATATTACAAGTCAAAACATACTAAATAATCTTGGAAATTACCACCTAAAATATTGAAAATAGTGAAATATTACTGAGAAACGAAAATAATATATTATAAGTAGATCATATATGATTTTATTATTATTAATATGGTTTTCTAATAGATGGGTGACATTATTAAAACCATTATACATGATTTTGAAGGATTTTTATAGAAAAAGAAATTCAAGGTAAATGATTTCATCTCAATTTATTTTCATTGAAGAATATTGTAATATCATGCACCTAGTTTATTTTATATGGGATTTATAGAACCTTTTTAATTTAATATAATTAATAAATAATAATCCATTGTATTTATTATATAAATTTTAATTATTTATTCTATGTGGTTTTAAAATTGACATTATCATGTGGTAAACAAGTTTCATTTCCCAATTCCTTTTCTCGGTGTTATATTATTGAATCATTGTTCTTAATATTATATGTTTATATGTATCAAAAAATTAAATATCAGTTTATGTATATAAAATTTAATATTTTGTTTTAAATTGGATACAAATATTAAATACATTGATTAATTCTCACTTCAATATTATGATCATTTTATAAGATTCATTAACTATATAATCCTAATCAAAACAAAAAAAAATTAAATTAAATTAAATAAATTTTAAATATAATTGATCTATTAAAAATCTAACTTTCTTATCCAATAGTAATTCAAGAATTTTTTCAGGAAATAGTACCATTTTCCTTCTCCTTGTTACTCAAGATTTTCAAGAAATTGAATTTATGAAATCCTGATATCATTTTTCTCTGGTGTTGTTAATTTATTTTCTCTCAAAACCTTGTTTTAAGAAAAATCAATAATATTTTTATTCTTTTCAAATTTTATTATCAATTTAATTTTTACCCCTTTCCTCTTTTATATATTTTTCACAAGACTCAACTTGTCTCTTTATAAATAAGGAACATTCTATCCTTATTATCATTAATGAGGTGTGTTCTTTTTTACATTTTATGAAATGTATATAATTACATGACATAATTTCATTGATGCATGTTTTTTATTGTTTTTTCAAATATAAATTTTAATAAAAATATTATAAATGTGATTTCAAAATATATTTTCAAAATATATCTACATATGATGTGGATATTTAGGTTTCTATTTTATTTATTAATATTCATCAATTATGAAAACCCTTTATGTTTACATATATTGTGATATATTATATTGATACCATCATTATTATTATTTTGTATATTTAATGATTCATTATTACAAATATAGCACTAAAATTAACATTTGTGATTCATTTTTCTTTTCCCTTGGACATATTCAATTTCTAGTATCATTGAACATTAAATTTCACCAAAATATACATTCCATTTATCATGGATATAATTATTTCATAAACCATATACCATTTTTACATATGTTTCTTATTTAAAATGTTATTTTATATAAGTGGACATATTGATAAATTTTTAAAATTTAATCAATGTGAATATTTGATAAAGAACATTGTTAGTAAATTAAATTGATTAATTTATATATGATTAATGCTTTGGATAGACATGACACGGGTGGGTCCCAATTATAAATATCCCCTTGATGCCTCAATATTCTAAAGGGACAAATAATTTTTCTATACATGGTGTGTTCTCCACTTATTATATTTTAAATTGTATTCTTGAAGGCCTGAAAGATAAAGGTATCAAGTTTGTAGGATTTATGGAGTCCTATAATTATGCATTTCCTTCGTTCAGTGTTAGTTACTGTTATCCATGATATTTTTACTTTGAAAAAATATATAGTACATTTCATTAACATTTTATAGAATCAATGGAACGTATGCTAATTTAGTTACCTTTTTATATTGATTTTTCATTATCTAGTTATTTAAATGACATGTCTGTTTAATTATTTACCTTGCAATATTGTTTAAAAATGCTGATTATTGATTAAATGGCATGAATTTTTAGTTATTTAAATTTAAATATTCATTATTATCATTTATTAATTATTTTTTTTATTTTACATAACCCTTATATAGAATTTGAACCCACTTTTATTTTGTTTATATTCCACATGAATCTAAGAAGTATACTATGAATGGCGTACAATGACATACGTGAGGGAATAAAGTTATCCTTGAAGGAAAAAATTTATTTTTTAATTAGTGAAATAATTTTTAATAAAAAAATCTATGTATCTAGTTTAACATGAAAACTATTCTATTCAGTACATCAAGATAGGATTTTTTGTAATCATACAAATGTTATGGTAGTAGAAAATATCTCCGAGCTTAATAAAACCAGGTCATTACAATTGTTCCTTTTTTTTAATGAATGAATTTTAAGAATATATATGATATATTATGTTTTTTTTAGTTCATTTTATGTCCTGAGTATCAAATATAATCTTTAAAATGGACATATTAACCATCCACGGATAGTAGTGATAAGAAAAAAACCAGTTTGTGAGGCGGTGGTCCCTACATATGCATGGACGAAAATTTAATTTAATATTATATTTAAAATCACATGAATAAGGTTATTCAATTAAAGTAAAAATTATATTATTGTTTGATATTATTTTTAATATTTTTATAACTTTTATGATATAATTTATGGTGTCTATTATTGAAGAAAAATAAGAACTCACGGATGAGGTGATTAAGTCCTATATGCAGGGAACCCTTTGGATGAATCATTAAGGAACCAAGGGATGTTATTTTTAGAATAATATATGCTATATAGTTAATGAAATTATTTTTCTATGTTTTTTTGTAAGCTTTTTTTTTATATATGTGGCTCATGTAGTGTTAGGAAGAGAGGATATTGTTTTCCTTAAATTTCATATGACCGGGCCACCGATGAAATTATAATAATTTTTAGTGTAATATGAATTAATTTATAGAATAATGTAGATAATAATTTAAATATTTGTATTCTAAAATGATGATGAGTCAAATTAATTTCATTAATGAATATTTAGACATATTTTGGTGATTTTAAATCCTTATATCTTTATGTTAATACTTGTTAACCCTTATAATGTTTAAAGTGATAAAATATTTTTTACAATATAGGGGTAAATAATGATAGGATAAAAGGATAATTGGACCATAAATTCATAACGTATAATATTATAGATAATAAAACATTTTATTTGGAAATTATACTATTTTTATAAATTCTTAATCGTTAATAAAATATTATTTCACATAAAATACCAGTAAAGTCATTTTATGAACTATTCACATTGTTTAATATAAATGGAATAAATATAGTAATGGAATTAGAATATAAATTATAAAATAATTTCTAATATTATATATATATATATATGAAATTATTGTAACATAATAATGAATCCAAATTGTACTATTTGTAATTTTATTAAAACAAATACTTGATTTTTCCACTGCTTTCAGAAGCATTATGTCAGCAGTAAGAAACAATTTTATAGAATAATCACAACATTTAAAATTGTAAATAAACTAATAGAATTTTAATATCCATTAATATTTCAAATAAACATTAATATCCAATAATAAACATTTTTATTATTTTGATCAAAATATTACAGATATTAAAACCAAGAGAGTGAAATATTTTATATATTCTTCACATAAAAAATTAAAAAGGTCATTATCAAATATATTTTGAACCACTATTATATATATATGAACATTTTATGAGATTTTTTGATATATATTTTATAATATAGATGAAATTTACGCATTTAATAGATTTTTAAATCATTATAACATTAATTTAAAGCACAATTAACTAATTTAAATTTACTAAGGAAGAAAATATATTCCATAGAAAATATTATTTATGAAAAAAATTATATTTTATATTAATAAAATATTTTAATTTTTATTCCACCTATATAATTCATTGTATCAAATTCAATCACTATAATTTTCATAAATTACTTATAAAATAAGCCTATAAAATGTGCTGGAAAACAATTTCCTAATAAATCCATTTTTAAGTATAAAAATGTTTTTATTGAAAATTAAACATTATATAGATTATAATGAAATTGATTGTATTTTGTTTATAAAAATTGAAAAAATTAAATTTTAAAATTCATTAAAAAATGAGACTACTCAACTATTTTAATAGAAAATTCAATTTATTACAGAATCTGTATTTTTGAACTATTGCATTGAAAAATAATTTTATCACAAAATCCTAAAAATATAATCCTATCATAATCATTATTTGATGATTTATAAATGTATATGATATTAATTAAATTTCGTTTTTAACACTGGTATAAATTAATATAAATATTCACTCAAAAAATTAATAAAAAATTATATTATGAAAACATATAATTGATGAAAAATTGATATTACTAGTGATGGTGTTATTATTTGTAAATAATTAATCAATGATTAAACATTAATTGAAAATAATATATATATATATAATAAAAATATTACACATAATATTACCCACAAATATAATTGATAGGTTATAAATGTCACATTTAAATAGTAATATTTTGTGGATATTTAATCTAGGAGTTTTGTGTTGTGGATACATTAGAAAATTGTTTTTAAATCCTTTGTTATTTTATATTTAATCTAATTTACATTGAATAGATTTGATCCATGCCTCATGTTTTGGAACATCATCAAATCCAGTTTTTTCTACTTTAAATAGTAATGATGACCCCCAACATTTCTAAATCACATTATCTATGTAGGGGAAGAAATGTATCTTATTATTTTTAAATCATCATCATCTCATTTAATTATTCTATAATAAGGTGATGGTTTGTATACATCAACTATAGTTTTATCTTATTATTAAATATCAGAGGATCTATTATTCAAACACCCTTTTCCAACATTTGTGATTTTATGATTTAAAAATTCATCAGCATCACAGTCATAATAAATAAAAATGTTTGAGGATATAGGATTCGTATTAAATTTTCATTCAATCAATTTCATATCCAGACAATACACAATTTAAAAAAATCCTTTTTAATCCTTTATTTCTGTTAATTTTTCTTATTTATCATATATAAATTTCTTTATCGGTTCAATCACCAAACTTACCTTGAATTACCACTTCTTCTTTTTTTCAGATGTACTATTTCATACCAAACACATGAAAATAATTAAGTGAGGTATTTCATCCAAAACACATTTCATTTTTTGATCACTCTACACCTGGTATAATTAAATATATATTAAAGATGTAAATTACATTTTAAATAACCTCCATTATAAAATTTAGATATATTCATCCTTTGATGATCATTGTAATATACATATTATTTAATGTGTATATTCTCTAATCAATAATAAAATTTTGTAGTTTTGTTATTTCTTATGAATACATGTGTTTGAAACAATGTTATTTCATGTAATTATGTTATTCAATAGATGAATATTTAATTATATTTCCAGATCACAATTTTTTGATAATAATGTCAGTGACATTTTTAACACGTCTTTGAATCCTCTTTATGCCTTCTAAAACATATCTCTATGTTTTTTTTAACAATGAATATTATATATGGATGTATATATTGATGAAAATAATGAAATATCATTCACCATATAATGTTTTAAAACTCATTAAATAATAATCATTTTTTTTGAACAAGTCATGAAATATTAATGTATTTTTTATTTGGTTTTGATTTGTGTTTAATAACTTTCCATTTCATTATTTCATCACACATTACTTCATGGTCAATTTTTTTGAATAGTGATCTTAATCAGACCTGAGAGTTCAGAAATATTATAAATACTATTCTGATTTATATTGTCATTCTTAGTGAAAAATTTAACTTTATATTATAATATTAAGAATGAATAAATTTTAAATGAATATCAGGTTTTAGACATTATATTTCACTTTTTTTTATTTTCAAATAGAGTTACCAATATTACATATACATATACATCCATTTTAATATGGTAATTCCTAAATACCAAAGTAGATGAGTTGACTAACATGATAAACATTGTGTTAGGTTCCATACAGATATATTGCATTACTATTCTTGATCTCACCTCTAATTAGTCTTGTATTTCTATATTTTATTATTTTAAACATGTCATAAATGACAAAATGATCAATATTATCAATCATTGAAGACAAAATTTTAAAAGGATTTCATTTTGGGAGATATAGGAAGAACATCTGTTTCCCAGTATTTATTCAATGATGTTTTTCAAATATTTTAGAGAAATATAATTTAAATTGGACCTCTCTATTTCATGAATTTATATAGAAGAGACTCAAAGTCTTATTAAGGAAGAAAAAGTACAAGGTATTTATTCTTCAATATAGAATGCATTATTAAATTATTGTTATTCTTAAAATAATGAATACCTATTTCCCAATGGTATTTGGTTTAGATTCATCAAATTAATATACCATTATCCAAATTTCTTGTATCATTTGAGTCTTCATTGATGACTTCCTCCATCCCATATTACCTAATTACAAATTAAATTGTGAAAATATTTAGAACAATGAAGAAAATATAAAGAAAAATAATTTACTATTTTTGAAATATTTTATGACTTGTTTAATCTATAAATTAAAAATATAGAATCCCTTATAAAATATCTCTTAGTGTCATAAAATTTTGATATTTTTTGGCCCATATATCAAAATAAAATTACATTTATAAGGTAATATATATTCTCAATATAATTTTTCCATACGTAGTTTTCTTTTAGGAAAATTCATGACTATGGGTTATTAATTTATGTATTAGTTTTAATTATATCAATATGTTATTAAAATTTAGATAAAACATAAATTAAACTCTTTTAGACTATCTATTTACAACGATAGATCCACAATTTCTACTTTATGTTATTTTGGTAGGTTACACCCCGAGAAAGTTTTATCTTAGCATCATGGATAACCCTATTTTTTCATAAACATTCAGGACATTGATCTAATATAATTTTTTCAATACTTTATAAACATCTTTGTTCCCTTTCTAAGAGTTTTACATCTGAGAACCTATCAATCATAGCATAAATTTGGGTGAACCTAATCTGGATTTTAAATCATATTTCTTTTATTGAGTGACATAATTTTCTTTAATATATTTAATTTTATTAATTAACTTATCTTGTATAGGGTTAACATCGTTAATTAACATATTGTATTTTAAATATTATGTTTAATCATTCTAGATACAGCTGTAGTGGCGCATTATTGAGAGGATTTTTTCTAATCCTAATGAAACTGGTAAATATCACCAGTAAGATGATAAATATAATATGAAGACTCTATTATCATACAAACAATATATATACACTTTAAAATATTCATTTTCAGATCTTCAAGATATCCATATCACTATCCCTACAAATCAATAAATCCATCTACTTCCTTTTCAAAATCGATTTCTAGTTACTCTTTTTGTATATAACATTAGATTATCTTATATATCTGATATAGACACAATTTAACCATTCTCATGGTTTCCTTTTAACAAACCATATTATATTATTATAATGATCAAAATTTGAAACATATTCATTTTTACTTATCTGATATAAAATCTCTTCCAAGGGGATATCTCCCATGAGGATTTGAAATTATTTATTCTTGACTCTATTCTACAAAAAATTTACCCATAATTCCAATAAGAAAAAAACATTATATTTCATATATAATGATTTAAAAATTATTCTTGGATTTAAATAATGAATTTATTGTTTTCAATTTTAATTAATGATAGATGATAATTACTTTTCTACATTTGCTTCATCATCACGTCCTTTATAAATATCATGTTTTTCAATAACATTAAAATTCATCTCCTTAATTTTGTTTAGTGATCTTGTTTCTATCTTATAACACATTCCACATACCATTATAGTGAAAAATATATCATTAATAGATTATGAATAATAATATAACTCTTCTTGAGGAAAAACTATTTTATTATATGAAAGCGGATTACGTTTCATACTTATCGCAACATTTTTGAAATCTTTTATCAAATATATAATTACTCATATATATATATATATCAAAATTATTTATTTTGATGATAAAATTATTAATATATTCATTTGGAGAGATCATATGATCATTTAATCTCTTATGAAACACTAGAGGCATATATTCCTTCTTCTTAAAATATCATACATATATACTCTCTAATATCTCTAACATAGCCTTAATAGTGTTGATACTAATAAATTTATAGTGGATCTATTTTGGTAGAGGTATGGTAATAGAAATATATTATTTATCATTTAAATCAATAAAGTTCTTCTATACATAAAACTTATGATGTTTTTTTAATCACAAACTTAAACCCAATTAAAATGTATCAAAGATTATATTAATCCCAAGATGTTATAAATGTTATATAATTCTACTTTCATAGATTCCATAATTTATTTTGAAAAATATTATAACATCTCCAAATAGATATATTTTCTATATTAATATATTTCTAAAGATGTATTTTTATCTCTTAACCTCTTTTTGATACCATGTATGGAACAATAGAATATCTATATAGGGGAGTAGTGAATTAGGATATATAGAATATTCATTTTAAAGAATCATGTTTCTAAATTGGTAGGGGTTCATTAAACCATTCTGACCAAGATTCAACTTTATAAATATAGAAAATGTTGGAAGAAAACATATAATATTGAAATATTACTTGGTTTACCATAATGTTCTAAATTCATGGTGGATACATCGATGATGTGATCATTTGAAAAAGTACATGAGGTTTCCTTAGATTTAATAGATTAAGGATATCAACCATTATCACTATATGAATGGAAAACTAAATTTACAATATTTAGGGATTAGTCACTATTCAAAAAAAGGTCACCTTATCATCTTCCCCTCTATGATCTTTTTTATGTTTAAGATAAATAATTTTAATGATATTATTATTTATTATATTGGAGACATTATGATTTATCTCTTATAATCATGAGACCCTTCTTTTATGTTGAATATACTTTTATTATCTTTTTAATGCTTACATTAAAAAATATAATAGTCCAATACTTGTATTTTTCACTAATAATTTTATTTTGGAGTTCTAATTACTGTGAATACTTCTCTAAAAAACCTAACTAGAAACCCCATGAAATAATACATTAGTTTTGTAATATTGGGTGTGTAACACTGAGTGTGTATCATTTATGTATGACTTAGAATGTGTAAAAACATTCAAGATTGGATATGTATATCTCCCATGGTGCATTTTTTTTAATCACTAGACATACTCTATATTAACCATATTCCATGAAACATCATCAAATCCTTCCACATGGATCAATTTGTTTTACCAAGTTCTCAAGAAATTAATCATGTAACTCTTCTGTGTTTCCCAAATTTTATAATTCATCAATGTACATATAACAACCCTAATCTTTATTAAACACATAAACATGATTTATTACTTAAAATTTAATTAAGAAAAATTTGAGGATTAAGAGGTATAGTTTCTTGTAAATTTACAGACATTATATAAAAACATATAACACGAAATACACATCTTTATTGAAAACCGCATTTACATGACCACACACATTCCATCGTACATAGCATTGCATGGGATAACCTGAGGATATACAAAATAAAATTTTGATCTATAAATACCAGTAAGGGAGTAAACAATGCATAAAATGAATAATAGACTATATGTTATGAAATAGGAATATAAATGTAGCATAAGAGAAACCTGAACATAAAGTCATGGTATAGAATAATTATCATAACATAGAAATGTGGAAACATCGTTTTACATGATATTAGAATGAGCCAAGGCTCATTACATATGGATCAAGATTAAACCATCATTGCACTTGATTTAGCATGACTAAATACTCATTGAACATGATGTATCATGATACTGATATTTACCCAAATAATTGTAGTGCTATCAAGGCACAACCTTCTTAATCATTTCATTTCATGCATAAGTCTTCCACAAAGAGCATACAACATGGATTCTTTAAAAATCATCATTTATTACAAGATAAATTAATGTGGAATTAATACATGAAACTCTCTAATAAATAATTAAATTTTCATAAATGTTAATATTGTTGATAGATAAGTGGCATTGTTATTCACTATAGAAAGACTTTGGTTTGGAGAATTACGGTGCAATTTTGGCAGCATAACAGCGTGATTTATGAATTCATAAAAATGTTTGATGAGATAAAAATTGTTGTATAATCATATGTAGATGAAATGTACAATTAGGGGGTATTATGGATACATGTCAATTCATATGTAATGGAATTTAGATTCATAAAATATAATAAATTCTTGGAAGTAAATGAGATGAGAGAAATTTGTTACGAAATCTCAGCATGGTAACGGTGTACATGGGAGGAATTAATGAGAGAAAAAGTTGTAAATAATCATTAAAACCTATGTAACGAAGCATGGGGAGGTTCTAAATCATACCCCAATATTTTCAATTGAAAAAAATGGGTAAAACTATATAATGAATTTTGGATAAAAATGAGAAAGGAAGAAATCCCTTCCTTGAAAGTGTGATCCCAAAGCTTGAGAGGGGCTTGAGGGAGGCTTATTAGGAGATTGGGGAACATTTTTAGTATTCTAGAGAGATTATGTCTATTGTTGTTCTATCACTAAAGGAATTTAGTGATGAGGAAGTGGGATCTTGGTTAGGTTTATATAGGAAACAAAATATAATTCTATATTATATAGGTTTCAGACACCACCCATTAAACAAATCAAAAACACCAACCAACCCATTGTTATTGCCCATGGTTTTTCCAAAGTGGAGTGGAAATAACTATTTTATAAGGTTAGTTTCCTAACATATTAAAATTTTTGTATTTCTTATGTGGAGGTGAGTCACATTCTTATTAAAATCAATTTTAAAGGATAAAATGTTTTATAATTCTTAGAGGTTCCACTAAGAAACCATAAAATTAATCAAAAAAAATTTTAAAATAAAATTATTTTAATGTTAAAATATATAATGGACAAAAAACTCATTTATATTATTTTATTACATCATTATTGGGTTACTATGATGTCATAAAACACATTATAAGTCGAAACATTAATTAATTACAACCCAAAAATTTGATTACCTCCAACAATTATGAAAACATAATGGTTATTTATTTTTGATATCTTGAATCCCAAAATGATATTCAATTTATGTAAATAATTTTCTATGTATGTGAATTTTTAATTGTTAAATAAAAACTATCATTTATTGGAAATTCATGGTTTTAACAAAAACATCATTCAAACCATAATAAAAATTACAATTGTGTTAATAAAAAATATAAGATCATTTTTACTTAACAAAATATAATTTAGTAATAATGTTTATTAAAAATATTATTTAATTCAAAAAATCCATTAATTCATCAAATTACATTTCATAATTTAATATTAACTAAAATTATTATTTTTTTCTTTAAAAACTATTTTCAAGGAACAATAATAATATGAATTTATATTCATTATTCTATACAAAATTAAGGCACATAATCATAGTGAAATGGTCTTGTTACAAAATCCCTTATAACCCCTGCATAAGATCAAAGGGAATGATTTGCGATGACGACAGACTCTTAGGGAGGCTCAGATAATATCTATAAAGTTGTAATCTCTATTTATATCCACATCACCCATATGTTGTTCTTATCAAGGTTAATGTGTTAAAGCTCATATTTAGATTTGTCAAGATCAAAGCCCAGTGATTCCAACTCCTTTCTGAGATCTGAAAGATGGTCTTCATATAGAACAATTCAACTAGATGAGGCCATCACATTATTTTTCTGAGTAAATTTTATTTTTTAAAGGCCTATATTTACAAAATTCATGTGAACATTATTCAACAGCTATATTAGAAACAGTAACAATTCAAAATGGTATTTTAAAATCAAAAAACATTAAACCAATGAAGTGAATATTTTATAAAACCATTTTATATAATAATATATTTAATTATATGTAGGAGATTTTAGATTAATAAATGTTTGGGTTGTTACATTATTCTCCCATTAAAGAATTTTTTCCTCAAAATTTCATTTTCCAACATTAAAATATATGCGGGTAACTCTCCATCATCACTTCCTCTGATTCCCACACTGGTTCCTCAAGCATGTGGTTTCTCCACAACATATTGAGTCTTCTCATTGTTTTATTTTGTAGAAATTTTTCCCTAATATTTAAGATATTCAATAGATTTTATTCATATGAGAGGTCATTATCCATTGGTACCACCTCTAGATTGACCACATGCAATAGGTCAGGTATGTAGTTCCCCAAAAGTGATACATGGAATAAATCAAGTAATTTAGATAGGATTGGTTGGAGTTCTAGTCGAAAGGCCACTGCTCCAATGTGATCAATGATCATGAAGGGGCTAATGTACCTTAGACTAAGATTTCACTTATAAAAAAATCTTGTAACTCTCTTCCACAGTGTTATGTGAATGAATACCATATATCCGACATAAATCTCAAGGTCTCTTCGATGATTATCAACATAGCTCTATTGTCAACACTGAGATGATTTAATGTGTTGATATATAGTCTTATCCTCATTTACCTTTTCATCAAATATTTTTACACCTAGGAGTTTTCTCTCCTCAACTTCATCTCAACATGTCAGTGTTCGGCACCTCATCCCATAAAGGTCATCATAAGGAGAAATTTTGATGCTTGAGTGGAAACTATTATTGTAAGAGAACTCAACCATATTAATATGTTGATCACATCCTCCTTTTAAGTCCATTGAGCATGATATCATTATGTCCTCAAGTGTTTGGATAGTCTGCTAAGATTGGTCATCATTTTGAGGATGACAAGCTATAATTACATTCAGCTCTGTATTCGGATCATGTTGAAGAATCATTAAAAAAATATATGTGAATCTTGGATCACTATCAAATACAACATATTGTGGTGCTCTATTTAGACTTACCACTTATCTAATATATATAAAATCTCATTTATCCGATGAAAAATCCCCTCATATTGAAATAAATTATGATGTATTGGTAAAATGATCCACAACAACCCAGATAGCATTGTATCTTTTAGATATCATCAGAAGTCTCATGAAAAAGCCCATGGTAATTCTCTCCCATTTCAACGTTGTTATGGGTAATGGTCACATCATCCCCTTAGACTTCTTCCTCAAAGACTTCAATTTCTGACATAATAGGCAATTTTATGTATACTCAGTGATCTCCTTCATCACGTTATCCAACAAATAATGCTCTCAGATATTTCAATACATCATTGTGTTTATGAGGTGAATAGAGATATTTGAACTCTGTGCATCATCCTAAAGTTATTTCTATAGCTCTATATTTGATGAACCACATACTCTTTACCAAAATATCACAATTACTTATTCATTAACATTAAACACCGAGTATTTCCCTTTTCTAATATTTTCCACTTTTTTTGAATCTCAAAATCATCTCTTTGTACATCATTTATCCATCCCAAAAAGAAGCAATTGATCAATCATTTGGGAATGAATTTTTTTTGTTCCCTTCTTTATGATTTACATTTCCATCATCATAAAATCTATAAATATTATATCATTTTGAAATTTCATCAATGATAGAATAAATGGGTCATTTATTTTTAGTGATTCATCCACCATGTTCACTTTCCCAAGGTGGTAATGGATTGAGTATTCATAGTCTTCGACCAGATCTAACCATCTTTATTGGCACATGTTCAACTCTTTATGTGTGAATATATACATGAAACTTTTGTTTTCTGTGTATATTTAACCCTTGTACCTAGAGAGGTAACTCTACCAAATTTTTAAAGAGAAGGAAAATGCAGCCAACATCAGATCAAGTGTTGGATAGTTTTTCTCATGTACATTTAATTTACTCTATTCATAGGCAGTTATTTTATAATTTTTCATCAACAATAATCCCATTACCTTCATTTAAGAATCAATAAATACCACATAAAGTTCTCCACTTATGGGTTGTGTGATAACAGGTGTAGTGATAAACCAATTTTTTAACTCCTTGATTCTATCTTCACATTCATCACTCCATATAATCTTTACTCCCATATGGGTTATCATGGTAAGAGGGTTAGAAAATCATGAATGAATTTTCACAAATAATTGATAATATTCAGCTAACCCTAGGAAGCTATAGATATATGTTACTAATTTTGGCCTCAACCTTCCTTCAATTGTAGTTGTCTTGGAGGAATCCACTAATTTTCCATTACTTGTGATGAAATGAACCAGGAATGAGACCCCCTTAAACCGGATCTCACACATGTTTTACATTTCATAGATCTTCTCCATTCGCAAGGTCTCTAGTATAATGCTTATATTCTCTTCATGAACCTACTTAGTTTTGGAGGATTTTATAATATCATCTATAAAGACTATAAAAAATTTGTCTAGGTATTATCTATTTTCTCTATTCCTCAATTCCATGAATATTGATGGAGCATTAGTGAGTCCAAAAGGCATTACTATGAATTCATTGTGCCCGAAACATGTACAAAAAGTAGTATAGGGGATATCCTTCTTATTCAACCTTGCTAAAATCTTCATCGAAAGTCCTCCTTAGAACTGAAATTCGAGGGCACCATTGAACTCGCAGTATCAGTGATTTCTTAGTGATACCTTCACAGCAGTTGTGTTTTAATGAGAGTGGAAGATAGTTTTTGGGGTTTTAAAATAAAATTAAATTAAAATAAGACTTAACATATTTTTATTTGTTGCTGGTTAAAACCTCCAAGGGGAGGTTAGAGGTGAGGTCCACCACACCCTAAACTCCTATGGGAGGTTATGGTGGTGGGGCCCACCCAAGAATAACCTCCGTTGGGAGGATGTTATTATGTGGGGCCCACTCCAGCTCTATAACTCCTCTAACCCCCTTCAACTCCTTGGAATTCCCAATTAATTGGAAAGCCTCTTCACCTTCCCTCATATGTGTTCCACTACACATAAATTAATTAATATTTCATTATTTAATTATTTGAATCCATTTGAATTAATTCAAACAATTTAAATTAATGTTTATGCTATTACTTTAGTTTGTTTGGCAGAATTCTTTGTTGGAGCATTGGAAAAATCTATATAACATCCTCTCAATGAAAGAAACAAAGAACCATCTCCATCTTCTTCCTTCTTCAACCGGGGCAAGAATGGGAAGAGACACCCATGAAGAACACCCACGACATCTCCAAATAGCTTCATCTACGTCAAAGGAGAAGATGCCGACCACGAATAATGTCACCAATGACGACGTCGCCTCCTTCCGCCACCAACGAGCAACAATCAAGGAAGGGGTTTTTCTAATTGAATTAAATCCTTATTACTCATAGTTTATTGTGGTTAAATGTTGTCCAATTGTTATCACCTAATGCAGAGGGTGCAGGCCGAACAAACATGGCCCGATGTCCCTCTGTTGGTTCTTGATTGGTTGACAATGGCAGTGGCACACCGGCGCTATCAGAAGAGAGGAACGTGGTGGTGCACTGGTGCCGACGATGGGCCAGCCTCGAGAGGAACTGGCGGTGCCAAGGTCACCGGGTCGCCAAAGGGGCACGTCACCATTACATCAAGCAAAGAACCAGGTCACGATAAGGTGGGCCGCAGTAGTGCCGGAGGGGCATGGTGTTGTCGCACCGTGCCGGAGGAAGGGGGGTCGCATCCATGCACGCCACGAAAGACGAAGATGGCACGGTGCCGTTGCGCCTTACCAAAAAAGACCCACGGCCAAATTCCATGGCAGACAGAGGAGGGCGTTCGGCTGACCCAGCCCCCGGTGGGTGGTCAGCTGACCTGGCCCCCAGCGGGCACTCTATATGTGGGACCCCTTTGGTCATGCGGATACCAGGCCGACACCATGCACCGGCCATTACAGGGAGTGGAGGGGTGCTGACAAACCCATGCGGGCACCGCTGGATTTGGCCAGCGGTCCGACTCCTAGCCATGAAGGTCGGCCAGTCGACCCGCCTCGGGCCGGGCCACCACAGGCCGGGCCACCACAGGACGGGCTGCCACGGGCCGGGCCGACACGGGTCGGGCCGCCCTCAGGCTGGGCCCCCTCCAGCCGGGCCGCCACAGGCCGGGCCGCCCTCATGCAGGCCTCCCCTTTGGGGCTCGCCGTTTCCTCGGACTGGGTTGAACCCTCAGACATGGTCAGACCCCGGTTCGGAACCTATCAGCCGACTGGGTTGGACCGGACCCGGACCCGCTATAGCCCGATTACACATTTTCACCCATATCATGGGTTACGGGCATCCGTTTGATGAACCATCAATGACGCCAATATTCTGGGAATGAAGCCATACTTTTGATAATATCCCATAGGAGTTCGGGGTATAGTTGAGATATATTCAGGTTGGTTCGTACACAAAACCAACAGGGTCCCTAGAATAAAAGGCCAATAACTCACAGACTGGGCGTCCAATTGATGCGTCGTCTATTTTTTTGAGACCCATATGACACGGCAGAACATTGAGATACTTCTTCAGGGAACATCACAGCAGTTGTAGTTTTTCCCAGTAGCTCGGGAAGCGGATCCTTCCAGTGGCGAGAAGACAGAGTGCAGAGACCTAGTAGCTGATAGACCTGATGACTTCTTAACCGATTCGACAAGCCTAGTGGGGAATGCCTGGTAGTTTGCGACAAACCCATGGTGGAGTATCACCTAGTAGTTTGTTGTATACCCACGGTACATGACATGAGGAGTACCTTTATAGGGTATTAAGGGGAGTTCCTGGTAGTTGGCGGCAGACCCACAGTGGAGGAGCGCCTAGTAGTTCACAGCAGACCCGCGGTCCTAGACAGGAGGAGTACCTTAGTAGTCCAAGGTTAGTGAGAAGTTCCTTGGTGTTGCGACATGCCCATTGTTCTCGATAGAGGAGGAGTTCTCTAGCATACATGGTTTCGATAATGAAAATCCTAGTTTGAGCTGAGTCAATGACCTTTGTCATTTCCTCATGATTGAGATGGGATACTAGATAAATTAGGTATATGTATGGTCAAATACCTATGTAATGGTTATCTGTTGATTCATAATTTATTGTTTAACCATTTTGGATTTTGTGAGAATTTGACAGTCTCAGGGTCCCTACTGAGTATCGTTATAGTTACCCCTGCATGGGCTAGCCCGCACCTCGTTGTGTTGGATGTAGACGATAAACAACACTGAATGAGGAGGAGTGTACGAGGATTGGATGGTACCTGGAGGTGAACCTCACGGCAAGATAGTATCCGAAGGAGATGGACGGACGTGGATCTTTGAGGAGGCTATCTGTACCTACCCATTAGGTAAGATTCGTGGTGGATAATCCAGGAGTGGCTAGACACCTTCCAGCTGTTTTCCTTTTAGTTTTAATTGTTTTGTCTTTTCTTTTTACTTTACTATTGGGATTGTATTTCTGGCCCCTTTTAATTTCCATCACATCTCTTGTATATAGTTTCTATCTAGTGTTTTACTTTCTGTTTGGTACCCTGATTGTGTGTGTTTACTTTTAAAAAGGCAATGCCTTCCCATCTTATGGATTTATGCCTTTTGTGCTAGTCTCCAACCCCTGGCCTATGGAAGGCGAGAATGGGGTAGTCACGGAACGGGTTCTGAGGACGGGTCGTGAAAAATTGGTATCAGAGGATTTGGTTCTACCGTATAACTAATAACTATGATAAATATTTTCTATGAAAAAATAGTGTTAAGGGTACCAAGTGTGGTTTTCAGTTCATGGAGTCCAGTGTTGGTGTGGCGGACAACGTATCTGTACAACAGGACCCTAACTACTGATTTCCAACTCAGTGCACAAAAACACTAAATGTTTTTGTGTTTTAAAAGTTTCTCTTCAAGTCAGCTCAATCAGGTCAGCTCACCAGGTATAATGTTTTGATCGTGTCACATCTGTTCTTTCAGGATACCTCCCCATGGATGACCAATTATATCCCCAAGAGTTGAACGCGCTGACATCCTGCCGAGAAAAAATGCTTCAATGCAGGGGCCCCTTTCCAATTGAGGAACCAACGATACCACCTCCCGTTGGGCCACCGATGCCACCAGCCCCAACAATAGATGATGCATGAAGCTTGATCGCACTGCATGAGATCTAGCACCAGAGGCCACCTAGGTTAGGGGGAGAGATGGACCCACAGGTGGATGAGGATTGGATGGAGGTTGTGGTGAGAGTCCTCAGGCTAATAGGAACACCATCAGACAACCTGGTGATCCTTGCTGCCAGCCACTTTCAGGAAGCAGCTAGCAGATGGTGGATCCAGATGCTATAGGACCATGTTGAAGCGACACTACTCTGGACAGACTTTGAGAGTCTCTTCAGGGTGTATTTTGTTCTAGCCAACCATCGAGCGATACTGATACATGATCTACTTCATCTACAGCAGGTTAGCATGATAGTAGCATAGTACTCAGCGAGGTTAATCGAAGTCTCGCGATACTCCACATATATGGTACATGACCCATTATTCATGGCCCGGACCATCGCTCAGGGACTCAGGTGAGAGATCAGATCCTCGATGATCTCCTTCAGCATCCCGATGCATGCGAGGGTTTTATAGAGATACCTCCTGGTAGAGAGTTTCCTTGCGGAGCAGTCACCAGTAGCGAGACCTACTACTAGTCGACACGAAGCGGAGTCTTCAGTTGCTGGATGTAGATAGTAGTCAAAGAGGACCAAGAGGACCATACCTATAGGTGGATGACCACATGACTCAGGATCAGTTGTGCGAGGTGCCCGTAGTGGAGATTGATCCAGTCATGCCAGTAGTGTGCAATGCTACACATGGGGCGAGCTTGGTCACATGGAACGTGACTGTCTGACCTGCCATACAGAAAATTAGAAGACAGTTGAGGGACCTCCTAGATAGAGGCATAGGTTCGAAAAAGGTAGTCCGTAGGGAGTAGGCAGACGTGGCAGATGAGCTGGTCGTGCAGTTGGTGGTGGACGACTATTCGTGGTGTTGCCACCACCACCACCAGGAGGTCCACCCCACCCACAGGGAGCGGGTGGACAGGGGAGAGCTCATCTTCAGGCAGCTGAGGGATACGACCATGGAACTCTGGAGATTATTCGAGGTACGATATTTATCTATTCCACCTTAGCTATAGTTTTTATAGAAACAGGTGCCAGTAACTCTTTCATAAACACTGCCCTCATTCGGAGCTCGGAGATTCCGATGGAGCCGTTGGCTCGATCACTGCGGTTCGAGACTCTTACTGAAGTAGACTCGATGATTAAGCACTGGTTCCTACACTGTGAGAATACTCTAGCAGGAAAGAGCATCGGCTGGTATCTCCTCGTAGCGGCTTCGAGGCCATACAACATCATCATTTGTATGTACTGGTTTTCTACAGTCCATGCTCAGATTGACTGTATTAGGAGAAAAGTGTGGTGTGTTCTGCATACATGGGACTAGCTTTACATTCACCACCGAGAAGAGAACCTTTTCATCCCAGGAAAGACATACTTGGAAGAGGGTGCATCCGATTACACACTAGTTGGCTAGCCTTACCCTCGTAGTAGTAGCTGTGGAGAGTCCGATTTATCCTGTAGTAGTGGACCAGTATGCAGATGTTTTCTTTGAAGATGTCCCAGGACTACCTCCTCGCAGAGAGGTGGAATTCTATATTAACCTATACCTCGGGATGACACAGATATCTACTCCAGCATATCGGATGGCCCCTGTTAAGCTTTGAGAGCTGCAGGTACAGCTTGAGGACTTGCAAGGGAAGAGATTCATTTGGCCCAGTGCTTCTCCCTGGGAAGCCCCGATTCTATTCATCAAGAAGGCGGACGTGAGCTTGAGGCTATGTGTTGACTACTGTTTCCTGAACCAGGTGACCGTAAAGAATAAGTACCCACTTTTGAGGATAGGTGATCTATCTGATCAGCTCAAGGGAGCTCGACGGTTCTCGAAGATAGACCTCGAATCAGGCTATCACTAGCTCAGAGTTCAAGATGAGGATGTGCAGAAGATGGCTTTCAAGTTTCAGTATGACCATTACGAGTTCTTGGTTATTCCCTTCGGCGTATCCAATGATCCAGAAATTTTCATGAGTCTCATGAATAGGATCTCCCATCCTTACCTCGATCGCTTTGTCATAGTCTTCATCGACGACATACTGATCTACTTGACTACTGAGAAAGAGCATTCCTACCACTTACAGGTAGTTATGGACACACTCCAAGAGCGCCAACTTTATGGTAATCTCTCGAAGTGCCAGTTTTGGATTCGAGAGGTTCACTTCTTGGGACACGTCATCTCAGAGGCTGGAGTTGCAATAGATCCAGCAAATATTGAGGCGGTACTTTCTTGGGAGCCACCCAGGAGTGTGATGGAGGTACGATGTTTCCTAGGCTTGGCTGGATACTATCGAAAGTTCATCCCAAACATTTCAAGAGTCATAGAACCACTATCATCATTGAAGAAGATGGGTAAACCCTTCGTGTGGTGAAATAGATTCCAACAGAGCTTTCAAGAGATGAGGCAGTGGCTAACTAGCACCCCCATCTTGTGGATTCCAGGGGAAGGTGTAGGGTACGTAGTCTACTGCGACACATCATGGACTAGAATTGGGTGTGTCCGGATGCAGAAGTGAGATTTGATCGAATATGGTTCTTTCCAGTTGAGACAGAATGAGAATAACTATTCTACCCATGACCTAGAGTTAGCAGCAGTGGTCTTTTCCTTGAAGATGTGGAGACACTATCTTATGGGTGAACGTTTTACAATGTACTCTGATCACAAGAGTCTCAAGTTTATATTCTCTCATAAGGACCTAAACCTGAGACATCGGCATTGTCTTTAGTTCCTCCAGGACAACTAATTTGAGATAGTATATACTCCTGGTAAAGGGAACGTTGTTACGGATGCTCTCAGCAGGAGATCACGCATTCAGCTGCAAGGAGAGGTGCGAGAGAAGCTAGCTTCCTTATAGATATCATTTGTGGATAGGGATGGAGCATCCTATCTTCAGTCCCTCAAAGTCACTTCTCCACTTCTTCAGTGAGTTAGGGAGGCTTAATATTGAGATGCTGATAGTGAGACGTGACATATTAAGATATCCACAGGGAAGCCACTTGATGGATTTTATGAAGGTGGGGATCACATCATCCTCTTAAGAGGACGTACTATGGTACTAGTTTCACTTCAGGAGGAAGTGTTGAGGGAATTACACACATCCCCTCTAGCGGTACATCCAGGGGTGGCGAATAGGTATCAGGACCTTCAACGATATCATTGGTGTCTAGGTATGAATAAGTCTGTAGCAGAGTTTGTCTCACAATGCCTCACCTGTCAGCAAGTGAAGGCAGTGCACCAGGTACCAGTAGGCTTGGATCATCCTTACAAGTTCAGAGTGGATGTGGGATGGGATATCAATAAACTTCGTGACAAGTATTCCATGTAAATATATGAGTAATGACTCGATATGGGTGATCATTGACCGACTCACCATGTTGGCCCACTTCCTACCAATCAGAGAGCAGGGATTGGTTGAGAGCATGAGATGCCTCTATGTTCAAGAGATAGTTTGTTTACATGGAGTCCCTTCCTCAATTGTTTCCGAACGAGATGCACTGTATACATCCCAGCTATGGAAGGGGTTACGGGAGGCTTTTGGGATGCAGCTTCAACTGAGCACCGCCTTCCATCCTCAGACATATGTTCAGACCGAGAGGACCATTCAGACCCTCGAGGACATTCTCCATGCATGTGTCCTCAAATTCAGTCGCAGCTGGGAGGATCACCTACCTTTGGTGGATTTTTCCTACAACAATATCAATCACTCCACTGTAGGTAAGGCACCTTTTGAGGCCATGTATGTTTGGCCTTGTAGATCACCACTATGCTAGACAGACCCGGGAGAGTCATCACTAGTAGTACCAGAGATGGTAAGGGCTACCACAGAGAAGGTATAGATCATCCAGGAGTGGATGAATATTGCACAGAGTAGACAGAAGTCGTATGCTGACAGGAGACGGAGGCCTTTGCAGTTCGAGGATGGTGACTTTGTGATTCTACGGGTCTCACCTCGACGATGACTACAGAGATTTGGCCGAGGAGGCAAGTTGTCTCCACGATTCATCAGACCTTTCCAGGTCCTCGGCATAGTAGGCGAGGTGGGTTACCGCTTATCTCTTCTACCTCAGTTGCACTGGGTGCACAATGTCTTCCACGTATCTTAGCTGAGGAGATACGTTCACGACCCATCCCACCTCATCGATCAATGGGAGATGGATATCGATTACAGGGTGATTTTCACAGAGGTTTCAGTGGATATTGAGGATTGAAATCAATGGGACCTACATGGATGGTCGATACCTCAGGTGCACGTTCGTTGGATGCACAAGATCCTCTAGGAGAGCACATGGGATCTGGAGGCTCAGATGCATGATCAGTACCCCCATTTGTTCCCTTAGTTCAAGATGTACCTTACAAGGACGTAAATCCCTGAGGTGGGGAGAATGTAAAGACCCATAATTTTAGTGGATTTTTTTTCCATTAATAAATACATGGTAATTTTAAGAGTCCATAGTTTCCAATGGAGAATGATTCTAAGGCCCAGGGTTCCCATAATCAATTTCTGAAGTTTTGTTTGGGTATGTTCAGTAAATGTAAATTCGGGGTTTTATAACTTTTGAACTGGTGCTCAGAACTGAAATCTGAGGGAACCATTGAACTCGCAGCGTCGGTGATTGATTATTGAGACCTTTACTACAATTGTGTTTTAACGAGAGAGGAAGATTGTTTTTGGGGTTTTTAAATAAAATAAAATATAAATAAGACTTAACATATTTTTGTTTGTTGATGGTTAAAACCTTCTAAGCGGAGGTTGAAGGTGGGGGCCACCACACTCTAACCTCCCATGGGAGGTTATGGTGGTGGGGGCCACCAGAGAATAACCTCTCTTGGGATGATGTTATTATTTGGGTCCCACCTAAGCTCCTTAACTCCTCTAACCCTTCTAAACTCTTTGGAACACCCAATTAATTAGGGAGACTCTTCACCTTCCCCCATAAGTGTTCCACTCCAAATAAATTAATTAATGGTTCATTAATTAATTATTTGAATCCATTTGAATTCATTCCAACCATTTAAAATAATGTTTATGCTATTACATAATTTTGGTTGGCATAATTCTTTTGTGGAGCCTTAGAAGAATTAAGATAATATCCTCTCAATGAAGGACATGAATAACCATCACCATATTATTCCTTCTTCAACCGGGGCAAGAAAGGGAATAGACGCCCACAAAGAATGCCCACAACATCTCCAATGAACTTCATCCATGTCAAAGGAGAAGACCCTGAATGCGAAAAATGTCGCTAACAATGAAGTCACCTCCTTCGGCCGCCAACAAGAGACAATCGTGGTAGGGGTTGTTTTGATTGAATTAAATCCTCATTACTCATTGTATATTGTAGTTTAATATCAGCCAATTGTTATCAACTAACGCAGAGGGATCATGCCAAACAAACACGGCCCGATGTCCCACCGTTGGTTCAGGATTGGTTGATGACGGTGGTGGCGCAATGGCGCCAACAGAAGAGAGGACCATGGTGGAGCACCAGTGGCCGGTGACGGGCCTGCTGCTAGAGGAACCGGTGGTGCAAGGGTCACTGGGTTGCCAAAGAGGCATGGCACTGTCACTCTATGCATAGAACCGGGCCACATTCAAGTGGGACACGGCGGTGCTGGGGGGAGCGGGGGGGTGGGGGTGGGGGGGGGCGCTGTGCTGTCGTATTGTGCCGGAGTAAGGGGGGTCGCGACCAGGCAGGCTATGGCAGACAAAGAAAGCGCAGAGCCGTCGCGCCATTCCAGAGAAGACCCATGGCCAAAGGCCATAGCAGATGAAAGAGGGCGGCCAGTAGAGCCGACCATCAGTGGGAGCTCAACAGGAGGGTCCCCTCGGGTCCCGCGGATACATGGTCGGCGCCATGCGCCGACCATTACAAGGAGACGGGGGCGGTGACCTCCCCCCGCGGCCACCGATGGCTTTGGTTGGCGGTCCGCCTCCCAGCCACGCAGAACGACCATCCAGGCCGCCATGGGCCGTGCCGCCACAGGCCGGGCCGCCACGTGCCATGCCACCCTATGTCCGGGCCTCCTCGGGCCTGGCCGCCACGGTTTAGGCCACCCTCAGGTCGGGCCGCCTTCGAGTCGGGCTGCCACTTCAGGCCTGGCGATTTCATCAGACCGAGTCGGACCCACAGACCGAGTCAGACCCCAATTTGGATTAGGTTGTGCTGGGTCGGTTTGACTGGTTCGGACCAGGACCGGACCCGCTATAGCCCAATTATACCTTTTTTCCCATATCTTAGGCTATGGGAATCTGTTTGACGAACTTTCAGCAGCGCTGATATTTTTGGAAAGAAGCCGTCCCTTTGATAATACCCAACGAGAGTTTGGGGTGTTCTTGAGATATGGTGAGGTTTGTTTGTACACGAAACCAACCAGGCCCCCGAGACTAAAAGGATAATTACTAATAGACCGGGAATCTGATTGATGCGCCGTATGTTTTGTTGAGAGGCTTATGACGTCACAGACCTTTGAGATACTTTTTCATGAAACTTCGCGACATTTGAAGTTTTACCCAGCTGCTCGGTGTACGGATCCTTCATATGACAAGTAGACAGAGTGCTGAGACCTAGAAGCTGATAGACCTGATGACTGCTTGACCGATTCGGCTAGCCCAGTGGAGAGCGCCTGGTAGTTGTCAGAAGACCCATGGAGGAGTAGCACCTTGTAGTTGGCGGAAGACTCGAGGTACTCAACAGGCGGAGTACCTCTGTTGGCTATTATGGGTAGGGCCTGGTAGTTGGCGGTAGACACACATCAGAGAAGCACTTGGTAGTAGGCAGCAGTCCCACGGTACTCGACAGGAGGAGTAGCTCAGTAGTCCAAGGATAGTGAAAAGCACATTGGTGTCGCGACATGCCCACTGTTCTCGACAGAGGAGGGGTTCTCCATCTATAATGGTTTCGATAATGAAATTCATGGTTTGACGTGAGTCAATAACCTTTTTGTTTTCCTCATGGTTGAGATGGGATACTAGATAACTTAGGTATATGTATGGGCATATACCTAAGTAATGGTTATCCAATGATTCATACTTTTTTATTTATCCTTGTTGGATTTTGTGAGGCCATGAGGATCTCGGGGTCCCTACTGAGTATCATTATACTCACCCATGCATGGGCTATGTCGATACCTCATTCTGTTGGATTAATATTACAGACAGTGCTGACCTAGGTGGAGTGTACGAGGATTGGATAGTACCCGGAGGTGGACCTCACGACGAGATGGTATCCGGAGGAGACAGACAGACGTGGAGCACTGAGGAGGATATCTGTACATAAACATCAGGTTGGATCCATGGTGGATGAACCCAGAGCTACTAGAAACCTTATAACTATTTTTATTTTAGTTTTACTTGTTTTTTTCCTTGTACATTACTATTGGTCATGTATTTCTAGCCCCTTTTACTTTCCAGCACATCTTTTGTATGCAGTTTCTACTTAGTGTTTTACAACCAGTTGTGAAATATGATTGTGTGTATTGACATTTAAAAGGAAATGCCTTCCCAGCTTTGGGATTTATGCCTTAGGTTCTAGTCTTTATCCCCTATCCTAGGGAAGGTGTGCTTGGGGTAGTCACGACATGGGCCCCAATGATAGGTCTTGACAACTGGTGCACCATATGGTGAAGCACTTCAGCATGTAACCCCTTATTCAGATTCTCTTGTATTTATTTCACCAGTTCATCAATATCAAAAACATCCATTCTATATGGATTATAGGATAATTGTAATTCCCCATGTATAATATCAATTGATAAGTCAACATATTTTATTGGAAAAAGCAAGGTAATTCTTTGAGAAACAATTCAGCCAATTCCCTCACAATAGGCATGTCATCAGGGATGTTTGATTACATAGACTCAATCATCTATGAATGATACTCATGATCATAGGGTAATAATATCCATGCTTGATAGGATGGTGTTAACTAATATTCATCCCCCCTTGCACTTGTATAGAATCGGGGGTCGATTCACAATATTAAGAGTGATTTTCCTCTCAAAGAAATTTATGTTGGATATATATAAGGAAAGTCAATACATGCAAATAATTGCATATAATTACATTTAAGGGAGCACAATGTGGTTCTATAGAATGTTAAAACCTCCAATTATGACTGGGGAGGAGTTGTATTTGTGGGATGAAATTATTTCTCCATTTTTCATTATCACTGATATCATTACATCCATGATTTATGGTTGTGTTGGGATAGTTATACTGAATAGATAGGATAAAAAAGAATTCATAGAACCATAATAAAAAATTATGTTCTCTATTTTTAATGAATAACTATTGTACATGTCACCACATCATTGTCATAGTTCACTTCGATAGTAGTGATGTAAAAATCTCACCCTTGCTACCTTGGATGTTGTTGGTTGCCCTGAAAACCCTTGGTTTAGGGAACTAGTTAGCAAAGTGCTCTAGTTTTTTGGGGTTCATGCAATGAAAAATATGTTGATAGTCAAACAGAGTGTCCCTCTCCTCTATCTAAGCCATGGATTCTTCTTGTAATAAGTTAATTAATGGGTTCCCTTATCTTCCACACCAAAATTATTTCATTGTCACTTTCAAGAAAATTCTACGGTGCTTCTTTCTGCACCTTTGTCAAGTGATGTGCTATATTTTTGTACTACCATTTTATTTATCCATTAGACTTATAGAATTAAATTCCACCTTATGCTTCTTATCCCCACGATACCCTAAAAATTCGCTGATATCCATTTCTACTTTGAAGGAACATCAGAATATTTCTTCATTACTCTCGAAGTCAAAGATCTCTGGGTATTTTCATAGGCTAGGATTTAGAAGACCAAACATGTGTTCATCATTGCATTCAGGGGCAATGAAAATGCCAGAGGTATATAGTGCAAGCCATGTTATGTTTTCCTCATATGTTCTGATGGGTTTTTTATTTTTTTTCCTGAGGAAAAAGAATTCTCTGTCCATCTTATGTCGGTGTGTGCAAGGAAAATATTTATCGAAAATCGGCTTCTAGAAATCATTACATTCCAATTCCTTGATATCGTCCCCAGGAATTTTATTTTTGATAAATGACTTTCATGGATAAGCTTCACCCTCCATACAATAAGCATATAAAAGAACTTTTTCTTGTTTGGAACATTGAAAGATGGATAAGATCTTTTCAATGGAGTTTATCTATTATTTAGAAATTTAGGGATCATATTATCCATTAAAATTTGGACGTCATTGTCTCATAAATCTCTTGATTTCATCTTTTTCTTTCTTAGTTGGGTTTTAACGTTCCTCTTGACCCATTATTATCTTCAAAACATGAGGTACCTGAGAGATTATCATGGCAAAGTTCGTGATTCCTGCTCTTATCAGGTTGGGAATCTCATTAGAATAGTCATCACATTGTTAATTTCATTAGTTGTTAGCACAAGTCCCCCTATTACAAGCCATTGGTTAGAATAAAAGTAATTATAGGGGTGACACATAAAGGGTAATAAAAAGACAAAAACTGAAAACATATAAATTAGTTTTATTTCCATAACATATGAATTTAATGGAATCAATCTATTATAACAATGATCTACATCCAAACAGTTATTGCAAGGGATTTTTTAATTCCCATAACAATGGTTCATACTACACTTTTGAATTTACCAAATCACATCTGAAGGGAGTTTCATAACCAAGTGTGCAAAAAAGCCAATTCTCATGCATTGGTTCTTTTTCAAGTCTATCTCAATACAATGTATTTAGGTTTTACCCCAAATTCATCTGAGCGAGAGCCACCTATACCTACTCGTATCTAGATAGGTATTTATTTTCTAAGTAATGTTTTACTTAATAATCACTAAAACATAGGTATTTTATTGTTATCCTTAGTCTTATCCCTAAGGATTTCACTGGTATTTTCAAATAATAATCGAAAAAATAACTAAACCTCTCCTCTAATACCAATTATAACAACCCTGCTCTTTATTACACACTTAAACATGATTTATTACATAAACATGCACTTAATACAACCACGTGGAATGAGAGATCTAATGTCTTTGTAATTTAGAAACATTTCATAGCAAATTAGAACATGAAATACACATCATATTTGAAAACTTCTTTTAATTGACCACACACATTATTTTATACTTAGAATTGCATGGGATAACCTGAAGACAAACATAAGAAAAGGGTGATCTATAAATACATGTAAGGAAGTAAACAAGGAATAACATGAAGAATATAGTACATGTTAGGAAAAAGTTTTATCAATGGACCATAAGATAATAATGACATAAAGACAAGATATTGCATGATTATCATAACATGGAAATGTAGCAACAACATTTAACATGATATTATCAAGAGGCAAGGCTCATTGCACATGGATCATGAGTAAACTCTAATTGAACTAAAATTATCATTAGTAAACCCTCATTTCACATGATGTATCATGATACTAATCTTTACTCAATTAATTGGGGTGCTATCAGGTTGCACTCTTCTTAATCATTTCATTTCATGATTAATTATGCCACAATAATCATATAAATTGGATTCAATAGACATCATAATTTATTACACAATAATGTAATGTTCCATTAATACATGAAACTCTCTAATTAATAATCAAATGTTCATATAGGTGAATACCTTTGATAGATACATTGGCATTGTATTCACTACATACTGACTTTATCTTGAAGAATTGTGGTACAATTTAGGCACCATAATGACATGATATAAGAATTCATAAAAATGGTGTATGATAGATAAAGGGGTGCGTCATTATATGTACATGAAATGGATAGTATTTTGGGTCATATAGATACATCTCTCAACATATTTAAGGGAATTTATGTTCATAAAATAAAATAATTTCTTGAATGTAAATTAGAAGAGATAAATTCCTTACGGAATTTTGGCATGGTAACAGGTGTACATGGGAGGCTTTAATGAAAGATAAATGGGTGTATCATCAAGAAAAAATCAGGAGGAAAGTATTGGGGATGTGCTAAATCATACCCTGATATTTTTAATTGAATTAAATATGTTATGAAACATAATGGTATTTTGACAAAAATCATAAAGGAAGAAATCCCTTACATATAAGTGTGATCCCAAAGGCTTGGGAGAGGCTTGAGAGAAGCTTATGGGGAGGTTGGGGGTCCCTGGATGGATTCATTGATATAGGAGGGTGGAGGATGGTTGAAATTCAATGTCTTTGAGTCAATGGGATGTGGGATCATGGGTGGGTTCTTATAGGAAAAGTGGGGAATTATTTATTATTTATGGTTTGGAAACCACACACTAATCTAATCAAAACCACAAACCAACAAATGGTCTTTTCCAATAGTTTTCTCCATAGGGGTGTGGGAAAATTTATTTTATATGTCCAATATCTGAACTTATTATAATATTATGCTTTATTTTGTGTAGGTGAGTCTCACTCTTATGAAAATCAAATTAAAAAGATAAAATGTTTTATAAGTCTTGAATGATCCACTATAGAAACATAAAATTATTCAAAAAAATATAAAATCACATTATGTTAAAGTTAAAACATATATGGGTTTAAAAACCCATTTATATGATATTATTACATTACTATTGGGACATTATTATGACATAAAACACATTATATATTTAAACGGAATTTAATTTTTACCCAAAAATTTGACTCTCTTAGAAAATAATGAAAAATTCACTATAAGATGATTTTTATATCCTGAATCCGAAATTGTATTAATTTTAGGTATATAATTTTCTAAATAAGTGAATTTTTATGTTTATAATAAAAATGTACATTTATTTAAAATTCATGGGTTTTGATAGAAAACAGATTTCAAACTGTAATAAAAATTACAATTGTATTCATAAAAATAACATGGTCATTTATATTAAGAAAAATTAGTTTAGAATTAATATTTCATTAAAATATTATATAATAATTGATGCATTAATTCATAAAAACCAATTTTTTAATTGAATATCAACTAAAAATACTATTATTGCTTTAAGAAATATTTACAATGGAACAATAATAAAATAAATGTAAATTCCCTATTCAATACCAATGTGATGCGCATAATCAAAGTTATAGGGTATTATTACATAACCCCTTATAACACCCGCATGAGACCAAAGGGTAAGGTGGGAAATGGTGAATGTCTTTTGGGGAGGATTGGATGACATCGCTCGGGTGGTAATCTCTGTTAACATCCACTTCTGTTGTAGGTTGTTCCACTCAATATTAATGTGTTGAAGATCAACATAGTCACGATCAAGAGTGAAATCCAGTGACACCACATCCTGTAAAAGCTCTGAAAAAATGGGCATCATATGGATAAAGTCTACTGTATGAGGCCATATTTTCCAATGTATGAGTAAATTGGATTTGTTAAAGCCATATATTTATGCTAATCATGTGATCATTGTTCAAAATATATATTATCAATATTAAAAATTGTTCACATTATTTTGAAATCAAAAAACATAAAACCAAAGAAGATAATATATTATATAACAATTTTACATTACAATACATTTAATTAGATCAATATGAATTTTCATTATAAAAGGCTGGATTGTTACAGGAATCTCCAACATGTACCCTTGATCATGTGAAAATTTCACCAAACATAATTTAAACACTACATGATTTGACAAATATCTAGATCCATCGTGACAAGAATATAATATTTCCAAAGTGTGTTTTTATATATTATTTTCCATTGAATTCTCTAAAAAAATAATCCCATCCATCCATTCTATAAACATCGAGACTCAGGAACTTCTCTTTACATCAGTTGCGTGACTTGAATATCATGTGGATATCTTCTCATAAAATTTTCATCAATGAAAATTCTATTGAAATCCAATCCATAAACATAACATCATATTTATAATATCTTCACTCTTTAATTCGTTATTGCAATAATCATTCCATAATTGACATCATTCGGTTATACCATATCATGAATTACAAGATTAATCTCTTGTGGTCATATGATTACTTCATACATATATATTTTATAAATATATTCCTCATTTTTAATCTAACTCATTGATCACACTAGTTTATAATTGATAAAAAAAGTAGAGAAAAAGTTATTCAAATAATTCCACCTCAATTTCAACCCTACTAATGCAGTCTCATTTCAATATTTCTAATTGTATGTAACCATATACTTAAAGTGGATTCATTCCATGTTTCATTTTTAGTGGTATAGTCCATTTTTTGTCTATTTGAATGTATTTTCATAATAATGACTTATAGTATGATAAAATTTTCACTATTTTTGTATACTAACAAAAATATCATCATCCACCTAAATGTAAGTTTCTATATAATCATATAATAGAAAACCGTTTTTACTACCCATATAATGTGGTATTTGATGGTTACATCAAGAAGGGGATAAATATAGAGATAACCGGATATATTGAAGAATAATATTTCACTAATGATAATATTATGGTAGGATATAGTAGATGTAAAATGAAGGATATAAAGTGTTTTGATATATAATTATGATTGGTTGATCGAGATATTAATTACATATAATCAACTATTGTGTAAATATTTATTGATAATGGTGATTCGTATTAATTCATCACCCTTTCCCTTAAATAATGATTAGAAAAAATAGTAGAGACCAATACAACTTATCCTCATAATTCGTGGTTTTGTTGGGATAGAGTATTTATTTAGGTGTGATCATTTTATGTGGTGTTTTTGGTTTTAATTGAACACTTTTCTCTTAAATATTCAAACATAGGATGAAACCTTTTTCTTTACTTTTATCGCTATATAAATTTCATATTTTTCTTATTGATAGAGGGTGATTTTAGTTGGAATTAGTAGAGGTATTACATTGTTCTTTCGATAAATATAATTTCTATTATAGTTGAGATGAATTGACCCTATACTTATTATATATTATATGGTGATATTAATATTATGTTAATTCAATTTAATGATAGAGAATTTACCTTTAGATTTCAATGATTAAACTCATGGATTTTCCGAGGAGATTATAAGCTTAACTCTTATATGAGAGATTTATTTAAAAACAAAGCTACCTCATGTTGAATCTCCGATTTTTATAAAGTCTTATTGTATGGTTATGGTTATTATTTGGTATGAAATTATTCGAATTTATTATTTTTTGTGATAAATATTTTTTTTAGAATATTGTTTTTTTCATGTACAAATATGGGTATTTATATAAAGAAGAGGGATAAATGATTGAAATTGTATATAGATTACCAATTTTTAGATAATGTTAAAGTGAATTTTTTTATTATTTACCATTCTTAGAATTGTTAAATAATTGGATTAATGAGGAGGGGTCATCATAATAAAATCAATTTAAGAATTTGATATCAAAAAATTAAAGTTAATTGTGATAAAATACCAACAATATATTTTTGGTATCATTATAGGAATTTGACCTATTTTTTGATTCATTATGGAGTTATGATTGCACTATTTGAGTTTATGGGTCTAATGAATAGAGTTATTGAATGATATGCTTGTAATTTTTACATTATCATTACTAGTTGTTGTTGGGTTTTGTCAATTTTAAAGAATGATCATATATAGAATCACATGATAGTGTTGGATAACAATAGGTGTAATTACATTTAAGAAAATCTATAAATGTGTTTATTCTTGAATATATTGGTTCACTTTATAAATTTTATTGTCTATAACCATGATGTTACAATGGAACTAATGAAGGATGGGGTTATTGATGCCTGGAATTCCCAAAATACAGTTTCTGATGTCAATAGATTACTTAGATTTACTCATTAAAATAGTTTTTTAATACCAATGATTTCATTAATAAAACATCCCTTGTCAGTATTTAATTACAAAGTGAATAATATTTATTGTAATGAATTTGGTTATGATTATTTATAATGATTAAAGGATAAGATGATGTGTATTATAATTCAAAAAATATCTAAAAACAATATTTAATATAAGGTATGTTATGATGAAGATCATCATAGTTCTATCTTAAACTTGAAACAACTGAATATATTATTTACATATGGGTTTATTAATTTATATCCAAAATAAATTAAGTATGTTACATAGGATATAGAGTTTTTAATTATAATTTTTATGAGTAATATTTAGAAAAATAATTTAAAGATCTTTTTATGGTTTCTATTTGTCATAATTGTTTAATATATATATATATATATTTATTTCTATAATTATTATAATTTTTAATATATAGGTCAGTAAAATTTCTCCAATATTATGTTTTTTAAGATTTAACATACATCAATAATGGGCATTGGGTTGACTAACATGCTAAATTGGATAACATATGGTGTGGATTCCTATTAGAAGAGTTAAATTAAAAGAGATTTTTTTTGGATTATATGTTCCTTATATATAGTGATATTTATCATATATCTTGATCTTATTTTATGATGGTAGTATATTCCTTAGTTTGATAGTTAATGGATTCTGAACCGGGAGATCTTAAGGTATATGTGTGCAAATATCACATTTGTTTGTGGTAATTTATCCCAACCAAAAGGATATTTATTGGATATATTTAAAAAAATATTAATAGATAAAAAAATATATATTAAAATTATATAATACTAATGTAATAGAAATGTCTAAACAGTTAGATTTTGTCACCATACATTGGTAAAATACATAAAAAGGCTATATGATATTGAAAAATATATGTTAATGTGATGATGATGATCATGACATTTTATGTGAAATGTTCTGAATCCATTATAGTAGATATAAAATAGAATAAAAATCTTGATTAGAAAATATACATTAGAAATGATGAGTGAATGTTAATTATTTTTTAATATGACTTTGGTGAATGTTCGATGAGATGATAAATATATAATCTTTTCTACTATTATCTAGGAAAGATCACAAGATTGCATGGATTTACTTGAAAACTAAATGTTGTTTTTTAACAATAAGATTGACATCATTACACAAGAATGATTAGCCATCCCTCATAGATGGTTTTTATGATTAAACATGTAATTTTAAAGGCTTTATAAGAATAATATGAATAATTTACAAGCTATTTAGGAGTAAAACAAGGAATATGTAAGAATAAATTTATATTGTTCGATGTCAGTTTGTAAGATTGATGAAAACAGTTACTCAATATTTAATATATATTAATAACTCAATTATATATATGAGTTTCCAACATGTTCTATATATTTTTATTTATAGTAAAATGAAATTCTATAATATAATTTTTTCACATAAGAGTAAATATACTTCAATAAAAGTGAAAATATTATAATAAAAAATCCTTCATATGAATAAATTCATAATTAATAATAGAAACAACTTTTTACCATGTTTTAATACGTTTTAAAATTTTTATTCTATATCCATGTGAATAGTATGGGTTAATCAAAGGAAATAGTTAGAGGCCACCAAAATAATTTTTATGACAATTGTTTTATTAGAGAAAAAGCGTTCCATGATTCATAGTGCAATGATATGTCAGTACATGATAATAGAAGATGATTTCACATCATAGTGGATAGAAATGCGATATGATTGATTAAGATCATAGTCTAGATTAACTATATGGAAAGTATCTTAAAAATGATAATGAAAATTATTCCATAGTGAAGGTCATGGTTTAATGAGATATTGATTATAATTTCATGATTTAATGGTAAATTCTTGTATATAAATAACTTATGAGACTATTGTTTATTTAAAAAAAATACATTCATGATTTAGTTTTCAAGGGATATGAATATGGATATCCCTTATTTTAGAAGTTTTTGATCCCTATATTATCTAATAGTACTATTCCATGTAGAAATATGACCATAGAATTATCCAATACTTATAAAACCATGTTTGATAATTGATTTTATCATATCAACACAGCATAAATGTATATTCTTTTAACATATCCAAGTATAGGATACACATGTGAAATATGTGATTTCTTTTTTTATTAGGTGTCTATAAATGTGTTGTTTGATTCAATGAGAGAACCATAATGAGACTTAATGATTAAACATATTCATCAAAATGATGTAATGAGATCTATCAGTGGGGGGAATATGTTCATGGGAAACATTTAACTAGACATCATCCAAATTCTCTCACCTCTCTTTGTATTTATATTTAATATAATCCCATCAAGTAGTCACAAAGAAGTTGGTCATTATTTGAGGATTAATTATTAAAATATTTTTTTGGATCTATTTCAAACATGTATTCAATAATAAATACTCATATTTTCAATAGTTCTAATTTTTCATTTTAGGAACGAAGATATGTATTGGTTTATATATGATAATGATAAAGAGATCATGGAGTTTGTACAAACTTATTTTTTAAATATACAATAATTAAAGATGTAATGATATACAAAACAATGAAAATTAATATAGGTTTATAAAATATTGAAATAAATAATATTATTCATTTTTATAGTTCTCATTATATATGTGATAATTTTAAATATATTAATGAGAAATAAGTGGTTGTTATGGTAATGAAAGAATATAAATGATGAGATTATTTCAAACATAGAAGAAATTAAATTTCAATAAATTTTTTTGATGTGATTTCTTGATGTTGATAAAAATTAATATGAGAAATATGATTAACAAATCATAAGATTATAATACCTTCTATGGAATGTGTGATTATTTTTTTATGAATGATGTTTAGAATACTATTCTAGAAAATATTTTTCAATTTTTATCAGAAGACTAACCCAAAGGGAAAAAAAGAAAATAATTATGAAAATAAGTGAAAATGAAAAAAACATATTACTAGAGATTATTATGACACAAGACCTGATACGATTTAATATTTATATTATTTTTTTTAACAAATCATCATTAGCAATGTACACTATGAATTCATTGATTTTTTTGTGTTATAAAATAATTATATGAATAAATAAGAAGTAAAATTGAATAAATATGTTTCTAAAATTATTTTAAAGGTAAAGGTATAAATATATATTCCTCCAATGGCCAAAGGCCTATATTTTTTTATTGATTTTTGACAATAAATTATTCAATGGGTGAGGTGGAACCCTTACAAGGCTCGTAGGCATAAGTACTACATGGCCCGTAGGCTTTAGAGGAATTCATTTCCCATAGGCTTCAAACACTACATACAACCCATAAAAACTAATTTGAACTACTCCTCCCCAGCATCTTCATTGTGAAATCATCTCTCCACCTTCGCATGGATGTTCGGCTAGGCTTTCCCATGCATGCACATGCTTGTCCCAATGGCAGGTGCCATACCCTCTCATTCTTGCAATCTGTTAGCTTCTGCTATGTTAAAATTTCTTTGCTTCTCCTCATTATGAAGCATGTTCCTTGTAAGTTTTCTAGTTTGTATCTATACTTTAATGTGTCCCGAAGGCCTTGAGGTGGCCCGAAAGCCTTACTAACCCGAAGGATTGGGTGGCCTGAAGGCCTTGAAGGACTTGAGGACCAAATCGGTGGCCCGAAGGCCAAAATGGGGGAACATTCCCAGCTACTACATTACCAAATAGTGCATGTTACAGTTCCTGCTATAGTACCTACAACAGTTCTGCTACATTATGGGTATAGTAACCCAGAATTTAGCATCCGCCTGGATTTGATCCCGGGACACTTGGATGCACTTAAGTAGTCCTCACCAACTGAGTTGAGGCTCATGTGAAATGTGTAAATATACATTATTTGAAAACATTCACAAAAGATGTAACATCCAATGAAATCAGAAAAGGATCTAATTAAATTATTATCCGACTCAAAACATATTTAAATGATAGGATATAATATATAAATGATGTTGGATAAATGATGTATAATATATCTAACAAAATATGGTATAATAATATTCTAATCATGAATCGTAATGACAGGTTTAATATATATTATATAAAAATTGTAATCCCTCACACAAAAGCCTAGCCTTTTTAATTCCAAAAAATATAGAAATATAGAATATAGTGAGGGATAAAAAATTCCTCTAAAATCTATAAGTGGAAGTTCCCTACTAATATTTCTTTTATAAATTACGAATAATGTTAAATCATGTGACACAACATGTAGATGTTTCTATTATCTCAAGGGAATAATTTGTGAATAAAATATATTATAACATATCAAATAGGGAAAATATAAAAAAGGTATGTCTTAAGCTGTAAATGGTTTATATGTGTTGGTGTTGGACATATTGAAGAAAAAATATAGTATGGAAGGAGTCGACATTTTTATTAGGAAATAATATTTTCCATTAAATAATATGAAAATAATTGATAATAAATAAAAATCATTTATGCTAGAAAACATTTCTATGGAATTGTATGAAAGTAATTATTGATCTCAATGAAGTTTTCACTAAGAGATAAATATTTTATATTCATTTTACAGATAAATGGGATATAAATTTGGAGTATGATTAAAAAATAAAAACCACTCTAAATATATGATAAATAAGTATGAAATAAAAAATAAATATTCATCATATATAAATAGGTCTAATTTTATACCTAAAAATATTGAATAAGAAAAAAATGTAGCAAAAATATGTTGTCCAAAAAAATATATTTCATTGTGGAAGGGGATGATCTATGATTTATTCACCATGTGATAGATTAAAAAACATGAATGATGCAATAATGGCGAGTCAATAAAATAAATGAACATAATTGGTACTAGTATTCTGAATTAAATGGATTTTGAGCTAATGAATAGGGAATACTATAATGTAAGTAAAAATGTAATGATGTTTTTACATGTGTTTTTAAGTGGAGAACAATTTAAATGGATTTTATGAATGATTTATTTAAAATGATAGTTTAGTAGTTCTGATCACATTATATTACTGGTAGAATATTTGGATGATCCCCTCTCCACATGTTCATTAATTTTATTTAATTATTTAAGAAGTGGTTCAGTATTAATGGTGTGACAAAATCCATGTGGTTATTATAATGAATGAACACTTTAATGTGATGAAATATTATCTTCTCGATATAATAAAATATATAGAAACGCATTGTTAGGGTAACAAAAAGTTATTTCAAGGATAAATATGAATCATTATGTACAATAAAATAAACAAAATGACAACAATGATGAGTCTTAAATTATATGTTTTGAAAATTAAGTATAAATAGTATAGATTCTAATATACAGATAATGTGATTGTAAATCATCATATGGATTAATATTTTGTTATGTAAATGAAAATGTTGATCATTAACTGATAACAAGGAAGTTAAAATGTGATAACATAATAAACTCAAATGAATGAGATGATGTATGTGGAAAACTCCCTTCAATGTTAGAATTTCATGAATCATGTATGATTATATTGTTATCTGATCTTCATTCTTTAATATATTTTAAAAAATATAAGAGGCACATTGATTAGGTGAAATCATGATTATTTTAAATAAAACAATAATGGTCCATATCATGAATTACCTTCAAATGATTCATGTTTTATAATCTTAATCAAGAATGTTTCATCTCCTGGATATTTTGTTATCATATTGGTTGATTTATCCACAATTTCACCATTATTATAGAGCATTATCCTATAAAACTTCCTAGTGAATTTTTTTTATTAATCTCTAATTTTCATCATTTAGATATTTATTTTAAAATAAAACCACATAATTATTCTAAACCGTGTAGGCTTTACCTTTAAATGGATGAATTTTTTTACGGAATATAATTATATGATCAATTGTTAGTGGTAACACCATGAAATTTATAAAAGATTAATTTTTTTTTGATAACATATAACCCTCTAATAATTTATGTAATAAATAATGTTTTTAAAACATTATATATCACTTAATAAACATAATACTTAGATATATATTTTAGCACGTAGTGCATACATTCATTGATAACATGTCTTACATGCTTGACTGATTTTTACCCAACAAAAATATATTATTAAGTTTTATTTAATATAGTAAAATAAGATATATAAATTCCATTAAATAATGTTCTATTAAATGTATTGACTAATTTAAAAAATATATGGTTCATAAAAATATATAATGAGTTCACACATTAACAAATAATTAGAAATGAATTTAAAAAAACAATTGAATATAATAGAAATGATTTTATGATCACAATGGAGTTTTAACCTTAAAAAATAAAATTAATTTCTATGAGTGAATGGTATTAATGAAATATGTATATTATATATTCAAAAATTATTTTTTATATTCATCCAGTATATTTTATAGGAAAAAATAAGAACAAACCCAATTTCATGTATATAAGGAAACATTATTCTAAAGATAATATTGATGTCATTTGATGGTGAAACATATTTTTTTAACATTTATAAATTTTATATGTAAAATTATTCTAATTTATAGAATATTTATCATAAAAATTATCTTATGATGTGTTTTTTTATTTTTCTCTAGTGATTTATTTTTTGATGATTATTGAAAAAACTAAATTTTATTTTAAAATATATTTTTCATGTAATTTATTTGTTTATTTAAGTAATTTTTATTTAGTTTTATATATTATTTTTATCAAAAATATATCTATTAATAAAATTTAGTTTATAGGAAACAATTTTACATAGAAATTTGATATAAAATCATTGGAATATTTTGAACATTTTTACATTAAAAACTCATTCTCTCATTCCATATGTGGCATTAATTTTAAATTAATGGATGAAAATTATGTGATTAGAATTTCAAAAAATGAATTAACTTTTTGAAATGATAATAAATTATATTTTCTTAATAAGTTAAACATTGTTTTTTCGCCAAACATATTAGTGAAAGTGATTAAAATTAATTAGAGTGTTTAAGAGAAGATATAGATTAACAAAGTACTAAACATAAATCTTAAAGCCCAAATGGCCTTTAAATTGTCCCAAAATAATTTTATGGAAATATTGAAACCCTATAATCCATTTTATCAAATTTGGATCATTAATGGTTCCACATTACAGGGTAAAAACACCTATTGAATTCAATTTAAATATATTTACTTGAATGCCACTACTACTGCACTATAAAAAAGAACTCATCAATCCCACTTATTCACAAATTTCAATAAATATTTCTCCCCAAAACAATGTTAAAATAATATAAGAACATCCCTCTAGAAATTCTAGAATACTTAAATTATTAATAAATAAAACCAATGATGTCTAATAGTATGAAGTAAAAGGAGTTACCCGTATAAGAGACAATGTTTTCCAATGATCACATTTCATTCATTTACATTTCCAAACCAAAAAATAATTATATATAATTTTTATATAATAACTTTAGTATCTTAAATATAATGAGATATTCTTACGATATTTTATAGACCTATAATTTCACACACATCCATCCAATGCGATATGAAATCATTATTTGTGTGTACGACAGACTACCCCTCCGTGAATCGATGTCATTTGTTCTTCAAGTTAACACCATTAAATGTTTTAATAGTTATTTAATTATAGTTTATATATTATAAATATTGAACATATAATGTATTTTTTAATCTGTATCTTTATATATAACACATTCCTTTTTGCAATACATTTTTCAGAATATGATATCATAAGTTGTGTAAGTATTGACTACCGCCTACTCAAAGTGATTTGATTCGTTCATGCTATACAAGGAATGTATTAGAAAATGTTTAAATTTTTTTGGAAATATTGGACATAAATTTGATACTATAATGATAATATACAAATATATCTTTTACTTCTCATTATTTTTATATAGTAAATATATTAACGTAGAATTCATAGGTACGAACTGCCTACCATCTCCATGAATGATGATTTTATTTTTTTATCTCAATATATTATGGATATTTCATAATAAATTTATATATTAAAAATATAATTTATAAATATTGTTTTAAATTATGGATATAATTAAATCATAGTAAAATTTATAGAAAAAACATGTAACAAGTAATAACATACTAGAAAAATAAGCAATTCACTCCCACAACAGTGAAAATAATTAATGAATGTTAACAGATAAAGAATAAGATATTATAAGAATTTAATATATGATATTATGAATATCATTATGGTTATTATGTATTATATTAACATGTGTAAAACCATTATATAGGAATATGAAAGATTTTAACAACAAATGAAATGCATGGTAAGAGGTTCTTCTCTCGCATTCCTTTCTTTGAGAGATACACCATTTTCACCACATATTTATTATTTTCAGTTTATAGTCTTTCTATATTGTATTTTATATCATTAATAAATTTATATTCCTGGAATTTCATGTTGTATTTCAAATTATTTACTTCATATGTTTTCTGAGGAATACTTTAATGTTATGCAGCTAATTTCATATATATGGTGTACATAATACCACAAAAAAATGTAATATCATGATTAATTGATTATTAATTATATTTGTAGATTTAATTTGAATTATTTTTCTAATGGTATTTACACTTAATGATACCCATGTGGTAAACAAATTTCATAACCCGATTAATTTTCATTGGGTTATATTATTTTTTATTGTTTTTAATATACTATTATTAATTGTATAATGATTTTTACTATATATTGAATTATATTCACTTTTTTAATTTAGATTTATAGTAAATATACTTAATAAATTCATTAAATAATTCTCTCTTCAAGCATAAAATGTTTGTTTTTAATGAATATGTTTTCAAAAGTAATTTTCATGGAAAATAATTTTCAAAATAAAATGGATATTTTCCCTAAAAATTTCATTATAATATTTTTTAATTATCAAGAACCGTCCCCCTGGGCCCATTTTGTGACATACCCTAAACCTGCCTCCTAATGTTTAGGGGTCAGAGACTAACGTTGAAGGCATCAACCAGTATGTGGGAGGTATTAATATGAGTTTCTGTATGCACAGACACACAAACACGTCCAAAATATACAAATGTAAACATGCACGGCACTAAACAACCATGATGTAAAATTAAAACCTATATGTTAAATGGTCGAGAATACAATTCTAATAGAAGATAAACTGAAAATTGAAAAGTACAAGTCAGAATCTAAAAGTCATCCGCAAGAAAACCCCACATAATGGGTAATTGTATAGTAGTTGTTGGAAGCTATAGAAGTATGCCCCATCTTCTTGGAATCACTGGGAACCACCAACTCATGGGAATCTATGTCCTTTGTCAAGTCGGCGGTCATCTTAACCAAACACAACATATTCAGGAAAATCCTATGTGGGGGTGAGTAACAATATGCTCAATAGGGGCCCAAAACAAAGAAGAAAATAGCATAAAGAAATCCACAATGAAAACCATGAAACAATATAGTTCACACATGTTATAGTCTTGGGTAGGAATGTAGGACCATTAGTCATATCATCAAACAGCTTGGGATTCTAGAAAACTCATCCAAAATGCCTACACAGGGTCTGTCAGGTCACCCATAATCCAATGCCCACTAACCGTGGACTTTTGTGAAACTCATCCCTGATGAGTACCATGGGTATGCTGGGTCACACAGATGACTCTCTCCTCTATGGGCATATCGGTTCATGCAGAATTCACTTCCCACCTTGGCCATACTAAAGTACTCCTCATGTTGAGTACCATGGGTTTTTCGGGCCACACAGAGCCTCTCCCAATTGTGGGCCTTCCGGGTTACATGAATGATACTTCCCACTTTCCCATCATAGATGATCCACAAAGGGTCATTCATCAGTTTTCGTTTGTTCTAGCCAACAACAATTTTTCCAAAAATATTGCTCTTGATTTAAGGAGAACCACTCCTCAATCCATTCATAGAATTTCAACTTCCATCAAAACCTCCAAATATTAATAAAAAATATATGCCTCGTCATAAGGGTTCCAACGTATCAAATGGGTCATAAAATGGACACCTTGTTAGAAAGATATTGTTGTTTTTTCAAAAAGGGGTTAGTAGGGCATGGGTCTAGGCCGGCCTGGTTAGACCGAACTGTCCCGACCCGAGTCTGCTAACCTGACCTAGTCCCGACCCAAACTACATTTGGCCCATCCTGATGGGGAAGGTCTCACCCACATGGGTGGGTCCAGTTGATTAGGGTGGCCCACACCCTGCCTATTGGGGCTCCTTGAACCCAGCCTTGTCCAACTAAATAGGATATGGCTGGAAGCCACATCTAGCATCCCCACCCCCAGAGGTCATCTACAAGGACAAATCCTCTGCCATTGTCGATTGACCATGGCCTATCGCATGCGGCATGACATGGTGCTGACGTTGTGGTGTACCTATGCAGTCGGGCTACCTCGTCTTCCCACCTCTAGTTTCCATCATGGAGGCTTATATCTCTTTTTGCACTGCCGTGGCCAGAGCCAGCCATGGACCATCTTCTGATGCACCACCACGACCCCCATCATTGGGTTTTCCACAGATAGGTGGGTCCACTCTGGTGGTTTGTTCTTCACGCTGCTCACACCTACGTCCTCCTAAGGATTCTTTCATTTATGTAGTTGCCCCAAATCCCCCTTGAATTCACTTCGAAGACACAGTCATGAAGAACACACAAAAGAGACAACGCGAAGGGGCCCGAGCCTTGTTTGTGTCTTCCTGTTCCCACTAGGTTAGTGGTTTAGAAAAAATGGGATAATGATTTTATGTTCAGTCACATATTAATTAATCCCAATATATAAATTCCAAGAAAAACCCCCTCCTATCTCAATGAGTGATCTACGGATCATCAAGTTTAGGTTTTGATCTATGTTCGTTGTTTTGGAAAAAATAATGTGGAAACATCAAACAAATTAAACCCACACATCGAATGTGTTCATTGGTAAAGTTATCCTCTCATGAAGATTCAAGTTCAGGTTGAAGTGATTAGTGTTAATTTCCCTTCAGTCTCATCCTTCATTGTGTGTTGACGTCACTAGAAATTATCTTTCATTATTCATTCATCATATTAGAGGATTTATCTTCAAAGGTTCATCAATGGAAATTCCAAATTTGATTCCAAAATGTGTTAAATCGTTAATAGAGAAACATGTCACAACCCTTCTTTTATGTTGTTTCGCCACGTCGTTATGATGTTTCAATAATGAAATAGTGTATTAGTTTCACTTACATTATGGAGTCTCATTAAAGTTTCTCGTATTCAACTCATAACTGAACCTTAGTGCTTGCGTGCCACCGATCAATGGTGAGAAAATAAAAGAAATGATGTTTTAATTTTATTTTAATATTTTTATGATAATTCCAATATCTATATTTTCTAGTCTACACTCACATGTAAAATTTATGTCCATTCTAGGAGAAAACCACCATTTCGTGTTCAATGTTGGCCTTTAATTTTTTATCTCCTCACTGGTTTAAATTATATTAAACCCACTCATACATTTTCTTAAATAAAAAAAATCCAAAATTTATATTCCAGGCTCGACGGGCCTCAAAATCATGTGTCTTTAGAGCATCTGTTCTTAGAATAATTCCATAAAATTTAATACAAATTAGGCAAAAATTACAAGATATTACATAACTTCCCAAATTTCTAGCATCACGTCCTCATAAGACAAAACCTAGGCAAAGAAAAAAATGGGGGTTCTTAGAATGAAACTAAGCCTCCCTCTCCCATGTTCTCTCTTATATATTCTTATGATAAAACTGAACATGAAATAGAGGAATAAACCATCCATTAAAGACCTTATCTTATCGATCCTCTATCTCCACCTGGAACTCCAAAAATACCTACCCATCATCAATGTCCGGCTCGCCCAAGTCAATGACGTGAGATGGGTCATTCACATAAATACTCAACAGTGACACGTGAAAAACATTGTGAATCCAGTTTATCTGTGGGGGGAAGTTATTGGGTGTATACAACCTCACCAACAATTATACAAATCTAAAATGGACTAATGAACCCCTAAGATAAATGGACTCCCTGACCAAATATCCGCAAAACCCATTTTTATGAGACCCGAAGGGACACATGGTCTCTCTCATATAACTACATGGGAATCTGTATCCTATCATAATATGTTTTTTGTCTTATCTGTGTATTCCCCATCTAATCCTAGATGATCTGCACCTTCTCATGGGTATCTCATACAGTCTTGGGAACCGCAAGTGTTGACCCCCATGGTCTGTCGAGCACAAAGGTGCTCTGCATGGAAGCCCATACAAGGCATAAAATAGTGTCATAAAAATGGTGGAGTGATTGATGTTGTAGTATGTGAACTCCACAATTGGAAGGTGTTCCTCCCAACTATATTGAAATAAAGTATTCAAGAATGAAGCATTTCCTCAAAGGTTGTAATGATATGCTCTGTCTGACCATCTGCCTAGGTGTGAAAGGCTATTCTCTAGAACTACTGAGTCACAAAAACCTCCTTCAATCCATTCCACAACTAAGATGTAATGAGAGCCTCATGATCTGAGATGATCGTTGAAGTCACCCCATGGAGCTGCACAATCTTTTAGGTGTAGAGGCATCCCACACCCTCTAATGACCCCTACTCCGATATGTGTCGAAAGTGAGCTGACTTGGTGAGATGTTCAATGATCACCCAGATAAAATCATGTACCATGTATGTATATGGTAATCCCATAAAGGATTTCATAGAGATACCATCCCACATCCACTCTGGTACCTCAATTTTCTTGTTCAGGACTTCTAGAACCTAATGACCAACCATTATTTGTTGACAAGTAAGGAATCATAAAACAAACTATCCCACCACTTTCTTTATCCGAGGACACTAGTACTAATGTTAGAGGTCCTGGCACATCTTTATCACACTAGGATGTACCACTAATGCTTATGTATCAAATTTCATCAACACATCCTCCAACAGTGTCACAGTTACTATAGTGAGTCCTCTAAAAAGAATGACATGCTCCCAAACAATATATTGTTTGTTATGTGCTTGTCCGGATGATATTTGGTCATGTCAGGCCTCTTTGTTTACATCCACAAGTTGAGCTTCTCAAAATTGATATAATAGTGGTAATGTGTTTATTGCCTGAAGGAAAGCTGATCCATCATCATCCTTGAAGGATATTTGCATCCCAGCTATCTAATATGTCGCCTCACTCAACAGTTGTAAACCAGACCACTTGCAGAGTGCAACATCTACCATGTTCCCCTTAGAAAGATTATAGACTATCTCATAGTCACAGTCTAGTAGGAACTACATCTATCACTACAATCTCATGTTATGTTCCTAGTATGAGAACATATGCCTAAGACTCTAGTGGTTGGAGTAGATGGTAAACCATTTACCCATCATGTAGTTCGACCACATCTTTAGGGAAAATACCACAACAACTAAATCTAGGTAATGGGTCATGTAGTTATGCCCATTCTTCATAAACTACCGTGAGCCGTAAGCGATCAAGGCACACACGTACGTCAAGACAAAAACCATTCCAGTCATTATTGCGTCAAATATGTTTGCGTACCCAACTCTATTCAATAGTATTCTCAAGATATTGGCACTCTTTAGTCTCACCCTCATCTCCTGAAAACACTTCTGGAACATCTTAATCCAGATAAAGGGTTGTCCCTTCCCTATAAATGCTGATAAAGTTACATATACTCTATAAAATTTGGGCATGTACCTCTGGTAGTTTCTAGCCAAACCCTAGAAAATATTCACCATAGTCTCACTCAGGTGTGGATCCCAAGAAAGCACTGCCTCTATATTCACACGATCTATTGTAACTCCAGCCCTCGAGATAACTTATCCTAGAAAGGGGACCCTTAGAATCTAGAACTAGAACTTCATGAGCATAATGTAAATCTGGGTATCTCAGAGTGTATCCAGGAAAATCCACAGGTGTGTAGCATGCTCCTCTTCCAACACTGAGTACACCATGATTTCATCAATGAATACCACCATGAAAGGATCAAGGTACGGTTTTTTATCCTATTCATTAGTCCTGTGAACACTTTATGGGAATTGGCTTTTCCAAATGGAATTGCCCAATAAAAATTGTGGCCATACTAGTATCTAAAACATTTTTTCGATACATCCCTATCCCATTCCAAAAGCTAGTGATAGCCTGATATGAGGTCGATCTTAGAGAACTACCTCACTCCCTTTATTTGATTGAATAGTTCAATAATCCTCAGTAGTTGATACTTTTTTTCACGGTCACCTGGTTCATGTGTCCAAAGTCCATGCATAGCCTTAAGGTATCTTATGCATTCAAGGAATATAAACCTGGGGTTGCATATGGTGAAACTTTTTGCCTCATGATGATATTCTCATAAAAGTACTCCAATTGTACCCTCAATTAATAAAGCTCTATGGGATCCATCCAATATGTTGTTGGGGATATCAGTGTAGTCCCAAGGTATGGGTCGACGTTGAAGTCTACCTCCCAACAATGAGTTAGTCTCAAAACATCCTTAGGCCAAACATCCTCATACTCCTGCACCACTAGAGGAAAGTATGGACTCCTCTCATAGACCAAATAGATGGTGAGGCTAGACAATTGGTGAGTTATAGGATAAACCCTCCTTCGATAAAGTCCATCATGTGCTGCAAAATTTATCCTTCATACTGGTAATGGAAAACCTGGTCCCATCCTCATGGACAAACCACCTTCTGAAACTAATATGTTCTATCTAATCATGTACGGTAGATGACTAGTCCACACACAAGATGATTTCATAAGGCCTCGACACCTCTACATTAAGATCCAATATGAAGCACTTTACTCCTAGAGTAATATCACACTGAGGACACTAGTGTGTAATTATCAAATCCCCTCTCGTAAATGCTTTTGGTCATGAGGATATAACCAAAAGCTCCACTTGAATCCCTGATCCTTGATTGAGGTCTGTTGAAAAGAAGGATTGACTAAAACATGTGTCAATAAGAATAGTAGAAAAGGTGGAGAAGACACAGATCATACCATTAATAATCTCCAGAGCACTGTGGTCATAAGACTCTGCCACCTGAAGTTGGGCTCTCCCCTATCACCTGGATCCCTGAGCCTATGGTGGAACACATAGGGTGGTGCTGGTAGAACCTCAAACCATCGTCCACCACCTATCGCTCAACCTACTCCCCTTCCATATTCTCTTACCAGTGGGCCACCTCATTCAAACCTATATATATACCTTGGATGTCCCTCGACCATCTGGTGATGATCAGTGCGTTTGGTTGGGTTGTCAAGTGCTCTAGGTCCCTCCCCACCGCATATGAAGTGGATCTTAGTTCCAAGCTGACATCCTATGCTTTGGAAGCCCCAGCCTTCCGACACCGATTCCTTGGGTCATCCCCTGAATGATATGTCCTACTTGAGTCCTTGCATCTTCTGTCATCTTCTCAATATGTGAGACTCTTCCACTTGTTGTATGTTGGTGGTTTTGTTTTTCTAAGTCTTATCTTCTAGGAAGCTCTCCGTAAGATGGTCTCACTCCATCACCCCAACCTGAGTGGGGATGCTGAGAGACACCATGGATGTCATAATCTCCAGTGTGAGTCCCAGTTCAAAGGTTTGAGACCTGAATAAAGGGTCATGCACCATGTCTATAGAGAAGAAATAGAGGTTGGTAAACCTCATAGAGTACACAAACACTGAAATTCTACCCTTCTTTAGGTGAGGCATCACCTGTATGAACACCGAGCATAAGGTAGTGGGGAAGAACTCCTCCAGAAAAAGAGGCTCAATGTTAGCTCAAGGGAGGGTCATATCATCATTAGTCTGAATCATAAAACTCCACAATCACCTTACCAAGACCAAAAAAAGGCTCACATCTAATATCTCCATCTAGTCAAGAGGTTTCTTTACAACGCTAGTAATTGGCATCACTGCCTCTAACCAGTCTGTAGCAACCTGATTATCAATCTCACCCCTAAAACATGGAGGTCTATATATCTATAACTCGTGCAAGGATTTCAGCATATTTTAATCCCTTAAAGATATTATCAGATGTAATTTTAGATCAAAGGGTGGTGGTAATGCTGGGGAACCACCCGGCGAGGCCATATCTAGCACAAGTCCATTAACTGACGCCTCATCGCTAGGCGGGTTTTCCTCACAGTCACGCATCAGAATTTGAGTTAGCCATCTGTGTGGAGGTATCCTAATTAATATCAATATAAAACATGATAAATATAATATACTTGGTGAGGTCACTATTATTCAAGAAGAAAAAAAGCAAAAACTGAATTTTTATATGATGCATGGATCCATTTTTTTATGTATAGAGTTAAAAATCCCAATTCAATGTCCAGGTGTATGGATAAGTCAGCCACCAAACCAACACTGGACTCCCCAGATCAAAAATATGAACTCAAAACATTTAACACTTTATCCAAAAAAATAATAGACTCTCAGTATTTGATATAAAACCTACAACCTCTGATACCACTTTGTCAAGACCCATCCAACGAGTCATGTGCCAAGACATACACCAGACTCGCCTCTGAAAGTCCAGGTGTTAGAGACTACCATCGAAGGTGTCAAACTTCAAGTGGGATGCATTTTTCTAGGTACATATAATCATGCACACAAAAAAACATCACAATGATGTAAAATTATACATTTATGACCCTAAAAATCCACTGATTAAAAGTACATATTGTAGAAAAAATGGGTTAGAATACAAACCCAACGAAATATAAAAAAATATAAATGTGAAAGGAAAATTTTGAATGTTGTATACTGAAAACCCCACTGAATGGGTAACTGTACAGTAGCTAATGGAAGCTATAGAAGTAGGCCCCTCCTACTTGGGATACTGGAAAACTCATCCACTAATGAGTATATTGGGTCAGTTGGGTCACAAAGAAGAAGATTCCCACTAACATAGGACTTCTATGTTACTTATCCCTTCTGATTATCATGGTTATTTTAGGTCACATAGAAGTCCCTTCCCACTGGGCCATTGTAGTTGATCCACAGAAGGTCTATTTTCAACAAACTTTAGGTCTAAACCAACCATAGGGTTTCTGCACGTAGTGAGCTTGTTTCTACGAGAAATTCACCTCAATCCAATAATCAAATTTCAACATCCATGAAATCATGCATATAGTATTCCATAAGATCTAACTCACTGTGGTTGTTCCAATGTCGCAAACCTCTCCTCAAAGAGATGCTCAGTTTTAATAATATTGGTGTTTTTTCAAAAAGGTGTTGTTTTGTTGTGGGTCTAGTGCGCCCTGGTCGGAATGACCTGACCTGACCCGACCCGAGATCCACTAACCCGATCAGTAGTTCACCCAAACAACATGGGTACACAAACCCTACCCTGCACTGGCCCCGCATGGGTCTAGCCCGGTTTCACCAATTGGACATGGGTCCAGCACGATTTGAGGGGGCGATTCCGGACCGTAGGATGACCCATGCCTTACCCGGTCCGCATTGTTAGGACATGGCTTGATGCAATGTCCAGATCTTCATGCCCTATAGGTAGTGCATGGGGCCAGCTCCTCCATCGTGATGGGTTGAAGGAGGCATATTGTGTCAGATGCAACCCGGTGCAGTTCCACGTATGCGGTACCCTGACTATGACATGTGTTTGTGTCTGCGCACCGCTAGACACCGTCACAGAGGTTGGTGGCTCATGTCACAAAACCTTGGCCCGAGACATCCATGGCACATCTTCTAGAACCCAATCATAGAGCACTAGTGGGTTTTTTTAGGGAATAGAGGGTTTCTCTAGTGGTCTCTTATTTGCACTGCTTGTGCCTACATCCTTATAGGGATGCCATTTTCCCTGCGATGACCTCGAATCCCCCATTAAGCCACTCTGAAGGAACAATCCCAAAGAACGAAAAAAAACACTATGTGGAAGGGAATGGTCCTTGTTCATGTGAGCCCCACCCTCCATGTTTAATTTTTAGAAATCATTGGATAATTATTTTATGTTTTGTATCAAAGTAATTATTCTCGTTATAGAAAACCTAAGAAAAAATCCTCCAGTAAGAACAAGCGTTCTGTGGATCAACCTATTTAGGGGTCGATCAACTTTCATCATTTTAAAATGAAGAGTGGGGAAACATGAAACCAATTAAACACCTAACTCAAATTTTTTGCTTTGTATTAGTTATATAGTCACTATGATTCTAGTTCTGTTTGAAGCCATTAGAATTTTTTGTCATCCAGTCCCGTTCATCGATGTGAAATGATGTCACTAGATATTTTTTTGTTATTTTTAATTAGTCTTAGGAGATTATTTTTTACTATAGGTTCATAAGAGGAAAATAAACATTTTATTCCCCAACGTGTTATCTCATTAACAAAGATACGTGTTGCAACATTTCTATTACGTTGTGTCCCTATGTCGTTACACTGTTTTAATAATGAAACAACATATCTGTTTCAATTCTATTAAAGTTATTCATTATAGGGGCTAGTCACCACATAGATAATGAACTATAGTGCTATCATGACACTACTAAATAGTGTGAAAAGTAATGAAAAATAATTCACATGTTATTTTATTATTTTTCAAAAATTTTGAAAAGTTACTTTTCTAGTCAACCCTTTATAGTAGAAGATAATTCCATTCTAGGAGAATCCCATTGATCTAAATTCAAAAGGAACCTTGGATTTTTTATGCAAGCACTGTATTAAATTTTAAGAAAACCCTCTTCCATGTTTAGTTAAATGATTAAAAATATAACAAAATTTTATTCTGGACTCACTGGGCCTCAGAATCAATTCTCGTCCAATCTTCTTGTTTCGAAATAATTATATATAACATAAAAAAATTATTTCACGGAAATTACGGGACATTATAGTAAAATTTATAGTCATAAATGATGAAATTTTTCTAATTTTAATTCACTTGGGATATGATGTATTGATAAATTCAATATTCTATCATTGTATTGATTATGATTGATTTGGTCAAGGATAGTATTATCATTCACATCATTGATTTTTTTTTCAACCCCCTTGAAATATTCAACTTCCTATAAATATTAGACATAGAATTTTTCCTAAATATAAATATCATTTATCAAGGAGATTTTTCGTATATAAACATTATATAATTTTTACACATTGTATATACATTCAATTTTATTTGATTTTTTGGGGAAATATAGATAAATTGGAATACTTTATATAATACTGATATTTTATGAGGCATATTGTTTATTAATTGAATTGATTATTCTATGTGGGGAATTACTTTGAATGGTAATGACATGTGGGGCCCAAAAATTAAATATCTCATTAATAGATCAAGTGTTTCTCAAGAGAAAAATAGTTTTACAAATAAAATTGGTTCCTATATATAGTTTTAATCAATCTAGAGGATAGATCCAGAAAGTAGAAGTTTTTATGTTCTTGAGACATGACATATGATAATTAATGATTACTTTCATTATGATATAGTATTTATTTTCCATGATATTTTCACTATGAAAATTACATGAATTCATTTCATTCTCATTATAATGAATAAATTGTGTGTGTTTCTAGTTTTATACCATTACTTGTTGATTATTCTGTATCGAGTTATTTTAATGTCATGCATTTCAGTTGCTAACCATTTGATATGGTTTGTGAACTTCCTTTATTTTTAATTGATTACATTGAATATGTGTATAATTATTTATTATTCCATAATTATTATTCCCATTGATTCATTATTTATTTTATTTTACTTACATTTACTGATCATTTTAGCTCATCCTTATTATGTTCATTTTCACCAGGACTCCCTGAAGTTTTATAAGAAATATAAGCATAGATACCCTAGATGAAATAAAGTTATCATCGAATGAAAACAAATATTATTTTTTTATTTAATTTGTAACATAATACTATTGTATATATCTTGATTACAAAGTCTACTAAACAATTTCATCCTTTATAACATGAATTAATTGTATCATATTCTAATTTAATTTTATTACGACACTGACTACGAGATTTCAATCGTCATGTCTCTATAGTTGGTATCAGGGAAGGTATTTTAGAATTCTTGGGAACTATATTTTAAAAACATAGACTATAGAACATATCACTAATATATAATTTTAGGAAAATTATTGAAGAACATTTTAATTTTTTATGTTAGATAACGATTATATGGTTTTATTCAATCACATCTTTGTTTGGATAATACAAGTGGATGTGGTTCTAACACAAATGTATCTAGGGGTGACAACTCTGAAAATATGTGTTGGTTCTGACTCAAGTGTAACCTAGTACATGAAAATAGGCCTATTTAAACACCTGGGTTGATACTCTTGGGGGATATTCCAAGGATAACTCATCTTTTTATTAAAACCCATTATAATGTTTTTGAATAGAAAAAAATAATGAATGGCCTAGGTTAAATTTTATTTGTCTCAGATTGAAGATAATGTGTCTAGATTTAGACCACCTAAAAATTATTATATGTTTTTTCTAATATGATAATAGATCGTCACACTATAGTTTTTTGTTTTATTAAATTAATTTATCTATAGATAATCTCTAGTCCTAGGAAGGAACTATGTGGAAATAAATGGATGAGGTATTTACGTATTGAGGTTTTATTGAAACTAGTAGTTTTGTTACTAATTTATGATTAAATTTCATGGCTTTAAATCAAATTTATTATCAAAATTATACTCTAATTTTATATAAAATAGAAAAAACACATTCCTGGTGACAACCCACAAATTATTTTAAGGTAGTGGGGCTTAAACCCTTGGACAAGGGATGATAAGGGTTTCATGCCTATAACTAACTTCACAATGCCTTAGTTAGTGTTTAATTATTTTTATTTAGAATATTTTATGAATAAATATTAATAATTCACCATTCTAATAACTTTTTAGGATTAGAGATTAATATATTAACTGTATTTAATTTTAAGAATAGATAGAGGTAAATTTAAATACATTTCACTCTTTTACAGGAATTATGATTCTTCAAAAAGAAATTTTATTGCATCAAAAAGGTCTTCATTATAGGTTTACCATTTAATAGAATAAGTAATTAATTAGAATTTTATATAAGAACAACTTGAAGATGTAATTATTTATATGAAATTGAAATATATCACGTAACGGTATTTCCTAAGGTAGTAAAATAACAGGTCACAATTAATATAAGGATTGAAAAATAAATATTATCCTAATACCGTAATTTTTATATTGAACCAATGGTATTTTAAATCATCATGGATTTATGGATTTGAGTCTTTTAATATTCCATTGATCATTTACAATTTTTTATCAATGGCTCAATCAACCATATAACAATTTACACTTTTTCCCTAATTTTAAATCTCAACATACCACTAATGTTCTTCTACCGAGAGACGTAGTTATACATTAGTCAATGTATTGTTTGTACATAAAATTCTCTCTTTTATAGATGATACTTTATGAATACTTCTTACAAAGTGGGATTTTACAATCAAAAATCTCAATCAATTTATTACAATGATAGATTTTAAATTATGAAGGAAAAAGTTATTTAATGTGGGTGGAATATAACACCCCAATAATTTAAAAATAGTAAATTTTGTTTAAAAGGATATAACTTATAGACACTTTATTTTATAATTAATGTTTTTAATATATTATATAGCATTCAATTAACAAAATATTGAGTTAGCTTGCATCTCACGTAACAAAGACTTTATTTGATAGCTTGTGTTGCACATATGACCGTGTATTTCTAAACAACAATATATAATTATAATATTATTATTTAATATAAAAATTTATAAAATATCAATTAAGTTAGTGATAATAAAATTAAAAAATAAAATCTGGAAAAATTCTTTTTATAAAAATATAAAACGATTTTATAATTTAATAATTAATTATAATTGAGTATGAAAGACCCAAATGAATATAAAAAGAAAATGTTTTTATACAAAGTATGGTTTTTATTCTAAAAAAATTAAATTAATTATTATTGTACAATGATAATAATAAAAATAATATATTATATATTCCGTCAAATATTTTTAATATTCATTATAGATATTTGATAGGCATAAAATAAGAACAAACAATATTTATGAACAAAAAAAATATTTTCTAATGAAAAATTTCCCACCGTTTAATGTTGAAATTTATTTAAAACATAATATATGGAAATTTTATAAATTTTATATATCAAAATAAAATATAATTTCTGAAATAGGAATTCCATAATTATATTATGGTTAATTTTTTTGTATTTTTCTAAGAGTGTTCTTGTTTTGATGAAAAGTGAAGAAATCTAAATTTTCATTACAAAAAAAATATTCACTTAATTTCTTAATAAAGATAATTTTTATGTCTTTTTGTTATGAAATATTAATTAGATAAATTTAATATAAATTTTTTTAATTAATTAAATTGTAATAATTTTAATAATTAAATTTCATATAAAATGTTTGATATATTTTGAACATTTTTACTATTAGAACACACTTTCTAATTTCCATTACTAGTTTAATTTAACATTAAGGAATGCCAATTATGTAATTGGAATTTATGAAAATGGATTCCACACTTATAATTATAAAAATTAATAATTTATAATATTTCCAATATTGTTTATTACAAAAATGATAAGTGAAAGTGATTGAAATTAATTAAAGTGATTAAGAGAAGAATTCGATTAATAAAGGACTAAAACTTATTATTATGGACAAAAATGACATAGAAAAATTTATGGATGAAATTTTGTGGACATATTTTGACCATATTCACCCTTGTTTCTATTTTTTATCATTATTTGAGCCACGTGAAATCGTAAAAACATGGGTCGAATTCCATTATTAAAAATTTATATGAATACCACTCCCCCTTAACTATAAAAAGGCACTCCACAATCCAACTTATTCAAACCACTAAATCCATTGGGATCATAAAAAATTTTCATAAATGATATACTAAAATCCCAACCTCATTCTATTATCCTCACCTTGAGAATAAATCAATTCAAACATTATCTTTTCAAACAATTGATTTTACAGCCATTAAATTCTTTGTATATCAAGATTATTGAATAAACTAATTATATTAAATATTATTTTATTTTTTATTCTAATATTTTGACATACACTTTCAAACACATCCATCAAATGGGGCACACTATCATCATTCATGCATATAGAAGATTAAATGTGTTTCAATTTTAAATCATTAAATATGAAAATGAAATTTAAGTTGCATTCATGGATACATACAACCTACCATCTCTATGAAAGATACATTTCATTAATTGTCAAAAAATATTATGGATTATTATAAATAAATAAAATATACATATATGATGTTTAAATAATGTTTTAAGTTATTTATATTTTCAAATCAATATCTAATTAATAATAACAAAAAATGACAAGTCAAGAAAAACTTGAAAAATAAAGTCATTAAGACCCCCAATAGTAAAAATTAAGAATGATTGTTAATAAATAGATAATAATACGTTATATTAAGTCAGTATATGATATTATGAATATTATTATTCATAATTTTTATGTCATTAACTTATTTAAAACATTAAAATATGAATTTAAATAATGTTCACCCAAAAGGAAACGCATGTTATGGGATTCTTGTATCACTTTTCTTTCTGTGAGGAATACCCCACTTTCACCACTTAATTCTTTTGTGTGATGTATATAAATAACATTTTTTTATCAGGAATAAATTTATATTATGGTCTTCCATTTTAAATTTTTTCTATAAAATGAATTATAATTAAAATGTTACCAAGTAGTTTGGTACATCGTCTCAATTTACATTCTTTTAGGAATACTTTATTATTGTGAATCGATTTTCCGATATATGGTGTACATAATTCCAAATTTGAATTTAATATCATTATAAATTCTTCATTCATTATATTATTGGTTTTATTTTGAATAATTTCAGTAATGGTTATTAATATATAGAGATAACCAAGTGTCAATGATGTTTCACAGCCCATTTCCTTTCATTGGGTTATATTACTTATTTGTTATCATTAATATTATATGATTATGCATATAATTACTTTGAATATATATTTACATATTTACACTTCTATTATGTGTATTTATATTTGATACTTGTAATCAATTCATTAATTAGTTTTCACAATAACATTATAACAATTTTAAGGGTATATTTCTTAATCTCATTATAATCATGATTTATTTTTATTGAAATTACATTAAATTAATCTCTTATGACCATTAATCTCTAACCCCTTTCGTTTTTATATTCCTCTAGTTTGCAATCCCTTTTCATTAAATATTATCATTTTATAACTATTTGTTACTAAAATATATTTATAAAATGTTATAAGACTAATGGTCTTCATTTCTCTCTTTAATAATAGGACTATGTTTTATTAAAATGTTTTTTACATTTTCTAAGTGATTTATTAATGACATTATTTCTGATTTTTACATTTTAAAATGATTTAGAAAGAATATTCATCACTTTTACTGAATATTGTTATTTCTAACCATTTTACCAGGAAAAAGTAATGTTCTTCTTTATGTTGTTTGGTATGTATAGATTTATCCAACGTTATTTATTTGAATATTTTTTAGGATGTATAAAATGTTAGTTTTTATTTTTTAAAATTGAATCTTTAGAAAAAGTATTTTTTAAATGTATTTCAAAATAAAAATGATTATTTCATTAAAAATGTATTTAAATTATATATTTATTTTATTTCTATTTTTCAATGAAAAAACTCATCATTTTTAGTACTCTTGGGAAATACTGTATTGATAATATCTTTATTCTTCGACTGGATAGTCAATGATTGATTTGGGAAAAGATAGTATTATCATTCACTTTATTGATTCCATTTTTAATCCCTTTTAAATATTAAATTTATAGTGATAATATGACTTTATGTTTCACCTAAATATACATGTAATTTATCATGGATTTATTTATTTCCTAAAATGCATATAATTTTTACATTGGGTGTTTAGTTTCATCGTTATCTTATTTATTGGGAAAATATTTAAAAATTAGTATCCCTTCTTAAATATAGATATTTTATAAGGAATATTATTTAATATGATGAATTATTTGGATATGTAGTGACAAGTGGGGCTCGGTTTTAATATAGATCATCGAAGCATCAACATGTAAAAATGAGACAAATTAGTCTAAAATATTAAACCGGTTTCCACATGTCATTTTAAAAAAATTAGTGGATATATATTGATAGTAATAGTTTTCATGTTCTAGATATATGACATCTAGTTATTATAAACTTACTTAATTTTTATTCACTATTTATTATTCATTATATTTTTACTATGAAAGAGTATATATATGAATTTAATTCTTATTTTATTGATTAAATTGTATTTTGTTCCAATTTATTTCCATTTTTATATTGATTCTTCATTATTAATTTATTTATTCGAAATGTATTTTTTGTAATTTATTTTTTCTATGTTGTGTGTTGTCATCCTTTCTTGTTTATTGATTATATTTCAAGTGTGTTTAATATTTTTCCAGGACATAATTATTATTCTCATTGATTAATTATTTCATCCACAGAAGATACCCTTACTAGAAATTAGAGCATACCCTTAATAAGTTTTCTTTCCCAAGTATTCCTTGAAGTGTACCACGACATATATACAAGGATACTATAGTTGGAATAATTTTATCCTTGAATGAAAAAATTTTGTTATTTGGGTATTCATTTCAAATACAATGCTCATAAAAGTATCTAGTTCACCAATAATAATGATTTATTTAGCCATTTGGAATTTGATTTACATATAAATCATTCCAATGTAATGGTATAATGACACCAAATTTTGGTTGTTGGGTTGTGGTCACTAAACATTAAATTATTTTTTATTATCATAAAATTATAAGATGATCATATACAAAATTAAACTAATTCCTTCATATAAAACCAAAATTTCTATGCTGAAATATTTTTGTTCATTTGGAATGTTAGAATAGCCCAAAAGTCCATGTGTTCAATCTATAGAGTAATGTTCCGTGTTTTTTCAAAAAAACCAATGCACATGTAGAAATAATAAAATGTTTTTTTCTAGAATTTATATAAAATGATTGTTCATCCACAAACATTTATAAAAAATACATTAATTTTCTACCCTTCTTATTATCTTATACTCTCTTAATAAAAATTTTATCATTTATTCATGTCCACTATAACGTGGATTCTATATATTTCTTGCCATATTCTAGTAGCAATATTTCTCAAAGAGAAATCTAAAATGATATTTTATAAAATTTATTCCACTTTTACTTATGTTATTTCATTGAAATCCCTTTATATAGAATAATTTCTTCCTTAAAAATAAATATAAATAACCCTATATTATACAGATAATAAACTATTTAATTAATCTTTATTAAATAATTTGTTACAATCAAGATAAAATCATTTACAAAATATTTTTTGAATGATCTTGTGATATATAGAAAATTATATAAAAAATCCATTCATTTAATAATACTAATTATGGAACGTATTATATTATTACCTCAATTTCAGTCCTATGGTTTTTATCATAGTTGATGTAAGACTACTAGGAATTATGGAATATTTTTTTCAGGAAAAAGACATACTAAAAAACCTTGTCATATTTTTCTAAATTATGAAATTTCCCAAAACATGGATGTGAATACAAACTAATTGATAATGGAGAGAAACACCTCATATAGAATATATATATTTAGAATCACATCATACACTTACTTGTATTGAAATGGGTCATATAACATGCCTAACTTCACATCATCATCAAAAACAAATTCTTACCCTATGTCATTATTGTTGATTATTTATAGAGAAAATTAATTTTTTATTTCAAAATAAAAATGGCATACATTCTTTATTAATAAAAAAATTCATTGATTAATTATCACATGAATAGATGTGATGGATAATTTAAAATGTCAGTAATTTTGGATAGTTGAAAATCCACAAGATATCCATCCCAATTAATTTCATTGATCTCAAGGGCGTGTTCTTTAATGAAAAATTCCAACATAATTGTTTATATCTTATCATAATTTATTAATAATAAAAATTTCAAAAATAATTTTCTCGGAAAATTGTTACTTTTACATTAATTTTATATGCCTAACTTTTTAAAAAAATACATGACTCTCATTGTTTTATTCTATATTTTTCATAGATCAGTTACACTCTATTAAGCATAGTTATTCTAAAATATGTGACGAATTATTTCATTTTAGTTTTATATTTAAAAAAGCTCCAAAATTATAATCACTATCATCATACATTATTTTCGATGTTATAATCGAATAAAATAATGATATGATAAGGGATAAATAAAAGTAAATAATTAATATTTTAAAATATTCTATTTTTTTAAATAAAATGAAATAGGTTCTTACTTTTCTAGAATATATCTTAATAATAATGTATTCATTTATAAATAATTAATAAATGATATTGAAAATCCAAAATATCTAGTGAAACTCATCATATCATTAAATGTTATAGGTGGAAAAAGTGATGATGTAATGTAAATTATTATCCCCACTTCATTTTTCTCTCTTTTAACTAATAATTAGGTATTATTTACTATAAAATAATATAATTCCCATCCAATACATGATGCTAAAACCCAAAAAAACACATATTTTTCTCTTTGAAAATATTAAAAAATTTCTATCATGAGTTCATAAAATGTTGATAGATTATTATATAACCAAAACAACATTATTCTATTTCCATTTTTAATATATGGGAAATTTAATGTTGACATTTTGTGATTATTTGATTCATTTAGAACTATTATATTTCCAGAATATCCTATTATAAAAAGAAATAAAAAGTCTTAACAAGACTATCAAGCATCTAATTTGTTAATTTCATTGTAAAATTATCATTATGTATTCCCCCATATATTTTACAATTATTAATTTAGTATCTCATTTATAAAATAATTTTTATTGGAATATTGTTTAACTCTTTTATAATTATATAACTATCAAAACACTCCCCTTGGGAATATCATATATTAGATTGGCCCATGAGCTGTTAGAAATGTGATATATTATCACTTTTTCAAAACATAGGTAATCATAGCATTGACAACATACAATATATTTGGGATTAACCTTTTTTGGAGTTCTATTGTTTATCTATCCACTTTTGATAGGTGAATTCCATTTATATTGATGTTTAACCATATTATGATTATATCTAAAATAATTTATGAAATAGTTGTATTATGTCAACCTAGAACGTCTAAAAAATTTCATACATGTTTGGAATCTAATTAGTCTTATATAATTTTATGAAGTGTCCCATTTTTCCCAAATAATGATTTTCTAGAAATATTTATAATTTCATGCTATAATTCCCTGTAAAGACCCGTAAATTCCAAGAAAAGTTTTTTATTAATTTTCTTTGGAATTTTTCAAGAACGCAGTTTCTGACGGAACCTGATTCCGAGGCCCAGTGTGCCCAGAATCATATTCCGAAGTTTGGCTCGAGTACGTTCAGTGAACAGACGAGCGAGTTTTTCTAACTTTTGAACCGGTGCTCGGAATCGAATTCTGAGGGCACTGATGGAATCGCAGTGCCGGTAATTTCTTAGAAACGCCTCTTTCAGAGTTGCATTTGCTCCGGTGTGGTTTTTAATTTTTGGGCTTAAAGTTAAGAAATAAAATAAATTGTACGACAAACATTATTTTACTTCACTTAAGCATCTTGGAAGCCACTTGAAGCCACTTAAAGCAGCTTAAGCTGATTCGATGCGGATAGGGTGCTATCCAGAAATATCCTACCCTCTTGGTAGGATATTTGTGAGGTGGGGCCCGCACGAGCCCCGCCGTTTTTTTCCACTAAGTAACGCACCCGTGAAAACCCGACATTATGAAAGTCAACTGACGTGTTTTCTAAATTTCTTAACGCGCCAATTAATTGGTCGGTTTCATTAGTCGAATTAATTAGGCGGTTTTATTCGTTGAATTAATTCGATAATTAATTTAATCGTTTCTTAACCTGTTTTCAATCCGTTGGCATAATAATAAAATAAGACCAACGCGTGACTTCGGAAAAAATTCTCGTTGAAATGTTTTGACAACATTGTGCCTTCATCCTCCTTCGCGAAGAACGCAAAGAACGCGAAGAACGCCATCACCCTCGGAGATTGACGACACTTCTTCCGAGGCGTTTTTCCCCGCAACGATCTCCGATCACCAACTGCTTGAGGTAGGAGATTTCGGGTTTCTTTTAAATCTTCTTTTTGGTTTATAACAACACATGGATTTAATCGATATAATTAAATCTTCATGTTCTTGAACCTCAGAGTTCGTCGACGTGTCACCTTCCGCGACGACGCGACGCCTTTCTGTGATGACGTGACGCCCTTCCGCGATGACGCAACACCTCTCCGCAACGCGACGATCGCCTCCTCCAGCGGCGATCAAATCCGCGAAGAATGCGCGTGCGACGACTTGACGAGGTAGGGGTTGTTGTGAATATTTTATATTCCCATGAACGTTTCTTTAAAATTAAAGAACCGGTTTCATATGAACAATTTTAATTTATTAAAATTGTTGTTTCATGTGTTGAATAATTCTACCGTTGTTTTTATGTAACGCGGAGGGTGTGGGCCAAACGAACAGGGACCGACAAACCTCCGCCGTTCTTCGTGGTTGTGCGAATTTGGCAGGCGAAGAAAAAACGTGACGCAAGGGTGATTTGATGATCCGGCAGTGAAGAACGGAACCCGGGAGGAATGACGGCGTATACGGGAGGGAAAACGGACCACCGGAGTAACTCCGGTGGCCCGTGGAAGCTACCGGTGGCTGGAGGCGGCGGCACCGGTGGCTGGAGGCAGCGGCACCGGTGGCTGGAGGCAGCGGAACCCCGGCGCGCCGCCGGAGAGGACCGCCGCGGCTGAAGCCATGGTGGCTACGGCCAATGGACCCGCGGCCGCGCGGGCCCAGTTCTTAGGCACGGGACGCGGCATAGCCGCGTCCATTGACTCCTGCGCGGCCCTTCGAGGGCCGCGGCTTCTTCCAACCCACGGGGGCGGCGCCCCGCGGCTGCCGCGTTGCTCGGCTGCTCAGCCGAGCCGAGCCGGGCCGCGCCCCGGCCGGGCTGGACCGGGTCCCGCTAGGCCGGACCGGGTCGGGTCGACCCGTTTCGGCGGACCCAGGGGGTCGGGCCGGGTCACCCCGGGCACAGACCCCCCGTTTTCGGACCACTTTCGGTCAAATGCCCGTAACATGAGAAACAGGCCTCCAAACGACTCTCCGTCAGCAGCAACGCGATCCTTGGATCGAGATGGTCGTTTCGGTATATTACTCTTAAGGTTTTAGAATACTTTGCGTTCGGCCAGGTTGGTTCGTACACGAGACCAACCGGGCCCTCAGAGCGGAAACGCTCATATCTTGAGATCCGGACTTCCGATTGACGTGCCGTCAACTTTGATGGATTCCTCTAAGTGAGACGAATGTTTTGGCTTACTCTGCTCGAGGTTTGGATGTCGTCGGAGTGTGGTCGGGTTGGTTCGCTCACGAAACCAACCGGGTCCCTCGAACGAAAAAGCAAATAACTTCCAGACCGGGCGTCTGATTGACGCGCTGTCTGTTGCGTTGCATTCCTGTTGACAATACAAAACTTTTGGCATCCTCCGCCCGAGTTTTGGATGTAGTTGGGTTATAGCCAGGTTGGATTGTGCTTTAAATCCAACCGGTTCCCTAGATCGGAGAAAGATGATATCTTTCAGACCAGACGTTTGTTTGATGAACCGTCAGTGGCATTGGTGATCACATTGAGAAATGGTCCCTATGATTATACCCTATGAGTTTTCGGGGTATAGTTGAGTTACGGCCGGACTGGTTCGCACACGAAACTAACCGGGCCCCGGGGACGAAAAGGCTAATAACTCATGGACCGGGCGTCCGATTGATGCGCCATCTGTTGCGTTGAGACACCTATGATGAGGCGGCCCTTTGAGATATTTCTTTGTGGGACCCTGTGATACTTGGAGTATCGACCAGTAGCTCATGGAGAGGACCCTCCCAGAGATGAGCGCGCGGAGTATAGAGACCGTGTAGCTGGCTGAGTCCTGACAACTGCTTGACCGACTCGACTTGGAGTGAGTCGACTAGCCCAATGTACGGAGCGCCCGGTATTTGGCGACAGACCCACGGCGGACGGAGCGCCCGGTATTTGGCCACAGACCCGCGGTACTCGACAGGAGGAGTACCTCTATAGGCTATTAGGGGGATCACCCGGTATTTGGTGACATACCCACAGTAGACGGAGCGCCCGGTAGTTGGCCGTAGACCCGCGGTACTCGACAGGAGGAGTACCTCAGCAGTTTTAGGTTAGTGAGCAGTACCTCGGAGTCGTGACAGGACCACTATACACTCTAGAGACGGAGCTCTTCAGCATTTACGGTTTTGATAATGGAAATCCTGGTTTGAGCTGAGTCAATGACCTTTGTGTTTACCTCTTGATTGAGATCGGTCACTTGATAACTTAGGTATATGTATGAGCATATACCTGGGTAGTGGTTATCTGTTGATTTCATAATCCTTGTGTTTCTCATGATTGAGATGGGTTACTCGATAACATAGTTATATGTATGGGCATATACCTAAGTTGAGGTTATCTGTTGAGATCTTCTCTGTGGTTATCCTTGTTGGTTTAGTGAGACCTTGAGGGTCGCAGGGTCCCTACTAAGTATCGTTATACTGACCCCTGCACGGGCTATGCCCGCACCTCGTTGTGTTGGTTGCAGACGACGGGTAGTGCTGACGGAGGCCGAGTGGTCGAGGACTGGACGGTACCCGGAGGTGGACTACACGACGAGCCAGTACCCGGAGGTGGACTACATGACGAGTCAGTACCCGGAGGTGGACTACACGACCAGTCAGTACCCAGAGGTGGACTACACGATGATACGACTCACAGATGAGGTTGACAGATGAGAGCGTGGAGGAGGCTATCTGTACCTACCCTTCAGGTAGGATCCGTGGTGGATGACCATGAGCTGCGCTATCTGTACCTACCCTTTAGGTAGGATCCGAGGAGGATGACCCATGAGCTACTTCCTTCTTCCAGCTATTTGTCTTTTTGATGTTGTACCTTGTTTAGTTATAGTTGTACTTTCTTTTGGGTTTGTATTCTGGCCCATTTACTTTTCAGCTTTTCTTTTGTACTTAGTGTTTTTCTTATTCTTGTACTCTGTGGTGTTTTTTTACTTTTATAAAGGTAATTCCTTCCCAGTTATCGGGATTTACGCCTTTGGTGCTAGTCGCCAGCCCCTGGACTATGGAAGGCAGGCTTGGGGTAGTCACGGCACGGGCCCCGAGGACGGGTCGTGACAAATTGGTATCATAGGATTTCGGTTCTACCGCAGAACATATAACTCTGATGTTTCTTCTGTAAAGCAATAGTGTTAAGAGTACCGAGTGTGGTTTTCAGTTCAGGGAGTCCAGTTTTGGTGCGGGCAGCCGACGTATCCATACACCAGGACCCTGAAAACTGATTTCTGACTTTGTGCACAAAAAAACTGATTGCGTGTGTGTTTTCCAGAAGTTTTATTTAAATGTCAGATCAAACCAGGTCAGCTCACCAGGGATAAACTTTTGACTGTGTCACGTTGTTTCTTTCAGGATGCATCCCCGTGGACGACTAGCTAGATCCCCGAGAGTGGTACGTACTGACAGCTCGCCGAGCGACGAGGCCTCAGTACAGGGCCCTATCCCAGTTGAGGCACCAGCGGAGGCACCAGCGGTACTACTACCTGTTGGGCCACCAATGCCACCAGCCCCAGCAGTAAAGGATGCACGTCGCTTGAGTGCACTGCATGAGTTCCAGTTCCAGAGGCCACCCAGGTTCCAGGGAGGGACGGACCCGCAGGCGGCTGAGGATTGGCTGGAGGCTGTGGTGAGAGTCTTCAGGCTAGTGGGGACGCCGACAGATTTCATGGTAATCCTTTCTGCCAGTCTTCTTCAGGCAGCAACAGGCAGATGGTGGAGCCTGTTTCTTCAAACGCATGAAGAGGTGACACTTATATGGGAAGACTTCGGGATCCTGTTCCAGGCAGAGTTTGTACCAGCCACCCTTTGAGCGGTGCGTATACAAGAGCAACTTCAGCTGCGGCAGGGCAGCATGTCAGTGGCGCAGTACTCAGGGAGATTCACATACCTCTTGCGCTACTCCACAGATATGGTACGAGACCCGTTCTTCAGGGCCCGAACCTTCGATCAGGGGATCAGGCGGGAGATTAGAGCTTCTGTTGTTTCTCACAGCATTCCGACGCAGAAATGGGTGTTGGAGAGAGCCCTCTTAGTAGAGTGTTTCCTTGCTGAGCAGTCTCCAGCAGCAGGACCCACCACTAGCCGGCTTGCGGCAGAGTCTTCTGTAGCAGGCAGTAGACAGATGATGCAGAGGTCCAAGAGGACCAGACCTACCGGTGGCCGACTGCACGACTCAGGTTCAGTTGTGCGGGGAAACCAGGGTGGAGTCAGAGCTAGACGTGCAAAGTGTGGACAGTGTTACTCCTACGGCAGAATTGGTCACATGGCACGGGGCTGTCCGACCCGCCATGCAGATGACCAGCAGTTAAATGAAGAACCTTAGAGGCAGAAGTAGAGGTTTGATCAGGGCAGACCGCAACGAGTAGGCGGCCATGGAAGAGGAGCTGGTCGTGTAGCTGGAGGTGGATGACGCTTCAAGATGTTTCCACGACCACCAAGAGCCCCCCCCCCCTCCCGACCACAGGGGACAGGAGGACATGGGAGAGCTCAGCTTCAGGCAGTTGAGGCCTATGGTCATGGAGATCCGGAAGTAGGTGGACAAGAGAGGAACTAGTGGATACGTCTTTTGTACTTCTAGTTCCATGTTGCTATTTTATTCGTGTCTTTGTACTATGAGCTGCAATAATAAAAAGACACTTATCTTGTGATGTTTGCTTTCCTGTCCTTTTTGTTTGGTTGATACTGAGTGGTCCTGGTTAAGACTGTTGACTTGGCCCTCACTTTTGATATTTCTTCTGGAGGAGACCCAGTGACCTCACACTGATGCCGACAGTGTGACCCGACCCTTGGAGGATAGAGTGACAGTTGGATCTCTTAGTAGTTACGTCGAGGCCTAAAGACGTCATCCATGGCATGAATGCATCATTCATGTCAGGATTGACTGTATTAGGCAATGAATGTGGTTCATCCAGGGGATGAGACCAGATTTCTCTTATCGGAAAAGAAGAAATCATAGCAGCTCTTATGAGACTAAATAAGGTCCAGGTCATCCAAAGAGGATGAAGACTGCACAGTGCAGTAAGAAACAGGAAACCGGTGCCAGTCTTAGAGACTCGGGCATGTTAAATGTTTCAAGAAGTGGAAGCTTTAAGGATAGATGAGTCTGCGAAGCAGCGGCCGTGGAGGCAGATCTAGGAGAGCAGTATGAGGTGGTGTACATCTTAACATGCTATAACCACCCGCCTTAGTTATCCCTGCCAGGATCAGGGAGCTGGAGGGCGGTGGAAGAGTGCGGCTGCGTGCGGTCAAGGAATGTGACCCAATGGATCTAGAAATGATTCAAGGGACAGTCTGTGTCCACTACTAGCTGCTGTAGTAACGGATGTCTATATGAATCATTCCTTGCTTTCACAAATCTTGTTCCAAACCTAGAGTTTCCGGTAAGCTGTGGACTTGACCCCCACGTCTGGAGATACCTTGGGAGGATACTTGATGATCACACTAACACCGAAGGTGTGGTCAGATCCTCGAGGCAAGAGTTTCGGTTGGAATCTCTTGGTGGCAGCGTCGAGGCCTTACGACGTTGGTTTGAGTATGGACTGGGCAATCATAGTTCATACAAAAATTGATGGTATTAGGCAAAAAGTTTGTAGTTTAACTACGACGTCAGGATGGGTTTTCCTTGGTCGGCAAAAAAGGAAACCCCAGGCAGCGCAGGGTAACTATTTCACAGGAGGGTGCGACCGATCACTCTTGAGTCGGTCAACCTTACCCTCGTAGCAGCAGTCGTTTTGAGTTCCAATTCTAATAGGAAATGGAGACCTCTGGAGTTCGAGGATGATGATCACGTCCTTATACGGGTCTCACTTCGACGAGCTTTACGGAGATGTGGCCAAGGTGGCAAGTTATCTCTGAGGTTCACCGGACCTTTCTTGGTCCTCAGCTGGGTAGGCGAGGTGGTTTACCGCTTGACCCATCCACCTCAATTGCCCCAGGTGCACGACGACTTGCACGTATCTCTACTGAGGAGATACATGATCGACTATTCGCATATCATCGACCATGAGGAGCTGGATGATGGCGATGGAGTGTCTTTTACGGAGGTTCTAGTGGGAATCGAGGATCGACAGGAGCGGATCCTTCGAGGACAGCCTATTCCTCAGGTGCACTTTCACGGGCAGTACAGAAACCTCCGGGTGAGCACATGGGAGCGGAAGGCTCAGATGCGTGCTCAGTACCATTTTTGTATCCCTAAGTTTGTGGTGAAGCTTTACGGGGACATAAATCCCCATGGTGGGAGTAATGTAAAGAACCGTAAATTCCAAGGAAATTTCATTCTTAATTTTCTTTGGAATTTTTCAAGAACGCAGTTTCTGACAGCACCTGATTCCGAGGCCCGGTGTGCCCGGAATCATTTTCCGAAGTTTGGCTCGGGTACGTTCAGTGAACGGACGAGAGGGTTTTTCTAACATTTGAACCGGTGCTCGGAATCGAATTCTGAGGGAACCGATGGAATCGCTGTTCTGGTAATTTCTTAGAAATGCCTCTTCCGGAGTTGCGTTTTCTCGGGTGTGGTTTTTAATTTTTGGGCTTAAAGTTAAGAAATAAAATAAATTGAACGAGAAACATTATTTTATTTCACTTAAGCCGCTTGGATGCCACTTGAAGCCACTTAAAGCAGCTTAAGCTGAGTCGATGCGGATAGGGTGCTGTCCAGAAATATCCTACCCTCTTGGTAGGATATTTGTGAGGTGGGTCCCGCATGAGCCCCACCGTTTCTTTCCGCTAAGTAACGCACCCGCGAAAACCCGTCATTATGAAAGTCAACTGACGCGTTTTCTAAATTTCTTAACGCGCCAATTAATTGGGTGGTTTCATTCGTTGAATTAATTGGGCGGTTTTATTTGTTGAATTAATTCGATGAATTAATTTAATCGTTTCTTAACCTGTTTTCAATCCGTTGGCATAATAATAAAATAATACCAACGTGTGACTTCTGAAAAAATGCTCGTTGAAAGGTTTTGACAACTTTGTGCCTTCATCCTCCTTCGCAAAGAATGTGAAGAACGCAAAAAACGCGAAGAACGCCGTCACCCTCGGAGATTGACGATGTTTCTTCCGAGACGTTTTTCCCCGCAACGATCTCCGATCACCAACTGCTTGAGGTAGGAGATTCTGGGTTTCTTTTAAATCTCCTTTGTGGTTTATAACAACACATGGATTTAATCGATATAATTAAATCTTCATGTTATTGAACCTCGGAGTTCGTCGACGCGTCACCTTCTGCGACGACGTGACGCCTTTCTGCGATGACGCGACGCCCTTCCACGAGGACGCGACGCCTTTCCACGACGCGACGATCACCTCCTTCCGCAGCGATCAAATCCGTGAAGAACGTGCTTGCGATGACTTGACGAGGTAGGGGTTGTTGTGAATATTTTATATTCCCGTGAACGTTTCTTTAAAATTAAAGAACCGGTTTCATAAGAACAATTTTAATTTATTAAAATTTATGTTTCATGTGTTGAATAATTCTCCTGTTGTTTTTATCTAACGCGGAGGGTGCGGGCCAAACGAACACGGCCCGACAACCATCCGTCGTTCTTCGTGGTTGTGCGAATTTGGAAGGCGATGACAAAACGTGACGCAAGGGAGATTTGATGATCCCACAGTGAAGAACGGAACCCAGGAGGAACAACGGTGTAGATGAGAAGGAAAACAGACCACTGGAGCAACTCCGGTGGCCCGCGGAAGCTACCGGTGGCGCCGGCTGCCGGAGGCGGCGGCGCCCCGGCGCGTCGCCGGACAGGACCGCTGCAGCTGAAGTCGCGGTGGCGGCGGACAACGGACCTGCGGCCGCATGGTTCGGGTCGAGCTGGTTCGGGTCGACCCGGTTCGGTGGACCCAGTGGGTCGGGCCGGGTCGCCCCGGGCCCAGACCCGCCGTTTTCGGACCACTTTCAGTCAAATGCCCGTAACATGAGCTACGGGCCTCCAAATGACTCGTCGTCAGCGGAAATGCGATCCTTGGATCGAGAGGTTCATTTCAATTTATTACACTCAAGGTTTTGGAATACTTTGGGTTCGGCCGGGTTGGTTCGTACACGAGACCAACCGGGCCCTCGTAGCGGAAACGCTCATATCTTGAGCTCCGGATGTCGGATTGATGTGGTGCTAACTTTGATGGATTCCTCTAAGTGAGACGGATCTTTTGGATTACTCTGCTCGAGGTTTGGATGTCTTCGGAGTGCCGTCGGGTTGGATTTCTCACGAAACCAATCAGGCCCCTGGAACGAAAAAGCCTATAACATCTAGACCGGGCGTCCGATTGACGCGCCGTCTGTTGCATTGTGTTCCTGTTGACGATACGAAACTTTTGGCATCCTCCGTCCGAGTTTTGAGTGCAGTTGGGTTATAGCCGGGTTGGATTGTGCCCGAAATCTAACTGGGCCCCTGGATCGGAGAAAGATGATATCTTTCAGACCAGACGTCCGTTTGACGAACTGTCACTGGCGTTGGTGATCACGTTGAGAAACGGTCCCTATGAGTATACCCTATGAGTGTTCGGGGTATAGTTGAGTTATGGCCGGACTGGTTCGCACACGAAACCAACCGGGCCCCGGGGACGAAAAGGCTAATAACTCACAGACCGGGCGTCCGATTGACGCGTCGTCTGTTGCGTTGAGACCCCTATGACGAGGCGGTGCTTTGAGATACTTCTTTGTAGGACCTTGTGATACTTGGAGTATAGACCAGTAGCTCATGGAGCGGACCCTCCTAGAGATGAGTGTGGGGAGTACGGAGACCGGGAAGCCGGCTGAGACCTGACGACTGCTTGACTGACTCGACTTGGAGTGATTCGACTAGCCCAGTGGACGGAGCGCCCTGTATTTGGCGACAGACCCATGGCGGACGGAGCGCCCAGTAGTTGGCCGCAGACCCACGGTACTCGACAGGAGGAGTACCACTATAGGCTATTAGGGGGAGCGCCCGGTATTTGGCGACAGACCCACAGTGGACGGAGCGCCTGGTAGTTGGCCGCAGACCCGTGGTACTCGACAGGAGGAGTACCTCAGTAGTCTTAGGTTAGTGAGCAGTACCTCGGAGTCGTGACATGACCACTGTACACTCCAGAGACGGAGCTCTTCAGTAGTTACGGTTTCGATAATGAAAATCCTGGTTTGAGCTGAGTCAATGACCTTTGTGTTTACCTATGGATTGAGATGGGTCACTTGATAACTTAGGTATATGTATGGGCATATACCTGGGTAGTGGTTATCCGTTGATTTCATAATCCTTGTGTTTCTTATGATTGAGATGGGTTACTTGATAACTTAGGTATATGTATGGGCATATACCTAAGTAGAGGTTATCTATTGAGATCTTCTTTGTGGTTATCCTTGATTTTTTAGTGAGACCTTGAGGGTCTCGGGGTCCCCACTGAGTATCGTTATACTCACCCCTGCATGGGTTATGCCCGCACCTTGTTGTGTTGGTTGCAGACAACGGGTAGTGCTGACGGAGGCCGAGTGTTCGAGGACTGGACGGTACCCGGAGGTGGACTACACGACGAGTCAGTACCCGGAGGTGGACTACAAGACGAGTCAGTACCCGGAGGTGGACTACACGACGAGTCAGTACCCAGAGGTGGACTACACGACGAGACGACTCACAGAGGAGGTTGACGGATGAGAGCGTGGAGGAGGCTATCTGTACCTACCCTTCAGGTAGGATCCGTGGTGGAAGACCAGGAGCTGTGCTATCTGTACCTACCCTTCAGGTAGGATCTGAGGAGGACGACCCAGGAGCTGCTTCCTTCTTCCAGCTGTTTGTCTTTTTGCTGTTGTACCTTGTTCAGTTGTAGTTGTACTTTCTTTTGGGTTTGTATTCTGGCCCATTTACTTTTCAGCTTTTCTTTTGTACTTAGTGTTTTGCTTCCGCTTGTACTCTGTGGTGTTTTGTTTACTTTTATAAAGGCAATGTCTTCCCAGTTATCGGGATTTACGCCTTTGGTGCTAGTCGCCAGCCCCTGGCCTATGGAAGGTGGGCTTGGGGTAGTCACGGCACGGGCCCCGAGGACGGGTCGTGACATTCCCATTTAATGTTTTTGAATCATCATGATTTTCACCATTTGGATCCATTTTATTATCATTAAATTTAGATTTATTTTTATTAATAATATCATATTACACATATTTCCTAACTATTACTTCCATTATATAAATTATCCATTATAATTTAACCTTATCACTATCATTTTTATCGTTAATGTGATCATTTAATATGGAATAAATTGTATCCAGTAAAAAATAGAAATCAATATCATGTGGTTACTTTAGATAATTAAAAAAAATAAAAAAACGAATTATTTTCTTCTCCCAAAAAAGTAGGGAGTATTCTTGGGAATATTATTAAAACCTGCAAGAATACAAAATAATTGTGTTTCAAAAATATTCATCACATCCTCATTTCATTAAATGTATCATATCAAGTAATTTTTTAGATGTCTGAACCTTATAAATATAACTATATAGTGACATATAATAGCCATGGTGTATGTGAGTGATCTATTATATAATTTTATTTTCATATTTACGGGTTTTAACCCTATCTTCTTCGGATATTTAAAAATTTAATGTGTAATTAGAGTGATACAGACTGCTAAATCCTTAAATTATTTGAATGTAACATTATAATTAATTAACATAGTGTTTTAAATATTTATCCATATTTATTATTTTATGGGATCTATCATCGTATGATATTGTATAAATATTCAATGAGTTCCCAAATGGAAAACTATTATATAATATTAGTATTTGAGATGTTATTGTTCAATAACATTGTACAACATTTTATTTTCAAATGTGGCTCTAAAAATGTAATTTGAAATAAAATTCATTGGAATATTTAAAAATCCTCTAAAAGTACATGTCTTTAAATTTTTTCCTAATCCCATTCTATTTGGTAAATGGTGTTGATTTCCCATAATCATTGGAATCACTTCAAACCAATTTGATAATAACTATACCAAATATCTTCCTTTTAATTTTTAATTTGGGGATCCATATATGCATCCAATTTTATTATTTGTTAATATAATGTTCCTCCAAATTTAGTTTATATTTAGATCATGGTTCTAGATCCTTTCCAAATCCCACAACTTTCACCTCATAATTTCAATTCATAGTAATATCACTTATTATAGTAATTTTAATTAAATAATATATTTTGGTTTTACCTTATATTCTTGAAAATTTTCCATTATCTCTCATTGTATATTTATTTTCATGATTCAAAATATTTAATTATAATATATCTATACATTCTTGATAATCATGGATTAGATCGTCTGTTCTTAAGAAATACAAATGTGTTCATAGAATAGAGTCATTAATATTTCATTTAAAACCCTTGATCTTCATTATCTAAATGAAAATATATTTTTACATGAATCATGATCCATAGATACATAAGATATATTCCCATAAGTATTCTAGTTAATTATGGCTCCATATATACAATTTCAATTTCCTTGATAATTGCCATTTCAATCTTGATTAAATGATATTTTCTATTTCCAATACAAACTTGGGTGATTATTTCATCATGTAATATTGTATTTTGATAAAGGGATATTTTTTAAGGGAACTCTCTCTTAGTTATAAATGTATCCAACATTCTCAAAAATTGAAAATTTTAATTCTGAAGCTAAAAAATCAAACATAAAAAAATATCATTATTATGGGAAAATGATCGAATATTAAACAATTATATCAGTACTTAATATATTATGAAACCGGGCCTTTAATTTAACTTTTCAAATTATAAATTTATCAATAGAACTGTAAATTACTAATAAAAATTTAAAAAATCCTCTAATGTTGATAATTACCTTTTTTGAGTTTTCTTTTAGTATATTCTATTGGTTTGTTAATTCCCCTGTAGTATTTCACCGTAGTGAACTCCTACTACTATATTCACCAATGTATGTCTGATTTCAATAATATCTATATAAAAAACTATATCAATAGGTTGTTGCAAAAATTTTATGGGGTTATTAATAAAAATGTATTGTATTATCGATTAGGACTCAAGAATGGATTTGTGATCCTTTTGAAAAAAATTCATGATTTTTTATCCAATCTATGATATTTTGATTTGGGATAAACCACTGTGATAAAACAGTGAAAATATCTTGTAATGTTTTTAATTTATCATCTCTTTATTAAAATTTCTACATCCTCAAAATCTCATTTATATGATTGGAAAATCATTTCAATAATAATTCATCTTTACTTGCCCAATTGTTCTTGAATATTGAAATGGAAATCAAAACTCCATAATTAATTCTATATTATACACAAATTGTAGGCTATAGAAAATTGGAAAGTGTTGTAAATGTATGTTTTTTAGATTAAAGTTTCATGAATTTTGACATTGAGTGATTCATGAAGGATATACATCAACTCTAGTGACATTCATGTCAATGATCCTTTGGTTTATTTATTTATTATATTGAAATTCAAGTTCAAAACACATGATTTCTTTATTCATTCTTCTTAAGAATTTTTTTTTGACAACAATTTATTTATTTATTTTTCTATTTCATATATTTAGAATCTCTCTATTTTTTTGTAATGGATTTATGTTTGGACTATGACTTAATGATTGTATAAATGTAAAATTTACTAAAAATTTATAAATCAAATATACTTTTGAATTCAGTTGAATTTTTATATAATTATATTTAAATTTAAATTTAAGAAATATATTCAATTTAACATTTCCCAATAATAATGATATTCATTATTCATGTCTGGTCATTTAGTTAAAATAAAATTCCTCTATATAAAATGGTTATTTATGAAAATATATAAGGATATACACCAACTTATCTCTATTGGGAGACTAAATAAATTTAAAAGTATTTTATTTATTTCCTATGAATATGATTATTTATTTGTGAATTTATTTTTGTGACATAGTAGTACTAGTTATAACCACTTGAGTATTAATATATAAATAGGATTAATAAATCAAAGTACTCATATATCTATAGAATGTGTGTATAATAATGGGATATCATTTATTGTATAATAATTTTAATCAATTAATAGGAAAATCATTATCAAGGAACTGAAATCTATTCTACCATGTTCCTTCTAAAGTCAATATTTATAATCGTAGTGTAATTATTGTTCTCTATGAAGTTTCATGTGAAAAATGCACTAATAGATTTAACATATCACATTTCAAACATTTATTAAATTCACTAACTATGAATTCATTATAAAGACCACATCCATAATATTTTTATGGTATATTTTTTTTTCCAAAAACAATTATGGTGTCAGTAGGTGTGGTATTATGTTTGAGTGTGAACATCAATTACGTAATGTCTTAATATATTGTTCCAATTCTGAAGGATGCTGACATGGATATGATTCTTGTGGTGGATTAGTATGCATTTTCCTATGAGATACTAATTATTTTGTTATGAAGTGAATTATTATCACTTGACATAGAATATTTCAAAATAATAAAACCTCACAATGATGATTATGGTAAATATTTTTTTGACCCTTCCATGGTATTTTTTAGTGACCACATGTTTCATAGACATATGAAAGATAAAATTTTAAGATTATAAAACCTCAATATTATTCTCTCTACAAACTATCGAGGTATCAGTGGTCCTATTAAATCTATGAATCAATGATTGTGAATTAATAAGAAATAAAAATGGTGAAGGTGGGATGTTGTAGAGTAGTCGATGTAATCATAATTTTTGGTACATTACTTATTTTTATATGATTTTGTGAAATGTTATTACATCATAACCAAGTCTCTATGAAAGTAATTGATATAATTGAAAATGTAACATTATCATTAAATCCAACAAAAGATCCTATAGTTTGTATAGAAGTGTTGATCTTAAGAAAACAACTATATGATTTCTATGACATAATATTTTTAAAATATTATAAGTAACATCATTGATATTCATTGATATGTGTCACATTCCACTCCACATTTAATTCTCATTATATATTTAAAATATTCAAAATAATTTTACTAAAGAAATTGAATTTTATTAAAAAAAATTATCAAATGATAATTACATAACTAAAACTAATATAATATTTATTAAGATAACATAATTTAATAATACTAATATTATATTAAATGAATATAAATATCATATAAAATGATTTGGAATTGGTAAATATACATTTTCTCAATTCAATATATATGAAATAAAATTATCTTTAAAACTGTGAAATAATATCCATAATTACTTATAAATTAAATTATGCATCATGAATTCATAAAATAATATTTGGTGTATAGTCTCTTAATTATTATTTCATTAATGAAAAATTATAAATTATCAACAAAAATATTATATGATATGTTTACATCCCTGTTGACATATAGTGAATAATTTTTTCACCTTCCCACTTCATGATTATAAAAGGTTACATCTAACTTCTAGAATCACTATTATATTTTTCAAATTGATTAAATACATTAAATCCCATTTTAATTTTCATAGATCTTAATTATTCAATAAGGAAAACCACCAATGTGTATTCAAGGTCATATATATCCATAACATCCACATATTTATTTACATATGGGAATTAATCAGTTGTTTAGAAACTCATAGAAAACTCACTGTGAAAAACCAATCCATTGTATCAGACCAACTATACATTTCAATTTTTAAAAATTAATAAATCTTGTTAATTTGAGTCTCTTCAATTCCATATCAACAAAAAAAATTTGACATTGTCTCATAGAACACTATTTTCATATTATAATGTGTCTAATTTTATAGTCATATGTTGAATCTCAGTCAAACTAGTTAATTATATGGGATGCATACATTTTTTCAAACTTCTTGTATACCATATTATCTATTTGTTCCTTAGTCATAAAAACCAATTTAAAATCATGTCTGTATTGTCCTGGCCTACCTTACCACCAAAATAGATAGCTAAATAGTTTGCCACCTGACCTCAATCATATCTCCCCGTACGCCAGAGGATACTGACTAGCAGTGAGGGTCTCAGGAGGTTAATGTCGGGATACAATACCCTCATATCATATTTTTCACAGAAGTGTAATAGTATATAAATAGATCACAACAATAGATGTAGTAAATATATAACCTAGAATCTGAATGATATTATGTTTAATTTAACAAAAAAATCAACACCAGTTTATACAATAAGTGAATACATGACATTGTGGAGATACATGTATGAAAGTATTAAACAAAACAACATGTGTTACATTTCACTAAAAATAATAATAAAATACATAAAATCTCTATGGGAAATTTCAATGATAATCTTGATATAAAGATAAAAAAATTTCTCTTAATTCCTTGGTACACGCTAATACATCAATCATCCTAGATCATGTAAATATATGGTATACTCACGTACCAAGGGTACCCAATCAGGGTGTGAGATATTATCTCAGTAGGCCAGAAACCCCTAGTTCTTTTCCAAAACTAGAAACTGAATAATAATTAAACAGTGTGGATGTATATAAATGTAAAAAAATTTGAAAAAATAAACTAAAAATTATCCAGGTCCCTATGGGACACTTGATAATGCTACTTTGTTTTGACTCGGTGTTTGAATAAGAATTTGAACATGAAATATATATATATATAATATATAAATAAACATTTATTTTATATTCATTTATTGTATTTTAAATTTTTTAACTATAGGGTTCTCGTGGAATCCCATACCTAGATACTAACTCCATATCATATTGGAGCCTAAATCATCCCATAGGTAATATCGTATCTTAAAACCTGCTTCGACTTTGTAAGTGATCAATGTTTTCCAAGGTGTTATTATATCTCACCACCTGATTCAACTCATGTTGGTGCTTGAATTATTCACATGTGAGCCATATCATGGAGTGTTTTGTAGCGTATAATGTAATAAAGCTCATACAGTCCCTCAAAAATAAATATTTCAAGAATATAATGGGTGTTGAACATCATTTCTATCACCTCGATAGACATTTACCGCATATTGTCTCTATTGTACACATAAATCTGGGTTAGAACGCCATTTCTAATAGATAAATATCATATGTTCACATGCAGAAACATTTTTTTCACACGTAGTCACTAGTGTATAATGTCATGTATAACAGCAAAAAACCATTTTTGCACACACAGTCGCTTTAGTGAACAAGCAATAACCAGTGTATAATGTCATGTCTTACACCTGAGAACCCTATAGATCTATCACTAGCATAAAACATCAAGTATACCCCACCTTCAACCATATATGTATATAATCATGAGTATAGAATTTCATGTCTATAACACAATCAATCACAACCATTAATTAATTATAAACCTTATTAATCCAATCAAAAATGTTAAATCCACAATTATATAAATAATCACATCACTTTTAAGTGATTAAATAATTGATTAAAACTCAAATAAAAACTTATAATAATTAGTCTAACAATTATTTATTACCAATTTTCAATTAATTTTAGATAATTAACATGTCATGTTGTTGTCCTAAATTCACAAATCTCAATATTAAATGAAAACCAAATGTACCCAAATCTGTATGTGATAATCAATTCATCAATTAATTCAAAAATCATCAATTCCTAAAATCCCATAATTGATTCTCAAATTAATTATCATGTTTATTGGGTCAAAATTCCCATAAATATATAATGACTGATTAACAAATAATTATTAAAATTAATTAATTATATTTGGAAATCTAATTTATTAAAAAATATATCAATTCTATATTTTATAAACATATTCAAAATCACAACTATGGGAATTGAATTTTAGACCACCAATATTTAAATCTTACCACATGGGTATACCTACCCATTAAATACAATTGAGTATAATTTATTTCAGAAAGGTATACCCACCCATTAATCAAATCTAAATTTAATAGAACCATTTAACCTAAGAAAATCACCATTAAATGGTGGAAGAACATCTCTAAAATATGTAGACCACATTATTTTAATTTGAAACAAGTTACTCTAACTAGGAAAGCATTGGAAACCCACATATTATCTAGACATAAAAAAATAAGTTTCTTCTCATTAAATTTTTAGATTGAATATATCTCACCTTCAATTGAGGGTTTTTATAGAAAAAAATATGATTTTTCACTCTAACAAATCATATTTCACAAATAAGATGTTTAGTTCAGAATTACTGTCGAATTTATCAAATGACGTTAATAAACTAATACTACATTTTAAAATAAAAGTAAATGTTGAGGACCCTAACACAATGAATTTATAAACCAATGGTTTCTAACTCAAATATTCGACCACTCACATGCACACACTTATATATATATATATATATATCATTAAACTGTTAGAGGATTTCTTGGTTCCATGAGGGAAAACACATACAATATATATATATATATAAATTTATTTATACATATATAATAGGTGTTATCCCCACCATAATAGATTACACCATCATACAAATAAATCATGGCCCTCACAACTACCTTAACAATCCTAAATTAGGGGGAAACACAATTCATTCGTTTATAGACATACCCCAAATTGACAGTGGCGGAGATAATAGACACAAAATGCCTTTCCTTTGGTGGGAGTTTCTGAAATACTAACCAATGAATCCCAGGAGGCCGTTTTCATACCCAAAAAATGATGAAAAAAATTCAAAATATGGATAAATCCTTAACTTAGGGTTTTAGCCAAAATGATTTGGGAAACAAGGAGTCTGAAAAATCACTGGTAATCATAAGAGGAGGGAGATGATACACATACGATGGAAATTAAAAGGATAATTGAGAAGAAAAATAGTGGAGTCAAAGAATTAGAGAGTGAACCTGGAAGGGGGTCATGCACTGTAGGGTTTTGGATAGGGGTTCGCATAAGGTGGGGTTATTTAGCCAATGGGGGTACCATCATTGGAGGTCCAGCTGAGGGAGCTCATGAGGATGGTGGTTGTGGCCAGGAGGAGGATCTAGAGGGGATCTAACACATGTAGGGGTCGACTATGGGAGGGGTTCATGCAATGGTTGAGGTAATGAGAGTCTCTCCATTAAGTTTTCTAAAATAGTAAAATGAAAAAAAGATGATAATAATAATCATCATCATCATCATCATCATTAAAATTTTTATTATTGACATTAATGATTTCATTACTATTTCCTAAATTAACCTTCATCATTTTTATCAAATATTATGTCTCACTTTAATTGTATTACTTTTTATTTCCTTAAAATGACACAGAGTACTATACTTGCACTTGAAATAAATATCTACAGCTTGGATTTAATAATCGCCCACCCTGTAATTTCCATAAAATAAAAAAACCCCAGCAAAAAGAACAAGTCCAAAACAATGGTTTCTATGATCTTTCAACCATAAAACTTCTCGACACCAATAAGCCTTCAGGGACTATGAAATAATCACTCAAACATCAATGGTAGTGAAATATTTTTTGAATGGTCTTTTTTCATTTCCAAACTTGAAACAAATTTTTAACCATCTCATAATACTAAGGTACTATAACCTTTAAAACCCAATCAAAATCTCAAATTTCAACCCAAATAATTGAGGCAAAGTTTAACCAATCCCACACAACTAGATACATAATCTCTTCATCGTCACATTAAAAATTTCCCATTGGTGCTTTCCCCCAAATTTATTTTCATTTAACAATAAATTCCAAACAATGGTTCTTCCACATTTGGAATTTCCAAAGAGGGCATATTATAAGTGCCCTAGTGACCTTTCTCACTTGAATTATTTAAACAAGTGAAACTTATTACATCTGAACACATAACAAGGACCTCATCTAAAGAAAGTTCCAATGTCAATTGTCCAACTAAAAATGTCCTTGCATTCATTCATAAAAATTCACCACGAACCCCAAAACAAAAGTCACCCATAAACCAAGTACCTTACTTTAAAAAGATTCCATCACCAACCATATACCACAAGAAAAAACAAAAACAAATAAAGCCATGTTATTCTAACCATTATCATGAATGCCCATATAATAAGATAGACACATCCCAAAAAAAGTAAAAAGCCTTCCTCCCCAAGGAATTCATAATATAACACAAGCATGTGCACCAATTCCCTTACTCAATTTCCGATTACATTCCATGTTCAAGCCATCAGTGGTCTATTTTTAAAAAATTTATTGCCTAAACATGAATAATTCCATAACCCAATGAACCATGAATCAATCCCAATATACTTTGAAACATTATTCTCAAGTAGGAATGATTCTATCTTAGTGTATCTTGGATGATGTCAAGATAGGTGATATAATCATCTCATTTAAACAAGAAAACTATGAGTAAACTATATATCACCTAGATGATCAGTTGAACTATTAATTTTCAACTCTTTAAACCTTATCACCAATCATATTCCAACACTAATTGATTTTTGAAAAGGGTTTTACATACAACCAACTTAATCAATGGTGTTCTTCCAAGCATGCACCGACACACATACCAGAAATGTTCTGATTCTCCCCACCATTGGAGTGTCCATGTCATCAAAAGGAAAGACCACCTGCTATTAAGAACACTATTTCAGAAACAACATAAAATTTGAAATATGATATTAAATGAAACAAAATCACCATGTCAAAAAATCTTGTATGATTGATGAAATTCAAACCCACACACATATCAGAACACCTGAATCCCAAAAACTCCTCCCAATTAGTGATAAAAGCATACCCAACCCCCCCAGTCACTCCACTTTGGATTTTACATGAGAACACACCCAACATAAAAATTATAAAAGATCACACTAAACTGAACTGATTCATTACATCCCTAAACTCTCTATGGGTACCACATATGTCAACATATACATCCCTGAGTCCACAAAATCCAATGGAACATCATATCTAAAAAACCATTAACTCTAATGATGGCATACTGAGTCGTCCATCACTATTGAATAAAAATATTCACACAACCTCCTAAACAGTTTACCATGCATGAGGCATGCCTGACATTCTTATCCAAGTATTCCACATTGGTTATTCCCAGATCATCGGTCAAGATTCAATAACCATCCATACAAACAATGGGTGTCCTTTTAAAAACAAAATGACCTACTATGGATGAAATCTCCCAAATGACACCAACATCAAAAATCATACAGTGGAAGAAAGGAATATCAATCTCTAATGGTTCTACCTACCATGATATATCCCCTTATAAATAATATGTATCGAACATATCACTAGGTCAATAAAGAAAGATTCACTAGTTTCAAGATCCCCTTTTTCATTTAAGATATTTTAAAAAGAAATATCTGATGGTTAAATTATCAAGTATTTATTCCAAGGAATACAATAAGAAAAATACAAAAATACCCATTCATTAGTGTTTAAACAAAGGACACCACTTCAGGTTCAAATTTTAAGATATTTCATTAATTCATTTCAATATTTAAATATTTCATAGAATTTTAACAACCCACAAGTATAATATAAAAATATGGTACATGGTTTTAAATCAATTTCCTATAGAAATCATAGGAATTATATATCAAAAAACCTCATTAAACAATTAACATTTAGTGAAATTCAATCATAAATAGAATATTTAGCATCTAAATTAAATTTTAACAAAAACGAATACCTCATAGGGTCCCATTAATCCATCCTGGGTTCTTGAAAAAGAAATTCATTTAGTAGTTGTTAAATATAAAAATATTTAAAACATCCTTAAATGGTTATTACATTAAACATGCTTATATACTTCATGGTCAATTGATATGGGTGACTATTTTCCAATCCACAATGCACCCATACACATTACAGGTAGAATTTGGATCCCATTTTATCCAATCATTTCCTTTTTGAAATTTCAGGATTAGACACTTTTTTCAATGGTTCGAATACCCAGTTTACCTATTTCCCAATTATAAGGTGCATGTACACCATACAATTGAAACTGGCTAATGTCGTGGACGCAACCAATCAGTTTCAACCCATGTATTCATTTACAAATCTAAACATAAATAAAATGTTATTATAACGAGAAACACATAATCATTATTTAATATAAAATAATGGAATATAATAGTCAAAAATTTTATAAAATATGGCATGATAACTAAAATAGAAAAGTTGGCACTACACCTAAGGCACAAAACCAAAATTGTGAAGGCATCCTACAAATGCAACTACATGTCATGTAATATACAGGGAATGCGGATTTATAAGTTCTTAATATGATTCATATAATGCTCCATCCCTGCCGTACCAGGACAAGAGAAAATTTACAAAAATTCATAATCAATAAGCACATGAAAATAAAATAGCCATCCAAGGTGAAATTATACCAATCAGAATATCAAATAGTATAAATAGAAATTCCCAGCCCTTGAAATACAGTTATTTATCAAACATGGGGTGATCAGTATCAGAAATGAATATTATCTATTACCCAAGGAATTCCTATTATCATATCTACAAAGTCAAAATAGAATGAAAAATGAAAAATTAACCTCTAATACCACTTTGTAACGTCCCGACCAAACATAACACCAAACTGGTAGCTGGACTAGTCACCACATAACCTTATGTGTGTCTCCTCTTATAAAAGAGGCTACTGAATAGCAATGGGAATCTCAATAGGTGACAGTGGAAAGACTATAACATCATATTACAGTTTTCATAGTATTATATTAATATATAAATAGATGACAGCAATGGGAGCAACAAACAAATAACAGAACAGTGGAAGAATAGTATGTTCAATTTAATAAATATGGTCAATTATAATTTATTTGGAAGATGATTATTGATATGGGGATGATAAATATATGAATGTAGTAAATAGACAAGATGATTTACAATGTACTACAAAAATAAGAAATGATAGCCAATCCCTACAGGTGGTCTCCATGAGCATCCTGTGCTCCAGCTCAATCCCTTTCTCCAAACTCCTTGCTGAAATATAATATATAAATCATCCTACATCCTACCAATAAAAGGTCTGATTGGGCACCAAGGTTACCAGAGTAGGGTGTGAGATAAAATATCTGTAGTACATATGCCACGAGTGTTTATCCCAAACAATGTAGTAAATAATAATTAAATAGTGTGTAGGTATAGTAAAGTAATTACATTATTGAATAAATATAAAACAACACATCCAGGTTCATAGGGGACACCTAACAAGGATAAAATCATTAGCTTATAGACATAATAAGATTATAAAAAGGAACTATATATATATATTGAATAAATAAACTGTAATTACATTTTCATTTATTATTTATATAATCTTTTCAACTCCAGGGTTTCTATAGACACACGTACCTTAATAATAACTTCTCTTCATACTGTATCTTGAAGTGTTTTCTGTGTAATATCATAAAATAATACCTTCTTTGACTTGTGCCCAATAGAAATGTGATCAAATGTGATCTGATATCTCATCAATTGATTTAACTCATGTGTGAGTTGAAATTATACTCATGTGAATACATATCTCATGTTACTCTAAGGAGTAGAACATCAGAAGGATCACATAATCCACCATAAATAAATATTACTTGCATATCATGGGTGTATAATTCCATGTCTATCTCCCAGAAAAACCATTTGTGCACATGCAGTCACTGCTATATACATAGAACTAGTGTATAACACCATCTCTAACACACAAAACATCATTTATGCATAAGAAATCACATTTGTGAAGATGCACTCACAAGTGGAGAACATCATTTCTAATAACCAAAAACACAATAGATCAATCTCTAACAGAGAATGTTTGGTATATCCCTCACTCAAACTAGTATGTATATCATCACCATCCTGGAATGTCATTTCTAGCACCCAAAAAATCATAACAATTAATTAATTCAAAAATTAATTAATTAAAAACCAATAATCAATTAAATAATTATTTAAATAATAACAACGCCTTTATCCAATTTAGTAATTTAGAAACCATTTTCACAATTAACATGTTAAAATTAATCTACCAATTAATTATTACCAATTTTTAAATCATCTTTAGATAATTAACGTGTCATGAATTTATCCTAACATCACAATTTACAATATTCAGTAACCACCACATTTACCCAACTCACTTTTTAATAATAAATTCATCAATTAATTCACAAATCATCAATTTCCAAAATCACATGATTAATTCTCAAATTAATCATCAGGGTCATTGGTTCCAATGTTCTATAATTCCATAACGATCTATTATTAATTAATTTGTCAAATTAATTATTTCTCATTGGGAAACCAATTTCTAAACAAATATTGAAATTCTATATTTCACATACATTATCAAAATATTGAACATGGGAGTTGAATTTCAGACCAACTACATTTAAATATTATTACATGGGTATACCCACCCATTTATTACCATTAGCTTTTATTTATTTCACATGGGTGTACCCACCCATTAATCCTATATAATTTCAATAAAACAATTTAACCCAATAGTATCAACGTGAAATGGAGTAAAAACAACTCTTAACTAAGAAGAACATATTCATTGAATTTAATAAAACTTACTATAACTAGAAATATGTAGAAAAACCACATATGTTCAGGACAATAAAATATATAATAACCTACTCACTGTAGTTTTATATTGAAGGCATCACACCTATGATTGAGGGGTTTTGTCACAAATACAATATTTTGTACTCTAACAAATCACGTATAATAAATAGGAATTTCATCTAAAACTGATGTGCAATTTTTCAAATGTAGTAAATAAACAACTAATTCTTTTTTAAATTAAAGGCAATGTTGAGGACGCTACCTGAATTTATGGGCAATCCAATACTTTCTAACTGAAACAAATACTTTCTCAGACACATGAACATCCATATATATGTATATATATATATTTATATATTTATCTCTTTAAACTAGTTCTTGTGTTCCCCACACCATGAGGGAATACGCCCATAAAAGATATATATTTTTATTTATATTCATACTTTGGTATATTTTTTCACACCACAATAACAGATTGTAACATCTTAAAATAAAATCATGACACCCATATCCTCTTTAACACTCTCAAATTAGGGGTTAAAACCTATTAATGTGTTTATATACTTATCCCCAATTAATAATGATGGAGGTAAACGAACTAAACTACATCACCTTGTGTAACCATTTTCAGATCATGGAACAACACATACCAAGATTCCATTATCATACACTAAAACCAATGACAAAAATAAAAATCTAGATCAATCCCTAAATTACGGTTTCTTCGAAAACCATCTGGGAAATGGGGAGTTTGAAAAATCATTGGAAATTGTAAGATTAGTGAGTGGAGATACTTACCGTGTCAATTTGAAGGATAATCGTGATGAAAAATGATATATTTGATGAATTAGAGAGAGATATTAGGGTGGTTATCTGGCGTAGCATGGTTCAACCCATGGGGTTTGTGCACCCCTCCGAGATTAGCTAATGGGGGTCCTTCCATATGGGGTTCAACCGAGGGAGCCCATGAGGATGGTGGTCATAGCCAGTATGGGGGGGCTTGAGGGGGGTTCACATGTGCAAGGTGTCTACTAGGGGAGAGGCTTCATGATGGGTTAGGGATGGATATTCCCCCACATAGGTTTTCTAAAAATGTAAATTGAAAAATATATAAAAATAAAATAAATAATCATCATCATCATCAACATCATCATCATTAATTTTTTTATTATCATCATTAATCATTACATTATTATTTCTTATATTTTGTTTAATATCATCTATCTAGTAATATTTTTAACATTAAATTAAATTTATTTTAATTTCCTTAAAAAGACACATTAGAGTGTTACATATATTCCAATATAGGTCTAGAGGATTGTTTTAATAATGGTCCACAGGGTAATTTAAAAAAAATTCAAAACCCCCTAGAAAAACCACCTGGTCCAAAACATGGGATTCTACAATATAACTGTAAAGAAACTAGTGCCACACCCAAAGCATATATATCACAACGTTGTTAATAAATTCATATTGACAACCAAGATCAACATAGATTGGTTAATATATAGCTATAACTCTAGCATAATGAATAAACATAATCATGGAAACTTTCTTAGGAAATGTTATTGAGAAAAAAATATTCTATAATCCATATTTTTATCTCAAATGGATTATCAATTTTCAAAATTTATTTCATTTCAATGTAATGGTATTAAAACATTCTCCTCCCATTTTAATTATATAGAATAAATTAGGATTAACATTGTCAATTGAACCAAAAAAAATAAAATTATATCAAAAATTAAAAAAACTACAATAACATACCAAAGCCACATGTTAGTGACTTTAATTAGTCACATTACCCCAAATAAGCTATATAAGAAAAAATAAATTATATTATTTGATTATTATATTTAATAAAATTAATTCATATATAATAGTGATGATATAAATATTAAATATTACTAATGTTATACTAATAAGATAAATAATGTATAATGGAAAAATGAATCATAGTTGATATAAATTAATCATTCAAAAGTCATAAAATCATTTACTGAATAAGTTAAAATTTAGAACACACTAAAAATGGAATCCTTAATAAGAATATTAACATAAAACATTACATAAAAATTAACTATAAAGAGACTGATCATGTATTTTAATAGGTTATTAATCATGTCCCAAACCACCTTATCTATTATTTAAAAAATGTAAAAAACCAAACAATATTTAGTATTACATTTAAAAACCCTTAACATATCTTCTACTAACAAAGTTAATATAACCACATACCAAATCAACAAACTCCATCCTTCAATGACACTCATTTTTATTTGAATTATCCTTTTATCATTAATTAATGATTTGGCCTTGTTTTTGGGACATTATAAGAAAATACTAGATTCTAAAAAAAATATGATATTGCATATCTATATATTAGATAATTTAAACAATATAATAATGAAATTACCATGATTTGATCTAAAAGGGAACGATGGGATTGTGTTATGCTTACTGTGTGACCCCAATACATCCTTGAATATGTAACACCCAATGATTTGTGAAATAATTTTCTCAGTGAATGTTTTTTCAATATCTTTTGGCACACATAATACTGAGATTTAACATATTGTAATATAGTATACTATTATATGTTGGATAGAAAAATGATATATATGAATATGAATAAATATATTATGATAATTGTATGATTTAAACACGAATAAGATATATTATTTTGTAATAAATTGATTATAAATGAAAATAAAAAATCATTATAATGTAATAGAAATAATTTTATGAATAAACAATTATTATGAACAAAAATACATTTTTATCATAATAAATTAATCTAATAACTATTGGTGAATGATTTTAATAAAATTTATATATTATATATTCATTAAATAATTTTATCATTCATTTTATAATTTTTATACATGTTGGATATGAAAACTAATTATACTTTAAAACAATAAATTTCAAAAAAGTTGGCTCATCCTTTTCAATTAACTTATTTTGAAAATTACTTTTTACTTTTATATAATATTTTACAAATAATTAACATAATTTAAAAAATACAATTATCAAAATTATCATACAATTTTTCTATTATAATTTTTTTAAAAAGATTATTCTTTTTATGAATAGTGAAAATAAAGATATTAATTGAAAAATCCCTTGTCAAAAAAGAATTTAAAAATTATCATCTTGGTTTGAAATTAATTTATAGAAATAATATTTAATTTATTCTTTTATTAATAATATTTAATACATTTTAATCAATTTTATATTGATTTTTTATATATATTTTGTTTATACATGTGAAAACATTTTCTTTTTGGAGCCCGCTTTTTATTCAAATATATGTGTTTAATATCAAATTACAATTTTCCTCTTATATTAATTATGTTTTTTAAAAATGGATCTGATTTTTTATATGAGAATAATTAATATTTTTTAATATTTAATAAATAGTTATTTCCAATAATTAATAGTAAAAATAGTGAAAATTAATTTCCATGCTTAATGTCAGAACATGTTTAATTGGGATTAACCCTAAAAATAATGGTTGGTTTGGTAATTAAACATCTAAAAATCCTATTATATGGACATATTTAGAATTATTATTCTTCCAATGTTTAATATATATTAATTTTGAATCTTGGCTTCTTGGGAATTTCCATTTCATTATTGTTTCATTTAAGAAATTTATCCATGGGTTCCATCCCCTACAAATAAAATTCATTTAATATCTTCTCCTCTTCAATCTTTTATAGAAATTTGTTTTTGAAAATAACTTCCACAAAAAATAAATTACATCAATTTATATTAATTACAATCACTCGTTGTACAACAAATCTATCTAATATAACATTAGTTATAATCCTAAAGAGGTTCTCAATATTAGAGGTATAATTCTTCATAATGCTTTTCCATTTTATTTCATCTTAAACCTTCATTGAATGTACCCAAAATATGATGAAATTATAATAAAAATATATTTAATAAAATTATATTTTCTTATTCCACTCACATAACCTATATACATCTCAATATATATAGAATATGTAATTAAACTGTCGATAGTGTGTACGGAGAAATACCACCTCGCGAAGTGATGTAATTCATTATCCATAATTTCTTCTCAAAAAATGATATAGTTAGAGATTTTTATTATTTAAATTATTTTTGAAATATAATTATACATATACACATATAATATAATATATACTTACTTACATTCCAATATTTTCAAAAATGATAAAATCACACATGTATACATGTGCACTTCCACCGCCACAAATCTATATGCTAAATTTTTTATTTTAATATTCAATTGATAATAATAGGATATATTTAATGAATATATATGATATCAAAGATCTAAGAATAAATATTTAATTGTTATTTGATTTTTTCCTTTATTTTTCTCATCAGTCGAGAAAATGTTCTCAATATTGATTTATACGTACAACCCACCATCCCCATGACCGGGGGAATGAATTTTTATATTAAAAAATATATATTGATGAATAATATTATTTGTATAATTAATTTATATTTGATTTTTATCATAATTAAGATATTTATATATTGGATGTTTAATCATAGTAAAATGATCAAAACTACTGAACCAAAATATTCTAGAAAAATGACACATTTTAAAATAGAAGATACTATATTAAAAATGAACTACAAAAAAATGGTTTCTAGAATGTTATAATTAAAAAATTTATATTGTATGATATAAATGATAATTTTGTGATAATATATATATAATCAAAAATTATTTTATATTCTAGTGGTTTGAAAAAGTATACTGAATTTCAAGACATTATGTAAAGGATTTTCATCACGCATTTATTTTCATAGGACACTTTCAATAAACACCCCATATTTTTTTGTGTGGTGTATAAAAGAACAATTAATATATATTTTTATAATTACCAATAAAATTATAGAATAATCAAATAGATCTTATTTACCTTATTTCGTTATTTGTATGATTCAACTGTTACAAATGTGGTAACAGTATTATGATAAAATTTCATTATTTATCAATATTTTTTATGATTTTTCTCCCAATAATGAAATATTATTTTCTATTTTTATAGAAATATATTAATTTTACAAAAATATTAAAATGTATAAATGTATATTTTCTAACTCATTTTACACTATTTATGTAATTTATTATCAAAAACGATGTTATTAAGAAAAACTGACTTCAGTTCTCTATTTTGTCGAAATTATCTCCGCTCTGATATCCATTTTTCCCAAAAAAATTAATAATATTTTTATTATTTTTAAATTATTATATAGACTATTTATTATATAAATTTTAAATTTTACAATTATATTTGAAAAAATTTCTCTTTTTTGTTTTCCAGAAAGATGTACATTTGAACTCTTTCAAAAAATGGGAAATGAATATTATTTATCATTAGTGAAATGAATAATTTATAATGATTTAATGATCACTTAATGATTCAAGGATTAAATTAGGTGTTAAAATTGATATTATAATATAAAAAAATTCCTTTATAAATTTAAAACTTATTTTTTTTAAAAAAAATATCATTTCAACATGGTATGGGTATATTCTGTAAGAATTATTTTAATGTTATTTTAATGAAATTTTAATTAATCAATGAAAACAACCCATAATTATAATTTTTCTCTACTTGGGATATGTTCTAATGAAACCATATATATTTTCCCCATAACGGTTTTATTATTTTGATTACATGATTTCTATGAAATCATTATATCTTCTGTAGATTATTCTTATGAAACCCATTTTTTCATGGGTTATGATATAATAATGAGGTTATGAAACACGTTTATATTCCATGAGTTATGCTATGATGAAATATTTATGAAATTAATTTCCTATATATTGGTTATATTATGATATTTTTTTATGATATATTGTCACACATATGTATGATTTTAATTATATGATTTTTCGAGCCATAATTATATACCTTTTTAATGCATTGGTAAATGAATATTGTTCTATAAGGTCATATGAAAAACAGATGGTTAATGTATTCCTAAAAAATGGTACACTAGATGTTATCCAATGACCGAAATAAAGTACATGGGTACGTATCTCAAAATTTATGCTCGTACATGTGTGCTTAGACAAAGAATAATTTTTTTAAATGTCCTTGTAGGTATAATTGGAATAATATTTTCAATTGTTATATCATTTCAAAAAATATATGTTTAATGAAAATTTTAAGATCCCATGGATTATTTACAATGATTTTTTTATGATTCATATCTTATGAACATTAATGATTTTTTATGGGACCCACGATTATTATTAATGATATTTTTTTATGGGTTTTAAATGATATTATCATGTTCTCATACCCTAATGCTCTAGTTATCCACATGTGATCCTTTATATCTCTGTTGATTAACCTTTTCAGTCATCTGAACTAACCCAGTTTTTTTTATCCATCAATTAGGAGAAAAGTTTTTATGTTTGATATGTCTATAAAGAATGTTATTTATGAAGAATATATTTGTAGATAAAATAATTTATAGAAAATAAAGTCTTCAATGTGTCCATGGTTCCAAAGGCACCTGAACTATACACTTATGGAATTTATTTATATGATATATAATGAAAATAATTCTATTAAGGTGTAATATTAATATATGAAATGTAAAGATTTATATAATTTTTTTAGAGTATTGGTTTTTATCATTTGGAACTTATATGAGAAAACATTATTCAGAAACATAGATATAATTTTTTTCTATATGTATATTTATAATAATATATCATGCAACGTTACTAATGGATTGAGTGAGTTGTATTCATTAAATTCAATCCTAATATGGATACTACATGTCTATGTGCCTCTAGAACAACTATATTAATGGGCGATTGCTTAGAAAAATTTTCATTAGGATTGAAAGAGTTAATTATTGAAATCTAGGCTTGACAGTATCATGGGTTATATTTTGGAAAATAAAAAATTACTTAGGAATAAAAATTATTTATTTGAATTAATAATTACCATTAATGTACTAGGTAAAATTACTTTTTTTATATGTGGAATAGAATATGTACCGATTAATAAATCCTAAAATGTAATTTTTTTATTATGTTATTTTCCACTAAAAACATTTTTTCTTTTTTTCTTTTATTCTTTCATTCATGGTTTGGAACCTAAGGGAATGATCAATATTATAGATATGGTATAAAATAAGATAAATATAATCCATTGAAACCATAGGTTGTGGGATATGGAATGAAAATCAGGTTTCTATTATCATTATAATTTTTTAATATATGAATCATGAGGAAATACCAAATGAGAAAAGGATGGAACAACATTCTATTGAGTCATTCAGGGGGAAACATCCACCTTATTTTAGTGGTTTATCAAATCAACAAGTTTCTATGAAATCGATCAATACCATTGAAGTAATATATTCCATTTTCTCATGTTTTGAGCTTGAAAAATACATTTTGTATATTTATCATTTAGGAGGAAGAAAAATTTATTATTGGCCTCTTTTACAGAATAAGATGAAATATGACATAATTGATTCCATATTGTTGGTGGTGTTTAATAGTTTATTATTTAAGATAAATAAATTCTTTATGTTATTAATTTTAAAATAAGTAAGGAATTACATCAGCTAAAGAAGATGTATGATGAATAAATTTTTTCACATAAGGAAATTTCACACGAATTCATATGTAAGATTCTTGTAATATCATTCAGCCTGAATGAAAAGTTATTCTATTATTTAGTGACATAAAACAAATTATATGCTGGATTCAATCAATGAGTTAAATTAATATCAATGAAAAATATGATTTATGTGAAATATTGGTGGAAATGAAGATTTATAATACCCATGAATATCTTTATATTGACAAGAAAAATAATATTTAATTCAATGGTTCCCAAAATACCCATAGGGATAAGGAGATGAGTATTCTATCATGATCAATGTGTGGATGGAAACATGGATAAAATTTTATTAACGCTACTATTAAATTTTTTATTTTAGGAATATAAGGTCATCAAGTGCTAAAATTCCAGTGCAATGAGTAGATGTCTGCTAATGATACCAAAAAATAGAAAGATCCTCTGAATGAACAACCCAAGATATAGTTTTTCAAATGAAGTACTTTTTCCAATATGATAACCATTTCTCAATTTGTAAGGATAATTATGATGATTAGACCAAAAACCTATTAAGATATGGGACAAAGGGATTCATAATTAGATCACTATTTCAAATGAGATTCAAATAATGATAAAGTGTGAGGAACACATACCATTAAGTCGGGGAAACAATTAACTTATTTGACCATAGATCAAACCATTCATTTATATCTAAATTTTTTCAATGGTTATCAAAATTACACTCAAACTACTATATGTAGAATTATAATTTAAATACTTTAGGGTTGTGATGATCATTTATTAAATATATGACTCTTCTTTAGTTTATTCTTTTGAGATTTTTCTTCCAAAAAAATCACACTATTCATTTTCTGGTTGAATATGAGGATATTAAAGGCATGGAATTGAATTATTTACATAATTACCATATAAATTAATTATTAATAGATGTCACATTTTATTTCCCAACCCAACCCTTGACCTTCTTTGAGAGTTACAATAAATATAAAAATTTGATTTAAATCTTATATGTTGGATATTTCTTAATTCATTTTCAATAGGAGTGTTTATCTCATGTGGATTGGAATAAACTCATAATTGATGATATTCCTATTATGGATGAGTTTTTTATGAATTTAGAAATCATTTACCTAGAATTTTCCAAGTCATAAATTTTCCTTCTCAATATAACTTCAACATTATCACATGCCTATATCAATGAATCCCTATAGAATTAACTTGATAGAGTTATATTAATTATTGATATAACTACAAAATAATAACTGTAATATATTTTTTCATCTTGTGGTTTCACCATGGGGTGAATCAAAAAAGATTATGAATGTTGATAGAATAATGCAAATCGTAATTTATTATTATGAACTAAATAACATATAAATGCATAAAAAGTATCAGGTACCCCATTTTGGTGAATATTTTGACCAAAAACGCATAGCTCAATAGTTTTACTACATTATCCATTGTTATGGATATAATCAATTATGGTTCATGAAGTAAGATATACCCAAGAAAACATTTCATACATTTTATCTACATTTTGAATATATATTGATTTCATTTCGCCTTAAAAGTTTACCAAATATCATAATTAATTTAATAAATATATTCTTTAGAGATTACCTTAATGATAACATGGTAGTTTTTATAGATGAAATTATTATATATTTAAATGTATTGAAAGATAATGAAGATAATGAGAGGATTTTATTAAACACTAAAAGAAATGAGAAACTATTTGAAAAATTTAAAAAGTCTAAAATACGGACCTAAATTTTTTTCATTTTTCAGATATATAATATAAATTAATCATATATATGTAGATCTATTAATGACAAAATTTATTTAATTTCATCCAATAGAAAAAAAATATTATAGAGATCTTATATTTTCATGGTTATCATATATATGATCAAATATTTAAAAAAAATTATAACTACTATCCAATCCACTAACAATGTTTACTTACATGTAAGACATGTTACGTTGCATATATGAATGAGAAACAATATTCAAGGAACTAATGAAAATGTTGTCCAATATACCTTTGAATAAATTACCCTAATATAGAGAAATGTATTTACTCTACAGTGATGAATGAAAGAATTAATTGGGTTGTGTGGTCATATATAATGTTATGTTTATAGTACATGCCTCAATAAAAATGATGTTCTATGAAAATATTTACCAAACTCGTGATATGGAGTTAGTTGTGGTTATTTTTTAGAAAAATTATATAGAGCCATTTTATTTTGTAATGTAGAGGTAATATATATATATATATTGATAATAAATATTTAAATTATAAATTCACACAAATATTATTTAATTTTAAATATAATTTATTTTTGGATATTAATAAATAATATTATTTCCCAATATATTTCCTCCTTGGGAAAAAATGTTATTCTTTGAGTCAAAAGGACAATGCTATATTATCTATTATGATGATAAAAAATATAAAATATTTATTGACTGTCAGAGTATTAATCAAGATATCTTTTTTCAAGTGTTAAATATAATCTTTCTAAAATATGTAATCTAACATATATCCATGTGCTGACTAAAGGCGAACATAAAGAAGATGTAGAGTTATTGAAGATGGTAAGTATTTTTTTGGAGATTAATCTTGATTTAATGAAATGATATGGTCTTAGAACAATGTTTGTTTAGTTTCCATTCAAGATTTATATAAGGATTATTTTGGATGTGGGTCCCAGATTTCACTTCTCTATTAATCATAAAATTATATATATGTAGAGATATTAGAACGAGTATTTTTTGTGTGAAAAAATGAATAGATAAATCAATGAGTTTGTCTTATGGTTATTAGTATGTCAGAATTTTAATTCTGAAATATTAAAGTCTAAGGAGATGTAAATACTATTACCTATACCTAAATTGAAATTTAAAAATATCACCATATAATTTTCTGTTTGAATCTTAAAAATGACTAATGGGGATAATTCTATTTGGGTTGTAGTTGATCTTTATATGAATTATGAAATCATAATTTCTATTAGTGAATACATGTGTATTAATTAGGTTTTTATAATATACATTGATGGTGTTTTAAGTCTATATAGTGTAAAAAATTCAATTGTATTGGATCGGGTTTTGAGGATTACCTCATTGTTTTGGTGAAATATTCTAAAAAATATAGATATACAGTTGTGTTTTAGTGTGTCATGTCTTATTAAGAAAAAGAGACAATTTAATAGAACTCTTCATAACCGAGAGAACATGATGAGGTATTATTATATAAATTTCAAAGGACTTTGGGATCAACACCACTATTTTTTCATATTTCCATAACAATAATATCTTTCAAAAGGGCACACAGATGGATCATTTTAAGGCCATCTGTGGAATCCAGTGTAGAAGTCCCATGTGATGAGATCAATTTTATAAAATAAATATATTGGTAACTGAGCTATTGAATTAAATAACTGATAATTTTAGAGCCATTAAAACACATATCAGAAGAAAAAAGTCAATAAAAATGTTTTGTTTACCATTATTACTTAGATTTGGAGTCTTATGTTGGTGAGAAGTTATATTTATCAATTTTACCAAGAAAATATTTAATGAGATTCTAAAATAGGAAAATGATAATCCATATGTATTTTTTACCTTTAGTGATTCTTGATCGATTTGGGATTGTTTCTGAACAATTTTCACTTCAACCAATCCTATCTTAAGTTCATTATATATTCCATGTATTTTACTTGAGGAAGTGAATCCCTGACCCTTCACATGAAAGAAACATATATTTTTCCCAACAAGAGTCTGAAATAACCATTGATGGACAAATATTATAGATTCTATATCATAGAGAGATGCACATGTCTAATGTTTTGTGGTGAAACAAAAAATTTGGGTAATATACATGGGAATAAAGGGTATGAGGAGGTAGAAGTATACACATGAATTTTTATCAACAGATTGAATTTTGAATTGGTTAAATTAATTTTATGGGAGTATAATTTATCATTATGGGATTTATTGAAAGATGATTTTCAATGAAAATTGGTATTTTGACACCTTGTGTTACACACAACCCCAAGATTTGATGATCATTAATATAATATAATATTATTAAAAAAATGATAATTTAGGGGGTTTAAATAGGGTTAATAAAAATATTATGAAAATATGGTTTATAATTTAATAAAAAATACAAATTTTTATAAATTTATAATTTATGAAAATAAAAAATCATTTCAATGTAAATAAATGTTTTTATGAAAATAATAGTTTTATGAAAGCAATGTTTCATTCATAATAAAATATGTTAGCAAGCATTTTTGAGTTATTTTAATTAAATTTATAGATATTTCTTTAAAAAAATTAATGAAAATTCATGTTATATTTTGGAGGCATAATACACGAGTCAATCAATTTTTATTATTAAAATATATTTTGTCCAAAAACATGTTTTTTCCAATTATTTGTTAGTATTGTAAAAATAAATTTCCCAAAATTGAAAATTTTACTTCTAGGTATTGATATAACTTGTTAAATTAATTTTTAATAATTATATTAGATATTTCTGAAAATATTCATAAATTATTAACGTTTTTAAATATATTAAATAGGGAAATTGTATTGGTTATGTCCCTTTTAATTTTATGATTTTTAAAAATAATATATTTTTTGAAAAGAATTATAAATGAAAATTTTTTCAAATATATTATTATGAAATCAATTTAGTTCATTGGAATCAATTTCATGTTAAATTTTCAAATAAAAACTATTTGTAATTAGGAAAACATTTTCTATGGGAACAAACTTTTTCATCAAAATAGCAGGTTTAAATTTTTATTTAATTATTCCACCTTATGGAATTTATTTTTTTTAAATTTTTTTAATTTTGGATGATTAATTATTAATAATTTTTATGAATTCTATCATATAATTTAAAAATTAAATTCAATATAAATTGTAAAATTATTTTTCACAATTAAGGTTAATTGGGGGGGTAAAAACAAGTTATGGTTATTGTTTCCATTTAAAAATTTCCAAATATTATTTTTTATCTTTTAATTGACCATTTATTATGCCAACATCGAATTTATATCTCTTTGGAATCATTTTTATACAGAATTCATTTTTCATTTTGAATTTATTTATGATATTTCAATGATGGTATATGAAGCTCGACATATAAAAGAACACATTCGATCATAACCTATCCAAAATTCCAGAGCATATTGGTTCATAAAATATAAAAATAAAACCATTTATTTAATTCATCCACATGAAAAAGTTTCCATATTCAGATCATAAAACCATTATAAAAAAATTTTAGCTATAAACCTAGAGAGGTTCTATAAAGATGATTAATAGTTCTCAACAATCATTTTTCATGTATCATTTTTAACCTCCATTAAATAATAATAAAAATTTATTCAATATACTGGGATTTTATTTTTTTATTTTAATAACATGAATTCTTCTCCTCTAAAAAATTGGAAACAAACCTGTTGACCGTGTGTATTCAGGAGTGCCTCCTCAAAAATATATGTAATTAATTTTCCATCACCATCTATCACATATTGATATAATGATGTATTTAATTTATATATATATATATGATATATATTAAATAAATATAATTATATAATTATTATATAATTTCTTGTTTTTTACCATCCATTCCATTGGAAAATGATATCGTTGTTAATGTGTACATGTTGAATACTGCCTCCACAAATCGATGTGATTTATTTTTTCATTGTATTTTTTCATGGATGGTAATAATGATATATTTACTGAATATATATGAAATATATTATACTAAAGTGACTTTTTAAATGTGAATTAACATTTACCTTTCATTAGTTTAATACATTGAGAAAATAAACACAACATTCTTGCGTACTTATGTCATACCATCTCCATGAACGATGTAATTAATTTTTCTGTCCCTATATTTTATAGATGAACCAAAATTTTTATATAATGAATTTATGACATATTTATATAATTATTAGTAAAATGGGGATGATTAAACTATAATCACAGTACATGTAAAAAACTACTGAACTAAAATATAAATAAAAAATTAAGTAATTGTCACCTAGAGTAGTTATTTTAATATATATTTTTTAATAAATAGGAGGTAATATGACATATTTAAATAATATATGGTAAGATTTATATTATTATGGTTTTGGAATAGATTTATAACAATCCTATAATTATTAAATATTTTCTTTGAATGCGTACACAGTATATCAAAAGTTAATTAATGGATTTTCATAGAACATATCTTTTTGTGGGATACATTTTATATTCATGACATGTTTAATTTTTTTGTGAAAATAATGCACTTAAATGTATTATGATATTACTCAAATGAAAATTATTTTATAATCATATCCAATTAAGATTATTTATTTTTGGGTCTATATGAATCATTTGTTACTAATTTGGTAAGGGTTTTATGATACAATCTCGTTTTTTATCTAGATTTTTTAGGAATATACTTCTAGTAATGAAATATTATAATATATATAAATAATGTCATTATTTTTATTATAATATAATATTTTATATAAATATAATATTTTATATTCAATTTCTTTTCATTATATACTCAAGAATCAATAATATTTTTTTTATTAAAACTATATTTTTTTATCTCTTCTATCAAAATTCATATCTCACACACGTACATATTTTATAAAAAAATTCAATGCATATTTTTTAATTATTAAATGATTATTTAAATACATACACACCTTTTAATATGTTTTAAAAACATGAATCTTTTTCCAAAAATGGTATATTTGACTTTATTCCAATGCTGTGAAAGGACTGTATTTTTTAAACAGTATAAAATCAATATTATTGTTATGACCTGGTCCTTGGGGCCCGTGCCGACTACCCCCATCCAGCCTTCCACAGGCCTGGGGATAGTGACTAGCATCAAAATCTGTATTTCCTAAAACCTGGAAGGTATTGATTTTATGAACTATAAACATATGCAACCAAGCACACAACGAGATACGAACACAAGTAAAACTGTATTGAAAAAAGAGTGCTGAAATTGAAAGGGGGAAGAATACAAGCCCAATAGTAAAGGTAAAGGTACAACTAAAAATTCAATACAACATATGAAAAGGAAATTCAACTATTGGGTCATCCTTCGGGGTTCCTACCTGAAGGGTAGGTATATATTGCCTCCTCAGAACTCCACGTCTGCCCATATCCTCTGCGTACTGACACACCGTATGGTCCACCTCCATGAACCGTGCAATCCTGGTACCCTTGTCCTCAGTCAGCGCTATCCTTCGTCTGCACCAAACACAACATGGTGTGGGCATAGCCCATGCAGGGGTGAGTATAGAGATCATCTGTAGGGACCCCAAGACCCTTAATCTCTCAAAAAATCCACAAAGGATAAACCACAATGCATGAAATCAATTGACAACCCTACTTAGATATATAACCATACATATACCTAAGTTATCTAGTATAACCATCTCAATCATGAGGAAACACTGGGTCTAACCCAAAATCCCAAAGATCAACTATTCCACAAAGGAAGGAATACCACAATGGTAAGTACCAAATAGGTATGCCACATAGAAGAATACCACCAAGGTATTACCACGAAGGGAACTACCAGACAGGTATGATATCAGCTCACAATAGGTATAACTTCGGTATAGTAGTATAAATGATTATATGTAACTACTAATTCATCATACACGGTTAAGAGGCAGACCCAAAAAGGATCTTAAATCATCATCAGACCCATAGAGGATTTTATTACATCATTAGACCCACACATGATCATAGTACCTCCTCAGTATATTGTCAGACTCACACAGGATACTAGTACAAGTACATTGTTATACCCACACATGATCCAAGTACACCATCAGTACGTCATCAGACCCACATAGGATCCAAGTACAAGTACATTATCAGACCCACACAGGATCCTAGTCCACCGTTAGTGCATCTTCAGACCCACACAGTATCCTAGCACATCATCATTATGTTGTCAGAACCAAACAGGATCCTAGGACAAGCACATCAACTAACCCACATAGGATCCTAGTACACCGTCAGTAAGTCGTCAGACCCACACAGGAACCTAGTACAAGTACATTGTTAGAACCACACTGGATCCTAGTACAACATTAGTATGTCGTCAGACCCACACAAGATCCTAGTACATCGTCATCATGTCGTCAAAACCACACAAGATCCTAGTACGTCGTCACAAGTAGCTACAGGGTTCCCGCACTAAGCTTGCTTGCCTCTGGGAGGGTCTGCTCCTATATCCATAGGTCGATACTCCATCTGCCATGAATTCCAGTGATGATATATCCAAAAGGTCTTCCACGCCATAGGGGGCTCAACACAACATATGGTGCATTAATTAGATGTTCGGTCTGTAAGTTATTAACCTTTTAGTCCCGAGGGCTCGGTTGGATTCGTGTTCGATCCAATCCGATAGTTCCCCAACATTACCTAAGTATCTAGTGGGGTATATCAAAGAGACCGTCTCACTCCAAGGTTTTTAGTTCCACATATAGTTCATCAAAAAGTCACTCGGTGCCAAATATATGGCCAAAATAACGGAAATGGGTTGAAGGGAGTCCAGGTCTGGTCCGACCCGGTCATACTGACCCGGCCCACGCTCGGTGTCCCCGACCACATTGAGTGGCCTGACCAGGTGATAGGTTAGCTGTAGTGTGGAACGCATGCCATGGGGTGGTGCAGAGGTCATGTCATGGCGTGGGGGACACGTGGCCACGCGGGGGTAGCATGGAGGCACAGGGGCCATGGGGCGGTCGCGGTACGATGGTCCCCCAACGCTAGTCGGATGGCCAGCCTTCCTCTCCGCACAGTGCGGTCGCACCCCGCACCTTTCCTGGAAATCGGTTCAGCCGTTCCTCATTCCTTCACTGCTACAGAACAAGCAGCAGCTCACTCCCATTGGGAGTTGTGGTCGCGTCATCTCCTTCATCGTGAAGAACACAAAAAATAATCAAAATAACAGCAGAGAGGTTGTGCCATGTTCGTTTGGCCTGCACTCTCAATGTTAGAGAGGTAGCAAGTGGCTATGATTCCTTCTAGAATTATGAATAGTCTTCAGGAATGGGTAAGGTGGAAAAATTAAAACAACCACCCTACATCCTCCGGTAATAATTATTCCCAAAACCGCAAATGAAAACATATGCATATCAAATTGTTATAGATTTGATCCGGATCTTTGTTTAGAAGGGAAGAACACTGGAAAACAACTAATTTCATATAAATAAACCCCTACCTTGATGGTTCATTGACGGAGGTCGTGATATTGAAACGGCGAAGACGAAGAGGATTCCAACGATCGTCGCTTCTGCAATCATGCTTCCGATGTCACTTTGAATGTTGTCCTCATTCCTCAATTTTGGAGTGTGTTATTTGTTGAAAAAGTACTTCTTTTGAGAAGTGTAATGTTTCTCCAAGTGATGGGTGTTGCGGCACGTTACAGGTGCTTCATCTATTGGTCAATCCATCCTAAATCCTCCTCCCATGATCCATATAAATTTAAGATAGGGTTGGTAAATAACGATCATAGAATTTATGAAGGTTCATTTATTAGTAACCTTCTTAAATTCCAATGATGTTGTTACTTAGTATTTAGAAAAGGTCGAGCCAATTAATTTACATTGGTGCAATTAAATTGGAGGATTCCAAGGGACTTCCCCACTTTTAAGAGGTGTTCGGGTGGTCTCTACCACCAAGAATTCACAAAACGGGGGTTTTAGTTCAGGTGGTCTCCACCACTTTAATAAAAAGTGGGAGGTTTTAGTTCAGGTGGTTTTCCACATCTTTAACAAAAGTGGGAGGTTTTAGTTCAGGTGTTACCTACCTATTTAACATTCAGTTCGGAGGATAAAAAATAAAAGCTTATTTTATTTTTATTCCCAAAAAAATGCACAAAACTAAATTTCACCCTCAAACAACTGCCGTGGAGGTGAAAGTGACATTAAATAAATATCAATACTGTCAGTTCAATGGTGTCCTTTGATTTCAATTCCGAGCACCAGTTCACAAGTTACAAAATTTTGCCCGCACGTTTACTGAACGTAACCGAAAAATGTTCAAAAAAATTATTAACAGTCAACCTCGACCCACCCCAGTCATGGTTAGGCTCTTCCCAAGTGAAACACGCCCCAAAAACCCAATGGTACTCTCGTATTTCCAATCCATGTTACCATCTAAAAGTTATGGATTTTACAATAAAATAATTTTCACATAATTATTTTATTTACATCCAAAAAGTAACTTTCACTAGTGGTCCGCACTGAACAAAGATAATATCTACTTAAATAAAGTATGTCTTCATGAGTTCAACGGTGGTCTCATATATTTAATCTGAGCTACCATTTGTGATTTATAAGAATTTGAAAAATAAATTAATTTATTTAATTATTCAATTTACGGTTATGCCAATTTCTAGATTTCTCATAGGAAGCCCAAACCTACTGAACATATGTCGCGCCTAGGGTAAACCCGCCATCTTGAATGCTACATGGCCCTCAGATTTCTTATCCATGTTACCATTTAAGACTTCTTCCACTTTTTCATGAAAATTACTTATGTGCGCTAATCAAAACATAACCAATCTTCAACCGATAATTTTGGGCACTCCGGACATTAGAATCACACGCCGTCATATTTCACGGTATCGAAATAATTACATATTATTAAAAAAAATTACACCGAATTTTTGGGAGATTACATTCTCCCCACCTTAGGGCTTTACTTCCTCAAAATCCACAACAATGGAAAAACAACTAAAATAGGGTACTAAACACGAATCTGAGCCTCCCAATCCCATTTCTCTCTTGCAGGTTCTCATACTGCCAGCATACGTGCACCACTGGTATCGACCATCCACAAAGGACACGCTCATGTTGATACTCAATCTCCACTAGAACCTCTGAAAACATCACCACATAATTGATGTCCAACTCGCCATGATCGATGACGTGAGATAATTCGCACACATATCTTATCACCAGGTATATGTGCAAGACAACATGAACCTTATCAAAATATAGTGGAAGGGATAGGTGATATTCTACCTCGCCTATCCTTCAATGAATCAGAAAAAAGGTCTGATAAACCATAGTGATAACTTCCCCCCTCGTCCAAATCTCTATAGTACCTGTCAAGGGTAGACTCGCAAAAATACGTGGTTCCCCTCATGGAACACCAAGGGTCTCTGTAACCTATCATCATTAGACATCTTCCAACTCTATGAAATCTTCAATTGCTGACAAGTGAGGCATAGTGATACAAACTCTTCTACAGCTTTCTTCATCTCTATCTTCTAGTAATAATGTTGGAGGTCCTGGTACATCTTCACCACACCAGGATGTACCTCTAGAGAGGACGTATGGAACTCCCTCAACACCTCGACCCAAAGAACCACTGGTACCATGGTACGTCTTCTAAAGAGGATGTCGTGCTCCCCACCTTCATAAAATCCATCAGGTTCCTCCCCTAAAGATACTTGAGCACGTCAAGCCTCGCTGTCAAGGCCCCCAAGTTGCACCTCCCCATCTTGCTGAGGGAGTGGGGGAGTGACAACCATAGACTTGAGGTAAGACGCTCCATCTCAATCCATGTAGGATATTCGTCAAGTGGATAGCTGCTCTATCTTCTCACTTAGCAGCTACAAGATAGACCTCTTGCTGAGGCATTCTCTACCACATTCCCTTTCCTAGGAGTATGGAGTATCTCAAAGTCAGAGTCCTGAAGGAACTCTATCCACTACCATTGGGAACTGAAAACTCAAAACTTCTACTTCCAGGAGGGTATGTCTCGCTGACTCATGATTAATTAGCTTCTCCCTCCTATGCATGAGTTTATCATGTGCTTCCTGGGTATCTTTTTTCACCGAGTAAGGAAAAACCCATTCCAGCCTTGTAGAGAAGCACAAACATTTTGTCTAATACAGTTAATATGAGTATGAACTTGTATGTATAGTCCATACCAAAACTAATGTCATAAGGCCTCAAAGATTCCACCAAAATGTTCCAACCGAAACACTCGCCTCAACGTTAGATCACACCATCAATGTAAGTGTGATTATTGAGTCTCCTTCCAACGACATCTCCAAACATGAGGGTCAAGTCAATAGTTTAACTAGAAACTCATGGTCTTGGACACGATTCTTGGAAGGATTGAATGATTTGTACCTATGTATATTGGTATGATAGCAAGTAGTAGACATAATCTGTACCTCGAATCATTCATAAAGCCCTTGGGTCGCACTCTTTGACTGCATACAGCTACTCTCTTCCCCTGTCCTCTAGCTCCCTGATACTGGCGGGGACCACAATCAGGATGGTTGTAACATGTTGAAATGTGCACCACCTCATGCAACTCCCCTAGCTCTACTTCCATGTCTGCAGCCCTACATATTCATCTATCCCTAAAACTTCTTCTTCCTGAACCAATTTCACAGGCCCATGTCTCTGAGACTATAGCCAGTTTCTGGTTTTCCAACTACTAACATTCACTACATGTGTCAGCTCATCCAAATAACATTGAACCGCAAAGGTTCATTCTAGAACCCCAGTATTGTAGGAATGCATAAAGTAATATTGCTGGATCAGATGTCCATAAACACACTGAGCTCGAAAGCCTGATCCCTGAAGCACTAATAATATTGTATTCATCGAGTACCAGGAATGGTCGGTACGCCTAGATGAATACTCAGATACCAACATGTCATCCTGCTGAAGCTGTAGAAGCTCTAGAGAACTCTCAGCAACCTACTCATGCCATTCCTCAGCAGCCTGTGAGTAGGGAAAGCCTTATAACTTAAGGGGTATCTGATTTTGAATCACTCGTAAGGCACTAAACCTATATGTGTCCTCTACCGGTACTGCCATTTTTACCTACTGACCAACAGGCAATGATATAGCTGACATAGTACCCCAAGGTACTATCTCGGGTAATGGTCTATGTACCGAAGCCTCATCACTTTGAAGACCATCCTCATGGTCACTCAATTGAATGTACTAGTAGCTAAGATCACCATTTGCTACACTAGTGTCTCAACTAGGTGGAAAACTATAACAACCACCTCCAGCCAGCCCCCAGCTACGTGGGAATCTGTCTTGCCTTGAAACCTTGGAGGCCTCTTCTATTGAAACTCATGAAGTGAGCTTAGACGGAATGCACCATCCGTTAGTACGGCTAGTGGTAACTACTTCACAACAGGTGGTGGTGATACTGGTACACCACTCGCAGGTGCCAACATAGTAAGAGTGCCCTACAATGAAGCCCCATCTCTCGGTGTGTCGTCATCGTGTACTATCTCGGGAATCCTAGATGGCTATCTACGCAGCGATATCCTGATAAAGAACAGTTGTGCCATAGTCATTATGTTATACCTTGTGAGCTGACTCAAATAAAACACAAGAAAACATTTCAAAACTCACACACAATCAGTCTTTTCGTGCACTAATTCAGAAATCAGATGTTAGAGTCCTGATGTATCGATACGTCGGCCACCGCAGCAACACTGGATTCCCTAAACTGATAACCACACAAACTAAACATAACATTATTACCGTAAAAAAGATAAAATCACTATGTTATACATTTGAATTGACTTCACTGATACCAATTTTTCATGACCCATCCCCCAGGGCCCGTTCCATGAATACCCCAATCCCATCTTCCATATGACCGGTGCTGGAAACTAGCACTGAAAGGCGTATTCCCTAAAACCGAGCAGTCATTGCCTTTATAACCTATAAACACAGAAAAATAATCACACAACGAGATACCAATAAAAGTTAAACTGTATAGAAAAAAGGGTTCCTATAGTAGGAGTGTCTACAATACAAGCCCTACAATAAAGGTACAAGTACAAATTGAAATACAATACAATTGAATAAAAATATAGATAGCTAAAAGGTCTTCTTCTGGGGTTCCTACTGAAAGGGTAGGTATAGATCACCTCCACAACACTCTAAATATGCATGTCTACACTGTGTACCGACACGCTATATGGTCCACCTCCAAGCACCCCCCAGTCCAGATACCCTCATCCTCAGTTAGCAATGTCCAACATCTTCACCAAACACAACAAGGTGAGGGTATAGCCCATTCAGGGGTGATTAATGATACTCAGTAAGCACTCCAACATCATTAAGGTCTCACAAAATCCAAAAAGGATAAACCAAAAATCATGAAGTCAACTGACAACCCTACTTAGTTATATGACCATACATGTACATAAGTTATCATGTATACCCATCCCAATCATAAAGAAACACGGTGTCCAACCCAAAAGCCCATAGCTCATCTGTTCCACAATGGAAGGAATTCTGAAAAGGGTAGTACCACATAGGTATGTCACATAGAAGAATACCACCAAGGTCTTACCACGAAGGGATGTACCACACAGGTACAAACTCACCTCACACCAGGTATAACATTGGTACAGTAGTAGAGATGATTAGATGTAACTACTAATTCATCATACTCTGTTAAGAGGAAGACCCACGAAAAATACTAAATCATCATTAGACCCACATAAGATAGTAGTACATCATCAAACCCACACAGGATCCTAGTACCTCATTATTATGTCATCAGACCTACACCTGATCCTAGTAGAAGTACACCATCAGACCAATAGAGGATCCTAGTAAACCATTAGTACGTCGCGAGACCCACACAGGATTCATGTACAATTACTACATCAATACGTCGTGAGACCCACAAATGATCCTAGTACATGTACATCGTCACACCCACTCAAGATCCTATTACACTGTCAGTACATCTTCAAAAAAACACAGGATCCTAGTATAGCATTAGTATGTCATCAGACCAACACAAGATCCTAGTACATCGTCAGTACGTCATCAGACCCACACATGATCCTAGTAAAAGTACATTTTTAGACCCACACATGATCCTAGTACACCGTCAGTACATAGTAAGACCCACACAGTATCTTAGTACATTGTCAGTACGTCGTTAGACCCACACAAGATCCTAGTACATCGTCACAGCTTACTACCAGTTTCCCGCAATAAGCTCACCTGTCTACGAGAGGTTCTACTTCTCAAGCCATAGGTCGATACTACAACTTCAACAAACTCTCCTGAAGAAGTATCCAAAATTTCTTAAACGTGATAGGTGTCTCAACGCAATAGATTGTGCGTCAATTAGATGCACAGTCTTTATGTTATTATCCTTTTAGTCCCAAGGGCCCCATTGGATTTTTGCTCGATCCAACCCAACTGTTCCCCAACTTTATCCAAATCTCTAGTGAGGTATACTCAAGGGACCGCCTCTCTTCAATAGTTCCACCGATAGTTCGTAAAATGGACGCTCGGTGCAAAAGATATGGCTAAAAGAACAAAAATGGGTCGAAGCTGGTCTGGGTCCGGTCTGACCGGGTCGGACTGACCCGACCCGGTTCAGGCGACCTGGCCCACTAGGTCTGGCCCGGCCAAGAAGTGGGGTAGCCATGTTGTGGAACGGGGGCCGCGGGGCAGCGTGTGGGCCGTAAGGCGGAGTGGGGGCCATGTTGCGGTGTTAGGGTCGTGGTGCAGCGCGGGGTCCGCAGTCAGCGCGAGGGCCATGGTGGGGTGAGGGGGCTGTGGTACGACGCGAATTGTGGTGTGGCGCAGGGGACGCGGGGAAGAGTGGGGCCGTAGTTTCGTCGGGGCTATGGAACGGTGAGGGGGCCGCAATGCGTATGGGTGGCCATGTTGTAGCGGTTTATCGGGGCTGGCCGGATGGTAAGCCTTCCTCTCCGCGCAGTGCAGTCCTGGGCCGCATCTTTGTCGGCGGCTAGTTCGGCGGGTCGTTCTTCATTCACTGTGGCAACACAAGCCGCAATTCTCTTCTGTAGGATGGAACTGTCACACTGTCGCCTTCATCATGAAGACCAAATCAAATAATATCATGAATTGTGGAGTGGTCGGTCCATGTTCGTTTGGCCCGCACTATCTGAATTAGGGAGGTAGCAAGGGGATATGATTCCTTCTTGAATTACAGAAAGTCATCAAGAACGGGTAAGGTGGAAAATTCAAACATACACCATACAACCTCCATCAACAATTATTCCCAAAACTGAAAAAGAAAACATTTTTAAATCAACTAGTTAGAAAGTTGATCTGTGTTCTTTGTATAGAAGGTATGAACATGGGAAAACAATTAATCACACATAAATAAACCCCTACCTCAAATGATTGTTGACAGAGGTAATGATATGGAAATGAAGAAGGCGAAAAGGATTCCAATCATCGTCTCTTCCACAATCTTGCTTCTGAAGTCATTTCAAACGTCGTCCTCATTCCTCAATTCTGTAGTGCGTTCTTTGTTGAAGAAGTTCTTCGTTGGAGAAGCGTAATGTTTCTCCATGTGTTGGTCATTGTGGCACTTTACCAGCACTTCGTGTTTTGGTGAAGCCATCCCAAATCCACCTCCAAAGATCCATATAAATTAATGAGGGGGAGGTATGTAACAATTTTGGAATTTATGATGGTTCATTTATTAGGAACCTTCTGAAATTCTAGTGATGCTGTGAATTAGTATATTAAAATGGTCAGGAAAATTAATTTAAGTTGGTGCAATTAATTGGGAGGATTCCAAGGGACTTCCCCAAATCTAAGAGGGTTTGGGGTGGTCCCTACCATAATGAATTCACAAAACTGGGGTTTTAGATTAGGCGGTCACCAATTATTTAACATTTCTTTGGGAGGATAAAAATAATAGTTTATTTTATTTTTATTTCCATGAAAATACACAAAAATGACTTTCACCCTCAACTAAATGTTGTTGAGGTGAAAGTATCTTTAAGAAAATATTGGTTCTAAAAGTTCAATGTTGTCCTCGGATTTCAATTACATGAACTGGTTCAAAAGTTACCAAACGCCGCTCAAATGTTTTTTGAGCGTACCGGAAACAAAGATTGGATAATTATTAACATTCACCCTCGACCTGTTCCAGTCGATGTTAGGATCTTTCAAAGTGAAACACGCCCCAATGAACCTAAAGGTACACTCTGATTTCTAATCCATGTTACCATTTAGAATTTATATATTTTACAATTAAATAATTGTCACATATTTATTTTATTTATGGCCAAAAACTAACTTTCACGGGTGGACCATGATGGCCCAATTTAGTATCTACTTAAATAAAGCATGCCTTCACGAGTTCAGTGGTGGTATCATATTTTCAATACAAGATACTGTTAGTGAGTTATAAGCATATGAAAAATAAAATAATTATTTAATTATTTTATTTACAGTTATGCCAATATAGTTTTTTCTCACTAGAGGCCTGCACCGACTAAACATAAATCACGCCTAGGGTAAACCCGCCATCCTGAATGCAACAGTACCCTCGGATTTTTTATCTGAGTTACCATTTAATAGTTATTATACTTTTTCAGTAAAACTGCTTACACACACTAATTAAAACTTAACCAAACATTGACGGATCATTCTGGGCACTCTGGTCCATGGAATTGCGGGCCATCAGATTTTGCGGTCTCGAAATAATTCCATATCATTAAAAAACTACACTAATTTTCCAGCACATTAAAATTATTTACTGTTATAATAAACACTAACTGTTTTAATTATTATTTTTAAAAATTCCATGGTTATTTTAAAGGAAATTTTTTTCCCTTTAATATTTGGTAAGATTGTATATTATAAATGTAAATTTTCAATATGGAAAGTTAATATTCTTTAATAACAGTTTTAATGGTCTTTTAATGGTATTTATCTAAATTAATGAAAACAACCCATGAATATTTGTATTATCTAATGGGTATATAATCTAATGATACCATCCATATGATATCCCTATATGTTTTATTATTTGGATGGAATTATGTCTATGATGATCATTTTGTTTCCAATGTATATGTGTATAAAACTTATTTATTTTCCACGATTTATGCTATGGTGAATGTTTTATTAAACAATTTCTTTGTTAGAGTTTCTGAAATGAATTATTGTCCCAAAATTATATTTCTATTGTATTAGTTATGCTATATTGAATATTTTAGTATATTTGGGAACATATTTTAGGAATTTATTTATGTGGTGGATGTGAATAGAATTATATATCCCTCTAATGTAATGAGAAATTATTGAAGTTCTATTAACTCTAAGGTGACATTGATGGTAATTCAAATACAAAATAATGGTACATGAGAGGTTATATCAAGTGAGAAAGAGGACACATGGAAGGTTATCCCAATATCAAAGATGGTACATGGGTGGTTATAGATATCCTAATATGTTATGAAAATCATGGTGGGATTACATTACATTATACTTTATATGGGTATGTGTATAAAAACAACTTTTTGTCTAATGAAAATGTTATTCACTCATTGAATAGGTAATTTTATACATTTATGATTCATATCTTATGAACTACCATAATTTATTATGTAACTCAGGATTATGACATTCGATATGTAGGGTATGGTTTGAATATGTTTTTCTCATTTTAGCATAACCTTATTATGTTGTTATACTTTAGTGATCATTGATATCTCTCATGTATATAGTTACTGACCATCTCAGCAAACCCTTTCTTATTTTTCCTATTCCTAGGAAAAAAATAATGTTATTATGTATGATATGTATTAAATGGATATAGTTCTGAATAACATTGTGGGAGACAACATATTTCTGTTATGAATATGTTTTTTATGTATCCATGTATCCAAATGAAATAGACATATTCAATCATGGTGTAGATTGTTAATTTTTATAGTAAATATCTCCCTAAAAATGTAGTATTTATGGTTGAAAATTATGGGTCACTATGAATTAGGCCAGTGGATCAATATATGTTCTGATTTGGGATATCTTGTACGTGGTAGTCCTTAGCATATGGTACTTGTACACCAAGACATCTACAACAACCAATAGAATGCAAAAAAATAGAGAAATGATACCAAAATAAATTAATATAACTATATACCACATCATACTATAAAACAATTTTGGGAATGAATAAGGGATAGATATAAGACCAATAAAACTATAAAATTGTCTAACCCACAAGGATCATGGGGACTTATATCAAATGGAACACCTACACCACAAATAGGTCTTCTAAGCTCAACTATGCTCTAATGTCTATTATTCCACTTATGACTTTGTTAAAATTAATTTAATTTTCATTACACATGCCACGTCCAAGTATATCCCTTGAAGATGTGAGTTAAAATACCTAGTATTAGTGCATAAAGTAGTCAACCATAAATCATATAAGTGGAGAGGCCATCTCATTGGCATAAAGGTATGTTTACAATAATTTGAAATTATAACAACAATAACAATAAAATACAAAAAAAATAGACACTAATATCATAGTATGTTCCCAACCATACTCACACCCTAGGGATGATCTTGATGTTTTATGGTAATTCTCATCCAAAAGAACTAACTCATTTAGTCCTCATAACATTTATGGTTCTCATTAGAGTGGTCGTGCCTATTAGGCCTCTCCATAAACAAGTACATTGTGAAACTCATATGATATTGATACACATACAGGGTACAATCACAGGGGCCTTGGGGGATACATGACCCTATTTAGATTAACCCTTTTTGGTGGAGATCACGTATCTGTATATTCGGTAATAGGATTCTTAAACAATCTAAGAGATTAGTGACTGATGATCTAAACCTTGTCCCCAAAATTGGATACCTTTCTCTATCCAAGGAAAACCTATAGAGTGGCTCTCTTATCCTATTACCTGAATGGGATAACTCATTGTAATGTCAAATGGATGTAGCATATGGATTCACTATATAGATACTAATCTAAACTAAACAGAACTACGGAATAAACATTCCATTGAATATGTACATTGAATGTATTTGGATTATATGGTGTTTCATAGATATAACATGAATAAATGTATCCTAAACCCCATTAATATGTCTTCCAACTCATTCTTGTGTTCTCTATGACATACCTATGTACTCTAGTCATGCATGTATACTCTATTCATGGATTTATATCATGTTTTGTTTGAGTAATTTATCATATCTCTAATACCTGATCATGACCATGTGGCCTGGTAATTCTTATGTACCTGACCCTATCTTCTCTTATGTACCTTTGGTTCATATGTTGAGTCACTAGGAACAAGTATTATGAAATGTGGATAGACCAAATAGTGTGAGACATATAATTCTACATGGGACCCTAGTTGATGTATTGTGGACTACACGTCTTATGTCATTCCAAAATACACATGGTTTTTCTAAGTATTTTTCATAAACTCCCATGGTTTAAAAGATGATTTTACAGTACCACATTCAACTTCGATCCTGCCAAAGAAATCCATCATCAAAAATATTAGTGTTGAACAATTCTACATAATCATATATTACCATATTCCAGCCACTCAATCGTGTTTGGAATTCTCCCATATATCTTCAACGATGTGATACTAAAAACTGGACAAGAATTATAGTCATATATCTAATACCATTATTATATCACATTGCACCACATTACACATAAACTATTCTGCTAGTCTAAAATCAAAAAAAACTAAAAATGAGCAGATAATATGATGAATTATTCAATAATGACCATTTTTTTATAATTGTCTAAATGTTTGAAAATAGAATTCTCACAATGAATAGTCTAAGAACATAAGTGGGAAATCGGAAAACACAATCACAAGGAATGAAGAATAGGAATTGATTATCTAGACATAATAAATTAATAGGTGAAAAAATGAATAAATAAGAGGACATACAAAATAGAACAAATTTATATTTAATGTAAAAATAAAACAAATTCATTTAAGAAACCATGGAACCATAAATAAATTTATCAAAAAAATTTATTTTCATTCAATATGAAACAATAAAAAAATATTGATTAAAACAACAACAAAAAATCTATATTGAGGTCGGACCAATTACATGGCACAAACAATTATAAATCATTATCATTGTTAGGATCCATGAGATCTTTTGTTGGAAATGGGAACCTTATCACACCCATTAGCATCCCACCATTCCGACATTCATCAAGAAACGCCTCAATGATCCCACTCAAATACATAGGGTTTCTTTTCTACCCCTTAGGTGTTTCGAGGAATAGAAAAATATCAAGGATGATGTTTGTTCAGGCCATTTTATTAATAATAAAATATTTTAATAATTTACTATTTTAATAAACTTTTCATGACAACTCTCAAACCAAAAACCAATGTATACAAAAATTATGGCATGCCTAGATAAAAACTAACATTCTATATATAAATATTTTACCAGATTTCTTATTATAGACTATTTTAATAGAATTTATTTTATTTCATAAAAAATGTATATGAATGAAATAATATATTCAATATTACCATATTAATGACACTAAGTCTCACCCATCCACTGAATCCCTCACTGTGCTCACATTTGGATTTCCATCTCCCATGTGCTCTCCAAATGATTATATTACTCCCATTATTCATGAATAAATGGAATATCTATCCCACAATGTATATTATTGTATGAATACTTGTTCTCTACTAATAAATATATGATTGTATCTTCAACATTGATGTGCAGATCATCATATATGATAACATGTAACTGGTCATGAACATATATCCTCAACTATGAAATATGGGGGACATCGTCTACCAAATCAAATAGTTGTGGTATGAAAAATATTTTTTCCACCACACAAACTATACATATAGTTTTACGTGGGAAACTAAATCATGTAGTAAACCTTCCACCCCTATCAAATATTTTTTGTTTTCACTATGTTTTGACCTTTTGGAGAACATAGTCTCCCACATTGAAATCAAATTTCCACTTCCATATATCCATATAAGACTTATGAAATATCTTCTTAGACCACATCTTATCATGGATAATCTACTTCTTTTACAGCATTGGTCCCAGCATCCTGGGGCCCATGAGTGCTAAATATTGTAGATCAGTCCAAGATAGTAGTGGCCAATATGATATCCCGTAAAAATAAAAGAATATTTTAATACTAGTAGAAGAGATATAAATATTGTTATATTAAAACTAGACCAAGGATATGTGATACTCCCATCTATAACCAATGTCAACATGTATGTCCAAATCATGTCCTCTAGAACCTACATAGTCAGCTCATCCAGGATATCTATGTGGGGTAGAAATTTTAGGCTCAATCTCTACAAAGACCAAAAATCTTCATGTAGTCCTCTCCATCATTATAACATGAATTGATCATAATTATATGAAATACTCATTTTAGGAACACCAAGAATCCGTAATCTATCATCAATGTATAAGAATATGAAAATCTCTACTGAATTCGTCTCATGAATTATTTGGAAGAGAGATGACATGTGAAGTCCATATATGATAACAAAAATAACATCATGTCCTCTATATTAAAATAGAAGATTTATCATGAAGTAAATTATTAGATATTTTCAATTACAGTCCATTGTCTCAAAGGTTTGATAAAACCCCATAGTAACCTTTTTTTCAAACATCAACTAATGATATGTGAAGCACTAAGATAAAAAATAATTTATTCGCTTCTTCACCCAAGGAAGCCAGAGGTTACATATATTTCCTTAGAAAATCGTTTTTAATAATATATTTACATATAAGTGGGATTTATGATACAAAACTAGTAACCTCTATCGTAACATCATTGGTACGATCATCTTCCTTTGAAAAGGATGATGTAATCACCAAATTTATAGAATCTATCTAGATCAAGTCCAGTAGAGCTATTAATGTCATTGTTCCCACAATCTACATCTCAAATATGATCCACCTTACCACTTAATGAATTTTATGGGGAAAAAAATTTAGTTGCGGTATGTTGAACCATTATTTTATATTATAGAATCTAAAAATACCGAAATTTATCTAACTCTTCACCCAACAACTGTGAACATGATATACTCATGAAAGAATCCACCCCAGAACCTCCTTCATAATAGTATATACAATATAAATTTCTAAATACCCAAGGAAATCGTATGAAATCTCTATATAATGTTATTTAAATTATATTAAAATATGAATAAGGTATTATTGTTGTTGGAAAAAAATAATTCATTCACCCAAAATCTAGGGTTTCCACATCCTTAGGGTGAAGACCACTGTATCATTCACTAGATTGCGGGTCACTAATGTTTATTCATGGGAAATCATCTTCATCAAAGAATAAAAAAATATCTCATTATTATAAACCAAAACACATTAAATAATAGTGTTGGAGCATGGTATAACACCACATACTCATACAACACTTTTGTATGTACCAAGATAGATTCAGGCATTAACCTCTATATTAACTCATGAAAATCCTAGTGCAAACTATCCAACCAAAAGTATGGATGTACTATTTAGGTAAAATATGTCAATTGAGACATAATAATGAAGATAATTTGGGTGATTCTATGATATTATATTTGAAACATAATAAAGATATATTCCTTCATCATCCTCTTGGGTGGCTCCTAATAATGAACTACTTTGACCATAATTAGGCCTACTACTACTCCCACTGAAGAGGTGATAAATACTATTACTATGACATATATAATATATGACCTAAAATATATTAGCTTCCCTAAAATATGTTGTTTTTAGATTCTATCCAAAACCATCTTTATATGTACCATGTGTCCTTCTCATGTGATAAGAACACATTGACTTTTATAATGGAGAATACTACAAACTAATCCACATATGTAAGAGGGATCTGGTTCATAATTCCCATGAACATATCCAGATAGTTTTCCATAATATAGTAAATCACCAGGTACATGGAATGACCATAACGATACCATATTTCCATCATTATCATATTCAAATATTTATCATGGGTCTAAAGATAACATGATTTGATTTCAATATTTGACAAAAAAATATCCCCATTCATCTGGTCAAAGGGTTCATTCATTCTCTGAAGATGACACATATTCATGAATGTCCTCTAACTCTGGTAAGGATATTACATATATAACTACATGACCTCATCATCCATATTATGGAACAAAGTATTCTTTTCATACGTTAAAAAACTAAGAACAATCAGGCCCATCCTCTAAAATTCCTCCCATTGTACCTTCATGTCATGAAGTTTAGTGAGAGAAATCTGTTATTTTCAAATAAATATCAAGTACGTAATTTTGTTTATATCTCTCCTGAATTTTATATTTTTTGGTTAGGTAATGCTAACACAATCTCAATGAAGACATCCTCATACTCTACCACAACAAATGGAAGCTAAGATCTCATAAAAACTATTTCAACATGTCTAATACACAACTGATGAGTGGAATAATATATGTTTATATGTATGAGAACATCATACTATGTATGGAATTTATTCTAATCAATAAAAAAATATCATCGCATAAATTAATATAGACAACATATTTTTCTAACTACAATCCATTTGTGCATTAAAATTGCATAACTAGTTTATACAAAGAATTACATCATAAGGCCTTGTCATAGCTATTAAAAATCGTACAAGAAGCTCTCCCCTCCACGGTTATTATCATACAATTTTTAGACATGGATGATTCATAAATCTCCTCTAATATAAGTCTTACAGCATATGGTTTGATCAAAAGACTCCACATTAATATTTAAATCATCAAAAAATTATTTGGAATGAAAAAGTGTCTCATGAAAATATCTATAAATATTACATATAATGCTCGGATGATAGAGATAAAAACTCAAATCATCATGAGAGCCTCTGGTTTATAATCCTCCACTACCTACAATAACATCCACCTTGTCCCCCAGCTTCTGAATTTCAATGCAGAAAAGATCAGGGAGGTTTTGAATATAGATCAAATGATTAGATACATTATAATTCTCTCACACACCTGCTTACACCTCATCCACCTTTCATGCCACCTTAATCTAATATTTTTTTCTACCAGGTATGTTAATAGATCGTCTCCCTAATATCTAGGTGGTGTGTAGATAATTAGAATCATAATGTCAACACATATCGATGGAGTGACATCACCTACTAAAACCAACCTGAGTGTCATGTTATATTGAACATAACTCCAAAGAATGTCTCCTAAATTGTTGATTGTGTTGTGAACACATAACCTGATGTCAGCTACTAGATACCAAAATATAATATCCATGTATTCCACTTTCAGCACCAACATTTTACAACTTCTCTTCTAGGAATACCTCCACTGCAAAATCTCAATCTAGAACACTCTCATTTTTAGTCATCTAGTGAGATACCATACTATACCAGATGTCTAGATAGTGACCATTCCCTATTAAATGGTCTTGAAAGTATTCATATCTTACCATATGAATGCGTACCATGAGAGGTTATGGAAAATCGTTTTAGAATATTCTTCTATCATTATACCCTGATAGATCTAATACATCTCATGGATATGTACTCCTATAAATTTATTTTGAAAAAACATATATCTAAATAGACATGTGAACTATTTATAAGAGATATTTTCCACATTACACATTTATTTTACCAGAATCCCTCATTATTATATTGATACATGGTGAAGTAACTCTATTAGGACCAGCATTAATTTAGGAGTGGTTCAAATTGGGAATATATCACAACCAACTACCTCAAGTCAGACCTCGCGTCCTCAGGGTCTCCCTCACCTTAAAAACTGAGTGGTTTCTTCCACTAAAACTCATGGAGTGTTCTTTTGTTAAACATTTTAATTGTCGAAACAGATGATATAAAATAGAGATCTATGGGATTATGTAAGAATGGAAAACCATCAATAAGTACCTTCTCTTATATAGATCCCAATACTGAATACTAATTTATAGTCAAATCATAAACATAACATTAGTGTAGAGTCATAATAGGATTTCATCATGAAGGTATCCTAAATAATTCAATATTTACCATAGTCAAATAATATATTTGGTGAGATGACATAAAAAGTACATAGAATATAGAACATAACCCTACATTATGCATATGTCGATGATTTATTCAAAAATAAGATCATCATGTATCGAGCCAATAATAATATTATCAAAGTCATAGTGAGAGGATAATTCAGCTTCCAAACCAACATAAATATTTCTAGTCTAAGAGCTAATCTTAAGACATATTACCACTATTACACTTGTTCAGAAACCAATCTGGATAGAAATTTTTTGTAGATATTCAGAATATCACTTTCTTCATAATGTGGTAACTACACACGTGATAAAATAAAGAAGTTTACCCAATTTAAAATTATAATTTAAAAAAACAATTGAGGAAATCATAACATGATGAGACAATGATCCATGGAAAACTATGGTCAGCTAAATTCACACCTCCTTCCATCATTTTCACTATTATTTTCCTCACTGACCTATCACAAATATCTCCTTTGCTGACCAATCAACACAGCAGTTTCCAGATAAAAATTCATTCATTGGATTCCCTCTTTGCTTCAACAAGAACATTAAAGGCCACCACAAAAGAATCAAACTACTATGATATCTATAAAATACCTCTTTGATCTATAATCGAGACTATGTGTCTATGAAAAGTCCTTGAATCATGTCCTTTTTTCCATCATGAATGAAGCTTCAATTACGTCGTCATTGGAAACAACAACTGAAACACTATAAGAAAAATTATGAATTAACATCCAAAAAAACATTCCAAACTACCTCATGAATAAAAAAAATATAGAATCTTGAAGAAAAATCTAAAAAGAACAACCATAGCATCAAAATAAAAATAGAAAATAGAATGATGATATTGAAACAAACATCAATGATAAAACTTTTCTAAGACTGTTTCCAATCCCTCTTAAATACCATCTAGAGATATCCCAAATCCATCATTGAGAACCAAAAAAATGTGGTCAAGATCAATTGGTTGGACAAACCAATAATAGACGAAGAAGGAACACAAACTCTACCACTATTTACATCACAAACTGCCTAATGAAGCTTTCAATAGTTGAAAATTTGAGGTCTAATTTGTAGGGTAATGCATAAATAGGGGAGATGACTATGGAATATTATCCCATCAGAGATCGACACTAAGAAATATAGGGATGTAGAGAAAGATAAATGGATGATATATCCCAAAAAAATTAATATAGGAGCACATTCTTTACCTAAGACCCACATAGAATGCCTTATATCAAGAAAATTCGACACAAAAAACTTCTCCAACCACTAATATAGTGTTTAGTTTAAATATAGATCTATTTTCAAAATGAATGAATTCAACTATATATGACATCGGAGATTAAAAATGTCCCAAAATGTATAAAGTATAATTATAATCCCACAAACCCAATAAAAGAATCCAACCTAGAAGAACGGAGGAACTACATTCAAATTAAACTCCTAGAACCAAGTGTTGTTTGTCTAGGTAAAATTGTATCCACCTTTTCTTGGTCAACAAAAGGCATTGTCAAAATTCTATTTTTCTGTATAAGCCCTGACATGTGCAGGAAGATCCCACATAGGTGTGAGTATAATATAACTCGTATGAAAACTAAAAATAACAACACATTTATAATCAAGAAATAAATTTATAGTCCTCGTTATGAGGATATTTCATTCGAAATATAACACAGTACTAATAATAACCCAAAAGATAATCATGATGGAGAATAACTCTCAATGTAGTTTCATAACCATTCATTTATCATATGATTATTCTTAAGTATTTAATGTAAATGTCATATTGTAGAACTAACACCCCAAATCCTACTAAAAATAATTTACGTAATCTTTAAGGTATTTCATGTTGAGCCTCACCATTAATAGATACCCATTGGAATTCCAAAAATATCAATACATGGGTAGTGGATCGCATGAAAGGGAATATGGTGGATTACATAACGAATAATTATTAACCATCTTGATAGGGATGGTAGTCCCTAATGGCCAATAACGAGATACATGACCCAACATAGGGAAGAATGATTGAGGAAATCACAAAAATTCACATAAATGAATACCAATCTCTATCTAAATCAAACATATAAATGGTACCACTCATCGTATTCTCAGTTTGTGTACCTTAATATACTCTCATAGGGATAGACCACTGTGAAACACCCCATTGATATTCAATTATATTAAGTGAAATATTTCCTCAACAAATCTAGGAATAAGTACATTGGGTTCATAGGTATTAAACAACATGTATTTTATATATCAGGTATGAAAATGACCAATATCCCATTAAAATGTATTTTGTTTATTTTCTTTGTATTATGATTGGTTTCCCTATACTCTATCCCTTGATATGTACAATGTCCATGGAAATGTACTTGGTTTTTAACCATTTAATATATTCATTCATGGGTAACTGGTTGTGCCCACATAGTTTAGTCCTTTATATGTACCTAATTGTGTCTTCACCCATGTACCCATTGGCGTACATGACAATCCAAATATACTTTTCCATGATTTTCGATGTTTAACAATACAGAAAACAATGGACTCTATAGAAGGGACTACACATCATGTGTTCTTCAAATGTATATGTTATTTATGTCAATATTTTCTAGAAACAAATAATGAATTATTAAATCATCACCATTTCTACTCATTCATATGATTTTTAGAAAACATTTACTAAGGAATTCATATCTAGTGTTTATAGATTCATAATTATTACATTTTATTGTATTCTGACCACCCAATCAGCTTTTCAATTATCACGTTCAGGTCGAATTTTCATATTTCCAAATCACAGTTGAAAGCCCTTCAATGGATCTCTAATCCTTATCTTATCTTACCTGACATTGCATCAAACCTCCACCCTAAATTCATTCAAGATTCTACACATAATGAAATGATCTATTTTACAAAAAATATATTTTCCAATTATAATTTTTTATTTATTTATCAATCCTCTATCAAAATTAAATACATAAATTGAACTCACAAAAAAAATGGGGAAAGGAAAAAAAATATAAATGTGAAGATATATCATAAAAAACTATTCATTTTGGCCCCAATCAATGATAAAATAAATATAAAATGGAGGGAAAAATAGGATTCTCAAAAAATTACAGCATTCTAATTGTAATAAGATAAAATAGTAACCCTAAATTAATTGTTGATTCATGAAGAACACTTTTAAAATTATTTATTTTTTTCAGCATCGGATAATAAAAATGTTTATTAATATATCAATGGTACAATTGATACCTCATGTTTGGATTGATCATTCATGAGAAATGATTCTATATAATTGTTATTGGTCATATCCACAAACTCATTTGATGAATATGAACTCCTTAACACATTAATCATCAACCCACATTCACAAGGTTTTCCAAGGGTCTTAGACACAATCCCTCTAAAATAGATTGGTTTATACTGGAAACCCATGTACTTTTTTGTATGTTTTTTTATAAAGAGCACATGGTCAGTTCTAGAGATTTATATAAATAATTAATTAATTAATTAATTTTATTAATTTAAATATCTTTTCATGACCATTCTTAAACCAAACACCTGATATGAATAATTTCAATGTCAACCCATGGGTGTAACCTACATTTGGGATTTATATGTGGTCTCATATTTCCCATACAATATTGAATTTATGTTCGATTCCATTATTTTTGAAAAACTATGTCAATTTGATATAATATATATTCAATATTGGTATTCTATCATCACTTAGTCTTCCTATGACCTAATTTCTCATCCAGACTCAGCCACTACCCTCAAAAATAATATATAAAATATTCCAATGATTTATAATGAAAAACAAAGTCATTACATATATATTTTATAATAAATTATTTTTTAATATTTATATGGATATATAAATTCTATCTAAATTTCTTCATTGAAAATATATATGAACATAGAAAAATTTAAAAAATGCATTAATATGAAAAAATAAATAGATTATAAATTAACTTTTAACATTGTAACTAATATAGATTAGAGATATTAGAAAATATTCCTCATAAAAATTACGTAAACATTCAATCTACATCTCAATAGAGTCATGACCTATAATAAAATGAAATATAAATCACTATAAAAACGAAAATGTTATACTAATATTGAAATTAAAATATTAATGTCTGCATGTGAGTTTAAATTAGTACTAAGATAAATATGAAATTTGTTAGTATGTAAATGAAAATTGATAATAACCAACATTTCCCTCATCATAATTGATTACATATACGAGTTCATTCATGATATGACATGATATGGTAGAAAAATATGACATGGAAGTAAAAAAATTATTTATCATTTATATATACTACAAAAATATTACCAAGAATAAAGAATATGGATTTAATCCATTTGATATATAATTCATATGGAAACAACTCTATATATGTTGATCCTTGATAAGGAACTCACTATAACTACTTCAATCATTTATCAGTGTCTAAATAAGGTTTTTTTATAGTTGAGGAACATATAAACCCATCCCATGGGAAAAACATCATTTTAATAGATTTTGGATATCATAATTATTATTCCAAGGGAAATGGGAATGATTGAAAAACGTTATGGTATGTCATTTAATATCTCATATAGAGTCTCTATTTGAAAATACTATGCTCGTCATTTGAATGTTTGTGTAAAAAAATTTTATGTTGAACGTATGATAATCTATATCCATCACCAAATTAAACATGATATTACAAGGCAATGTTATTAAATATATAACATATTCATAATAGATATCACACGAATAAATAAATAAATATATATATATATATAATCCTATCAAGATCATTATAAATATATTTCGGTATATTATGAAGAACCATATTTAAAAAATACGTGATATAACTAATGTTTCAACAAATAAATAACACATCAATACCAATAAAAATAACATGTTCATATTAATGGTATGAAAAATATGACTACATTCACAACATAATAAATGGAATTCAGGAATTCGTAACATATAATGGGATACATATATATATATAATGAATTGTAAAGACATGTAATTTCTGTGGAAATTTTTTTTAAATACATGGGAATTTTACGAGTCCGTAGTTTCTGACGGTGCTTGATTCCGAGGCCCTGTGTGTCCGGATTCAATTTCTGATGTTTTGTTCAGGTATTTTTAGTAAACGTACGAGCAGGATTTTATATAATTTTAACCAAAGCCCTGAATTGAAATTTGAGGTAACCATTGAACTCACAACGTTGGTGATTTCTTAGTGAGACCTTCACCACAGTTGCATTCTGACGAGTTTGGAAGATATTTTTTGGAGTTATTAGTTAAATTGAATAAAAATAATTGTTAAATCTATTTTTATTTTATGTGGGTTCAATCCTCCAAGAGGAGGTTAGTAGTGGGGGCCACCACACCATAACCTCCCATGAGAGTTTATGGTGTTGGGGCTCACCCGCAGATAACCTCCCGCAAGAGGATTAAAAATGGTGGGACCACCTGACTCCTGAGATCCCACTTTAATGAGGGAGGTGGAAAGAGGTTTCCCCACATTTATTATAAATCCTTAATATGAGGGATTCCATTGGTATTCTCCCAATTAATAAGCCATCCCACCGCATTAATTAAGTGAGTAAACTCATTTAATTAAAATACCACAATTTGAATTCATTTGAATTCATGCCAACAAATAAATTAATAGGTGATATATTATTTCTTTTGGTTGGTGGAAACTTTTTAGAGGAAGAAATCTAGGAGGAACATTTTTTCCTCAATAATGAATGCCCACGACATCTCAGACGAACTTCATCCGCATCAAAGGAAAAGTTTTTCCCCACGAAGAACGTCTCCAACGACGTCGTCTTCCCTGCCATGAATCTGTAAACAATCACCGAACGACAAACTAGGTAGAGGGATTCTGAGTTTTTATATATATATATAAGAGTATAAACATATATTCTTTGTCTTTTGTTGAGAACTTTGTTTCCAAATGCTGATTCCATGACGAGGAGGGCTCAGACTGCATGAACACAGTGTGAGCTTCCCCTTTGCTTGTTCTTGTTTGATGATGAAAGAGGCGGTACATGCGGTGAAGGTGCTGAAGACAATGATCAAAGGCCACTCTACATGTGGCCTCTGCGAACTGTACTACCCCCCACGGAACCCCAGCGTGCTACCTTGGCGCGCTGCCCACGCCACTTGCCTGCGTCCCCTTGCGCTTCCCGGATCCAGCGGCACCCCGCCGGTGCCCCAGCACGCTGCCTGTGCTCACATCAGACTGCCCGGTCCCTACCATCGGCTAGCCCGGAGCCCCTACGCCCTGCCAACGGCCTGCCTGACCACTTTCTGTGGCCGACCTGGTGCCCCGACCACCTACCCGGTGCCCCCGTGGCCCCCTGCCATGGTCTGCCCAGTGCCCTGGCGCCCTGACTGCGCCCCAACCCATAGCCCCAACGCGCTGCCTAGCGCCTGTCTTGGTGCACTCGTGGCCTGCTTTGTGTTTAGCCGGACTGCCCGCGTCTCGCGCGGCCTGCAGCTAGCCTCCTGGTGGCGGACCTCCCGAGCAGCACCCCTCGCGGTGCTGGCCGAACTACCCTCGTAGTCCGCTGGGATGGGCCCAGTGAACCGAGCATAACATAGTGAGCTAACCCGACCAACGTGCTGGGTCAGACCCATTGGGTCTGTCCGGAATGATCTAGACCGGGTTGGTTCATACTGGGTTGGGTTGTGTCGGTCTGACTTGGTCGGACCGGACTCAGGCCCACTACCGACCCTTTGCTTACTTTGGCCATATCACTGGCACCGAATGTCCATTTGATGAACGGTTAGCTGTGCTGGTAATCTCAATGATAGATTGTCCCTTTGAGAATACCCCACTTGAGTTCGAGGCATAGTTGAGATACGGTCGGGTTGGTTTGTACAGGAATCCAACTAGACCCCTGGGTCTAAAAGGCTAATAACTAATAGACCGGGCATCTGAATGATGCATCTCTTGTTGTGTTGAGATCCCTTTGACAATACGGACCTTTGAGATACTTGTACATGAGACTTTTTGATAGTTGGAGTTTTCTCCAGCAGCTTGGGGAGCGGATCCTTCCAGTGATGAGAAGACAAAGTGCGGATACCTAGTAGCTGACATACCTAACGACTGCTTGACTGATTCGACTATCTCAGTGGGGAGTGCCTAGTAGTTGGTGGCAGACCCATGGTAGAGGAGCGCCTAGTAGTTGGTGGCATACTCGCGGTACTCGACATGAGGAGTACCTCTACAAGATATTATGGATAGCGCCTGGTAGTTGGCAGCAGACCCACAACAGAAGAGAACCTGGTAGTTGGCAGCAGACCCACAGTACTAGACATGAGGAGTACCTCAGTAGTCCAAGGTTAGTGAGAACCGCCTTGGTGTCGTGACAGGCCCACTATTCTCGACAGAGGAGGAGTTCTCCAGTAGCCGTGGTTTCGATTATGAAAATCCTGGTATGAGTTGAGTCATTGAATTTTGTGTTTTATTCATGATTGAGATGGGTTACTAGATAACTTAGGTATATGTATGTTCATATAACTAAGTAAGTATTTCTTTTTTTTCATTACATTGTGGTTATCCTTGTTGGATATTGTGATATCTTGAGGGTCTCGGGATCCCTAGTGAGTATCATTATACTCACCCCTGCACTGGCTATGCCCGCACCTCATTTTGTTGGTTACAGATGATGGACAATGCTAACTGAGGAAGAGAGTAGCAGGAATGGATGGTACCCGGAGGTGGAACACTCGGAGTGACGGTGCACGGAGCAGACGGACGGACGTGGAGTGCTGAGGAGTCCATTTTTACGTACCCTTCAAGTACGAACCCTGGAGGATAACCCAGTAGCTGCTTTACTTGCTTTTAGTTGTACTTGTTTTTAGTTGTACCTATACTTTACTGTTGGGATCGTATTCCCAACCCCTTTTCTTTTCCAATACTTCTTATGTATACAGTATTGCATATTTTGTTTCTTCCAGTTGTGTACTCTATTGTGTGTGTTTACATTTTTTAAATGCAATTCCTTCCCACCTTATAGATTTATACCTTTGGTTCTAGTCTCCAGCCCCTGGCCTACGGAAGGCAGGCTTGGGGTAGTCATGGCACAGGTCCTGAGGACGGTTCGTGACAAATTGGTATCAGAGGTTTCAGTTCTACCGTAGAACATAGGACTCAGATATTTCTTTTATTTGAAGGAATAATGTTAAGGGTACTGAGTATGGTTTTCAGTTCTGGGAGTCTAGTGTTGGTGCGGCAGCCAACGTATCCGTACACCAGGACCTTGAGTACTGATTTTCGACTTAGTGAAAAAAAAACACTGATTGTGTGTCTATTTCAAAAGTTTTTATTTAATTCATCTCATCCAGGTCAGCTCACCAGGTATAATCATTTGATTGTGTCACATATGTTTCTTTCAGGATGCCTCCCCATGGTCGAACAGTTAGATCCTCGAGATTTGTAAGCACTCACAGCTCGCCGAGAAATGATGCCTCAGTGCAGGGTCCCTTTCTAGTTGAGGCACCAGCGGAGGGACCAAAGGTACAACCACTTTTAGGGCAACCAATGCCTCCAGTCCTAGTAGTAGACAATGCATGCCACATGAGCACACTCCATGAGTTCCATATTTAGAGGCCACCTAGGTTTTGGGGAGAGACGGACCCACTGGCCACTGAGGATTGGCTGGAAGCCGTGGCGAGAGTCTTCAGGCAAGTAGGGACACCAGCAGACTACTTAGTGATCCTTGCTGCCATCCTCCTTCAGGAAGCAGTAGGCAGATGGTGGAGCCTGATGCTCCAGGTCCACAATGAGGCGACACTACTTTGGGAAAACTCCAAGAGCATGTTCCTGACAGACTTTGTCCCAGCCACCCTTCGTGTGGTGCAAATAGAGGACCTACTTCATCGGTAGCAGGTCAGCATGACAGTATCGCAGTACTCAGTGAGGTTCACTGAACTCTCATGATACTCCATATATATGGTACGAGACATATTCTTCAAGGCTCAGACCATTGAGCAGGGACTCATGCAATAGAACATATCCTCAATGATCTCCCTCAGCGTCCTGATTTAGGCATGGGTGTTTGAGAGAGCCCTTCTAGTAGAGAGTGTCCTTATTTAGCAGTCACCTACAGCGAGACCTACTACTAGTTGACACACAGTAGAGTCTTCTACAGTTGGTAGTAGATAGTTTTCGCAGAGTTCCAAGAGGACCAGACCTACATGTTGACAAGAACATGACTAAGGATCGGTTTTGTGGGGCACCCGGAGTAGAGACAGAGCCAGACAAGCTAGGAGCGGAAAATGTTACCCATGTGGTGGGCTTGGTCACATGGATCGCGACTGTATTACCCGCCAGTATGAAGATCAGTAGAGAGTTTAGGGACCTTTCAGATAGAGGCAGAGGTTCGATTGAGGCAGTCCGCAAGGCGCAGGCGGACATAGTAGAGGAACTAGTCGAGGAGCTGGCAGAGGTTGACGTTACGAGGTGCAACTGCCACCACCACCAGGAGGTCCACCCCGACATCACGGAGTGGGTGGAATGGGGATATCTCGGCTACAGGTAGCTGAGTCATATGACCATGGTTTTCTGGAGATGATTCGAGGTATGATCTGTGTCTATTACTCTTTAGCTGCAGTTCTTAAAGACACAGGTTCCAGTCATTCATACATTTTCACTACCCTCATTAGGAGATCGGAGATTCCGATGGAGCTATTGGCTATATCATTACGGCTAGAGACTTCTATGGGAGAAGACTCGACGATTATGCACTGGTTCCAGTAGTGTGAGCTTACTCTAGGAGGCTAGATTTTCGACTGGGATCTCCTCATAGCGGCGTCCAGGCCTTACGACATCATCTTGGGGATGGACTGGTTATCAACAGTCCATGCTCAGATCGACTGTATTAGGCACAAAGTGTTGTGTGTTATCATGTATGGGACTAGATTCACCTTCGCCGGCGAGAAGGGAACCTTTTCAGCATATGAAGGTCTTACTCATAGGAGGGTGCAGTCGATCAATAAGTATTTGGATTTCCTTACCCTCAGAGCAGTAGATGTGGAGAGTCTGACATATCCTGTAGTGGTGGACCAGTACGCAGTTGTTTTCCCTGACGATGTCCCAGGAATACCTCCTCGTAGAGAGGTGGACCTCTAAATTGACTTGTACCCTGGGGAGACACCGATATCTACTCCAGCCTATCGGATGGCTCCCGCTGAGCTTCATGAGTTGAGGGTAAAACTTGAGGACTTGTAGGGGGAGGGATTCATCCAGCCCCGTGTTTCTCCCTGGGTAGCCCCGATTCTATTAGCCAAGAAGGTGGACGAGAGCTTCAGTCTCTATGCCGACTACTATCCCCTAAACCAGGTGACAGTGAAGAACAAGTACCCACATCCGAGGATTAATGACCTATTTGATCAGCTAAAGGTAGAACAATGGTTCTCGATGATATACCTCATGTCAGGATATCACCAGCTCAGAGTTCGATATAAGGATGTGCAGAAGACGACCTTCAAGTGGCGGTATGGCCACTATGAGTCCTTGGTTATTCCCTTCGGCATTTTCAATGATTCAGCAGTTTTCTTGAGTCTCATGAACAGGATCTCCTAGCCTTACCTTGATTTCATGGTCATAGTTTTCATCGACGACATTGTGATCTACTCGACCACTAAGGAGGAGCATGCCTACCTTTTGCAGGTAGTATTAGAAACACTCCGAGGGAACCCGTTTTATGGTAAGATCTCAAAGTGCCTGTTTTGGATTCGAGAGGTTCACTTCTTGGGACACATCATCTCAGAGGCTGGAGATGTAGTGGATCCATCAAAGATTGAGGTGGTTCTTGCTTGGGAGCCACCCAGGAGTGTGACAGAGGTACGTAGTTTACTAGGCTTGGCTGGATACTATCATAGATTTGTTCCAGACTTCTCCAGAGTTGCAGCACCACTATCAGCATTGAAGATGAAGGGGAAACCTATATTGTGGTCAGAGAGATGCCAGTAGAGCTTTCAGGAGCTAAGGCAGAAGCTGACTAGTGCCCCCATTTTGTGGCTTCCAGAAAAAGTCATAGGGTACTTAGTCTACTATGATGCATCAGGGACCGAACTCGGGTGTGTCCTGATGAAAGAGTGAGTTGTGATCTCATATGGTTCTCGATAGATGATATAGAATGAGAAGAACTACACTATGAATGACCTGGAGTTAGCAGTAGTGGTCTCTACCTTGAAGATGTGGTGGCACTATCTGATGGGAGAATGTTTTACCGTGCACTCTGATCACAAGAGTCTCAGGTATATCATCTCTCAGAAGGACCTGAACCTGATATAGTAGCATTGGATTGAATTCCTCTAGGACTATGACATCGAGATAGTATATACTCCTGGGAAAGGGAACATTGTTGCAGATGCTCTCAGCAATAGATTAGTCATTCAACTGCCAGTAGAGGAAACAGAGCATCTAGCTTCTTACAGATATCCTTTTTGGATAGTGATGGATCAGCCTATCTTCAGTCTCTTATAGTCACTCCTCCACTTCTTCAGCGAGTAAGTGAGCCGCATCGTTGAGACGCTGATTTTGAGACGTGACATGCTCAGATATCCATAGGGATTCTCTTGATGGATTTTCTGAGGTTAGGGAGCACTCCATCCTTTTTTGAAGACATACCATGGTACCAATTTCACTTCAGGATGAGGTGTTAAAGGAGTTCCAAAAATACCCTCTAGAGGTACATCCAGGAGTGGCGACGACGTATCAAGACCTTCGACGACATCATTGGTGGCCAGATATGAAGAAGGTAGTAGTGTAGTTTGTCTCATGGTGCCTCACTTCTTAGCAAGGGAAGGCATAACACCAGGCACTAGCTGGCTTGGTTCAGCCTTTAGAGGTCCCAGAGTGGAAGTGGGATGGGATATCCAGGGACTTCGTGATAGGTCTTCCACGTACAACCAGGAGTCACGACACGATATATATGATCGTTGAACAACTAACCAAGTCGGGCCACTTCCTACAGATCAGAGAGCAGGGATTAGATGAGAGCGTGGGACACCTCTATGTGCAGGACATAGTGCGTTTACATAGAGTACCTTCCTCGATTTTCTTTGACCGAGATGCATAGTTTACATCCTATTTATGGAAGGGGTTGCAGGAGGCTTTCGGGACGCAGCTACGTCTAAGCAATGCCTCCCATCCTCAGACAGATTTTCCGACTGAGAGGACCATTTAGACCCTCGAGGACATGCTCCATGCATGTGTCCATGACTTCGGTCACAGCTGGGAGGATCACGTTCCTTTGGTGGAGTTTTCTTACAACAATATCTATGACTCCACCATAGGGATGGAACCTTTTGAGGCCTTGTATGGTCAACCTTGCAGATCTCCACTATGCTAGATAGACCCTGGGTAGTCAGCACTGTTGGGACCAGAGATTTTATGGGCTACCACAGACAAGTTACAGATCATCCTGGGGTGGATGAAGACTACACAGAGAAGGCAGAAGTCCTATTCTGATAGAAGACTGAGACCTCTGGAGTTCTAGGATGGCGACCACGTCTTTCTACGGGTCTCACCTCGATGAGGTCTATGGAGATTTGGGCGAGGTATAAAATTGCCTCTGAGATTCATAAGACCCTCCTAGGTCCTCAACTGAGTAGGAAATGTTGATTACCACTTAGGTCTTCCACCTCAGTTTCACCGGGTGCACAACCTCTTCCACGCATCTTAGCTGAGGAGATACGTGCACGACCCATCCCACATCATCAATCACAGGGAGCTGGACATCGATGATGGGGTGACTTTAATGAAGGTTCAGGTAGAGATTTTGTATCGATAGAAGTGGGTCCTATGTGGACGGTTGATATCTCTGGTGCGCGTTCGCTGGTTGTACGGGAACCTCCAGGAGAGCACATGGGAGCGGGAGGCTCATATGCATGTTCAGAACCCCCCATTTGTTCCCTTAGTTCGAGTTGTAGGTTACTGGGAAGTAAAGCCTTCAGGTGGGAAGAATGTAAAGACCCGGAAATTCCATGGAATTTTTTTCTTAATTACAGGGGAATTTTACGAGTCCGCAGTTTCTAACGGCGCTTGATTCCGAGACCTGGTGTGTCTGAATCAATTTTTGAAGCTTTGTTTGGGTACGTTCAGTAAACGTACGTGCGGGATTTTATATCTTTTGAACCAGTGCTCGGAATTTAAATCCAAGGGCATCATTGAAATCATAGTGTCGGTGATTTCTTAGTGATATCTTCACTGTATTTGCATTCTGATGAGTTTGGAAGATAGTTTTTGGGGTTATTAGGAAAAAATAAAACAAATGTGTTAACGTTATTTTTATTTTATGGTGGTTAAAACCTCCAAGAGGAGGTTATTGGTGTTGGCCAGCACACAATAACCTCCCATGAGAGGTTATGGTTGTGGGGCCCACACACACATAACCTTCTGTGAGAGGTTTAAAAATGGTGGGACCACCCGAGTTGGTAAAACCCCCAATTCAAGTTTGAATTGTGGCGACCACCTGACTCATGAACTCCCTCTTTAATGAGGGAGGTGGAAAGATGTTTCTGCACATTTATTATACCTCTTTAATGTGAGGGAGTCCATTGGGAATCTCCCAATTAATAAGCCAACCCACCCCATTAATTAAGTGAGTAAACACATTTAATTAAAATACCAGAATTTGATTTTTTTTGAATTCATGACAAAAAATAAATCAGTAGGCGATCTATTATTTCTTTCAGTTGGTGGAAACATGGGAGAGGAAGATCTCTTTGAGGAACGAGTTTCCCTCAACAAAGAACACCCACGACATCTCCAAATAACATCATCCACGTCAAAGGAGAAGACGTAGACCGTGAAAAATGCCGCCAACGATGACGCCCACCCTAACGTGAATCCGTCAATGATCACCGAACGACAAACGAGGTAGGGGGATTTTGAATTATTATATATATATGATTATAAACCTCGGTTCTTCATTTTTTTGAGCATGTTGTTGCAAAATTCAATCGACATGATAAGGAGGGCTTAGAACGCACGAACAGGGTCTGACCCTCCCCTTTGATTGTTCTTGTTTGATAACGAAGTAGACGGTACACGCAGCAACGACAATGAAGACGGCGAACAAAGGCCGCGCTCATGCGGACTCCACGAACCGCGCTGCCCCCACGGAACCCCGGTGGGATACCTGCACCTGAGCGTACTGCCCCGGCGTGCTACCCGGGCCACCTGCCCGCTGCCCTGGGCGCTGCCCGGCTCTGCCGGCGCCCCAGCGCACTGCCCGCTCCCCCAACGCCCTACCCGGCCCCTGCTGGCGGCCATCCTGGTGCCCCCGTTCCTAGCCATCAGCCTTCCCATCCCCTTCCGGCAGCCTACCCGACGCCATAACGCCCTGCCTAGTGCCGCGCGGCCCCATTCCACTGTCTGTTCAGCACCCGGGCATGCTACTCGTGCCCCAGCGCGCTGTCCGGCACCCTTCCCAATGTACACACTGCTTACCTAGTGTCTATCCGGCATGAACGCACCCTGCGCGTCCTGCCGCAGGCCTCCTGGCGGCTGACCTCTCGAGCTGCACCCCTCGCAATGCTGGCTGAACCGCCCTCGTAGTCCGTTGAGCCGGGCCCAGCGGACCGGGCCTACCATAGCGGGCTAACCCACCCAACGAGCTGGGTCAGACCCATCAGGTCTGTCTGGGTTGATATAGATCGGGTCGGGTCAGACTGGGTTGGGCCGCGTCGGTCCGACTGGGTCGGACCGGACCCGGGCCCACTACAGACCCTTTGATTACTTGGGCCATATCTTTGGTGCTAGACGTCTGTTTGATGAACCGTCAGCGACACTGGTAATCTCAATGAGATATGGTCCCTTTGAAAATACCCCACTAGAGTTCAGGGTATAGTTGAGATACGGTCGGGGTGGTTCGTACTCAAATCCAACCGGGCCCCGAGACTAAAAAGCTAATAACTAACAGACCAGGTGTCTGAATGACGCGCCATCTGTTACGTTGAGATCTCTTTGACGAGACGGACTTTTGAGATACTTATACAAGATACTTTGCGAAAGTTGGAGTTTCTCTCAGTAGCTTGGGAGTGAATCCTTCTAGTGACGAACAGACAGAGTATGGAGACCTAGTAGCTGACAGACCTGATGACTGCTTGACCGATTTGACTATCCCAGTAGGGAGGGACTAGTTGTTGGCAGCAGACCCATGGTGGAGGAGTGCCTGGTAGTTGGTGTCAGACCTGTGGTACTCGATAGGAGAAGTACCTCTGCATGCTATTAGGGGGAGCTTCTGGTAGTTGGCGGCAGACCCAGAGTAGAAGAATTCCTGGTAGTTGGCAGCAGACTCGCCGTACTTGATAAGAGGAGTACCTCAGCAGTCCATGGTTAGTGATAAGTGCCTTGGTGTCACAATAGGCCCACTTTTCTCGATAGAGGAGGAGTTATCTAGCATTTGTGGTTTCGATAATGAAAATCCTAGTTTGAGTTGAGTAATTTTCATTTGTTTTTCCTCATGATTGAGATGGGTTACTATGTAACATAGCTATATGTATGGTCATATACCTAAAGTAAGGGTTTCTGTTGTTTCATTACTTTGTGGTTATCCTTGTTGGATATTTTGAGACCCTGAGTGTCTCAGGGTCCCTACTGAGTATCGTTATACTCACCCCTACATGGGCTATGTCCACACATCATTTTGTTGGTTGCAGACGACAGACAGTGCTGACTGAGGTAGAGAGTTGAAGGACTGGATGATACCCGGAGGTGGACAACTTGCAGTGACGGTGCACAGAGCGGACAGATGGATGTGGAGTTCTGAGGAGGCTATATGTACCTACTCTTTAGGTAGGAACCCCATAGGATGACCCAGTAGCTGCTTTACTATCTTTCAGTTGTACTTTCATTTAGTTGTACCTATACCTTACTACTGGACTTGTATTTCCATCCCCTTGTACATTCCCTTAGTTCTTTTGTATATAGTATTGCTTAGTGTTTTGCTTCCAATTGTGTACTCTATTGTGTGTGTTGACTTTTTATAAATGAAATGCCTTCCCTGCTTAGGATTTACACATTTGGTGCTAGTCGCCATCCCCTAGCCTATGGAAGGCGGGCTTGGGGTAGTCAGGGACCGGGTCCCGAGGATGGGTCGTGACATGAATAAAATGGGACTACATAAAACTATTCAATTGAGCCACACCATGATAACTAAATAATCTATTATATTTACCCATAATGGGGATCTGATCCACCTATACACTTTCATATACACACACCCTCCCTTCCATCATGGCTAGTTATGTGTAACGCCCCGACCCCAGTTACCCAGAGTCGGTGCATTATTACATAACATTGGCGTGATAAAAAACGATCCAGACTTGAAATACCGATTAGTATAGTATCCTTGGATACACTAGATACATTTATAAATGTTACATTACATCGTAAAGTGGAAAAATACAATAACATAGTCTTCATAGTCCACACTCATATACCCTTCAAACTATCCCTGCAGGTTAGTCATTAAATATTTCTTCACATCATGGGAAAAACAAAACATATAAAGGGGTGAGCTCAGATGATCAGTATGGATAACAATATAGCGGAAACATTCATAAAAAAGTATAAACATTTATGGCAATGCATGACTAAAAAAATCCTTTAAAACTTGAACTTCAGAATAATATGGAAAAAATAAAATAAAAAAATTCCATTTACTTATTCACATGGACATTATACTAGTCGAATAATCACATTCAATATCAATAACCACTTTAATAATGATGTAATGTGTAATGCCAGAATATCATAACCACATATTCAAGGCCTTATTCCAAGACTACAAATAAGATTTTGTCAAGGCCTTTTGCTAAGACACTAGTTTGTCTCATGAGACTTACTGATGCATCGAGGAGCAATAGCGGGCTCCACTCGTCACTTACTATGTCCAATGGATTCCTCATATGAATAGGTTTAAACATAACATAAACATTCGTATTAAAACTATCATACTAAATGTCAATATTTTCTCCATAAACCATTAATGGTATAAAACTAACACATCTACAGTCAAACATATAACAAAACCTTCAATAAAATATGTATGTTTAGTATCATAATAAATTATCTTCAAATAATCCAAAAATCCATCAAAGGATGTTGACATAAATGAAAACAAAAATATTTGAGAGAAATATCTATTTTTTTAAAATAATTTAAAAGTCACATAATTATAATATAAAACATTTAATTTGAACATATTCTTATAATCTTGTAAGGGAAGCTTCGACGATTTTATTATGGCAGAAAATAGTCGCACCCTCCGTATACGTTAAAAAAAGATATTCTTACCTTAATTCTGTCGAAAAGGTTAAAAATGACCTTGTTTGGAAAATGACGGAATGATTTCATAATAAACATCTTATAAAAAGTCAAACAAGGTTATAAATGTATTTAACCCATAGTCTGTAAAATATTAACAATGATTTGAAATACATTTCTAAGAAACATGGATGTGGATGATAAAGAGGTCCTAATAGATAATTACGTATAGACAACCTCGGATAATGAAAAGATTGTGAAATAAAACATTATCTTGTACTTTTCCTTGGTCGATGGTAGTTTATCCTCCTGTATAATGGTGAAATAATTGATATTAAATTATACAAGAATCATATACATTAATATCATATCATATATGATCTTTACACATTGCTTTGATAATAATACCTTAGTATTCTCATCATTTCATGTGTTAACTTATATGTTTTGTTACATAAGTCGTGTTTGTTATACATGGATTGTATCTAATTCATATCCAGAATTATATCAAGTCCTTAAACATTATTTTTAATCATCAAAGAAAAATTATTTTTGAATGGATACGATGGGGAATGAATCTCATCGCGTTAGTGGAGACGGTAGTCCGTACGTACGCACGAGCGACAATATCATTCTTTTGATATTAAAATAATATATAATTAGATGGTGTATCATATATACAGAATCATTGTCATGTAATATTTATTATTTAAATTAATTAAACATCATTATTATACCCATCCAAATAATAATGTTTTGAAGGACAATTACACCACGACGTGGAGATGGTAAGTCGTACGTACGCACGTTTGGTGACATTTCATTCAAAGGATGGATAGAATACTAAATATGTTTGTAACCTATATATAAACACATCACAGTATATAGAAGATACTGGAATTATTATTTTAGAATGGAAATATCAATGAAATAATAAGTGGAAGAAGAAAGGAACTTGAAAGAGGGTGGTGAAAACATTACCTCTTCTTCGGGTTCTTCCTTTTGATTTGATCAAAAGGGCCTCATAGGGTGGATTTCGGATCAAAATAAGGCCTCTAGGTTGAAGTGAGGGAATTTTATAGGATATTTGGGCAGGTTTTGGATGATCAAAAATCCTTTTATGGTATGAATTTGAGAGAAGGGGGAGTTCTTTTTTATAAGAGGGTTGAGGGGAACCTTAGGAAAAACTAAAAATATTATTTCATAATAAATTCATATTAGGTTTATAATGGATCCAAAGTGACTTATTCATAAGATAAGGTGGGGATTAGTCGAAATCCTTTCATCCAATAGATTTTAGACATGTCTAGGTCACTGTATTAACATTATCATTTATATTTAACTCTGAGTTAAATAGTTTGACATTTACCATGTCTCTTTGTATTTTTGTATTATATGGTTAATAAAAATACTATAACAAGCCAAGAGAACCCAAAGTGGTTCATTATTAATATATATAACTTTATATAAATCATTTTTATGAACCTTAGATTTTTATAAATAGAATATAAATTAATAATATAATATTTGTTTTAAATACTCATTTATGTCAATTTTGACACTATTTAATAATTTATTTTTGTTAAAGTCCTATATACTTTATTAATTCAAAATAAATTCATTTAATCAATACTAAAATGTCATATTAACCTATAAAATTAGTTTAATTCATAAAAAGTCTTAAATTATATTTATTTAGATATTTATAATATCAATTATTTAAATATTTCATTAATTAGGTAATTACTACATCACCATTGTCTAATAAATAAATTGAGTTATTTAATTTCTAAAAATTATAAATAAAATTTCAATATGTAGGAAATTTATTTAGTTTTCTAATGAATTTTTATAATTTAATTTATCTTATGTATAAATATATATTAAAAGTGTTTTATTTATTTAACATTGATTTTATCTCTATTAACTCTTCTCTGAATTAAATAATAATAAATGTCCTAATCTAATCTAAGTGGACCAAAGAGGTTAATATTTTATTCCTAATGTTTTTTTTTGTTGAATTATACTTATCCAATAGAATTAGGACATGTGTTAGGGTAATAATTATATCATTTTTACCCTTAATTACTCTATTTACTTTTAACCGTGGAAAAAAATAAAAAGTTTCTATTCACCACAAAATATTTTTATCTTATTGAACCACTTTTTACTCCTTTATGTTAACCATGTCTCTCGGATTTTCAAAATTCCACTTGCCGAAATGGTAAAATTAAGTTTTATGTGAATTTGCAAATTCTTATATGAGGTGGGTAAAAAACGGTTAAAAGATCAATAAAATTTTTATATATCTTAAATTATTATAAACTGACTCGAATGAATTACATTGAAATTATATAGGTATTATGTATATATTTTGACCTAAAATAAATTTAAATGAAATAAATAATTATTTTAAAAAAAAAAATCGGTTTTAAACTATAACTCAGTGTTTTTCACTATTCATCAAAAATTGAATGTTTTCAGAAAAATACAAAAAATTCACCCTAAGCTAATTGTGATATTCCGAATCCAAAAATGAAGTCCATTTCAAAAGAGTAAATTTATAAAATTTCAAAAATTGGGTATTACTATTCATAATGGCTAGTTTGATTGGTTGTGGTGTGTGTTAGAACTCGAAGTTGCGTACAACACATGATACTATATTATTCAAAGAGAAGAATAACATGGAAGATAGGGGTGTTACATTCTCCCCTAATTAAAATAATTTCATCCTATAAATTTCTATAATACTACCGCATGAAAAGACTCGGGTGGTTCTTCATCATAAGTTCCCCGGGTTCCCACGTTGCCTCTTCCATCTTATGGTTTCTCCATAGAACTTTTACCAGAAGAGTCGTCCGGTTTTTCAACAATTGTTCTACGGTATCAAGATTCCTGATGGGATCTTCACAATAAGACATAATGGGTTCCAATTCTAATTCCTCATAGGTGAGTACATGTGTTGGGTCAGGAATGTATTTTCTCAACAGTGATATGTGGAACACATCGTGAACTTTTGAGAGATTTGGCGCCATTTCCAAATGATATGTCACAACCCCAATTTGTTCTAGAATTTCGAAAGTTCCGATGTACCTGGGACACAATTTACCTTCCTTACCGAAATGTATAACTCCCTTCCATGGAACGAACTTCAAGAAAACATGATCTCCTACCTGAAATTCCAAATCCTTCCTTTGGTTGTCAGCATAGATCTTTTTCCTACTTTGAGCTGCTTTTATGTGTTGTTGGATTGCCTTCACCTTTTCCATCATTTCCTCCACTATATCTGGGCCTACGAGTTTCCATTCACCAACATCATCCCAACAGGTTGGTGTGTGACATCTCTTTCCATATAATGCGTCATATGTTGCCATCTGAATACTTGAATGGAAGCTATTGTTATAAGAAAATTATACCAGAGGTAAATATTGATCCCATATACCTTGAAATTCAAGTGAGCATGATCTCAACATGTATTCTATGGTTTTTATAGTCCGTTTTTTATTTTCCATCTTTTTTAGGGTGGTAGGCAGTGCTCAGACGAAGTTGAGTCTCCAAGGCCTTCTGAAGAATCTTCCAGAATCGTGAAGTAAAAAAGGGATCATGATCAGAAACAATAGATAGGGGTACTCCATGAAGTATCAAAACATCATTAATATATAGTCTTGATAGACATTCAAGTGGTAGATCTTCTCTTATAGCATGAAAATATGATGACATGGTAAGATGACCAACAAAGACCCATATAGCATTGTTCCTTTTATGAGTCTTTGGTAGTCCCATGACAAAGTCCATCGTGATATTATCCCATTTCCACTCAGGTATGGGAAGAGGTTCTATGACTCCTCCAGGACTTTTCCTTCCAGTATTCACTTGTTGAAAAACCATACATCTTGACATAAAATCAACAATCACCCACTTCTTGTTTTCCCACCAAAAATGTTCCTTCAAATATATATACATTTTTGTGCTCCTAGGGTGTATTGTGTAGGACCCTGGGACACCCTGAGAGGAGACGGGTGAATCAGGGTGTCAACTTCTTCTTTTTAAAGTTGTAAATATTTTTCCCACGTTGTTAGGAACTTGTTAAGCCTGTATGATGAATATGATCAGTAATGAAATATTCACATGCAAAGAGGTGACATAAAAATTATTAATTTGTTCACTAACTTTACAAAGGTTCAGGGATAGCTCACTGCATCCCTCGAGTCACTCCCATTGACTCCCCCTGGCTCACTGCCCTTGGTGAAGTCACTTTTGGTTTATAGTCATGAAGGTCTATTCAACAGATATTCATGAAGTTCTTTGTCTCCTGTTCAGCATGAGACTTTGCTTGCATCAGGGTTCAGAGTTGATGCTCTTTTCAGTTCAATCCTTATTCTTTAGTGAAATGACTGAATGCACTAGATCCTCTTGCCTTTGTTTTCCTGAATCACAACCACTTATGTGATTTCTCAATAAATGAAGCTCAGCTTACATGGAATTTTCAGAATCAGTTCTCCATGTAAGCATGAGATCATGCATGTATCATTTATATTTCCTCTTTAATATCACTTTGCACCGAATGCATCGGGCAATCTTCCAGCTTTCCTGCAGCTCCCAAAAGACTAGTGGGATTCAAAAATACCTGGCATACTTCCCCAATACCAACGCACATGTCTCAAGACAGTGCGCAAGCCTTATCACACAAGTCCAAAATGGCGCATATGTTCACCTCAACCACTTGCGCGACACTCACTCCTTCAACTTCAAAATTGCGCGACCCAATCAATTTCTCTCACAAAACACCTTGGACGCGTAGAAAATAACAATCGTGCAACTTACACTTGCGCGACCTACACACCACTTGTGTGACCAGTACACCTGTGCGACGAGAGCTCTAATTTTATCAATATTTTGAGGTCGTGCAAAATGAGGAGGGCTCGACCTATATTTATAGGCATTTGGACACCCTGCGCGGCGGCACGCAAGTCTCCCCTCGACACGCAAGTTCTGGCGTGTAGCTCCATCCGCCCTAGCCTCTGTCGCGCAACTCACTTGCGTGACCCAACCAATACTTTTGTGACCTTATTTCCTTTGACGTATTTTGAGGATCTGATCATGATAAACATCTAGCGCACAACTGACCAAACCTCCTAGGTACCAGAACGCAATTCCCTTTATGGCGCCCAATTCACTTGCGCGACCAAACCAATAATTGTGCGACCCGCTTTCCTTTTCCATATTTTTAGGTTCTGTTCTTGAAAAAAAACTGGCGTGTATGTTCCCAAGCCTCCATGTAGTCGGCACGCAAGTCCCTTTTTCCGCGCTAGTCACTTGCGCGACCAAACCCAAAACATGCGCAGCCATTATCCCTTTGCCATATTTTGATGTTTTGATCTTGAAAAACATATGGAGTTCAAGTTTCCTCTCCTTAAATTCAACGGCGCACAGGTCCCTTTTGCCCAAAACCAGTTTTCTTTATTTGTCAATTTTGAGGCCCAAGAATTAGGCAAACACTATAAATAGAAACACCTTGTATCTTTTATTTTTGTACCACCTCCAGATATTCCATTCCTTTTTCAACGTTCCTGAATCAAACATGGATCTTGAACCACAACCCTTGAACTCGAAATTCCACCATGAAATTCCCTTTTTCAACAAATTTGTATGTCATTGTTTGCTTGTCAACAATCACAATCACCTCAAAGATGCTTCTTCTCTATGATTTCCCTTCTTCAACAACCCTTTTTCTTTCATCACAAACTCCACTACCGTGATATAAATCCTTTGATAGATCAGTTTTTTCATCAACAATTTTTGATACAATGTGACGTGCATGGCCATCTCAGAATTCCAATCCCTTCAACACTATCTACTTCTTCAATCCTCATTCTATACTTCATGCAAATCATATGATTCTATTCCTCAAAAAGTCTCATGCATGGTTCTCATGCAATAATGAAGAATTGAATGGTCTTCATAAAATAGTCATGTCTTTTTCTTTAATCATCCTCAGATGGATTATACCTCACCAATCTTTGATGTTGTAAATAATTTGTCACCTTTGACAGACGTTCTTTGAACTTATGATCAGTACAACAATCATATGTATTTTCATTGCTCAATTTCATTGAAGTTCTTCTTGATATCCTTCATTTTGATCTTCATTAACAAATATTGAAAACAAATACAAACTTATACACAAATTGGTCCCAAAATATAGAGAAATTGGAACTATTAGCATCGTCAAACAATTCCCTTTTTAGATCAGGTATATCGGGAACACAAAGACTATTCCAAAATTTCAAAATTCCTTCTTCATAAACAAAGTCATTCAATCTCCCATCATTCAGAGCTTTAATCTTCTTTTGAAATTATTCATCACCGATCTGACAACTCTTTATCCTTTCTAGTAATGATGGTTGGGAAACCATTTGAAAAAGTATCGATATTTCACCTTCCGTGGTTATTCCCATATCTAACTTTACTAGATCCATTAAAATTGGATCCCTTTCAACTCTCAGTTTGATCAAAACTCCATGATCCTTTCTACTCAAAGCATCCACCACCTTATTTTTCTTCCCCTAGTGGTATTGTATCATGAAATCATAATATTTGAGTAGTTCAAGTCATCGCCTTTTTCTCATGTTGAGTTCTTTCTATGAGAAAATATACTTCAAACTCTTGTGATCGGTATATATCTCACATTTTTCACCAAAGAGATAGTGTCTTATAATCTTCAATGCAATGATTACAGATTCCTACTCAATATCATGAGTATGATAATCTTTCTCATGAATTTTCCATTTTCGTGATGCATATGAAATAACCCTATCATTCTGCATAAGGACTCGACCAAGTTTTTTATTCGATACATCACTATAAATAATGAACCCATCATTCCCTGATGGTAGAGTCGATATAAGAGAATTGACTAATATTCTATTAAGTTCATCAAAACATTTATCACAATCTTTTTTCCAAAAACATTTAACCCCTTTTCATGTGAGAGTCGTTAATGGTTTAGCCAATCAAGAAAAATTCTAGACAAAATGCCAATAATAAACTGTTAAACGAATAAAACCGAGTACCTCGGTTAAACTCATTGGTGATAGCCATTCTTTTATTTCTATTGTCTTAGATGGATCAACAGAAATTCCATCCTTAAAGAATGTATAGCCAAGAATATAAATCTCTTGAAGTCATAAGTTAAACTTGCTAAACATCCCATATAATTCATGTCTTCTCAAAGTCTTCAGGATAATGCGCATGTGATTTTTATGATCTTCGTAGCTTTTGGAGTATACCAATATATAATTAATAAATACCACTACAAAATCATCTAGATATTCCATGAAAACTCTATTAATTAGATACATGAATACAGAGGGTGTATTAGTCAATCTAAAAGGCATTACTGTAAACTCATAATGCCTATACCTGGTTTGAAATATTGTCTTCGGAATGTCTTCCTTCTTCACAACACAGCTGATGGTATCCAGATCAAAGGTCAATATTTGAAAAGTATTGATCTTTATTAAGTTTGTCAAATAAATCATCAATGTGAGGTAGGGGATACTGGTTCTTTATTTTTATAGCATTGATTTCCATATATTTGATACATAACCTCATAGATCCATCTTTTTTCTTAACAAAAAGGACAGGGGCTCCCTGTGGATAAACACTAGGGAGAATGAATCCATTATTACTCAATTCCTATAGTTTTCTCTTTACTTCCACTAATTTCACAGTGGCCATTCCATAAGGGGTCTTCGATATAGGTCTCGAACCTAGAATTAAATCAATGGAAAACTCAATTTCTCATTCTAGAGGATGTCCAGGAAATTCCTCTGGAAAACACCACCATATTCTCTCACAATAGGTACATCCTCTATTTGAAAATTATTTTACTCAACCATAATCATTTCATTCTATTCCTCCCTAATAATTGAGTTTAGTTAAGATACTGGGGTGGATCTAGATAAGAATTAGGTGGTGATGATTTTGTTCTAAAGATAAGGTGTTCATTATCATCATCATCAAAAATAGTAACCTCTATCTTCTTACAAAAAAATTTTCCATCATGGTTCGAAAGAAAATCCATAACAAGGATTATATCAAATTCAATCATGGGTATGATGATGAGATCAGTAGATAAAGAACATTTATGTGCTCTAATGCGGACTGATTCAGAAAATTTATTGCAATGATACTTCCCTTAAGAGTTTCAACTGATAACTCTATTGTTATATCAAATCAGAAATATTTAATTTTCTCAGAAAACTGAGAAGATATGAAACAATGTGATGATCTAGAATCAAATAAAGCATTTTCTAAACATGAGGAAACCATTAAATTACCTCCCACCACATCTTTCAGAGCTTCTCCCTTAGCAGTAGTGATATCATAAGCTTGGCCTTGATCCCTTGGCCTTTTCTGAGGTAAGTTCCCCTGACACTTAGGACAGTCATTTTCATAATGTCTCATCTCCCTACAATTGTAGAATTGATCATCGGTAGTTTCTTTCTTCCCCTTTAAATCATGAGCGTGGTGGCCTTTTTCACCACACTGTTGACAGACTCTCATTCCCTTCAAGGAAGTACCAGGGTGTTTCTTCCCACATTTACTACAGGATGGATATTCAAATTTTCCCTTCTCCCCCTTATTTATATTCCCAAAGTGATCGTCATATCTTCATTTCTCTTGGTTTTCTTTAAAGTCATAAGGCATAGATAATTCATTTTCTATCTTGATAGCAAATGAGACAATATATTTGTATGACGAGAAAGATTGTGAGACTAATTCTCGATGAATAAATGGTTTTAACATTTGAAAGAAACAATCAATCTTAATCTTGGGTTACGTATATAATCTGTTGCATGCCTTACTAACCATGTAAAGTAAGCCTCATACTTTGCGACATTCTCATCCTCCTTTTGTCTCAGACTCAGAAATTGCCTTTCCATATTTGCTCGATGGTCACAAGGAAAGTATTTTTCTATGAAAAGCTCTTTAAACTCTCTCTATTCCATATTTTATACTTCATCATCCTCTTTTGTGTTTTGAATCAATGACCACCATTGGTCAGAATCTCCAGTGAGGCGGTAAACTGCCATGACATCTTTTTCCCTTTCTCTACTCCCCAAGGCGTGGAAAATTTTCTCTAAGGAATTTATCCATTGCTCAGATAATAGTGTATTTTTATCCCCATTTAAAGTTTGTGGTTGTTTCCTCATGAAGCGATCTAACATTTATCCTCCACGCTATGGATCATGGTGCTCCATATGGGTATGGTTATTATTCATAACCTGATTGAGTTGTTCCAGTGTGGTGATTAGCAGATTAGCACCTGTTGAATCACCAGCTCCACTATAATTATCTTGAGTAGGAGGGAAATCCCTACATGGAGTGCGTGCATTGATATGGTTTCTATTTCTTCCACTAGGCGTCATTTCTAAACAATTGCATATACTATATTAGTTTATGATCTACAATACATTAATCTAAACTTAAAATGAATTGAATAGATTATGGATATAATCCATAATCATAAAAATTATTTTTATGAGGAAGTATATACTCATAAACCTTTCATAATGGTTTGTAAGGAAAATGAGAATTATCCTATGAAAATCCCTTGGGAGTGACGTAACCAAGAGTGTAGTAAGGACCGTTGTCTTGCACCAGTTCTCGTTCCAGTCTAACTCATAGCAGTGTTTTCGGGTAACCCCTAGGTACATCTCTGCCAGAGCTGCCTCTACCTGCTCGTATCCCAACATGGATGTATTGCTCAAAAAACTCACAAAATCTCTACAATACCATAATTTTAGAATGTTCTTATATAATAATCTTCAATGTCCATCTTAGGTCTATATGCTCTAATCATAGTTTATCTAAATCTAGCTCATAAGGTTTTTACTAAACATCCTCTGATACCAACTATAACACCCCGACCCTAGTTACCTAGAGTTAATGCATTATTACATAACATTTGAATGATCACAAAATATCAAGTCTCGAATGGCCAATTAGTTTAGTAGCCTTGGTAACACTAGATACATTAATAAATGTCACATTACATCATAAAGTAAAAAACTAAAGTAACATAATCTTTATAGTCCACACTCATATCCCCTTCATACCATCCCTACAGGTCAGTCATAAAATATTTCTTCACATCTGGGGAAAAATAAAACATAGAAAGGGGTAAGCTCAGATGCTCAATAAGGATAACAATATAGCGGAAAATTTTATAAATAAGAATAAACCTTTAAGACAATGTATAACTAAAACAGAAGACTTTTAAACTTGAACTTCAGCATAATATGGAAAAAATAAAATGAAATAATTTCATTTACTTATTCAAATGGATATTCTACTAGTATAATAATCACCTACAATATCAATAAACAATTTCATAATGATGGAATTCATAATGCCAGACTATCATAACCACATAGTCAAGGCCTTGTTCCAAGACTACAAATAAATTTTTGTCAAGGCCTTGTGCCAAGACCCTAGTTTGTCTCATTCAACCTACCAATGCATCGAGGAGCTATAGTGGGATCCACCCGTCACTTACTAAGTCCAATACATTCATCATATGAACAGGTTTAAACATAACATAAACCTTCGTATTAAAACTGGCATACGAAATGTCAATAAATTCTCCATAAATCATGAATGGTATAAAAATAACATATCCATAGTCAAACATATCCCAAAACCTTAAATACAATATGGAAGTTTCGTATCATAATAAATTAACTTCAAATAATCATAAAATCCATCAAAGGATGTTGACATAGATGAAAACTAAACTATTTGAGAGAAATATCTCTTTTCTAGAATTATTTAAAAGTCACATAATTATAAAATAAAACATTTACATTGAAAATATTCTAATAATATTGTAAGGGATGATTTGACGATTTTATAACGGTGGAAAATAGCCACACCTACCGTATAAGTTAAAAAAAGACATTCTTAACATAATTCTGTCGAAAAGGATTAAAAGGACCTTATTTAAAAAACAACAGAATTATTATTTTATAAACATATTATAAAAATTCAAATAAGGGTATAAATTTATTTAACCCATTTTTAAAAAAATAGGAATAATTATTTGAAATACATTTTTAATAAACATGAATGTGGATGATAAAGAGGTCCCAGTAGATAATTACATATAAACAACTTCAGATAATGATGAGATTGTGAAATTAACCCTTACATTGTAATCTTCCTTGGTTGAGGGTAGTTTAACCTCTTTTATAATGGTGAAATAATAGTTATTAAATTATACAATAATAATATACATTAATATGATATCATATATGATCTTTTAACATTGATTTGTTAATAATATCTTAGTATTATTGTCATTTATGGTGTTAACTTATATGTTTTGTCACATAAGCCCTGTTTGTTATCCATGGATTGTATATTATACATATCAATAATTATTTCAATACCTTAAAAATTATTTTTAATCATAAAATAAAATCTAGTCTTGAATGGATACGATGGGGAATGAATCTGATCGTGTCCATGGAGACGGTGGTCTGTACGTACGCATGAGCGACAATATCATTATTTTGATATTAAAATAATATATAATTTGATGGTGTAACATATATAAAGAATCATTATCATGTTATATTTATTATTTATATGAATTAAACATAATTATTTTACCCATCCAAATAATAATGTTTTGAATAACAATTACAACACGACGTGGAGACGGTAAGCCGTACGTATGCACGTATGGTGACATGTCATTCAAAGGATTGACGGAATACTGAATATAGTTGTACTATATTTATAATAGAATAACAGTATATAGAATATACTAGAGTTATTATTTTAGAATTAAAATATCAAAGAAAGAAGAAGTGGAAGAAGAAAGGAACTTTAAAGAGGGTGGTGAAAACATTACATCTTCTTTGGGTTCTTCCTTTGGATTTGATCAAAAGGGCTCCATAGGATGGCTTTCTGATCAAAATAAGGCCTCTAAGTAGAATTTAGGGATGTTTAGAGGATATTTGGGAAGGGTATGGCCGAACCAAAAGGCTTTAAAGGTATGAATTTGATTGAAGGGTGAGTGTCCTTTTATAAGAGGGGTGAGAGGCACCTCAGAAAAAAAATATTATTTTATAATAAATTCATATTCAGTTTATAATGGATCCAAAGTGACTTATATAGAGGATAAAATGGGGAGGGGTCTAAATCATTTAATCCAATTGATTTTTTAATGGTTTGGGAAACTATATTAACCTTATCATTTATATTTAACTCTGAGTTAAATAGTTTGACATTTACCATGTCTCTTTGTATTTTTATATTATATGGTTAATAAACATACTATAACATGCCAAGAAAACCCCAAGTGGTTCATTATTAATATATATAACATTATATAACCCATTTGGCCGAACCTTAGATTTTTAGGAATATAATATCAATGAATAATATAATATTTCTTTTGAATACTCCTTTGTGTCAATTTTGACACTATTTAATAATTGATTTTTGTTAAAGTACTAAAAAAATTATTAATTCGAAATAAATTCATTTAATCAATCCTAAAATGTCATATTTACCTATAAAATTAGTGTAATTCATTAAAAGTCTTAAATTGCTTTTATTTAGATATTTATAATATCAATTATTTAAATATTTCATTAATTATGTAATTAATACATCATCATTGTGTCATTAATAAATTAAATTATTTAATTTATAAAAATTATAAATAAATTATAATTATGTAAGAAATTTGTTTTCTTTCTAATTAATATTTATAATCTAATTTATCTTATGTATAACCATATATTAAAAATGTTGTAGTTATTTAACTTTGATTTTATCTCTTTTAACTCTTCTTTGAATTAAATAATAGTAAATGTCCTAATCTAATCCCAGTGGACCAAAGAGGTTAGTATATTATTCCTAAGGTTGTATGTGGTCGAATTATTCTTATCCAATTGAATTAGGACATGTTTTAGTGTAATAATAATATCATTTTTACACTTAATTACCCTATTAACTTTTAACTGTGGTAAGTAAAAGTAAATAGTTACTATTCACAAAAAAATTATCTTATTGAACCACATTTTACTCCTTTTTATTAATAGTGTCTCTCGGATTATCGAAATTCTAGTCATAGAAGTGTTAAAATTATATTTTTTCTGAATTTTTAAATTCTTCTAGGAGGTGGGTAAAAGTCGGTGAAAAGTTTAATAAAATTCTTATATATCTAAAATTATTATAAACTGACTCCAATGAATTACATTGAACTTATATAAGTATTATGTATCTATTTTGACCTAAAATAAATTTAAATAATATAAATAAATATTTAAATAAATATTTGGTTTTAAACTATAACTCAGTGTTTTTCACTATTCTTAAAAAATTGAATATTTTCAGAAAAATATCAAAAATTCACCCTAAGATAATTTCAATATTCTGAATCCAAAAATGATGTCCATTTTGAATGATAAAATTTATAAAATTTAAAAAATTGGGTATTAATATTCATAATGGCTAGTTTGATTGGTTGTGGTCTGTGTTAGAACTCGAAGTTGCGTACAACACACACTATTGTATTATTCAAAGAGAAGTGTATCGTGGAAGCTTGGGGTGTCAAATTATATATGTTGGATCCTTGGAATGGTTGAGGTATCTCCCACAAGTGATAATTTGAGCTAGAAGAGTGGCTTTCCAGGTTATCCAATTTTATTATTAATATATCACACTCATAAGAATATATAAATTCTCAAGGTATTTTGGTTCTTAAAATTAAAATGTCTTCAATGATATTATAATATTAAATAAAATACATTAATATTATGATTTCTACATCCAAACCTCTTATATTATCAAAATATATTATTCAAAAAATAAATTATTATTATAGGATAAAACAATTGGGTAATATCCCATTGAAAAGTTTATTGAATACAGTTATTTGTGTCAATAAACATTCATATGGAATTTTACACACCACATAAAATAAAATATTCAGTTAATATGAGATATGTCTCATAAGAAATAAAATTCACAAGGGAAACCAATACAACATTAGCAAACAATAAATCTAAACTGCCTAAATAGTAAAATAATAAATATAAAATTACTAAAAATTAGTAAATGATCTATGTTATAAATTATTTCAATTTTTTTTATATAAACCATGTTAATGAAAAAAAATTATTAATACAACACATGTGTCAATTAATAAAATTCTAGTGGAAAACCATTACATTTACTATGGATATTCAAGAATGTGTATTATTTTATTGTATAATATGTATAAATATATTATTAACTTATTTCTAAAAAATATTTATATATTTTAATTTTTTTAAATTTTGTCTACAATTATTTATTATAAACTTTTTATTTAGGCGTTGCTATTCTTATTCAAAGTATATGAATATCTTTTATTATTTCATTAATGTTTATTAATTGTGATATAGATAATCCTAATTTGATTATAAGTTCATAAATAATAGATTATTTAAGAATATGTAATATAAATTAAATAATAATTAATAATTTTATAATTTTTACACCTTATATTTTGCAGTATGATTCTAGAAGTTTAAATGGATGGTAAGCCTGATTTAATAATTTTTAATTAAAGAAAGGGATATCATTAAAATTAATTTAAATATAATATTAACACTCCCTAGCCAATAAAAATATTACATAAATATTAGTAACATGTTATAAAATTAGTCACTTCACTATTACCATCCATGGTATAAATTTAAGTCATCATTCTTGTATGTTATTAAACAGCACAAAATAGTAAAATATTATAAACAATAACTTAGTATGAAAATAATTTAATTTTAATTTAATACTTTTAGATACATAATTATATTATTTAGATGATATTAAATCTAAAAATATTAATTTATAATTTTTTTATGAATATGGTATGATTTGAATCTATTAGCTACAAAAAACTGTTCCTCTTTGTAAGCTCAATTGAGCCAGTTAAATTTATAATAATCACATATATCCTATATTATCTATTGATTAAATAATTTAATTTAATGTAATCAAAATAAAATCCTAAGTATCAAATTTAATAAATAAATTCTATTTTATAACAATCCATGAATAGTGGTAAAAAAATTAATTATGTTGTTCTTGGAGGTGGTAATTCATACATAACACAAGTGATGTATTATTATTTTCAAATAGAAATTATTAAGATAGAAAATAGTTTAAAAATAAATATAATATCATTTTGAAACCCAAATTATATATATACGACTACAATTATATGGAAATAATATTATTGTATAATTAAAATACATAATTAATGGATGGGAAATGGATAATACTCATATTGAGGACATAATTCAACACTTGGGGGACTGATAAGAAATGGGTTAGTTGGGAAATATTATGGTAACCAAGGACTTCCAAATATATATAATAATTTTATGAGAGGTAAAAAAATTATGCGTTCTAGTATAATTATAATGTTATGTGTGGTTAAAAGATGGTATAATTATTTCATTTTTATAGGATACAAAGAGGAGCTTTTCCATGGAATTAAAAGGTAGGTGTGGGGAAAATATGAAATCACATTTGAGTATGGTGATTTGGGTGAGGAAAAGATGGTGAGACTTTTTGGTATGAAACTAAAACCTGTCTAAGGATTAATTTAAGGTATAATATTCAAATTAATTTGGAAGCCTCAATATTTAATTAGGTTACCCATTTTACTCATACAAAACATGAATAAAAATTTACCATGGTAAATTTATTTTATATTAAATATATATGTTAGCCCTCTTAAACTAATATCAACCTAAATCTCATCAATTTTCATTCTGTTTAATCTAAATAAATTTTTAAATATGATATAATTATCTTTAAAATTAAAATAGAAGATGTAAATATGTTTATTTTGCGTTGAAAATGTTCATTTTATACATTTGAAATTTAGTGTTCTTATTTATTACTAAATTATAATTTAATGACTATTAATATATTTATTTATTGTTTTAAAAATAAAATTATATCATTTAAAATAGATCATTTTATAGTTTTGGTAAAAATTTAACAATTCATATAGTTACAATTCAATGAAACATATGTATTTTTTCATAGTAAATATTATATACATGCGAATATTATTTTCATTTGATAAATTACAGTAAAATTATTAATGAATTTTAATATATTGATTTAAAATTTTAAACCGATTTGGTAAAATATTTTTCAAGAGTTTACATAAAATTATTTTAAAATAGGCATTCATATTATGATGTCTCTTTTATAAAAATATTTATTTTAATCATTATATAAATTTATTCATAATTCATTCCAAAAATTAACTCTTGTATAGATGTAAATAAAGTTTTAAAAAAATAAATTTTAATTAAAATTAGGAATGATAGATTCATAGAAGTTAAAAAATGATATTTATACATAATTATAGTTTTTTACATTCAAAATAATAATTTTATATCCTTTTAAATTAAACTAACATGACCTATCAAAATATCATTGAAAATCCAAAGGATAAGATAAGTAGTAGATATTTTAATGGTTGTTGATTTATCAAGCATGGACCTCATAGTGATTTCCACGATCTGTATCTCCTCTCACCATAAATTGTTTTTAAGTAAAACTTGTCAAAAAAAATTTGATCTCATTCTTGGAAAATAGTAGAGAAGGTACCTCCCATATAAGAAAGGGATAATTACCCCTATAAGGTATAGTTTTGTATTATTATAAATTATTAAATATAATTATTAAATATTTGAATGTTTGAAACATATTAAATAATTATAAGAATATAAAAGTAACTATATAATGAATTAATTGACATAAATTATGAAATTTCACATTTATATAATAAAAATTTAGGTTGGGGGTATGGTGAAATAAATGGGAATTTTAAAAACCTCACGAACTCCTTCTCCTTCTCTCTTATATCCATTATACATTAATCTTATTTTATTCTTTTATCATCAAAAATTGAAATTTAATATATTTTTGAGATATTTATTGGAAATACTCATTGTCAGATTTTTTGTATTTGTATTGATGATTAGAAATTTAATCCCATGTTTGTTTATGATGAAGGAAAGTAATTTTTACCTATTTAAAACAATCCTTAATTATTAGATTTTAAATATTAACGATAATAATTCATATTATCGAATGAAAATTATTAGAAATTTTCAAGAGGTAATTGAACCAAATAATCAAATTATAATTTACCGAAAATTATCAAATGATATTCACACCCTTTATCAAAATATATTTTTTAATAAATTATAATAATATAATTATAAGTATTTTATAGAAAATTAGTTTTTTCATTATTGGAAAATTATAAGATATACCACATGTGTTATTTAATTAATTTAGATATATAAATTATATAACTTTGTTTTATAAATATTATCAGGAAGAATATTTAATGCACGTTTTTTTCTAAAAAAGAAAATTTAAATATTTTTCATGAGAGGTAAAATATTATCACGTGTTGTATTTTAAAATTAAATTTTAAAAATTATTCAAGGGTTTTAAATATTATCAATAATTTTTTTAAATATAAATTGGAAAATTATCCAGGAATGAAATATTATTATCACATTTATATATTAAACTAACAATTTGAAATTTATCACATATAGAGAAAATATTAACACATGTGATATATTAAATGATAATTTTGAAATTATCCTCTATATATATAAAATTTTTCCATGTACTATTTGAAATGATAACATGAAAATTATCTAGGGGAGATAAAATACTATCTATTTAAATCTATTTTATTATTATTTTAAAATTATATTGTATAGTGAAATTTATATCGTTAGTGATATTTTATTTACTTTTTAAAATACCATAGTTGTTTTTAATTAGGGATCTTTTTTCAACCTTGAGTATCAATTTTTTTATAAGAATGTCATGAAGTGTTTTTCATGAATGTTTTATCCTCACGTTCATGCATAAATTACTCTTGAGATTTGATGTTTCTTACTTTTTTAGGATTTTGTAAACATATATCCCTAATACGATTACGAAAAAATATATTTTGATGATCATGCTATATTACGATCGAATGTTAGTGGGTTTGTGTGTGTGGCCTTGGTAACCTTATGTCATAGTTTTTACCATGAGTAATTTTTTGGTTATTATTCATGTTTTTTATTGATCGCATATATTATTTTTCCCTCCATATATATGACGATAAGCTATAATTTCTCATGCATCCTACCATGATACATGTTTTTTTCAGATATTATTCTTGGAACCCATGGAATGCGGACTATCATGACATTTTTATCTCTTAGAGTGGGCGTCCACATGATTTATGATTTTGAAAAGGATGGATTTATGCATCTGTTTGTGATATGATGATAACTCAGGGATGCCTTTGGATAAAATCGATGACTAGTGGATTCCAAGGGATATGTTTCGTAATGAATAGAGGCTTACAAGTAGAACTCAATGCATAGGGATTATAATATATTGACTTACATGATGAATAGTGATGATGTGAGGAAAATTCACATGATTCCATGTAAGAAGATTCCTTATCATTAGGGCTAATCCTTAGTTTCTTTGAAACATTGATTATCCTCTCGGAATAGAGTTAAAGCGGGTATGACCGAGGGTTTATGGTGGATTGGTTAGTGCACCCATGTTCAAGTTAGGTTTGTGTTTCAATATGCATTGTACACATTTATTATAATTGTTATTGTTTAAGAAATTGTTATTCTTGAGCACATCAGGTTAGGGACACATTGGTGGTGTCCAAATGAATCCTGTACTCACACCGTACTCAATAATTTTGATGAAAGTATATATTTCTAGAGGGATCCAGAGAAGGTAAAGGGATATGTGGCTTATTAATGGGAAGAGTAAAGTGGTGAAATTATAAAACTATTACTGACTATGAAAGGCCATCTATTTATTTATTTACCTTTTCCAGTATTTATTACACCTTTTTTATTTCCACATTGGGAGATTGTTTATTTGTATGAAATATATGAAATATTTATATTTAAAATTGTTTTTATTTTATTTTTTATTTTGTTTAATTTTGTTGAATATTTATCCTATGACATGATACATGGGGTATATTGTCTTTAATGACATTCTCAGACAGTCTCTACTAGTCAGAAAACTATTGCATATTGGGAGGCACAGATGAGGTCATTTGACCATTCAGTTTATACCCAATGGTTTGGTTTTGGATCTTACGATTTTACAAAATTATTTAATTTGTTATGCTTTATATATATATTTAAAAATATGTTTACTTTTTTACCAACAAATTCATAAACTATTTTGTAATGACTATATTTTAATATTTACATTGTTCATTTTAATTCTGTTTTTCTTATGAAACAAGCTTTTATAACCATAATGTATTAAATTTTAAATGGAGTTACATAAAATATATTTCTAATGTATGTTGAATACTCTAATATAATAATTTTATGAACCAGGAATCTATGCCAGGTAAAATTATATATTTTATCCACGTGGCCTTTCCACATCAACTTTTGTACAAATTAGCATGTTCATCAAGTGATAAATCCTCATGAATTGATATTATATTTATGGAAAACATGATTCAATCCATCAATACCTAAATTTAATTATATCCTTTTATATTTTTATTAATAATGATGATGAGATACATAGTTATGTTCATCTATATCTATATTGTTATTAGAAAAAATTAAATTATCCACTATGATTTCAGTCACTCTGATATATCTCCCCGCCATACCAAGCATGTGTATAAATACTCAACAATGTACATTTTCAAGTTATCCCAGAATAAAAATCTGTTTAAATCTCTATACATATGAATGATTTCTAGGACAATAGAGAAGGATAATTTCTGTGTATCATCTACAATATCATTCACCAATTTTGGTGTTAAAGGGAAACATATTAAACACATGAATGATATACCTCCGCCATTTCTAATTATGATCCTTAGAATGCCTAATTCCATCTTCAATTTAACAATATCATCACTATAGTTCCCTATTATGTCCCCATATATTGCTGGATGGGAAATCATTTGGGAAAAGTGTGATATTATTTACAACATTAGGTTTTTACATTTAACCATTGAATGTGAAGAATGAATGGATTCCTTTAAACCCATAACAAGGATAGATATTTATGTTCCATTCATTATATAGTATTATCTATCTTCTTAACCATACCAAAATTGTAATTTATTGGGAAATAATATTCTTTAATTCACTATAACCGTCAAACATTATGAATATTCAAATCCTTATATGTGAAAATATACATTAAAATATTGTGTATAGTATATAAATGGCACAACTCAAAATAGTGATAATTACACATAATATTTAATTCTGTGATAAAAACAACAAAATAATTATCCTGGATAATATAATTCTTCTATTTTTCTAGTCAGTTATTGTATATGAAATTTCCACGTAGTTTTACCTTATTATCCGAAAAAATACCTTCTTTAAAAAATTACAATATTTGAGAATCCATTATCCCATTATTTATAATGTAATTATAAGTGTATTAAAGAACAATTATTTAATTCCATGATGTTATTTTCACACCCTTCTATAAAGAGGGGATCCACTCCCTTATACAAAAATTTAGAAATACGATTTCAAAATTGTGATAATTTTATCATGACATTTTACAGTATCCAAATATACAATGAAAACTATGAATCTTTGTTAAATTATTTGGTAAATTATATTCCACAATCACTTTGATTCCTTTATGGATCCACATATATACACTCACTTTTGATAAAATGGCATAATTAGGATAATCGTTCCATTGAGAATTCACATATTCTAAACATATAATAAAATTTTCCTATTAATAATTTTATCATCACAAACCTAAATTTATATTTATATTCACAATTTATCTTAATATAAATGTGAACTGAAAATATAAATACTACCATTAATTTTTCAGGGTAATCCCAAATTAATATATTTATCATATCCATAAATATTATAGGGGAATTTTTATCCTGAAATAAAATCACTATGAATTAATTATATACATATCTCATAATGAAATATATCATGTATATATATTACTTCGTTACCCTTTATTTATTTTATCCATATTTATGACACTCTTTAATAATGTATTGATAATGTCTCCACTGATCAAAAAATAGTCAATATAATATAGATAGTAATTTCAATTTACTATGATATTTTACATTTCATCATAATAAATGTATATATATATTGACCTATCCTTCATAAAAATGTAAATATACACTGCAATGTGATATAGATGAAAATAATTTGTGTATTTGTGAGAAATTAATCGATATCATTATTTTATATTTCATGTGATATTAATGTGATCATTTCTATAATATTTTTCACTCATACTACCATTATTTTTCATTCTCATTTGTAAAATAATATCTTTTCCATACCAGATGATTCTAAACATTTCTATCCACTTAATGAAATAAAGTAATTTTATGGTTGAAACAACATAATTCAATATCGATATAAAATTGAGAATTTCTAACTTAGAAAGGATAAATCCTAAATTAAATAAATTTCAAAACTGTTGAATTTTTTAATTTAATATTAGTTACCCATAGTTATTTTACTATTATATTTCATAACAAAACATGTTATATTTTATATCTTTAGACTATATTATATAACATAATATATCCTAACTATTATTAGTGAGAATTTCAATAAACACAAAAATATTATTTGGGTGTATAAAAATATGTGTAAAGTAAGGCCCACTTATTGTACAACAAGTTAATATGCAGTTTTTACAGAACTGTCATTTTCTAATAATTATTACCTCTATGTGAATTTTTTCTAAGTCATGAATCAAATTTTATTTTCTAGAAAGAGATTTTATTTGTAGAAAAACATATATTTACTAAATTTTTAAAAAAAATACGATGTTATCGTATGTTTATAATTACCTTTATGGGTTTCAATTACATTTTCATGTATTATTCTACAAAAAACCATATCCCACTCTATTATATAATTAGTGAACACAATATAAACATTAAAATGTTTTAGATAATTTTCTTAATATAAATATCACATATTAAATATATTATAATAATCCTAAAACGCAATGTATTAGTACCTTTATAAGCCACAAAAACATCTTATGACACATTATTCTTCCAACATCACCCATAAACATTTCAATATAATACTTCTTTATTTATATTATATCATTAAAATTTAAATTTAAAATATAAATAAGTACATGTGATGTATAAAATTAGATTCAAATATATAATGTTATTTTTCATATTAACTTTTACAATAAAATTAATTAAATAATATGTTTAATATATATTAATCAATTAAGTATTTTATAATTACACTTATATTTATTATAATAATGTAAACATGTTTTGGGAAAAAATTAAATTTTAGGGTCACAATTTGTTAATTTGAAATACATAAATATTTATTTAGTATTTAAATTTAAAAAATATTGTAAATTTTCTATTGAAAAAAGTTATTTATGATTGAAAAAAATATGTTGAAATTATCCAATTTTTAATTTTTTTATAAATTTCTATGATATTTAAATATTTGGGTAGACAGTAAAATATCAGAAAATTTTAATGTATTTATTTTAACATCATAATTACATTAAAAATATTTGTTATGAAAAATAAAGGATTTATTTCCCAAAAATGGTCTTATTTATTAATATAATGTAATTATTTTAATAACACAAATTTTCAAACCTGATAATGAATCATCCTAATTAATAGGTATATATTAATATTTGAAAATAAATTCTTTTTGAATAAGGATATATAATTTAATATTTTAATGCAGTGTTCTATTAGTATATAATCAAAAAAATAATGTATTTTTCTAATTTCATCGGTTTAACCCACTAGAAGGAAAATGGTTATCTTTTTTCCTATAACCTCAAGTCTAAGGCCTAGTCTTGAATTTCATTTAAATTTCCCCCTCATTAGTTGTATATTTCAATCCAATTTCCCACACATATCCACACTAAATCACATAATAACGAATTTACTATCATTTTTCCTCTAAATATCCTCTATAAGTAATTTCTTATTATTTTATGGTGTTCTTATCAATAAGTAAGAAGATATATTCAAATGTATGTTATCTAAACTGCTTTTTTAATTTTAGTTATAAAATCCTTCCATTTTTTGATTCTTTTTAATTGTAATTTTTTTTATTTATTTTTTAGTAATTATTATATAATTATATATTTGAGATCACCATTCACATTAATTATAAACATTAAAAAAATATTTCCCACAAATTTTTATAGTCATAAAATTTCATAAATTTTGATTAACTAAATAATGAAAGGTTATTATAAATGAAATCCATCTCGAGATAAAGGCATGTTCATATATTCAATCACTCATAAGAACCTATGTATAAAAATCATATTATGTAATGGGTTGGAAACAAATTTGGTTTGTAACTACACACCAGGTTTGACACCATTAGAATTTGATTTGGGATACTCAAAATAAATTTAATGACCAAAATAATGGATATTTCTTACTTATATTCCAAAACTATGAGTATACCCATCACAAATACTTTTTAATAACTAATTTAATATGTTTACAGTATAAAAATTAATATTATTTGATATTTTATATACAGATTGTGGGATACTAACCTTATTAGCCATATTATCTTACTAAATGGGAAAATTGTTATATTTTTTATATTCATATTACTAGGTGGAAATATTTTTTTTTTATAAATTATATATTATGAATTACTTTTTGGCAAATAATTATTGCTATTTTATAGACATAATTATCATATGTGGATGCATTAGACTTGATATGTTATGGTCGAGGATCATAATTATATATCCTCTTGATTTATTGGTACCTATCAGGAGAAAAATTGTTTTGGTTTTTAATATAAATACATAGATATTGATTTATAATAATTTTTTGATCCCATAATAGTGTGTTTTTTATTTCCAAAAATACTCTTCAAATCCCAATGAGATCAATTATAAATATCCATGAATTATTTATGTTTTATATATTCAATGATTAAATAACAATAATGGTATTTATTTATCCATTTATTATTAATTATTTTATTATTATGTATGGTTTCTCTAATTGCATGTTACCAATAATTAACCTACTCACCTATATGTTTTTAATTTTTCCATCTTTACCGAAAAAGTTAACAAATTTATATTTTTAAAATATGGTTTTCCAATGAGGAGTAATAAATTTTCTTCTATTTTGTTGATGTACCTTTTGCCTTCAATGTAATATAATTTTCATCTATGTATATGGTATTATAAGACATCTAGATTTATTTATCAAATTTTGTTGATATATGTATTTTAGTCCATTGTAATAAAACAAATCAAAGCTATTCCTAACTTGAATTGGGGAATTAATAATATTATAAAATAATGTTCAATAGAGACCTTATGAACTAGATTTATAGTAATATATTTAGATAAGCTCTCTATATTACAAACCCTTAGGATATTAAATATATATTTATAAATTACATTACATGAATTTATAACATATTTATATTAATTATATATTATAGTTCATAATATATATTTTTATTCTTTAAATAATTATATATTTTATATTATATAGTAAGTATGCATAATTGGACTAAAAAAACATTGTTGATTACCAAGATCAATGTAGGGAAATTCTTCAAAGGCATGTAAATAATGTTAATTTTATATAATATTGGATAATAAAAATATTAGGGAACGTAACTCACGTTATGACCAATAACCATTACCATATAGACTATCCCATTTGAAAAGAAAATACGGTAATAACGATGGAACAATTTATGAGGAATCATCCCCTATTATAAAAAAGAATTATAAATCTAAATAAATATCAATAATGGATAAATTCCTTCTAGATAGTAATCTATGAATTAGTATGTAGTGAAATGGATATGGTAATAAAGATTTTATACCATCTAATGGGGGGTGTTGATCAATGGTGGTATTTGGTTTAATGAAATTAACATGAAATATATATAGATACTGTTGAATAGTTGTCAATAATTTTAACATTCATCAGGAAATACATTCCCTAGAAAGAATTCATTAAAAAGAAAAATAAATTCATGAATTTAATACTAAATAAGGTTATATCATTTCTATGTGTAAGGTAACTAATAGAGGATAGAAATATATTCTACATACTATTTACATAAAACACTATTAAATATTTAATATCTCTTTGATAAGTTAAATCTAATCCAATGAATGTAATTATTTTCTCAAAAAAATTCAGTATATTTGATGATAATTACTAATTTCATAAAAATTTATAAGGTGGTATAATCATATTTTACGTTAAGTTAGAAGAAACAGAAGAAGTTTCTGGTTGAGTACCATTTTGAATAGAGTTTTGAGAAGTACAAGAAAGGGAGTGTATAAATTCATACATGTAATCACATTTGGATAAAACACAATAGGGTTTTTATGAAGGGGGTGATAGTTATTTACAGGTGAGTATATAAGGATTTTCAATCTCATGTGTGTAATGGCTATAAAAAATCCTCAAATTTCTATTGATTTAGGTATTTAGTGATATAATTCTATTGATATTAATGTCTTAATTATCAATGTAATTTACCTTATAAGTGGATAGTGGGGTAGGATAAGTCTAATGAAATTACAACAACAAATAATATACATCCTAAATAATTTTATATTATTTAAATTTATTATTATATAAAATTTATCCAATATATTATTCAACCTACATATATAATTTATTTAGAGTAATGTGTATAATTAATGAAATAATAGGATTTTTTTAATAATATATTTTTATTCACTACTAACTCACCAAGGAGGATCCGGAATTATTGATGAAAATAATGGTTTATTCTACAAAGTGGTGAAATAATTATAGTGAAATTGATATCATTAAATTTGTGAATATATATCTTACACCTCACATATATAAACTAATTGATTGAATTTGAGTGGATCAATACATAAAAAGTATTTATATCAATTATAGTTATCATTAATTATATTTAATGATGGAAAGTATAGTGAAAGAATATTTTCATGCAATGTATTACCATTGTGAATTCATTGTAATTCCCTTGTTATAAAAAATGCAGCAACTATGTTTATGGATATGATGGATTTTATATTCATTATATATATACAAAAATATGTTTTGGTTTTTCTTATTAAAAACTTATTACACACTAATTTTTATGAATATGATCTAGGTCATTCATAGATTTACCATAATAAACTAATAGAGACATAATTATATTTAATGTTCATTATATTTGAATTTTGGATTTTGAAGATCACTTTTCTTGGCCATATTTTCATTATTGATTGAATATCAGTTTCAATTTAAATGAAAATAATTTTTGATGAAAGGTACATAATGAAAGCGATGGAGATATGTATTTTTATTTTAATAGCTATTTAATAGCATAAATATATGGAATCTTTTTTCTGATTACCTAATATTTTTAACAAGTTCACACATAATGTGGTCAAATTTAGATAGTATAAAAACGGAGAATAACATTTTTAGAAATATATAAAAACATTAATCAATGTATAAGTAATTAACTTAACATCAAGGATGTAATTATTTGCCATATATATTGATTCATATAAAAAATAAATTGGGAATGTCTTTATAGATAAAGATACAGTGGTTGCAACACCTCAAAAATTCTAAATGAGTATGTTTTATTAGACTATGTGTATAGAACGCAATACCAAACCTCGAGAAAAAGAAATATTGTCAATAGATTGAGGTATAATTATTATTTTTTAAAAAATTAATATATTCTATATCTTTATATGCATAAAATATTGAATTAGATTACATCACATGCAACAAAGACATTATTCTATAGCTTGTACAACATAGAAGACCAAATGTTACCAAACATAAATATATTATTTGAATATTAGTTTTTATATAAGAATATATAACATACCACTTAAATTGGACTTTATTAATAGTATTAGATAAATTCTTAAAATATATGGTTTATGAAAATATATAATTAATTAACAGGTTTCCAATTAATTAGAAATAAATATAAAAACAAATTGAACATAAAGGAAAGGTTTTTAGTCTTATAATAGCGTATTATCCTAATTAATTTGAACAGTTAATATCATTGAATGATATAAATGAAATATTTATTTTATATATTTAATGAAAATTTATTAAGATTTATACAATGTATTTTATTTTCATAAATTAAGACCAAATCAAATTTTATGTATAAAATGAAATATTTTTTAAATCAAATTTTACTACATTTTAAAGATGAAACATATTTAAAACCAAATTTTCTAAAATTTAATATATTTAATTTATACAAATAAACATAATTTTTTAAATTTTAACATCATTCATTTCATACAGTTATTTTTTGTTATTATTTTAGGAGGTTTTATATTTTTATGACTAAGGTAAAATAATGAATTTTAATTGAAAACTACTTTTTTGCATATTTTATTTATATGGATAAATTAGATTTATTGGTTCTATAACATAATTAGATCAATTTTATGTTAAAAAATCCTATATACATCATTTGAATCAATTCCACAGTGATATTTGATATAAACACTTATCAAACATATGAACATTTTTACATTAGAACCAAACTTTTTCATTAAGTCTGTGGGTTTAATTTCAAATTAATTTAAACAAATTCAGTAATTAGAATTTTGAAAGATGGTCTACATATTTATAATCATAAAAGTTTATAATTTATAATATTTTCAAATTAATTTTTTAATAGAAGCATACATTAATGTGATTAAATTTAATTGCAACGATTAATATAAATATTAGCTTAAAAATGTACTAAACCTTAATAATAAGGCCCATGATGACATATAAACTTATAAAAAATAAATTTTATTTTAATATTTCTACCTATAGTACGTTTTTACTATAATTTATCTTTATTGGAGCCACATTTCATTGGAAAAAAGTGGTTTTAATTCCCTTTTACAAAATTTACAAGACTTTCAATCATCCTCCATGCTAAAATGGCACTCAACCCCTCCAACTTATTCAAAAATATCAAGAAGTATGGATTATACAAAAACTGAAAAAAAATATTATCCCATTATCTCTACCCTCATCATATAATCCCCATCATTGGATGATAGAATCCAATGATGTATGTTGGTAGATATCAAAATGAGTCACCAGAATAAGAGGTAAAATTTTCCAATGATCCTTATTTAATTTTCTTTTCCTCCACTTCAATTATGTTTATATCATGTTTATATAAAACAAAACTATCCTAAATACTATCGTATGTTTTCATTATAATATTTTAAACTACACTTTCACACTCATCTATAAAATTGGATAAAATTCATCATTTATGGGTATGATGGACTACCACTTCACGAATTCATGTAGTTTGTTCTTCCATTTACAACATTTAATGATTTTAAATAATTTTTTAATTTTAGATTATATATGATAAATATAGTTATAATAATATCTTTATGATTTTTTCACTTTGAATTTAACACATACATTTATGTATTATATATTGTGGGAATATGATATCATCATCTCTGGATTTCTGAACTAACACCTCCTTGAAAAAATTTTATTAATTTATGCTACACATGGAATGTTTCAAGTATGGTATTAATAAAAACATGTGAAATATATGACACTAGATTTATAATATATATATACATATATCATTTACTTTTCATTTATTTAAATATGACAAAATAGAAGTAGCATTAATACGTACGTATGACCTACAGTTTCTATGAAAAGTACATTTCATTTCTTATCTCTAAATATTATGGATAACTATAAATACATATAAAATGAATATATATGATATTTAAAACATTTTTTAGTTTTATAAATAATTAAATAATTATCTAATTAATAGGCACAAAATGAAACAAGTCAAAACATACTTGGAAAACTATGAAATTGACACCCAAAATAGTGAAAATAACTTATGATTGTTGGAAAGTGGGTAATAAAATATTATATGAAGATAATGTATGAAATTATAAATATGAATAATGTTATCTTATAGGATAGATCCATATTTAAATTACTATACATGATGTTAAAGGATTTCCCCCAGAAAGGAAACATATTGTGATTTATTCTTCTCTTGATTTTCATTCCATGTGGACTTGAACATTTCCACCATATAATTATTTCTGTGTTGTATATACAAATCATATTTTATTTTATATCATTAATATATCTATCTTAATTTTATAAATAGTTTCATTTTAAAATATTTTTTAAATTTTTTTATAATTCATCATTTTCCAATTAGTAAGGGACTTTGTCTCAAATTTTATTATATTGGGAATACTTTATTATTATATACATAATTTATTATAAATGGTGTATGTACTACCACATTGACATGTAATTTCATGATTAATTCTTTGTTCATGATATTTTTAGTATTAATCTGAATCATTTTATCTAATGGGATTTACACTTAATGTTACAAAAGTGGTAATGAAATTTCATAACCTAATTCCTTTTAATTAAGATATATTAATAATCCATTGTTATTAATATTAAATAATTATGAATATAATGAATTTTTCTATATAATGATATGTTTACTATAGTTTTTTTGGATTAATGGTTGATACACATAATCAATTAGTTAAATAATTATCACTTTAACATTATGAAAATTTTGTGGGTTTATTTCACAATATCTTTCAAATTAGGATTTTGTATTTTTGAAATTCCAATAAAAACAAATACTTGAATATAATTAAATAATAATTTTTCTCTTATCATCAGGTTATTTGTAACCATTTTCAATTAATAGTATAATTTATTCACTATTTGTTTCTTAAAATTATTTTTGGAAACACTTTTAAGAAAACATGACTTCATTTCCCTCATTAATCAGAGAACAAGTTTTCTTCTAAAAACCTTGTATTATTAAACTGTTTTAAAAAATATTTTTAACCATATAAAAATGATTTATTAAATAATTTTTTATCCATTTTTCTATTATAAATTTTTTAGGTGAATGTTCTTTTATATTTATTAATAGGTGATTTATCATAACATTTTTACCATGAAATTGGTATGTTATTTTTATCTTGTGTGCCATGTACGAATTTACCCACTCTAATTTATTTAATGCTTACTCTTTAGATTTATAAGAATATTTTCAAGGAAATTGTTTTTATAAGTTATTTTCATAGAAAATTACATTCATAATTATTTCCATAAAAAAATTATATTTTTCTCAAGATTTTTTTAAAATATATTTTTAATTCCTTTATATTCATCAATGACAAATTCTCTTTATTTTTTGTTCACATGGAATTTTTTTATTAATACCATCCTTGTTCTTCTTATGGATGGGTTTTGATTGATTTTTCTAAGGATTTTAATGGTATTCAATTAATTTATTAAATTGTTTTTAACCATGAAATATTCAATTTCCCTTGATAATTAGACAATAAACATAAAAAAAATTCCATATCATTTATCAAGGATATTTTTGTTGACTAAACCATATAAAATGTGTATATGTGGTGGTTAGAGTAAATGATATTTTATTTTATATGAAATATTAAAAAATAACTATCATTTACTCAATAAGGATATTTGAAAAGGAATATTTTATATAAGAACTGCTTTGCACATGTAGTGATAGTTGGGGATCAATATTTAGATATCCACTTTAAGAATTGATATAATATAATTATTATAAGAGAGTGGACTTAAAAATTATATAATCTCTCTATTTAAACTACATTTCAATTATTTATTTTCCCAAATATGTTTTTAGTTTACAATTTTATAATGTTAGGAAACAAATTAGATATATCAACCCACAAGTATACAAACATGGTACCAGTAAATCTGTAATAATTTATTTCAGAAGTTAAAATTGTTAAAAACAAGAATATTTCATTGAAAAATATCCATAACATTTAAATGTACTTCTTTCATTCTCTTACACATCCTTATAATTGATGACAAAAATTTAAAAACATTAGATGAGTATAAAAGTATCATTAAGGGATATGCTAAATTATAACAGAAACTACTAGTCCATGAATACAAGAATGACATATGAAATCAATTCCATAGAGTCATACTTCTCACCAACATATACTATCTTTTTTATACATGATACATCCATAAAACATTAAAAACATATATAAAACCATAATGGTATCTTGGGGAATTACATAATTATATTGTAAAATTTGTGACTACCTTATGATTTTTAACCCTCATGGAAACCTTACAATTTAATCTTTGCGGCAGCTTTATGGTGTGACCATTCCAATTACACATGGAGTAACAATACGTCCAACCTCCAACTTACACATACAAAATGAATTGGAAAGAGATTTAAGTCACACCCTTCATTAAATAAATTTCCATGAACTAGAACATAATAAAAAATTAATAATTGCATAAAGACATTTCTTTATAATTTGGTAAAATAGAATTCCAAAAAATAATTTTTTAAGAGAATTCCTTTTCAATTTTCATATAATTGAATTAATAAATAATATAATGAAATTAATATGTGTATACACTATATATAATCATAATAAAACATAACATGAATTAATTTAATTTCCCAAATGATTTTTGTACCATATAATTAATTAAATAGATTATTAACCCAAATAATGAAAATTGGATTAAGAATTCCCTTATCTCAGGATTTTCTTACTTAAAACGTGTTTAATTCCCTTTCATAATGGTTAAAATGGTGTTATTAATATTTGCAATAATTATAATAACTTTTCTGACACATTATATGACCATTTTATTACATAATTTGACCCATTTATTAATAATATATTGCTTATTAAATTATTGCTTGTGTGTTCTTTACACGATTTTCATAGTCAATTCGTAAAAGATTTTCATGTCGAATGGAAGGTAAACATCAGAAGTGGAATGAAATAGAGTTAATTGGTTTCAATATTATTACATGATTCCATAAATCATTATGGTTTAAAGGTATTATGATGACTAAATAGATAAATCATTATTGATATTTTTCATATCATTTTGGTCGTTCTTCGATAATCACAAACGTTTTTTACCATATCACATTAATATTATGTGTATATGTTAATTCTAGAACATAAAAGAGGTCATATATAAGAAATTATAAACTTTTTTAACAATTAAAATTGTTTCAAAACCTTTTTTGATGGATGAAAATGATATTTAATACACATCATCCACGATGTGTGTAAATCATCACATCATAGACAATGTTGTTAAAAAGATGGAGTAAGGGAAGAGGAAGAATGATGATGATTTTTTTCCATAAACATGATAAAAAATATATATATAATACTAGATCCTTAATTCCTCTTATATAAGGGGAGGTTAATATAATATAAGAAAATGAAATAATTGAAAATAAAACACTCGAAAATGAATGGGGAGCTTTACCTCTTGATCTATTCTACTTGAGATCCTCATTAACGCCCATGGTTTTGGAGTGTTGGTTAGACCAGAAGCTCTTGGACATGTGGAAGAGACTTCAGAAGGGTATTGGGAATAATTTATATAGTACCCTAATCATGATAATTTTGATAATAATAATGGGGTGAGGGTGGTGTCAATAGTAAATGTGAGGGAGATTTTAATTAATTTCAAAGGACACCTTGTTGGTGGTATTTGAAGAACCCTGGGCATGCCCGTAGTTTTTCCCATGGTATTGGCCACTTGTTAGGCCACATATTATATTTTAATCCTCATGAGTCAACCATAACTATTACATCAATATTACATCATTACGATTTCACTAAACAACTAAAAACAATAAACTATATTTTTATTATACACCAAAAATTGATTTATCTGAGAAAAATCCCCAAAAAATCCCCAAACCAATTTTCAATAGGGATAACTAAAAATATAAATCCATTTTTTAACATAATTATATATATATGATTAATTTAATTTTTATATAAAATAATAATTTATTTGGAAAATAATAATTCTAAAAATATAACACATTTTATATACCTTTAAAAAATTAATTAGGATTTTATTATAATATAACAATAAAAAATAAAATTGTTATATGATATAATATTCATAAGGTTAATATTACTATTAATATGGATTTGTTACATTCCACAAATAAAACAAGTTGGATCTATATGACTCTAAATAACTTATTAATCACAAACATAGAAGTCTGGTTTTCTAAATTTAACACATAAAAGTGAAAAAATTATGTTTAACAAATATTTTATAAATATGTACTGAAAATAATGTCTCCTCATGTATAGTATCAGTTTTTCATGAAGTTTAATTTATTTTGAAATCAGTGGGGTGTTATATTATCCACGGCTTCTGTAAATTACATCCTCATAATTTTATTTTCATATTAAACAAGTGAGGGTACCATTTCCTCGTAGCATTTTTAGATTCAAATGTTGTTTCTTCAACAATGTGGTTTCTACAAAAAATAGTTAGTCGGTGGATTGGATTATTCTTAAATAATTTTTCTCTTCAAAAAATAAAATGAATAGGATTCTCTTCATAAGAAATTTTCTCTTCCAGTTGAACTACGTAAGGGATCAAAACATGAGATGAATCTAGCACATACGTTTTCAACAACAAAACATGAAAAACATTATGTACCTGAGAATAATTGAGAGAAAAAACTAATCAGTAGACGATTGGGAAAACTTTTTAAATTATTTAATAAGGTCATATAAACCATGGATATTACATTCTTTTATTACCGGAATGCATAACACCATTCCATTGAAAAAATATATGAAAAACATGATGACCTAACTCAAAAAAAGTATTTCCTCCTATTATAAACATTATTTTTTCCACCCACATTGAGCTGCCATCATGAGTTTTTGGATCATATTCACTTCATCAGCTACTTAAACTAATAATTCTGTTCAAATCAACATCCTTTCCTCGACATCACCCTAAAAAGATAGGGTTCAACACTGTTTCCCACACAATTTTTCAAAAGGTTTCATCAATATATTGAAATATAAATTGTTATAGCAAGAAAAATGAACATATGAATGAGGTTTATCTACACTTACCTAGTATTCTATTTAACAAGATCTAAGAATTTCCTCTAATTTCCAAATCATTCATTATGACTACCCATATGATTGAAGATGAAAATATGTACATAAATTTAATTCTATTCCCAATTAATTTTGGAGGCCTTTGAAAAACATAAAATTGAACCTTAGATCACAGTCAGATACAATCGAAACTGTAACTCCATTTAACTAGAAAAATCAATTTTGAGGCACAGTAATCAAATATTATCCAATGATATAGTATCAAAAATTTGAAGGAAATGAGAAGATTTAGTTATTTAATCAATAATAACCAAGATTGATTTGTTTCCTAGAAATATCTTCGGTAGTCCCATAATGAAGTCCATGGATATATTTTATCATTTCCCCTCTAGAACAAGTAATAGTTGAAGCATCCCCTTCAGTAACTTCTTCTCCTCTTTAACCTGTTGACTTTTCAAATATTTCATTGTAAAATCTGCAATATCTCTTTTCATTCTATCCCACCAGTAATACTCATGATTGTCTCTTTACATTTTTGTGCTACCATGATGAATTGAATATAGGGAACTATGGGATTCACACAAGTATTGTTTCTTCAGCTGATAATCACAAGACACGCACAATCTCTTTCAAAATATTAAAAAAAATTCATTATCAAGGTAAAATTATGGTAACATACAAACAATAACCAATTATTATTTTTGGTATCCCACCATCTTCCCTCTGAACTTGCTTAATTATATCTAATTAAGATGAATGCACTCAAACCTGAAACCAAACATATGAATTTCCCACACAATCATCCAAGAAAAAATTCATTAAATTATTAATCAATGTTACTATTTCTATCTATAACATAGTTAATGATGAATAATTTTTTTGACTGAAGGTATCTTCCATTATGTTTTCTTTTTCTCATATCATAATTGATCATGAAATCATATTATTTTATCAATTCATGACATCTTCTATGCCTCATGTTTAATTTCATTTGAGTGAATATTGACTTTAAAATATTTTGGTCATTATATATTTAATATTTGGATCTATATAAAGGATGCAGCTAAATTTTTCATGAAAAACCATGGTTGTTCATTCAAAATCATGTGTGGGATAATTTAACTCATAATGTTTTTTGTTTTCTTAAAGCATAATGATTTACCTAATCGTTGTTCATCAAAACACAATCAATTCCCTTTAATGAAGTGTCAATACAGATGAAAAACTCAACATTTCTAGAATGTATAGTCATAACTATATCATTCACCAATATTCCTTTTATTTCCTAAAAATAGTCATCAAATTATTTTATACAAATGAATTTAACTACTTTTTAGTTAACTTGTTTAGTTTTCTAGATAATTGTGCATAGTTTCCAATAAAAATCCAGTTATAGCCTACCAAAACAAGAATACTAAAAACATTCGTTATATTTTCTGGCCTTTTCATTCTTCAAAATCATCCATTTTAGTAGGATCAATAGTTAGGACATCATTAGAAACAATGTATCAAAGTAAATAAATTTGTTTCAATGAAAATTCAAACATGCAGGATTTTACATTAAATTTATTTTCTTTATAGGTTTACGAAAAACCATTAAATTGTTTTCAGGATCCACTTTACTTTTAGAATATACAATAATGTCATCAATAAAATGAAAAAATAAAATTAACTCAAGAAAAAATCTATTCATAAATCCATAAATATAGAAGGTTCATCAGTTAATCCAAATTAAATAACTACAATTTTATAATTATGAAATCTAGTTTGAAAATATATTTTGGAATGTCATTATCTTTCACCATTAAGTGATGATACCCAGATCACAATTTAATCTTGTAAAATTATATTTCTCTCTAAAGCTGATCAAACAAGTCATAGATGGGAGTGCAAGGATACTTATTCTTAATATTAATGTTATTAAGAGATCTATAATCAATAAATAGTCTCATGGAACCATATTTATTTATTAATTTAAAAAACATGAGCTTCTTATGGTGAAGTGTGAGGAAGAATGAAACCATTATAAAGAAACTCTTGAAACAAATTTTTCAATTCAAGATATTCTATTTGAGCCATTCGATAAGAGGGATTTGAAATTGAAAAAACATTAGGAATAAAGTCAATTGTGAATTCAAATTTTCAGTTAGGTATAACGCTAGGTAACTCATCCTGAAAAAAAATCAAGGTGTTCATTTACCAATGTAAAATGATAAATCTAAATAGTTACCTTATTTTCAAGAATATAAGAATGAAAACCTCCATTTCAACCTTTCAAAAGTTTCTCATCTTACTGATATGTTATCAATTATATGGGTTTATTCTCGTATTCAAACTAAATATCTTTCTAAAAAATAAATTCATTATCTCCATAATTAATCTTATAATGATAAAACAAATTCCAATCAATTCCATGACTAACATAAAACTCTACTAAGGAAAAAATAGCATGGTTTTCATGTAATATTGTTCCATGGATAATAATTGTAAGATTATAAAAATTATTTTTTTTCTGTAACAATCCCCCTTGTATTTTAATAATATGTTATGGCCACATATGTTTAGGTGATATTCCCATGTTTCCAAAAAATATCAAAAACAAATGATTTTAAACCTCATATAAAACAAGACTTTAGAATAATCTGATTAAACAAATACAATTACATGATACCACTTCATTGGATTTCCCTTCATCTGTTGATGTACTCACAAAGAATCTCACTGCACCTTTTTTATTATAGTTTGGCTACTTTCCATCACTCAGATCATTCATTGGGAATGCATTTGCAGAATGACCCATCTCAACACATTTGAAAGACTTCACAATTTTATGTTATAATTGTTCTTATGATCATTTAATTTACAATCTAAGGGAATATGTCCAAACCTAAAACATCGAAAACACTTAACTGTTTGAGTAATGTATTTCCCATGGTTCTTATTACCACACATTTCACATACTAGAAAATAATCTATCTTATAGTCAAATTTCATTGATTGATTCTGACCCATAACTTACCATCTATACCTCTTCTTCTTTTTGTTATAATATTACATGTGATCATCAACGAACTCCATGCATACCCTCTCATCACATTATTCAAGTTTCTCATTACTTTGAAATTCTTGGGATGAAACATTCCCTTCGATATATGAGATTCCATCCTGAATAAATACTGTTCATTTTTCTATCAAGATCCAGAATAAGATTTTGGAGAATACCTTTAAATTTAGGTGAAGTTTTCTTCACATATAGTTGTTGAATCTTCCTCATTTTTCCTCAATTCAAGGAATTTCTTCTTTATTTTTTGTTGAACCACGTTAGGAAAATAAATTTCATGGAAAAAAATTTTAAGTACATCCCAATATAGTGCTTCAATTTCCTATCTATCTCTGATATTCTTGATCACTGACCACCACCAATCATCATCGCCTTCAAAATTATAAATGGAAAGAATAACATTCCAATTATCTGAACATTAAATAAAATTAAATAACATTTTAATGGCATTAATCAATCCTTCACCCACTACATGGTCTGAAGATCCATTTAATGAAGGAGGTTGTTGACCCATAAAATATTCAACTATCATTATGTTACTTTATGGTAGCTGTAGTAGTTCTTTTGTATGGATGACACCACAATTTTTTTCCTCCATCAGGTGAGTCATTACTATCACAAACTAATTGGTTCTAATTCCCACCATTTCTGGTTGTATATTCTGAAAGATACCAACCTCCTAGTTCCTTTGAACATCAGCTTCCATATTTCAACGTAGGAAAACCATTTTGAAAATAAATAACGTGGATTGAGAAACATGTTTATCGTTAAATGCTATACAATTTCCAAAAAAACATAATGTAAAAAACATTTTCTTTTTAATATCATAATAACACCTATTGTTATTTTAACTGTTCTAAGATTCCAACTATAATGAAAAAACCTTAAAAAAATTACATAATATAGTTATTTCCACTATATTTAACTTCTTTACAATGAGGAAGATATTTTAGGTCTATGGTTTTATAAATTTCAGAGGTAACTTATAAATATCATCGTAAATGAATACATTGTGGGTACCATTAAATTAGTTCTCAAGTCTTTTAAAACATAATTTCTTTTACAACAAACTGATTTATTTGAAAAATCATTATAATATTTAACATGACTTCATTATTTCACTAAAACATGCTTATTAACCATGAAAAACATTTAAAAACATGTTATAATAATAAAAATCTTAGTAAGGGATATAAAAAGAAGGAAATAAACTATTAAACCATGAATACTAAAATTCTTATGAAAACATTTCAACAAATACATACTACTCACCAATATATACTTACATTGTCAAACAAAATATTTTCATAAAATATTAAACCACATATATAAAAATATATGGGTATGTTTGGGAATTAATTACTTATATTGTAAACTTTATGGCTACTTTATTATCTGTAACCCTGACAACTACCTTTCTATGTAACCCTCACGGCTACCAGATGGTGTAACCATCATAGTTACACTTTTAGTAACCATATGGTCGACCAACAACAAAAATATACCAAATTAATTGGAAGTAGATATAGGCCCCACAATAAAACATAAAAAGTTACCATAAACCAAAACCTAATAATAAAACATGAATAATTTCACAAAAACATTGATTTTTAATTTTGTAAAATATACTTTTAAAAGGGGGTTTCAAAAAAAACCCATTATAATTGACTTATAATTGAAGGTAGAATTTAATGAATGAATTCAATATGTCTATATACTATAAATACACATAAAAAATATAATATTAATTAAATTAATTACCCTAGTGTTCTTAGTAACATATAATTAATGAAATATATGGTTAACAAAATGAATGGAAAGTGGGGTAATAATTCTCTTACATCGAGATTTTCTTACTTAAAACTTATTTAAACCTCTTTTATAATAGTTAAAATGGTGTTATTAATATTAAAAAGAAGAATAATTTTATTTATATCACCTTATATGATCATTTTATGACATCATTAAACCCATTTATTAATTATATTTTGTTATTTCCATTATTATGGGTGCATGTTTTACATGATTCACATGGTCTGTTCCTAAATGATATTCTTATCGAATAGAAGTAAAACTATGAAAGTGTTATAAAATGGTGTTAATATGTTTAAATTATAATAAATGATGCCATAAACAATTGAGTTATATTATATGAATATAAATTGTCAGATTAATCATTAGTGATATTTGTTTAGATCATTTTGGAAGTTCTTCAATAATCACAAACTTGTTTCCTCATATAATGTTTATATTGTGCACATAAGATAATTATAAAACATAATAGAGGTCATATAATAAAATTTAAAAAAAATTACACTAAAATAGATTCACAATAATATTAGAAGGATATTAAAGAAATTGAAGACACATCGTCCATGATGTTGGTAAATCAAGAAATCACATATGGTGTTTTTATTTTTATAATTAGTGGATGAAGAGATGAAGAATGATGAAAACATTTACCATAAACAAGATAAAAATAATGAATATATATACTACGGGAGATTTAGTACCTATCCAATAATAGGAGGTGAAGAGAGTATTAGAAAAGATAAAAATTGAAAAGAAAACACAAGAAAATGGAACATGATATTTACCTCTTGATCTCTACACCTCATGATCCTTTTAAAGACCTATGGTTTTGGACTATTGGTGATACTAGAGGCTATCTGCATGGGGAAGAGACATGGGAATGGGATTGTGAATAATTTAGACAAATCTACAATATTGATAGGTGTCATAGGAAGAGGGGGTGAGGTTGGTATTTATAGTGAAAGTGAGGGAGTTTTTAATTAATTTCAATGGACACATCATTAGAGGTATTTGAATACCCATGGGAACGAACATGGTTTTTTTCCATGTTATTGACCACATGGAAAACCTTATATCAAATTTTAATGCTAAAGAGTCAACCATAATGATTACATCATCATTACATCGTTATGAGGTCATTGAACACCTGAAAACATAAAAAGGTATTTTTATTATTCACTAAAAATTAATCTATCTTAGAAAAAGACCGAAAGATTACATAACCAGTTTTCAACATATAGAATTAAAAAATGAACTCCATTTGTTAAAAACAACTTTATAAATGAATATTTTTTTTATAATATCATAATTTATCCGATAAATAACAATTTTAAAATTTTAACTCATTTTATATCCCTTTGAAAAATTAATAAATATCTCATTATCTTATAACCTTAATAAAATAAATAATAAAATGATTTACTATTCACAAAGATCGTTTTGCAATTCATAAGGGTATGTTACTTTTCAAAAAAAACATTGTGGTTTAATTAGAATCCAATAACTTTGTGATCAAAACCATAGATGTTCATTTTTCTAAATTCAAATCATAGAAGTGACAAAATTATGATTAATTACCTCTTTATAACTATATATTAAAAAATGATTCATTATGTAGATACTCAGTGTTTCATGGATTCCAATTTATTTTTCTATTTTTGGGGTGTTACATTTATAATTATTAGTTTAATAAATTAAAAAAGTTTATACCTATAATTTTAAACCGTCTTCAGAAAGGGATTGATGGTATTGGTTTTCATGTGCCTCATACATGAGATATAAAATTGAGAGTAGCCTTCATTTTGAATCATTATTTTTTATCTATAATATAATAATTATTAAAAAATTTATTGATGACTTTGATTCATATTTTAATGACTAAATATAATGTGTTTTAGTTTCTTAAATTTTTATATTTCTTATTCTTTATCAAGTAGAATAAAAACCATGGGTTTTTGGTTATTTATCATGCCTATTGTTTTCTCACTTCCTTATCATTTTATTAATTACATTGAATGTGTTTTCAGATATTTATCGTTCCCAAATCATTATTATAATTGATTCACTATTTCATCCATTGAACTTACACTTAAAAAGAATTAAAGTTCACCCTTGTTATGTTTCCTTTCCCCAGGATTCTATGAAGTGTGATAGGATTGATATAAAATGATATTATATATGGAATAAATTTCTTATACTAAAAACTAGTATATTTTAATTTTATTATTCATTTATAATGGAAAACTTTTTTTGTGTTTGTTTTACCATGACAATAAACTATTTAGTCTGTCGGGTTGCGGTTTACTTCTATCATATTATAATGTAATGAAAGTAAGAAAACATCTCCATGCTTTTTGGGTCGTGTAGCTACAATTGGTATTATAGAAAGACTAGTAGAAACCATGAGAAAAATATTTACATAAATATATAGTAGGTTACATTTCAATATGTTTTAATTTTATTATAAGTATACAATTACATCATAATGTTTGAGTTAGATATAAATTATGAGGTTTTAGTTGCAATACATACCTCTATGGATACTATAAATGGATGTTGCTATTTCATAGATGTTCATAGGGGAAAAATCTGAAAAGTTGAGTCAGGCAGGAATCAAGCGTAATTCAATTAAAGAAATTATTCCTTACTAAAAAACCCAGTTTCACACTCATGTGGTATATTCATTAGATAGTTCACATTTTCTTTACAAAACATTGTGAATGATTTGAATATATGATGAGAATAAATAACTGAGGACAAACCTAAGGTACTTCAGATTGAAAATAATGTGGCCTGATTTAGTTATTTTATAAATTATTATGAGTTTTCTTAACTATAACTATTGTTATTCTCATTATGCTCTTTTTTTAATTCATAGAACCTAATGGAGTCATGTTAATATTTTACATTAAGGAAAAGGTGTTTATAATGAGACAAAAAATGAGGTGTTGATATGAGTGAATAATATCATTTTATTCATAATCATTTTACTGAAATATTATTGAAAAGTTATATATATTAAAAACTCCAAAAATTACCAATAACGAGAAGTAGTTATTTTTCTAAGAGTTCATGTGGTGGATAATATATATAGAATAAGGCTTGATTTCCATCATTTAATAAATGAGGAATTATACACCATGGAAATTATCTCAATGGAATTGGGGAATTCTTTATGGGATGTAAATAAGGACATAAAGATATGTATATGTGTTTAAAAATGATGAGTCTGATTGAATGAAAATATATCATCTTGATGATCTATGTTTAGATCATTTCATTAACTATTGGTATATTCATAATTATTTAATATAATGTACTCTTATAATTGATAAACTCTAGATCAATAAAAAATCTATGTGAAAATAAATGGATTAACTATTTATATATCAGGGTTCTAACAAAATTCATACATAGAAGGCTATTTAATAATTAAATTTCAAGGATTTACCTAATTAGTATATTTAAATTATATTAATATATTATAGAAATAGGATAACCCACATTTCTGGTGATAGCCCATAAAATCTAACAAGGCGGTGGGGTCTGAACCAATGACCAAATGATGATATGGGTTTTGCAGGCCTAGGTGATTCCTTGGTTAATGTGTAATCATTTTTATTTAAAATATTTGATAAATAAAAATTAAAAATGTCCAAGTAGTGTAACTTTTAATGTTTATCCATTAAATCATTAAACATATTTGTTTTGGAAAATACTTAGAAAAAAATATAGTGACTTTATTTATGGGTATGATGATTAGATAAAATATGGTTTTAGTTCTTAAAAAAGGGTTTATTCTATGATATCCATTTGAAGGAAAGAGAGAAGATTTATAATATTATCCAAGTACAACCAAAATATGGAATTGGATATATAAAATTGAAACATATCATTTATGTACATTACATTATATTCTTATGAAATAAAATATATTCTCAACATTAAAAAATTTGATAAAAAAATGTAGAAAAAATATATTAATTTTTGTTTAATTGATGTACATTTAAATAATTACGGATTTCTGTATTAGATTACCAGAACATTCAATGGACTATTTTTTTGTGATTGATGACCTCATTCACTACCTATAAATATTTACGTTTTTCCTCCCTGTACATATATCTTCTTTCCACTAACATTTTCTTACTTAGTGACCTAATAATATAAGTGACCTTTATTATTATCATTCTCCCTTATTAAGAGGATATTTAATAAACACATTTACAATGTTGGTTTTTAACAAGTAAAATTTCATATATAAAACCCCATATTATTGATATCATGCTTAAATTTCATGTGAAATATATTTATTATGGGGATAATCTAACACCCATAAATTCTAAAAGATTATCTTTTATTGGATATCATGTATAAATTGAAACACCAAATTTAAAAAAAAAATATCTCAATAGATTATGTTATATTTAATAATTTAAATAAAATTAATATATTCAGTATCTTGCAATGCACAAAATACAGAGCTAGCTTATGTGACATGCAAAAAAATACTATCTTTGATAGCATATTATACATGCAAGAATGAATTTTAGAGAAATAAAATTTATTTTTAAAATATTATTATTTAATATAATAATATATAACCTAGAAATTAAATTAGAGATTATGAATATTATTCACTAACATATAAAAATATTTGGTTTATTGAAATATAATATGAATTCATAGGCTACTAATGAATTATAAATAAATATGAAAACAACTAGAAAATAAATGATACGATTTTATTCTAATAAATGTGACTAATGATAATTAATTAAATTTATTACTATAATTAAATAATATTAAATAAATTTAAAGACCTCGAACAATGTATCACAGATTCGGTTCGTTAATTAATTGAATTGGTATTACAAACAAAGACGTCACATATCGAAGGGCCACAAAGATTAATATAATTACAATGAGATATAGATACATGAGTTTAAACATAAAATTTAAATTATAGTCAACCGAGAAACTACATTGGAGACACCCATAAACAACTTGATTATCCTGATAAGTAATTCAAAATATACATCTTTGCATACTATGGAAAAAAAAGAAAGTGTTTAGCTCATATTGTCATTATGGTTATTTAATATAGCATAAGCTAATATAAATAGTGTTTCATGATAAAATACTAAAAAACATTCCATTATAATTTAATCATAATCGTAGTAAGGAAATAAAAAAATATTAATAAAAATGCCATAAAAATAATCACATGAGTATGAATCTTAACCATTTGTAGTCTAATAGTTGAATATTCACATGGATTATCAATTAACAAGATCAAAATATGATAATGAATAATTTTTGACTTAATAAAAATACTACTAAGGACTCTTCAATGTCATATATAAATAAATTGTTTTGGGCCCACACAAAGTCCATTTTTTAATCATGAGACCTATAGATGAATCGAGAGGCTACAACATGACCCATCCATAAAATAATAAGTCCTATGTGTTACTCATATTTCAAATAAAATATATATTTAAATAAAATTAGCCCTTATCTATTTGAATTATTTTCATCATAAACATGGATTAAAGTACTCTAATAAAATTATCATGAAATTCGTGAGGGAAATACCCATTTTACTTTTCAAAGGAGTACTTATTTTGGAAAATAATTTTGATTTTTCATAAAATAATATTACATACATGTATATTCCATAAATGTAATGGAATTTATAATGAAATTATATTTAGTGGTGAAAGAATTTCCAAATCAAGTGGAAACATGTAAAAAGCATTTATGAAACATTATAATGGATCTTCCTTAGTTTGGTTTATGAAAAAATATTAAAGAGTATTTAAAAAAGAAAAGGTGTAATTTTTGGATAAAACAAAAAATTAAAAAGAATATTTTTTCCTGGTAAAATGAGATATTTTTTAAAAATAATAGTTTCTTAAAATAAAATATTTATTTCACGTTAAAATCAGTAAGAAACATGGAAGTTAGCATAAATTGGGCTTTCTCATCGGATGAAATTGAGAATAGAACTTTATAATAAATGTAATTTCCTATTAAAGAGAATTATGAAAGATAAATATTTTAATAATGATCACCTATAATGAAGGAGTAGTACATTATAATTTTTTATATTTACACAGGGGTAAATAGGGAGGAATCATATCTCGATGGAAAATGGAGTTCGAGAAGAAACTCATACCACTTTATAATCAATACAATCACATCCCCCATAAAATTAATAATCATACAATGAAATATTTAATACCATTAATATAGGTATATTCATGATATGATACATTAGATGGAATTATAAATACACGACACACAATAAATATTGGTGAATAAATTATATCCCACCGAAATAAAATTTCTATGAGAAAAACCATATACCTAACATATGAAACTATTCTAAATTTAACATTAATACCATGAATAATCAAATTAAATCCATTAATTAGTTAATTAATAATCTTTTATTTGTGAATTTTATTCATTTTATTTTTATGGAGTATATTTGTGGTCTTATTGAGGTGTCATAAGATACAACATTATCTTTTGGGAGTGTCCATTTCCCTAGATTTCATAACCAGTTTACACGTATATGAGTATAGAAGATCATGTAAAATGGGAAAATATATCAGGAATTGAAGTTATATTTTTCCAAAAAAATATACATTATTAATGTTCTATATAATTTATTTGGTTTTTATGGGTTATTATGATTCATTAGATAAGGCGTTGGTGATAATTGTTTAGATTATTTTTATAGTTTTTCAATCATCATAATCATGTTTTGTTTTATTCATTAAAAACATTTATATAAAATAGTTCTAGAAAATTACATAGGATTTAAAACATATATAATAATTTCTTAATCATAAATTGTTTTATGAATAGACTTGTTGGCCTTAACGGAAATATGAAAATACATCATCCATTATGTTAGTAAATTGACACATCACAGGTAACGTTTTCATTTATAGAATAAAAAATAGACCAGAAGGAGTTTGATTATGGATATTCCATTAACACTAAATATTACAATTATATAAATGATACTTCAGTTATTATGCCACATTGAAAAGGTTATGTTTTAAAAAAATAAGAAAATAAAATAACATAGAAAAAATTAAAATAAAAATAATGAGGTTTTTACCTCTTGAATTCATTATTCTTGAGAACATTACTAGGGAAATATTAGTGGTATTTTTTTAATAGAAAAGGATCCTAAAAATGGTTATTGTTCTTGGCAAGTGGATTGGGATGATTTTTTAAAAGGCCCAAATATTGGAAGGTGTGAGGAGAAGAGGCAGTGAGGGGTGGGATTTATAATAGAGTAGAGAGGTGTTTTTTATTATTTTAATCTTAGTTTATTTTTTGGCTCATGAAAAGAAATATTGTGGATTATTATGGAAAAATAGAGTAACCAGTGCATGTGATTTCTAACTAATGTTTCTTAACTCATCCTTACATCAATAGTGAATAAAAAATTAATGTAATTACTATTTATCATAAATTATCATATTTTATTATTCACCAAAAACTCATGTATATTTGAAAAATCACTGTGACCATTTTCGATGTGTATAATTAAAAAATAAAATCCTTATTATAAAATTAATTTTATAAATATAAGAAACTTATTTTATAGTTGAAATCATCATTTACATAAAATATACAAATTTTAAAATTATAAATGACGTTAATTACATTGAAAAATTAACTAAGTTCATATCAAGTTATATTAAAACAATAAGAAGAAAAATATAAGTTTATAACTAAATTTTGAGAAAGAATTTTATTTTAAATAATTTTATTAAATATAATATTTTAATTAAATATTTAAGAATTAAAAAAATACCAACACTTGATTAATAATTATGAAAAAAATACTTGTACTATGATAAAATTATATCATGCATTATATTTTAATATGCATATACTTTATTTATACATTCATCAGTAATTTTACAATTCATTTTCCAAGTTTATGATTTATAATGGTAAAATATTTATTCAAATTGTCACATTATTATAAATAAAAAAAATGAAAACTATCCGAAAAAATACCAAAAAATTAACCAAAGTAAATTTTGATATTTTTCATTCAAAAATATTTTTTATTTTTAAAAATATAATTAATAAAAATTTTAGAATATATATTTAAAACATATTTTCCACTAAACGGTTGTAAAACAATGTTTAGAAAAATATAGTCTTTTATGTGTAAAAATGGATTTATTCATATCTTAAACATCTAAAATTATTTTTGAGGAGTATAATGATATTTTAATGAATATATAATATATAAATATCATTATTAACTTTCAATAATGGTGATTAAAAGGAAATTTTTGGGCATGAAAATATTTTTTATAAAAATACATCATTTCTGTTCAATTTGTTTTCATTTATATGTATTTGACAACCAATGAATTAATTTAAAAAACATTTGTAACATATATTTTCATAATTACATAATCTCTTCCATTCCCTCCATTACAAACATCTATGAGATAACTATAATAATCAAATACAAATTTTTTATCATTTGATAAGATCATAATTTGTTGAATAAGTTAGAATTTATAAATAGGAATACCATAAAATATTGGGGTGTTACATTATCTCCTCCTATAATAAATTTTTTCTTCACAATTTTAAAGTGTAATTAATAAATAAAGGTTAATACAAAAAAATTATTTGTGGGAAATAATCATTAAAAAATGTGGTTAATGAAATATCTTATTAAAAATAGGGAAAGAGGAAAGTGACGGTTTAAACATGGATAGGATTTTGGGAAGGAAATCATTAGTGGAATGAGATAAAATGGACGTGGATGGGAAATATAATTATTATGTTATAATATAAATTGATAGAGAACATGGTCATTATAAAGGTAACCATAAAAAAATAATAAATCATGTGATAGGTTAAATTAATTATTTATTTCCATATTAGAAAACTAAAATGATAATGTTTTTGTTCTAAAATATTTTTCCTAGAGTTAAAGAATTATTTTTCATCTCATACTATGAAAAGAAGGAATATATTTTCTTGTTAATTAATGTTTTATAATTTAATCAACTCTCACCACATATTCATCTTTTCCTCCAAATAATTATATTTTATGATGAATTTTTTCATTCTTGAAAATCTTGAATAAACTTATATAATTAAAAAAACAAATAAATTAATGAATATATATTTATCAAAGATAATACCATAATAAAAATACTTAAGAAAAGAAAACATGGTTCTACAAAAATTATAAACATATATATTATGAAAATAACTTCAATATCTAGAATTAAATTGTAAAATTCAAAGTTAAACCTCTATCATTTAAAAAATTACTAACATCCCTCTAAAATATTCAACATTTTATGGAAAAAATTGTATGAATCGTTTCATAATCTTCTAAATAACATCACTTACTCATATTTTCTTATAGAATGAATTTATATTCCCCTATCACAAAATCTCTATGATATTATATACATTTACATAAATTACATGAATCAATATAAGTACACTATAAAATCATATTTGACCCCAACATAGAATTTTTCATTTATTCCTAAAAATATTATATTTTAATTAATATTTTTAATTCAAAAAATAGCTACCATCTTTGGAAATAACAATAATAGATTAATAAAATATTAATTTCCCAATCCCAAATTTATCTATTTGATAAATCAAATTTTCCTAAAATCAAAATAGTCATTCTCAATTAGATATTTTAACAAAATATGCCATGATAGAATTAACATCATATTGACTAGTGGTAGGTGTTTCACCCTTGACATCCTTTAGTTGTGGGTTCAAGCCCCACAGCTTTTCTAAATACAATGAGTTATCACCTAAACTTGGGGATGTAATTTTTTCCAACTAATAATAATATAAATTTTAAAATAAATATAAGTGAAATATTTCAAATAATTTTAATCACATAATATAATTTTAACTAAGTATTTTAGTACAACCCTAATACATAAATACTTCATTCATCTATTTCATTGTAGGTCCTTCCTTGGTTAATGGTTTTCTTTATATAGATTATAATTTACTTGGAAAATTATTTGGTACCCTATATTCATGTAAATTGACTAAAAATGGATTTGTAGGATGAGTATTATTTCATTTATTATACTTTTCATTTTCTCCGTGGAAATTATTTTCTTTATATAATTATTTCCCATAAATAAAGGATTTATCCATTCAATTGAGATACTTTCTAGAGTTTATCCTTCAAAATTTCTTTTATTATAAAAATTGAGAGTTATTTTCTTAATGATCTCCACAACCAAAGCTCTTACCACAATCCACCATTCTCTTCATTGGCAGGTTAGGGAGTTAGTTAAAGTATATTTTGTTAATAATATTTCTAGAGAAAAAATTTCACATGAACATGATATACATCACTCTTTTAAACATCCCGTAAGGTTATTCATCACCACAACATAGTCCATATTGTTCAATGTATATATGAATCTTTCGAGATCTAACTATATTATAAAACTCAAAATCATAGTTTGAGTAATAGTAATACTAGTGATAAAAATGTATAATCATGCATAAAATTTCATGAACCAATATTTTAAACATAAACACACTAGGTTATTTATTTTCATTATATATTAAGATAAATCATAATATTCTGTAATGAAATTTTTATTTATCATATGAATATACTCATGTATAGTCAAACCATGTGTGTAGTAAGACACATTGTCATGTAATAGGTAACCTCGAGTCAGGCTCAAGACACCATGTTAGAGTTTTAACCCCTAGGTACATTTGTGATATAACCAAAAATAATTTTCGTGTCCATAAAAGTGATTATTCATAGGATTAATCACATAATATCTACCTTAAAAACACTAGTGTGTTTTACAACTTTTATATTCAACGTTTATGTTAGTGTTCTATTCCCAAATTTATTTTTTCTAAATCTAGTTTCCAAGTATACAACCTAACTTCCTCTAATTATAACTATAAAATTATGAACCTAAGATCCCATATCTAGTTCCTAACTAAATTGCATTGGTATTGTAAATAAGTAATTCACATCTCAAAGGGATGAATAGATTAGTAGCATTGGAAAACCAGACACACACATTAGTTTTACATTAAAAATTTAAAGGATAAAAACAATGTAACTCCATTGTAAAACCAATGAAATTCTGGATTATCCTCGCAAGTCATTCATAATATACATATTTTCATCCTGGGGAAAAATTAAACATATTAAATGGGTGATATTAGAGTCACAATAAGGGTATGTAATACTATAGAAGATAATATAAAAAATAAGGACAAATGAATGTATAAAAATTAATTCTTTTAGAACATAAATTTTAGCCTAATATTGAGAGAATAAAATCTAAATAAATAATTCCATAAATATAATGGTGTGAGCATAAAGACTAAAAATTGATATTCTATTAGTAAATTATTATCATGGATTAAAAATTAATAATATCATATTGAGGGGAAAATTTATGCATGAATCATAAACATAACATTAAGGCCCCATCTAATACATCTAAAAAAATTTAAGGCCTCAACAAAAAAAATTATGTGTTGTCTCGTGAGACCTATTAATGCATCGAGTGGTTATTGATGGACCCACCCATCACTTACTAAGTCCTATTAATTCCTAATATTTCAAAAAATATATTTTTAAATAACATTTTTCCAAACAAATTTTTCATATTTTAATAATAACCATAAATTAAATTACTCTAATAAACTCATTGATAACTCCTTAAGAGAAATTTTCTTTTAGTTTTGGAATGAAGTGTTCTTTTTTAAAATTATTTGTATTTATCAAAAAAAATCTTATTATATATATTTATATCCCATAAATAAAAATTTATGAAAAATTAAATTATATTTTAGGAATAAAAGATTTCAAACTGAGGTGAAGACATTTAAAAAGATCATATGAGAAATATTAGAAATTACATGCCTTATAGTAGTTTGAGGGAAAATAATAAAGAGACCTTAAATCAAACAATGGAGTAATTTTATTATAAAACTAAAAATAAAATATGGTTTTTTTCAATGATAAACTATGAAATTTTTAAAAAATAGTGGTGGTTAATAATATATTTTTTACTTCACTTGAACATGGGTAAGAAACTAGCTAGTTTCCTAACATCAAGCTTTCATCTAAAGGAAATTTATAAATAATGAATATAAAACCTGTAATTACCAATCAATGAAAGATTAATTATTAAAGATTCATATATTTGGAACATAAAAGTAGAATATATGAGCTTCAAATAATAATAATTGTTAATTATATTGGCAGTAAATATAAAGGAAGTGTATCCCGATAGAAAATGGAAGTTCGGGAAGAAATCCTTACCACTTTATAAAAAATAAAATCACATGCCCCATAAAATTACTAATAATGAAATGAAACATTTAATAACATGAATATAAAAATATTAATGATATGATACCTCAAATGATAGTCTATATACACAACCCACAACAAATAGTGGTGAATAAGGGATATCTCAGAGAAACAAAAGCGAGATGAGAAAAAACCATACCTTATGTCTGAATATTTTCTACACATAACTTTAATATTCAGGATAAAAAAATTAACTATTAATTAATTAATTTAAAAGCTTTTATAAATTTATTTGATTTAGTATAATTTTATTAGAGGAATTAATAGTCTTTTTCATAAGTTATAAGATACAATATTATCGTTCAAGAGCATTCATTTCATTGGTTTTCATGATCTGTTTACTTGAATATATGTATTGATGTTCTTGTAAAATAGAAATATTATCTAGAATTTAAGTTATATTTTATTTATAAATATCTAGAATATAAATTTGTTCTATATGTTATAATAACATGGTTCTTCCTTTGATAAACATATTTTTCCATCTATGTTTATACATAAAAATGAGGGGGGAAAGTCGATGAGGCACTGGCTGCAGGATTTTAAGACGATGTGGATGGGAACTAAAAATCATGTAATTATAGGTACTTGCCTTTTGTGTGAGGCTAAAATCCATTTAATCCGATTATATGACTATATTAAGTTCATGCCAAGAAAATTAATGGACACCACTTGTAATATCAAGTACACCCCATGTACTTTTTTTAATTGACTAATAAGTCGTACTATATGTTGTTTCCCCACACAAATAGAAATGAATCACCTTTGATGTAAGAAACACCAAAAAAATCCAAATGAGGGTTTGGATCTTGATTCTTCATACTATCTATGATTTGAACATCGTTTGATATATTGGATTCCCCTCAGTGAGATCTCAATTTTTTTGATCCTTTGTTCTTAATTTATTTTTGCAATGATGATATTTAAGGATTTACATTTATACCAGTTTTTTATATCAAATCTGTTCTTGGTAGATTCAAAAACTAACACTGGAAGAGTATAGTCGTACGAGTACGAGGTAGGTTGAAAGCACATTTTACAAATTTTATTGATTTTTATATATTCCTTAGTGTCACACTCCCACTTTTAGGGTGTCTTTTTACGGAATAATGAACAATTTTATTTCATATTTATGATTTGGTAATTGATTAGAATATTTCAATTCATGTTTAGGGTTGTGAACCTTGATTTTGGGAAAACCCATCAGTGTGTATTCCTTAAATGGTTGTGTGGCTAATAATGCCAATTATTCTTGACTTAAATTTCCATTCTTGGGTTCTTAAAAATGTATTAATCATTATATAAATTTCCATGTGTGAAACTTTTTGTAATAAGCCTTGAAATTTTATAAATTAAATAATATACTTATATATTTTTTCTACGTGATTTATCCTTCTATGGCCATGTAATATTTTAATTTACATGTGTTGGTTATTTTGTAAATTGCGCCATGTGATTTGTTTATGTTCGTTGGACTCGCCTATTTTGATAATCCCAAATAGTGTTTCATTTATGTGATAATCATTTTTTCATTCTATGTTAATAATGTTTCATTAATGTTCCTTGTTTCTAACAAGTAATATTCATATAATTTTAATCTCACTGCTTGTTGGTTTAAGCTTAAAGTGTAGAATTTATCTAGATGCAAGGTGAACGATGAAAAGGTCACTGATGCATTGTCACCGATGCAGGGTCACTAATTCAAAGGTGACCTATGCAAAGGTCATTGATACAATGGTCACTGATACAAGGTCACCAATTCAAGTTCACTAATGCAAATTTTACTGATGCTAGGTCACTAATGCGAAGGTCACCTATGGAAGCCTACTGTTGGAGGTTACCTCTAAAGGTTACCAGTGAAAAGTTACCGATGGAAGGTTATAGTTGGAGGTTTTCGATGTGCACCTGTTGTTGAAGAATATAGATGAGAAGGCTACTGTTACCAGTTAAATGATGCTTACTCTTCCATACTTTCTCAAAATTATTAATAGTATTCTAACGGTCATATTTGATAAATTAAATTCTTCTGACATTAATTAATTTTGATTATAGACATTTTAGGAGATTGTATCTGGGTATAGTACAAGGTACGAGAAAGACCACATGTTATCTACTCATTACTATTGTCAGACCTCATGTATAAAAGTGAAGACCGAGGAAGATAAAGTACCGTGTGATGAGTAGTGGTGAAGAGTGTATGTACATGAAAAGAGTATACTTGGAACATCAAAGTAGAACCATTCGATTCGTACACTGAGAATCCAAGAATCATAAGAAGATAATTTCTGGATAAAAATTTCAAAGATTCCTTCTATGCTTTATCATCTCTTGATCTACACCAGAGGCACACTCGATGCTAGAACTAGGAGTTGCGACAATCTGTTTTGGAGACAACTTCCAGATAAAGACTCAAACATAAAATTCATCACTCCAAGGACTCAAGAAACAAACAGCAAACACATAGAGCTTTCTAAACTCAATATTATAATCTTAGATCTATTATGTTCTTTTATTTTTCATTTTTGAGAATTGTTTGTGTATGTATGTTACACACACTGTCACATATTCTTTAACTGGAGGATACTGAATATCCTCACATCAAACTTCACCTACTATTTGTATTCCCCACGTATAACATGGAAGAGACCGTGTGTGGTATATTATATGTTTTTCCCATGAATAACTATGGAAGAGGGTTTGAAAACTGAAAAGATTGTGAAAACTATTGTAATTCCAGATACAGGCTGGGTATGAAGTTTATTGTTAACATAAACTTCTTGGGGGCAGGTGATCACCATGTAAAAAGGACTAAGCCTCAACTTGAGACGAAACATCTTATTTTACATTACTATGCAATATATTTTGTTATACTCTGTTTTATCTATTTTCCACTACATATAATATCTAAATCATAATTTTTTTTCATTCACATTGATATTTAGTTTTGGTTTCTGTGTGTTTGTGTTTAATTTAGTAAAATTGTTTCAAATGTTGAAGAAGTGTTTTACACCAATTCAACTGAGGATTAATCACCCTTTGAGAAACCTGTTGACTAACTAGACATTTACATATCCAATTCCTTAATCAAATGGGCCATTTTAAAATTGGGTCATCTTTATAAAACAAGTTTTAAACAATAATTTTATGTAATAACTCAATTCACACCCTCTAGAGATTCCACACCGACCAAAATTTGTTATCAGAGGATTCTTTTTATTTCTACAATATGAGTTTTTATACACACTGTCAAATTCTTTTTTATTTTTATTTTAGTTATATCTTAATGATCTTAAAATTTCTGTCATATATAAATTTTTACTTCTTTAAAATTCAAGTTAAAAATGGATAACATAGTTGAGAGTGCTTCTACTAACAGGCCATATTTATGTAATGTAAATAAATATGCTCAATGGAAATTAAAAATTAAATTGTATCTAGAAAGTATATATCCTGAAATCTGGGACACAATTAAAGAACAACATGTATTTTCTACTACTGTTATGAACATATGGTCTCAGTTCGATAAAGGTACATATAACAATAACTATAAAGAAATGAATTCATTGTACTATTCTCTATGTGATGAAGAATTCAATAGAATAAATACATGAAAAACTTCTTATGAAATTTTGGTTACTCTAGATATTTCCAATGGGGGAATGACCAATGTTAAGGAAATGAGAATAAATACTTATACTATTAAATATTATAATTTTATGATGAAGACTGATGAACTTATATCTAAAATGCATATCATGTTCAATGAAATAGTGAATACCACGAGTCTACTTGGGAAACCAGTGGATAATAAGGACCAGATAATGAGATTACTTTGATGCCTACCTGACAGGTGGAGAGTAACTTCTGTTTCTATCAATGAATCTTGTGACATAAGCAGGTTTCCAGTGAAAAAGTTAATTGTAAATCTTATGTTGTATGAAAAAGAGCTTAAGGTAAATCAAGAAGAATATGAAGAACCAAGAAAGAAGTTTATATCATTCAATACTATTACCTCAATAAACAATGATAATGAAAAATTTCAAGTTCCTGCATACACATCCACCAAAGAAGACTCAGAATCTGATAGTGACGATGAGATGGCTCATATTACTAGAAGGTTCAGTAAGTCCTACGGGAAGAATAATTTCATTAAAAATACTATTATGGAAATTTTGAAAATAGAGGAATGTGGAAAAATGATTAAAAATGTAATGACAATACAAATGAGATAGTTTTCTAGGAGTGTAAATGAAAATTCCATGGGAAGGTTAATTTCCCCAAGGATAAATTTAATAAGAAGTATGAATAAGATGGTAAGTGGTCTAAAAGGGATATAAATGCTACTTGGAGTGCCTCATAAGATAGATCATGTTTATCTGACACTTCTAATAGTGACAAGAACAGACGTGAAAATATGTGTTCATGATAGAAACATCTATGGTAACACCCAATTCTTCTCTTCATAATACTAACTATTTTGGTGAATGAAAGTGAATAAAAAAATGATGAAAATATTACTGACGATGAACTATTTGAATACTGTGGAATGCTTGAGGACCCCTTTAATAAACACAAGGATAAGTATAAAATGTTCAAAAGAAAACATGATTTAAATTCAAATGTTATGTCATATCTGGATATAGAGAGAAAAATGTTCTCATCTGTTAAAAGAAAATATCAAACTTAAACTATCAAATGTGAAATTAAATTGGGATTTAAAAAGTTTTAATGTTGGTAGAGATGGCCTAAATCAGCTGCTAGGAAATCAGATTTCACTAAAATACACAACAGGTATTGGATTTCAACCAGGACATAGAAGGATTGTTAAAATTAATTTGTTTTAAAGTCTGGACAATTCTCAACTAATTCATGTTCTGGACCATATTTTGGGGAAAAAATACCTGAACGACCAAACAGAGTGTTCATGTCTCAAAACATATCTTTTGATTATAGGTAACATGTGGGAAAAGTATGGGTTCCCTGAGTTTTACTTTCTGAACTCTATGGACCCAGTAAAATATGGGTACCAAAGTTACCATAAACTTAATTTGTTTTTCAGGAAAATTGTCTAAAGAGATCCAATGAAATGATATAGTACTTGGATAGTAGATGTTCAAGAATCATGATAGGAGACTACTGACGCTTTAATATCCAAATTAATGTTGATGGTGGACATGTCACATTCGGATATAATTCTAAAGTGATGATCATAAACTTATGCAAGATTAGTAATCCTAATACTGTATTAATTTAAAAAGTACACTTTTTTGATGGGTTAAAAAACAATTTTCTAAGAATCGCTCAATTGTGTCATTATGGATTCAATGTTAAATTTAGAAATGAAGTGTGGAATGTTTTTAACTTTAAAAAAGATTTAATATTTACTTCTCTTAGAAATAAAAATGTATATGTGGTTTATTTAAACTCTTTAGCCAAGAAGAATGTTTCTTGTTTAAATTCTTTTCCTGAGGAATATATTTTTCGGCACAGAATATTATGACACTACAATGTGCACTCACTTAAGAAACTAACTAGGAAAGTTTTAGTTGGGGACTTACCTAAACAATAATTCCCTAAAAAAAGTGTGTAATCTGTGTCAAATGTTAAAACAATAAATTGTTTCTTTCAAACTAAATAAAGAATTTTCTACTTCTCAACTGCTTGAGTTGGTTCACATGGACTTTTTTGGACCATCTAGAGTTTCATGTTTTAATGGGAAGAAATATGTTTATGTTTTTATAGATTATTTTTCTATATATACTTGGGTATACTTACTATATCACAAAATTTAATCATGCTCTTACTTCATTAAATTTTTGTCGTCTGTAGAAAATCTTATTAGATTTAGAATTAAGACCTTGAGAACTGATCATGGTTGTGAGTTTCAAAATCATGACTTTGAATCTTTTTTAAAACAAAATGGCTACACTCACAATTTCCCTGATCTTATAACACCTTATCAAAATGGAGTTGTAGAAAAAATAAATATTACACTTCAAGTGTTTACCCAGACTATGCTTAATGATTATAATATACCTATCTATTTTTTTGCTGAAGCTGTTAATATATCTTGTTACATTATTGATAAGTATTAATTAGAACTGTTCTTAAGATGACCCCTTATGTGATTTTTAATAACAAGAAGACAAAGGGTAATTAATTTAGAGTTTTTGGTTGCAATGTTTTTATCCTTAACACTAAGGAAAATCTTGACAAGTTTTCCTCTCAGAATGATGAAGGAATTTTCCTAGGTTACTCAATCTCTAGTATAGATTATAGAGTATTAAATAAGAGAACCCATTGTGTGGAAGAAGCAGTTCATATAAAATTTTATGAGACTAATACACATGAACCCACAAACACTCTTGAACATCTTGAGGAAGATATGTCAATTCTGGATCCTAATGAAAAATACAGTAATATCCCTATGAAAACAACCAGTTCTGGAAATTTTTTAGAATCTAAGCCTAGTGAATCAAAACAAATCGATAATTATGAGGATTCTAGTATAACTCTTTCTAGAGGTATTAGAAATCTCATGAATCACCCTCTAGATGTTGTAGTATGTGATCTAAATAGTGGGACACAAACTAAAGCTTCTTTGAGAAACTAGGTTGAACACCAAGATTTTCTTTCACAGTATGAACCCAAATATATTAATGATACAATCTGTAAGAACCTGGATCTTCTTTTCAGGAATGTTTTTCCTTTTTCTGGAGTTTTTGAGAAAAGATGAGTTTCGGGAAATTTTTGAAGTACATGTCGTGTACTCCCTTGTCGCGTCAGGCCATGTGCTTGCTGTGTCCATGCCACACACACTGTGTGTCGGGGTGATGTAGAGGCCACTTAATGAGGAGTACGGAAAAAACTAGTACATGTCGTGTATGTTAAAATTACAGGCCGTGTACTTTTTTTTTCATTAAATGGACTAGGGTCGTGTCTAATTGACAGAATCATCTTCTTCTAGGTCTCGTTCGACCGAGAGACGTTGTAATATCGTGGAACTTCCTTGAATCCCCAAGACTTCATCCGTTCTCTCAATCGACCGCTGTCAATTTCATTGGAACCATAGTAGTATTCTCTTCCTTCCCCTAGAGCCTCATTTTCCAATTCATCCTCTTTCTCGAGTTTTCATGGGTTGAACCTTTTGTGTGTTTTCATAGATCTACATCGTTCTAAGGAGAATCAAGTTTTGTGGTTCAAGTATATCGATCTCCTAGGATTGAGGTTTGTGGATTGTGCCTTACCTTTCAAGGAATTTGAGTTTTATGTGAAAATTTCACCAATACCTATGAACTGGGTATTGTGTGTTTACCTTTTTACACTTTTTGTTTTCCTGCCATGGTTGTATGCTTGTGTAGAGGTAATTTGATCATGTATAATGATAATTCGTGGTGATTGGATGTTTTTCCCATGGCTTGTTCTGTTTATGACCTTTAGTTCTTATTATCCATTAGCTGTTATGCCTGTTTTCCATGCACTGTGACTGTAGGATGAAATGTTATTCTTAACATGATTGTTATGTTGTAGACTGGTTAGCCAAGTAGCTCTGTAGGTGTATTTTGGCCGTATAGCATTACTATGTACTGACTAGCACAGGACCATGAGAACCTGATACTATAGACTGTAAGGGATAGACTGAGTGAGCTTCCCAGAGAGTCTTGGACATTATAGACTACAAGGTATAGACCGAGTGAGCTTCCCAGAGAGTCTTGGATATTATAGACAATAGGAGGGTAGACCGAGTGAGCTTCCTCAGAGAGTCTTTACTTTGTTTAGATATTTTTAAAACCTTTATAGGATAGAGAAGGAATTGACTGATTGAGCTTCCTCAGAGAGTCTATGGTATACCTGAGGCTATAAGAGGATTGACCGAGTGAGCTTCCTCAGATAGTCTCTAGACCTTGGGGCCAAGAGGGTTAGACCGTGTGATCTCCCTCAGATAGTCCCTAACTACCCTAGAGTATAATGGGAATTGACCAACTGAGCTTCCCAAGAGAGTATTATAATTTCATGTGACCGAATTAGAGGGGTTAGGGTGAGTGTACTGCCCAGAGGGTTGTTGGTACTTCTTGGATAAGACCAGAGGGGTTGGCTGCAAGTACTTCCTAGAGGGGTTCCTATTGTGGTAAGTTTCTTTCTTCTCTACTACTTCTTGTTCTATGGAATGATTCCTATTGTATATCATCCTGCTACTGCTTACTGTTTACTGCCTACTGATTACTATTACTGGTTACTTGTTACTATACTATTACCTGCCACATACTCACAATCTATATGGTACAGATCTTCAAGTGGTTGCCTACTGGGATTTAGTCTCACAACCTATTTGGGTCCTTCTTTTGGGCTCAAACAGTCTATGTTGTTGCAGTTATAGGCAAGGTAAATCGCCCTTCGACTTCTGTTACTTCATTGCTTTGGAGCAGGAGAGCATGGGACCATGCTTTGGCTTCCGAAGCTGAGGATATGTTTACTTTCTTTTGTACTTGTTTTTGTACTATTGTGTTTTTTAGCATTGTGACTTTTTTGGATTTTTTCCTAGATATTTATCATGCATCATTTCATATATATACATATGAGCTCTAGTTTTTTGCTGATTTAGCCATTCCACTATTTATTATTGATGGTTATATACTGCTTCTGCTCTTGCATGTTTATTTTCTTCCACTGTGTACTCTACCAATGAGGGCATAGTTTCCCCACTATCACACCCAAGGCCCTCGCTGCTAGTCGGAAGCCTCTGGCATTTGGGGAAATTCACTTGGGGTCATGTGACCAACCGGGTATGGGAACCTCTAGGTGGCTTCCGGAACCGGGATGTTACAAAGTGGTGTCATAGGAATTATTTTCTCTTGACTTAATGTTTGGAGCCTTTATCCAGGGATAGGATGGATTCAATACTTGGTAAAAAGCTATTCTCGGGATTTTCTAACCCTTCTAAAGGGAAAATCCATACTACCTCGTTTATTTCATTTTTCTGGTTTTGAGAATTTACGGTTGATATGATTTCACCTAGTGTGATTCACATGCCTTGTGTTGTTATTGTTGTTTCTATTGCGGTTCAATTTTCTGTCACAACCCGGTGAGATGAGGGTTTTCCATCTCATGCATCATATAATCACTTGTTATAAATCACATTCCATGCATTCTTGCCATTTTATCTTGGGTGCATTAGCAATTTCATGTTGTTGTGATAGACGTTTTTTAGATTATGCAAGCTGTTGTGATAGATCCTTTGATAGAATCTATTTTGTTTGTTAGAGAACTGTTTGTTTTGTGCCTTGCTTGCATGAACACCAAATCGTAGTTCTTGAGGTGTTATGGGCCCTCATGAACCAAAACATGGTGAATCATTGACCTGTTTTTCTTAGTATATGACTATAGAAGATTACATGCTATGATTCGTGGGGAGTATGGGGCCTCTCAGATCAGAATTTGGCACCTTAATGTTTTTTCTAGTGTTTTCTGGAATTCAGTTTAGTTTTTGATCTACTACTCGGAAAAATCCAGAATACACGGCGTGTACTTTTTGAGTACATGTCGTGTAGTTTTCTGACCGTGTCACTAACCGTGTGAGCAGATACACAGTGTATTGGAAATGTTTTCAGAAACACGCCATGTACGGTAGGTTCATACCATGTAGTAGTGAGCTGTGTACCCGGCCATGTCACTAACAACACGGGTCGAGGAAGCTCGAGTAGTACACACTGTTTTTTGTATGAACACGCCGTATAGCCTTGTTCTAGGTACTAGGTCGTTTCACAAACAACACGGGTTGGTGATACATTCTCATATACACTCTATGTCTGTTCGGAACACTCCATATAAGGGTCTTTTGTGTAGCCAGCCGTGTAACTAACAAAATGGTTTGCTGAAACCTTGTCTAGTACACGCCATGTCCATAGTGAACACGCCATGTATTCTAGGGTTAAGAGGACTGTGTGGGTTAGCCGTGTAAAGAAACTTGGCTTAGAGAATAGAGTTCAGGTACACGTTGTGTGTAGGGACAACACGCCGTGTAGTTTGGGGTGTTACACGACCAGTGGTGGCAGAGGTACACGCCCATGTGAATGTCTTTAAGGAACACATTGTGTAGATTTTATACAGGTTGTGTAGTTGTGTTTTGTCAACTTGAATGTTTCTTACTCCTGTTCCCATTTTCTACTCTTGTGTTCTCATTCTTTGTTAATCATGATCTAATGTGTGCTTTTGCTCTTTTAGAGCTATGCGTCCGAGACATCCTCTGGTTGTACGTCAGTTTTCAGACAGTGATCAGACACCGAATATGGATGATCAAGGACCTCTTATATATCCTCCTGTTATTCCATCCTTGGCACCAGTAGTTATACCCATTGCAGGTGTCGATGCGCAGTTCGGGGAGGACTTCCTGAGGATGATAAAAACCTTTCAGGGAGTGCCGCCTCTTGCCCCGTCTATGGATGAGTTGATGGGGGTTTTCCAAAAGCATCATCCTACATCATTCTTAAGGGATGGGGGACCCCAGGCTACAGAGTCATGTTTAGAGGCCACACTGACGATCTTTGAGCATCTTGAGATACCTTTAAAGAAGAAGGTGAAGTTGGCTACCTATATGCTCTGAGACACCACCAAGAGGTGGTGGGAGGTGATCTCACAGTCAGGGAGCCAACAGAGTATGACATGGGATGAGTTTCAGTGCATCTTCTATGATTACTTCTATCCAAAGACCGTGAGGGCCTATCGACCCTGGGATTTTATGAGTCTGCAGCAGGGTACTCTTTCTGTTTAAGAGTACTCATCCCATTTTACCGAGTTACAACATTTCACACTAATTCCATCAGGTGATGTGTTCTTCCTTTCTAGAATGTTTGAGGATGGTCTCAGGTAGGAGACTCGTTCCCAGGTGAATGCCTTCAGGTTGACTTCGATATCTTCTATCATCAACTAGGCGTTGATCACTGGGCGCAATCTGAGGGATTCTGGAGTAGTGAGCTAGGGTGGTTCGACATCCAGAGTTTGTGTTCCTCCTACTAATAGCAGGAAGCATCGCATAGAGTCTTCTCGAGGAGATCCGATTAGGTGGGATGTATCTTCAGGCAGCCATGTCAGATGATACCAATGTGGTAGGTGTTGGCATACTAGGCCTCAGTTCCAGAGAGACCTGATGGAGTTACGATCTTGCGGCAAGATGGGCTATCTTCAGAGTTTTTGTCAGATCTTCTCACCTACAGCTGGTGGTAAGGGTTCTTCTATGACGCCGTGTACAGGAGATGCATCACTAATTTCTCACCAGTCTGAGAACTGGAGTTCTTTCGGCCGTTCGGGTCGAGGTGGAGGTCGCGGTCGTGGTGGTCAGTTACCAGGTTACCAGTGACAGCATAGTGGATTAGATCATAGTGGATAGCCAAGGGTGCAGGGCTGCATAACAGCCCAGACTATTTCGGTGGAGCAGACCCATCAGTAGTAGGATCCCGACCCATATACATGTCAAGGTACGCTCTTAGTAGCCTCAGTTTTATCTTTATCACTTTTCGATACCGGTGCTTCACATAGTTTTATCTCTATTGCTTTTGTAGAGAGCCTTGGGCTCTGTATCTTTTCATATTCTGACATGTTGACTCTTGATACACCATTGGGAATGAGGAAATATAGTGTACGTCAGTGCAGAGAGTTCCCTCTTGAGGTTGCAGGGTGTCACTTCTTATGGGACCGCTATGTCCTGGAGATGATAGGTTATGATGTCATTCTCGAAATGGACTGGTCGGTTCCCATCCAGGCATTCGTCGATTTCTATTGCCGCAGGGTGGGTTTCGTATCACTAGAGGATGAATCTTTCCTTCATAGAGGTGAGTGGGATATCCAGGTCCGTAGAGCTGGACCAGAGCATCATGGTCTAGGAGGAGTTACAGCCCAGATTTCTAGTCTTTATCTAGATGACCAGGGGACTTCACAGATAGACTTACATCCAGTGGTGGATTGCTTCAGGGATGTATTTCTAGAAGGCTTTTCAGGTTTTCTTCCAGAGTGTGAGGTAGACTTCTCAATTGAGCTCGTTCCCGGAGTAGCACCAGTGTCCATTACTCCTTATAGGATGGCTACACCTGATTTTAAGGATCTCAAGAAGCAGTTGGAGGATTTACAGGCAAAGGGTTTCATTCGACCCAGTAATTCTCCTTGGGGTTTGCCTGTCCTGTTTGCGAAGAAAGTAGACAGCACCCTTCAGCTTTGTGTGGATTATCGGAAGATGAACCAGTTGATGGTCAAGAACCGAAATCCCTTACCAAGGATCGATGGCCTCTTTGATTAGCTTCGAGGAGCCTGGGTGTTCTCAAAAATAGATTTTAGGTCCGGTTATCATCAATTTCACGTTATACCATCAGATATACCTCATACAGCCTTCAGAATCAGGTATGGTCTATACAAGTATAGAGTCATGTCGTTCGGTCTCACGAACAAGCCATCAGTTTTATGGCACTTATGAACTGAGTCTTCCATCCGTACATAGATTCCATTGTGGTGGTTTTCATGGATAAAATCTTGGTGTACTATCACACTCGACACGACCATTCCACACATATTGAGATCATTCTATGTACACCGAGGGAGCATCAGTTATATGCTAAGCTCTCAAAATGCCACTTTTGGATGGATCAGATTCACTTTTTGGGTCATGTTATCTCAGAGAAAAGAGTATCAGTGGACCCAGAGAAAGTAAGAGTAATAGTTTCTTGGGAGTATCCAAAGAATGTCTTTGAGGTGCTGAGTTTTGTAGGGTTCGCTGGATACAATAGGCATTTCTTACATGACTTTCCACGCCCAGAAGCACCGCTGACAGTTCTGACCAAGAAAGGGGTTTTGTTTTTATGGTCATATTCTTGTGAGTCATCCTTTCAGAAGCTAAAAGGGAGGCTGACATCATTACCAATACTGTTCTTGCCAGAGCCGGGCAAGATCTATGTTATTTACTGTGATAATTCAGGTATCGGGCTAGGAGCTGTGCTTATGCAGGGAGATGGGGTCGTTTCATACGGGTCTCGGAAGTTGAGGCTACATGAGAGGAACTACTCGACGCACGATATAGAGTTGGAAGCTATTTTTTATGCCTTACGCTGTTGGAGACACTACCTTATGTAAGAGAACATTGTGGTTTTCACCGACCACAAGAGCCTCAAGTATATATTCACTCAGCATGATCTGAATCTGAGACAGCGTAGGTGGGTCGAGTATCTTCAATATTTCGACTTCTAGCTCGCCTATACGATGGGAAAGGGCAATGTAGTGGCAGATGCGTTGAGCAGGAGAACATAAATTCAGGCAGTTCAAGAGGCTAGCAGTGAGTGGCAGCTTGTGGCTCTGCTCTCTGAGATGCATCTTGAGGTTCATGAAAGAAAGGGAAAGACGTACCTATCTTCTATAATTGTTACATTTTCTCTTCTTGATCGAGTAAGGATGAGGTAGCTATCGGAATCAAAAGGCTAAGTTCTGTGGAAGAGTGTATCAGGAGAGGACCCTCTTCCTGGATGGACAGTGGACGAGGATGAGATCTTGCGTTTCTAGGGATGCGTTTGGTGCCAGTATACATATGTGAGGAGATGATATGGGATTTTTATTCCTTAGATTGTGAAGTTCATCCTGGAATCATCAAGATGTATCATGATCTACGCTGCCAGTACTGGTGTCTAGGTATGAAGAGAGATGTTGCTATTTTTTTCATGAGATGTTCTACTTTCCAGCAAGTGAAAGCAGAGCATGAGTGACCAGCAGGGCTTTTACAGTAGTTACCCATTCCCGAGTGGAAGTGGAATGATGTCACAGAGGAATTCGTGACCGGGTTACCAAGGTCACCTTGAAGGAGTGATGTTGTTTGGGTTGTCATCGACAGGATTAAGAAGTTTTCTCACTTATTGCCGATCAAGTAGAGCATCAATATTGATGAGTTGGGATAAATTTCATCATTAAATCCACCATTGTCTCTAAACTCATTTATTAAATGATGATTTATAAATGGCCGAAGAGTCTTATCAAGTGCATCAATGTGGCTATTAAGAACTTTGTTTGGACGAGGAGTACCTTGGAGGGAAAATTGGTTACAGTTCCTTGGGATAATTGTTGCAATCCTATTGACAAAGGCGGTATTGCCATAAAAATATTTCTTATTTTAATGAATCTCTTCAATATAAACTCACATGGAACCTCATTCATAACAACTCGCCCTCTATGGAGTTTCTCAAGGCACGCTTTCTCCATAAGCTTATAAATAATCATGCACACTTTCTCACATCCTCTATATGGCCTTCCATTAAAAAAAACATTCAATTCCATAATAAAAAATTCTAGATAGATGGTCAATAGGAACTCAGATCTTAATTTTTTGTTAGATAATTGGACTGGGTCACCCTTTATCTCTTTGATTGATAGTAACTAGCCTCCTCCCCACACCAATTATACTATTAAAAATGTCTTGAAAATGCAAAATTCCTATCTTCCAGAGAATGTCAGCCAGATTGTTGACAATTATCCCTTCACTAACATGAATGATTTTATTATTTAGGAACATGTGAATAATGGGATCCAAAATTCTAAAAGTTTTTATAATCACTTGTTCAACAATGTAGAGTGAAATTTTACTTGGTTAAAAAGCTTCAACAAAGACTGGTTAAAACCCTCGAGATTCATGGTGGTTTGGCAGATTTCTCATGATAAAATACCTACGGATACCTTCCTTCAATTGTTTGGGATAAATCTGTGCTCTAAATGTTTCATGTGTAATCAACATAGAGAGGATTTAAATCACCTTTTTCTTTCTTGTGACACAAAATCCACACTTTGGAATTATATATTTGACATCATTGAATGCAGATGGTTTTTTTGTAGTTCCATTATCTTGTAGATACAAAGATGTTTGGAAGTTGTAGATTCTCCGCAAATCAAAAATCTCTTCATTGCAGTGGTTGCAGAACTTCTACACATAATCTGGTATGGTAGAAATGCTTGTATTTTTCATAATATCTCATTCAAGATTAATACAGGGAAAACAAAAATCCTCATGGACATGCGTGAGGTGGCTTCAATTCAAAAATATCATTGCAACAACTCTGTTTGTGACTTTGGGATTCTCAAACGTATTGGGGTGGATGGGATATTCCCTCATCCGAAGCATAACCTTGATGTGTTTTAGAGACCCCCTCCTCCAAGCTGGAATAAAGTCAATATGGATGGAGCCTCGAAAGGTGATCCTGGCCCAGTGGGTTGTGGGGCCATCTTCAGAAATCACCTCGACCAGACGCTTGGGTGCTTCTATTCCTCATGTGGTACTGCTTCATCCCTTGAAGCTGAGATGTTGAGCGTGATTCATTTGACATATTTTTCCATGCTTCATAATTGGAGAAATAGATGGATAGAGAGTGACTCTACTACTATTATTCATTCCATTTGGAATGGTTCCATTCACTTGTCTTGGATGCTCACCTCACATTGGATTGATTTCCGAGAATGTCTTTCAGGGATCAACATCATCTCCACTCATACCTGTTGTGAAACTAACAAGATCGTTGATGGTCTTGCCAACATAGGTTTTTCTCACGAGATACATTGGAGTGATGTTCTACCTTCGAAGTTAATCCCTCTATATATCAGGGATGTTAGAAAAATGCCTTCTTTCAGACTTGTGTGACTTTTTTTCTTTTCAATAAAATTTTAGTGTTTTCTTCTTTGAACAGAACATGACTTATCTCAAAAAATAAAGATTGTACACCTATATAGAGTTCCACACTACATTGTTTCAGACAGAAATGCAGGCTTTAATTCTCGGTTCTGGTAGGGACTTCAGAAGGATTTGGGTACACAGGTACTTTTGAGTACAGCATACCATCCTCAGACTGATGGCCAGTCTGAGAATACAATCTAGGTGCTTGAGGATATTCTCCAAGATTACATTCTAGACTTTGGCAGTTCTTGGGAGAATCATATTCCTCTGGTGGATTTTTCCTATAACAACAGTTTATATGAATCTATTCAGATGGATAATTATGAGGATTTGTATAGTAGGAAAAGATGATCACCCTTATGCTGTCTGGAGGCAGGAGAGGATGCTTTTCTGGGACCTCATCTTGTTCAGGAGACCTCAGAGCAAATATAGTTGATTCGGATGTGGATGGCTACAGAAGAGTCTTGGAAGAAGTCTTATGTTGATCAGCCGAGACGACCACTAGAGTTCGAGGTCGGGGATCAGGTTTTCTTGTGTGTCGTACCGAGTTTTGGGAACAAGAGGATTCAGAGAGAGGGTAAGATTTCACCATAGTACGTCGGGCCGTTTGACGTGTTGGAGAGGGTTGGGCCGGTTGCATATTGGTTACAGTTACCTCTGTGGTACCTATCTATGCATGATGTCTTCCACGTTTCTCAGCTCCAACGTTACTTTTCATACCACTCTCATGTATTTCAACCAGAGGAGGTAGAACTTGACGTGGATGCATCATTTGAGGAGCATCCTATCCGGATTGTCGATCGCAGTACGAAGGTTCTCTGTGGCTAGTCTGTTCTTCTGTTACGAGTGATGTGGCAGCACGAGTGAGTATAAGACGAGTCTTGGGAGAGGGAGGCTGATGTACGATTGAAGTGGCCAGATTTGTTCGAGGATTCTTCATCTACGCCTTGCTAGGGAAATTTGGGGACAAATTTCTTTAAGGGGGGAAGTTTGTAAGAACCCGGATCTTCTTTTCATTTATGTTTTTCCTTTTTTGGAATTTTTGAGAAAAGAGGAGTTTCTATAAATTTTTTAAGTGCACGCCGTGTACTCCCTTGCTGTGCCAGGCCGTGTGCTGGCCATGTCCGGGCCACAAACACAGTGTATAGGGGTGATGTGGAGGCCACATAAAGAAGAGTACGGAAAAACCTAGTACACACCGTGTACTGTAAAAGTACATGCTGTGTACTTTCTTTTTTTCATTAAACGGACCAGGGTCACATCTATTCGATAGAATCGTCTTCTTCTAGGTCTTGTTCGACCGAGAGACGTCGTACGACCATAGAACTTATCTGAATCCTCGAGCATCCATTCGTTCTTCGAATATATTGATATCGATTGCATTGGAATTGCAATGGTAACATATTCCTTCCCCAATATCCTTTTTTCCAATTACTCCTCTTTCTTGAGTTTTTAGGGGTTGAAATTTTTGTGCGTTTTTGTAGATCTACGCCATTTTGTAGAGAATCAAGATTCGTGATTCAAGTATATCGATCACCTAGGATTGAGGTAGGTGGTGTGTGTCTTATCTTTCAAAGCCTATGAGTTTTATATGAACATTTAACCAATACTCGTGAACAGGGTATTGCGTGTTTAACGTTTTACCACTGTTGTTTTCTTTCCATGATTGTATGCTTTTGTGGAGGTAAATTGATCATGTATAATGATAATTTGTTGTGCTTGGATGTTTTTCCGATGCCTTGTTCTGTTTATGACCTTTGGGTCTTGTTATCCATTGGTCGTTATGCCTGTTTTCCATGCCATGTGAATGTATGATGGAATGTTATTCTTAACATGTTTGTTATGTTGTTGACTAGTTATTCAAGTAGCTCTGTAGGTGTACATTGGCCTTAGAGATTTACTATGCACTGACTGGAACAAGACAGTGAGAAACTGATGCTATTGACTATAAGGGATAGACTAAGTGAGCTTCCCAGAGAGTCTTGGACATTATACACTACGAGTGATATACTGAGTGAGCTTCCCAGAGAGTCTTGGATATTATAGACTACAGTAGGGTAGACCGAGTGAGCTTCCTTATAGAGTCTCTACTTTGTTTTCATCTCTTTAAAACATTTCCAGGAAAGAGAAAGAATTGACTGGGTGAGATTCCTCAGAGTGTCTGTGGTACATGTGAGGTTATAGGTGGATTGACTGAGTGAGCTTCCTCAGAGAGTCTCTAGACCTTGGGGCTAAGAGGGTTAGACCATTTGATCTCCCTTAGAGAGTCCCAAACTACCCTAGACAATAAGTGGAATTGACCGAGTGAAATTCCCCAGAGAGTCTTATAATTTCATATGACCAAGCCAGATGGGTTAGGCTGAGTGTACTACCTAGAGGGTTGTTGGTACTTCTTGGATAGAACCAGAGGGACTGGCTGTGAGTACTTCTCAAAGGGGTTTCAATTGTGGTTAGCTCTTTGTTTCTCTGCTGCTTGTTGTTCTGTTGATTTATTCCTATTGTATATCATCATACTACTGCTTACTGTTTACTGTCTACTATTTATTGTTACTTCTTACTACTTACTGTACTATTACCTTCCATATAATCACTGACTGTAAGGCCCAGATCATTGGGTGGTTTCCTACTGGGATTTAGTCTCACACCCCATTTGGGTCATGATTTTTGGCCCAAAAAGACTATGTTGTTGCAGGTATAGACAAGGGAAATCACCCTTCGATGTCTGGTACTTTTTTTCATTGGAGCAGGAGATCATGGGACCAAGATTTGCTTTACGATGCTGAGGAGCTGTTTACGTTCTTTTGTACTTGTTTTGGTACTATTGTGTTTTTTTATCATTGTGACTTGTTTGGATGATTTCCTAGATATGTATCATGCATCATTTCATATATATACTTATGAGCCCCAGTTGTTTGCTGATTTAGTCGTTCCATTGTTTATTTTTGTTGGTTATATACTTATTTCACTCATGCTTGTTTATTTTATTCCGCCGTGTACTTTGCCAATGAGGGCATAGTTTTCCCACTATCACACCCAAGTCCCTCGCTGCTAGTCGGCATCTTCTGGCGTTTGGGGAAATGTTCTTGAGGCCATGTGACCAACCGGGTACGGGAACCTCTGGGTGGCCTCCGGAACCAGGATGTTACACAAATCGGTGATGAATTTTCGGTGATAGTTATTCAAGAATAATTGAATTAGTTTGATAGAAACAAAGATTTGGAATTAGTAGATATACCTAAAGACACGATGACCATAGGCACTAAATGGGTGTTTATAAATAAATATGATGAATCTAGAAACATAGTTAAAAACAAGGATTGACTAGTTGAATAGGGATATAGTCAAGAAGAAATAATAGACTATAAGGAAACCTTTGTTTCTGTAGCTAGACTAGAATCCATTAGGTTACTACTTTCTTATAAAACACATTTAACTTCAATATTTATCAAATGGATGAAAAAAGTGCATTTCTAAATTGGTACATAGTTGAAGATGTATTTTTTTAACAACCCCCTAGTTTTACAAGTCCCCATTTTTCAATTCATGTTTTTAAACATTATTAAGGCATTATATGGTCTCAAACAATCTCCAAGAGCTCGGTATGATAGACTTAGTTCTTTTCTTATTTCAAAAGGTTTTTCTAAAGGAATAGCAGATCCAAATATTTTTAATAAATGGATTTCAAAATATAATTTAATAGTAAAAATTTATGTGGAAGATATTATTTTTGGATCTTCTAAAAATTCTTTATGTACTGATTTTTCAAATATGATGCAAGACGAATTTAAAATGAGTTTAATGGGGGAACATAAATTCTTCCTTATATTGAAAATTTTCGAAAATAAAAATGGTATTTTTTTAAATTAAAGTAAATATACGAAAGATATTTTAAAACGGTTTGGTTTGGATGGATACAAAGGTAGTGACACACCTATGAGAACCACTGGTAAGTTGAATGGTGATGAAACTGGTAAACCAGTGGATCAAAACAATTATAGAGGTATGATTGGGAGTCTTCTCTATCTTACTTCTAGTCGACCTGATATTATGTTTATTGTATGTTCGTGTGCTAATTTTCAATCAAATCCCAAAGTGTCTCATTTAACATCTATTAAAATTATTTTTAAATATCATAAATATACTAAAAACCTTGTATTGTTTTAACTAGGAGGACTATATTTTGATTTAATAAGTTATTTGGATGCTGAATTTTATGGTTGTAAGTTAGATAGAAAGAGAACCTATGTACCATGTCACATTATGGGAAAGTCACTAGTATCATAGTGTAGTAAGAAACAGAATTATGTTGCATTATCTACTACTGAAGCTAAATATATATATGCTATTTGTTTTTGTGCTCAAATTCTATCGATGAAACACACTTTACTCGACTGTGGATATAAATTCAAAAATGTCTCTATAATGTGTGATAATACAAGTTCTATTAAAATATCTAAAAATTCAATATCTCATTCTAGGGAAAATCACATTGATGTGAGACATCACTACTTGAGAGATCATTATCAAAGAGGTAACATCACTCTTGAATTCATTGGTAATGAATATCAATTGGATGATATATTCACAAAGCCTTTTAATTACGAGAGATTAAATTACATCAAACATCAGTTAGGTATGATAAAATGTTAAACCATTGGAACTCACTATCATACCACACCATTGGGCCTCACCACTGAACCTCACCGATAGGACCTTACCGATAGGACCTCACCATTAAGACCTTACCAATGATGCCTTACCGATAATCGACTTGAGTCTAGGTCTCTTCTTTTTTTGTGTTTTCTGCTAGAATCTGAAACATTTTTAGTTTTATTAAATTTTTACTTTTTTTATTTTCATTTCCCTCTCAATTTTTTATAGATCACTAAGTGATGACAATAAAACACAGACCCCATTTCAGTCGACATCAAACCCTCTCCCGAACCTTTTTCTCCCTAATCCTGAACCTGAACATCTATTGAAACCTCGAACCAATCTATATCGATAGAAATATTGAAAAGGCCGTTGGTTACTGATGAAGGAGATGTCATAGATCATAAGAGACCTAAAGATGAGTCTAGTAGTGGAAACCAAACAGTGGAAAATGTGCTTTACCCACATTTATTGAAGATGCAAACAATGATTGAGAAGGACCTATGCTTGTAATGGCTACTGACAAGCAGGTCTTTAGTGTTGAAGGCATGTGAGACTCAAGGTTGGGTCGATTTCTTTACAATCAATAATAGACCTTATTATTTGATGCTTATGAAGTTGTTTTATGAATATCTAAGATTTTAGCATCCTGAGATTGAGAACTGGATGACTTCTAGAGTAAATGGAGTAAGTGTGAGTTTCTCTTCTGCTGAGTGGGTTGACTGCTTTATGGTTCCACATGAAAGGATTTGTGATTACTACTCAAGAGTGGTGCCTCCATCTACTCATAATTTTTGTTATGAAGAAACCTTATCTGAACTGACAGGTAATGGGATTCCTAGGAAATTAATTTCTACTAAAATGGTAGTAGAAGATAATATTTTGTTTATGTTTATCCATCATGTTTTAAGTCCCAGGATAGAGGAATTTGCAACATTAAAATTTTAGGATGTTTTTCGCTTATATATATTAAATCATGAATATAAGATAAACTTATGTAGGTTGTTGATGATTCAAATCTAAGATATGACCAAGCCCAGTTAAAAATCCAATGCCCTATTTCATGCTAAGTTGATATCCCTTATGTTGAAAGTGAAATGAGTTGTTGGATCTAAAGAGGAAACTGTTTTAGTAAGGGATAACCATTTCATCACCAAAGTCATTTTCAAGCTGATGAAGATCAACTGGAATTCATGGATGAGGAGATGGTAGAATTATGAGGCTCTGGTATATGAAGAGTTCAATGCTATTGATCATCATACTAAGCCTAATAATATGTGAGACTCTGGTCTTAAGACTTAAGGGGAAGAGCCTACATATTCTGATGAAAAAGAAGCTGTTGTTGTGCAATAAAGAGAGGGTTCTCCTATAGATGACATGAGTGATCTTGATCTTCCCTCAAATCCTTGTGATAGTACTATATCCTTTTGTGTGCCCAGTCCACAAAATTGGTTTCCCAGAAGGGAGACTATTATAATGGATAGTGATGATGTGGAGACGAGTGAAGAAGAATGGGTTGACCAAGTCTTAAGTGACATTAGAGAAACCTCATATAAGGATGATAACACCGATTCAAGTCATGATGACTTTGACACAGCTACTGATAAAAGTAAAGAGAAATGTCTATGTCTCATTCCTCTAATATAAAATATAGAAATAGTATAAATTGGAGATGAAGATGTTGCTATTTCAGTTGAAGATTGAGTTGAAATGGAAGTAGTTGTGGATTTTGTAGAAGAAGAGGCAGTGGGATCTCTTGTTGATGTTATTGATCTAGGAGGTATGGAAGAGATAAATGTGGTTGATCAGGAGAATTTTATACTATAGGGGGAGGAACCTGTTGCTACCGGATCATTTTTTGTTGGTAATATAATAGAATAATGGACAGATTCTCTTGGATTTGTGGTCATAGGCTTAGATTATATAGATTATGAAGATAACCAGCCTATCAAAAGTCCTCCAATTCCTACTGTTTTAGTAACCACTTTTGTTTAGTCAGTGGTTATTTTACCTCGAGACTATATGTAGAAGGATGATTTGGAATAATTGAAGTCATATTTGAAGAGGCACATTGATGAGACATCTTTTAGCATAGAAATATTAGTGGAACTCAATTAAGATATTGTATTATCTACTATAGAAAGGGTGATCTCCACCTTTCACTCAAGTTTTTTTCCTAAAGTGAATGAATACAAAAGTAATGTGCAAACCTTGGAAGAATCTATAGAAAGTGTAAAATAGTCAATTACAAGTTTGGAATCATATATAGATTCAAGGTTTCAAGTTGATAAGGACCTTAGATATATCAACAATGTTCAGAATATGGTAATTGTGTTTGAGGACTTCAAAATGTCTATGGAAAAACATGTGAGGGGCCAAGATGATGATGTGAAAAGAATGTTGAGGGCCTGATTAAATCCTTTATGGAGAAAGTGTCTTTATCTCTGCCACATCTAGGTGCATCTACATCCACTTCAACCTCTCCTAAAGTTGATATATAGGCTTTCAGATCTATTATTAGAGAAGAAGTATAAATATTCTCTATTTCCACTACCCAGGTCCCTCAATCTGTGACTCAAGTCATTTCCATTACTAGGGAAATTCATAAGCTTGTAGGAGATTATTTAAGGCAATCTTCTCAATATCAAAATCCCATCGAGGATAAATTTGAATTCTATTACAAACAAGTATACACTAAGCATCAGATGTATGGTCACTTGAAGCTTCTTTTGGAAAATTTGAGAATCCCTCCTGTAACTTAGACATTTAAGGATAAAATGAGCAATATTAGAGATTTTATTGCTAATTTGGAGTGATTCATGGAAAAAAAAGATGATTTCATCTCAGCTATGTAAATAGGGGGAAACATAATTATGGGCTTCACGAATGTTATGTTACCCTTCCTCTATGTGGACTGCACACCCAGCATTGTTCCTCCTGCTTTGCCTACTTCCTCCACTGCTTCAGGTTCCACCAGTACTAATCTTTTGATGACTCATGCTCAGACCATCAGAAGATTGACCCTGATGATTCCTCGAAGATCTACTCACTATAGGTCTACTAATGCCTCAGGGTTTTCTCCTCATACACTGCTAACTGACATCCCTAAGCCTATCCCTCCACCTTTAGAACCAGCATCCTCAGCTTCCAAAGCCAATGATCCAATGGACATCTCGGATGTGGATTGAGTGTGGACTATCTTAGATGATAGGGATAATTATAGTCATTTTTTTATATTGTATTAATATTTTATTAACAAAAACCCTCCCTTTTATCTCTTTTTGTTATGTATGATTTTTTTTAATCATGAAGGGGATAAGTGTTTAGTGTCTCAATTGTCTATCATAAATTTATATATGTTCTGGATTCAATTTTTTTTAATGGTTTAATAATATGTGTATGCTAACATCACTGATGAAAATATGAGTTGTTTTTAACCTTGATTCGAAGCTACTTAAACCTAAAATTCAATGGCATAATTTTTTTTTATCAAAAAGGGGGAGATTGTTGTACTCACCTATTTTGAATATCCTAGATCCGGTTTTATTTATATGATAATCATGTTTTCATTATATGTTAATCATGTTTCATTAATGTTCCTTGTTTCTTTCAAATAATATTCATATACTTTTAATATAACTTCTTGTTTGTTTATGCTTACAGTGTAGAATTTATCTAGATGCAAGGTCACCGATGAAAAGGTCACCGATGCAAGGTCACCAATGCAAGGTCACCGATGCAAAGGATACCAATGCAAAGGTCACTGATGAAAAGTTCATAGATGCAAGGTCATCTATGTAAGGTCACTAATGCAAAGGTTATTAATTCAAGGTCACCGATGCAAAGGTCACCTATGCAATTCTACTATTTAATGTTACCGCTAAAGGTTACCTATGGAAAGTTACCGATGGGAGGATACAATTGGAGGTTTCTGATGTGAACCTGCTGTTGAAACCTACAAATGTAAAGGCTACCATTACTAGTCTACCAATGCTTACTCTTCCATACTTTCCCAAAAATATTAATATTATTTTAACGGTTATATTTGATATTTTAAATGCTTCTGACATTAAATAATGTTGATTGTAGAAGTTTCAGGATATCGTATCTGGGGAAATTATGAGTTACAAGAAAGACGTCACAAGATCTACTCATTCATATTGTCAGGCCTCATGTATAAAAGGGATGACTTATGAATATTATGCATCATGTGATGAGTATTGGTGAAGCACTTCTGTACATGAAAAGAGCTTACTTGCAACATCAAAGTCAAACCATTCGATGCTTACACTGAGAACCCAAGAAGATTAAGAATATCATTTGGTTAGAATAATTTCAAATGTGCCTTTTGTGCTTCATAAAGATATGATCAATTCTAGAGGAACACTTGAATCTAGAACCTTGAGTTGTGACACTCTGTTTTGGAGACAACTTCAAAATAAAGACTCAAACACTAAATTCTTCACTCCAAAGAGACAAGATTTGAACTAAAAACAAATATAGATTTCTCTAATAAATCTTATAATATGATCTCTATTGTGTTATTTCATTTTACATTTGTGAGAAGTGTGTCTGTCTATATGTTACAGACACTATCTCTTGTGCTTGAACTAGAGGATACTGAATATCCTCACATCAAACTTCACCTACTGTTTGTTTTTCCCATGTATAACTATGGAAGAGACCATGTGTCGTCTGTACTTTTTGTTTTTTCCGCAATGAACTATGGAAGCGGGTGTGAACCCTGGATAGTTTTTGAAAACTATTGTAAAGCCCAATAGAGGATATGTATCAAGTTTATTGTTAATATAAACTTCTTGGTGGTAGTTGGTCAACAAGTGGATAGGATTATGACTTATCATGAGACTGAACCTCTTGGTTTACTTTACTGTGCACTATATTTTGTTATAATATTTTTTATCTATTTTCCGCTGCTTATAATTTCTAAAACATAAAATGGGTTTTCATTCACTTTGATAGTTAGTTATGGTTAGTTTTTTTTATGTTTAATTTGATAAACTTGTTTCAAAAGTTGAAGAAGTGTTTCACACCAATTCAATTGAGGACTAATCACCCTTTGATAAACTCATTGACCAACTAGACATTTACATCTCCACTGACTTAATTAACTGGGACATTTTAAAATTGTGCGATCTTTATAAAACATTTTTTAAATAGAAATTTTAAGTAGGAACTCAATTCAGCCCCCCCCCCCTCGCGCCTATTGAGATTCCACTCCGACCAACAATTCTAAACCCAAGTGGTAGTATAATTCACATGTGTTTCTTCTATGATGGAATTTTTAATTGAATTAAATGATAAAAATTGGTAATTAAAAGTGGTAATGCCACAGTCTTCGTAAAAAGGCAAGGTATTGCTCATTTGAATAGTTGCATCTTATATACCTTGGTTGAACCATTGTATTGGTTAAAATATAATGGATAGTCCTGATTTGTTAATTATGTAAAGGTCATTAACATGACTTGTATAGGGTGGCCATGTTCATTGAGTGTCATTTTTAAATTCCTAGGATCCATTAAGGGGTTCCAAGGTTGAGCTCTGATAAAAAATGATTAGATGATTATTCTATCATGAGTTGATTGTTACTTTTATATGTGGGGTCATCATGACAAGGTCAGAACTCAAGACATTCTATAGTTTAAAAACATGAATAATGAAATGGATAACTTATTATGTTTCTACCAAGACAAATCACAAGCTTGGATTCGATATTCACTTATACATGTTTACCATTGTCTTTTGGGATATCTATTGTAATTAATTTTGAGTACCTACTGTTTATTAATTTCACTATTGTAAACTGCCTATTATATATATTCAGTAACAGATTGGGAAAGAAATATGGTATTTTCTTATTCAGATTTAAACTTTCACCCTGTTTGAGACTTTCCTTAGTTCTAAACAGATTATATGATTCCAAGTATTGATAATGGAATGTGCCCTGCTATAGGTAATTGATGGATTGAATAAGAGTTAGAGAGCATGGGACTTAGTTGAGGCTTTCGATGCATCCTATTATCTTTTCTTTTCATTTGTGCTTTTGATACATATATTTTGGATTATTGTAGTGTACTTTGTTTGCTTATTTTCTAGAACATGGGACATGATGCATCATCTTTTTTATAGAATGATGCTTGTTTATATATATATAATCTATCTTCCATTGTTTATTCAAGTTTTATGTTGTTTACTACATTTTCTATTTTATATGTTTATTCTATTGTGTTACACGATGGAAATGAGGGAATTGTTTCCCCACTATCACATGTTAGGACCTAGCTGCTAGTTGGCAGCCTCAAGCATTTGGTGAAATGCACTTGATTCCATGTGGCCAAACGAGTATGGGGAACTAGTTGAGTAAACCTTGGATCTAGGAAGTTACAAATTGGTATCATTGGAGTTTTTTTTTCTTTTTTTTTCTTACTTTTTTGTGACATTATAATGGGATATGAAGGAACTACAGTTTAGTAATTAGTTGTTCCCCGAAAAAGCTTCCTTGTGTATAGGTAAAAGAGTAATTACCATGAATTAAATGGTGATTTTTGGTTAGGATCTATTACAGTTGATTCAATTTCAATGTTAGGTGAAACACATGTTTTGTATAGTTATTATTTATATCATTTTGGTTCTATTTTGATGTAACCTAATAAGATAATTGTATGTCATTTCATGCATTATATAGGCACTTGTTAGAAATAACATTAGAGGGATTCTTTATATGCCATTTATAGAGCATTACTAATGTAATGTTGATGTGATAGATGTCATGCTAGATATGAATGTTGTTTTAATTGATATTATGGTATTTATGACTGTTGTTGTTATAGGTGTATTCATAAATATTATGGTTGAATTGGATGGAAACCAAAATTTAGTCCCTAAGAAATATGGGCCCTCTTGGATCCGAATTTCATGGATCACATATCTTCTATAGATATATACTTTGTATTTATTTTATATATGTGGATGAATGCATTGATTAACGAGATGTATGGACCCCATATGTCTGAATATGACACAATGGTGGTTTATATTTGAAAAAATAGTTGTTCTGGGGATGTTTTTTATTCTCAATGTATGGAATCTCTGACAAAATGATATTTGATCCTTCGAATACTTATCATGTGTTATTTTGACTGGGAAGGGAGAACTTTTCATATGTACACACCATGTACTTGGACTAAATGTGGTTTGGTTTTTGACCATGTATCTATCCGTGTGTGAGAGTGAGAGAGATTGGGTTGTTGAGTTTTTATCTGAACACATTGTGTACCTTTTGTACACTCAATTTTGTTTTATATAGGCAGACCCATGTGGCTATTCCCATATAAAAGTAAATGGCCAAGAGCGAAGACTTCAGTACACGCCATGTGTAATCCTTATACGTGGTGTACCTATGATGTTTACATGTCTAAGGTGGGAAGAGTCATACTCCCATGTGGGAGTTTAATGGTATACGTCATGTGTTAGTATGACACACTATGTACCTTGGGTGTTTAAACGCCATGGTCGATAGTAGTGCATGACCATGTAAGGGATCAAATGTATATGTTGTCAGATGTTTCACAACATTCTGTACTCATAATTTTTTAAAATTTTGAGGATTTTATTCTCATGTTTAGTTATTACCCTCTTGAACTACATACCATGATAAATAATCATATACTTAAGGTGTATGTGAGGTACTTTCTAGAGAAATACCACCACGACGATGTCAAATAGTATGCCAAGATAGTGGCGATGATCATACCCCAGAGGTGAAAGGTCGAGGGCTACTAGTAGAACCTATGGTCATTCTAGTTGCATTACCATATATTATACTATACACAGGTTCTAATTAAATTTTTTATGAATGTTTTATGAGGTTCATGTAGGCCTTTCAGGGAGCACCACATCCTGCTACGTCTACGGAATTAACATACATGAGTGTCCCAGAAGCAATATTTGCCCACATTTTTTGGGGAAGGGGGGCCACAAGATACAGATTCCGGGCAAGAGGCTAGGTTTTAAATCTTAGAGCATCTCTAAATTCTTCCTAAGAGGAGGATCAAGCTCATAACTTATATGATGCATGATTCTTCTAAGAGTTTATGAGATGTTACCACACAAAAATAGAATTAGCGGGAAATGTAATGGAGGTATTTTTTGACCATATTCTATGAATACATATATCATGAGATACTGACAGACAACAAATATCATGAGTTTATGCATCTAGAATAAGGTTCTCTATCAGTTAGGGATTACACTACCCGGTTTAGTAAACTCTATTTTTTCAAACCTATTCTGATGGGTGATGATTAGTAAAAGGTAAGGTGTTTCAAGGGTAGTCTCATGTACGACATCCACTCATAGGTGGATATCTTTTGGATGACTACTATATATGCTATAGTAAACTAAGAAATGATTATCGACTAGAATCGGATGGAATATTGAGGCACGATCTATGGAAGTTTAGCACAAAGATATCGTACTATTTGGACTGAAATCAGGATGTTTTATCTTTAGCTTACATGCAGCGAATCTAGAACAAAAACGTATCTTCTGGTAGCCAGGTGTGTGACTCCAGTGTGGAAGAATTGGTAACACTATTCCTCAGTGCCCGACAGACCTAGTCGATTGTTGATCATGTGGCCAGATGGGACACTTAAAATATTTCTATAGGACTTTTCCATCTGTATCTAGTGTGAGAGGGTCTGCACGAACTCCACATTCAAGATCAGGGTCTATAGCTTCTCACAAGTCATGGAATTAAAATGCATCAAGACATTCAAGATGAGGTAGTGGTTTTGGTTTTGGTAGCTAGACCATAGAATCTAAGTGATAGTAGGGCAGGTTATCTCAGGGTAGTGACGTAGTGTCCCAGGGATGCACTACATGCAAGATATTTCCAATGTGACAAACCTGGTAGAAACAAGATCTTGGACCTCTACTGTCAGAGGTACTATTCTAGTCTCATATATTTTAGTGTCTACACTCTTTGATACAAGGGATTCAAATTGTTTCATATTTTTTTCCCAGAGTGGAGATCCACGAGATCATTTTTTTACATCGGATAACATTATTAAAATAGACACTCAGTTTGGTATTAGAATAGAAGGTGTACAATTGTGTCATAATTTACCCCATGAAATTTGTGGGTGTCACTTAATTTGGTATATCGATGTCATATAGATGATATATTTTGATTTCATACTTTTAATGGATTGGTTAGTCTCCTATCAAGCCATTCTCTATTGATATGAACATATGGTGAATTTTACGTCACTTGGAGGTTAATTGTTTCTTCACAAGGGAGAGTGGGATGTTTGCGAATGAAGAACTGGACCTCAGAAATGTTGGTTGAGTGGGATGACAACACATATTTTAATTTTATATTTTGATGACACGAGAACACATCAGATTGTTTTCTCTCATATGGTTGATCTTTTCAAGGATGTTTTCTCAGATGGATTCTCCGGTTTACCGAAGGTAAGAGAGGGAGATTTCTCTATTGATCTAGTTCCAAATGCTACAATTGTATCCATTCCTCCTTAAAGTATGGATAAAATTTATTTTCAAGATATCAAGAGGTATAAAATGGATTTAAAGGATAAAGGGTTTTATCTGACCCATTACATCTCTGTGGGGTTCTTCATCCCTTTTTGCAATGGATTTTGATGGTACCCTTAGGATATAAATGGACTATCAGCAACTAAACCATTTGATGGGTAAAAATAGAAATCTTATTCCACAAATAGATGTCATATTCGATCATATTTGAGGACCATGGGTGTTCTTGAAAATCAACATTAAGGTCAGGATATCAATAGGTACATGATCGATCTTCAATCATACCTTGTACCATATTTTATCACAGGTATGGTCTGTAATAGTATGTGTTTATGACACTCGGTCTCACAAATGTGCCATCAGTTTTTATGGAACCGATGAACCGAGTGTTTCATCCTTACTTGGATTATTTTTTTGTGGTTTTCGCGGATGATATCCTTGTATATTATCTCAACTGACACGGACATGACACATATCATGATAGTATTTTTGATTATACTGAGAGGTCATTATTTATATGCTAAGATCTAAAAGTTACACTTCTGGATAGATCAAATTCATTCCCTGAGTCACATCATATTATAGACATGAGTATAAGTGGACCCAGAGATGGTGAGAGAAACAGTTACCTTGGAATCGTACAATAATGTCTTTAAATTGTGGAGTTAACTAGGGTTTTATGGTTACTAATGGTGTTTTATATAGTACTTATCACTCATAGTAGTTCTAATGATGGGTTTCAAAAGAATGATGTAAAGTAAGTAAGGGATATTCTTGTGAGTTGGATTTTTAAGAGCTTAAAGAAAGATTAATATCACCATCAATACTTATTTTTCTAGATCTAGGTAGGAGTTATACTATGTACTGTTATGCATCAGGTATCTGGTGGAAGTAGTGCCTTTGAAGGGGGATCGATCTGTTGCGTATGAGTATCGGTAGTTGAGACCACATGAGATGAACTACCCGACCGATGATCTGATGTTAGTCATGGGTTTTAATGCTTTAGGTAGTTAAAGACATTACATATTGGGAGATGATTTTGTGGTGCACACAAAACAAAAAAGTCTCAAGAACATCTTTGCTCAACATGATCTAAATTTGAGGTGGCGAACGTGGGTCGAATACCTTCATTATTTTGATGTAGATCATGCATAATCATTTCAAAAATGCAATGCCGTGGAGGCTGCACTGATTAGAAGGAAAAAAATGTAGGTAGTGCAGGAGGTCAATATCAAGAGGAAACTTATGGATTTGAACTTTGAGATTCACATAGAGTTGCATGATAGTAAGGGATAGACTTTACTTTCTTCTTTAACTATGAATTCTACCGTACTGGACTGAGTAAGGATAATATAGTTTTCATATTCAGAGGTAATAGTCCTAATAAAGAGTGTATATGGTGAGGTTCCACCTCTTAGATGGACTGTAGGAGATGATAAGATTTTTTAATTCAATGGATGTTTTTGGGATCAAGTGGATATACATGAGGAGTTGATGTTGGAGTTTCATGATTCTACTTTGGAAGTGCATCTCTAAGTTACCAAGATGTACTGTGACTTGTTCTGTCATTACTAGTGGACATGTATGAAGAGAGGGAACACAGTTTTTGTTATGAGATTTTCCACATATCAGTTGGTGAATGTAGAACATCAACTTCTAGCAAGGATTTTACAGTATTTTCATGTTCCGAATTGGAAATGGGAAGATGTCGTGGTGGATTTCATGAAGTTATTTCTGAGGTCACCATGAGGTAATGATGTAGTGTGGGTGGTGTTTGAAAGACTTATAAAGGTCCTTAAATTCATTCTATTCTGTTATACCTTCGGGGTTGATAAGATTGAGAAGTTTTATATTCATGAGGTGGTATGACTTCATGCGGTACAACATTCTATTATTTCAAATAGGGAATCCCGCTTTTCATCATGTTTCTTGTTTAGTTTTCTAAGGGAACTGTGTACATAGTTTCATCTAATCATATCATACCACACTCAGAAGGAAGGCCAATTAGAGAGTAAGATACAGGTTTTAGAGAACATGCTACGAGCATGTGTATTAGATATTAGGGGATAGTGGTAGAAGTGTATTTCCCTAGTTGATGTTTCCTAAAAAAACAACTTCCAGGAAACAATTGAGATGGAAGTTTATGAGGATTATTTTTGGTAGGTTATGCTGATCACCCCTGTGCTAGATAAATGAAGGTAAGGCACCGTTACTAGGACTATGTCTTGTGAAATAGAATTTTGAGATGGTGTATTTGATTCAAAAGTGGATGGCTGCTGCGAAGTCTCATAAAAAATAATATTTTGATCCCCTCATTTGTCCTCTAGTGTTCAAGGTCAGAGAATGAGTTTTCTTTCATTTTTCACCCAGGTTGGGACATAAGAGAATCTGGTGACAGGTTATTATTTCTACAAGATTCATCGGTCCATTTGAGATTTTGGAGAGGGTTATATAGGTTGCTTATCGATTGATGTTACCTTAGAGGTATGGTGTTATGCATGAATTAATACACATTTCTCATTTGTGATGTTACATTTCATACCCATCCCACACCTTCAACCCAAGGAAGTGGATTTGTATGAATATTCATCCCTTGAGTAACATCCCATGTGTATTTTGGATCGTAGAACGAAGGTTCTCTATGGTCAGTTTTTTCCTTTGGTAAAGGTGCTATGGAATCACGAATGATATCAGGTCAATAATTAGGAGATAGAGGATAATGTACGATCATAATGACTGGAGTTGTTCTTAGAAAATTTTTTCACCACCATTAGAAGGTCAATTTTGGGATGATTTTCATTAAAGAGGGAGTTTTATATGAATTTGGTTCTTCCATTGAGGTATGTGTCTTTCCTATTCTATTTATACTTAAGAAAATTGGGTAAATGAGGTCAAGGGGTTAGTTTCAGTCCTGTTACATGATGTGACTGCGAACTATATGATGTGTACTTATTGGTACACATTGTGTATCTGAGGATACATGACATGTAATCCCAGCACACAGCCAGATAATGTTAAGGCCAACAAACTATGTAGACACGACGTGTAATATTAAATACATGTCGTGTACTTTTTTAAATTGTTTTAAAATTCAAGAAGTATTTATTTTCTCTAGATGGATTGAAACGACTCACCGTTAATTTACAAGACTCCCATAAAACCAGAATGAGGGATTGGCACCTGATTCATCATCCGATCTATGATTCAAACACTATCAGATCCATTGAATTCCCCTCGGTGAGATCTCAATTCTTCTTAATCCATTCTTCTTGTTTTATTATCTCAATGATGTTATTTAAGGTCGAACATATATATTTTTTGTATATCTACTCCATTATAGGGAGAATCAAATCCCAACAATAGACGAGAAGAGTTGTATGAGTACGTGGAATGTGGTTTTGTAATGTTCTCAAATTTTCTTAATGTTGATATATATTGGAGTGTTGTAAACCCACTTATAGGGTATCAAATGGTAGAATGATGAACCTTGTTATTTCTTATTGATGATAAGTATTTTATTAGATGATTTCAACAAATGGTAATGGTTGTTAACCTTGAGTTAGGGCCACCCCATGGGTGCATTTACCTTGGATGTCCATGTGGATGAGACTAACTATGAGGTCTGACATAAATTTCCAATCATTTGTTGTTAAAAATTGATTTCTCCTTAAATAAATTCCCACATGATATACTTGTTGTGTTGTGTTTTTAATTTTATAAATTTCATAATAGGCTTGTTATATATTTTTCCTATGTGAGTTATCCTTTTTGGAAATGAAAAAAGTTCAATTTACATGTGTTAGTTATTATGTAAACGGTTCCAAGTGAGTTGTTTATGTTATAGCATTATGAAATTTTAATACACATGTGCTTATTTTGAGGTGTGATGTGAAATTGAGTTAAATTATAAGAAGAGGTAATTATAAATGGGCAAGCCACAATCTCAATAAAAAGACAAGGTCAGGCACATGTGACTTGTTGCATCTTTATACCTTGGGTGAATATTTGTATTGGTTAAAATATAGTGAAAGGGATTAAGAGTTTAATTATGTAAAGGCTGTTAGGAGCCACAAATATGGTGGTTGGGCTCATTGAGTCTTATTTTAAAATTTTGAGCGTACTTATGATCTATTGAGGGATACCCAGTCTAAGCTCTGTTGGAAAATGATAAAATTATTACTGTGTCACAAGTTGACGGTTAATTTTATACAGGGGTATTTAGGCCTAGGATGGACCTCAAGACATTATATAACTCAAAAATAATGAATAAGGAAACAAATTACTAATGATGCGTCTACCAAGAAAAAGTAAAAGCTTGGATTGAGTCTTCACTTATACCTATTTACCCTTGTCTTTTGAGACATCTGTTGTGATTAATTTTTAGTAAATACTATTTATTTTTTCCCTATTGTACACTACCTATTATATATATTCACTGAAATATTGTAACATACCTTTTGTGGTGCCTACTGGGATTTAGTCTCACACCCTATTTGGGTTACGCCTTTGGCCCAAACAGATTATATTCTTTCAAGTATTGATCCGAGAAAGCTCCATGATAGAGGAAACAGATTTTCTACTTAGGAGTAAGAGAGAAAAGAAATTAGCTAAGGCTCACGATTCATTATAATATATATATATTTTTTCTATTTTGAGATAGATATTGTGTGTTACTATAGTGTACTTGGTTGGCTTCTTTTCTAGAACATGTGATATGTTGCATCATATTTTGAATGGAATGATGCATCATTATTTATATTATTAGTCTACCACTATTTATTCTCATTTTATTCTATTTACTACTTCCACTATTGTATATTATTATTACTTTATTTTACAATCCTCTAATGATGGAATAGTTTCCCCACTATCACACCATATGCCCATGCTGCAAGTCGGCATCCTTTGGCATTTGGGGAAATGTGCCAGAGGCCATTTTCCCAACTGGGTAAAAGGAACCAGTTGTGTGGAACCTAGATTAGGGATGTTACATAAGTAATTTTATTATATTGGTATAGGTTTAATCATTAGATAATACATGCGTGATTATCATATAATTTATTTTAATGGTTTTTCAATCATCGCAAACTAGTTTTGATTTATTAATTAAAATCAAGTGTATATAATGGTTCTAGAATATTAAATAGGATTTAATACATATTATCTAATTGATTTAACAAAAAAATAATTTTATGACTATCCTTTAAGGTGTTAATGAAAAATGAAAATTCATCATCTGTGCTGTCTATAAATTTAAAAAACATGGGTGATGTTTTCATTTATAGAATAAAAGAGAGAGTTGAATGACTTTGATGATGTATATTATATTAACATGATACAATTATAATGTATAAATGATACTCACATTATAATTCCACATGTAGGGGGGTTGTGAATATATAAAATAGAAGAACTTGAAAATTAATTAATTAAGAAAGGAAAAGGTTTTTAGCACATGAATTTCTCCTCCTTAATAACTTGCATAACGAAAATGTTTTAGTATTTTTCTCAGACAAAAGGCTTATGGATTTGGGTAAGTGGATTGGGAAAAGGATTTTGAAGAATTTAGACATTATCAAAAATTGAATGGAGGGAGGATAATAGGTGGTGAGGGGTTTTGTATATAGTGGAGGAGGGAGTGTTTTTATTATTATTTTAATCCTTAATTTATTTTTTCTGGCTGAAGACAAGAAATTTTGTTGATTATTGTCACTAAATATAGTAACCAGTGTATTTGAGTTCGAAATAATGGTTCTTACCTCATCCTTACATCTACAATGTCTTAAAAATTCATGTATTTAGCTTTTATTATGACTTATCATATTTTAATATTCACCAAAAATTAATGTACTTTAGAAAAATCCAAAAACATCTCCCTAATTTTTTTTAGTATTTTGAATTAAAAAAATTAACTCTAGTTTATTAAAAGTATTTTATAAATATGAAAAATTATATTTTTAATTAAAAAATTCATTTATACCAAAAATAGAGATTTTAACATCATAATTGAATTTATAACACATATAAAAATTAACTAAGATAACATAAAATTATATTAAAATAATTAGAAGACAAAAATATTAATTTATGAATACATTTTATGATAATACATTTTCATTTAAATCATTTTATTAATAATAAAATAGTTATTAAATATTTTTAACATAAACAATAAAAATATATTTTATAATTTATAAAATATTTATTTACATATATAATGATATAGGTAAATCATAATTTAATGTATATGATGCATAAATTTTATTGACACTTTCATCACTGAGATTACTCTTCAATATGCATGTTTATTAATCATAACTATCACATTATTTTTCCAACAGTCACATTACTTGTCATGAGAATGATACTTATAAAAAAATAAAAAACATTATACAAACAGAAATATAATATTCATATTTCACAGATAATATTTATTTTATTCAGATATAATATAAAAAAGTATTATAATTTTTATTTAAATCATGATCTCTACTAAAATGTAGAAAAATATATTCAAAAAAAATATAGCATTTCTAAATGTAAAATTGTAGATATTATTATATTAAACCTATGAAAATATTTTTTATGACTATATAAATATTTTATTGAGTAAATGATACATAAATTTCATTTTCAAATTTCACTAATAGTGATAAAAATATCATTTGTAGACATAAATATAGTTTTTATTAAGATACATCATTTATGTTCAATTAGTTTAAATTTATAATTAATCGATAACCAATGGATTAATTTTATTAACATGTGTAATATATATTTTATTAATTACTTAATCCCATTTTTTCCCATCATTCTAAACATATAATAGATAACTTAATAATTAAATAATAATATCTAATCATATGTTAAGCTCATAAGATATCAAAGAAGTTATTTTAAAAAAAGTTATACCATAAAATATTGGGTTGTGAAATCTAATATATATATATATTATTAAATTATATATTTCTTTAAATTCATTAATTATATTTTATAGGCATTAAATAATAACATACGAAATTTTAAAAATAAAAAAATATTTTTATAATTGAAATTTTGCCTCATTTTGATTGAGAAACATATTTAAAACTAAAACTTTGTAATTTAATAAATTTTATATTTAAAAATAAATTTCAATTTTTGAATAATAATTTAAAAATTATCTTACTATGATATTTTGTTTTTCCAGGATTTTTCATTTTTTTAGGAATAGTGAAACAAACTGAATTCTATTTCAAAGCTGATTTTCCGTCTCATTGATTGATGAGGTTAATTTATATTTTTTACATATTTTAAAACTCAATTAGATTAATTTTACACAAATTTTTATAATTTATTACATTTTAATTAATTTAAAATAAAAAATGGAAATAAAAACATACCAAATGTGTAGATATTTTTAATTTAGAACCCCGCTTTTTTATTCTGTCTGTGGGATTAATTTTAAATTAATATCTACCAAATTTTTTATTGGAATTTGGAAAAATGGATTCACTATTTTATAAAAATATGAATTTATTATTTCTAATATGTTCGTCTTTTTTTTGAATAAAAAAATTAATGATACTGATTAAACTTAATTACATCGATTAAGTGGAAAATTATGTTAACAGAGCACTAAAACATAATCATAAGGCATAAAAAAGACTATAAACAATATAAAAAGACATTTTGTGTTCATAATTTTAACCTATACCCCATATAAAATAATTTGGATCACTATTGGAAGCACATTTAATAGAAATTTTTTGTGGAATTCACTTATCAAAAATTTACAAGAATACCACTCCTTCTCTACACTAAACTGGCAATCGAGCCTCCCTCTTATTCAAACTTATCAAGCCCTATGGATTATAAAAACTACTTCAATATAATATCCCAAAATACCTCCCATTATACATAAGGCCTCACCATATGAAAAAAAAACTATTTATGTGTTTTGGTATAAAAAAATGAGTTACACAAAAAAGAGGTAGCATTTTCCAATGATCAGTTTTCATGATTTACCATTCCACCCACTCAATTATTTGTATGTAGTATTTATAAAAAAAATAGTATCTTAAATAATATTATGTGTTTTATGCTAATATTTTTACCTACACATTCACATACAATAATCAATTTGGATATTTTAATTTTACTATTATCTTTCACTAATATTGGTTAAAATGTCATTTGTGGGCATTAAAATAGTTTTTATAAAAATAAATCATTTATTTTGATTACTTTTCATTTATAATTATTTTATAACGAAGTTAATAATTTAAAAAAACATTTTTAGTATATATTTTCGTAATTACATAATCTCATTCTTTCCCACTATTACCAACATCGAGAAAACAACTATAATAATTAAATAATAATATTTAATCATATGTTAAGCACATAATCTATTGAATATGTTAATTATAAAATTTATAATATTATAAAATATTGGGCTGTTACATTCTCACATTCTATAATAAATTTAATCCTCAAAATTTTATAGAGTATTTTGAAAATAAAAGGTTAATACATAAAATTTTATTTGTGGGAAACTATCATTAAAAATACAGTTAATAAAATATCATATTAATAATAGGTAAAGGGATAAGCATTGTTTTCAACAACTCTAGGATTTTTCATAGGAAATAATTAGTGGAAAGAGATAACATGCATATGGAATGGAAATGTAATTATCATTTTCTAATAGATAGTGATTAAAGAAATTTGTAATTACAGAGGTAACCATCGCAAAACCATAAATCCCCAGAAAGGTTAAATAGATAACATTTTAGTTCCAAAATATTTTTCCTAGACTAAAATAATTTATTTACATCCTAGACAATGAACATATGGATCGTATTAAATTTTCTATTAGTGTTTCATACATTAATCAACACCAACCACAAACTCGTCTTTTTTCTCTAAATGATGAGTATTTATGATGATTTGTTTCATGCTTGAAAAATTTTAGTCAACTTATATGGATCCAATACTCCACATAAGTAATACTATATATTTATCCTCTTTTTATAGAATAAAAATATTTAGAATAATAATATATGGTTCCATTAAAAACAGAATAATTTTTATTCTATAAAGAACATGAATCTCCAAAATTGAAATGTAAAAATCAGTTTTGAACATAGATCATTTTGAAAATTAATTTCATTCCTTAAAAATATTCTACATTATATACCCAAAATCATACGTATTTTTTCATATAGTCATCCAAATAACATCGATCACTCATATTGTCCTATAGAAATATTTTAACATCCCCTATCACTTATCTCTATAATATTCTAGAATTTTACATAAATAACATGAATCAATATAAGCTTAAAATAAAATAATATTCGACTCCAAAATTTTATTTTTAATTTTTTCTAAAAAATATAATATTTAACATAAACTTGTTTAATTCCAAAAAATATCTATAATCTTCTGAAATAACATTAACCACTTAATCAAAATATTCATTTTCCAATTCCAAAGTTATCTATTTGATAAAAAAATTCCTCGAATTCAAAATAGTGGTTATCCATTAGATATTTTAATAAAAAAAGGTCATGATGACCAGGAAATCACATAGGCTAGTGGTAAGTGTTTCACCTTTAACACCATTTAGTTGTGGTTTCAAACCCCATATCCTTTCTAGACATGATTAGATTTCTCCTAGACATTAGGTTGTCCTTTTTCCTAATAATAATAATATAACATAAAAAATAAATATAATAGATATCATTGAAATATGTTTAATCACTTCATAGACGTTTAAAAATGATTTTCAATACAACACCAATAAATAAATAATTCATCCATAAATTACTATGTTGGCCATTAATTTGTCTATACTTTTTCCTATATAATATATAATTAGCTTTGGTAATTCTTTGGTTCCTCACATTAAAGGAAATATACTAAAAATGGATTATTTGGTTGATTTTTATTTCCTAATATCGTACTCTTTATTTTCCATTGGAAATTATTTTATTTATATTTTTCTTGCCCATACATAAAAGATTTTTCTTTTAAATTGAGAATGTTTATAGGGTGTCCCCTTCCATGTTTCTTGAAAGAGGGAAATCAATAATTATTTTATCCAGGATATCCCCCACTGGAGCCCTTAGCACACATCATCGTTTTCTTCATTAGGGGGTTCGGGAGTTGGTTAAGGTATATGGTGTCAACAATATTTCACGAAACAATATTCTGGATGAACAAGATATATATCACTCTAATTAACATCCCATTAGGTTGATCACCAAAACTACCTTATCCATCATATTCTATGTTAATATGACACTTTCAGGTTAAACTATTTACTAATACCTGAAAGCATAGTGTGAGTAATAGTATTCATAGTGATAGAAATTTATAATCATGAATAGAAATTTATGAAATATTATTTTCAATATAAAACACACTAGGTTATTTCTTTTAATCATATATTCAAATAAATCATTATGGTGTGTAAGGAAAATTTGAATTATTCATAGAATATAGCCCGACAGTGTCAAACCAGGTGTGCAGTAAATCCCGTTATCATGTACTAGGTTACCTTGTGTCATTCTCGAGACACCTAGTCATAGTTGTTAGAAATAGGAAAATTTTTTCTAGAACAAACACACTTGTAGTTTCTAGAAAGAGATTTATTGATAGATTACCCACAAAATATCATCCTTATCAAAATTCTGGGGTGATTTTATATTATTATATTCAATTTTTATCTAAAGGTTATGTTCCCTGATATTTTTTTGTTAATATAGTTTCCATGTATTCTATTAAACCTCCCCTAATTACAAATATAAAGTATTTTAACCACATAGCCCGAAGTTAGTGCCTTACTAAATTACAATCGCATATTAAACAAGTAAGATGTATCCTGATGGAATCAATAGTTTAGTAGCATTGTGAAACCAAATACATAAATAACTTTTACATTAAAATATAAATGGATGGTAAACATTGTATGTCCATTGGAAACACCCACACACTCTTTGATTATATGTCCAATTCATTCATAATATACATAATTTCATCCCAAGGAAAATTTAACATAGGAAATCTGTGATATCTGATGCACAGTAATGGTACATAATACTGTAGAATATAATATAAACAATAGTTCCAAATTAATATATGCAAACCAATTCCATTAGAACCTAAATCTTATCACAACATGGCATGAATACAATCTAAATAAATAATTCCATAAAAATAATCACGTGAGTATAAAGATTAACAAAGGATATTATGGTAGTCAAATATTCACATCGATTAATAATAAATAATATCATAATTATGGAATGAATAATTCATAAAATCATCATCATATCATCGACGCCTCATCCAATACATATAAAAAATAAATTTTAAGGCCTCATCCAAAATATATGTCTAATTTTCATCGTGAGACCTACTGATTCACCAAGGGGTTACAGAGGGCCTCCCCCATCACTTACTAAGTCTCCTTAATTCCTCATATTTGATATAAATATATAATTAAATCATAGTTTCCCAAACCAATTTTCAATATTTTAGACATAAAAATAGATGAAATTACTCTAACAAAATCATTGATAATTTTTTGAGATAAATACCCTTGAACATTTGGAATGAATATTTCTTTTTGAAAATCATCTGTATTTGTCATAAATTCAAATAATAGGCATGTATGTCCCAAGAATTTAAATTTATGAAAAACTAAATTATATTTTAGGAATAAGTGATTTCCAACTAAGGTGAAAAAACTAAATAGATCATTTAATAAACATTAGATATGAGTCACCTCAGAGTAGTTTAAGGAAAAATTGTAATGAGTACTCAAAACAAACAATGGAGAATCTTATGTATAAAAATAGGAAAGAAAATTGAAATTTTTCATGATAAAATATGTTATTTAATAAAAATAATGCTTTTTTAAAATATATTGTGTAGTTCACGTAAAATGGGTAAGAAACTAGCAAGTTCCCTAAAATCGATCTTCATTATACAAAGGAATTTAAAAGTAACACTATAAAATATGTAATTATTAATAAGTGAAATAAAAATTATGAAATTTACATATATTTGAAACGTATATATAAATATATAAAATATTTACAGTAAAACATAATAATTCAAAATTATATTAGGGTAAATATAGGGGAAGTGTATCCCGATGGAAAATGGTGGTTTAGGAAGAAACCCTTACCACATTGTAATCACTCAAATTGCATGCCTTATAAAATTAATAATCATAAAATGAAACATGTAATAACATGAATGGAAGAAGATTAATGATAATACACATCAAATGTATGTATACCTACACCACCCACAAAAAATAGGGGTGAATAATGGATAACTCATAGAAAAAAGAGTGAGATTGAAAAAACCCTTACCTTATGTTTGAATGTTTTCTACGCTTGACCATAATATCCAAAATAATATAATTAATTAATTATTTAAATAAAATCTTTTTTAAAATTATTTTATTTATTATAATTATATAAAATTAATTTATGGTCTTTTTGATGAGTTATAACATACAATTTTGTTGTTTAAGAGCGTTCGTTTCCTCGGTTTTAGTCAATGGTCTACTTGAATATAAGTATGGAAGTTTATGTAAAAATGGAACAGATATCCAAAATTTATGTAATATTTTATTAATAAAAAACTATAAGATTAAATTTTTATTTAATTTGTAATAACCTGGTTCTTTTTTTGAGGTATGGACCTTTATTTTTCAGTTTATACTTAAGAAAATGGGGGAAAAGTGGTCGTGAGACTGGATGTAAGCCTGTTACACAATGTGATTGGGAATAACATGTCATTTACTTGTAGGTAAACATCATACATATGGAGATACATGCCATGTAATCCCATTAAATATACATGAAATTTTTCGGCTAAAAAACTATACATACACGACGTGTAATCTCAAGTACACGCTATGTAATTTTTTAATTTGATTAATAGGTCGGGTTGTACATTGTTTATCCATACGAACAGAAACTATATTAAAGATGGTATAAATAAAAATAGGTGACATATATGAAATTTTATTTATAATATTATCATATATATTTATATATATTTAATTTACTTTTCATTCCAAAAAATATGACAAAGAATTGAAAGTAGCATTTATGCATACGTACGGCCTACTGTCTCCATGAATTGTACATTTCATTTTACATTTCCAAATAATATGGATTTTTAAAAATACATATATTATAAATATATATAATATATAAATCATGGTGTAAATTATGTATATTACTAAATAATTATCTAATTAATAGGAATAACTATTAACAATTCAAAATATACTAAAAACACTATGCAATTAACACCCAAAATTGTGATAATAATGAAAACATTTATGCAATCACATAATGAGATATTATATAAAATATATATGAAATTATTATTATGATTATGGTTCTTTATAATTTATTAACATGTTTAAAAGTTATAGAGGATGTTATAGGATGTTCATTTGAAAGACGAACCATGATAATAGATTCTAATCTCACCTTTCTTTCTGCAAGGCTTACTCTATTTCACCACTTCATTTTTTTATGTTGTATATATACATACCATATTGAGTATTATATAATTAATAATTTTTTTTTCATTTTATTTATAGTTTCATTTTTGAATTATTTCTTTTATTAGATATATAATTCTATTCTTACTATGTAGTAAGGTACATCATGTAAATATATATTCTTTGGAGAATAAAATATTTTCATATACATAATTTTTCATATATGGTGCGAATATTGCCACATTGACATTTAATATAATAATTAATTAATTTTCTTGATATTGTGAGTTTTAATTTCAATTATTTCATCTAAGGGGATTTAAAGTTGAAGTTACCCAAGTGGTAAATAAATTTCATAAACCCATTCAATTTCATTGGGTTATATTACTTACTCAATATCATAAATTTTATATAATTATGTGTATAATGAATTTTTTTATGTATTTATTTATTTACATTTATTTTAATTTAATTTAATTTTGAAAAACATAATCTATTAATTGATTAATTAACACTTCAATGTTATGACCATTGTAAGGGTTCATTTCACAAATTTATTCAAATCATGATTTGTTATTATTCATATTTATTTAATGTAATTTATTTGACCATTATTTAATAAACCCTTTACTTTATTTTTCTCTGGTCATTCAAGATATTTTTCAAGTACTATTACAATTTTTCAATTCTTTGGTACTCAAATTTTTTTTGAATTTTTTTTAATAAACTCTGAATCCCTTTATATCTTTAGTTGGAAAAATGTTTTTTTTCTAAAGATATGGTTTTATAAAAACATATTAAAAATTATTTCAACCCATTTTAAAATGATTTATTATGTCATATTAACAATTTATGTCTTTTTAAAAAATTCAAATTTATTTTATTTTATTTTTATGAGCATAGCATTTTTCTATACTTTTTATTGTGAAATGTAATTTTGTTACCTTAAATAGTATCTCAATATTTACCCATTATAATTTTTTGAAATCTTCCATTTCAAGTTTAAATGGTTATTTTTTTGGATTTTTTTTAAAATCGATTTTCAAGGAAACAGACAATCAAAAAAATTTACAAAATAAAAAGTATATTTCCATAATTATTTTTGATAGACTATATATTTATAGTATTTTTATTCATCACCAAAAACAACCCTTAATTTTTCCTCTACTTGGGTTTTTTTAATTCCATAATTATTCATCCTTTGGATGGTTTATGGTTTATTTTCTTAAAGATTTTATTGGATTTCACTACCAAGATTCTTTTTTAGTCCCCATGAAAAAATTAATTTCCTATGATTATTTGTCATTGAATTTATCATAATTATCCATATAATTTATCATGGATATTTTTATTTCTTCAAACATATATCATTTTTATGTATACTTTTTTCTTTGTTGGTTATTTTATTTTCTATGGTTATAATTATAAGTATATATTCCTTATTCAATACGGATATCTGATAAGAAATATTGTTTGTTAATTGAATCGATTATTAAATATGAGAAATTATATGGAATGGTATGGATTTTGGGAGATTTATCTTTATATTTCCCCTTGATTTTTGGGCAAGTTCTCATGAGAAAAATTCATCATGAAAATTAAATAGGTTTTTACTGGTAATTTTAAAGCATCTTGTGAATGGTATTTATGGTATATGATTCCATGTTCCTTAGACATGATCTACAATAATAAAGCATTACATTCATTTTTATTTAGTATTAATTATCCATGAGATGTTCACTATGTCAATGCCTATGGATATAATTAATTCATTGTTTAATGACTAAATTGAATGTGTTCCACTTTATTACCTTTCCAAATTTATTATTTATTATAATTTTATTTAAATGGTATGGGTTTTTAGTTATTTATATTTATACTTTTATGTAATTTTATCTTAGTTTATTGATTACATGGAATGATTTTTCATATATATACCTTTCAATAATGATATTCTCATTGATTCATCAACTGATACATTATTCATACCGTTAGAGAGAATTTTATCTCACTGTTATTATGTTTCCTTTCTCTGGGATTCCATGACGTATGTTGTGAAAGATATTCATGGATACAAAAGATGGAATAAGGTTATAATCCAAAAAAATATGATGTAATTTATATATTAATTTATAATAAAAAACTTGTGTATGTATCTAGTTTACCAAGACTACAAAACTATTTATTCCTACGGGATATAATTTACTTGTTTCTCGTGCCAATGTAATTGTAACATGACACTGGCTTACTTTATTCTAGAGTTTGTCACTATAGTAGTTTCATAAAATTTAATGCAATTGATGTCCCATTAAAAAAATTTATCAAACTCATGATCATTATCTTGAAGATGTATTCATGCCCTTGAAAATATGATGTAATTTTTATTTTGAGTGAATATTGGAAATATATACGGATTATTTTATATTAAATTTTATATTGTAATATCTCGAACTAGGTGCCACGTGGTAGTGCCTTGAGCCGGTTGGCCCCATGACATCACGCCTACCTCCATATATGCTACAGGCTACCGACTAGTAGTGAGGGTCTGGTAAGTCAGCCATAGGGAGACTATACCATCATTTATTAAAGTAAAACACCAATGGAAATAAATAAAAAACCTAGATTCATATATTTCCAAAACAATACTCAGGTCACAAGATAACCAAACAAGTAATACAACACTCAATTGAAAGGGAAGACATTCTATTATAAAATAAATATAAATTGTTTATAATGAAACATAAAATAAAGACACTATGACTCCCCACGCATGTTTTGAACTATGTCTATTCCCATCATCGAAGCTAAATCCAAAATTAGCAGTCCATACTAGTAAATTTACCATTATCCTATCCCATAATAAAACGATATATTCATGTACCGATCTAGTAGCCTGAATACAGTGTCAGTACAAATCAGTAGGCCACCACCACCAGTGTCTAAAACTGGTCCAATCAAAAGATATTGTAACAAATTTTCTAAGAAATAAGTACAATTCATAAATAACCCATAATAACATTATCGTTTATTCTTATCTAACAACATTAAATCTAGGGTTCCCAAGGGGACCCATACCCCAATACTAGCTTCATCTCATCCTGATAACTGAAGGGTTCCCTGTGTAATATCATATCTTAATAACTATTTCTTACTGAATCACTAAGTATTCAAAGGTGTTAGGATATCTTAGTGCACATTCGACTCATTTTAGTGTTTGAATATTCTCATTTGAGACCATAACATGGAGTTCCAATATATTCATTATTTAATTTCGCATTTATAAGCCTCATTTACAAGATTACCAATATCACAAACATATGGAAGACAACCATGTTACCATACATAGTCTTCAATATAATGATGGTGTTCCTATTCTCTTACTCATAAGTACAATGACCATGTTACCATGTATACTTCTCATTAGAGTGAACATGTTCTCATTCTCTTAATAATATTTATTATTAATTTGTTACCATGGATACTTATCAATTTTGAATGACCATATTCCCATTTTTTCAAACATAATTTGATCATTCTTAATTATCCACATCAATTCCATTACAAATTAAATATTTCGATAAATAGAACAAATCCATTATTTAACTCAACAACTAACTAAACATTTCAATCACCATTAATTAATTCAATCAATTAATTAGTCTATGTCACAATTAATAAACCAATATTTATTTTTCTAGAATTAATTATCTCATTATATATATCATCCTATCATAATAAATCCAGCAATTAATTATCAAGAATATAATATCAAGGCACATAATTAATTCCCAATTAATTATATCAACATAATCAATTATATATCTCATAATTAATCCAATTTTTAATAATATACATAACAATCCCTAAATCATGGAATCAATTTCCCAAATTAATTATCTAATATGGCATCCCCTTAGTCTCATAATTAATTGTTCAACCAATCATTTAATTCAATAATTCTTTGTTGATTCAATAGGTAAACCTAATTTACCCTATTTGAGAAAATAAATTTCTAAAGGATGCTATAAATTCTAGAATTTCTCATTTACGTATCAAATCCTTGACTATAGTAATGGGATTTTAGACCACATACCTGGATTCATTGATAGACTTCCACTCAATGGAAATCAACACAATCTGAGCAGCACAACGATGTAGATCTTATTTTCAGATCTAAATCCATAGATCATGATCAAATATATCAATATAATGTAAATATAGTTCTATATCTACAGTTATATATCTAGATATCATAGATTAGGTTTATACTAAAATAAACCGATAATACTATCCTTTAAATGATCAAGGAAAGAGAGATGATAGGAATTGGGATGTGACTCACTTAATGGGAGAAGAGCATATATTCAATTTGGTATTTAGCTCTTAAATAATGGAGTTTATAAGGCCTTTTAAACCCTCAAAAAACTCTGGGATGAAACAAAGTCATCATTTCCATATCCAAGATTGAATATGATTTTTTTGGGGGTTTGTATGATTTTTAAAACTAATTAATTGGTGAAAAGAAACCATGTGCACAATTTCATGGGTAGGGGTTAACAATTAGGAAAATAGTGTTTCAACCATGTGGCCATAATTGTATAGGGTTGCACACTTTCCATTGTTTGGGTGCACAGTTTTTGAATCCACGGACCAGCCATGTGAACCTCTCAACTTGGATTCAAACAGTTAGCTAGAATGTGTGCATAGTTTACCCTAACAAGGTGTTAATCGTGCACATGACCCTTTTTTCTCAAAATATCATAAAAACTAAAACCAATAACACCCCAAGACATAAATCCAAATAACGATACTTAAATAATCATGAAAAGTACCTAAATTGAAGTCTGGTATAACTCTTAAAAATATTGGTAACTTATAATATCCCCACCGTAAACATCTCATCCATGTGCTTCACTTCCATGAATTTATAAGATTGTGAGACTAAAAATATCTGGCCTTTGAGCCCTAATATATAAATCTATTTCCCAATCATCATAATGTACCCGTCCATATTTCCATAACAATTTAACTATTATCATAGTAATTTCTCCACATAACTTTCTCACTATGATCCAACATTTGTATAATATGCTTTTCAAAGGATGAATCTATCTCAAGGTTAACCACATCCACATAGAACACATGAGAAAATTCAGGTTCAAACATTTGATGTTGTGATACATGGAAAACATCATTCATAGTGATGTATCTTTGTGAAAGATTTAATCAGTATGCCACCGGTCTGATTCTATGCACTATCTCAAAGGGTCCAACAAACTTGGGTGCCTACTTGTCATGACTTTATATCATGTATTGACCCAACCCAGGCAATTCCCAAAGGAACACACCATCAACCTATGTAAACTATACAACTCATATCTAACTGTCTATCATCATATGAGTTATTTCTATTCTGATCCATATCAATAAATTTATGAATCAATTGTACTCACAATGATGTCTCCTAAGAAAACATCATCCCAATAACTCTACCTCGTAAGCTCTATTTAGCATAGAGGTAAACTTTATGGCTTGCCATAATTAGCCATGTATGGTACCATCTGTATAGTTTCATGATAATTATTATTATAGGGGGACTCCACTGATTCCATGTTCTATTCGCAAGATCCACCGAAGTCAAACACACATGCATGTTTCATGTCTTCAAGAACATGTTTAGTACACTCTGACTGCTCATCTATATGTGGGTGGAAATTAATACTCAATAATACCTTTGTGCCAATTGATTTTACAATAAATTATTTTTCTACCAACTATTATACAATGCCTTTTAAGGCCTTTTAAAGAATAGAGTTTATAAGTCCTTTTAAACCCTCTATTCAAAATGACTATCTCCCGAACGTAGTGTTCTACCAACTATTCTAAAATAAAGTATTCCTTTATAAGTAGGAAATGTGATACCTTTTTGAGTCGATCCATAATGAACAAAATAGTTGTATTCTTTCATAGAATCAATGGGATACCCACCACAAAATCCATGGTCACATCACCCCACTACCATTTCTGGATAGGCAAGGGTTGTAGTAAACCTCCAAGTCATTAATGGTCCACCTTCACATATTGATAGGTGAAACATCATTTCATAAACCATGTTATATCTTTTTTCATACTTGGACATCAAAACTATCTTCGTCTGCCAAGTTACATTTTGGTTTCACATGGATTCACCTCCCATTTTGAGGTAATAAATTCATATATGGGATCCTCTTTAATGATTATAGTTACCACAACTCGTTTATTAACATATATGATCTCACATTAATCTATCAACAAGTTCAATTATGTATCCCCATAATTAATGCTTTCTGTCAAGGATATGCACTCCGGATCCTCAAACTTTCTATCCCCAATCTGTCATTAAATCATAGACTCCAATGCAACATAAGTCATACTCATATTCTCCTAACTCTTCTATACCACCAAATACATTTCATCTAGAAAGATCATCATCCTTCACTCTGAACTCAATTCATGTACCATCTATTTTTGTGTTTTATTGGTTAAGTAATCATCAACACTAGATCCCTTCCAGACAATAAATGTTAGTTCAAAATCAAAAGACTTCATATTCTCAACCGATATCTGCTACCAGAGATTCGAATCATGTTGTGTTAATATATAATTTTAGTGCTTGTGATCTGTATAGATTGTAAAATTTTCTCCCAAATGATTATGTCACCAATTATTAAGATCATAGACCACTATTACTAACTCTAGGTCATGTATAGGGTAATTTCATTAATGGGGCCTTAACAACTGGGAAACCTATGCCAAAACTCACTCTCCCTACATCATCACATCACTATGTGTTGTCCCAAAAGTTTCACAATAATCTGTATAATCCTCACTGGACTTAGGTGGGATTAAAAAGGGTTTTGATGTTATGTGTTTTTTCAGCTCCGGAATAGATCTCTCAAAATCCTCTAACCAATCAAACATTATTCCATTTTTTCCATGCATGAAGATGAAACTTCCAAATGAAAAATATATAGGATTGATCTACTATAATATCCAATAAATCCCAAGAATATTCTGATATTGAAAAAATTATTGCACTACACCTATGAAACATCTTCCGGATCCATTAATGGGTCCACTGAAAAAACTTCGTCTGAGAAAATGTGCTGAAACAAGTGTAATGGGTCAATAAAATACTAACACTTAGATACCATGGCTTATAATTGATTCTCTCTAAGTGTACCCCTGATGATGCAATTATGTTTTCCATGATAATCATGAGTCTTAGAGTAAAACATAACTTCATCCAAAAACACCACCACAAACTAATCTTGATACAGATCAGAGATCCTATTTCTCAAAGCCAAAAAAACCACTGGTGAAATTTTTAACCCAAACAGAATTATTAAAAACTCATAAAGGTCGTACCATCTTCTAAAAGAAGTATATAGTATATCAGAAGTTTATACTCTCAACTAATGATACCTTCATATCAAATTGAACTTTGTGGACATAAAATCATCATTCAATTGGTAAAATATATCATTCATATGTGGAAGAGGATATCAGTTCTTCCCAATCATTTTGTTCAAATTCTTTTAGTCGACACAAAAATTTAACCTATTATCAGAATTATTTGAAAAAAAATATTGGATCCACATAATGATATACTAGGATAGATAAATCCATTATCTTCTAAATCAACCAACAATGTATTATGTTTTTGAAGCTCAGTCAGTGCAATTATTTATGATTGAATAGATACTAGCTCATCCCATGTGATGAGCTCAATAGATAATTATACATATCTCTAAGGTGGTATCCCTAAGAAGACTACATGAAAGACATCCTAAAATAGTTCCACTATTGGTGGAATGACATCTTCTTTAACACCACCATCATCCAAATATAGACTAGAAACATGCGTAGTGAGCTCTGCTAATTTTTGAGTGATTGGACCTAATCATCCTACATGGATTTCCCACCCTCCATGATGAATATGATGGTAACACTTAGGAGACTCAAAGGTAATCTCTTATGGTAACAATTAATATTTTCTCCGTAGGTGTCTAGGTAGTTCATCCGTATAATCATTTAGAAGACCGTCATATCAAGAAAATACAAATCCCATTGGAAATGATATTACATGACCTATAGGGAACATCCCTTGTAAAGACAAATATCTATAGACTGAACTCTCAACTATATATTTATATTCATTACCCCACTCACCAAATCCACCTTCAGTATCAAACTATCAAAAAATTATATAGATATAAAGAAATTTGGGGCACTAGTACCAAACAAGGCACTAAATAATATATAAACTACATGAATAAAACCAATCACTTCCAGTTAGATAGCCTCGCTATCCACATGTGTTGGATGTTTGGAATATAACTATTTTTCCCCTCTTCCTAGTGTTCTTGCTTGACTCCCCAGAGTAGATGAACTCTACTGATCCTAGCACTCCTGTGTAGAAGCACCACATCAAATACCTATACCACCATGGCCAGTAGAATTCCAACTTCATGCCTGATATTGTGTTGAATATCCTCTTCCCATACTCTGACTCTTCTTGGCATTTCTTTCAGTATCAGTCTATCCCTACGACCAATAGAATATCTTTTGATATCCTATCTTTCAACAAGATCAACACTCTACTGGTGTTTGTGAATAGTGTCGACAGTAGTATCCCATTCGACCACACTGGAGAAAGATCAACCTATTAAGGTCATATACAACCAACACTCATGACTATGTACTCTTCTTCCAACCTTCTTGAAAAAATATATACTAACGACAATTCCTTCTTTGAAATTTCCCACCTCCTGATCATCTATTAACAATTAATTATAAATCCCCATAATCCTCAATCATGTTACCTTAAACTATGGGATCCTGTTCCAAAACATCATTAAACTTTTTTGGCTAGAATATATTCACCGAATAATTAATTTCACACTTATGTTCATTCAGAAAATTTTTCCCCTTAGATACCTCATCTCCTGCTGACATTGGATCTCAGAATTTCATATATTTGTAGTATCTATCATAGTCCATATCCATCACTCACCCATGTGTCAGATTCATGAACATAGCATCTTTATCTAGTCTCATATTTTCTGGATAAAAGTGTTACAATAACCTCTCCAAGAATTTCTTCCATAACATATTGTCAGTCTGTCCAGTTCATACCTAAATATCCCATGAGTACATCACTGATCAACATAGCATATAAAAATCCCACATAAACATCATCTCCGTTGGAGTATCTAAATGTCATGTATTGTGTCTATGGACTGAACCCATAAGTCCACTCCCTAAGGTCTACCCTCTCTAGTAAAAGATTTATGGGGATACAACTGAAACTCCCTTATCAACTCAAACATACATTCCACAACTCTCTCTAGGTATTATTACATGAATTGAATGAAGTGGTCAGTGTTCTATCATGAAATTTTCCCTTTATATTCAACTGTCTTGACTGGTTCCACATATTCCCAAACTATTAAATCATTCCTAGGAAATTTCCTTAGTTGTCCACACAACGATCATCGTAGAGGCATACTCTCTATAATTCAAAAAACATATAGAAAGTCTCATAACACAACCATATAATAGTTATATAAGTGTAAATAATAACAATAGTTCACATCATTAATTTTCCCCCAAATCTCACCACAGGGTCAAACTAAAGCTCTATCACTACCCTTAAACATCCTACTCCTAGGTATTTGTTAACAAGTTATAACCAACATTCGCAATAAAATTTCTCATTTAGACACCAAATTATTCTCATTTAGCATAATTTTTTTAAAACCTTTTTCAATTCATGTTAGGGACTATTTTTATTTAAATCTCCGTAATAAAAAAACTAGTTCAAATTTAACCAATTTCCTATATTCCATTTTTGTATGGGTGCATAAAATAATGCATATAACAATAACCTAGAGTTTATAGAATAATGTATGAAAACTCAACTATCATGCCATTCTAATCCATAAATAAATACTAAAAATTATATGAAATAATAATCAAATCACCACAAAATTGTGTCTCCCATGGTGAAATAATAGTCAAATGTAATAGAAAACAACAACAAAAACAATCCCAGCCTGAGTAATTGGGATTTCCCCCATACATGGGAAATCAAGACACTTTCATGAGCTCATTTCTAAGCCCTAACTCTTCCTATTATTCTTTTTTAAGTTTCCCAAAATAGTAATACAATAGAAGAAGAAATAAAAATGGACCTTTGATACCACTTTGTAACATCCCATCCCAAGTGCCACATGAAGATGCCTCGAGTCGGTTTTGCACATGATTTCAAGCTTGCCTCCTCATATGATATATGTAATCGACTAGAATCAAGGGTCTGGTAACTCATTCATGGGGAGACTGTACCATCATTTCTCAGAGTATAACACCATAAAAAATAATGAAACAATTGTGGAATCATATATAAATAGAACAATACTCATGTCATAAGATAATCATACATGAAATACAATACTCAAATAAAAGGGAAAACATACTATTAAAATATAATTGACAAGTTTCTATAATGAAACTAAAAATAAATACACTAATACTCCCCAAGTAGATTCTGAACCTCGTTTTGTACCCTAATCAAAGATATATCCCAAATCATCAATCCATACTAGGGTATTTTCCCTTATCATGTCCTGCACCAATTTAATCTATTCAGATACCGATCAAGTAGCCCAAATAGGGAATCAGTACAACTTAGTAGGCCACCAAAAATGATGTATAAAACCAGTCTTGTCAAAAGATGGTGTAAGAAGTTCTATAAGAAATAAGTAAAATGCATAAATAACTAATTATGAAAATAACATTTATTCTTATCTTATTACATTAAATCCAGGGTTCCAAAGGATATGTGAAACCCAATACTAGCTTCGTTTAATGTTGTATCCTGAATTTCGCCATATTTAATATAATATTTTAATACCTACTTCATTATGAATCTTTTTGTATTCAAATGTGCTATGATATCTTCGTACCTGATTCGACCCATGCTAGATTTCAAATATTGTCATGTGAGGCCATAACATGGAGTTCCATTATTTAAAATCATTAATTTCACATTTATAAGACACATATACAAGGATACCAATATCAAAAACACAAGTATGATGACCATGTTACCATAAAAACTCTCCAATATAATGATTTTGTTCCCACTCTATTACTGGTAATTATAATTACTATGTTACCAAATATAATTATCGTTTAAATGACCATGTTCCCATTCTATTAATCCTAAGTATGATGACCATGTTAACATTTGTACATATCAATGTTGAATGACCATGTTCCCATTTATTCAAAAATAATTAATTCATAAATCATTATCAACGTTGATCCAATTACTAATTAATAATTAGTGAAATACAAAAAATCCATTAGCTAACTCAAAAATTAACTACACATTTCAATCATCATTAAAAAATTAAATGAATTTATTAATCTATTTAAAAATTCATTTCCCAATAAATAATCTTTTCATAATTATTTATCACATTATATATATCAACTCGTCATAATTAATCTCCCAATTAATTATCTAGATCATAATATCAAGGCATATAATTAATTCATAATTAATTATCTCAGCTTAACCAATTAAATATCTCATTATTAATCTACTAATTAATTATCTAGATTAAAATACCTAAATCATGTAATCAAATTACGAAATTAATTATATAATATGGAATCCCATTATTATCATTATTAATTCCTCAACTAATAATTTAATTCAATAATGATTCGATAAATCAATAGGTCATCATAAATAACATAATTTAAGAAAAAAATTCTAAAGGATGCTATATATTCTAAAATTTTTTATATAATTATCAAATCCATGAGTATGGGAATCAAATTTTAGACTAACTACATCAATTATTTGATGGACGTCTGCTTAATAAAAATCCCAAAAATCCGAGCATCACAATGATGTATATCTAAATTCCAAAAATAAATCCATAAATGATGATCAATTATGTAAAAATCTTATCAATATAGATCTAGATATAAAATCCAATATCAATATTTCAATTATTGGGTTTTTATGTAAAAAAAAATACAGAATAGAATCCTCCAAAATATCATGAAAATTTAAAGGATATGTATAGGGATGATATACACTTATAGAGAAAAGAGTATATCATAGATTTTGGATTTGGATCTTGATGAATGGAGGTCGATGGCCCTAGAACCCCTCTATAAATATATGGGGTCTACCAAATTTGTCTGATCCCAATAAATTTTTGAATAAAATGATTTTTTGGGGGATTGAGGTATTTTGAAACTTATTTTGAGGGGAATGAAATGGTGCTCATAGTTTCTTGGGGAGGGGTGTGCAGTTAGGAAAACTGTGCTCCAACTGTGAGGACATCATGATCCGGGGTTGCACGCTTTCTTGGGTTTGGGTGCATGGTTTCTCAAATCTTGTATTCTCTATATAAACCTCACTTCCGAGGTTTACGTAGTTAGCTAGGTTGGGTGCACAGTTTATCCTAATTAGTATCCAATCATGCACATGCCCCTTTTTCTAAAAATTTCATAAAAACTCTACCCAAACAAACCCCAAGTCATAACAACCAACAAAGTTACATAAAAATTCATGATAACTACACTAATTGTAGTTTGATATATCTTTAGAAAATATTGGTATTATACATATATTCTGGTATAATTATATCAAAATGTTATAAATTAGAATAATGAAACAACTGAATGACTGAAAGTAATAATTATAATACCACATTTGGAAGAAGAGGTAGTTGAGGAATAACATTACTAAGAAGTTACATTGATTTATATCTATGATTAGAATAAAAATGAGTATAATTTACATTGATTTAGTAAAGTAAAAAATAGAAATTATTGATGGGAAAAAAATTTCTTTTTATTATTTTATCTTACTAACCATAATTAATAGACAATATTAAGACATCAAAAAATGTTATGGGATTAAAAATTATAATTAATGACATGAATGATTGTATATTGAAAGAAATAAAATATGAATATTGTTTTTATATGTTTGGAATTAAATTATATTTACAATCTATACCTGAGTGGAAGAGAAAATTGTTGGATTAATCTCATATCACAAATATATCCATCAAGAATACTAGTTCCAAGAATTATAATTATATAAAAGGAACTTGTAGTGGGAAAACATGAAGTTATAAATTGAAAAATATTTGTTTATTTTGTTGGTACACTAATAAATAATGTTATAGAGACAAATTTAAAAGGTTATCACAAAAAAAATTTATATTCCATTGTGGATGTACTGTACTATAATAATAGACTTTGATACAATACTAGCTATGAAATTTATGAAATAAATTATATGTTGGTATTTATATATTGACCTGAATTGTATGGAAATGACTAATTAATAAGTTGGTATCAACACCTATATTCCATTAACTGATTTATATAAATGTATCTATGAGGAATTTTGAGAATTATTATAATTTTATATTATCATAACAATTTATCACATATAACTTTTGGATTAGTCATATAATGTCTTAAAAAAATGAGGGGTATTTTAGCATCCCATATGATCATAAAATATATAGTATTTATGAAGCAATCATCCCCACATTAAAAGAAATTGTAAGGTCTCGCTCACTTAACATCTAATGATTTTTGGACTAGTAATAACCCTTGGTGACATTTTTATACAATAATATCATCCATTCAACAATTAAATTGTAACTATATGATTTTTTATGTAAAAAATGTTATGCTCAAAATGGATGGTATGAATTTGGGTAATATAGGTTATATTTCCAAGAACACAACAAAGGGGAAACTAATAAGTTGAGTGTTACTTGGATCATATATATATGTATAATTTCATATATAAAATTCAAATTGAAAATATTATGAAGGGATTTGAATTCTATTCAGGAGGTCATTTCTTGTTGAATGTATCAGGTTGAATGTGAGTTATAAGGGTTAGAACATAGGGAAATTTGTGTCAATGTTTCTCTAATACATCTGAAATTATTAAAATAATAAGATATTAGGATTGTATTTTAGACCCCCCCCAATATCAAATAATTTTTTAGTATATCTTGTCACTATGTTATGGTTGTAAATTCCACCCCCAAACAATTTATTTTACCATAGTGGATACATAAGTAGAGCCTAACATTTTATATAATGAGTATCCTATCCAAAATATTGCACTAGAATGAATGTGTTTTGGAATTGACTAGTCTGACTTGAGAATTTTATTTGGGTCAATCACAAGTAAGAAGAAGCAACAAGGGGTCTTGAAGAACCAAAGATAAAGAACTAACATATTCTTTCCATGATTTTTTACAACAAATTTTGTGTAAGAATATATTTTAATAGATAAGAAGTTTGATCAAAGATTCAACTAAATTACTTTTACTATAATTTATTTTTTTTCAATTTAATTTAATATTTCATAGATTAATTTATATTTATCAATTTATAGAGAAAAATTACCCACATATATCTTATAATTCTATCATTTTTACTAAAAATATGTTTCAAATTTCATATTCCAAATGTGAGATATTGTAATAAACAATTAATTTTTTTTAATAATTAAATTTCACATGGATATAAAATTATTTTCATAAAAAGGACTATTTTTTAAATCCTCACATTAAAATTATCCAATAGTAAATTTTTTTAAAAAAAATGAGATAGTAAAAGTTTAGGGTAAAATGAAAAATTCATTTTGAATATATGGTATAAATTATGATTTCATGATGACTTAAAATGATGTATTAATTAATATAAATTATTTTTGGAAAAAAATAGGTTAATTAACTAAAACAATATAGATTAAAGTAATAATATTATTTTTCTAAACCAAAAATAAAATAATGCCAATTATAATGTATATTTTTTAATTTTCAAATAAATTTATTGTGAATAGTTATATTATCCATATAAAAAATAATTTAATATAAATGATTTTAAAACCGTACAATATTTAAATTATTTAAATCATAAAAAAATCAATAGATTCTAAATTTTGATGCTATAAATTATGGAAAGGTCAATGGTTTGATAATTTTTTTAGCCTGATGAGGAAAGACAATTATAATACAATAATTAAAATGTAACAATTTTTTTCCTATAAACACACCCCCATTCGATAAAACCTCTCCACTATAAACTCATCTATCATTGATTATATGGTGTTCAAAATCTGAACTATTAGACACTAGTGTGAATAAACATAGCCATTTCATTAAGTATTTTAAAAAAACTAATTTGATGAAATTTATATAACAATAATTATAATATCAATAAAATATATCGTGTATCTTACACAATAAGTACCATTTAGTTTTAGTATTTTATAGAGTTTGGAAAAATTCTTCTCTCACTAAACACATTTATTTACCATACATTATACATTATTAAAATTAAACAAAAAATTCCTTATTCTACCATATGTAATCATAATATCCCACAATATTCTATACACATCTTAACCTTTTAAACAAATCATATCTAATACTCCTCACAGTAACATGGTAAAGACAACTGTAAAAGATAATATCTTGAGTTTTAGCGATGATTTTTCTATATTTGATATTGTCAGTTAATAAATATAATTAAATAAATTTTAAGGTAAAATTAACTTTCTTAGTATATTTAACTTATCACATGAGAATAAAATAAATCCATGTATGATATAAAAATTTAAATAATTCCATGGCTGATAATAAATGATTTTATGGTCATTAAATGCGTAATGTAAGGAGAAATAATTATATTGTTAAGGCCTCAACTATCAAATTGCCATTAAACTATGACTGCAACCAATACTTTACTCTTATAATCATGACCACCCCAAGTATATTATTAATAAATTCTCAATGAAAACTAAGAAATTAATTTTAAAATTATAATTTTATCTGTGAAATTATTCTTACAATATAGACAATAGTGAGCAAATTATTCATATGATTGTGATAATATTGACGAAATTATTCTTACCATAACGAATACATCCAATAAATTATTCTATAAATAATTATTTTTCCTATGAAATTATTCTTACAATCATTATAGAAACTAAGACATTCATTAAACCATTATAACCAAACTCAAGATGTCAATAAAAAATGGATTGGATTACACAAAATAGACATACGCTTTCGTCTTATGAGACATATTAATGCATCATGGGGATATAAAATTTATATCACCAATCACAAAGAAATATTAAATTATTTAAATAAATATTAATTTATTAATCTAATTAATACTCAGGATTTCCATTCCAATCAATTAATAGTGTATTGAAATAATGATCATTTGAGGTTTCATTACATTTCCTTGTAAATGTTTTTGAATAACATGATCATAGATAACCTATAGAAGTTGGTGGTATGTATCATTATATATAACATTAGTGAAACATATAATTATGTTAATGATTATAAAATATATTAAAATTCATTTAAATGAATATTATAAATTTATGAGGACAATGATGAAGAAATGCATATTTAATTTTTTATAATTTTTTTAGAAAAAAGTATTCAACAATGTGAATAAAAAATTATATGTAAAATTATGATGTTCTTGAGAGGAATATTCATAATGAAAATTAATTAATAAAGAAGAAAATTTAATAATTGTGAAATTTTTTTAAAAAAAATCTCCTTTAACGTTAAATAAATAATGATAAATTTTATAGAAATTGTATTCACAAGTTTTTTTAAATCTTAATTCCAAGGTGAAGCCTATAACTAGATTTATATAAATGATTTAGAAAGTGAAAAAAAATTGATTAAATTTTATTTAGAAAATAAAATTATGATTGAAAGAAAAAATATCAAATAATAAATTGAGAATCATTTTTAATATTTTATAATGCAAATATTGGTACCCATATTATAAAATAGATTATAAATGATTCAATTAAATGAATATAAATATAAATAAGAGTCTCACATGGGGTAAAACATATTTTCGTTTCTAAATTTGAAAGGGAAAATTTTTTAATGGATGGTATAGATATGAATGAAAAAAACAATAATTAAGATTAAGATAAATCTATATAATATTGTATTTTAATTAGGGTGGAATCCATCAATGAAAGTTAATTGACAAAAATGTCCTTTAAAATTGAGATTTTGAATTAGAAATGTAAATCCTTAGAAAAATTAGATGAAATGTATTATAATTCAATATTATGTTATATTATACACATATTATAAAATTCATGTATAATTATCATAACACATTTAATAGATATTTAATTAGAAAGAAAACCCATACTTCTTGTGTACATTATTAGTTAAATTATTTTAAAGGTGATAACCTAAAATGTATTATTAAATTACCTAAATATAACGATAATCATGGTAAAATATTTCAAGTAGGTAGTATATTAATAATATAAATGATCATTTTTGTATAATGTGAAACATATCTTGATGAGGGAAACATTGATATGGGAGAAAACTATGAAATCTATTTTATATAAATCAAATGAACTTCAAAGAGGAAAACTTCTTTTTAAAATTTAAATTTTAGTGATATATTTATTATCATCAAATAATATTTTAAAAAATTACTATTTAGAAGAAAAAAATAAAACAACTGTTGAATATAGAATATGTATTATAAAATGATAATTTTGATCGGAAAACTTACCATAATTATTGAAATTAATGATAGAACATTTACCCATAATATAATAACCATATACAAAGTAATAACTATTTTTACAACATAATAAATATATATTATCTTTAGTTTTGTAAAATTATAATAATTGATTATAAATTCATTAGTTAGTCGTTAATTATGTTCATAATTTAATATTAGTAATCATGATTGTTTTTTAAGAGTTTAATATTGGTGATATCGAATCACATTCCAATAACAAAAATAATTCATTTCAAAATAATAAAATGTACTTGAATATATGTTCAGGATAAATGATAATTTTATAATTTGATCCATTGATTGTTTTAGTTTGTATTAATGAATATGAATGTGTTGGTGATCTTCCTTCAATTAATTTATTGCTATAAATGGTTTACATAAAAATAATAACATCTTTTTCACCGTTATATAGTATGAAATATTCTATAATATACTATCTAGAATCATATTTGACCATAAAATTATTTAAACAACCATCTATTAAAAAATTATTGAAAAAGGGAAGACATCTTTAATATAAAAAGTACTTTGTATGCATGAATATAAACTTTTCTCAAATTTTATATGATAGAATGATAGTAATGTAGATAATTATTTATATTTATAGAATAATAATATAAGATATAGGACATCAATGAGGTATTTAATTTTTAAAATTTATCATTGAATACATTCAATATTGTTAATAAAATGTTTTTGGTGTTGATGTTGAGGCTTTAGGGTGTTCTGGGGGTTCAGAAAATGAAAGAAGGGAAAATTTGACATCTATTTAATGTTGCATAATTGGTGAATGGTAAGTAGTAATTGTGATACAAAAATATGAATTCATGGATAAGTGGACCAAGGTTTAATAAAAAATTCAAAGGGTAATGGAAAAATATACATTATTTCACAGTTCCAACCTACATGGTCTGAGAATATTTTGTCAAAATATGTGGGATCTGCAAGTAACCATGTGGCCAAAAAACATGTTTTACAATGGGTGGAACATAATTTAGCCAACAATGTGGCCAAACTCTGTCCCTATAAAATATTTTTTTTACCAATTACTTCCAACAGTATTTTAGTGATCAAACACTATATTCTCCTCCAAGATTCATATTATAGCTCTAGTGAAGATCCATAACTACCCAAGCTTCCCAACAATCAATCTCTATCATTTCTAGGTCGTTTGGAGTTTCATTGGTTGTGAATCAATGATGTAGGTAAGTATAACAGTCATATTTCATCTCTTATTTCTAATTAGGGAATTTATAACCATTATTATTCTTTCAAATTCCTAAAACCCACTTTTCCAATAGATCATATGTTGTGGATCTGAGTGGTATTTTAATTCAAATCAATAGCTAGGGTTAAGATAGATTTTTTCTTCGTAATCTTGGTAGGTGTTCTATAAGTTATATCTTAGTATATTTAGGTTCATGTGGTTTTTATTAGTGTTTTAAAATTTACTACAAGGTTTTCCTTAGAAAAATTTGAAATTTATTAGGGAAATGTTTAATCAACCCCCTCAATATTCTCGTGGGATCCATTGAGGTTGATTTTTTTGGATTAAGTGCTACCCATTGGTTATTCCAGTTATTTAATATGTAAAATGTATGTTTAGTTGTATAGTTGAATTTTTATGACATATATTCCATCATAAAAAATGTTGAAATTTTAGCTTGGATTCGTTATGGTGTCAAACTAAGGATATATTCCTCTAACAGTTGTATTGGATGAGACAACATAGATAGATGCTTCAAGGTATGTTTGATGTAATTTTTGTGAAATTATTACCTAGGTGGGATAGGGAACTATATGTTTCCCTTATTCATAGAGTTTCCTATCATAGTCTATGTTCTAATAAATGATTTTTAAGAACTTGTAGTACATATTATATGAATGGACTAAGTAAGCATTGTAGACTAATGGGATTGGTTCACCATTTTCAAATCATTTTTTATTTTGTGTATGGATACAATATCTTTCATAGACTGTAAATTTTGTAGAATCCCTTGTTTGTGTCTTATTGAGTTATAATCACACCCTTCTTGGGATGTCATTGGGTACTCGATAATATTTCATGGTTATAGCCCAAGATAAGGGAAAATGAACAATGTTATAGGGTTGACTTGGAACTTTAGATGGGCATGGAGGAGGGTACCAGACTAGGGGTCGATACACATTTTTTGAATTATTCAGTTTTCCTTTATTTTGGGTTTTCATTACACTTGGAAATACATGACATGGAATGAAATATTAACCAATTGGTGTGGGATTGTATTTAGTGTTAAGAAATAGTTAGAAATGCATTATTATTGTTTATTATTTATTGTTTTTCTTATTTAATATTTTAGTTATTTTGAAGAATCTGATATAGAGTATATTATCCACACATGACCTATTATACTATTGTACTTTTCAATAGCCACTGGAGTATTCGAAAGCATACAAGATATCGTGTGGATAATCAGCTTGAGGAACCAGTTTAGTGGCCTCCAATTTGGGAACATTACAATGTGGTATCAGAACTATTCTTTTCTATGATCTTACTATTTATGAAAAGGTATAAGTGAGATTTGGATGTGTTGGGTCATAGAAATGATCCCATTAATGGGATCAGCTTACCATGTATGTGGTAAATCACACATTCCATGGGTGGTGTTATTTTTCTAGATATGTGTTTATACTGTTCAATGATATTTCACCATTTGGGGGATTCATTTATCGAGTGAAGTGGCTATTTGAGGATATTTTTCTCATGGATGGAATGGTTTGAATTTTTTAATTAATGCATCATTTTAGACACCTAGGGTTATGGATGTCATGACTCATGATAGGTATACATAGGGAGGGTTCATGGGTCGATAAGGATAGAATTCACTTCACGTTATATGAAAAAACAAAAATATTTTATGTCTCATATAGACGATTAAAATGAAAACAATTTATTGAAATTAGAAATAATGGTTAAATAGTAGTTCCTAATAAAATGAATAAATGGGATAAAGATTTATGGTAATGAGTTTTAATAATGGAGAGGTGTCTAAAAATAGAATATTTTTATTGTGAAAGTGAGAGCTATTAAAAAGAACATAATGGAAAGGGCATGTTTTTTTCTGAGTTGGTTTTCCATATGTTGACCAAGGACCATGAACGAGAAGGATAAGAATAGTTTTAGAAGTTTGGTGATATCTTTCACGTTGTTTTATGTGTAATGGGTCGTCTATGTCTAGCACTGATACTTACTTCATGAAATTTTTTGATTTTTTTCTATGTTATCTAATATGTGTTTTTTTTATTGTAGGAATATTCAACCATGAAGTCATGTGGTGGTTGGGAGACAAGAGTATATCTCCAAGAATGATCATAATGAATTAGAGAAAAGAAACACAGTGATTCAGGGTAATAGGGCATAGAATCATCTCTTTTATAACATTACTAATTTTATCCATATGATGGATGTGGACCTAGGTAGGTCGTGTCAAGTATGTTTGAGCTAACTATGAGTTTTAGCTACCGCACCCTTAGGGTTTTTCTATATAGGGTGAACCCAAGGAATCCATGATCTAGATTGAGGTCATATCTATGATATTAGAGCACTTAGAGACTTGTCCTGAGAATACAGTTCAGTTGGTGTCTTACATACTATGAGGGATGTAATAGTAATGGTGGGTCATCATGGTTCACTCGGAGTAGGTATAAGTAATGTTATGGAAGGGTTTCCCAAAAATAACTCTATAAAATTTGAATCTAGGGACCATTATATAGTATTAATATATTTTTTTCATTTTTACTCTAGGTATAGTAAAATTGATGAATCATGTTGGCCGCTTCACTGACATGAAGTGATTCTTCCCAGAACTGACAGTATGTGTGTCCACTATAACTAGAAATGTATAGTATGTACACAAAAATGATATCTTTTCTCAAGTGGTATATTTAGCTTAAATATTTTTTTTATGTGGTGGATTAATATCATATTTATATAGTAAATATCAAGGGGGATTCTTGTGTTGGTAATGAATTTCTTTTTGGGTGATTCGGTGGTACATGTTCCAATGGTAGAAATCAATGCTTCGGGAGTTTCCACTTGGGCAGTGGTGGATAGAGTATTCAGAAGAGGGAACCAGCCTCTCAATGTTGTGATAAAGTTTTTTACAATCAGTGTGGTTAGTCGGGACACAGGTGATGGTGTTGTTCCTGATGTTTGGTTGAGTTCCATGTATTTTTAAATTTGGGGAATTTTTATAAGTTTTATAGGAACCCTCATCGAGTTTTTGATGATGAGGGATCATTTCTAGTTTAGGTTGAAGGCTGGGGGTCAGTTACCCCATATCAGGCCGAAAACTGGAGCTCTACCGGCCATATAGGTCAGGGTTGTGGACATGGTGCTCTTGGATAAAGGAATCCTTATCCATAGTGCATTGAAACACCATGAATTCAGATTGAATCCCAGAGAAAAGGGATATATTGACATCATACTATTTATCAAGTAGAGGGGGTAGTGATGTTGGACCATCAACCATTGGAGGTATGATTCTTTTTGTTCCACTCTTGATATAGTTTTTTCCGATATAATATCCTTTCATTATTTTAACTCTACTTAGTTTATTGTTTGTTTTCCATAATAGAGTTAATTATGTGTTGATTGATATTGCATGACACACTACTGGGTGTATGAGAAGAAAATATATGGCAGTTAAAGGAGTGTTTCATTATGTTTAGTGGGTACCATTTTCTATAGGACATATTGGGGATTAAAATTTCAAGTACTAATATACTTTCAGAGGTGGATTGGATAGTGAATTACTATGATGTTATTTATTGACACTTTCATATGTTAATTATAACATCTAATGAGGGAGACACTTATGAATACCGCAGGGTGTGGAATATCTGAACCTTCCATGAAGGTCAAGTTTTCCAGCATTTGGGACAACTCACTGCCAAAGTGGATTGCCTGGTGGTATATGATCGGGTAGTATTGATTATTATCATTACTTCTATGGTGGATTAGTTTCATGCTGTTTTTCATGAAAAAATATTGGGTATTACACTTGAGAATGAGGATCATTTCATGATAGATTTTCTACCAGGAGAAGATCCAATTTTTATACCTCGATATAGAATGTAACTTGAAGAACTCAAAGAACCTAAAACTCAATTGGAGGAACTACAAAATAATGGGTTCATTCACCAGAGCACATCATTACTAGGATCTCCAGTGTTGTTTTCCATGAAGGCTGATAGATCCTTGATATGGTGAGTTGATTATAGGATGTTTAATTAGATAATAGTTATGAAGCAATGAAGACATCAATCAACCGATGATATATTTAACAAAATAACGGGTTCTTCTATGTTCTCTAAGGACGATTATAGATCATGATATCAGCTACTGATGGTGAGATATTCTAATATACTAGTTATTGATTTCAAGAATAGGTATGGTTTATATGATGATATTGTGATTTTTTTTAGGTTACGAAATATAGAAAAAAAATTGCCACTAATAATCTTTCACCTATATTAAGATTAGATTGAATGTGTCTTTTTTTATGACATTTATTTGTTCTCTAAGAGATGGGAAAATTATTCCCAATATCATGGAATCATCTTGTTTAAACTAATATATCATATTTTATATACCAAGGTAAACAAGTGTCATTTTTGTGTTGACATGGTACATTTCCTGGGTCAAATCATCTCTAAGAAGTGTATTTTTGTGCAACCATATTTTTTTGAAAGTTATGGTATATTTGGAGAATCCTAATTTTTTTATCTATGATGTATTTTTTGTATAGAGTAATATTAATAGAGATTCATGAAGGACTATTCCCATTTGGCATCACCACATTTATGCTTGACCGATATGGGAAGCATGTTTGAGTGTTCTAGGGAATGTGAGAATTCCATCTAGATTTTAATGAAGCTTCTAAGTTCATCACTAATTTTTATATTACATAATCCATGTGCGTAGTATACATTTTTCTTATGATGCATCATTTTTTTGACTTGGGGTAGTTTATATTTAAGATGACTTGGTCATGGTATATAGATCACTTTAGATGTGTCCCCATGAAAAAAAATTCCAACTGATGATCATGAGTTGGTCAAAGTGGTTTATACCAAATTGTTTTTGCTGATTTACACATTGGGTGAGAGGTTTACATTTTAAATCAATCATAAAAGTCTTATATACATATTCTCTCAGTGTGATTTTAATATTTGTAAATAAATATGGCTCGAGTATATTAAATAATTATATTTTGTGCAGTTATAAATTTTGAGAAACAGAAACAGTTTTGTAGATTCCTTTAGCAAAATGACTCAAAATTAGAAGGTTTATTAATATAGCATAGAGAAGTGTATGATGGATTTGTTTGTTGAGTTACATAGTAGGTGTATGATGGGTAAGGGAAGATGATAATTCTATACATGGGAGATGATTACCCACATATTAGTTTGATTAAGGATATGTAATATGAGTATAATAGGTGTATGGAATTATGGGAAAGTATTGAATTTTGGGATCCACCTTCTGGTTAGTCAGTTGGTGACGATGTGATATTTTATGTATGTGGCCATGTTGTCGTGCCAACTAATATGTGAGAAGATTTGGTTCATGAGTTTTATTATTTGAGGTTGGTAGTGCATATAGCCTTGAAATAAATGTATTTTCATATTTATAGACACTATTGGTAGCTAGAGATGAAAAGATAGGTTACTATTTTTGGGACATGATACCACACTTGTCAGTAGGTGGAGGCTTAGAATTGGAAACTATGTGGATTCTTATATCCATTTCACATTAAGAAACAGAAACTGATTTAATTGATAATGTATTTTTTGGGATTATGTTCTTATTAGAATGATGTGGTATGTCTTGTGGTAGATTAGTTGACCATGGTGTCATATTTCATAACAATACATTAGACATTCACTATTGATTAGTTGGTAAAGATGTTCGTTAAGGGGATTTTTTTTCATGCGGTGATGTAAATTATAAATCTAAATCAGGATACACATTTTACTACAAACTTATAGTCAGGGATACGAAAACCCCTTAGTTTCCATTTTTTGAGTTTCATATTCCACCCATAGATAGATGGGTAGTCACAGTATAATATATTGATGATAGGGGACATATAGATGGATTATATCTTGAATTTTTGTGGATTGTGTGAAAATAATATGATTATCATTTAGTTGAACTATAAAAATGTTTAGGAGGTGATGATGCAGACAACAACGTATGAGGCGATCTACAAAAGGCTATATAGATCCTCATTTATCTTGATGGATGCTGGGGAGTCATAGTTATTCGAGTTGAGTATCATGTAAGAGATATCAAAATAGGTTTAGTTTGTTAGAAATCATATAGTTATGGATCATAGTAGGAAAAAGTCATATCATATCATCATTGTAGGACTCTTGAATTTATGGTCGTTAATCATGTGTTTCTTCAAGTGTGACTGAGATTGGGTCAAATATGGATTTAGAAAAGAGGAAATTTGGAACCCATGTATGTGAGACTGTTTGAGATAGTGGAGAATATTGGAATGGGTTCATACAGATTCTCTCATTCACTATGGTATAGTGGTTTTCATGATGATTTTAATGTGTAACAACATTTAAAGTGTCACCCAAACATGTATCATATAATTTATACTGTTGATGTTGATATTGATTTTGATTCATCCAATAAGGAGTGTTAGGTTACTATTGAGGATCAAATAAAGATAGTATTTTGAGGAGTGACTATGCCTTTGGTTAGGGTTTTTTGATTTCATAGTAATGTTTAGGAAGAATTTTGGGAAAGGATTTTGTATATATGGGCCTACTGTCTTGATATCTTTACTATAAAATCTCTATGATGCTTTGTAAGATCATCTTGATGACGTTTCATTATAAGGTGGGTATTTTTTATGATAATGGACATCTTTGAGGTGTGTCCTTGTTAAAATTTATATTTTTATACCATTAATATGGATAATGAAAAGCTTTCGGATACTATATGGAGTCTTGAGATTGTTCTTGGTGTATGGGAAATGAAATTAGTGGAAATTATCTTTTAGTGAATGTTTCATAGTTGGTGAAGAGTTTGTAGTAGCTTTGTACCCAAATTGTTCATTCATGGACAAGGGGTGCATTGTTTTAAGAAACCATGCATTGGGTAAAAAAATGTGTGGGATGGGATGGAGCCATCCTTCACTATTTGAACACTATTTTTCAAACTGTAAAATATCCCTAGGTAACTATCCATCCTAGCCCAATCTTGGATAGAGAGTGGAACATGTTTGTTACATTATTTCTCTAAACATGTCTCTAATATATACTCCACATTAAAATTGTGATATTATTAATTTCAACCTTTTGTGTTTAAGTGATATAACTCTAGATTTAACTACATTCTTACACTTTATTCCCATGTAATGAATCGAAACACTTAAAGCATCCAAAGTTTAAATCTCCTTCATTTAGTCCTATTTGGTGCACTATTGGTTTTAAATTGATGTAATGTGTAAGTCTAATAATCCAATTTCTTTTCTACTTAATAAATGGTCTTTTGTATCCATAAATCTTCTTTAGAATCCCTAAAAAACACTTTCTCCATAGGATCAAAGGTTGGGGATTTGAGTTTTGTCTAAATAGGTATCAAAGGACATGGTTATGGAGTAATCATATTCAAAATAATCGTAAGTGTTCTATAAGTTATATCCTATAATCTTGTTGTTTATTTTTGTGCATATGGTTTTAATTAGTATTTTTGTGTTTTCAAAATAGATTGCCTTGGTAGAAATAAAAATTTGATTGGATGAATGATTTATTTAATACCATATGATCCCTCTGGATAGGGTTGAGGTGGATTTGACTAGGTAACAGTATACCCATGGGGTGTGCAGCTTCATGAACATGTATATTAACATGAAAAGTGTATAATTGAATTATTTTGACATAGAACCTATAATAAATTTGATGACGTTTAAGTTTGGGTATGAAATAAAAATCATGGTTATTGTGTACGATGATACTCTGGAATGAGGGGTCGTTTGGTATAATACTTAATGGAAAATTGAGTTATTTATTATAAGAGATAATGATTATTCATTGGTTAAAGAATTTAAAATGATCATGGATAAATGGGATAAGGGATTAAATGATTTATGTATTTAATATAATATGAATTATAAATGTCATGTGTGTTGATTTAGAATGAATTTTTAATTGTTACATTTGGAATATTATTAATGAATACTACGAAATTGGATTTGTAATTAATGGGTTATTGAGTTGAGGTCGTACACCCATGGGTCAGGTTTGAATGATATTCTATACCCTACACCTAGAATTCATAGGCCAGGGAGTTAGACAAGGGATCTATACCCCTAATGATTTCATTGGATAATAATACCTAGATTGAGGCTCCAAGTTAAGTGTGACATGGTATTTGTGAATTTTATCACTAATTAGATGAAAGAATTGAATTATCCCATTATATATGGTATATTATTGTAATAGTCCATGGGTTAAGAAGTTAATTAACTAACAGATATTACAATTGATATAAATTGATAATGAAAAAGTTTCTTAATAATGGTACTCATTATAACTTTTTTATATTTTAATTCATTTTTTACATGGTTACTATATCATTCATAGACATGATATATTATAAACATTGTTAGTGGTATCCTACTGAGTAATTCTAACATAATGGTGAGGATTTCATTAGGTACCCAAGCAGATTCCAGGGTTATATGTCCGGAAAAGGGGAAAAGATATATGTATTGGATTGACATTGGCATGGGATGTTCATGGAGGAGAGACCATATATTGTATTGGGTCCCATTTATAGAATTTTTCATTTTGAATTTTTTTCATTTCATTACAGTTGGCATTACATGACATGACATGGAATATTTAACATTTTCTTAAACACTTATACCCAATTTTTTAAAACTCTGGATAATGATTTTTTAATGTATATTTTTTCCTCTGTTTTATATTTTATCGATGTTTTATACTTTGATAAAGAATTTATAGTCTCACAACATGACCTATAAGACCTTGGCTAGAAGTTAGAAACCTCTTCTGTATGGGGATGCATGCTTGAGTTAATGTAGACAATGGGCTCAGGGCACCAGTTTAGTGGCTTCCGGGAGGGGGATATACTTGAATATGTATTCCATGAAAACATATATTTATATATGTTGATTACATGACAGTTTTAGTTAGTAAATATTAATATAAAAATAGTGATGATCAGGTTTCATGTACTTTATTAATAGAAAATGAAATATCGTATAATGATAATTAATTTTATTCACAATTATATAATATGATATATTTTATAATATTCTATATACAATCATAATTGACTCTTAAATTATTTAAACAACCATCCATGAAATCAATATTTAAAAATGGATGACAACATTTATTGAGACGGTATTCAACACATATACATGTGGAACATTTTTAGTTTTCATATGCTGGAATGAATTGACACTAGATAAATATTTCTATTTAATGAATAAAAAAATGTAATAAATGTAATTGTTTTTAATTATATACATAACTAGAACTATCCATTTAGGGTTTATATTAAAAACAGAACATGTCCTCTCTCAAGGTTGTAGTCATCTTGTACGTACGGGTGATGTTTTCATTTTCCAAATGGTTGAGAGTAAGAATGATAATGATAATTCCATAAATGTAATGAATTTAAAATAAAATAATGGTAATAATTTTATTATATTCGTATGGATGAAGTATGTTTCAAGAAGGAATATAAAGAAGGAAAATGTTATGGGGTGACTACTACTCCTGTTGAGAAATTGAACATTATCTTTGGGACTTATATGTATTATAAAGAATATTATTTATTATTATAAGATGATTATTATTAAAATGACAGATACTTATAATTGAGGTATAAATATAATGGGATATAGAATAATTATATGGCTATGTTTTTAATCAATAGGGTTTATGTTATCACTTATTATTTGTGAATATATAGTAATTTCCATCGAATTTAATGTTACTTAATGGTTAAAGATGGAATAACATATGTGTTATGCAAGTTTGGTTAATAAACAATAGTAGGGTATGTATTAATACATCTCCAAAATAAAAAAATTATTCTATTAGTTATATCACTAGTGTAAATATAAAATGATTGAAGCCACCTTGTTTTATGTTTCTAAACCAAATTATCTTTCATTACCTTTTTACAATCATAATTATTTTCTAAAAAAAATAATTGTTGGACCATACAAATTAATTTTTATGTCATAAATATAAATTTTTTATCAATTTTATATAAATTTATTTCTAAACATGATAAAATAATAAATTAAATTAAAACAACTAATGTGTTAGAGATTTTTTTTTTAACTAATTTTTTATACATTTAATAATTTTTTTATTTCCCATCAATTATTAATCATATGAGTATTCATATAATTTTTTATATTAAATCATATTCATATCATAAATGGTTTAGTTTTTTTCTTATTATAAAAATATATAATATATTTTCAAATAAAATGAATTTAAAATGTAATATCCAACATTTAGAGATTACATAGAAATTTTAAGAGGTATTTCTATTTTTTATTTGTTTATCAACTATATTTTAGTCTTTATAGTCAAACATAATTTCTAGATATTATGAATCTCAACAATGTTTGTTCCTTTTTTATCGACTCATTATTTTTTTTATGTTTTAGAGGAGTGATGAGGGCATACGAAAGTGTCTGGGTTTTATGGTAGTTATAGCCAAGAGATACCAGATAGCAATTGGTGAGCCAGTTTTTGGATGATATTTCAATTTTTCCCACTATGATCATCATATATCTAGTTTACTATTAATTTCTTGTATGTGGTATCATTAAACTTGAAAATTATCCGTCAACCTCTTGGGTTTTTATATATTAATGCCACTCCATTATGTTTTTTTTGTTTTTATGACTTAATCTCTCCATCCCATATCCTACCATACATTTACTTGGTTTGGATGAATTTATTTAGATTTATCATAGTTTAATAGTGGCACTACTTCCTTATCCTCAAATAATTAATCAATCCCTTATGTGCCAATTTTTGTTGGGATTATTATTTTTAGTTTCAAAAGAGATAATTCAACAAAGAATAGTGAATTCAAATGATTCTTATATAATTTGATGTTTCATAGGACCCCTATGATTACCCATGTCTTCACTATATAATAAAATGTTTTTCAATGGATTTATCCAGATGAAATATAACGAAATATGAATATAGATTTATTTATGGTATCTATAAAAATAGATGGTATAAAAATAATAAAAAATATGAAATATAGATAAAAAATATAAATATATTGAATATTGAATATATTAGTACATCAAAGAAAGTAAAAAAAAATTCATTCGAATAGAATTTATTTTTTAAAAGTATATTTTTTATGTGTAATATATTAAAGATTGTCTTTGATTACAAATGAATAGTTAACATATTAAAAAACATTCTCTAAAAAATAGTTCTTCATGATATTTTATGATTCTATTTTAATAGTATGTTAATGAACATTAGGATGTGAAATTTAAAAAAGGTGATATCATTTTTGGAAATATCATTTTTATTTTAGATTAATATTTAATTTTTATATTTTAGGAAAATAATTAATTTTTAGTAGAATAATTGAAATACTTATTTTAATAATTTTGTCACTTTTAAGAAATTATATTTTTATTTGAATACTTTGAAATATATTGAATTTATTTTATATAAAATAATATATTATGCAGATTTATTAGTATTGTTAAAATTAAATTTCTCATTTTAAACATATTATCAACATTATGAATGACTATATAAATAACTAAAGAAAAGATTCCATTTCAAACTTTTTTTAATTATTTAATCCATGATGATATGATTTTTTGGATTTCTTTTCTTGTTAAATAATAAATTTTCAATCATTATAAAAATTAAACTTGTTGGAAGAAATATAATTGATAATTATATCCTAGACATAAATCAAATCATTAGAAAAAAACATTCTCTAAAAATAAGTTTTTATGTGTTAAAGGATATTACATTAATGTTAATTTAAATATATAATGAAATTTAATTTGGTAATGTTATTCATAACATTTTTTACTAATTTACTTAATTTTTAGCCTTTTAAACATCATTTATTTTTATAAAATTTAGAGTATTGTGATTAATTATAATTTCTGTGATAATGCATAAAAAATTATTTTTAAAATGATTATTTTGTTAATTTCATGGAAATTATAGATAATAAATTAATATAAAATAATATTAATAATGAATATAATATTATTTGTTAAAAAATAAAATAATATTCCAATATTTATTTAATATTATTTTTATACTTTGAATGCTTATGAATCCATAACAATCAAAATGTAATTTTAATACTAATTTTTTTTTCTACATTTAATTTTTTGAATTTAAATATTATTTATATAATATTTACTAATTGAATTAGATTAAATAAATGAGTTATTTTTTTATATAATACAACAATTTTATTATATTATTTAGGTTGTGTTTGTAATAAAAATTAAATTTACATAGTTGAAAAAATAGGTAACCAATTATAAATGAAACAAATAAAATGTAAAGACATAGTCGTAAGAACCGTATAACACATTTAAAATGTGTTTTGAGACAAAATAGAATGACTTAATAAACATAAATACACCCCACACTCAATAATATAAAATATTTGGAACCATTTTCATATTAAAAATGACTTTAAATTATTGAAAAATGATTAGTGCTTTCAAAAGTGCTTGTTTTCTTTACAAATCAAAGGACAGCAGTAAACCCCTTAAAAGATATAAATATAATATTAATTAATCATTATAATTAAAAAATAATAATCACTCAACAAATATATTCCCCACATATAATCCCATATTCAATAATAGTCTTACTGATCCAATCAATTTCAGCGGAATAACCATTGGAATATTAAAGTCCACAACATGAGTGTAATCACCACTAAATCTTTTCTTAGTAATATGAATATTAAAATTTTCATATCAGCATAGTAATATAAGAAATTATAAATAATTAATATACTTATATGTTGTTATATTTTTTGTTTAACCCTTATTTATTCATTTTTACCCACATATAAATATTAACAACGTTAATGCATTGCACAGACTACTACCACAGTAAATATAAATTGTTTCTTTAAATACCATTATTAATTATATATTTTTATGGTGGTAATGAAAAATAATTATGAAACATATCATAATATATTTATAAAAAAATTTCATTTTAATATCCAGTAGCATCATGTCTCACATGTTTAGATACTGGGAACACTAATCATCCGTACATGCTGACTATCCCCTCCATAGTGGAATGTTTTTTCATCTATAAATTCATATATTATATAAAAATAATAAAATTGGGTTAAAAATCAATGAAAATCGTTATTACTCTTTTATACTGATATTATGTCATCATATACACTTCTTTACCTATACTCACCAATCTAGTTAATGTGTGTTCATGTTTTGGTGAGTTTAAACACATACATGAACTATATCATTTAATATGAATATATATAACAATGCGAATAAGATAAAAATTTATTATAATATATTAAAAAAATCATTATTAATATTTTTTTTTTGAATTATTATATTAATATATAAATTATTATTAATGAAAACTTTATGTTTTCTAAAAGTACAGAAATATTTTATTACAAATTCTATTTTAATATAACATAAAACAAATGTATAATGAAATAATAAACATTGAAAACAATAAAAGATATATTTTTTCTAACATTAATATATATTTCACTAATGAGTTTTTTATTAAACTATGGAAAATGATATCAAAATTATTAGACCTACAATATATATTAAAATTTATATAAACTCAACTTTGAGAAGAAATTATGATGATCATATAACTGAAAAGAATTAATAATTACTATGTATATAGGACTAAATATCATTGAATAATGTTCAGAAATAGTTACTTGAGTTTTTTATATTTATTATAAATTAGGTTAAATAACTTCTCTAAAAATTGATAGTAATGTTAAGCGGCTTAGTAACAAAAATTCATTTATTTATGGTATAAGATTGTATATTTGAAATTCAATTTAAAAGGTATTTTTTATATTATATTACCTTTCTAATTATACATAAATATTTTTTTCACAAATTTCATTTCCATGAATGTTTTTCTTTATATTTTTCAACAAAATTATGGATATTTATGGAAAGATACATGTTTCTATGAGTTCTAAAATGAAAAATAAAAAATACATTCTAAAATAATTTTTATTTTTATTTCATTAATAATATTCAAATGAAATATATATATGATTAAAATTTCATGTTGCATCCTATATTTTTTTTAATGTGAATTTTTTGTTTAAAATGTTATTTTTTAACATGATTTTGTCCTAGATGATATTTTATATCTTTGGGATGTTTTATGAAAATCGTGTTATCTACATAGGTTAATGTTGAAATGATTTTGAAATTTAGAGACCACCATTTTTATATTATAAGATTTTTTATTAGTAATGGTTGTTATTTTATGTGGACAAATATTATATTCAATATGATACTGGTATGAAATATATCTTTCTCTAATTAATTTGGTAATAATTTATACATCATAAGATAAAATTTAATTGGAATCGGTCGTATTGTACCTATGATCATGAAGGGTGTGTTGGATATAATTTATTTATTCTTTAAATTTTATGACTAAAAAGGTTTGAAGTTATCTGTGTGTAGAGATATAAAAAATCATGTGTTTATCATATTTTCAAATTCATTCATATAGTTTATCTCTACTGTTATATTCTTCATATTATTATTTTCTCCTTCAATGGTGAATGTTTTATCTTTTGATATTTTTGGAATAAAATTAACATTTATGGTTAACATTTATTCATTTATTATTCTTTTAAACTAGTTATTTTATTATTATTCATGATTTTCTAAATTATTGTGATATAAATGTTCTGGGCATTGTAATTGTATCCATTACTCAGCGTTGGTTCTCACACATAGTATTTTTATCCCTTTCTTTAGATTTAATGTGATTTAAGACACATCTAATTCACATTATTGTATTTAGATTATGTATAATTGGTTATAACTTTTGAAATATGTATTTTTATGTTTCATGTCTCATATACTGTAAAACATTATTTCTTTTGTTTATGATATTATTTTAAGATGTTATAATTAAACTATATTATAAATAATTTATTTTTGTATATTTATATTGGGTCACATTACCTTGTGTCATATAATGGATTAGTAACATTAGATATTAATATGGTAAAACCCAACAAACACGTTTATGATAACTTCATGATATTTTGGTAATGTGTTGATTATGTTTTATTACTATAAATAAATATCTATCTAGATAATACAAGTGTAAATGGTTTCTTTAAAGTTATATTTATGGTATTTAACAGAATATGTGTTGGAAGAGCTTAAATAATATATTATTATCATTCATGATGAATGTTTCCTTACTAAAATAAAATTCATACACTATAGGCAGAAATGCATTTGTTAATTCAAAATGTCAATATAGAATAATATTAAGGATTTAATTATAATGTTATCTAAAATGGTTAATAAAAATATTGTTGGTATATATTGATGGATAACCCAAATTGATACATGGGGAGTAATTAAGGGTGAATATTATAATTATTTTTGTGTTATTTTTTATTATATCAATGTTATATTCATTTTTATTTAACTTATCTTTATATCCCCACCCTAAAAATAACTATATATATTATATATAAATAATAAAATGTAATTAAGCTAACGATGGATTAAATAGACAATGTGGTCACTACCCAAATGATATGTGAACTTGAATTCAACATCTAATAGAAATTATTATTGGACTCTCTCATTTTTATAATGATAAGATGAATAATATAGGTCTCTCATATTCACCATGATTTGAGAATTATTTTATTGAAGAATTTATGTGTGGAGATATATAATACTTTAGAGTGAATTAAAAAATAATAATTGTGGAGTAATATAATAATGTTATGGAAATAATATTTTATATTCTTCAATGCTTAGAGCATGAGAAGATTTTTTTGGTTGTATATCAACTAGATGGTGGGGATGACCAATTGTATAATAACAATAGAAAGTCAATATAAATTGGTAAATTTTATTCTCAAAAGTGGGAGGAAATAAAGTTAATATTTCAAACTAAAAATTTACCTTTAACACATCACACTAACATAGAAGTACAATTACATGAATTGAAATAAAATAGATATGAGTCTGGTTTATCTTAAAAGGTAAATTTTGGGAGGATTATAAGGTATACCACATTGTCCCTATAAATAAATTTAAATAATATTGACTTAATGTTTTTGTATATTAATTACTTTTCCTAAATATACATTACTTTTATGGTAATTTCAAAACTATTAGTATATTGTTTAGAGGATGATTATTGTTGAAAAAAATATGGAGACACAATTGATTATAGAGAATGGGAAATAAATTTAGAGTATCATAAATCCCTAATGAACATTATAAGGGGGTATAAATGTACAAATATCAACCTGTAAATTTTGTTGTAGGAATTACATGGATAATTTCTATAAAGTTTCAATGAATTAAAAAAATGTGTTTTAATGGTGTCCACCTATATCTTGATTGTTGGATAAATTAAGTAAAGCCACATAACACCACAAATGAGAATAATATTAACATCTAATTCACCACCAACTAATTAATGACTCAATTTTAGGTAATTTGTGAACTATTTAAATTAATTAATTAACCATAGAGTTTGTTATTAGAATTTATAATTAAACCCTCGTAAACTAATAAAGAGTATTAATTCCTTTTAAACTAATACTGTAGAGGTGGCCTATAAAAAATAATAGTTAAAGGTACAAAATTTTTCGAGTTTAAATCAATAAATATATTATTTCAATATAGTCCTTAAAATTATTTTATATCTTCTTTTCTTAAAATGAATATGGATTCACGAATTGAAACATTATATATAATTCTATCTAAAAAATCCTCTAATGTATTTCTAAAAGATAATAAGGTGTGAAAATATTCTATAATAATTATTTTTGGGCACATACTTCTATAATATCTACTTCTTATCACTATTTTCAAATTTAACATAAATATGTTTATTGTTTGGGTATAATTATATTCATATTATATTAATATTTTCGAATGATAAATCTCCATTTGTAGCCCGAAACATCTAGTTATCATGTATTAATTCAAATATGATCCTCATCCTTCTTTCGAAAAATGTTATATAATATGCTCCTTGATACCAAGTAAAATGATTTTTATCTCATATTCTTATATTGGAATTCATATTTGAGAAAATTTCTATTGTGAGATAATATAATAATGTATTTCTACAATAATTTCCCATTCTTCCCCCAGAACATGAGGTTCAATTTCAATTTAAAAAAATCCCAATATCATTCCTTACCACAACAAGCCCCTATATATGAGATTTCCTAAAATTACAGTAGCCAAAGAATAAATAAAAATATAATAATGAAATTGGTTTTATATTCTTCAAAGGCTCACTAAGGGGTTCAGTAGTCCTCTTTAAAATATGAATTGTGGATTAATGAATTATTAATTCAATAATAAATAAATGAAAAAATCATGATCAAAAACTTGTATAAATTTCATATTTCTGATAAAATTTTTTATCAACTAAATAGACATCTATTTTTATTATTTATTGATCTCTATTTTTGATATCATCAACCATGGGTAAAAGGATAGGATATTCTAATAGTTCATTATTGATTATGGGTAGACACTATGAGTTTATTTTGATTTTTTTGATACAAAAATCCTATATTATATTCATAGATATTTTGAAAATATTCCTTAGAGATTACATGGGTCAGTTTCTAGAATACATTATATGGGGTCTTGTTATATATTCCAAATTGAGGGATGATAATGAGGATCAATTAATGTCTTTACTGAAGACTTTAAATAAGGATATGCTATATAAAAAACATAGTAAATTATAATTAGGGATATAAAGAGTAACATTATTACGTCATTTCATTATAATAGATGGTATATATATATATATAGAAGAATAAGGTTATTATGAAATGAACTTGACCAACCACTTTTACGAAAATATGTAGTTTTCTAATGTTATATTTATATTTTCATTGATTTATGAGAATTTTCACATGGTTATGAAATCCATTAACCATAAGAATAAAGAAATGATTCAAGAACCTATTTGAAACAAAATTTAATGAATTATTGAAGGATTATTACTAAAAATTGGTCAGTGAACCAATTCATAAATTAACCTATAGTGATGAAGGTTATAAATTTACAAAAATGCATCACTTAAATTATTTTGTGTATCCTCCTCAAATTTAAACTGGAATTTATTATTTATCATTCCAATTAAGGACCCATGAAAAAAATTACCCTGCACATGATTGGAAATAAGTGGTAGTGATATTAAAATTAATAATTTGGAAGAATTACCTTATGGTGAGAAATATGGTATATAAACTGACTATAACGGATTTCAGTATATCGTCACATATAAAGAGTTAAAAATGAACTAAATGATATTATTAGAGATAATAATGATAAGAACTATTTGATACATTACATCCCTATAAAAGAAATTATGGTCTATTATTATTTATGAATAAAATATCTTTTTACATTATCCTTGATAATATTTATAAAGACCCAATATTCATTGATATAAAAATGAAGAACTTTAAAATCATAATGAAAGGAGAGGAGTATTCAAATTTCCCATGTTTTTATTAATTCTACTTATTTATGTACAGTTCAGAGATTCATATAATGATGTTGATTAGCAAGAAAAGAATGTAGAGGATAGTTTGGTATTGAAAATTAATAATGATTGTTTTATATGTTTTGGAAAGCATATAGGTTCCCATATATATCATAAATAATGAATGAGATTTTGGATGATTAACATAGATTATCCTTGTAAATATATAATGGAAATATAACGATGTTAAAATATATTATAAAAAAATAATTTCGTATAACATGAAGAGGTAAATCATTAATTATATATCTATGTTCTTGGTATGTTCTTATGTTAATTAATAGAGTTCTAATTATAATGGATTTAAAATGACATTACCCAAACCTATTTTTATAAATAAAAATTTACCAATGGAAAAAGACATTGGAATCTAAAAGATATCTCATTGTCATAATGATGTTTGGATTCAAGTTAATCTTCTTTATAATGTAAGCACATTTTATTTACATTAATCAGGATTTCTCAATACATAATCTCTTAAAGGGTAACATTAAATATGTTTATATGATCCAAAAAGTTCCCCTTTATATTTTTTATGATTGACATATGATGTTTACATCACGATTTGGGAAAATTATTCATCCTTTTTCGGGGAATGAGTGTTGCATACCACCCTCAAATAAATGTTCAGTCTAAAAGAACCATTTCAAATATCGAATTCATGTGAATATCATGTGGAATGAAAATAAGAATAATGTTGGGATAAATATAATACATAGATATATTTTTTTAATAAAAACATTATTAATTCTATCATACAAATTTTTTTATAAGAATATTTGTATGGGAAGAGATGTAAAACTCTATCCTGATGCGATTATGTTTTGAAAATAAATATAATAGGTCCTAATATTGTATATTAATTGATGTAAAATTTCAAAAACTATAACTAGTAAATTAAAAGATTGAAATGTTGATAAACGATCTATATAGTTAATTTTTGATAAGATATAGTATGAAATGTTATTGTTAACTTATTTCTCAAAGAATATCTAGAGAAACTGGTTATGTAAAATAGGAATAAAGGGATGTTTATTCTCAAATGCATAAGTCCCTTTAATATCATCATCTTTTTGTTTCATCCCCTAAAAAATAATTATCCCTCCACACCTCTCCCATGTACAAGATGTGTTATATATATAACTTCTATGAATGTGCATTTCATACCCTTCACATGTACTAATATCATATGTTGTAAACATTAACTCAATATACCTTATAAATAAGAGATTATATAAATCATTAATTAAAGAGAACAAATTTTATTTTACTAGACCTCTCATTTAGTCAAAATTATAAATACAAATATTATTTTTGATGAGGAGATGTTGGAACCAATGGATGTGATGAATGAAAAAATACACTGAATTATTTTGATAGCATTAATACAATTTATGGGAATTTTTTTATGTTGGGTAGAATTTAATTAACTAATATTTTCCTCTGTAATTAAATCATTTTTCTAATGGATAATGAAACACACAACACATAAGGAAAAGGAATATATATTGAAATGAGGTATCTTTAAATTTAGATTTTATAAACCATACTAATAGAATAAAAAATATATAAATAAATATATCCCTTTTAAATATAACCACAATTATTTCATATAATATATTTATAAATTAATTCCATAATGTTGAAATTTATTTAAGAAATAAGATATTTTTATACTTGATAAAACTAAAATTAACAATTATTTGAAAAGAATAGTTCTCATGAGAAAATCTAAATTCTTATATGGAAATTTATCACAATATTTGATAATTTTATTTTTATGTGAAAATTAAAAAAATGATATGTTTCTTAGATAAATAATATAATTTCTAGTATTATCATTGACTGATTATAAAAATATAAATTTTGGAACATTTTTGGAAATAATAAATAATTAGATGAGTAGTTAAATACAGAATTTATCAATTACATCACATTTGTGGAAATATATTATTATATGAGTACATTGAAATATTTAGAAAAAAATTTCTATAAAATTAAATATTAAAAAATATTATTAAATTAATCTAAAAAAACTATAAAAACATTATAAAACCATGCTTAACAAAATGAGTATTTATATATCCATAGAATAAAAACTAATTTTTCAACTAATTTTTCTAAATAATTATTTATAAAAGAAATTTTATTTTTTTATTTTTTTATTTTTAAAATAAATAATTTTTAAATAAATAAATTTATTCTAAACTCATTAGATTCAATAACATTTATTGTCATTTAATAATAATATAAACTTTGGATTAAAAATAAAAATTTAAACGAGGTTCTTCCATGTTACATATGATATCATTGAGATTAATTTTCAAAACCATAAAATCATATTTAATTAACTGATTCATATATTTTAGATAACAATTATCATACTATTTTATATAGTAAATTTTATTTTGTTGTATTAAATTTTTATTTTTATGATTAATTTTAATTACCATCATAATGGTGAAACAATTATAATAAAATTATTGTATTTTAATATATATATATATATATATATTGAATAAATGAAATTAAAATAATATTATTTATTAAAAAATTATTAAATATATAAACATTATTTTAACTGGTTACCAATAATAAATAAGATTATGATTTTATTATGTTGATAATTAAATTTTTATAATAAAATATTTTTTTCACAATATCAGTTTTAACAAAGTTATTTATTTTAGACTATATTGAAAAAAAAAATTAATATAAATATCTTAAAATAAGTTACATGAAAACAAAATAATTATATAGTTTTCTGATTAATAATACATATAATCATATTTAAAAAACTAGATGCCTCTTTTATATGTAAAGAATTAAAATTTAAATAGATAATAGTAGAATCCAATAAAATATTCAAATCAAGTTTCTAAATATAGGTTCAAACATGATTGACCAATAGAAAAGAAAATATCAACAATATCCAGTTATTAGAACCACAAACCATTTAATAGTGTCATAGAATTACGGACAAAATTATTTTTATTTCCAAAAGTTACCCATTTATTCCCATATAAAAGGATACCACCACAACCATTATAATCTCAACCAATAATTATAATTACATAATTAACAAAAAAATTAATCACTCTAATACTATCTCAAAAAAAAATAATCCATGTGTCCCCCAGAGTTGTCATTATACCTTCAAAACTATGGTAACTTCCAAGGGAAAAATCAAGACTGCAACGTAAGTGTTCTCTACACATAAGACATTCTTCATAATTGTATTCATATAATTTTGTTATGAAAAAAAATAATTTGAATAATTTTTATCATTATTATACTTATATAATTTTATATTATTAGTATTACCTTTATTTAATCATTTTTATTCAATTATAAAAACAAATGAAAATTGTTAATGTGTTGTGTGGACCACCGCCTCCAAAAAGACATGTCTTTTTTTATAGATTAATTCTATTAATGGATGAACATAATGGTAAAAATGATAAATAAATATAATATATATATATATATAACGTTATTCATAAATTTAAATTTAATATCCACATTTAACAATATCATTTATTGAAAAATGATAATGTTATTTGTGTATACATGATTATTATTTCCTACACGTTCAAATATTTTTTTCACATAGATTTTCATAAATTAACTAAAAATCATATAATTATTTTTAAAATCATAAAAAATAAAAATTAAATACTTTTTATTATTTTATAATTAAATAATGTGAATAGAATCATCTTCTTATCCATACTCCCACATCGAGTTAACCTCTGAACACATTTTTAAGAATCAGACTACCAATGTGAACAATGTTTTGAAATCATATTATGGATGAATCTATGAACCATATAAAAATTATTATTACTATAAATTATGAGAATAATTATTATAATATGGTTCTAGAAATATTATATTTATTTTTTATCTTATTATTAATGTATTATTTTTAAACTATAAAATTATCAAAATAAGATGTTATTAATTCAGTTTTAATATAACAGAACCAAAATATATCTGTAATAAAAGAAGGAAATTATAAAGCAATATATTTTTATACTAAATGATACTATATTATACTACAACAATTAAAATATAATCAAATTATGTTTAATTAAATTGAAATTATTTTACATGTGAAAAAACTGATATTGTTTATAACACCCAATGTTGAAAAGATACTAAAATAATATAATTTATTTCTAGATTTTTTTTAAAACAAGAATAAAAGAGAATATTTATGAATATTAATTTGAAATAGGTAACTATTATTTTTGTAACGTCCCGGTTCCGGGTGCCACTCAACGGGTGCCCCAAACACGGTTCGCTACATGACCTCAAGCGCATTTCCCAAAATTCCAAAGGCTGCCGACTAGCAGTGAGGGCCTAGGTCTGATAGTGGTAAAACTATGCCCCCATTTGTCAAAGTGCAGTGCAGCGGAATACAAATAAAAAATACAACGAATAACAGAAGTAGTAAATCATACACAACTGAAAAAAAAATAGTAGTGGATATAACCAACAGTAGATAAATAATGATGCTATGTGTCTCACATTCTAAGAAAACAGCCAGAACATGTCATATATCAATACAGTACACCCAAAATAAGAGTACAACAAAACAAAGAAAAACAGCTGGCAGCGGCAACGCGAGCCAAGGCTCGGTCCTATTCCCTCCTACTCTTCATCAACAGTCAAGTACCTGTATAGGGACTCTTGCCCCTATCCACACCTGCAGAAACCTAATTTCTTTGGGTCGAAAAGCGTGACCCAAAAATGGTGTGAGAAATAAATTCCCAATAGGCACCCACCAAAGGATCGTGCCCAAATGCGTGTAATCATAAACGACAGTGCAAAGTAGTAAAATTCAATAAAGCATGCAGTACTCAAAATAACTAATTACCAGTTATATTTCCATTTTATTATCCATTTAATTCATTAAATTTAAAATACCACCACAGTGAATATTCTAAATAACCAGCTAATGTCCTTGGACATGTAAACTCCTACCCTCAGGTAAAGAGTATCCAACAAAAGAATCTACCCTCAGGCATAATAGAGTTTTCCCTCAGGCAGTAGGTAGTGTCGCCCACAGGCACAGAGTTATCTACCCACAGGCACAGAAGAAGTTGCCCACAGGCTAAGTAGTACAACACCCACAGGCTAATCACAACACAACCCTCAGGTTAAACAAGTAACTCGGCCATGCCCAACATGTAAATATGCAGTAAACAAGCAATTCCCCTCTAGGTAATTCTACAATCACTACTTTTAAGGCATACCCTCAGGTATCCTGGACAAAAGGCTAAATAGTGGAACACACCCATGAGGTGGTTTCAGATCCAAGAAACGATCCAAACCAGCATTTTAATATCATAATTAAATACCTAATCAATTCTAGGTTTTTAATATAGCAATAGCCTCAGCCACACGACACCCCAACATGGGTTCATGGAAAAAAATGCAAAATACGCACAGCAGTAGGAAAAATTAACACCATGACACCTACCTTATACGCCAACGAACGTTATACCTGAACGCTGACTCCAGAAGCACCCAAGAATGTTGTAGATCTGAGGAAGAACAAAACCCACTTAACCTCAAATAACTCATATTAGTATAATAATTGGTATGAAGCAGCCAAGGATATGGAATCCATTACTCGTGTGGTTCCAACAAGATCATCTGAGGTGGAAACTGATTCCAGACGAACACTTAGAAGATCTTCTAAGGTTTGACCTCTTCCTTTGGCTCCTAAATAGCTCAAATGCCTCCTCTGCAAAATGAAGAGGCTACTGCCTATTTTAAGCCGAAAAAACACAGCACACGGAGTGTAATTCCTAGTACACGGTGTGTACTTCCCAAATTTTAAACTGTTCCTCTAGTGGCTTCCCGCCAGCGCGGCACTATTCGCCTGCCAATAAGAGTACACGACATGTACTCCTGAGTACACGGCATGTACTGCCGCCCAGCTGGCGGCTGATCCATCGCCTTACTTTTTTGGCCTGCCGACTGACTACACTATGTGTAAAGGACCACTACATGACATGTAGTCAGTCCCTAAACCCTTTGTCGCCGACATGGCTACACGCCCTGTGTACTCATCCCAACACGGCCAGAAGTACACGACATGTGGAAAAAGTACACAGCATGTAGTTCCAAAATTTAGGATTTTCCCCCATTTTCCATATTTTATTAAAAACACTTAAGGAAAAGAGAAAAGAAGATGTACGTACATCCAAGAGAAGAACTGGGTTCTTACAAACTTCCCCCCTTATAGAAATTTGTCCCTGAATTTCCCTTCGAAGGGTGGAGAAGATAGAGCCGTGAATAACTCCAGCCACTGAGTTCATACATCGGTCTCTCACTCCCATGTTTCGTCCTGCACTCGGCCATGCTACCGTAGCACCCATATGAGAGGGACTGATCGGCCCCAGAGAACCTTCGTGCTCTGGTCAACGATACGAATCGGATGCTCTTCAAAGGACACATCTTCCTCCATCTCAAACTCCTCGGGATTCTAGAAGTGAGTCGGGTCTGAATGATAGCAACACAACTGAGATACGTGGGAGACGTCGTTCATGGTTCGGTACCACTGTGGTAACCACAACCGATAAGAAACTAGCCCGACTCTCTCCAGAATCTCAAATGGCCACACAAACCGCAGTGAATGTTTACACTATCTCTTAATCAGCTTGTGTCCCAGCCTCGATGAAACATGCAAGAAAACCTGATCCCCGACCACTAACTACAAAGGTCATCTGCGGCGATCAGCATAAGATTTCTGACGAGACTGTGCGGTAGCCATCCACTTCTGAATCAACTGGACCTGCTCAGAAGTCTCCTGCATGAGACGTGGTCCCAGCAAAGCTGTCTCACCTGCCTCTAACCAGCATAAAGGTGATCGGCATGGCCTACCATATAAAGCCTCATATGGTGCCATCACAATAGTCACATGGATGCTATTGTTATAGGAAAACTCGATTAAGGGTATATGCTTCTCCCAAGAGGCCCCGAAGTCTAGGACGCATGCACGCAACATGTCCTCTAGCACCTGTATCATATGCTCTGACTGGCCGTCAGTCTGAGCGTGGTATGATGTGATCAAGAGCACCTGTGTACCCAGCGCCCTCTGAAAACTCTTCCAGAAATGAGACGTAAAGCGAGCATCCCTATCTGAAATGATAGAATGAGGTACCCGATGAAGACGTACGATCTCTCGGATATACAGCCTTCCGAGCTCATCAACACTGAAGGTCTCCTTGATCGGAAAAAAGTGATCTACCTTCGTGAGTCTGTCCACAACAACCCACATGACATCATTTCAAAGAGGTGACATTGGCAATATAGTCATAAAATACATCACGACATCATCCCATTTCCACTCCGGAATGGGTAACTGCTGCAAAAGTACCGCTGGTCTCTGATACTCCGCCTTCACCTGCTGACAGGTGGAACACCTTGTAACAAAACCATCTATCTCCCTCTTCATACCCGGCCACCATTACTGACGTCTCAGGTCTCGGTAGATCTTGGTAACAGCAAGATGAACTTCCCAAGCTGAATAATGAAACTCTCGCATCAGCTCCTCTAGTATATCCCCTAGAACCCATACTCTTCCATGGAAATGCAAATCCTCATCGTCGCCTATCATCAAAACCAGGATAAGGGTCCACACTTTCGAATGACTCCCGTAGAATTATGCCTTATGAATCAGATAGTTGTATCATCCTCATTATATCCAGGAGGGTAGATTTCACTGCTAACGATGATAGATAAGTCTTCCCCTGACTTTCATACACCTCTAGATGCATCTTGTCACGACCCGTCCTCGGGGCTCGTGTCGTGACTACCCCAAGCCCGCCTTCCATAGGCCAGGGGCTGGCGACTAGCACCAAAGGCGTAAAGTCCCGATAAATGGGAAGGCATTGCGTTTATAAAATAAAACAAGCACCACAGAGTACAAGCGGAAGCAAAACACTAAGTACAAAAGAAATGTTGAAAAGTAAATGGGCCAGAATACAAACCCAAAAGAAAGTACGACTACAACAGAACAAGGTACAACAGCAAAAAGACAACAGCTGGAAGTAGGAAGCAGCTCCTGGGTCGTCCTCCTCAGATCCTACCTGAAGGGTAGGTACAGATAGCGCAGCTCCTAGTCGTCCACCACAGATCCTACCTGAAGGGTAGGTACAGATATCCTCCTCCACGCTCTCGTCCGTCAACCTCCTCTGTGAGTCGTCACGTCGTGTAGTCCACCTTCAGGTACTAACTCGTCGTGTAGTCCACCTCCGGGTACCGTCCAGTCCTCGAACACTCAACCTCCATCAGCACTGCCCATCGTCTGCAACCAACACAATGAGGTGCGTGCATAGCCTGTGCAGGGGTGAGTATAACGATACTCAGTAGGGACCCCGAGACCCTCAAGGTCTCACTAATCCAAGAAGGATAACCACAAGAATATCTCAACAGATAACCTCTACTTAGATATATGCACATACATATACCTAAGTTATCATGTAACCCATATCAATCATGAGAAAACACAAGGATTGTGAAATCGACGGATAACCACTACCTAGGTATATGCCCATACATATACCTAAGTTATCAAGTGACCCATCTCAATCATGAGGTAAACACAAAGATCAAAAGTCTCACCTCAAACCAGGATTTTCATTATCGAAATCGCAACTGCTGAAGAGCTCCATCTCTGGAGTGTACAGTGGTCCTGTCACGACTCTGAGGTACTGCTCACTAACCTAAGACTGCTGAGGTACTCCTCCTATCGAGTACCTCGGGTCTGCGGCCAACTACCGGGCGCTCCGTCCGCTGAGGGTCTATCGCCAAATAACGGGTGATCCCCCTAATAGGCTACAGAGGTACTTCTCCTGTCGAGTACCGCGGGTCTGCGGCCAACTACCGGGCGCTCCGTCCGCCATGGGTCTGTCGCCAAATACCGGGTGCTCCATCCACTTGGCTAGTCGACTCACTCCAAGTCGAGTCAGTCAAGAAGTCGTCAGGTCTCAGCCGTCTACATGGTTTTCGTACTCCGTACACTCGTCTCCGGGAGGGTCCGCTCCACGAGCTATAGGTCGATACTCCAGGTATCTCAAAGTCCCACGAATAAGTATCTCAAAGGACCGCCTCTTCATAGGGGTCTCAACGCAACAGACGGCGCGTCAATCGGACGCCCGGTCTGTGAGTTGCTAGCCTTTTCGTCCCAGGGGCCCGGTTGGTTTCATGTGCGAACCAATCCGGCCGTAACTCTACTATACCCTGAACACTCATAGGGTATAATTATAGGGACCGTTTCTCAACGTGATCACCAACGCCACTGACGGTTCGTCAAACGGACGTCTGGTCTGAAAGATACCATCTTTCTCCGTTCCAGGGGCCCGGTTGGATTTCGGGCACAATCCAACCCGGCTATAACCCAACTGCATTCAAAACTTGGGTGGAGGATGCCAAAAGTTCCTTATCGTCAACAGGAACGCAACACAACAGACGGCGCGTCAATCGGACACCTGGTCTGGAAGTTATTGGCTTTTTCGTTCTAGGGGCCCGGTTGGTTTCGTGAGCGAACCAACCCGACCGCACTCCGACGGCATCCAAACCTCGAGCGGAGTAATCCAAAAGATCCGTCTCACTTAGAGGAATCCATCAAAGTCGACATCACGTCAATCGGACGTCCGGAGCTCAAGATATAAGCGTTTCCGCACCGAGGGCGCGGTTGGTTTCGTATCCGAACCAACCCGGCCGAACCATAAGTAATCCTAAACCTTAAGTGTGATATACCGAAACGACCGTCTCAATCCAAGGATCGTGTTGCCACTGATAGTGAGTCGTTTGGAGGCCCTTAGCTCAGGTTACGGGCATTTTACCGAAAGTGGCCCGAAAACAGGGGTCTGGGCCCGGGCCGACCCGGCCCGACCCCCCCCCCCCCCTGGGTCGACCCGACCCGGGTCCGACCCGGCTGGGCCCGACCCAGCGAGGTCCGGTTCGGTCCAGCCCGACCGGCCGGCCGCGGCTCGGCCAGCGTGGCCGAGCCAACACGTGGGCGGGGCGCGCGGGTCCCCCGCCCTTCGCCGCTGATTGAGGCCGGCGGTTCGTCGGCCACCCCTTTTTCCAGCGGCGCACCGCCGCCGCCTTCCGCGGACCACCGGACGTGCTCCGGTGGTCCGTTTCTCCTGCCGTATTTGCCTATGGTCCTCCCGGGACCCGACCATCACTGCGGAGGCCTCAAAATCACCTTGCGGCCTCATTTGTCGTCGCCCATCGATCCACACATCAATAAACAATCTGCGGAGGGTTGTCAGGCCGTGTTCATTTGGCCCCCACCCTCCGCGTTAGATAAAATCAACGGGAGAATTTATTCAACACATGAAGAAGCAATTTTAATAAATTAAAATTGTTCATATGAAACTAGTTATTTAATTTTAAAGACACGTTCACGGGAATATAATGGTATTTCCAAAATAAAATCCCTACCTTGGGTATAAGCCGATCGAAAGGAGGCATCGTCGTTCGAGGTTCGTCACGGTATGGCGTCGCGAGGATGACGACGTCGAAGGGGGACGTCGGCGTTCGTCTGACTCGAGGGAAGGTGAATCCGTCGTCGCTTGCTACCCGATTCCGCTTCCGAACTTTTTCGTCGAACTCCAACAGATGATTGAAGGTTTTGTTGCGGAGGAAGGAACGTCGCAGAAGAGGAAACGTCGGCGTCGCGGCACACGGCGTTGCGTGGTCGATTTCCGCGGTTTCGGCGTTCTTCGTCGGAGGCCGGCGTTCTTCTCATTCTTCACGTTCTTCGCGTTCTTCGCGAAGGAGGATGAAGAATTATAAGAGGTTTTTCAAGGTTTAACACAACATTACCAAAAAAAAGGAGGGTGTGTTGGCCTTATTTTATTACTACGCCAACGGATTTCAAACCGGTTAAGAAACGAATAAATAAATAAGTAACGACCCATTAATTCGTAGAATTAATTCAACGATATAAACCGCCCAATTAATTCAACGAAGAAAACCACCCAATTAATTGGTGCGTTAATAAATTAAGAAAACACATTAGTTGACTTTCATAATGACGGGTTTTCGCGGGTGCGTTACTTAGGGGAAAAGAAACGGTGGGGCTCGTGTGGGTCCCACCTCACAAATATCCTACCAAGAGGGTAGGATATTTTTGGATAGCACCCTATCTGCAACAACTCAGCTTAAGCTGCTTTAAGTGGCTTCAAGTGGCTTCCAAGCAGCTTAAGTGAAATAAAATAAAGTTTGTTGTACAATTTATTTTATTTCTTAACTTTAATCCCAAAAAACAAAAACCACACCCGAGAAAACGCAACTCCGGAAGAGGCGTTTCTAAGCAATTACCGGTATTGTGATTCCATCGGTGCCCTCAGAATTCGATTCCGAGCACCGGTTCAAAAGTTAGAAAAACCCGCTCGTTCGTTCACTGAACGTACCCGAGCCCAACTTCGTAAAATGATTCCGGGCACACCGGGCCTCGGAATCAGGTGCCGTCAGAAACTGTGTTCTTGTAAAATTCCAAAGAAAATTAAGAAAAAAAAATTCCTTGGAATTTACGGGTCTTTACACATCTCAGAGAACAAGGCCATGACCTGCCACTCACTATTGGCTTCATCCACTGCTTGTATCTGAGTCTTCCAGCTCAGTGCATTGGCTACTGCATTACATTTACCAGATGTATAGGCAAGCACAAAATCGAAGGACTGTAGGTATGTGACCTACCTCCTCTGCCTCAGATTCAAGTCACACTAAGTAAAGATATACTTGAGGCTTTTTTGGTCGGTGAAAAACACAAAATGATCCCCCAATAGATAATGTCTCCAACAGCGGAACACATGAACAACTGATGCCAACTTGAGATCATGCGTCAGGTAATTCCTCTAATGAGGCCTCAACTGCCCAGACCCGTACGCAACAACTCGATCGCCATGCATCAACACTGCTCCCATCCCAATACCTGATGCATCACAGTAAGTTGTATAGATCTTCCCCTGCTCTGGGAGTATCAGGATCGGTGCTGATGTCAACCTTCCTTTCAGGTCATAAAAGGATGCCACCCAAACATCCGACCAAATGAATTGCACACCCTTCTTATTCAAGCCCATCAACGACACTGCTAAGAGGGAGAAGTCCTGTATAAAACACCTGTAGTAACTAGACAGCCCTAAGAAACTCCGTATTTTGAACACGTTCTTAGGCTGCTCCCAGGAAACCACTGCTCTTACCTTCTCTGGGTCTAATGAATCTCTTTCCTATAAGATTAAATGACCCAGGATGTGAATCTGGTCCATCCAAAAGTTTCACGTTGAGAGCATAGCATATAGCCGATGCTCCCTCAGTGTGCTCATTACAATCTCATGATGGGTGGCATGGTCATGTCGAGTGCAAGAGTACACCAAGATTTCTTCCACGAATACTACTATAAAAGAGTCCAGATAAGGATGGAACACTTGATTCATCAGAGCCATGAAAATAGCTGGCACATTCGTGAGTCCAAACAACATAACCGTATACTCATATAGACCATACCTTCTCCTAAAAGCTGTGAGAGGTATATCAGATGGTCTCACGTGCAACTGATGATATCCGGATCTCCAGTCAATCTTCTAGAACAATCGTGCTCCACGAAGCTGTTCAAAAAGATCATCAATCCTCGGCAAGGGATATCGGTTCTTAACCATCAAATGGTTCATCTTCCAATAATCCACTCAACGTCTGAGGGTACCATCCGCCTTTTTCGCAAAAGGTTCTGAGAACCCCATGGAGATGTACTGGGTCTGATGAAACCCTTTTCCAGCAACTCCTCTAACTGCCTCATGAGCTCCTACAACTTAGGTGTATCCATCCTATATGGAGGAATGGACACCGGTGCTGCCACTGGAACAAGATCAATGGAAAAATCCACCTCTCACTCCGGAGGTAGACCCGAAAAGTCATCCGAGAAGACACCCCTGAAATAATTAACAATGGGAGGGAAATTTGCCTGACAAGTCCCCTGGTCATCCAGATATAAGCTCACAATCTGGGTCGTGACTCCACATCTCCCACGATGCTCTGGTCCAGCTCGACTCGCCTGAACATCCCATTCTCCCTTGAATAGAATCTCTCCACCCTCTGGTGACGTGTAACGCACCCTACGACAATAGCAGTCTACAAAGGCCTGAAAGGGAATGAACCAGTCCATCCCGAGAATGACGCCATAGCTCATTATCTATCCGACATAGAGGTCCCAAAGGTAGTGACACCCACCAAACTCAAGGGGGTACTCCTTTCACTGACACGCACCAGTCTTCCTAGTCCCCAACGGAGTGTCTAGCATCATGATATCAGAAGAAGTAGAAACACATAACCCAAGGCTCTCCACAACTGGTACAGATATGAAACTATGCGTAGCACCCATATCAAAAAGTACTGAAGATAAGACAGAAGCTACTAGAATAGTACCTCTGACTGTAGAAGGTTTGGGATCCGGCTCATGCTTGGTCTGTTGCACCGCATATGTCTACCCAGTGTCGTGGCCCTGTGAAACAGCATGGCTACCCTGAGCTATCCCACCCTGCTACCTCAGAGATCCTCGTGTCTGGCTACCACATCCACAACCACCATCTCTTTCTACACACCCTGACGTATTCCAGTTTCTCGACTGGTAAGAAGCCACTGGTCCTGCTCCCGCATGCGGAGTCTGCACAGAACCCATCTCACTAGCCACTGGTAGAAATGCCCTGCAAAAACACTTCAGATGACCCATCTTGCTGCAAGTTCAGCACTCCACTAGATCACATGGACACAGTGGCCTCTTGTGCCCCTCTCTACCACACTGGTAGAACATAACCTGGCCACCTAAATCATTCTTCTGACTGGTACTTCTGCCCTGAGATAAGTCCGACTGTCTCTTCCTCTTATCAATATAAAAAGTACTCGTAACTGGTGTTGAACCGCCCTGTCCCACACAACTAGATTCCCACTGGTTCTTCTCTATATTCAGCGCCTGGTTCACAATAGAGTGTACTGAAGGCAACCTGAAAAAATTCACTAGCACTCTGATGTAATACCAAAGACCATCATCAAAACGTCTGGATCTCAATGTCTCATCACCCACCAGAACGGGTGGAAAACGCTGAAGCTCGGTAAAGCGAGCAGAATAGTCAATCACTGACATAGCGCCATGCTGCAGATTCATGAACTCTCAAGCTCTATCTACTCTCAGCATCTCTAAAAAGAAAAAGTCATAGAATACTGCCTAAAGGTCTTTCCACACCATGTCCCAGTGATGCTCTGACTGGGTGGTAATATCCCAGCACCCCTTGGCGGAATCACGCAGCATGTATGTCACGATCTTGACCCTCCACCTTGGAGGCATTTCAAGATGCTCGAAAATAGTCTACATCAACCCCAGACAAGACTCCATAGCCTATGGTCCTCCATCCCCTGAGAACATAGGCGGATGTTGTTGATAGAAGATACGTGTAATCTAGGCCATAGATGTGGCAGCCTGCGGTGCTCCATGAAAGTTCTACATGAATCGCAATAAGCCTTCACGGAACTGCGCCTCCATGCCTGTGTCTGGTATAATAGCTGGTGCCGCATCTGGCTCTGCTGGAAGACCAACTGGTAGCCCATGGCCCACCATCTCCAGAGTATTCTCATTGCCGCTCTCCTGGAGAACAACGCTCCGTCATCTAGGCGGCATGACACTACAATGTCAAAAGAACGCCTTAGATTCAAGATTATCAAAGACCGAAGACGAAGAAACCCAAAAGGGAATAGGATGAATAAGGCATTCAAAATTTTCAAAACAAGACTACATGGCGTGTATACAGACTACATGGCGTGTACTTGACTTCCCTTCCCCTGCCCGGGTCCTTCTGCACGGCTAATTCACACGACTCCCGTTTGAACAAAAACTACATGGCGTGTATTTTATATACACGGCATGTATGGTGTTATTTCCAACTACCCGTGTCATCTATGACACAGAAGACTACTCGGCTTGACACTACACAGTATGTTACACCCGCACACGGCGTGTCAGCATCCCCGTTTCCTAGTCACACAGCTATGTCCACACGGTCCATCCACAGACAAGACTACACAGCATGTCCCAAAGGTACACCGCGAGTTCAAGGAGAGGTGACACTGACCCGTGTTGTTAGTTACACGGTCGAGTCCCTAGGTCAAACTACACAACGAGTACATTATTGAAACGACATGTTCTGTGAAGGAGTTCACCAACCCGTGTTGTTAGTTACACAGCCGGACTCTAGGTCAAAACTACACAGCATGTATATCTGGTACACATCGTGTTTTACCCAAGCTCTTCCCTAACCCGTGTCACCGCCCACATGGTTTGTGACACGGGATGAGACTGCACGACATGTACATAGAGTAAACGGTGTATACTTAAAAAGTTCATTTTTCTTCTCAAACAGAAGGCCATATAAGGCGTGTGAAAAAATACTATATGGCTTGTATACTGAGTTTCCGGACAGTATGTCTCAGAAACTTCCCTGGAACCAAGAAAATACTAAAAACCAACACCTCAATGTCAAATTCTGACCCATGAGGGCCCATACTCTCCACGAATAAAATTTTGACATATTATCTATGTTATAACTAATAAATAGTCAATTATCACCAAATTTCGGTAAATGGGGGTCCATACTTCCCAAAAACCAAAGTTTGGCATCCATTCTATAAACAGGCTTACACAAAATACCCTATCAAACTGTAGGTATTTATCAAGCAACTATCACAACAACATGATTTTCTAGCACAACTACTATCACAACAGCATGCAATTTCTAATGCACCTACATTGCATTGAACTATGCATTGCATGTGATTTCTAGCATGTGCCTAAATGAAGCATGAGATGGGATACCCTCATCTTGTCGGGTTGAAACTAAATAGAACCCACAAATAAATTACAACAACACAATCTCAAGTGCATCACCCAACGGTGGAAACATATCAATGGTAAAATTTGAAAAATCAGAATAATTGAAAAATATGAGGTAGACTGGCTTTTCCCTGTACAAAGGTTAGCTACGCTCGGGCACAGCTTATTACCAACTACCATTCATCCTATCCCTCACTAAGGCTCCAAATATTATGTCAGCGAAAGGAACCCCTCTGATACCACTTTGTAACGTCCCTGTTCTGGGTGCCCCTCAACAGGTTCCACGAACCTAGTTCGCCACCTGACCTCAAGCAAGTTTCCCCAAACGCCAGAGGCATCCGACTTGCAGCGAGGGCCCAGGTCTGATAGTGGGGAAACAATGCCCTCGTTTGTCAGAATGCAGCACAGAAGAATACTAATAAAAGATAGAATGAACATAGGAAGTTGAAAATCATATACAACGGAAATAAACAACAGTAGTGGATATAACCAATAGTAGATAAATAATGATGCTACATGTCTCAAGTTCTAAGAAAATAACCATAACATATTATACATCAATACAGTACACCCAAAAGTAGAGTACAACAAAACAAAGAAAAATAGCCAGTAGCGGCATCGCGAGCCTAGGCTCAGTCCCATTCCCTCCTACTCCTCAGCAACAATAAAGTACTTGTATAGGGACTCTTTCCCCTATCCACACCTGCAGAAATGTAATCTATTTGGGCCGAAAAGCATGACCCAAAGAGGGTGTGAGAAATAAATTTCCAATAGGCACCCACCAAAGGCCCATGCCCAACTGTGTGTAAGCATGAAAGGATAGTGTGCAGTAGTAAAATGCAATAAAGTAAGAAGTACTCAAAAGTAACTAATTACCGGTTATATTGCCATATTATTATACATTTAATCCATTAAATTTAAAATACCATGACCGTGAATATTCTAAATAACCAGCTAATGTCCTCAGACATGTAAACTCCTACCCTTGGGTAAAGAGTATCCAACACAAGAATCTTCCCTCAGGCATAGAAGAGTTTTCCCTCAAGCATAGGTAGTGTTTCCCACAAGCACAGAGTCAGCTTCCCACAGGCACGGATGAAGTTTCCCACGCACACGGAAGAAGTTGCCCACAGGATAAGTAGTACAATGCCCCCAGGATAATCATAACACCGCCCTCAGGATAAACAGGTAACCTGGCCATGCCCAACATGTAAATATGCAGTAAACAAGAAATTCCCCTTGGGGAAATTCTACAATCACGGCTTTTAAGGCATACCCTCGGGTATCCTGGCCAAACGGGTAAATAGTGGAACAGACCCACAAGGTGGTTCCGGATCCAGGCAATGATCCCAACCACCATTTTAATATCATAATTAAATACATAATCAATTCTAGTTGTTTAATATAGAAACGGCCTCAGCCACACGACACCCCAACATGGGTTTGTGGCACAAAACGCACATCAGTTGCAAAACTTAACACTAAGCCACCTACCTTATACGCCAACGAACGTTATACCCGAACGCCGACTCTAGAAATTCCCAAGAATGGCGTAGATATGATGAAGAAAAAAACCCACTTACCCTCAAATAACTCCTGTTAGGAGAAGAATTGGTAAGAAGCATCCAAAGTGATGGAAGCCCTTACCAGTGAAGTTCCAACAAGATCGTCCGAGGCGGAAACCGATTCCAGATGAACACTCGGCGGATCTTCAAAGGTTCGGCCTCTTCCTTTGCCTCCAAAATGACTCAAATGCCTCCTATGCCAAATGAGGAGAATACTGCCTGTTTTAAGCCGAAAAAACAAAGTATGCGATGTGTACTTTTGAGTACATGGCGTGTACTTCCCAAATTTTAAACTGTTCCTCTGGCAGATTCCCACCAATGTGGAACTGTTTTCCTGCTGACAAGAGTACATGGCATGTACTCTTGAGTACATGGCGTGTAATGCTGCCTAGCTGGCGGCTACTGCACTGCCTTAATATTTTGGAACGCCGACTAACTACACGGTGTGTAAAGGACCACTACACAGTGTGTAGTCGGTCCCAAAACCCTTTTTCGCCGACATGGCTACATGCCCTATGTACTCATCCCAACATGGCCAGAAGTACATGACGTGTGGAAAAAGTACAAGGCATGTAGTTCCAAAATTTAGTATTTCCCCCATTTTCCATATTTTATTAAAAACACTAAAGGAAAAGAGAAAAGAAGAAGCTCGTACATCAAATAGAAGAACCAAGTTCTTGCAATTTTTAACTTCAAAATAAACAATTAATCAAATTTCATGTAAATTAATGGTCATTTTTAGGGACTTGGTAACTGAAACATCATTTTTTGAGCTATATGATATCTTATTTGAACATCATTATTCCCAAAATTTAATTTTTAATTTATATTTTATTTATTAATATTGGGTAAAAGTTTTTTTTATTGAATTAATTTTACATTAATGGTTTTATTTTAATTTATATTTAATAAAAATGATTCAATTTAAATGAAACTCATAACCATTTTCTTTACAAAAGAAAATTAAAAAAATCAAAAGTTTTTTCATTATGATTTTTTTATTTTTTTTTAAATAAAATATATACCATATATTTATGAATCATGTTTCAGCCAATATTATTATTCTATATGATTTTCTTGTGATCAATTGTCTGTACCAAATGACATAGTTTTTTATTTGTTTTATTATTTTTTGATTTTTAATGAATCCCATTTTATTTATATGGGTACTTTATTTTATGATTTGGAAATTATACGAATCAAATTCTATTTTTATATTATAAATTTTAATATGATGATTGATTTTTATATAGAACACGAAGATATATATTATTATATTTTTTTGAAATATATCTCTCTATAATGTACTGGGAAAAGAATTATATATCATACGATGTAAATGTAATTTGACTGGGAGATCTCATTGCATGGTTCATATAGGGTGAGTGAGATGGTGTTTAGCTCTACTCACAATTTTAAGAGTTAATGGGTTGGATGTAATATAGGATCCCAATGATAAGAAAAAAATGTCTCTAATTGTTACACATTATTTTATATGGTTCATAGAACATGTTACGTGAATTATGTTTTATTTTCCCATACCTTGGCAATTGAGTAATCATTTAGGTTGTTAGAAGTACCTATCTTTCCAAATAATAAAGCTTATTTATTTATATTTCTTTTAAATTATATTTTTTTATTATTTATTATTTTCCACATAATATATGATATAAATATTTTATATTCCTTATGTCCTCTCATACAATGAATTTGAGTTATTACTTATTATATTTATATATCCTTATTAATTGAAGAGAATTATGTCAGATGTAATTTCTACAAGTGGATTTAGATTATAGAGAAATGTTCACATCATTTGAAATAAATTTTTTATTTTCTCTTCTCTAAGTCACTAAACCTATAGGTCTTTTGGTTATATGAATAAATTTTTATATTTTTTTTAAATATTTTTAGAGTTTTATTTTATTCATATGTTATGTGTGGGTTACATAAATGAGTTCATCCCAATGTGACATTTGAGTTTAATCATTTTTTTTCATCAATGTAATGTAAATTTATGTATTTTTCATGGGTGGTACATTATAAAGAAAATAATTAAAAAAAATTAGTTTTATTACAGTCAGTTGTTTTTTTTATATGGTCGAGGATGTGTGAAGTACCACTAGGTTTTCATTGTATGTGGTTGTAGTTTGACACAATGTCTTAATGAATTTTCATTTAATATTCCATTTTTTATTTAACTATTTAATTAATTATAACTATTATAATTAACCAATTTTTATTTTGTGATCAGAGTTAGGTTATTGGTCCTAGATATGAGCTTGGTTGATCATGGATGACATTGGGCGGGCTCGGATAGAACATAACAGCTTATGTCGGGCCTTTATGACAAATTTAAAAATATTTTATAATGTGATAGGTGGTCTATGTACTGTCTATATCGAATTATTATAATGATATACATCTTGTGATGTGTGGGACCACCACTCTATGTTGTACTATTATACTATATTAGAATATTTTAATTGAATAAATTATTCAAATGGAAATGAAAAATTAATTATATTCGATGATGTATATGAGCCCCACATGTGGGGTGTGACACAAATGAATTTACAATACTATCTTGAGTATATAATCCTTTCATATATCCTTTGATATTAAAGTGGATAATTGGGATACTGGGATTCATGTGGATATATTAAAAATATTTCAATGACTTGAAGCCTTTGGGATCATATTATATACTAATGGAAAATATACCTCCCCCAGATGACATGACCAGACCTTGTTGGATGGAACTTAGGAAAAATTGTGTCATGTTTTGTGAGAATAGTATCTTATTAAGTCCTAAATATTTGAGTGGGTTCATATAAAATCATTATGTAATTTTTAATGTTATTATCCAATGTAGTTTGAGATGTCCTTAAACACTATTAATGACTCTATTAGAACACAAAATCATTTTTCTATTTAATGGGAATGAGATATTAATGAAACGAATCCACATTCATTCTGACCATATTATATTTATATTTTTTTATAATTTAGATCAATTGAATGTGTTTACCTTGGATGTCTAGTAATCACACAGTAGGATTTTCAGAAATATGATTTCCTAGGATTCATGAAAATTTCATGATGAGAGGGGTGAGACAACAATATTCCTCGTATGGTTATTATCTAGTATCATGAAATATTTGGAATGGATTCACCATATGGATATCATCAAGTGATGTAGTCGACATGGTAGTAAATTTAAAGAGGATTTATTGAGTATAAAACATTAGATCTATGTTATTGTTGACATACATTAACTTCCATTATGGTAGAGAGTGATCAAATTTAGTGTTTCTATTATAATTTACCGAATATTGTGATTCAAATGGAGATACAATATGTCCATTACAAGCACCAATGATTTATGATATTTTTATAGTTCTATGTGGTAATGATAGTGTGTATATTTCAATAAATGGATTTTGTAAATCCATTTTGTGACTATTGTATCTCATTTTATTGATTTATAGTATATAAAAAAGGATTCAGTGGATGCATTTGTGATGGATCATATGAGGAATCATGAGATATTTGATTCCTAGGAGACCAAATTTTGTGATTTATGAAGGGCATTCACTTTGATTTCCTTCAGCAATTATGAATTATTCCAATAAATATTTTTATGCCTTTCAAGGGACTCCACCTTTTATAATTTACATAATTTACATACATTGATAATTCATAGGTACTACCATGGGGTTCAGCATACGGTCATAAGGATTATGAATTCTTGGTGACACCGCATGATCAACTAATTATCAGTAAACGTGCCAACATGGGATCCAAAGTTATTGTATATAGGTTCACTATACATGACTCATATTCTTAAAGAAACATTGTTATTGTTTTAGTAATGTATGATCAATCGACTCTATATACCTAAAAATTTATACTAGTAATTGGTCATGACCCAACATGTGTGTGTACACCATTACTATGGTGGTGGTTATAGATCATTTATAATGATCATCTTATATGTAGTCTAAAATCAAGAATAAAAATTTACTAATAGAGGCTTATATAATTAATTAATTATTTATTTATTTTATCAAATAGGTCACATGCACGTGTCACAACATGTTATAGTTTTGATAGAACGATGTTGCTTTTTCCTCTACTAGATTTTATATTTATGCTATTATTTGAACTACATATCACAAGGGTGCCCTAGAAACTCTCACAATCTCATTATAGAAGCAGGTTTGGTTATTTCATTGGTCAATCGAGAAAGATATCATGGATGAGATAAAGAGATCATGATTAGTTATGGCTCACTAAAGCCATGGTTAAATTTTTATTTATATTCTTTACACTAGTATAAAAGTGTGGATTTACTAGTATGTGGTCCCCAATTGAATGTATGGAATTTTTTTGGGAGTTTAAAACATTTCATTTATTTTCACCTAAATTATATTTTTACTTCGAAACTGTTAGTTTATTTATTATATAAGATATTTTTTATAATTGATTATAAATTTATGGACATGTGGTATAGCCCCCCCAAAATTATTCCTTTAACCTACTATTATTATTGAAACCCACTAGAATTCGATGAGTTCAACCTAAGGTTATATGAAAAAACTAATATTATTATAATTCATAGAGTGAGTCAGGAGGGTTCATTATAGAAATATAGGTATCTATAATAATAATTGATAAAATAAAATTACATATATTCAAATAATTAGTCAAATTCATTGGTATATGAATATAAATAAAATATAATCTAAATATCACTAATATACAATGAAAAGTAATGTTTTTACAATATTTTATTTTCATGAGGTTTTATTGATATTATAATTTCCATTAATATATTTCATTATTATTAGAAACAAATGTACTATTATTGACATCATATTCATCCTTATACACATAGTTAGTACAAATTTATGATGAGAAATAAAAAATACAATTTTAACATTCAATATGTGAATGATAGGGATCCAACATGTCTATGTCTTTGAATTATATTGAAACCCTCATCTTGATGAAGAATTGGTCCATTAGAAGTGATAACTTCCAAACTCAATGGGGTACTCCATAGATTAGCATACACTAGATGACCATAATCCCAAAAGATTAGCAAGGGTCATCAATCCATATAAATAAATAATCATTATAATATTTATTCTAATGATATTCAAGGAGATGATTTAATGTGTTATGAATATATCAAAATGAACAGATACTTATTAAGGGGTTACCATGATCGTACCACATACTGTATATGGTCCAACACCCTTCTCCTTAGGTATATATTTCACTATGTATATGTAGCCTGATCCATGACCCTAAGATACAACCTGAATACCCAGATTGGGACTACATGGATGGATATTCATTTTCTTGAGTCGGAATCCTATACCAAATCCACCTCCTTGACTTATACATCCAATGGTAATCAACCTTATATATAAGCATGGAGTAGCATAACATACTCAAAAAGACGGTGTTACTTAATATTATCCTAAACATTGAAAAATATAATTTTTCCACAAAATAATTTTAATCCTTATGATATTCATGAAATATTTAACATTCTAAAAATATATTATATCATTTTTCTATTTTACTCTGAATAATGTTAACATCATTCATGTACTTGTGGACCACTACTTTCACGAAGTGATTTGACTCTGTTTTTATCACATCCCCACATAGTTGATATATATAAGAATATTTTAAAAAGAAAATATTTTATATATGATATTACAATAATTTTGTAATGTTAAAATATTTATTACCACATATCCCTAATATCATTGAAAAATGAAATCATTACTCATGTGTACATGAGACCGACGGTCTACATGATTATAACATAGTACAACATTCATAAAAACATTCATGATTGATTTTATAACTTTACTTTGGGAAAAAATTTCATTATCTGATGTTTCTTATTATGGAAATGATACAACAATATTATATGAACATGAACTAGATATTTCCTGGTAAAACACATATAAGAAAACAAGGAAATTAACACATGCGATAATTATTAGAATAAAATATTATCAATGGAATAGTGAGATGATGTAATAAAAAGTTCATATATAATATTATAAATATTAATTATTTTCTTTTATATCTTAATAACATTTTTGAAATGACTATACATGAGGTTAAATTATGTTGAACACAAAATAAGGATGTGGAAATGATTTTCATAACTCAGTTTTCATTTATTGGTATAAAAATCTCCTTCATTCATTCTGTCATGCTAAGATTTTGTGTGTTACAATAATTTAATATTTTATGTTTTACATAATGTTTTTTACATAATGTTTTTTTATGTTTATTTATAAATCATGGTATTTTGAGTTTCAATTTTACTTATTTTATTCTATTAGATTTTATTAATAGGATATTAATCCATAAATAATTTTATAACACTATTTAGTTTCATTTGGATATATTATGTCTTCATCATCATTCATATTCTATGATTACGTGTGTAATGAATTATGGATATAAAATATTGTAATTTATTTTTTTATATAAATTTTATAGAAATTATAGATTCACTAATTAAATATCACTTTAATGATATTATCATTTTACATTTATATTTTACAACGTCATTCTAATAGAGATTGTTTATTGTTTAATTTTCGTTAAAGTAAATTATTTTATCATTATATAAAACCGGATTTAATTTTCTTCACCTATGGTTATTCAAGATATTTTCATGTAATATTATTATTTTATTACTCTTTTTTACATAAAAATTTTTAAAAATTTGTTTATGAAAATCATACTTCATTTCACTCTTTGGTTTGGAAATAATATTTCTAGAAAAATCATGTTTTCTAAAAAAAAATCAAAAATATTTTTAACCCATTTCCCATTTTTTCAATATATAAATTTTTATCCTCTTTAAATTTTTATAAAAAGAATCATTTAATTTTTATATCAAATCTCTTTTGTCTTTTACCAAAAAAATGAATGGAATTTTTTTTAACATGAATGAATTTGGATTAATTTCAGTCCATCTTGACCCACAACTATTTTAAATTTTATTTTATCAGTATCATAGGTTATTTTAAATGAAAAATGTTCTCAATTTTTTTTTGAAATTCTATTTTTTATTATTTATTTAAAAAATGGAATATGAATTTTAATCAAGAGTAATATATAAGAGATTTTTAGTGTATATATATTCCGTAATGATATAATATTTTTATAATTATTTCAATGGGAATATGTTGTATTAATACCATATATATTTTTCCTCTACCTTTTATTATCAATTTGAATGAGTTTTTAATTAAAATTAACATCCTTTTTACAATTTTGTATTAACATACATTCCCATGAATTATTAACATTCATGTGGAAGTTATATTTTCTCATTAAATATACATATTATATATTAATTATGTTTTTAATTCCTAAATCATATTACATTTATACATATAGTGTTCTACATTGAATATTATTTTTTATCTATAGAAATATTTATAAATCAATTTTCCCTGCTCAATATGAATATTTAATGGTAATGCATAATGTGATTCAATTAAACAAACTATATGATATATGAGGAATGATTTTCTTATACAGACATGGGTGGGGCCTTCTTATAGACAACCCCTCAATGCATCAATAGGCCCAAGAGGTTAATCAGTATGAAATCATGAAATCAGTTAGGCAAATCCATTGATTTTTAATAAATAGTTTTAAATTGTATTGTAAAAGTTCTTGATAGTGGAGGTATCATAATCCAAACTTATTAAAATCTAATAATTAAGAATATCCTTCATTCAGAATTATTTTATTGTTATCAATGAGATTTTCACAACGATATTATATATGGCTGTATTTCAGTCTCAATAATTTATCAAATGGAATGTGTTTTATGTTATTCAACTCTCATATTTTTATTATTCCATATCAAATAATGATAATATTGTCATTGACTTAATAGAATGTGTTTTCAGTTATTTAAATTTTCTTGTTTTTTATTTTATATTATATTTTATCATCTGCATTATCTATTGTTGAACATTTGTAACATTTTTTTATTTCATGGAATGTGTGTTTATTGATTTATCATCACCAATGGATTATACATAATGGTTAATGTTTTCTCATACACTACAAAACCTTAACAGATCATTTTAGATCACCCTATGTTTTTTATTTTCCATTGAATCCATTATTTTTACTATTATTTACATACATGTATATTCTATATTAAATAATTTTATTCGTGGGAAACATATATCATGTATTGTTATTATCCAAATTTAATAAAAAAACTCAAGTATGTATCTAGATTGCCAAGACTAAAAATATAGTCGGTTGTTCTAGATGTGATTCATTATATCAAATGATAATGTGATAATGAAAACATATTCACCATGCTACTATGTTTGGGGATCCTACAGTTGGTGTCATATAATTATTATAAGAAAACTAGGTAATTAGATATATGGAAATCATATATTTAGGATATTAAAAAATAAGAAAAGAGACAATAAATACCCTTCTTTAGTAGTAGTTATATTTATAAAGAGTACGAAGTCATTATGAAATCTAATTAACAAATATAATTTTTGACGTAGATAGTCAATGGACACATATACGGAGGCCTAGAGGTCACGGAAGATAATTTGATTTCACAACAAATTAGTTGTATCCTAAAAATCATGTTGTGAAAAATATCGTAGTTATTCAGTAGAGAATAAAAAACATTCATTTTGAATATTCTTATATGTATTATTTTATATATTATGAGATTTTTATAACTATTCAAAAAAACTCAAAACATCAGGGTTAATATAATTTTGATATATAAAATTAGAAACATTTTTTCATCCCAAATATATAATTACTCACCAGGTAATGCATATTGAATAATCCTTTTGAAAACTATTGTATTTATTAATTTAGTGGAGTATGATTATATATTTGGAATGCATTTTATATAATTATATAATTTAATCATAAAATTTCTATAGAGGTAGATCACTCTTCACATCTAATGTCATCCTATAATTAAGTTCATGTGATTGTAATAGGATGAATCCCCCTAGGAATCTTCTGCACAATCAAGGATGTTATTTTCTTATGACCAAACATAAATTTATCAAATGATTGAGAAAACAAATATATCAATACAAAGATACCTTTCCATTATGATAGTTATACTAATTTATTCATTAATGATTATCATGGTACTCCTCCTGTATAGGAGGTTTAGTTCTCAATAATTCTTATACCAATCAATCAACACAAATACAAGTATCCTTAAAAATTGTCCACTATAGAGTTTGATGAACTAAAAAATCATTTACAAGAGATCATATAATAGTATTTTACATTCTCGAGTTCTTCATTATTGGGTGTTCTGGTCTTATTAATCAATTCCCTACTATATTGATTAACATAAACACCCAAAACATGATAAAGAACAGATATACCTTGTAATTGATAAAAATAATTTAATCATAAACTATAAGGTGACTTGTATTCTTTTAAGTCAGAACAATATTCAGGATATCACCAATTAAATTTGGACAAATAATATATCCCAAAACATTTCTTCAGACATGGTTTAAAAACTATAGTGAATCCATTCACACTCGCTAATGTTCCAGGAATCAGTATTTCCTTAATGAACAAAATCTTTATATATTACATTAAAAACTATTGGAAGTATTTCAATATAAAATCCTAGTATACTCTAAATTTAATTGCTATCAAAATAATTATTTGGATACCATGCTAATGAATTGGGGAAATGTGAAGCTGTATTTAAAATAAAGTATATGGGATTTCTAGTTAATGGCAGTGTCGTACATGGGGAATGGTATCACTATTAATTGGATATATATGGACCCTTCTATAAAAAATATAATTAAGGATTAACATAGATAATCTTATCTTATGTATATCTGATGTTTCCTTGGACTAGCAAGGTATTAAAGTTGATTTTTTAGAAGAATCTCATTATTATCAAAACCCAATAACCAAACATACTCAAAATATATTAAAAGTTTTATTGGTTAATAAATGTGAATATAATATTAAGGAATCTAAAAATAGAATTATCACTACACTAATCCTCACATTACCCTTGACCAAGGATATTTTCATGGTATAAAATTATTCAATAAAATGGATTAATTTTTGTACTGATGAAAAATGAATAGTTTATAACATACGACTCATGTCGGTTGAAAGATCATGAGTTGAATTATACAACACATGTTCTAAAGATGATTTTAGTTATCTTCACATTTACAATATTATGGAATTATATCTAATGTAGAAAGTGTGAATTATATTTATAATATAAGATCCCCAAGTATATATTCACATAAAAGAAGATTAATATGTGAAACATATGATGGATATAGATGATTGATGTCTATAACTAATCAATCCACTACTGTAATAGGAAATAAAATACATAATTTGAAGATATTTGTAGAATTTATATAACAATATTATAAGTAATTAGAATTAAAAATTAAAAAATCTTCTTAAACATGAAAAGCAATTACATAGTGATTATAAAAAATTGTACATTCTAGTTTACATTTAAAATTATTTATCAACCATCCCATCTATATAAGATAAATTATAATAAAGGATATCTTGTGGAAATGTAAATAATGGTAGAACATATGAGAAAATTTAAATCCCGAGAGATCAAAATTTTAAAAAGGGTTATAATATTTGGGTTCTGAATATTTTTAAAATAAAATCGTGGTAAAATTAATAATTTATTGAATTAATCACATATATTTCCCTTATCCATCCACTATTGGAGCAGAAATATGTGTTGATATCTCCAAGAGAACTATTCGTTTGAAAATATGAAGGGGTGATACTAGAATATATATAAAAATTCATAGTGTGATAACAAGTGAATGTAGAATGGAAATCCTCATAAGAGATGACACTTCCATTACCCTTACCTATATGGAAATGGAAAAAAATCACCATAGATGTTTTCAAAGGACTTATAAACACATTAGAAGTTAATAATTTCTTATGGGTTGTGGGGGGGTCTTAACATATTGAATTACCACATAATTTAATATTGAGAAAACTTCTCACTTGATCAAGTTGAATGAATATACATCTTAGAATAGGTGGATCTTCATGAATCACCAATATCAATTATATCTGATGGATATTTATGAATTTCCTATTTGTGTTGTAAGACTATTTAACATTCTCTAAATAATAGTATAATATTTAGTATTAATAACCACACACATAATAATATCCAATTTGGAGCACTATCATGGCCATAAAATATATGTTCAGATCATGCATTATGGATATTAATGAGGAATGGGATCAATGTTTTCTCCTGGTTTTGTGTTCATTCAATAATAGAATTAACTAAAAATATAATGACTCCTTATGAAAACATTTATGGTAAGAGATGTAAAAAATATTAATGTTTGGATGAAGTTATTGAACTTAATAAACAATGACATGAAATGGTTTTAGACATGGTAAAAATGGTCATGACCATTAATCAATACATTAGAGCTACTCAGAGTTGAAAAAAAGGTTGTGATGAAAGCTTTTGATGAAAATTGGTGTATGAGGTTAGAGATAAGGTTTTTCTCATTATATATTAATTGAATTTATTTAAATGATTTATAAATATGGGTAGTCTATATCTTAGCTATATCATCCTCTATGGGAATCTTGATCGCATTAGAGCATGCACATATCGGCTTCCACTCCCGCCAACTATTTCCCAATTAAAGGTCGTAATCCATGTATCCATCTCGAGGAAGTAAATACCATATAATTTTATGTTATAAATTCATAAGTGGTTTATCTTGAAAATGATCTCTATTTTAAGATGAATCTAGTTATGATTTTTTATCATAGAGATAATTTTGTAGGCAAAAAGACAACTAACATATTGAATGTACTAAGGTGAAACAATAAATATGAGGAGGGGATCGAGAGGAGATCAATACATATAGTATAAATTAACATATGATTTTTCACCAATTTGTGCGATAATAATTCATGATAGAGAAATTTTTTATGTGGAGAATAATGAAGCACCCTAATCTTTTAAATGAACACTATGTTAGTTAAGGTACATGATACACTACACATGACCTAAACAAAACACAAAATATTTATATTTAAAAATAACCATTATAAATAATACATTATATTGGAATATATGAATAAGAATAAATAGTTCATGAACTATATAAATTAAAAAATTAAAAAAAAGAGTTGATTAATTATAGGAAAATAAACACAAAATCTTTATTAGTCATTTTATTCTTCAAAAATGTGTTTTCTTCAAGAAGGATTCTTATTCTTTTCTTTTTGTGAGTGATTATTAGAGTAAATTTAAATAAATTTATGAAATTATATTTTATAAAAATAATATCATTTTGGAAATGAAAATAAAAAAATTTGTTAAATTGTTTTTTAATGATTTTATGAAAATGTTAATTTTCTAGTAAATAGAGAGAAATAATGTTTTTTGTTAAAAAAGTAACTTTTTTTAATTAATGAATTAAAAAAATATTAATTTTATTTAAAAATTGTATCAAATAAAATATAAATTTATTATATTATGAATAATTAAATTATGTTCATTAGAATAAATTTTATGTTTTTATTTTCTGTGAAATCATTACTATACTTAAAGAATAATTTTAAAAAAATATGTTTTTCATTTAATTTTTGTTTTAATTTTAAATTAAACTACTTAACTTTTTTCAATTGGATAATATAAAATAGATTAAATATTTAGAATCTTATGTTAAAAATATAGGAAATGGTCAGATTTTGTTGTTATATATTTTTTATAGTAATCATTTAAAATATTTATTTTAATAATATTGGTAAAATGGGTTAATTAGTGTTAAAAATTATATTAAAATGACTAAAAATTAATGAAAAAAGTGGTTGAAATTTATTTTATGACTTTATTTCATCCATAATAATCCATACATTAAATATTTTACATTTTCTCGTTTTTACAATATTTTTACCATTATAGTATTTTATGAAATGAAAATTCATAAATGTCATTATAATTTTTATATTAAATATAAATTTTTTACATAAGGATAAAAGTGGATATTATAATTTATAAATAGTTATTTTATAGATAAATAATTTTTTTATTCATGTTTATTTATTTTAAATTTTGTGGTGAAATAATTATTATAAATTCTTTTTCAATTCCAATGCATTATTTATATAATTAATAACAATATAAAATAAATGACACAAAAAATTAAAACTGATGTAATTTATTTATATTTTTTTTAAAAGAATTATATATAAGATTATATCATAATATAGTGTTTTTAAAATATTATATTTTAATTCTTTATTTATCTTGATGTCTTTAATTCCAATATAATGTAAAAGTTCTAAAATTAAAATTAATGATCTTTTATGATAAATAGTATTTTATTAAATGATTTAAAATTAATAAAAAAAGTAAAATCATCCATGTAATTGGTATATGTTTAAATATATAAACTATGTTCCATTTGTGGATGAATTTACCATATATAGTATCTATATTAACACCAATACAATAAATATACTAATACCTAGTTAATAGTAAAAAATGGGAAAACAATGTGATAACGGAAAAAACCTGATATAAAAAATTATAAAAATTATTTTATCATAGTATTTTGACTTATCCTCACCCAATATTTTCATTATATCATTTTTTACCTTTTTCCCTGAAAAAATAATTATATTATTTTAATATTTTATATAATTCCTAACATGACCTTCCACCAATTTATAAAAGGGTACCTCATCCCCCCTTCTAAATAACATTATAAAACCATTATTTCAATGAATACCTACCTAAATTCCATAATTAAATACATTATCACATTATAGATTTATTATTTTTTGAATTATACCATACATTGTGTGGTTAACTTAGAATAAAGGTTGTTCTCTATGGGACTGGTAGAGATTTTAGCTTAGTGTTTTATTATTATTTATCCTTTTAATTCCATAAATTATTATGTGAACATGATGATATAATAACATATATATATTCCAAGTACATTAATTTTAAAATAATAATTTAATAACCTATATCTCCCTCCTCTACCATCAAATGGGAAACAAAATTTTCATTTGTGTATAGGGAAGACAACTGCATCACGAACTAATGTAAATCATCTTCCATAACAAATGTCCATAGATGATTGTAATTATGTATCAATGATATATATATATATATTATTTATGATGTATTTATCCATAAATAATTATAATATATCATTTTATTTGCACTATTACATTTACTTAAAAATAATAATGTCTTACATCTATACATGTCAATTAAATCCTGCACATAGTGATGTGGGTTGTTTTTTATTACCACATCACCGAAATAATATATATATATATATAAGTGTATATAATTAAATAAAATAAAATTTATGATATAAATTTTCTTATTTAATGTAAAAACAATACATAACTTATTTTTATATTGATCGTTGTAAAATTGAATCTTTACTCGAGCTTATGTATGATCAATCGTCCCTATGATTGTAACATTGTTTATTTTTAATAACCATCATTAATGGTTTTTTAAAAAATTGTAATTTATGTAAAAAATAATAATAATTTCATGATTAATAATTTCTAAAGTATGTATTTATTATTATAATAACCATAGTCAACCTATCAAATTAATTTTGGATATACGAGCTAAATAAAGTAAGCCCATTTGATAAAAACATACATAATTGAATATAAAATCAAAATAATTGAACTAAAATGCATAATAAATTGAAAATATTTATTCAGAATTTAAATTATTATCATTTTTTTAAAATTCATTAATATAGTGAACATACATGATGAGTTAAAATTAATGTAAGGTAAGTCATTATTGAACATTTATTCATTAGGTTTGGACAATTATATCTCAAACTAACTTTTTATGTATTCTTAATATTATAATATTCTTAAAAATTCATTATATATGTCTATCACACATATAATTAGCTCATTATCCCATAATTTTATGGGTTAGTTCATGTCATAGGTATAGTTCAAAAATTCCATCTTTTTTAAATTTTCATTGATTATTATATAAGGGAAGATTATACAACCCATTTTTTAAAGGTAATTCTTATGATTATTCCCTATTATTGATTAAATTTTAATCAAATCATAATCATGAACAATTTATGATTAGTACACCCATATATTACTCTGATTATTTAGGAAAATATATAGTCTTGTAAGACATTATGTAAGGGATTAAAGAGTAAACTAGATCAACTCTGGGACTTTCTCGAGCATGTCATATTTTCTTGGTCGTTAAATTTTACTTTTTCAAATATCAGGTTTATGTTCATGAAACATTTTATTTGTTTCCATAATATGTTACATATATGTTATTTAGATCATTCTACCATGTTATTAATCATTATACATATCTTTCACAATATCATGTTATAAAATTGCCTCTCATATTATGATTCCTAATAATGTATATACATTTACTGGGATTTTTATCTCACTGTATACTTTATATGTATTCATCATGGTATATGATTGTATTTTAGGAGGTAAAATATATTTTAGATATCATTATAAAGATTATATGAAATATTTTACAGTTTCATTTGGATGTTTTATGTACCAGGTCTTCAAATGTCACTATACCATTCATACCACATTTTGTTTTTAGTGGATATTTATGTTAGAAATCTTGTAATTTTATGTTTAATGGAAATTTTTTTATATATCATATATATAAATAATTATACAACACACACCTAAGTAAATTACTTAATGGAATATAAATATTTTTCATGTTAGATAATGAAGTGTGTCAAAATGAAGGCAGAAGAAGAAAGTAAATATTTTGGATAAAGTACTAGATGGAAATAATATTACCAGTAATTTATCACACATAACTTTTTTTAATTTATTTAATATTTTAATTATTAAAATTATTTCCCTTCAATTAATTCTAATAAAGGGGGTCTAATTGATCATATGAATAAAGGTTTATCAATTTCATATTATACAATAAAATATAATTAAACATCAAATAAAATATAATTTATTTAATTATTTTATCATATTTTAATATGATTAATATAGAAGAAAATATTATATTAATAATCATGATTCTTAGGACATGATTTATATTTTTTATTAAAATAATATATCATTACAAAATATATTTGAAAATCATGGTTGATGGTTGATGAAGGAAGTTTAGTTATTGGAGTGTCTTCATAGAGGGTTTTAAATATATTAAATGTAGTGTTAGTTTTGTTATGCATTGGTAATATTTATGCACAATGATATATTTAAATGTATAATCACCAAGGATAGGTCATTTGTAATTTTATGCAAGGACAATTAATGATATTTTTAGATATACTTATAGTTTTTAAAAATATTTTTGAGGTAAATGTAACCTTAATATTTATTGTGAATATTTCTATAAATATTATATGGATGAAATTTAATTATTTTGGTGATAAATGATATATTTTAATGATAAATATAGGGGTTAATATTATTTTTATGCAAATTTGATTATGGGTCATTGAGATCATTTGTAATTATATTTTTTTGGAATAAATGGTGTCTCTTATAGAAAACTAAAGGCTTCAAAAAGAGATTCGGTGATTAGAAGGATGATATTATTTTAGAATAATTTCAAAATAGTTTTAGAAAATTTTAGGAATTAGGGTATATGTCATATTTGTTTTCTATTATCTATTGTTATTTAAATTTGGTTGTTATTAATTGATGTCTAAATATTGAATTATCTTTTAGAAAAATATATTATTCTATTATGGAATAATGAGGATTCAAGTTATTTATTGAAATTATTAGAATATTTTTTATACCATATTTTAAATAAATATTCATTTTTGTTATGTTAAATTATGAGTGAATATGTTTTCAGTGTAAATGTTATGTTTTATATTGATGAAAACATGATCAAATCATTCGATTTTGAGATTCACGAAATTATTCGTGTGTATTTGGAAGATTTTTAAATAAATATATTTATGGAGTGATTTATCCTTCTCATGGGGTGTTATTGTGGATTTATTATATACTAATTTATTATTAAATTATTTTATTATTTAATAATATTAGATATAACCACAATTTGTGCTACCTATTTTTGTTTTTATTGGTGGATTAAAAAGAGAAGAAAAAATTTTCAACCATTTCTGAATATTTCTATCAATTGATATTTAATTTTAACACATAGATCATGAAAGACTCACCAAGGATATTTTCTACATAGAATATGAGATAAATAAGATATGGATAACATCTAAATAAAAAATAAAATGATGAAATTGATGTTTTATAATGTAAATATGTCATGTAATTATATTTTATAATTATCTAAATGAATGGTAAAATAATTCCTCAACTCAATAAATAGGATGTTAAATATATCCATTCTGAAATAGAAAACATACATCATATATTGGGTATTTAAATTTGAGACTCATTCAAATTTATTACTCTTATAATAATATATATATGTTTTTGAAAATAATTAGATATAAAATAAAATTACTCTTAGTACTAACATAAAAATTACTTATCATGACAAAATCTATTTAGTATTTTATTAGTATGTCACTATATATTATTTTTTTATAAAAAAAATAAATTGGAATTGTGTAATTATTATTTTGGTGGTTGGGGTGAATGTGACATCTTGATATTTTATTATGATTTACATTAAATAAAAAACATTTTGAATAACTTGTTTAAATAATCTTAATGAAAATAAATTATATATTTATATATATATATATATTCATAGTAATGACAAATAAATTATGAATATAAAATTTACAAACAAACAAATTAATATTCATCGGTTAATTATATGAAATAATTTTAATAACACTAAAAGTTAAAAAATAATATTTATTATAAAAAGAATATTATCGTTATATTTTAAATGTTCATATGAATGATAAATATAATATTTCTTGAAATATAATTCTTTTCATTGAACAACATTTTTTAATTTATTATTCTAAAATTATTATAAAATATATTTTTAGGTGTTTTCTAAAAATTATTGTTCTTAGGTCGATAGTGTGAAACTATAATTCTAAAAATACTATATTAATATTCACTATATATTTAAATATTAATGAAATAAATGATTATTAAACCACTTTATTATAAAAAAATATTATTATATAATTATTATAATTCATTTAAAAATATGATTTTGAAGTTTGAAATTGATGTTTATAATTTTGTAAATCATGGAAATGTATTTATTAAAATAAAATAATTTTTTATGATTTATTTCTATAAACAATTTACAAGGATCATTATATTTTTTTATGTTTTTAAATTCAATAATTATCCATTTATTAAACATAATCCAATTAATTTATTTGGAATTAACATTATATAATACTTTGGTATAAATTCATTTTTATGATTAAAAAAATTCATTTTAATAATACAATAATCCAATATGTTTCAGGATCTTATATAAAATGAAATTTTGCCTAAATCAATAAAATATTTCATTGAAAATATATTCTATATTTTATATTATAATTTTATAATTTTATAATATTTTCAATATTTTCATAATTAAGGTTTGCAGGGGTAACATATTTTCACCACTATAATGGTTATAGTGGTTAACTATGTTGTTAAAAAATGTTATGTGAGTTAAAATATCCTTAAAAATTTAATTTTTTATTGGATGTTTTTATATAGCCATTAACATATCCTATAATGAAATGTGGTAGAAATTTAAGAAAATTTATCTATGGAAATTATTATTTTATATGTTTATTAATATTTACAAGGGTGTCAATCCTATCACATGTAAAAGGGTACATACTCTCCCAAAATATCAATATACATTACACACACTATATTGGTAAAAATATATAAAAATATATTATTTACTATCCTACCCACGTCACATATGTCATGTTCTCACAATGGGACATGTCATATAACGCTTAATGTGTAATCCAATAGAAGATCACCATGGACAATGTAAAATCCTTAATCGAAAATTTTCATTTTTATTTCTTATTCTACCACATTATAATATATTTTAACCATACAAATATATTTAAATTATTATATTCATGATTCAAAATTTTATTTAGTTTATCTACGAACTTTTTTGAATCTCATTATCTTCATTAGGGAAATATGAAAACTCATATTCTCACATACATAATATTATCTCCAGGAATTGATGCATTGAAATTTTCATCACCACCTCACATTAATAGTTATTAATATTGACTTAATATATATATATATATATATTATTTATAAATTATTATTTTATTAATATAAATTAATATATAACGTTTTATCATCCCATTAATTAGAAAATATAAAACTTTTCATGTGTGTTTGGATTGACTATCGCCTCAATAAAGAGATGAAATATATTTTTCATTACCACCTTAAATGGCTTGATATAAGATTTATTTAAACAATAAGTTTATATTTACAATATTATTATTATTTTTAAATTTTATCCATTTATCTTTTTTCTGGGTTTTGTCTATATGACATGATAAATTCACTAATGTGTACATGCAGACTATTACATCCCTAACTGATAAATCTCATTTTTATCACCACCATAAATGGTAAGGGATAAAATTATATCTAATTTTTAATCATAATATTTATAAAAATTTAACATTCTATTTATTATGAAAACATGACCCCTTTGGCAGTGGTTAACCTAGCTATTTTGTTTTAAAGGTTAATTACAGAACGAACTCAAAACCATCAACATACAGTTAACTAAAATGGTAATAAAATATTACATGATAATTAATTTAATAAATATACTAATAAAAATTTATTGATAATGATAACGCTATTTATGAAAGTAATTATTTAATAGTGTTTCATTATTTTTAAATGTAAAATACAAATGTGGGGACTTAGGACTCATGGAAAGGGATTTCTCATTGAAACTGTGGTCTAATATTTTCTACCAAATTATTGTATTATATATCTATATTCTTATAAATTTTTTAATAATTTTATTCTCTATATTTCAATGAAAATAAAAATTTATTTTAAATAAATCCATTTTATTTTCTTATATTTTTAACAAATTTTTTTTTATCATTTTCTAAACATACCACTTTTGACACTTTTTAACAAATTAATGAATATGTTTTTTAACTTTTACAACATTAAATCATTTTCTAGTCATCATAGGAATTATTTATTATCATGATTCCTCTATTTCATTTCAAGTTTTTATAAGATGATAATATTCTTTTTTATGCATTTTATTTTACTCGGCAATAAAAGTAAAAGTATATTTACCCTTATTTTAATGAAAAAATTTAAATTATTGTAATTTATATATTTAAATCGGGTTTTGAAGGGTTTTATAATGAAAAATATAAGTTTATAAATTTTTCATACAAGATATATCTCTTGGAAATTTTATATAAACAATATTAGTCTACATATTTCAATACCAAACATTAAGTAATGATATGTTCTAAAGAATGTTTATTTTGGAATTAAGTGTGATAATTATTCATTTCTATATGTATTATAAGGGTTATTGTGAGGTTGATTTTTAGAATGTTGTCCCAAGATTAAAAATGGTTTTTCACTACTTTATATGTGTTTTTATATAGTAAATTAGATTTCATGTGGGTATATAAATGGGTTTATGAATAATTCTTACATGGTAATACTGAACTAATAGTTTTTTATTGAATTATATTATTAATGAGTACTTATATTTTTTCATGAAATTAACATGGTTATGATTTTCCTATATTCTTACTAGAATATTTTTTAAGAATTACTATGGTATAAATTTTTATTTCATTATTATGTAAATAATTATTTTATATACACTTTTAATTTTTAAATTGGTAAAATTCCTTATGAATTTTCATGTTTTCCAAATGGATAAATTTATTTTCATTCTTTCTATATCTGAGAGAGATATTTTTATTCACATATATTGTTCTTAAATTTATTCCCATTGGATTCAGTATGATTATGAACTATCAAAGGACTCTAGTCCCACAATAATTATTCAATATCCCAAAATTTATGTGTATTATTTTTTATTTATATAAAGTTATTTCGAGACCAAAAATTTGAGGGTATGTGATTTCGAGGACCAGAGGGCCTGAAATGATCCGTCATAAAATTTAAAGCATTAAATAGCACTCATGGGGGATTTTCTTGAAAATGTGTAATAACTCCTAAATAGGTTTCCGGATTAGAAATTTAAGTGATGTTCCACATTTAGGATGGCAAGTTTATAACAAGTGCGACTTAATTTTAGTTTGTGCGTACCTCTAGTGAGAAAACAAAAAATGGCAGAACCATAAATAAAATAATTAAATAAAATTATATTATTTTTCAAATGATTATAACTCCCTAATACTGACTCGGATTAAAAATATGAGACCACCACTAAACTCATGAGAAAATTATTTCCTTAGGAAGACAATAATATCAGCTGGAATGAGCCAAAAGTGGATGTTAGTTTTTGGAGGTGAATAAAATAATTAACAACTATTAAATTTTAAAAAATTTATAACTTCTAAATGGTAACCTGGATTGAAACTATGATAGTAATGTTGAACTCACAGGGATATGTTTTCCTTAGGTGGAGCTTAACCTTTACTATCATGGGTCGATGGTAAATGTTAAATTTTTGAACTTTTTTAAAGTATGTTCAGTAAAAATGAGAGTGGTATTTTGAATCTTTTTAAGTGGTAGTCAGATTAAAAATATGTGTGTACTACTGCAATTAGAATTCGAGGATTCACCTAGAAATGAAGTTACATCGACCGGAAATGGCCTAGTGAAAAAGTTATTTTTCATTCATTTCATGAAAAATAATTAAATAATTTAGAAGAATTATTTTATTTCATTTCTCACCATTTAATGGATGACGGAGATACTTCAGTGAAGCATAATGATTCTTTCATGACACGTAACAAGAACATTGTTTCTCAAATAAAACAGTGTAACAACATGATGTCACATCATAATAGAGACGATGTGATGTGCTCTTATTTAATTCATGATTCACTAGGGAAATAAGGATTAAAATATTTGGAGGATTCTATGGTGATCCTATGATGGACTTCAACCCCAGCGAAGAACGAATAACACCGATAAAACATCATCATCTACGACACCTTTCAAAGATCAAAGATGGGAAGAGATGTCAACATCTTAATCCCATGATGATTAAAGTCACTACATCAGACATCATAAGAGATAGAGGTTTTGGTTTTATTTTTTTCCCCAACCTTTTCTAAAAATTACAAACACATATCAACCCACAAACAGGTGGATCTGCGATTCTTGACTTATGTGGGAGTTTTATTTTTATTCTTGGGGATTTATTTCTTTAGGGTCAAAATCATGGCATGTAATGATTGAACAGAAACTCCCTTGAACCTCCACCGACTTTGATCATCTAACGTGGAGGACCGAAGATACCACTAACAAAGTTTTAGTGCCTCCACATGTGCATTCATGGTGCTCATACCCACTAAAAGATGGAAAGGCAGCTTTGGAATCCATGCGGTGAAGAGGTCTCTCCCCAGAGGCCACAAACGCAGATGGATCGAAGGACAGATCAGTAAAATGCATCTGAAGGTCCACTAAACATTCTTTCAGCACGCTGGTGCTGGACAAAGAAGCAGTAGTGGTCGGACACACGTTGACCTGGAGTTCGCAACCCGTTAGGCATGACGGAACACTAGAGGATGCAGCGCAAGGAGGGGAACTGCGTGGAGGGACGACCTACATCTGGGCCATCTGGTTTAGATGCTATCCGCGTTCCTTGACTGCGGTAGGCTGACGAGCCTCATGAATCTACAGGGCATGCGAGTGGTTGAGTACCATCATCCATGACAATAGAAAGTCACGGTGCCAAGCATACACTGCACAGGAGGTGGGGACAACCTCTTGTGTTCCACTTTTAAATAGGGATGGGATGCGTCTAACTGTCACATCCAAGGTGCTCACACCGGCCGCACCACACTTCTTGTCCTCATCTGGCGGGATGATCCCCTAGTAGGATAGGCTAGTCTTGCTACCCAACAGGGTAAAGCCACATTGGTGGGCCGAACCTGACTGGTAGGCTGGACCAGCAACCCATCGACCCGATTCCTTACTCATCAAACCATAATTACACCGACATGATGAAACTGTGTCGTCTTCAGGTTGGGCCGGACAAGATTGGGTCACAGGGAAATTGGTCAGGCTAGACCCTCGGCCAACAAGGTCAGATCCAGTGAGGTCTATTGGGCATGACCCACTAGCCAGGCCGGTCTAGACAGACGTTAACCTACACCAGGTCAGGTCGATTCAGTCTTAATGAATTGAGGTATGTTGGACCCCCGGGCAGGGTTGGTCGGGTCGATCTAACTGGGTCAGACCGGGCCCCATTGCAACCATCCCCCTGGTTACTAAAACCCAATTATCTTGAAAACTATGTGTTCGATTGATGATCAGTTTGCAGTATTGTGATAATCTCGATGAGACAGGTCTTTTGGAACAATCTATGGAGACTTTTGTGATAGTTGTGATATGAATAAGGAATTTTAGGGAGGTTCTCCCAAGAGAACTATGTATAGAACTCTATGAGTGGCTGAGACCTGAAGCCTATGGACATCTGTCCTAGTGGAAAGCACATATATTTGACTTAGAAGAACCCTAGTGGGAAGCACCAATTTGTGACTTCGCAGGATTATGATCCCTGATTAATATGAGATCCTTATTTGGCCATGACTAGTGGAAAGCAACACTCTGTGACTTTGTACACCCATGGTACGCGATGGGGGATGAGTAAAAATGTATTCCATGGTTAGTATGGAATCACCTCTTCATGACTTGGCAGGCCCATAGTACTATCTAGAGAGGAGTTCTCCAACAGTCGAGGTGTTCAATGATGTGACTAATGATGCAACTCTTACTACCCTAGAATATAACTGTTGTGAGTTGTCTTGTGTTTTTTTGCATTATCTAAAGAGTTGTAGTGTGTTGTTTTGTGGGTTCCCTAATGATTATTGTGTTACTCACCCATGCATGGGCTTCTCCCACACGTATTGTGTATAGTACAAAGGATTATAGTTTTGATAGAGGTTCTCAGGGAGACGAGACTGATGGATTCTACGACGATGGACTTGGTGCGCTTGGACTAGGAAGGGCCCAATAGGACTTGGTGGAAAAGACATAGTACTTTGGCTTCCAATAGCTTCACTACTATCACGATCATGTCGGGTTTTCTCCAGATGGCCATCAGAGTTCCCTTTTTGTGTTTTGGTATTTTTAGTTCCTTGTGGGGTTTTCATTCTGGAAAACATACATTCAGATGTACTTGCACTCAACATAGTTTTAGTGGTTTGCTTTCTCCCCCTTTTGGAGTGTTCGTATGTGATTTTTCATGTGTGTGTATTTGTATTCAGAAAAATGCCCCCAACTTGTAGGTTGATGCCTTCGGTGCTAGTCTCTAGCCCATATCCTTAGAGAGGCCCGCTTGAGGAAGTCACGACATGGGCCTAGGGTGATGGGCCATGAAAAAGTGGTATGAATGGGTGGTCGGTCCTACCACCAAAACCAGGAGACTGTTGTTTATGTTTTGGGTAAACAGTGTTATGTTTTTCCAGTTCGACATTCAGATTTGGGGAGTCCATTGTTGGTGTGGTGGACAACGTATCCATACACCTAGACCTTGAATTCTATTTTTAGATCTCTAAATAAAAACAATGGTTTCATAAGTGTCTCCTTATATTGAATAATATTTATCCCACCATTTATAACCTTCTAACTGCATTACATCTTGATATATCTCAGGATTCTTTCATGGGGATAACCATCCAGAATCTAGATACGAGGTCGTGAGGACAATCCACCTAGTGGTGAGGTGTTTGTTCAGGGACCAGTTCTAGAGATGTCTCCACTGGTTGTTTCAATGGTGTTACCATCACCTATTAATCATCTAGTAGTCCCACCTCCATTGATTCAGATGGATAGAGCTTTCCAGAATGAGTCATGGATGACAATTTTTGCACTTAGTGATGAGGCATGGGGTTTTAATGTGTGTCACAAGCATACAAGGCAACGATCACCATAGATTTAGGGACAATAGGACCTACAGATTGCAGGTGAGCAAAGTAAGATTTGGAACAATAGGGTTCATAGGATGGAATGTGCTAGTTTCCAAAAGTGCATGATTTTCTATGAATGTCGTAAAAAGGGACATCTCTTGTGAGATAGTACCACTATTCATGCTACGGGGCAGGAGAGGAGACAATTGCAGACTATAAAGGCTTATGACCCGAGGAATATAGGGATGAATCAAGGTATGATGCATGTCATTATACTTTAGATGTATTATTGATAGATACTTCTACTAGTTATTTATCTTTACAGTGACTTCTTCATGTTTGATACCTTGAAGTTTCTATTAAGACTGTTGACGTGACCCTCGCATTTAGAGACTCCTACTAAAGATGCCCCAATGACCACACACTGGTAATGATAGTGAGACTTGAATCATGGAGGCAAGAGCATAAGTTGGGATCTCTTGGTAGTATTTTTGAGGCTTTATGACATCATTATTAGTATGGAGTGGTACCGATCATGCCATGATTGAATGTATTAGTAAAATGAAATGGTTCATCTTTGGAGATGGAACCAGATTTCCATTTATCAGCAGAGGGGAAATACTTGAATCTCTTTTTGTACTTAAGAAGAGGAGGGTATAGCCAAATTTATTCAGTTGACTAGTTAGACTCTCAGTGCAGTGAATGTAATGAGTCCTGAAGTTCCGTAGTGAAAGTAGAGCTTAAGGACATCTCCCTTGAAGATGTTCTGTGATTTACTATCCATTGAGAGTTAAACTTCTACCTTGATATGTACCCTAGGATGGCACTAATATCCACATCCGAATATCTAATGGATCTTGCAGAGCTTCCTGGATTGAGGGAACACTTAGAGGAAAAGTGTAGGGGGTAGCTTCATGAGGTGAATGAGTATGACCCAAGGTCTCTATGAATTATTTTAGGTGCCCTCTTTGTCATCTACTGGCTACCATAATAATAGAAACAGTTACTAATCATCCCTTCTTGTCACCAATCTTGTTCAAGACCTACATTTAATAGTTAAACTGATGACTTGATCCTTACATATACAGATACCTATGGGAGGAGACTTTATAATTACACTTATGCCGATAGTGGTCTCTAATCCTTGAGGTGAGAGTTTCGATTGAAACCTCTGGGTGGAAATGTCGAGGATTTACGATGTTATTTCGGGTATGGACTAGTCAACCCATGTTCATACTCATATAGATAGTTTTTCCAAAAATTATTTTGTATATCCGCAGTATTGGAATGGGGTTTTCTGTGGTCAGTGAAAAAAAACCCAGGCAGCACGGGATAAACTCATGCATAGGAGGGTAAAGCCGATCACTCTTGAGTAATCCAACCAAACCCATGTTGAACTATATGTTTTTAGTTTTATGTTCCCAAAAGTATAGTCATAGGGTAGGAATTTACATTCAATATATGTTTCTATAGTTTTTTCCCAATAGGAGGAGGGACTTCTGTATCATTCTACAAGATATATGGAACCAATATCAGCACCAGTATATCAGAGGGATTTTGTAGTGATTTGTTTGAAGGGGGAATAGTTGTGATACTTTTATTGGAAAGTCTTAGTAAGACCCAATGTTCATGGTTATGTGTGGATTATCCAAAATTAATCAAGTTGTTGTGGAGAACGAGTACCCATTACCAAAGGGTTTATGGGAACATCATTCAGTTAATAAGGATCGCCTTTTTCATGGATGGAATAGTGCCTACAGGATTTTCAACAGTTGTCACATCGGAAATGGCTAGAGTTTGTTCAAGACTTTGACTGTGAGATGGCTTATACACCTAAGAAGGGGAACATAAGGATAGACATGCTCATTATGAAGTCTCGTTTATAACTGCTGGGTGAGGCTACATAGTAGCTACCCGCATTTCAGATATATTTCATGGATGATGATGGAGAAGATTTCCTTCAGTGTATAACCATCACTCTCCCACTCTTGTAGTGATTCAGGGAGGCACAATTCATGGATTATGACTGTGAGGCCTTTCGTTCTCAGTTATCCTCGTGACAAGCTCCTGGTTAATTTTTTGATAGGTGGGGAGCATGTTATCCTCTTTATAGGACACACCATTGTACCAGTGATGTTACCAGAGAATCTGTTCAGGGAGTTTCATACATCCCCTATAGCAGTATATCTTAGTTTGAGGAAGATGTGCCAAGACCTCCAACGTTAGTACTGGTGGCCATGAGACGGAGACTCTTGGAGTTCTAGGAGGGAGATCATGTGTTCCTTTAGGTCTCACCACGATAAGGATTCCATAGATTTGGTCAGGGATTAAATCTATCTCTGAGGCTCATCATGCCTTTTTAGATCTTTAGTATATTTAGAATGGTGGCATACCACCTAGCTCTTCCCCCACATATGCACTAGGTGTGTGATGTTTTCCATGTGTCACAGTAGATGAGATATCTTCTTGATCCATCACACTTCATCAATTGGGTAATGATGGGCATTGATGAAGGGGTGATGTTTGTGGAGTTGTCGATGAAGATAGAGGATATATAGGATCCAGTCCTATAGTTGTGGTTGATTCCTCTAGTGTGTATTTGGTGATAAAATGGAAATCTCTAAGAGATCACTTGGGATCGGGTGGCTTAGATTCGTGCTTTGTACCACCAGCTATTTTTTAGTCTTTTTTTCGGCTTTTGGGGATGTAAAGACCTAAGGTGTGTAGATTTTAATGTACCATAATTTCTGTGTATTTTTTATTTGTATGGAATTATTTCAAGACCTTGATATTCAATGGAACATGAATACGTGGACTGGAGTTCCTAGAATGATCCATCAAAAAAATTTAAGTTGTAAATAGAACAGGTGGTTGGTTTTATTTAAAAAATGTAATAAATCTTAAATGGGTGCCTGGATCAGAAATCTGAGGTCTCTGTTGTGTTCATGATAGCTGGTTTACCTTAGGTGCGACTCATGTTTAGTCAGAGAAAACCTCCAGTAAGAAATCCCAAAAATGACATAACTGTAAATAAAATAATTAAATAAAATTATTTAATTTTTAAAATTATTATAACTCATTAATGGTTACAAATATTAAAAAGATGATACCACCACTGAACTCATGAGAGATTTCTTTACTTAGGAAGACACTAATTTTGGCTGGCACAGGCTAACTGTTGAAGTTAGTTTTTTGCTGTGAATAAAATAATTATGTAACAAATATTATAGTTTCAAATATTTATTACTCTTAAATGGTAATTCATATTGAATATCCAAGTGTACCTTTGAACTCATGGGGGTGTTCCCCTTATGCGATGCCTAACCTCAACCAGCTTGGGGTTGATGGTGAAAGTTAATTTTTTGAACTTTTTTTAAGGTACGTTTGGTAAACGTGCGAGTAGGATTTTCTATCATTTAAACCAGTACTCGGATTACAAATAAGGGAATCATTGATTCCAAAACGATGAGATTCTCATTAAAATTACTTTACATTGGCAGTCCAGGGCCAAGAAAAAATGTTATTTTTTGGAATTATCATGAAAAAATAATAAAATTATTTAATAAAATTATTTAAAATATTTTCTCGCTATTAAGTGGAGGATGGTGATGCTATGGGGAAGAGAAGAGGTGGCGACGATTCCCATTAATGAGACCCATAAATGGCTAGTTATCCCAGAAAGTAATGATGCTTTAATGATGCACAACAACGACACTACTTCTTAAATAAAACAGCATAACGATGCGATGTTGCATCATAATGGGGATGTCGTGACATGCTCCTATTTATAGTTCATCATATCAAGGAAATAAGGATAGAAAATTTTGTAAAATTATCTATAAAATTCCTGAAGGACTTCCACCCTAGCGAAGAATGAAAAAAACTGGTGAAAAATCATCATCTTTGATGCCTTTTGAAGATCAGATTCGTGAAGTGATGTCGGCGTCTTAATCCCTCGAGGCCGAATGTCACGACATTGAACATCATAAGAGGTTGGGGTTTTTGATTTCATGATCTTACCTATCCTTTTCTATAAATGATGAAAACTTATAAACCCATGAACAGGTTAATTCGTGATTCTTGCCTTATTTTGGATGGTGATTTTTATTCATGGGTATATATTTAGGGTCCAAATCATGGCATGGAATAATTGAAATGAAACTATCCCAAACCAACCCATATAATAAAACTCTAACGAGGAGGTCCCTGGATGACAAAATCAAATATCGAGCACATCTATTTGTACATTCTTGGTGGTCATTCCCTCGAAATTATGGTAATGCAGATTTGGAATCCTCGCAGTGAAGTGGGAACTCCCTAGAGGCCATAGAAGCAGGATTCTCGGAGGATGGATCACTGAATAACGTCTGATGGTTTGAAATACATTCTTTTAGATTTTTAGCACTACTGGTGATAGAGGTAGTGTCCAATCACACCAGCCACAAAGAGGAGGTAGCCTGAACCGGCGGGCCGCGTTGACCGGGAGGTCGCGGGTCATCAGTAGCGGTGGCACACTAGAGGATGTGGTGCCAGGAGAGGGGTTGCGTGGTGGGAAGGCCTTTGTCTTTTCTGTACAGATGAGCTTCCAGTCGCAGTCCTTGAATACAAAAAGTTGAGGATCCTTGCGCATCCGTGGGTTAGGTAGGATTCCTTGGCCCGTCAGCTATCACAGAAGATGGACACGGAGCTAGGCGGGTGTTGCACAAGAGGTGTGGCCGGCCTCTTGCGGGCCGCATTTGGATAGGGAGGGACACAGATAGATTCTACATCCCATGTTCTCATAGTAGCCTCACCGTGCTGCCGGTCCTCCCCTAGTTGGCCAAGCTCCTAGTGGGCCAGACCCACACTAACGGGTGGGACCCGCACTAGAGGGATAGAATGGTGGCCCAGTCGGGTGGTTCTGCACCGAGCAGACCGGACCCGCCCCCACATCGGTTCAGGCTGAACATGACCATGTCATTGGGAGAATGTTCCTACTAGACCGTCAGACAACCAGGTCGGGTCCAGTAAGGCCTATTGGGCCTAGACCATTGGCATGTCCAGACCAGACAGACCTCTACCCACACTAGGTTAAGTCAAGTCCATCCTAATTAATCAGGGTATGTGGGACTCTAAATTTGGATTGGTCGGGTTGGTATGACTTGGTCAGACTAGAACCAGTTGCAACCGGCGCCCTGGTTACTAAAATTCCCATATCATGCAAATCGTGTGTCCGATTGACGAGACATTTTGGAATGATCTATGGTAACTTTCATGATATTTTATATGAAATGAAGGGCTTGAGAAGTGGTTATCTAAAGAGAACTTCATACAGAACCCTTCGACTTGATGATACCTAAAGACTGCAGTCTTTTGGCCTAATAAGAAGCACCTCTCTGTGACTTGGCAGGTCCAAGGTGGGAATCACCACTCTCTTAATATAGAGGCCCATGATACGTGATTAGGATGAGTACCACAGTTGGTCATGACTACTTGGAAAATCATCTATATGACATTGCAGGCCCATGGTATGTGATGGGGGAAGAGTACCTAAGTAGTCCAAGGTTAGTGGTAAGAACCTCTTCATGACTTGGCAGACCCATTGTACTTGCTAGAGGAGGATTTCTCTAGCAGTTGAGGTGTTTGATGATGTGAATGATGGTGCTACTATTACTGCACTAGAATATACCTAGTTTGAGTTGTCTTGTGTTTCCTGCTATACCCAAGGAAATACTTGGGAGGACATTCTTTTGGGGGGGTACATACTCAGTACTATGATACTCACCCCTGTATGGGATTCTCCTGCACATTTTGTTTTCTATGCTGATGAACGACGTTTAAATAGAGGTTCCCAGGGGGATGGAACTGACGGATGCTAGGACGGTGGACTTGGTGACCCAAGACCAGGAGGGGCCCTGTAGGACTGGGTGGACTTGACATACAACTTCGGCTTCCTGTATCTTCACTACACTCATGATTATGAGGGGTTTTCTATAAATTTCCATTAGAGATCCATTTTTTTGTTTTTATATTTTTAGTTACTTATTGGTTTTGTATTCTAAACCACTTACTTTCAAATGTACTTCCACTCAGCTTTGTTTTAATGATGCTCTTTTTCCCCCTTTTTTTGTGTTGTGATGTGGTTGTGTGTGTGTGCATATAGGTATTCAATAAAATTCCTCCCACTTGTAGGTCAATGCCCTCGGTGTTAGTTTCCAGCCCCCGGCCTTCAAGAGACGGGCATGGGGAAGTCACAGCATCGGCCCCGGGGGATGGGTTGTAACAAATTATTCATCATAAAATAAAAAATATTTTTAAAAAATAGGGATTAAATAAATAATAAAAGGTCCGTGTTGACAAAAAATTACACTGTGTTGATGTTTTAACTCCATTATGTAATTATTTTCATAATTCTATGAAACTATAAAAATAAATGATCGTGGTAATTTATTATAATTTAAATATTTCCAAATATAAAAAACATATTGATTATTTATTATATTTTTTTATAATATACACCTTATTAACGTATATAAGGTCATAAAAAACATGTCCAAAAGAAGGAAACTCTGAGATGAGAAACCTTTATGACATTGGTAACAATTAAATAAAATTATTTAGTAAGAAATGAGATGGTATTCAAAATTATATAAAATAAATATAAAGAGAATAATGATATAATATGTCAAAGGGGTAATATATAAATAAAAAAAATAAAACATGTGGTCAACATAGCTTGTGTCTTAAATAATGAATATTTAGACGAGAACACTTACCATAACTCTTGGCATTCATGATATCTATTTAACATATATTATAATAAACATAAAAATGGTAATAACTAATTTATTAAACATAATCATATATATTACCTTTTATAATTTTTAATTATCATAATACATTTTTCATTCATTATCTACTCATTATTTCATTTCATCATTGTATGTTAGTAACCTAAATTTTTTATTTGAGATTCAAAATGGGGTTTTTGATTTTCAATCATTTGGGAAAATTTATCAATAAAATATTTTTAATATTAAAATATATTTTATTTTTGTATTGTTTATAATTCCTTAATTTCATTCTAGGAGTGTATTATTTTTGATTCATTATGATGAAAACAATGATTATCTTGTTCAAGTAAATTTGCAGATATAAATGAATTACTTTAAAATTAAAATTACATTATTATCATCAAATAAGGATATAAAATTGGTTATAATAATAAAACACAAATCATATTGAACAATAAAATTATTTCTATAGCCATCCAAGGAATTAGTGGTAAAAAATGAAATGTATTTTTCATATAGGTGTAAATCTACATGTTTGCATATATGATGTTTTTATTCTTTAAATGGATGGAAAGAAATTTTGATATAAAATTATATTTATTTATGAAATAATAATTATTTAATTGTTATAATTTTTATTTATAAAATAAATTATTAGTTTTTCTCATTTTAGTTGTTGATTTAAATAAAACATGTCATCCATGGATGTTTTAGTTTTCACACATTCATGGGTAATGCATTAATTTTATTAACGATTGAGAACAATTAGTAAAATGATTTTTATGTCAAAATAATGTTATTAAAATATAACTATGATAGCCATTTAATTATACTGTGATTGATAAAATTCTTTTTTAGGCAGTATATAAAGAAGAAAAATGTTCAAGAGTCCTTACTACTCAAATTTAGAACAAGAACTTTCTCTTAGATACTTATTGGAAATGGAGGGTTTAGAAAATATTATTGTGACCATAGGATTATAAAAGATAATGAAGCATAAAATAGAGGTAATATGGGATTATATAAAATTAAAATTCAATTTATATGTGTTACATGATGTGGTTTTAATTAAGTTGTTATTCGAGGTAAAGATAAGGAATTTTAAATGTAATTAAATTATAGTTGAGGTGTAAAGTTAGAATTACATTATATATTAATTATTTAGGTGAGGAATTTTTTTATACAATTTTTGGTATGGAATTATACCTTAAAAAGGAATTCTATATTATATATGGGTCTTCAAAATGATTTTAAAAAATTTCCAACATTAAGTTACCCATTATAACCGTAATTAATAGTTATTAAATTATTTCCAAAGTATTTATATTTTAATAAAAAATTTAGGTGATAATAATTACACATATATAATTTTGAATACAATTTTATGCTTCATTAATTATAATTCAATTTCTAAATATAATAACATTAAATTTTAAATTATTACATATAATATATTCAAAAAATAGTTTTTAATATAAAATTTTCTTTCTATAAATTAATTTACCTTATTATTATGTACTATCAAATACTAATCAAATTAATGTTCATATATATAATTATATTCATCATATAGAAGTGATCAATTTAAATTTTTAAAATAAAAATATATAATATATATTATAATACTACTAATTGAAATATAATACGTTCAACCAAAAATGATTTTATTTATTTATTCTTACACTAACATTTATTTTAAATCAATTAGAATATGAAACATCATATAATTATTTAATTTAATAATAATATTTAATAAAATATATTATTTTTTATCCTTTATTTATTTACATAATATTTTTTTATTCATATAATTATATTAATGTCATTTAACACTTCATTCTGATGATGTATAAATATTTATCTTAGATTTTAATATATATCGTGGTCCATTTTAGTTTCATGTAGTAAGTGATATACTATTTTATTAACTATTAAGTATTAGAATATATTAATGTTTGCATTTTTCACTTAATTTTACTGTCAATAATTTTTTATCAGTGTTCTATTTCTCTAAATGTTTCCTCTCAAACCTTATGAAGACACATTTCCTGGTGAGGTTTACTTGAATATTCTCTAACAATAATTTTTATATACTTTAAATTTATTTTATTTTCTTTGAGAATATTCTTTGTGATATATTTTTTTAATTTAATTTATTATATTTTCATTTAGATATAATTATTTACTCCTATTATACTAACATTATTGTTTGTTATAATTATTAATCATTTGTGTATCCTTAAAACATCCTGATTTTTTTCAATTTATTGTATGTTTGGTTCATAAAAATAAAATATATATCCTGATAAGAAAAATGTTGACAATTTATCAAAATATGATGAATATAAATGTAATAATCCTTAAACTGGTTGGTTAGGTATTAACTCAACTGTCACATGGTTCACTGCTAATAAATCTAAATGTAAATCTTATTCAAAAATATTTGTGGATTTGTTTTGGATGATTCATGATCCCTTTCTAGAGTATAATAAAGTATTTTTTGTATATATATCACCACACAATGAAAATACTCTCAACTAATACCTTGTTGTTATTCTTTTGATAGTTTACTTTCCATAACGATCAAAATATATAATTATTGTTTATTGATTTTTGTATATTAATCAATATATCTATATTTCTATATAATATGATGAAATGTTGATATCTATTATATCCATATATAATTATGGAAAATTATTTATTACATAAATCTGATTATGCATGATATTCCATCTTGAACAATTGAAAACATGTTTCCTAGTAATTTTCCTTCAATGAGGGATTTATTGGACTTATTATATGATGGGTGTGGATAGAAGTTATAAAATACCTTGATGTATTAGTGTGTCTCATGTTATAAAATATTTTGGTATTTGAAATAAATTATCATCAATTTTTGTACGATTTATTTTTATAAAGGATTAATGGTTAATTTATGGTGACCTATATTGTGAATTCCATCAATATAAGATTAATTATTATAATATATTTATTTATTTAGTTTTACATAATACATGGATATATTATTTGTTATGGAATTTATTTCATTGTGTCATAATATTGATTTAATGCCTATGTATAATATATTACATTGTATGAAACACCTTTCTAAGAATATGATTTCATTACACAATATTGTTTCTTTAAATATATATTAACCCGCATTCATTCCTATGTGTGATATTAAGATTTTTTTAATTCATAATAATATTATTTTAAATGGTCGGGGTCGAAGCCTCATTTTTATTATTAATGAAAAGACCCCATTTGACTGGGTAGAGAGAGACTCATTACATAGCCCAAAGGCCCAAAGCTCGATGGCTTGAGTACAAGGCTTGAAATCCCATTTTTGGCCCAAAAGGTACTTTAGTGAACAATACTTCTATTGTATCTCGCCTGTTACAGTAACTCCAATGTTTTATCATAAAAGCCCATAATATAAGAATAAAACATATTCCCAATATTTAAAAAAATAAAAATCCTAGACCATGGTATTATAATATTGAAATATATTATAACATTGATATTTTTCATAATCATAAATAAGTGAAAATGGAACATTGTAATAAAACAAAAAAAAATTCTAATGTATAATGTTATAACAAAAATATAATAATGTAAAAGAATTATTATATTAGAATTCCTAATAATTAAAAAAATTTAAAACTATATTTCATGATACATAAAAAATTATCAAATGTGTTAGTGGAATATATATTATGACCATCATAACATATTGATAAAAAATATGCATTAAACCTGAAATCTCATATACAGGATTTCATGAGGAACCCAAGGAATCTAAATGTGACTATTTCATTTCTAATGAATGTTGATTGAAAATTTTAAAACTTAATATCAAAATAATCCAAAGTATATAATATATGAAGTTCTGATGATTAATAAAATAAATTTTTGGTGGAAGATAATAAAATATAGTATCAATAAAAGAGTATAAATTTTAGATTTTAGGTGGTTTTGAAGAAAAACAAACATCAATGAAATAACTAAAAAATATCCATCTAATAAATTGAAAAAGTGGGACATGAACATTACATAATTTTATATATACAATGATTTACAAGAAATTTAGTGCAATATTTATGGCAAAAGGAATGTCGGCATGGGTGATAATCTATCATTGGAAATCATATGAATAATTATTAAGATTTTAATATTATTATAGATAGTGGAATCGATAAAAAAATTATGATTTTAATAAGTATATTAAATAGAAGAAGAAAATATATTAGGAATATATAAATGAAATAATATAATAAAATTGGATGTGTGTCACATAAGATATTTTATAAACCAATAAAAAATAAATTAAGTATATAAAACCCATAAATTATATTCAAATATGGTTGGACTTTCTCTAACCACCTATACATTAATAATATTCATATTAACAAAAAAAATTTAACCTGAAGTACTTTTAACAATTTTTTATTATTTTTAAATATTTTTTGTTATTACATATTTATTGATAATTTTTATGAATACCATTAGAATTTTTAACAATTATTTTGTTTCAGTATAATGATTTCAATTATCATTCTATGTTCGTGAGTCGACTACCTAAAAAATGTTAAATTATTTGTAATTAATGTTACATGATTTTTTGGAAAAACAAAATTTGACCAATCATGATCTTGATAATGAAATTAGATCTCTATATTCTAATCCCGTCGAATCATTCACACATTTTCATGACATAAATACTAGACATCCATTAGATCAATCCCCATGAATATTTTAATTGGAGGAAGAAAGTATCTACACCCCAATATCAAAAAAAAATCGACCATGTTTAACAATTTATGAAACTTGAAAAAAATAAATATAACTAAAGTATGTGTAATAGGAAAATATATTTAAATAAAAGACACAAATTTTTAATGTTATTTTGAGGAGTTTTCATGTGTTTATATGAAAAATCCCTCTAACTATTTTCTCCAAACTTCCTCAAAACTGGGTTTCCGCAGCGCCACTCTTTATCAACACAAAAAAAAGAAATGATAAAATGGAGGGATTTATCTATGCTTTTTCCTACTGCTGATACTGTTAAAATTTTAAAAAAAAACATGTAAAATGATATATTTTTATATAAGTATATTTATATTGATATAAATATAATATATCTTTTTTAAATATGTTTTAGATAAGTATAAATAGACTATTTCGTTTAATATATAAGAAATTTTTTGAAAATTTCATTAAAAAATTAGAAAAATATTATTAATTAATAATTTTCCAATTATCATTTATTAATAATCATTTAATAACAATTTTAAGACACAAAATATCAAATAAATAATAATAAAAGATGTAAAGTAAGTTGAAAATGTAACTCAAACTTTATTCAGCCTTAAATTTCGATACGAGAGTTTGTTTGAGGTCAACAGCATATCAAGTTGAATATCGCAATGAGATATACACACTAATGGCCCAAGTGGACCTTTTTTAAAAAATTTAAAGGCCCATAATGGCCCAGAAGACCTCTAAAACTTATTCTTTAGTCAGGATACCCCAATTGTTTAACATTCAAACAAGTATAAATTTTGATCCGGATATCCACTAGGACTGTACCATATATCATATGGAATACTGTTCCATTTTATTATATTTGACTAGCTGTGGAGTTGAAAAGAACTTTTGGATTATGATTTAGGGTTATTTTAACATTCTTTGGCTTTAGAAATACACATATATATGTATTTATTCATAAATATATATATGCGTGTGGGTGAGTCTGTGTATGTGTCTGTGTCTATGTGTGTGTGTGTGTGTGTGGTATATATGTATGTATGTATGTATTTATTTATTTATAAACAAACATAAAAAACATATTTTTTTAAATGTCATTAAAACTAATCTTATAATTATATAATAATATAAAAATAAATATACGGATAAAAAATTATAACTAAAAATATATATATATAAATAAATATAAATATAAATTAATATACAAATAAATATATATATAATAATATATAAATAAATATATATGTTTTAATATAATTAAATATATTTATATTAATATGAGTCTACATTAATATATGAATAAAAATTACTATATATATATATTAATATATATTAATATGTGAATAAATATATATATATATTAATATATGAATAAAAATATATTTATTAATATAACTAAAGATATTTATATTAATAAGAATCTATATTAATATATGGATAAATATAACAATGTATATATATATATATATCATTAAATATATAAAAAACTAAATAGCTTAGTGGTTAAGGTGCAGGAACGAAAGGGTGGAGGACTCGAGTTTGTGTTCGGGTGGAAGTAGAAAGGGGCGTGCATGCATGTAGGAGATGTACAGGAAAGGACATCGTGTGGGAGAGTGGGAAGGGTTCTGTCTAGAACTGATAAAGGGGGGGGGAATAGTTGTTAAAAGCTCCCCCACCCAATTTAAATATTCTTTTTATTTTTTTAAAAAAAATTACTCTTATCAGAGCATAAAAAAGGATGATAAAAGGGATCCCCTTTATCTTTGACTCTATTAAGATCCCATTTTTTTGCATTGTTATTGTAATTTTATTGTGTTGATAAATGGAATATTTGTATTAGTGCCACTATAATAAACAAAATTACGTGTCAACTAATATGTTCAATTTGTATCATTAAATTATGTGAAATTAATTCCATTAAAATCATTAAACTCCCTAAGTACATTTATTATGGACTGTGTATTCATGTGGTGTATTGTTCACATAAATATCAATATAAATTTGTAGAAAACTCCCACAAGTTTTCCATGTCACACCACCATCCCACATTTATGGAGAGCCAACATATGAAATGATATTTTTTATTTCTAGTAACCTCAATAACATTTACCACTTACATCTATAAAAAAATAGAGTATTCATTTAAGATGCTTATTTCAAGGGAGTTTACTAAATATCTAAGACCATTGAGACACCATCAGAATATATGAATTTCCTATAGTATTTATTACCCTTGTAAAGAACCATTATCATTATACTAATTCCATCCCCGGACCACTAACTAAAATTTTAATAATCATATTACCACTAGTTGATGTTATGGTAGTATTGAATTAGGATTTTAAACTAAAAAATATCATACTTGAAGACTTATTTTAGTGATTAACCTAATAAATATATTTTTAATGACTATATAAAATTCTTTTTCTGTTAAAAAAAATAATCCAACCCATTTTATATTTCCCCCAATCCACATAGAGGAATTATTCTACCTCAGATAATATTGACATAAAACATTATTTTTGTTGTCTATACTATTTTGGATATCATTTATCTTTTATTTTTCTAACTCAATATAATCAATCATTTTTAAGATTAAATGTTACTTTTGTCAGGAATTCTATATCATTTTATAAAATAATATATATTTATATATGTATATCTCATGCTAATGGTTATGAAATAAAATTCTTCCATCATGCATTATATTTAGTTACATCAACAAAAGCTTCATCCAAACCAATTCATACACATAATCTATTTGAGGGACATACCCAAATGTCATTGTACCTAATGAAGTGAACTTATTAATTCCTAACATAAATATGTATATTTTTCCTCTATATTTCATTATGATTGTATTCGTTATCTTCTAGGTATCTAATCTCCAGAAAACTTTGAATCAATGATTCCTTCAAACAAACCATCCTCCCAAAATAATTTATATAATTTTTATTCTATATATGTACCAAGTGATCCACTTAATATGTTAAAAATATTTTTTAATATGTTTATAAATAAATCCAATTAAAAATCCAATGAAAAATTAAATGTTTAAAAAATATAAATGAATGAGTATAATGAGCTTATAAATGATAATTCATATGAAATATTACCCATGTACTAGTGTAAATCATCAATTATCAAAGATTTTATTTTTGAAAATTTATGGTGTCTAGAAATTGTAGTATTACTTGGTTGTAATTTTTTCATACCAAACTATTAGATGATAATATAGACATAATCCATTTGAGATTCAAAAATTAATATTTTTTTCTTAATAATTTTTATAACCATCCAATTGATTTTATTGGCTTTCCATAGAACATAAATTTTGAACATTAAGTTAACATACTGTATAATTTTAATATCATTCAATCATAATGTTCATAAAATTTTATTTCACAAATATATAAAATAAATATTTTAAATGTTTAAGTATAAAATTTCTTCAAGTATGAAAATTGATCATCATTACATCTCCATAATCCTTCCTATAACATATACGCATCAAAATTTCAATTCCACTATAATTTTTCTTACTTCAAGTTATATAAAATCTTCATTAATTTTTACTTAAAATACTATTTCTTAATATTTTCTAACACATATTCCACTTCATGTAAATTTCATCCACTAAATCATCACTATGGACATCATTTTTTCATCCATCTAGTTGTGATATAGTCTTTATGTTGTTTTCCTTTATATAACTGTACGCATGAAAGAATATGGAAATAAATATGAGATAATTCCCATGAAATCAGGTTTTTGTATCTATTTAAATAATTTCCCAGCCAATAGTGCTATATAAATTCTTTTCTAATCATACTTATTCAACTAATAAACACATTTTTTAAATATATCTTATCCATTATCAATGTTCATAAATATACCATGTTCTGTGGAAATATAATAATCATGTAACATAATTCCTAAGTGACTCCCTGTACATCATGTCACTATTAAGTGCAACATATTCATGGAATTAGTGTTCTCCATTATCTATTATAATTAAATAATATTTTTCTTATATTGAACCATTATTTTAAATAATACATATCACATATTTTTATATAAATATTCAATATATTTCATTATTACGTGCATGAGGTCCATAATAGATATGTTTTTTTGGATTATATAAACACAATATGATTATTTCATGAATGATATTTAATATATCTCAAAATTATTTTCAAATATAGTAATCCTATTAGGCATACCATATCTATACCATTATTCGTAATAAAAAAATTAAATATAATAAATTGTGAGCTTAAGTGATCTTTATGGGAAAACATAGGATCTATTAATTAATTATCATGTGAAGTCATAAGATAAGAATTAGGGTCTGTAATTTGTATCATAACATAATATGTTCACCAACTTGTCATGGATCATAAAATTGAGTCATGGAAAAAGAATTTACCATTCTACAAAACATGGTACATAATAGTGAAAATATTCATAATTCAATCATTAACAATAAACTCATTCCATAAACGTTTCGAATTATCATCAATATAGAAAAAAAATATTCTAGATGCCAAGTTTAACTAAAATGATCATCAAAATATGGGATAATAAATTATCACCTATGTCCCATTTTTTATTAGGACACACTTATTTCCCATAGTGGACCAGAACACACTTGTTTCCTATAGTGGATTAGAACAAATTTATTCCCAATAATTAATTTGGACTAACTAAAATATCATATTGGACCAAGTCCATCAACTTGGTTTACATTTTTTTCGAGGAGATAAAAATATTTAACAATTATTTGGAGTGATATATGGGTCTCAACCATCATAGATAAAACATAACCACCAACCTTGGTTACAATATATCCAATGTCACATAATGAGAATCATACATATGTTTTCCACAATATCAAAAAACATTCATCATATCATTACATCATAACCTATGTGAAGAAAACAAGATTTATTATCATCTAACAATTTAAAAATATCTTAACCCATGAAAAATAAATGGGTTTCATAAATCATTCATAAATATAAAAATTAACCATCTAGATAATGTATAAGGTTGGTATCTTTCAGTTATATACATGTTAAAGACTATATATCATTGTAGGATTTCATATTAGATGGAAAATGTTTTCGAATATCACCTGGAACATTTCATGAGGAAAATACCCATTCCACATTACAAAAAAAATAAACATAAAACATTTTCTTAATCCGTTTTATTAAAAATAACCTTGGAAACATATACATAAATCTTTAGATTCCATTTAAATGATTTCATGAGAAAAATATACATTCTATTACAAAATATTATTTTTAGAAATGACAATTAAAAACAAATTTGGGAAATTAGTTTTAGATAATAATGTTTGAAACACATAATTTAATATTTAAAAAAATAATTTGTCCATGATTGGAGATAATACTATTCATGTCGTACATATTAAAATAGATACTACATTTCAATTTTGAATAAAAGTTAAACAATCATTCTCAGAAAAAAAATAATGATTCCTTTTAAAAATATAAAAAGACTGAAAATTTGTAAATATGTATTTAATAAGTACCATATATTAACTAAAAATTTTTAATTTTTTTAGAAAATATGATTTTGTAAGAAGATTGATATTCAACTAAATTAAAGATAAAGATTATTTTTATTTAACAAATGTATTAGTAATTTTTGAGTATATAATTAGAGAAAAATTATGTTAGAAATTAAATAATTAATTGATATATAGATTAGTAGAAAATACATGATTTTATTTAGATATGAATAATATTACTTCATTATTGTAGACATAATCATGAACTATACTACTAATTGATGAGATTGTTAGTTAAAACGATTATAATATTGGTAACTCTGATTCAGATGCCCCAAGATTAAAAAAAATAAATTAATCATATAATATTATTTGAATAAATAAATTCATTATATTAAATGGATAAGTAGATTTATATGCAAGCTACACAAGAAAAATGAAGTATAAGATAACATATGTATCAAATAAAGAAAATTGAGAAAAAATCCTTAGAGATATATAAATATTTTCTAATGTAACCCCTAATATAAAATCAAATGAAATTTTAAATATAAAAAAATAAATGGATGTCAATTATATAACATGAAAATTTGAATGTATATACCCCAAACATATGAAATCTATTTTTATTTTTAACATGTCTCTCAAAATAAAAGAGAGGGTAGAAATCCCTTTCCTTATGTCATGATTTATTTCATAAACATTGAAACCTTCTGTATAATTAATATTTGATTATTATAAATCCATTACATAACCATACATCTATATAATACCATACATGGGGTAATTGTGAATTTTTTTTATAATTTTATTAATATTTATGTGTTAAAATCACATTTTGGTTAATAACTCTTATGTTTTTCATGTTTGTATGATTTTTTAAATCATGTCTTTTCATTTCTTCATGGTTCCATCATATCCATAATGTTAACTATGATATAAATATCATAAATATTCTCTATATATTTATTTATTTAAACCCATAAAATCTAGAGATAAAAACTAAAATACAACATTCATATATATGATTGGTTATACGTATGCATGAATGATTTTTCCATTTTATCATAAGACCGAAAAAATAAAAGGTACATTATATATTACCATTTCATAATTATTAAAAAAATAAAACACCTAATCTCTCGTAATTACACCATATTGATCAACCATAAATTAAAAAAATAAAACATTTATCTTCTCACATCAATAGAATATAATTATAGGTGTTAATTTTATAGAATACCTTTCCAAGGTTCCATAAGAAGGGATCAGAAGAAGGCCTATCGAAGAAGAGGTAATCATCCTATATAAACTATTTCAATTTCTTTATTCTCATACCACCATTAAATTTGTTATATTAAAAAAACTACTAAATCAATTTTTTTAAATATATTATAAAGTAATTATGGTTATGGAACCACCACTATCAACCTTTTTTTCTATCATATGGGAAGTGAATGTATCACTATTGTGTTTGTGTGAACTACCAACTAAAAAAATACATATGATTAATTTCACATAAAAATTACTAATGGTTCGTTATTATGATGGAAATAATTATTATATATTATATTTGGGGAAAAAATCAGGGTCCTTTCATTTTACATATATAATTGACTTCTTATGGGTGCATCTATTGAAAAAATTATAACATCACTCATTTGTATGTGTTGACAACAACTTCCATGAGGCAATGTGACTCTATTTTCATTTCCTACTAATATGGATAGTGATAATTAAATATTTATTTAATATATATGATAAATATGATACTATAATGATTTTATAGATATGAATTATTATTTATCTTATATTCATTTAATTCTTCAAAAACTAGAAACATCCCTTCTGAATATGTATGGACAACAGTCTCACCAAAAGTGATTTAATTCATTTTTTAGAACATTGTTATATTTATGGTTATAAAATATTATATACTGATTTGATATATCACATATAAAATTATTAACATTTTATAGATGATGTGACCTTGAATAATGCACAACTATAGGAACCAGAGAATCAACGGTCTCATTCGAAATGAAACGACTATTTCTAAAAAAAATTGATTTTAAAAATGAATCATTATTATATATATATTGAAATTATATAAGTGGTTCAAATATGATATTATTATTGTTTAAATAATTATGATATATAATTATAATAACTTGGAATTTATTATACAAAATTTTATCATTCCTATCAATAATGTCAAACCTGATGTAAGGGTTTGTCGTGTAACATTGGTATCCACGAAATATAGTTTATATTCAATATTTTTATAATATTTTGATGGATGTAATTACCCACATATATGATCGACCATAAATCCCAATATATCTGGGCTATTTAATGGTTAATTTTATCAAATTACATTCAATGAAGTTATGATTCAAATCCTACAAAAGTGATACGGGATTAATTTTTCAATATAATTATATCTGAGAATATTTATTCAGGAATTCAACTTAAGGTATATTATATGATACATATTAGATAAACCCCTTTAATGTTATTATAAATTAATTATTCATGTAATATTAATAAAGTATATTTTTTTCAATATTTGGAACTTAAAATGATTGAAAAAAAGTTACTAAAACAATACATTATTTCTATATATTTTGGGAATAATTTTCTACCATGTACATGTTTTTATAAAAATGTTTTCAATTTTTTAAAATTATCTTTTTATTTTTTAAATTCATTTATATCAATAATTATAAAGAAAATAAGAGGAATAATATTTTTTTGAATCAGGTACTTTTCTATATTTAATGATAAAGTCATATAAATTTTGTTTTAATATTGGGGGAATGAATGGAAATTCTCCCAATCATGACCATCAAGTAATTTTATTATTCTATTAAAATATTCCATGGTTTTTTCAAATATAATTTTTCTATAAAATTTTTTAAATTTTTATATTTAATTGACATGATTTTAAAATTAAATGGGAATTTTACTCATGATATGCTGTGTGATTATAAAAAGTAATTTAAATCTATGATAACATCATTTGATGTTACTTATGATTCACTGGGGATATGATTTTATCATTCCATACTTGTTCTTTATCTTGAATTTTTTATTTATGATGATAAAAAATTTATGAATTTTTTTTTCTTTTCCAATGGTTATGTTATATAAAATTATAATGGTTTTTATTAAATTATTGAATACATATGAACGGAATGTTATTTTACGATGTGTGGGTACACAAAGGCCCTCAAATGTATTTGTTTATAATTTTTTTTGATCTAAAAGGGAATAATGACAGTTATCCCAATCACGAAATAGGGTACATTGGAGGGTATTCCAAGATCAGTAGAGGAACATGGGAGGTTTGTTGTAACACCTCAAGATTTTATAATATAATACCATTCATATAAATTTAATTTCTTTGATAGATTTAAAATAAAACAAAATTAAAGTCTAAATGAACAAAAATATAGTGTATTGTAATAACTTCGCTTTAAAAATATCAATATGAATAATAGTAAACATATCTTGAAACATTACTACAGTTTTCCATATAATGTATGATTATTTATTAAATCATAAAATATAAATACCTTATTTTGATAAAGTGTATTTATTTTTTGGAAATATGTTTTCATAAAAGTATATTATATTTTAATTTTATAAGGAATATTATAATTAATTTCCAAACCAATTATAAATTTTATTTTTTAAAATTATTCAAATATTTATATCAGTATATGAAATTAAGATGTAGGTAAAATTTTGGGACTTTGATGAAATGATTTATTTTTATTAAATGTAAAATAAATCTATCAAACAACAGCAGTCTCATTATTTTTTTACTCTATATTAATTTAGAATAGTTTTTATTTAGTTAAATATAATATATTAAATATAAAGTAATAACTATTATTTAAAATTTTGGTATATGTAATATTTTTAACATAAAAACAAATTTTTCTAAAAATATTATGCACAAAATATATTTTTATACTAATAATTTAAATGTAACTCAATTAATGAATTATGTTAATGAAATTTATATATATTATATTCTAAAAAATATTTTTAAATTGAGAAAATATTTTTTACATTCAATGTAAAAAAGGTAAACTATATTTTATTCTTAAAAATTCATTTCATAAAAAATGGATTTTATTACCCTTTGAGTTATTATTATAAATTTAAGTTATTACACTAAAATATCTTGAAATATTTTTTAAAAATAAAATCTTATAATGATAAAAATTAATATAATTTAATAAATTCAACAAAAAATAAATATTTAATAATAAATTTTAAAAACAATCACCTCAATTTTGAAGAAAATAGATTCACCACGGCATTAAACTCATAGTTAAGTGTGATATGTCTTCATAGATATTTCTAAATTATATTTTCATGAAATTAATTAACCATTTTTAACATATTATAAAAATTTAGATGTAAATGAATGACACTTCAATAAATATGATTTAGTAATATTTTAATCCTTTAAAAAATTTATGGTGTCTTCTTATCCCCACCTATACAACTACCCTCATAGTTCCTCATCATTACACCACCTTCAACAACCTATATCAACCAAACCCTGAAAATTCATATTCAAAACATCCCTTAAAAATTATAATTTTTATTATTCTTAAAATATCATTCTATGGGTCCTTAAAATGGATTTATATGAAGACTTCCAAATAATATTTATTCATCATAACCGATAACTTTTAATTTATTTCTTCTTCTACCTCTGATAATTTTTTCTGGTATTCAAAAAAATATTTTATATTAATTTCAATATATTTACTAAATTGTCGTTATGATTATGGATGTAGCATTATCCACCATCATTTCTATATAATAGAAAGTGATTTTACTGCTCATGCTTATATGGGGACTATTCCCTCCACGTGATGATATGATATATTTGTTATAAACATAATTAATGGTTGGAAATTATAATAGATTTAAATTTTTTTATATTATATATATCAAATAATTGTATTTATATAATATTAACATTTATCTACATTTGTAACATCATATCTATTTGAATTGGTAACATCACATGTTGTACGTTTGGAAAACCACCTCTATGATGAGATGTTATTTTTTTAATTTCTTATTTACTTTAATGGTAATAATGATTTATTTAATGAATATAAATAATATTTTTTAATTAATAATATTTATATATAGGTTTATTATAATTTACCTTTCTTTATTTCCATTAATTGAAAAGTGGAAATATCACTTGTGTGTACATACATACTACTATCTCTACGAAGAGATGTAATTAATATTTCATCTCTACTTTATATGAATGGATATGGAAGTGTATAAAAAAGGAAAAATATTTCACTTATGAATTTATTAACATTATAGAGATTATATAACCATTAAAAATGTTTTAGTACCAGAACTTCTTAACATAAGTATTCATTTTAAACAAAATAGATAACATATGAATATGATTAATTTATTTACTATATATTAATAAATTTGAATTTAAATGCTATAGGAGGATTATATTTAATATTATAAATACATAAATGTTTAATTTATATAATTTTGTTAAATTTAACATTATTATACATGATTTTAGAACTCTTCAAAATCATGGTAGAGATAAGGTATCATTCTTCATCTGAAATTTTTATCTGTTTTTACATCGTTGATATTATGAAAAAATCTATGCTTATAAAGTTTATACAATTATCCTTTGAAATTTTATATCATACATCATTACTATTGAATTTTATTTAATTTTACATTTCTAATAATTTAATTTAGGGAGTTTTGATTCAAAAATTTTGAAATTTATAAGGGTTTATTGTCCAAAATTGTCTTATTTGGGACATATATTATGTTATATGCTTATACACATTTTTTTTGTGCACAAAATAACTCTTGGTTGTTTTTTATCATGTATATTCATATCTTCTTGGTATTTTATGATTCATTTGATGTTAATAAGATCATGGGGGTTTTAATCAAAAGTTACCAAAGGAGTAAATGGTTTATGTTTTAATCTCATTTATATGTATTTTATATTGTACATTTAGGTTTATGGGAATTATTTGTATCATAACCTTAAAAGAATATTAATTTTCTTATGATATATTTAATTATGATAAGTTGAATTATTTATTCCATTTTACAGTTTTTTGTAATTTAAATGATTGTGAGAATTTTTTTAATTAAAAAGATGACTTGTTTCCTCTTTAGTTGATGGCTATTTTCATTAATTTCTATAAATTTAAAAATTTATTATTGAATTTTGTGATATATACTTGAAATGTGTCAAAAAGTTTTTTTTACATCCTTTTATATTATTTAAATTTTATTAAAAATAAATATTTTTAATGATTTTTTTTTTCAATTTTGTTTTTTTACCTTTATGAATTATTTATATGATATAATTTTTGTTAGCATAAACTAAATGAACATATTTTAAAGCCATCCTGACCATTATTTCAAATTAATATTCTCTTATAAGAATTCAAAATTATTTTAAAACAAGAGTATTTCCATGATATTACTAAATTATTTATCTAAATTATTAATACTATAAAAGGTTGCTTTATTTTTTTTAAGAAAGGATTAAATGATCCTTTTAATATATCTTTCATCCAGGTTAACAGTATTTACCTATTTGTATTCATAGCTATAGATATTATCTAATAAGGCCATTCACTTTCATTATAAGGATATTTTATAATGATGATGAGTTAATGATGATTATATTAAGCATGTTTCCTACCCTAGGTTAATTATATTATTATTTATGAAATTCTTATCATTTATATAGACTTTTCTTTGATTAAATTATGAATTATTTATGAAACATGCTTCCATTCCATGGTTTATGAATTGATTTATTCATAAATATTTGATGATATTTTTTAACACAAATGTAATATTTTAATTATGTTATTGGAGTCACATCATTATATATCCCTTAAATTGAATAGGTAATGATATATATATGATGAGATAATATTACTGGTAAAGGGAATATACACAATTTTGTAAATGTAATTGTACATTATAATAGTCATGGGATTTGACCTTGGATATGTATGTTATAGAATGGGAAATTATCACAATCCACTATGACAGTCTTTTATGTGATCCTTAGCAATTGAAATTGTTTTATACACTTTTTAAAAAATGTATATATAATTATTTTTATTCTTTCTCATATCATATGATCAATTATTAATGATTTCTCAAAATTATGACAATTAAATTTTTTAATGAAAAATATTCATACCATGATTTATGAGTAATGATATTTTATGGATTTGATATAATTATTATAAGTTATGATAATTTTTTCCCAACCATAGTATTAAAAAAATTCAAATCATGATCATTTATTAATATCTATTATATTTACCAATACTAAGCATCAGATCTCACTCATTCATCTGTTTCCATTATACATGTTATGAATAATTATTTTATGTATATTATATCAAACAATGGTGATAATTTTGTAGAAAATAATATGAAATGATTTAGATAATTTATGTACTAGTTGTTTATGAATCCATGTTTATAGAGGCACTACAAATTTACTATTTTCGTGTGGATTGTTTTTATATTGTGACACACCTCTCAAATCACTAGGTCCAAACTGGAATATCACATGACCTCAAGTGTGCCTCCATGTATTGTAGAGTCTATCGACCAGGAGTGAGGGTATCATGTAGAATAATGGGGAGTCCATACCATACATTATATTGAACATAAAATGTTATGGAAAAACATGTAATCTTTATAAAATCATAATATGTGAATAAAGAATACAAAATATATATAAGATATTAAATAGTTTAATGACTCAATAGTCAATAAGTTAAAATAAAAAAATATCAATGAGTCGATCATGCATAAATATTTAAAATGTAGTTTTGAAAATATAAAACCCACCTAATCAAAATATTTGGAATCACAGTGATCTATCCAAATCAATAATTAATAGGGACTTATCATATTTTGTATATGTGAAATCTAAGGAAGGCTAAGGTACCCAAGTTTCATAGCCACCCTAGTAGAGTGGGAGTACATCTCAATAGGGTATGACACACATGTTCATTTGCCCAACTAATTAATAAAGTCAATTTGTATATGATAAATGAGAATATGTAATAAAACAAAAAATAATGGTCAAAATATAATATAATAACAAATGAACAATCACAAAACAATCAAACATAAGTTGAGCGATCAGGAACCCGCTAAGCCTCAATGAACATAGGTTATACATACAGTATCTATATTCTAAAATTAGAATCATCTAGACATGTTTGATATATCAACCCCTTGAGATAATATTAAACAAAACATGTTTGAAAAATCTATCATGAATGGATATCCAATGTACATGATGATAAATATCTCACACATCCCTCTCAATGGGATAAGGTTTATTATATCCCAACCTAAATCAAATATATAAGAAGGAAAGAATAATGTATGAAACAAGTATATAGTATGACATATCAAAAAATCATTTCATTAAAATAATGGTAATAGCGATAGCCGATCTACATGGAAGATAACCACAAATATGGGTTCTATGGTTTACACCAACATGTGATGAATATAAAACATGATCTCATAGGCAACACATACACACATGTCAAAAAACATAAAACAAGGGAATCGTTAGAGGTTTATGGACAAATTTGATCAAGCCTAAACTATCAATGACCTGAAGATAATCCATGAAAAAAGTCATATTATCCCGTCGAACCTCAACAGTTCATTGGGAATATTAATTTAATTATTTATGATTGGTAATTTTTTAAATAATTAATAATGGAAATAGGTATCTTATTTTAATTTATTTGATAAATTTATTGAAATTTCTTATCGGGTTTTATTTTATTTTTCCACATATTACCTAAATAACAAGGCTAACTGCCCATCTGTTTCATGGATAAATACTACATTCCAAAATATTAAAAATTTAAAAAAATTTAAACAACATGGATACAAGAAACTCAATGGTAGTGGACCAAAAACATTGAAAATACAAATAGATTAACTTGAGTCACCCATTTACATTTGGCCTCAATCAATTTCTATGACTTCCTAGATTATGCACATGCAGCCCAAATTAATTAATTATAAGTATTATAAATTTCATTTATTTATTAAATTGGAACTCAAAAAAATAGAAAATAATTCATCTCAAAATACATTCTATATCGTATCAATTATCTGGATAAAGACCAACCACCAATTGAGGGCCCATAAAACACATCTAAAATCATTTTGTGAAGAATACCCATAACATGGTAGGAAGACAATGTCATGTATAATGTATTTAAATTGTAAAGCATAGAATATAACCTACCATGAACCATACCACTTCTATAACTTCATCCAAGTTAGTTTATGTTACTCTAGGTACACTCTAGGTTTTAATATGCTAAAATTACAAAACACAAATTCTTATTATAATGGAAAATTCGAATAAAAAAGACCAAAAACCTTAAATAATATCACCATAGTACATACCATCCTAAAAACACCCATAAATAGATATTTTTTCATAACATTGAAACATCCTCTTTCCATTACAATCCACATTCACATCATTCTTGGACAATTCCAAAGTGTTCTGATGGAATTTATATACAATTCATTATTACATATCTTGATAAGAACCCTAGAATTATCAAAATGATTGAAATAATGAGAATTAAAAGATAATTGATATTTTAAAAGATCACAAGGGATAAAACATACCACAAAGATTCATCCATGACTAATGACATCATGATCCACTATCATATAAGGACTAATGAGTCCATGATCAAAGTATAACATATTATATAACATTGATTTTATAATGTTGTGGACTCGTATTCACAGTATGTCAATGTAAACTCTTGGAGGGGGGAAGAGGATAGGATACAAAAAATTGGATATCCAAGAATTGAACAAACTCTGAATAACCATGGTGTTTATATGTGGCTAAAAATTCCAAAACATCACTTTTTTATGTATTTTTAATGCACACCACTAGTTCACCAGTTAGCATCCACTAATTTTTTAAGTGGCCCACTATCCATTCAGATAGGTCTCACCCGTTGTCTACTAATACCTGTTAATTGGAAAGGTTATTTATAAAAAACCTTCTCTTTATTTAAAAATTAAACATGATTTAATACAAAAAATTAAATTTAATACCACTCATAAGTTAATGATATCTAGTTTCATGGGGAAACAAGGTACATTACATAACAACATAAAACATGAATGAACAACATATTTATTTAAAACATTATTAATATGACTAAAATGTTCCTTTTTAAATAGTAGTGTGTGGGATAACATGATGACATATATAATAAAGGGGTGATATATAAGTCCAACAAGGGAATAAACAGGGATGAAAATTTATAAAAAATATATTTTAGAAAATAGGCGTATCAATGGAGCATAAATAAAGGATAAATAATAATGCATGATATAGCATGATATCCATAACATCGGATTTGTGGAAACAACAAAGAACACTTTAACGTAATTAGATCAAGGATAAACCCACCAAGACCCCATGGTGGAAAAATCCTCACAAAATAATCTAGTAATCCCCTGTCTCAACATGAGGTATCATGAGAGAAAACATTACCCAATTCATTAGAGCTCTATCAGGACATACACCTCCAATTCATTTCAGTTTCATTCTTATGTGAACCATATAGAATATACAATAGGGATTCATAAGTCATAAAATATTTATTCCAATTTAATGGAGTGTGGAATACATACATGTATGTTCCAATTCAATTATTACAAATGCATATAGTTAAATACCCTAATAAAGAAATGGGTATGTTATTCACTACAAAATTATTTTAGCATGGAAAATCATGGTGCAATTTCAACAGCATAATAATGCCATATATAATTTCATAAAAATGGATTAAAGCGAGTAAAAGTGGGATATCATATTTTTTACATGAAATGTCCAATAGTTGGGATTTTTAATAATATATTCCAATATAGGTTAAAATAAAAATATAAGATAATGCATAAAATGAATGATTGATATAAGAGGAGGCTAGAAGATTCCTTACAGAATTATTGCATAGTTACTAATTTGGTAGTAGTCCAAATGATAGAGTGTAAATGGTATTAGTTAATATAATATTAATTAATTTTTATGGGAATTATATTAATTGAAATACAACATAACCAATTGAAATTATATAAAATACTTTTAAAAGAAAGTTTGTGAATTGAAGAAAAGAGAGGAAGGTGAGTATCCCTTACCTAAGTGTGTGACTAAAAAATATAGAGAGAGACATATTGGGAGCATGGGGAACATTGGGAGGACTCTAGGAGGTACAAGGAATATGTTTGAGGGGAATAAAGTATTTTTAGAGAAGATAATGGTATATTTGGTGGGTTTATATAGGAAAGGAGGGAGATTTCATTATTATTTAGGTTTTGGACTCTTAATAATAAAATATTAAAAACCACAAAAAATATCATGGGTTTTTACCACATATTCTTCCAAAGGGGATTTTTTACATTTTTTAATAAGGAAATGGGCTGTAGATAATAAAATATTTCCCTTCTTAATGTGGAGGTGAGTCACACTTTCAAATAAATGATTTTAATATATTAGAATAGTGTATATGTCTTGTAGGATTCAATAAGGAATTATTAAATATATAAAATAAACATAAAATTATATTATATTTAATATATAACATATATTTATCCATAGATACATTTTGATTATTAATTATATAACCATTAGGCTATTATGATATCATAAACCACACAATATATTTATAAGGTATTTAATTTTAATCAAAAAATTCAACTGTCTCAGAAAATTACGAAAAATTAAGGGTTTGATAATTTCAAAACCCTCAATCCAAAAATAATATTCATTCTATTTTATTCGTTTTATAAATATTTTATTTTTAGCTTTTAAAATAAAAACCGCCATTTATTTAAAACTAGCAGGTTTTGGAAAAAATAGTATTTGAACCCTAATAAAAATTAAATTTGTCTTCAAAAAAATATAGGATATTTATATATAATAAATGTTATTTAATAATAATATTTTATTTAAAATTTTTTATCTCATAAATTCATTAATTCACCAAAAAATATTTCTTAATTAACCAAAAATACTACTTGTTCATTAAAAATCGTTTAGAAAGTAACAATAATAGGATGAAAATATATTCATTTTTTATATAAAAATAAGGTACATAGTACTATTTCTATAGTCTTGATACATATCCATTTATTACAGCGACATATTCTCTAAGAGTAAGGATCTAATTGGTGTGGCTTTCATGTGGTCATTCAGTGAAAATGCTTTGGACCGTGTTCTTGATGTGCCTAAAGAGATCCTATAAATTGGTTTTCTCATGCTTTAGTTGATGGATATTAGATTTGTCTTAGACTTGAGAAATGGAAAAAAATTATATCTCCCTCAGAAGGTCCAACAAATGTTCATTATATGGTACAATCCTACCAATTGAGGTCATCACTTCTTTTTTATCTGACAAATAGATTCATTAAAATGCTATATTTATACAAAGCATGCGATCATTAATATGTGGCTATATATTAAATGGTAAAAATACATAACCATCATTTAAATCCAATTGGATGAAAAAATAAGTACATTTGTTTTCTATAACCATAAGACATCAAATTAAATCAAAAAGGGGAATTTCATTCATAAATTTTCAGGCTATTACAATATCCCCCTTTTAGAAATTTCACCCTTGAAATTTCCTTTTCCCACACATTTAATAGGTGAGGGTAACTCTACGTCATCACCTCCTTTAGTTAACATGTTGTCCCATCAACCATGTGGTTTCACCACAACACCTTGATGAGGGTAATTATCTAATTTTTTGGAAGTGTTTCTCTTTGGTCGATGAACTTATCTGAAATACCATAGGAAAAGTCATTATTTAATGGTACCACCTCTAGATTTTATAAATGTTATGTTACACATATCTACATTCATAATAATTATATATGGAACATATCAGGTACTTTATATAGGTTTGGGGAAGTTTTAGTCTATAGGCCCCCACTTTGTTGTGATCAAGGATATCAAAAGTGATTATGTACATTGGACTAAGATTACACTTCATCTAAAATCTCATCACCCCTTCAATAATGAAATGTCGAGGAAAACCATGTCTCCCACATCAAACACTAGTTCTCGTTTATGATTTTCATCATACATATTCTATCAAATCTGAGTAGATTTGATGTGATGGTGAATGGTCTTATCCTTAACAACCATTTCATTGACCATTTAATAACCTATAAATAACCATTTTCTACAACATCTCCAACTATTGATTTTTTACACCTCTTCCCCAAAAGTGATTTTAAGGGATCCATTTTTCTATTTGGTTAGAAACTGTTGTTGTATGAACAATCCACCATATGGAGATTTTTATCACATCCTCCATTGAAGTCAATTGAGAAATCTATCAATGTGTCATAATGTTTTTTTGACATTCCACGTTGATTTTCTAGAGTATTGAGGGTGATAATCTATACTGAAGATCATATAAATGTTTAGATCATGGTGAATACTTTTCCAAAACATAGAGGTGAACCATGGTTCTTAATCGAACACAATAAAAATTGGTACTCTCTACAACCTTACTACTTCTATGATATATATACAGGCATGTTGATCCATTGATAAATCCTCTCAAATCATAATTAAATGTGAAGCCCTGGTAAGATGATCCACAACAACCCACATAGAATTTCTTCTAATGGATTTCTTCGGATGTCTAGTGAAAAGTCCATGCTGATGTTTTCCCATTTCAATGTATGTAAAGGTAATGGTTGCTTCATCACCTTACACTTTTACCTTTCAATATTCACTTGCATATATACTGGGAACATATATATATAATCAGTGATATCCTTATTTATTTTATCTGAACAATAGTGCTCATGGAGATCTTGAAACAGCATTGTGTTTCTTATGTGAATGGAGAAAGTAAAACTATGTGCACCATCCAATAATTCCTTCTTTAACACAATATTTTATGGAACACATAGTCTTGGCCCAAATTGCACAATTCATTCTTCATTAATATTGAACTCCATGGATTTCCCTTTTCATATAGTTTCCAATTTCTTATTGATTACCATGTAAACTTTATGAGTATCCTTAAACATTTCTAAAAAAGACGGTTGAGATAATTATAGAAAGTTTTGATGATGTTTCATTATTTATGAATCACATGTCCATCCACCTCAAATCTAAGAAAATTATATCCTTCCCTATTCTCTTTGATTATATAATTGGTGGATCCTTTCTACTTATATCATCCTACACTTTTTTCTCTTTCCCAATATAAAAGTTGATTGAGTAGTCGTAATCCTTGATGATCTATAACCATCTTCATTGGAACATATTCATCTCTTTCTATGTGAAAATAAATTTATGAATTTTTTATCCTTATATATTTCACATCTCTCCCCAAAGAGATAATTCCTCAAGATTTTCAAAGAGAATATCACCAGTACCAACTCAATATCATGTGTGGGATATTTTTCTCCTTGTTTTCTTCTTAATTAATGAATAGTCTATGACCATTTCATTTTTCATCAACACATATCACAAACCCTTCTTCTAATCATCAATTAAAATTATGATAAGTTCCCACTTGTGGGTAGTGTGAGCACAGGGGCAGTGATAAGAATGATTTTCAACTCCAAGAATAATTCGTCACATTAATCATTTATAATAACATTACTCCCTTTTGAGTTAGCTTCATAAGAGGGTTTGACAATCGTGATAAATTTCTCACAAATCAAAAATAATATCCAGTTAATCCATCGATTCTATAGAAATCATTCATGGATACTGGCATCGGTCATCCCTTAGTTTTTCTTTTCTATGAATAATTCATATATATCTCATTTACTGTGATGATATTCCCCAATAATGAAACATCCTTCCACTATAACTCATACATGATTTTCTTTTCATAGAGCTTCTCCTTTCAAAGGGACTTTATCACAGTGCCCATATTCTCCTCATGGTTGTCCATGGTTTCAGAATATATTAGAATATCATCTATAAATAGTACCATGAATTTTTTGAAATAATCTCTAAAGACTCTATATATCATGTCCATGATGATTTATAGGGGATACATGAGTATGAATGTAATCACTAGGAACTCATAATTCCCATGCCTTCTACAAAAATCGGTCTTGGGATATCTTTCTTCTTCGGACTAACTTGGTAATATCCTGATCGCAGTTCCACCTTGGAGAAGAATTCTTCTCCATTTAGTTGATTGTAAAATTCATACATCTAAAGAATAACATAATTTTAATTATCAGGATATTTTTTAGTTTATGATAATCATTGAGAAGGCACATTGACCAATATTTCTTCTTGATGAAGAGGATTAGTGAACTCCATGCTAAAGCCCATGGTCAAATGAATCATTTTTCCAAATTCACTTGTATTTTTTTCTTCAGTTACTCAAGTTCAACAATGATAATCCTATACAGATTCATGGATATCGGAATATTTTTATGTATAACCATGATTGGAAATTCAACTTCCCTTCTTAGAGGAAGGCCAAAAAATTTATTAGTAAACACATCTATGAATTCCTTCACAATAGGCTTGTCTTCGAAGATGTATTTTCCATATAATTAATCGTTTGTGAAATGTGTGCTTCCTTGTTGTGAAATAATATCCATGAATGAGATGATGGTGCTAATGAAGATGAATCCTCATCCTTGAACTTGTATAGAATCCGGGTTCAATTCGAAAAATAGAGAGTGAATTCCCTCTTGTGGAAATTTATATTGGCTCTATATAGGGAAATATAATCCATGCCTTTAATTGCATCAAATTCTCCCAAGGGATGAATGACGTGGTTTGACAAGAAGTTCATCCCATGAATGTTAATAAGGGAGGAGTTATATACTTTTGATGCAATAGTTTCACCATCTTTTATTTTTAACGACATCTCTACTTCCATGAATTTTGTTGGTGTTTGAATAGTTCTACTAAACATTCATGATATTTAGGAATGCATAGCACTATAATAAAAAATCATGTTCTCTATTTTCAAATGAATTACTACGTTAGATTCCACCAATTCTTTTTCAGGATTAAATTCAGTGGAAATAATGGAACAATATCACCCTTTCTCCGTTGTAGGTTGTTGGTTTCTTTGAAAAACTATTATCTTAGTGTGATGATTATCCATGTGGAATGGTTCATTCAATTTGAAGGAGTGAACCAAACGTTAAGGGTTGACCTAATAATTACTTTCCTCTGTCAAATTGGTGGGTTTTTTCTATCAGCAATCATTGTCTAGGTACCCCTCTCGTACACCCATAAATCATTTATTTGTTCCTCGTAGGAAATTTTTAGAGTGCTAAATTCCATAAATTTGACTGCTGGGATGCTAAAATTTCTTCACACTATTAGATTTATCCATCAGACCACCAAAATTAAACACTATTTTCCACTTATTATCCCCATGATACCCTTGATATTGACCAATTATTATTTTGACATTGAAGGAACATCATCCAATTTTTTTATTGCTATCAAAGTCACGAACATCCAAGGATTTTCATAAACTAGGATTTATCCCACCAAAGAAGTGGTTATCTATGAATTTTGGTGTGGTGACAATACTGGAGGCATATCGTGCAAGTATTGAGAAGATTACATTGTATGACCCAATATATTCATCATCCTTTTTCTTCATTGTAATGAAATATCATTCCATTTTAAGACGGAGTGTGTGGGGAAAGTATTTGTCGAAAAACATTTTGTAGAATTATTTAAACTCCATTGCTTCCATATCTTCCTTAGGTCTCATATTCATGCTCAATTTCCACCACTGGTCATATTTACCCTTTATAGGATAAATAGTCAGAGTATCCTTTGTTGTTCAAAACATTGAATGTTGGATAATATTTTTCCAATGATGTTGATCCATTGTTCCATGATTAAGGGATCAGTTTATCCATTGAATGTAGGAGGTCGTTGTAAAATGGAGCTCTCGATTACTAGTTGTTCTCTCCTTGGGTGGTTTGGGTACTTCTCATGATCTTGGTTTCTATTCAAAACATGAGTTAATTGAGATATTAAAGTGAAAAGTGTTTCGATTCTCACTCCCATAGCGTTGGGCATCTCATTGGGGAAATCATTACACTTACCTTCACAACGGTTTTTAGCATAATTCATCATATTTCCTTCCATTGTATAGAATTAATGGAAAATTAGGGATGAGTATATCAATCAATTTAAAACCTAAATGGTACTCAATAAATTTAAAGGGATAACATATAAATTACATTTATCACCTTAAATTATGTGTTTGTAGAATTAAGTCTATTTTATCAATGGTATACATCCTAAAATATATTCATATGATACTTTTTTTTACTCCATTAATAATAATTAATAATAAACTTATGAATTATTCAAATCATATCATCTGGGAGTGTCAAAATAGGTGCATAGTAAGGCCCATTGTCATGTACCATGTTACAATTAGTCCGTCTTGGAACACCATATCAGAGTTTTCACTCCTGGATATATCTTTACCAAAACCACATTCCCTTGTATAATCTACTAATGGATTAATTTTATTGATAAAACACATAATATATACTTACCAAAATTTAGGGATGTTTTTTTACACTCAGTCTTATCCCTAAGGGTATTCATAAGGTTTTCTAATCCAAATCACAAATATAACAAAACATTTCATTTGATACCAACTATGACAACCCACTTCATTATTTATTATTAAAACTTGATTAATGACAAAAAATTTCAGTTAATATAATTATGAATATTTTTAGTTCTAGTGTCTTTAGAAAATTATGTGCATTACATAACAATGTACAACATTAAAGAACAACATATTTATTGAAAAATTCTTTAACACGACTGAAATGTTCATTCAAACATAACATTGCATGGTATAACCTGTGGATATACATAATAAAGGGGGAGATATAAATCCTCATAATAGAATAAAAAATAATAACATGAGGATGGCAATTCAAGTGATAAAATAGGCATATCAATATAGCATAAAAGAACATGAATAATAAGGCATGGCATAGCATGATAATCATATCATGGGATATGTGGAAAAAACTTAATACACTAAATCATCAATAGATAAATGATAAACACACCATGATACCATGGTGTATAAATTCCCATTAAGAAATAAGGTAAACCCTTACCCCAACAAGAAATATCATGATATTAAATATTACCCAATGCATTATAGTGCTATAAGGGTTCACCCATCAATATAATTTCATTATCATGCTTTTGTGTGCCACATAAAACATACAATATGGATTTATCCATCATAATATTTTATACCATGATCATGGAGTGTGTAATAAATACATATAGGTCTCCAATAAATAATTATATATTCATAAAGGTGAATATCCTAATAGATAAATGGGTATGGTATTCATTGTATGATTATTTTGGCAAGGAAAATCATGGTGCAATTTGGCAGCATAACTGTGTCATATAATGGTTCATAAAATGAATTGATGAGATAAATGTGAGATATCATAATTTATACATGAAATGGGTCATAATGGTTATATTTAATAGTATATCCCAAAATAATTTAATAGGAAATTATAAGACATTAAAATAAAAGGAATTCTTGACAGAAGAGGCGGGTAGATGATTCATTAAAGAATTTTGGCATAGTAATAGCTTTGGTAAGGGTCAAAATGAGAGAGTATAAATGGTGTATAATTCAAATAAAATTATCTAGATTATAAATTAATGATATAAATTTAATTAAAATGTACCCAATTGAAATTGTATGTGATAATTACAAAAGAAGGTTCTTGAATTGATGAAAAGAGAGGAAGGTAGGGATCCCCTACTTGAGTGTGTGACTCCAAATGATTTGGAAAGGCTACTTGGGAGCTTAAGGTTTCCTTGGTATGACTCTTGGGAGTAGATAAATGATAGTGGATGTGCTCAATAGAGTTTTTGGGATGATAAATGGGAGATATGGTGGATCTATATAGGAAATGAGGGGGGTTTCTTTATTATTTTGGTTTTGGACTCTTCATAATAATAGATTCAAAACCACAAACCATCCCATGTTTTTCCCATGGTTTCTTCTAAAGGGAAGTGATTTTAATTATTTGATATGTAAAAGGTAAATAGATAAAAAAATATTTCCATTTTCATAATTATAGGTGAGTATCAGTTTTAATAAAACTATTTTATTATATTAAAATATATTTTAAGTCTTGGAGGATTCAAAAAGGAATTAGAAAAAATATAATAATCCTAAAATGAAATTATTTTAATGTAAAAACATATATTTACAAAGTTATACAATTTTAATTTTTATTACATCACCATTGGTCCATTATGATATCATAAAATACAAAATATATTTATATAGTATTTAATTTTTACCCAAAATTTTAAGTATCTGATAAAATTATTAAAAACATACAATTACATAATTTAAACATCCTGATTCTAAAAATAATACTAATTTTAAATAAATAATTTTATAAATATGTGAATTTTTTAGTTTAAAAAAATACCAAAATTTATTTAAAATTAATAGGTTTTCTCAATAACCGTTTTTTAACCCTAATAAAAATTACATTTTTCATCATAAAATTTATATGATCATTTATATTTAATAAACGTTATTTAATAATAATATTTTATTTATATATTATTTATTTTAAAAATTAATTAATTCATCAAAATAGATTTATTAATTAACCACAAATACAATTTGGGATTTAAAATTCATTAACAAATAAACAATGATAGGATGAAAATATATTCACTACATTATACAAAAATAATGTAAAAATTATTTTTTATAGGGTATTAATGCATATATCTTTATTACTCTAGAATATTCCCTATGTATAAGGTGCGTGGTGATGGGTATTTCATGCTTCCATTCGGTGAACATGGTTTAGGTTGTGATATCGATCAGATTACACTTCTCCCATAAACAGTTTCTCCCATGCCCAAGTTGTTAGACCTCAGCATGGGATTAGACTTGGAAAATTTAATGAAATTCTGCCTCCTTTATAATTTTTGATAAATTGGATTCATATGGTATGATCCTACTAGTTGATGTCGTCACTTACATTTTCTATAACAAATGTATTTGTTAAAACCCTATATTTATACTAGTCATGTGATCATTGATCAATGGATAAAATATCAATGGTTAAGATAATAAATTGTAATTTAAATATAAATTGATAAATCAAAAGAATATTAAGTTTTTTCAATATTCATAAGACCTTAAATTAAATCTAAAATCGGAATTTCATTCATAAATGTTGGCGTCATTACACTACTTTCCACACTATATAATTGTTAATGTATGATTCTTTATACAAAATAATATCAAGACACCTCCACAGAATTTTTAAGCCTTAACATGTCATCTAAAATTTCATTCATCTCCAAAAATACAAGTTAAAATGTTCAAGAAGGAATCATATCAGTCAAACACCTGATTCTATTAACAATCTATCCACTAGATGAAAATATAAAATTCCACTAATAAATCATAAAATATAATGAAATGTGTCATTTCAATCATCCCACCATATAAATTATAGTCTTTAACCATTTTTTGAGGCATGCAAAATATTCCACCAAATCTTCTTTGATCATCATTTACTTGGACTTCTCAACATTCCATTCTGGAATGCCTTCCTAAGACCTAAATTATGCACTCACTTTTCAATTTTCATCAAGATAATGGTAAATTAATTCTATTATAAATTTTATAATATAATAAAAAAACATTATACTCCAATGTTGATAACAAGACCACCAAAATGATTCAACCCAAAAATCATCATGTACCAAACATTTCCTTTTAAAGGATCACTGTGTTCCTAAAAAATAAATCATCATATGAAACATGATTAGATAGTCTAAGGACATTTATATTTTGGATCAATTCAACCATACTCAATACAGTGTAAGGCATGTGTTAAAAATATGATTCCAAACCCTCTTTTTAGATTCACAGATAAATCTATGATTATATACTTACCAATGAAACATGAACATGCCTACCCTTCCAAATTCCATGAATTATTCTCAAACACCTCATTCATACCTAACACGATGATATCATTTCAGTTCTATCCTATCACATAAATGATCATGATAAAACTTATCTCTAGTATTTTCTATCCACTATCTAGTGATTCCCAACCCCGACAACCAAGACTCCATGAATCTACTGATTATGATCACATAAACACTAGATGCATTATTAAATAAATCCAAAAAAATTGAAAAATTCTGAAATTAAATTTAATGAATTTCAACAGTTGATTAAACAACTGCATTCCCTATCCATGAGAGTTTTATACATGTGGAAACAATCTCGTGATCTTACTCACTGGATCACAATTATTTTCACTCAAGTCCAAGACAACATCTGGTCTGCATCCTATACTACATATGAATAAAACATTAATCAGTCACTATAGATCAAAATACTCTTGATTCATGTAAAAATCATCATTATGGAGTCACCAGAATCATATAATATGAACTCAAAGACACACAAAAAGTGATTTTTCCAGCAAAATAAAACTTTAACTCATGGATTGCTTGATTATCCCCACCATATTAGTGTCATTAATTTTTCATTCATAGTTCTTAGATCGATCATCCTAGCCCAAACTAGTACATAGACAAAGTAAATTACATAATCTGACAATCTACTCAATAAGACCACTATGTAATACCTCATAGGCTTCAAAAATCCATATTGTTCATAACATAATCATATACATTAAATGATCTATTTATTATATGCATAATTTTCTCTAGAATCCTAGGTGTGAATTAAAACAAATGAAATAGAAAGGTTTCATCACCTCAATAATGGTTTAATTTTATCATTAAAATTACCAATAGATGTTAAACTTTGGTTTTCCATGAATTTGGTACATTGATTCATCATTGATTCCATCTTCCAATAAGGATACATCTTTATAGACACATTTGGGCCAACAAAAAAATATAAGTTTTAGGATAACCATTTTCTTATTATACATAAGTGTAATCATCACCTAATTAAGCATTATCCTACCATAACAAACTCATCTAGGATCATCCACTATACCATAAAATTTTCCAAGTGCCATATAAACACCCATAACAATGATTTAATCATCCATGTACAGAACCATCCACTAAAAGGGTGTTCGTTAATGTTTTTGAGAATCCATGGAAACTCCACGCACTTCAATAAAAAAAATTATAATATAAATTCAGAAAAAAAGTTTTAACCAACAAAATGATAGTCTAGTGGAAAAAATAAATCATACCTTTTATTCATCAAGAATCCATGCACTTTGAAAAACAAAATTTTTTCATGACTAAAGTCACTCACGGTTATCTATAATCGAGGGCTGTAGGAAAATTTTCAAGATCTTCATTAAATCCCATTAAAGGATACTCATGTGCACATGGAATATTTTTCAATTAAAACATACTTATTGAATTACGCTTTACTATCCATTGACCAGGAAAATATCACTCATAATATCCTCACACAGTTTGAGAAATAAGTGAAATAGTAACCAGATTCACATCTTCAAGTAAACAATGTCCTTTACAAATCACTCAAAAGTTTTCACAAGACTAAAAAATCAATAAAATTTATCAAGGTACATTTCTAGATTTATGCCATCATTATTTTTCCCTTAGAATGACCACATTGATATGAGATAGATTCCTTAAGATGTTATGGATAATTTTATTGGGTGATATATGGATAACACAACATATACAACAATTATAACATTATTTAATTAGAGTTATATTATAGTCACTCTCATAATATAGTTTATTTTGAAATTAATTCCTAATAATAATAAAAAATTTCACACTACATTTTATGTTCATTTGGGGACAAATTTTTCATCACCATTATAATATTAATATTCTTTATCATCATTATTACGCATGTCCACCATAATGTATTCTCACATGATAAAAAATTCGAGATATAGGTACATATGTTTTCAAAATAATTGATGTCATCTAAAACTACTATGTTAAAACATAGTATAAGTCATTGATACCTAAGAGGCCTAGTCAACTATCATCCAAAAAATAAGAAACAATCATCCTAAATTTCATTATAAACCTAATTTTTGAATGTTATTCAATTAAAGCCACTTCTCAATGTATCATAGGGACAAGTAAATATAAATTAATAACATGAAAATAAAGTTCATCACATGAGGTGATAATATTATACAATTATATAAATACTAAATAAGAACAATCTAATTCCCTTGTAACAAATTTTTCTTAGGGAAATTTTTATCACAATGAAATAAATTATGTTTCATCATAATATCAAACACATTTATATTATCATATCAACCGACTACCTAAAATAGAAAAATAATACAACCTCATCTGATACAATTTGGTAATATCACTACCCAAAATAAAGGGCGTAACCTAGAAATTCAAATGGTTTCATTAATTCCTCTCTATATTCTAGATGATTCCAACTAGTACTATGGGTATCAATTTGAAAATTTGTATAACTATACCCTCCTTTACTGTGTACAAATATCCAAAATATCACCATACTTTTAATCGAAATAAAATAACAATATGTGGATTAATAAATATAACATATTTATAGTAGTGATATAAAAATAGAAATACCAAAAAATCAACAACAAACAATATACAAACAACATATAGGTTGATCAACTATATAAAAAATTAAAATTATGTGAAATTAAACCAATCCTCATCCCATCCCAGTCTCCAAACTCATAGTGTTAAATTGTTCTCAATTGTCAACATGGCCCTCATCCCACCATCTACCTTTTACAAGTGAGGCTACTCAGGTACACATGTTTTATGGAAGCCAAAATAGGTTGTGAGTACAACATTATAGGGTACCAACCAAACAATCATGTACCATATTAGCAAATAAACAAAATATATATGTCAAAATATCAACTGATGGAAAACTCAAAATACATTTCTATTAAAAAATAAAATTTTATGATCAATGAAAAATGAAAAAACAATCAAACATATAGTGATTGGTTGTGTAACATCCCAAGTAAGTAATGAATAATATATATTTTTTTCTATGTCTATTAATGAATTAGATAGTTTTTTAGAGGCTTAAAATGAAAATAAATCCAATCTTAAGCATGGAATACACTAATATTCTTAAAAGATTGTTTTACTACCTTTTGATGGAAAACCCTTTTTAAATCAAACTTTTTACAATTTTATAATCTATATTTGTCAAAATAAACATATTAATTATTATTGGGACATTGAAATTTACATTGGATAAATTTTTGGTATTTTTCTGACAATTTTCATTTTTTAATGAATACTGAAAAATACTGCATTTTACATCAAAACTGATATTTCATTTAATTTAATTATATGGTTAGATTATATTTTTAATTGGTCTTAAAGTGTAACCTGAATATATTTTTACCATTTAATCCAATGGTGGTCATTATTATTAATTTCACTTTGGAATTGGGCATGAACTAATGCCAAACTTTTCATAGATATTGTTTCAAAAAAAACCTGCTATTTGTTTTGACAACGGGAATTATTTTAAATCAATTATTGAAATTTTTGTGTTTGGAATTTGGTAAAATGGATTACATATTTGGAATCAGAAGTTCCAAATTATGTAATCAAGACTCTTTTGTTTTTGGACATTATGAATAGTAACGACGGTAATTATCTTTAATTATCTTGATTAATGAGTAATCGGGTAGTTAAGGATAATAAAATAATATCATAATAATAAAAAATGACACCAAAATGTGTCCTAAGGCTACTGGTTGTCTCATGGCCGACCATGGGATGCCTTTTTCCAAACTTGGGAGCCCCATGAAATCAATTTTGTGAGAATGTGACTTTTTATCTTTTTATTTTCTTAAAGAATGTTAAATGTAACAATGAATGTATCCCCTATGTAAAATAAATTTAATTTTGTCTAAATAAATGATCTTTTGGACTATAAATAGTAATTGGAAAGATAAAAATATTTTCTACATCATAGTATTTTTTTAGAATTTTTAGACATTATATAAATTAAATTATTTATGACATCATAATGATCAAGCGATGACCTCATTATTTGACGATTTAAATAATATGGAAAAATAATGTAAACTCTAAGACTTAAACATGTCCAAAACCTATTGGGTGGGTATATTTCGAACCATTATCACCTTATCCTTGAATTATATCAATGTGGGACCTTTAAAATCCGAAACCCATTTGAAAATAAAGTAACATTTCTTTACTTTCCAAGAGTGTCCCTCCTCTCTTCTTATAAAAGGCCCCCACCTCTACCTCCTTAACCACACTTCAAAAGCCTTTGGCTCAGCCAACCCCAGCGCATTTTGTCTCTACATTTCCCTCGATTACTCCTTGAAGCCTCACTTTGGGCAGAAGCCTTCCCATGGAAGCCTTTGAGCTCAAACCAAAGGGAGTTACCCGATTTTAAGGTAATGTCTTCACTTGAGTCCTTTTTTTTATTTTGCTTCTACAACCCCCTAAACTCTTTTTATTCATTTCTTTTGTAACAAATACAGTATCTTCAATATACTAGGATGTTGTTATAAGAAGTTTTCGAGCTACACATACACACACCTATATCTAATGGTTAAAGAACATACTGTTTCCGTGGATGGTGAATTTATGCCTCCCGAAACAATGATTGTTCAACATTATTTTAACACCTTCAAAGGTGGCCATTAAGATGAAAATATATTTATATTTGATATATAATATGTTTATGTTTTCCTTAAGCTTCTGTATTTTTCATTTTGGGCATACCTTTATGCTTCCCATTATGGGTAAACGCGATATCTTCATTTAAGGAAGTGCGGACTACCGCCCCCTCAAAGTGATTTGGTTCGTTAAATACCATATGTGGGACATATAAAAGATGGAGTTATGATATTATATATGATATTACACTGGAATTATAATATACCTTTATATCATTATTATTCCATTCTATAAAATACGAAATAGAAATGAAAGTAGCGTTCATGCGTACGTACGGCTTACCGTCTCTATGAACGGTGCATTTCATTTCTTACCTCTAAATGATTATGTATATTAAAAATGCATGAATGTACAAGATATATATGACATATATAATATCTAAATCATGAATACCATTCTGGATATAATGGATACATTAACAACTTGTAATTATAAAGGTCTTATTTTTGACTCAAGTACCAATGATCGTTAAAACAGCCGTTATTAACTTAAATAATTACATAGTGTTCATGACATGGAAATAAGTTATATAAAAGTAATAATGAACATAAAAAAGTTTCTTAAGCAAGTATAAATTAACTCAGGTTTATTATTCGGGACATTAAAGAACAATCGAGTCAAGTCGGACCCGAGGTATGGGACTTCGTCTCAATCTCCTTTCATTGAGGCATATTTTGTTTTATAATCAACCTTCTTTTATACGGTGTATAAACCCCTTTGACTTTTACATTTATCCATTAGGAATATTTTTTATACGAAGCGTTTTACTAAATGAAAAAAGGGAATGTTTTGTCGTACGTATGCGGCGACAATGACTTCTCCGCCGCAGTGACCATTATTTGAGTTTCGGCTTCCTCTACAAGCCATACCTTCTTTTTAAAAGAAAAATAAATACCATGTTTTACTTTTCTTTTATTTTGGTATTTAAAATGGTTTTCATAATGTTTTTATATCAATGTGTTGTATTGATATCTTGTGATTGAAAGGTGGAAATGTTATGTTTCTTTTATGCATGTTTTATGTGATACGATTATGTTGAGGTTCTTGGGCATTATTATGAAGACGGGTGGTTCCGTGATAAACTAAGGGCGGGTGAGCCCGATATAGATCTCTAATGAATTGGGTAACGCGGAGGAGTGAAACGTTAAGGTTTATCCGAAGATATTTAGGGAATATACTGTGATGAGTATTCCAAATGTAACCAAGATGGTTACTCCCTACATAAGAATGTTATGAATGCCTCAAGTTACCTTTATGTATTATGATTTCTATGATTTATTCATGATTTGATGAGGTATGTTAATGTTATTATGTTTTATGGGTAAAGTATGATTTCATTCTTATTTATATATAAACTCATGTTTCCTTTCCATATTTTTTTTATATAACCCATACTGAGCTTTTTTTGCTCATCCCAAGTCTTTTCTGAAATGTCTTTCACAGGTCAAGGGAAAGTTACATGATATGATGATAGTGTCAAGGAAGTGTCAAGAAATAATCCATGTTTTATTTTAAATATGTTCCATTGATGGGAAAAATGAATACTATCTTTATGTAACCACTTTGTTTAATTTTGGAATGTAATGCAAGTTTTATGATCTAATTCTCTAAAACTCTAAACCTGAAATGATCCTAAATATGCAATCTTGTAATAACTCAAGATTAAGTAAGGTTTAAGGTTGGGGCCTTATAGTTGGTATCAGAGGTCGGTTTAGATAACTTTAAGAGTTTTAATTCTATTAAATGATTATCCTTTTTTGAGATTATATAGCATTTAAAGATTACCATGTCGCTTCATCTAAGACATATTTGTTCAGAATGGTTTTCCATAGAGAAAATAGGGAATCAGTTCTAGGAAGTCATACTGAAGGAAATAACCTTCCGAATCAGCATCCCTAGATGGTCGGAATTGGAACTTAATAGTTTGTTGCAGTAATGGCGCAGTTGACTCAAGCGATAAATGGCGGTGGTATCCATGCACGAGATCAGCCAGATCAACCGCAGAGGAACATGTTAGTGGTGGAACATTTCATGAGGCAACATCCCCCATCATTCAGAGGATCATCTAACCCTGTGTTAGCTGAAGGGTGGATTAAAGCACAGGAGAAGATTTTCGATGTCATGGGGTGTTCAGAAAATCAAAAGGTTAGTCTTGCTATTTACCGTTTGGAGGGTGAGGCACATAAGTGGTGGTCTATGGTTAAAAATATCAGGGATTCCGATGAGGTTGATGCTCTTGACTGGGATGAATTCAAAGGTATGTTTCTTGAGAATTATTTTCCTAAGGTTGTTCGACTTAGGATGGAAAAGCAATTCTTGGAATTGGGGCAAGAGGAAGACTCAGTGGCTGCCTATGAAGAAAGGTTCACTCGATTGGAAAGGTATGCTCCAAATTTTATCCGAGACCTTGATAGTAAAATCAATCATTTTTACTTAGGATTAAAGACAAAATATCTAAGGGAATTAGCTTCTCATGAGTTTAAAAGTTATGAAAATCCTGTTCGATGTGCTGAGAAGGTGGAAATAAAGTTTTCCGATGATCAAGTGTTATATAACAACCAATAGAAGAAGAGACCGAGGTGGCAGGAGAAAGGTAAGAATTCTTCAAAAAAGTCTGATGGTAAGAAAACTAAGTTTTCAGTTTGTGATAAATGTGGAAAAAGGCATGCTGGGGAATATCTTCTGAATTCTGGAAAGTCCTACCGATGTGGTAAGATGGGACATAAGGCTCGTGATTGCACTGAAAAAGATCAAGGTGAAGGTAAGACCAAATTTGATTTAGCGTTAGTGAATTGTTTTATGTGCAATGAGATGGGTCACTATGCAAATGAGTGTCCGACAAAGTGATTGAGTGATGGGAAGCAGTTAGACTACAAGTAGAAAGGGGTGGTGAAATCCTTTGCAACTACTTCAGCAGATGTCGGTCCATCAAATAAAGTTGTATCAGGTACTTTGTTTGTTTTTTCAGATTATGCCAGTGTGTTGTTTGATTCGGGGTCTACACATTCTTTCATCTCTGAAACCTTTTCTAGTAAAATGGGAATACCATCTCAATAAATGACTCATGAACTTGTGGTAAAAACACCTGGGGGAAATGTTGAGGAAAAAAGAATTTATAAGAATCTTCCTATCCTTATCTGTGGAAAGAACCTAATTTCAAACCTTATTGTTCTACCTCTAGTAGAGTTTGATGTTATCCTGGGTATGGATTGGATCTCTATTTACCATGCTAAGATTGACTGTAGAGATAAAGAAGTTTCTTTTCAGAAAGACTTTCAGTTTGTGTAAAATAATGAACACTTTCTTTTGATAACATATCAAGAGGCCGAGAAACTTGTAAAATATGGAAATGAATGTTACCTTGCACATATTGTTCAAAACAAGGGAATTGTTCATATTAATGATGTGCCATTGGTAAATGAGTATCCTGATGTTTTTCCTGATGAGTTTCCTGGAATAATACCAGATCGGGAAGTTGAATTTACTGTTGACTTAGTTCCTAATGCTAAGCCAATTTCAAAACCCCCTTATCGAATGGCTCAAGTTGAACTTTTAGAGTTAAAGAAAAAATTGCAGGAGTTATTAGATAAAGGTTTCATTCAATCTAGAACATCACCATGGGGTGCTCCTCTCTTGTTTGTGAAAAATAAAGATGGATCAATGAGACTTTGCATTGATTATAGGGCCTTGAATAATATCACTGTTAAGAACAAAAATCCTTTGCCTCATATCGATGATTTGTTTGATCGGCTCTAGGGAGCACGGAATTTTTCAAAGATTGACTTGAGATCGGGGAACCATCAGCTGAAGGTAAAGGAAGCAGATGTTCCGAAGACTGCGTTTCATACAAGATATGGCCATTATGAATTTGTAGTAATGTCTTTTGGGCTAACCAATGCACTTGCTGTATTCATGGACTTAATGAATATAATTTTCCAGGAGTTCTTGGATAAGTTTGTGGTGGGTTTCATTGATGATATTTTGGTGTTTTATAAAAGTAAAGAGGAGCATGAAAGACATTTAAGGGTTATCTTGCAAACCTTAAAAGAAAAGAAACTGTAGGAAAATTCATCAAGTGCGAATTTTGGTTGCAACAAATTTCTTTCCTTGGTCAAATTGTTTTTAAAGATGGGATAACCGTTGATCCTGCAAAAACAAAGGTTGTTGAAGAATTTCCAAGACCCACAAATGTAACATAGATTTGTAGTTTCCTTGGTTTGGCAGGCTATTACCGAAGTTTTGTTAGAAATTTTTCATGGTTATCTAGTCCAATGACTAAGCTATCTCGGAAGGGTGTTAAGTTTACTTGGACAAAAGAATGTGATGATTGTTTTCAGGAATTGAAAAGAAGATTGGTGAATGCTCCAGTTTTGGCACTACCTTCCAGGAATGGTGATTTTTTTATATACAGTGATGCTTCATTGAAAGGACTTGGTTGTGTCCTAATGCAGAAGGATCAGGTAATTGCTTATGCTTCACGTTAGTTGAAAACTCATGAGGTAAATTACCCTACACATGATTTGGAATTAGGTGCTGTTGTTTTCGCTTTAAAAATTTGGAGGCATCATTTGTATGGAGTAAAGTGTGAAATATATACCGATCACAAAAGTTTAAAGTATATATTCACTCAGAAATAATTGAACATGAGACAAAGGAGATGGCTAGAATTAATCAAGGATTATGATTGTACAATTCATTACCATCCAGGAAAAGCAAATAAAGTGGCTAATGCTTTGAGTCGAAAAAGTAATGCTTCATTAACAATGATGCGTTTGGAATTTGATCCTTTGGTTAAGGATTTGATGAACTTTGGCATAGAATTTTTTGGTGCAGGATGTTCTTATGTTTTGTTTCATGTATCAGTGAGATCATCTCTATCAGATCGAATCATGCAAGGACAGAAGCAAGACAGTGAGTTGCAGAAAAAGGTAGAGCTGGTTCAGAAAGGTAATTTTCCTGAATTCAACGTTGAAAATGATTGCGTTTTGAGATTTGGGAAGAGATTGTGTGTTCCTTGTGATTCACAGTTGAAGAGAGAGTTGTTATGTGAAGCTCATTGTTCTCCGTTTTCAGTTCATCCTGGCAGTACTAAGACGTACAGAGATCTGCGGGAGTATTACTGGTGGGATGGAATGAAAAGAGATATTGCTGATTTTACTATGAAGTGTTTGACTTGTCAGCAGGTTAAAGCAGAGCGGTAGTTACCGAAAGGGATGCTTCAGCCTTTACCAGTGCCACAGTGGAAATGGGAGAATATATCCATGGACTTTGTTGTGAGATTACCGAAGACATCTTGAGGTAATAATGTAATCTGGGTTATTGTTGATTGCTTGACCAAATCTGCTCATTTCCTTGCTGTACGAGATACTTTTTCCCTAGATCAACTTTCCCGTTTGTATCTTAAAGAGATAGTCAGGTTACATGGAGTTCTTCTCTCCATTGTATCTGACCGTGATCTCAGGTTCACTTCTAACTTTTGGAAAGGCCTTCAGAAGTCGTTGGGTACTGAATTAAATTTTAGTACAGCTTTTCATCCTCAATCAGATTGGAAGTCAGAACGAACAATTCAGACATTGGAGGATATGCTACGAGCTTGTTCAATGGATTATCAGGGAATTTGGGACCAACATCTTTCGTTGGTTGAATTTTCATATAATAACAGTTTTCATTCTAGTATACAGATGGCACAATTTCAGGCATTATATGGGAAGCGGTGTCGAACTCCAGCTTTTTGGGATGAAGTGGGTGAAAGGAAGTTGATGGGACCAGAATTGATAGAAGAGTTGGCAGGAAAATTTCAGCTGATATAGAAACACATGAGAACAGCTCAGAGTAGGTAGAAGAGTTATGCGGACAACAGGAGGAAGGATCTCTCTTTTGAGGTAGGTGATCATGTTTTTCTCAAAGTATCACCATGTAAAAGTTTGATGCGATTTGGTAAGAAAGGAAAGCTGAGTCCAAGGTTCATTGAACCATATGAATTTCTGGAGAGAGTTGGATCAGTTGCTTACCGAGTGGCTTTACCTCCGAGTTTATCTCAGGTACACAATGTTTTTCATGTTTCGATGCTGAGAAAGTACATGCAAGATCCATCTCATGTTTTGAGTCCAGAGGTAGTTCAGCTGGAAGATAACCTATCTTATGAGGAACAACCGGTCTAGATTCTTAACCACAGGAAGAAAGTGTTACGGAATAAGGTGATTAATCGAGTAATGGTTTTGTGGAAAAACCACATTATAGAAGAGGCAACATGGGAATCTGAAAATGCAATGAGGGATAAGTACCCCCATTTATTTGATAAGTAAATAAATTGCAGGGACGCAATTTTCTAAAGGGGGGAAGGATGTAACTTCCCAAGTAAGTAATGAATAATAGATATTTTTATCTATGTCTATTAATGAATTAGATAGTGTTTTAGAGGCTTAAAATGAAAATAAATCCCATCTTAATCATGGAATACACTAATATTCTTTAAAGATTGTTTTACTGCCTTTTGATGGAATACCATTTTTAAATCAAAATTTTGACGATTTTATAATCTATATTTGTCAAAATAAACATATTCATTATTATTGGGACATTGAAATTTACATTGGATAAATTTTTGGTATTTTTCTGACAATGTTCATTTTTTTAATGAATAGTGAATAATACTGCATTTTACATCAAAACTACTATTTCATTTAATTTATTTATATGGTTTGATTATATTTTTAATTGGTCTTAAAGTTTAATCTGAATATATTTATACCATTTAATCCAATGGTGGTCATTAGGATTAATTTCACTTTGGAATTGGGCATAAACTAATGCCACACTTTTCATAGATATTGTTTCAAAAAAACCCGCTATTTGTTTTGACAACGGGAATTATTTTTAAATAAATTATTGAAATTTATATGATTGGAATTTGGTAAAATGGATTAAATATTTGGAATCAGAAGGTCCAAATTATGTAATCAAGACTCTTTTGTTTTGGGACATTATGAATAGTAACGACGGTAATTATCTTTAATTATCTTGATTAATGAGTAATCGGGTAGTTAAGGATAATAAAATAATATAATAATAATAAAAAATGACACCAAAATGTGTCCAAAGGCTACTTGTTGTTTCATGGACGACCATGGGATGCCTTGTACCAAACTTGGGGTCCCCATGAAATCACTTTTGTGAGAAAGTGACTTTTTATCTTTATATTTTTTAAAGAATGTTAAATGTAACAAAGAATGTATCACCTAAGTAAAATATTTTTAATTTTGTCTACATAAATGATATTTTGGACTATAAATAGTAATTGGAAATCTAAAAATATTTTCTACATCATAGTATTTGTTTTATAATTTTTAGACATTAAATAAATTAAATTATTTATGACATCATAATGATGCAGCGATGACCTCATTATTTGATGATTTAAATAAAATGGAAAGATAATGTAAACTCTAAGACCTAAACATGTCCAAAACCTATTGGGTGGGTATATGTTGAACCCCTATCACCTTATCCTTGAATTATATCAATTCTGGACCTTTAAAATCCAAAACCCATTTGAAAATAAAGTAACATTTCTTTACTTTCCAAGAGTGCCCCTCCTCTCCTCTTATAAAAGGCCTCCACCTCTACCTCCTTACCCACACTTCCAAAGCCATTGGCTCGGCCAACCCCTGCCCATTTTGTCTCTCCACTTCCCTCTCTTACTCTTTGAAGCCTCACTTTGGGCAGAAGTTTTCCCAAGGAAGCAATTGAGCTCAAACCAAAGGGAGTTACCCGATTTTAAGGTAATGTCTTCACTTGAGTCCTTTTGTTTTATTTTGCTTCTCCAACCCCATAAAATCTTTTTATTAATTTCTATTGTAACACATACAGTATCTTCAATATACTAGGATTTTGTTATAAGAATTATTCGATATACACATACACAAACCTATATCTAATGGTTAAAGAACATACTGTTTCCGTGGATGGTGAATTTATGCCTCCCGAAACGATGATTGTTCAACATTCTTTTAACACCTTCAAAGGTGGCCATTAGGATGACACTATATTTATATATGATATATAATATGTTTATGTTTTCCTTAAGCTTATGTATTTGTCATTTTGGGCATACCATTATGGTTCCCATTATCGGTAAACGCGATATCTTCAGTTAAGGAAGTGCAGACTACCGCCCCCTCAAAGTGATTGGATTCGTTAAATACCATATGTGGGATGTATAAAGGATGGAGTTATGATATTATATATGATATTACACTGGAATTATAATATACCTTTATATCATTATGATTCCATTCTATAAAATACTAAATATAAATGAAAGTAGCGTTCATGCGTACGTACGGCTTACCGTCTCCATGAACGGTGCATTTCATTTCTTACCTCTAAATGGATATGTAATATTACTAATGCATGCATGTAATGGATATATATTACATATATGATATCTACATCATGAATACCATTCTAGATATAATGGATACATGAATAAATTTTAATTATAAAGGGCTTATTTTTTACTCAAGTACCAATGATCGTTAAAACGACCGTTATTAACTTAAATAATTACATAGTGTTCATGACATGGAAATAAGTGATATAAAAGGAATAATGAACTTAAAAAAGGTTCTTAAGCAAGTATAAATTAACTCAAGTTTATTATTCAGGACATTAAAGAACGATTGAGTCAAGTCGGACCCGAGGTATGGGACTTCATCTCAATCTTCTTTCATTGAGACATATTTTGTTTTATACTCAACCTTATTTTATACGGTGTATAAACCCCTTTGACTTTTACATTTATCCAAAAGGAATATTTTTTATACGAAGCATTTTACTAAACGACAAAATCGAATGTTTTGTCGTACATATGCGGTGACAATGACTTCTTCGCTGCCGTAACCATTATTTGAGTTTTGGCTTCCTCTACAAGCCATACCTTCTTTTTAAAAGAAAAATAAATACCATGTTTTACTTTTCTTTTATTTTTGTATTGAAAATGGTTTTCATAATGGTTTTATAACAATGTGTTGTATTGATATCTTGTTATTAAAAGGTGGAAATGTTATGTTTCCTTTATGGATGTTTTATGTGATACAATTATGTTGAGGTTCTTGGGTATTATTATGAAGATAGGTGGTTCCGTGATAAACTAAGGGTGGGTGAGCCCGATATAGCTCTCAAATGCATTGGGTAACGTGAAGGAGTGAAACTTTAAGGTTTATCCAAAGATATTTAGGGAATATACTGTGATGGGTATTCCAAACGTAACCAAGAGGGTTACTCCCTACGTAAGAATGTTATGAATTCCTCAAGTTACCTTTATGTCTTATGATTTATATGATTTATTCATGATTTGATAAGGTATGTTAAAGTGCTTATGTTTTATGGGAAAAGTATGATTTCATTCTTATGAATATATGAACTCATGTTTCCTTTCCATATTTTTTTATATAACCCATACTGATCTTTTTATGCTCATCCTAAGTATTTTTTGAAATATCTTTCACAGGTCAAGGGAATGGTACATGATATGATTATAGTGTCAAGGAAGTGTCAAGAAAGAATCCATATTTTATTTTAAATATGTTCCATTGATGGGAAAAAATGAATACTATCTTTATGTAACCACTTTGTTTAAATGTGTAATGTAATGAAAGTTTTATGATCTAATTCTCTAAAACTCTAAACCTGAAAAGATCCTCAATGTGTAATCTTGTAAAAACTCAAGATTAAGTAAGGTTTAAGGCTGGGGCCTTATAGGTTGTGTTCTCACAGAGGCACTACAAACCTGGGGCAATCCTAAATCATATCCTTTCTAGAGATATCATCCACAAACCATGACTCAAAAATCCCCTCCTTGATTGGATAGTTCATAAATCATGTTTGACTGATCTAACTAGAATGGATATCCAATGTACATGCCAATAAAAATCTCACACATCCCTCTCTAAAAGATAGTCCACATGGATCAACTTATATCAGCTATAATATATAAAAATAATAGTATAGTAAACCTTTATATAGGATGTAAGATCAAAAAATCACATCATAATAGGGATGGGTCATAACAATAATAGGAAAAATATATGAGAAATCATTAAATATATATTTCATAGGCTACGAATGCACAGATTTTATCAATATCATAAATGCATCTCATATACTACACATTAATCCACATGATCATACATCAATCCTGGGTATCACAGGATAGAAAAACACACATGTGATCATCCCTCAACCATCAGAGTGTGGAGAAAAATTAGTATACAAGGAATAACAAGGGCATTTTCACCTTATTATTTAATTTAGAATATTCATTTAATTAGTTATGACAAAGAATTTTTTATGTATTTCTTCAGAATACTAAGTCTCCCATATTAATTAAATAAATTAATTAATTAATATACTACCCTATGTGATCCATTTATTTTTCCATAAGAATCATTAATATCATTGTAAAATGCACAGGAGTGGTGTGACATCATACCACATTCCAATGTACTTATAATAATGAAACACAGTAATGTAAATGGGATATTCTACATCAATCATATTGAACATTAACCCATATAATATAAAATAGTTTCTTTTGACTCCCCAGAGTCCATTCCATGTCCATTGATATCTATGAGTTCCTCACACCTTTATATGAATTCAAAATAATAAAATTATTAAAAAAATCTAATAAATAGTTTGATTAAATGAAAAATGGAAATCATATGTGAACGGAATACATGAAGAATGACTGATCAAATATCAACACTTATCCCAAATAATGACCAACCAACCATAGTGGGACTCTATCACAAGTTTGACTTCATATCAATAAAATACACATCATTCGATAACATTTAAATGTAAAATTAATAATATTAAATTAGATCCCCTATAATAATACAAACCATGTATTGTACCATAGATTCAAATTCATTCAATGGAGTCCAAAACATTCCTGGAACAATATCAATTATTAGACAAGAATATTACCCGACTCAATTCAATGTTTAGATAGTTATTTAACAATATGAACCAAAAACACAAAAGTGGTCATTTGAAGATGTGGATCCATCAAAATGAATATCAATTTCATTTATTAATATCCATGAGACAACCTCTAAAAATTATCATCCCATGAAATATCATTATTAGAAAAATCCACCATGTTTAGAGGAATTTTCAAAACAATATTCAATATAGATCATGAAAATAATTTATTAATGATAATAAAGATTAGGGGAAATAGGATTGAAATATAATTTATATTCAAAATGATCATTAGGTCTAGGTAATTCTATGAGGATTTATCCATGAAACATGACATCATAATCCACCATAATAGAAGAATTAAATCTACCATAATAGATTAATAATAGAGTATTTCACCATGAATCCATAATTGTTTGAATGTAAGTGTACGTTAGATAATGGGGAGATCTTGGTGGGAGGGATGGAAGATCATAATATGGAATAGATCCTCAAAAACAATCTGAACCCTTATTAAATTATTTAGGCCTTGGTTACCAAAGAGGCCAAAATTAAACTCCTTGAAAACTACATGGTGCTCCCTAATGGCTCCCTGGATGGGTTCCAATAGTTATCCATTGGACAATTAGTCAATAGGTGTAAGAACCATGGTTTTTAGTTTTGTCCTGCTAGGTGAAAAGACTATAGCCTCCCTAACTAGGTAGTTGATGTCCACTAGAAGATTTTTGGCTTATTAATCATCATATATTGAATTATTATTCCTTAAGTGGACTTTTTCTCTCTAATTCACAAAAAAAATCACCCTATAAAGATTTTAAGGGAACAGACCTCTTATTTTGACACTTATTTCTTGGAATTATCTATTCATCGTGCAAAACCTCAACCTATCAATGAAAATTCAAAGATCATAATGATGATAGTCATCAAAAAAATATAATTAATCTTAATTAAATAAGATGTAATTTCACTGAAGAAAATATGAATCTCTATAGTCGGTATGAAATAATGATTTATATAATATTTGAATAATAGGGACAGAAAATATTAGTTATAACCCTCTGTATATGTCTATGTATAGGATACTATCTTGAACATTAATTAAACTATTGATATTTGGGTTATCCTATATAATAAATCCGTCTCCATATACTCAATTGTGGATACATTTTATGAATCAATAAACCTTTTAAAAAAATCTCTAAAATCTATATATTGGTTATCAACTCAGTCGTCATCGGTGGATGATGAAAAGTCATTGAACCTGCAAACATGGCTAGAATCTCATAGGGGATATTCTTGGCTTAATTAGAAATTTATTTATGAACCATTATGAAGTATATAAATTTATGATGAGAATTGGTGAAATATATTAAAGAAATATATTGATATATTGATAATAAGGTGTCCTAATTTAGACCTATAACAAAATATTTTTCACAATATCTCATTATAAATATTGTTTTTCGGAGAATGCATTTTAGTTTTAGTCTATGGATTAAACTTGGAGGAATAATTTTAATAATTAATTTGATATGAGATGAACAAATATTCCTTATAATGAAATAATTTTAGCAATATATAGAATAAAAAAATAATAACTATTTATATTCATATATCATGGTATATGATTAATCATCTCAACATGTGTGACATTCCATATGAATCAAATAAAAATAAAAAAGTTTTCTCATAATGACCATGGTGTAACAAGGTTCATCTCCCTACATGTCAATGATGTGGTAATAAAAACATATAGAAATATCTTAATGAAATTAAAATTTGTTTAATATGTGGATAAAAAGTTCATGAAGCATTTAACTGATAAGGAAAATTAAATTTTATATGAATAATAATTAATATCATCCTAAGGTATCATTTATATTTCAATGTATTATGTGTGAAAAAATGTTAATTAACCATGTCAATTATCTAATCCAGCGATTAAGTTCTATACCAATTAGGGTAAAATGTTATTCAAATAACTTATTTAGACCTATTTTTTTTTATGTATTTCAATACAACAATAATAATATCACAGTGTCATGTAAATTATATTCTTATTAAAATAATCATAAAGTCTCTAAGGATTTTTATACATTAGTTCTACATTATGGACTTATAATCAAATGATGAATGGTACTTGTAAACAGTAATATTTATTTTGTGGAATAGTGATATTATATAAACACATGATATATATAGAATCCCCTTATTATTTTTCTTATTTTTAGATAATAATTTTCATCTTGGATAAGGATATTATTGATATTAATAATGTAAATTTTATAGTATGGAACATCTTGTAATTAATTTTTTGTTTTATGAAAATCTGGTTTATGTTATCTATGATAAATTTTACTAAATGTTTTTTTGGAATATATTTTATAAGTTTTTGATTGTATTTAAATAATTGGGAAATATTTTCTTTGTATGAAGTTATTAATTTATTGATGTTTTATGGTGATTCAAATTATTCTTTGACTATATAATATTTTTTAGAGAATATATGATCATGGAACTCATGTGTTTGATATTATGAGTTTCATTATGTCTTCTTTTGATTGAATATAAGTTTAATATGAAAATTAAATGGCCTTATTTCTAATTTTTGGGTTCTAAATTTGGTATCAGATATTTTGAAGGTGTCTTAAGGATATCAACTTATAGAATAGTATATGTTGAACTACGGGGTTTATTATTGATGTTTTAGAGATTAATGTATCATTTCATCACATAAATATTTATCCATATTGAATAACATGTTATAAACATTTTGGTTTTTGTAAATATCCATAGATTTTAAAAATAATATGACATTATTTTATGGATATTATGATATGTGAAAATATTTTTCTATTTATTTAGGCATGAAATATTGATCATAAATATTCATTTTTTTCTATAAAAGATATTATATATGTGGAAATTGATATAAGAACAAAAAAAAGATGAAATTTTTTATATAAAATATAAGAAATAATGTAATTATATCTTCTCATGTTATCTATGTTTGAAAAAAAATCATCAACATTAGCAATAGGTTTATAAAATTAAAAAATTTCCCTTTTACCTCATTTCTGCTGAATAGATGCATTATTCACCCCTCACAAGTTTATGGTTTTATGGTTGTTATCTTTCTCAAGACCATGACCTCTATCATTCCCTTTTATACCTTAAACATTTCATTTTTCCTTCTATCTATATATATTAACTTCTATACAATTTTCTCATTATCTTAGATCCCAAAAATGTCTTATTTCAAGTAACCTTTATATTTCCAGCTCCCCTTTTTCAATGGATGTTGTATTATCACATTAAACGATGTGGTTTTTAAATAATTTATATTCAAATATTGAACTCTTGATCAGAGAGATGAAATTTCAATGGAATGCTTTATTTATAGGGAGGAATGAAGCACCCCAAAATTATATGATTTATTTCTCTTTAAATAAATTTTATTTCTTCAATATCGTTTTTATATATGAAACTTGAGTTTTTAGGAATACTAATATAGTATATATTTATGACCAAAATAATAAGTTATAAGTATGAATATGAGTTACCCAATTATTATAAATATGTATATAAATATTATATAATAAAATTTGATTATATAAATTGATAATATATTAATAGTTCATTATCGGTATGGTTATTTTATGGTTCAATAAAAGGGTTTATTTTAAAAACTTATTTCACATTAAACAAATATATTACAATTAATATCCACTAATTTTATAATTTTTATATTATATAATGTATATAATTGTTTTACTGTTCATATCTAAATTTTCTAAGGTGAATTTTTTGTATTTTAATGAAACTTTTTAGTTCTCGGTGATTAAGTTAAAAATATAGATTTTTTTAAAACTATATTTTCTATTCATGTATAAATTCCATTATTCTTACAATTTCATAACAATTTGTCATAATAATAATTTAATTTAATTTAATATAAATATATACATATTAATTGTCATCCTAATTTTGTTATTAGTTAATTTTTGGGATTAGAATCACAATTTCCTAAAAACCATTTGTTATATGAATATTATGTTTTTATAATGATAAATTAATTTAATATCAAGATATGAAATAATTTAATGAAATGAATATATTATATATTGAACAAAATATTTCAACATTTATCTAGAAGTTTTTTCGTGGAATGAAATGAATGTAAAATTAATTTAGGAATTAAAAATTTGTTTTTTTCATAATTGTTTGCATGGTGTTTTTAGTGTAATGTTAAAATGAAATTCTAAAACATATGTATGATTAATTTTTTAAATTGATTCAATGTTTTGAATTAACTTACATAATATATTTTAATATTGTCAAATTATTTTCTTATCATAAAAAAATTAAAATCAATTAATTTTTTTCATCTTATTTATTGTTAAAATCAGTTTATGAGGGGGATAAAAATAAGAGTTAAGGGTTATATTTCCAAAAAAAATGTCTAAATATCACTTCTTGGACTTATTTAAACCATTTTCAATTATTATTTAAATTCAATTGATCATGTTATGTTTTTTCGTGAATATGTACTATTAATATTTTAATCTATTACAAATTCAATATTTGTCCTTCCCCCGAAATATAAAATGGCACCCATCCTCTATCTTAAACATACAACACTAATCCAAATAATTATAAAATAAAAAAAATTCAACACTAAAAATCATATTCATTAATTAAGGGTGTTTTATTCCAAAAATAACATTCCTTGGAACCTTTTGAAGGGATCTAAAGGATGTTTACCTATAAACAGGTAATCATTCCGCCTGACCTCTTTCAATTTATTTTTTATTCTAACTCATATAAATAAATTTTAATCATCATTAAATAATATATAATTTATCTTAAATTTAATTAAATGTAATTATTATTATTAAACAAAAATTATACACCCTCTTTTACGTCAACCATGAAGTGAAATTATTTCATGAGTAAATGTGGAATATGGCCGCCATGCAATTATACATTTCATTTTCCATAACCAAAATTAATTCTTGGATATAATGATGGGTTTTATGTTTATATATTATATTACTTACATTATTATACTTATTTAATTTTTTTTTATTATCTACCTTCTTACAATCACGTCCAGTGGAAAATGATAACATCACATATGCATACATGTCAACTACCACTTCAATGGGGTGATGTGATTAATTTATCATTTAGTTGTTACATGGATACTAAAAATATATAAATATATTGAATAAATATTTTATTTATGTTATAAATTGATCTATTTAGTTGAATTATTATTTACATTACTATTATTCTCTCTATAAAAATGTTGAATCATCACTTGTGCATACGTACTGACTACCATCTCCACGATCTGATGTAAATAATTATCCATATTATATTTATATTAATAGTTAAAAACATGTATAAAATGATGAAATATTAATATTATTGGATGATTAACATTATGGTATTTATGGATCCATTAAAAATTTAATACTCTAGGAAAAGACGAACTGAAACATTCAAAGGAAGTGAAATAGTAAACACCCAAAAATAATGATTTTAATAAATAATTATCATTAAATATTAATTTAAATGTTATATTTTTTATTTTTAAGATATTATAAGTATTTCAATAATTCTATTATAATATTATAATAAATTTTAATTTTTATACCGGTTGTTCGAGCAGTTATAATGAAATTTGGACAAAATATAATGGTTCTTCATCAAAATTTTATTTCCTTGAGATGTGTTCAATGTCATGCACATATATTTTTAATTTAAGGTGCAAGTAATGATACTATAAAATGTTTTATAATCTATCCATTTTAATTCATGGAAATTATATTTAAAATTAAAATTATTTCCTTCAAGTTGTTTTGGATTGAATGATACCAATATAGTAAGTATTTATTTTCTCAACCTATATTCTTTAAGAAATATGTTATTACATAATCCTATGTTATTTTTTGTGGTTAATATAATTCATCTTTTTTATCATGATTATCTATATGTTCATGTTATATAAAATTTCATTTTATTTTATTTCAGTCATGGTGGCCATTAATCAAATGTTATGAAAGATATATTGGGTTTATTTTAAAATATCATTCCATCCCTAAGTTATCATTTATAATTTTATATTGAATAAACTTTTATGCATATAAACCATTAAACATATATATCTTAATCTCCTATATTTATTTTTAATGTTTTTTTATTAGTTATATTCTCATGTTTTAGATACATAATATTATAGAGGGAATTTTTTAACAAAAGGATGACTTTATTTCATTTTAAACGATTAAAATTTTTTCCTAATTCCAAAAAATAAATAATTATTTTATTAATGTTATTACGTATACTGATAATTTATTTAAAATTAAATTTTCTTCTTCTTATAATTTATAAAATAATGTTTGAAAAAAGAATATTTTATAATGAATTGTCATTCCAAATAAGTAATTTTTATATTTAATAAAATGTGTTAATGGAATGTTTTATTTTGACATAAATTTCATGAAATGGTTTTATCATTGTCTTTAATAATTCTTTAAATTAATAATAGTTTACTATTTTTTGATCGCACTGCGATTTACTGATATATTTAACTCCTACACCGCTGTTTTTAAATAATTTTGTATTGTAAATTACAAATAAAATAAAAAAATAGTATATGTTTTGTTCGAGTATTTAATATTTAAAACTATTAAAAGAGGAAATTATTTTTTTTTGATTATTTCATTGTAGGAGGAGGTGATTTAGAGGCCCTGAATATGATCTAGAAGTAAAATGGGCCAAACTGCATTGAATTCAAAAGAAACATGTAGTCTTTTTTGAACATTATGAGAAATACATGCCTCAAATTGATATTAAATTGTGTATAAGGATCCAAAAATTCATGGGATACAACTCATATAAACAAAGGGAAGCCCAATTCATCCATTTGGTGGCCTATATGAACCAATCTGTCAAGGGGAATGAATCGGACCAAATTAAATAGTAAGGCTCGGTATTTTGACAATATCTCCCAATAAAGGTGTCCAATGGATGAAAGATTTGATAATTAGATAGTAAAAATGAAATCCAATAACTCTTTTGTATTTTCCATGTTGGGATGTGGTCTTTAATTTTCTCTTTTTCTATTTTTTTAATGTATTGTCACTCCCCCTAATGTATCCCCTCACTCTTATGCCATTTTTTCAATTTTTTATTCTCACTTTATCATGAAGAGAAATTCCCTCGTAATAGTGGATGTTATTTAAAATTCATGTGGAATATCATTATTTCATGTCGTTTTAACATTTAAATGAAATATGATGAAATGTGCATTTTAGAATGAATTTAATTCTTTGGTGTAACTCTCTATTGTAACTTTTTATCTTTTGATGATATAAATGGTTGTATCATTTTGAAACAATTGATAAGAATGGTACCCATTGTGTGATTACTTTTTGGGAAAAAATTTCTACTTAATTTCTCCACAAACCATTGCACCCAACCATGACGTTTGAGAAATTATTACTTTATAGAAGGTAAATATATGTTAAGATGATTTTTATCCAATTTTCAAAATTATTTTTCTATACATTTGTTCTTTATTTGATCTATTTCATTATTGCACTAGATTGACCTATGTGTGTGTACATGTCATATGACTGTTGTATGTCCTCAAAAACCTGAAAAAATAACAAAAACAAATAAAAATTTTGGGTAGTGATGAAATGTACAACATATCTGTAAATCTAGGTTGGTAACATATGTTTTGAATTTTGGGACTGATTATGTGAGTGGGTATTGAAATTTCATAGCAAAGGATGTAGGGTAGGTTCTTTGGAAAGGATCATGTAAACATAAAAATTTCAAAATATCTTATATTTACTGTATAGAAAATCGGAAAAATAGATTAAAATTGTTTTCACACAAACACAAGTGGATAATTAGAGACATGATTAAATTTTGAATTATTTTATTGGATCAGTATCATGATTCTCTTAGAATTTCCATATGATAAAATTTCTGAGATGCCTTTTTCCATGATCAATAAGTATAAATCCTTAGTGTGAATTTTTATTTGATCTCATTTTTATGTGGAATTAATTTTAATTGAATGATAAATATTAATGAATTTAGGAGTATCTCCATGCATAATGTTTTGGAAATGTTACTTTTCCCAGTATTGCATATGTTTATGTGTGGGGGTGTGATCATACCATGATTCACTACATTATTTTAATCTTACATCACTTTTTTAAACTTTTTTTTTTGTAAATTATTAATATAAAAAAAAAATTTAACTCCACATTTAATTCAATAATTTAATATTTATCACTATAAAAAATTATAAATTTTAATTGATTTTATGATTTCATCTTAGTAGGAGGTGGTTTAGAGACCCTGAATGTTATCCAGAAGGAAAATGGGCCAAACTGCATGGAAGTCTAAGGAAACATGTCCTCTGTTCTTCACATTTCATGACATGTATGCCTCAAATTTGGATGCAATTTTGTAGATGATTACAAAACATTTTGGGACAAAACTACTCTCAAAAAACTGAATCGTAATTCATTCCTCTGGTGTCCCATCCAAACTAATATTTTCAAGGGATGGAATCTGAGTGAATTAAAAAGATTGGTTAGGTAGTGTGACAATATCTCCAGACAAAGGTTTTCAATTTTTACCATCATTTATAGGGATACATTCAAGTGGCATTCCAAAAACTCTCTTCCTTTGTAAAATTCATAATATGTTATTTTTCAAAACCAAAACTAACACACAAGGGGTATCTCAAAAACTAGGTGCTGAAAACCACTTCAGATTTTGGCTATAAAAAAATATGGATACCTCATTTGAATGTTCGATCAGGAGAGTGACGTGTTGCAAAATTTAATTTTCATAGTATTAATTTCATCCCCTTAGAGTTTTGTCTCTTTCTATCCTTATAGGTAGAGTAAGAATGAAGAAAGAGATCCACCTGAGAATCCTTCTCCTCCCGAAGTTGGGATAAATGGTTGGCATTCATTATGAGGGAGATAAACACATGTAAAAAGAGTTCTGATTCATATATTAGCTTCTGCTTTGGAGTAACATGGGTTTTAAAATATTTATTTCCATGTATCTTAAATTATTTTTTTATGAATGATTATTTTGATTCATATGATTTATTTTCTCTTACTTTCTAAATGATCAATGTGAGGATTTCAGTGTGTGACTTTTAATTTTCCAATTGTATTATATAAGAATAATTTTAATACCCAAATTCATGAGATTTCAATGTCATTTGGAAGCTCTTATTCTATACATAATATTTATTCCTTGGAAATAGGATTTTTCTGTCATGGTTTGGTCATTCAAGCATTGAAATAAATTCTTAGGAATTAGTTGAGATTATAGTTAATTTCAGCCAATTAATTACATCAATCCCATATGAATATCTAAGAATAATGCACTTGAAATGTTTTTATTAAAATCACAACAAAAACTTTTTATAATATTCTTCAGAATACACTTTTTTAACTTTTAAACTATTTATATAAAAAAATTATTTATAACCTTTTTTCAAAACCACACACCTTTTTTAGTAATTTTTATTAATAATTTAGACACTAAACCACCGAAAGTTTTTGATAGAAGACCTATGGTATTTTGTAGAGTATAAAATTGTCTTCAAATAATAATAAATTTTTGGTTCCAAGACAATGAATTCAGTTTCCTATAATATTTTAACGTAAATATCTTTTCTCTTTATACATTTAATTTTAGGGGAAACATTTATCAAATGAAAATGAAATTTTATCATGTTTTCAAAAAAATGTTTGAATGAACTTTTAAATGAATCCTTCATCTATGTAAACAAATTAACAATTATTATAATTATGATTATGAAACACATTATTTGACTCTTTTTTGATGTGGTATTTTCCTAATGATATTCTCTATTATGTCATGATCTTTCATTCCATTATGATTTATGTCTTATAAACTCCAATGAATTATTCAATGCTTTTTGTTCATGATCTATGCATTGTTTGGTATTGTTTTATAATATTAATAATACATTATCATACCATTATTCTCTTGTTATTATTAAGTGTTATTTTATATATATCGTGAAAAACCTTATTGCTTTTTTAATATCACCATTTATTGTGTTTTTTTTCACATTATATGGTGAAAGGTTTTAAATATAATATGTTTAATAAGGGTTACATTTATTATGAAAAATCTTGGACATGATGTAGAAAATTTATGTACCAGTTGTTTATGTAATGAAAATTCTAGATATAATATTTCATTAATGATCAAGAAAGGATTTTAAGGGTATATAGTTAATATTAATATAATAAGATATAATACTTATGTATGAAATATATAGTCCACTATATGTGGTATCAGATAATGGTTTAGTAATTTTTTGAAAAATAAATGAGAAAACATTAGTACAAACCATTAAGGAACACCTATGTATAGAAGGTCATCCTATGTTTTGGTAAAAAGGGATTGGGGTTTTCCTATACAATATGTATCTATGTGGATGCATTTGTAGTATATATTAACCTAGGTTTAATAAATCCAAAATAATTTTATTAGGTATTAACTCGATCATCACCAATCTATAATGACTACGACATAGATTGTATCCCTAGATTGACACTCTAAGGTGATATTTATAGGGTAATTCACATTTTATTATGAACCATTGTGATGGATTTGAATAGATGACTAAAAATGATGACGTAGGATAGACCTAAGATGTAATATAACAAAAAGAAATCAATAATTTTTGGGTTATGAAAAATTGGCCATCATAGATGAACCACCTACCTAGAGATTGAAGGATCTCGGAACAAAAAACAAAAATCAAGAATGTCCAACAAAGAATTTTAACATTGAGGATCTGAGAATCAAACATAGATTTATGTTCCAAAATTGTTTGTATAAGATAAAAAAAATAATTTAAATATCTATAAAAATTTATGGTGGAATGATGAGATAATTGGATAAAAAGAACATGAATATGAAAATCACATGGAAGAGATTGAACAACATTTAACTGTGTTTGATTTGGTTCTCAAGGGCTGTAGTGGAAAAAATTCAATTCCTAGGAGACTCTAAGGAAGAAGAAAACTTGTTGGGGTCAATTGATTAGAACGTGTAATCATAAATATGGGTTTCTGGTTCTTAAAATTTATTTTTTGATAAAAAATTTCATGTGTTCATGGTTACCTAGGCCCGATTGCATGGTTAAAAAATAGTTCACCCTCTCCATGCTCCATTATTGATGGGGTTTGATAGTTTTTTCTTTGTGGTTGAAATATTTTTCCAACCATGAGTCAACTATTAAAACCCTCACAATCTATTTTTCATGGTTTCAACTATGAGGGACCATATTTTTTGTAAAATCGTGCACCAGCCATGTGAAATAAAAAATCAATAAAAAATTTCAAAAAATTTACATGAATCACCATTAACATAATCACAACCTCTTCATTATCAAAATAGAGTTTTAGAAATACCGGAAAATTTTAACTTTATTTTAGAATAATTTCTATAAATTGAATAAAAATAATTTCTTCAATATCTAGACATTAAAAAAAACAAAATTGTTAGCACATGTTACCTAATATGGATACATTTTAAGGAAATTATACATTAATTTTTAATACATTAACAACAAAACAAAAATAATATCATAAACCATTCCATAAGTATTTAACCCTAAGATTATAGACCTCCTTGATGGGCCATCCCCTTTTGTCCCTCCATGTATCCTGGATTTTTGTGTTGAATAAAAAACGATTTTCAGTCAGATAGTATTTAACACTAATAGTCCTCCAAAATATATTTTAGATAATACAAAACCAAGAAGTTTAAAATTAATGTCAACACATTTCCAAAATCAATATAACATTAACACCAAGAAAACATAATGCTGTTGTAATTCCTCCCATATAAATGTGAATTCCATGATACTATTTTAGAAAATAACATAATAATAATATCAATCACTAATAAACTTTATGAAAAAATTTTATTCCAATATTTATGTGTATTATTGTTATAATGAAAAATCACAGACTATCAAATATATTCCCAAAATAAAAAAATACAATAAACATAATTAAATATAACATAAATCAAACTATCATCAAATCACTAATTATGTTTTATCTACTCCTCAATCATGTGTTCCAAAAAACGTTTTCTTAAACTAAAATCAATTTTCTTATTTATCAATACAATTCATTATATGCTTTAAATTTTTTTAATGAAAAATGACTTCAAAGTTTATATAATATGTTTCATGCTTATTGTAATAATAATATCGTTATTAAATAATATAAAATCATAATTCATGAATACCAGTACAAAAACATTTCAATTAATGCACATCAATAATAAACATAGTATAATTTCATCATTGGTCTAGGGGTTTTTCCTAGGATTGTTCCATTGACTCGAAAAATTCAAATTACCATACACCTATGAAATAAAACAATATTGTTACCTTTGGATAAAAATTATTCCCATCAATTTAAATTTTAGATTTCCTTAGTATTTACTCTTTATATGTAATTATTTTTCAGACCCATAACATTTTCATTTTTTATTGAGACATTTCTCTAAGAGTTTGTTCCAAGATTCTTGATATCTAAGATATATATTATTCAGTCTATTGTGGAAATCCTCAGACATAATTTCTAGATCCACCTATGTTCATGATATGAATCATGTATCGAAATATATAGATATGAATAATCATAAACATTTACATTTTATATCCCATTTCATTTGGTTCCTTGGGGAGAAAATCACATTATCATCAAACACATTCACCCTTAACATGAATCATCCATGTTAAATCGTTTAAATAAAATTAATGATAATTGTATATTAAAATATAATCTCGGTGAGTATTCAAATAATCATGAAACATTATTTATATTATGTTTAAATTATTACTCTTTCTTTTTGTTATATTACATCTTAGGTCTATCCTACGTCATCATTTTTAGTCATCTATTCAAATCCATCACAATGGTTCATAATAAAATGTGAATTACCCTATAAATATCACCATAGAGTGTCAATCTAGGGATACAATCTATGTCGTAGTCATTATAGATTGGTGATGATCGATTTAATACCTAATATAATTATTTTGGATTTATTAAACCTAGGTTAATATATACTACAAATGCATCCACATAGATACGTATTGTATAGGAAAACCCCAATCCCTTTTTACCAAAACATAGGATGACCTTCTATACATAGGTGTTCTTTAATGGTTTGTACTATTGTTTTCTCATTTATTTTTCAAAAAATTACTAAACCATTATCTGATACCACATATAGTGGACTATATATTTCATACATAAGTATTATATCTTATTATATTAATATTAACTATATACCCTTAAAATCCTTTCTTGATCATTAATGAAATATTATATCTAGAATTTTCATTACATAAACAACTGGTACATAAATTTTCTACATCATATCCAAGATTTTTCATAATAAATGTAACCCTTATTAAACATATTATATTTAAAACCTTTCACCATATAATGTGGAAAAAGAAAACACAATAAACATTCCAATAGATAAAGGTTGGATAGTAGTGAAATTTGAGTTTTCTTCATCCACTTCAAGTGCATACATGGATGTGGGATGAGATACCTATGTAATTTTTTTGGGTTTCCACATATCTATAAAAAGAATAATATTATATGGATTGGATCGATAGGTGTTCTAAATGCGCTATCATTATATGAATTCATGATACATCTAATGTTAACAATTTGGGAAATTACTATGTGAAAAATATTTTTTTTTTAAGTGTTATTTCCTCCATATTCTCTTATCTGGATCCTTAGTTAAATTTAATCTTTTTGATATGTCTTCATGAGTTAATAGTATATGAAGTTGATTTTTGCAAAACAATACATTGATTGTCAAATGGTCGGATAGAAAGATATTAGAAGATACTGGATTATATGATTTGTGTCAACATCCATGACTTTGGTGGAGCTTGGGATGAACAATTAGGGATGGTTGACTTTATTTTGATAATAGCTACCAGTCCATTATAATAATTGATTATTTTGCATTAATTAATGTTCGGCCTTTTAGATATATGTCATTTGTGTTAGAGATAAGTGAAATTATCTTTTTTGGACCAATATCAGTTCAATAAAAAAATAGATTACTCCTTAGAGAATGTTGATGGAAGAGATCTGGTATAAAATTTATGTTGATCATCATCACAGACCATTTTAATTTTCAATTGGTGATCAGGTGTTCTTGAAAGATTCACCTCATTTGGGTAATCAACGGATTAGGAGGTATGGGAATCATTATCCTCACATTGTGTGAAATTTTGAAGTTGTTGAGGAGGTCTATAATGTTTCTTATCATTTTTTAAATATTATAAAATCGACATTGATCTACAACATGTTCCATGTACTAGAAATGAAAAAATATCTTTCTGATCCATCTCTTGTTCTGAGATGAAGTGATATTTATATTGGACATCATTCAACTATGATCGGGCATCCAGATTTGATGGTTTATACTAAAACAATGGTACTTCATGTGTGAGAGAGAAATTCGGTTTGAGTGATATTAAATAAAGTTTTTTATTGTCATGAGATGTGGGAGGGGGAGGTACTAATGATAAATAACTGGCCTCATCATTTTGACATGGAATATTATTAATAGGCTCTCTGGGGACAGAATGATTATATGGTGGTGATGTTGAAATATAACATTACTATTTTTTTGGTATTTCTAAACCCTTCCTTTTACCATTCTATTTTAGGTTATGTTTAAGAGAGATTTAGGGTAATTTTTTATGTTTTTAAGGTTTTTTCTGTTGTGCATTGTTGCCATATGGTTTTCATAAACCATGTTCAATGATAATGAAAACCACAAAAACCCAAATAGTGGGGGTTAACAAGATTTGTTCATAGATGGAAAAACCATACCTCACCCATGATATATTTTGATTCCCTATTATCAAGGGATCGTGGTTAGGGAACATGGTGTGTCTATACATGAAACCATTCCCATCTATCTGTTCATATGAGAAAACATTAATCTAAATTTAAATTTTAAATACTATAAATCCACATTTTAATTTCCTGATGAGATCATTCAAACCCAAACATGTTTTCTGATTACTTAGAGGATATTAATAGTTTAATTTTCCACTCTACACCCCATTGAATGTAAATCTAAGATAAGGAAACAATGTTTTAATTCTCCCAAGAATTATTTTTCTTCTCATTATCTTTCTCATGTTCACTCATATTTACTGCCTATGGTTTTGTAGATTACCATGTTTATGGATGATCGGATCCTCATTATTTTGGTTCTTGAATCTAGGTTTGATTATTAGATTCTTTTTTCCAATGTTTTTCATTGTAGTTTTTTAATTATGGTTTTTTTCATTTCAAGATCATGTGATCCCAATGTATGTGGTTCCACTATGATGTCCAATTTTGAGAAATACTAAATGTCTTTATTTTGATACATAAAATTTATTTTAATTAAATACCTTTAAATTAATCAATTAAAAAACTAATACTTTTGAATTGATAATTTGGAATTGATTTTTCCTGAATGTAGGAAAACCCATATTCCATTGAATTTGGGTGTGCTGTGAAATTGGATTGAATAGTTTAAATTAATTTGTGGATTTTAATTATGGAATTTTAATTTTAAAATTTATTTGCTGAAATTGATTTCAAATTAGTATTTTAGAAAATGTCTTATAAAATTTTTTCTTATAAACCCATTGGATTAAATTTGGAAAAGGCGTGATTGATGAAAAACCTGTGTTTTTATTTTTAATTGGAAAAAAATATTTAGAATTGAATGATAGGATTAATTTTATTTTTAAAAGTTTTCAAACAAATTACCCATCATTTATTTTTATTATTGTGTATGTAAGCCAAGGTAGTCAGTGATTTATTCATTACTTCACTCTATCAATTTATAACATTAAAAATAAAAATGTAGTATCTCACATCTTTGAATGGGTGGTGATGCGTCATCATTAAAAAGTGTATAAGAGAAACTTGTACACATATTATCATGGTAAATACATGAGTGTTAGGGAGTCCCATATCCTAGAACTATTTTAGAATTTTGTATATGACCATTTTTCTCATTCATTTTTTTTCAAATATATGAATTTTATTCTTATATACTATATTATACATTCTTTATGAATTTATATAAACTATTTTGTATAAAATAGTTTTTAAGAAATTTGTTTGAATTAATTCCATCATTTTAAATATAAATACTGATATGTTTAAATATTATTTCTAACTATCAAGTTTATTAATTTAAAATTTAATTTGTATCTGGATAATTAAATATCAACATCTTATTATGGATTACTTGGTGAGACCCTACTGTATTTTTAGATCACATATTAATCATTCCATTAGGTTTTTGTTGATTATCTTCATCGAGTTTTGTGTAAGGATAATGAAACACTTTGAAGTGGTAGTGATTGTTCCTCTTTGGGCCTGGAGAGTTGTGTACACTGGGAGATGGGTATTTATCCAATTTTTCTAGTATTGGTTATTGAACTTTGTGTTTACAATATTTTATAAAATATGGTACACTTCTCCCTATGGAGTTTTTCTTATAAGAATACTGACAAGTTTATCCTTCTTTTATTGCATTATTGAAAAATCTATTCCATATCTCATATTTTATAACGTCAGGTTCTAATATCCAACCCATGGGGATTCGGAATGCCATTCAGGATATGTTAATAAGGAATTAGTTAATAGGTTTCTAGGATATCTAGGATGGTTTGTGACACTTTTTATCTATTAAAATTAAATTTCAATTCCTCATGAATGAAAAATTAATCTTAAAAATTCAATTCGATGAATAATAGATGAGAAAAAAGTGGAAATTAGTCAAATCATGACCAAATAATTATATTATTATTATGAAAGAGATAAAAAATATTTCTTAATATTATCATATTTTATTTATCATGATTGTAAAATTATATATCAACAATAGGAAAGGAATATTTCAATAAAAATAGTTTTATTTTAGAATCATTTTTTATGAATTGATGGAATTTTCATACATCATTGATTTATGGATTTTTGGTAATTGTATTTATCACGACCATTTTTTACATCTATCTATTAGTTATGGGATGATTATTTTTCTCCATTAATTACATATTTAAAATTCCATCTAATATTCTTGTATATTCTTTGGCTTCTCAAGCATTGATATTATAACTATTTAGATAAGTTTTAAAAACATGACACAAACATATGTCTGAGGACTATAATACATTAGTGACTTTAGAAACGTGAAATATTATATTCTAATCTTGTGAAAGATCATATACTATTCTTACAAAGATCTTCCAACTTAGTATTCTTCATATAAATACCTAACAAGAAAACCTTTTTTCAAAATATAGGGAAATGAAACATAAGAAAGGGTGAGCTCAAATAATCAGTAAGGTTAATTATGTAACATACCTAATCATAATATATTCCTAAATATATAAGAAGATGAGAATAAAATTTGAAAACAATATTATTTATTTCATGGATTAAAATATTTAGTAATGGTAAAAAAATTGGTAGTTTATAATTCATAAATAATAAGGGAATTAATGAAAATGATCTATGAGAGCATAACACTTCTAGAAAACATATATTTCGTAGTAAAATGCCAAATGAAAATATCTCCATTTTCTTAAAGGATCATTTACAAGGATATCCTATTGGAACTGTTTTACTCCCCAAAGCATCATAGTATTCATGTTTCACTTTCAAGACAATAATAGTGTAAAATTTATCTTACTAAAACATTTTCACTTCTCATACTCGATGTCATATTAAAATGGGTTCATTCCATATTCCAGTCAAGTCTTACTGAACTCATTTCACACCCCCATTGAGTCATGTCTTATTTAATGAGCTTCTCCATTTATTCTAGGATTGTTTTATTAAACCGGGTCAACTCTCAATTCTAATCTAGTATATCTCATGAGATATAAATCATTACCTAATTCATTTTAAGTAGATATATGTCATACTAATATTTTTTTAATATTTAACCACCATACATGGTTATAACATAGCTATTTTATTTGGTTATAACACAAAAAAATAAAATAATAAAAATAATACATATGTCTTCAAAAAACACACAAAATCTTCATCATATCATAACTCATGAAAATAAAAGGGTATGATATTCAATTCATCATATCATATTCTTTGTAAAAGATATAAGTTTCATTATTATTTCTTCATTGAATAATCTATGAAAATAAGCGAGCATCAAAAGATTTATGTCATGGTTTTACCTATGGTAAAGTAATAGGTTTCATAAATATTTTTCATTATAAACATAAACCATGTAGATGAAAAATTATAATGAAATCCTTGGTTCATATATATAGTGAATCATAAACTATGTCAAATTTTTTTATCTTATATGGAGAAGGATTTTGAATGATGAAATGGAATCTTTATTATGAAATAACCTTTCTAGAAAAATAATGTTATAAGAATAAAAAATTAAAATTCTTTTCATTTAAAATAATATCGGAAAAATATAAATAATTCTTTGAAAATCATTAAAATATTTTCTTAAAAAATATATAATTTCCAAATTGAAAATAAATTTTTAAAACATAAAAAATTTGGAAAATAATTTTATTTTGAAATATATATAATGAATAATAAAAAATTATTAATTGAAAGTATTGGTCATAAAATCCTAAAATTCAATTCTTATCATAGAAATTTATATAAAGATTCCATTCACTTATTCTGTAAATCCTAAAAAGGGCTTGTTTGAAAAAATACATGAATATTCCTTTCAAAACCTTTTATAAAAATAAAAACCATGTGGAAAAAATTAAAAAATATTGGATAAAAGTAATACAGTCTTGGATGATATTTTATGAAATACATTTTTGGAATAAATTGGATTTCTGATCAAATAAAGAAATAAATTTGGCTTTTCATAAAAATATTTTTATATTATCTTATATAACAAAGTGATGAACAAATTAATTATTATAGGAAGACTTAACGAATAACCAAGTGATAAGAAATTTCATGATATTATTTAGATTTGGATCACAACATTTTATCATCATAAATGTTGTCAAAACCAATCACAATAAACAGATAGATTGTTAAATAAGGTCAAACCCATTATGGTAAATTTGAATTGTAAGCCTCACAAATTAATTATATAAAATAAAATATAAAATATATTTAAGATAGAAAAATTCAAAAATATACTTGTAAAATTGGATTTATATACACATCATGAATTAATATCATATTATAATATAACATACGTCTCAAAGATGAAATATTGTGACTAAAATATCTAACTTCAAGAGTAACATTTGAATTATTTGAATCATGATCTAATAAAATAAATAGAAAAATTAATTTCCATTAAATAAGGTAAATTAATGATATATCTTTTCATAGTGTATTATATACATCACACAAAATAAATGAGTTCCAACAAAAGAATAATTCTCTCAGAAATAATAGTAAGATTAGAAATTCTCTTACTGAAACTCATTCCATCCAACACACTCATTTAAACCTTCTGTATATTAAATATAAATTTATATTAAATTTATTAAAAAAATGTAATTATATATATATTACTATATATGACTTAATTAAACTAATTATTTCATATTTATCAACAATTATATGTTATAGTAAACTTTTTGATAATAACCACATTGATTTTCATATATGTTTTGATTTTTTACTTCTGTTCCAATGTCATTGGTCATTGATCCAAAACATATATAATAAAAATATTGACATAATTAACATTTTTATAAAACATAAATACTTTTAATTCAAATCATTAATTATGGTTTTGATTAATGAAGTATGTTACGATCACAGAGATGGTATGTCATATGTATGCATGAGTAGCATTTCAATTTTACAATGATCTTTATGAAATGGTAGTGATAAATATATTATCATTCTAGGATAATATAAATATAATGAAAAATACTAAAAAATGAAATATATTTATTCATATCATATATATTTTCTTGTGATGAAAAGTGATTCACAACAATTCATGATAGTGGTTTTCCATGCATACACGAGTAGCGTTATCATCTATTATTGAATAAAAAGGTTTGAATAAAGATATCATATTTTATCTTTTTATAATGATATATAGGTAATTAATATAATACTTATGTCATTTATACCACATAAAAATATTATATTTACCCTTATCACCTTCCATGACAAAGTATGAATGAATCACCTCATTTGGGGTAGCGATAGTCTGTCGTACACATGAATGATGTTATAATATTCTCACTAAATAGAAATCAGAAATATATGACTAATATAATTGTTAAATAATAATAATATCTAAAATATTGTATATAAATAATAAATATAATATAATGACCAACTTTTAGAGGTTGTAAAGGAAAAATTTCCAATAATAGTTAATGAGATATCAGTCCTCCATACTCACAGGAAATGATTTCATAACTCATTTGTTGGAATTGAAGAAAGTTGTAGGTCATGAAATTATTATAAAAACATACCATCATATAGAATATTTTTATTTTATGATTTTATATGTTTTGAAATTAATTTTATGATGTGGAGAAATAAATAATATAAATATGGTCATTCATGAAAACTACATCTTCTTCTTGTATCTTTATAAGATTTTCACTAAAGGTTTAATACGATATTTTTCTATCCAAAAAATGAATTATATCATAAGATTAAAGAATTTATTATGTATTTTGGGTAGATATTGGCTCATAAAAAGGGGTATTGTGATGTGAATAAAATAGGAGAGTGAGTGGATTTTTATATTTGGGGAAGAGGACACACATGGTATTTGTGAGAAGAAATAAGTGATTCTATATTTTTAATTGGTAAAAAATGGTCCATCCATTTAGACTCAAAAAAATTATAGGTTTAATGGTCTAAATATTCTAAAAAATAGTTATTATAAAATTTTATAAACCATTGTTATCAATATATTTTTATATTAACCCCCAGTAAACCCCTTTTTACCATAACATCGATAATTAAATTTTACTGTATTCACTATTAATTTTGTAAAAAATTTAGCATGAACTAATTATAAAACATAAATTATTAATATTAAAAAAATTAAATCAATTTTTCATAAATCCATTTAAATTATTTGAATATTTCAATATAAAAAAATCCCCAAGATGCTACAAGATATCTTGTTTTTAAAGTAAAAATTTTCAAAAGATTCAAATGATTTCATATCAATATTTTATTTGAAATTAATTCCTTCAACATAAATTGGATAAATTGATATGAAATTCAAAAATATTAAATTTAAAAATAATTCATAATAATTTTTTTAATTAATTTTGATAAAATTTTATTATGAAATTAAAATTCAATATTTTTTTATATTCCTCAAAAATTCGATCTTTTCAGAAAAATATCAAAAAATTACCCCTAATAAAATTTCATAAATATTATTTCAAAAATATATTTTATTTTAACCAAATATTTTTCTAAAATTATCTATAATTAATTTTAATATATTATCACTAAATATAGAAAAAAAATTTATGAAAATATAGTTTTAAGCGTAAAAATTATATATTTTTTTTATTGTCTAGAAAAAAAATGAATGCCAAACACTGTGCTAGATATATATTATATAAATATAAATAAAATAAATCTTTAAAAGTTTTTTGTTTTATTTATTATTTGAAAACACACTTTTTTTAATAGAAAAGTTTTCTAGAGACATATTTCCTTTTATTTTCAAAAGGTTTTTATTAAAATTAATAATTATTTTTTAACTAATGAATTAATTTTATATACATGTTTCAAAAATATTTTTATAATTTTGTAAATATTATTCATAAAAATGATTCCAGTGTCTAGTTAAAAACTATCATAATAATATATTAATGATCTAACACATTTTAATTAAACTTCGTGTAGTGTGTAATGAAAGATAATATCGGTGATGCGTGTAATGAAATCAAAACTTAGTGTATTATGTAACTCAAGATAAACATTTAATTCATTTTAAAAAATATCAATAAATTCAGTTTTAATTTCAAAAATAAAATTTTCCCAAAATAATTTATTTTGACATTCTATAACCCCCCCCCCCAATGAAGCGAAATTATCCCTTGAAATTTTCCTCGGTCATAATATTATCAACATTTTCAAATTACACTATAAAACCCTACATCATAAAATTGATTAATAAAAAACCCTTTAAAAATGAAATTGTTGGAAACAAAATTGTTTCTAGAAGTAACTAATAAATTAGTTTCCATATTTGAAAAAATATGTGGGATATGATAACTTATACATGGAAGAAATGCATAAATAATTAAAAAGAGTGGTAAAGAGAACTGATCATAAAAATATGTGTGGTCTAGATAATAATAATGACCACAAGACCTAAAACCAAAGAGGATTGAAATAGGTCATTGATATCATAATAATGATGATATCGGTAAAAAATATTATTTCTCTAGACTTCAAAAAAAATAAAAAAAATTCTTGAGAAGATATAGTTACTTGATTTCATTCCATTTCATAAGCATACTATCACCCTTTTGATGTGATTTATCAATTTCTATACTCTTATAAATTAAGGTGGGGTTTTTATGCCTAGAATAGTAAAAAATAATAATATCTATAATAGAATGATTATCCATTCCTTATACATCCAGTTAATAAAATATAACAATTTCCATAAAATAAAGATAAATATTTATATAATGATGAAATACATTAATCTGTAAAACCTTATCCTAAATTCAACTAAACACATTCCAAAATTGGTTAAACATATAAACCTTACAAGAGATTAAACCCAAAAAAATTATAAATAATGTCACTAGGTTTACAAAATAAAATTATCATTATTCCCCCATACATAATAATGTAGAGATAGATTGTCACATAACAAACATGTGAATGCCTTCATCATGTATTTTCTTGAATCAATTTAATATCCTGTATAACCATAAAAATATATTTAAATAATACATTCTTTCTTATTCCATTAATAAAACTACTTATTATTGAATATATTCCATATATCTAATAATGTAGTAAAACCAATAAATTATTAAATAAACAACATGTTCAAAAAATCCTTTATAATTTTAAAGGGAAAAAATACTATCTATTTTAATTTATCTATTTCAATTTTCACGTTATTGAAACTAAAAATCATTTTTTAAATAATAGTGACAATTTAATGGTTACCTTACTGTAATAAAAATATCACATATCCATTGAATCATACTTCTAGTCTATCATCATCATTCAACATACTCTTTACAGTAATTAATGAAAAATATATACTAAATAATACATATATTTTTCTTCTATAATATTACATAATCTTTTAATTACAATACATACATACATCATTATCCCCACTAACATCTCAAACAATTATATAGTCTTTTTCATATTTTACCTTAATTCCTCTTTAATTTCATATGTCGTTCATAGTCTCATGATCATAAAATACAAAATAATTATTCACGCAACCATATTTATTTTCCTTACAATTCTTCCCCTTATGACGTATATTCAAATAATATCCAAACTACTTGAACTTGTAACATTGAAATGTTGGTGGTTAATTAGTTGGTGTTCTCTTCTTTTTTATTTTATTAACTAATAAAATAATCAAATTTTGACATTCTCAAGATGTATAACATCCCCTTACACATTTAATGTACCTTATAATTCCATTAAATAACATTATTCGTTTCTTATTTACAAATTTATGAAGTATTAGAAACTAAAAATTCTTTCCATAATTGTATCAATTACACAAAAAATCAGTGAACTCAATCCTTATATTATTTGGTGAGTTTGTGAATTGGTTAATGTAGATGTTGTTAATCTTCTACAATGATGAATGATTGGGAATAAACATAATCTCCTTAACTATAGTAATCATCCTATTTTTATGTTCATCATAAAATTATCCATCGCATTCATTTTGATCTCAATTCTTTCATGTTCCCAAAAATTACTAAAACTGAAAATCATAGTACAGAAAATACTAATCATAGTTAAAATCAAAATAATAAAAAAACACTTTTATTATCTCTAATTTATTGAACATTTCTAAATTAATGACACTATAGGATTATCCTACATAATTTATAGTCATATTCCTTTCAAATTGTTCAAGATTGATCATTAATTTGTTTGTGAATTTCGAAATAATATACCCTAGTATTTTTAATCTAGGTTTTTAGGAAGACCTATTGATGTGAACTATTTCATGATATGGTCTATATCAATACGTAATTTTTAGGTTTTTTCCATTAGGTACATTTTTGTTGGAGACACATCCAAATATAGTATTAATATAGGGATGTAATTTCATTGAATGCACTATCTCTATCCTTTAAAAAGTTTAATGATATTTTCCTAAACATTAACTCATCCTTAGAGTAATCCTTAGTCACACACCTAGAAATATCTAAATAAATATACATAGGGATCTCACTAATTTTTTCTCAACCTAGTTTCCAATGGTTAACTAAACATTTCATTTGATAAAAACAATAGAGACCCATGTATCTTATACATGAAAATTACTTATTTTAAATGAATAATCATAACATAAATAAAACAAATGCATGAGGACTGTAATAGTTTAGTTCCTTAGAAACATGGATTGCAATATTATAATCTATTTAAATATATTCAAATCATCACACAAAGATCATTTAATGTTTTGTTATTTATATACATGTCCATTATAAAACCATTATCCATAACCTATGAAAAGGAAACACAATAAATAGTAATCTTAGATTCTCAATATGGGTAAACCATGGAGATATAGAAGAATAACATGAGTATAACGTTATATGAACAAGAGAATAATATTTTGGAAGAATACCCTTCATATAAAAGATCACAAACATGAGTCATGGAATAAATATTGGTACTTAATAATACATGAATCATATGGGAAACAAAAAACCTTATCCAAGATATCATAACATTATCATAAGACATATGTTTCTGTCAAAAACATTAGTATATAAAATATTTTCCATTTTTCCAGGCCGCATTTCTAAGGATATCATATTGGAATGGGTACACTCCCCAAACCATTATAGTAGTCAAGGATCACTCAAAATTAAATCATTGTGGACAAATCCCTTATAGAACAGGGATGACTACCAAATATATCCATGTCTTACTGACCCCATCTCACTCCTCATTCTGGTCATGTCTTACTAAACCATGATCATAGTTTGTTTGAATCTTACCATACGGAACTACATTCAATCCCCATTTAAGTATGATCATACTATTATACATTCACATTCCATTAGAGTCAAGTATACCTAATGATATATAAATTTTTACCCAATGTATTGGATGTACATATAGGTCCCATCCATCTTTGGTTATAACATAATCATTATTCTTGGTTATAATCTTGCCACTATCATTAGATATAACGTAACCATTGTCACATAATGAAAAAAATAAAAATATGTAACATAATAATATAACAGATTTATCATACCATAAATAATGAAATGAACAATATAACATAATCTATTTATCATATCATAACCAATGGAAAAGTGATTGGTTTCATTCTCATTTCATCTTTTCATTATAGTATAACCCATGAAGAGAAGTGATTTTTATTATTATAATATCATGGTATAACACATGTAATATAATTAATGTTCATTAATATCTTGTCAAATTAGAAACAACCCATTAAGATGAAGAATAAAAATTGTATCCTTGGTTTATATCCACAGTAAAAAATATCTATATATTTCATCGTAGATGGAGAATAATTTTGAAAGATTGCATAGAAAATTTGAAAATTAAAATAATGTTTATATAAAAACCACATTTTTTGACTGAAAATATTTTGAAAATATTTTTTGTTGAAAATAAATTGAAAACATCTAATGAAAACTCTTAAAAATACATTAAATCATTTCATCTATAAGATATCTTCTCCAGATTAATACACTTGTAAAAAATAAAACATTGTGAAAACATTTTTATTTGAAAATATACGTGTTAAAATGCTATAATATTTGAATATATTATTGGTAAGGACATTAGGTAATTCTATTCACAGAATAAATGTTCAAATGAATATTCTATTCACATATTTAGTAAAAGAAAAATGGAAAATTTTGGTGAAATGAAATTAAGATTCATTTCAAAACCATACTAGGGAAGTCAAATATGGGTAAAAAAATTTAAAACCATGGGAGAATAAGAAATGTTTTTGAAAACATTTTTTGGAAACATGTTTTTAGAATAAAATTAATTTTTTACCAAATAGAGAAATAAATTCGCATTTTTGAAAATACATTATTTTATTATATTATGTACCAAAGAGTATAAAAATTGTACTATTACATGAAAATTTCATGAATAAACAGATTTTACAAATAACCATGATTTTATTTTTAAATGTATGATAATATTTGTCATCATAAACATTATCATAAACAATCTCAACAAATGGTGAGATTGTAAAATGAAATTAATACCAATTTTTTAAATTTGAATCATAATCCCCATGAATGAATAATATAAAATAGAACATAAATTATAATTATGATTGAAAAAAATAATTAAATTATATGTAAAAGGGGTTTTATATACACATCATGAAATATTATAAGCCCATAACATTACATACATCTCAATGATAGAAAATTGAGATAAAAATCCCTTACTACATTAGTATCATTTTAATTGTAATCCATATAAAATAATTAAGTAAATAGAAAATTTAATTATCTTGAATTGAGGTATATTCATGATATATCATGTCATAGGTCATTATATACACCAGAAAATGAAATTATTAATGAATATGGTATAAGTATCTCAAAAATAAAAGAGATATTATAAATCCCCTAACCGAATGTGTTTACATTATTAACACATGTTAGATCTTTTTGTATAATAAATATATGTTTAATACGCATTTATTAAATTAAAAGTATCATATATATCATCCCATATGTTAATTACTAATTTTATTTTTATTAATTTTATATTAACAAATCTATATTAATGTTATGTTTCCAGTAATAACTATTTTTTCATATATGTTTTGATTTGTTGTTTTTGGTCATCATAAATTGATCATAGTTCCATAAAAAATATAATAAAAGCCCTGAAATAATTATCATATTAATTCAAAAAAATATAATTTTAATACCAATCATGAATGATGGTTTTGAAAATTTAAGTACATTACGACCATTGAGACAGTAGGTCATACGTATGCACGACTAAGTTTTTCAAATATCAAAGATCATTATAAGAATAAGGTAAGAAATATAATATCATCTGATTGTTATGATAATATCAAAAAAACATATTATTTATTTAAATTTATTTATTAATCTCATATATTTTATATTCTAATTAAAATAGATCAACATTGCATCGTGTTAGTGGTAGTTTACACATACACAGGTGTTGTTATCAGCATTCATTAGATGAAATGTAAGAAAGAAACCGATATATATTATATTTTCAGAAAGTTAAATATTTCATTAATATTATAATTAATCCATTAATATCATATATAATCAATACATTTACCGTGATCACCTTCCATGTAATGTGTGAATTAATCACAATGCTTCATGGTGTAGTATTCTTTTGTATACACAAGCGGTAATATTGTATTCACATAAAATGGAAACAATGTAGTTTGATATCATTTAATAGTTCTAGAATAAAACATACAACATAAAATTCATATATAATCTACAAATAAACCATGATATCTAACCATTGTATGTGGAAATGTAAAAAAATTAATGTCATCAATTATTGAGGGGGCATACCATTGTACATGTAAACTATGATTTTATAAACCATTAGATGGAAGTGGAGAAGTTTTTAAGTCAATACCTTATTAAAAAAAATCCCAAAAATTGTAAAATTCATATTTTATCATATAAATAATGTATTAAAATTAATTGATGGATGTGGAGAAATAAAGACTCATATTGAAGAATAATTCCTCTTCTTTAGGTATCCTTATTAGGTTTACACTAAATCCTTCTTAATAAAAATTTCTATTCAAAATAAAGATTCTATGTTGACAGGGTGGATGTTAAGATTTTATTTGTTCATGTATTTTTGGAACAAAATAATATGTAATATGTGAGGAACAGAGTAGATGAGGTGTACTTTAATAAGTGTGAGAGAGAACAGACATGTTGTTTTTCAAAATAAATAAGTGATCCAGCATTTATCACATGTCACAAGGGAGAAAATTACTAAATTTACTAAATTTATTTTATTTATGATCAAAATATTTAAAATATATATATTTTTATTCATGTTTATATTTTATTTGAGATGTATCTTATTAGTATATCCCCCGATAAACCCATTTTGAACTGAACGGTGGTAAATAATTTTTACTACATTAAGTATTCATTTAGGTCAAAATTTATGTTGAAATAATTTGGATATATAAATTATTATGATTAAAAATTTGGGGTCCAATTTTCCAATTTATATTTACAGAATTGGAAATATTGATTTAAAATTAATCAAAGATACGCAATGGGAAAGAGGATTTTTAAAGAGAAACAATTGAACATTTTGAAATGTTTTTACATCAAAATTCAATAAGAAATAAATTCCAATGACATAAATTGGATTAGGTGATATAAATTTTATCTAATTTTACTTTAAAACCAATTATATATGTAATTTGACAACATAAATAATTTATAGAAAATTGCAGTTGTCAAGTGAAATTCAATAATTTTTACTATTCATCAAAAAATGAAACTTTTCATAAAAATAAAAAAATTCCCTAAAAGTTATTTTTAATATTATTTTTAAAAAATTAAAATAAATTTTATCAAATTTACATTCTAAATATTTTTAAATTTTATTTTATTATTTTTTCATCAAAAAGATAAAAAAAATGCTCTTTAGAAAAATAATGTTTTTAAACCTAAAATTGGATTTGTTATAATTTCATATCTATAAAAATCATATAATTAATTTTAATAATTTGGATTAATAAATAACTTATATATTTCATTAAAATAATTAAAAAAATTCATTTTTATTTTTATTAATCGAAAACACACAGGTGTGCAAAAAAATAGTTTTCAGTGAATGATTTTATTTTATTTTTAAAATGGTTTTATATTCATTTATAATTAATTAGTAACTAAATAATTATTTTTATATAAATTTGATACCAATATTTTCATACTTCATTTAATCATAATCATAACATTCATTTTAATAACTAAGTGATAACTATAATAATAATAATAATTTAATAATATATCACCTTTCATTTAAACTCACGGTTTCATATAATTCACATTAAGATCATTATTGCATATAATTCAAGAGAAACTAATTGTTTCTTATGACTCAAGATAATATATTTTTGTATAAAAAGAAAAATATCGAAAATATTAAATTATTCTGGGAAAAAAATATTTTGCAAATTCCTAGGGTGTTACAGTTCTTCGTTGCTGGGACATGATTATATGTTATTTCAGGTAGCCTTTATATTTCTCACACCCATTTTTCAGTGGATATTTTATTATCCCTTTATAATATGTAATATTTAAATAATATTATTTTTAAAAATTTATCCTTTAATTATAGAAACCTATTATATTCAAACACAGATATAATATTTCAATATATTAATACACATTTCATAAAATTATGATCAATACCAGAATTGTATAGGTTTAGCATCTTTAGAAACATAGATGTATAAATAACTAGTTTATAATATATCCACATCATCTCCAACTATTTTTTCCACATCATTCACCCATCATGTATATATCATACATAAAATAACTCTTCATATACTATGGAAGGGATACATAATAAAGGGTCTACATAGACTATAAAAAAATATAAAAAATTAAATATGAATATTCACATAGGCATAAATTGAGAGTAAGGGTTTTAGAACATGATCAGGAAATTCTAACAGCATATTAAACATATCATTGACCATAATGTTGAATCATTTCTTAGTGTCTAAAAAATTAAATAAATTATTAATAAAATAATCAATGGGGATAGGTTATATGAGAATAATATTTTTATAAGAGATAAGTTTGGGTAAAACATATAAAAATAGAATATTATTTCCTTTGAGAAAAAATAAATACTTCCAAGATAATTTTTATTGATTGTGTTCACTCCCCCATTCCATTATATCTTATGTAAATGTTTAATCCCAAGAAAATCATACAAGACAAAGACTTATACTGAAATGGGTTCACCACCCATTCAAGTCTTTATTATCCAGTGAGATATCCATATTAATCAAATTAGTTGTAATGATATAAAATTTAGTGAGCACACATCACATAATCATACAAACTTTTTAATTTTACCATAATATAATAAATCATTCATCACAAATAATATCTCGTGGAATGGAAACATTCTTCAAAAACTTTTTAACTTTTACTCACTGCGTAACCCGTGAAATAAATTTATTTAAAAAATATTATTTTTCATATTCATATAAAATCCAAATAAATAAAAATTAGTATATCCTTGAATAATACCACTGTTGAACAATTTATAACATAAAAATAAGTTACCAAAATGAAAAATACATATAAATGAGAACTAAAAATATTTCATGTGGAATATAAATTGTTTAATTCAAAAAAAATATAATATTTATAAAATAATATTTATTTATTTTTAATAGACCATGGGTACTTTTAAATGATTTTTAAAATTATTATATAGAAATAGTGGTTGAAATTTTTAGTTATTTCTGTTATGTTTAAACATAATGTATTTTCAAATTCCAGTTAAAATAAAAAGTACATAATTAAAAAGAACAAAAAGAATTTTACATCCTATTTATTTTTTAAAATATAAAAAATTTATAAAAAATAAATAATAAAATAATTTTGATTTTGAAAAATTAATCTAGAAAACATTTTACAAAACATGTATATGGTAGAAAAACATTTTTGACCGAAGAGAGACATAAATTGAATTTTCTATTAAAAAAATCATTTATCCTATTGAGTTTTTTAAGAGATGAAAGTTAAACAGAAAATTATATATTCAATAAATAACCATAATATAATATAAATCATTAGAATATTTAGTTAAAGGTCATGATATTTCAACATCATAATCTTAATCATAAATATCTCAATAAATAATGTTATTGTAACATAAACCCATACCGCTTTGAGTCATAAGCTCCATGAACGAATAACTCCAAATAAAAAATTAAATATCATTTAAAATAGGATATTAAATAAACAATATTTCAAAAGGGATGTTTTATCACCTTATAAAAGAAAATTGGTGAATGAAATAACATATATCCCAAAGAATAAAATTTTAGATGATATATTGTCTACTTGATATTGAACTAATAAAAAAGTGTATTAAAATATATTATGATAAAATTAAATTTATTATAATTACACTCCAGGGTCATGATTATATGGACCCGACCATAAACATTAAATAATCCTCAATTAAATGAATTATTCACATTGAGGATCTTTTCGGGTTTAGAGTTTTAGAGAATTAGGTCACAACTTGTACATATCAACTTGAATATTATATGTAGACACTACTACTCAGTATCCATTTTTTATGAAATAAAAAATCTTAAAAAGAAACATGTCTAGTTCAATGTTTTAGATAGTATTACTTTTCCATGATCTCATCCTTAAGCCTATTTATCTTTATGTCTTGTGAAAAACATTTCAAAACATAGGATCTGCATAAAAAGCTCAGTAAGGGTTATAAAATAAATAATGAAAACATTATCCAATCAATAAATAAAAATAAATGAAATCATACTTTTCAATCATAGCATACCTCATGAAATCATATGATTTATAAATAACATGTAGAAATCCTAAATCATAAAAGTAACCTATGTAATTTATAAAATAATTACATTGTATCCATGAAATCTGCATAGGGAGTCACATTTGGAATACTCATCACAGTATATTCCCTAAATATCTTAGGAGAAACATTATCGTTTACCTCCATCACGTTACCCAATGCATTAGAGATCTATATCGGGCTCACTCACCCTAGGTTTATCATGGAACCACCCGTATATATAAACAATGCCCAATAAATGTAGCATATTAATAAAACATAACACAAGTATAAAGGAAATATAACATTTCCACATTCCAATCACAATATATCAAATGAATATATCGAAATAAACAATGCTTTATCAAATCATTTTCAAAACCATTTAAAACATTTAATAAGGATATTTTTTAATCAAAGTGTACTATACCACTTTGAAGTTTATAAATGAATTAACATTTTGAAAAATTAATTTCAATATAAATAAATCCTTAAAACAATTTTTAAAACATTTAAATTAATGATAAATATTTAGAAGAATAAATCTTCAAAACATTTAAAATGATATTTTAGTTAAAACGTTTTTAACAAAATGAGAGACTCTTGAATACAAATAATTGAGGAATAAAATTGAATAAGAACTTGATAACATCATGAGAATAAAGGGATTCATGATATAATATTCCAAAGGACAGTATATACACCATATCAGAGTGAATTAGTGCATAACAACAATGAAGTCTCAATCGAAAGTAAATTGAGATGATATCCTATAAAAAATTGTATCCTTATATTAAGGATAAATCAATTAATTAATAATGTGTATAAAATATAAATACACTCAATATAAGTGGATATTAAGTGTGAAACATTCAGAGGTTATTCACATATATTCATAGAATGACATAATCAAGATGTAGAAGTTTAACCCAAAGTATTGAAATTGGGTTAATAAGTTCTCTTACAGAAATTCAACAGCCTAACCGCATTACTTTAAAATTCAAAAACTGTGTTGATGAGAGAGGGAAACATATCTCATCATTTAGACACAAAATTTACAGTAATAATGATATATAAGAACATATCTAATTTTGAGAAGATCTAAATTAAATGACATAACAAAAAGAAATCTTTTAAAAATAGGAGGGTGAAAAGTTCCCTTACCGATTTGGTTAATTATGAAACATACACCCCATGAATGTTGGGTCATAAAATAAAGATATAAATACCCATAAATTAAATTATATTCTAATATAAATACAATCATGGGTAGTACATACGCCACACAAAAGAAAATAGTGGTAAATATAGCATGAATCTCACGGCAATAAAAAGTGAGATGAAAACCCCTTACCATTTTGTAATTCAATCGAGTCGTATGAAAAAAAGTTAATAACTACAAAATAATCTCTTAATTACATTAATATAAAGATAATCATGATAGTATATATCAAATGTAAGTACACAATACACCACATGAAATAAATAAGTGGTGAACAGTGGAAATCTCACGGAATTAAAAGTCAGATAAGAATTCCCTTACCTCATTCTAATCAATCAAGTCGTATGACCAAAATTTAATAACCACAAAATTATTCACATAATAACATGAATATAAATGTAATTATGATAACATATATCAATTTTCAGTACACAATACACCACATGCAATAAATTAGTTGTGAACAATGGAAATCTCAAAAAATTAAAAGTTAGATAAGAAATCCCTTACCTCTTGTCCGACTTTACTCGTTTGTTCCATTTTATTCTTGAATAATAAACTTCAGTTAATTTATACGTGATTAAGAACATTTTTCAATTTTATTATTCCTTTTATATCACTTATTACTATGTTACAAACATTATGTAATCATTTCAGGTAATAACGATTTTTTTCAATATTTGGTACCAATGTAAAAATGGACCTCTTATAATTACAAGTTGTTTACATGGCCAAAGGATCATTATATACAGAATTCTATTCATGATTTAGATATCATATATATCATATATATCTAGTATATACATGTATATATAATAGTACATAACATTTGGAGGTAAGAAATGAAATGCACCGTTCATGGAGATGGTAAGTCGTACGTACGCATGAATGCTACTTTTGTTTCTACATCATATTTTAATGGAATTAAAACATAATGATACATAGGTATATTATAATTCCATTATAATATCATATATAATATTTTTAACTACATCCTTTATATGTCCCACATATGGCATTAACGAGTCATATCACTTTGACGGGGCGGTAGTCCGCACTTCCTCAAACGAAATTATCTCATTCACCCATTATGGAAACCATAAAGGTAGGATATAAATATAAAAAACAGATGAATAATGAAAATATAAACATAATATATATCATATATAAATTTATTTCCATCTTAATTTCCACCGGGAGAGGGAGTGGGAGATAATTGAATAATCATTGTTTCGTGAGGCGTTAGTTTTCCATTCACAGAACCAATATTTCATCATCCATCAGATAGAGGTGTGTGTAAGTGTAGTTAGAATAAATATCCTAAAAACATCCTAGTATATTGAAGATAATTTTTTGTTATTAAATATAGGAATAAAATGAGTTTATTGGTTGGAGAAGTAAAATAAAAGAAAATAAATTAAGGGAAATTGTTACCTATAATTTGGGTAACAACCTTTGGTTTAAACCAAAAGGACTTCTTGATGTGAGTTGTGCCTAAGGTAAGGGTTCTTGGTGGAATATATGGATCTTGAGAGCTTATTGGAATTGGGTTTGGGCAAGCCAAGGGGCTTGATAGGTGTTAGGAATGGGTTATAAGTGATGGATTTTATAAGAAGGGGGTTCCTTAGAAATGTGTGGAAATATTATTTTATTACATAATAATTTTCAGTTTCTAAAGGTCCAAAACTCATTAAAGACGAAGATAAGATGACTCATGGTCTAAATAAATTTTCTCAATAATAATTGGATAGGTTGTGGATGTTATTTTAATATCTAGAATCTTATTTATTTAAATCATCTATTAATGAGGTAAATACTGCATCATTATTTTATCATAAATAATATTATTTATTTGATGTGTAAAAATTATTAAAAAATAAAATGATATAGGAAATTTTTTTCTCTTTAAAATTAATATTATATTAGAAAATATAACTTGTATAACCCCATGTAAAAATTAATTTACTAAAAGATATTTGTTTATGTTATTTTTGTCATTACATTAGGTTAATTAATCTAAAGTGTCATTATCACTCCCAAGTGGATCCATGGGGTCCCAAAATTGATCCAAAGATTCCCATGGTCCTAAACAACTAAACCAATAATAATGAGGGAAGTTTTAAGGAAATTGTTTAGTATTATAATATTCTTTTTACGTTGAATTATCCTATTTACCTTTAACCGCGGTAAATAAATGTCAAAAGTTACTATTCACAAAGAATTATTTTCATCTTATTGAACCCCATTTTAATTTATAATAACAACTATGTATGTCATATTTTTAAAATCCAATTCATATAAGTTGTAAGATTTCATTTAAATGAAGAAGTTAGTTTTTTAACTACTACTTAGTGGTTTCACTATTCATCAAAAATTGATGTTTTTCAGAAAAATTCCAAAATTACTGCCTATCATATATTTGATATTAAAAATTAAAAAATTATGACTATTTTACCAAATTAAAAACATATAAGTTGAATTAATTAATTTAAAATTAATTCCCATTGTCAAAACAAATAGCGTGTTTTTAAGAAACAATAACTATCAAAAGATTGACACTTGTTTGTGTCCAATTTCAATGTAAAATTAATTCCAATGACCAAAATTGGATTAAATGGTAAAAAAATAATATAATTACACATTAAAACCAACTAAAAATATAATCTAACCATATATATTAATTAGATTAAATGTCACTTTTGAATTAAAATACAGTATTTTTCACTATTCATAACAAATGAATTTTATCAGAAAAATACGAAAAATATACCCAAAGTAAATATTGATGTCCCGATTCTAAAGAAGAATTTATTTTTTCAAATAGAACATATAAAAGTGACCAAAAATATATTTAAATAGGATTCATCATCAAAAGGCGGTAAATCGACCTTTTAAAGAATAATAGAGTATTTATGCTTAAAATATGATTCTTTCTTATTTTAAGACTCTAAAATTTATTGGATAAATGTAAAAACATTTAATAGACATTTATATTCATATTTTAGTTAGTTCAGTCTATTCCCACCAATAAATTGGCCAGGCGTTAACTACCATTTAAAATAATATTATATTACTATTTTTTAGTATGACTCAACATTGTGTGCAACATAAGATTTCAAAGAAACTTGTTGTTGTGTATCGGGTACGCCATCGAACATAGCATCATATTTATAGAAAAACTAATTATTAATTTAAAAATATTAATAAATATGAAAATGTAAAAAATTTTATTTACCTAGGATGTTACATCCTTCCCCTCTTTTGGGAATTGTGTCCTCACAATTAAAAAATTAGGCTTAGAAACAACATTTAATGTCCCATATCATAAAAAGAGTCAATAAAAATATCACTTTAAAAAAATATGTACAGAGGTCACCCAATATAATCCATACTAAGATTCCATGTAGGAAAAGATGGATATGGAAGAGAAAATAATCTATCATGTTCTGATGGAGAGTGATAGAAAACCTTATTTGGAGAAAGTTAACCACCAAAAAATCACAAACTTATGATGTGTTAAACAGTATTTGATTACACAATAAAGAATGTAAGCCAAAAAAAAATTTACATTCTTTTTAATAATTTTTAGGAATTCATTTACTACATAGAATAAGAACACAAGGAAATATACTTTCCTTCAGGAAGAGATTCACCCTTTAATAAGTTTCTACAAAAAACTAATCTTTTATCCATACAATGAGCATTCAAAAACACTTGGTCACATCAAAGGCACAAGAATCATCTTCTAGAGAATCACATAATCCACAAAAAAAATAATTATATTTCCCTAGTATTTAGGCATCAAATAAAACCAAAATGGTTTGTGCGAGATCACATAATACCCAAAAAGGATAATCTTTTACAAAAAAAGAAAAACTACTCTTAATCTCTATAATTTTTCAAAAAAATCCAAAGTTCAAAAAAGACCATTCAACAAAACATTTTCCATAAAATTCTTTAAATGTAATCCTAACTAATATTGAAACCCAAATATCGTAGGATTTAATTACATAGATTTCCAAGATAAATCTTAACATTTATCTCCAAATAACAATAGTTACTCATAAAGTCTCATATTGAAATGTAATTAACCTAATCACATATTCTCCATCATAGGTTAATCATTTTCATAAATAAACTAAATTGTCATATGTCCACAATAAAAACATAGATTCTTCGATACTAAAATTTCAACAATTATTCTACAACTGAAATCCCATAGTATTCTATCTTCCTTGGGCATAAAGTGTTTCCACAAAAGAGATAACGTCTTCCACAACAAAGTTTATCACTTAGTCACCAAATCATTTTCATATACTAAGTATATCCATTTAATAAATTATACGTTCCAAAAATCAACATATTCTTATTCTATAAAATCATTTTAAAAAAATAATTCATACAAACCAGGGACTTCTAGTGGGCCAGTGGTAGGTGATGCGCCCTTATCACCATTTAGTTGGGGGTTTGATTCCTATGTCCTTATTGGATGTAATGGGTTTTCACCCATCCTATAGATTTTCCTTTTTATAAAACTAAAAAATAACCCTAAATTTTTTTAACCTAAATGGTTTCCTTATACCTCTTATTTTCATCCCAATTCATTATGATCTCAACATCTTAATTCTTGAAGTCTTATATATATATTGACATTTCTCTTCAATCACCACCATATGATAAAATAAAATGATCCCTGAAATGAAGAACATCATACCTTGATCATGGTGTCCAATTGATTTCATCGTCATCTTGTTCACGTAGGTAGAAGGTTCATGAATTGAAACAATGATTTAGAGATCCTTCAAAATCATTTTCTTCCTTCATGAAAAAACACCTTCTACAACATGGGTCATATGGGTGTTCACAGAAAATAGTTTTGGAAATTAATAATGTATTACATATAATTTTAAAACATCTAATAAAAAATGATTTCTATAAAACAATCAAAATAAATTTGAGTTGAAACACTCAATTAATGGTCCTTCTAAAATACCATAGGTATGTGATGGGAGAATATATTGTAAAATCATATATAAATAGGTTTCTCAAGTGTTTCCTTCTTCAGAACCCTTTTAAAAATCATTATATGCTTCAAAAACTTGTGATAAGGTAAAATATTTGAAAATTCCTTGATAACGTGGTATAGTTATGGTGTTTGATATGTCAAAAAACATCATTCAAGTGAGTTTTATTCTAGAAGAAGATTTACAATCATCCAAACATGACATTGCAATAATTTTTGCATGCAAGTCATCAAGAAGAGATAGGAATGTCGTTTGAGATCCTCCTCCTTCCCTTTGTAACTGGATTTCCTTGATATGAAGAAGTTATAAAAAAGTATTTAATGGAAAAAATAGATGTCGGGACAAACCATGTGTCTAAATAAAACTCCTAATCCCTAAAGTTGTCTAAACTGACATCTCATACCAACTATAAACACCTGACCTTAAACATTACATAATAATGAATTAAATAAATAATTCACAATAAGGATCATTTCAGGTTTAGATTTTTAGAGAATTAGGCCATAACTATTTCATATCAACTTGAAAATTACATGTAGACACTACTACTCAGAATCCTTTTTTTAATAAAATAAACACTGTTAAAAATAAACATGTCTAGTTCCATGTTTTAGACAGCATGACTTTTCATTGATCTCATCCTTGACCCTATTCATCTTTATGTCCTGTGAAAAACATTTCAAAACTTATGATGATCATAAAAAGCTCAGTAAGGGTTATAAAATAAGGAAATAAAACATTATAAAATCAATAAATAAAAATCAATGAAATCATACTTTTCAATCATAACATAGCTCATGAAGTCATACGATTTATGAATAACATATAGAATTCATAAATCATAAAGGTAATTATGGAATTCTTATGATACTTACATTGTAGCTATCACATCTACATAGGGAGTCACATTTGGAATACACATCACAGTATATTATCTAAATATCTTAAGCAAAACATTAATGTTTACCTCAGTCACGTTACCCAATGCATTGGTGAGCTATCTCAGGCTCACCTTCCCTAGGTTTATCATAGAACCACCCATATACGGAAACAATTCCAAATAACCATAACATATTCATAACACATAATAGAATAATAATGGAAATATAACATTTTCACATTCTAATAATAATATATCAATTTAAGATATTGAAAAAAACAATGCTTTATCAAATCATTTTCAAACCCATTTAAAACATTTAATAAAGATAGTTTTGAATCGAAGAGTCCTATACCACATTGATGTTTTTAAATTAATTAAACTTTTAAAACATTAATTTCCATATAAATAAATACTTAAATCCATTTTTAAACATGAAAATTAATGATAATGATTTTGAAGAATAAATATTTAAAACATTTAAAATGATATTTTAGTTGAAGAGTTTTTAACAAAATGAGAGACTCGTGAATACAAATAATTAAGGAATAACATTGAATCGAAACCTTATAATATAATGAGTATAAAGTTATTCATGATATAATATTCCAAAGGAAAATATATACACAATATCATAGTGAATTAGTTTATAACCACAACAAAGTCTCAATGCAATGTAAATTGAGATGAAATCCCTTATAAAAACTGTATCCTTAGATTAAGGATTAATAAATTACATAATAATGAGTGAAAAATATAAATACACTAAATATAATTGAATATTATGTGTGAAAAAATCATTGTTTAGTCACACATATTCATAACACGACATAATCAATAAGTAGAATTTTAACCCAAAGTATTGAAAATGGGTTAATAAGTTCTCTTATAGAAATTCATCAGCATAAAGGCATTACATTAAAATTCAGAAATAGAGTTGATGAGAGAGTGAAATTTATCTCATCATTTGGACAAAAACATTACAGAAATAAGGATATATAAGAACATATCCCAATATAAGAAGATGTAAATTAATAGTTATTAACCAAGAGAATTCTTTTAAAAATAAGAGGGTGAAAAGTTCCCTTACCGATTTGGTAACTTATGAAACATACAACCCATAAAATAAAAAACATTCAATGAAGATTTAAATACCCATAAATTAAATTATATTATATAAGTAATACAATCATGGGTAGTACATATTCCACACAAAAGGAAATGGTGGTAAATATAGCATGAATCTCATGGGAATAAAAAGTGAGACGAAAACCCCTTACCATATTGTAATTCAATCGTTTCATATGAAAAGAAGTTAATAACCACCAAATTAATCACAAAATACCATGAATATAAATATAATTATTATATTATATATCGAATGGCAGTACATAATACACCACATGCAATAAAAATGTGGCGAACAGTGGAAATCTCGCGGAATTAAAATGGATATAAGAAATCCCTTACCTCATTGTAATCAATCGAGTCATATGAACAAAAGTTAATAACCACCAAATTATTCACATAACAACATTTATATAAAGATAATCAGGATAATATATATCAATTTTAAATACAAAATACACCATATGCAATAAATTAGTGGCAAACAATGGAAATCTCATAGAATTAAAAGTGAGATAAGAAATCTCTTACCTCATATCTGACTTGACTCGTTTGTTCCTTTTTATTCCGGAATAATAAGCGTAAGTTAATTTATACTTGACTAAGAACATTTTTCAATTTTATTATTCCTTTTATATCAATTATTACTCTATTATAAACATTATGTAATCATTTAAGTTAATAATGGTTGTTTTGTCAATATTTGGTACTTGAGTAAAAATGGACTTCTTATAATTGCAAGTTATTCACATGGTAAAAATTACATTATATACAGAATTATATTCATGATTTAGATATCATATGTATCCAGTATATACATGTATTTATAATAGTACATAACATTTGGAGGTAAGAAATGAAATGCACCGTTCATGGAGACGTTAAACTGTACGTACGCATGAACTCTACTTTAATTTATATTTATTATTATAGTGGAATTAAAACATAATGATACATAATTATATTATAATTTCAATATAATATCTTTTATAATATTATTAACTCAATCCTTTATATGTCCCACATATGTAATTAATGAGTCATGTAACTTTGAGGGGGTTGTATTCTGCACTTCCTCAAATTAAATTATCGCATTTACCCATTATGGAAACCATAAAGGTAGGATGTAAATGTAATACACAAAAGAATAATTAAAACATAAACATAATATATATCATATATAAATATAATACCATCATAATGGCCACCATGATAGGCGGTAATAGATAATCGAACAATCATCGTTTTGTGAGGTGTTAGTTTTCCATTCACAGAAATAGTATGTTCTTCACCCATTAGATGGAGGTATATGTAAGTGTAGTTCGAATACATATCATAAAAATATCCTAGTAGATTTATGATATAGTATTTTTAAGAAAATATTGGAATAAACATAGTTTTGGGGCTCGTGAATTAAAATAAAATAAAAGTAGTTAAGGGAAATTGTTACCTTTGATTTGGGTAACTCTTTTTGGTTTAAACCAAAAGGGATTATTGAAGTGACTTCTTCCTAAGGTAAGGCTTATAGGTGGAAGATAGAGATCTTCATAGATTATTTAAGCAGGGTTTGGTCAAGCCAAGGGGCTTCATAGGTGTTACTAATTGGTTATAATTGAGGGATTTTATAAGAGGGGAGAGGGGTTCTTTAGAAAAGTGTGAAAATATTATTTTATTATATAATGATTTTAGGTTTCTGAATGTCCAAAACTAATCAAGGTCAAATATAAGTTGAATCTTGGTTGAAATAAATTCATTTAATTAGAATTTTACAGGTTTTATATGTTATTTTAATATTTATTATCTTATTTATTTAGATTATTTATTAATGAGGTGAATACTGCATCGTTTTCGTATCGTAAATAATTTTATTTATATGATGTCTAAAAATTATAAAAAAAATATGATGATGTTGGAATTTTTTTTATTTCCAATATAAATTTATATTCTAAATGATAACTTATATAACCCCATGTAGAAATTAATTTACAAAAAGATATTTGTTTATGTCATTTTTGTCATTACTTTAGGTTAATTAATCTAAAGTGTCATTATCATTCCCATGTGGCTCCATGGGGACCCAAAATCGACCCAAAGATGACCAGGGTCGTAAATGACTCAACCAATAAGGTTGGGACAATTGTTAAGGTGATTTAATATTATTATAATATTCAATTTACCTTGATTTATCATATTTACCTTTAACCGCGGTAAATAAAAGTCAAAAGTTATTATTCACCAAAAATTATTTTCATCTTATTTTACCACATTGTACTTACTAATAACAACCATGTATGTTGTATTTTTGAAATCCAATTCACATAAGTAATAAAATTTTATGTAAATAAAAATGTTAGTTTTTTAAACTACTACTTAGTGGTTTCGCTATTCATCAAAAATCGATGCTTTTCAGAAAAATACCAAAAATTCATCCTAAGCTATATTTGATATTCCAAATTCAAAAATGATGTATATTTTACAAAATTAAAAACATATAAGTTGAATTATTTAATTTAAAATTAATTCCCGTTGTCAAAACAAATAGCGTGTTTTTAAGAAACAATAACTATCAAAAGATTAACACTGGTTTGTGTCTAATTTCAAAGTGAAATTAATTTCAATGAATAACATTGGATGAAATGGTAAAAACTAATATAATTACACATTATTACCATGTATAAAATATAATCTAACAATATAAATAAATTATATTAAAAGGCACTTTTTAATTAAAATACAGTATTTTTCACTATTCATTAAAAATGGATTTTATCAGAAAAATACAAAAAAAAATAACCCAAAGTAAATTTTGATGTCCCGATTATAAATAAGAATTTTATATTGTAAAATATAACATATAAAAGTGACCAAAACTAGATTTAAATAGGTTTTTCCATTAAAAGGTGGTAAATCTACCTTTTAAAGAATAATAGTGTATTTATCCTTAAAATAAGATTATTTCTTATTTTAAGCCTTTAAAATTAATTGGATAAATGTAAAAACATTTAACAAACATTTTTATTCATATTTTAATTAGTTCATTCATTTTTCATCTATATAATGGCTGGGTGTTAACTGCCATTTAAAATAATATTATATTATTATTTTTTAGTATAACTCAGCATTGTGTGAAACATAAGATTTCAAAGAAACCTGTTGTTGTGTATCAGGTACACCATCAAACACAGAAGCACCTTTAAAGTGAAATTAATAATTATTTTACAAATATTAACAAATATGAAAATTTCATATTCTTTATTTACCTGGGATTTTACAATGACAATGTTTATATGACCATATATTAATAAATTATAACATTTTAACAATAGTTTATTAATAATTTATTATTAAAATCAGTGTTTATATGTGTCAACTATTTTTCTTTACATGAAATTGTTTTAGTTATTCTTGTGATTATACATTTATTAGGGTTCCATAATTTATATATTGTTAAAAATGATATAAATATCACAAATATTAATTTAATGTATATATTTATATTCATTTATAAATTATAGGGATTGACATTTGAATTACAATATTCATTGACATGATATGTCGTATGTATGAATGAATGTTTTTTTCACAATTTGACAGATGGAAAAAATAATGAAAAAAAAAACATTTATATAATAATAATTATATCACATATATCATATATATTCATTAAATCTATCCATATTACCATACATGTAGATATTAATTGAAAAATGAATTATATATCATCATAGAGGTGGAAATACCAACATACGCCTGAGTGAAATTATTATTTTAAAAAATATTATAAGGTAATAAGGTAAAAGATATATAATAATTTTAAAATAATAAAAAATTTATTAATAATATATATTAATTTTAATCAATTCATAATATCCATCCATTATGGTTAGTGATAGAAAATGAATCATATTTCAACGTGGTTGTCATTAACCAGACTTGTGCATGAGCGATACATTCACATTCTTTTTAATGGGATAGAGGTTGGATATTAGGGGTTTCATAATCATAAAGACATTATATTATATTAAGGGTACTAATTTATGATAATTGATTTCCCATGAATTATTTTTAAATATTATATGGTTTATTTTTGAGACCAAGCGCTGAGATGGTGTACGATTCCAAGACCCGATGTGCCCGGAATAGATGTTTGAAAAATATTAAAATATAAAATATCCTAGAAAACATCACTATAGAAATGGAGGTACATTAGTAGTGGTGGTACTGTAGTAGAATAGGTATTGTAGAAAATTTTGTACGGTAGTGGCAACATGACACAATAGCGGCAGCAGGACATTGTAGCAGTGACGGGTACTGTAGCAGATGGTTGCTGTAGAAGTACTATTCACAGTATGGACCATGGGACAAAAAAATCTGGCCAATGGGCTATGTAATGGGAAAAATTCCCACTGGGCCTTCGGGCTATGTAATAGGCCTCCCTCTACCCAGTTAAAAGAGGACCTTACTTTGATTTAAAAAAATAAGGCTTTCGCCCCAACCATTAAAATAAAACAGGACACAATATTTCTAAAAAAGTGAAATAACATTTAAAAGAGGGATTAGATCTGAAATCTGAGGCCACCATTGAATCCAAAATAATAGTTTTATCCTAGGATCAACATAACATTGGTCCGTTCTAGACTTTTGTGAAAAACATGTAAGGACGTAAAATTAATAAAATAAATTAATTGAAAGTTTAATTTTATTTTTTTAGTGGAATATATTTTCCATATATAAATATATGGCCATAGATTTTCTCTCAGGATTGGCCACTAAACAGTGGACATCTAGATTCTGTTGTAGGAGATCATCCTTAGTGGATGACAACGGGTCATGATCGGATTGTGGATCGCCGCGCTAGTAGAGTTGGAGGATCTCGTAAACGGTGACAATGCTACTATTCTTAATCAATGATCGATCATAACACCCGGTAGAGTGTGTATTTCAATTTTTTAATTATAATTTCTTAATATATACGATGAAAACAAATCAATCAATGAATGAATTTATTTTTGGAAAAATATTCTTATGGTAAATATTTTATTCGGCAGGGATTGTTTGGGAGATTTCCTCATGGTTATTTAGTCCTCTTCATTTACAGTTATTACATAAATAGATCAAGACCTAAATGAACAACGTTTGTGGTTTATTCCTCAGTGTTATGATATATTATTTTCTCCCAATTTTTTTATTCATCATGGGGGAACCCTTAGTTTTTAGTTCTAATCCCTACCAACATACTGATCTTTGTATAAATTATTATCGGTGCAATGATACGATAATGTAGATTCTGACTTGGTGTGATGCAACATAGATGCAATGGTGATGTCATTGGATAGATCTTGGTGGTTTGAAGATGCCTGATATCTAAGATTCAAACGTCAAAAATGAATCAGATGAACCCCTTCAATTACCAACCATATTTTATGGCTAGAGTGTTTATCACTGATCATGAGGCTTGGCTGGTGCAGATCCCTATATTTCAGCTTCATTGAAGCTAAATCTGAAGGTGGCAGAAATGCGGATAGGGGTGATGGGAAGAACGAATGATTCTGTAATGTCTCGTAACAAATTCATGTAATCTAGGATAACATAGAGTGTGGGGACCCAAGTTGTGATTTTAGGGTTTGTTCGGAGTTAAGTATCAGCCGACATGTGACCCTGTCACATTCTCTATAACACTCCATGGATGACACGGTATGTACATCAAAAGTACAGGGACTCGAGGTGGTGCCACAGGAATGGACAAGTCATTTACTCCCATATATAAATTGCATGGCATACACGGACTGGTACATGGACGTGGTTTCTATACTCAGACACATAGAAGTGACATGGGTAGGGAAATATGTGTCTATATATGTCATGTACGCATCCTAGACACCATGTATTTTGAGACTACATGTCGTGTGATGTTTTCTATATGGGTATGACATGGGATAGCAGGACGCATTCTGTTCTTCATGGGACACACCATGTACTACCAACAAGAGTGATTTAGTCTCTTCAATATCATATTTTGGAACAATATAGGATTTCTTATTTCCATTAGTACTTTCTTAGAGGGTATAATATAAGGCCCCAAACATAAAACATTACTTAATCTTGATTTAAATAATGTATTAAAATTGAGGATCTTTTCATATTTAGAGTTTTAGATAATTAGTCCATAACTATTACATTATATCTTAAATATTACAATGTAGACACTTCTACTTTAAGAAATTTTTTTAACAATAATAAAACTCCTTAAATAAAACAAGATTTGTTTTCTTCATATAATTCTTCATGAATTATTCCTTTTTCTTTCCCTTACTTATAACTTATGAAAAAAAATTCAAAACATGGGATGAACATAATAAGAACAGTAAGGGTTATAAAATAAATAAATAAAACATGTGTTTTTCAATTCATACAAATCAATGAAATAATACTTTTCATTCATATAACATAAGCTCTTTAATATACATCATGAAATCATAAGATTCATGAATAAAAAATAGAAATCATAAATTACAAAGGTAATCTGGGGCATCCAAAACATTCTTATATTGTAGATTTCACATCTACATAGGGAGATACAATTAGAATACCCATCACAGTATATTCCCTAAATATCATTAGAAAACATTAACGTTTACCTCCTTCATGTTTCCCAATTAATAAGAGAGATATCTCATGCTCACCCACCTAAGATTTATCATGGAACCACCCGTATACATAAGTAATTCCCATGAACCATAACATTTTCATAACACATGAATCAAGAATAAAGAAATGATATCATTTCAACATGTTAATCACAATATATCATTTCATTATATTGACATAATCAATTCTTTCTCAAAACCATTTTCAATAAAAAAAATATTTATAAGGTTATATGGTATTTATTTTCCTTTTTAAAACATAAAGGCTTGTTATGTAAGCAAAATATCATATAATTATTGTGGCAGCGGAAATGTTATTGTCATCATGTGCATTAAAAAGAAGCATTCTATTTTTCAGTTTGTATAATTATTTATAAAAAATGATTCATTTTTAATGAAATTAAAATTCCAAAGGTTTTATACATTCTTTAAATTAATTCCATGTATTAATAAAAATATGTCTTAATGAAATGATAACGAGATGAATTCCCTTATAATTATTGCAAAAATGACGTAATAATTTATCAATAGAAAGATAATATGTATAAATAGTATATCCACACAAAGGGAAGTGGAAATGACAACATAAATAAATAAACATTGATTTCACACATAATCTTGGCATAATATAATCCACGAATTATGTGTAAAACTTAATGAGTGGAAATTTTGTTTAGAATTTAAATTTTAAAAATTTGGCAGCCTAACGGTGTCATATAAAAATTCTGAAAATGAGTTGATGAGAGAGGAGAGGTCTCTCATAACTTGGAAATAAAATGTAAAGTAATAAGTATTTATAATAACATATCCAAAAATAAGAAAATTCAAATTAAAATACATAACATAAAATAAGTCTTTGACTAAAAGAGGGCGGTGAAAGGTTCCCTTAACTTGAGTAGGACTTGTCTCGTTTGTTCTTTATATTCCGGAATAATCAACATAATTTAATTTATACTTGATTCAGATCATTTTTCAAGTTTATTATTCCTTTTATATAACTTATTACCACATAATAAACATTAAATAATTATTTAAGTTAATATCATTCATTTTTTGATATTTAGTACTTGAGTCAAAAATGAACTTGTTATACTTACAAATTGTCCATGTGGTCAAAAGTCCATTATCTCTATAATGATATTCATGATTTAAATATCATATATATCGAGTATATATTTATATATTTATAATAGTAAAAAAAAATTGGAGATAATAAATGCAATGTACATTTCATTGGGACGGTAAATTATACATACGTATGAACGTTACATTCATTTATTTTTAATATTTTAATAAATTAAAACCAAATGATACATGGGTATATTATACATTCAGTATAATATCATATTGTATATATGTTACATATTTTCATTAACTCCATCCTTTATGTGTTCCATGTATAGCATGAATGAATCATATCACTTAGAGGGGGTGGTAGTCTGCAATTCCTCAAATCAAATTATTATATTTACACATTATGTAAAGAATAATGGTATTCCCTAAATAAAAAAATCATAGATAAAATATACATATAATATATACCATGTATAAATATATTTCCATCATATGGTCCACCATGAGGGGTGGTAGGGGAAAATCGAACAACCATCATTTCATGAGGCAATAGTTCGTCGTACACAGAAATATTTTTTTTGTAACCATTAGATAGAGTTGTGTAATTGTAGTTAAAATCCTTCTCATAAATACATCCTTGTATATTGAGGTTTGTGTTTCTAGAATAAATACTTTCAAATATTAAAATATTAAATACCACATGGATATGTGTTTTCTAAAAAGGTGGAATAACTCTTAAAAAAGTACCTAGATTAGAAACATGAGGTCACCATTGAATCTAGAGTAGAAGTTTTATCCTAGGCATGACTTAAAATTAGTTGGCATAGATCTTTGGTGAAAATGTCTTCGGAGGTGAAAAATTAATAAAATAAATAAATTGAACAGTTTATTATATCTTTATTCTATGTGGTGACTTTGTCCTCAATAAATATATGACTATTGATTATTTCTTAAGCTTGGCCACAAAACCCTAGAAAACTAGTTTCCATTGGAGGAACGCATTCATGGTAGATGAAAATAGATCCGGATCTGATCATGGATCATCACACCAGTAGAGTTGGAGGATTTTGTCAATGGATAAAAGACAACTATTCTTCTTAAAAGATCGATCCAACCTCAAGGTAGATCGTTTTTTCAATTTTTTAATTCCCTATTCTTCATTTATATGAATAATAAAAATCAATTATCGAACTAAATGTTTTTTAGATTGATCACCTTGAGGGAAGGGTATTATTCATGAATGGTTGATAAGGGATATTTCCTAATGGTTACTCAATCCTCTTCATCTATCATTTATACCAAAAAGGATCAAGGTGAAAACGAACAATCAATGAGGTTTGATCTTCATAGTTATTATTTATTCTTTTCTCCATCTTTTCTTCTTCATTGTCGGTGACCCCATGGTTTGTGATTTGACTCCATACTTATAGATCGATCGACATTCCTGTGATTCTTGGTGAAATTATTTGATATTATAGATCCATACAATATGTCATGAAATGAATGTTTGAATAGGATAGAGGAGGAAAGATAGATATGGTTTGGATACCCCCTATTTTCAAGCATCAGACGATGAAGATGAACTAGATAAACACCTTCTATTCCTGACCAGATTCGACAGTCAGGGTGTGTTTATTGTCAACGGCGAGGCTCCGCTGGAGCAAATTCACATATTTCTGCCTAATTAAAGCCAGATATGATGGCAGTGGAAAATTTGATGTGACTGGGAGAAAGGAACATGGATTCAAGAAAATCATGTAACACAGGACGTGTTATCTATGACTACAAGACATGTGGGGCCCCCTAGCAGCGACGCTAGTGTTTTATAAGGACCCAACATTAAACATTACATAATCTAGTTATTTCAATGAGATTAAACTTATTATCATTCACAAAAATATTTTTGGTTTAGAGTTTTATAAATTTAGGGAATAATTTATATATGTCAACCCACAAACATACATAGTCGGTACCATTAAAATAATAATCATTTCCTCCAAAACATTAATTTTTTACACAAAAGAACAGCATGATGTTTTGACAAATATTAATAACATTTATCTTGACTTACTTTTTTCTCACACACAACATTAAAACCTATGAAAAACATTTAAAAATAGGGGATGATCATAAAAAAGATCAGAATGTGATATAAAAATAATGAAATAAACCATTATTCCATGAATAATTATAAACATATGAAATCATTTTAAAAAATAAAAAATTGTATCCCATATGTACTAACATTATGAAACATGATATTTCCATAAATAATTCAAGAAAATATATAAAACCATAAACATATATTTTGTAATTACATACTTATATTGTATCCCTCGCAGTTACCTTATGATTTGTAACTCTCACAACTACCTTACAATGTAACCCTCATGGAGACCTTATGGTGTAACCACCATAGTTTCACATGGAATAACCATACGACTGACCTCTAACATACAAATACCCAAAGAATTGTAGGGATATATAGGTCACAACCTTAAACATTAAAAATTTCTATGAATAAGAACATATTAATAAAACATTAATATTTTCATAAAAATATTTATTTTGAATTTTTTAAAATATAAAATTAAAAGATGATTTTTTTTGAAAGAAAATTTCATTACAAATATCATATAATTGATGTGAGAATTGATATAATGAAAGGAATTTGTTTATATATAGTAAATAAACATAATAAATCATAATATAAATTAAATTCCTTACACAAATAATCTTTTTGGTACATAATTAATGAAGTATAAGGTTAACCCAAAGTATGAACATTTGATTATGAAATCCCTTACCTCGGGTATTTTTTTAAAACTTGTATGAAACTCTTGTATAATGGATAAAATATATTTATTAGAAATTATAAAAACATAACCATTTTTATAACAATTTATATGATCATTTTATGACATCATTTTACCAATTTGTTAATAATATTAATTTTATTTCCATTACATGATTATCATAGTCCGTCCGTAAAGGATATTCCTTTCCAATGGAAGAGGAACCCAATAATTAGAATGAAACGTAATTAATATGTTTACATTCTATTAAATTATTCCATAAATCATTTTGGGTATATGGTACAAGGATAAATCATTAGATAAATAATTAGTGATATTTGTTTAGATCATTTTGGTGGTTCTTCAATAATCACAAACCAGTTTCGTTTTATAATTTAATATCATGCATATAAGCTAATTACATAACAAAAAACAAGTTAAATCATACAATTTATGAATAGTTTCAAACATTAAAATTGATTTATAACAATATTTGAAAGAAGTAAATGAAATTGAAATCACATCATCTATGATTTCTTTAAATCAACACATCACATATGGGGTTTTTATTTTTTGAATAAGGGGAAGAGAAGTGGAAGAATGATGATGAATATTTCCATAAAAATGATAAACATATATCATATATATAATACTTCATCATTAATTTCTCATGTATAAGGGTAGGTGAAGAGAGTATAAGAAAAGAAATGAACAGAAAATAAAACCCAAGAAAATGAAAGAGGATGTTTTCTTCTTGATCTCTTCTCATTTACATCCTCCTTAAGGCCATTGGTATTGGATTTTTGGTAAGACCAGTTGGTCATGGGCATGGGGAAAAGACATGGGAAAAATATTGAGATGAATTTCTACAATGCTAAAAGACTTAGAGGTGTGAGAGGAAGAGGGGGTGAGGGCTGAATTTATATTGGAGAGGAAGAGGGGTTTTCCATTATTTTAATCATGTTTTTAATATTTTTGTTCAAGACTATGAATAGTCCAGATTCATGTGACCCAAAACAGTAAAGAGATAATGTGACTTATAACCAAGGGTTAATACATCATCTATGATTATATGAATAGTTTATTTAACATATAATGTATATAAAAGGTAAATTATTGTATTTCACTAATCATAAAAAATTTAATTATTTTAGAAAAATCCAAAAATTCACCCCCAAAAAAATTTAATTTCTAGAATTTAAAAATTATGACCATTTTAAAAAAAAAATTAAAAAAAAATTAATTTAATTTTTAAATAAAATCATAATTTTTTAAAAAATTAGAAATTTTAAAATGGTAACTCATTTTATTACACCTTGAATAATTAATCATGGTCAAATAAAATTATATTATAAACATAAGGCAATAAAATAATCATTTATGATTACATCTTATACAAATAAATTTTCATTTAAATTATTTAATTAATCATAAAATTTTCTTTACATATTTATGATTACAAAAATAAAAACACTTATATGATGATCATATTTTCACTTATAAAATAATTTTTAATTATAAATTCATCGGTGAGGTTATAATTTTTTTGGCCAGTTAACTATTCATAAGGGTTATATTACTATTCACAAGGGATACACATACTGATCACAACCTTGTATCTCTATTTTTTGAAATTCAAATCATAGACGGTAAATAATTATATTTAATGGCTTGTTTAATACTATATCCTTAAAACAATGTATTATTATGAAAAACATGTTCTCTTGGATCAAGAATCAAAATAGTATTCTGTTAATAAAAGTGGTTTTCTTCCAACTGAACTACTTCTGGGATAAAAACATGAGATGAATCTGGGACATACTTTATCAACACTAAAACATGAAAAACAGTGTGTACTTGAGATAAATTCGGAAGAAAAGCTACTTGATTGGACATCGGCCCAACATTCTCTATGATTAATTTGGTACAATGAATCATGAACATATATTTTTTTTACCCAAATAAATAACACATTTCTATGTGATATTCTAATAAGAAAATGATCACCTACAACAAAAGAAAAGTATTTCCTTCTATTATATGCATAAATTTTATACTTTCTCTGAGTTTTCCTCATCTGTTGCTGGATCATCTTCATTTTCTTAGCCACTTCCTCTACTATTTTTGGTCTCATCAACTTGCTTTCCCCTACATCATCCCAAAAAAACTGGAGTTCAACACTGCTTCCCATTTAATTTCTCAAAAGGCACCATCTATATACTGTAATGAACCCTACTATTATAAGAAAACTCAACTAAAGAAATATTTTTATCCTAAAATCATTGGTTGTCCATTGAACAAGATCAAATCATATCCTAAAAAGTGATAATTTTTCTTTTTTTTCCATCATATTGTGGATGAAAAGTATTGATGGAATTTAATTTTGATCCCAATGACTTCTGAAGGCCTTTTCAAAAGATAAAATCAATCCTGGGTTCGCGTTCAAATACCATAGAGAGAGTATCACCATGTAACCTAAAAAAATCCTTAAGGTATAGTTGAGATATATGGTCTAAAAACATATAATCTTGAATAGGAAACAAAATATGCTGATTTAGTCAGCTGAAAAATAATAACCCAGTTGGTATTTTTACCTTGATATGTATTTGATAGTACCACCACAATATCCATTGATATATTTTACCATTTACAATATATCACTATCAATGGTTAAAGCATCTTCTTTGGTTGTTACCACTCTTCTTTGACCTATTGACATGTCAAACATTTCATGGTAAAATATTCAATATCTCTTTTCATTCCACCCACATGTAATATTCTCAAAGGTCTCTATACATCTTAATAATTAAATGATGAGCTAAAATGGAGAAATATATGATTTACACAACAATTCTTTGTTCATTTAATAAACACAACAAACACACAATCTTTTTCCAATTCTCCATAGAGAATAATTATCAATGTTAAATTATGGAAACATACCAATTTTAAAAAAAAAATCTACCCTTTTAAATAACTCACTATATTCTTCATGAGATTTCTTAATTATGTTTGAAAAATATGACTGCACTAAAACCTAATACAAAACATAGGAATTTATTATACCATGAAATTCCAATCCAAAATTCATTAAATTGTTAATCAAGGGGTAATGTTCCAAACATAGCATGGTTAATGATGCATGATGTTTTCAGCTCAAGGAATCATCCTATTTTTTTTCTTTTTCATGATAGTAATTGATCATACAATCATAATACTATATAAATTCACTCTATCTTCTCTGCCTCATTTTTAATTCCTTCTAATTGAATATATTATTCAGACATTTATGGTCGGTATATATTTCATATTTCGAACCATATAAATGATTCCCCAAAATTTTCAATTAAAAAACCACAGCTACTAAGTCCAAATCATGTGAGGGATAATTTAACATAGGAGGTTTCAGTTGTCTTAAATCATAAGCAATTACCTGATCATTCAGCATCATAACACAGCCAAGTCCCTTTATTGAAGCCATAATATAGATAACACACTAACTATTTCTAGAAGGCAGGGAAAAAATTGAATCATTCACCATTATCTTCTTTCAGTTCCAAAAAAAATATCACATTCCTCTATCCAAATAAATTTAACCCATTTTAATGTTATCTTTGTTAGGGGGATAGATAATCGTGCATTACTTATAAAAAAATCTTTATTAGTTAAATAATAATAAAAAATAACTATAAATATTTGTAACATTTTTAGGTCTTGGACATTCATCAACCACTTTTTTTTAGCTTTCTCAACTCTTATTCTATCCTTATTTACGATGTGACAAAGGAACGATATTTTTTTGCATCCAAAAATTACATTTTCTATACGTTCTATATAACTTATTTTCTTTTATAGTTTTGACCATAATACTTAAATTTTTTCATGAACCGCAAAAATTTAAAAAATTCCAAAATATTATCAATAATTAAAATAAAAAATAAATCCAAATATTCAAAAAATATTTTATTCATACGATCCATGAATATAGTAGGGTAATTTTTCAATCCCAAGGGAATAAGAACAAACTCAAAATGCCTATATCTAGTAGGAAAATTTGTTTTTGGGATTTCATCCTCCTTCACCATCAACTTATGGTTTTTGGGTCTCAAGTGAATCATAGAAATAAACTAATCTCCCTTATACAACTTCATTAGACGGATCAACATTTTCTGATGTAGTCGCAATGGATCTCACTATACCTTTCTACTTATAGTTTGGCTTCTTTTCATCATTCAGATCTTTCTTTGCGCATGTATTTACATATTGACTCATATCACTACATTTAAAATACATTATAGTTTTCTTATTAGTATTAGTCATATGAAAATTTTCGTTACAATCTTTGTCTATATGTAAAAACTAATCACATTGTAATCACTTCCAGGTTTGTGTAAGGCATTCCCCATGGTTCTTTTTACCATACATTTCACAAACTAGAAACTGGACTCTCTTACCATCAGAATTCAGTGATTGATTCTTATGCATCACCTTCCATTTTTACCTCTTCTTCTATTTGTTTTCAAAGTAAAAATAATCATATGTAAACAATATTTAACTTTTGAACTCATGGGAAGCCAATTCCCCTTGATATATTGGCTTCAATTCTGAGTAAAAATAGTTTATTTTTCAATAAAGATTCAGAAAAAGATTTGTAGCATACCTTTCCAAATGGGTTATGTTTACTTCACACACATCCACTAAATCATCCTCATTTTTCTTAAATTGAAGGTATTTCATCTCCATCCTAAGAAAACCAACCTTAAGAAAATATTTTTCACAGAACATACTTTTAAATTGATGCCACTCTAATTCTTCATTTTTCTCTCTATATTTGATATTCATGACCATTGAACACCATAGATAAAATTCACATTAAAAGTGATAAATTTAAAAGAAAAATATTTTTATTATAATAATGTCACATAACATCATATATCTTCTCATGGGCTTTAGTCCATACCTTCAGGTGTTATTGAGTCAGAACATCCACAAAAAGAATAAGGCTATTTCCTCATAAAATCCTTCACTATAATAATGTTCCCTTTTGGTAGCTCTATTGTTTCTCTTTCATGTATTAAACCTCCATTTATTTCATGCATAATTTGGTGTATTATGTTCCCAAACTTCCCAATTCTAATTCCCACCATTCTTGATTGTATATTTTGAAAGATATCAGCCTCTAGGATCCTGCCAACTTCAGTTTCCTTGGTTATCATGTGGAAAACCATTCCTAGAAGACATATGTTTGATGAATCATCATCATTATATATAAATGATATACCATTTCAACATAAAAATAAGTTAAAAATTATTTATGGTATTATTTTAATATCATACAAACTCTTAAAATTATCTAAATCGTGATCTGATAAAAACTATATGGACCTAGCCTTAAACGTTACGTAATCTAGATATTTCAACTATATTTTAGTATTACAAATTTCCAAAAATATTTTGAGTTTAGATTTTTAGAATGTTATGAAATAACTTATACATATCAACCCACATGAATACAAAGTGGGTACTAGTAAAAAAATATTTATTTCTTTAAAAACATCTAATTTTAAACAAAAAAACAAAAACATGATTTCTTTGAAAATCATCATAATATTTAACATGAATTCATTTTTTCATACACATAATTATATTTTATAAAAAAATTAAAAACGTAGTTTGATCATTAATATTTTAATAGTGGTTAAAAAATAAGTAAATAAACTGTTAGTCTATGAAAACTTATAAACATATGAAATCATTTTCACAAAGACATACTTCTCACCCATATATAATTACATTATGAAAAATGATATTTATAAAAAAACATTAAATAAAATATATAAAACCATAAAGTAATATTGTACAATTACTTGTTATATTTTATTCCTTACTATTACCTTATGATTTGTAACCCTCGCGGCTACCATATATTTTAACCCGCACTACTACCTTATGGTGTAGCCATCGTAGTTTCACTTAGAGTAACCATATGGCTAAACTCCACCGTAAACATACCCAATTAATTAGAGGGAGATATAGGTACCACCATTAATCGGAAATAATTCCCAATAAACAAGACATAGTCACAAAACAAGAATATTTTTATAAAAACATTTATTTTGAAATTAGTAATATATAAAATTAAAAGCAGATTTTTAAAGGAAAGTCCATTACAAAAATAATATAATTCATATGAAAATTGATAGAATGAAAGGAATATTTTTATATACTGTAAAAAACATAATACATCATAACCTAAATGAAATTAATTATACAATTAATCATAGTAGCACATAATTTTTGAAGTAGAAGGTTAACCCAAATAATAGAAATTAGATTAAGAATTCCATTACCTCGGGTTCGTATTACTTAATAATTTTCTAAAAAAAATAAAAAATCCTTAAAATAGTGTTATTATTATTTTAATAAAATATAATAATTTTTATAACACCGTATAAGATCATTTTATAACATCATTCGACCTATTTATTAATAATATTTTGTTATTTCCATTGTTTCAGGTGCATTCTTTACATGATTTCCATGGTCGTTTCATAAAGGATTTTCTTATCAAATGGAAGGGAAACTATAGATGTTGATTGAAATGGTATAAATATGTTTACATAATATCAAATTATTTCATAAATTATTTTGGTTATATATTATATCGATTAATCATTAGATAAATCGTTAGTGATATTCGTTTAGATCATTTTGGCGGCTCTTCGATAATCACAAAGTAGTTTCATTATATAATTTAATATAATACATGTAAGTTAATTATAGAAAAAATAGGTTATATCATCAACGTTACTATATATTTCAACAATTAAATTTCTTTTACATTTATCTTAGAAGGAATTAATGGAAATTGAAAACACATCATCGATGATTTTGGTGAATCGACAAATCACAGACGATGTTATCATTTTTTGAATAATAGGAAGAGGATAGGAAGAATGATGATTAACTTTTTCATAAAAAAGATAAAAATGTATAATATTAATAATAATATAGATTTGATTCCTCTTTGATAAGGAAAGGTTAATAGATTATAAGAAAAGAAAATAACAAAAAATAAAACACTAGAAAATGATAGAGGATTTTTACCTCTTGACTTGTTCTCCTTGAGATCCTCTTTAAAACCTTTGGTATTGTCCTTTTGGTGAGACCAGTATGTCTTTGATGTGGGTAAGAGACTTTTAAATTATATTGGGTAGACTTTACGAAATTATAAACTCTTGATAGGAGTGAGGGGAAGATGGGTTCAGGGTAGTATTTATAGTGGAGGAGAGGAGGGGTTTACATTTATTTTCTTCATTAGTTTAATATTTTTCCTCATGACTATGAATAGTATTAAATCATGTGACCCAAAACAATAAATAGAGCCTCTGAGTTCAAAACAGGGGAGATTACAACATCCACCATTCCATGACTAGTGTATTTAACATATAATGTATATATACGATAAATTACCGTATTTCACTATTCCTAAAAAATTCTAGTATTTCTGAAAAATCCTAAAACTTAACACTAAAAAATTTAAGGTTTATATAATTATAAAATTGAACTAAATTTTATCAAAATATATTTATAAAAAATATTATTTTTATTTTTAAATAAATTCATAATTTATTTTAAAAATTTCATTTTTAAAAATGTGACTTATTTTATAACTCATTGAAAAATTAATCATGGTCTCATAAAATTATTTTATAACCATAATACAATGAAATAATCATTTATTGTAAAATTTTATGAAAATAAATTTCATTTAAATTACTAAATTAATCATAAAACTTTAATTAAATATATATGACTTATAAAAATACCAATACTTATATAATGACCACATTGTCACTTAAAATATTCCATTTTATTTTACATTCATTGGTGGGGTTTCTAATCATATGGCCATTTAACTATTAATAAGGGTCAAATTACTATTCATAAGGGAAACATTCCTATTCATAACGGTAGATTACTATTCACCCAAAAAATAAGTTTATCCTATCAGACTCCAAATAACTTACTGGTCGAAATTGTGTATGTCCTTTTTTCAAAATTCAAATAATAGACTTGGTAAAATTATATTTAACAAATAGTTTATTACTATATCCTTAAAAAATATTTATATAGAGACTCAATGTTTCTTGTATTTTAATTTATTTTAAAACCCTTGGGGGTTTATGGGTTTGGTAAAAGTTAAAGATCACCCTACATGTGACCCTCCCTGATCGACTTGGCATGTACTTTTGACATACATGGACACAGGTTGGAGTACATGGGCACAGATACGCCATATACTTTGACATAGACACGTCCTGAAATACAGAGACTAGTACATAGACAAGGATTTGGTGCATAGATATATCTAGGTGACACAAGCAGGGACATGTGTGTCTCTACATGTCATGTACCCATCCTATAGGCCGTGTATTTTGATATTACATTCCATGTGTGGCTTTCTACACAAGAATGTCTTAAGATAGATGGATACACCATGAACAACATAGGAAAATATGTATACTCCCAAAAAGTGTTATTGAGGCTCATAATTATCATATTTTGAACCAGTACAGGTTGAGTGTGTTCCCTTGGACATTTCCTCAAGGGTATGGTGCACCATAACATCCACATCACTAGATTGCAATCCCCTCTTGAGGTCGAGTCTCAAATAGAGTTATGGTACCCCTCTATGAGACACGAGTGAAATATTCTATCATCATTAATAAAGATTGTGGAATAAGTTTGACCTCCCCAAGTATAATTTAGATCCTCTATCCAGGTTTTCTTCATCAGTAGGGTTTTTGGAATCATTGGAATGTGATCCCCTACATAGCAGGATGAGACAGATTATGTTTGTGGTGTCCCCCAGCAGTTTTGGGCGTAACCCCCTCTCTGTGTATAATAGTCTTCACAAAATAGTAAATTATTGTTGGGAAGGTCCCAAATGAGATATACCTCTTCATCAAGTGTCTCTGATAATAGTGTGGCTTGTGGAGTGGGATCTCCTTTAAAGAGAATTTCTTCTAACAGAATCTTATGGTTGGTAGTTTGTTATGACTGACTGATAGAATAGTGTCTCTCCTAAGAATATCTATTTTATCTTTGTCTCTTTTGGTCTCATCTATAAATATATTATTATATCTTTTATTGACCTTACCATACTTGGTGATTTATGTTTTGTGTTTTCGGGGTGTCCTGCTGAGTATTGTTATACTCACCCCAGCACAGGATTTTCCCAGACATATTGTTTCTTCTGTAGATGGAGGGCCCTTAAGTGATGTCTTATGGGGACGTGGGAGGGTGGACCGTATGTGGATCTTGACCTACCGAGGTGTTTACTATGTGCATACTTTTGACTTAGTCCCCACCCATGGAGCATGTTGGACTCATTAATGTTTTAGTTGGACATGTGTACAGACCCTCTTTTTGGTGGGCCTGTATTTGGCCTAATTTACTTTTCATTTATGTCATATTGTACTCTAGTTGTGGGATCATAGATGTATGAATTCATTATTTCAATTATTTTACATTTTAATAGTGTATGGCTTAAATATTTGTGTGTGTGTAAAGGTATTTTAGGCTAATGCCATCAATTTTTTGAAATTTTTACTTGATACTAGTCACCATTCTCTAGCCTTTTGAAGGCAGGCATGGGGTAGTCAGGGAAAGAGACCCTCTTGGATAGTTCATGACAACTAAATTTATTATTTTATAAATAAAATGATATATTTAGAAGAGGTATATGATGGAATTAATTGAAAGGTATTTTGTAAGACAGTTATCTCTCCTTTAATAGGCCTCCTATATATCCACTTTTTATAACACATTAAATGTTTTTTAGTAATATAAGAACCCATACATCCTATATTGGGATGATAATAATAGTATTTGGTATGTTTTGGTTATGGTATGATGCTCTTATTGGTGTAAATAAAAGAAAAAGGGGTTCCCTTTTATAAGTGAAAGGAGGGGAACACTTGAAACTTCTTAAAAATTTAAATATTATAATGTCACTATCAATACCATTTCATCTGAATTTCCACATATATTCAATATAAAGTTGTTTTTGGTTGAAATTACATCAACAAATATACTTTATATTGGTTAATTTTTATTATTAATATTTATCTATTTGTTTAACCCCTCAGTTAATCTAATGTAACATTAACTGTTTTATTAAACTTTTAACTATTAAAGGGGTATAATTTTACATGTCAGAACACAATTGGATCATCAATATCCATGAAATGAAATTTTTTACCATTAATCATCATAATTTCCATCAATAATTATTTTAATGATATGTAAATAAACTAATAAAATATTATTTATCATAAAATATAATTAATTGTATTTTAACAACTTTTATTTAATTTTACATTAAGGGAAAAATGTAAAATATGGAATTTCACTCATACACTTTCAAACACCCGTGATATTTTATATTCTTATAAATAATTAATTTAATTAATTAAATCATCAATATTATATAGATTTTAACATTCTTCAAATCGCTTATCATATGTTTCTACTAATTAATTGAATATTTTTTGGGAGTTTCCTAAGATATAAGGTAATTATTTTGTAAATTTAATTTTAAAAAAAAATTACCATGGTAAAATAAATATAATTATTCTTTAAAAACAAATTTGAACTAACCATATCCAATTATTTGTATATTTCATAAATTTAGTGTTATAAAATTTAATAGAGTCAAAATTTAAAAATTTTATTATATAAAATAATATAAATGTCATTATCAATAGAAAATGGTACATAAATTTTATATATTTAAAATTATTATGAATATGGTCAAATTTATTACAGAAAATGAAAAAAATAATGATTTAAGTTGATTTTGAGACCTAATATCATTATTTTAACCATAAATAACCCTATTTACTTCTAAATTGGTATAAAAATTTACTATGGTTAAAATTATTATTGGTAAAAAAGGATACCTATTTACAAAATTTTGACATCCTAATTCAAAATATGGAATCCATTTTTCTATATCAATTCGTTATATGTTTTAGAAATCAATTTTGAATTAAAAGCCTAAATCACAAAAAGAAAATATAGATACTTGAAAAATATGTTTTTTATATTGAAATTAACATAGATAAAAATATATAATATTATTGATTAAAATATAATTAATTATATTTATATATATATATATAAATTATCATCTTTAATTTTAATAACAAATAAAAATTATGACACAATTTTTAAATTATAACCCTCTAACCCCAAAAACCCGGAGATAGTTCCTTACATTATTAAATTAGCATAGATTCATGTAAATTGTGTCCTAAAGGAATTTAAAATTTAGTAGTCTTGGTATAGTGGATACTTACATAATAATTTTATTAAAAAGTAACTAATTAATTATAGCATAATTATTTATAAATTTATACCATCTTGTGTATCCTTGTATATCATTCCTAGTACACTTCACAGAATCTTATGGAATGAAAACATAATAAGGTTGAGCTCAAATTATCAGTAAGGGTATGTAAAGAAGAATAATTAATGAATCAATGAGAACAAATTAATATGGAATTTTAATTAACTAAAAATACCTGGCATTTAAAAAACAATATAAGGAATAATAAATAAGGAAATTTATTTAACTAAAACACATTCCATTTAATCAATAAACAGATAATTAAATACATTCATATAATATTTCAAAGAAATAATCACTTTTATAATTATCATCACTAAATTCTTAAAAAAGTAAATGCTTAATTATTGGACATCATGTATTTTTGCACATGAACCACTACTGTCAAGACCATTCACTAGTGTTTTAATAATTTGTGTAATCCCCAATTATTTTATCCAAATTATTCTTCTCATTTGACTATATATTCATCTAGGGGATTTCTATACATTACCCTCACCCATTCTTGCATCCTAAGTATTTATTATATATCAAATAATCAGTTTAAGAAAGCTATTTTCAAGTGAAAGTGTCCCCCGACACATTGATAAATTTTATTTAAAATATTATAATGATATTGATGACATCATACATAAAAATAGTAGTAAACATACACCACACACAAGGATTTTAATGGTAAGTAAGGAATATATCTTGAATAAATAAAAAGTGAGGCGAGAAAACCCTTACCTTGTGTTTTTTTATGTGAATTTTTTTAGCCTAATGTATAATGGTTTTAAGAATGTTAATAACTAAATCCAAAATCATATTAATATTTATCATGTAAAATATTATCCTATTATAATATATTATTACATATTTTTAGTAATCTTTCATCATTATTTTTTTTTTTATTAATTTCATAGTTTCTCTAGTATGTTTTTACATGATTGATATTGTTCATATTACATAGATCATGATTTCCTCACATATTGAATGTAAAAAATTATGTAATTATCATATATATTTAGTATTTTTTATTATAAATAATCTATAATATTTGGAGATAGTAATGAAAGGAATCATTCATGGAGTTAGTAGGTTATATGTACTCATGAATGCAACTTTCATTACTTTTTCATATTTAAAACAATAAAAAGTAAATGATGTATATAATAATTATTGTAACATATATATTTCATATATATCACATATGTTTATTTAAATCATAATTAATAATTTCAATTCATAGAGTGAATGAATCAAATCTATTTTTGGAGGTTGTAGTCCACACTTCCACAAATGATGTTATTGTATTTATACAAAATCGATACCATAAGGGTATGTGTTATAAATGAATTATATAATAATAGATAAAGAATAAATATAATATATAAAATATATAAATATATTTTCCATCATAATTACCAACCATTAAAGGAAATATAGTAAATAATACAATCATTGTTTCATGAGGCAATACTTTCCCAAACACATATACAACATATTCATTCCCCATTAGATAAAATTTTGTGTAATTTTTGGTATAAACTTTATAATAATAAATCATCATTTTTATTAGTATAATAAGGTTATTATATAACCATACAATAATAATCAATGAAAGAGTGGGGAAAGAAATAAATCTAATGTGACTGTTGAAAAATGTTACCTCATTTTTGGGTAACTTCTTTTGGTTTATACGAAAGTAAATCATTGGTTGGATTTATGAAAAAATAATGTATTTGAGGATTAAGGTATGGAAGTGGTGAGATTATTTGTCCTTTTATTTTTTTTACTATAAGGTAAAAATTTGTGTGAGGATTTGATGGAGGATGTTCCCTTTTATAACTAAGGTGGGGTGTACATTTGTAAACTCAAAAACTATTAAAATATAATAATGATATTCTAGAGAAAAATACTTCCAAAAGAACTATATATAATATATTAACAACATTTCTACAATATATTATACCATTTGTGATTATTTAACTTTTTTTATTTTTAAACAATTTAATATGATAATAATTCAATAAGATATAATTATTGACAAATTTGATACTATTATTTTAATTTAATTTTATATACATTATGAAAAAGTGGTAATTATAATATAGTCCCTTAAAATATAAAAAATATATACTATAGATATATATTATATTAATTGTTCATATTAACTCATAAAAAATATATAAAAATTAATACTTTTAAATTTAATTATTTTATTTTCCTATTAATTAAATAAATATTATTTTATCACTGAAAATGTATTTAATGTAATTATATAATTTATAAAAATTCAAAATAATACATTTTTAATTAAACCAATTTCATTTACATCAATATAGATATTTAGTTTTATTAATATCATGATTTGTATTATATGTGAAAACAAAAAAGATATTAAATACAAAGAAACAGACATTGTTTTTAATTATCTATAACTTATGTAATAGATAATTAATTTTCATAGAAAATAATGAATTAAAAATAACCATTTATATCTTAATGTGATATGGGTATAATCATATTTATCCAATAATTTTTGGAAAAGTTTTTAATTTTTTTTAATCCATATATTTGTATTTTAACACTTATTTAACCAATTTAACTCTTATATTGATATCATGTATTTTATACATTAAGGGTTACTATAAAATCTAAAAATACCCTTAAATGAGTCATTTATAAAATTTCATGACATGTCGCAATTATTTTGATGAATTTTGGATTTGTAGAAATTTATATCATTTAATAATATATTATTTATTTTAAAATATCAGTCATGTTAATTTTGACACTATTCAATATTTAGTCATATTCAAAAATCAGAACAAATATATATATTAGAAAAAAGTCATATAAAACATTAATAACATGTAAATTTCATCAATAAATTTCTTTTATGATATTAACTCTGAAAAATTTTATTTATTTTAATATTTTTATTATCATTTATTTGATTCTTCTATTAATTAAGAATTATTTAATCATCATTGTGCAACTATTTAATTTAATTATCCCATTCCTAAAAATTATAAATATGTTATCAAGATTTTTTTAAATATTTTATTTTTCTACATACTATTTAATGTCAAAGATATCTTCTTAAAAACCATATATAAAAAAATCAATACTTATTAAAATCAAGGGATTGATATATTGAAATTACTTTAGAATAAAATACTATAAAATAATTATATTAATACAATTGGCTGCAAGAGGCCATAAAATTGGAAGAGTATTTATTTGGTCAAAAATAGATAATCCAATAAAATTAAGAAAACTGTTTGGTAATTTTATAATATTATTTCAACCACAAATACATAATTTATCCTTAATTATGGTAATTAAAATATTACTAAACTAACTATTCATATTCCCAAAAATAAAAGAAAATTATTTACATAATTTAGATATTATTATTCTAAATATATAATCTAATTTATAAAATTTAAAGAACAGAATTTGTAGTAATTAATTTCAAATTAATCTCATTGAAGAAACGAGAACACAAGTATTAAATGTAAAAATGTTCAATAGATTGAAATATTTTTACTTCAAATTTCAATTTCAATTTTATTTTAATTATTTTAATTACATTAAATGATAAATCATGATCTAATTATAATTTAAAAACACTCAGATATAAAATTTAACACTATATGAAAATTGGATGAAAATTTTGTTTTAAATTTAAATTCAATATTTTATCGCATTTCCTAAAAGGAAGATACTTATCAGAAAAATACCAAAATTTCAACGAAAGAAAAATTTTATATTAATATTTAAAAGTTATAGTTTATTTTTTTCAAATATAATATATAATATTAAAAACTTATATTTAAAATTGGTTTTACATTAAAAGGTGGTAAAATGGTTTTGTAAAAATATAGGTTTTTTGTGTAGTATTAGGGTTTTTCATATCTTATTTCTAAAAAAATATGTTGGATTAATTTAAAAAATATTTTATTTAATATCTAACATATATTTTTCATTAATATAATTCAATAATAAAAATGAACTTCAATTATTATAATAAAATGACTCTGTAAGCCTAAAAATTGTTCTTTATAAAAACATTTCTTATATATTTAGTCAGTTCCTATATTCATTTCAATTTTATTTGTAACAAATGAATTAAATAATATATTTTTACAAGTTATTGTATACAATTAATAACATCCAACTTAATGGCTAGTTTATATCTTGTTATATTAAATAATAATATTTTAACAATATATTGTTGTTCAGAAAAAACTCGGCCTTGCGTGTAACGCAATCCAACTTGTTTTTGTGTGTATTGTAGCATTATCTAGGGTTTTTGTATAATTAAATCCAATAAAAAATTAAATTTATTAAAAACTGGGAATACTGTAATGTCGTGGTGTGTTACATTCTTCACTCATTCTATAAATTATGTCCCCAAAATTTAAAATCCAGATAAGAAACTAGTGGTTTGACATTTGAAAACAAATTTGTTCAACTACCACATTGTAAAAATTATTAAATATACCTCTATGTTAAAATAATTAAAGGGTGTTATGATGTTCACAAGAGATAAAACATGTTAAGAGTCTATCTAAAAGAACATGGACACAGAAGACAAATCTAACCATCATGTTTTTATGAAGAGTGATAGAGAACGTGGTAAGTAGTATGTTAACAATACCAATAATATAAATATTCAATGATTTAAGGAACCACATGATTTATAAAAAATAGGGTATTGAGATAAATTTTTTGGTTTTAAGAACATTTTTATACACTGATATAATTCAATTACATAATATAAAAGTATATATGGAAGAATACGTCGTTGACAAATAGAGTTTCATAATTTAATGAATATACACCACAAAATCACCATTTTCTCTAAAAGATGTCCATTTATAATGAATTTTTCATGCATGAAATTTTCAAATCAACTTCTATAGATTAAAAGTTAAAAAAAAATTATAAAAATATATTCCCCCTGTCATTATACATTATCCAAAACCAAAATGTAATGGTTAAGATAAAGTAATTCCCAAAAGATAATCTCCAAAATTAAACAATAAAACCCAAATTTCATCATAATTCATTAATATAATAGTTATCCTTCCTAAAAAATATTCTTGACTAATATTGAAACCAAAAAAACTAAGTATTTTAATATATAGTCTTCCAAATAACATTAATCACTCCTAAATTCATATAACAACAATTTAATTTTTTAAATCACATAAAATACAAGATATTCTCACAAGTGGAAAAAAATTTAACACGTCAGTTTCTTTCACGTCGATTCTATATAACCGATGTAAAAATCTATAAAAAATGATATATCACATCGGTTATTGTATAACCGACTTGATAAATCGATGAGAATCGATTTTTACGTCGTTTATTTTATAACTGATGTAATAAATACTAATATTAGATTTATCTCGTCGATTTTTTAATAATGACATGATCTATCAAATCTCGGTGCTTAATCACGTCAGTTATCAAAAAAAACGACGTGAAAAAGTTCCATTTATCACATCGGTTATCAAAATAACCGATGTGATAAAGCGCCATTTATAACATCGGTTATAAAATAACCGACGTGATAAATTATTTTCTACGTCGGTTATTAAATAACAGATGTTATAAACATAAAAAAATAGTTTAGCAGGTTAGTTATTAAACAACAGACGTGATAAAGCTTTTAAATGATTTATCACATCCCGTATTTAGCCTTTTTTTTCTTCGATTGGGTGACCTGAGACTCGTCTCTCTCACACGTAAAACCAAGAAAGTATTCTTCAAAGTTTTTCCCTCTAGACTAAATTTTTCAAAATCATTCATCATCTTTATTATCATCATATCTATCTGGTCAACTCGCAACACTCAAGTAAGTCTCACATAGCTCGGTTTGAGTTTTTATTTATCGTGATGCCCTAAACTAATTTTTTGAGATGTTATATTTCAATCTTTGTTATTTTTATCATGGTAACTTTCATAGTGTTCATTTATACAATGATAAATTATTTTTTGGTAAAAAACCCATGGAAGTGATAACATGCACGTTTTGGATTTTTGTGTGTTCTATCTTGTGTTTCCGCATGTACTACGTGTGTTCAAGGGGGTGGGGGTGTCCAGGGGGTGGAGGCTATCCAAGGTTTGGGGTTTCCAGGGGATTTCACAATGGGTGGGTGTGGTGTACAGGGGTGTATGGGGGATGTCCAAGGGGTTTGGGGGTGTTTAAGGGGGTGGGGTGGTGTCCAGGAGGTTAGGGGGTTGTCCAAGGGGGTAGGGTGTCTAGGGGTGTTGTGTGGTGTTTAGGGGGGTAAGTTGGTTGTCCATGTGGGTAAGGGTTTCCAGGGGTGGGGGTTTCTAGGGTGTTTGTGCTATTTAGAGGGGTGGGGGGCTATCCAGGGGGTGGGGGATGTCTAGAGTGGTGGGGGTTATCCAGGGGGTGGGCCTGTCCAGAGTGTTGGGGGGTTGTCCTAGGGGTGGGGGTTGTCCAGAGGGGTGGGGGATATCAAAAGGGTTGGTGGGGTCTAGGGGTTTTACAGGGGGTCAGGGTGGTGTTCAGGGGGTGATGGGGGCTTTCCAATGGGGTAGGGGTGTCCAGGGGGTGGGGGTGGTGTCCATGGGGTGAGGGGGTTGTCCAGGTGGGTGGGGGTGTCCTGGGGGTGTCCAAGGGGGTAGGGGTGGGGTGGTGTCCATGGGTTTTGGGGTGTCCAGGGGTGGGAGTGGTGTCCAGGGGTGTTAATGGGATGTCCAATGGGGTATGGGGTGTCTAGGGGTGGGGGTGTCTAGCGGGTGGGGGTTGTCTAGAGGGGTTGGGGGATGTTTAGTGGTGGGGCTGTCCAAGGGGGTGTGGGTGCCCAGGGGTTGTTCAAGGGGGTTTGGTGGTGTTCAGGGGAGTGAGGGGGCTTTCCAAGGGGGTGGGGTGTCTAGGGGTTGGGTTGTCTAGGGGTGAGGGGGCTATCCAGGGGGTGTCCAAGGGGGTAGGGGTGGGGGTGGTGTCTGCTAGGGTGGGGTGTCTAGGGGGTGGGGGTGGTTTACAGGGGTGAGTGGGTTGTCAAGGGGGTATAGGGTGTCCAGGGGGTGGGGGTGTCGAGGGGGTAGGGTTACTATCCAGAGGGGTGGGGGGCTATCCAGGGGGTGGGGGTTGTCCAAGTGGGGGTGGTGTCCAGGGGGTGTCCAAGGGTGTAGGGGTGGTGTCCCGGGGGCTGAGGGGGCTTTTCATGGGGGTGGGGGCGTCCAAGGGGTGGGGGTGGTGTTCAGGGGGGTGAGGTGGTTATCCAAGTGGGTGGGGGTGTCCAGGGGGTAGGGTGGCTATCTAGAGGGGTTGAGGATTTGTCTAGGGGTGGGGGATTTTGAGGGGGTGGTACTATCCCAGGGGTGTACAAGGGGTTCGGGGTGGAGTCCAGGGGTGTTTAGGGGGCTTTCCAAGGGGGTGGGGCTATCCAGAGGGGTTGGGGGCTATCCAAGGGGGTGGTGGTGTCCAGGGGGTGTCCAAGGGTGTGGGGTGGTGTCCAGGGGGAGTGAGGGTGCTTTCCAAGGGGGTGGGGGTTTCTAGGGGGTAATGGGTATGTCCAGGGGTGGGGGTGTCTAGGGGGTGTGTGGGTGTCCAAGGGGGTGTCCAATGGGGCAGGGGTGGGTGTGGTGTCCAGGGGAGGTTTGAGGTATTTCCAAGGGGGTAGTGGTGTCCAGGGGTGGTGTTGGTGTCCAGGGGGGAGGGGGTTGTCCAGTTGGAGGACATCCAGAGGGTTGTCCAAGTGGGTGAGCGGTGGGTGGTGGTTTCTAGGGGGTTGGGGTGTCTAGGGTGGTGGGGGTGGTGTCCAGGGGGTGAGTGTGTTTTCCAAGGTGTAGGCGGTATCTAGGGGTGGGGGTTTCTAGGGGTGGGGTGTCCAAAGAGGGTGGGGGTGATTTTTAGTGGGTGGGGGTTTCTAGGTGGTGCATCCTAACCGTGCGTAGTGACCGAGTTCTTTAAAAATGTATATTTTTTCATTTCCCCTATCAAATTTTAACACCAAAACGCCTCTTTCTCTCTCATTTGGAACATGAAACCCTACGAGTATCCTTCACAACAAGTGTTTGATTAAACAAATGGGTGGACCTTATAAGCAGTTTATGATTTCCAAATGATGTTGTGACTTTTCAAATGTGTTTGAAATATTTCATGGAATCCTAAATGGTGTGTTTGGATACATTTGAAAATGTTTTTCTTTTAAAAGAATGTGTGTTTCCAGGTTGGCACTTTTAGAAAGTGGGTTTTCTTTGGAAAGAACTCCTTAGAATGCGTCTCTTACATTATAATTACTTAAACTAATGGGATTTTCCTTAGTATGGGACTTCCATTGTGTGTTGATGGCCCTAAGGAAAGGGGACTTCGTTAGAGTGGTGTTCTGGGGTGGTTCTTGTGGGTGGGTGGATTATGTGTGCCTTGTGCTTATTTTTTTATATGGTTGACTATTTGATACTCCTTGGATCACCCCCATTTTAGAAATAACATGGTAACCTAGAATTGGTAGTGTATTATTCAATAATTCTTGCAGCATTAGTTTAAAATTATGCTCTAGCTAATTGACCCTTGGTATAAACACGCTCTACATTGGGGATAGTTCCCCTTGTGAGTTAGGGTTTTTTGATTTCATTAAGAATTCAAAAAAGTATGGATTAGGTTACACTATGTTGTATATTTTCCCCTAAGATCCTAGGTATTACCATGTACTCTGGAACTTGATTATTCATGGAGGATAATCTAGGTTCCTCATCTGGTATGGTTACTTGAATACTGATATCCCATTTCCCTAATTATGTCACAATTGATTATGCTCCCTAATTGTGGGGTGTCTCTTTGATAAAATTGAATGCTTGGTTTTAAATGTTTTCATGAATCTTATTTTTAGAAAAACTATGTTAATTTACCTGTATTTCAAACTAGCAGCAAATGAATCTTTTATTTAAATAAAATGCATATGGACAGCCCCTACCCCCTAGATACTCCCTACCCCCTGGACACCCTGGACAGCCCCTACTCCTGTGGACAGCCCCTACCCCCTTTGATATCCCCCACCACCCCCTAAACAATCCCCTACCCCCTTAGACACCCCTAGGTATATATATATCTCAACGGTTTCATTGAAACCGTTGGAATATTTTAACTCTAGGTAGTCTATTCCAACAGTTACTATAGAATTGTTTGTATAGGGCTATTGCAACGACCATCATGCCAACGGTGTGTGAAACCGTTGGGGTATTCTATACCTATTTTTTCAGGGGTTATCCAAATTATTTCAAATCGTTATGATATGTGTAATTTTCAGTAGTGAATTTATAAATATTTTAATATTTACACTTCGTATTTCTTTTTTATGGAAGGGTGAATTAGTTATACAGTTGCACCAGGATGTATTCTTTGTGTACCATAAGAATAAAGGATCCAAGATGAATTTAAAACTATTATATCTAACTATATTTTCCTTTTAAAATCATTTTCATGCATATTTTTTTCAAATACGTATAGATTTGTTTTATATTTCAAAATTGTTTTACATTCAAATTATGATATTTTTCATATAAATATATATTTGTCTTATCTTAACAAGATGTATAATTTTGATATTTTTTATAGGTAATAATTATTTTAAGTTGGATTATGGCACATCAAATGAGTAATTAATATGAGGAAGGTGTTGATGCCTTTTTTGGAATTTTCTAAATGAAATTTTCCAAGTAGTGACATTTTTTTCAATGCCTAAAATGTTTGAATATGAAGACATTTAAAAGTATAGAGATCATAGGTAATCTGATTTTTCCTGATTTTAATCCAAGTTACATCCTTTGGATTTGGCATGGTGAAACTGTATAGAATGTCAGATCTTCTGATGATGATGATTTGAAAGATGGTATCTCTAATGTAATTGAAGAAATGATTTGTGATATTGCAGAAGAAAAAATTGAGATAGAACCAACAATTGCCCCTCTATACGGTGATGCTGAAAAACCATTGTATCTAGGTGGTATGAATTTTACGGTTTTGTAAGAAGTGTTAAGATTGATTAACCAGAAATAAAAAGATAGATGGAGTGATAGAAGTTTTAAAGAGATGCTACAATTTTTGAAAGATATTCTTCCAAAAGACAATGATCTTCCGGATTTACATTATAAGGCCCAGAAAATAATATGCCTGATGGGATTGGGGTACAAGAAAATATGTGCATTTCCTAGGAAAGAATATAAATTTTTGTCATAGTGTCCTAAAATTGGGACATCACGTTATAAGTTAAATGAAAAATCATTGTTTGATGTATATATTTCAAAGATCCCTTCCAAGTTATTATGGTATCTTCTTATAATTCATCGTTGGAAATGTTAATTTGATAATTCACATGATGCGAAAAGGTTAATATGGCATGCTGATGAGTGGATATATGATGGAAAAATATGTTATCTATCTGATTTTCCACAATGGATGAAAATTGATGAGCAGTATCCAACATTTGGAAATGAAATTAGATATCTCGTACAAGGGTTGTGCACAGATGTAATGAATCTAAACTGAACCATCAGTAGCACACATAGTTCATGGCCTATTTTATTGTTAATTTACAACCTCTATTTTGAATTCTGTATTAAGAGAAAATATATCATGTTGAGTATAATTATCTCAGGTCCGAAGAAACCTGGAAATGATATCGATGTTTTCTTACCACCATTGATCGATGATTTGAAACTTTTATGGGAGGATGGTATTATGGTGTATGATTCTTATGAAATAGAATATTTTCAACATCATGTGCTGATTATGTTCACAATAAATGAATTCCCATCATATGTAAATTTTTCTAGATACAGTTTTAAGGGGCATAATGCATGTCCAATTTTCAAACAACAGACTTCATATTGTCAATCGCATGATGGGAGGGAAACAGTGTATGTGGTTCATAGAAAGTTTTTGCTATGGATTACTCTTATATAAGACTAAAAAAGGCATTCTATGGAACAAAATAATTTGATATTGCTTCAAAACCTTTGTCCCTTGATGAGTATTTTGAGAGGGTGGAAAATCATGATGTGACATTGGGAAAGACCCCTGAAATATGGTAATGATAGACATACTTGGAAGAAAATGTCTATTTTTTTGAGCTACCATATTGGAGATATTAGGAATTGAAACCTAATATTGATGTCATGCACGTGGAGAAAAATATTTGTGATAGTTTTATTAGAGCATTTTTAGATATTAAAGGAAATACAAAAGATGTTTTGAATTAAATATTAGACTTACTATCAATGGGAATATGTTTGGATTTTTCTCCCGGTCCTAATGGAAGACGAACATTTCTTCCCCCTACTTGTCATACATTATCCAAGAGGGATAAAATTATCTTTATTCAGTGTCTTAATGATATCATATTTCCTCAAGGTTATTCTTCAAATGTAAAAAATTTTGTATCTTTGAAGTATTTGAAGTGGATGGGTATGAAATCTCATGATTTTCATGTCATGATGCAACAACTTATACAAGTTTAATTGCGTGGAATATTTCCCATACATGTTAGAAAGACTATAATAAAGTTTTGTAATTTTTTCAATTCAATTTGTTTCAAGGTGATTGATGTGAATGCCTCGAACATTTTGGAAAAGGATGCAATTTTTATACTTTTTCAATTAGAAATGTATTTTCTTCTATGTTTTTTCCATATAATGATGCATTTAATGATCCATATGGTTCGAGAAAAATAGATTTTTGGACCTGTATATCATCGTTGGATGTATCCTTTTAAAATTTAAATGAAAATATTGAAGGTGTATGTTAAGAATCCCTATCGACCTGAAGCCTCTATTATTGAAAAGAATATTTCTGAGGAGGTTGCAGAGTTTTCTATGAGCTACATGGTTGTGGCAGAGCACATAGGTTTGCCTCCATCTCACCATGAATGAGTTAATAATGAGGGAAAGGAGATTAATGGCTTGAAATTCAAATCGTTTTCAACTGAACAGATGAAGAAGTTTGAATTATACATCATGAATAACATAGTTGATGCTCAATTGTATATCACATTGTATATTAATGAGTTGAAACCATGTCATCATAAGTAGAAAGAAATTTGGATTTTGAATGATCACAAAAAAACATTTTTTTCATGGTTTAAAAAGACCTTTCTTGGTAGATCATATGTATCAGATACATTAAGATGGTTAGTGGGTGGTCCATGTTTAAATGTGATAACATATTCCGGTTATGACATTAATGGCAATACATTTCATATGAATTCTCAGGAAAATATAATTGTAGTTCAGAATAGTTGTGTTTTAGTGTTTTCATAAGAAATAAATTTTTCATGTTCTAAAAACAACAACCCAATTTCTGAATCAACTTCATATTATGGAGTTATTGAAGAAATATCGGAGATTTATTACTTTAAAATTAATGTTCTTATTAGTAACTGCAAATGGTTTATTGGTAACAACAGTTTCAGACATGATGAATTCAGAATGATAGTTTTTAATCTAAGGAGATTATAAGACACGACATATTCTTTTATAATGCTAACACATGAAAAACAAATTCCATATGTATTTGATCAATCAGATATGTAGTGGACAAGTTTTTTAAAAGGGAAAAAAATATTTTGGTGAGGATTAACTTTATGAAGATTTTGATTTATGTGAGATCCTTACTTCCATGTAAATTTTATCAGAACATAATGATGAGCATGTAGAAGATATGGTTTGTGCCATAAGGAATGATCATGACGAAGGAATTTGGGTAAAAATCCATTTGTACATTCATGATATTACAGGTAACATATGTTTATTTCTTGTTAACATTTATTATTTTCATAAAATGTTATATATTGTAATGTTTTTCATTATTATAACGTGTATTAAAACAAATAAGTAGAAATTTTCATATATTTTAATTTTTTTAGTTTAGTTTATCATGTTTATCATTACATAAATTATATTTCTAATATTTTTGTTGAATGAAAATTACATTACCATGTTTACCATGTTTACCATGTTTACCATGTCTACCATGTCTACCATGTTTACCATGTTTACCATGTTTACCATTTTTTCCATTTTTTACCATTGTTTACCTTTACGTAACTTATATATTTTTTGATTTTTTTTTTTGAATTACAATTACACTACCATGTTTACCATGTTTACCATTGTTGAACATGATTACCATATTAACCATGTTTACTATTATGTAACGTAGTTCAATTTTCCATTTTCTGTTTACATTTGTATTGTAGCATTTGAATTTGTATATTTATGAACTAATATTTCCTTTTTTATTAGAATGATAATGCTATATCAATCATTTTATCAACCACATGATTCTGAAGATAAGCATAATGATCATACCTCTGGGGAAGAACATTCACATATCCTCTTGATGTTCCCCAATCTTCCTCATGGGCTCCCATAATGACAAAGAAGAGTTCAAGAGTTGGTAAATGTGGGTGCACACATTTACCAAAATTATCACTTTCTCCTATGTAGGACCATAGGATACTCATTGATTTTGATGGGATTGATATTCCAAGAGGTCTAAATGAAAATTATTTTAATAGTTTTTTATCAACTCAGGGTAAAATGAAAGTAATCATTTTGAATGATGATTAGAGAAGTGTGGAAAAAGCAATAATATCTCAGTTGTGGGAGATGATTTTGAAAATATCTTCTACTTTTTTCCCTATTATTTAAATGTTTCTAGTATAATATTTTTTACCTCTTCTTTATTAGATGACATTTTATATTCTTGAAACTGGAGGAGTCAAGAATAAATGATTATCGATTGCTACAAGGAGATGGATGGATTTCAAATCAACCCTCGCATCTGCTTTCATTTATGGTCATATGAGTCATGAAAATATGTGTCATATGTATCCTTTAATAGATGAAGAGACATGGACGCCGTTTGATTAAAGTATAATAAAAGATTTATTTGATGCAAGTGAAATGTAAAAATTTATAATCATTATTATATAAATGATATTATTAATGTTTTGTTAATGATTCCATATTTTTAATTTATAGAAAACGAGGACATCTCATCAGTACATCCAATATAAATAGGTATACCCTCATAGTTTATCAGAGGGAGGGTATAAATTGTTGGAAGAAAAAATGATGGCAGAAAATTTACAAAATATGAGAGTTGTGTCTTCAATATCTGGAGAGTTTTCCCATACATCCCCTACATATTGACGTGAAAAATAGAAAAGAGATCGAATGATAAAAAAGGGGAAATATCTTTTTGAAGATTTGAGAATCGTAGCTAAGAGGATTATAAGATATTTATTTTATTTATTTGAGTTTACTATATTCTTTATATAATTTGAATCAATAATGAAATGTTAAAATAATTAATACATGATTCTTTTGAGGAGAAGAGCTCACAGGGGGTATTTACAGCTACTAGAAGTCAAGATATTTTATCTGCATCATTGGGAAAGCCTGAACACCCTTGTCATGTATGAGGATATCTGATGGGTGTATTGGTAAGAAAAGTAACGCCATGTTCTTCAACATCTTCTGTTGAGGGTGTTAATAAAAAAATAGAATCCTTGGGGGTGAAGTTCATAATATTAATGCGACGATTCCTGAACAGATTTGAGCTTTGGAATAGTATATGTTTATAGACATGAGAAGAAAATTTCATACTGTAGTTCCCACTCCACCACCTCCCTATAGACCCCATTATCTATCCTCCACCTACGCCAGTATCTCCTAATCCCCCACCTCGGCCTACAGATTTCATTTTTTATCCTACTCCTTCGCTGCATCTTCTTACTTATTGTGAGTTATATATCGATGATCATCAACATGATATAGTTGCATATGGGATGGTATATTATATAAGGGACACAGTTCATCATCAACAATTAGATTTAGAGCATCATAGGGTAACTATACAGGATATTATAGATAGATCATCTCTAGTACCTTTACCTATAGATGAGGTGATGACAGTTGGACATAGTATCAGCCATTTGTTAATTTTGTCATCCAGGATTCTGTGACACATTACCATAGAGGTATGTATGTTATATCTTCTATTTTATTTTTTTATTAATTTTGTTTTAACAATTGAAAACAAAAATAATATTCTATTTGTTTTTACAAGGATACGTCAAAGGTAAAGAAATATTGTATAGACAACAACAATGTCATATGGCTATGACATCAGATACAGATTCTAGTAGTCTTGACAAATTATCAAAATATACAAATTTTTTGGCGGATCATTATGAGTTTCCAATGGAAGCTGATGTTTGAGGATGTGCAATAAATGTGGGGATTCTGAAAAATGATATCTTCGATCTTATTACTAGAGATAAGATGGGAATTAACATGGTGAAAATTTTCTACATGTCAGTCTTAACACCTTTTCCATGTGTTATATTTATTAAAAATGTATACTTATGATTCTTTCGTATTAGGTATCTTTATAAAACTTGTGAGAAGAATGACCGGAAAGATGTATATAGATTCATGGACTCGAATTGGATTTCCCCTGAGGCACATGCATTGGATGAGTAACAAATAATGATTTAAATTGCGGAACGTTTTGAACATTATATAATCACACAGTATTGGATGATGCCTTTTTGTGAGAGGTATGAAACATGTCTATGGCAGAGAGTTCATTATCTTTTAACAAAAAAACCACTAACCTTAAATATTATTTTACCAGTGATCATTTTATGTTAGGTGTTTTTTTACAAGTGATAAAACACTTTATTGGATATGTTCTGTCCATGGTTATGTGCGGGAAATTTTTAAAAATATTTTGGAAAAGTAAGTTTCAGTTTCTTAATAGTTTTATATATTATATTGAATTTTAAATTTATCAAATTAGTTTTATTTTCTGAAATGGGATGGGACTACATTCGAAAAAAAAATTAAAAGGAGTGCCATGATCAAATATGTAAAAGTAAAGGTAAATATCCATTTATAATTTTTACTTTTTGATGTATTACATAAAAATAATATTTGGAATTTACACTCATTTAAAAGAATTTTCATGAACAACAAGGCGTCATCTAATTCAGATATTATATATTAAGATTTATGTATGAAATAATTACAACTAGAACACTTGTGCACTTTGACCTGTAAAGGTTTCCTTTTAAACATTACCATAATATTTCATATGATTTGTTCATTATACATGTTAACTATTATAATTTTACTTTGTATCCATTTGATGACCCTCAACCCTATAGTGCTCATGATTTTAATCACTTACATATGAAATAGTAAAATTAATTTATAGGTTTAATTAGAATTTTTTTGTAGTGTAAAATGTAATTTTGAATATTGTCATCATAATGGTGTATTTGGTAGAAGTTTCGGTTGGATTTAGGTTTTTTAGTTGAAAATGTATGTTTTGAATGTTATATATCTGAATGTTTTATTTTTGTTTACTTATTTTCTTGGTCTAGTTCTGATGGTTTTTTTGTATGGATTCTAGTCTTGGGGGGTTTCAGGGGTGTGGGGGGTGTCCAGTGTGGTGCGGGTTTCCATGGGTGTGGGAGGGCTATCTAGTGGGGTGGGGGTGTCCAGGGTGTTCATGGGGGTGGGATGGTGTCCATGAGGGTGGGAGGGCTGTCCAAGGGAGTGGGGGCTGTCCATGGAGTGTCCAGGGGTGTGGGGGGTTTCCAATGGGGTGGGGGGTTTCCAGGGGTGTGGGAGGGCTGTCGAGTGGGGTGTGGGTGTCTAGGGTGCCCATGGGGGTCGGAGGGTGTCCAGGAGGGTGGGAGGGTTTTCCAAGGGAGTGGGGGTTGTCCAGGAGGGTGGGGGGCTATCCAGGGGGTGTATAGGGGTGTGGGGGTGTCTAGGGGTGGGGGGTTTCTAGGGGTGTGGGAGTTCTATCTAGTGGGGTGGGGGTGTCTTGGGTGTCCATGTGGTTTGGGTGTCCAGGAGGGTGGGCGGAAAATCTAGGATGGTGGGGGCTATCCAGGACGCGGTGGCTATCCAGGGGGATTCTAGGGGTGTGGGGGTGTCCAGTGGGGTGGAAGAGGGTGGTTCTAGGGGTGTGGGAGGGATATCCTGTGGGGTGGTGGTGTACAGGGTTTCCATGTGGGTGGGAGGGTGTCCAAGAGGGTGGGAGGGCTTTCTAGGAGAGTGGGGGGGTATCTAGGAGGGGTGGGGGTGTCCAGGGTGTGTCCAAGGGTGTGGTGGGTATTTAGTGGGGTAGGGGGTTTCTAGGGGTGTGAGAGGGTTGTACGGTGGGGTGGGGGTGTCTAGGGTGTCCATGGAAGTGGGAAGGGGTCCAGGAGGGTGTGAGGCATGTCTAGGGGGAGTGGGGGCTATCCCGGAGGGTGGGTGCTATCCAGGGGGTGTCCATGGGTGTGGGGGTGTCCAGTGGGTGGGGGGATTCTGGGAGTGTGGGAGGGTTGTCACGTGGGGTGGGGGTGTCCAGGTTTCCATGGGGTGGGGGTGTCTAGTAGGGTGGACGGGTTGTCCAGGGGGGTGGGGACTGTCTAGGAGGGTGGGGGATGTCCAATGGGTTTCCTGGGGTGTAGGGGATTTGCAGTGGGGTGGGGTGGGGGGGGGGGTTCCAAGGGTGTGGGAGGGTTCTATAGTGGGGTGGGGGTGTCTTGGGATTCCATGGGGTTGGGAGGGTGTCCAGTAGGGTGGAATTGCTATCTAGGAGAGTGGGGGTCTGTCTAGGGGGTGTCCAAGGGTGAGGGGGTGTCCAGTGTGGTTGGGGGGGTTCCAGGGGTGTGTGTGTCTTGTCCAGTGGGGTGGGAGTGTCCAGGGTGTCCATGGGGGTGGTAGGGTGTCCTTGAGGGTGGGAGGGATGTCCAGGGGAGTGGGGGGTTATCCAAGAGGGTGGGGACTATCCAGGGGGTGTGGGGGTGTCTAGGGGGTGTGGGTTTCCAGGGGTGCGGGACGGATCTCAAGTGGGTGGGGGGTGTCCATGGTTTCCAGGAGTATGGATGGACTATCAAGAGGGGTGGGGGCTGTCCAGGAGGGTAGGGGGATGTCCAGGGGGTGTCCAGTGGTGTGGGGGTGTCCAGTGGGGTGGGGGATTTCTTGGACTCTGGGAGGGCTGTCAAGTGGGGTGGGGGTGTCTAGGGTGTCTATAGGGGTGGGAGGGTGTCCAAAAGGGTGGGAGGGCTGTCCAGGTGATTTGAGGCTATCTAAGAGGGGTGGGGTCTGTACATGGGGTATCTATGGGTTTGGGGGTGTCCAGTGGGGTGGGGGTCTAGGGGTGTTGGAGGGTTGTCCAATGTGGTGGGGTTTCTATGGTGTCCATGGGGGTGGAAGGGTGTCCAAGATGGTGGGAGGGCTATCCAGGGGAGGGGCTATCAAGTAGGGTGGGGGATATCCAAGGGGTGTCCAGGTGTGTGGGGGTGTCCAGTGGGGTGGGGGGGTTCAGGGGTGTGGGAGGGATGTATAGTGGTGTGGGATGTCATGGGTGTTCATGGGGGAGATAGGGTGTCTACGAAAGTGGTAGGGCTATTTAGGGGAGTGGGGGGATTCCCAGGAGGGTGGGGGTAGTCCAAGGGGTGTTCAGGGGGAGGGGGTGTCTAGGGGTGGGGGTTTCCAGTGGTGTGAGAGGGTTGTCCAGTGGGTTGAGGGTGTCTAGGGTGTCCCTGGGGGTATGGGTGTCTCGGAGGGTGGGTTGGTTGTCTAAGGGGTGGGGGTTATCCATGAGGGTGGGGGTTGTCCAGGGGTATGGGGGTGTCCAGTGGGGTGGGGTTTCCAGGGGTGTGGGAGGTTTTCCAGTGGGGTGGGGTGTCTAGGGTGTCCATGGTGATGGGAGGGTGTCTAGGAGGGGGGTTGTCCAGGGTATTGGGGGCTATCCAGGGGGTGTCTAGTGGTGTGGGGTGTCTAGGGGGTCCATGGTGGTGGGAGGGTGTCCAGGATGGTGGGACGGTTTTCCAGGTTAGTGGGGGTTGTCCAGGAGGGTGGGGGTGTCCAGAGGTGTGGGGCTTGTCTAGGGGGGTGGGGGTTTCTGGTGTGTGGGAGGGTTGTCCAGTGGGGTGGGGGTGAGCAGGGTTTCTATGGTGGTGGGGGTGTCTCGGAGGGTGGGCGGGCTGTCCAGGGGGTGGGGACTATCAAGGAGGGTGGGAGTTGTCCAGGGTGCGTCTAGTGGTGGGGGTTTTTAGGGGGGAGGGTGTTTCTAGGGGTGTGGGGGGTTGTCCAGTGGGGTGGGGGTGTCTTGGGTGTCCATGGGGTTGCGAGGGTGTCCAAAAGGGTGGTAGGTCTGTCCAAGGGAGTGGGGATATTTCAGAGGGTGGGGTATGTCCAAGGGGTGGGGGCTATCTAGGATGGTGGGGAGTTGTCCAGTGGGTGTCCATGGTGTGGGGGTGTCCAGTGGGGTGGGGGTTTCTATGGGTGTGGGGGGTTGTCTAGTAGGGTGGGGGTGTCCATGGTTTTCATGGGGGTGGGAGGGATGTCCAGGGGAGTGGGGGTGTCCGGGGAGTCCATGGTGGTGGGAGGGTGTCCAAGAGGGTGGGCGATGTCCAAGAGGGTGGGGGCTTTCTAGGGGTGTGTGGGTTTCCGGTGGGGGGGTTCCATGGGTGTGGGAGGGCTGTCCAGTGGGGTGGGATGGTATTTTTCTTGTTTTGGTATGGTTTTGGTCTGTTTTTGGTCTTTTTAAAGTACTCTTTTGCATGACGTAGTTGTGGTTGAATGGTTTTATTAACAAAAAATTGTTTTTATGTCGGTTATATTATAACTGAGGTAAAAAATACATGTTTATGCGTTTTAATGTCAGTTATTCGAAAACCAACGTAACAAATGCATGGGAATAGGTTTTTATGTCAGATATTTCATAATCAATGTAATAAATGGAATGAAATAGGTTTTTACGTCAGTTATTTGATAACAAGCATAGTATATATGTTTTTAAATTAGTTATTATTTAACAAACATGTAAGATTGTTTGCATACTAGTTGATAACGTCGGTTATGAACATAACCGACATGATAAACTTTTTGGAGGTGTAGTTTATTACGTCGGTTATTCTATAACAGTCGTGAAAAATTATATACCATATTTTTTTAAAACTACTATAATAATTCAGGACATTGAATCATTTTCCACATCAGTTTTTGATGAACCGATGTGAAAAACAGCTCATATTTTTGTTTTTTCACATTGGTTTTAAAATAACTGTCATAAAAAATGTTTATAACATCTCCTGTAATAACGTTAGCCAAAATCTAATGTAGAAAATAAAAAATAACCATTTGTAAAAAATATTTTCTCCACTAGTTTTTAACTATTCTATAAATTACCTGATTTATTGTATGTTTTTATTAAAATCATATATTATTACAAAATATAATTAATCTTTTACTTCTCAAATAAAATCTCATCGTATTCTATTTAATTAGATTATATAATGTTCCTGATATAGTGAACATCTTCTAAAATTACATTAATCATTAATCACTAAATCTTTTTTCATTACCAAGTTAGTATATTTGATAAAAAATGTACCTAAAATGAAAATAACATTTTTTTCATTAGATATTTTAGTTAAAAAATGTCTTTTCAACCAGGACTTCACATAGTTTAGTGTTAAGTGTTGCACTCATCTCACTATTCACTTGTGGGTTTAAACATCGTGGCCTTTTTAGATGTGATATGTTATCACCTGACATACTTGTTGTCCTTTATACAATAAATTATTAATATAACTTCCAAATTAAATATAACAAACATCCTCGAAAAAATGTTAATCACTATATTTCCTTTTAACTAAGGTTTCCAATAAAACCCCAATATATAAAAACGTCATTAGTTTTATTTCAACATACATCCGTATTTGGTTTAAGGATTATCCAAGATAATTAATTGAAAATTTATATTAAAATCTTTTATAATGGTTTTTAAATTATATGTGAATTACCCAAAAAATATCCCCCTTCAGTGTCAAACCAGGTGCGCAGAACCATGTACACTTTTAATATCATGATATTGATATACTACTAGAAAAACTAAATTATCCCTATATAACATAAATAATATAATATTCTTTTGTACATATCCTTAAATTCTATATTATGGTTATGTTCCATAATTTACCTTTTCTAAATCTATTTTCCAATTTTTCTACTAAACATTATCTGATAAAAATGGTACTAGACCGAACCTAGAACCACATATTTGTCACCTTACATTGTAACATTGGCATAAATATCAGAAAATAACCTTCCAAATGACTGAAGAGTTTTCTAGTCTTGGTAAACTAGATATATACATAATTCATGTATTACAAAGTAACACAATAATTAAAAGATAATTTTATTATAACTTTATCAATGCTAGATTATCCTTTCACATTCATAGTACACTTCAAAGAATCCCATGGAATGAAAAAATAATACGAGTGAGCTTAAGTTCTTAGTAAGGGTATGTAAAGTTGAAGTAATAATGAATCAATGAGAACAAATCTATATGGAAATGTCAATAACTAATAAAAAATTTCATTAAAATAAATTCATAAGGAATAATCATTATTGAAAGGTATATAAATGAATCACATGTCATTTAATAAATAAATATAGAATTAAATTCACCCCTAAATTATTTCAATAAAATAATCTCATATATAATAATAACAATAATGGAATTCTAAATAAAGAAAACACTTAATTACTAGACTTCGGGTATTTGGAAGATGAACCACTATTGTCAAAACTATTCAAAAGGGAGTTTAATAATTTGGGTTAAAAACCAATTATTTTTCCTTCATTTTCTATCTCATGAAACTACCAATTCATTAATGGTTTTGAACATATGTTCCCCACCCAATCTTGAATCGATAGCATTAATTATATATTAAATAATCAATTTAAATAAGATATTTTCAAATCAAGGTTTCTTATACCACTTTGATACATTTGAATACAATAAGTATATTTAGATTCATGATATGATACATAAAATTATCATTATACATACACTAAACACAAGGAAATTAGTGATGAATAAGGAATATATCTCACAGAAGTAAAAAATGAGTAGAGAAAACCCATACCTTGCATTCTTTTTGTGTGAATGTCATTTAGGATCATTTATAATGGTTTTATGAATGTTATTCACTCAATATAGAATTATATTAATATTTATGAAATCAAATATGGTCTACTTATAATATCTTATTACTAGTTTGTTATCAGTCATTAGTTATTTTCTTATTTTGGGTGTTAATTTCTTAGTTTCTTGAGTATGTTTCGACTTATTATTTATTGTTACTATTACATAGATCATGACTTCTTCATATACATAATGTAAACCATGATTTAATTATCAAATATATTTTTTATATATTTATATATAATAACCCATGATACCCGCAGATAGGAATGAAATGCACCATTCATTTAGATGGTAGGTCGTATGTATGTGTGAACGCTACTTTTATATCATTTTCGTAGTTAAAATAATGAAAATAAATTTTTTATATCATAGACATAGTATATTATATATGTCATATATATCAAATATTTTAATTCAAATCATATTTAATATTTTTCATATATATAGTGAACGAATCACATCACTTTGGGGGGGGCAATATTCCAAACTTCCACAAATGATGTTATCGTATTTATAAAAAATTGAAAGCATAAGAGAATGTTTTATAAAATAATTAAAAAATAATAAAAACATATAAAATATAACAAATAACATATATAAATATTTTTTCTATCGTAATTATCAACCATGAAAGGTGTTAAAGGAAGAATCTATCAGTCATTATTTTACGCGGTGGTTGTTCACCATACAAATAAATAGTATGTTCGTTACCCATTAGATGAAAGTGGGTTAAAGTTTAGGTAAAAACCATAGATTAATAAAATATAAGTATATTAAGGATACATATTTTATTATATATGAATTTAATATTAATAAATTAAGTAATTGGGAAAGTAATAAATCTAAATCCATTGTGGAAGAATGTTACCACGTTTTCAGGTAAATAATTTTGGTTTATAACAAAATACATTGATGGATATGTGACCAAAGAGATTATTCAAGGATGAGAGGATTAATATTAAGGCCTTATTTTTTCTAGTTTTGGATGATCTAGAAGGCTCAATGTTGTGTGAGGAAGTGAGGGAGGATGTTCCCCTTCATAATTGAGGTGAGGGTCACTTTTGGAAACTCATAAACTATAAAAATATAATAATTCTATTTAAGTTTCAAATACATCAAAATGGCCTATAAATTAATATGTTATGACATATTTTATAGTATCATATCCCATTTTTTATTATTAAAAATTTGGGTAATTTAATAACAATTTAATAATATATTCATTAAATAAAATATCATTACTTCAAATATGATACTATTCATTTTATTTTATTATAAATACATCCATATGTAGTGAGAATTCGAATATAATGCTTTAAAACACCTCTAATATATCATATAGATATATGAAATTAATTGTAGACATTAAATCATCATAAATATATCAAAATTAATATTTTTAAATTCAATAGCATTTTCTTTCTATCAATTAAATAAATATCTTTTTAGTATTGAAATTGCATTTAGATTTTTTATATAATTTCTAAAAAAATTAATATAATTTCATTAATATAAAAATAGATATTTAGTTTCATTCATATCAGGATTTTTTCCAAATGTGAATACATAAAAGATATTAAATACAAAGTGTCATGGCTCGTCCCGAGGGGCACATGTCGTGACTACCCCAAGCCCGCATTCCATAGGCCAGGGGTTGGCGACTAACATCGGAAAGGAATTTCCCTATAATGGGAAGGAATTTCCTATAAACATGTACACACACAGATAGGGAACACTATGAGAAATAAAAACCCAATGGAAGAAGTAAGGTAAAACAACAACTAAAAACTGCCACTGAGTGTAATAGTAAATACTGAAAGTGATGGGGCCAGAATACAAGCCTAAATAAAATTGAAATACAACAAAAAGAGAAAATAACTCTTGAGTTCATCTTCTAAGGATCCCACATGAAGGGTAGTTACAGCTCATCACTACGGCTCTCCACGTCAACTGGTAACCTCCGTACACCGCCTTCCAACCACCTTTGAGCTCCGTCTATCCCTGACACCTCATGAATCAATCAAGATGTCTATCATATGGGCAAGAAACAACAAGGTGTGGGTGAAGAACGTGCATGGGTGACTATAAAAATACTCAGTAGGGACCCCAAGACTTCCTGAAGGTTTCCCAGAATTCCATAAAGGAAAATCACAAAGCATGATCTCAATCACAATGCACAAAAAAAGACTCATCTAAAACTAGGTATAACTTAAGTATAGAAATAAAGACGATTATTCATAAGTATATATCATATTATACTGTTAAGAGGCACTGTTTTTGACCCACACATGATCGATATGTACTAACCCCTACAAAACCCACATAGGATCGATATGAGAAAATTCACACAGAATCGTTGGGTGCTGATTCACACAAAATCATTGGGTGCTTATTCCCAAAAAATAGCTTGGGGATGATTCACATAGAATACTTCAGTGTTTATTCAAATATAATCCCTTGGTATGGATTCACAAATAATTGTTGGGTACTGATTTACACAGAATATCTGGGTGTTGATTTAAACATAATCGCTAAGTGTTGATTCACACAGTATCGCTTGGTGATGATTCACACAGAATTACTCAGTGTCGATTCACATGGAATCGATGGGTGATGATTCACACATTATCGCTTGGTGAAGATTCACACAAAATTTTTGGGTTATTATTCACACAGAATCGCTTGGTTCTGATTCACACAAAATCACTTGGTGTTGATTCGCACATAATCTCTTGGTGTTGATTCACATAAAATCAAGGGGTTCAAATTCACACAGAATCCCTCGGTGCTTAATCACATAGAATCACTAGGTTCTGATTCAAACAGAGTCGCTAATTTCTAATTCACACATAATCATTGGGTGTTGATTCAGATAGAATCATTTGGTGATGCTTCACAAAGAATATCTCTTCATTCTTCACGTCTCAGCCATCCACATGATTCCCGCTCATAGTACGCTTATTTCTTGGAGAAACTGCTCCTAAATCCATTAGTAGTATTTTAAACTATATTAAGTATCATTTAGATGTTTCCAAAATATGTGTCATGTCTTAAGGGTTCCAACCCAACAGACGATGCGTCAACCAGATGCCTGATCTATAGGTTATTGGTATTTTAGTATCGAGGGCCCGGTTGGATTAAGGTTCAATCCAACCTAGCCATACATCAACATTATCCAAAACTCACATGGTTTATCTCAAAAGGACTTCCTTTCTCCAAGGATCCCAGCACCATAGATGGTTCATCAAACGGACATCCAGTTTTAAAGATACAACCTTTTTAGTGTATCTAGGCCCGAGAGGGTTCGGGTCTGGCCCGACTTGGTCAAAACAACCCTGCCTGACTCAGCCTAATTCAACCTGAACCGGCCCATCAGGGTTTGAACCGGCCTAGGCTAACCGGTTTGGGTTGGGCTGCAGAGGGCTCGGCCTGCTGGGTCATGGACCATCTTGGCATGCCGGCTGGGGCGACTAATGCATGGGTCACGCAGTCTACCTCTTGAATGGATCAAAGATCTGTTCGGATCATTACATAGCAGTGCCGGGTGGTGTCGCCTCTTCACCCATGGGGCCCATAAGGAGTAGGTCCCCTCCTTTTTCATGTCTTTGTAGTTGTGACATGCTCACCGCGACATGCAACGGCATACCACCTCCTACCTCTACGGTTGGCCGAGAGCAGGCCACCTGTCCGTGCACTGAGGCACTGAGCGGCGCCACCTCCTTTCATGGACAGTGAGCATCATCCACCGCCTTCTTCTTTCGGATTCGGTCGTCAGCGCCACTGCATTAGTTCCGCACAGTTGGGAAATCCATGGTCCACCGGGGTGGGATCCGGTGGTTCATTCATCCATCCGGACGTGCCTACGGGCCTCCTGGGATTTCGTCGTCTTTGCATTCCTCCTGGTTTCTTCTTTTCATGTAGTTGGGAATTTGTCCCCAAATGAGCGTATCATGAACAAAGTATCGGAGGGTCTAGCCTTTTTCATTTGGCCCACCCCCTTCGTGTTATAATTATAAAAAGTGGGATATTATTCAATTCATCAAAGATAATCATTAATAAAATATACCCCTACAAATCCACCAAAACAACCAACCAAAAATTCAAGAATGAGGAAAAGAATCTTGGGAATTATTTGATTTAAATATCAACCCCTACTTGATGACGTTGGGTTCTGTTGTGGAAGAAGAAGAAGAAGAAGGTATGTTTATGTAGTCTTTCATCTCCCGTCGACCTCTAGATCTATTCCTCAGTATGCGTCATCAAAACTTCATTCTTCTTTGGAGGTAGATGTTGCATGAACTTCGTTAGGAGTTCTCCCATGCGTTCCCAAAACCACCAAAAATGATTTAATTAATTAATAGGAAAACCTCCCATGTTGTTTCATTATTATGATTCATTAATGAATCATAATCAGTGATCCTAATTAACCACAAGCGTTGCAGTTACACAACAAGATATTTAAGTCAATAAATGATCCACATTTATTACTCGACATTTCACTATGGTCCTATCATTCACTTGTCAATTGTTTGCAAAAAGTATAGAATAACACATTTTTTATTTTATTATTTTTTACCAAAAGTCTGAAAAATTAAAGTTTATGTCCGACTTTTTCCAAACATAGTTAAGCTTCCCTTAAGTGAATCATGGCTCTATGAATTCAATGGTGCCATCAGATTTCAATTCCCTTATGTACTCTCAGATTTTCAATCGGAGTTAAAGTTTTGATGTTATGGATTCAACAAATAAATAATTGTCACTTAATTATTTTATTTATGTCCAAAAACTAACTTCCACTGATGGAGTGCATAGGCCAATTTTAGTTTCCACCTAATGAAAGAATAACCTCAAGAGTTCAGCAGTGGTCTTAAATTTTTTATCTGAGTCACCTCTCATGAGTTATAAGAATTTTAAAAATAAAATAATTTTTATTTAATTATTCTATTTTTCAGTACTTCTATTTTTTGGGTTTTATCATTGGAGTCCTACACCGACTAAACATTGTCATCCCTAGGGTAAACCTTCCATCCTAAACGCAATGTTGCCCTAATATTTTCTAACTCGAGCACTCGTTTAAGAGTTATTCCCCTTATTCAATAAAACCACTCACCTGTGATATTTAAAACTTAACATTTTTTAATGGATCATTCTTGGATCTCCTGGACTAGAAATCATGTACCATCAGATTTCGGGGTCTTGAAATAACTAAATATAAATAAAAACATGTATATGGAAATTATGAGAAATTATATTCTCCACAACTTAGGGCTTTGCATCCATGAAATCCAAATCAATGGTAAATCAAACAAATAAGGGTATTGAGTATGAATCTGAGCATCCCGCTCCCATGGGATCTTCTGGAGTTTCCCTATGTTGCTACCAAAATCGAACTAGAGGGATCAACCATACATGAAGGACTCACTCCTATTGATCTTCTATCTTCACTGGTAACTAATTAAAATTTTCCCCGTCATCAATGTCCAACTCGCCCAAGTCGATAACGTATGATGGATCATGCACGAATCTCCTCAGCTGTGACACATGGAAAAAATTATGCACTCGGAGCATCTTTGGGGGAAGAGCAAGGTGGTATTCCACCTCACCAGCTCTGATGAGAATCTGGAAAGTTCTTGTGAACCTCGAAGATATCTTACCTCCCCGGCCAAATTTCGACATTCCTTGTCAGGGTGAGACCCATAGGAAGACATAATATCCTTCCTCTAACTCCAAGGGTCTTCATCTTCTATCAGTATACAACTTTTTCCTACTCTGTGTAGTATTAATCTACTATTGTATTGACTGAACCATCTCCATGGTAGCCTGTACCAACTCAGGACTCATAAGTGTTGACTACCCTGGGTCTATTCAACATAGAGGTGACCTGCAAGGTCGCCCATACATGGCCTCAAATAGTTCCATGCCAATGGTGGAGTGATAAAATATGTTTTATGCAAACTCCACCAGTGTTAGGTGGTCCTCCCAACTATAACCAAAATCCAGGACACATGTACGAAGCATTTCCTCCATGGCCTGTATGGTCTACATCGTCTGACCATCTGTTTGGTGGTCAAAGTTGTGGTCAAATCTGCAAGAACCTGATTCTCAGCTATCACTTACCGAAAAGTGTGGCATTGTGATATGAACATCGCCATTTATTTCTTCATCCCTGCACACTAGTAATGATGTTGGGGATCCCGATACATCTTCACCAAACCTAGATGTATCATCGAAGGGACTCTGTGGAACTCCCACAACACCTCCTCTCATAGCGTCACTTGTACCATAGCGTGTCCTCTAAAGAGGATGGTGTTCACCCTACAATCATAAAATCCATCCGGATCCCATCTTGAGGATATCTGAGCACATTGGGCCTCGCAGTAAATGTCACCAAGTTGTGCCTCCCTGACTCGCTGAAAGAGTGGGAGAGTAACTGTCACAAACTGGAGGTAAGCTGCTTCATCACTCTCCATGAAAGATGACTACAATGTGGCTAGGTGATTTGTTGCCTCACTTAGAAACTATTGACCATCCCTCCTGCTGAGTACATCTTCCACCATGTTCCCCTTCATAGGTGTATATACTATCTCAACGTCAAAGTTCTAGAGAAACACTAGTCATCGTCGTTGTCTCAGGTTTAGGTCACTAGTGTAGAATACATTTTTTAAATTGGTTATTTTTTATTTTTTACATCGGCTTTTGGCCAACGTTATTACAAGAGATGTTATAAATATTGTTTTTTACGGTGATTATTTTAAAACCGACATAATAATCAATAATCCAAAGCGTTATTCATGTCATTTCATCAAAAACCGACATGAAAAATTCTTTGGAGTCGTGATTTATTATGGTGGTCTTTAAATAATCGATGTGGTAATAACCGATGTGTTAATAACTGATGTTATAAGATAGATTGCCAAGCATTTTTTACATATATTAAATAATAACTGACGTGAAATCATATATACTATGTCGGTTGTTAAATAACCGATGCAAAAAAAAGCTATTTCATTCTATTTATTATGTCGGTTATCAAATAACCAATGTCAAAACCTATTTTTATTCCATTTATTATATCATTTAGGAAATAACAAACGTAAAAAACCATTCCTATGCATTTGTTACGTCGTTTTTCAAATAAATTATGTTAAAACCCATAAACATTCATTTTTATGTCGGTTATAAAATAACCGATGTTATAAATAAATTTGTTTTAATAAAACAATTCTATCACAACTATTCCCTGTAAAAGAAAACCGAAAAAAAACGAAAAACAGAACAAAACCAGACCAAAACCATCCCACCCCACTGGATAGCCCTCCCACACCCCTGACCCCCCCCCCTTTGGACACCCCCCCACACCCTTGGAAATCCCCCCCCCCACACACACACTCTCTCTCTCTCTCCTAGACAACCCCCACACTCTTAGACAACCTACCACCCCCCCCCTTTGCGCCCACTCCCCTAGACAACCCTCCCACCCCCATGGACTCCCTGGACACCCCCAGCCCACTTGACGTCCCTCCCACACCCCTGTAAACCCCACACCTCACTGGATACACCCCCCCCCCCACACCCACACACACCCCTAGACAACTGTCCCACCCTCCTAGACACCCTTCAACCCCCATTGACACCCTAGACAACCCCACCCCACTAGACAACACTCCCACAACCCTAGAACCCCCCCCCCCTCCACCCCACTAGACACCCCCCACACCCTAGATTACCCCCAAGACAGCCCCACCCCTCCTAGACAGCCCCCACTCCCCTAGAGAGTCCTCCCAACCTCTTGGAAACTATCCAACCCTCATGGACACCCTAACCCCCCCCCCCACCCCCCCCCCCACCCCACTAAACATCCCTCCCACACCCCTGGAAACCTCCCCACCACACCCCACTGGACACCCCCCCCCCCCCCGTCACCCCTGGACACCCCTGGGAGAGCCCCCCCTAGAGATCCCTCCCACACTCTTGAACACCCTCTACCCCCATGGACCCCCCCCCCCTCCACTGGACAACCCTCCCACACCCCTAGACCCCCCCCCCCCCCCACTAGACACCCACAGACCCCTAGATACCCCTTGGACAGTCCACCCCACTCCTATGGATAGCCCTCCCACCCTCCTGGACACCCTCCCACCCCCATAGACACTCTGGACACCCCCCGCCCCACTAGAAATCCCTCCCAAACCCCTGGAAACCCCGCTCCCCTGGAGAACCCTTGGACAGCCCCCCCCCCCTCCCACACCCTCTTGGACACCCTCCCACCCCCATGGACACCCCGTACACCCCCACCCCACTAGAAAAACCTCTCACACTACTGTAACACCCCCCCCCCCCCACACACACACACACACCCCACTAGGAAGCCCCCGACACCCCTCAATACCCATGGACAACCCCCACCCCCACCCCCCCCCCCCCCCACCACCACCACCCTCCTACACAGCCTGCACTCCCCTGTACCACCCTCCTAGACACCATCCCACCCCCATGGACACCCGGACACCCCCACCCCACCCTACTTGACACCCCCCTGACTCCCCTAGATAACCCTCCCCCCCCCACCCTCTTGGAAATCCCCCCAACCTCTTGGACGCACTCCAACACCCATGGAAATCCTTTACACCCCCCCCCCACCCCCACCCCTCCGGTACAGCCCCCCACTCCCCTGGATAGCCCTCCCACCCTCCTGGACACCCTCCCACCCCAATGGACACCCTGGACACCCCCACCCCACTTGATAGTCGTCCCACACCCATGGAAACCTCTCTACCCTACTGGACAGCCCCCCCCCCACCCACCCACCCTCTTGGATAGCCCCCACACCCATAGGTAGCCCTACAACCCTCTTGGACATCCCCCACCCCATGGTCACCCCAAACACCCCCACCCCACCCCGCGAGACAACCCTCCACACACCCCTAGATTCCCCATGGACACCCCCCCCCCACCCGTCCTAGACAGCACCTCACTCCCCTGAACATCCCTCCCACACTCCTTGACACCCTCCCACCCCCATGGGCACCCTTGACACCCACACCCACGGGACATCCCACACCCGCACACCCCTAGAACCCCCCCACCCCTCTTAGATAGCCCCCCACTATCCTGGACACCCTTTCACCACCAGAGACACCCCAGACAACCCCACCCCACTAGAAAACTCTCTCACACCCCTAGAATCCCCCCCCCCCACACCCCTAGATACCCCTGGAAAGAACCACCCCCCTCCTAGAGATCCCCCACACCCCTGAACTCACCCCCCCCCCCACCCCCACCCTCCTGTACATCCCCCAACCCTCCTAGACAACCTCCCCCCCCCCACTCCCCTGGACAGCCGTCCAACCCCCATGGACTCCCTGGTCACCCCCACCACACTGGACAGCCCTCCCACAGCCGTGGAAACCCCACACCCCACTAGACACCCCCACCCCTGGACAACCCTCCCACACTTCTAGACTCCTGCCCACCCCAATTGACAACCTAGACACCCCACCCCACTGAAAAACACTCCCACAACCCTAGAAACCACCCCACCCCACTGGACACCCCCCCCCCACCCACACACCCTAGGATACCCCTAGACATCTGTCATACCTCTTGGATAAACACCCACTCCCTTGGATAGTCCTCCCAACCTTCTGGACACTATTGAACCTCATGGAAACCCCCCCCCCCATCCCACACCCCTGAACCCCCCCCCCCCACACCCACCCACCCCACTAGACACCCCCCCACCCACACAGACACCGCTAGACACCCCTCAGATAGCCCCCCCCCCCCCCCCCAGAGAGCCATTCCACCCTCATGGACACCCTCCACCCTCATGGACACCCCAAACACCCCCCCCCCCCCCCTCCCATAATTGGACACCCCCACACCCCTAAATACCCCCTAGACAGTCCACCCAACTACCCTGGACATCCCTCCCACCCTCCGGGACACCCTCCCTCCACCATAGACACCCTGGAAACCCCCACCCCACTGGAAATCCCTCCCATACTCTTGGAAACCCCCCACCCCACTGGACACCCTCACACCCTTGGAAACTTCCTAGATATCCCCCCCCCCCTCTGGACACCCTCCCACCCCTATAGACACCCCGAACACCCCCACCCCAGTGGACAAACCTCCCACACCCCTATAACCCCCCCCCCCCCCCACCTAATGGACATCCCCCACTCCCCTGGACCACCCTCCTACCCTCCTAGACACCCTCCCACCCCCATGGACACCCTGGACACCCCCACCCCACTGAACATCCCTCAAACACCCCTGAACCCCCCCCCCCCCCCCACACAACCCACCCCACTGGAAACCTCCCACCTTTGGACTCACCCTGGATATCCCCCACACTCCTAGAAATCCCCCCACCCTCATAGACACCCTCCCACCCCCATGGAAACCCTTTACACCCCCCCCCCCCCCCACTGGACAACCCTCCCACACCCTTGGAACCCCCCCCCCCCCCACCCACCCACCCACCCACCTCCCAACCCCTCCGTGATAGCCCCCCACTCCCCTAGAGATCCCTCCCCCCTCATGGACACTCTCCCACCCCATGGAAACCCTGGACACCCCCATCCCACTCGACAGCCCTCCCACACACCTAGAAACCACCCCACCACACTGGACAGCCCCCACCCCCCCCCCCCCCCCACCCTCTTGGAAAACCCTCACCCCCCTGGGCAGCCCTCCCACCCTCCTATACACCCTCCCACCCCCATGGACACACCCACCCCACCCCCCTGGATAACCCTCCCACACCCCTTGAAACCCATCACCCAACTGAACACACCCCACAACCATAGATACCCCCTGGACACCCCCCCACACCCCAACCCTCCTGGACAACACCCCACTCTTCAGGACAGTCGTCCCACCCTCCTCGACACCTCCCACCCCCATGGACACCCTGGACACCCTCTACCCACTAGACTTCCCCAACCCCAAACCCCTAGAACCCCCCCCCCCCACCACACCACACCCCACACCATTGGACAAACCACCCACCCCTAGACACCTCCTGTACAGCCCCCCCCCCCCCACCACCACCCCCCCTCTATCCTGAACACCCTCCCACACCCATGGACACCCCGGACACCCCCCATCCCACTAGAAACCCCTCTCACACACCTGGAATCCCCCCCCCCCCCCACTGGACACCCCCACACCCCTAGATAACCCCTAGAAAGCACCACCCTCCCCCCTTCTGGATAGCCCCCCACTCCCCTATACAGTCCTCCCACCCTCTTGGACACCCTCCCACCACCAAAGACACCCCCACCACTCTGCATAGCCCTCCCACACCCCTATAACCCCCCCCCACTAGACCCCCACCCCTAGTCAGCCCCCAACCTCTTAGACAGCCCCCACCCTCTTAGGCACCCTCCCACCCCCATAGACACCCTAGACACCCCCCCCCCCATTTGAAAACCCTCCCACACCACTGGAACCCCCCCCTCCACTGGACACCCCCACACCCCTTGATATCCTCTGGATACCCCCCAACCCCTCCTAGATAGCCCCCACCCCTTCTGGACAACCCCAACCCCTCCTGTACATCCCCCCACTCCACTGGACAGCCCTCCCACCCTTATAGACACCCTCCAACCCCCATGGACACCCTGGACACATCCACCACATTGGACTTCCCTCCCACACCCCAGGACCCCCCCCCCCCCCACACACACACACACACACCTCTGGACACCCCCTGGATAGCCCCCACCCTCCTGGACACCCACCACCCCCTGGATAGGCCGCTCACCCTTCTGGAAACCCCCACCCCAATGGACACCCTAGACACCCCCATCCCACTGAATAGCCCTCCCACACCCCTAGAAACCCCCACCCACTAGACACCCCACCCCCTGGACACCCCCTAGATATCCCCCCCCCCCACTCCCCTGGACAACCCTTCCACCCTTCTAGACACCCTCTCACCCCCATGGAAAACCTGGAACCCCCCCCCCCACACACACACACACCCTTGGACATTTCTTAGACATCCCTCCACTCTCGTGGATAGACCTCCGACCCTCCTAGACATCCTCCCACCCCCAAGGACACCCTGGACACCCCCCCCCCCACTCCCCTGGACATCCCTCACACCCTCCTGGACACCATCCCACCCCCATGGACACCCTAGACACCCCACCCCAACCCCACATCACTGGGCAACCCTCTCACACCCTTGAAGCCCCCCCCCCCACCCCGCTGGACACCCCACACAGCTGTGGATACACCCTGGAGAGTCGTCCAACCCTCCTAGATAGCCCCCACTTTTGTGGACATCTCTCCCACCCTCTTTTACATCCCATCACTCCCATGGACACCCCAACCCAATGAACTTCCCTCCCACACCACTAAACCCCCCCCCCCCCCCACCCCCCCACTGGACCCCCCCACCCCCACACACACACACACCCCTACACAGCCCCTGGACATCCCACAACCCTCATTGACATTCCTCACCCCCTGGATAGCCTTCTCACCCTCATGGACACCCTCCCACCCCCATGGACACCCTGGACACCCCCATCCCACTGTACAACCCTCCCACACCCCTATAAGCCCCCTCCCCCTACCCCACGTGACACCCACCACACCCCTGGAGACCCCCCCTAAACACCCCCATCCCTCCTGGACACCCCCACTCCCATGAACATCCCTACCACCCTCATGGACACCATCCCGGTCCCATAGACACCCTCGACACCCTATCCCCACTTGATAGCCCCCCCCCCCCCACCCCTTGACACCCCCTAGACCCCCTGCCCCTACCCTCATGGACACCCCCGCCCTCCTGAAAACCCTCCCAACCCTATGGACACCCCGGACACCCCCCCCCCACCCCCACCCCACTGGACAACCCTCCCACACCCCAACCCCCCACCCCCACACTGGACAACCCCCACACCCCTACATACCCCATGGATAGCCCCCCCCCCACCCCACCACCACCACCCTTCCTGGATAGCCCCCACTCCCCTGCACAACCCTCCCACCCTCCTGGAGTCCCTCCGATTCCCATGGACACCCTAGACACCCCCCCACCACCACACTAGATAGCCCTCCCACACCCCTGAACCCCCCCCCCCCCCCACAGCACTAGAAACCCCCCACAACCCTGGAAACCCTCCCCCAAGACCAGAATCCTTACTAGAAAAACCATCAAAACTAGACCAAAACAAGAAGTATACCAAAATTAAACATTAACATATATAACATTCAAAACTTACAATGTCTACTAAAAAACTAATTCCAACAAAAATGACTACCAAATACACAATTATCATGAGAGTATTCAAAATTACATTTTACAATATAAACAAACTAAAATCCAAACCTGTAAAATAATTTGAACATTTCACTTGTAAGTGTTTGAAATCAAGAGCACTATAGGGTTGAGGGTCATCAAATAGCTAAAATGTAAAAGGATATTAGCTAATGTGTATAATGAATAAATTAAATGAAATATTACGGCAAAGTTTAAAAGGAAATATTACTAGGTAAAAGTGATCAAGCATTTCACTTGTAATTATTTCATACATAAATCTTAAAATATAATATCTGAATTCAATGACACATTGTTTTTCATGACGATTCTTATTAAATTAGTGTAAATAAAAAAAATATTATTTTTATGTAAAACATTAAAATTTAAAAATTATAAATGTATATTTACCTTTACTTTTACATATTTGATCTTGACACTCCTTTTCTTTGTGTTTTTTCAAAAGTAGACCCATCCCCTGTTAGAAAATAATACGAATGGGATAAATTTAAAATTCATTATAATATGTAAAACTATTAAAAAATTTAAACATTCTTTTCCAACATACTCTTAAAACATTCCCACACATCTTCATGGACAGAGCATATCCAATAATGTGTTTTCTCCCTTGGGAAAAAAACATTGACATCCAATGATCACTGATAAAAGATAATTTAATGTTAGAGGGTTTTTATGATAAAAGATAAATAACTCTTTTCTAGAGATCTGTTTCGTACCTCTCACAAAAAGGAATCATCCAACACTGTGTGATTATATTCTGTTCAAATCATTCTACAATATAAAGCATTCTTTGCTCCTCATCCAATGCATGTGCTTTAGTGGAAATCAAATATGGCTCCATGCATCCATATACATTTGTCCGCTCATTATTCTCACATATGTTATAGAGATACCTAATAAAAATATACATAAGTATACATTTTTATTAAATATAACATAGGGAAATGGTGTTAAGATTTACATGGAAAAAACTAACCATGTTGATGCCCAACATATCTCCAGAAACATGCTCCATGATATGATTTTTCAGAATCCCCACATTTATTGCTCGTCCACAAACTTGAGCTTCCATTGGAAACTCATTATGATCTGCAAATAAATTTTAATATCTTGAAAGTCTGTCAAGACTAATAGAATATGTATCAGATGTCATTTCCATTTTTATTTGATGTTGTCTATACAGTATTTATTTACCTTTTATGTATTCTAGGAAAAATAAATAGAAAAATATATTAGTTTTTAAATTTTTAAAAAATATTAATAAAAAATAAATTAGAAGATATAACATACATACCTCTATTGTAATGATTCCCATAAGTCTGGATAACCAAATTAAAAAATGGTTGATACAATTTACAATTTTTGTCACCTCTTTTGTAGGTAATGGTACTCGAGCTGATCTATCTATAATATCTTGTACAGTGACCCTATGATGATCTACCTCTAACTGTTGATGATGAACTGTATCTCCTATACAATATACCAGCCCATATGCAACTATATAATGTTGAAGATCATCAACATACAACTCGCAATATGTAGGAAGCTGCAGAAGAGGAGTAGGATATTAAATAGGGTCTGCAGGCTAAGGTGGGGGTGGGAGCTACTGGTGAAGGTGGAGGATAAATAATGAGGTATGTAGGGGAAGTTGGAGGAGTGGGAGCTATAGTCTGAAATTTTCTTTGTATGTCAATAAACATATACTATACCGACACCCTAATCTTTTCCTCCATGTTCGCATTAATATTATTAAATTTATCCTCCAAGGATTCTATTGTTTTTATAAAAACCCTCAACAGAAGAAGTTGAAGAACGTGGAAACTCTTTTCTTACCGATACACCTGTTAGATATCCACGTACACGACTAGGATATTCGGGATTTGCCAATGCTACAGATAAAATATCTTGCCTCTGATATGCTGTAAATTCCCCCTATGTGATCTTCTACACAATATAATTTTGTATTAATTAATTGAATATTTGTTTAATGATTCAAATTATATATATAATATAGTTAACTTAAATAAATAAAGTAAATATATTATAATCCTCTTAGCTACTATTCTCTAATCTTCCAAAATATATTTCCCCTTTTCTCCCATTAGAGGTCTCTTAAATTTTTATGTCTAGATAGAGGGGATGGAGGGGAAACCTCTCCAGAGCTAGAAGACTCATCTCTCAGTTTTTGTAATTTTTTCACCGTCATTTTTGCTTTCAATAATCAATACCCTCCCTGAGATAAACTATGAGGGTAAACATTTTTGGATTTTATCTCTTGATGATATGTCCTTGTTTTCTATAAATTAAGAATAAAAAATCATTAAAAAAACATTAATAAGATCATTTATATAAGAAAGATTATAAAAGTTTTCATTTCCCTTACCAAAAATGAATATTTTATTCTACTTTCAACAAGTTGTGTCCATGTATCATCATCTATGAAAGGATATATATGACATGGATTTTCATGACTTATATGAACAAAAATGAAATTGGATGTGAGGGTTCATTTAAAATGCATTCATCTCCTAGTAGCCATCGATAAGTATTTCTTCCTGACTCCACCAGTGTCATAAATATCAAATGTCATCTAATAAAGAAAAGGTATAACATATACTAGAAACATTTAAAGAATTGGAAAATAATAGCAAAAGATCATAACAAAATCATCTCCAACAACTGAGATATTATCGCTTTGTCCACACTTCTCCAATCATCATACAAAATGCTTACTTTTCTATTACTCTGATTTGATACAAAACTCTTAAAATACTTGTAATTTATACCACTAGGAATATCATTCTCATCAAACTCACTGAGTATCCTCTGGTTTTGCATATAAGCAAGTGATAATTTTGGTAAACGTGTGCACCCAAATTTACTAACTCTCATACTCTTCTTTGTCATTATGGGAGACCATGAGGAAGATTGGAGAACCTCAAGAGGAGAATGTGAATTGTCTTACCTAGAGGTATGATCATTATGCTCATCTTCAGAATCATGTGGTAGATCAACAGATTGATCTTTCATTATCCTTCAAATCAAAAAAAAATTAGTAAACAAATATACAAAATCAAATAGAACAATACTAATGTAAACACAAAATGTAAAATAGAACTATGTTACACAATAGTAAACATGGTTAATATGGTAAACATTTTATACATTGGTAAACATGGTGAAAATGGTAGTGAAATTTTCATTCAACAAAGTCAATAAATATATAAGTTGCATAAAGGTAAACTATGGTAAACTATGGTAAACCTAGTAAACATGGTAAACATGGTAAACATGGTAAAGTAATTTTCATTTCACAAAAATAATAGATATATAATTTATGTAATGGTAAACATGATAAAATAAACTAAACAAAATTAAAATGAACAAAAGTTTCTACTTATTTACTTTAATATGCGTTTTAATAAAGGAAAAAATTAAAATATCTAACATTTTATGAAAATAATAAATGTAAACAAGAAATAAACATATGTAACCTAAATGATTAAGAATGTACAAATGTATTGTTTCCCCAAATTCTTTTGTCATGATCATTCCTTATAGAACAAGACATGTCTTCAAGATGCTCATTATGAAATTATACTAATGTTTCCATTGAATTAGAGATCTCACATAAATCAGCATCTTTATCAATTTTATCTTCACCATCATATTATTATTTCCCTTGTAAAACAAAAGACCACTCCATATCTAACTGATCAACTACATAGAAAATCTATTTTCATGTGTTTCCATTATAAAATAATCATTTGTGTCTTCCAATTTATTCAGATTAACAACTTTCATTCCAAATTCATCATGTATGACACTGTTGTAACTGATAAACCATTTGAAGTTTAAAACATGAACATTAATTTTAAAGTAACCAACCTCCCATATTTCTTCAATTACTCTGTAATATGCGGTTGATGTATAAATTGGGTTTTTTCTTTAGAACTCGAAAAATTCTTTGCTTATGCAAACACCAATACACCAGTATTCTAAACTACAATTTTGTTGTCATGATCTATCATATGAAATGTATATCCATTAATTCCATAACCGGAATATGTTATCACATTTAAACATAGACCACCCACAAACCATCTTAATGTTTCGGATACATATGATATATCAAGCAAGGTCTTTTTAAACCATGACAAAAAAATTTGTTGTTCTCATTCAAAATACACATTTCTTTATTCATTGGATGAATTTGTTTTAACTCATTAATATTAAATGTGATATACAATTGATTATCTGCTATGTTAATAATGATTTATAATTCTAACTTCTTTATCTATTTAGCTGACAACTATTTGACTTTCAAGACAAAAATACCCTTTCCCTCATTATTAACTCGTTCATGGTGAGATGGAGTCAAACAAATGTGATCTTCTGCAGCCAAGTAGATCATAAAAAAATCTGCAACCTCCTCAGAAATATTATTTTCAATAATGGATCTTTCAAGTCGATATGGATTCATAACACACCCCTTCAATATTTTCATATATCATTCAGAAGGACAAATTCAATGAATATATACAAGTATACAAAGCATTATTTTTTGAACTATATGAATCATTAAATTCACCATTGTATCAAAAATAGATGGAGGAAAATATACTTCCAGTTAACAAAGTATAGAAATTGCATCCTTTTCGAAAATTTTCAAGTCATTTACATCAATCACCTTATTAAAAATTAAATTGAAAATATAACACAACTTCATTATAGTCTTTCTAACACAGATGGGAAATATTCCACTCAATGAAATTCGCAGAAGTTGTTGCCTCATGATGTGACAATCATGATATTTCATACATATCAACATAAAATACTTCAAAGAGACAAAAAAATTTACATTTGAAGAATAATCATGAGGCACTTTGATATCCTGAAGACACTAAAAAAAGTTAATTTTCTCTATCTTGGATAATTTATGACAATCCAGGGGAAGAATTTTTCATCTTCTATTAGGAGTGGGAGCTAACTCCTAACGTATTCCCATTGACAGTAAGTAAAATCTTGCATTCAACCCATCTTTTTTCCTTTCCTTTAATATTTATAAATTTTACAATAGAAATTTCACAGATATTCTTCTCCACATCAATGAGATCCATATGATGTTTCACTTCATGATATCTCCAATATGGTACCTCATAAAATATTGACCATTTCTTCCAAATATTCGTATCATTAGAAAATTTCTATTTCTTTCCCAATTCCACATCAAGGTTTTCCACCCTCTCAAAATACTAATCAGGGGATAATGGTTTTGGAGAAATATCAAATTCTTGTGAGCCATTTAATTCCATTTTTAGTCTTCTATAAGTGTTTTCCATAGGAAAAAACTTTCGATGACCCATGTACACTAATTTTCTCCCCTGATGCCATTGACAATATGAAGTCTATTGTTCGCATATTGGACATGCTTTATGCCCCTTAACACTGTATCCAGAAAAATTTCCATTTTTTGGGTTGTCATTTATTGTGATCATTAGCACTAAATGCAGTTGAAAATATTCTTTTTTATAAGAATCAAACAGCCTAATACCAACCTCCCATAAAAGATTCAAATCATCAATCAACGGTCACAAGAAAAAATCAATATCATTTGCAGGTTTCTTCGGACTAGAGATCATTATACTCAACATGACATATTTGCGCTCATATGAACTTGAGGAAAGAGGTTGTAACTTACAAATAAAATAGTCCATGATCTAAGTGTGCTATTGAGGGTTCGCTATGGATTCAGTCCATCTGTGAACAACCATAGTATGATATTTCTAATTTCATTTCCAAATATAGGATACAGCTCATAAATTTTCTTCCATTGTGGACAATTAGCTGGATGAAGTATTTTTTCATCACATACTCGCACATTGTAATTCCATATTTACCTTTTTTCATCTTATGAATTATCAAATAAGCTTTTCAAATGATGAAATATTTGAGGATACCAAAATACCTTGGAAAGGATCTTTGCAATCTCTACATCAACCTCTGATTTTTCATTTAATTTATATTGTGATGTACCACATTTTAGATACTCTAACTGAAATTCATATTCCTTCCTATATATCATACAGTCATTCAGACATGCATTTATTTTCTTGTATCTCAATCCCACCAGGCATAATATTTTCTTGAACATATAATGGGAATCTGGAATATCATTGTCTTTTATAAAAATTCCATAAATCAATTGTATCAGCTCTGTAGGACTTCTATCACACCACTCATTTTTCGCCTTCAGTTTAATCAATATTGTCACCACCGAAAAAAATCTATAAAACCAGGATACAATGGGTTTTCAGCATCACTATATTGACGTGAAACTGTTGGTTCTATCTCAATTAGTTTTACTACAATATTACAGATCATTTCCTCAATTCCATCGGAGTTACCATCTTGAAAATCATCATCATCAATAGATATGACATTCTGTCCAGTTTCACCATTCCAAATCCAAGGGTAGTAACTCGGATTAAAACCATGAAAAATCAGATGATCTTTGATCTCTCTACATTTCAACATATTCATATTCAAACTTTTTAGACATGGACAGAAAAAATGTCACTGTTTGGAATATTTCGTTTAGAAAATTCCAAAAAGGCATCAACACCTTCTTCATATTCATTACTCATTTTATGTGTCATAATATAACTTCGAATCATTATTACCTATTGCAAATATCAATATTATACATCTTGTTAAGATATGACAAATATATATTTATTTGAAAAATATCATAATTTTAATGTAAAACAATTTTGAAATATAAAACAAATCTATGTGTATTTAAAAAAATATGAATAAATATTATTTTAAATAGAAAATATAGTTAGATATAACATCTTTAAATTCATCTTGGATACTTTCTTCTTAAGGTACACAAAGAATACATCCTGATGAAACTGGATACCAAATTCACCATTCCGTAAAAAATAAATATGAAGTGTAAATATTAAAATATGTATACATTCACTATTGAAAATTACCCATATGCAACATATTTTAAACCATTTGGATAGCCATTGAATCTGTTGTGATAGAATACCCCAATGGTTTCACACACCATTGGCATGATGGTCATTGCAATAGCCATATACCAACGATTCTATAGGAACCTTTGTTATAGACTATCTGAAGTTAAAATATTCCAATTGTTTCAATGAAATGGTTGGGATATATATATACCAAGGGGGTGTCCAAGGGGGTAGGGGGATGTCCAGGGGTTGTGGGGGATATCCAAGGGGGTAAGATCAATCCATGGGGGTAGGGGTTGTCCAGGGTGTCCAAGGGGGTAGGAGATGTCCAGGGGATAGGGGTTGTCCCTATGCATTTCATTTAAATAAAATATTCCTTATCTACTAGTTTAAAATATAGGAAAATAGACATATTTTTTCTAATAATAATCCTCATGAAAAAATTTAAAGAAAAGAATTCAATTTTACCTAAGAGACACACCACAATTAGGGACCGTAATCAATGATGATGTAATGAGGGCAATGGGTACGCAGTATTCTAGTAACCATACCAGATGAGGAAAATAGATTATCCTCCACAAATAAACAAGTGTTATGGAACATGGTAAAACCTAAGAGATTAAGGGAAAATCTAGAACATATTGTAACCAAATCCATCCTTTTGGCATGCCTGATGCAATCAAATAGCCCTAACACATGAGGGTAACCATCCACAAATAAGTTCATGTTTATACTAATTTTCAATTAGCCAAAGCATAATCTTAAAATAGTGCAACAAGAATTCTCTAATAATCCACTACCAATTATAGGTTACCGTGTTATGTCTAAAATGTGGGTTATCCGAGGAGTATAAAACCATCTACCATATATAAATAATAAGCACAAGACACACACCCACAAGAATCCCCCCAGAACACCACTCCAAGGACGTTCCCTTGCCTTTGGGCCATTAACATACAATGGAAGTCACATAACAAGTACATTCCCATTATTTTTAATAATGATAAGTAAAGAGACACATTCCAAGGAGTGTTTTCCAAAGAAAATCCACTTTCTGAAAGTTCCAACCGGGCCACACCCATTATTTTAAAATAAAAAAGCTTTCAAAGGTATCCAAACACACCATTTAAGAATCCCTGAAATATTTTAAACACATTTTAAAAGGCACGAAATCATTTGGAAATCATAAACCACTTATAAGAGCCAACCTGGATTTTAGTCAAACACTTGTTGTGCAGGGATATGTAAAATAATTCAACAAAATTTAATTCAATGGGAATGCAACATGATTTAATTCAGGTAATATTTCAAAAAATATATATTTTTAACAATCATAAAATCCTGTTATAAACATCATGAAATCAATGATTCATAAATTTAAAGGCCAATACATAGGAAAACCTACCTAAATCCAAGACTCCTTCAAATATGACCACTCACAATGGCTTCAAGAAGGTCCAAATAAGTAAGGAATACCATGAAGAACCATAACAAAAAAACTTAAATTTAGAAACAAATAAACAAGAACCCTAGACCAAAGGAACCAATGATGAAGAACAACTAATAAGAAAAAGGAAGAAGAAAGAATATGGAGTAGGAAAATATTATATATAAAAATCACTCCCAATCGTTTAGAAACCACTTTGAATAACCATTTGAAGGAGGAGAGACGCATGGAGAATAATATGAGGATACTCTTATGGTTTCATGTTCCAAATGGGGGACAAAGAGGTGTTTTGGTGTTAAAATTTGATTGGGGAAATGGTAAAAATCATTTTTAAAGAACTCAGGCACTACGCATAGTTAGAATGCACACCATGGACACCCCACCCCATCCCTTGGACACCCCCTAGATACCCCCTACCCCATTGGATAGCCCACTCACCCCCCCTGTACACCCCCCCCCCCCCCACTGGACAACCCCACCCCCCTAGACACTACCCCAACTGCCTACCCACTTTGACACGCCCATGGACACTTTCTACCCCTCCTGGACAGCCCCCTCAACCCCTAGACACCCCCCCCCCCAAACACCCCTACCCCCTTGGAATTCCCCCTCACCCCCTGTACACCACCCCTACCCCATACCCCATTGGACGCCTCCTGGACACCCCCTCACCCCCCTAAACGCCCCCACCCTCTGGACAGCCCCATCACCCCCTGAACACCCCCCTAGATACCCCCACCCCTTTGGAAATCACCCCTGTTGGACACCCCCTAGACACCACCACCCCCTTGGACAGCCCCCCACCCCCTGGACAGCCCCGAACCCCTCTAGACACCCCCCCCCCCCAGCCCACTAGAACACCCCCTCCCCCATGGACACCACATACTCCCATGGACAACCCACTCACCCCCTGGAAACCCCCACCCCCTGGAAACCCCCACACCCACCTGGACACCACCCCAACCCCTACCCCCTTAGACATCCACCTAGAACCCCATCACCCCACTCGACACCCCCACCCCTTGGACACACCTACCCCATTGCAAATCCCCCTCAACCCCCTGGACACCCCCCCCCCCCACACCGCCTGGATAGCCATCCATCCCTCTTAACATCCCCCGGCCCCCTGGATAGTTCTCATCCCTCTAGCTAACCCCCACCACCCCACCCCCCCCACCCCCACCTCCCCATAGACATCCACCACCCACTAGGTACCCCTACCCCCCCTTGGATAGCCCACTCACCCCCTAGACACCACCCCCACACACCCCTGGACACCCCTACCCCCTTGGACAACCCCCTCACCCCTCGGACACCCCCCTTGGACACCCCTAACAACCTTAGACAGCCACCACATCCCCATGGATAGCACCCCCACCCCATTTGACACCCCTAGGACCCCCTCACACCCTAGATAGACCCCCCACCCCCTAGAAACCCCCACCAACTTTCACAGCCCCCCACCCCTTTGGAAACCCCCTATACACGCACACACACATGATAGAACACACAAAAATTATAAACTTGCATGATATCAGTTCCATATGTTTATGTTACCAGAAAAAAATTTATTATGGTATAAATGAACACTATAAAACTTACCATGATGGAAAGAACAAAGAAAAATAACATCTCAAAAATTAGTTTAGGGCATCGTGAAAAATAAAAACTAAAACTGAGCTGTGTGAGGCTTTCTTGAGTGTTGTGATTCGACCTAATATATCTAATGATAATAAATATGAAGAATTATGTTACAAAAAACAAGGTTATAGGGAACAACTTCAAATAATCCTTTCTAGGGTTTTCACATGAGAGTGATGAGTCACAGGTCACCCGATTAATGAAAATAGAATGGCTGAATACGGGGTGTGATAAATCATTTAAAAGATTTAGCACGCCATTTATTTAATGACCGACATGGTAAACTGTTTTTTATGAATATAACATAGGTTATTTAATAATTGATATAGACAACAATTTAGCATGTTGTTTATTTTATAACTGACTTGATAAATGTCACTTTATCACGTCTGTTATTTTGATAACTGACGTGATAAATTACCAAGATTATATTTATCACATCGGTTGTTTTAGAACCGACATGATAAATCTAATCTCAGTTATTATGAAATCGGTTAGAAAATAACCAATGTGATAAATCGATTTTTACAGCTTTGCACGTCGGTTATATAGATCCGAAATAAAAAATACTGATGTGTTAAACGTTTTTTTAATAGTGGGTCCTTCTGTGAAAAGATATTCCTGAGACTCTTATGATCAGAGAAAAGGTTAAACCATTTTTCCCACTATACTCTCAGATCATGAAGCTATGTGGAAGCCATTCGATATGAATTTATAGATTTTGGTTTCATCTTTAGGTACAAGCCAATGCAGAAGTACCTCTCCCTACTGGGAGGTAATCATAGAAACATATTTTGAAAGGATGTTCCCACACTCTGCCACTACTGTTGGGAACTAAAAACTCAAAACACCTACGATCATGAGGGTAAGGATTCCCGACTCAAGATTTATTGGTTGCACCCTCCAATGCATGAGTTTATCTCATGCTTCCTGGGTTTCCTTTTTCACTAACTAGGGAAAACACCATTCTGTCACTGTTGATATACCATATCCTTTTTCCTAAAAAATCAATCTAAGCATGAACTTTGGATGAATATTCCATACCCAAACTAATTTCGTAAGGCCTCGATGCTTCCCCCATGTGGTTCCAACTGAAACACTCACATGAAGGGTTATATCTATATAGACCTGGAAGTTTCCATGTATTTTTTTTTATTATATGGTAATTTTAAGAGTCTGAAAAAACTGACAGTGCGTGATTCCGAGGCCTAGTGTGCCCAGAATGAATTTTTGAAATTTTTTTAAGTAAGTTTTGTAAATGTGTGAGAGTGTTTTTGTATCTTTTGAACTGGTGATCAGAATTGAAATATTAGAAGAGTGTTGAACTCATAGCGATGGTATTTTCTTAAAGAGACTTTCACCTTGATCGCAGTTGGTTGAGGGTGAAAGTTAGTTTTCATGTTTTTCTTGGAAATTAAAATAAAATAAAGAACAACTTTTTATTTTTATTTTTAACCTCCCAATTGAATTTTGGGAGGTGGAGACCACCCAATCAAGAAAACCTCCAATTTTATAAATTAATGGTGGGGTCCACCTGATCCCCTTAAACTCTTTCTTTAATGAGGGAGGTGGCTATTGGTTTTCTCCTAATTGATTGTCTCACCCAAATATAATTAATGTACAACAATAATAAAATTAAACTCTAAGATACTAAATTGGAACCACACCTATCCTAGGGAAAAATCTTGGGAAAAGGAGAGGATAGATTTGGGAGGACACTCTCTAACGAAGAATGAGGAAACGACCCCAAAACCGGATCAGAAGAACCTTGTCGAGGCAATGAATGGTAATGTTCTCTAAAAACTTCATCTTCTTCATGACATCATCCAATGAATGAAAATGTAGGGTTTATTGTTTTTAATACCCCCTTACCCGTTCTTGACATTCTTCATGATTCAAGAATTGTTGATCTGCTTACTATCACCCTAACGTGGAGGGTTCGGGCCAAAAGAACATGGCACAACCTCTTCGCAACCTTTGGGGTATTGACGTCTTCTTCGTTGTGGAGGAGGATGGTGATCGGTGCTAGAGATTGTCACTGGTGGGACTCGAAAGTGGAAACTGACACCATGGTCGGATGTGAAGATGGTGGTTGCACAAACCCACCACTGGAGAAAAGTCGCGGCCCAACAGCTGCGGCGGAGAACGGGCGGTGGTCAGCACCCCAGCCAGCTGCACGAAAGGGCGGAGGCGTGCATCGACACCAGCTAACGGAGAATATATGCGACCTTATGCCATGGCGGTGAGGGGAGGGAATCTGGCTCACTGCCAGCTGATGGGGAACGCACGGCATGTGACCACAACGCCTGGAGGAAGGCTGGCTGACCGGCCAGCGACAACACCATGAGCCATCGTGGTCCACCTTACTGCGAGCCGCCACAAGCTGCCACACCGTGAGCCACCGTGGGTCGGGCCACGCCAGTGGGCAGGGTTATGCCGGTGGGCCAGGTCGGACCCAGCGGGCCGGGTTGGACCCAGGGCAGGACCCAAGTCAGGGCAGGTCGACCCAAATAGGGTCAAGTCAGCCCGGGCTGGGTTGGGCTAGGTCGGACTAGACCCAGACCTATTTCGACTTTTTCTTCTCTTTTGGACATATCTAGAGCTACGAGCATCAGTTTGAAGAACCATCTATGGTGCTAGAAACCATGTAGCGAGACAGTCCTTTTGGTATACCCCACTTGATATTTTGATAAGGTAGGGGTATGACCGGGTTGGATCGAGCATGAATCCAACCGGGCCCTCAGGACTAAAAGGTCAATAACATACAGACCGGGCATCCGAATGATGCACCATCTATTAGGTTGAGAGCCCTTTTATGTGGCAGTCCATTGGGATACATTATCATGGGACTTCATGGAAGTTGGAGTATTTACCTATGACGTTAGGAGAGTACCCTCCTGAAATCAAGAGAACATAGTGTGGGAACCCTGTAGCTGGCTGTAAAATGGGAAAGGGATCCTATGTGGGTTTGTGCTTTGGGATCCTTAGTGGGTATTTGATTGAGGGTCCCACATGGATACTCTCTAGGAATACATGCAGGAATACTCTAGGATCCTTCATGTGTCTGTTGTACTAGGATCCTATGTGAGTCTGATGTTGTACTAGGATCTTATATGAGACTGATAATTTAGGATAATACATGGGTCTAATAATTTAGGATCATGTGTGGGTCTGCCTCTTAATAGAGTAAGATGATTCAGTAGTTACAACTAATAATCTCTACTAATGTACCTAATTTATTCATAGTTTGAGCTGAGTCTTTACCTTTTTGGTAATATTCTTTGTGGTGTACCTTTGTGGTACGTACCTTCATGGTGATACCATTGTGGTACATACCTTCGTGGTGATACCTTTGTGGTAATCTTCTGTGTCACATAACATTGTGGTACTTACCTTTGTGGTGATTCCTTTGTGGTATTATTTTGTGTGGCGTACCTTTTTGGTACTTAACATTGTGGTGTTACCTATGTGGTATTTCATCCTTTGTGGGAATAGTTGAGCTTTGGGATTTTGAGTTGGACCTTGTGTTTCCTCATGAATGAGATGGGTATACTTGATAACTTAGGTATATGTATCTGCATATACCTAAGTAGGTTTTTCAGTTGCATACATGCTTTGTGATTTAACCTTTTTGGATTTTGTGAGACCTTTGAGGGTCTCGGGGTCCCTACTGAATATTTATATACTCACCCTTGCATGGGCTACACCTGCACCTTGTTGAGTTTGGTGTAGATGACAGATAACGCTGACTGTGAAAGAGGGTACCAGGACTGAAAGTAGCTCGAAGGTAGACATTAGATGAGGCGTACTGTAGAGACGGCTGCTCAAGCATTGTACCTACCATTTAGGTAGGATCCTTGTTGGTTGATCAAAGGAGCTGTTCAGTTTACTTGTACCTCCCATTTTTAGTTGTGATTTTCAGTTTTCTTGTACTTTCCAGTTGGGATTGTATTTCGGCCGCTTTTTAATTTCTATACACACTATTTTTAAAACAGTTGCTTTTTTTGTATCTTTCTGTGTGCTTGGTTGTGGTTGTCTACATTTTATAAAAGCAATGTCTTCCCAGTTTTTGAGAATACTCCTTTTGATTTAGGCACCAGCCCCTGGCCTATAGAAGGCGGGCTTGGGGTAGTCACAGCATGGGACCTAGGAGACGGTTCGTGACAAATTGGTATCAGAGGATTCATTTCTACCATATAACATTAGACTTGAATATTTCTCTTAATGGAAATAGTGTTAATTATAGTGAGTGTTTTTTTTAGATTAGGTAATCCAGTGTTGGTGCGGAGGCCAACGTATCCATACACTATGACCGTGACTTCTGATTTCTGACTCAGTGCATGAAAACACTGATTGCCTATGTGTTTTGAAAAATTTTCTTTGTGAACTATTTGATTTAGCTCACCAGGTATAACTTATTGACCATGTCACACCTATTTATTATCATGATTCCTCCTCACATATGGCTAGCTAGGGTTTTGGGTTTAGTATGTGATAATAGGCCACCGAGTGATGAGGCATCAGTGCATGGCCCTTTATCAGTAGAGGATCTAGTGGAGGAACTAACGGTACCATTACCTGTTTGTCCACTGATACCACCATCCCCAGTAGCAGAGGGTGTACGCCGCTTGAGTGCATTACACGAGTTCCAGTGCTAGATTACACTGAGGTTCAGGGGTGAGATGGACCCCACATGTGGATGAGGATTGGCGGGAGGCCATGGTGAGAGTTTTCCGACAAGTAGGGACACCAACTGATCTCATGGTGATCAATGCCACCAGCCTCTTTCAGGCAGCAGTAGGAAGATGGTCAGGCTTGATGACCTATGTTCATGGCGAGGTGAAACTTCTTTGGGTAGACATTGAGAGCCTATTTTGGGAATATTTTGTCCTGATTGACCCTTCGCACAGTGCATATACATAATATTCTTTATATACTATAGGGAAGCATGACTGTGGATCATTACTAAGTGAGGTTCACCAAACTCTCATGCTACTCCACTGATATGGTGTAGGACACATTCTTCAGGGCCCAACCCTTCGAGTAGGGACTTAGGCGAGAGATCAGGGCTTCGATGATTTCTCTCAGCATCCCGATGTAGGCGAGGATTTTAGAGTGATCCCTCTTAGTGGAGATTTTTCTTGTTGAGTAGTCACCAGTAGTGAGACCCACCAGTGGGTGTCACATGGCTGAGTCTTCTACAGCTGGTAGTAGATATATTTCACATAGGTCCAAGAGGAATAGACCAATAGGTGGATGACCTACGGATTCAGGGTCAGTTGTGCGGGGCACCAGAGACAGATCCATACATGCGAGGAGGAGGAAGTGTAACACATGCGGCGGGTAGGGTCACATGGCTCGTGACTGCCCGACCTGCCGTATGGATGATCAACAGATGGTCGAAAGACTTCCCATGAATAAACAGAGGTTTAACCGAGGAGGTTTGCAGGGAGTAGGTAGTCTTGGTAAAGGATATATTCGTGCAGCATGCGGTGGTAGACGATTCGATGTGTTACCGCCACCACCACCAGGTGGTCTGACCCCACCATAGAGAGCAGGTGGATAGGGGCGAGCTCTGCTCTAGGCAGCTGAGGCCTATGACCATAGCGCTCCAAATATGATACGAGGTACGATCTGTTTCTACTACTCCTTAGTTGTGGCACTTATAGACACATTTTCCGGCCATTCTTTTCTTTCCACTACCCTCATTCGGAGCTCGGATTCTGATGGAGCCGTTGGATTGATTCTTATGTCTAAAGACTCTTATGGGAGCGAATTCGACGATTATGAACTGGGTCTGGCAGTTTGAGCTTACTCTAGGAGGCGATAACTTTGGCTGGGATCTTCTAGTAGCGGCCTCAAGACCTTACGACATTATCTTGGGTATGGAATGGTTATCTACAGTCCATGATCAGATTGACTGTATTACGAATAAATTTTGGTGTGTCCGCATGGATGGGATTAGGTTTACCTTCACTAGTGAGAAGGGATCCTTTTCATCACAGGATGGACTTACCCGGAGGAGAGTGCAGTCGATCACTCATCATTTGGCTAGCCTTACCCTCAGAGCGGTTGATGTGGAGAGTCTAAGATATTTTTTAGTGGTGGACCAGTATGCGGATGTCTTCCCTGATGATGTTTTGGGTCTACTTTCTCACAGAGAGATAAACTTTTACATTGACATGTACCCCAGGAAAACACTGAAATCTACAACAGCATATCGGATGGCTCTCGCGGAGCTTTGTGAGCTGTGGGTATAGCTAGAGGACTTACAAGATAAGGGGTTCATTCGGCCCAGTGTTTCTCCTTGGGCAGCCTTGATTTTGTTCTCCAAGAAGGAAGATGGGGTCTTGAGATTTTATGTTTACTATCGGCACCTAAACCAAGTGACCGTGAAGAAAAAGTTTCCACTACCGAGGATTTATGACCTCTTTGATCAGCTGAAGGGAGCATAGTGGTTCTTGAATATAGACCTCAGATCAGGCTATCACTAGCTCAGAGTACAAGATGAGGATGTGCAGAAGATGACTTTTAGATGTCGTAATGGCCATTATGAGTTTTTAGTCATTCCATTCGGCATGAACAATGCTCCAGTAGTGTTCATGGGACTCATGAACAGGATATTTCAGCCATACCTTGATCACTTTGTAGTAATCTTCATTGACGACATTCTGATTTACTCAGCTACTGAGGAAGATCATGTCTATTATTTGTAGATAGTTTTGGACACACATCGAGTGCGCCGACTTTATGGTAAGCTCCTGATGTTCAAGTTCTGAATCCAAGAAGTTCACATTCTGAGACATGTCATCTTGGAGGCTGGATTTGCAGTGCATCCGGTGAAAATTTAGGCGGTAATTTCATGGGATCCAACCAAGAGTGTGATAGTGGTATGGTGTTTTCTGAGTTTGGTCGAATAATACCAGAGGTTTCTTCCAGAATTTCTAGAGTTGCATCACCTTTATCTGCGTTAACGAAGAAAGGGTAACCCATCATGTGGCTGGAGAGATTCCAGTAGAGTTTTTAGGAGCTGAGGTAGAGGCTGACTAGTGCCCCCCATCTTGAGGCTCTCAGAGGAGGGCTTTAGGTATGTAGTCTACTGCGACGCATCAGGGACTGGGCTTTGATGTGTCCTGATGCTTGAGTGAGTAGTTATCGCATATGGCTCTCGAAATCTGAGACAAGTTGAGAAGAACTATGCCACCCATGACCTAAATTTAGCAGCAGTGGTCTTCGCAATGAAGATGTGGTGATAGTACATGATGGGCCAATATTTTACAGTCTTCCCTAATCAGAAGAGTCTCAAGTTTATCTTATCTCAGAAGGATCTGAACATGATACAACAGCGTTGTCTTAAGTTCCTTCAGGACTATGACTTTGAGATAGTCTATACTACTTGGAAGGGGAATGTTGTGGAAGATGCACATAGCAAGAGATCTAGTATACAGTTTCTAGGTCAGGTGATGGAGTAGCTGGCCGCTTTATAGATATCCTTTGTGGATCGAGATGGAGCCGCTTTTTCAGTATCTTACAATCACTCCCGCACTTCTATAGAGATTTAGGGAGGCACAGCGCGGGGACACTAACTGCGAGGCTCGATGAGCTCAGATATCAACAGGTTAGGCACCTGATGGATTTTATGAAGGTGAGGAGCACGTCATAATTTTCAGTAGACGTATTATGGTACCCGTCTCACTTTAGGAGAATGTATTGAGGGAGTTCCACACATCACCTCTAGCGGTACATCCAAGAGTGGAGAAGATGTACCATGACCTCTGATGACATAACTAGTGGCTGGGAATGATGAAACCAGTAGTAGAGTTTTTCTCTCAATGCCTCACTTATCAGCAAGAGAAGGCAGAGCATTAGGTTCCAGCATGCTTAGTTCAACCATTAGAGGTCCCAAAGTGGAAGTGGGACAAGATATTCATGGACTTCGTGATTGGACTTCCACCTATATTCAGGGGTCATGGTTGTATCTGGGTGATCGTTGACCGAATCACCAAGTCGGCCCACTTTCTACATATCAGAGAGTAGGGATCAGTAGAGAGCTTGGGACGCCTCTATGTGCAGAAGATTGTGCTGCTACATTGAGTACACTCGAAGATTGTCTCCAATTGTGAGGCATGTTTCCCTTCCCATATATGGAAGGGGTTTTAGGAGGCTTTTGGAACGTGGCTTCATTTAAGCATCGCCTTCCATCTTCAGATAGATGGCCAGAATAATCGAATAATTTAGACCCTCGAGGACATGCTACATACTTGGGTCCTCAAATTCAGTCATAGTTTGGAGGATCACTTCCCTAGGGTGGGGTTTTCCTAAAACAACAGCTATCACTCCACCATTGGGTTGGCACCTTTAGAAGCTTTGTATGACCAACCTTGCAGATCACCTTTGTGCTGGACTGACCCAGGGGAGTCAACACTCATAGGACCAGATATGGTATGGTCTACCATGGAGAATGTGGAGATCATTCAGGAGCAGATGAATACTACACAGAGCAGGCAGAAGTCTTATGTCGATAGGAGATGGAGACCTCTAGTTTTCAAGGAGGGTGACCGCATATTTCTATGGGTCTCACCTCGATGAGGTTTGTACAGATTTGGTCGGGGTGGCAAGTAATCCTGGAGGCTCATAGAACCCTTTTTGGTCCTTATGAGAGTTGGTGAGGTGGATTACTTCTTATCCCTTCCACCTCAGTTGCACCAGATTCAAAACGTCTTCCTCGTATCCCAGCTGAGGAGATACGTGCATGACCCATCGCACATCATCTAAAATGGAGAGCTATACATTAACAATGGGGAGATGTTTATGGAGATTCCAGTATAGATTGAGGATTGACAGGAGAAGGTCCTTCATGGAAGGTCGATGCCTTTGGTGTGCATGTGTTGGAAACACGGGAATCTCTATGAGAGCATGTGGGAGCATGAGACTCAGATTAGTTATCAGAGCCCCAAATTTTTTTCCTAGTTTTTTTGATGTGGCATTCATATATGAAAATCTCTATAGTGGGGAGAATATAATGTCCTAAAAGTTTCCATTTAATTTTTTTTAATTATATGGGAATTTTACGAGTCTGTAAAAATTGACGGCGCGTTATTCCAAGGCCCGGTGTGCTCAGAATGAATTCTGATCTACTTTTAAGTATGTTCAGTAAACGTACAAGTGGGTTTTTGTAACATTTGAACCGGTGATTAGAATTGAAATCTGAGGACACCATTGAATTTGCAGCGCCGGTATTCGCTTAAGGAGAATTTCACCTTGACCATAGTTGATCGAGGGTACAAGTAAGTTTTCATGTTTTTTGTGGAAATAAAAATAAAATAAAGAAAAAAAATTTATTTTATTTTTAACCTCCCAATTTAATGCTTGGAGATGGGAACCACTCGATCTAGAAGACACCAAATTTTTGAAATTAATGGTGGGGACCACCCGACCCCCTTAAACTCCCTGTTTAATGTGGGGGTGGATCTTGGATTTCTCCTAATTTATTGCAAAACCCATATTAAATTAATGTAAAACTTTAATTAAATTATACTCTATGATTTTAAATTGGTACCACACCTCTCACGGGGAAAAAGTTTGGGAAAAGGAGAGGAGGGCTTTGGGAGAACACTCTCCAACGAAGAACGAGGAACTGAACATGAGCCCAGATTGGAAGCACCTTGTGGAGGAAAAGAATGCAGACGTTCTCCAATGAATTTGTCTTCTTCATGAAATCCCCCAACGAGTAAAAAGGTAGGGGTTATTGTTTTCAATACCCCCTTACCCGTTCTTGACGTTCTTCGTGATTCAAGAATTGTTGAGTTGCTTTCTACCGCCCTAATGTGGAGGGTGCGGGCCAAACGAAAATGGACCGACCTCTCCACAACCTTTTTGGTATTGATGTGTTCTTAGTGGTGGAAGAGGATGGAAACCAGTTCCATTGATTGGCATGGGTGGGACTCAGAAGCAGCGACTGTCACTACGGTCAGCCACGAAGATGGCGGTGGCACAACCGCACTGCCGGAGAAGAGAAGCGGCCCGTTGACCGAGGTGGAGCAAGGGCTTCGGCTGGAACCCTGTCCTGTCACATGAATTGGTGGCGTTGTACGTCCACACTACCCGATGGAGAAGAGTCGCGACCTTGTGTCGCAGTGGTGAGGGGAGGGTGGTCGGCTCGCTACTGGCCGGCCGGCCAGCCGTAGCACTGCGAGACACCACGATCTGTCACCCAGTGGGTCAGGCCACCCAGCCTAGGCCGCACTGCGGGCCGGACCCAGCGGGCCGGTTCGGACCCAGGGTGGGACCCGGATTGGGCTGGGAAACCCGAACTAGACTGGGTTGGCCCAGGCCAGGTCGGACCAGACCCATACTAGTTTCGACCTTTTTCCGTTCTTTCAGCCATATCTTGAGCTACGTGTGTTTTTTTGATGAACCATCTACAGAAACAGAAACCTTAGAGTTATATGGTCATTTTGGTATACATCACATGATATATGGATAAAGTTGGGAAATAGCCGGGTTGGATCAAGCACGAAACCAACCAGGCCCTTGGGAATATAAGGACATTAACATACAGACCGCACGTTCAAACGATGCACCGTCGATTAAGTTGAGACTCCTTTTACATGGTGGTCATTTGGGATAATTCTTCATTGGACTTCGTGGCAGTTGGAGTATCGACGTATGGCTTGAGGACCCTTCCCTCCTGGAATAAAGCGGGCTTAGTGCCGGAACCCTGTAGCTGGCTGTAATATGAGAAAAGTATCCTATGTGGGTGTGTGGTTTGGGATCATTTGTGGGTCTTTGATTGAGGATCCCAAATTGATCCTCTCTAGGAATACATGGAGGACTACTCTAGGATCATTCGTGGGTCTGATGTACTGGGATCATGTATGGGTCTGATGATGTACTAAGATCCTATGTGGGTCTGATGATTTAGGATCCTATATGGGTCTGATAATTTAGGATCCTGTGTGGGTCTACCTCTTAACAGAGTAAGATGATTTAGTTGTTAAATCTAATCAACTCTACTATTGTACCTATGTTATACTTGTTTTGATCTGAGTCTTTACCTTAGTAGTAATCTTCTGTGTTGCATACCATTGTGGTACTTACCGTCGTGGTGATGCCTTTTTGGTATTATTATTTGTGGCATACCATTGTGGTACTTACCTTTATGTTGATACCTTTTTGGTAATCTTATATGTGGTGTACCATTGTGGTATTTACCATTGTGGTGTTTCTTATGTGGTATTTATTCTCTTGTGGAAAAGATGAACTTTGGGATTTTGAGTTGGACCTTGTGTTTTCTTCATGGATGAGATGGGTATACTTAATAACTTAGGTATATGTATGGGCATATAACTAAGTAGGGTTTTCAGTTGCTTACATGATTTGTGGTTTATTATTTTTGGATTTTTTGAGACCTTTGAAGGTCTCTAGGTCCCTATAAAGTATTGTTATACTCACCCCTGTATGGGCTATGCCCGCACCTTGTTGTATTTGGTACAGAAGATGGACAACGCTGATTGAGGATGAGGGTACCAGGACTAGAGGTATCTCAGAGGTGGACATTAGATGAGGTGTATTACAGAGACGGTCTCTTGAGATCTGTACCTACCATTCAGGTAGGATCCTTGGTGGGTGATCACAGGAGTTGTTCAGTTTATTTGTACCTCCCAGTTTTTCTGGTAATTTTTTTGTTTTCTTGTACTTTCCAGTTGGGCTTGTATTCTGGTCCCTTTTTACTTTCTATACAAACTCTTTTTACTATAGTTACTTGTGTTTATATCTTTCTGTGTTCTTGGTTATGTGTGTTTACAGGTTATAAAGGAAATGCCTTCCCAATTTTAGGGAATACGCCTTTCTGTGCTAGTCACTAGCCCATGGCCTATGGAAGGCAGGCTTGGGGTAGTCACGGAACAGGCCCCTAGGGACTGGTCATGACAAGATCACATTGTCAACATGAGTGTGATTATCTACTCTCCTCCCATAGGTATATCTAGACATGAGGTTCAAGTCAATGGTTTAACCATAAACTCTAGGTCTTGAACAAGATTCGTGACAAGAAAGAATGATTACTAACTGTGTATATTAATACGGCATCTAATAGTAGACACAGATCATACTTCAAATCATTTTTGAAGCCCTTAGGTCACACTCCTTGACCACATTCAGCTACTCCCTTCTCCTATCCTCAAGATCCCTGAGCCTGGTGGGGGACACATTGGGTTGGTGGTTCTAACATGAAGAAATGTATACCACCTCTAACTACTTTTCTAGCTCATATTCAAATCTGGTAACATTCACTGGTTGTATCTGCTCATCTAAATAATTCTCAACCACAAAGGTACTCTCTAGAACCATAACATAAGTATGAATTCACATACGAAAATTGTTACCTCGTATGTCCCTAAACACATCTCACTCGAAGGTCTGATCCCAAAAGTACCGGTCATGTCATATTCATCGAGTACCTGGAATGGTTTTTACACCTTGATGAATACTCAGTTACCGACATGTCATCTAGTCAAAACTGTATAAGCTCTTAGAAACACAAACCCCTAAGATTTTTTTTACCAAGAGACCACCTTATCTAAGGAAGACTCTCAAGCTCTGTCTATGAAAAATTTACTTCTTTGTAAGATATGGTTTATCTAAACCAAGACATCACCCTACTGAACCATGTAAAATTCTCACATCTAGGTCCGCCCTCTGATTTTATGGTGCCCTAGCTAGATATAAACTCGGTCACCAATTTAGCTCATTCCTTAGACGCTTGTGAGTTGGGCTTGCCTCATAATCTTAACGGTATTGGTCACTAAAACTCATTTAAGGAATAGAGCATATATGTGTCCTCTACCTATAGAACCTATAGTAACTTCTAAACAATGTGCAGTGGTATCTCTAGGACACCGCCCGATGGTACCATCATGGGAAACAATCCCTATAATGAAGCTTCATCACTCTATAGACCATCCTCATGGTCATGCATTGGAATCCTGGATGGTTATTTGTGTGGACACATCTTGATAGAGTATCAATATGGACCATAGTTAAAAGGTCATACCTTGTGAGATGACTAAAAATAGATCAATAAGACAACATTCTCAAAACACATGCAACTAGTTTTTTCATATACCGAGTCCGAAAATAGAATTCAGTGTCCCACTATATTGATATGTCTACCACCGCACCAACACTGGACTCCTTGAAATGAAACCTAATCTCAAGAAACATAACACTATTGCTTTATTGAATAAATAGACTCTTATTTCTTCTGGTGGAATCGACCGCCCTCCAATACCACTTTATCACGACTCGTCCCCCAGGGCCTATGTCCTGACTACCTCAAGCCCTCCTTCCATAGGAAAGGGGTTTCCAACTACACTAGAAAGTCATTTACTAATAATTTGTAGGAATTTCCTCTAAACCTGTACACACACAGACAACTAAGACTACACACAAGCAAAACAAAATGGAATATGTACGATGAAATCACAACTAAAAACCACCACTAATTACAATAGTAAATACTGAAATGGAATAGGCAAGAATTAAATCCCAACTGAAATAAATGTATATAAAAAGTAAAAACAACTCTTGAGGTCATCTTCCACGGAACCTAAATAAAGGTTAGGTACAACTCATCACTACAGCTCTCCACGTTAACTGGTCAACTCCGTACAATGACTATCAACCACCTATGAGCTCTGTCTGGCCCTAACTCCTCAAGGGGTGGTCAAGATTTCTGTCGTCTTCACAAGACACACCATGGTGACTTCAAAAATCGTGTATGGGTGAGTATAAAAATACTCAGTAGGGACCCCAAGACCTCTTGAAGGTCTCCCAAAATTCCATGAAGGAAAAGCACAAAGAATTATCTCAAGAAAAAAGAAAACAAAGAAAATACTCGGCTCAAACTAGGTATAAATTATTTACATAAGTACATATTATTATTCGTAAGTATAGATCATCTTATTATTTTTAATAGGCACTGTTGTTGACCCACATAGTATCGATAAGCACTAACCCCTCAAAAACCCACATCGGATTGATAGGTGCTGATTCACACAAAATCAATTGGTGTGGATTCACACATAATAGCTCAGTGCTAATTCACACAGAATCTTTGGATGCTGATTCAAACAGAATCTCTTGGTGCTGCTTCACACAGAATCCCTAGGTGCTGATTTACATCAAATATCAGGGTGCTGATTCACATAGAATAGTTGGGGGCTGATTAACACAGAATCGTTTGATGCTGATTCAAACAAATTTTATGGGTGCTGATTCACACATAAGCAATCGGTGATGATTCAAATAGAATCGCAGGGTGTTGATTCTGATAGAATTGCTTGGTGCTAATTCAAATAGAATTGATGGGTTCTGATTCAGAAAATATCGCCCGGTGCGGATTCACATAGAATTTCTTGATGTTGATTCACAAAGAATCACTTGGTTCTGATTCACAAATAATCGTAGGGTGCTGATTCACACATAATTACTCGTTGATGATTCACACAGAATCAATGGGTTATAATTCACACAGAATTGCTTGATGCTGATTCACACAGAATCGTTGGGTGTTCATTCACACAAAATCTTTGGGTGTTGATTCACACAGAATCGCTCGGTGGTGATTCAAATATTATTGCTAGGTTTTGATTCAAACATAATCACTCATTGATGATTTAAAGAGAATCACACTTCATTATTCATGTCTCATCGTGCCACAAGATTCCCTCTTATAGTACGATTGTTTCTAGGAGAAACCGCTCCTCAATCCATCATTCATATTTCAATAATCATGAAGTCCAACATAAGAGTTACCAAAATATCTTTCATATCTTAAGGGTTCCAACACAACAAATGGTGCATCAACTGGATGCTCGATCTGTATGTTATTGGCATTATATTCTCGAGGGCCTGGTTGGAGTCAAGTTTGATCCAACCCAGACATAATTCAATATTCGTTAAAACTATTGTAGAGTATCTAAATAGAACCATCACACTCCAAGTATATTGTCACCATAGACGGTTCATCAAACGGATGTCCAGTTCACACGATACAGACTTTTAAGCATATCAAGACCTGATAGGGTTTGGGTCCGACCCGGCCTGGCCCACCCCATCTAGGTTGGGCCGCAGCGGCTTGGCACGGCAGCTAGTGCGACCTACAGGTGGGTCATGCGTTCCCCCTTCTGAATGTCTCAAAGAGTCATTTGACTCTTTAATTGGTGGCTCCAGGTGGCGCCACCTGGTCACCCACAAGATCCACAGAGAGAAGGTCCCCTCATTTGTTGCAGCTTTGTAGCCGTAGTGCATGACAGCGCACCACCTCCCACCTCTATGGCCTTCTGATAGCTAGTCGCATATCCATATGTCATGACGCCGAGTGGCACCGCCTCCTTCCGTGGCCAGCAGAAATTTCGTGGGCCACTGGGTGGGATTCGGTGGTCTTTTCTTCCATCCGGACACGCCTAGGGGACTCCTCGGATGTCTCCATTTCTTCGTGCCTCCTGGTTTCCACTTTCCATTGAGTTGGAAATTTTTCCACTGAAAAACGCAGCTTGAAAAAAGCTTCAGAGGGTCCATCTTTGTTCGTTTGGCCCGTTCCCTCTTCATTAGCACTATAACAAGTGGGATATTATTCAATTCATCAAATGAAATCTTTAATAAAATAAACCCCCTCCAATCCCCCATGACTACTAGCTTCAAATTCAAGGAGGAAAAGAATCACCGAAATTTCTTTAATTAAATAAGAACCCCTACATTGATAACATTGGGTTCACTTGAAGAAGAAGAAGAAGAAGGTCTGCCTTTGTATTCGTCTGTCTCTTGTCGACCTCCAGATCGATTCCTCCACAGGGATCACTAAAACTTCATTGTTTGTTGGAGGTAGATGTTTCTAGTACTTCGTCATAAGTTTTTCCATGGGATCCCAAAACCCTAAGTAATGATTTAATTATATAAGAGGAAAACTTCCGACATTGGTTCATTATTTTGAATCATTAATGAATCATAATCAATGAACCTAATTAACCATAATAATTTTAGTTACACAAGGATAATTTTAAGTCAATAAATAACACATGTTTATTTCTCGAATTTAAATCGTGGTCCCCCCATTCGACACTCAACCGTTTGAAAAAAGAATAAAATAACACCTTTTTTATTATTTTTTCAAAAAGTCTGAAAAATTAAATTTTTCATCTGGCATTTTCCGAACAAAGTTAGACTTTCCTTAAGTGAATCCAGGCACTAAAAATTCAATGGTTTAATAAGATTTCAATTCTAATCACTGGTTCAAAAGTTAGAAAATATCGCTCGCATGTTTACTGAACATACCTTATAAATTATTCAAAAAAAGTATTAGCAGTTTCCCTCAACCGACGCCGGTTGAGGTTAGGATCCACCTTAAGGGGAACACACCCTCATGAGCTCAAATTTACTCTTCGATTTTTAATCGGAGTTACCGTTTAGAAGTTAGGAGTTATATAATAAAATAATTGTCCCTTAATTATTTTATTTGTGGCCACAAAATAACTTCAACTAGTGGCCTATGAAAGCCAATGTTAATATCTGACTTAGGAAATCATACCCTCATGATTTCATCGGTGGTCTCATATTTTTAATTTGTATCACCATTCGTGAGTTATAATCATTTCAAAAACAAAATAATTTTTAATTATTTATTTTATTTACAATTATGCAATTTTCAGGTTTTCTAATTGGAGGCATGCGGTGGATAAACATAAGTCGCACCTAGGGTAAACCTACCATACATAATGCAGCAGTGCCCTTGGATTTCAGATCCAGACACCCGTTTAAGAGTTATTTCACTTTTTCAAAAAAAACCACTCACATGAGCTATTTAAAACTAAACATTTTTCGATAGATCATTCCAAGAAATTCAGGACATAGAATTACGCGCTGTTAAATTTTTTAGTCTTGAAATAATTCTATATAATTAAATGAAATTATACATAAATTTCAGGACATTAAAAAAATTGAGCGGAATTTTTGTAACTGTAGTTGTTATAAATAATCTATATGTTATTTTCATAGAAAAGATTCAATTAAAAACCCAATTAGATCCTAATGTGATATGGGTTAAAACATATTAATCTAATAATTTTTGGATAGTTATTTATTATTTTTTTAATCATTATCTTTTGGTTTTAACCATTGTTTAACCCATTAAACTATTTGCATGATATCATTTATTTTATACATTATGGGTTACTATAAAATTCAAAATGACCACTAAATGAGTAATTGATTAATTTTGAAGACTTTCCCCAATTATTAAGCCAAATTTTATTTTTTTAGATATTCTATATATATTAATAAAATATTTTTTAAATTTGAAATATCAATAATGCCAATTTTAAAAGTATATAATATTTCATCTTATTCAAAAATCAAAACAACATGATAAATTCAGACAGAATTATAAAACATTAATAACATGTCAAATTTATCAATAAAATTCATGTATGAAATAAAATCTTTCATATATTATTTATTTTTGTAGTTTTACAATAATTTATTTGATTTATCCATTAATTAAACAATTACTACATCAACATTGTGTCACAATTTAATTAAATTGTTTATTTCTTAAAAATTATAATAAATTACCATGATGTACATTAACAGTTTATATTTATAAATACTTTAAATATTCTAGGATATATTCTTAATAAACATATATAAAAATTGTAAAATTTATTAAAAACAAGAGTGTGTCATATTGGAAATACCTTAGAATAAAATACTCTAAAACGAATAATGTCATCCATCTACACTACCACAAAACTGGGTTTCCGCAGTGCCACCCTTTATCAGTGCTAAAAAAGAACTGATAAAGGGGAGACATTATCAGTGCTAAAAAAGAGCTGATAAAGGGGTCGCCTTTATCAGTGCTTTTTTCAATAGCGTAAATACGGGGGGGTTTATCAGCATGCTTTTTCCTAGTGCTGATAAATGTGTTTATTTCAAAAAAAATCACAAAAATTAATATATTTATATATAAGTATATTTATATTGATATAAATATATTAAATATTTTTTAAAATATGTTTTATATCGATTTGATAAGTGGTAGACCGAAAACAGACACCCCGGAGCAGAAATTATTATCGTTTATAGGGATTAATGACCTTTTCATGCCTTGAAGAATATTATAAGGTGTTACAATGGTCACATTAGTGTAGGTGTGGTCTTATGATTCGATTTGATATGTGGTTGAGTCAAAACGGACACTCGGAGCAGAAGTTATGGAAAAACGGACCCCCGGAGCCAAACTTATGGCCTTTTATAGGGATATTGGGCCTTTTTGAACCTCAATAAACATGAGAAGGGGTTTCAGTGATCACAAGAGTATGAAAATTTTATTAAGATTCAATTTGATTTGTTTTAGTTCCAAAACAAACACTCGGAACAGAAGTTATTGTCGTTTGAAATTTTGCAACTCTTATATCTCCTAAAAACCTATGAAACCAGCAACTCACTAAAGGAGGCATAACTTCTATTATAGTTGTTTGTTTGATCACTGTGACTTATCAAATATAATCTCATGGAACCAGTGATGACCATGTCTAGTCAAAACCATTATAAGATCAGAGGAACAAAAGATATATCAGTTATATAACTCTTAAAAAAGTCTAACTTCAAACGGCCATAACTTTCTCTCTAGGTGTCCGTTTGGGATCTACCACATTTCAAATTGAAGGAAGAGGAGATATCTACGCAAAATGATAACTCAAACATAGTTTGAGTAATATCTAGGACCCTAATATTCCCTAAAATAACCAGAAGGCCTCCAAAACCCAGTTTCTATGTCCGGACCCCTATCAAATTTTTCTTAAAACGGTCATAACTTCTGATTTGTGTGTTTGTTCTACCTCCGACACATATTTTATTGTAGTTCGTTCCATAATCCTTATATTGACTATTATTGTAGCTGAAAAAACACCAAGAGAAGATGTAATTCGTTTTTTTGTGACTTTGTGATTTTTTAGGTTTTTCGAGACACCATTTCTAGCACTTTTGTATATACATATTAATATATAATATTTGTAAATATATATAAATATGTATAATTATACCAACATATATACATATAATATATATCTTTGTGTGTGTGTCTATTTTATAAATGTATGTATGTATTTATTTATTTGTTTATAAAAACACACATAAGAAAATATATATTATAAATGTATTTAAAACTAATCTTATAAATATATATTAATATATATTAATATACAAATAAATATACGAATAAAAAAAATATAACTATATTTATATATAATGATATAAATATATATTAATACATGGATATATATATTAATATAACTAAATATACATATATATTAATATATGAGTAAATATAACTATATATATATATATATTAATAAATGAAGAGAAAAGAAATATAGTGAAGTGGTAGAGGCTTAGGTGCGTAGGCCAGAGGTCTCGAGTTCAAATCCTGGGGGAGGCAGGTCTCACGCGCAGGTGGGGGGAATAACCCAACTTTGTTAAAGGGGGTGGTTCTGGGTGGAGCTGGCCTGGGGCATGCATGGGCTACCATGGGCAGGGGGCGCTGTTAAAGGGGTGCTTCAAGCACTATTGAGGCCCCCCAGAATTGAAATATATATAATTTTTAGTTTTTAAAAAAAATATTTTTTTAATATTTATCAGCACATTTTTAGCGCTGCTAAAAGGGGACTTTATGAGCACTGATAAAAGGGAACCCCCTTTATCTTCGCCTCGATTAAGAGCGCTTTTTTTAATGTTGTTAATAGACTTTTCTAGTGCTGATAAAGTCAATATTTGTAGTAGTGATGGCTCCAAAATGCCCTCAAATTGTCCCAAGGATTAATTTGGCTGAAAATATATCAAAAAATAAAATTATTATCAGTTTTCTGGTAATTTTTTAATATTATTTTTACCCATAACAAACGGATTTACCCTTAACTGTGGATATTAAAATATTACTAAATTTACTATTCATATGCCCTAAATAAAATAAACCAATTTACATAATTTTTGAATTTGGATTTGAAATATGGAAAAACAAATTTAGAAGTAAAAATAAAATAGTTTCAGTAATTAATTTAAAATTAATCTCATATATGAAATGAGAAAATGTGTTATTAATGTGAAAATGTTTAGAAAAATAAAATGTTTTTATATCAAATTTCAATGTAAAATTGATTCCAATGAATTGTGTTTGATTAAGTGATAAAAATAATAATATAATTATTATTTAAAAACAAAAAAATATATAATTTAACATTATAAATAAATTTTATCAAAAATTTGATTTCAATTAAAATACTATATTTTATCATTATTCATCAAAACATGAAATTTGTCAAAAAACTAAAAAAAATCAACCAAAGTAAATTTTTTTAATAAAAATTTAAAAAATAATTTTATCTTTTAAAATACAGTATATAAATGTTTCAAAAAAATAGATTCAAAATATGTTCTCTATTAAAAGGTTGTAAAACATTTTTCTAAAAAATATAGGTTTTTATGTGTACCATTGGATTTTTTCTTATCTTATTCCTATCAAATATATTGGATGGATATAAAATATATATTTTTTAATATGTAAATAGTATATTTAATTAATATTATATCATAATAGTAATTAATTTAATTTATTATCATAGAACGACTTTGTGAGTATAAAAAAAGTTTTTTATGGAAACATTTCCTATATATTTAGTTGGTTTCTATATTCATTTAAAATTAATTTTTAACAAATTAATTCAACCATATATTTTCATAGTTTTATAATATTAATAACCAATAACTTAATGGCTATTTCATATCTTACTATATTAAATAATAATATTTTATTAATTTATTTTTGTTCGGTAAAATTCAGTATTACCTATAATGCAAGCCAACTCACTATTGTGTGTATTGTAAGACTAACATGGTGTTTCTTATAAATAAATACTATATAAAAAATCTAATTTATGAAAATAATTATATTATAATGTATTGGGGTATTATATAAATTAAATGATTTACTGAAAAAGAAATGTCTGTATTTGAAAAAATCATTATTTTCCACTATTAACTGAAAAATCAATCCTTTCAGACAAATATAAAAATATTCCCATATTATAATTTTTATATGAATATTTATGATAATTTTAAAAATTAAAATTTCTAAGAAAATAATATATTATCTATAATTTCCATGGAAAATTTAAATATAAACCATTTTTATATGAAAATATATAAACATACTTCAATATAAATTGTGTGTTTATTTCATAATCATTAATGAATACATTTTTGGTGAGTATGAAAATTATAAATTTATTTTTAACATGTTTACTCATATTCATAATTCGTAATTAAATTGATATGTTATATTAATTTTTGATAATATATTATAATTTTCTTAATGATTTCATGTTATGTAAGATACCAAGTTTTTTATTATTTAAAATAAATTTTTTAGGGAATTAAATTTTCTCATTAAATAAATTTTTCCCTCAAAATTAGTAATATTTCAATAATGGTTCAATATTTTAACATATATTTATTAAAAATCCAAATATTATAAAGGTATAATAAAATATCCTTTATAAATGAGATGTGGGAAACATAACAGTTACCTAAAATAACACATATTTTTGTTTCTATATAAGAATAAATTTTGAGTAATATTAAAACATACATAGTTTAGAGTGAAGTAACAAAAAATTAATAATAGAGTGTAATAGATAAGATGGCCCTAATAATGTTAATGACCACATAACCACGAATATTCCATGGGGTAATGACCATCGAATCGTTATAAATAAAGGTAAATTTGTAAGATTTTTTTACAATACTTTAAATTTTGTTAAATAATTCCATTTCAATGAAGATAGAGAATAAATGAAAATGTAAATTCTTGATATAATTACATTTCTTAACAACAATTTCAAACATTGTAGTTTATTCAATCAATTTATACTTCATAAATTTCTCCATTAAATAAAGATTCATGAAGAATTTCATCATACCTGAAGAACTAAAATTAGTATTTAAGGAACTATGTGATACAAATTTCATTATTTATACATCTATATATTTAAAAAAAACCAAAATATTTATCATAAAGATATCTAATATTGAAAAATAAAATATAATAATCACTAAAACATTGACAATAGCAGCCAAGTTTTTACTTAATCCATTTCATAATTATATAACTATAAAACACATCAAAAATATGTTTGACCATATAAAAAATATAAAAAATAGATCTATTGATCATTAATTTCAAAAATTAAGATACATTAATCCCCCAAAAAATATAATGTATTTTTAAATATCACATATAAAATATCATAATACGAATAACATATATTATCTAAAAACATGGTAATAACCTGAATTACCATATGCCCCCAATAAACACATACATGGTTCGAAAAAATATCCCCCTCCTAATTAGTTAAATAAAATCATTAACGATTAAATATATTCCATAAATTCAAATAGTTATAAACATTATAAATATAATTTTCATCAAATCATTAATCAGATCCATGATTATCAATACAATCCTATTTATTTTTTCACTAATCTCATTATCTCGTATAGACATTTTTATTTCAACATTGGAAACCTTTTAAGTGTTGTATTTATATTAATCTTGTCCTTTTTAATAAAATATCAAAATAACATTAAATCAAATTTTTTTTCATGATAACTATTCAAAATATTCTTAAAAATACTTGAAAATAAAATAATATAAAAATCATTAAATTTTTCATTATTATTATAACAATAATTACATTGATAAAATATAATTATGAATTCAAATATTAAAACACAAAAATATTTTCACTTCCTTCTTAAAAAATTATCTTGGATACCTCATATTCCTTTTCAATACCTTATTCCTTTTATATTTCATTTGAAGACACTTCATTATCAACAGTAAAATTGTTAGTTGTACAACATTATATATCTCATTTTCACTCATTCCACTTATGAGATTTAGTTTAATAATTACCATATTTACAAATTTAAAAAATATAACTATTGATGATACGTTAGGGAAAAAATTATTCTATTCCATTTTTAAACTAAAATTATATTTGTTTCCTTGAAAATTACATTCTCAGTATCGATGATTACACACCCAAAACATTTTCCTATAACTTTGATACAATTACATGGGATCTTCTACAACAATAATTACTTGAAGGAAACTAAATATTCATCTTTCCAATGTATTCATAATACTCCATTTTTGGGTAATTATGTGTGTCTAAAAACACATCCATATTGATATTGTTAATCATCTATTGATATAGGAAATAATTCATTTCATAAGGATTCACATTCATGCTCCAATTTCACTTGTATTCTCATAAGTAAAATTACTATATTTTATTTCACATTTATCATTAACACAATTCCTCCTAGTTCCATTTATTTACTAAATAAAAAAATAATTTTTCGGAAACAATAGTCATACTAATATACCACATAAAAATGAAAATTAATTTATAGTTTTTTTAAATCAGTAAAACTTATTTTTTATCTACTAAAACATACTTTTGAACATGGTTTTCCATGATAATCAACTATTAAAATCATTTATAATGGTTCAAAAAGGATATTTTAATTAACATAAACATATCCTCTATTATTGTTAAACTATGTGAGTAATTAGATAACACTCACCGTGGACTATAAAAATTTTCTGTATATACTGAACATTCATTTTTTAGGTTATCAACCCTAATCTATTCCAATCCAAAATCAACTTATTATATCCATATAGGTATGTATTAATTTTAATGCAATATAATATCTTCCTTATAAAATAATTAGGATTCTATCACATACATAGTTTTATCCACATGGTTTTCACCAAAGTTCCCAAATCTAAATCTAAAACATTTAACTAAACCCTTCACTAATACCAACTATTGTGGTATTTTATTTTTATACATATATATAATATTAAATTATTAAATTATTGTTACATAACATTATGATTTATACTAGGATCATAAAAGGTTAATATATTTGCAATCATGGATACATAAAAAAAATTCATTGAGATATACATTATATCATACTATGACCTTCACATCATTAACCCTTCTTATAAAAATCCTATATAACATCATTCTATGTATCATATTTAAGGGAAACATAAGAAACAGTAAGTTGATATGATAAGTCATGGTCATTATGGGATATATTAATTATCACATATGAATAATATGAGCATAATAAAATGAAAACATGAGCTAAATATTTTTACACCATTCCCATCATATCATTGATCATAATCTTTAATAAATGAAAAATATTTTCAGATCAAAAAATATTAATCAAAATGGAATCAAATAACATGTTCCATGAGAGAATAATATTGGAATAAGAAATTTGTTTATGAAATACATATAATTGATATGATAAAATCATATATAATTTCTCCTATCATTTAGTTTAATATATTAAATAATTTAAATGATAATTCACATGGTATATGTTGTTTTTCATATAAAACGGGCTTCAAAAGTTTCAAATGATAAAATGAAAAAATAGAGAAACATTTCCTAGTTCTTATCGTGAAACAGAGTTACAATACGTGTAGTAGACTTTCATTGCATGATTCTTGTTGTGGAGAAGGTCATAATATTATTATTGAAATCTATAAGTGAAGAATCCATTAAACATAGTGAGTTTTATACACACCTCATGAACCCTTTGAACATAAATCCTTCTATGAAGATATGGAATGATGGAAGGTACACATTGTCTGTCTCAGATACATGATGTGAAAGGATTAAAGTCTTCAATTCTTGAATAAGATACATACAAGATACATGTATATTAAAAATATACAAAGGAATACATAGGTCCAAATTACAGTATTTGAGCACCCATTAAACATCATGTAGTATTTTTCCTATAAATAATGTAGCAAGTTGACGCACGCCTGTCGTGGGGTGTGGCAAAACAATATTTTATTTACCTAAGTATAGTATAGCAGTTGATCCTAGGTAGTCTCCCGAAGAGGAGTGCACACAAAACAAGGTTGTCACCTTTTGTTGGTTTTCTTAAAAAGATTGGTTTTAACAAATTTTAATGACTATGAGAGAAACAAACTACAGAAATTGATTGATTTTAACAAATTATAAAGATGGTGATCGGATTGGGTTCGGCTAGACTTAGTGTTATGCCATCATGGTTTCCAAATTTTATCTCTTCTTCTTCCTTAAACTGGTAAGAGAGAGATTTATCTACCGAATCCTCTCTCTCCCTTAGTCAGATAAATGTGATGAGAATTTTCCTTTCTAAAACCTTAGATTGGTCTATCCTCCTTCCAATGTGTTTAGGGTTGTATATGGTCTCTTGATTAATTAGAGCAATCCCAGACCTGGAATTTTTGTTCCCTAATAAACCAAGATTTCAACATACAATCCTACACACGTGCTTGACAACCGTCGAGCAATCACCACCCAACCCTAATCATGTGCCACCGTATACAGATTAGAATTGGGTGGAGGGAGATGTGATCATCGACCAAAGCAATTTATAATTTCAGAATAAAAACTTTAACACAACCGCATTCGGAATTTAATACTGAATTATGAATTGGAACCGGAAGAAGAAAGAAGAACAAATTTTATTCATTTCAAGCACAAAACTCAAGCACAACACATAGGTCCAGCCTCCCCTCTTTCCGATCACTCAAATGAAATTACCCCTCCATGGATGGGGTAAGAGAGATAATGCGGGAGAGGAGAGACATTTTAAAATAAAAGAAATAAAAGAAAAAAAACTGAGAAGTTCTTCTCCTGGGTGCCCGGGAAGGAATGGGGTGGAGAATGGGATGTCTTGAGGGGGAGGAGCTCTCCTCCTTTTATAGGCAGAATTGGACCCCCGAAAGTTTGAGCGTTTTCGACCCCATTAATGACATCTTCACGCGTTCCACCCTTCATTAATGTTGTGCACAATTATCTTGGCCGTCTCTCCCCAAAATTTCAACTCATTTGAAATCCGGATGGAGGAGTTATGAATTTTTCATTCTCGATTTCTGTTTCTGGATGAAGTTTCCAGGATGGTTCCTCCAAATGTATGTCGTTTAATGGACTCCTTAATGAATTCCAAACTTCGCCAAATTTCTTGTAGAGTCGCCACTATATGTCCTCGTCATATCCCAGGTTGAAACATATCATTTAGATAATTGTAGGCCGAGTTTTATGTCCTTTATGTTGGGTGGGTCCACGCTGTCCGCCCGGAAAAATTCCCAACTTCAATGAATTGTTCGACCCTTTAGATGGCCGAATCAGCTCCTGGTCCAGAAGACAAAAATGATGGAAATAAAATAAGGATTATAACAAAATTTTAATCAGAAAATTTGGAATTTTATTTTTCCATAAATGACCAAAATACCCCTGACGTAAAAATCTGTCAAAAATCCAGAAATAGTCGTTTTTCACATTTGGGTTCAAAATAACACTAAAACCTAAAAACATGACAATTACCCATCCAATAACACTTTTTTGGGAGTATAAACAATGATATTCAATATAAATTAATTGAAAATATTTTCTCTATCAATTCCCCCACACTTAAACTATGCTTGTCCTCAAGCATAAAATCTCAACATGGAATTCAAAGGGAACCAATGTCACCAATATTTAAATTTCAAATGGAATAAAATCAAATGATTATCAATGTCCAATCAAATTTTCCAGTTCCACAAAAATAACAATTTAATTTCCCATTTTTCAAAGAAACAATCAATTCATGCATTTTACTTTTCCCCTTAGAAAAATAATGAAGCTTCTCCTTTCATTCATTCAAGCTTCTCAATTTATTATTATTAAACATGCCAAATCATGACCTACCTCACTTTGAATATTTTCTCTCATCACTCATGATACAATTAATAGTGGAGTTATGCTCATATCATGAGAACATGCTCCTTACCCATAGGCTTGTAAAGTAACTACTTTCTCCACTTTGTAAAGACAAAACACACATAAAATCATGAGGACTTGCAATAAAGGTTCAAATGACTATGTGGCTTAGGGTTGGTGGGTAAATGATTGAAATAATTTAAGGCCATAAGTAGGAGGTTTGACTCTTAAGTACAATGCATGATTAATCAAGTGGAAACACAAGATGAACCTCGCTCAAATCCCCTTGAAATGTGAATCACAACACCACTCCCCTTTCAATGACATGGGTCATGAGTCAATAAATGATTACAAAGAATGATATCATCCAAGTTCTCCCTGTTTTTTTTGTAAAGCTCCAGAAAGGCACAGCTTTATTTTCTTTTTTTTGTAAAGCTCCAGAAAGGCACAGCTTTATTTTTCTTTTTTTTTCTTCTTTTTTTCTTTTTTTTTATGGAGAACCGGATGAAATGAAAGAATCATAATGAAATGATGACTCATGCCCAATTTTCTAATAATACATTTCCCAAAATGATGACACACACATTACACCTCCCAAAAATGATACATATCCCAAGGAACGCACACGAAAGGCCCTTCCCCCGCACTCAAACTTGAAATAACCATTCAAAAATACTAAAAGTGCGGGTAGGTAAGGAAAAATTGGATTGTAATGTGGCTTAAACCTATAAGGCAATTAATGGCATCTAAGGGCTTACGAAGGATAAATGTAAAGGTGGGTCTTAGGATAAAATGTGGCTAGCCAAAGATATGCCTCAATCATTTTAAATGTGGTTTTGTACAGTCATAGCTTTGACAAGTTTCAATACAAGTTCTAGCAGGTGGCACGTCCCAAGATCACTCAAGAAATATGCTCAAGATAAAATAGGAAATATTTGGTCTAGAAATCCTCTCAGGAATGAGAATATGATATTGGACAATCACTCATGGCATGATTAATAATAACAAATTAATTCACATGAATTTCAGAAATTCAAAGAATGAAAAATGGAAGGGAAATTTCATTTACATGAATCAATTAATTTCCTTAAATCATGAGTCCTTATTTCAATATCCTTGCTTCACTTTAATCATCCAATTATCCATTTTAATTATTCAATCTCATTAACATTGAAATCTAAAACATGGCATCACAAGATTCCTAATAAACTCATGTCTCCTAGAGAAGTCAAGTAAAACATGAATTCAAGCGTGGGCATGCCTTTTTTTGATTAATTTTTTAAAAGACTAAAAAAAAGTAGGGAATAAAGTCGGATAATATAGAATTGAAACTCATACTCCCCTGTCAAATGGATCCTTTTCTTCACGACGTATAATCCCACAACACCCTCTTCATTAATGGACCTGAAAAAAAAAATGAAAACAATTGATAGTGCAGGCTCGTTCAATCGTGATGGTAAATGACTAAGAAGACAAGTGGAAAATGGGGGAAAATGCGGGTTGCCTCCTGGTAGCGCCTTTGCTTAATGTCGTTGGCTCGACAAAACAAAACAATTTTTTTTTTTTGAAAAATCTCTTGGACTACAAGATTTCCTCCCCCACACTTAATTTATGCAGTGTCCTCAATGCATGTAAATGTATGTCTCAAAAAATTGGAGTTACTGCATTTAATCAAGTGTAAAGGAATGATGCAACCTGGTAGGTGTTCATTTGTATTCAGGATGAAGGAGTGTGATCTCCTCCACTGGTTCTTGAGGTACGGTCCCAAGGAACTTCTTTAGCCTCTGCCCATTTATAGTGAATGGGTTTCCTCCTCCTTCCTTTTGAATCTGCACAGCACCAAAGGGATATACATGAGAAACAGTAAAGGGGCCTTCCCATTTGGAACGAAGTTTACCTGGCATAAGCTTAAGTCTGGATTTGAAGAGTAACACGTGATCTCCAGGGTTGAAGGTTATTGGTTGAATTATCTTTTCATGGGCCATCCTCGTTCTCTCTTTATAGATCATTGAGTTTTCAAAATATTCCCTTCTAATTTCCTCTAACTCCTGCAACTGCAATCTTCTTTCTTTCCCAGCTTTCTCAAGGTCCAGATTCATCTCTCTGACCGCCCAGTAGGCTCTATGCTCCAACTCCACAGGAAGGTGGCAACTCTTTCCATAGATCAATCTATAGGGACTCATCCCTATCGGTGTTTTGTAGGCCGTCATGTATGCCCATAATGTATCATCTAACTTTTGGCTCCAGTCCTTCCGGTTGGGTTTAACAGTCTTCTCCAGAATGGCTTTGATTTCTCTATTAGAGACTTCTGCTGGGCCATTTGTTTGGGGATGGTATGGGGTAGATGTTCTATGATGCACCCCATACTTCTTCAGCAATGCTTCCATTTTCCTGTTGCAGAAATGAGTTCCCTGATCACTGATGATTGCTCGTGGCACACCAAACCTACAGAAAATGTTAGCCCTAACAAAATCACAAACAACTTTTGCATCATCAGTTCTGGTTGCTTTTGTTTCCACCCATTTCGAAACATAGTCTATAGCCAAAAGAATATATGAATTTCCAAATGACATTGGGAATGGTCCCATGAAATCTATGCCCCAAACTTCAAAAATTTCACAAAAGGTTATTGGTTTTTGTGGCATTTCATGTCGTTTGGATATGTTACCAAAAAATTGGCATTTTTCACATCTTTTACAAAATTCATATGCATCCTTGAATAAGGTGGTCCAGTAGAGTCCAGATTCTAAAACTTTTCGGGAAGTCCTCTGAGGTCCAAAGTGGCCTCCACATGATAATTTATGACAAAATTCAAACACTGATTCAATTTCACTTCTTGGCAAGCATCTTCTTATGATTTGATCATTACAAATTTTCCACAGAAACGGATCTTCCCAAATGTAAAATCTTGATTCAGATTTAATATTATGTTGTTGATGAGATCTTATATGAGAGGGTACCTGAGATGTTACCAAATAGTTGACAATGTTGGCATACCATGGTACTTCACTGTTGATGATGTAGAGTTGTTCTCCAGGAAGCTCATCATTAAGTGGGTTCTGCTTTGGTATTTCTGTTTCAGCGGTGTGGGGTAGTCGACTCAGATGATCAGCCACTTGATTTTCAGTCCCCTTCTTATCTTTGATTTCCAAGTTGAACTCTTGTAAGAGTAGAATCCATCTCACCAACCGTGGTTTAGCATCTTCCTTTTTCATTAAGTTCCTAAGAGCTGCATGATCAGAAAAAACAACAACTTTAGTGCCCAGAAGATATGATCGGAATTTATCTAGTGAAAAAACGACTGCAAGGAACTCCTTCTCTGTGGTTGTGTAATTTATTTGCGTTTCATCCAAGGTCCTTGATGCGTAGGAGATGACTTGAGGTTTGCTGTCAATTCTCTGTGATAGAGCGGCTCCCACAGCTTGGTTGGATGCATCACAAAGTATCTCGAAAGGGTAATCCCAATTGGGTGTCTGCATTATTGGTGGTGTTATCAACCTTTCCTTTAATTCATCAAATTATTCCCTACAAGCACAATCAAAATTAAAGTTATCATCCTTTAGAAGTAATCTTGAGAGAGGGAGAGAAATCTTACTGAAATCCTTGATGAATCTTCTGTAAAATCCTGCATGCCCTAAAAAGGATCTAACATGTTTGACACAAGTTGGATATGGTAAGGAATTTATTACATCAACTTTTTATTTATCAACCTCAATCCCATTTTGTGAAATTATGTGCCCCAACACTATCCCTTTTTCAACCATGAAATGACATTTTTCAAAATTTAAGACAAGGTTATTTTCAATGCATGTTTTCAAAACTTTTTCCAAATTTCCCAAGCAATGGTCAAATGAATTTCCAAAAACTGTGAAATCATCAAGAAACACCTCCAAGCAATCCTCAATGTGGTCCGAGAAAATACTCACCATACACCGTTGAAATGTACCTGGGGCATTGCATAGCCCGAAAGGCATCCTTTTGTAAGAGAATGTTCCAAAAGGGTAGGTGAAGGTTGTCTTCTCCTGGTCTTCTGGTGCAATTGGTACCTGAAAATAACCTGAGAATCCATCTAAAAAACAGTAATGAGTATTTCCAGCTAACCTTTCAAGCATCTGATCAATGAATGGAATAGGAAAGTGATCTTTTCTGGTAACTTGATTTAGCTTCCGGTAATCTATACACACTCTCCAGCTGTTTTGTATTCTCATGGGGATCAGTTCATTTCTTTCATTTGTAACAGTGGTCAGGACAGTTTTCTTGGGGACTACATGAATTGGGCTGACCCATTGAGAATCAGATATTGGGTAAATGATATCAGCTGCTAACAATTTCTCAATCTCTTTCTTAACGACCTCCATGATTGTGGGATTGAGTCTTCTTTGAGGTTGTCTAACTGGTTGAGATTCACTTTCTAAAAATATCCTGTGAGAGCATACCTTAGGGTTGATTCCAGGAATATCACCTAAACTCCATCTTACAGCTTTTACATTCCTTTTGAGAATGTCAATCAATGTTTGTTCTTGTGAATGGGATAGGTTATTTGCAATGATTACTGGAAATTTCTCTCCTTCCATTAGGTAAGCATACTTCAATTCACATGGCAAAGGATTCAGCTCTAAACATGGGGGTTGTTCAAGGGATGATATTGCATTTATGTTTCCTACTTCTAATGTTGAATTCTCTGGAATAATCTTACTTCCTCTTAACAAATCATCGAAAAAATCAGATTTTACCTCATCCTCAAACATGATATCAGAATTTTCAGGTTCATGGGAGTTATAAAATTCAAATGAAGAGTGTTCTCCCACAGATAACAAGTCATGAAGCATACCTGAGTCTTCAATTGGTTCTATACCTTCATCATGGGAGATTGCATAAATTGAGTGATTGCTGGAAGGGTGTTTCATCGTATCAAGAATATTGAAGTACCGTACTATCTCCGAGCTCCATGGTGAGTGTTCCTTCATGCACGTTGATGATTGTCCTTGCTGTTTTCAGGAATGGTCTCCCTAGTATGATGGGAGATTGGGATGGTGCTCGGTCTTCCTCCATGGTAAGGACATAAAAGTCTGCTGGAAAGATTAATCCTCTCACTCCTACAAGTACATCTTCAACAACTCCAGCTGGGAAAACGGTGGATCTGTTTGCTAATTGTACCACCACTCGAGTTGATTTTAGTTCTCCGATATGCAAAGATGAAAACACAGAGTGAGGCATCACATTTATCGAAGCTCCAAGATCACATAGTGCATCAGTAAAATTTAATGAACCGATAGTGCAGGGAATAGAGAAAGTCCCTAGATCTTGACATTTTTGCGGTATCGGTGGTGTGATCAATGCTGAGATGCTTCTTCCTAAGTTGATTCTTTCATTTCCATCCAGCCTCTTTCTTTTAGTACATAGCTCCTTCATAAATTTTGCATATTTAGGGATTTGCCTGATTGCATCCAGTAGTGGAATGTTAATCTCAACTTTTCGGAATGTTTCCTGAATTTCCCGTTGAATTCGTTCTTCTTCTCCCTTCTTTGACTCAACCAATACTGATGGGAATGGTGCTGGAATATCCTTTTTCTCTCTTTGTTGTTTCTACAATGGTGTTTCTAGTCTTTCTTTCTTGAACCTTGTTCTTTCTACTTTGTTGTTGACTCCATCTTTTGGTTGGACAGGACGAGCTTCAGCAGGTTCCCTAGATTCATCCTCCTCATATTTTTCTGGTGGTTTGAGCTCCTTCCCACTTCGGGTTGTGATTGCACTAACATTCTCTTTTGGATTGGGAATTGTTTGTTCAGGAAGCTTACCTTGGTTCTTGGTGAAAGCATCCATAATGCTTGCAAATTGATCAGCTAGCTTGTCCATCTTATCTTATATTCCTGCAACTCTTGTCTTCAGTTGTTGGTCTTCATTTGTCGGTGCACTTGTGGATGGTTGTTCATAATTCTTCCGCTGGAAAGGTGGTGGTTGAGAAGTTTGTTGTTGTTGGAAGGTCTTCTGATAAGGTTGTTGGAATGCTATCGGGTTCTGATATTGCTGCTGAAAAGGTGCTCTGGCTTGGTTCTGTTGAAACCCATACCCTGGTTGGGTTTGTGGTTGGTATTGCCTTTGTTGATAGGCTGCAGCACAACTTTATGTCCCCTGTACTTCTGGACATTGATCAGTGTAATGAGAATTAGAAGAGCATAAACCACATACCTGATTCGGCCCTTGTTGTTCCTTCATATGGTTCACAACTATTTGTCGCACCAACCTGGTGAGTTCACCCATTTCATTCCTAATTAAATCAACTGAATCAGATGTTCTTACCTCATGGATCCCTCTGGTGATCGTACCTCGAGTGCCAAACTGCTGTGAATTTTGTGCAATCTTTTCAATCAGAATTCGTATATCTGCAGGTGATTTATCAATGAGGGCTCCTCCCGACGAGGCATCTAGTAGATTCCTGTCATTGTCAAGCAATCCTTGGTAGAAGCACACAAGGAATTGGTCCTCTTCTATTTCTTGGTGTGGACAACTTGCACAAAGCTTCTTGAAACGTTCCCAGTATTCGTAGAGTGTTTCTCCAATTGATTGATGGATGACATAAATCTCCTTCTTTATTGCAGTGCTCCTAGATGTTGGGAAGAATCTTTGTAGAAAGCATTTTTTTAGATCTTCCCAGTCACTGATCTCCCCCGGTTGTAGATTGTACAACCATTCCTTTGCTTCTCCCTCTAGTGAGAAGGGGAAAGCCCTCCACTTCACATGCTCTTCCGCGACTGCTCGAGGTTTGAAGCTGGAGCAGACATAGGTGAATTCTTGAATATGTCGATTTGGGTCTTCACCTGCAAGACCATGAAATTTAGGAAGAACTTGGATCATGTTATTTCACAATTCAAAATCATTTTCTATGTCAGGAATTGCAAGTTGATAATTTTGATTGACAAATTGAGGTGCACAGATGTCACGTAGGGTTCGGATGGGATTTACAGCCATTATTAAAGGTTCAAAGTCTTCACTCAAGGTATCACTTGAATCGGTCAGATTGATTTCTTCAAATTCTTTGGGAAGATTTTGATTTTTCAATTTGGTTATTGTGCGCTCAATTTCTGGATCGAATTCTAATAAATTGCTATTTGAACTACGGGTCATTCAAAAGAGATTTTTTTATTTATTTATTTTTTTTTAAAAAAAACTTTGAGGCACTGCCTCCCCGGCAACGGCGCAAAGTTTGGCGCACGCCTGTTGTGGGGCGTGGAAAAACAATATTTTATTTACCTAAGTATAGTATAGCAGTTGATCCTAGGTAGTCTCCCGAAGAGGAGTGCACACAAAACAAGGTTGTCACTTTTTATTGGTTTTCTTAAAAAGATTGGTTTTAACAAATTTGAATGACTATGAGAGAAACAAACAACAGAAATTGATTGATTTTAACAAATTATAAAGACGGTGATCGGATTGGGTTCGGCTAGACTTAGTGTTGTGCCATCATGGTTTCCAAATTTTATCTCTTCTTCTTCCTTAAACTGGTAAGAGAGAGATTTATCTACCGAGTCCTCTCTCTCCCTTAGTCAGATAAATGTGATGAGAATTTTCCTTTCTAAAACCTTAGATTGGTCTATCCTCCTTCCAATGTGTTTAGGGTTGTATATGGTCTCTTGATTAATTAGAGCAATCCCAGACCTGGAATTGTTGTTCCCTAATAAACCAAGATTTCAACATACAATCCTACACACGTGCTTGACAACCGTCGAGCAATCACCACCCAACCCTAATCATGTGCCACCGTATACAGATTAGAATTGGGTGGAGGGAGATGTGATCATTGACCAAAGCAATTTATAATTTCAGAATAAAAACCTTAACACAACCGTATTCGGAATTTAATACTGAATTATGAATTGGAACAGGAAGAAGAAAGAAGAACAAATTTTATTCATTTCAAGCACAAAACTCAAGCACAACACATAGGTCCAGCCTCCCCTCTTTCCGATCACTCAAATGAAATTACCCCTCCATGGATGGGGTAACCGAGATAATGCGGGAGAGGAGAGACATTTTAAAATAAAAGAAATAAAAGAAAAAAAACTGAGAAGTTCTTCTCCTGGGTGCCTGGGAAGGAATGGGGTGGAGAATGGGATGTCTTGAGGGGGAGGAGCTCTCCTCCTTTTATAGGCAGAATTGGACCCCCGAAAGCTTGATCATTTTCGACCCCATTAATGACCTCTTCACGCGTTCCACCCTTCATGAATGTTGTGCACAATTATCTTGGCCGTCTCTCCCCAAAATTTCATCTCATTTGAAATCCGGATGGAGGAGTTATGAATTTTTCATTCTCGATTTCTGTTTTTGGATGAAGTTTCCAGGATGGTTCCGCCAAATGTATGTCGTTTAATGGACTCCTTAATGACTTCCAAACTTTACCAAATTTATTGTAGAGTAACCACTATATGTCCTCGTAATATCCCAGGTGGAAACACGTCATTTAGATAATTGTAGGCCGAGTTTGATGTCCTTTATTTTGGGTGGGTCCACGCTGTCCGCCCGGAAAAATTCCCAACTTCAATGAATTGTTAGACCCTTTAGATGGCCGAATCAGCTCCTCGTCCAGAAGACAAAAATTATGGAAATAAAATAAGGATTATAAAAAAAATTTAATCAGAAAATTTGGAATTTTATTTTTCCATAAATGACCGAAATACCCCTGACGTAAAAATCTGTCAAAAATCCAGAAATAGTCGTTTTTCACATTTGGGTTCAAAATAACACTAAAACCTAAAAACATGACAATTACCCATCCAATAACACTTATTTGGGAGTATAAACAATGATATTCAATATAAATTAATTGAAAATATTTGCTCTATCACAAGTCAACAAATTTAAGAGATCTCCAAGGAGAAAAGTTTGGTTCTTTCATTCCCTTTGTGGTCTCTTTTACTCCCTCACCTCTAAACTCAAAATTTCATAGTATCTTTAAATTATTTTGATTCAATACAAGCATTGTGATTTTTTTTTTGACATAGAATTCATTATTTTTATCATCCTCTCTTTTGTCTCCATTCTTCTGAGCACTAATCATCAAAGAACTCATGTTACACTTATTTCCATTTCAAGTAAATAGTTAATTGATTTTTTTGATTTTTGGTCTACATTTCTTAATCCTATTTTCATGATCATCCTATTTAGTTAACCTCAGTAATTTCATTTTTGTTCAATTATTAAACTTTATTTTTCCTAACATGTTGATCACAATTTTAGTTCTTCATGTACTTTCATTCAATCTTACCCTGAGTGACTAAAACACCTAGGGTAGGGATCGAGGGTATGGGTAACTAAATTCACTAAATATTTAATTATCAATTTGGTTAACTTAATGGTTATAAATCCGGATAAATAATATTTGTATATCCAATCTATCTGGTCATCACTGATCACATGATATTAGAGTTAAGGATCATATCCTGGTTAGAGAAGATTATGTTATGAAAAATATCCTAAAAACATTCTTCCATTGAATAATCTCTTAACAAATCTACGTTTTCACTGTTTATAGATCATATAATATTTAACTCTTACATAAAAATAGATTATTTGACAATGTTCATCTAGTGAACTCCACTTTCTTTTCATCTGAATCATTAGGATCCTACCATGTTAGAATTAAGATCATTTTTCTATAGATTACTGAAATTCATCATGATCCCTCTCTTATTGTTGAAGTAAACCATCAACCCTATAGAAAAATCTTTCCCATAATCAACCAATTTTATTGGAATCCTACACCAAAGGGGTCCAACTCGTAGGTGTCCAGTACCATCTTAAATCTCCATCGGATCGACCATGAACAATCACTATACCATGCCTTGGTAAAATGTAATGTTTGGGAAAAATACTATTAAAATATTACTGCAAGCATTTTGATGTCAAAATAGTGTGTTGGAATGTAAAGATTTGGTATTTATTCCATGGATTAGTAAATTTATTCTTTTAATATACAAACCTTTATAAATAAACTTTTATTATCTTTCCCTCAACCTATTTCTTTATTTTAATTTTTTAGGTCACCATTGTTTCTCTACTCTTATGGAATAGTGCATGTACCAAGGTCCTTCAGCTTGTTCGAAGATCCTTGAAAAACAAGAATAGTTTTCATTTTATCCCAATATAAAAAAATATATATCTTCACGCTACCGGTAAAATATGGTCATTTTGAACAATCCAGTGGGACCTAACCCACTAAACCCTCTGAACATGCATCATCTAGTTCCAGTGGACCAGCTAGTGAAACAAGAGAGAGCCATCATGGACTATATATTTCAATCATTCCATATTGCTACACCAATCATAGTGCATCCCCCTATTCAATCCCATACCATTAAGATAATACATGGACTCATTCACATGATCAAAAACACGGGCCATTTTAGTGGACTGTAAAGTAAAGACCCATATAATCACATATCCAACATCCTGAATGTATGTGATACCTTCCTTAACAAAGTATTATCCTTTGATATAATAAAACTCCATGTCTTTACAATTTACTTACTATATAACATAAAGAATTGGGTCAAGATTCATGATCCTGAGAAAATCGCGACATGGGTTGATTTGGACAAGAAATTTATGGACAAATACTTCCCACCAATCTGGACTTGCAAAATCCAGAAAAAAAATTTAAAAAAACCACTCATGATTATGGAGAATCTACATGTGAGGATTGTGACATATTCAAAGAACTGATGATGAAATTATTACTCCATGGACTACACATGTGGATCTATCTCTTGAAAGTTTATCAAGTTCCACAACTAGTCGCACGAACATTCTTTGATGTTCCAGTTGATGGACAAATCATTTTCAAGACATGTAATGTTGGAAGAGCCATTTTGGATAATGTATATCACAATGAAATCCATTTTCCTAGTGATGGTGGACCACCATGATGTTGTACCAACCATGTGGATGAGAACACCAGAATAGTAATTCAAGTCAAAGTGCTCACAAAATAGCTCAAATCGTTTTAGTTGCCCGCTACACCACACCCTCCTACTCTAGTAATGGAGATACAGTTATGTGAAATGTGTGGTGGCTAGAACATGTACCATGATAGAAAGGCTATATTTGAAGAAAAACCTAAATATTTTAATTATATTAATTACAATCATCATAACCCACCATTCTAATAGAAGTAGTAGTACTATCAGTAGAGTTTGGCTCAAAATCCACCTCAAAAAGTGTAGGGTTATTATAAATAGATAAGTGTTCAATAATACCATAAAAATAGGTACAACAACAACATTTCCCTCATAGAGCACATGAGTATTTTAAACTATCTCAATTAATAACTCAACAGAATGATTATCCTCTTCATTATAACATGGAGAATCTCATGGATACTTTTGGTCAAAAAAATGACTATTGAATTACTACTCAGAAAAATGAAATGCAATATCAATGAGTTGTATTACGTAATATTGCATTCCGGATGGGTTGGATCTCAAAGACTCTATCAAACCAATTACCAGGTACTCATCCTGGTAATACAGAGTCATACCCAAGGGAATAAGCTAAGGTTGTAGTTAAAATAATTTAAAAAATTCTCGATTTCCAACAACTATGTTGAAGATATAAACTACAAACATAGTAACCTAGGAAAAATTAACGAGTAGAATATGAATATGTTGATAGGACCTCTAATGAGATACCCAAGTTGGTATCACTAGCTTCAAAAAATCAAACACCTAATCAACCAAAAGAGATAGTTTATGTTTCTCCACTGCTATACAAGACACCTCATCCTATTTCTTAAAGTGAATGATAAATAAGATATGAAGCACAATATAAGAAATTTCAGTTAATTATCAAGAATTTGCATATAAAACATACCATTTACAGAATATGTTATTCAAATTTTGGTTTATGAAAAATTTCCTAAGAATTTGATTTCAAATAAAATAATATAGAAGATCATGGGGTCATCTCACTAAATGAATAATTCACTATTGTCGTTCAGTAGACAATTCTACCAAATATGAGTGACCCCGAAAGTATCTCAATTACATGTTCTATTAGAGAATGTATATTTAAAAGGGCTTTGTGTAGTCTCATAGAAAGAATTAATATAATTCAAATGAGTGTATTCCATAACTTGGGACATCAGTATCTCAACCCAACTCAAGTAACACTACATCTTTTGGACTAATCAAGAATGTATCCTAGGGAAATTATTGAGGATGTTTTAGTCAAAGTTGGGAAAACCATTTTTCCCATCGAATTGTTGGTTATGGGCATGGAAGAAGAATATGGAATCCCTATTATTCTTGTAAGACAATTCATGGCCATAGGAAAGGTTCTAATATATTTTAACCAAGGGAATATAATTGTATGAGACATAGAAGAATACATGCTCTTCATCCTAATCAATGGTTCTAAACAAAAATATGATTTTATTGATTGTAATTCTGTCTCTATTACCCAAGAATTAAATGAAGACATGGATATAGAAGAATAGAGTGAGAAATAAATCCCTAATGCATAATAAGAATATAATTTTTATGAAGATTGATTTAACAAACCGCTAATAAGGGATACTTTCCCACCATTCATACCCTCAGTCATTCAACCTCAAACACTGGATTTGTGACCTCCACTTAGTACCCTTATGTACTCATACTTAGGAGCCTTAAACTATCTTCCAATAATCAACAATTCTAAAATATCCCAGTTAGAAGAATAAAAATAAGTTGAAGTCTTGAAAAGACACAAGAATTAAATATCTTGGGGAGTAGATGATATTAAAGGAATTAGTCATACCATATGCACCCAAAATAATTCTACATAAAAAATATAAAAAACACAAATTTCAACATTAAAAAGAGATCACACCACCAATGAAGGAATTTGATAAAAATGAAGTCCTAAAACGTTGGGATGATGGAATAATCACTTCAATTTATGATAGTGTATGGGTTAACCCATTAAATTTTGTTTCCATGAAAGGTGGACTCGCAGTAAAAAATTGATGAAAATTAATTGATCTCAAAACACACCATAACTGGATAAAAAGTTTTCATGGATTATAGAATATTAAACGAGACAACAAAAAATATCATTTATTATTTCCATTCATGGATAAAATGTTGGAGAGGCTTGTAGGAAATGAATTACTTTTTATAGGATGTATATTTAGGATAAAATCATATTATATTCAACCAAACTAATTACTCAAAAACAATATTCACATTTCTATTTGGCACCTTCACCTATAGGTTCATGTCATTAAGAATGTGTAATTCTCCATAAATATTTCAAATATACATGATGAATATTTTCCATGATATAGAATATTAATTCATAAAAATCTTCATGGAAAAATTCTCAGTTTATGGAAGATCTTTTGAAGACATCATTAGGAGTCTGGAATTAGTCCTACAACATTGAGAAGAGAAATGACACATTTTGAATTGGGAAAGAAATCATCTTATTATTCAAGGATGCATAGTCCTGGGATATAAAATCTCTAAATATGGTATAAAAGTGTAGACATATTAGATAAAGGTCGTCATAAACATAGATAAACCCACAATAGTTATTGTTATAAGGAGCATTCTAGGTCATGATAGATTATATAGGTGATTTGTAAAAGGATTTTCCAAGTTTTCCCACACACTGATGCACCAGTTGTCAAAATAATTTTTTTTAATACACCAAAGTATGTCTAAACTCATTCAACACTTTGAAGACAATCCATATTAGAACCCATAGAATAATTTCATCTTATTGGGACAATTAACTTCAATTAATGTGTGACACCAGCGACTTCGTTGTTGGCACTATTTTAGGAGAAATAATTATTCACATCTTCTTTCCAATTAACTATTCAAGCTAAAAACATAATTAATATCAAGTAAACTAAAAAAACATATAAAAAACTCTTGGTTTTTGTTTATGATTTTGAAATTTCAGTTCCAATTTGTTCTTATCTATGGATATTGTTCACAACCATCATGGTTCCCCCAAGTATCTAATGAACAAGAAGGATGATAAGCCAAAGATAATAAGGTGGATACTTCTACTTGAAGAATATTTTATTGTCACCAAAGATACTAAAGGTACAAAAATTGTGATTGTTGATCATTTACCCAAACATCCTTTGCAACTAATCAAGGATGATGAAGATACTGACATCGAAGTAGATTTTGTTGATGAATCCCTATTCAGTATTAAGGTAAAACTCTAGTTATCTGTTATTACTAATTTTATCTCGATCATATTTTTTCACCAAGAACTCTCCTACAGTCAAAGGAGATGATTTTTTGCTAAATAAAAACATTACTACTAGGACAAACCACTATTGTTCAAGCATTGTGATGATGCCTTTTTGCAACATTACATTCTCGAAAATAAAATCCCAAATTTGATAAAATGTGTCATACAAAACCAAATAGAGGACATCAAGGACCCAAGAACACAATATCCATAATTATACAAAGTGGAATTCTCTATACCATGTTACACCAAGAGGAAATTGAATTTTTTTCAAAGCATTGATAGGTTCCAGCGACCTGTAACCATTAGGAAAAGAAATGAAATGCCTCAAAACCATATCATGGAAGTCAAAATCGTTGACATGTGGGGAATAAAATTCATGGGACCATTTCCCAATTTACATGTCAAGACCAATTTTCTAGTTGTCATTTCATACGTCTCAATATGGGTATAAGCTGATTCCACATCCCATGACACTACAAAGTGGTCATGAATTTTTTGAAAAATAATGTGTTATATATAATTGAATTTTCTAGATTACTTATTAATGATCGAGGAACACATTTTACCAATTTGATGTTAAATCATTTCTAAAAAAATATGGAATCCCATAAAACACAAGAACTCCCTACTACCCACAAACAAGTGAGAAAGTTGAACTATCAAATATGAGGATTAATAATATCATAGAAAAATCCATAAACACAAGGACAAGTGAAAAGAGTTTTAAACTATATGATGCACTGTGGGAATATCGCACTGCATAAAAAACACCTATTGGTACCAAACCATTTAGATTAGTTTATGAAAAACCACATCATCTTTTAATTGAACTATACCAAAACTCGTATTGGAAAATAATGATGTTAAAATTGGATTATCAAATGTTATGAGAAGCTTGGATGATATAGCTAGATGAATTTGATGAAATCAAAAATGATTCTTATAAAAATGACAAAATCTAAAAAGAATAAACTATGAAATGGAATGATCAACTCATTTCAATATGCATCTTCATTCCATGAAATAGGGTCATATTTTTCAAATCTAGATTGAAATTTTTTTTTTAGGAAGATGAAATATTGATGGTCTATCCCCATCAAATAAATTCAAGCCTTTATCTATGGGACCATTGAAATGTGGACAGAGGGGGAACCACCATTCAAAGAGAATGCTTGTTGGTTGAAAATATTTCAATAACCCTTCCATGAATGTTGTTTCGTTAGCTTAAAGATCATTTGAGCCTTACAAGACTCAATATCTCGATGTTAATGGAAGTGATAAGTGGGAGGAAACCAAGGGAAATTAATTTTATCAATGATTATGTTTGAACATCCTTATAAAATTCTATGATATGACAGGAGATGAAGGCCATGGTTTGAATAAATGTTGAGAAAAAAGATTACATTAAAAATCATGTAACCCTATTACACGACATGTAACATTTATACCAAAAAAATCACTAAAACCATCATTACACAATGTGAAACATTGTTCGCATCATGTAACTTCACATGCCAATTTTTTTTAAAAACGATCATGAACCCTTGGTTCCTGACCCAAACACCCAATCCCTATCTAGACCCTAAACCTTCCTCCTTGCTCTGCCACATGAACCACCTCCCAAATATCCTCTCATCCCCTATCATCTTGTATTTGACCCCATTCCTTCCCCTCAGATACCGCAGTTGACCCCTTTGTTCTCTTCCTCCTATCTCGGCCACATGAACCACCTCTCTCCTCAAGGACTCTCCTCAAACCTAGCCCATGACATGAACACCTCCCCCATTCCCCTATCTCTATTTCGGCCTAATCCAACCCCCCTATATATCCAATCATTATCATTATCTGATTAAATGGACAAAAACATTGTTCCCTCTACCATTAGAGTCATTGTATGACTATGAAGAATAGAAAACAACTAAACTCCCACGAGGAACTTCACCTCTTCCACCTTGAGTACTTCCCACAGTTTCCCATTCTAAACCCTATAATCAATAAAAATACTCAAAGTGTTCCAAGGGAACATACATATATGACATCCTCTATATAAACCACATCATGTGCTTATCCATTCTGAAGCATCGCTTCAACCTTGATCGGCTACTGGAGATTCCCATGAGGGAAAATAATACTTTTGACATGACCATTCATACCCACCTGAACATCAATGATGATATACTTAACCTCATCAATAGACTCCATTTTAAAAAGAATTTTTTAGTTTAATGAGGAATTGTATAGAGATATATTCTTGGAGTTCATTTCTACAATCGAGGTGGTATTTTATAGACTGCGATTCCTTTTGGGTGGCTAACCACATCAACTCTCATTTTCCAAACACAACATAGGCATGTGTATTTATATAAAGGATGTTTCCATGTCTGATATTGTTCCAACACTTCATCTAGAGTCTCCCTTGACTTATTCCATACAACTGTGGAATATTATTTCACGTGATTCTCAAATACAACATGACCCTCATATCTCCATGTCCACCGAGTTTCACATCTCATGCCATTGGATACAGCACATATCCTTGATTCATGCATAGTTTATCAGGTAGATTCACATGGGAGTGTGATCCTAGTAGATATACTTATCTTCTCAGCATCCATTGGTGGCCCAGATGTCCACATGGTTGCCCAGTACGCCTACTAATACCAGGAACTTGCACAGTAGAATAGTATTACCATGATGGGTGGATTTTTCATTACCCACCACTCCAAAAATCTTGGTGTAATCAATGTTTCACTACCCCCCACATCCCTCGGACCCATAGAGGCTCTATATTTTGTGATGTTTATAAAGTTTCATATCTTGGTAAGGGAAGATGATACTTACCACTAGAAAGCATGCATTTATAAGGCAGCACTAGCAGCAGACCCAACACCCATAACAGATACACCACATGATCCACCCATCACTTCCCCACAAGAAACTCACACACATCTTCCTTCCCCAACCACCAAAACATCCAATACTACCACAGCCACCCATTACACCCGAACAGATCTATGGGCCACAGATCTCTATAAACTGGAGAACCAGCGATGGATATCATCTCATATGCAACTCCCTTTCTCCAAGATTACCAATTTCACTTCCCCTCCATCTGTCTAGCTGAAAGCATTTTTTATAGAACTTTATGGGAGAAAACCCATAGTTTCTCATTTTTATCATCTGAGTAATTTGCTAGTTTTAAGTTCTACAGTCTCTTTTTTTCATGAGTAACTATATCTTTATTGTATAACCATATCTCAAATAAAATAAAAATTTTGTTCAATTGTTCACCAAATTGTATAACTGCCTATAATTATGCTTATATATATTCCACACATGTGGACTATCATTTCATCTAGTTAAATATTTTTTTTTCTAACTCATTTTATAGGTGACCCAAATTCAACAGAAAGACATCCAGGTTCCCCCATGGCATGCCACATCTTACCGGGAGCTCTCGATTCCCTTAATTTTTAGTTGTATAATTAGAATATTATTTTTATGATATTTATATTTCTACAACTCCCCCACAAAACGTTGATGGATAGTACAGACACTATCTTCCTTTAAGTGTTGGGGTGTTTTTCAAGACAATCACATAGGATATACTCAAATTATTTCATGTTCTCAGCTTTCTAGGAGACATTTCTATAATTTTGAGCAAGCTTAAAACCTGGAAAACAATAGTATAATTAAAATAAAAGAATAATATAATCTTATAATTATTTTAAATCTTTGTTTTGTCTCTCTTAAAATTTTTATAATTATTTCTAATCTTGAAGAATGAATTAAAAATTCAATAGTTTTATACCCTTAGTGATTTCTTTTTTCTATTTTTATTCATATTCTTTAGAGGATTCTAAGCCAAAAATTTCATATTATTTTGTAATAATATTTCTTTAGTGATTACAAGTACATGTACACTTATCATAAATTAATTTGATATATTATTGAGTTTATGTCTTAAAAAACACAATTATAAAATGATTGAGGCAATCATTTTAAAGATTATTTTTCTCAAATAAATATCTTACATCTTTACTTCATTAATTACAAAATTTCAATCAATGAAATTATAGGATGTAGATATTACTATAAATTTATCCCTTTCTACCCTAATATTTTTGTAATGCATGATTTTACAACTGAACTAGTGTGGGAGAACTCTTTAGACAGAACATGATGATTATATGGAAATTATATACCATGTTACTCATCATAATAATTGGTTGTTATCCATTTTTTCTTGTATTACTTCACATCTGTCCTTTTCCATTAAAAATACAAAGGAAAAGAAAAATTGGCATGAGTTATGAATAAGGAATGTATATAATCGTCATTTACAGACCGATGAAACTCTTGAAGGGTCATATGTCTTTAGGGGATGGATATGAGATCTGTATTAGGAATATAATTTTCAAAAATATAAATACAGAATAAAAATAAAATAAAAAATAACCATTTCACTTACATAATATAAACATGGATCTTAATTGAGCTGATGGGAGCATGGACTTTATTATCCACAGAGCAGTCATTTTATTGCACTAGTCATGACAATCATGCATTATACTGTAGAGCCTACCCTCTTTTTTGACTATGTTTATTTAATATTTACCGACCTACCCATATCCTCAAATTCATTTGAACACAATTCTTGAATACCTCATGATTGATTTTGTATTTGTCTTTATAAAGTGGAGAAGATATAACCAATGCACACCTATTGTTTGGTGCATGTACTCCATGTATGAGCATAAATATAGTATCATTTTACCCTGATTGATGATACAAAATTATTTATGACATACAGTGAAAATGGGTATATAATTTAAAGAATAGTTAATTTTTTGTAATTAAAAAGTTAGAAACTGTTTAAATAACTGAGCTGTGAGGCGTGATAAAATTTTTTATGCAAGGATGATTATGAATACTAACATTTTTTTATTAGACATAGTTTTATTTGTATGGATATAATGAATGTTTCGTATTTTATAAATTTATTATCTTGTTGAAATCACTATTGATACCTTTTTTCTTGAGGGCAAGAAATTTTTCAAGTGTGAGGGAATTTGATAATATGAAATCATTTATACATTTTCATATCATTTATTTAATTATTTTCAATTATTTAAATAATGGTGCACTTTTTATACGTTTATCTTTTCATAAAATAGGCTTCTAATGATTCAAATGAGAAAATGTTGAAAAATAGAAAAATTTCTTAGTACATATCATGAAATAGAGTTACACAATGTGTAGTAGACTTTCACATAATACTATAGGAAATGATGTTTGTTGTGATAGAAGTCTTGAAGACTACATGTGAAGAAACCATTACATGTTGTGAGTTCCATATACACATCATGAACCCTTGGAATGCAGTTCCTTCTCTAAAGATAAATATTGAAGGAAGGTACACATCAGGAGTCTCGAATAAATGATGTGAACAGAGTTAAATCTTCAAATCATAGATCAGATATGTAAAAGATTCATGTTGTTTGAAATTTTTTAAAGGAATACACATATCAGCATTACAATACATGAATACCCATTACACATAATGCCATATTTTCCCTATAAATAAAAAACCATGGTAGTAGATTTGAGATGTAATGACCCGAAATTTTGAATAAATATTGTTTCCTAATTTTTTGTGTTATTTTATACTTAATAAAATAGTTTCATTTGTTAACAAGAGTATAATTAAAATGGGACTTTTGGTTTTTGACTGTTATATGATCTTTGGTCAATATGACCATTGGAAACTAAACGTTTTGATTATTGTCTCTAAATACAAGTGATCTTGTTTAATTAATATAGAAAGAAGATTTGATGGCCTCACCCAGTAGTCTTGGACCGATCGAAGCCCATATAACAAGAATTGGGAAGGAGTTAGCACCACTGGGCTTTGCTCTAGATGAAACCGAAGCTGAACTTCATCGTGTGAAGCTAGAACGGAATTACTTTCGCGAGAAGTTCAAACTGATAGAAATTACTAATCGAGAGATGTTGGCCGAGCCTCCCTTGTATTATCTCACCTTAGCACACCTTACACTTAGGTCATATGAAGGTGTGATAAAGGGATATGTAAGGAGACCATAACTGCCTTGTGTAATCCTTTGTTTTAAATAAAAATTTAAATTTCTACTTATGATGAAGTTTTTAAATTTTCAAATGACCGGATAAATATACTATGCATATTTGTGATGAATTTTACAAAAAAGGATATTTTAAAAATGTTTATGTAAACCTTAAATAATTAAAAATGTGTAATGATTTTCAGAAAATGGTCTTCTAAAATTTTGTTCAGTACAAAATTTAGAGTCTAATAAGATCAACTTGATTTTTTGATGAATATTAAATTATGAATAGTGATTTTTTGCTTAGGATTAGTAATGTGAGCAAATGGATTAGTAATCTCACTAAAAGAAAGTATTAATATAATCTAGTCACCTTGATTAAGTAATGTGATTCAATAAAATAGGTAAATAACTATTTCAGATATTATTAGTCAAGTATTAGTTTTTTCGGATGAATAGTATTTTTTATTTAAATATTAAATTAAAATTATTTAGAAAATTATTTTTATAAAATGGATTTCAATTTTGAACTCATAGCATTGATATTATGTTAAGGTAATTTTTGGGGATTTTTCTGAAAAAAATGAATTTTTGGTGAATAGTGTATTTATTTAAAAATTAAATTAAAAATAATTAGAATTTTTTTTAAATGGAGTTCATTTTTTGAGATCGGAGCATTGTTATTTGGTTAAGGTGAAATTTTGGGAATTTTCTGAGGAAGTTAAATTTTCAGTGAATAGTAAAAATACAGTTTTAGGGTTTCAGTATGATTAATGACATCATAACTGTGTCATGATGATGTCGTGAGATATTGTAATGGTTTTCTGACCAAAGGTGATGAATTTTTGTATGGGGGGACCCATTTGGTCTAACTCCATGGGAAATACCATGGGAGAGCCCATGGTTTTGAGAAAACCACTTGTGAGGTGTCCCTTGGCCATTAATGCCTTGTCCCCTCACATTCCCTATAAATAACCACCATTTACTCCTTTATTTGTCACTCCCAACTCTCCCCCAACGAAGCTCCAGTCTCAATACCTCCCAATGAGTCCTCTGAAGGTTCCCCTAAGCCCTCAAAGTCCCAACCTTTGAGTTTTAAGTGTTACGTTTTAAGGTAAGGGATCTGACCTCTCTCTTTCTTTTCATGAAATCTCTTTTATGTCATTTATTTTATGCTCCATGATCTTATGTTGAAGTATTTTATTTTATATTAATCTTTCTTCCCTTTTCATGTTCTTATGATTAGATACCCCCTCTTTCACTCATCATTTCATTTTAATATTGTTAAAGTGGTGTCGTTAGGCTGCAGAATTTTTAAGAGATTTTTTCACCCTTCTCATTTTCAAGATCTATTTTCATGTCAAGTATTTCATGTTACTTTTTATTATCTTGGGGTATGATCTCTAAATATATCATACTGATATTTTATTTTCATATGATGAGAGACCCTATTTGATCTCGTCAATTCATTTTTGTTGAAGTTTAAGTGACGTCGTTAGGCTGCCGAATTTTCATAAGAGAAATATTATTTCTGTCTTCCTTTCATGTTCTTTATTTCATATGTTATGTCTTTAAAATTTCATTACCATGTTCTTAAATCTTTTATATTCTGTTCCTATACTATTTTATGGGTCATTTATGAATGTTTTACCCATGTCTCCTCTCTTTTTAATGTTTTCTAAAACCCCGAATCATAGCCGTTATACTGCAGAATTTCAGTCTCAAAATATCTCTCTCTTTTTCTAAAGTTATTTTATTTTATTACGTTAATACTCAAAGATACCTCTTCTATATGGTTATTCACATATGTACCAAGTTGTTCTATTTTAAATTCTTGTATTTACATACATGAGACCCTCTTTCCCTTTCCGTGTGTTTAAAGTGACATTAAGATCATGTCTTTAAAGCAGTTTTTTTAAAATGGAATGATTATGAAATGAATCCCATTTATTTTATGCTATATGGGTTTTTTATGAAATGTTTGATGATGATATATGTGGATCACATGATGATAAAGACAAATTTAAGGGTGCACCCTGTTAGCACTCCAATACATTGGGTAAAGACTTAATCTCTAGAGATGACCATTTAGACTGATACCGTGGTGAATAACCTTGTAATTTTTATTGACACCTTAGGGATGGACCAAGGTGAAACGGAAATGATTTCCTTTATAAAATTTTGTAGCCAAATCTTCAAGTTATGAAAAACGTTATTTTTTATTATGATATGCCTCATGATTTCTTCCTCATGCCTTAAAGTTCTTTTCATTACTTTATTGATGTATCTCAAGTTCACATGTTAAATGTTTCCCTTGTTTCCCTTACTGGGACTTCTGCTCACCCTTTCTTTTGAAATATGTCCCCAGGTTATGAGATGCAGTAATGAACCTAGGATGAAAATAAGGAGACGCCTTTCATGTGTTTAAGAATAATGTTTTATGTTATCAAGTTTTGAGTTCTTGGTTTCCAAGACACTAAACCTTAAAGATCCTCAGTTTTATATAATGTAATGAAATTTTATATGATAAAAAGGCGGGATGTTATAGTTGGTATCAAAGGATGGTTTAGTTATTTGTGTAAATTAGGATATGAAAACTTTAAGAAGAATCCTTTAGAAAATTTTATATATAGGGAATCTTCTTGGTATTTTAGTGAGTATTGAGTAAGTGGTTGCCAAGAAAATACATCCCTGTCTGGATACGAGCAGGTAGAGGTGGCTCTGGCATAGATGTACATAGGGGTAAAACCCGAAAACACCACTTTGATCTAGACTCAAACGGGAACTGGTACATGACAACGGGCCTTGCTGCACTCTTGGTTATGACACTCCCAGGGGATATGCTTTGGTAAATTCATAAGTTTAGTATGAACCATTATTAAAGGAACAAAGATAAAATAAAATAAAGATTCACATAAGAATATATGATCATGGATAACCTAGATTGGGACCTAGGGGATCACAAGTTAGGGTATACTTTTATTCTACAAGTTTATCCTTCTATGCTTTAAGTTTTCTTTTCATGATTATTGGCTAAGTATTTAAGCCCCCTAATTATACGTTCTTTTCTTAGTTAATGGAGTGAAATGGAAGAGCATGTCCCAACAACCAATGTGATAGGAAATGTGATGATTTCCCCATTAATGTAATAGAGATAATGAAATATCAAGTTGAACATATTTTGATTATGCCAAACTAGGTATCAAAAATCACAATTAATAACTAGTACCTAGTTGAATGCCCAAATTCATCAAGGAATAAGAAGATGAAGTCTTAAGGATGTTCTTCTGATAAAGTTGATAAGGGAAAAAAGACCCAATTCCTTTTTTTCAAAAAGTGTTGGAAGAGGCACCATGGAGAATGTCACAAATGAACCAGGAGATGTTTTAAGTGTGGGAAGATAAGGCATAAAGTAGCCAATTGCTTTAAAAAATGGATAATGTGATGAATGGAGATAAGGTTCAATCTAATGTACCTTATACATTTTGATATCGTAAATGTGTAGAAGTTAGAAATTATCCAAGGAAATGCTCTCTTGGAATGGATGAGAAGCATGATGAGAATCAAAAATCTTCGAGGACAAGTGAATAGTGCATGTCCTATGCGGATATGGATCATGATGACTAAAGTACATGTAACTTCTTCGCAATAATTGTCTATGTATTGTTGTATTTTAGTTCGTGCTCTATGAGAATATATTTTATGTTTTCTATGATCATAGAGGCACTACCTAATATGATTTTATATCATTTAGGAAAACATCTATTGTTATGTACCACATGTTGATGTAGTGAAGTTGTCCTTAAAAAAGGTGATTAGGGGATTAAAAGATGATTATTATTTTGGAAGACGTTCACTATTTTGGGAACCCTATTTGATCAAGGTAAATAGATTACTATGGTATTTTCTTTGAGGATTAAAGGTTGACTTATATTTTGACGAATCGATGTATTTAAGGTGGACTTATAGAAATTTAGGTTACTTATAGAAATGATTAACCAATCATGGGGAAAATATGTTTAGGTTAGCATCTTTTGTTATAAGATGTTGGGAGTGATTGATGTGGTTTGGAGATGAATGATGAAGTTTATTTTGGAAGACTATATTATCAAATCCTTCTTGTATTTGGGTTTCAATCTTTGTTTGGTTTATTTTGAGGAATTTTAAGGACAATTATTTATGGAATGGTCTATGATGAACTTTTGGTAGTACTGTGGAATTTTTAAGATTTAAAGAAGTTTCCCTTTCGATGGGATTAGTTATTTTTGAAGAGTTGTTTTATCATACCATTTCTATTTTTGGGATAATAGAAGATATAGATAGTTAATCTTTTGTGGATTATTTGATACTCTGGAAGATGATTCTTGTGGATTGATGAGACCAAGTAGTTTTTAATTCTCATCGTTTGGATAAAATATTTTTTTTGGTAGAAACTTATTAAAGGATGAAACACTACTTGAAGGTAGGTTTATTTCCTTATGTTTGTGTTCTATGTAGTAAATGAATTCCTAAAAATTATGAAATGAAACGTAAAACAAAAATGTTGTTTGTTTACGTTTCCTACTAGGTAATCAAAGACCGTTTACACACATCATAAGTTTGTGATTTTCTCATGGTTAACATTCTCCTAATCATGTTCTCTATCACTCTCCCTTAGAACATGACCATTTTTTTCTCCTCCATGTCCATGTTTTCCTACATGGAATCCTAAAATGGGTTAACTCGGGTGATCTTTTACTTCCCTTTCTTTCTTTTAAAGTAATAGTGTTACTGAATATTTTCCGATGTGGGACTTTCAATGAAATTTCCAATCCCGATTTTAAAAATTGCGGGGACACAATTTCTTAAGGGGGGAAGATTGTAACGACCAGAAATTTTGAAGAAATATTGTTTCCTAATTTTGTGTGTTATTTTATACTCAATAAAACTGTTTCATTTTATAACATGAGTATAATTAAAATGAGACTGTTGGTTTTTGACTATTATATGATCGTTGGTTAATATGACCGCTAGAAACTAAACGTTTTGATTATTGTCCCTAAATACAAGTGATCTTGGTTAATTAATATAGAAAGAAGATTCGATGGCCTCACCCAGTAGTCTAGGACCGGTCGATGCCCATCTAATAGAACTTGGGAAGGAGGTAGCACCACTGGGCTTTGCTCTGGACCAAACCCAAGCTAAACTTCATCATCTGAAGCTAAAACGGAATCGCCTTCGCGAGAAGTTCAAACTGATATAAATTACTACTCGTGCGATGTTGGCCAATCCTCCCTTGGATTCTCTCACCATAGCACACCTTACACTTAGGTCCTATGCTAGTGTGATAAGGGGCTATGTAAGGAGACTGTAACTACCTTGTGTAATCCTTTGTTTTAAATAAAAATTTTAATTTCTTCTTATGATGAAGTTTATGAATTTTCAAATAACCGGATAAATATAGTATGCATATTTTTTATGAATTTTACAAAAAAGGATATTTTAAAAATGTTTATGTAAACCATAAATAATTAAAAATGTGTAATGATTTTCGAACAATGGTTTTCTACAATTATGATCAGTAAGAAATTTAGAGTCTAATAAGATCAACTTGATTTTTGATGAATAGTAAATTATGAATAGTGATTTTATGCTTAGGATTAGTAATGTGACCAAATGGATTATTAATCTCACGAAAAGAAAGTATTAATATTATCTAGGCTCCTTGATTAAGTAATGTAATTCAATAAAATAGGTAAATAACTGTTTCAGAAATTAATAATCAAGTATTACTTTTTTCTGGTGAATAGTGTTTTTAATTAAATATTAAATTAAAATTATTTAGAAAACTATTTTTATAAAATTGATTTCATTTTTGAACTCAAAACATCAATATTATGTTAAGGTAATTTTTGGGGATTTTTCTGAAAAAAAGAATTTTCGGTGAATAGTGTATTTATTTAAAAATTAAATTAAAAATATTTAGAAAATTATTTTTATAAAATGGAGTTCAGTTTTGAAATCGGAGCATTGATATTTGGTTAAGGTGAAATTTTGGGATTTTTCTGAGAAAGTTGAATTTTCAGTGAATAGTAAAAATACAGTTTTAGGGTTTCGGTATGTTTAATGACAACATAACTATGTCATGATTATGTCATGAGATATTGTAATGGTTGGCCGACCAAAGGTGATGAATTATTGTATGGGGGCCCCATGTGGCCTAACTCCATGGGAAATACCATGGGAGAGCCCATGGTTTTGAGAAAACCACTTGTGAGGTGTCCCTTGGCCATTAATTCCTTGTCCCCTTACATTCCCTATAAATACCCAACCTTTCCTCCTTTATTTTTCACTCCCAAAACTCCCCCAATGAATCTCTGGTCTCATTACCTCCCAATGAGTCCTCTCAAGGTTCCCCCAATACCTGAAAGTCCCGACCATTGTGTTTTAAGTGTTATGTTTTAAGGTAAGGGATCTGACCTCTCTCTTTCTTTTCAAGTAATCTCTTTTATTTCATTTCTTTTATGCTCCATGATATTATGTTGAAGGATGTTATTTTATATTAATCTTACTTCCCTTTTCATGTTCATATTATTAGAGACCCCCTCCTGCACTAATCATTTCAGTTTAAGAATGTTAAAGTGGCGTCGTTAGGCTGCAAAAAATTTTTAGGGATTCCTTCACCCTTATCGTTTTCAAGCTCTATTTTCATGTCAAGTCTTTCATGTTCATTTTTATTATGTTGGGGTATGATCTATAAATCTATTATACTGATATTTTATTTTCATATTATTAGAGACCCTAGTTTATCTAATCAATTCATTTTTTTTATGTTTAAGTGGCGTCGTTAGGCTGCCGAATTTTTAAGGGATTCTTTCACCCTTCTTGTTTTCAAGATCTATTTTCATGTCAAGTATTTCATGTTCATATTTATTATGTTGGGGTATGATCTCTAAATATATCATACTGATATTTTATGTTCATATTATTAGAGACCCTTGTTGATCTCTTCAATTCATTTTTGTTGAAGTTTAATTAGCGACATTAGGCTGCTGAATTTTTAAGGGATTCTTTCACCCTTCTCGTTTTCAAGATCTATTTTCATGTAAAGTCTTTCATGTTCCTTTTTATTATGTTGTGGTATGATATATAAATATATCATACTGATATTTTATTTTCATATGATGAGAGACCCTATTTGATCTCATCAATTCATTTTTGTTGAAGTTTAAGTGGCGTCGTTAGGCTGTCGAATTTTTAAGGGATTCTTTCACCCTTCTCGTTTTCAAGATCTATTTTCATGTCAAGTATTTCATGTTACTTTTTATTATGTTGGGGTATGATCTATAAATCTATCATACTGATATTTTGTGTTCATATTATGATATACCCAATTTGATCTCATCAATTCATTTTTGTTGAAGTTTAAGTGACGTCGTTAGGCTGCCGAATTTTCATAAGAGAAATCTTATTTTTGTCTTCCTTTTAATGTTCTTTATTTCATATGTTATGTCTTTCAAATGTCATTACCATGTTCTTAAATCCTTTATATTCTATTCCTATAATGTTCTATGGGTCATTTATGAATGTTTGACCCATGTCCCCTCTCTTTTTAATGTTTTCTAAAACCCCGAAACATAGCTGTTATGCTGCAGAATTTCCGTCTCAAAATATCTCTCTCTTTTTCTAAAGTTATTTTATTTTATTAATTGAATACTCAAAGCTCCCTCTTCTATAGGGTTATTCACATATGTACCAATTTTTTCTATTTTAAATTCTAGGATTTACATACATGAGACCTGCTTTCCCTTTCCGTGAGTTTAAAGTGACATTAAGATCATGTCTTTAAAGCAGTTTTTTTTAAACGTTATGATTATGAAATGAAACCCATTTCTTTTATGCTATATGGGTTTTTTATGAAATTATTGATGATGATATATTTGTATAACATGATGATAAAGAAAAATTTAAGGGTGCGTCCTGATAGAGATCCAATGCATTGGGTAAAGACTTAATCTCTAGAGACGACCATTTAGACTGATACCTTGGTGAATAACCTTGGTAATTTTTATTGACACCTTGGGGATGGACCTTTGTGAAACCAAAATGGTTGTCTTTGTAAAATGTTGTAGCCACATCTTCAAGTTATGAAAAATGTTATTTTTTATTATGATATTACTCATGATTTCTTTGTCATGCCTTAAAGTTCTTTTCATGAAATTATTGATGTATCTCAAGTTCACATGTTAAATGTTTCTCTTGTTTTTCTTACTGGGCCTTCTGCTCACCCTTTCTTTTGATATATGTCCCCAGGTTTTGAGATGGAGTAATTAACCTAGGATGAACAAAAGGAGAAGCCTTTCAAGTGTTTAAGAAGAATGTTCTATGTATTCATGTTTTGAGTTCCTGGTTTCGAAGACACTAAACTTTAAAGATCCTCGGTTTTGTATAATGTAATGAAAGTTTATGTGATAAAAAGGAGGGATGTTATATGAGATATATCCAAGAAGATGACTTTATTACATTAATTCTCTTTGTGTTCCCTATTACTCCATATCCTTGAAACTACAAAATTATTATTATCTTTTCATTGTTTTTACTGAATAAAATAATCTTGAGTTGTTTTTAGACAAAAAAATCATTTTTTTCATCCTCACCTTCGTCATCATTGTTCCGAGCACCAATCATTAAAGAACTCGTGGTGAACTCAGTTATATTTCAAGTAAGAAGTTAAATGAATTGTGTTTGATTAAAGATCAGAATATCTTAATCTTGTATGTATACATGAACCATTTAGTTAACCTAAATCATTTCATGTATTTTTACTTTTTAAACTCGGTATTTCTTTTCATGTTCAGAAGAATTTCAATTCTTCAATTACTTGTTTTCAGTATTATCAAGAGTGACTAAACCACCTAGGGTAGATATAGAGAGTAGGGGTTACCAAATCCAATAAATATTATATTTTTAATTAGATAACCTTAAGGGTTAGTATCAAGATAAATAATCATTCTCAATCCAATTTGTTGGAACATCTTGAACAATAGGACATTGATTTGAAAGACCATTTCGGACATGTGGTAGATTATGTTATGAATAATAGCCTAAAATACTTTAGGCCTTAGAATCCAAGTTTAATTCATATAATTTTTCACTATTTCAGGATCTAGGAATAGTTACTTATTAGGTAGAACTAGTTGATTTGACCATAGTAAATGAGTGACCTCCTCTTTCTTTGCATCCTAAAACATATGATCCCTCCAAGTTATAAGTAAGAAAAACATTTCTATAAATCCTTGAAATTGATCATGATCCCTCTCTTGTTCCTGAAATTAACCATCAACCCTCTAGAAATAGATTTCCCAAGCTAAACCAATTTGAACGGACTCCTACACAAAAGTGTCACAAGACATATCTTTCTAGTGTCGGCTTATCTCCCAGTGGGATCAACCATGTACATTCACTATACTACTCCCAAGTAGCAAGTAATGTTTTGGATATAATAAAATTCTAATTTGTCCATAGCCCATGTGAATTAAACAATGTGTGTGAGAATGTCAGTAATCGTAAAAAAGTTATTTTTTTTAGTTTCATGGATCAATGTCATGACAATAATAGTGGATTGAAGTCTCTATTGGGATATATCTTTAATAAAATATGACTCCCAGGATTATCATAGTTATTAAATTCCTCTACATAACTGTATTGACTACCAATTGCAGTATTTTTTTTCTCAGGACATATCCTATTTTACCTAATAATATGAACACCTATAAGAAAATAATTATCCATTCATTTTTTTCTATAACATAATAAATAATTCATTGGATATCTTAACACGTGAAGATGATAAATATTTTTGAAACATTTTTTACATTTCTTCATATCGTAATTTGTGAATTAAATGGGTTTTATAAATATCATTTCATTAAAAGAATAAACCTGATAGAGAATGATTAAAGAGGTTATCATTGGATTACATAATTATTAATTATTAAGGATAATCAAATGAATTATTCATAATTCATAATTACAATATATGTTCATTTTGAATATTTTTTTTGGAAAATAACCTTTTTATTTTCATATCACTTCTTAATAATATATAAAATATCCAAAAATATAATAGAATGAATTATCCATGAAAATATCCTTGAAAATATTTAGTGGAATATTATAATAATTGATATTTCATGATCATGGGAAATTTTTATCAATCCATGTATCTCATATCAAATATTCATACTATATTTTCAATAAAAATTTAAAAGTACATCATTTGGTAAAATTGAAAATTGTATAACATTTAAAACAAATTAAAAATAACAAATTTGGTAAAAAATAATTTCATAAATCATTTGATATTATTTAACACACTCATGATTGTTTCTAATAAACATTCATATATATATATATATGAAAATGCATTTCGATATGAGGGTCAAATAAATTTGATTTTCCTAAGAAAATATTTTACTAGTTTTGAGTTCTTAAATAGAGAAAAATGAATGGAATAATTTATAATAAATAAATAATCAATGGAGAATAATATTCATTATATTATTGAAAAAAAATCCAGATATTTCATTATTTTAATTTTAATCAAAATCAATATCATTAAACACTGATATTGCAATATAAGAACATTACCACTTTTCTAACATTAAAATCATAATCCCCAAGAAATAATTACGACAAATGAAACATTAAATTATAATAAAATACTAGATCAATGATATAACATTAAAATGGGGATTTTTATACAACTTATAAAATAATAAATGTATAAAGACCCAATGTTAAACATTATGTAATATTGAATAAAGGTAATAATTCATATCGAGGATCATTTCTGGTTTAGATCTTTAGAGAATTATGTCATAGATTATACCTAAAATATGAATATTACAAGTAGAAACTTCTACTCACTATCCATTTTTTCATAAAACAAAAACATTTAAAAAGAGACATGTTTAGTTACAAGATTTAGACAACATTACCATTCCTTGTTACCATCCTTAACCCTATTAATATTTATATCCAATGAAAACAATTTTAAAACATGGGATGAGAATAAAAGATTTATAAGGGATACATAAAGAAGGAAAACTATTACTTTTTTATAAAAATAAGTAAACCATGAATAATCTATTGTAAACTAATACCTTTCACCTTTAAGAAGTAGAAAAAAACACGTCAATGAATATAAGCTAATTTCTTACCCTTTTGTAACCAAAATATTAATATAAATCCCATAGAAATAAAAATATACAATATAATGGTAACTTAGTACATAAAACTACTTAAATGAAATAACCATATGGCTGAATTCCATACATATCACTAAATGGAATAGTCACAAAACCGAATTCCTTACCGAATTCATTAGAGATTATAACATAACCACCCATACATGATTTATCATGGAACCACCCATCATTAATTTTATCAAGTAACCACCCGTTATTGGTTTATCATGTAACCACCCTTAAAATGTCTAATTACCATTATATAATCAAAAAAGATAAAATATTTCAAATATAAAAATTTTACTAATAATATTTCATTTGCAATAAAAATAAATCATTTCAAGATTTTGAAATACTCAATCCATTTCATAAATCATTTTCAATACCAAAACACCGAAAAATGTAATAAGGGTTTTATTTTTTATTTAAATATTATGGCTTATAGAGGAAGCCAAATAACGATTATGGTGGCAGAGAGATCATTGTCACCACATACGTAGAAAACAATCATTTTTTAATTTAGTAAAAAACTTCATAGATAAAAGATTCCATATGAATGACAGTAAAATTCATAGGGGATTATTATAAAACTTATAAAATAAAGAGATGTATATTTTCAAAACATGCCTCATTGAACAGAGACTGAGATGAAGTCCCTTACCTCGTGTATGAATTGACTCATTCATTCATTAATTTCTAGAAAAATAAAATTATTTTAATTGCTAATTTATTCATAAACTATTCAATTTTATTATTACTTTTATATCACTTACTACCAAGTTATAAAAATTACATAATTTTTTATGTTAATATCAGTCTTTTTGTCGAAATTGGGTACTTGAGATGAAAATGAAGTGGTTATAATTACAATTTTTCTAGGTGAAAAAAAGTCCATTACCTCTAGAATATAATTAATATATATAATATATATCATGTATATATGTATTTATAATATTATATAGCATTTGGATGAAATAAATGAAATACACCGTTCATGGAGACAGTAGGTCGTACGTACGCAAGAATGCTACTTTCATTTTTTCATATTTAAATGAATGAAAACTAAATGATACATAGGTATATTATAATTAAAGATTAATATATACGTTATATATTTTACATATGTTCATTAATTTTATCCTTTATATGGTCCATGTATATCATGAATTAGTCATATCACTTTGAGGGGGCGATAGTCCGCACTTCCATAAAAGAATTTATCATATTTATAAAACATGAAGATAATAAAGGTATGTTATAAATGAGAGTTACAAAATAATAGATATAAAATAAATATCATATTTATAATATATAATTACATTTTCATCAAAATTTCCACCTTGAGAGGTGGTAGGGGAAAATCGAACAATCATCGTTTCATGAGAAAGTAGTTTGTCGTACACAGAAATAGTACGTTCATTTCCATTAGATAGAGGTGTGTGTAAGTGTATTTAGAATCCGTATCATAAAAATCATATTATATTGAAGATAATTTTTTCTAAATGAAATAACGGAATAAATAGATTTTATTGGGTTGGAGAGGGAAAATAAATAAAAGGAGTTTGAGAGAAGACGTCACCTCAAACCGGGTATCTAATTTTTATTTAAACAAAAAGGATTTCTTGAATTGCCTTATGCATTAGTTAAGGCTTATACAAGGAAGAGAGGTATGATGGGAGATTATTTGAGCTGATTTTGGATGAGCCAAGTGGGATTGAGAGGTGTGAGTAATGGTTCAGTTGTGGTGTCCTTTTATAAGAGGGAGGAGGGGCACTTTAAGAATGTATTGAAATATTATCTTTATATTAATTGATTTTCGAATTATAATAACACAAAAGTGATATATTTATATAATTAGATGATGATTGGTATAAATAATTTTAGACTATGTGTTTTAGAAATGTTTATGTCGTAAAAGTAACATAATCTTTTAGCTTTAACCCGTATTTAAATAAATTAACTCTTACCATGTCTTCTTGTATTTTCATAATATATGGTTAAAATAGTTACTATAAAATGAAAAACAACCCAAAATGGATCATTAATGAACTTTGTAAAATCATATATGTCATTTTTATGAATCAGATATTTTTAGGTCTATTATATCATTTAATAAAATATTAAATTATTTCCATTTATGTCAATTTATATACTATTCATATCATGACTTTTTAAAAATCGGTAACAACTTTATTTATACTAAAATCATCATTAATTCAAATATAAAAAGTCATACTCATACATAAAATTTTCTTATGGGATAAAAAGATTCAAAATAAATTTAATTTAATATTTATAATCTCATTTATTTAAATCTTTCATTAATAAGGTAGTTAATACATCCACATTGTGTCAAAAATAAATATATTTAATTGATGTTTAAAAATTATAAATAAAACACCACGATTTATGAAAACATTTTATCTTTCAAATTATGTTTTATGGTCAAATAGATCACTTTTATAACTCCATATAGAAATTGTTTTAGTAAAAGATACGTGTTTAGGATATATTTTCCAACATTAAATTAAAAGTAATTATATGTCATTTTCACACACAACTGGATCCAAGGGGTCCTAAAATTGATTGAAGGATGGTCATGTTCAGAAATATATCATCAAATACGGTTAGTACATGTTCTATGTTAATTTAGTAATATTATAATATTATTTTTTACCCTTATTTACCAGATTTACCCTTTAACCATGGTAAATAATATATTTACGAAAGGTACTATTCAAGATGTCTAAAAATAAAAATAAACATATTTAAAAAAATTGGACATCCTGATTAAAAATAAGGAATCCATTTTTCCAAATTCAAAACAAAAAATTTTCAGAAATTAATTTAAAATTAATTCACTTTGTCAAAACCAAAAAACGTGTTTTTATGAAGTAAAAACTAACAAAAGAATGAAATGTATTTTTGTCCAATTTGAAAGTGAATTTACTTCCAATTACCAATATTGGATTAAATGATAAAAATATAATATAATTTCGCTTTAAAACTAATTTAAAGTACAATCTAATCATATAAATAAATTATATGAAATAACAGTTTTGACTTTAAATGCAGTACATTTAACTATTCAATAAAAATAAACATCATCAAAAAAATACCAAATATTTTCCCAAAGTAAATTTTTTATGTCCCTATTCTAAATTAAAAGATCATTTTTTCAATTTTAACATATAAAATTGTATAAAAACTAGGTTTAAAAAGGTTTCACCATGTTAAGGCGGTAAAACTAACTTTTAAAAGTTTTAGAATATTTATGCATTGATTTGATTCATTCTCATTTTAAGTCTATAAATTTTATTGGAAAAATGTAAAAAAATTAACAAACATGTTTAGTCATAATATAGTAAGTTATGTTCATTCCTGTAAGAACAATGGAAAGGTGTTAACTACCATTTAAAATAATAATATTATATTATTATTATTTTCAGTAGGACTCTTCATTGTGTGCAACATAAGATTTCAGATAAAACCATTATTGTGTGTCAGGTATTCCATCGTATATAGAATCCCCTTTAAATTAAAATTAATATCTAATTCACAAATATTAATAAATATGAAAATTTGATATTCTTTATTTACATGGGATGTTACATCCTTCCCCCCTTTTGGAAATTGCATCCTCATAATTTTATTCAGCTATCAAATAAGTGGGGGTATTTATATTTCATAGAATTTTCAGATTACCATGTTTCTTATTCAATGATATGGGTTTTATACAAAATCATTACCTGATGAGTTACTTTATTCTACAACACGTTCTCACTTCAGTCAAGAACGTGTACTGGTTGGTCCTCATAAGAAATATTATCTTCCAACTGAACGACCTCTAGACTCAAAACATGTGGTGGATCCAGCATATACTTTCTGAAAATTGTAATATGAAAAAAAAACTGTGTACCTGGGATAAACTTGGAGGTAAAGCTACTCTGAAGTCAACTGATCAAACTTTCTCCATAATTTCATAAGGTCCAACAAATCGTGGACTCAACTTCTCCTTCATTCCAAAACTCATCACACATTTCCATGGTGAAACTTTAAGAAAGACATGATCACATACATCAAAATAAAGAACCTTCCTTCAGTTATCTACATACCATTTAGGCATACTCTGAGCTATCCTGATGTGTTATTGTGTCAACTGAACTTTCTTTTCCATCTCTTCTACCAATTCTGGTCCCATTAGTTTCCTTCCACCTACATCATCCTAAGAAGATGGAGTTCGACTCAACTTTCTATATATTTCCTAAAACTAATCAATGAGGATACTAGAATGAATACTATTATTATAAGAAAACTCAACCAAATAAATAAGTTGGTCCCAATATCCTTGGTAATCCATTAAAAAAGCACATAGTATATGTTCCAATGTCTGAACTATTCATTCAGACTGCCCATCTAATTCAGGATGAAAATCTGTACTAAAATTTAATTTAGTTTCCAATGAATTATAATGGTCATTATAATAGTTAGAAGTAAACTTGGGATCAAAATTAGGTATAATAGAGAGGGAAACCCAATGTAACCTTACTATCTCATTAGCATATAACCGAGAAAGTTGATCTAGAGATAGAGTATCTCGAATATGGTGTAAATGAGCAGATTTAGTCAATAGATCAATAATAACCCAGATTTCATTTTTACATCGAGATGTCTTCAGTAATCCCCAAATGAATTCCATGGATATATGTTTCCATTTCTACTCTAGCACTGGTAAAGGCTAAATCATCCCTTTTGGTAACTGATTCTCTTCTTTAACCTGATGACATTTCGCACACTTCATAATAAAGTCAACAATATCTCTTTTCATTCCATCCCAATAGTAATAATCTTGAAGATCTCTGTACATAATAATAATACCAGGATGAACTAAAAACAGAGAACTATGAGCTTTACATACAAACTATTTCTTCAACTGTGAATCAGAAGGCACACATAATCTCTTCCAAAATCTCAAAATAAAATCATTATCAATGTTTAATTCCAGAAACATACCATTATGAACAAACTCTACCTTTTTCTATGACTCACTATCTTCCTTCTATGCTTTCATAATTCTGTCTCATAGAGATGATTCCACTAACACCTAAAACAAAAAACCTGAATTTCCTACACCAACAACTTATATTCTAATTTTCATCAAAATTTTAATCAAAGGATATTGTTCCAAATGTAACATGATGAATGTAGTATTAATATTTCAACTCAAAGCATCTGCCAAATTATTTACTTCTCATGTATGGTAATTAATCATACAATCCTAATCCTTGATTAATTCCAACCATATCCTCAGTCTCATGTTCAATTCCTAATGAGTGAGTATATACTTCAAACTTTTTTAATCAGTATATAATTCACATCTTACTCCATACAGATTATGCCTCCAAATTTTTAAATAAAAAAATTACCTAATTCCAAAATAAATTGTAGAGTAATTTATCTCACATGGTTTCAACTGACGTGAAGCATAATCAATTACCTATTCCTTATACATAAGGAAACAACCAATTCCTTTCAATGAATAATCATTGTAGATAAAAAATTCACTAACTCTAGAAGGTAATTTAAAAATAATGAACTCACTAATCTTATTTTAAATTCCTAAAAACAATCATCAAATTCTTTTGTCCAAATAAACATAACACATTTTCGAGTTAACATAGTTAGTGGGATAGATAACTATGAAAAAATTTCAATAATCCTTCAGTAATAGCCTGCCAAACCAAGAAAACAATGGATATATGTAATATTGGTATGTCTTGGCCATTGTCCAAAAAAATATTTTTTAGAAGGGTCAATAATTATTCCATCTTTTGAAAAAATGTGATGATGGAATGAAATTTTCTACAACCAAAACTAAACCTTGTGGAATTCCCCAAACAATTTATTTTCCATAATGGTATGAAAGAAAACCCTTAAACATCTTTCAGATTCCTCTTTACTTTTATATTTACCAAAATATATTCAATAATCACAACCATAAACTTATCCAATAACTCATGGAAATTCTATTCATAAGATCTATGAATACAGTAGGTTCATTGGTTAACCCAAAATTCACAACAACAAATCCAAAATGTCCATATATATTACGAAATATGGTCTTTAGAACGTCTGATTCTCTTACATTTAACTAATGGTACCCCATCCTCAACTCAATATTTGAAAAATACTGATCTCCCTAGAGCTGATCAAACAAATCATTAATATGAGGAAAAGGATACTTGATCTTAATTGTGATATTATTCAAGGCTCTATAATAAATGTAATGTCTAATTGAATTATATTTATTTATAACAAACAAGACTGGAGCACCCCATTCTGATGTGCTAGGTCAAGTGAAACATTTATCTAACAACTCTTACAATTGTTTCTTTAACTATAAAAGTTCAATTTGAGCCATTCAATAATGGGGTTTTGAAATTGGATTAGCATCAGGAACTAACTAAACAATAAATTTTAACTTCTTGATCAGGTATAATACCAGGATTATCATCAATAAAACATCATGATACTCATTTATAACCTTCACATAATTAATCTAAATAGTTCCTTTGTTTTTAGAAATATGTGCAAGGTAAAATTCATTTCTATATTTTACCAGTTTTTTAGCTTCCTAATATGTTATCAAAATTATGGGTTCATTCTTCTACACAAAATGAAATTCATTCAGAAAATAAACCTATTTAGCTCTGTATTCAATCATATCATGGTAAGCAGAAAGCCAATCCATTCCCAAAATAACATCAAACTCAACTAGAGGAAAAATAATAATTTTCTCTGGTATATTATTTCAACAAATAATGATAAGAATATTCTCATAATTTCTTTTTGAATCAGAATTTCCACCATGTGTTTTTACCATAAGTTCGGGATTCATTTCATGAGGTGGAATTCCAAATTTACTCAAACATTTCTTAGAAATGAAATAATGTGTAGACCCTAAATAAAAATACACATTTGCATAATCTGAAAAAACAATGTACCTGATACCACTTTATTTTACAGTTCCACATCATCCATAGTAGTATCAAAACATTTCTCCACACCCTTCAACTTTTGATCTATCATGTTTCCTTCATGGATATTCATCTTTGGACCCACATTGGCATAATACTCTATCTTGTTCAACTAAAACATATTACCACTGGCTTTTCAATACCTTATTGATCATCTTTCTTATAGTTATGAGAAATATGACCAGTCTTACCACATCGGAGGCACTTACCATGTTTTGAGAGACATTATCCAAGATGATTTTTACCACACCTCTCAAAAGATGTAAATTTCTTTTTTTACCTTCAGACTTCATTGATGAATACTTTTCTTTTTCATACCAACATGACCTATTCTTTTGCTTTCCCCCATAGAAAACCCGATCATTATCAAATTTTGTTTCTAATTTATCAACAAATATGAAATGTTTCTCATTGATTTTAAATTCACTAGAGGCTAATGCATTTCTTTATCGCGGCTTCAATACTAAGTAAAAATGATTTATCTTACTATCGAGATATCAGATGAAATTTGGAGCATACCTTTCCATTTGAGTGAACTTTTCTTAATAAAAACCCACTGATTAATCTTCCGGTCTCAATTCCAATCGTAGTTTTTTCATCCTATATCAAACCACATTACGAAAATATTTTTCAAGAAACATACCTTTGAATTCTTACCAATAAAGAGCATAAATATCCTCACATTCCCTGATATTTTTAACCATCGACCACCACTAATCAGCTTCTCCTTTAAAACAGTAAATAGGGATATTAACCTTTTGATTGTCTGTACACCCTATGACATCGAAAATCTTTTGTAGTGATTTGATCCACTTTTTTGCATGCACAGGGTTAGATGATCTTCCAGATAATGGGTGATGTTTCCCCATTAAATGATCCACTACTGAAATTTTCCTCTATTGTTGATATGGCTGATCTCGTGCATGGATACCACCACAATCTATAGCATGAGTCAATTTTTCCATCATTGCAATAAACTATTCAGTTCCAATTCTGATCATCTTGGTTTTTTGATTTGGAAGGTTGTTTTCCTCTTGATGGATTCCCATTATAGTTTCTGTGTTTCCTCTACATGAGACCATTCTAATCACAGAAATATCTTAGGGGTGAAACATGGTAATCATAAAATGATATATCATTTCAATCTTACCATAACTTAAAAATAACTTATTGATATTAATTTAACAATATCATAACTCTTAAAGTTTTCTAAACCGACCTCTGATACCAACTATAAGGCCATAGACTTAAGAATTACGTAATCTTGAATTAAGTTAATAATTCACATTTAGGATCTTTTCAGGTTTAGGTATTTAGAGAATTAGGTCATAACTTATAAATAACAATTTAAATATTATAATAAGACACTTCTACTTGCTATCCATTTTTTCATAAAACAAAAAAAAATATTATAAAAAATACATGTTTAGTTCCATGATTTGAACAAAATGACTTTTCCATTATCCCATCCTTGACCATATTCAACTTTATATCCTTTGAAAACCATTTTGAAACATGGGATGAGAATAAATACTCACCAAGGGATACATAAACAAGGAAAAATGTTAGTTTTTTCAAAACAACAAGTAAACCCTGAATAATTTATCATAATGTAATACCTTTCACATTTACCAAGTTGCAAAAACACTTCACAGAATATATGCTCATTACTTACCATTGTGTAAGATAAATATTAATATAAATCCCATAGAATGAAACATATATGATATAATGGTTACATATGATATAAACATACTTAAATGGAAATGGTTGACTTCCACACATATCACTAAATGGAATAGCCATATGACCGACTTCTATACCCAATGCATTGGAGGTTATAACATAACAACACATCCTTAGTTTATCATTGAACCACTCATTATTTGGTTTATCACGTAACCACCCATCATTGGTTTATCACATAATCACCCGTAAAATGTCTAAGTACCATTATATAATCATAACACATAAAATATTGAAAATATCAACATTTCACTAATAAAATTTCATTTGAAATCACAAGAAATCATTTCAGGATATTTAAATAATAAATCCATTTAAAAATTAACTTTCAATAAAAAAACACCCAAAATAGAATAATGGTTTTTTTCATTTTAAAAACATTATGGCTTATAGAGAATCCAAATAATGATTACAGCGGTGGAGAGGTCATTTTCACGGCATACATAAAAATACGCATTTTGTTGTTTAGTATAACAGTTCTTAGATACAAAATTTTCTTTTAATGAATGTAAAAGTAAAGGGGGTTTATTATACACTCTGTAAAATAACGAGGTGTATATAATCAAAATATGCCTCAACGAAAAGAGATTGAGATGAAGTCCCCTACCTCATGCTCGAATTGACTCGTTCGTTCTTTAATTTACATAATAATACAAATATGTTAATTTATACCCTCTTAAGAACATTTTTCATGTTTATTATGATTTTAGATCACTTACTAACATTTTATAAAAATAACATAATTTTTTAAGTTAATATCGGTTGTTTTGTCGATATTGGGTACTTTAGATGAAAATGAACTTGTTATAATTACAATTTTTTCATTTGGTAAAAATTACATTATATCTATAATATAATTCATATATATCCATAATATATGTATATATAATATTCCAAACCATTTGGATAAAAAAATGAAATGCAATGTTCATGAAGATGGTAAGTCGTACATACAAATGAATGCTACTTTCTTTTTTTAATATATAAAAGAATGAATACTAAATGATACATAGGTATGTTATAATTAAAGTATAATATATATGTTATATATGTTACATAAGTTCACTAATTTCATCTTTTATATGTCCTATGCGTAGCATGAACGAGTCATATCACTTGAAGGGGGTGGTAGTCTGCAGTTCCTCAAATGAAATTATCGTATTTATAAAAAATAAAAAGCTTAAAGTTATATTATAAATGAGAATAAAATAATTATAGAGGTAAAATAAATATCATATATATCATATATAATTATATTTCCATTATAATGTCCATCATTAGAGGTGGTATGGGAAAATCGAACAGTCATCATTTCGTGAGGCAGTAGTTCACCATACACAGAAACAGTATGTTCATATCCATTAGACAAAGGTGTGTGTAAGTGTAGTTATAATCCTTCTAATAAAAACATCCTAGTATATTTAAGATACTTTTAAGTTATATAATAATTGAATAATGAGATTTTAGGGGGTTGGAGAAGGAAAACAAATGAAAGGATCTTGAGAGAATACATTACCTCAGATCATGTAACTCCTTTTTCTTTAAGCTAAAATGATTTCTTGAATGGACTTCATCCCAATGTAATGATTCAATGAGGAATATAGGGATGTTGGGAGATTATTTGGGAAATGTTTTGATGAGAAATGGTGGATTGAGAGTTGTGAGTAATGGGTTCGAGATGGTGTCATCTTATAAGAGGCGGGATGGGCACTTTAAGAATGTCTTAAAATATTATTTTATTATTAATTTATTTTTTAATTATAACAACACCAATGTGATATATTTAGAATCTCATATGATGATGGGTCTAAATCCTCTCAAAAAAATGGTTTTAGACATGTTTAGGTCATAAAATTAACAGTATCATTTAGCTTTAACCCTTAGTGAAATAAATTAACTCTTACCGTGTCTTCTTGTATTTTCATAATAATATATGGTTACCCTAGTTACAATTAAATTACAAGAGACCCAAAATGGATCATTAATCAAAATTTTAACATAATATATGTCATTTGGATGAATATTATATTTTTATGACTATTATATCATTTGATAAAATAATAATATATTTAAAAACTTGTTTAGGTGAATTTGTATACTATTCATATCATGACTTTTTAAAAATCCATAACAAATTGATTAATTCGAACAAACTTCATTAATTAAATTATTAAAAGTCATAAAAATATATAAGATTCTTGGATGGAAAAAAAATTTCAAAATAAATTTATTTTATAATTTATAATCTCATATATTTATATCTTTCATTAATAAGATAATCACTACATCATCATTGTGTCAAAAATAAATTTATTTTTATAATGTCTAAAAATTATAAATAAAATACCTAGATGCATGGAATCTTTTTATATTTAAAATTAAAATGTATTGTGAAATTGATAACTTGTATAACTCCATATAAAATTTTTTATAATAAAATATACATGATTAGGTAATATTTTTCTTTAAGTTTAAATTAAAAGTAATTAAATGCCATTTTCAAACACAAGTGGATTGATGGGGCCCTAAAATCGAGTGAATGGTGCCCATGGTTGGAAATATATCATCAACTATTTTTAGTACATGTGTTAGGGTAATTTATTATTATTATAATATTAATTTTTACCCTTATTTACCAGATTTACCATTTAACCATGTTAAATAAAATATTTACTTAAGTTACTATTCATAATGTCTAAAAATAAAAGGTAAATATTTAAACAATTTAGACCTATTTCTTCCAAATATGGAATCCATTTTTCAAATTTTGAAACACATAAGTTGCATTTATTTATTTAATATTAATTCTCGTTGTCAAAACCAAAGTGTTTTTTTAAGAAGTAAAAACTACCAAAAGAATGACATGTGTTTATATCCAATTTCAAATTGAAATTACTTCCAATGACAAAGATTGGATTATATGATAAAAATATAATCTAATTAAACAATAAAACCAATATATTGGATAATTAAATCATATAAATAAATTATAAGAAAAGACAGTTTTGACTTAAAATGCAGTATTTTTCACTATTCATTAAAAATTGAACTTTTCAGAAAAAAAAAAATTACCAAAGTAAATTTTTATTTCCCGCTTCCATAAAAAAGATTATTTTGTAAATGTGAACTTATAAAAGTGACAAAACTATATTTAAAATGGTTTTGCCATCAAAAGGCGGTAAAACTACCCTTTAAAAATATTAGAATCTTTATGCTTAAAATTGGATTCATTCTCATTTTAAGAATATATCTTTTATTAGATAATTGTAAAAACATTTAACCAAAATTTTTAATCATAATATAGTTTGTTCTGTTCATTACTGCAAGTAGAATGGTTTATCATTAACTACAACTTAAAATAATAATATTATAATATTATTATTTTCAGTATGACTCAGCATTGTGTGCAACATAAGATTTTAGAGAAACCTATTGTTCCATGTTGGGTACTCCATCGAACATAGAACCCCTTTTAAATTAAAATTAATATATAATTCAAAAATATTAATAAATTTGAAGATGGAATATTCTTTATTTACCTGAGATGTTACAAAAGGTGGATAATATAAAATAAGACTCAAAGAAGATTATTTGACATTATTAACCCTTAACTAATGTTTGACAAGCATAAATGAACACTATCCAGTAGTAAAATAAAATTTTATATATTTTTATTCAATAAAATATTCAGTTACATAGTTATAATGTCACATTTTATCCAATTATAACATTTAAACACCAATTTATTAATAATTAATTATTAAAATATTTGTTTCCTTGTGTTAAATATTTCATTTTTCTTTAAAATTTCTATTTAATAGATTTTAGTACTTGTACTTTTATCATTGTTCCATAATCATAATTATAATCATGATATTAATAAAATATATTTGAATTATATATAATTATACATAAATTGGTTCATCCATATTAGATAGGGATATAAAATGAATTACACCTTTCGTAGAGATGATAAGTCATATATATCCATGAACGTTGTTTTCACATTTCAAAGGATGAATCAAAGGAAATAGAAATAATAATTTAACTTTCAAGAAACATATTTATATCATATATATATCATATACATTCATTAAATATATCATTATTACAATTCATGTAATGCATTATTGAAAAATGAATCACATCTTAATGTGGAGATGGTAGTCCACACATTCGTAAGAGGAACATTATTGTTTTCAAAAATATTGAAAAGTAGAGAGGTATAAATTATATCATGATTCTACAAATAGAAATATGTTTTAAATATAATATATAATTAGTAAAACCTTTATAATATTCATCCATGTAATATGGTAATGTAAAATAAATTGTATCCTAAAGTGGTTGTGGTTATCTAGATGCACACAGGAGTGATACATTTACATGCCATTTGATTGAATAACGGATATAATATGATTATTACATAATCACAGTATAATTTGTGTATAATGAAGAAATTGAATTACTATTTTATGATGAATAACAGATCTTTATATGTGTTATATTAATAAATATATTGAAATATATCGATTAAGATGATTACCACTCAATTTCTAGTACTCTTTTTTTATCCTCTCTTAGGAATACTTTGAATGGTATTTAAAGAATACGATAAACATTACATAATTTATATAGATGGTGAGAGGAGAATTTTTCATTTTTTTTTTGACATATATGGATTTATATGTTGTAATGAATAGAAAGAAGGGATACCTTTTAAAAGTTAGGGGTGGAGCACTCTTAGAATTTCCTAAAATATTAAAATATCATAAATTTGGCCTCTTGAATTTTTTTACCAAATGGATAAATAAATGGAACATAATGTTTGAGGTGAGTGAAATCACATCATCTAATAAAAATTATATTGGATTATTTGGTGTTTTAAACCTTATCTTTTTTAAACTCTTAGTTAAAAAAATTAAACTTAATCACAAAAATGAATTTTCCACTCTTTAAGCTTTATAAATTTACATAAAATTGAATAATAAACTCATAAGTTTAAATAGAATAATAATTTTTACCATTAATCAAATTAATTTTAATTTCCATGATTTTTTTTATTGAGTGATATTTGTATAAAATATTTTTTTACATAAAATATTATAAATGAAATTTTGATCATATTCATTTTATTTGGCCTTCAAGACAGCGTGAAAATTAAATAATTAAAATATAATAAATTTAAATCATGTTAATATTTCATATTTATCTATTAAATTGATGGATCATAATAATTATTTTAAATTATATGATTCTTATTATTTTTAAAATAATTTATTTTAATCTCCAATTAATATAACAAATAGTATGTCGATGTTGTCTAATAAAATGAAGCATTTTTTTGATACAAAGAACAAAAAATAGATTAGAATGATAATATAATTTAATTCATATATAAAATATATATATATAAACTATTTTATAAACATTATATATTAATTTTAAAGAAAATATAGTTATTAAATTCCAGAGTGACATTTATAAATTATCATTATATAAAATAATATAACTACATTATCAAGGACCAATCATCCAAAATTAAATATATTAAAATTTTTGATGAATATAGTCATATATATACCATTAAATGATATAAAGGAATGTTTTTGGTTGATTTTAAGACATTTTGTCATGGTATTAACCCTAATAAACTCATATAACTTTTACTATGGTAAAAAAATTTATTATGGTTACTATTTCAATTGACCAAAACTAAAAGGGAGTTATTTTTCATTTGTGGACATCCTGATTCAAAATATGGAATTAACATTTCATGATTCAATCTATACATGTGTCATAAATATATTTTATTTAAAAATTCATAAAACACAATGAGAAACATGTTTAAAAAAATTCTCTTTTTAAGCGTCAAAATTAACTTATATAAAAATGTAGGAATATTTTATATTAAAATAAAAATAATTATATTATTATAAATCAAATGCATCAAAATTAAATTTATTAATATTTACTAAATATAATAGGACTTTAAATTATGTGATTTAATTAAACAAAATTACTATATTTTTAAAATTTCTATGTTTCAAAATTCACTACAAAATCAATCAATTCTAAAAAATCTAAAAAGTTCACCTTATGTAAATGTTGATATGATGATTTAATAACAATATTATCTTTTTATAGTAATAAATTTCACAAATTTATTGAAGTTAATTATACATTATACATAAAAATGAAATAACAATCATTTTTTTATAAAAATACATAAAATATATTCAATTCAATTATTTTCTTTTTTATAAAGCATTAATCAATAAATAATTATTTACTAAACAATCATATATTTATTTGATAATGATTCTACTCATGTTACTACCCATTAATTAAAAGATAACTTTATAATAATGATTTTATATTATATTAAAAAATGATTCATGTTAGATGTTGTATGATAATCATGATATAGATCTTATTATTCATTTGAATAATTTTTTAGGGTTTTACATTAATTCCCAAAATAGAATTGAAACTATGAAATTAAATTATGAAGATATGATTTAACACCATAAAAATTTACAATGCTATGCTCGATAGATTTCTTAACATGCAACACTTGGCATTATGAAAATTGTTTCATACTATAAATATAATATTAGTTCAATTTAAACATAATAAACAGGCCATTATATTTGAATATGTGAATTTTAGTAGCCACATTATGTATAACATGTGATTTTTTTACATAATGTGAATTTCTTGATTGATACGGCATAAATAAGTACATAATTTTCAATAAAGTCACTTTATGATTCAAAATATGTATTATTCCAATGTGATTTTTATTTCCTTCTAGGTGATAATATTAATATTAAATTTTAATATATATATATATATATATATATATATATATATATATATATGATTGAATTAATATTATTTTTTAAATCATCATATCAAAACTAATATCAGTTGAAATTTTTTGGTTTTCAAAAACTATTTTTTTAATAAATAATAAAAAACATTATATCTATCATTTATTTTATCTTATAAGTGAAATTGTGCTTTGAAATTATTCTGAACGTAATATAAATTTATTATACTATTAAATAATGAAATTATTTATATTTTAATCATTATTATTCTTTATTTTGATATAATTTCATTATCTGTCATAAAATATAGCTTTTAAAAACAATTTTTATGCAGATAATGTTATTCTAATATAATAAATTAAATTAATCAAAACTGATGAATGATATTATTAAAATAAATAGATAATTTATTGAATAATATAATTTAGTCTTCATCTAATAGTTTTCAAACTATATGTATATACTAAAAGCAGTTCAGCCATGGGTTCGAAAACCCATGACCCACAAATTTATTAAAAAAGTGTAAAGTTACAACGGACAAAAGGAAATGCTTACCTATGAAATATCACACCTAGAAAGACAACTGGACAGACCCATTAGAAACCCAATTATTACCTTTTTCTAGGCTGGCCTCGACCCCGAGATCCTCCTCGATGTGTTGGATGTCGCCCTCTTCCACTTTGCATCATTGATTCATCATCCAACTCCAGAACCTCCGTGAGCAACTCAGGTTCTTCATGAGGAGATTCTCTATGCAGCATTGTATGCACAGCCTCAAAAGAGGATCTGATGTCCTGTTGTGCAGCGTCATGAGAAGACTCCTCATGCACTTGAGAAGCCTCCTGTACGTCCTTGGAGTCCTGCTCGGCCACACTGAGGGTCTCCAAACCATCAACAATAGTAGGTGTCGAGGAGAGGCACAGTCGGTTACTGCATCCTGCATTCTTGAGCCCTTCAAGATTAAACAAATCAAACTCATGAGTATTAATGGATTCTAACATTGAAAAAAAAATTGACAGCTGGCTTAGCAGTTCCTTGATACTCGACAGTACTAGTTGCATCCATTGAGACAGCATCCATATTATGCCCCCCCCCCCCCCCCCCCCCCCCCCCGATCAGAAACCATAGGGGAAGATCGCACAGGCTCCAATACATCCATACTAACACCCTGCTTAGATGCAGAATATCGGGGAAGGCCCTCTCCTCCTGGAACATTTTGCGGATCACCAGAATTATCCAGAGAAGCAGATTTCTCTAACTGCACATCAACCGAAATCCCCTACAGACTAACTATCCATCCTCGGAACCACCTCCATCCGGGCATCCACCTGCACCTCATCCTGAGTTCCCCACTGAATAGAATCCTCTCCAATATCAGTATTATCCATCACCAGAGCCACTTCTAGCCGAGCATCCACATTAGCCACCTGCACCTCATCCTGAATCCTGGGATGAACAACATCCTCTCCTGTAGTAACCACCTGCACCCCATCATGAATTGTTGGCCAGGCCCTCGGCTTCTTAGGCATCACCAGCTGGAAGCCATCAGCATCCAAAATCTTCATCTTACCCTTCATACAAGAAGAGGAAATTGCATCTCGCTCCAACTCTTGATTAACTTCATTCTAGATCGAAGCCTCAAGCTCAGATTGATTCCCTTCCTCCTCCTCAGCCACATCAGCCCAGGACATGCCATCCAGACCCCTAGAAACTCCAATGGTTCCATGCTCCACTGATCCAGCAATCACTGGCATGGTAACAACATTAACAGTCTGCCGAGAAGCAATAGACTTTGGCCGACCCTGTTGAATAGCCTCAGCAAAAGTGGAGATTCCAGCATTTTGAGGATCCCTCCTCCTGGAAACCTGCTTATTACAATGAGGATCACCTTGTTTCTTCTTACACTACTCTGATGCATGACCCGACTATTTACATAAAGAACATTTCATATTCTAGTGACATTGCTCAGGAGCATTACCAATACACAGACATGACTTACAAAATGTGGGCAACCACTCATATTGTATATCTAGTTCTAGCTTAATTTCACTCACAACAAGGAAGACTGTGTCAATTAGAACTTGAGCTAAATCGATCTCTACCAATACACGAGCTAAGTCACCATACCTAGGATGCTCTGTTTCCTTATCCACCATAATTGGGCAACAAACAGTAGAGGCAACCTCCCACAAGACTGATCGATGCCAGAAAAACAAATTCAACCCCCTGATTTGAATCCATGTCTGAGTGGAGGAGTATTTAACTACAAGAGGAGATGCTAAGGGATCTCGCTGTTGAACCATAATGTAACCAGGTTTCCTCAAAACCTGTCTAAAACTCCATGCAACATTTTGAAGCTCCATCAAAGGAAAAACAATATGGAAAGTACCTCTTCCAATTGATATCAGCCGCCAATCAGTGAATCCCCAGCTTTGAGATAAACGAGCCCGCACATCTTTAACCTTCATGGGGGTTTCACTCTGAGTACCCGATAACCTGGAGAGGAGGGAGAACCAGCATTCTTCGAGACGAGCTTCCAGAATTTTTGGACTCGCTTCCACAAAAGTAATCGATCCATTCCTGGTAATCCATTTATGTAAAGAATTAGATTCAGTCTGAGATTCTGAAAAAACCTATTCCGGGAAGCAAAACCCTCAGACTTCTTCAGAGGGTTCGTCAAATCTCCCTTTACCGCATCCACAAGATTCTATGAAATCCCACCATCTATAACCACCGCCATCGAGATGGAAATGAAAACGTCTTTAGGATCAAAATAGAATTCTAGACTAGCCATAGATCATCAGCTCGAAGATATCCACAGAATCGTCGAAGGAGAGGTCTCATGCGTTTCCCCCTTTAAGATAACATTCACCAACTATATGTATATATTTTAAACTGAACTTCATTCATAAAACTACATTTCTCTAAAAATGGTTTTCAACGAGCTTTGAGTGGGTATTTAAAATAAATTCATACAAATTAAAGAAATTTTGTCTTTTAAAATGTATTCCATATTTAGAATAAAAATTATTATTATAATTTAATAATATCACTTAATTTTTTCATAATAAATAGTACAAATAGTAAAATAATGTTAACTCATTAATGGTTAAAGGAGGTTTACATTGGGATAAACTAAAATATATGGGTTATAGTACCACCAAAACTTGTTAAAATCATATTTTATGGACATATGTTTACCATTATAACTTATTATAGAAATTAAATTGATTATAAAGAAATTTTCAATATATATAACTTTATAATATCGTAATATTTAAAATATCATAGTGTTTCCAACCACTCACTTATAAAATGAATCTCATCCTATCTATACATTAAAAAAAATTATCCACATATAATGAAAAAATATTCCGAATTATCCTATAATGTTCCTTAGACTTTATTTAGATCGTATTTCCTTCTTAAAATTCAATTAAAAGTTTTATAAATAAGGGATCTAAAGGGAGTCTATTGATGAAGGGATAATCATCCTCCCGACGACTATCAATTTATTTATTCTTATACCTTCTATAAATATATTATATTCAGCATAAAATAATAACTATAGTATTATAAATATACTGAAATGTTATTATGGTTATATAATCCACATTATAAACTCTCATTTTAATGAAATTATATGTGAATACAAGCGGACTACCACGTCTATATAGGGATATCATTAATTTTCCAAAACAGTCATCAATAGATGGTTATTATGATGTATTTTTTATCTATATAAAATTTTTATAAACTAATTTTTCTTATAATATTATATGATCTTAACTGGATTATAACCATCACATACAATTGAATATGATAACAACACTCTTTCTTACATGGGACTACCACATCAATGATGCGATGTGATTCGTTTTACATTTCTATATTATATTTTTGGAATGAAGATATATTTAATGAATATATATAAATATTATGATATGATAATGATATTTTAAGGGTAAATGTTTTTACCTTATTTTCATTCCATCCATAAAAATGTGAAAACAACATTTTTCTATAAGTACGGACTATCGTATCCATGAAGTGATGTAATTCATTTTTCATCAAGACATTATTTGAATGGTTATAAATTTGTATTGATTGATTAAATATAAAACATACAACATGTTTAAAATTATGGTTATAATGATGAAATTGATAATGTAAAACGACCAGAACTTCCTAACAGATACATTCATGAGATATGAAATACTTAACACATAAAAAAGACGATTTTATTAAAGAAATATTATAAAATTGGTTTATAATCTTATATGTGTTCCATATATTATTTTATATTATGTAAAATATTATGGTATTTAATTATTATAAATTTGAATTTAAATTTATTTTATTTTATTTTAGAGAATATACAAAGCTTGTTCAACTTGAGATAATGGATTCTCACCTTAATTTTTTCATGAGACATGTTCCATTGAGACCACTTATTTATTTCATGTGATATATATACTACTGTTTTATATGATATATAATGATTCCTTTAATATTCATGTTATTTAATGTTTCATTTGATTTTATTTATTTCATGGGGTTTATGATTGAATATATTTTAAAGTGGTAAGGGATTTTTGTTTCAAACGCAATTTAAATCAAGAATATTTGTTATTTAATTTCCATTGAGTGAAATTATATCATACTTATTTGATAAATTATAAAGATTAATTCTTAAAAATTACATATTCTAGTGTATTTTAACTAGAATTATAAGGCCCCAGCCTTAAACCTTACTTAATATTGAATTAAATGAATAATTCACATTGAGGATCTTTTCAGGTTTAGAGTTTTAGAGAATTAGAACATAACTATTACATCTCAAAAGATTACAAAGTAGACACTTCTACTAAGTATCCTTAAAAAAAACTCTTAAAAAGAAACATGTCTAGTTCTATGTCTTATATAGCATGAAATTCCCTTGATCCCATCCTTGACCTTATTCCACTTTAAGTCCTGTGAAAAACATTTCGAAAAAACTTGGGGTGAGCATAAAAAGCTCAGTAAGGGATACACAAAGAATGAAAACTGTTACTTTTTCAAACATCAAGTAAACCATGTATACTCTAACAAAGTAATACCTTCACCATCATGAAGTAGTAAAAACTCTTCACTGAATAAAGTATCATTACTTACCTTTTTGTAACCAAAGGATTACCATAAAACCCATATAAAGAACACATAGTATATATAAAGGTAACTTGGGACTTAAACATACTTAAGTAGAATAACCATACGGTCGACTTCCACACATATCACTTAACGGAATAGCAATACGGCCAATTTCCATACATACTTAATGGAATAGCCATACGGCCGACTTCTATACCCAATGCATTGGAGGTTATAACGTAACCACCCGTCCTGGTATTCACGGCACCACCCGTTATATGGTTTATAACGTAACCACCCGTTAAAATGTCCAAGTACCAATATAAAATCATAAAACATAAAACCAATATAAATGAATGATAACATTTCCACATCACAATATATAATAATAGAATCCATTATCAAATCCATTTTCAATACCAAAATACATAAAAGAGTATATGGTATTTATTTTATTTTAAAAACATTTCGGCTTGTTGAGGAAACCAAAGACCAAATAATACTTGCGGCGGCGGAAAAGGGTCGTTGTCACCGCGTACGTTAAAAAAAACATTCCTTTTTTTTGTTTAGTAAAACGATTCGTAGAAAAATATTCCTTTTGTATAAAAGTAAAAGTCAAAGGAGTTTATACACCGTATAAAATAATGTTGTGTATAAAACGAAATATGCCTCAATGAAAGGAGATTGAGACGAAGTCCCTTACCTTGGGTCCGACTTGACTCAATCGTTCTTTAACGTCCTGAATAATAAACTTGAGTTAATTTATACTTGATTAAGAACCTTTTTAAATTTCATTATCCCTTAAACATTATGTAACCATTTAAGTTAATAATGTTTGTTTTGTCGATATTTGGTTCTTAAGTCGAAAGTGGACTTCTTACAATTACATGTTGTTCGTGTGGTCAAAGGTTCTTTATATCCACAATGACATACCTAATTTGGATATCATATATATCATATATATCCAGAATATACATGTATTTATAATATTACATAATCATTTAGAGGTAATAAATGAAATGCACTTTTCATGGAGACGGTAAGCCGTACGTACGCATGAACGCTACTTTCATTTCTTTGTCATATTAATGGAATTAAAACTAAATGAGGGGTATGTATATTTTAATTCCAGAATTATATTCATCATTTAGATATATCATTCATTATATATATCCATTATATACATGTACTTTTAATAGTACATTACATTTGGGGATAAGAAATGAAATGCACCGTTCATGGAGACGGTAAGCCGTACGTACGCATGAACGCTACTTTCATTTCTATCTCATACTTTAATGTAAAGAAATAATAATGATATAGAGGTATATTATAATTCCAGTATAAAATCATATATAATAACTTTAAATCCATCCTTTACACGTCCCACATATGGCATTAACAAATCACATCACTTTGAGGGGGCGGTAGTCCGCACTTCCTTAAATGAAGATATCGTGTTTACCCATAATGGAAACCATAAAGGTATGCCGAAAATGAAAAATATAGAAGCTTAAAGAAAACATAAACATATTATATATCATATATAAATATAGTGACATCTTAATGGCCACCTTTGAAGGTGTTAAAGGAATGTTGAACAATCATCGTTTCGGGAGGCATAAATTCACCATCCACGGAAACAGTATGTTCTTTAACCATTAGATGAAGGTGTGTGTAAGTGTAGCTCAAATAATTATTATAAAAAAATCCTAGTATATTTAAGATACTGGAGTTGTTACAAAAGAAATAAATAAAAAGAGTTTAGGGGGTTGGAGAAGCAAAATAATACAAAAGGACTCAAGTGAAGACATTACCTCAAAATCGGGTAACTCCCTTTGGTTTGAGCTCAAAGGCTTCCTTGGGAAGACTTCTGGCCAAAGTGAGGCTTCAAGGAGTAAGATAAGGAAGTGGATAGACAAAATGGGCAGGGTTTGGACGAGCCAAAGGCTTTGGGAGTGTGGGTAAGGTTGTAGAGGTGGGGGCCTTTTATAAGAGGAGAGAAGGGGTACTTTTGGAAAGTAAAGAAATATTACTTTATTTGAAAATGTGTTTCGGTTTTAAAAGGTCCCACATTGATATAATTCGTGTCTAAGGTGATAAGGGTTCGAAATCAACCCATCCAATAAGTTTTTTACATGTGTAGTTCATAGATTTTACATTATCTTTCCATTTTATTTAAATCGTCAAATAATGATGTCATCTCTACATCATTATTATGTCATAAATAATTTAATTTATTTAATGTCTAAAAATTATAAAAAAATACTATGATGTAGGAAATAGATTTACCTTTCCAATGACTATTTATAATCAAAAATATGACTTGTATAACCCCATTTAAATATTGTTTTAGTAAAACATATCATGTTTGTGCCATTTTTTACATTAACATTAAATAAAAGGTATTTATGTCATTTTCCAACCAAAGTGGCTCCATGGGGTCCCCAAGTTGACCCATGGATTTTCTTGGTCGGCCATGACACATCCAATGAGGGTAGGACATGTGTCTAGGTCATCTCATATTATTAAAACATTATTTTTACCTTAAACTACACTAATTACCACTAATCGCGATTAAAAACATAATAAGTTACTATTCACTAAAAAATTATTTTAATCTCATTGAACCACATTTTACTTCTTAGTGACAACCATGTATGTCGGATTTTTGAAATTAAATACACAAAGGTGGCAAAATTTCATTTAAGTGGAAAATCAGTTTTTATAAGTACCACTTAGTGATTTCACTATTCATCAAAAATTGAAGTTTTTCAGAAAAATACCAAAAATTCACCCTAATCTATATTTGATATTCCGAATTCAAAAATGAAGTCCATTTTACAAAATTCAAAACATATAAGTCAAATTAATTAATTTAATAATTAATTCCCGCTGTCATGACAAATAGCGTGTTTTTGTGAAACAATAAGTATCAAAAGATTGACACTAGTTTAAGTCCGATTTCAAAGTGAAATTAATTCCAACGACCACTATTGGATTTAATGGTAAAAATATTTTCTAATTTCACTTTAAAAACAATTCAAATAATAATCTAATCATATAAATAAATTAGATCAAAAAGAGGTTTTGAATTAAAATACAACATTTATAATATTCATTAAAAAATGAACTTTATGGGAAAGATACCAAAAATTTACATAAAGTAAATTTTGATGTCCCGATTCTAAAGAAGAGTTATATTTGGTCCAATAGAATTTATAAGATTGATCAAAACTATATTTAATGACAGTTCGCCGTCAAAAGGTGATAAGTGAACCCTTAATGAAAATTAGGGTATAAATGCCTAAAATTGAATTCTTTCCGTATTTTAAGCCTTTATCTTTTATTGGGTAAATATAAAAACATTTAAAAAACATATATAATCATATTTTAGTTATTTCTATTCATTCCCGCCAATACAACGGCTATGTGTTAACTACCATTTAAAATAATATTATTATATTACTAGTGTGCAACGTAAGTTTCAAAGAAACTAATCGTTGCGTATCGAGTACGCTATCGAACGTAGCAACCCCTTTTTATTAAAATTAATATTTAATTCGTAAATATTAATTAATATGAAAATTATTTATTCTTTATTTACCTGGGATGTTACAAGAATACATATTAATTAAATTTTGAGGATATTTTCTTTATATATTTTTATAGATGAGGTTCATAGTTTAAACATAACATCACACATTCACACAATATGGATACATATAAAATAGTATCCATTTTTTCCATAACATAAAACATTTAATCTAAATCATTATTTCATTTTTTAGGAAAATTCATATAATGTTCAACCTTATTTTTTCTATTCTATTTAACATCATTATACCCCATGAAATACATTTTAAAACATAGGATGAGAACCATAAGATAAATAAGGATAAAAAATTAAAGAGATAAAATAATAGTACATTTATACTTATAAACCAATAAAAAATTATTAATGATATACTTTTCAATAATAAAATAGAAACTATTTATCTTACCTTATAAAATCATAAGTTTTCTATAAAATCCATAGAAATGATAACTCAAAAAGGAAACTTTTATAATACTTTATATATCACTATGACATTAACTATTTATATCACAACTACATAGGGATTAAAATTCATGGTTACGTTTGTAATAACCACCATAATATATTTAGTTAATATCATAGGAGAAACCCGGGCGGTTAACTTGGTCACATTACCAAAATCATTGGGTAGATATAGTAGGAGAACCAATATTATTTTATCCTTTATCCAACCATTCCAATAATAAATTCATAATAACCATTACATAAACATAACACCTAAATATTTCATAAAAGAAACATTCTTGAGGAATATAACTTTTCAATTTTGAAATCACTTTTCATTTTTACAGAGTCGCAAACTTATAAATGAAAACACATTATTTGAAAAACAATACTTCTAAAGAAATCAAAAAAATTAATGTGAAATGAAAAGGTGAACTTATTTTGATTCCATATATATTAGAAAAACCTTACTTCAAGATTTTATAACAATAGTTGTAACAGTATGTTTAAAAAGGGATTTTTTAAATATAGAGCCTTACATTGAGTCTGACTCGTCATGTAAAATTCTTATTTTAAAAAATAATTTATATAGGATAATTATTTAATTTATTTATAAACTTTTTAATTTTTTTATTACTCTAATATCAGTTATTATCTCGTTATAAAAATTTCATAACTATTTAATTCATTTATGGCGTTCTGATGATATTCGGCACTTGGGTGAAAATTGAATTTGGTATGATGTCAAAAGTAAAAGTTGTCAATAGTACAACATCTCAAAAATATAAATCATGACATAAATATAACAATTATATATCATTAATACTTTTAAATCCAAGCATTACATATGGATATTAAAAATTATCTATTTTGAAATCATAGAGAAAGTAAGAAATACATACGCATGAGAAATGATTCCATTTTACAATGATCCTTATAGAAAAAATGTAAGTATCATTTTATCTTAATATAATTTTCATAATATAATTATTATCATATTAATAATTTAAACATACTTATATATATAATAAATTTCATGTGTTGATGAAAATTGAATCACATCGCTTGATGGAGGTTATAATTTATAATTATGCACAAACAACATTATGATTTTTATGTGCATGGAACATAAAGAAAAAATTATATATGATATTTTCATAATTATAAAATATGTAATTAATGTCAAATATAAAAATTAATTACATCATTATAAAAAAAATCATGACAGAATGTTTTGGAAAACAAATTTCATCAGTTTGTGAGGTAGTAGTCCTCTATACACATGAGTGACAACTTAATTTCCCATTTTATGGTTGTGGGGTAGATTGAGGTGAATATATTAACATAAAAACAAATAAGTTTATTAATGACAATAGAGTTATTATTTAATAATATTTTTAGAATATTTTATTGATTTTGAAGAATAAACAAAACAAAAGATCTTAATTACAAATTATACCTTTTCTTCAAACAATCACATTTTTTAACACATTAATACCACTAAGGGTAGTGTTATTCCTAAAATAAGATCTCAATAATATTGGGTTGGATTATATAATGTAATTTCAGTAGATAGTTTCCAATAAAAATTTGTTTTTTATTGTAATTAAAATACAAGAAGATGTGACATTTATAAGAGATGGGAGGGCCATTCTTGCAATTTTTTGAAAATATTAAATTAATATAAAGTAATTTTCTTTTATAAATTTATCTAAACTGAATTATTTAGATCATATGGATATTTTTGGTTGAAATAACTTCATCCAATAAATATTAAGAATGTTTTAACTATTTTTTCATCCTTATCATTTTTTAACACTTATTTAACCTTTTTAAGACTTACTATGATAACATGTGTTTTTAATATTTGATGGTTAATATAGTTATAATAAAATTCCAAATGAACCATAAATGAATCATTCATGAAATTTGAAACATTATACAAATCATTGTAGGAATTCAATATTTTTATGAATTTTATATCTTTTAAAGGAAATATTATTTATTTTAAAATATAATTAATTTCAATTTTGAAAATATTCATTACCTTAATTTTACATGAATATCATGACAACATGATATATTAAAACTAACTCTTTTAACACGTAAATAAAATATAAATGTTTTCTATAAAATTTTTCGATGACAATAATTTTCTCAAATTATATTTTTTTTTTTAAAATTGAATATCATTTATTTTATGTTTCACTCTATTAAACAATTAGTGCATAATAATTGTGCATAAGATAATTATATATCTCCTGAAAATTAAAAATAAATTACCAAGTTTAAGATAAAAATCTTAAATTTCAAAATAATATTTTTAGTATAACATATTTCAAAGATAAAACATATTATAAATATTTCACTTATTTAAATTAATAGTTTGACAATTTTTACTCTTATTTGAATAAAATATTATAAAGGTTATAATATAATTCAAAAGGCCATAAATGGTATCATTAACTACCCATTGATGATTTTTGATGAAAAATAATAATCCTATGAAAAATAGTACAAGTTTCAGTTTAATTTTTTAATATTTATAAAATTGTTTTACCCTTAATTACTTGATTTACCATTAACTGTGGTAATAAAAAATTACTAACGTTACTATTCATATTGGCTAAAAATAAAAGATAAATATTTACAAAATTTTTATTTTTTTATTCCAAATATGGAATCTATTTCCCAATATTCAAAACATAGAAGAATATAATATTATTTTAAAATTATTCTTATAGGTAGAATGAACAAGTGAGTTTGAAAAGTATAAAATATCAAAAGTATGAAACATTTTTAAATCCAATTTCAATTGGAAATTTATTCCAATGGACTAAATTAAATTAAATGATATAAAGTTTATATAATTATACATTAAAATAATAAAAAATAATGGTTAAAACTATAAATTATTTACATGAAAAAGTTGATTTCAATTTAAATCCTCTATTTTTTACTATTCATCAAAACATGAAATTTCTCGAAACAATGAAAAAAAAATATCCTCAATAAATTTTTATACGAAAATTTAAAAATTGAAACTTCATTTTTAAAATATATTTTATAAAAGTTCTAATTTTTATTTCTAAAATAATTTTTCTATAAAATGGGGATAGAACTACTTTTTCAAAAAAGATAGTTTTTAAGTGTAAAACAAAATATAATGTATATGATATTGAACATAGCATCCGACTAAATTTAAATTCAAAATAATACTCATTAATATAAATGAATATTAAAATACATATTCTATAATTTCCTAGGATGTTACCTTCTTCCCCCTTATTGTAAATTACACCCTCATAATTTTATTCATTTATTAAATAAGTGGGTATATCTTTCCCTCAAAGCATTTTAAGATTCCAATGTTTCCTTTTAAACCATATTTGTTCTCCATAAATCCTTAACCTAAGGAGTCGCCTTATTTATCAACACAGTATCTCTATGTTTCATAACCTAGACTGGGTTTTCCTTGTATGAAATATTCGCTTCTAATTGATCTACTTTCTGGATCAAAACATGAGCTAAAACTAGCACATATTTCCTTAAACTGGAAACATGAAATATTCTATGTATCTGGTATAAAATCATTGGTAAATCCACTTGGTAGTAAAATGATCCAATTTTATCTTGGATTTTAAATGGTCTTATGAACAATATACTCATCTTCTCCTTCATACAAAAACACATCACACTTTTCAATAGATTTTCCTTAAGAATGACTAGATCACCTACCATAAAATAAAGATCCTTTGTTCGGTTATGTAGAAAACATTTCCATATACTCCGATCTATCCTCATATTTTTATAAATAATTATTAAATTCTCATCCAAATTATCTACTATTTCTGGTCTAATGAACATCCTTTCACATACTTCATCTCAAAATGATGGATTTTGATATTGATTTCCATATAATTATTCAATATGTGAAATCTGTATAATAGAATGAAAATTTTTATATGAAAAATAAACTAATGAAATATGTTGATCTGAAATTCCATGGTAATTAATTGTCTAGGATCATAGAATTTCCCATAGGGTCCAAATATTTCAGTCTAATTTTTCATCAGATAGATGATGAAAGGAAATGATGAAATTTAATTCAGATTCATATGAATTGTGACATACATTCAAGAAGTTACATTTTAACCATGGATCATGATGAAATACATTGTAGAAATCGTACCCATTTTTCACCTATCAATATATTTAATATAAAACTGATAATGTTGATATAAAGATAGAGTGTATCAAATTTAAAGACAATGTTTATATTCTCATAGATAATCAACAATAACCCAAATCACATTTTTACCTCGAGAATAATTTAGTGCCCCCCACAATGAAATCCATGGAAATATTATTCAATTTATTGTACAGTATTGGAAATTATTGTACCATAACTTTCTGTAATTATCATTATTCATTAACTATATGAGAACTTATGGATGTCATCGTAATTTTAACAATAACTCTTTTAATTCCACTTCACCATTAATACGTTCGATGGTCTGTGTATATCTTAGTGTTGTCCAGATGATCAAAAAATATAAAACCATTTGATTTATTAAAAAAAATCATTCTTAAATTCTGAATCACATTGAACATATAGTGTTTTTCAAAATCATAAAACTATTTCTTCATCAATATAATAATCAAGAAACATATAATTTTTAAAAGATAATACATTTTCCTAATAAAATTGATACTTTTTCTAATATATCATAATTAATCATTACAATGTAGACTAGACTATAACATAAAACAAAAAATAGGATGTCCTAGAATCCATAATTGCTAGTAAAACATTTATCAAATCATTAACCATAGGGTCTTCTTCCAAATTTAACATGGTTAAAGTAAAATTATTTTTTCAACTCTAAGCATTAGAAACATTATTTTATTTTAAAGAAAGACAATTAATCATTAAATAATAATATTTAAATAGTTCTAGAAATATTTTAAGTCTTATGTTTATTTATTTCTGATTGAATATGAACTTTATGATTTTATGATCATTATAAATATCTCACATTACTCCATACAAATGATGACTCAAAAGTTTAATTCCCAAACACAGTATCAAATTCCAAATCATGTGTAGGGTAATTTCACTTAGAAGGTTTTAAGTGAAAAGAGGTATAATAAATTACTTGATCATTGTTCCTAATTTTATCCCCCTTTACCTTTAGCTGATGGTACCTATATCTTATGTCAACAATCAAAAAAAAATATAGATCCATGGAGGTGATCCAAAAAGTTTTCAATATGAGGTAGTATATTCTTATTATTAAATTTCATTCTATTCAATCCTCTATAATAAACTACAATCAACATATAACCATCATTATTTTAATAAATAAAAAATTATCACCCCAAGGTGAAGTGATTTTTCAAAGTAATCATCTATCTAGTAACTCTTATAAATTCTAGTTTTGTTATAGAAGTTCTACATGATCCATTATAGAAGGTGGATTTGACATTTTCTTCGCATCAAGAAATAATTCAATAGTAAATTCAACTTTTCGATCAGATATAATACCATTAAAACTCATCTTAAAAAAATATAGATACACACTTACCGCTAACACATCATTAATCTGAATAGTTTCCTTATTTTAAAATATAAGTATTTCATAGATTTTATTTCAATATTTGAAATTTTTTTAACCTTCCTAATATATTATCAATGGCATGTGTTCATTTTTTTTATACAAAATGAAGCTCTTTTAGAAATAAAACATTTTTATCTTTATCTATATTAGCATGGTCAACAAACAGAAATTCCATTCCCGGATTAACATCAAACTATACTATGGGAAAAAATAAGGATTTAATGTAAATACCTTCCCCATAAAATTATAAAAATATTCTTACAATTTCATTTTTTCTATAATTATTCCCCCATTTGTTTTACCATAATTATTAGATTTATTTTCTATAGTGTAATTTACAAAAAAGTAGAAAATGTGGAAAAAATGTAGTTATTAGTAGAACCCATATCAGAAAATACATTGGAATAATATGACTAAACAAAAAATGTACCTGATAACACGTAGTTTGGTTTCCCAACATCTACTAAAGTAGTTGTATAGGATTTCACCACACATTCCAGCATATAGTCTAGAAACTTCTCATCATTTGGCTTCTTCTTCAGAAACATGTTTTCATAATGAACCATCTCATTACATTTAAAAAATATTATCAAATGTATATCAGAATTAGTATTACCACTACCATGATATTTTGGAATTAAATTATGAGGAAAATTTAAAATATTAACCTATTGGAAGCACTTACTATAATTAAAAAGGTATTCTCACATGTGTTTCTTACATCAATTCTCAAAAAAGAAAAACATAATTTTATTACCATCAACATCTATGAATAATTCATCCCTCTTAAATTCCACTTTGAACTATTTTTATGTTGATTTACAAGGGAACATAATCCTCAAAAAACTCTAGTTAAACCTTCATTGCACATCAAAAATGTTTTTAATGAAGTTGGAATTCATGAGAAGTAAATTCCATTTGACATATTTTATTCAATCATGAGTAAAAAAATTATTTTAATATTAAGATTTTTTATAATATTTATATCATACCTTGCCAATAGATTGAATTTTTATTTGTATGAAGACATTTAATCGATATCCTATATCAATTCAATTAATTTTTTTCCATTCTATGTCAAATCTCTATTGGAAAATATTTCTAATGAGAAATATTTTTTAATTCATCCCACTCCAGAGTATCAATATTATCAATATCCCAGATATTCATTACCATCATCCACCACCAGTTAACTTCACATTCAAAATAAGAATTATAAAGACTAAAATATTGTTGGTATGAACACCACATGATATCAAACAAATTATCAGTCTTTAATCCAACCATCAGCTTCCACTAGGTTAAAAGTTTTACAAAAATATGGATGATATTGCCTTATAAAATGCTTGTATATTGACATATTTCTCTATGGTTGACCCATACTAAATTTTAAATGGAAGGAATCACCATTTATATCCTATAATAACATATTCATTATAGTAAAAAAATTATTTCTGATTCAAAACATCTCTGGATGATGATTTGGGATTATTTTTTCCCCTTGATTCGTCCACACCAGGGATTCCATATTTCCATCATGGAAAACTATTCTGAACAATCATGTCTTTAAAAAAACAAACACAACAATAATAAAATTCAATATCATTTAAACATTACCATAATGTAAAAATAATGTATTGATATTATATTTTGAATATCCTAACACATAATGTTATATTACCCAAATATTGATACAAAATTTGAGGAACCAGCCTTAACCATTACAAATTATGGTGTCTTTGAACTAGAATATGCATTCTTACAATTCAAATGATATTTCAACTTTAGAGTTTTATATAATTAGATTATCTTTCAAACATAGCATCCCACATTTATACAATGTGGATACTAATAAAAGAGTATCCATTTTATAAAAATATAAAACTTTTAAAATAAAACATGGTTTCTTTTTTCATGGAAAATATTCAAAACATTGAAGATGTATTACACATTTCTCTTAAGCATACTTATACTATGTGAAATACTTTTTGAAACATGTAATAATCACACAAATATTAGAAAGGGGAATAAAAATAAATAAACTTTTATTACATGAATACTTATTAACCCATGAAGATATTTTGTAAAAGTTATAATTTTAACCCATAAAACATAGTATCTTTTAATTCCCTTTTCAAATAAAATGTTTCCTAAAAAATCATAGAAAAAAATAATAAAGGTACCATGTTTCATAATTTACATATCACTATTAAATTTACTATAGCTTTAAAATCTACATAGTGAGTACCAATAATGGGGACATTTTAAATAACCATTGTGGCATTTTTCCTTAATCTCTTAAGAAAAACCCTACTAGTTAACTCTGTCTCTTTAACCAATGAATTAGAGAGATATAAAAGGGTCACACTTCTTTAGTTTATTATGGAACCAACCATCCTCGTAATAAATTATATATAACTATAACATAAATAGAACATTTAAATATTTCATAAAATAAACATAGTTGACTAAAAGATCACTTCCATTGTGAAATCAGTTTTCATTTTTACAAAGCTGTAAACCATTAAAAGAATTTATTTTTTAAAAATTATATTGTAAACATGAAAAGTAATCATTAATAATTTAAAGTGAAATTAATGATATAAATTACAGTCATGATTTATATGTTTAAAAAACATTTCATTATTCTTTTTTAAATATAGTTGAAAAAATAACTTTAAAATATGTTTTTTAAAAGAAAGTCTCTTACATTGAGTCTGAATCATCATGTACAATATTTATCATCCTTAATAAAAAATAAGTTCATCATTTATAATATTTATAATATTTTTGATTTTTATTATTCCTTTTATATCTCTTATTATAATTTTATAATAATTACATAATTATTTAAGTTCATGTTAGGGATTTTGATAATATTCGGTGCCTGAGTACAAAATGAATTTGGTATGATGTCCAAAGTAAAAGTGTTCATTACTCCATCATATTTAAAATAACAATAAATAATTAGTTATAATACTTATATTTAAATAATAATTTTAAATCAAACCATTACAGATGGATATGAAAAATGAACTATGTTACAATTATGGAGGTGGTAAGTCATACGTACGCATGACTAGAATTTCCATTTTCCAAAGATAATTGTGGAAAAAAGGTAGGTATAATTATATATTTATAGAGTGAAAATAATATCATTAATATATTATTAATCATTTATATATACTTATATATATCATCTATGTGATGAGGGTATGAAAAAATAATCGCATTGCTCTATAGAGGTGATAATTCACACACACACATGAAAAACATTATAATTCATTGGAGCATGTAAGGGTATGATAAAATGATAAATAATAATTTAATAATTAATTTTGTTTAAATTATATATTATATATAGTTTAATTCCATTTTTATAAATATTCTTGATATATAGTGATGGAAAATAAATTTCAAAGGTCTGTGAGGCGGTAATCCACCAAACACGAATGATATCTTATTTTAACATTTTGTGGAAGTGGATGTGGATGTAAGAGTTAATATTAACAAAATATAATTTTAGTATATTGATGAAAGTATATATATTATATCATCATGGTTGAAAAATATTTTAAGGATTTTGAAGAAGAAACCAAACAAAAACAATTCATTAAAATTGATACCTTTTTTCAGACAATCTCTATTTCATAACACCATAAGATCCCTAAGGGTGGTATTTTTTCTAGATAAGGAGAACAAGAATATGTTTAGGGTGTCTAGTATTGTAACTGAGTAGTTTCAAGAAAACCCAAATAGGTATCAAAGTTTGATGAAAAGAGAATAAGAGGTTCCCTTTTATAATATATGTTAGGGGCATTCTTGTATTTTTTCAAAATATTATATTATAATTGATTTATTTTATATTATAAAAGGATCTAAAATAATTTATTAGGAATATAGGATGATTTCAGTTCATTGTAAATTATTCAAATTAAAATTACTAGGGTTTTCCAATTTCTTAATGTGTATCCTTATATTTTAAACCATATTTAACTTATTTAACTCTTACATGGAAACGTGTGTTTTTACACATGGAATGTTAATATAGATACAATAAAATTACAATTGAACCATAAATTATTAAATTATTAAATTTTAATCCTTATTCCAATCATTTGAATCAATAATATATTATTATGATTTTTTAATTATATAATAAATTATAAATTATGTTTTAATATAATTAATTTCAATTTTGACACTATGCATTACATGATTTTTTTAACAATATCACAAAAACATGACATATTTTAAGTAACCATTATAAAAAATATCTATAATATCAATTTCATCTATAAAATTCTTGGATGACAATATTTATCTGAATTTATATATTTTTTAAAATTTTAATATCATTTATTTTAAATATCCTTTAATTAAAAAATTATCACAAAATAATTTTATAATACATTACAGTAATTATTTATCTCCTAAAATTTAAAAATAAATTAAAAAATATTAATATAATAATTTTTTCATTCAAAATAATATTTACAGTTAAACATATCCCATAGATTACCCCATATTAAAATTATTTCACTTGCTATAAATTAGAGTATGACATGTTAGACTCTTCTTTAAATAAAATATTTTAAAGGTTATAATTTCTTTAAAAAGGCCATAAATTTTTACATAACCAATAATTTAATTATTTTGGGTTAAAAATATGCATCCAATAAAATAATCAAATGTTTTATGGTGATTATCTAATATTAATAATATTATTTTTACCCTTATTTACAAGATTTATCCTTACCCATGTTAAAATAATTTATAATGTTTTTAAATATAATTTAAATTTAGTTAATAATGTAATTGAACACTATAAATTATTTAAATTAAAAACTATTTTTAATTAAAATCTAGTATTTGTTGCTATTCATGAAATCATGAAACTAGTCACAAAAATACAACAAATTAACCAGAAGTAAATTTTTTTATTCTTATTTCGAAAATGAATTTTATTTATTCTCATAAATTTCATAATAGTTTTAAAAAAAATAATACATTTTTTCCATTAAAAGTTGACAAATCCTCATTTTGGAAACATGTTGTTTTAAGCGTAAAACATGATTTATTTTATACACTATGGAAAATAGAATCCATTTTATTTTAAAATTACTATATAATTATTTAATGTTAATAAATATTGAATGAATTATTCTATAATGATTTTTTTGTAACATAAACCACAAAAATTTGCATCTTTTTTGGTTATAAATTTTATTTTCATGTAATTGTACAATTCCCCCCCCCTCGTTGATAATTAAAAGGATCAAAAAATGGTTTTAAGTAAAATGATAAATTATTTACCCTTTTTTCAAATAAGTTTCTTTTATAAACATGATTTCATTAAAATGATTTTTTAATGATTTTACTATTATCATATTATTTATTAATGTAAATTAATAGAATGTGTTTCTTTCTGTTAAAAATATTTAATGAAATCTTATTATCATTTTTTTAAATGATGTACTCTTTAATTTTTATCTAAAATATGAAATGATACATTATTCTAACTATATTAAATGGATTAAAATTCACATTGTCATTATCACTAAATAATATGAGTCTCTTTTTAAATGTTTTCTTGTTTTTTTCAAAGAACTAGTTTCCTTAGTATTTTGAAAAATTTTATGTATCGATCATATGATTTCAAATTGAAATGGGTATTTTCCTTATGAAAATTTAATGTCATCTTTAATGTTTATTTTTCACCATTGATAATATCCTTTGATGTTACTTATGAATCACTGGGGATATTATTCTATGATCCATAATTATTCTTTTCAGGGAAGTTATTATGTTATAATGATGTAAAAGATATGAAACCAATTATCTTTTTCACAGGAGAAGATATTATAGAAAAAATAATGTTTTCATGAAAATGAGAAATAAATATAAAAAAATATAATTCTATGATTGGTGGTTCTATTATAAAACATTAATTCATTGTGTAAGGATTAATATTTTATGATCTCATAGAATAAACAATAGGTTATACCATGCCCAGAATAGGGTACATTTGTGGTTATCCCATGCTCAAAAAAGGGTACCCATTATGTTATCACAAACTAGAAATATGTTACATTGGATTTTATCCCAATCCTCAAGTAGATACTTGTGAAATTATTCCAATACTATCAATTGGTGAATTACTTAGTGGCTATGTTTTAAATAATATTTCAATGATTATGTTTATTCCACCCAACATGCCACTCTTATATTATTCTTATTTTAATAATCAATGGGATATATTCTTCGATTCATTTATGATTAATTTTTTATGAACATCCGAGCTTTATTCCACAACTCATGTATATGATCTTTGATTTATTTTGTATGGTTTTTAAATTTTATTATTATGTTGTATTTCACTTATTCATTTTTATAATTAAATAATCATTGATATCTCCCATTCTTACAGTTATAGAGCAACTTATCTCACCCATTATTGTGTTTTAATTGATCCAAGATATGATAAATTTTTTGTTGTAAGATATTTATAAGAAGGGTAATAGTTGTGATGAACTTTATTAGAGTCAATATATCTCATTTATATATATATATATTACATATATATTTTTATAGTGATATTAAAAAATTGTAGTTATGGTATAGTTCATAATAATATATTATTAATATTAATCAAATAAGTTGAAATTTTTATATATGAACTGTATAGGTCACCAGACTTATTTAAAATTTGATTTATAAGTATTTTAGTAGAAAAAAACTTGGTTAATATTTCTTCCATGTGTAGATCAGTTCCAACACACACCATGATAATCAATCCAGGCTCAAATTTCTCATTGATAAATTAAAATTTGAGTTTAATAAGTTTTTGTGATAATGTTATGCATGATTATTTGGGATTTCAATAGAACACATGTTATCATAGAAAAACAATATTTGTTTTATTACAATATCACTAAAATATTATACTTGTTAATTCATCCAAAAAATATACATTCATTCCTTTATAATAGACATATACTCTTCTTCTTCTTTTCTAAGAGTTGTGATATCATGTTTCATAATCATCCACTAAATGCATTTTAACAAAATAAAAATAAACCACCACTTTTGGACTTTCAACATTATATATCATATGTTCATTATCCTTCACAATAATCTAATTGATCTTTATACCTATATTATATAATGAACAATAAATAATATAGAGTATCACAAATATATATTAATAATCATTTCATAGCTGCCAGGTTTTTTTCCTCAATAGAAAACTGAAAATGGGTTACCAATTACGTTTCATTGATAATTTATGGAAAATTATTGATTAAATAAAATATAAACTTAATTATTATTCTATATAATGTGGGATAACTTGAATTTTGATCCTCATATATTTATATCTTTGTTCTTATAGAAATCAACATTGATATTTCTTTTCACTCATGCATGTCAAACATTTTCAGGTTACATCTATGATGTTATGTTTTCAAGATGAAGGTGTATTCATCATTATGAATCACCAATTACCATATAAAACATTCTATTTCACTAATAGTGGACATTTTAGACTCTATTGTCATTATATTGTTATTTTCTTCCCTGGATTTATGATTTTTACACTGACTATTATATCATCTATACACTCAAGCACTGTGAACTTTTCATCCATGGATACTTTCACATATATATTATTATCTACACCACCTATTTTGAATTCCATATTCATCATACATAAATAACTACATTCATACCATGGATGAAATTACTTCATTATTCTATACAGGGCCTTCCTCAACCAGAATAATCTTGTTTCACTATATCCAATAATAAATTCCATTGTATTTTCAATATAAACATATAATTATGATAACAAATCAATAATCATGTTTTGATGTTAATTTGGTTGTATTTTTACCCATTTTGAATATCTATATGCTAGAATAATCTGATCTATTCTACTCATTATACTATAGAAAATGTTTATCCAATATCATCTCCCTGAATATATGATAGCATTCATAGATCAATCATTGCAAATTTGAGACAAAAATTCCATTCCCAAATTTTTTTTTCTTGATTATATATTTTTTCAGATGAAATTTTGGTGACCATGCCTATAAACATTCTCCTACGACATATTTGTGTGGATTTTATAACAATCTTATTATTTTACGCCAATATTGAGTAAAAAAATAATTTTCAATTATATTTTGTATTTGATATAAATAAATGACCAAATTATTCTAATCCAAAATATAAAACATCCTCATAAAACATTAGATCACTTACATAAACAATAACCATTTAAGTTTAGAGTTATTGAAAATTATGAATTTTTTTTTTATAACAATACCATTTTCCAAATGTGATAATTTTTTATATTATACCATGATTTATAATTTTTTAAAAATTCATTAAAATCACCTATAAAATTATTTAAAAATAGATCCTTTCAATAAATATATCATTTATCATCATTCTTCATAACCTATGGAAATTGAAGTCATAATAATAGAAAGATTAAACTATATGTAAAGGTAACCATAAGTATTAAATATTTAAGTACATTAGTAAGAAAAATTTGAGAACAAGGGCATGATCACATAGTCCTAGTGAATTAGAATAACATACTAATAACTGTAACAGAAAACCATAGATCAGAAAAAATGTTACATTGATTAATATTTTATCAAATGAAATATTCATGAGAATAATTAATCATGATCCATGTAACATTAATCTTCATCAAAGGAACCATTACAAATCATTTCAATCAACGAGATGGTGTTTTGGTATCTTCAAACATTATCTTCATCACATATCTCCACTCAAGTAAAAAATAACAAGATCCTAATTAAATATATTTGTAATACCTCCCATATTAACTCCATCCATATTACCTTTGACAAAAATCATCACACCCCAATGTGTTGAAGAGATACATATAGTTCACCCATATTATAATCTATATCAGTATCATGCATCATTATAAGTTATATCATCATATTCTATCATAATAAAAAATTACCATGTGTAATACATGAATATATTATATAGAAGATTAAAATTTAATCCTCAATCCTATAATGATATAATTCATTCCTTTATATATTTATTTACCAAATGGAAAAAAATTGGTTGTAAGAAAATATCCTTAAAATAATAATCACACACCATCTCAAGAACGAATATGGATGGTATCATAAGTTAAAAATCATAATTAAGTATTGAAATAAAAAATTATGTTTAATATAAGGAAAATTTCTTTAAAATAAGAGTTCAAACATTTCCTTGAAATCAAGGGGAAGTACCCCTTTAATATTTATAATTTCATAAAAATTCCAAGAATATTATGAAAAATAATATCATTAAATATAAGAATGGAAACATAATAATGGATATAGATTTAAAAGAAAAGTCACAAAGCAGAAAAAATCACCTCATATTATAAATTATAAAAATATACATTATTTTAATTATTTTTTAATTTGATTCTAATGCGATCCATGTAGAAAACATTAAAAATCACTTTAAAACAGTTATAACATTGTTAAATAATCATGAAAATAAAATAAAAATAAAAAATAGGTTTAAAGTAGAAAATTATAAAAATAAAATAATGTACAAAAATAAAATATTTTTGGAATGTTATTTAAAAACATAAAGAAAAAATTATTTACAAAACACCCCATTATTAATTTTTAGAACAAAAAAACAATTTAATGAAAGAATGAAATGATGGAAAAAAATAACATGATTATAAAAATGGATATGATATTATATTTGAATATTTAGTGTATAAACCATATAAATGAATATAATGAAATCATTAAAAAAGATTCTTGAAGATGCATGATAGAGATGAAACCCCCTTGAAACTTGGGTAATGATTGATTAAATAATCTATTGAATGAAGAAAAAAAATATGGTTATATAAAAATAGTTTAATGAAATAATATAGTAAATCAAAATTAAATAAATGATATATGATATATAAGAAAATCAAGGGGTAAACCCTGAATTATGTCTCAATGAATTTAAATTGAGACCATGAATATACCGAACTGACCTGAATACCCTTTCAAACTTGTACCTGTCCCAATACACCATATAACTATAGAGAGTTCTTGATCCCGATGGGATATAAACTAGAACCCATGAATAGATTAAAAATTCTAGAAATAACTATTTCACACAACCTAAAGTGAAAATAAAATTCTGTATATACACATGAAAAAAATAACTAGTTAAAGATAAAGATATATTCCACAATAAAAATGAAAGCGAAAACCAAACTACTCAAGAGAAGAAATAATATCTATGTACAAGTCAAATCATAAAGACTATAAATCCAAATAATCCATGTGAAATTTTGGAAAATAACCCACCATCTAATCATGATATACCTTGAATCATTTTATATAAACCTTCAACCCCTCACAATGTCTCATTTCCCTTACCTACATTGAAATACATACAATAGTCTATGAAACGCTGAATAATTATTTAGTGTGAGAGCTAATGGGATTAGTAGGATTGGACCAAGGTGTTCCATAATAAGATACTGTACAAAAACTCTTTTATTATCATTTTAAATAATACATGTCATGATAAAAACTAAATATTCTATATCAAAATCATGGTAAATATTTTCCATTTTTCGTAAAAATTTCAGAAAATAGAAGTTATATAAATTTTAAGAATATATTTCATTATCATTTATCAAAATCCAATTCATTAATTACAATTCCAATGTAGTATAAATAAAATGATATTTAAATCATGCTAATTAACTCAAAAGGTGAGGCTATAAGGATACTTTTACTAAAATAAATGACTAGTGTAAAACAATTCCTTAGAACACATGTCTAAGGACCAAAGAAAGAACCCCTAACTGAATGTACAAATATTGTCAATAATATATCCCTAGAATAAAAAGTCTAGGGATAAGAGAAAATATTCATATGTAAATCTCTTGATTTTAATATGGATGATATAACTAATATAAACCTTCCACCTAAGTAACCAAGGATTCCCATGTGCTGAATTTCATAAATAATTTCAATGCTTTCAAATTATCCATTTTTTCCATTTACAAAAACCAGGGAAACCGACCATTTATTACATATAAATTTTCACACAGAAATAAATGATTCCATATTCTATTAAAATCAATTTATAAAAATAACATGAGTAATAAAACTCATCATCATATGCTAGAGATTGAATAACTAAACTCAAAACATAGAGTCACACACACCCATGAAGGATCGACCAACTAAAAGATCGAAAAAAAAGAAATCATTATATATAATCAATCAACACATCATAGAATTGGTCTAATTAAAAAAACAGTAGGATTAGAAGATAAAATGACACATAAAAAAGAACACACACTTGTCACACCACATCCAATAATATAAATGTCTTTGGGATCATGATCGCACAATAAATATATATGGAAACAAGAAGAAATATCAAAATGGGTTAATGGGATTGATAAAAAATACTAAAACACTACCATGATTAAATTAACGAATAATTATAATGGGATAATCACCATGAGAGATGAAACCCAACCAAATTTTTGATTAATCATCGAATGAATCAATTTTGATCAAACGGAGTCTCCAAAATTGACAAGAGATTCTATCTAGGTTGATATCCAAATGAGATATATAAAACGAAAGAAAATAACATTTTTGAAAAGCCTTAAAATAACTAATCGAGGCATTTAAAAGAAGTGTAATCTATTTACATGTTATGAAATCCACAGGGACCAGATACACTAGAAAACACCTCATTTTTTTATTAAAAACTAAATTTTTATTATTTCACATAGTGTAAACATTACATGATGTTTTTAACATTCATCATGTGTACCTAATTCACAAATGTTTTCTAGAGAACATGTACATGTTGTATAACCACATTAAATGCCATGTAATCTGTCAATACACATTATAAAACTCTATATTCATAATGAAACCAAAACAAACTCAGGTGTTCATAGAACTCAGGTAAAACCTAAAAATATACATTGAAATGTTATATAATGATTCCTTTAATTTAGAAAAAATAAATCCCCAAAATTATGTCATTTGTCTTAAAGAATATTATCTATCCCTAGGTTTCCCAGACACACCTAATTTAAGAGTAAAATATGAATAGATAAAGTATTTACCTGAAAATAGGTACCATATTGTGACAAACCCCAACCATAAAACTTTTAATCATTGGGAATCCTTATGGAAAATGATGTTTGGTAAATAGGTGAGGAAATTTCTCCCTCATAAATGACTCATGCTCACTTATCTTATAAGAATTTGATATGTGCTTTCATAACACTATTACCAATGAAATTAACATCCCACAAAAAATTTCCACATGAGAGTTAATGAACTCAAATGGTTTCTAAACAATAGATACATCTGTCTCTAACTTAGTCTCTTCCCAACTCAGAACCTGAGAGGAATCAGGTTGTTTTTTCTTGAGATGTGTTATATAGAAAAAAGGATGAATTATTATAAAAAAAAACTAGAAAATAAAACTAATAATAAACCTTCCTAATATTATCAATGTCCCAAAATGGTAATACATATCATTGATCCAACATTCCATGTTTTTCATTCCAATGGTGATCCAAGAAAGAAGAAACACTCATTAAAACCCATTCACCTATAAAAAACCAAAGTATAATTCCATTTATCTGTACAAGATTTTTTATTACTGTGTAATGTTAGCATATGTAGACATATATACAAGATCCTCACATATTTCTCCATAAAAAACATGGTCCCATCAAAGGTTATTGTCCATTTTATTCCAAATAGAGAGTTAAAATTGATGGGGGACTATAACAAGTATCAAATCTATCCATTCTAATCAACATATGAAACCTTTTATTGTAAAAAAACACAACTATTCTAAGATGGCTATCCCATGATCTAAAAAATTCCATGAAATTTGGAACTTGTGTATCATCTTGGATTCAAATAGAATGCTTCATCTGAATTTAGGTATATGTATTATAAGATATTATCAACTAGATATAAGCCACCATAACCTATTGGAGACTTCTCTAGAATATCAATGTAAACATAGAATCCCTATCTGAAATAATGGAAGAATGAACCCCATGTTACTACAGAATTTCCTACAAATATAGTTTACCCTAAACATCCACTTTTATGTTTCTTTGATCAGATTAAATGGGGGTGAATTTTTCATCTGACTAAACTCCAATAATATAGAATTCCTTCCACTGGGTATATGTGTTAACCCGACAACAATGTCCATGGATACCTCACCCTATTTTCAAAACAGAACTGGAAGATGAATTAAAAACTAGAAGGCATAAAATGATTTTCTTTTATTTTTTGATAGGTTTAATAGTGGGAAACATAATTAGAAATGTCATTATTTATATACAACCCCCAAAATCACTATATCATATCATATGACACCTTCATTGTACCTAAATGAACATACAATGATAAACTCTTAAAATCTGACAGCATTGAGATCGTCACGAAAGCTATGATGAAATATAGATTCCCATAAAGGATAATACCATTTGATGAAATTAAACAACACAAAATGGTCTCCCACCATACATGGTTTAGTTAATTTCTATAAACAAATCATCCCATTAGTAATTCTGCAGAATATAATCAATGAGATATGATACTGACTGAACAGTGTCCATGCCATACCTAAAGCGTCCTACAGATCATCTAGATGAAAATGAGAAAAATCCTCATAAGGTTACACTCATTATTTTATTCTATAATAGATTGTTATTTAAAATTATGGATAAGAGAAAATTCCATGAAATCCACCTTCCCAGGCTGTATGTGATGCCAAAATCAAACATTTTAAGGTATTCCACCCATAACCTCTATTAAAAACTCATGTCATTTTTTTAAAACATATATCTTAAAATATTATGGGTCAAAAAGTCTTTGTACAATTATCCAAATGGATAATTATTATAACACTTATGAGATTTGAAAATTGTGGAAATATATAAATCATTAGATGGGTAATTATTAACATACGGTCGAAATAGATGAGATCTGCAAGCTACCACATGATCATAATGCATGACCGTAAAACCCAAAATATTTCACGAAGGATCACAAAAGTCAATATATACATTACTAGGATCAACTAAGTTCATAATAAGAAAATATATTGTATTTCATTTCATATCATCCAAAAAAAGGATAACATTTATCATGAAATATGAATCACATTCCATTCCTGGTAAGAGTAATCAATTGTGACTCCAACTTTTTAAATCCTTTACAAACCATCAATAATATCTAAAAATAACATGGAAAAAATAAATCTAAAAGTATTTTATAGATTTTCCTGTGAAATGATACTTGTTACCTTCTTATGGTCAATTTAGAATCCATTCTCAGAAATAATATTCCCAAAAAAATTATAATTTTGAATCACTAAATTTAATTTTGAAAGAATTATTATAAAATAGTGACGATTAAATATTTTCAAAAAAGAACTCATATATTGGTCATGATCCCACTCAAATCTTGAATAATACAAAATTTAATATATGAACACTACAACAAAAGTGTCGAGAAACTGATGAAAAATTTGATTCATTAATCTCATCCAAATAGTAGAAGAATTAATCTGATTAAACTACATCAAATGATATTCATAATTTTCTTTTTGTCGCATTAAAAATGTATTCCTTATATAACACTCTTGATCTCTAGCTGGATGATAACCCAACCGAAGATCAACTTTTGAAAACCACATTTACCACTTTTACTGATCAAAAAATTATCTACAAGAGAAAAAGATACATGTTCTTGACCATTACTGAGATCAACTTCAGATAATACACACATAATCAGAGAGAACCATTTACCTTCATGGAAAAGTGAAATGGGAATTCCCAAGGCGATACACTATGGAAAACTAAAACCTTCACCCCCAAATCACCCAAATGAATCATGAGCTCATTTAAATATTATGGTTCAATATGATATGTTTTTATAGAAATATGATTTTCTGCTACCACTATATTAATTGAAGACTTTACCTACCACTCTGGAGCAAGCTGAGAGAAATCAACATGGAAAACACATATAAAATCATGAGAAACAGTGGTAAATTCATCAATAGAAGAAACTTCATCGGGATTAACTATAACAATGTATAAAAAACTCCTAAGCTCTGGACAAGATATTTATTCTTGACCGAACCTTAGATCCCACACTCCCTAAAACACACAATATCTCCCATCATCATCATAAAAAGGGACACACTGATGATAAAAATATACATATGCATGATTATAAAAAAACTAATTCATCTTGATCATGATAACAAATATATCCATATTGAGAACAAAAAACCCATACTGGCTTTATATCCTCTATCAATGGTTCCCATGAAAAAAACTAAACCCCCTTATCATTCTTATTACCAATAGATTCCACTAACTCCATAAAAAATGACATCAATACCTATCTATGGTTAGACATATCTATAAAATTTACAAATATAAATGAGTGGTAATCACCAGTATCAAAAAGATAAATCCCAAAGGAGGATAAATAAAGTTTTTACCTCTCACTATCACTAGAACCACGTCTATATTGAATAGAAACACATATTATATTTAAAGGTTCTTCACTACCAAGGCATTTGGAAGGATTCCATTAGTCTCAGAATAATCTAAATATGCTGCAATTGACATTGAAACTGATGATCCCTAGACATATTGAGGTGTAGACATTACCTGAAAATGTGATGTAGAAGACCATAACACCCACAATAGTTATACATTTGTTTTGGTGTATGAAAAGAACACTAGGTTTTTATGAACCTTGAAAACTAATAACAAGTTGGATTCATGCTAATAATAGTAAGTTGAGGTTATGAAGATGACAACTAATGGGAAATAACTCTACCACTTGTGGGATGATCCAAAAACTAATTCTTTTTCCCTAGAATTACATTTAATATTCCACAAGGTAGAAGAGAATGGGAATAAGATCCAACCTTTCCTACTATATTCATTTCTTCCATCATAGCTCTATCCTTTGTCTTTTCATAGGATTAAATCTTTAGCATAAAGACATGTGATCTGATATCCAGTCACAAACCCTATTGGAACTAACAATCTATCACATGTTCACTCTTCCCTGCCTTGAGTGAAAAATGAACTATATCAGAAAAATGATTGGTTTATGTCAAAATTTCATTATCTCATGGTTTTAAAGATAAAAACTCTTGAGACTTCACCATCATCAATGAAATTGGACAACACTAATGGAATAATAGAGTTATGAAACCCTTACAAACCAAGACCACAAGATTATCATCATATACCATGAAATTCCACTAATTCTTCATAGGACCCTAATGTTTGGAAGATTTAAAAATCGCATATATACTCTCAGGAATATCCAAGAATTCAATGATTTGTTCGATCTTTTCAATCCAATCATCTACCTATAAAATTTCATTTTACTATTAAATGATGGTGTCATTTCATGCTAGAAATCATGTGGTCAATACCATTATCCTTCATCTCTTGGATATATCTCATAAAATGTGTTCTAAACATGCAGTATAGTTTAATCAACAATAAGAACTATTCACATGATAGCCTCAATCATATTCTAATATATGAGAGATTTTTTTAGGAGCATTAGTTGTGCCTTTCTATGAAACTAAAAGAACATGTCTCAAAGATATACAATTGTGCAGTGATATAAATGAAATGATCATTCAACTTATCAATATCAAGACAAACTAAAAACCCTATAAGTATAAAATTAATATCAAGATCATAAACTCAAAATAATTTATATGTATCCCAACATCCCCTTGTAACATGAGTCTCATCATAATAAGAACTTGACAAGAACTCACCACAAAATACCTATAATGTCCAGATAATCCAATATCCAGTCTTCCAAAGATACCAAGACAATGACTCATGAGGAAATTACCACTTTGAATCCAATTTTTAATGAACTGACCCCAATACCCTCTCAAACCAGTTCCAAGACTGATATTCCACAAAACCAAAGGGCATTCCTGATCCCCATTGGATGGAGACTAGCACTCGGGCATTGAACAATATCTTTTGGGAATGATTTATCCCAACATAATGTAAAAATAACATGGAATATATAAACATAACAAAATGAAACATCATAACATGATAATATTTCCATTAATAGAAAGAAAATTGTTGAAACCAAATGGTCTCGCCCAAATTTACCCAAGTTTTAAGGGTCAAGCGGTCGCTTGTAGTGTAGCTTGGGTTGTCGAATCCTCAGAGACCTAAGAAGAACCTTTAGACACTCAACAAAAAGAGATGGATTTTTGGCTATGAAGTGGCCAACTTGGGTTGATTTTATATTGTTTTTAAATAGAACTAAAAGATCTATGTGAATTCAAATTAAGAGAAAATGAGTTGATCCTAGGTTATGGCTCGGGGTGGATTGAATGAATTCCCTTTTTTTTACAATTTTAATTTCATTAACTCGAGAAGGATTCATGCAATGAATTCAAACTAACCTCATCACTTACTGATTAAACACCTTCAAAACATATGATAATCACCTATACACTTGTAGGATCATTTTCATGAGCACTCCAAGGTAAAGGATGTAATTAGCACATGAAAGTGGGGTGAATAAATTCAATAAGGAAGAGGAAGAATAAAAATCATTGAATGAAAGAAACTCAATTAAAAGAAATTAATAACATTTAGGGCATGAGAAATAACATTCAATCCAGCCCCTTGCTACTCCCTTGGATCAACCCATAAAAGAGCTATCCCTCCATTGATTACAAGTTCTCAACGGAAGCGGAAGGTAGACTTATGAGGGTGGAATTGAAGAAGTAAAAATAACAAAAATAACAATCACTCCACCATTGTGTGAACAAAATCACAAGGTTTGGTGTGAATAAATTCACACCTTGGGGCAACGGTATCAAGGTGATAAGGATAAGAACAGAACAAGAGAAGAGGAAGAACTTTTATTGAAGACTAAGGTGATTCGAACAACTTACATGAGAAGGAAGAACATTACAAAGGCAAATTGGCATAATAACATTACAATGAAAAGAAAGCATCCAACCTCCCCAAATACATCACCACTACTGCCTTAAATAGGAAAAAATTAAGCCTTGGACGAGCTCCCAACATCCCATGTGCTTTGAATTAATTATGTTGGGAAAAGGTGGGTGGAACATTAATGATGAGAGACTTTTCCACTTCTTGCCCTGAAGTTGCAGCCAGCTTGCATCCACCGGAAAGACGCGCCTAAAGGACCTTCTAGAAGGCCGAATTGGAGTGGGCACTAGAATACTTAAATGAAGACCCGGATGTCCCCTAACATCCTGTAAAATTTCAGCCCAAAATAATTTGTGGTTCGGGAGATATGATTGAAATGGTGGGATGTTTTTCTGGGCCGCAGACTCTGGCCCAAAATTAAATCTTCAACTTGGGCCGCCTTGATCACCACCATTGAGGACGAATTAGCACTAGCTCCAGAAGAATTATTTGTTCCCCTATATTTCTTCTATCCTTACATAAATTTTGGGCCTCATTGGGCCTGTATTGTGGGCCCCATAGTCCGATCAGTGGGATGATATACAATCTGCCTTCTCCAGAATTGTTTCCTTTAATCGCCAAATATCTCCCTCATACTTTATTAATAATCCATTGATCCCTGAATAAAAAATGTTCATAATTAAGTGAATATCAAATTAAAACATGGATAGTTACATTCTTTAAAATCAGATGAAACATTGGGCCTAAATTGGTGCACATTAGGCATGAAGTGCACAAATGATGAGAATGAGTGTTCAAAATGTAAAATGCACTAAAATGGTATTTATGAATAGCAAGGCACATGAAAACTACATATATTAGAAATGAATATTATCCTCTTACAGTTGCTAATCACACCCCCCAACTTGAGTTTTGCTAGTCCCGAGCAAAATATATCTCACAAAAATGAAATTCGAATGCCATTTTCCAAAAACATTTTAATACACATTTCTCACCCAAAGATCACATACCAAACAATTATGAAACCCATCAAAATCATTTAAAACAAGCTATGTCCATAAGCATATCCCAAGCCCAAGCCCATTCCTTTGTTCAAATTCATTGCCATATTTCATCCAAATTCAATTAAGCATGATGAAGTGTTGTGTGTCACAATAGACATGGGGGTTCATTTTTATTCGAGGGATAAAAGATGGAAGCGCTAGGAGCAATCAAATTTTAATAATAAGATGAGTACTCATTTTTTTATTTTTTTTTTGGTTTTTTTTTTGGTTTTTTTTTTTTGCAATTTTGCCATGGTAATTGAAATTGAACTCAATCGAGTCAACCCATGTAGCAAGACTTTGCCGATGACTCCCAGGCTCAAAGACCATAGGGCACCAAGTGAAGCTCACATACTCGGGCATCATCTCGAGCTAACTCAATCAAAAACAAATTCAAATTACCAAAAATAGAGATAAAATACCCAACTCTGGGCCAGACAACTATGGAGTCGCGATCCCCAAGTGTCGAAAGCCACACATTAGGTCAATTCATTGCTCTACGCGCTATTTTTTTTTTTTTGAATACTCATGTTAAAATTAAAATGATCGCCAATCCTATGCTATTTATTATGGGTCCCCAAGAACTCAAACTAAAACCCCACAATCTAGAGGATCTGCATTGTGTGTTTTTTTTTAAATGGATGAAAATATAACAGTGAAAAATCACATCGGACAACCGCACTTTCCAATACAAATGCACATGAACATAAACTTGCTTTAAAATCAGAATCAAGGCATGCAAAATTATTTGATATCCAATTTCAGAGTTTGGAATGTATGTTATCATGTTCAAGGTTAATGGCATTTTTCATTCCACACATTTTCCTTCATCTCCCCCCCCAACTTGGAATACACTGTCCCCAGTGTTGAAAGAATCGAAACATAGAAGTGGAAGGATAGAAGTGCAATGAAGACATTGAAAATGAAAATTATGGAATGAAGTCACCTGGTAGTTGATGTTGAAAATTCATTCCCATGTCTCCCTTCAGTTCTGGTTTATCTCCCAATGGCTTGGACGATTGTGACCAGCTTTTCCCAATGACCTATGACATGCCTTAAAAAAAAATATAAAAACATAAATTGATGATACATTGTATTCTCTTAAATTTCTGGGTAAGGTATTACTCAGGGATTACACCGCGTGACACGGATGAATACGGTGCTCCCCTTTCATACCCATCCTTACTCATAAAAGAAGAACAGGTCAACAATCTATTTTTTTTAAATACCTAGAAAAAAAAGATAAAAATAAAATAAAATAAAATAAACTGATGATACATTGTCTTCTTTATATTTTCTGGGTAAGGTATTACTCAGGGATCACACCGCGTGACACGGATGAATACGGTGCTCCCCTTTCATACCCATCCTTACTCATAAAAGAAGATCAGGTCAACAGTCTATATTTTTTTTTTAAATAACAAAATGCAGAAGAAGGAAAAAAAACGAGTCACAAAGATTAGAAAGATGAAGACCACGGGTTGCCTCCCGTGCAGCGCTTTTGTTTAACGTCGTTAGCCCGACATGGATCCTAAATCTATCAATTTTTTCCTGGTTCATAGGTTGGCTCTGTTAACTCTACCTCTATTTCCTGTTTATTGAATGATTCAATGAATGGTTTTAACCTATGACCATTGACCTTAAAAATGTTACCACTTGTGGGATCCTGAATCTCTACAGCCCCATGAGGGTACACATGATGCACTATGAATGGACCTGACCATCTAGACCTTAACTTTCCCGGGTGTAAATGAAGTTTTGAACTATACAAGATCACAGGTTTTCCCAGTTCAAATTGCTTGACTTTGATATTCCTAGATTGGTACGCTTGAACTCTAGCTTTATTTATCCTTGAATTTTCATACGCCTCCATCCTAAGTTCCTCAAGTTCATTAAGATCTAACTTCCTCTTTTCTTCGGCTAAAGAAATGTCGAAATTCATTTTCTTGATTGCCCAAAATGCCTTATGCTCAATTTCAACAGGTAAATGGCATGCTTTTCCATAAACCAACCTATATGGGGAAATTCCTAGGATGGTTTTGAATGCTGTACGATATGCCCAAAGAGCATCCAGGAGTTTCTCAGACCAATCTTTCCTAGAGGGGTTGACAGTTTTTTCAAGAATTTTCTTAATCTCCCTATTTGCTAACTCAGCTTGACCATTGGTTTGAGGATGGTATGCAGTGGAAACTTTATGAGAAATTCCATACTTAGACATGAGTGAAGAGAATGGGCGATTACAGAAATGGGTTCCACGATCACTGATTATAGCCCTCGGAATTCCAAATCTAGAAAAGATATGCTCTTTTAGGAATCGGATCACAACTTGATGATCATTAGTCTTGGTGGGAATGGCCTCAACCCATTTTGAGACGTAATCAACAGCTAAGAGGATGTAGAGGTATCCCTTAGAGTTTGGAAAGGGTCCCATGAAATCAATTCCCCAACAATCAAAGATTTCAACGACTAGAATGGGAGTGAGGGGCATTTGATTTCTTTTGGAAATGGATCCTAATTGCTGACACTGAGGACAACTTTTGCAGTATTGGAAGGAATCCTTAGTGAGGTTAGGCCAGTATAAACCACTTTGGAGGACCTTTGCAGTGGTTTTCTTTGTAGAAAAGTGGCCTCCACATGCCTCTCCATGACAAAATTTTAGAATGGACTCTTGCTCAGACTCGGGAACACATCTCCTAATGATTTGATCAGGACAGAACTTGAAGAGGTAAGGATCATCAAACACGTAGTGTTTGACATCAGAAAGGAATTTCCTCTTAGCATGGGTCCCCAGGAATTTTGGAATGTCACCCGTCACCAAATGGTTTGCTATGTCAGCATACCAAGGGCAATCACTCACTGAATAGAGGTGCTCATCGGGAAATGAATCAGACACAGAGAGGTGGTGTGAGTTGTCTTTGAATTCCATCCTAGAGAGGTGATCAGCTACAACATTTTCAACACCCTTTTTATCCTTAATGGTTAAATCGAACTCTTGAAGAAGAAGGACCCACCTAATCAATCTAGCCTTGGCATCTTGTTTTTGGAAAAGGTATTTTAGGGCTGAATGGTCAGTGAAGACAATGATGAGTGATCCTAAGAGATAAGACCTGAATTTCTCTAAAGCAAAGACAACAGCAAGCAGATCTTTCTCAGTGGTGGTGTAGTTTATTTGTGCATCATTTAAAGATTTGCTTGCATAAGCAATGACACAAGGAGTTTTCTCACACCGTTGTCCTAAGACTGCTCCTACAACGAAGTCACTTGCATCACACATGAGCTCGAAAGGAAGTTTCCAATTTGGAGATTGCATGATAGGTGGAGATATAAGAGTTGACTTGAGTGTAGAGAATGATTCCTCACAGCTTTCTGTCCATACAAATGGAGCATCTTTTACCAATAGAGCACAAAGTGGTCGAGAAATAGAGCTAAAATTCCTAATGAACCTTCTATAAAAACCAGCATGTCCTAAGAAGGACCTCACTTCCTTAACAGTTTTAGGAGAGGGAAGGTGAAGAATGATGTCAACCTTAGCTTTATCAACTTCAATCCCTCTACCAGATACTAGATGACCTAGAACATGTCCTTCCCTTACCATGAAATGGCATTTTTCCCAATTTAATATGATATTCTTATCCTCACACCTTGACAAAACCTTTTCAACATTTAGAAGGCATCCCTCAAAAGTATCCCCAAAGATGGAGAAATCATCCATGAAGACCTCTAAACAATCCCCCACCATGTCCGAGAAGATTCCCATCATGCACCGCTAGAAGGTACCAGGGGCATTACATAACCCAAAGGGCATGCGCTTGAAGGCAAAAGTGCCGGATGGACAAGTGAAGGTCGTTTTTCCTTGATCCTCTAAAGAGACTTCGATTTGATTATACCCTGAGAATCCATCTAGGAAGCAGTAGAATTGATGACCCGCCACTCGCTCGAGGACTTGATCAATAAAGGGCAAGGGGAAATGGTCTTTCTTGGTACAAGAGTTGAGCTTCCTATAGTCAATACAGACTCTCCATCCACTACTAACCCTTGTTGGAAGCATCTCTCCATCATTATTGGTTATTACTGTGATTCCAGCCTTCTTTGGAACAACATGGATTGGGCTAACCCACTCACTCTCAGCTATAGGATAGATGATACCAGCTTTTAACAATTTCAAAAGTTCTTTTCTCACTACTTCCATGAGATTAGGATTGAGTCGTCGCTGAGGTTGACGACATGGATTTGAATCGGATTCTAGAACAATTCTATGAGTCCCGATAAGTGGGCTAATCCCAGGAATATCTGATAGGGTCCATCCAATGGCTTTCTTGTGCCTCCTAAGGACATCTTGAAGCATCCTCTCATGATTGGCTTCAAGAGAGGAAGAAATGACAACAGGAAAGGATTGATTGTCCCCTAAGAACGCATACTTGAGTGATGAAGGTAAAACCTTAAATTCAAGATCAGAGTGGTTATCACTTTCCAAGAAAGGATGAGACTTTTCATTGAACTCAGTTTCTTTGTTCACATTTCTTGACAAAATTGGTTCCTTGTGAAGAGAATTTTCATCCACTAAATTAGCTAGAGTAGTTTCATGAAGGGATATGGACTCGATGTTATTGATTTCACTCATGGTATCATTGATTGGTGATTCTAGAAAATCATCAATAGAGCAATCTGAAAGAGATTCAAGCCAAGGAGACAAATTTCCCTCATGTGAACAAAGAAAATCAATCTCTTCTTGACTTAAACATCCTTCGGTAATTCCTTGATGTTCTTTGAGTTCACTATCAACACTACCCATCCAATTAACCTCATGGATCTCTTCATCATCCCCAATTTGAGAGTTTTCATTGTAGATGTTCAAGTCTAGACTCATGTTTCCAAAGGTGATGGTCATGTTCCCATTTCGGACTCGGATAACAGAGTTGATTGTTGCAAGGAAGGGACGACCAAGGATGATTGGGGTTTGCTCCCTAGGACCTAAGCTTGGGTGATTGTCAAGAACAATGAAGTCAGCTGGGTAAATGAAATTTTCAACTTTCACCAAAACATCCTTTAAGATCCCCTTTGGAACTCGAATACTACGATCAGCAAGTTGAAGAGTGACAGATGTGGGTTGGAGTTCTTCGAGCCCTAACTGACAATACATAGCATAAGGAATGAGGTTCACACTGGCTCCGAGATCACACAAGGCTTTGACAACTTTGTTCTCTCCTAGTTCAACATTTATGTAAGGGCATCCCGGGTCTTTCATCTTTGGAGGAAGGGTTCCTTGGATTGTTGTGCTAACATTTGCTTCCAGAAGGACTTGGTTCTTATGTGAGAATTTCCGTTTAAATGTGCAGAGGTCCTTAAGGTATTTTGAGTATGCAGGAATGGTTTGAATGGCATCGAGGAGTGGAATGTTCAACTTGACTTCTGAGAATATTTCCCTCAATGTTTCACTCAATTCAGGCTTGGTTTTCCCCCTCATGCGTTGAGGAAATGGGGCAGGTTGTGGGGTTGTTTTTTGAAGAGTTGTTTCCTTCACATTTTTATTAGTATCATCAGTTTGTTCATGTGTTTCATTTGAATTTTCATTAGAGTTTGAATCTTCAGGCGGGTTTTGGACTATTTGTTCAGGTTTCTCAATTGATTTTCCACTTCTCAAAACTGTCACAGCCTTTAGTTGTTCATGAGATGTTTGAGTGCAACTTGTCTCCCCCCTTGATGTTTGTTGTGGAATGGCCTGTGTGGGCATGGGTGCCTTTCCAGTTTTTATGGTTTGAAGTTCTTGTTTAAGGGACGAGACTTCTGAGTTCATCCTTTCCATTTGTTTGCACAGTTGTTCAAGGATTGGGAGAGGGACAGATTGGGAAGGGGTTTGTGTTGGTTGGGTTATCCCAGGGGGATACTTTGGTTGTTGGATGGGTTGTTGGTATTGGACTGGAGGATGTTGGTATTGGATTGGTTGTGGTTGGAATTGGTTATGGTTTTGAAAATTTTGTGTAGGGTAGGGGTTTGGTCCTTGTGGTTGGCTAGGTTGTTGGTTATCTTTCCATCGGAAGCCTGGGTGGTCATTATACCTTGGGTTGAATGTGTTTGGGTATTGAGGCTTTTGAAAGTTTAGGGCATTGACTTCAGCAGGTGGTCCTCCTAAAAGAACATCCTTGATGGATGGAATGGTTGGGCAGTTGTCCGTTTTGTGGTCATGTTTGTCACTGATTGTGCAAACAAGGTCTACAGTTTGGATTTCATTGATTTTCCTATGGTCTATCTCTTCAACCTTCCTAGAGAGTGCTGCAAGTTTCGCCCTAAGGCTTTCCTCTTCCCTAAGTGTATGCATTCCAGTAGTTCTTTGAGGCTTTTCAGAGTAAGGTGATGTTCCCCATGTTTGGTTTTGTTCAGCAAGGATTTCTAGATACTCGTAAGCATCATTTGGGGATTTGTTTTTAAAGGTCCCATTACACATCATGTCAATGAATTGTTTGTTCCCCGGGCCCAAACCTTCATAGAAAATTCTTACTTGTTCAGGAATAGAAAAACCATGGTGTGGAACCATGTTTAGGGTGTCTTTGAACCTCTCCCATGTTTCATAAAATGACTCTCCCTCTTTTTCAAAAAAATTTTGGATGCTCTTTTTTAGTGCAATGGTTTTGTGATGGGGGAAGTATTTTTTGTAAAATTCTCTTTGCAGTTGGTTCCAAGTGTGGATTGATGAAGGTCTCAGGTTGTTTAGCCAATTTTTAGCTCGATCCTTTAATGAAAAAGGAAAGAGCCTCATCTTAGCAGATTCTAGTTGATGTAGGGGACACATGGTTTCAACAATGTCGTTGAACTCTTTGACATGAAGGTATGGCATTTCTGACTCCATCCCATGAAAGGTTGGAAGGTGGTTTAGGACATGGGGTTTGAATATGTAGTTGGTGTCTCCTATGAAATTGTGTCTAATGCATGAGGGTGAATTGGTCCAAGCTGGAGTGAGGTAGTCGTTCATGGTTTGATCAACTACATTCTCTAAGTTTGGAGCTTCTTGGTTTTAGTTTCCCATTTGATTCCCCCCAGGGTTTACAATTTGATTTTGTGGATGACCCTCCATTGGACTTGTTTCAAGTTCTGACTTTGGGGTTTCAAGAGTATTTGAATCTGATTTAAACAATCCCCTAGGTTCACTTGACTCCCCTATCCTAGGACTATCCACCCTAACTAGTCTGTTTGAGAAATCGCGGGTGTAGGCGGACATGCGCCAAAAAAAAAAGCGAGAAAGGGACAAGATAAGAGATCTTGGGTGAGAGTAGAAGAATGGGGGCAAGGAAAGAAGGTTTTTGTCTAATTAACTTACTTGGTCCCCGGCAACGGCGCCAAAATTTGGTCTCGCCCAAATTTACCCAAGTTTTAAGGGTCAAGCGGTCGCTTGTAGTGTAGCTTGGGTTGTCGAATCCTCAGAGACCTAAGAAGAACCTTTAGACACTCAACAAAAAGAGATGGATTTTTGGCTATGAAGTGGCCAACTTGGGTTGATTTTATATTGTTTTTAAATAGAACTAAAAGATCTATGTGAATTCAAATTAAGAGAAAATGAGTTGATCCTAGGTTATGGCTCGGGGTGGATTGAATGAATTCCCTTTTTTTTACAATTTTAATTTCATTAACTCGAGAAGGATTCATGCAATGAATTCAAACTAACCTCATCACTTACTGATTAAACACCTTCAAAACATATGATAATCACCTATACACTTGTAGGATCATTTTCATGAGCACTCCAAGGTAAAGGATGTAATTAGCACATGAAAGTGGGGTGAATAAATTCAATAAGGAAGAGGAAGAATAAAAATCATTGAATGAAAGAAACTCAATTAAAAGAAATTAATAACATTTAGGGCATGAGAAATAACATTCAATCCATCCCCTTGCTACTCCCTTGGATCAACCCATAAAAGAGCTAGCCCTCCATTGATTACAAGTTCTCAACGGAAGCGGAAGGTAGACTTATGAGGGTGGAATTGAAGAAGTAAAAATAACAAAAATAACAATCACTCCACCATTGTGTGAACAAAATCACAAGGTTTGGTGTGAATAAATTCACACCTTGGGGCAACGGTATCAAGGTGATAAGGATAAGAACAGAACAAGAGAAGAGGAAGAACTTTTATTGAAGACTAAGGTGATTCGAACAACTTACATGAGAAGGAAGAACATTACAAAGGCAAATTGGCATAATAACATTACAATGAAAAAAAAGCATCCAACCTCCCCAAATCCATCACCACTACTGCCTTAAATAGGAAAAAATTAAGCCTTGTCCGAGCTCCCAACATCCCATGTGCTTTGAATTAATTATGTTGGGAAAAGGTGGGTGGAACATTAATGATGAGAGACTTTTCCACTTCTTGCCCCGAAGTTGCAGCCAGCTTGCATCCACCGGAAAGACGCGCCTAAAGGACCTTCTAGAAGGCCGAATTGGAGTGGGCACTAGAAGACTTAAATGAAGCCCCGGATGTCCCCTAACATCCTGTAAAATTTCAGCCCAAAATAATTTGTGTTTCGTGAGATATGATTGAAATGGTGGGCTGTTTTTCTGGGCCGCAGACTCTGGCCCAAAATTAAATCTTCAACTTGGGCCGCCTTGATCACCACCATTGAGGACGAATTAGCACTAGCTCCAGAAGAATTATTTGTTCCCCTATATTTATTCTATCCTTCCATAAATTTTGGGCCTCATTGGGTCTGTATTGTGGGCCCCATAGTCCGATCAGTGGGATGATATACAATCTGCCTTCTCCAGAATTGTTTCCTTTAATCGCCAAATATCTCCCTCATACTTTATTAATAATCCATTGATCCCTGAATAAAAAATGTTCATAATTAAGTGAATATCAAATTAAAACATGGATAGTTACATTCTTTAAAATCAGATGAAACATTGGGCCTAAATTGGTGCACATTAGGCATGAAGTGCACAAATGATGAGAATGAGTGTTCAAAATGTAAAATGCACTAAAATGGTATTTATGAATAGAAAGGCACATGAAAACTACATATATTAGCAATGAATATTATCCTCTTACAGTTTCTAATCACCAAACATCATAAAAGATGAAAAATATAAAAGTACATGTCCAAACCTAGGGACTACCAATCCATCTACTCCATGTGATATTATGGGTAGACTCTCTTCATCTCACCACTAGCTACCCAGACACAACAGACCTGAACCATGGTCACCTTACTATGGTTCCTTACCATTACCTCTATCTTGATACATACCAAGGAATTCACACCACCGAAGAAGTTCACAAGTTGTGAGATAATAGGCTTAATAGGATCTCACCCATTTGTTTCATAATAAGTATATATACAAAATATCATGTATTGTCAATTTAAATAAGTCATGGAATGAGAAGAAGAAAAGAATTTATATCAAAATCGTGGTAAATTGTTTTCCTTTTTCCCAAAAATTTCAAAAAAAAGTCAAGAATTCCAATATTAGGAATAATTTCCATTAAAATTTACCAAAATCCAATTAATGTATATCAAATACAAATAATTATAAAGACAAAGATCAGTAAATAATCTAAAGAACTAAACTGGTTAGGCTAAAAGACTGCACAAACAATAATATTTGACTACTACAAAACACGTCCTTAGAACACATGCCTAATGATAATAAAATCACCCCATTAGTGAATCTCCCAACAATTTAAAGATCTAGTCCCTAGAACAAAAAGAATAGTGAATATAGAAAACACCCATGATAAAATATACAAATTTTAATATGGATTATGTATCTAAGATAAACCTTCCACCTATATACCAATGGATTACCATACATTTCATTTTATAAATCATTTCAATGATTTGAAAATTACCCACTTTCCATTTACCATAAACCTAAGAAAACCACCTATTATTATAAATACATTTACACACAAATTCTAATAATTTAAAATTCATTTATAATTTTGTTTAAAAAGAACAGGAGAAATGAATTTCATCAACATTGGCTAGATATGAAACCACCTATCTCAAAACATAGGGTCGCACATTCTCAAGGAGGATCCCCAGATAATATGGTCATAAAAACATCAACAGAGGACCGAGAATATATCAAAAAATATTATATTTGATACAATTAACAAAAATATATGGTTGGGATGAGGAAATGATATATACCTCATGAACTAACATCCGCTGTGTGAAAACCAACAAAAGATACAATCCTCATTACAACACTACACCATGAAACTATATAGAAATAATAATAGATATCACAAATTTAAAATGGATCCAATAAAAAAATTCCATAGTGATACAAAGCCCAATGAAATTAATAATCTAGAAGGCCTACTTGTTTGGAGAGATGAAATCCAACCGCAGAATTGATTAATCCCCAACAAAATCAATTTGGATCAAACAGAGTATCTCAAAATCATTAGAGAATACTTCTAGGTTGAGAGACAAAGTAGATATAGAATAATGAAATAAAATATCATTTGTAAGGATCCCTAAAATACCTTCTTGAACCATTTTTATGATGTGTAATTGGTTTACACGTCCTATAATCCATGGGAATCTGATATTCCAAAAAAACCATCACATAACTATTAAAACTTGTATATTATTATTACACATCATCTAACAATTAAACTTCATGTACTCATTTCACGCAATGTACATAAATCACGACGTGTATCTAGATGCCAAGTACACATCATGTAAACACTTTAAATGATGTATAATCACCTAGACCACATCATAAAACACTATATTCTTACAAACAAAACCCATACCAACTTGAGAATTCTCCAAACTCAGGGTGAACCACGCAATTATATTTCCCGTTTATACCTAGATTACATTGATTAAATAAAACTCCCGTATTTGATTTTATGTAATTTTTCTCACTAATGTTTCTACATTCATGGGATTACATAGACACAAAAAATTAATGTGGAAAACATAAAAAATAAAGTAGTCATGTAAAAGTGGGTAACAATATGTAACAAAATATCCACCATAAGACATTCTATTGTCGATAAGTAATATGGAATAATGAATTTTGGTAAAGAGGTGATGATACAATGATATCATAAATGACTATCTCGCTCTAGTCTTTGTTGAATCTGATTAATTCCTCCATAACACATGGAATAACAAAATTAACATCCCATATAATAATTTCACTTGAGATTAAATGATTTCAATTAGTTTCTCATCAATAGAAAAGTCTTGAACTAATTCAATATCATCCCAAATCAAATGTGAATGGTACCAGAATGATATTTATTGGTCTTTAATATATGGAAAACATCATGAATTCCTATAAACTAAACCGAAAATACTAAATGATAAGAAACATTTCCAATAGGCCTAGTGACCCATAGAAGGGCCACATATCTTATAGCCAAATTTCCCTTTTGTACAAGCCTATGGTGACCCAGATGAGGATGAAATTTCATGAACACCCAATCACCTAAAGAAAACTCTAATGTTATATATCCTTGATCTAGAAAGAATCTATCCCAACATTAAGTTATCACTATACATTGATGTATATCCTCAATCATATAAAATGTATCATGAACCAAAAATGGTCCCATTAAAGAAGATTTTCCCACCTCTACCCAACAGAGAGGTGACCTGCATGGTTGATCATTCAAATCATCAAAGGGATCCAATATGATCAAAGAATAATAATTCTTGTTGTATCAAAACTCAACAAGTCCTAGATTTATATCCCTAAATCCACCAAAATATAAGATACAGGTATGGATCATTTCCACTAGGATATGAATAACATGCTATGTATATTAATCTATTTGTGGTTGATTAACTATAATCAATCTGACTAGAGTTCAAATTACCTATTGTATAATTTTCTAGAACATAAATTTAATCCATTGAACCCCTTTTGAAAAAAGTCAAATAAGAAACCCCATGTAACCTCAAAAATTTCTACACTTAAAGAGTACCCCGTGCATCCTTTTTTTGGCATATTTGATTGGAATAAAATAAGTTGAATTTTTTCACCGATAAAGAACCACCCATGTATCATTATTCCCATAGTCATTCCATGGTAATCCATCAACAATGTCCATAGATATGTCCTCCCATATACAAACTATATCGTGAAGAGGTTGGAGAAAACCATAGGGCTTCGAATACTCTACCTTTATCTGTTAGCAGGTGTAATATCATGACAGACAATTGGCAATGTCACTCTTCATACTTGGCCACCACATTCATCATCTCATATCAAAATACATATTTATAGAAACACAATGAATATTACATGAATAACTATAACAATCACACAAATCTACAGTCCTCATAGATGAAGGTATGGCAAAAAAATTAAAAATATTTAGTATACCATCTGAATAGAGATACCAACCTTAAATGGTCTCCCAAACATATATAGCTTCTATAATTCAACCGAACTCATCAAACTATTATTTATCCTACTGAATAGAATTAAGGAGAGATGATGTTAACTAAACGCTAGTTAGAACCATACTTGTAACATCCTATTGAGTATCCAAATGCAACTAAGAAAATTCATTATGAGGATCCAATTTTCCATCAATTCTCTAATTTCTTGTAATGGTATGTTACTATATAGAGTGTCTTCTATGAGATTCCCCATCCCAGATTTGTAGGCGATGACAATGTGAAACATGAAAAAGTATTCAACCGATCACCTATGTCTAAGATTCATGTCAATCTCTATAAATATATAGCTTGAAATATGATGGTATGAAATAAATTTGAACTGTTACCCAAAAGACAATGCCACCAATAATTCAGTCCACAAATAATTTCTAAAAGAACAAATTGTGTGTTCGGTAATTCTTCCCATGAAGTTGAATAGGATGTGGTATATGAGATACCGCATGATTATCCTGTATGAGAAGACAACCCAAACTAGTTAATAAATCATCTTAACAAACCACATGTCCTTTACTCAGATATGATAATATAAGAATAAGAACAAATGTTTGAAGTTTTTTCAGATCATCGAAAGAAGTCTGATATTTTTCATCCCATATGATGTTCATCCCTTCCCCAGTTAGAGATGTAATAGGTTAAACCATCTTTGTGAAATCCTCTATGAACCATCAGTATTATCTAGTAAAACCAAGGAAGATATAAATCTTTAACTGTTCTACACCTCTTCATGTGACAAAAAAACATCACCTTTTCAAGATCAATACAAAGTCTATAATCAGAAATCATGTTCCATGATAATTTCACTTCTTCAATTCAGAATCAGTATTAAGAAACCATTCCATAAAAAAATTGAATCTTTAGTATTTCAAAAACCAAACTCAAATGATTATTATGATAATTCTTGTATCTCAAATAAACCATATTTTCATTTGCAAACACTACTAATAAAGTTTCAAGAAAAAAATAAAATATATGATTCATAAAATCCATGTAAAATTGACGATAATTATTATGAACAAATAGAATTATATGATATTCATAATAGCCTTACATTCTCTTGAAATTATTATTCGGTATATCACACATCTGAACTTTGAGCTAATGATAACCTGACCAAAGTACAATTTTAGAAAACCGCATGGAATCTATTAAAATGTAAAAATATCATCCACACAAGGAAACTGATATTTATTCCTAATTTATAACAAATTCAACATCCAATAATCATAAAATAATCAGAGTGAACAATATTACTTCTTTTCAAAGAGAAATGGGGTTTAAAATGGTGATATACTAGAGATAAAAAAACCCTTCATCACCAAATCACCCAAATAAATCATAATAACATTCTTATTTGGTGGTACCAATTGATAATAATTTATTTAAATTGGATGTGCTCCAAGAACCATATATACTGTGAACATTATATCCCTCTCTAGAAGAATCCCAAAGAAATATTCTATAAATGTGTTAGGGAAAACCTAATTAATGGCAAGAAGATAAACATCATAAGAAATGTCATCATTCTCAACTACAACAATAGAAAATAAAATCCTAAGCTTTGGGTAGGAAGGTCCTGCATGAACATAACTCTGATACCACTCTCCCTAAAACATAGTTGAGCTCCTAGAAATGAAATGAAACTAGGAATGATGATGATAAAAATAAACATCATAATGATGCACAAAAATCCAATTCATCATGATGAGGACATAAAATAGATCCAAAATGAGAACAAGAAAATCCCAAAACAGCTCTGTTTCAGCTATTAGTGGCTGACAATAAGGAAACTAAAACCCGATCTCTTTACCATACCCAAGAGTTGTCTCTAACTCCATAACAAATTACATGATTTCCATTATAAGGTTAATAATATAAAAAAATCTACATATAAATGTGTGGGAAGTACCATTATCAAACAAATAAATTTCTAGTGGGGATGAAATAAATAATGGTACCTATCACTGTCATCAGATCTACACATACCTCCACTGGAAACCCATTTAGTTCATGAAGATACCTCACTTATAATTCATGTGGATGGATACCTATTGAATAAAAGTTATTCTAATACATACAAGAAGACTTTGTATCAATTGATCCCTGAAAATATGGATGCATAGATATATACTAAAAGAATCACTGAATATGACAATAATGCCCACAATTTTTAAAAATATTTTATGCTATAAGTAATGAACTTTGGGTGTGTCTGACCTTTTTTGTCACAACCCTGAATTATATCAATGGAACATCTAGTCTTATAATTATTATATATGGTATAAGTCAAATTAATTCTCAAAGATAAGACAATACATGTTTTATAAATGAATAATAAATGAAATAAGTGGTATTCATAAGTATTAAGGAACTTTTACAAATTGATGAGAACCACGACCCTTGGAGTAGTAACATGACCATTAGGAATAGTAATTCAGCCCATAGAATTGTAACCTCACTGATGAATGTAAAAAAATTAGGAATATTATAATGTAAAATATTATATGTTTTAATCATATAATAATTAAATAAATGTTTTGGAAATGATAAATTAATTATTGATATTTTTATATGTCGTGAATATTTAATTACAATTTTATAATTAATTTAATGATTTAAAAGAAAAAATTATTTTCATAAAATAGATTCATAAAATAATGTTTTTTTTCTTATGATTATAGTATTTTTGGGGCCATAACTAATTTTTCAAAGTGTTTTAAATTAGTTATAATTTTAATATCAGTAATTTTCTAATAAATGATGATTTCGATTAAAAAATGAATTTCTAATATGTAATAAATTATATTTTACAAATGGGGTTTATTTTTTAATTCTACATTTTTATATATGGTTAGAGTGAATTTTTGGGATTATTCTGTAATAGAAAAAAAATGAATAGTAAAATACCATAAATTTAAATTTATATAAATTATATGTTAAATAAAATATTCATTGAGTCATTTCTGATGTAATAACCACAATCTATAACTATAATTCAATATTTTTAATATTTAGAGATATGTTAAAAAATATTCATAGTAGTAATCCAAAATAATAAACTAAGGAATTAAATAATAAAAAACACCCCTCTACACCTCTAAAAATACCACCCTCACCACCACTTCCCCTCACACCACCCATGTTTTTATGAATTTAAAAATTATACCCAATCTTGTCCCCAATCCACTTCCCCTAGTTTAAAATCCGTTGGTCTCAATAAAAATCAAAATCATATTTCCCTAAAGGTGTTCTCAAGTAGAATAATTCAAAAGCTAAAATCTTCTTCTAGTTTATTTTAATTTATTTTCAAGTTATTTTTTTCTTATTCTCCTCTCATATAACCTAATCAAAGTTATATGATAACTCCATTATATATATATATATATATATATTATAATTTGATTATGTTAATGGAATAATCCACCATGAACCCTTTTCTCTTATCACTTTTATTCTAAAAATAAAAACATCATTTGTGAGATGTTGATTTATCACCATCAAGGATGACAACTTTTATTTTTCTATTACCATGTCAAAGGATGGTCATAAAATAATTTTAATGGATTAAGAATAGTTAATAATGTATGTTATAATTTTTTTTATGTTTTTTACTAATATATAAACTTAATATTAAATAATAAAACAAAACTAGATTTAAATGATCGAAAAAAAACTAAATTAATCTAAACAATATCATTAATGTTTTATGTAATGCGTCATAATCATAAATGAAATAAAAATTAAGACCAATTAAACATAATTAAGTTAACTAATAAAATATTATTTCAATTCTGGAGATTTATTTTCATCATTCTATAACATATATACTTGTATATGAGGGAACTGATCAAGAAAACCAACATTCAAACACAATTGGAAAGAAAGAATTGAAATCTATAACTCATCATAATGGCCATAAAATAACTTATTTAAATTGTAATAAATAAAATATATGTATAATATGTTATTTATTTTTTAATTAATTAATCTATTTTGATTATCTAAGAAAATAAAGTGACTAAATCTTTCATACATAACACAGGGGGATTCTCAAACCCAATTTAATTTCATTGGGTAATACCTCTTTCCTACCAATTTTCAATGTGGATGTTCTTTTAAAACTCCTAAAATATTATTTATTTTTTATTGACCTATATTTTTTGGGATATAAATTCTTATAATATTATTTTATGATAAATTCAATGTTTTTTTTTCAAATGAACTCTTCTATAAAAAATAATCACATATTTTACTTTTCTTCATATTGTTTCTTCTTCACTCCTGATTGATCATTATTATACCATGTTTTTTATTCCATTTTTATATTGGGAACCCAAAATATTATTCATTAATTAATTATTTATTAATTTCTAATTAAACCCATTTCTTTTTCATGGATTATTTTTTAAAAATATTATTATAAATTCTATGTGACATGCATGATTATGTAAATGTTATGATGTGACAGGTTATCCAGTAATTATATAGTGATAAAATAAATTCATTTATGTGATTTATATCATGAGATAAGATGAAATATGAATTAACATGATTCCATATTTATTCATAGCAATGTCTTGTATTTATCCATTAAGACTTGATTTTTCATTTTTATGTATTTTAACATTACATGTATTGATATAATGCTTCTTCTAATTATTATGATGATAAGAAAATTTATATTTTATGATGATGATGATTATATTCACCCTTGTAATATTTATTAATGTTCTTATCTATACACTTAATAGTCTTTTATCTCACACCACTTTTGGATGTATATCCTTCGGTGACTAATTATACGAATGTGTACATGAGGTCCACTAAGAAGTAAGAGAAATATGAATTAAATTATGTTTATCTATTATTATATATATGATACGAATGGTTCTAATTTGAAAAAGACACTAAACATTTGAATTAAGGTAAATTTACACTATTATATAGTTTATCTCTAAAATAATGTAATATAAATGTAAGAAAAAGAAGGGTCTCTATAGTTGGTGTCAGAGCATGTTTTTGTTAATTGTGGAATTAATATTAGAGAACACTAGTGAAAAACCCTTACTATGAGGCTAGTTATATGGTATAATCCATGAATAGTTGTTTTAGAATAATGATTAACATAGGTATCCCACAAGATATACCTTTAAAGTTAATTTCACAAATGAATAAACTCATTATTCATGACTTGTTGACTTGTGTTTTGTTCAAACCATATATAATTTTAAAAATGTTGGGAACCATAAGATACTAGGACAACAATACGTGTAAAGGATAATGTAATAAATTCTAAAATGAAATCCCCAATTACTTGAGAGGTGGATTTAAATATTTCTTGGCCATGCATACACAATTGTCTCAATATATGAACAATAACCTCAATAATGTCAAACATCCTCTTTTACCTAAGTGGTAGAAACATTCTATTATAAATTTTATACAGAAATGACCACTGATGCTTAGTAGATCATCTGATCCACTAGTCATGGAATAGTGGGAAAAATAAATGTATATGATCTTTTCTAAGATTTGATGTTATAATATAGAGAAGGATACTCTAGAAATTTATTATTTAAAGGGAGAGTCTGATCCATGGTGGGAGATGATTTAGAACATGAAGACAATAGATGCAATTTAATAGATGGAGTGGGTATACATTAAGAAAATATTTCTTAAAAATCATGTCCCTAAAACTCTACACACAAATATAGAGAGAGTTTCTTATAAATAATGAAAAAAGAAGAGGACTTTTTCATGTCTTATAAAGAAACTTTTATAGGTATTTCAAGGCATGCCTCTTGTTTTGTTATCAAAAATGATACCAAAATGGATAGATTCCATAGTGGTTTAAACCCAACCTATCAAAAGGATATATATATTTTAGACTTCGGGATTTATTAATAAGTTTTTTGATGATATCTTAATGTTGATATGGAGTTTGGAGAGTGGTACCATGGATATAGGGATATGAAATAAAAGATATATTTTCATGTTGTAGGATTTCTTGAAAAAGGTTTAATGAAAACTCAATCACTCACGTGTCAAACATTTGGGAATAAGAATAATAGGAATTATCTCAAAGGGATGGGGAACCACTTTTTTTATGAGAGAGAAGGATATGAAGCTCTTGAATGTTGAAGATACACGGGGAAGCTATGAAATGTGGTGTTGGAAAAGAGAGAACCACCCACGATTCAATGTATTAACTTTAGGGAGAAAGGGAACTATGCAATCCAGTGCACTAAACCTCAAATCTTTGATGGTAATTTGTTTCAAAAACCCCCAAATCCACAACATTATGAAAAATATTATTCCATCACTACTGGTGAGGTAATTTTTATAATTATGTGGTGAAAGATACGCTAGTTATTCATTTAAGAATATAAAAAATACAACCTGATTATAGTTCTACACATTCATTAATATCTTGAAATTATAATAATACTATTAAAAAACCACCTCAAAATATGGAGAGTGATGTATCTATACGGACAAATAATAGGGAAATTATTTCATCCAAATTATATAAATCCTACCTGGTTATTGTTTGTGGACTCAACCTCAAAAAAAATCTCACATTAATTCCTTTGGTGGAGTTTGATGCTATATTGGGAATGGATTGTATTTCCTTATAAAAATCCAAACACAACTATTGAAAAAGGGAGATCACTCTTCACAACCCGAGGCATCCTCCTATTTCGTAACATGTAATTATGAATATGAATCTTATTTAGATTCGTCATCTCAAGTGAGGATAATTTTCACTGTGAACAATAATATATAGATCAAATTATTTCGAAAATGGAGATAATAATTCTCAAATATATACCCATCATGATGAACCACACTGATGTGTTTTTTAAACAATATCTTGGTTTTCCTCTTAACATAGAGTTTGAGTTCTCAATTGAACTGATTACTAGATCTTTGACGATATCGAAGGCACCATATGGAATATCCAACATTGAGTTGGGTAAAATGAAGTAGTAGTTACAATATAATTTATTTCATCCTTGTTATTGGATGGTCATGTTTATATTTATAGTACCCAAGATACAGCCAAGTGGATATCATCAGGGTCACTTTCAAGGAAGTTGTGTCAAATGACTAAGTGGTCTTTCCAAAAAAATGGATTTTTTTTCTAATTTTGAAAACAACATAACACAACATTAGAGGAGTTATAAAAAACATATTTAAGTGAAAATAGTGAATAAAGAAAAGGACATGAGAAACAAACACTATAAAGAAATTATAGAAATATAGACACAAAGGATGTGAGCAAGAATAAATCCAAATCCTCGGAAATTCTCCCCTCACTCCCTATCATCGATCATCTTAATAAATTAATGAACAAACCCCAACATGATCAATGTATGACCAATGACATGGATCACACACATATATCACCTATACAGTAAACAATCAAGCACAAAATTTTTGTTGCTTGACCATTCCTCCAAATTGAAAACTAATTCCCTCAACCGACTCATTCTAGCTAGGATGTTAGTAATCGAAATGAGCATATTGAGTTTGTCAGATTACACATACAATCTCAATTGCTCAGTTGGACAATATTATATTGTAAGGTGATAAGAGATGTGGTGATAAATTAGAAGCTTATCCAAAGAAATAATTCCCTCACATGCACCCCAATTCGCATTCACAATCAACTAAAGTGAATAAGAAAATGGTGATCAAGATGATCTGTAGATCTAAAAGTTCTGTTGGGATTCATAACCTAGAACTGGCATATAAATTAGATCTCAATCATGGTATATTTCATTTAATAGCATGAGACGAGGAATAATAGACACAAAAATACAAACATTACAATACCAAACAAACCCAGAACCTGATTCAACAAAACAAGATTCACAGGTAGTTATAGTGTGTAAAAATGAAAATGAAAACTGAAACAGAGCATTGGAGCATGGAGGATGATGAAAGAGAAGGGTCTCATCTAAAAGTAAAATATTATCCCCTATCCTCAAGTTGTTGATGGATTGTGGTATCTCGGAGTGTCCCCCCTTCGATAGAGAGATGCAGTTGATCCACTAATTTACAGCCAAAAAAAGCGAAAACTCGAAAATAACAGGTAGAAGAAGTATCCTCATGGTATAGCTTTGAGTGAGTGTCCCATGGTTTTAATTGAACATCATGTTTTTGTATCCAACCTCTTACAAAAAACTCGTGAATTTTCTCGTGCTTTTTCCTGCGAACTTCTCACCAATGAATACCACCAATCATCCCTCTGTGTAGAAAAACCAAAGAAAATAAAAGGCGTTAAAAACTAAAACATACAACTATTATATATATATATATATGTGAATATTTATATTTACTATTCTAAATATTTGTTAGAGGTATTAACTATTACTAATATATAAATATAATAGCTATTATATTTATTAAATAATATTTACTAATATAAAATAAATGTTCTTAAAATTATAAATATATGTATGTATATTTATTATTTTTGTTATATATATATATATTATAATTATTAATATATATAATTATTATTATTATATGTTATAATATTATATATATAATAATATGTATTATGTATCATACAAAATAAATAAATAAAAAGTATTTGAGGGTGTACGAGATAGAAGGGAGAAGTGGGGGTTGGGCTGGGTTTGGTTGATGAAAGGCAGAAAACGGAGAGGGGTGAGGTACAGAGTGTGGATCTACTACGGTGACCATTTGTGTTGGGAAAGAAGCTTGGGAGTTGATGCGACATTTCTTGTTGGATGTGAAGGCGATGAGTGGAATGGTGGTTCAGTTCAGTGGGATAAGGGAGTCATCTTCAGCCGATGGTAGCTGTTCTTCAACAGGCAGTTGGTGGGTTAAATAGAGGATGGCTTGGCAGAGTTTTTCCAATTTAGATCCGGATTCTAGTGGTTAATCCCCGCTCTAATATGTTCAAATATGGTTTTTTATTTGGGTATTTTTCTTTAAAAGGAATTCAATCTGCAATTTTTCGATTGTAGTTATGCGTTCAATTTTGAGTTTGTTAGTCATCTTCTACTACTCGATTTTTTTGTATACTATCATTGAATTTATGTTTTTCTACTGTTTGGATTTCATTTTAAATTTATGAGGTTGGTAGTGATTCAGAAAGAAAGGTGGCATTGAGTCACCATTGGTGAAGGGCCAATGATAGTGAGAGCAACGGTGACTTCAGTCACCTTTTTGGATGGGAAGGAGAATAATGACGGTGGAATGGGGAGTGCTCTTGGGGCGGCAACACTGACTCGGGTGCGGTGATGGTGGGATGGGAGTGGAGAAAAGCGGTGACTAGGGAGGTCATCACTGGAAGGAATAGTGGAAAGGGAGTCACCGTTAGGATGGAGGAAGAAGAATGGTTATTTGTTTGAGTCACCTTTCAATGAGGGTTTTGGCAGTGGGTGGAAAAAGAAAAGTGAAGGGGTGGAATGGAGACTCGGTGAGTCACTGCTGAAGCATGTTGGCAATGACTGAATCAGTCATTATTAGGATTCATCGCTCTCTCCCTCACATGGATGCACCTTCATAAAAATAAATCAATAAAAAAACTATAATAAATTTATAATTTAATAAAACAAAAAAATATCTAACTAAAAAATATCTAATTTAAAAATAAACATTTATAATAATATAAAATTAATAAAATTAACTGTAACTTACTCCATTAAAAACTACAATTTATTCATAATTTATTTATTTTTTAAAAAATTAATTTATTTTTTTAAAATTAATAAATTAAAGAATAAATAAAAATAAAATAAAATAAATTATTAAAAAATTAAAGAACTAAATTAAATTTTTAAGATTAACTTAATCAATTAAAGAACCAAAAACAAATTTAAATTATTTATTTAAAAAAATTGAATTATATAATTAACTAAAATAATTATTTTGACAAAATAAAATAAATGAATAAAATTGATAGAATAAAATGAATGAAAAATAAATAAATAAAACCAAAGAATAAAAAATGAATATTAAAACTGAATTAATTAATTAATTAATTAATTATTCAAAATTACAATGAATAATCAATAAAATAAATGATTTTAACACAAAAACCCATTTTGTACATTTATGTAAAAATTTGGCGACAATTTCCATTTATTTTACCAAAATAGTATTTTAATAATAAATATATTAAAAAAATAAAAAATTATGTGGTAATGAGTAATTAAAAATAGTCACATCAAACTCCCCCACACTTAAATATTTTTTCCTCAAACAAATGTGTTCTTTTTTCTTTTAAAAACAAAACATATTATTTGTGACATTTAATTAAAAAAAATTCTAACAAAATATTTTTTAACAGAGGTACAGAACCAAGACTCTCCATTCAAATGAACGATCAAAAAAAAGTTGCCTTTCTTAGTTTTAAAAAAAAACTAGAAATCATAGTCAACCTAATTCATCAACTATTAAAGATTTCATTGTTAGGTTCTGGGGCCCGTGGCGGAAGTCGATGTGCTAGGGATTTTAAAATTTTTGTTAACTAAATTAATAAAACAAAAATTAAATTGGTTTGAAAAAATGTATAAACACATTAATAAATTATATAATTAATTAAACTGAAATAAAATAAAAATAAATTATTAAAAAATTGAAGAATTGAGATAAATTTTTTTGAATAATGTAATCAATTAATGAATAAAAAATAATTATTTATTTTATATAAATTAATTGAATTAAATAATTAGTTGAAATAATTATTTTCCAAAAAATAAAATAATAGAATAAAAATGACAGAATAAAAAAAATAAAAATAAAATAAAAGAATATAAAATAAATGTAAAAATATAATTAATTAATTAATTTATGATTTATTCAAAATAAAATATAATAATAAATAAAATACGAGATTTTAACACAAAAACATATTTTGGTCATTTATTTACATAGTTGAAAACAATTTGTAATTATTTTACAACAAAACACTATTTTAATAATAAAAAGAGAATACAAATAAAAAAATGATGTGGAAAAGAGTAATGAAAAAAGTCATATCAAGAATCAGGAAAGGGTTTCATATGTCCAAGTGCCTCACCATGGGTTTTATAGATATTCTTCATCAAAAAGAGTGATGGATGAAGGTGACTCTAAATTTATTATAATGATCTCAACAAATTCATGATATAGAACCTGTATCCTCTACCAAGGATAGATGGATAGTTCGATCAACTTCATGGGGCCAAGTATTTCTCTAAGGTGTAGTGTCAATCTAGATATCATCAATTAATGGTGAGGAAAGAGGATGTTCCCAAGACTGTTGTTCAAACAATGTATAAAAACTATGAGTTCATAGTGATTCCTTTTAGACTTACTAAAAATCCACCAATATTCAAGAACTTGATTAATAGTGTCTTTAGATATTTCCTTAAAAAAAATTTGTAGTCTTTATCGATGATATTTTAAAAAACTCCAAGAGGAAGGAGGATCATGAGGATCATTTGAATAATTTTCTAAAGACACATTGAGGGGATATTTTTTTTAAGATTACAGTAAATGTGAGTTCAGGGTGGATTAAGTATCATTCTTGTGGGTTTTTATGACCATCAAAAAGAATACCTATGGAACCTTCCAAGATAAAGGCAATTGAAGAGTAGCCCATGGAATCTTCTGTAATAGAGATTCATTGTATCCTTTTTTAGATGGGTATTATCTTTAATTTGTGAGTAACTTCTTATGATTATTAAACCCACTTAAAAAGCTGACATGGAAGGGAGAAATGTGTTTCTAGAACATTCAATGTGAATACATCTTCGATGATATGAAAAATAGGCTTATCACTGTAGCAGAACTCACACTACCGACATGAGGTGAACACTATCTGGTATAAAACAATTCGTCAGAAAGGTTATTAGGATGTGTAATTATACAAAATGATAATTTTATACCCTAAGCCTCAAGGAAATTGAAAATTAATGAGGAAAAATATCCTACACATGATCTGGTGGTTCCAGTTATGATCATTTTATTGAATTTATAGTTGCATTATTTATATAGGGAGAAATGTGAAAATTATAATTATCATAAAATCTTCATATATATATATTCACACAGAAAGATCTTAATACGCACCAACAAATATGGTTACAAACCACCACATGTTATAATTTCACAATCTACAACCATGATTGTAAGTAAAATAATGTGAAAGATGCTCTAAGTAGAAAGTTTCCTAAAACATTATCAGTGATATGGATTGAGAAGGATCTAATATTATTATATTTTTTGAAAAAGGACATAGGGAACATTGAGGAAAGAATATCTTCAATCGTTTCTCAACAGATTTCTCAACCGTCCATATGAATAAAATAATTGATTCTCAAAATAAATAATGAAAAATATCAGAAAAATGATGAAGCTATAGGAAATAGGAAATGGTTAGAGTTTAAATCGATGAGGGAGGAGATGTATGTTTTGGGTCACAACTATGTGTACCATTATATCCAGAGATAAAAAATATATTTTGAATGAATCACATGTCTCAACCTTCCATATTCACCCATTGAGCACAAATATGTATCATAATCTCTGAGGGAACTACAGGTGGGACAATATGAAAATTGATATCACTGAATATAAATCAACTTTCTTGGTATGTAATAAAATGAAGGATGAATGATGAAAGTGTAAGGGGATGATGCAACCACTACCCATACCAACATTGAAATAGGAAGACACCATCATGGTCTTTTTCATCGGACAATCAAATACATCCAGAGGAAATATTTGTATAGGGGTTGTTGTGAGACATCTAACTAATAAATATAAGTTTATCACAATTCAAGAGGAATTACCAGTAGATAACGTTGGGCAGATATTAATTAGATAAATGGTAAATATTCATGGATTACCACTTCTGATTGTATCTTATCATGATCTACGATTATCCTCCATGTTCTAGAATAGTCCCAAAATACTCTCAATGCTGATATGAACATGATTTCAACTAATTATCCTCAAACTGATGGTCAATCTAATAGTACTATTCAAACACAAGAATAAAAGTTTAGATCATGTTTTATGGACTTCAAAAGAGGATGGGACCAATATCTATCTCTGGTCATGTTCTCCTACAACAACAGTTTCTACTAAAGCATCCATCTGGATCCATTTGAATCCATTAATGGGAAGACATGAAGAACAACTACATGCTAGGTTTAAGTTAGTGAATGTAAGCTCCTAGGTTCTAAAATGGTTGAATAAATTGTTGAAAATGTCAAAACCATTCCACAGCACAACAAGGCATCCCATAGTTGATAAAAGATCTATTTTTAAAATCATTAATGGGACAAAGATATTGATTTTGGAGACATGATATTATACTTTATATATCTAGGAAATAGTATCATGATATTTGGAAATAAGAGAAAGCTAAATTTTAGGAACATTTCCCCCATAGAGATTCATGATCATGTCAGATATATTTCATATCAACTAGAACTCCCACTAACCATGTTCCATGTACATGATGTATTCAATGTATCACTATTGAGGATGAACATACCATATTCCTCACATGTATTTAATCCATAGGTGGTACAGTTGTAAAATTATCTCTCTTACCTAGAGAAACCAATGAAGATATTAGACTATATAGATATTGTTTTATGAAACAAGACTACACACCTTGTAAAATTACTATGGATAAACCATAAGTATGATGATGAAACATGGGAACCCGAGTAAGTGATGAAGGAGATGCACCCTCACCAATTCTAATATTTCTTTGTAAAACAAAATTTCTAGGAAAAAATTTCATAAGGGGGGAGAACGTACCAATACAAAATTATATAAGTGGAAAATCCCTTCCAATAATTATTATATATAGTATAAATCAAAAAAAATTACATAATGAAAAATATATAATTTTTATCAATTAATAATGAATGAAAGAAGTGGTATTCATAGATATTAATGAACCTTCACCAATAGAATAGTAACATGAAACTTTTAAAAGAAATATCAAAATTAGGAATAGTAATCTCACTATTAGAATAGTAAACTCACCTATAAAAGTATAAATACAATTTTCGAATCTTATAAAAATAAAACATGATATCCCTAAATCATATTATAAACAAATACATGTTTTAGAAATGATAAATTAATTATTGATATTTTTTTAATGTGCACATAATTAATTAAACATTTATAAATAATATAATGATATAATAGGAAATTTCTTTTAATAAAAAGGATTCATAATTTTTTTCTTTTGATTATAAGATAATTCTATTAGACCTTAACTAATTTTTCAATGTGTCATAAAATTGGTATTAATTTTAAAATAGGTATTTTTCAAATAAATGATTATTTTAATTAAAAACTAAATTTTACATATTTAAAAATTTAATTTCATAAAATGGATTTCTTTTTTTAATTCTATATGTTGAAAAAAAATTTCGGAGAATTATTGAGATTTTTCTAAACTAGTTGAATTTTTTGCGAATAGTAAAATACAATATTTATACATTGTAAGATAAATACACTATTAATTGAGTCAATGATAATTTAAAAAACATAATATATAAATATACAACATTATAAAATATATTTATTTATATGGTTAAAATTATTCATATTCTTCAGTCAAAATAATAAACTAAAGAATAAAGTAATAAAAAACACCCCTCTCCTACCCTATAAACAAACCCTCTACACCTTTTTCTCCTCACACAATCCAATATTTTAAACATGACCAAATTATGCCCAATCCTTTTCTTGTGTCCCATCCCCATGTTCATGATCATTTGGTCTCAAGAAAATAACAATTCCAACTTACCTAAATATGATCTTAATGAGAAGAATTGAGACGTGAAATACTCTTATATTATCTTTTAATTTTTCTTCAAGTTGTTTATTTTCTTATTCTATTCTCACCTCCCCTCATACAAGTGTCATGATATCTATAGTTTCATATATATACTATAATTTTATTACGTTTTTGGAATAATCCATCCTCAAAAATCTACTATTCTACCTTTAATTCTAGCAATTGAAACATTGTATGTGACGTGTTGATTTATCACCTTCTGGGACAATAAGTTTTCATTTTCATTTACCTTCTTCAAGGATGGTTATAAAACCATTATAAATTTAAAAAATGTGAAATGAATTTTATAAATATTTTTATGTTATAGAAATAATATATATTCTTAATATTAAATAATAAAACAAAACATGTTTGTGATGATTGAAAAACCAACAAAATAATCTAAACGATTATCATTAACATTTTATCTAATTAATAAACCTCACATTAAGATATAAAATAATATATTCAACCAATTAAACTTCTATAAGTTCACTAATAATATATTAATTCAAATTTTTAGAATTATTCACCTCTTAAATGGACTTCTTCACTTGTATACAGGAGAATTGATCATGAAAAACAAGAAACGAACTATATTGTAAAGATTTAATTGAACTCTATAACTAATAATAATATCCATTAACGAACATAATAACATTATAATAAATAAAATATATGTATAATATGTTATTTATCAATTAATTAATGAATAAAATTTGATTATGTAGGATATAAAAGTGAATAATGAATTACGACATATGGTAAAGGGAATTCTCAAAACCCAATTTTCTTTTTATTATTTATACCTATTTCATGATAATTTTTAATGTGGATGTTCATTTAATATTATTAAAATATAATATATTTTTTCTTAACTTCTATTTTTTTATATAAATTCTTCCAAAATATTTTGATTAAAAAGGTAAAGGTTTTTCCAAAATAAATATTCGATAAAAAACACATATTTTACTTCTCTTGAGATTGTTTGTTCTTGACTAAAGATTAATGATTATTATACCATGTATTATTAGCCATTTTTATTTTTGTTACCCAAAGTTTATTCATGAATTGATATTTTATGAAATTCTCACGAAACCCATTTCCTTTCAAGAGGGTATTTTATGACAATTATTTCCATACATTCTAGTGGAATTCCCGATTATGTAAATGTTGTGATGTGATGGGTGCATACGAAATTAAATAATGCTCTAATGTATTGGGTGATATGTTTTGTCTTAGTAGATAAAGTGAAATATGCATGGACAAGATTGTTGACTTTTTCAAAACTATGTGTTTTATTTTACCACTAAGTCATGATGTTTTATTTTTATGTGTTGCCACATTACATGACTTTATTTAATGTTTTAACTAATTATTATGGTGAAAATAAAATTATAATGTTATGATTGTAAAGACATGAGAATTATGTATAAATTTTTATTTAATTATAAAGAATTATCAAGAGACTGTGAAAATTGATGGCACATGATTCCAAGGCCCGGAGTTCCCAAAATAATCAGTAGAAAAATGTTAAGCTTTAAATAGCATGCCTGAGTAGTTTTCTAGAAAAATTAGAATAACTATTAAAAGGGTACCCAAATCAGAAATCAGAGGTCACCATTGCGTTCAGGATGGTGGTTTTACCCTAAGAGTGACTTAGGTTTTGTCGGCACAAACCCCCAGTGAGAAAACCAAAAAATAGAATAACCATAAATAAAATAATTAAATAAAATTATTTTATTTTTCAAATGCCTATAACTCATGAATTGTGACTCAGATTAAAAATTAGAGTCCACCACTGATCTTCTGAGAGTATGCTTTCTTTAGGTAGATCTTAATAATGTCCGGCATGGGCCAACAGTGGATGTTATTTTTTGACCGTAAATAATTTTTTTTTGTTATAATAATTTTATTATTAAATTCCTTAACTCCTAAATGGTAACTATGATTAAAAATATGTGAGTACTATTTAGATCATGAGGGTGTTTTCCCCTTAGTAAAAACTTAATATTAATTAACATGGGTCATGAGTGACTAATAATAAATTTTTAATAAAATTTAAGCTACATTCAGTAAATGTGTGAGTTGTGATTTCTATCTTTGGAATTGGTGATCATATTAAAAATCAGAGGGTACCTTTGGATCCACAGCACTGAGATTTTCTTAAGGGAAGCTTAACTTCAACCGGAAAGGGTCGTATAGAAAAGTTAATTTTTGATCCTTATAAAAATAATAATGAAATAACTCCAAAGTTATTTTTTTTCCTTCGTTGTAACCGTTGAGCGATAACAGTTGGACCGAAGTGCAACATCATAATTTTAATGAGATAATTTTAATTTCTAAAACCTCTCATTTCTTTGGTTTTGTAATGACAACAATTATGGGATTAAGTCACTCATTAATTAAAATTAATTAATGAGTCATAATGTTAAACTCTATGAGAGAGATTAATCTCTATTTAAAAAGATCTTGGGCATGAGTTTTGGTGACTCATGAGAAGATCCTCTGACAAAGTACCAATGAAATCTTCCACCAATGCATAACAGAGATTCGAAGACCATTGGAGGATTCGAACCAGACACCAACAGGAGACGATGAGCTCCAACGAAAGCAGGTTCTTCTCCCGCATCTGTAGATTCTTCAACTATTTCCAGGTAGGGGGTTAGGTGATTAATTCATCCATTTTCCCATTCGTAAATATTATAAATAACATGAATCAACTGTCCAACAGGTTGATCCACGTTTTGTTCTTTAACACAGAAGGATAATGCGAGGTTACTTTATGATAGTTTTTATGATTAAATAATATTTCCCATATAATAACTCCAATGAAGAGGGAACGATCCAAACCTAATAAGCCCCATTCCCTCCACCGATCTTGGTAATGATTACGTTTTTTGTGGGTGACTGAGAAATACAGTGGAAAAATGAATCTGGGGGCCACGCGTTGGTAGAATCATCTCAGGAGGCCTGTATGAGTAGTTGGAAAAGAAAACAATCCTCCAGAGCTTCACTGAAGGCCCGCAGATTCCCCGCTAGCATGGCAGCCAACTCTCGCCTGCCATGAAGAGGTTTTCATTCACGAAGGCACCATTGTAGAGGCGGACCCAGACTATAGGTCCCACGCAAGACAGATCCAACGGACCGGTAAACTAGAGGGGGGTGACGCCAGTCAGGCGGCACCTATTTGGAGGACCGAATAGTCTATGGTTTGTTTGATAGGGGTGCAGACCCCCATGCCTGGCTGGGTGGGCCAGATCGAGCCCGCGACCAGCGGGTTGGGCTTAGTGAACCGATTTGGACCGGACCCAGACCCACTTACGACCATGTTTTGATTAAAGGACTATATCTCCTAAACCGAACATCCATTTGATGACCTGTGTACCGTGAAAGATCACTTAATATGAGGTGGTCCTATTGAGATACTCAACTTGGGTTTTGGAGAATGTTGGAGTATGACCTGGTTTGATCGGACTCAAATCTAACCGGGCCCTTGACAATAAAATGCCTATAAAAAACAGACCAGGCATCCAATTGATGCACTGTGTATTGCGTTCGAACCCTTATTATATGTAATTTCATTAGGTTATATCTTCGTGGGACTTCATGGGGTTTGAGTTACAAATAATGTCTGAGGAACATATTATTCTAGAATCATGCATGCTTAGTGTGGAATTCCAGTGGTTGGACTTGACATGATAAAGTTGTAGAAATCCTCAGTGGGTCAACACTCAGCGATCCTCTGTGGTATGACACTCGTAAATATTATGTGAGTCATCACTTAGAGATCATATATGGGTCAACACCTAGCGATCCTTAGTGGGTCAACACTCAACAATCTGGTTTGGATCAGCGCTAAGTGGTCCTATGTGGGTTAGCACATATCAATACTATATGGTTCAGCACTTAGCGATCCAGTGTGGATCAACGCCTTAAGATCCTTTGTGGGTCAGCCTCAACCTATCATGTATGGGTCAGCACTAGAGACTCTGGACAGAATATGATGATCTAGATTTACAACTAATCATCTATACATATATACTTATGTTATACGTGGTGTGAGTTGTCTTTTGATTTGTGCTTTGTGATTGAGATCGGGATTTGTAGTTATTTCTCGGTGGAATTCTGAGAGACCTTCAGGGGACATGGGGACCCTAATGAGTATTTTTATACTCACCCCTTCACAGGATTCACCCTCAGTTTTTTGTGCCCTGTGCAGAGGAAATCCAACCTTAAATAAGACACAGGGAGCGAGGACTTGACATTGTACGGAGGTGATCGGTTTATGTGAAGAGATGTAGTGACGAGCTGTATCTACCCTTCAGGTAGTATCTTTAGTAGATTAACTAAAGAGTTATTTTTTTATCATTTTACATGTACATTCATTTTATTTGGGCCTGTATTCTGGCCCCTTTTACTTTTATCACTTACTTTTACACTCAGTTGAGGTTTTTGGTTGTGGTTGTACCTTTCTTCTTTCGTTGTGTTATACTTGTGAGCATTGTGCCCTATTTATGTGAATAAATGTTTTGAGGCAATGCCTTCCCTTTTTAGGGATATTCCTTTCCAGTTCTAGTCACTAACCCCTAGACTATGGAAGGTTGGATTGGGGTAGTAACGACATGGGCCTCGAGGGATAGGTCGTGAGAATGTGGTATCAAAGGATTCAGTCCTACGGAAGAACTAATACTATGAGATTTTCAATTTGGTATTATTTTAAGTGTTTTGATCACAATTTTCAGTTTGGGAATTCCAGTGATGGTGCAACGACCAACATATCTATACACCAGGGCCTTGAGTTTTGATTTCCAACTCGATACATAAAAACATCAATTTCTTGTGTTTTTTAAAATGTTTTTTTCTATTCATATCATTTGAGTCATTTCAACATGTATAACTTATTGATCGTGGTTTATTTTGATTCCCTTTCATGATGCCTCCATGTAGAAATCTATCTAGGATTCGAATGCGCAGCCATGAGGATGGTCTTGTGTGTGATGAGGCTTCAGTACAAGGACTGTTTCCTGAGATGGTACCTTCAGGCAGTGTCCTAGCGATACCACTAACCAATGGTTAGTAGTTACTATCGGATCTACCGGTGGAGGACACATGAAGGATTAGTGCCTTACACGAGTTTCAGTGATAGATACCCCTCAAGTTCTAAGGTGAGACTAACACATAGGTAGCTAAGGACTGGCTTGAGTTGGTAACTGAGTTTCCATCTAACTAGGGAACCATTAGATCAGATGGTGGTCCTGGAAGTGAACATTCTATGTGGATCAAGAGGGTGATGGAAGGGTTTATATTACTTATATCTTTCGATGAGGTAACTTTTTCCATGGACAGATCTTGAGAACCTTACTCAGAGAAGGGGGTCTCTTGCCATAAATATCTAAGGGGTATGTGTTCCCAAGAACATATACAACTTCAGTGGGATGGAATACAGCTAGCTGATTATTCAAAAATTCATACTGACTATTCCAGGTACTCGATGAATATGATACGACCATTTCTTCAGGGCTTGGACCACCAAGATAGATGTGATTGTGGCCATCCGAGCTATCACTATTCATTTATGCATTCCTATGTATGATAACATGCTAGAGAAAACCATTGTGGTTGAAAATTATTTTAATGATCTGATTCAGCCATTTAATTTTGATGGTGGGAATTCAGGAAACTGAAGTCAATCACAGAGGCTTGGATGTGTAAATGTTTCGAGAAGAGAAAGGGATTTGGGAAGATAAATCTGCAGTGCAGCAGATGTGGAAGAGGAGCTAGGAGAGCAGCGAGCTGTGGTATACATTTCGACATGTTACAACCAATACCCCAATGTGGTCCCCACTAGGCTCAGGGATCTAAAGAATAGAAAAATGGATTCCTTGCATGTGGACTTGGAGTGTGACCCAATAGATCTAGGAATGACATGAGGTACCATCTGTGTCTATTACTAGATTACGTATTAATAGAAATAGGTACTAATCATTCCTTCTAATCACAAATATAGTTTAAGAACTAGATTTTATAGTCAAAACGTTTACTTGACACTTATTTCTGGATATAACTTTGGGAGGAGACTCAATAATCACACTTACGCCGACTATGTGATATGACCCTTGAGGCGAGAGTTTCAGTTAGAACCTCTTTGTGGCAGCATTGAGGCCTTATGATGTTATTCTAGGTATGGAATGTTTATCTATATTTCAGGATCATATTGACAATTTTAGGGAAAAAGGATGCGGTATATCTGTAGCATTGGAATGGGGTTTTCCTTGGTCGGTGAAAAAGGAAACTCATGCAGCACAAGATAAAATCATGCATAGGAGGGTGCAGCTGATCAATCTTGTGTCAGAAATCCTTAACCTCAAGGAAGTGCATGTTTTGAGTTTTCAATTCCCAACAGTAGTTTGGGAACATCATTTTAAAATATGTTCCCAGAATTAACTCCCTACAGGGGGTGGACTTCTGTATCATTCTATACCCCAAGATGACACTGATATAAACATCAATATATCAGAGGGATTTCATAGAGCTTCGCAAGTATGGGGTCCAGGTGGAGGACTTTAAGAGGAAGGTCTTAGTAAGACCCAGTGTTCGAGGTTATGTGTGGAATACTGTAACCATATACAAGTGGCAGTGAATAGAGAGTACCATATACTAAAGGATTGATGGTCACATCAATCAATTTAATGGGGTAGCCTTTCGCGTGGATGGAAAGGTGCCTATATGATTTTCAGCAGTTGAGATAGAGTCAATGGTTGGAGTTCCTCCACGAGTATGACATTGATATAGTCTATACTCCTTGGAAGTGGAACGTGGTGTCAGAAACACTCAATAGTATGTTTGGTTTACAGTTGGTGGGTGAGGAAACACAACATCTATCCACTTTACAGTTATCCTTCGTGGATAGTGATAGAGCAGCTTACCTCCAGTCTATGGCAGTCACTCCCTCACACCTTCAGTGAGTCCGGGAGGCACGGTTAGGGGATGTTGACTATGAGACTCAGTGTTCTCAGATATCCTCGAGAACATTCTCTGGAAGTATTTTCTAAAGGTGGGGAGCATGCCACCCTTTTCAGAGAACACACCATGGTGCCGATGACATTACAAGAGGAGGTGTCGAAGGATTTCCATTCATCCCCTTTAGCGGTACATTTCGGTGTGGAAAATATGTACCAAGACCTTAGATGTTAGTACTGGTTGTTAGAGATGACAAATGTAGTGGAAGAGTTCATTTCACGATGCCTCACTTGTCAGCAAGTGAAATATGGGCTTTAGGTTACCACACAATTGAGCACATTTTATACCCCAGACTGATGATCAGTCAGAGAAAACCATACCGAAAGTTGAGGACATGCTTCGTGATTGTGTCCTTGATTTTTACTGCAGTTGGAAGGACCACCTTCCATTGGTGGAGTTTGCATACAACAACAGTTATCATTCAACTATCAGCATAGCACCGTTCGAGGCCTTGTATGTGCAACCATGCATATCACCTCTGTACTAGACAGAACCAGGGGAGTTATCACTCATGGTTCCAAAGTTGGTACGACTACCACCAAGAAGTTGCAGATCATCTAGGATAAGATTAGGCCTTCACATAGTAGGTAGATGTCTTATACCGATAAGAGATGGAGACCCTTGGAGTTTGAGAAGGGAGATCATATTTTCCATTGATTCTCACCCCGATGAGTATTTTATACATTTGGCCAGAGCGGTATGATATCTCCGAGGTTAGCCAAACATTTTCAGTTTTTGAGTAGAGTTGGTGAGGTGGCATACTGCCTAACTATTTTACCATGGATGCACCAGGTGCATAATTTTTTCCATGTACTGTAGTTGAGGAGATACGTGCATGCCCCATCGCACATCATCGACTGGGGTGAGCATGAAATTGGTGATGGGGAGAATTTTGCGGAGTTCCCAGTAGAGATTGAGGATATACCAGAGTGCATCCTCAGTGGACATTCGATATCTCTTGTGTAAGTTAGGTGGCAGCACGAGAACCTCCAAGAGAGAACATGGGAGCGAGATGCTCAGATTCATGATCAATACCCCACATGTTTGATTTGACATTGTTTTGGCATTCAGGGACATAAATCCATATGGTGGAATGAATGTAAAGACCTAAAAATTTCATATATTCTTTTTAATGATATTGAATTCTTTCCAGACTTTGAAAATTGACTGCATGTCATTTTGAGGCCCAGGGTTCCTGGAGTGATCCATCGAATAATATTGAGCAATAAATAGTGCACATGAGTCATTTTCCTAAAAAAGTGGAATAACTCTTAAATGGGTTCTCGAATCAGAAATATGAGGGCACTGTTGCGTTATGAATATTGGGTTTACCCTATGTGTGACTTATGTGTAGTCGGTGTAGGCTTCCACTGAGAAAATCCAAAAATGGAATAACCGTCAATAAAATAATTAAATAAAAATATTTTATTTTTTGAATTCTTATAACTCACGAATAGTGACTCAAATTAAAAATCCAAGACCACTAATGAACTCGTGAGGGTATGCATTCCTTCGTCAGATCCTAACATTGGCCGACACAAGCCAGTAGTGGATGTTAGATTTTGTACATAAATAAAATAATTAAGTAACAATTATTTTATTTTAAAATTATTTAACTCCTAAATTTTAGCTCGGATTGGAAATATGAGATTATCGTTGAGCTTGTGAGGTCATGTTCCCCTTAGGCAAAGCCTAACCTAGACCAGCGCGGGTCGGGGTCGGCTGTTAATAAATTTTTAAAATTTTTTCAAGGTACATTCAATAAAAGTGTGAGCGAAGATTTCTATCCTTTAAACAAGTTCTCAGATTAAAAATTCGAGGGCACATTTGGATCCCCAGTCCTAGGATTCTATTAAGGGAAGCATAGCATCCACTATAATGTGTCTGATGGAAAAGTTAATTTTCTCACCTTACAATATAATTATAAAATAACTCCAATGTTATTTTATTATTTCCTTATAACCATTGAGCGATGGTGGTGGGATTATAGTGAAATGTTCGAATTTTAATGAGAGACCTTAAATTTATTAAACCTATATTTTATTAGGTTTTTTAATGAAAAGCCTTATGTTTTTAATTGACTCATTAGTTATGGTTAATTAATGAATCATAATGTTAAACACATCCTGAGAGATTAATCTCTACGTAAACAAAGCTTGGGCATGGGTTTTGGTGACTCACGAGAGGAAACTCTAACGATGTGCTGGCATCATCTTCAACCAATGTAAAATGGATCTTCGATGACTGTTGGAGGATTCTAACAAAACAACGATGGGTGATGATGAGCACCAACAAATGCAGGTACTTCTCCCACATCCAAAATGTCTTCCACCATTTCTAGGTAGGGGTTCTATGCATAATTAATCGCTATTTCTCATTCTTGGATATTATGAAAAAAATGTATCAACCATACAATGGGTTGATTGGAGTTTCACTCTTTAATGTAGGAGGATAATATGCTGTTAACTTATAGGAATTTTTGTGAATAAATATTCCTTCCCATATAATAATGCTAACACAGAGTGTGTGAGCCGAACTGAACAAGGCACGCACCCTCCTTCTATCTCAGTAATGATTGAGTTCTTTGTGGGTGACCAACCAATATGAAGGAAAGATGAAGGAGGGGGCCATGCGGTGATGGAAGCATCCCAGGATGCCCATAGGTGCAGTTAGAAAAGAAAACAGACATCCAGAGCTTCACCGGAGGCCCATGGATTCCCTGTCACCACGAAAGCATCGACTACCAGAGGTGGCGGTGGCCAGCTCTCACTGGAAGCGAAGAGGTGGCAGTGCCTGAAGGTGCTGCGGAGGAGGAAAACTTGCACTACGAGTCCCAATCTAGACTGGTCCAAATGATCGGTCAGCTGGAGGGGGTGGTGCTAGCTTGGCGCCACCTTTTTGAAGGACCAAACGGACTGCGGTCCATTCAAAAGGGGTGTGGACCCCCGCACCCAACTGTTGAGTCACACCCTGATGGGTGGGCCAGGACGAGCCTATTTCTAGTGTGTCGGACATGGCATAGCCATATTGGGTTTGGTCCAACAAGTTCAGGCTGAGCTCATCGGACTAGGTTGGACTAGACCCGAACCAATATACATCTATGTATCTATTAAAGGACTATATCTCATAGACAATACATCTTCTTGATGAACCGTCTATATAACCAGAACCCTTAGGTCAAGGTGGTACTTTTGAGATACTCCACTTGGGTTTTGAAAAAACATGGAGTATGTCCGGGTTGGATCGAACTTTAATCCAACTGGGCCCCCAACACTAAAATGCCTATAACTAACTGACCAGGAGTCAGATTGAAATTCCTTCTTTTATATTGGATCCATTATGATATGGAAGGTTATTGGGTTACTTATTTGAGGTAATTTGGAGAATTTAATGTATGCCCAATGGCTTGTTGATCATATCCTCTTGGAATCAGGCATTCTTAGTGTAGAAATCCAGTGGTTGGCTATGACGTGATGAAGGTATAATGATACTCAGTGGGTTATCAATCAGCGATACTCTATGGTTTAGAAATCAATGAACCTCTCTGGGTTAGCACATAGAAATCCTCCATGGGTCAAAAACCTATTGATCCTCAATGGGTTAGCACTTAGTGATTAGTGTGGGTCAGTGCTCACCGATCCTGTGTGGTTTTGCTTCTATAGATTCTGTGTGGGTCAGCATTTAGTGAGCCTATCTGGGTCAACACCTTACAATCATATATGATTTAGCCTCTATAAATCATGTGTGGGTCCACAACAGAGCCTCTCGATAGAATAAGATGATCTAGATTTAAGTATAATCATATGTAATTATGTACTTATGTTATACCTAGTGTGATCTGTATTTTTCATTGTGATTTGTTATCGAGATCATGATTTGTGGTTATTCCTTTGTGTAATTATGAGAGACCTACAGGGGTCTTGGGGTCCCTACTGTGTGTTTTTATACGCACCCCTACATGGTCTTCACCCACACCATGTTGTGTCTTGTGTAGACGACATGCAGCTTTGACTGAGACTTGGGGAGCCATGACTTGGCGGTGTACGGAGGTGACTTATTGACATGGAGAAACACAGTGACAAGTTGTACTAACCTTTCAAGTAAGATCCATGGTGGGAGACCTCATGATTTGTTTTTTTCTTTTACATGTACTTCCATTTTAGTTGTGCTTGTATTCTAGACCCCTTTACTATCATTACATACTTTTACAGCCAGTTGAAATTTTTGGGTGTGGTTGTACCTTTCTTCTTATATTGTTTCATACTTGTGTGTAGTGTGCCATGTCTGTGCATATACAGGTTTTGAGGTAATGAATTCCCATTTTTCGGATAGGCCTTTCCAGTGCTAGTCACCAACCCTTATATTATAGAATATGGGCTTGGGGTTGTCACAACACGGGCCATGGGGGATGGTTCGTGACAATGATGATGATGATTATGATCACCCATGATATATTGATTCATTTTAGTGTGTATCCTCTGACTAGTCTTTTGGATCACCTATTTCATTGTTGAATATCCTCATGTGACTACATATAATAATGATTATATTAAGGACATTAAAAATCTAGAGAAGAATGAATTAAATAATATTTATATTTTATTTTGTAAATCGTATGTATGGACATTATTTTCCAAAGATAATAAACAATTCGATCTCGGTATTGTAACTCTATTATATTTTTTATCATTAAAATTATGTAAAATTAATGTAAGTAAAATCAAGGACACTATATTTTCACACTGATATCATGTTTGAGTCACACTACAGGATGTAACTGGAGGTGCTGATGGGGACTTCTGTCGAGAACCACCTATGCCACTCCGGCGGTGATCCATCCACTTCCACTTTTTCCCTGGTGTGCCACTAAAGCTATTACTAGGTGGAAGATATGGATAATAATATCTAAAAAATCATTCTATATTACTTTCTTCCACCATATCCTTTCCCACTATCTCCGCATAAGCTTAAAACTTCAACATAAATATTTATGAAATGACATCTAATGAAAAACCCTACTTGTACTTTTGAGCCATTAACTATTGAATCGTAACTACCTCTAGTGAAAAAAAAACTATCCCAACAAAATGATTTTTTATTTCAACACCACAAAATCTCCCTACTTTAATGATAGAAACTATAAAGACTCCAATATTATCAGTGAATATGAAAAAAAATATTAGAAGAAGAGAGTCTTGAAACCCTTACTATACATTCCTTCATGATTATCAGCTTGTACATTGGAATCCCGCTGATGCTTTCTAGGACCAACTAGTCTATACCAAACACACTTCACCTTCATTATCTTATGTGTATCCAGTATATTTAAGATCTGATGATATTGTCCAGCCAATATTTTTCTTCTTAAAGATCTTTTATATCATTAAATGAATGTTCCTTACTATGCATTAAATCACTTGATTGAACCATGTCTCCTCAAAAACCTAGTTTAATCTCAACAAATGAATTTGTAACTTGTGGTACACTCCCATTAATTTAAAAAACTTCCCATATGATGGACTCAATTAGAAACTAATCTATCAGAGGGTTTCCTTGAGGCACATCAGCTACACCCACTAGAGTAAATCTTATAACACATTTTAGAAGCATACTTCTGAACCCTAAAACAATATTAAATGATTATAAAATAGAAAAATCCTAATTTAAACTAGAAAACCAATATGTAAACTCTTTTATTAACATCCATAACTAAAAAAATGAGTCATGGGTCCCAACATCCCACAGTATCATCAGTGTTATCAACACAATATTTGGTCTAGCACTCACCATAATATACCTCTTATGTAATGAAAAATATATATCTCAAGTCTACCAATGTACCAAGAATAATACTCTTTAGGACTATCCACCTTTGATACCTAATATTAATGAATCAACCAAAATACTCTCTCAATCTATTACCCGAACTGATACAATCTATACCCAAAGAGTGATCCGGATCCCTACGGGCTGGAGACTAGAACACATGCATCAAAAAATATATATAGGGGAACGACATTAGCCATTCTAAAGTGACAATAACATAGAATATATACACATAACATAAAAAATAAAGAAATATGACGATATATTCTATAAAAATGATATAATCAAGGAAACCAAACAAATCAAAAGAAGAAACTCTCCAAATGTACAATTCAAACTATAAGGACTACATGTCCAAGTACTCTGTGTGATAGCATGGGAAGACTCCCATCTTCTCACCACTAGCTACACATACATAACTGACTAAAACCCTCACTGCCTAACTAGAGTTCCTTGCCTATCCTTGTATCAAAATACATAAAAATTCATATATACCACTGAATATGTTCACATTTTTTAAGATAACATGCACAGTAGGATATCACTCAAAAGTTTTATAAAAAGACTTCAGGAAAAAACACATGTATTATAAATTTTAATGAAATGTTGCATGATTATAAATCATGTAATTATATCAAAATTTTAGTTAATATTATCCATTTTTAGAATCAATTTCCAAAAAAAGGCATTATATAAATTTAATGAATAATTTTCATCATCATATATTAAAATCCAATGAATTCATTTCGAAGACAAAGAAGTATAAACCCAGTAATAGGTAAATCCCATAAAATAACTCAATAGATCAGGATAAAATAAAACTCATAGCACAAAAAATGAATAGTGGATAACAAGCCCTTAGAACACATGCCTGTGGAGTAGAAAACACACGATGAGAGAATCTCCAAACAAGGTCAAGAAAATTTTCCTAGAATTATTTGAATAGGGAGAAGAGAAAATAGCCCTAATAAAATATTTTTATGTTAAAATGGATAATGTCCCTAAGATAAACCTCACACATATATACCCATGTATTTACTTGTGATTTATTTAATAAATCATTTCAATTAATTGAAAATACCGACTTTCCATTAACCAAAATTCATAGAAAACCCACTATTAATAAAAAATTTATCTACACACATAAAAATCATGAAATTTTAATTCATAAATCATGTTAGAAAAAATATAATAAAAATTTTATCAATCGACAAAGGTTAGAGGTGGAACCACTTACCTCAAAAGACGGGTTGGAGGATCCACTAACATGAATATCACATCAGAAACAATAACCAATGACCTAGAATTAATATACACAGCTTATAATTTATTCAATTCACAAAACATTTGGGATGATAAGATGAAATGAAACATACATCATGTATTCACTCCCTCCATACCACAACTAACAAAAAAACAACACAAGAAATGAGATCACACCATGGACCGTGTGGGAAACATGAAGCGACATCACCATGATTCAATGGATCTGATAATGACATGATATCGTGCTACCTAAATCAATGATCCAATGAAGTAGAAAGGCCTACTAGACTGGATAGATAAAACATTCTAGAATAGTGATTAATTTATGACTGAATCAATCCTATGCAAATAGAGTGTCACAAAATCGCTCGAGAATACTTCTAGGTCTGGAGCCAAATAAGGTGTGGAAGAATGAATGAAATGATCATTTTTAATGTGATATTAAATCCAATATTGAAAAATTTACATGTCGTGTAATCCCTTTACACTTTTATTAATCCACAAGGATAAAATACCCATAAAAACCTTACCTCGTTTTTTATTCAAAATCAATATTTTATTATTGCACATTGTGTAACAATTACTCAATATGAAATCATTCGCATTGTGTACAATGTTTATGAATTGTGTCTTTATATCATGTACACATCATGTTAACCCTTTACACATAATTTAATATCCCATCACATAGTATAAAACTAAATATTATTATAAATAAAATAAATCCATCTTGGGTGTTCTCCGAACACGAGGATAACCTCAGAAGTCTGTTATATGTTTATACCTAGATTCCATTAATTTAAACAAACATCTATCTATAACATTACATCATATTTTCTAAATATTATCTATATACCTATGAGTCCTTATAATAACCCAATTAAATAGGAAAACATGAAAAGAAAAGAAAGTTACCTAAATGAATGTAATGAGGTGTTCTAATGAAAACCCTAGAAAAATTTACAAAATTTGAATCAATTTAAAATGATATAGAGAACATATTAGTAATATTAAATATAATGATATATGATTCATTAAAGATATAAAATTACAATATGTATCATATAACATATATAAAAGTACATCTATTCATATTATAGAAAACTTCTCAAAGAAATAATATTGATACCAGTAATTAAAAAATTATCATATCATTGAAGTTATATCTCATTTATTATTTTATTATGTGTATCAATTCTAAAAAATCCAACTAAATCCTTAATAATAAAATTATATTTAATTTTATAGATAATATTTTCAGAACATAGGGAATGATGTAGATGTATTACCATGTGGATGGAAATTGTGTTAAGACCCCTTACCTTGTGTCTAGACATGATATGTATGTCCTTTAACTCCTATATAATAACATATATTTATTTTTAAAATTTTCAATAATATTTTTAAGGATTAATATAATCACATTGAATAATTAATTTTTCTGACTATAATGATATATTTAATTACACAATCGGTTAAATCAATGTCATATTTTGGAAGGATATACTATTCATAATTTCAAAATTATGTTAGTTTGTTTATCATGGTAAAAGTGGTAAATATTCCATAATATAAAAATTAATAATAATTCAATAATTAAAATTTTACTATATGAAATACATTTTCTCTGATAGTCATGAAAATTGGTCGTGAAAAAAAAAACATTAACTCGCGAGGTAGTTGTCAATGCTTACACACGAGTAATGATATTACTTTATATAAGATAAAATATAAACAAAAAATAAAATATTATCAACCCATAATCTATATCATGTTTTAAACATTAATTAACATTATTAAAATTATCCCTATATCCAGTAATGATGTGTGGTAATGAATGAATAATTATATCATTACGTGGGGACTATTGTCCATACGTACGCAAGTGCAATGATAACATTTTTCATCGATTATAAATGGTTTGAATATAGATGATATATTATTATTAAAAAATCATATCTATTCCATAAATATCATTTATATACATTAATGTTATCATAATAACATTCCATGAAATATGGTGATGAAAAATTAAATACCTTATTTTATGAATTTGTAGTCTTTATGTGCACGCGAATAATGATTTTGTTTCCCATTTTATGGAAACATATTTGAATAAGGTCATTTAAAAAGTTTCTCATTATATTCATAACATAAATAATCTAATAATCACATGATTTTGGGAATATATATTATTAAAAACAACCCATGTGCCAATAAGTTTGATGTTTTAGATACTAGCTCAGTAAACATCTCATTTCAAAAATAATTTCTTTATTTCTCTATAACTACGGTTATATTGACCCTATTATAGATGCATAAAATAAAATTTAAATCATTATAACCTGGGGACTGGAAAAAATAATAATGATGTGGACTCAAATTTTTTCTAAGGGAAAAAACATATAAGGTATTAGATCATAAAACATAGGATAATAAGAGGAAGGCATAAATATAATAAAAATATATTATAAGACCATGATAATCATACAAAAATAAATAAACATTATATGAAAAAATTATAATTAAAAAATCATAATCGATATTACATGTCTCAAAACACATATCAATAATCATAAAACAAGTCAGAGTGATGTAAAATTGATGAATACATTTGTAGTAATGCATGAAAAATAAAACATGGAAACTCATGGATATTAAATTTATCTTGAAAATTTTACATAACATAATAAAAAAATTGGAATTGAGTTATAAATTAATAAATAACATGAAAATAATTCATAACAAGATAAACATAATAATTTGACACATCTACAAACATAGGAAAATATGTCTGAGAAAATCTATTTTCACCATGCCTTTGTGAAGAAACTCATAAATTACATGTCTTAAAATGATATAATACCGATAATTCCCAAAACTATGTCAAAAAATTGATTTTTCCATGATTTACTATCTCATGATATTAATTCATAAAAAATTATAGTATGGGGATATTTGACACTACCATAATCATTCAAACATATATGTTAAAATTAAAATTAAACATCATCATATATTAGGTATCCCATTAAAAATATCGGTTTTATTAAACATTAAAGAGTCACATAATATAAAAATAAATTATCATTAAAATACAATTTCATGGTGTGAAAATATCATAATAAAATATTATTTAAGATTAAAACATCACAACAAGGGAGAAAAAAGATAAAGGAAAAATAAATGCGAAAATGAAAAGATTTTGTAAATCATTTTTAATCATAGAAGTAGAAATTATATCAAAAAAATATTATTAAGTGAGAGATAATACTTTTAAATTCAATATTATTAATTGTTTAAAATAAAATATCATTAAAACTATATAAATTTTATCATAAAAGATATTTTATACAATAAAAATCTTTACATTCAATAAATAATAATAATAGAGACATGGAAAATTTAAATAAATTAAAAATTGTATGTGAAACAATTTTGAAAAATTTCACTTATTAAATGAATCCATAAAGGTTTAATAATGAATGATGCATACAATTATAAAAAAAAATGTGAAGAGGAAGACATAATAATTTAATTTGAAATAATGGGTGAATTTATGGAAATGTTTTGAAATAATATTTTTAAAAATCCCTCACCAATAAAAATAATAAATGTACTTTTAAAAAAAATTAAATAATTAGAATAAAATGTCCATTATAAATAAAAATATTTTTATACACTACTGATAGGGTGAAATTGGTGGAATGTAAAAATAGGGATAGGGATGAAAAATTTATTAAAAGTATATGGAATTATTTTAAACCAAAATTAATTTTAACAGAAGATTAAAATCATCACATAAGAATAAATTCTTCTGTATCCTGATTTCACTTGATAAAAAATTGTAATAAAAACTAAAATCATCACTAGTTATAATAGATCAATAATGAAATAAAATAGGAAATTATGGGTGATTATGTAACCCTTTTGGGAATTGATTCACTAAAAATCCCTCATAACTTTATTAATTATTAAATCAAAATAAATTTGATGCTGGAAATTTTTATGGTTCTATGAATACCTTATTTTAATTAATGGAGTACATAAAAATACATTCTTAGAGAGTGTATATTTAACAACCAGAAACATGAACTCGTGAATCCTTTGATAAAATCAAAAATATTATATTTTTTCATTGATACGACTAAAATTGACCTTATTTCAAAAAAAAACCTCAAAAAACATTCATAACATACATACCCAAGGATTCATGGGGTTTTTAATTTTATATAACTAGTAAAACCTCTTACATATCAATTCCCATGAATTTATGTGTGTGTTTTCTTGATATACCCATATTATATTTTCCATTATTATGTAATCATCACCATTATTAATCATTATTAAAAAATTATAATAAAAAATTTAATGTGTAGGATGAGTAAAAAATTATCTTTAATATACATTAAAATAAAGAAAGAAACTCATTCATCCAATAATAATTATTAATATTTTCCTTTCTAAAACTAAAAATTGTTCTGAAAATAATCATTTTATTACCAAAATTCCAAATTTTCCTCCAAAATAATTTCATAAAAAATTATTTCTAAATATTTATTTAAACAAAATACATGTAATGGTTTCTTATCAATCATTATAACCTTATAAGGTTTTGTCAAAATATTATACATTAAATCTTTATGTTGTGTATATTCTGATCAATACACATAATCTTTGTTTCATACATTGTGAAATCATAATAATTCTAATAAAAAACCATTAAAAACATAAATTACTCTTGTAGGTAACATGGGATATTATTTTCATATGACTCTTATAAATAGAATTACTAATATGGTCAACATAAATCATTATTTTATTGAGAACCCAATTAATTTCGGGGTTATAATGTGCTCATAAATCTTTGGATTATAACATAACCAATCATACATGGTTTATAAGGCAACGACCTATCCCTATTTTATAATGAAGCCGCATGTCCCCAATTTATAAAAGAATAACCCTTCATTAAAAACAATTACTAATATTCCTAACTTAATCATAACATATGTATAATTACATTTCCATTATCATAAACATAAAATTCTAAGTTTACCCGAATTATATCATTTTTGGATATTGAAATGTCTCTTCTGATTAAGACAAATTCGTAAAGAACAATAACAATGGAAATCAAGGTATTTCATTAATGAATAATGAATGTTTTTAATGAAATTAAAACACCAAAAAATGGTTGTGGATGTGAGAAAACCTTTGATGCAATATAAATTATAATTAGATCATTCTATTTGTCATATTTTTCTAAATTGTCCATATAAAATAAATTTAAATATAACTTTTTAAAACCACAAAAATTATATTAAAGGTGAAATAAAATTTCATATATAATTTGTTTATGTCTATATAAATTTATCCCAAATATATTTTTAAGCATATGTACGTAGAATTGTTTATAGAAAATAAATCATTAAAACTGTTAAAAATAGGTCTTTAATGAAATGTATCCCTTACCTTGAAACTGAATCATCATATACATTATTTATCTTCCTATATACTAAATATATGATAGTTATTTAAATTCTTAAAAAGTATTTTTATTGTTATTATTACTATTATTTTATATATTACCATGTTTTAAACAATCATGTAATGAATTATGTTCTCATCGTATGTTTTGAAAACATTCAGCTTGTGTTTCCAAAATGAATTGTGTAGGTTTACTATGGTCAAAGAGGCCAATATTCCATATTCTAAATATAAATATTAATGAAATTATTATTTTATTTAAATATCCATTAAATTTTTAAACCAACTATGAATGAGATTTATGAAAAATTAACTACGATACAATCATAGAGATTGTAGGTTGTACGTAATCTTGAGTTTCATTTATATTTTACAAAAATCATGATTGAAAGAATATAATTACTATTTTATCATTTTATAATTATAATAAATTAATAAATAAAATATGATTTTTTTAAATTTGGATATATATACCTTCTATGTGAATAAGTGGAGAAAAAATAATTTCATTGCTTCAATGATGTGGTAGTCTACACATATACATAAATGATGTTATCAATTTTTAATGGGTTCAATGGTAATAAATTAGATTATGTATTATATATTAATAATTTTATGTATGTATTTAATATCACTGATACACACACAAACACACACAAATATATATTAAATAAAATATTATAACCATCTGTGATAGGTGGTGATGAATAATGAATCACTTCTATTCGTGATGTCGTACTTCATCGTACAAATGATCGAGGGTTTCATTTACCAATCCATAAACTAATAATATGGATATAGATTATTAAATTAACATAATAAAATATTATTAAATGGAATATATTGATGTTATTAATTCTTCATGATTGAAAAACACTGTTGGAGTTATAAGAACAAAAAAATCTAAAACATTCATTTTAAATATATACATATTCTACAAACAGCCTCCACTTATTTTCAACTTCATCCCTATGGGGATAATATTCTTCCAAAAAGAACTTCTTATATAAATATTTAATGGTTATTAATAAGATATTTTGGTATGTATTTATTGAGATATAGTGCTCATATTTTATGATTATGATTGGAGGTGAGGTTCCCATTTATAAGTGAGGGTGGAGGAACTCATAGAATTTCTAAAAGTTTTAGATTAACATTAATTATTTATATGAAAAAATTGATTAAAATAATATTATTAGAATATGCTAGGATTATTATTTAATATATTATCCCCCAATAATAATTTAACATATTTAGTTAATGACTTCACCCTAATCCCTTGGTATTAACCCCCTAGTTAACCATTTTTGTTATTACCACAATAAAAAGGTATTTACTATTTAAGGGTCAAAATATTCCAATTAAAAGGAAAATTGGATAATAAATGGACGATTGTTGATATAATATAAAATATAAAATTCAGTTGGATGATGATAGTTTTTATATTATAATTAAATAATTTAATTGAAAATATTTATTATAAAATATCATTAATATAATTTTAGAAAACATGTATTTAATTTGAAATTGAATACTAAAAGAATATAAATTATTTCAAATAAAATCCACTAAACACATTAAATATGTTATATTTACTGATATAATTTGTTTGACACATTATAATACCCGTAATATATTACATTTAGTGTTTTTAAAATCAATTATTTATGTTTTATACTACATCAAAAACCACACTATTAGTGCTTCATAAGCATTTAGGGTAATTATTTCATTAAAATAATAATCAATAAATTAATTTTAAAAAAATTATTTATATTTCTGTTTAAAATTTATGTATGATAAAAATATTTCTCATCATTTTCATAATATTTAATATAAATTAAAAGAATGAAACTGAAATTTTTTACTTATCTTTTAATTAAATATAATAATGGTCAAAATAAATGAAATATAGAAACATGTTTCTATATTTTCTACAAATGGATTCCAATAGATTATATGGACACATAAAATAAGACAAAAGAATATTTTATAGTCGTCTTTTTGTCCTTATTATATTATTTTTAACCATAATTACTATTTTTATGGTTACAATGGTGACATATATTTATTATGGTTACAATTCATAATGGGAAAAAATAATAGAAATTAAATAAAAAATATGGATATTATGATTCCAAATATGGAATAAATATTTCATGATTCAATTTATATAAATGGATGAAATTAATTTAAGATTAAAATGAATAATGTAATGAAAAACATATTTTTTATAGAAATAACTTTTTATTTATAAATATATTTTTACATCATATATAAACATAAAATTAATTTTTATTAATTTTAATTTGAAAATTTATAATATAAGAGAATTTATTTTACTTTGATACTAATTTGAAACAAAATGTATAGATGAAAGTTTATTAAAAAAATACAGTTTTCATTAAAAAGATGTGTTTTTACCTATTCTAGTGAAAGTGAAACATTTAAAAAATAATACCCAAAAATAATCTAATATAAATGTGATTTAGAGATTTAATTATGTCATAATTTTTATGAATTAAATTTTATATAATTTTCATAAATTAATTTTAATATTCAAACACAAAAATCAATAATAATATTTTTGATATAAATGAATTTTTAACAGATTAAATGAATTTACTAGAAAATGTGTCATAATTTCTTATGAATTAATCAAAAAAATTTATATATTTGAACCTATATAAATAAATCATTATTTATTTATTAAATTTTACACACCCTAATTAAATTTAACGGTTATAACATGACATATTGCAATTAAAATTTTATGTTGTTGATTTATACTCATTTTTGAGTAACCATTATTGTATCAAACATAGTAATTATTATATAATCCCAGGATATTACATTCTTGCTATTTTAATAAATTAATTCATATAAATTTGATCTTGATCTCATTATTATATGGTTTGACATCTGAAAATAACTTTCTTGAAATCCCACATCATAAAAAGGATTAATAAGACTTCCATGAAAATAGTGAAATTGAAATCAGAAGGTCATCTGAAAATAAAATAGGATTATTAATAAGAAAAAATTAGTGGGATTTGAATGTATTGGATTATATCAAAATGTAACATCTAAATAATGATTTATAGTGACATTGAACATTGTTCACAATAATGTCAATTATCATTTCAAAATCAATGAACACAGAACTATAAAAAAAATTGGTGTGGAAATAACCATCTATTAATTTTAAATAAAGGAAAATTGATAAAAAAAATTAGGATCTTTTTCCTAGACATGTTGAATTTATTTACTCTCTATAATAGTAACAAAAAAATTTACATATCAAAAAATTAAAAGATCATCATTTAATTAATTTTCACTATAATATAAATTTTCTCAAAATTATGAGTATTCAAGATGAATATTTCATGCCTAAATCAGTAATATCAAATTCTAATTTTTCCTATATTAAAAAAATTATAGAAATATATTCCTCCAATATTTATAGAATAATAAAAAAATTATTCACAAGGAAAGATAATTAATAAAATGAAGAGTCCTTTATACTATAAATTAATAGATTAAACTTAAAAATTCAAAAGTAACACTCATTGTTCCAAATAATTAATTCAATATATAATGGTCCCTAAAAATAATCAAAATATAACTAAATATGACTGAAACACAAATAAATTAATAATTTTAACACACATTCTTCTAAAATAAAGTTAACATTTTTCTCCAAATAAAATCAATCAATATTAATGTGTTAACCCTGAATTGAACATGAGCTAATAACATAATCATCAGATTATGTTATTAATTTCAATAAATAAAATAAATATATATAAATCAATATTAAAATAATATATTATTATAATTTATATTTTTATTTTTATTCTTTAACTAAAATCTCATATTATATATTGATATTTTATTTAGCTTAATCATGTAATGTTCCCCAAAAATATTATGGTCTTATTCCGAAATAACATTAACCACATAATCACCAAATTTCATTACAATCCAATGGTTATCTATATGATAAAACAGATGTTCCCAAACTCAACGTAATCTTTACATGTTAAATCATTTGAAAATTCAATCTCATGAAAACCATGAAATCACACAGGCATGTGGTCAGTGATACACTATTTTTTTCATTCAGGTGTAGGTTCAAGCCCAACATCCTTGATGGATTTGATTGGTACCCACTAGGTTAATGGGTTTCCATCTTACAAAATCTATATTAATAAATATACCTATACATTCCATAAAATATATTTAAAATCCTAAAAATAACAATAATTAAATAATCATTAATGAATGTTTTAACAAAAAATGTTTTCTCAAACAATTAAACATATATCACTAAAAATGACATATGATTATTTTGAGATAATCCTAAACTTTAAATTTATTATTTACCTATAAATAAACCTAATAAAATTTCACCAAAAAAATATAATTAATAATATCAAAATACAATCCTATAAAATCACAAAAGAGGTCTTTATTCCCTTCAAAATATGTCCAACCACAAACTTGTAATCCATTTATAGTACCTATAACTCTAATTATAGTATCACATAAAAAAATTCTAATCACTAATGTTTTCTAAACCCTCATTGGATAGCAACTATAATGGATTTGAGCATTCACTGTCATATCAACTGTTAATTTCCAAAAATTTAAATAATTGGATTTAAAACCAATTAATGAAACCAAATTCAAACCATTCAAAACATAAAATGTAACACCATGTAACTAATCTTTATATACTTTACAATAATCCCTTTTTATCATTCTTTTTGGGGGATTGTATTTGGTTTTTTCATTTTAAAAGAATATTTTTTTAGGAAAAAAATGGTTATTTCTGGTTGGTGAAAAAAATTCACCAACTTTCCCCCCATATAGTGAAAAACATGAAAAACCATGTAATAGGGGTTTTTATAGTTGGTTAATAGTTTTTATAACCATTTGTACCTATACAACTAACTATGTGGAATATAAATTTTATTTTGAAAAATTATTTTAAAAATTCTCGATCCCCCTTTTTACCTCCCGCTCAACACTGACTCCATATAACTTGAAATTTTATATCTTCAAAGATCAAAATAACCCATTATAGCTCCTACAAGACCTTATTTAGGTGGATCAAATCATGGTAGATTTTTTTTGACCCCTATCCGGTGATTTTATCTCTTCTAGATGAATCTCTCTCTCCCTCTCATTCTAAAATCCATATGGCTTGTTAGATTATCACATGTTTTAATGGATCTAAACTATTTTTTAGATCTTGAATATTTGTATGATTTCTATATGTCTATGTTTTTTGTTGTTCATTGGTTAATAATTTTCTGGTCATTATGTTATAGGTTTTATATGAATAAATATATGTTGTTCCATTTATGTTTAGAAAATTAATTTAACCTTGAAGTGTATGAATTGAATTAAATTGATTTTAATTGATGTATGAAAACCCAATTTGATGTGGATTATAAATGAATTTTATTTCATAGGTAAATGTGTGAAAAACAACCATTATTATAGAATAATAACATGGTGTGTAATTTTAAATTGATAGAATTTGTGAAATTAGATTTTTGAATTGATTATGAGAAAAATAGATTAAATTGAAAGGATAAAATCATATATTTTGGTTTTGAAATGAAATTGGCATGTTAAATCTGGAAATGTGGAAATTGTATTTTAAATTGATTTATACTAATTTTTCATATACTAATTAATTGATTGGGTAGATGAAATCATATAGAGTTAATGGATTATTTGGGATACGAATGATACGATGGTAATTAATTATCAACGGATTGGGGATCATAAGTATAACAAAATATAGTTAGGTTGATCATATACCTTATGGATTGTTGAAGAGTCTTATTTATCCTGAATCTGAGGGAGAGTTATACATATATAACATGATAATTAATATAATCATATTAGGATCCTATAATTAGAATCTATCATATCATATGGATGATGCTAATGTAACATATTTTTATTACATTGAAATATATTTCATTTAACATGAAAATATTTTTCACATTCCCAGTGATTTATATAAACTATTCAACATAAAAATTTTAATTTATCCTTTATTATAAATGTTTCCTTGTTTTGAAATGAAAATAATGTTTTGTATTAAATATGAAATTGTATTACGATGACAGTTTTATTTAAAATTTATAGTATGACTTTGTTTATTATTATGGTATCTTATTATAGAACACTTTGTGAAACACAAATGATCTTTCACATCACAACCTACCTTTTACTTTTAGGTTTTTTAGATATTTTTTAGGTTCGATTAAATGTAATAAACCTTTTATAGGAGGTTAATATTCTTGATTCATTGGGATTGTATAGTTGATTAGTTTTTTATGTTCGAGTCTTATATTATATTCTTTTGAGAAGTTTGCTGACGTGATGTTAGGGTTTTTGAAATACCTATTTGGTTTTTCTTATTATATCCTGGAGGAGTTCTTATATTACTAATACATATATTTATATTCTGATGTTTTTGTTGAAAATGTGTTCCCAGTTTTTTATTGTATGATTATGGGTGCTACTCTCCAACCATTGGGGTTTGGGGACACCCTTTAGGCTATACGAGTTTTGGTGTGGGTATCAGGGTAAAGGGTATCTAGGTTTGTTCATGAAAAAGTGGTATCAAATGTGAGTTTAACCATGTATCCTTGATTTCTGTATAAAGTTTGATATCCTTTTAAGAATTAGGATATAGGTACGAGCAAGTTCTTGGTCATCTCTCATAGTAATGTGACTTATATCACCTTGTTTTATTTTGTAAAGGTGTATTGTGTATTAGTTTTAGTGTATTACCTATGTTTTATTTGCGAAGGCTGTGATCCATATATTTTTATCTTCTCTAATGGAATTAATTTCCATATTACTCTTGTTTGAGTGCTGATCTAACAAATCATCTAAAGTCCTAAATGCTTTTTGCTGATACTGTGTGTCGCCATGACTCAGAGGAGTTATTTCAATAGAATCTATGAGGAAGATGATAATGAACTACATAGATCTAATCATCCCATTCACCATAATCACATTGGGGTTATTATACGTTCTATCCATGGTCTGGGATTACCACCTACCCCCATTCCCATTCAGACTCTATTTTTGGAGCCTCATATAGATGAGTCCCAGAATATTCATCAGGATATCATTCTCTAGAATCCACTAGTTTTTGAAGGATCAAATAATCCTCAAGAAGATGAGAATTTTTTTAGTATAATTGACATTTTTGTGAGTTTATAGTGACACATTTTATAATCTTAGATAAATGTTCCACAATCAATATTAAAGGACCTAGTAAGAGATAACGGAACATGATGATGACATCGAAGAAGAACAAGGGTTTAGTCATGAAATAATTCCTGGTTCCCTTCAACAATTATTTAAATCTAGATTCTACAGTCCTGAATATGGATATAGATTTTTTTAGACATGATAAGGTTAATAAGATCATGACTGAGTAAAGGAACTGATTACCGAAGCTTGTATATTTTTCACCTGATATTGTTTCCAATGAGAGGATGAATAATCAATGGGTCGAGATGGGAATTTGATATGATATTCATTATCAATATTTTTATGATGACCAATTATTATCATTATTTAATGGATACAGATTTCATGTTAGAGATTGATATGGAAGATAATTTAGGGTTGATGGGAGTTCCTTTCTGTCCTAGTAGAAGTGGTTTGTGTTCCTTCAAGGGAAAGGGAAAACTTGAGGATTCTTCATGTGGATATTGATATTAGGGATCTCATAGGCCTCCTATAGTTCCTATCATGGGCCCTTTGACTTAAATTTAGAGTCAAAATATTGGAAATTTGAAATGGGTTTTCACTTAGAACCCAATATCTACATATTATGTTGACATTCACGACACTTTCATAAATTTAATTATATATTTTCTACCCCATGTAGTGGAACAATGTCATAAAAACCGAAATATATAATGGTGAAATAATATATAATACAATCAAAATGGTTCTATCTATAATAATAAATAATTATTCATCTACATGTACTGAAATAATATCTAGAAAAAGAAAACAAGAGTCTACTGACAATCATACGTACCATCACTACAACTTCAACTTTAGGGATTGATTTATTTGATACTAGTAAATATTATTATTTTATATCAACCCATTTTTTAAAGTAGATAAATATTTCCAAATAGAATTTAAGATATGTCATGGATATTACTACACCCCTCAAAACAAAGAGATATCATAGTATTTGTTTTACTTCTTTTGTTTTTTTCATTATTATATTTTCATCTTACCTATAATTTTATGGTTCTTAACATGAAACCTCTTGATATAATTTTTTGGATTGATTTTATCACTATTAAAAAATAAAAGAAAAATTTATCTTATATGGATCTCTTTTACCATTCCCTATTTAATGATCCATATATTTTAGTTGGAATTGGACCTAAGATTGAGTAGAGACAAACATTATTATCCAGAGATGTGGAATGTGAAATATGTGTTTTCTTTTTTCATAGTGAAGGAATATTTGATTTATGTTATCCATCCAACTATTTTTAATTTCCTAATGCATTTACTTCTGAATTCTCTAATTTTATAATGTCAATGGAGATACAATTTAAATTGATTTATTTCCTGGTACACAACTAGATTTAATAACATCTAAACATATGGAAAAAGATGATATAAAAGAGTTGAATACCCAATTAGATGATATTTTGTAGAAGATATTTTAACCCCAGAGATTTTAACCTTTTGTTTAAAGTATTATAATTTTTATGATACATGAAGGAACAATTATCTTATTTGTTGAATTCCAAAAAAATCAACTGACTTATGAAAAAGAACATTTATTTGTTTCCAAATATCAGTGATCTATTGAAAAAGTTATTAGGGGTGAAGTTTTTCTCAATGATTGATCATCGATTTGGTTAACAATATTTGAAAATAAAATAATACTAAAATCATAAAACAACCTTCTAGTGTAAGTATGTCAATAATTAGTACCTTTTCATTCCATTATGTCGAACTAATGCAGCTTCAGTATATCTGTATTGGATGAACATGTTATTCCAAATGTATTTTGATATTTATTTGGGTGTCATTATAGATGAAATCATGGTATAGTATATGTCTGAGGAAGATAATGTGCATCATCTAAGGAAAGTTGTGGAGTTATTGTGGAATAATTGACATTATAGTAAGATATAAAAAATAGATTTATGAATTTGAGAAGTGAAGTAATTGGGAATTTGGTCTCAAAAAATACCAACTCAATTATCCCTGAAAAGGGTCATGACAAGGGTGGAAAAGTGTAATGTTTCTAAGATTTAGTGCTTCTTGGGTTTATCTGAATATTAATCCCATTTTGAAAAAAATTTCATCAATTTAACGTCTCTGATGACAACTGTTACATATAACGGTGTGATGATTTTTGAGATGAAATTTTTTAGATTTCCTATAATGATCTAAATAAGGTATTTTACTTTTCAGAAGGTATTTTTGCTTCCTATGGATATTAAGGGCTATGAATTATTTTTTTATTAATTAGTTTAATTTTTGGTTGTATAATTATATTGGATGATTACATGGTATTTTATAACTCTTGAAATCTTAGGCCAAATGATAATAATTACTCGACTAATTTCCTTGAACAATAATTTGTGATTCATTTAGATAATATTTGGTAGCACAAAATTTTTTTAGAATGGTTTACTATGTATTCTTACAAAAAGTCCATGAGTTGTATCATATATAAAAAATATATGGATCTCCACTGAATTATTTGGGTGTAGTACCTAAAATATTTTGATTTCTACATCACACATACCATACAGAAAGGGAATGTCCTTGCTGCTGCACTGAGCATAAACCTTCCTACCTAGGCCATGAAAAAATAATCAAAATATTGGAACATGATGGATCTTTTTGTAGTTACATATTAGATTTTATGAAATAAGTGTTGTGTTTTATTTTATAGTGTCCATTTGGCCTCCACTATTCTCAAGATGATTTTTGGGAGTAACAGGTTGATGATGAATTTAATAGCATTTGAGACAATATTTATCATGGGGAAATTGTTTTTGAGTGATCTTTATCTATATACGGTGTCCTATGTTTTCATAATTGTATAGTTGTATCACTGGTTCTGAGGAAAGTGTTGATGACTGATTTCCATAATTCACAGTGGTTTGTGCACCCATGAACCATTAATATGTTCTATGAAATGCATTGATTATTCTGGTGGTCTGGAATGAGATGGGAATTGATAATTTTCTCTCTAAATTTCATACCTTCTAACAAGACAAGGTAATGAATCAGGTTCATTTGGGAATGTATTAGAAAAATCCAATGCCGACTAAGAAGTGGGATGAGTTCTCTATGTACTCTATGGTTAGGTTACAACATACCCAAATAAATAATAATTTGATATGGATTATGATCTATATACGAACCAAATTAGATAAAATTATACCCATTAATCATAAAAAAACATTTGAGATTATGGGAATTCTATAAATGATTGATATAGATTTTTTAATGGAGATACTTGTTATATTGTTTCTGATAGAGATCCATGTTTATCATATTCCTTTTTGAAAGGTATTCAGGAGGTTTTGGGATCTCAATTTTATTTTAGTAAATCATACCATCAACATAAATGTGGATAGATAAATATGTCCATTGAGATTCATTAGGGTATGTTCCTTGCCTAAATACTCTATTTTTTTTGTATATATTGATGACCATTATGGAATCATTGTATTTTCATATAAAAAATGTTACCAATCCATGATAAAAATGGATTATTTTGAGGCCTTGTTTGTTCAGACTTGTAAATATTTGTTATTTTGGTCAGATATTACTGAAAGTAACTTGGATGGATAGATATTGTGCCATTATAGGAATAAATGATCCAGTTGATTCATCAAATAATTTTTATAGAATAGATATGATATACATATTTTTTTATCATCATCATAGACCATTTTATGTTTCTTTTTGTGATGATGTGTTCATTAATGTTTCACCTCTTTTAATTCATTTATGGATTGGGCATAAATGGAAGTTTGATCCTTGTTTTGTGGGAATTTATAGGTTGTTGATCATGTGTTGTAAGTGTTTTATCATTTAACAATTCCTCGAAAGAATATGATGATACATAACATGTTTCATGTATCTTATCTAAAATATTATCTTTCTGCTCCATATCATGTTTTGATCTGGAATAACCACAATATTGATCCTGATTTATTAGTTACTGAGAATTCAGTACATATATTTTATTCTGATACAAAGTTACTTCACAAAAAGATGATACATCTGGTCATCATTCTATGGTGGAATTGGTCTCATATGAATGATACATGGGATGTGGGGATTTTGATGAGATAGTAGTGTACTCATCATTTTCTTTTGGAATATTCTCTACTTTCTTTCAGGGGACAAGATGTTTATATGGTTCAGAGATTGTAACGAACCACTACTGATCAATATTAATTACATGACCCACCTTTTTATAACTATTGGATTGGGGATTTTATGAAGTTATTTTAGGTGATAATTTAATTTTTTTTGACAATTTTGGGTTGTTTACAGTTGGATTATGGTTTTCCAAAATTGTGCCTCCACCCATTGGAAACCATGAACCCCAAGTTTTATTGGTTTCCATGTCTGGTTAACAATTTCAAAAATGGTGAATCGACTGAGTAGAAACTATGACCACCATTAGAGTCTCTCTTAGTTAAGGTACATTATTTTTCTAACCATGTATCCATTCCCATCTAACCATGTTGATGATAAATTTTATATTCTAAAATTATTTAAAAATTTCCCAAACACCCATTAAACCCCCACTCTTAACAAAAAATCTTCATAAATTTAAATCCTAGGTCATTGAGGCTCTCATTATACCCCTATTTTATCCTTTAAACACCTTCCAAGGTGGATTAAATCATGGATGATCTCATTCAATCCCTCTCTAGTGATTTTTTCTCTTCCTGTTCATTTTCTCTCACTCCCCATTTCATAACTCAATATGTTTTTTATATTATTATAGGATTGATGGATCTAAAATTGGTTGTTTTGGATCATGAATCTGGGTTAGATTTATAGATATCTAGTGTCATCATTCTTTATTGTTAATTCCCATTATGGGCATTATGTTACAGGATTACCATGAATAATTCTAATTGGTTCAATTTATTTTTCCCCATTTACTTAACCAAGAATTTATTTAATAGATTAAAATTATATACAATTAAAATATAAAAATCCAATTCAATGTTGAATGGAAATGAAATTTATTTGTTGTTGATGTTATAGAATACACAATAATTTAATTTGAATTGGAATTAATATTGCAATTTGAAGGTGATGGAATTTGAGAAAATTGATTTTGGAATTGATTTTGAGAAAAATTAGTTAAAATGAAATGATAAAATCATATGATTGATTTTAGTTTTACAAGGCCTGAAATGATAAAGAAACCTGTGTTTTGGTATTGAAATGAAATTTCCATGATGAATCTAAAAATAGAGAAATTTTCTTTTGAACCAATTTAAAATGATTTCCTAAATATTTATTGATTAATTGAGATACAAAGAGACTTGGTAGTTTTTTCTTTATTTGGGACATGAATGTTATGATAGAAGTTACTTAGAGTAAGAATGGTGATGAAAACTCTAACAAAACCTAGTTAAGAATCATATTCATGATGGAACGTTGATGTTTCTTATTTTTCTGGAGTATGAGGGATGTGTGAACATATATACCATGATCAATGATATGAGAGTATGCATATTCCATAATAAGAAACATTCATATCATAGGGAATATGGACATGTTTCTTATTGTGATTATTTTGATACATATTAAATTTACTTTGAAAATATTTTACTCATTACTAGTGGTTTATATACAATTATTTAAATAAAATTTTTACATAAGACATTGTTTGAAATATTTCCAATATTTGAAATGAATATCATGTTCTATTTTAAAAATTAATTATAATACCATTAATTTTTTATTTAAAATTAAAATCATGATTGGTTTTTTATTATAGAATCTTATTATAGTATACTTGGTGAGACCATACTGGGATTTTATCTGACACCATAACATTGATATTAGGAATATTTATATTATTTCATGGAGGTTTGAGAAAAGTAATGATCCTCTTGGAGGATGTGGATGTTCTTGATCATTTGTGCTTGGAGCATTGATTCCATTGGGATGTTTGAGTTTGTTCTTAAATAATTTGGAGTACTATGATGATGTGTTGTTTGGGTTTTTGATATACCATTTTAGATTTTGGAACTATATCATTTAGGTGATTTGAGAATACTGATATGTATCTATATATTCTACTGTTTTTGTGGAAAATTTGTACCTTTTTTTAAACAGTATGATATTAGGTTCTAGTTACCAACATTTTGGGATCAGAAATTCCTTATGGGCTATGTTAGTTCTTAATCATTTATAAATTTACCAGGGTATTAGGGATTGTTGTTGAAATATAACATCAAAATTATATACAAGATCACATAAATATCCAATGATCATTTATGTTTGAATTCATAGAGAATTAGGAAAAAAAGTTACATATCAATACACATTTTAATAACTGAGAATTATTCCAACTATTCCTAGATTTTAATTTCACATGTTATGTCATCATCATAATATCTAATCATCCTTAAAAACCTCTAATGAAATTTTTTAAATTTGGTATGTGAAAAAAATATTAACAACAGACATAAAAAGAATGGACAAACCCCGTTGGTCTTGTAATACGTAAAAAATGTCATTTCAATATAATTTCTGAGATCAAAATAAAAACTTTCTTACCTAAAAAATTTTGTTTTCTACCCAAATAATTTGATTACACATTTAATCAAAAATAATGAAGTAAAAATAAATTCAAAATTTTCACCTACTATAATGAAAATATTAGATTTTTTTAAAAAAAGTAAAATATTTTACCCTTAAGAAATAGCATATAATTTCCACTAAACATATTTTCAATATCATACTTTGTGAAATAAAGTCATTTCCATAAAATATATATAATGAATACATTTATTATATAGTTAAATTATGAGAAAATATCCATATCACTATAAAAATTGGAATAACCTCTATAGTAAATATCATTCCAAAATATTTGGAGAACCCAATGCATTGGAAGACTATAATGTACTTGCCTATCATTAGTTTATAATGTGACCACCAATATATCGTTTATAACAGAACCACCCATCCTGATTTTATATTGTAACCAAAAATCATTGGTTTATAATGGTATAACCAACCATCATAATCAATTTCCATAAAACAGAAAAAAAAAATTAACACATGAAAACATTCATTTCAATCATCATACTCATTAAAATACTCTTCACACCCAAAAGAAAAAATTCAAGGTATTCAAATATCAATTATTTTTAAAACCATTCATTAAAATACCAAAAAAGGGAAGGAGGGTTTATATATGATGAAATATGAATGGTTTTAAAGGAATCAAAACACATGATATTTTTTATAGTGGTAGAAAAAATAATTGATATCATATATTTTATATAAAACATTCCCTTTCTCCACTTTTCAATCTGTTACGTATATATATGTAAAAAAATATTATTTTAAAACATTATATGAATTTAAAAAGTGATATACAATAACAATTATAGTTTATTTATGTTCATATAAATATATTAATAAAATAATTTTATGAATATGGCATCGAATATAAATTTCTAGAAAACAATCTTTCTAACATTAAAATGATTCTTTTAGAATAATATATCTCTTAACTTAAGATTAAATCTTCATATACATTCATTATAATATTTATTAATAAAAATCACATTAATATTTTCATAATTAATAACCCTTTTCATGTTAATAATATCTATATATTTTTCATTAACATTTTATACATAATTACTTAATCATTTAAGTTCTCATCAGTTGTTTTTATAATATTCGGCATGTATGTGCATAATTACATTGGTAAGTTTATTATTGTATAAAATAAAACCATTTTATCATATCCAAACTAATTATAATTTCATAATTTTATTTTTTACATATATTTTAATTTATAATCCAAATATGAATGTTTGTTAATCAAAATTATCTATGTTATATTCATGGAAATGGTAGATCATATGTATGCATGAGTAACATTTAAAATTTTCAATGATTATGATGGAAATATAAATAGTATTATTTAATCCTTATATAATTATCATTATTTAATAAAAACCATATTTTTTCATTATACACACTAATACATTATATCCATGTAATGAACTGATGAAAAATGAATTAAATCTCTTCATGGAGGTTATAATCTACACGTATGAATGAACAATGTTATAATATTTAAAAGGAGGGAATGGTAATATTTTATATGTCCTATAATTTTGTTTTAATGATAAATATTTCATTAATATCCCATATATATATTATAAAAATTATTGTAATTAGTAGTGATATACGGTAATGTAAAATAAATTACATCACTTCACAAGGATGTAGAATGTTGTACACAAATTATTTTCCTTTCATTCCCACTCTATGGAAGAATAATATGGATATATGTTTTTCAATTAACATAATAACATATAAATATATATGAGACATGAATTTTATTATACATAATGTTTAAATAAAATTTAAATTATATAGAATATGAAATATCACAGAGACTTTTGGTTGAAAATTCATATATCTTATTCGGAAAGCAACATTTGTATTAAACCATTGTTCCTTTAAGGATAATATATTCTTAAAGAGGATAATATAAAGAGGTTGGGGATTTTAAAAAATAATTTTTCTAATATTGGTGATAATATAGTGCTCAAATTTTTTGATAAAAATAAGAGAATAAGAACTCTTTTACAAGTATGGGAAGAAATATCTTATAATTTCTAAAACTTTTAAAATAATAAAATTTAATTTAAATTTAAAAATGTTTAAAAATTTTAAATTATATAATCATTATTTTATTATTATTATAAGGTATTTAATAAAATTATAATTTATCATGCTAAGGTTGTGTTTTTACCCTTTTCTTTTTGTGTTAGCTAACCCCCTTTACCTCGTTAACCCTTTTGAAAATTACAATAGATACTATTAAAACTAACTAAAAATAAAAGGGAACTATATACTAAATTTAAACAAGATTATTTAAAATATGTAATCATTTTTTCGGGATCCAAATTCTAGAATTTTCAAAAAATTATTTACTATTAATAAATAAAACACAATAAAAAAAATTTCCAAAAAATGATTCTTAATTTATATGAATATTATTATAAAAAATTAAGCAATCATATTGATTATAATTTAAATAATTGGATATTTAATATTATAATATAACTATTAATAATTTCAAAAAGATTCAAATAAAAAAAATATGTAAATTTTTGAGAAAAATAAAATTTTCGATAAAAATCATAATTTTTTACTACTCATCAAAAACTAAATATTTTTATAAAAATCCCAATAATTTACATGATACTAAAATATTACATGATTATTTGTCTAATAATATAAATTTTATCTAATAAAATTTCCAAATATTCTAAAAATTAAATATAACATTATATTATCAAGATAACTAAAACCTTTTTTTGAGGAAAACATATTCATGAAGACTAAAATCACTACTAAAAATTAGGAGATTGTTTAATAATATTTAATAAATTAATATTTTTTTGTTATAACCATTAAATAATTTTCACAATGTGGTTAGTCATATTAATACACAACAAGTAAATTGTTCTATTAAAATGGATATATTTAATTAATAATATTTCATAGTTTATTTAAGCTCTCTGTCATGAATCTTGTTTGCTATCCAAAATAGTCATTTTGTAAAAATATCAGTATATAAAAATATATAAAATCTCATTATGAAATATTTAAAAAACCATAACCTGTTTCTAGATGAAGATAAGTTTATATGAAAAAAATTATTTCAATTTTATATTTTGAATCCAAACACCTGGATAGAATGAACTTTTATAGATATATTAGGCATATTGAAATGCAATTAAATAATTATAAAATATTAAAATCAGGTTTTATTTATAAAATAAAATAATAAACATTTTTTATCATATAAACATGCCTTTAGAGAATCAAATTTGAGAAACGATACCCTTTCATTATTTCCATTCTTAAATAGTTGAAATCTAATATCCTATAAAACAAACATAAATATCATAATATAACCTTTTAGAATTATATTCCTGCATAACTCTATTTTTAAATTTCATTTATAATAATTATAAAACTTTATATAATTTAGTGTTTAGAAGAATTTCCATATTGGGTGTTTATAGTTTTTATTGTTTATAGTAGTTATGTAGAAGATGTTTCAGTGTTCATTCATTTCCAAAGTTTATAATTAAAAGTTCATTAATGTTAATGCAATTTATTAATCATAATAATTTATTGTGTTTTAATTTCTATTCATGATCACTTGATTATTTATCTTAGATAATAAAATCAACAATTAATACTCTTCAGTGATGTTAAACCTATATATGATGATTTCATAGTAAATGACATAAATTTTGTTTTAACACATCAAGAACAAAAAATGAATAATTATATTTATATTATAACAATATTAACATTTAAATTATTTTTTCATAATCAATCAAGATATAACTTTATAAGATTATTCACATATGTGATTAAATAGACATAATATTGAATATTATTTAACTCATTTTGTGAGTATTGATAATGAATTATATATTTTAAAATAAAATAATTATAATAGAATAATAATGATATTTTGTTATATTTTTATTATAGTGAAACATAATTTATTATATTTGATAGATAATGATAAAATTTAAAAAATGAAAAAATAGATTTTTTATGGAGGGGGTTATCTACACAATGCATAATTTTCATTTTCATCACTCAAAGAAAGAGAGGGTTGGAGGAAGTCATAATGTGATCATTTAAGAATCATAAATAAATTATATAAATCATATTTATTAACCAATATAATCATTAAGACAAACCATTAGAGGTGGTAATGAAAAACTAAATTCATCCCTTCGTGGAGGTGGTAATCTGCACACAAGAACTATCGATGAACCTTGATTTTATAGTATATAGAAGAGAAAAAATGATGGTTATATGAATATTATAATAACATCTCAACATAATAATTAATCATTGGATGTTAATAAATTATAGTTATAATTTTTAGAGAGAAAATAATAATAATGAAATATTATTATAGAAGTGATACTTATGTTGATACCTTGTACATTCACTTAATAAAGAGCCTCTATTTGTTGTATATATGATACTTTTTATTTAATAGGTTAATATGATAATGTAAAAGAATTAAAGGTGAGGTTATTTGAGTGGTTTTTTCAGTAATTATCAAAATATTAGTGGATTTTTAAAATTGTGGATTTGGTCTCACTTTTATAAGTGAGGAAGAGGGACTTTTCCATGGAATATTATGGTTTGTATGGGGTATGAATGGAATGGTATATATTTTTGGTGGGTTATTTGAGGTAATATGGGTACAAAATATAGGTAAGTCTTCATGACCAATATTAATTTTTTTATATGTTATAAAGGTCATGTTAATATAGTAAAATTCAAGCCACTGTAGATTAATCATTTAAACACTTATTACTCTTATTTAAATAATGGTCATGTTAATTGTATTGTTACTAAATACACCATTATTACCAAATTTCACTGTGTTGAATCTTAATTTTCCCACTATTTATCAAAAAAATATTTTTAATTAGTATTTAATTGAAATTTAAATCAATACATATAATGTGTCCAAAAAATGTTTTTTAGAATGATTTTTGTTTAATAAATATATATTTTTATTCTTATTTATCCATTGTTTCAAAATAAATTATTATTATTTTTATATATTTATAGACCTCAAAGTAGTTTATTAAATTACAATTTACTCATTTATTTTAAAAAATACACAATTTTTATAAAACATTTTTTCATTAAGAATTAATAATTTTACCAATGTAACTAGTATTTACAGAAAGTAAAATGATAATCCAACATAAAAAATAAACTAATCCTTATTAGATAGTATAAACCCACTTTTTATAAACAAAAAATAAAATTTAATTTATTTAAATGATTGAAATTAATTTAAATATCTAATGTATTATATATTTAAATATAATATTTGTGGAAAAATTTTATATGATTTAAAATAAGAAAATTTATGTTTATAATTAAAATATGTAATTTTATATATTATATTGTTAAACAAATAAATAAATAAATAATATATTAAATAATATGGTTTACAATGATTATGATTATGATTATATCAATTGGATGTTTCAAAATCCAAGGTATTTAAAAGAAATCATTTTTCGCAATTTAGATAAAAAAATTATTTTATAAATAATTAAAAAATTTCAACTTAATCTCATATGAAAATATTAAATCCAAAAAAGATGTTAATTTTTTCAAATTCACATACTAAAATTTAAAATATTATGTTTAAAAATAAAAATAAATTATCATTATAAATGTATTTTATATGAAAAAATTATTTTTTATGTTCACTATTTTTTGAAATTTTTTGATAATAAACAAATATAAAAAAGTTACAAAAAATTCAGTTTTAATGATAAATAGGTTTTATTGGTATCTTATCTATGATAACCGAGTTAATCGATTAATAGAAATTTTATTTTATTAAGCCCTTATATATATATATATATATTACTTTATATGTATTTCATATTTTTGTCACCGATATATATATTTGTATTTATTATTATATATATTTTCTTTTTAGTGTTGTTTATGGACAAAACCATCAAAAAATTTATCTTTATAAGGTAAAAAATATATGTTGTAACATTATACCCTTATAAATAAATACCATCCTTATAATTTAATTATGATTTATATATATGAATATATAATGGAGGAAAAATGATTGACATACCTCATGATATGATGCTCAATAAAATATGAAAGACTATAAATAACATATTTTCCTTAACCATTTCAAAGAAATATGTCTCATGATATGACCTTTAATAGAAAATTGTATAATATGAAGTTTCTATTTATTTATAATTTTTTATATATTTTATAAATTGTTGTGAATTCAAGTTGATGATATCCATTATATATTGAAAATAATTTTTTTTTGGAAAAAATTGGATTTTCATAATATTTACTTCCAAGAAACATAAGAATGATACTGTTAAAATATATCATTAAAATTCATATAACATAGGGTGGTGACTTGAGGTTCTCAGAAAACATCATATATAAAATATTTTTAATAGTAAAAACATATCCACTAATTTATGGTACATGGTTAGTGAATTAAAAATTACCAGTATCATCTTCATCGATATTCATTGCATAGGTTCTTCCATACTCACATTATCTAGAAGTTTATGGATTATTATTATCATAATCAGTCCATATATTTGTGAATTTTATAGAATATTTATATAGTTCTCAGCATATAATACATTGAATATATAGTGGTTTCCTAGGTTAGGTTCTTCATTTTTCTTTCTTGTTAACCTAACTCTTAATTTCCCCTCAACATTTTTGATCCATTATGGCCTCCTTTACCACCAAAAAATCAGCTTCTATTACCCTTGAGGGAATTCCCATGATTTTTCATGCCACATTTTTAACATATAGGTTTTTTAATATATATTATTTTATTGTCTTCACTCAAAAAATTTTAATGAGCCTCTACCCAAAAATTATTTCACGAACATAATATTTAAACTATGGTTTCATTTTCAATCTTGTCACACGATAGTTTTTTGGCATTGTCACAAAATTTTTCTACCAGCCTCCAAATAAAATATATCAATTTTTTAGGTAATAATTCAATTTTCCTTTAAGCCCATGGTTAACATAGATCCTTATATTTTCATACATCACTAAAAAATAAAATCGATGAAATAAGTGAAATGTATTAAGAATATGGGTGAATTATTATAGAAATAAAAATAATTTTGACCATAAAAAAAGTTTTTATATTAAATTACCACATTATCCTATAGATCCAATAGATTTACTTATATGAATATTAGTTTGAATTTGGTTAAAATATATTTGGTTGTATTACATTTCTCAATCTAATATCTCAAAATAATTAGGAAATAAATCATCTATATAAATTTATAATGATCTTGTGATCACCAAAATCATTTCCCCCAATAATGTCAAACAATATTTGTAGCATTAGTCCTAGTCATCATGAATATGTGTGATTCTCGAGTCTATGACCAACCAATGAATTTTTGAGTTATTATCACTAGGTGAATGAGGGATAAAATATCATCCATGTATAGTACCCAAACAAGGATAAATTTTATCACCCTAATAATTTTAAAAAAAATTCATTAGTGAATTTTATTTTTTGATATCTCATGTTTGACACAACACCATGTTTAAATGGAATGAAATAAACAAATAAAATTTTATTATATAATGTGAAAGTTTCATCCTACCCATTGTATTGGTGGGTATGAATAGTAATAACCAAATAATGAAGAATTTATATTTTCTAATTTTATATAAGAAATTCAGTCAAATTAAAAATAATAAAATTGAAAATAATATCATTTTTAGTTAAAGTAAATATTTTTTTAAAAACTAATTTTATGCGCGCAATGTGACATTATCTTAGTAAAAAAATAGTCATTATTTTTAAATGATTTTAAAAAAATTTAAATAAATATTAAATTAAAATTTTAATCATCCATATAATATATTTTTTCTAGGAACACTATATTTATAATTACACTACTACACCCAAAAAAATTATTTTTCTTAACATATGGTTTAGACTATTTTTTCAAATTTATTTTAAAATTGATTTTTCCACATTTAGAGAATCTATTTTTCAATTTCAACTTAATTTTTTAAATAATAATGTAATTTTTTTAACATTTATTTTATGATAAATTTCTAAAATTATTGGGTTTTTAATAAATAATGGAAATCAAAAAAAAATTATTAAAATTTTTCTTAGTTATTTAATAATTTAAATAGATCCATGCTTTATTAAAATATTCTAAAAATAAAATTATTTCAATTGATTTTTTATTAATCCAATTTACATCATTATAATCCTTTTTATTAATTTTTTTATATATAATTTTGATTCTATAGAAATCATTTTCTTTTCTAAAATAATTTTTTTCTTCTCTAAAGGATTAATTTTAAACTAAATTCTACCCAATATATGAAAAACATTTGGTAAAAATAGATTTAATAGTTTAAATCATAATAATTAACATCAGGTAATATGTTAATATTATTTTGTTTTCATAATTAATTTTTTAAACAATTAACAGAATTACATTGGTAAAGGATAAATCTGGGTTTTGTGTGTTACATGCTCTTTTTTCCAAATAACTTTTACACACATAATGAATTTTTATTTGATAAAATTGGTTTAATATTTATAAATAGTTTTTATAAATACACTAATATATTTGATTTTATTTTTTGGCATAATTGATAAATAACTTAGGTAAATACTATCTAATGTGGTGAAAACCAAAATATTAAATGGGTATAATTTTAAAGGTAAAGGGAAAAAATTATTAATAAATGTTTATATTCTAATTTTGGAAGTTTTTGTAGACATTATCATCCATACAATGTATTTTTTTCAATTTTTAAGTCACTTCACTTTATAGTTACATCCTACTATTTTAAAGTTTTTGGTGGTAAAAAACATGGAACTACTTCTCACTAATAAAGGGAAAACTACTATATTCTTTTCATCATACATAACAATTATTTTGGTTGATCCTAGATATTCTAAAATCAAATATTTACATCATTCGTAATGTCTTATAGGCCTTTTTTATTATAAAACCTATTACGATGGCTTTTGGTGGAGACCTAAAGAGATTGTGAAAGGAAGATGTATCATTCGTAACTAATAATTTTTACATAATTTGGTAATATTACTCCTTAAAATATTATTTAACTATAATTATATAATATCATAAGTATATCTCAAATAATTCAATGTTATTTTTTAAAAATACCTAACCCCAGTCAATATTCTGATCCATGAAATGTGAAATTAATCACTTAATTAAAATCACCCAGATCATCCATGTATTATTTTTGGATATTATATGGATTAATTTTGAGACAAGACCTTGAGACAATGTTCAATTATGAGGGCCAATGTATCGGGAATAAATTATTGAAATATATTAAATATATTAAATAGAACGCATGAATTTTTAATGAAAAAGTAGAATAAATATCAAATTGGATCTCAGAACATTAATATGAGGGAACCAATGAATTTAGAATATGAGTTTTTCCCTATATGAAAAAAAAAATTCCTACATGAGGGGAATTTGTAAAGAATTCAACATAAGTTAAATAAAAGGAAATAATCTTAATAATTAATTTATCTATTTTATATTTGATACATTAATGTTTAATCCTTTAAATGTATAGTTATGGAAAATACTCATGGTTGGTATCTCAATCCCTGCAAATCATAAATCCATTAGATATATTTTCTTGGTAGATGATGATGGATCAAGATTAGATCATGTATCATTATGCCAATGGATTTTTATGATCAAGTCAACATTGAAAACACAATTCTTCTTCATTAATGAACGATTGAAACTATGGGTAAGTTTTTTTATGATTTTTATTCAGTTTTAGAATCCTAAATGAACACATATCAATTCCTCGAATATAATTAATATACTCACAATCCGTGAATTTAAATTGATGGAATTAAGATTTTATCAATGATTATATCTCTTGATAATCATTTCAATGAATAATTATTGAGTCCCAATGAACAACAACCGAGGTTCATTCCTCACTTTTTTGGCTTATAGATTTTCCCTATTCATAGCATGTTTATCACGAGAATATTTTTTCGCCCATGGATCGATGAATACCAAACATTCGATAATTGTGTGAATGTAATTTATATAAATGAATCGATAACACTGGTGTAGTTTCATATTGATGGTGTGTTCGAGGTGTGATGATGACGGTGGGTAATTGGGAGAGGAAACAATAAAATGGTGGTTCTCGTTCTTCCCGATTTTGATGAATTGTGAATGTATTTATCAAAAAATAATTTTATAAGTGTATTAGATCTCATAATATAGATATTTAACAACAAGAGCCATGCATGAAGACCAATATATAGTTTTGGGAATGGAAAGAGGCTTCAAAAAAGTATACGATAACTTAGAATCAGATTTGGAAGACACAAGAAACACTATTTGTAATCTACTGTCACACGTCATGTGGAAACCCTGGTTGTCGAACTAGGGTTACAACCCTGAGTAAATTATCACAATCCATGTGACTTGATCACATTCCATGTGAACCATTCTCCGAGTCTTTGAATGTAGTTCATAGATTACAAGAACACTATAAAAAGTACATTGCTAGATGGAATGTCGTGTACCTAGACACAGACATGACTTGACATACACGAGATGATACATGGACACGTGATGGTACACTGACACAACCAGCATAAATGAACATGACTTGGACACAATATAAGGACACTATGTTACTTTACACATGTTTTACTCGTACACATCATGTACATGGATACTTACATGTTGTGTGAGGATCTTCCACATTGGTAGGCATGTGTATTATTGGACACACTGTTTACACCCCTGTACATGCTATGTACTTACTTGAAGAGTGTTTTAAGATCTTAATTTAATTTTTTTAATAGCTATAGGGTTTTTGATTTCCCGTGGTCCTTTCCCTCAATGTTATTGTGTGACATTTCATACACATCACAGGAATTCAATCCCCTCGAGAGGCTGAGTATCAGATAGAGTTGTATTGTCCCTCTATGAGACTTGAATGTGATCCTATATCATCCTTTTTTATGCATGGATTGTGGAGTTGTAATGGAATCCATAAAACTTTCCATGATCATGAATATTATAGGCATCAATGGTAGGGTTTTTGGAATCATTTAAATTTTATCACCTATGTAGAAAGTTGATGCAAATTAGGTTTGTGGTGTATCCAGATAGTTATGTGCATGACCCACATATCTTTATATTAGTTTATTCTTAGAATAATGATCTTTCATGGTTGGGTAACAATGATATAGACCTCTAATAAAAGTTTATTAAATGATAGTATGGCTTGTGGAGTGTATTTTCCCATAACTAGAATTTCTTCAAGCATAATGTAAAGGTTGATTGTTGGTTATGACTAACTAATGTCATGGTGCCTTTATAGAGTATATCCATCTATTTCTATTATGAATTTATTGTTAAATATTGTCTTCATATGACAATACAAAATTATATGTTTTTAGTTTTTGTGGGGTGTCCTATTGAGTATTTTATATTCACTCCTGCATGGACTTTTTACCATTTGTGTCGTGTCTCATGCAGATGAAAGACCATTTGAAGATGTTATGGGGGTACATGGAGTGAGTGGATCATAGTTGTATCTTGATATACTGAGGTGGTTACTAATAGTTTTCATTTGACTTAGTTATATCCCTTGGATGAGGTTGGAATCATTATAGTTGATTGGGCTTGTATTTTTCCCATTTTCTGATTTTAGTATTTTACATTCATAATCATTTGTGGTATATTAGTTGTATGCATGAATTGTTTTAGTTATTTTACATTTCAGCATTGTCTGAGACTAATGATGTTGTCATGTGTACATGTACTTGAGGATAATGAATATAATTTGTGGGATATTCCTACTCATAGATATTCTACATCCCATTTTCGATTATAGGTGGGCATGGGGTAGTCCCGAGTCGAAACTCAGAACGTCGAACCATGAAAAAGTCAAATAATAACTAGTCTGTTAAACATTAAAACTAGATACAATGAGATTAGTTTGGGGAATCATTGTTTAGTTTTTTGATATCATCTTTTAATCCAGGGATTCCAGTATTGTTGCGGAATCTGGAGCATCCGCGCAATATGAATTTTATATCCTTCCTTCCAAGAGGGAACATGTAAACATTAGATGGAGGTAAAATTTCGGGAACATGAATCATGAGGGAATGGGTTGGGTTTTCCATGTTCTATTTGAGTCAACTACCTAGATATACTCTTTTAACTATGGTTCATATTATTTTATTATATGAATCCTCCACAAATATAGACATCCATGATTCCTCTACAGGATCCCAGGGGTGATCCTTATTGTGACATGACTTCAACACTGGGAAAATAACATGAGATATATCCTTCGTGTTGGTTTCCCACTATAACACTTCCCATTGAGCCCTAACTAGCACTAGAAGTACCAATTGAGGATGCAATTAGGTTGAGTGTGTTGATAATGTTTGAGAGACATCAAACTCTTATGATTCGGGTTGAGCTATACCCCTAGGTGGCTGAGCACAATATAGTGTAAGTCACTCAAACTGTTTTCCCAGTGAGATGCCTACTGACTGGATATTAGTCCTCACAGTGATTCTTCTACCATACTCAATGAGGCTATATTAGAGATAGGTGACTCTATCAAACAATACATAACCTCTTTCTGGCACAATTGTTTTGCGTCTTTTTAGTGTGGATTTCTATCCATCCACATTGAAATTGTACTCATACATGGGATTATTAATCTACCATTGGGAAGTATAGCCATGAAATAGTACATAGCGAGGTTTAATGGCCTCTTTCATTACTCCTTGGATATAGTACATGGTTAGTTCTTTGTAGCTCCGCCCTTTGATAAGGTCTTACATTAAGAAATTAGTTATTTAGTGGTATCCCATATCATTCCCACCCATGATGTGATGAATGAGGGAGCCATTTGATGGAGATATATTTGGAAGAGAAAACACTAATAGTGGGAGATTTTAGTGGGACTTTTTATCTTAGACCTCAGTAGAAAGATCCTGATATAAGTCTCAATGATCCAAATGAGAAAAACTCTTTATAAGGCAATCCTAAAACATATGATCAGTTTTATAAGGCTCTCTCAGTGGCTTAAATCAATTTATATACAAGTGGTGTTTCTCATACGTTGTTTGGTTCCATCTGGATCAGTATTTTTTGTCCTATTGTATAACTGATCATGAGACGTTCGAGGGACCTTTATGGAAGAGACAAAGGTAGTAGCATGGTGGTATAAAAGGAAAAGGATGTGGTAGATGGGTTGACAAGTATAAGGAGGTGGTCATAGGTTCAACCTATTACCACCACCACCTCTAGAGGGTGCACACAAATCTTAGGGAGCAAGTGGACATAGATAACCCCAGCTGCAAGCCTTGGAGGCATATTACCCTGAGTCTCCTAGGATGATACGAGGTACAATCTATGACTATTATAAATTATTTGAATTATTTATAGATATGAATTCTAATCATCACATCCATTCCATATCTCTATTTCAAGACTTAAAGATTCCAGTTGACCTATTATTTCGACCATTGTGGTTCAAGACACTGTTGAGTCAATAAGGTTTTCCTTATGACTTTTCCATTCCTTCTTGTTTTGAAAATAACAAACACCTTATCTTTAAGGAAAAATGATTTCTTAAGGAAAATCGCTTTTATAAGGAAAAATGCTTTCTTAAAGAAAAATTGCTTTTATAAGGAAAATTGCTTTCTTAAGGAAAATCGCTTTTATAAGAAAAATTATCCTTATCATATTTTCATTCATATTTTTCTTAAGTATGAGTTTCAGATTCATTTTCTCGGAATCATTAAAACTTAGATATAAAGCATTCTGTTTAGTATTCAGATTCTGGACAAGAACTATAAGGAAGTTTCATTCCGAATTCCGGATATGAATTCTGACTAAGTTCTATTCCAGATTCAAGATACGAATTCTGAAGAAGAATTCTCATTACGAATTCTAATGAAGAAATCCCATTCCGAATTCTCATTACGAATTCTGAAGAAGAATTCTCATTACGAATTCTAATGAAGAAATCTCATTCCGAATTCTCATTACGAATTCTGATAAAGAATTCTCATTACGAATTCTAATGAAGAAATCCCATTCCGAATTCTCATTACGAATTCTGAATAAGAATTCTCATTACGAATTCTAATGAAGAAATCTCATTCTGAATTCTCATTACGAATTCTGATAAAGAATTCTCATTACGAATTCTGATGACAAATTCTCATTACGAATTCTGTTGACGAATTCTCATTACGAATTCTGATGACGAATTCTCATTACGAATTCTAATGATGAATTCTCATTACGATTTCTGATGACGAATTCCTATTCCGAATTCCTACTCCGAATTCTCATTCCGAATTCTCCTATTAAACAGAATCTGATTATCATTGTTTTATACACTCTGAATTTATTCACTCCGAACCTTCACTCCGAAGTTTCTATTCCGAACCTTTATGTTAGAGTTTAAAACGATGTCGTACTTTCTGTTACACTTGTTTTGTTATAAAACGATGTCGTCCATTTTGTTATAAACTAACCGTTGTCTAAGTGACACGTGTACAGGTCCCTCCGAACTTTAAAGAAAATATGACCGTTGGAAAGGAGCCGACCTTACCTATAAATAGGAGCTCATTTGAAAGAGCTCGCTGTTGATGTATATGCCGATTGTTGATAAAGTGCTTACATGCTGTTGAAGTGATTTCTAGAGAGAGAGTCTCTTATTAACTCTCAAAGCTTCGTGCGACTCCGAATGTTGGTGATTACATTCGAGGGCTTCCTGGGATTGGAAGACAGAGGTGCCGACTACCTTAAAGATCGAGGGCTTTCTTGCTGAGAAAGACAGAGGTTGCCAACTACCTTGAAGTTGAGGGCTTGCGGGGATAGAAAGACAGAGACACCGATCTTCGTATCGAGGGCTTACCCTGGTGTGGGTAAGACAGACTTGCTTGAAAGTATAAATCAAGGGACCTTTATCCAAGGTTGTTGGATACCCTTCTATTTGGGTTAAAAGACTATTATCTTGTTACTAGTAGTTTTACTACTTGTCTTTATTCCGCTGCAATTTGTATCTTAAGGAAAGTATAACTTTCTTATACTTCCTTACTTACTCTGATTAGTTTAGATTCTATACGCTTTAAGGTAGAATCTTATATTGTAACTTTTGTTAAGTTTCAATTTCCGGAACCATATTTCCGGAATCTGCTTTTGGAATCTCTTTCCAAGTTTAGTTCGGTGTTAGAGGTGTTGTGAATCTACTTAGTTTAACTTTGTTAAACTTAGTCCTTTCCTTTTCTTAAGGAAACTTTAGTTGTTCATAACTAACTTTAAAGGTTCCAAAGGAATTTTTAAAGTATACAATTCACCCCCCCTCTTGTATATTGAGCATCTCATATTATATTTCGATCCTACAATTGGTATCAGAGGTTGGAAACCTCTTACTCTATACCATTCTTACATTTGGTATCAGAGCCAAGGTTACTGAAATACTTGTACTCACATACAAGTTTTTTCTTGCTCACTTTTCCATTCCGAACTTTTCTCATTCCGAACTTTTTGATTACGAACTTTTGCTACTAACTAGTTTGTGTGCAAAGTTATTTTTAGTATGGCAGGAATTAATGTTGGTTCGATTGACAATCTGAATCCTACAAGGCCACCAATATTCGATGGTAATGACTATGAATACTGGAGAGATCGTATGAAGACTTTTGTTATCAATACTGGAGTAGACAACTTTGTGATGCTTACTGGTGATTATAAAATTCCTGACAAGGAAGTCAGAACCTTTACTAACCAGGAAAAGCAAGAATATCAACTCAATTATAAGGTACGCAATACTTTATTATGTTCAATGACTAGAAATATATATAGCCAAATTTCTTCATGTGAAGCAGCTAACTGTATATGGAAGAAGTTAGAGGTTACACACTTTGGGACTTCTAATGTGATTGAGACTAGGAGAGCTATGCTTAGAGCTGAATATCATGGCTTCAATTTTCCTTATGGAGAACCTATCTGTAAAGTTCAACAAAGATTTATGACAATTGTCAACAGTCTACAATCTATGGGAGAGAAAGGTTTAGATGATGAAGCTCTTGTGGACAAGATAATTGACATTATGCCCAATGAGTGGGAATCCAAGAGAACAGCTATAGATGAGAACAGGAAGGTCACTCAAATTACTCTTGATGAATTATTTGGAACTCTTCTACAACATGAGACCAGAATGAAGAGAGATGCTGATAACATCAAGAAGAAGAATGGAAATGGTACTGTTGCTTTTACTACAACTTCGAATCAGATGAAAGCTAAGACTCCTGAGAGAGTAACCAGATCCAAATCGAAGAAAGTCATTTTCCAATCCAAATCTAGTGAGAGTGAAGTTTCAGAAAATGAATTAGCCAATCTTGCTCGAAGTATGAACAAGATAGCTGGGCAAAGAAACTTTCAATCCAAGTATAAGAAGAAGGACAGGAAAGATAAGAAAGATGGAGAAGTAACTTGTTATGAATGTAAAAGAGATGGACATATTAGACCTGATTGCCCTATGCTCAGAAAGAAAGAAAGGAAGGAAAGACATTCAGAAAAGAACAGGAAGAAGTATTACAAAGCTAAAGCTAAGAAAGTTCTGAAAGCTAATGACACCTGGAGTGCCAGTGGTGGTGACTCTTCAGATGAATCTTCTGAATATGAATCTTCAGGACAGAAAAATCATGGTCTTATAGCCAGATTACCTTTTGATAATCATTGTCTCATGGCTAAGGTACGAAATGCTGAATCATTGACCAATGTTTCTTTAAATCCTAATGATAGTAAGTATTATAACTCTTCTGATGAAGAATCATCTTCTGATGAGGAAAATACTTTACCTACTTATGAAGAAGTCTCTAGGTTTGCTGAACTTCTTGAGATTGAGAATTCCAAACTCAACAAGAAACTTGATAAGGCAAATTCTAGGAATTCTATTCTTACTAAAGAGATATCAGATCTTTCTAAAGATCTTGATAAGAAAAATGCTGATTTTGAAAGTATTTCAAAAAATCTTGAGGAAGTAAGTTCTGAGAAGAATAAACTTTCTAAAGAATTAGAAAAAGTAATTTCTAATAAAAATGTTTTCGAGCCTAACTCTAGTTCAAAAACTAATGATTTTGAGGATAAAAACTTGGTTGTAAAACTCAAGTCCAAAATTTTTTCCTTAAAGAAGTGTTTATCAAACTTTACCCATGGTAAGGAAAATTTTGATAAGATGTATTCTCAAATACGACCTTTAAGAAATAAATCCGGATTTGGTTATACCCATGCAAAACCAGTTTTCAGTAACAATTATTTTGTTCCTCAAAGTGCCCCATTTTGCACTAAATGTCAATGTGGTGGTCACTGGGCAAGAAGTTGTTCCTTAAACAAAACCCAATCCTTAGGTTTTCATAAAGCTTACTTTTCTAAGAAAATGTGGATACCTAAAATTTTATTGTCTGGAAATCTCGGATCCAAACAAGTTTGGATTCCGAAAATCTAACTTTGTTCTTAATTTCAGGAAAATAAAGAAAATACCAGCAACAATATTTGGTACATGGATAGTGGATGTTCCCGGCACATGACTGGTAACAGAAGTTTTTTTGAAAAGATTATCAAAACGAAAGGAGGAAAGGTAACTTTCGGAGACAATGCTAAGGGAGAGATTGTTGGTATTGGTAATATTGTTCTTTTAGGTAAAACTTTGATTTCAAATGTTCTTTTTGTTAAAGGTCTTAAGCACAATCTCATTAGCATAAGTCAGTTATGTGATGAACGTTACCTTGTGAATTTTAGGAATGATAAATGCTTAGTTCACAATTCCAAGGAAGAATTTATTCTCTCAGCCAATAGGCAAGAGAATGTTTACACCTTAAACTTAGAAGACCTAAGAAGCCAAGATTTACCTTGCCTAAGTGCAATGGAAGATCATTCTTGGTTATGGCATAGAAGATTAGGACACTGTAATCTTAGGAACCTATGTAAACTCTCTAAGAAGAAACTTGTTAAGGATCTACCGGAGCTTAGATTTGATTCTTCTAAAGTTTGTGATCCTTGTCAATATGGCAAGCAACATAAATCTAGTTTTAAGTCAATCGGTGAAGTCTCAACAACCGATGCATTACAGTTAGTGCACATGGATCTTTTTGGTCCAACACAAACTGGAAGCATTGGAGGCAAATACTATGTGTTTGTTCTTGTTGATGATTACACTAGATTTACATGGGTCTATTTTCTAGCAAGGAAATATGAAGCTTTTTCTTATTTCAAAAGTTTTAGAGCCCAAGTTAAAAATGAGAAAAACCTTCCATTGAAAACTATTCATAGTGATCATGGAGGAGAATTTCAAAATTCTGATTTTGAAACTTTTTGTAGTAAGAAAGGTATTACTCACAACTTTTCAGCACCTAGAACTCCTCAACAGAATGGTGTAGTTGAAAGAAGAAATAGAATTCTTCAAGAGATAACTAGAACCATGTTGAGTGAATATTCTATTGCTAGACATTTCTGGGCTGAAGCTGTAAGTACTGCTTGTTATACTATAAATCGAGTTTTGATTAGACCTTTTCTTAATAAAACTCCTTATGAGTTATGGAATGGTAGAAAACCAAGACTTTCCTACTTCAAGGTTTTTGGTTGCAAAGTATTCATTTTGAATACTAAAGATAACTTACATAAATTCACACCAAAGTCTGATGAAGGGATTTTCTTAGGTTATTCCACAACCTCTAAAGCTTATAGAGTTTTTAATAAAAATACTTGTACTGTTGAGGAAACAGTACATGTAAAATTTGATGAATCAGACCCTTTTGTTTTTAAAACCTCACAACCTACATCCTCGGATGTGTTTTCAAAAACTGATTATCAACCGTTGATAGAAGAACCTTCTGATAAGGAAATTGTTCTAGAAGATACTTCTGAAACATTTACCCCAGAAGACTTTCTACCTTATGTTGATGAACAGGTTTTACAAAACCCAAATCAGGTGTTTCTTAAGAATCATCCCAGTGATAGTATCATTGGTGATGTAAATCAACCTGTAAGGACTAGAAGTTCCTTAAGAAATGAAGTAGAACATCTAGCATTTCTTTCCCAATTAGAGCCTAAAAGCACTGATGAAGCTTTAGGAGATGATGATTGGATCAAAGCAATGCAAGATGAACTAAATGAATTTGAAAGGAATAAAGTCTGGACCTTGGTTGAAAGACCTAAGGAAACTTCTGTTATTGGAGTAAAATGGGTTTTCAGGAATAAATGTAATGAAAATGGAGTCATTGTTAGAAATAAAGCTAGACTTGTTGCTAAAGGCTATAATCAGCAAGAAGGAATAGACTATGAAGAAACCTATGCTCCAGTAGCTAGACTTGAATCTATCCGCATTTTACTTGCCTTTGCAGCATTCTTTAATTTCAAACTTTTCCAAATGGATGTGAAATGTGCTTTTCTTAACGGTTATGTTCAATAGGAAGTTTTTGTTGAACAACCTCCTGGCTTTGAAGATACAAAACATCCAGATCATGTTTTTAGACTTACCAAAGCTTTGTATGGCCTTAAACAAGCCCCACGAGCATGGTATGATAGACTTACTGGATTTTTGCTTCAAAATAACTATGTTAAGGGAAATGCAGATCCAACCCTTTTTATAAAGAAAGATAAGAAAAATGTTTTGATTGTTCAAATTTATGTTGATGACATTATATTTGGTTCAACTCAGTAATCTTTGACTGAGTCTTTTGCTAGTCTAATGAAATCTGAGTTTGAAATGAGTATGATGGGTGAGTTAACATTTTTCCTTGGTTTTCAAATTTCTCAAAAACCAGAAGGAACCTACATATCCCAACATAAGTATATTAAAGATCTTCTTAAAAAGTATGGTTATGACAACACTAAGAGTATAAGTACTCCCATTGGTACCTCAAACTCTTTAGATCTTGATGAAGCTGGGAAACCAGTAGATCAAACATCTTTTAGAGGTATGATTGGAAGTTTACTTTACTTAACAGCTAGTCGACCAGACATAATGTTTTCTGTATGCTTATGTGCAAGATATCAATCCAATCCTAAGGAATCTCACTTAAAGGCAGTAAAAAGAATTTTTCGCTACCTTAAGGGAACCATGGATCTAGGATTATTTTATACTTCTGGAAATGATTTTGTTCTAAAAAGCTTTTCTGATGCTGACTTTGGTGGATGTAGAATGGATAGGAAAAGTACATCCGGAACTTGTCATTTCTTAGGAGATTCATTAGTTTCTTGGTCATGCAAGAAGCAACATTCTGTTGCACTCTCCACTGCTGAATCTGAATATGTAGCAGCTGGAAGTTGTTGTGCACAAGTGTTGTGGATGCAACACACACTCACAGACTATGGCTTGAGTTTTACTAAAACTCAAATTTTGTGTGATAACACAAGTGCCATTGCCCTAAGTAAAAACCCTGCACATCACTCTCGTGCAAAACACATAGATATTAGGCATCACTTTCTTAGGGATCACACACTCAAAGGAGATATTATTCTTCAGTTTATCGGAACGCAAGATCAACTTGCTGACATTTTCACAAAATCCTTGCCTTCTGATAGATTTGAATATATTAAACAAAAGTTAGGAATGATAACCGTAAGGTAATCTTCCTTAATTAACTTTCTGTTGAAAAAGTCTCCTTACAGTAATAAACTCCTTTTCATAGGGGGAGTACATTTGATTGTTTATTTAACAAAGTTTTTCAAAATTTGTTTTCAAACTTTTCGGAAAGAAAATTTCCGGAATGGAATTTCCGGAACAACAATTTTCCAGAAAGGATATTTTCGCACAGAATACTTCTGGAATGGAAGTATTTGTATTGAAAATTTCCGGAATGGAAAACTTTCGTACTGGTATTTTCATAACGGAACTTTCGTACTGAATCTTCCATAACAAGTTTTCGTATTTACTTTTTCGTATTGAGTTTTTCGTATTGACTTTTCGTATTTACTTTTTCGTATTGAGCTTTTTGTAGTCATCTTTATATTACCCATTACGAATAACTTTCCTAAGCTAATCCGAAAGGTATGATTTCCTTACTGAAGTTTTCGTAATCATATTTTACTTGCTGGCAATTTCTTATAGTTTGTTTTTGGTTTTTGGATTTCTTAATTCTTTACTTTAATAAAACCTCAAAAAGATCGAATTCAAGCTTTCAACCGTTAGATCTGATCTCAGATCGTTCTAAACCGTTAGATCAACCGAGGAAGTTGAACCGTCATTCCATTGCCTATATAAAGGGGACCCTATTTTCTCGTCCCACATCGATTTCAAGCTTTTGCGTGCTGAAGCTCTGACTCTCCGATTTAAGGTCGTTCCGAACCACAGTTTTCTCAGTTCCGAACTTCAGTCTTCTCTGTTCCGAATATCTCAGAGGACTTCTAATCCGAATGTCTGCAGAGTTAGCTTCTCAAGAAATGTCTTCAACCAAGCCCATTTCTCAGTGGTTAGTCTACAGAGAGAGGTTAGTTCATCCGAATTTCTTCAGCAACTACGATTCTATTATTTCAAAGAATATCAAGCTGAATGGCTGGGAAGGTGTTGCGGTATCAAAAACCGGCAACCAAGATGAAGTCTACTCTGACTTGCTTGTCGAGTTTTATGAGTCGGTTGCTTTCTTCGAGGAAGATAGTAGAGAAAAATTTTCTTTCAAATCGTATGGCAAGACATATAAGCTTTCTTACACCAAGGCTACAAGCTTGGTAGGGCTGAGTTATGAAGGGGAAGCTGAGTTTATTTCCCACGTATTTCCAGACTCTTTGGGTAGCTTCAACAAGGAAAAGGCATTAGAAATTCTCGGATTGGATGATGACAAGGCTCCGAAAATAGCAAGTCTTTCTACAAACTTCCGGATTCTGGAGTTATGGGTACAAGGGCTTATCGTACCGAGAAAAGGAGACAAGGACAGCTTGAAGAAAAGTGAGATATATATCTTAGATTTCCTGATAAATCTAAGGAAGTTCAACCTGATGAAGCATATTCTTCTTAACATTGAAAATTTGAAGAAGGGGAATCTGAGAGCTCAGATCGTGATGTACCCGGCAATATTGTCAAAGCTCATAGTTCGGTGCCTAGAATCCTTCAAGGTGGCTTGCAGTTCTAAGCCGAAAGTTTGTAAGATCATGTTGCTCAGTGATGCCACTCTTAAGAGAATGAATATTTCTTTTGACAAGAAGTCTGGGAAGTTCATTGATCTATCTCCTCAAGCAGAAGTGACTCCGAAAGTGGCTGATCCGGAATCATCCAAGCTGGTAAGGAAGAGGAAGCTGAAAGAAGTGGTAGTCGAAGCTGAGGAACCTAAGTCTAAGGAAGTCCACTTCGCACCTCCTAAGTCTAAGAAGAAGAAAACCTATACTGATGAGGTTGCAGCAAAGTGGGGAGCTGATAAAGAGAAGAGGAAGGAAGGAGATCCGCAGTTCGGATTGGATCCTGCAGAGGCTAAAGCTCTGAAAGAAAAGGCTGCTGATGAGCTCGAGAAACAAGCAAAGGAAAAGAAACTGAAGAAGAAAATGTCTGAGGCTGAGGTAGCTCAGGCCTTGTTAAAGTTCAACGAAATGGTTTCAGCAACCATTCCCGTTCCGAGATCTTTCTCTCTAGAATCTCTACCTGAGACTCCAGGAAGAAATCTTGTTACTCCGGAAGAGGCTATCGCTACTGAGGAAGTAGAGCAAGTGGAAGAAGTTGAAGAAGCTGCTGAAGGAAGTGGTGAGACAGGAGATGTGCTCAAACAAGTAGATGAATATAAAGGAACTCCTTCGGAACACTTGTCGCTCCGAACATCTGAAGCTCAATCTTCAAAGCTTGTCACTCCGAATATGGAAGAAGAGAAAGGCGAAGAAGAAGTTTCTTGTCTGAGAGAAGAAGAACATCTTTTACTTGATGCTGCTCAGAAGGAAAATGTAGAAGTTGCTGATGAGGAAGATTTGGTTGTTCAAGTGTCTGATAGCGAGAAGAAATCTCCGGCACAGGTTTCTATTCCGGAAAAAGATAAGGGGAAACAAATTCTTGCTGATACCCCGAGTTCAGAAAAGAGTATGAGGAAGGAAGCTAGTAGTTCTTCGAAGAGAAAGTTGGAGCTTATTGAGGAAGAAAATTCTCCTAGCAAGATTTCATATTCGGAGTCATCATCGTTGGGGCACGATTTTGTTGTTCAATCCTTGAAGAAGTTGGTGGGATCCATTCCAACATTCTCCAGTATTGACTCTAGATGCCAGATGCTTCAACATGCGCTGAATCAGAAAACCGACTCCATATCCATGGTAATGGATAAGTGTGTAGAGATTGAAGCTCAGTTCAAAACTTTCTTCGTTGGTTACGAAGCACATAAAAGATCTTGCAAGAGGATGAAAAGCTGGTCGAAGAAGAATGTGGAAGAGATGAGGTTGCTGGATGAGTTTCAAGAAAATGTTAAGGATGCATTTCAAACCGAGGACAAGAAGTTTCATGAGATGACTGCTTCATTCGATGAGAAATTGACAGAAGAAAAGAACATTCGGATTCAGGAAGTGAGAGATCTGAATGGAAAGCTCAACTCCGTTAATCAGAGTTGGAAATTTGAAAGGGATCATCGGATCAATTTTCTAGAAAGAATAAAGGCTCAGGAAGAGAAGATGAAATCTCAGGAAGAAAAGTTGAAGGCTCAGGAAGAAGTAATTGAAGCCCAGTCAGCAAGAATAGTTGCCTTAGAGAAGCAAGCAGAGGAAGATCATAAGGACCTCAAGAAGATCAAGACAATTCTTAAGGGGCTCATGTCGAAGGAGAAAGATCCGAAATGACCAATCCGATCTTTTTGTTGTAATCTGTTTTTGTTGCTGACATTTCAAATATAATGAGAATTGTGCTTGTTGATTCTATTGTTGTCATTACTAATCTTTCAGGTACTTTGTTATTTTTTTCCATTCCCTCCAATTCTTTTTGAAAATCACAAAGGGGGAGAAGGAAAAGATCCTTAAGAAAAAGAGGAAATCTAATAAGTGCTTATCAAAGGGGGAGAAAGAAAAATACCCAAGGAAATAGAACTCTAATAAGAGTTTGTTTAAGGGGGAGTTTTTCTTAAAGAAACATCACTCCGGAAATATGAATACGATCCTTAGAGATTCAAAGCCTAAGGGGGAGTTAGTCGTATTCATCTATATTTTTTAAACCAAGGGAGATAAGCTTTAATGTGTTTCTTTCTTAGAATAGCTTTTTCGTAAGGATATTTGTGCTTTCCAAAAAGGGGGAGATTGTTGAGTCAATAAGGTTTTCCTTATGAATTTTCCATTCCTTCTTGTTTTGAAAATCACAAACACCTTATCTTTAAGGAAAAATGATTTCTTAAGGAAAATCTCTTTTATAAGGAAAAATGCTTTCTTAAGGAAAATTGCTTTTATAAGGAAAATTTCTTTCTTAAGGAAAATCGCTTTTATAAGAAAAATTATCCTTATCATATTTTCATTCATATTTTTCTTAAGTATGAGTTTCGGATTCATTTTCTCGGAATCATTAAAACTTAGATATAAAGCATTCTGTTTAGTATTCAGATTCTGGACAAGAACTATAAGGAAGTTTCATTCCGAATTCCGGATATGAATTCTGACTAAGTTCTATTCCAGATTCAAGATACGAATTCTGAAGAAGAATTCTCATTACGAATTCTAATGAAGAAATCCCATTCCGAATTCTCATTACGAATTCTGAAGAAGAATTCTCATTACGAATTCTAATGAAGAAATCTCATTCCGAATTCTCATTACGAATTCTGATAAAGAATTCTCATTACGAATTCTAATGAAGAAATCCCATTCCGAATTCTCATTACGAATTCTGAAGAAGAATTCTCATTACGAATTCTAATGAAGAAATCTCATTCCGAATTCTCATTACGAATTCTGATAAAGAATTCTCATTACGAATTCTGATGACGAATTCTCATTACGAATTCTGTTGACGAATTCTCATTACGAATTCTGATGACGAATTCTCATTACGAATTCTAATGATGAATTCTCATTACGATTTCTGATGACGAATTCCTATTCCGAATTCCTACTCCGAATTCTCATTCCGAATTCTCCTATTAAACAGAATCTGATTATCATTGTTTTATACACTCTGAATTTATTCACTCCGAACCTTCACTCCGAAGTTTCTATTCCGAACCTTTATGTTAGAGTTTAAAACGATGTCGTACTTTCAGTTACACTTGTTTTGTTATAAAACGATGTCGTCCATTTTGTTATAAACTAACCGTTGTCTAAGTGAAACGTGTACAGGTCCCTCCGAACTTTAAGGAAAATATGACCGTTGGAAAGGAGCCGACCTTACCTATAAATAGGAGCTCATTTGAAAGAGCTCGCTGTTGATGTATATGCCGATTGTTGATAAAGTGCTTACATGCTGTTGAAGTGATTTCTAGAGAGAGAGTCTCTTATTAACTCTCAAAGCTTTGTGCGACTCCGAATGTTGGTGATTACATTCGAGGGCTTCCTGGGATAGGAAGACAGAGGTGCTGACTACCTTAAAGATCGAGGGCTTTCTTGCTGAGAAAGACAGAGGTTGCCAACTACCTTGAAGTTGAGGGCTTGCGGGGATAGCAAGACAGAGACACCGATCTTCGTATCGAGGGCTTACCCTGGTGTGGGTAAGACAGACTTGCTTGAAAGTATAAATCAAGGGACCTTTATCCAAGGTTGTTGGATACCCTTCTCTTTGGGTTAAAAGACTATTATCTTGTTACTAGTAGTTTTACTACTTGTCTTTATTCCGCTGCAATTTGTATCTTAAGGAAAGTATAACTTTCTTATACTTCCTTACTTACTCTGATTAGTTTAGATTCTATACGCTTTAAGGTAGAATCCTATATTGTAACTTTTGTTAAGTTTCAATTTCCGGAACCATATTTCCGGAATCTGCTTTTGGAATCTCTTTCCAAGTTTAGTTCGGTGTTAGAGGTGTTGTGAATCTACTTAGTTTAACTTTGTTAAACTTAGTCCTTTCCTTTTCTTAAGGAAACTTTAGTTGTTCATAACTAACTTTAAAGGTTCCAAAGGAATTTTTAAAGTATACAATTCACCCCCCCTCTTGTATATTGAGCATCTCATATTATATTTCGATCCTACAGACACCGATGGTCTATGATTTAGAAAATGTTTCACTTATGTCGAAAGTGCAACCCAGCACTTAAAGGTGAAATTTTTTTATGTAATATATTCATAGAATAACTGATATTTTATGATGTAATCATAGGTGTGGACTGGTTATCCATATTTTCTGACCAGGTTTAATATTTTAGATGAAGGATGTGGTGTGTCTGCAATGAAAGAATGTGGTTTTCCTTTGTGGGAGAAAAGGAATCCCAAGAGATGTAAGAATAAAATTTTCTTAGGATAGTGTAGATGATTACTCACTAGTTGGATAGGATGAGTCTTAGATAAGTACATGCATTATGCTATCAGTGTCCTGCAATGGTGGTGGAGTATGAGTACATCATTTGGATAGAGGCCCCAGGTTTTCCTCCCCACTGATAGTCTTAATTATGTATAAAATTGAATCCCAAGAGGTAACCTACATTTTTTTTAAGAATATCATATGGATCTTGTCGTGATTCAAGTGCTAAGGATATATTTGGAATACTTCCATGAGGATATATTTGTGAGACCCAGTGATTCCCTATGTATAGCCCCTATTTTGTTCACCAAGAAGGCATATGAGAGCATAAGGATACATGTGGACTAATGATTCATAGTACATGTGACCATAATTAATAATTATTCACTACCAATAATCATGAAACTAATTGTTTAATTGATAGGGGGGATGATTGTTCTCGAAGATTGAACTCAGATCAGGTTATCCCAAGCTATGAGATTGTGATCAGGATATATAGAAGATGGAATTCAGATGTCATTATAGTCACTATGAGTAATTTTTCATTCCGTTAGGCATAAAAACCCTTTTAGTGTCTATAGTACTCATGAACTAGTTCTTTTATCTTTTCATAGACCAGTTCAAGGTATTACTCATCTATGAAATCTTATTGTTTTCGAGTCTGAAGTAGAGAACACAAGAAACTTATTAAAGATCTTGGACACACTATGAGAGAACCCTATTTATGGGATTCCCTTGGAGTTTTATTTTTTATTTTAGAGGTCTATATCCTATGAAACATTATATAAGAGGCTAGAGTAGCAGAGGATCCAAAAATGGTGGAGGCAATTCCTTTATTAGAACCACCCAAGTGTTTTTCCAAGGTGAAATGTTTTATTAGGATATATGGTTTCTATTTGTGGTTTGTTATTAATTTATACATTGTGTAAGTAACCTTGAAAATTATGAACTGAAATTTGAATCCTTTTATTTGTCTGGAAATGTGCTAGTAGTGCTTTTTTGGTCTAGCGTAGAGGATGAACAGTGCTCCCATCTTAATATTGTTTGATTAGGTTAATGAGTACATAATATTCTATGATGCATTAGGGAAAATGAATGGTTTTGAATTTGTGTTTATGAAATTTTTTATTTATTGTAGTTAATTTAAGATATATCCACATGATTTGAACTACATGAACCACAATATTGATTTAGTAGTGTTGGTATTCACGTTGAATATGTGGTTACACTACCTCATGGGTGAGTAGTTTATCATTTACTCTAATTACAAGAGTCTCATATATACCATTACATAGATGGATATTAACATGGGACATAGATGATGACTAGAGTTCCTTCAAAACTATGAAATTGATATTTATTACACTCTAGTGATGGAAAACATGGTGGAAGACACTCTCAGTTTGAGATATTGTTCTTAGTTGTTGTATGAGGTGTCAGAATTGTTAGCCTCATTTTAGTTTTCCATTATAGACAAAGATGGTTCATTATATATTCAATATATGGTAGTTACTTCAATACAATTATAGCGTGTAATAGATTCTTAGTGTATAGATACCAATTGTGAGACCTTATGTACTTAGATATCCATTAGACATGATCTTGATTGATATTATAAAGGTGGGAAGCACACTATCCATTTTAGGGGATGTATAATGGTCCCTTTGACATTTTGGGAGGTGGTGGTGTGGTAATTTTTTACATTCCCTTTATAAGTATATATAGGTGTTATAATGATTTATTAGGGTGTCCGATGGTGGTTTTGGTGGTAGGAATAAAGAAGGTATTATATAGTTTGTATCTCAATGCCTCACTTGTCAACAAGTTAAAAGATGGGCACCAAGTTCCAATAGGTTTAACTCAACCACTTTAGGAGAGATTGTGAATGTGTGATGGGATATCCATGTACTTTGTTATGGTATTACCACATACATCTAGGGGACATGATTCCATTTTGGTGATCATAGATTGACTCACAAAGAAATCCCACTTTCTAGCCATTATAGATCATAGTTTATTAGAGGACTTGGGATGACACTGCATGTAGTTGATAGTTAGACTCTATGGATATCCCTCAATTATTGACTCTATATATCTTTCTTGTTTCACATATCAATTAATTAATGGAAGACATGGGTCTTTTTTGGATATAGTTTCATTTGATCATAATGTTTCACCCCAAAGCTGATGATATGACAGAGTGGACCATCCATGTCATGAAGGAAATTCTGTGAGCCTGAATGTTGGACATTGGCCATATTTGGAAAGATCACCTACCATTGGTGATATTTTCATACAAAAATACCTACCATTCCACCATTGGTATAGAACCATTTGATGATTTGTACGGGTGACCCTATAGGCCACCAATTTTCGAGACTGATTCAATGGAGTCTACAATCATGGGCCCAAATTTTGTTGAGATCAACTAAAAATATGGTTCATATTATCTAGTAGTTTATGTGGAATTTTTTTTTCATAAGTCTTATGAATACTGAGAATAGATACCCCAAAATATTGAGAAAAGAGACCGTGTTTTCTTTAGAGTCTCATCGCTATGCAGATTGATGATATTTTGAAGTGGACGAAAGTTATATATGATATTAATTGGTCACATGAAAATATTATTTAGTTTTGGTGAGGTGGAATACCTATTATATCATCCACTATAGTTAGATAGAGTACACGATATATTCCACGTGTTGCAGTAGAGGAGGTACGTGCATGACCTGTCACACATTATTGACCTGGGTGAGATGGACATATATGATAGGAATATTCTATTGATGAGTACCCAATAAGTATCAAGGATAATTAGGAGAGGATAATATAAAGGAATTAAATTCCCTATGTGTAAGTATTATGGTAGCATAAAAATTTTATAAAGAGAACATGGGAGTGGGAGACCCAAATGTGATCCTAGAAACCATACATTTTAGTATGTTTTTTTCTTTTTTGGAAAAAACCCCTATCGTGGAGAGAATATAATGAATCTGATTTTTTATGTATTCTTTATGGGTATTATATAAATTAATTTCAAGAAAATTTGTTAAGATGCAGTGTCACTCTGAGGCCTGATGCCCCTAGAATAAATGATTGAAATATATTAATTATATTAAATAGAAATTGAGTGTATTTGTCCTAAAAAATTGAATAAATCCCATTAGGAGGATCAGATCCGAAATATAATTACACCATTGAGTTCAGAATGTTGGTTTTACCCTAAGCGTGGCATAATATTTCTCATCATGGGATGTTTTTGAAAAAGTCATCCCAGGTGTAATTAAATGAAATAAATTATATAATTAATTTATTTGGTGTAGTTTTTAAGAAAATTATATTTCCCCTTTAAATTTATGGTTAAATAAAATCCTAATGGTTGGCCTCTCAAACCATAGAGATTTCAGAAAATGGATGAAGATATTCTTTTTTAGGACAATGAGCGATCAAGACAAGACCGTGGATCATCAGACAAACAGAGTTGGAGGATTACATATATGATAGAAAAATAATTTTTATTCCTCAATGATCAATACTAAATCTATATAATATGTTTTTTTTCATTTCCATATATTTTCACAATACCATATTAATGTGGATCAATTCCAAAAAAAAATTGATACTTGCTTCATTGATAGATTTAAATTGATGGAATTGTGATTTTTTCATCTTGATTATCTATTTCCATTTATTGTTTCAGTGATAAATATTAGAGGTCAAATGAACAATAGGTGAGGTTTGTTCTTCACTTGTATGGATTATGAAATTTCATCCCCCATTATTATCACTTACATCATAGGTATACTATTTTTTCCTCTAGTTCGACAAATACCATGTATTTGATCATTGCACAGTAGTTTATCGATAAAATGGATTGATAATTCTTGTGTGGTTCATGGTTGATGGTGTGGTTGATGAGTGAAGACATAAGTGGATGGTCGGGAGGGGAATAGAATGATTTATTACTCTCATTCTTCCTGGTTTTGATGAACGATGATGATTTTTTTCAGTGAATCATTATTCGAGCAGATTCAAACCAGAATCTTGATATCTAAAAACTAGAGGCCCGTAAAATCCCAGATCTATAGGTTCTGGTAAGAGTATGATCTCTAAAAAAGTGAAATACTCTTCTGAAGTAGTTATTGAAATTCCAAACAACATAGTGTGTAATTTGTAATTACACACCATGGGGAACCCCCTGGTTGCGACGCTAGGGTTCCATCCAAATTATAGTATCTAACATATTGTGACTTGATCACATGATATATGATGCCACCTGTGAGGCTATACATGTACTTTAGAGAGTACACTTACATATAAAAAAGTACACATCCATATGGCACATCTTGTACTTGAACGTGGACACATCATAGTATGCATGTATCGGTAAACTTAGACATACCGATACAAATAAACAACCACCATACACAGTCATATCCAAGCCACACGGTCATGATAATGTGTGTATCTACATGCTATGCAATCCTTATACACACCATGTATAGGGAGACATGCATTCCATGTGAGTCTCTTCCACTAGGGCATGCATTGGGAATACTAGACAAGCCGTGTACACCATGGTACAGGTTGTGTACCCCCTTAAAGAGTGTTTGTAACACTTTATTTTCATATTTTGGACTAGTATAGGTTAATTGTGTTCCCTTTGTTCATTCCCTTGAGGGTATAGTGCAACATTATATCCACAAAATAGGATTTTGATCCTCTCTAGGGGTCAAGACTTATATAGAGTTGTAGTGTCCCTCTGTGAGGCTATTGGGTTATCCCATATCATTATTTGCTCCCTATGTGGGGTTTGAGGAATCAACATGACTACCATAATATGGTTGTTGATCTTCCATATAATTGGTTGTATCATTAGGGATTGTGGAATTATTGATATATAATCCCCTATGTAGCGGGTAAATCTAGATTGGTTTTTTGGATTCCCCTCAAGGTTCTAGGGATGAAACTATATCTATGTATTAGGGTATTATTATACCAGTAATATTTCATGGTAGAGCATCAAATAGTTATAACACTCTATATATTATCCCCAATGAAGGCATGTCTTATATAGTGGATTCTCCCAGAACAAGAACTGCTTTGAGCGGAATCCTGATCCTGACTGTTGGTTTTGACCACATGATGTTGTGGTGTGTTTCCAGAGTATATCTAGTTATTTATAATATAAATAGTTCTTTATATCTAAAATTGAGCTAGATATACTTGGTTATTCTTGTTTAGTATTTTTGGGGTTTCCTACTAAGTATTGTATACTCAACCATTATTCATATTTTCCCACATATGTCGGGTCTTATGTAGATGATGACCCATTTTATGGTGTACTGGGAAGATAGGGAGTAGGTAGAACATAGCTAGTGCTTGAGAGACTAGAGTGGTTATTGAAAGGCTTACTTTGACATAGTCCTTATCATTTAAGTGTTTTGGACTATTTATAGATTTTTGTTTGAGTTTATAATTGGACTATTTTTCATCATTTAGTACGTTAATATCCAACTCATTTGTGGGATCATATATGTATGAATGCATTGTTTCATTTGTTTTACATTTAAATATTGTGTGGGCTAAGATATTTGTGTGTATGTGTGTACAGGTATATTAGTCTAATGCCTACCATTTGTGGGATGTGCTTACTTGACACTGGTCACCAGCCCTGGGCCTATTGGAGGCGATCTTGGGGTGGTCATGGCTCGGACCTTAATGGGTTGGTTAGTGGCATTGATTTTTAGTACAATAGATAAAGTCCCCATTAAAAAATTTATTTCTTTTTCCACCATTTCCTCTCACAAGTGGATATAGTGATACATTGAATGTGTATATATTATATTTATTACATATTTATACCTATGTAATTATAATAAAACATTTTACTTTATACCTATTTACTTGTTTTAAAATGATAATGTCACTTGTCCATATGTTTGGACTACCACTTCCATGATGCGACCTCATTCATTTTTAATTTTTATTACATTGAATACAATAAGGATTGATTTTAAGAATATATATTATGTATATGATATAATAATTAATTCGTAATTTTGAATTATTATTTACCTTTCTATCGTTTTATCTTTCAAAAAATGAAAACAATATTCATACAGACGTACAACCAATTGTCTCTATCAATGGTTTAATTATTATTTATAAAAAATTTAAGGATGAATCCATATACGTACAAAATGGATATATATAATATATATATATATAATGATTAAATTTATTGATTTTATAGATCCATTATCAATGTGGAAGGACGAAATCTTCCAAACCAAAACATACATGAAAAACAATGCAATAATTACCCAGAAGTGTGATTTAAACAAATAATTGATTATAAATTGTTGAGAAAATAATATTATTAAATAATATACAAATTGATATATATTATAATGGGTTTATAATATTTTTATAATAAATCCATATTGGCTATAAATATTTTGAAACTTATAAAAATCAATTTGGACATGAGGTAAGATATTTCCATCTCAGTTTTATTTATGGGAGACACATTCCATATTCATCACTTGTTTCTATTATATAGTTTATATACTAACCATAAAATTTTATTATAAAAATTATTATAAATATTATGTGTATATTCATATACTTATAAAGTTATTTATTTCATGGGTATTATGATTCAAGGGTAAGAGAAGTGTTATTAGATTTATATAAGAATCTAATTTTTTATCATTATATTTTTATGATTCTGATGATGAAATATATTTATCAACCCCCTAAAAATATAGATAATTTTAATATACAGTTTTTATTTTGTGGAATAATTTTTTTCCATTCATTATTATGTATTTATTAACTAATAGTATAAAGAAATATATTTTATGAAAATTCAATTTTTTCTCTCTTCGATCAAAAACTTATTCTTCCAAATGTATATGTTTTAAAAAAAATTAAATATTTTTTTTCAATACTCTCTAATTAATTTTAATTTCATTTTTAATCCTATTTAAAAATTTTAAGAAGACATTAAAAAATAATATTCCTATCATTTTTTGAATGAGTTAATTTTTTAATTTTAACAAAAATGTTAAAGAAATCATTAATTTAGTACACAAAAAAATTAATGTCATCATAAGTAATTAATGTCTTGAATATTCTCATATATATTTCCATGTTTATTTTAAATCAAAAAATATCCCATTTTATCTCTTAAATATTAAAATTTTAAAGAATTTATTTAAAAATTAATGGATATTTTTATAAATACTATTTTTAATGATATTTTTATGATTTTTAAACATCAATGGTAACATCCCTCGATGTTTCATATATTTCACAATGTATATGATCCATTGATTCCATACATAATATTTTTCTATATATTCATGGTTGTTATGATGAGTTTTTTATGAAAAACATTTATTTTATGTGGGTTATTCTATGATTAATTGATCAAATGAATTTGAAAACCATTTTTCATTACATAGGTTATGATATTATGATATGATTAATGTTTAGGGATATTATTTTATAGAAATTTATAGATATAATTATGTGATGATTTGGGACTAGAAAATGTATATCCCTTTCAATATGGTTTTTAGATTCTTATATCCAATTGGATAATTATTGGAAATAAGAAAATTTCTTTTCAAAACTATGGTAAACATGCTGATGTTTTTGATATATTATGGGAACACTACTAGAAATTATGGTTTTCCCAACAGTTTTATACCAACGGTTCTATTGAACCGTTGGTATAAGTGATTTTTTCCAACAGTTTGATGAAACTGTTGGGAAAGATTGGAAGAAAATTAGTTTTCCCAATGGTTTCATCAAACCGTTGGGGAAGATGGGGAAGAAATCAGTTTTACCAAGGGTTTAATGAAACCCTTGATAAGACTCTATCTTTCCCAACGGTTTTTACAAACCGTTGGGAAAGATTTCCCCCAAATACACACCAGCCGAACCCCCACCCTGCCCGATTGAAAATTGCAGACAGAACTGAGCTCATGAATTCTTCTCGGCCGCAACACTCTTTCCACCCAAGATCTATCTTTAATCAAAAAAAAAATCTTATTTCACATTTCAAATTAGTAAGTTTTACCTTAGTTTTAGCATTATTTCTCTATTTTTTTGGTGTTTGATGTTTTGATTTAGGGTAAATTAGGGTTTCTATCTATGAAACCCTTGATTTGTTTTATGTTTTTTTGTTCTAAACATAAAACATGGTAAAGGGTTTGTTTAGTGGGGTGATATGGTACTTTTGGTGGAATTTATTTTAGTTGAAAATTGTATTTTGATCGGGATGAATTTATGTTTCAATTTGAGGTGGGGTAGGGTGTGTAGATGGGGTGAGGGAGGATGTCGAGGGCTATCCAAGTGGGGTGGGGGAGGGGATGTCTAGGAAGGGTGGGGATAGGGCTGGGTTATCCAAATGGGGTGGGGGTAGGGGAGGGGCTGTCTAGGTAGGGTGGGGAGGGGCTGTCTAGGTTGGGTGGGGGAGGGGACTGGGTTGTCCAAATGGAGTGGGGGTAGGGCTGTTTGTGGTGGAGGAGGGGCTGCCTAGGTAGGGTGGGGGAGGGGGCTGTCTAGGTAGGTTGGGGGATTGGGCTGTCTAGGTAGGGTGGGGGAGGGGATGGGTTGTCCAAATGGGGTGAGGGTAGGGCTGTTTGCGGTGGGGGAGGGGCTGTCTAGTTAGGGTGGGGGAGGGGGCTCTTTAGGTAGGGTGGGGGAGGGGGCTGGGTTGTCGAAATGGGGTGGGGGTAGGGCTATTTGGGGTGGGGGAGGGGATGTCTAGGTAGGGTGGGGGAGGGGGTTGTCTAGGTAGGGTGGGGGAGGGGTTGGGTTGTCCAAATGGGGTGAGGGTAGGGCTGTTTGGGGTAGGGGAGGGGATGTCTAAGAAGAGTGGGTTAGGGGGCTGGGTTGTCCAAATGGGGTGGGGGAGAGTTGTTTGGGGTGGGGGAGGGTGTGAAGGTTGGTTGGGGGAGGGTGTCCAGGCAGGGTTGTCTAAGTGGGGTGGGGAGGGTGTGTAGGTGGGGTGGGTGAGGGGTTGTCTAGGTAGGGTGGTGGGGGATGGGTGGTCCAAGTGGGGTGACGATAGGGCTGTCCAGGTGGGGTGCAGGGGGGGGTGGCTGGGTTATCCAAGTGGGTTATGGGGGGTAGGGGTGTCCAGGTATGGTGGGGGGGGGGGGTTGGGTTTTCCAAGTGGGGTGGGGGTAGGGCTATCCATGTGGGGTGGGGGTGTTGGGTTGTCCAAGTGGGGTGGGGGTAGGGCTTTCCAAGTGGGGTGGAAACCCTAAATTCAATTTTTTAATTGGAGATTTGGTTTGTTTTATTGAGGATTAGGTGTATGAGGAATTTTCATTCCTATTATGGGTGTTTTTAATCAAAAGTTATGATGTTTGAAACATTTATGATGTTGTTTTCTCTATTTAATCTCATTTCCCCTAATTTAATATTAAATTCTATATCACATTTGGTTTCTGTTTTTTAATATCTAGTTAAGTTATTTGTGGTCGATGATTGTCTCATGTTAATTGCTTTCAATGGTTCGACATTGAAATTGTGAATTTAATGTGAATTTTCCAAATGGGGGTGCCTTGAGAATAATCCAAATATTTGTTAAAAATGATCAAAGGGATTTTATTATTTAAAATGGATTTCAAAATATATTTTCTATTAAAGTTCAATCCTATTGAATTTTTTATGACAAAATGACTTATATAAATTTTTATTACAGAATGGACAGAAGTTGGATGTATGAAACCGATCAGATCTCAAGCAATTTTCAAAACAATTTGGAGAGCTTTATAGATTTTTCATTTCACAATGCTTCAGATAGTGGTCGCATACACTTCCCATGTTTCAATTGTGTTGGTAGACCTTGGTTGAGCCGTGAAGAAGTCATCTACCACATAACCAAAATTTTTTTTCAAGAAAACTACTTTGTGTGGTATCACAATGGGGAGAAAATGAAATCTCAAATTGGTGATGATCGAAATGAAAGGACTGGAATGGAGAATTTGTTAGATGATCGGTTTCCGTTTATTCGTCATCATGAAAAAAGAAAGGATTTCAACTCAATAAGACTTCCATATGAGGACAGCTGATGCATCTAGTGAAAATGATGATATTTATAGTGTGAAAAAATTTAATGATGCTGCCACGACTCCAGTATATTGACAATGTGATAAAATGAAAAAGCTGGAATTTTTAATCTGATTCTTTCATGGGAAAACTATGTATGGAATTTCTAATACAACAATCGATTACATTCATACCCTCTTGAAGGATTTACTTACAGATGATGCTGATATTCCCTCAATCCACTATATGGCATGGAAGTTAGTTGAGGAACATGGATTTTCAAGATACAAAATTCATGCTTTCCCAAAAGATTGTTGTTTATTCTGGGAGGAAACCGCTGAACGAAATGATTGTATAAAATGCGGCACATCCCACTGGAAGTCAAAATCTGATGGAACACCATCCCGCATTCCACAAAAAGTAATGTGGAACTTTCCATTGATCCCAAGACTTTAGAATCTTTTTATGTCTGATGAAATATCAATAAAAATGAGATGGAATGATACCGAGAGAAAGAAGACTAATGATGTGTTGGTTCATCCTGCAGATGGATCTTCATGGCAGAGATTTGATGCTCGACATCCTGATTTTGCAGCTAACGTGCATAATGTGAGGCTTGGTCTTTTATGCGACAGTTTTAATCCATTTGGGCAGATTCATACTTCGCACAACACATGGCCAGTTTTTATACACATTTATAATCTTTCCCCATGGTTGTGTATGAAAAAAACATTCACTTTCATGAGTATACTCATATCTGGTCCTTCTGTTCCCAACATTGATATTGATGTATACATGCAACCTTTAATAAAAGAGTTGAAACTTTTTTGGGATGTGGGTGTGCGCACATACGATGCATGTTTGAAAGACATATTTCAGATGCGTGCTATGCTTTTGTGGATGATCAATGATTTTTCGGCTTATGCAATGATTTCTGGATGGAGCATGAAGAGAAAACTGTAATGTCCAGTTTGTATGAAGAATACATGATCCATAACACTGAAACATCACTGTAGTTTCAGTTTTATGGGACATCAACGATTCTTGCCAAAGGATCATCCATATAGAATGAATCATCAAATATTTGATAATACCATAGATACCGATGATCCACCTCAGCGTATTTCTGGAACTGACGTGCTTAATGAATTGAAAGATTTCAGTTTTTCATTCAGGAAGGGTCAAATGAAATCTGGAAAGAGAAAAAAAATTCCACTAAAACCTGTTACAATTGGAGGAAGAAGAGTATCTTTTTTGATTTTCTTTATTGGTCAACCAATTTGTTACGTCATTGCTTAGACATAATGCATATTGAAATGAATATATGCGAAATGTTGCTTTCGGTTATTCTAAATGTCAAGGGGAAGACAAAAGATGATTTACGATCTCGGCGTGACTTGGTGGATTGGGGCATCAGACCAGAATTGCATCCTATGCGTATCAGTTAAAATAAATGGAAACTTCCTTGTGCTTCTTATGTGATGACACCTACGAAAAAAAACAATTTCTGGAAGTATTAGATACTATTAGAGTTCCTAATGGCTATTCAAGAAACATATCTAAATGGGTCAACAGAAGAGAGTTGAAGCTAAAATCTTTGAACACTCATGATTATCACGTTCTACTGCATGAGTTTCTTCCAATAGAAATCTGTCATCTTTTGTCCAATAATGTAAGGGTGGCTGTTATTCGGTTGTACCATTTTTTGGAGATCTTTTTGCTAAGAAGTTTTCCAAGTCTTTCTTGAAAAAAATGTTGACAGATGCCCCATTAATTTTGTGTGAGTTGGAGAAAATATTTCCTCCATCATTTTTCACATGCATGTTGCATCTGACTGTCCATATTCCCACTGAAATACTTCTTGGAGAACCTATTTCTTTCCGTTGGATGTATCCAACTGAAAGAAATATGTTCACATTAAAGTATTATGTCCGAAACAGAAATCATCCCGAAGGTTCTATCATGAATGGTTACATGGATCAAGAATGTATGGATTTCTACTCGATGTATTTGTCTTATATTACTATAAGACTGAATAGAACAATGAGAAATGAAGAAGAACAGCATGAGAAAATTGAACCCAATTTTCCATCACTTCCTCAAACAGGAGGAATTCCTGGATCATATACATTGAAGACATTAATCCATGAAGAGTGGGAGATGGCACATCACACAGTTTTGTTCAACTGTGATTTGTTCGATTACTATATCAGGTAACTAAATTGATTATGTATATCTTACATATATATCTGTTAAACTATTAATATTTTCTATCTATAGGGAACATAAAACAATGATAAATAGGAAGCATCATTCTTTATCTTTGATAAAGAGAGAGACTTTGCAGAGCAAAGAGTTTTATTCTTAGTTAAAATTGAAGGTACAAAAAAATTAATGATTAAAATAATTATATCAATATTTAATTAAGTTTAATAGTCATTTATACTACAGGTATTGAGTTTGGCTACTGACTCTGTCTCTGAGGAAATAAGAGATTTGGCTTTTGGTCCTAATACCATGGTTCGTGACTTTAAATCAATTGTTATCAATGGGTACAAATTTATTATCACTGAATGAGAAAAGAACATGAGACCACAACATGATGGTGTTATGGTTACTACTACAATAGATTGTTATGCCAGTGCATCAGATAGTAGACCGCGATTTGAAAATGTGGTTTATTATGGAGTTGTTGAGAAAATAATAATATTGGATTATTACTCTCACAGACGAGTCACAATGATTAAATACCATTGGTTTGATTCGATGACGAGACATGACACATTTATTTATGATTGTGGATTTCGAGTAATTAATATGACTCACACTCTTGCTACCGAAGAAACATATGTGTTGGCATCAAAGGCTAAACAAGTTTTTTTATGTCAAAGTCCAACTTCGACCTAATTTGGTGTCATAGTTGAAGTAGTTCCAAGACATATTTTTGATGATGGTGATGATGGAATTGACATTGTCCCTAGTCCCATTGGAACCAATCCATTTATTTCTTTTGATGACTCAAATAGCTCAATTGTCACAATTGATTGTGAACCTGAAGTTGTGGTTGAAAATATATAAAATCATTCATCCATGTTCTCAATTATTTTGGTTTACCTCAAGTTGGGTTGTTAAGGTTGGTAATATTCAAATTGATTTAGTATTGTTCAAAAATATGTTTTTGTTGACTTGACCGTTATGTGAATTTTCAATGTTTATTGGTTGCAGTTTTATTTTAATTGCATTTTCTAATTTTGAGTTGAACTGTATTCAAACATAGTCAAACAATATTTCTAACTTGGTGAACATTACAACTTGTATGATTTATTAAATCCATTCAAGGTCTTCTAAAAAAATTGATAGTTGAATTGACCGTTATGTGAATTTTCAATGTTTATTGGTTACAGTTTTATTTGAATTGCATTTTCTAATTTGGAATTGAACTATATTCAAACATAGTCAAACAATATTTCTAACTTGGTGAACATTAAAAATTTTCTGATTTATTAAATCCATTCAAGTTCTTCTAAAACAATTGATAGATTAATTGACCATTATGTGAATTTTCAATGTTTATTGGTTGCAGTTTTATTTGAATTGTATTTTCTAATTTGGAATTGAACTGTATTCAATCATAGTCAAACAATATTTCTAACTTGGTGAACATTACAACTTGTATGATTTATTAAATCCATTCAATCTCTTATAAAACAATTGATAGCTAAATTACCAATGAATCCCCCTATTCCCTCATATATTTAGTTTTTTGGGTTACAAATTAGTTTTCGTTTTCTAACTAATTACATATTTGTTTTCAAAATGCAAGAAATGAAGACAATTGAAGAGAGACGGAGGAAAAAATTGGAGAACAACCGTCAAATGACGGAGTTGGGAATTCCATCATTAGTGCCTGTAGTGAGTACTTTATTTCAAATTGATATATTTAAAGAATATATAATGTCATGTGATTAATTTTTTTGTAAACATTTTTGTAGGATCCACCTATACTTCGATAGTTATTCGAAGAGGAGCCTAGTACTGGTCCTAGTACTCAGGCCGGTGGTACGAGGAGGGTTCATACCAGAAGTGGAGGAGCAGTTGCGCGTACCCAACTAGACCTTGCCCCTCCCACTGACATGTCATCCTTCTCACATTCTGATCCCAGTGTGTCGTTAGAGACAAATGAGATATTTAGGCCTCCCATGTTTTCACTACCTTCTGCATCTTCTGGCCCATCATTTTCACATCCCATAATGATTCCTACTCCTCAGTCAGCATCCGGTCAGACAGTAGTCCCATCTTCTTATCCTTGTACTTATATCTCTCTGAGCTTCTATATTTCATCGTCTTCGACTCCTGTTTTACCACAGGGTGTTCCATCAGTTTCTGTGGATCCAGCGGCACTCAGCGATCAAACCGGCACATGTATATTTATAGAACACTAACAAATATTTATGGAAATATTTATTTTCATTATAACAAGTTATGATAAAATATTTTTTTTTCATTCATGACAGATACACATACTAACAGGAGGCGTGGGCGGGGGCATACACCCATGTGTTCGGTGTGGAACCACCGCACACGGGTTATGGTGGATTATAATGAAGACAACCAAATGGTTGAGAAAACAGGGCAGCAATGTCGGAGTTTTTTGACGATGCTTTACAAATACTCTGACATCATTCCCGTCAGCCCGCTATCATGGAGACATTTTCCACATGAGGTCAAGAATAGATCTTGGGCAGAGATATGGGTAAAAAAATATGTTCTATTTAATGCCATGAATTATTTTTGTATTTATATGAATTAATATTTTGATTTCAGCTTAGATTTAATTTTCCCGATGGTGAGGGTGCACGATCGGAACGTCTAAAGGATTTAGGTGAGCTTTGGAGAGCCTACAAGCATGAGTTGTATATTGGTAGGGTTTCTAGATTTGGCACTGAGTTAGAGGCGGTACCAGTGGTGGATGATTGTCCTATAGAGCAGTATCGTCAGATGATTACTCATTTGACGAGTACTCAGTTTAAGGTATTAATAACATTTGAGGTATTTAAATAATAACTTTCATTTTTTTCATTAATACAATATGTTGTAATTTCAAATTTTATTTAGGAATCATCTGGAAAAAATAAAAAGAACATTGATGCAAAAAAATACCTCAAAAAACTGGGACGCACTATGATGCCTGATCATGAGAGGAAGCAGGTATGACAATTGTTTATAAGTTTTCTTTATGACTTACACATTCTTTTGTTTCTTAAATTATTTAATAGTTTTCTAATGTTTTCATATAAATTTAGTTTTCAATGTCATTGTAGAGGCAAATACAAAATATTGAAGGACGTGTGCCTCGAGCAAAACTGTTTTGCTCGAGTGGACGGAAAAAGGATGGAAGTGTCGTCAACGAAGCGACTCAGCAGCAGATTGTAAGTTTTAATCTGTTGAATTTATTTTTTAATATCTATTTTGTAACTTAATGATATATTTATATTTGTAAAGGGATGCTTTAGAGGACCTCGATGCCCAAGAACCAGACAATTTTGGGCCAACAGATCACGTACATCAGGTGTTGGGAGATGAACATTCTGGCAGAGTACGCTACCGACCTAGGATAGCCCCGATGAGGTATTGGCCCTCCTCAGGTACGAGCTGTAGTGCCACCGGGCTGCAGTAAGCTAGGGAATAGGAAAAACAGGCTGAGAAAAGGTCCATAGAGACGGCAGAACAGTCTGCTAGTGCAAACAGTGCGTTTATGAAATTTATTGAAGTTCTACGTCCTACACTTCCTGTAGAGGCCATCCCAGCTTTTGATGAGTATATGTCGTCGATACGTTTTATATACGGTGCACTGGGTGGCAGTTCTAGTGGTGGTCAGGATGTTGTCCAGCTTGACGATGATGATGGCGAGGAGTATGATGCAGAAGAGGAGGGAGAGGAGGAGGGAGAGGCGGGTGGAGAGGGCGAGGAGGAGGGAGAGGACGAGGAGGAGGGTGAGGGTGAGGAAGATGATGGGGACGAGGACGAGGGTGATGATGATGATAGTGATGATGGTGATGGTGATGTGGGACAAGTTGATCCATTACATTTTTTAATGATATTACTGAGATTTGATATTTAATCTATTCTAGTTGTTGGTTTTATCTAGACTCGTAATATAATATTGGAGTTGAGTTATTTTTATATATTATCTATTTTTATGGATGTTGTTGTATTTTAGTGGTTTTGTGTTTGATAACCCCCCCTCCTTGGACCCTGGACAACCCCACACCCTCCTCCCTGGACCCCGGACAGCCCCGCCGGACAGCCCCCCAGACAGCCCCCCCACCCTCCTCCCTGGACCCCGAACAACCCCCGGATAGCCCCCCAAACAGCCCCCCAGATAGCCCCCACCCTCTTCCTTGGACCCCTGAAAACCCCCCGAACAGCCCCAGACATCCCCCGGATATCCCCCCGAACAGCCCCCCGGACAGCCCCCCACCCTCCTCCCTGGTCCCCAGACAACCCCCCGAACAGCCCCCAGGACAGCCCCCCAGACAGCCCCCCACCCTCCTCCTTGGACCCCCGGACAACCCCCCAAACACCCCCGGACAGCCCCCCCGCACAACCCTCCCACCCTCCTACCTAGACCCCAGACAACCCCCCCGGACAGCCCCCTGGACAGCCCCCCAGACAGCCCCCCCCGGACAGCCCCCAACCTCTTCCTTGGACCCCGAACAACCCCCCGCACATAAGATTCTCATAAAATGGACAACAATTTAAGTACATACGGAAAACCGACCAAATGATTTCAGTTTACATTGAAACATTAGGAGAACGATCCATGGGTCATATGTGACGTGTACGAGTCAATGCCACCTCAATCCAAGGCACGGTGTGGCCGACACCACTCAAAGTGTCTGCCTTTTGTTTCAAAAGTACGTCATTTTAATTGAAAAACATCAACTGGCATACAGAAAACCGACCAAACGCATTCATATTGTGTCAATACATTAGAAAAACGATCCATGGGTCATATGTGACGTGTACGAGTCAACCCCGCCTCAATCCGAGGCGTGGTGTGGCCGCCACCACTCAAAGTGTCTGTCTTTTGTTTCAAAAGGACATCATTTGAAGTGAAAAACATCAACTGGCATACAGAAAACTGAGCAAACGCATTCAGATTATGTCGATACTCTATCACAACGATCCATGGGTCATATGTGACGTGTACGAGTCAAACCCGCCTTAATCTGAGGTACGGTGTGGCCGGAATCACTCTAAGTGGCTCTCTTTTGCCTAAAATGGAAAACAATTTAAGTACATATGGAAAACCGACCAAACACATTCAGTTTCTATTGAAACTTTAGGAGAACGATCCATGGGTCATATGTGACGTGTAAAAGTCAACGCTTCCTCAATCCGAGGCATGGTGTGGCCGGCACCACTCAAAGTGTCTGCCTTTTGTTTCAAAAGTGCGTCATTTTAATTGAAAAACATCAACTGGCATATGGAAAACCAACCAAACGCATTTGGAGTGTGTCCATACATTAGCACAATGATCCATGGGTCATATGTGATGTGTACGAGTCAACCCCGCCTCAATCTGAGGCGCGGTGTGTCCGCCACCACTCAAAGAGTTTGTCTTTCATTTCAAAAGGACGTCATTCTAATTGAAAAACTTCAACTGGAATACGGAAAACCAACCAAACGCATTCGGATTGTGTCAATACATTAGTAAAACGATCCATGGGTCATATGTGATGTGTACGAGTCAACCCCACCTTAATCTGAGGCACGGTGTGGCCGGAATCACTCTAAGTGGCTCTCTTTTGCTTAAAATGGACAACAATTTAAGTACATATAGAAAACCAACCAAAAGCATTCAGTTTACATTTAAACATTAGTAGAATGATCCATGGGTCTATTGTGACATGTATGAGTCAACTCCACCTCAATCCAAGGCGCGGTGTGGCCGACACCACTCAAAGTGTCTGCCTTTTGTTTCAAAGAGACATCATTTTCATTGAAAAACAGGAACTGGCATACATAAAACCGACCAAATGCATTTGGATTGTGTCGATACATTAGCACAACGATCCATGGGTTATATGTGACGTGTACGAGTCAACCCCTCCTCAGTCCGAGGTGCGGTGTGGCTGTCACAACTCAAAGTGTCTGTCTTTTGTTTCAAAAGGACATCATTTGAAGTGAAAAACATCAACTGGCATACGGAAAACCGACCAAACACATTCGGATTGTGTCGATACTTTAGCACAATGATACATGGGTCATATGTGACATTTATGAGTCAACCCATCCATAACCTGAGGCACAGTGTGGTCGGAATCACTCTAAGTGGCTCTCTTTTTCTTAAAATGGACAACAATTTATGTACATACGGAAAACCAACCAAACGCATTCGGTTTCCATTGAAACTTTAGGAGAAAGATCCATGGGTCATATGTGACGTGTACAAGTCAACTCCACCTCAATCTGAGGCGCAGTGTGGCCGTCACCACTCAAAGTGTCTGCCTTTTGTTTCAAAAGTACGTCGTTTTAATTGAAAAACATCATCCGACATACGGAAAACCAACCAAACGCATTCGGATTGTGTAGATACATTATCAAAACGATCAATGGGTCATATGTGACGTGTATGAGTCAACCCCGCCTCAATCTGAGGTGCGGTGTGGCCGCCACCACTCAAAGTGTCTGTTTTTTTTTCAAAATGACATAATTTGAAGTGAAACACATCAACTGGCATACAGAAAACCGACCAAATGCATTCGGATTGTATCGATACTTCAGAACAACAATCCATGGGTCATATGTGACGTGTACGAGTCAACCCTGCCTTAATATAAGGCACGGTGTGGCCGAAATCACTCTAAGTGGCTTTCTTTTTCTTAAAATGGACAACAATTTAAGTACATACGGAAAACCGACCAAACGCATTCGGTTTCCATTAAAACTTTAGGATAACGATCCATGTGTCATATGTGACGTGTACGAGTAAACTCCGCCTCAATCCGAGGCGCGGTGTGGTCGTCACCACTCAAAGTGTCTACATTTTGTTTTAAAAGTACATCATTTTAATTGAAAAACATCAACTGGCATACAGAAAACTGACCAAACACATTCGGATTGTGTTGATACATTAGAACAACGATCCATGGGTCATATGTGATGTGTACAAGTCAACCTCGCACCAATCCGAGTCGCGGTGTGGCCACCACCACTCAAAGTGTCTTCCTTTTGTTTCAAAAGGATGACATTTTAATTGAAAAACATCAACTGGAATATAGAAAACCATCCAAACGCATTCGGATTGTGTCGATACATTAGAAAAACTATACATGGGTCATATGTGACATGTACGTGTCAACCTAGCCTCAATCCGAGGCATGGTGTGGCTGCCACCACTCAATGTGTCTGTCTTTTCTTTCAAAAGGACGTCATTTGAAGTGAAAAACATCAACTGGCATACGAAAAACCGACCAAACGCATTCGTATTGTGTCGATACTTCAGAACAACGATCCATGGGTCATATGTGACGTGTAAGAGTCAACCCTGCCTTAATATGATGCACGGTGTGGCCGGAATCACTCTAAGTGGCTCTCTTTTTCTTAAAATGGACAACAATTTATGTACATACGGAAAACCGACCAAACGCATTCGGTTTCCATTGGAACATTAGGAGAACGATCCATGGGTCATATGTGACGTGTATGAGTCAAATCCGCCTCAATATGAGGTGCGGTGTGGTCGGCACCACTCAAAGTGTCTACCTTTTGTTTCAAAAGTACGTCATTTTAATTGAAAAACATCAACTGACATACGGAAAACCGACCAAACGCATTCGTATTGTGCCGAAACATTTTCACAACGATCCATGGGTCATATATGACATAAACGAGTCAACCCTGCCTCAATACGAGGCACGGTGTGGCCACCACCACTCAAAGTGTATGTCTTCTGTTTCAAAAGGACATCATTTGAAATGAAAAACATCAACTCGCATACAGAAAAGTGAACAAACGCATTTGGATTGTGTCGATACTTTATCACAACGATCCATGGGTCATATGTGACGTGTACGATTCAACCCTGCCTTAATCTGAGGCACGGTGTGGCTGGAATCCCTCTAAGTGGATCTCATTTGCTTAAAATTGACAACTATTTAAGTACATACAGAAAACTGACCAAATTCATTCGATTTCCATTTAAACTTTAGGAGAACGATCCATGGGTCATATGTGATGTGTACGATCAACTCCGCCTCAATCCGAGGCGCAGTGTGGCTGACACCACTCAAAGTGTCTGCCTTTTGTTTCAAAAGTACGTCATTTTAATTGAAAAAAATCAAATGGCATACGAAAAAATGACCAAATGCATTCGGATTGTGTCGATACATTATCAAAACAATCCATGGGTCATATGTGATGTGTACGAGTCAACCCCGCCTCAATCCGAGGTGCTGTGTGGCCGCCACCACTCAAAGTGTCAATCTTTTGTTTCAAAAGGACATCATTTGAAGTGAAAAACATCAACTGGAATACAGAAAACTGACCAAACGCATTCATATTGTGTCTATACTTTATCACAACGATCCATGGGTCATATGTGAGGTGTACGAGTCAACCCTACCTTAATATGAGGCACAGTGTGGCCGGAATCACTCTAAGTGGCTCTCTTTTGTTTAAAATGGACACCAATTTAAGTACATACGGAAAACTGACCAAACGCATTTGGTTTCCATTCAAACTTTAGGAGAACGATCCATGGGTCATATGTGATGTGTACGAGTCAACGCCACCTCAATCCGAGGCGCAGTGTGGCCAGAACCACTCAATGTTTCCACCTTTTGTTTCAAAAGTACGTCATTTTAATTGAAAAACATCAACTGGCATACGGAAAACCAACCAAATGCATTAGGATTGTGTCGATACATTATCACAATGATCCATGGGTCATATGTGACGTGTATGATTCAACCCTACCTCTATCTGAGATGCAGTGTGGCCGGTAGTACTCCAGGTTTATGTATAATGTTTATAATGGACATTATATAAGGTAAAAATATATGGTATACAAAAAACCGATCAAATTATGAATTGACATCCAGATTCCAAATATAATTGTCATCTAAATTTTAAATTGAATTCTAAATGAATTATTTATGTTTATAATTACGTTATGAATTCTAATTTAATTATGGATGTGTATAGTTCCACCATTATATGTTAACTGTGTATGAATTGTTTCTCTATATGTAAGTGTTAATTTGTTATTACAGGTACAATAATTGTATATGTATGTGTTAGTTTATTGCAGGTAAAATAATTGGATTGAAAATGAGAGGAAACCCACAAAATGAGACCTGGTGGGAAAATTGGAGAGCTGGTTGCAAATTGGGGAGCTGCTAGGCAAATTGCAGAGATGCTGTGAAATTTGCCCAGCAGAGGCTATGCCAATGGTTCAAAAACATTGGCATAGAATGACTAGGTTTTGTTTTACCAATGGTTCATAAAACCGTTGGGAAAGAGGAGATTTTGGGTTTTTCCCAACGGTTTTGAAAACCGTTTGAAAAAACATGGTAATTTTCAGCACTTTATCCCAACGGTTGTAAACCATTGGGAAAAATCTTTCCCAACGGTTTTCCAGAACCGTTGGGATAGGGTAATTTTTCTCCACCCTATCCCAACGGTTCACTGTAAACTATTTGGAAAATTTTTTCCCAACGAATTACTTCCCTACGGTTTGCAGAACCGTAGGTATAACATATACCAATGGTTCTGCAACCTTTCCCAACGGTTCTAAACCGTTGGGAAATCCTTTATTTCCAATAGTGGAAAAAAGACGATGTTATGGATCCACTATAGTAAATAAGTATTTATGCATAATCCATAATGATTCAATGGTTTTATTATTTAACTTTGACATGTAAATTAGATTATATACCTTGTTAGTTCAACATATTTATGACATGATATTTTGGTTTGTGGTTGATTTATCATGATTAGTACCTTTTGAAATGATAAATATTTATTCCACAAATCACATATATGATCCTTAATAGTTTGGGTATGAAATTTTTAATTTATATTCATCATCTAAAACACTTATATATATCATATTATTTTATATGATTATTTATTTATATCTATAATGTTTACCCTTACAGACCATCAGAGGTCACCCATTCTTAGGTTTATATTCCCTAGGTAATAATGAATGGATTTATATAAGATAATTCAATTAAGAATATAACACCCCAAAATAATAAAGGGTTAATGGACTAAATGATATAACTCTTTTAAAAAAGGTGAACATTTCTACTTGGGAGCCTACTTGATTAGAACTCCACAATTAATAATTCTTTTCCTAGAGTATTGAACGGGATGGGTGAATTTATCAGATGTTTTCCTAGGATGTGTGAGAGTGAGTAAAAATCACAGTGGAAGGAAATTTTTTTCCTTGCTGGGACAGTCATTGGTTTGAGAATCCGTTCAAGAATTTGGGTTAGACCTAGGGAGGATACCATGTGTATGTGGGAAAAATACTTTTTAATGGTATGTCAATACCTGATGACTATGTAAATGATAGGTATCAGTAATTTTAGTGGAGCGTAGTTTATTACATAGTAATCATAGTATGATCCCATAATTAAGTGAAGCAAAAAATTTCCCATTTAAGATGTAATGTCCAAAAAAAAGAATGTATTTATCTAAATGTTGGTGAATTTAACACCCATGAATGATAATGGGTTAATGTAACAAATTATATGACTCATTCCAAAAAGGTGAACCTTTTCTTTTTTTGGAGCCTCCCTGATTAAATATACATAGTTAAGCATTCTTTTCATGGAGTAGTGATCCTTATGAGTGACCTTGTGGGATGTTTCCCGACATGTGTTGAAATGATAATAAAATTACCCTAGAAAGAACATGTGTTGGACGTTGGGGATAATAATTAGAATGATGATTTTTATGGGAACGTGGGTAGGCCCATGGAGGGGACCACATGTCAATGGATAAATTTGTGGTACCCTGTAGGCTAGGTCCTGACGACCATGTAAAACAGGGGTGTATGTGCTATCCGTGGGACCCAATTGTTAAAAATATTACTAAATGGGAAGAACTATTGGGAGATGTTTAAGATGATTCATTAAAGGAAAATACATTTTCCATATCTAAAAATACTCAAAACCTATATGCTGTTTTGCTGTGTATATATATTAATTATAATGAATATTAATCTAAAATTTTATCATATTTATGTTTAAAAAACCAGGGTTACTAAATACTATATCAAAGGAAAGGATTATTTATACATTGGAATTATAGTAGATAAATATTCAGGGAGAACTCATAGGTTAATCTTATGTGTTGGAGAACGTGTTAGGTTATTGTAATGAAAAAGGTGTCATTTTCTTAGAAAATCATCCATATATTGACACTAAAAGTGGATGTGGTATTGAAATAAATTAAATTAGTGGTAATAACCCCAAAAAGAGTTGATAATGTATATCATTTCCATTACTCAGGTTCATGGTGATTTTGTTTGAATATTCACACTAGGTACAATAATCCCTTTGGATATGTGTTTATTGTTTTGTATTTTCATTATAAAAAATTATAAATCATTTCAATAGATGATGACTAATAATTTCATGGGTGAAATCTATGTTATGTAACAGGTGTCCTAGTCGTGAGGAAAATCATGTTTAAATTTATAAAGACCCAAGATATAGCATAGTGGCTAACCTTGGGGTCGCTCTCAAGGAAGCAATGTTGAATGACTAAGTTGTCATTCTGAAAATATTTTTGTGTTTATTAAAACACTTTGAAAACAAGGAAACACAACTCTTAGGAAATTACTAATCATTTCTGAATAGCATAATGGATGTGTAATAGTGAATGGACAGAGGAGAAACAGAGATGGAAAAGTGAGAAAACATAATGAGACACATCACAAAACCAAGAAAATAAAGCAGACACAGACAAAAAAAAAACAGATAACACCAAGACAAAGAAGAAAAAAGTTAGTGTGAGAAAGGCCCGACCTAGTTTAATTCACCATCTACTCCCTATCTAAGATCAACTTAAGAAATTGATCATCAATTATCAACATCGGTCAGTGCATGATTGATGTCTTAGATCATACACAAATCTCACCTAAAATTTAAACACTCCAACATAGAATTTCTTCCATGCTCAAGAATTTATCTGACCTAAAAGTGATTCCCTCGGCAAGATCATTCCAGCCAATTATTGTCACTTGACAAAATGATCATGCTAAGATTGTCAAATTGCACTACTAATATTTATTTTCAGTTCGAGAAAGCAAGATAGGAAGGGGAGAAGAAATTAAGAAAAAAGTAGCTGATCATCATGTGCAAGATCTCACTCTTGTTTAATATAACTCACAGTCATGATCTACCAAGGTGAATAAAAAGAATGTGATCACAAGTTAGATCTCCATTCATGAAGATTGAATATCACGACATGAAACGAGGATGAATCGATGACACAAAAAAATGAAATAAACATCACAATTCAATTAACTAAACATGGAACACTACAAGAGTAATTACAGACTCAACATAAAACACCAAAAAATAGAGCAGCGGAAGAGAGGCAGCGAATGGAGGAGTAGGTCTCGTCTCCAAGTCGAATATGGTCGTAGTCCGCGAGATATGGATGGAATGGACGGTGAATGGTGGTAGAATCTCCTCCCCCCATTGTGGAATGGTGCTCTCCCTTGGCCATGTTCTGACCTTGGCTCTTATCCATGAAGAGGAGTCGAGAGTCTTCTTATTCATAGATGAATGCAGAAAAATGAAATTGATGACCTCTCAGACAGCAGATCCACATGGTGCGCTTTTATGTGCACGTCACCAGCCTTTATGTGAACTCTATGTAAGTGCGAATAATTCCCCACCAATTGCCTCATTATTATTCTTGCGTCTTTCCCACAAACTAATTCTTTTTATCCCCACTTCTACAAGTAGCTCCCCCTGCACAGAATAACATAAAAAAACAAAACAAGTTAAACTAATAAAATGAATCTAAAATAACTATACATTTATGTTATTACATAAATTAGTTAATAAAAATACTTATTAATATATATATATATATATACAATACTTAATATTATTATTACAATTATATGTAAATATAATTATTATTTTTATTAATATTTTTCTTATTACAAAACAAAAGTAATTAATATTGTATATATTTATAAATATTATATGTTATGCATATTATATAATGTATTAATTATATAATAATTATTATATAATACAAAATAAAATTAATAATGAAAAAGAAGAAGAAGAGGGGGTGTGGTGTGGCGTGGAAGAGAGGGGCGAAATGGGGAAGCGGTTCAGCGCTGGGCTGAATGGAGAAAACCAGGGGGCTCATCTCATTTCGGGTAGTGGAAGATGGTAATGTCCAGCGAAGCAGGAAGGGTGGACGTGGGGAAGATGCGGCTCAGGGAGAAGGCAGAGTGGCATAGTTGTGGATGGTTCGGGTTAGGGTTTCAAGAGGAGGAAGCAGCAAGGCATTGTGGGCAGCTTCGGGTGGCTCGCCGGTGAGCAGGGCTTGGTCCGAGCAGCAGAGGGGTGGTAACTTCTACGCAAAGCAGATCCAGGAGGTTCGGTGCGCAGCGGTGCTTGGGTTCAGCAGAATGGGTGGAGGCGACTCATTCTGTCATAGTGAGGAGATATTGAACTCATGGTGTGGGTAAGATACTGATTTGGGTTACTTAAGTTTGAAATTCATATGTTTCAGTTTGATGTTCTAAATATGCGAATCCCGACAATTTTTCTAAAATTCCTGGAATGGTTCGTGTTTTGCTGTTGTGCTAATTTTTTATATGCTACTCGAATGATTGTTGTGGTGGTGCTACGTGGGTGAGACGAGAGAAGAGAAGCGGTGTGGAGAAGTGGAAACGCAGGTTGGAGGAGCAGAGGAGGTTCTGCTATGTTTCTGGAGCTAGAACGGAGGAACCGGTTCTGTGATGAAATGGAGAGTCAGACACCGTTTCATATGGGTGTTGGGGCGTGGAATGGTGAGACACCAAAGAGTGGACATGGTAACACTGTGAAGAGTGATGGAAACCGTGAGTGAAACGGTGTCACTGGAATGTTGTTGTGCCCGGGAATGGTGGCAAAGGGGTGCGAACGGTGAGACAGGTGCTGAAACGGTGGGATAGGTTGGCAGCAATGCAGCGGCACATTAACCTGCAAAATAAAGTCAAAAAGAATTAAATAAATTAATAATTTAATAATACTAAAAATCTATTAATCAATTAATAAATTAGATTGAATAGAATTAAAAACTAAATAACTAAAACAATGTTAAATAATAAAATTAACTGTATTTTATTTAAATGAATGAATTTATTTGTTTTAAAAATTATAAACAAATTAATTAAAGAACAAATAAAAACATTTAAAGTCATCACTTAAATTAATTAACCAATTAATTAAAGAATTAATTAAATTAAAGAAAAAAAAATAATAATTGAATAAGATTAAATTTATAAAACTAATTAAATTATTAAAATAATAAAAATCAAAAATGAGTTATTTATTTACAATTTAAAGAATAAAAAATTAATTAATTAAATTAATAAATTAATAAACTAACTGGAAGGAAAATTTTGTAAAAATAAAAGAATAAATATATAAAAGTCAAATTCGAAAGACTAATTTAAGTTAAAAATTATTTAAAAAGGCAATAATGAATATTAAAAACACATGATTTAAACTAAAATTTATTATTTTACACAGCAAAGTATAAAATCACAACAATTATCAATTAATTAATAAAAAACAACATTTTGGTATAAAAAAGTCAATAAATAATACAAAAAGGATGTGGAAAAGAGCATGAAAACACTGCCACATCAAACTCCCACACACATAAAACTATGTTTGACATCAAACTTGTACATATCTTTGACTTTAAAGTAGAAAGATGATTTGATAGTTTCAGTTAAAAAAAATGCATGATTAAACTTTAATACCCAAAGGATCAAAAGAAACAGTAGGTCAGGCTTTTCAAAGGTGTTTAAAAATGATATCCTTCCTAGCTTCAAATACTCACTGGTAGTCAAAAGCCTCACAAATTCATATGTTGTCAAGTATGTCATGCCTCTTATGTGTTTTCATTAACTATCCTACTTCACCTTCCAATTCAAGTTCTAATCCTAGGAGTGTTGACAGGTTAGATGATGTAGAATTTAAAACTTAACCAATGGCACCTTCCATTCTCACCTTCCTCCAGGTTCTAAAAATTAAAGACCAATAATTTCTATCACTTTACTAATTAAACTCAAATGAAAATTAACCAAGACAATTGCTCCTTTATTTAACTGGGTTCAAACATCCCCTCACCTTAATGAGTTCATTATTAAGAAGGGAACTTTATTTTAATCTTTCACAGCTATATTCCATGTGCAGAGCACTATGCATAGCACTTATTAAGATTGAAAGTTTCTTTATTTATTCATATAAACACACCCAATTCACCTTGTCTCAGATAGTCACCATGTGATCACATTTTCCCATTTTACTCTAGTTACAAAGGACATAAGTAATAATCAATCGAGTTGACTTCCTAAAGTGGATGAATATTATTTATAAAAAATTGGAGTCCCCTAGGTTCCAGTGAGAACTTCTAGTAACTCTATGTCATGATCCTCATCCCACAAAACATATCATGTCACACTCCCATCCTTAGTTCATAAACAAAAAGTTTCATAAAGACAGTGAACAATTACACTCAACAATCACTCATGATTAACAGTTTCTGATTAAGTGCCACTCTCATCATCCAGTAAGCAGTTATCCACTATCATGAAATAATTGAAGTTCCAGTGAACCTCTAGTGACCATAAAGTGATTAAATAATTTGACATTTTTTTAAGGAATTTTGAGAATTTTAAAAAAAAATAGGCCAATTTTGAAACAACCACAAAATCAGGTTCAAGAAGGGGTAATTCTACAAGACACTAGAATGACCCCTATCACCCAACCATAAAACCCAAAATTGTCTCCAATGTTAACTACCTTGGTGGCTGATAGTTTAAGTTCAAAAAAGATAGACATTTCATCTTGAAAAGGATATGGAGAGGTAGAAATGAGGTTTTAAATTTTTCTTTTCCACACAAAAAGTGAAAGAAAATAAAAACTCAAAAAAAAAAAAAAGAGACCAACACCACCAACCATCACCAGCAACCATGTGTATTTCTATTCCTAAAATGTTTATTCTTTGAATTTTTAAAGAGCAGACAAAATATTGTTTTAATTTACTTGAAATAATATCATGATTACCAATGATGTGCAGTAGGAGTACAATGAAATTGAAAATAGTGGGTGGAAGAATATTTCATCAAATCAGCTCAAAATAATTTTTCAATTGAGTAGATATTAGCAAGATAACACCAAAACATAAAAAAATTCCAAGAGTTTCAAAAATCAGTGGAAGACCCCCACACTTAATTCACGACAACATGAAAAATGGATGACTCAATATGAAAGAATTAAATTAAGCACTCCCCTGAATGAGAAGTTTCTCATATTTACAAATGTCACCCTTTAATTAATTTACACATGAACTCAGGCTTCTCATGTTTGGAACCTACAAGATGAAACAGTTTGACATTAGTGTTCCAAATTTTAATTTCAAATAAAAAGCAGCAACAATGTGTGAGTTTGGGAGTTTTATCCCTTAATCTAGTGAGTTGGCTCCCTGAGACTTGGATGATAGCCACATGCAATCTACTGCCTACTTATTGTCTAAAGAAAACAACACTCAAATTAAAAAAAAAAAGACAAAAAGAAATTAATACAGGAAATGTAAAGGGATTGTCCTTGGATAACCCCCTCGGGGTGCTGTAGATTGACTTTCCACAGCTGGACAGTCCTCAGATCAACCCTTGTAGGATGGGGGATTTAACTTCTTGCTTAAGAACCACCATATGTGATTCCTTCCAACCTGAGTCACTTGCCATCTTTGGAATACCCCATGAACAACTTCAACAAATTCCCCTCCTGGGCAGTGAAGTACTTCATGTTGATTGGTAGAGGGGAAAACATGATATAGGGGAACTTCCCTACTTCTTCTTGAGGTTGAGTGTGCACAAGTTGTAATGTTGGAAAACATGGAGGTGACATGTATTCTGGTTAAATCAAATAAAACATTTCTTCATGGAAAGAAATTAATGTGTCATCATCTACTTCTATTCTAGTGCACAACTCCATAAATTCATCTTCAAAAATAACTCCTAAACGTGAAGTGTCATCCAGAATTGGCAGTTCCATAAACTCTTCAGTAGATGCAACCTCAATTTCCTCACTCTCTAGGAAATCACAAAGGTGTATTGAATCATTAATAACTAAACAGAGAGCACCATAATTAAAATCATCTTCGATGAAATACAAGTTGAATAAAAATATAGCTTCTTCTAAAAAAATTTCAACTCTGTTTATTAGTGCTGCTTGTTCCTCCTCATCAGGGAATATCGATCCTGGGAGTTGGTCTAGGGAAAGAGCGAGGTAGTAAACCTCCTCAAACCTCTCTTCAAAACACAAAAAATAACATTATAAATATTATAAAGAGAGTTTTAGGATGTCATGTGATGGCTCCACCTATTGAATCAACGAGAAATCATTAAAATAGTTATTGTAAGAAAAATCATTAAAATGGAAATTTGCTAAGAAATGATCATCAAATAATTTTCCAGCATCATGAGTCATTGTAAGTTCCATCTCCTGCTATCTCTTGAATAAATCATTGGAAATTGGTTCTAGAATTTTAATCCCTAAATCTAGGGGAAAATCCATATCAATGATATAAAACTCAAACATTTTATATATTCTATTTCTTTTCCATTGCCTTCTTAATTTCCTTCAAGAATATTTGGCTTTAGTGGGAGGTGGAGGTACTAAAACTTCTTATTGGTAACTATTGACCTTATACATGACTTGTTTCATCAGTTGCATGATCTCATGAAAATAAATTGTCTCCTCATCAGTAATGTTTTGGTGCTACCTTTTATCCATCCATCATTGAAATTTATTAATATCCTCTAAAAGCTCTTGAACCGGGTCAAATAGTGACACTATATCAGACTAATTAGAGTTCATCATTGTTGTGTGTGTGGATTTTTTTGATGATTTTTTATATGTTTTTTAAATAAAATAAAAATTGGAAAAACCAATGAGACACTCTTTACTTCCCTGACAACGGTTCCAAAATTTTACGTGCATCCTAGTCATGAGGATAGTCATATATAGATTTATAATGACCCAAGATATACCACTGTGGCTATCCTCAGAGCAGCTGGAAGATGAGACTCCCATTGATCACATAGCCTCTATAGCTACGGGGGAGGATGGAGCACCCATGATTACTGAGGAGGCCCTTGATCTGACGGGGTCAGCTGTCTCGGATCCAATGGATCCAATGGCGATGGAGGAAGATCCAGTAATCATGCCAATTGTTGAGAACCCAGAGTGGGCCATCATTCTGTTTAACGGGGGAGTAATTTCCCCGAGATTGAAATCTGTAGATGACAGCTTGGAGACAACATTAGGATTTTCTAGCCTTGTTCTTGGATTAGGTCTTGGGCACCCCTAGGTGTTTCCAGGACTCTATTTTCCATTGAATATATAACGTATTCCTATAGCGGCAGCGACTGCGTAGAGCGTGAGGGCACCGACGACTTGATGATCGTGGGTATGCTTCTCAATATCTTTCCACTAAATCCCTTATTTTTAATTTTCTGATTAGGGATACTTATCTGTCTTATCGACTTTCGGGCCTTAGGACCACATCCTTCGGCGCTGGCAATTGCGTCAACGGATCCAATCGTGCCTCTGACCACAACTGTCAGGGGAAATTTTCTGTGGCATCATATCTTGTGGTTTAATCCATATCAGGTCCCAATTTAGTGAAGTTTATCCCAATGTATGTATCTTCGTCTGGGAGTGACTTTGAGCCTAATCAATAGGTCCTTTCCAGTCTTCGACCTACTCTCCAAAGTGCATGGGAGATAATCTAGAAGCTAATTTCTCAGACGCCCTTGGCCGAGATGCTTACTAAATTGCCAAAGCTGTATGATCTGTTTATGCTGCTGGGATTTGACTTCTTTGACTACCATGGAATTAATGATATATTCAAGAATGTGGTCACTGATTGGGAGAGGCTTGGCGGGTTTGAATCTATCCTTTCTGATGCTTATTCTGAAGCCTGCCTTTTCGAGACCCGACAATTTTTTCTAACAAAAGTTCATCATAATGTCGGGTAGTCAAGAGACTTTAGGGAGAGGTCCTTATGCAACGTTCTCGGCAGGAGGTGCTGAGGGGTGACATATAGTGCCTGAATAAGGAGGAGGCTAATGCCACAACCATAATTGATGAAGGGGAGTGGCAGATAGAGGAGGAGTTTAGGGAGAGCTTAAAGGTGCAACAGGTGGCACAAGCACTGCAAGATGATCCAAAATCTGAGAGGGATTTGCTACAGAATCTTCATCAAGTGATCAAGGAATCTCACTATCACCTAATACAACTTTGTGAATCCACTGAAAGTCTCCTGTAATAACCTTTCACTTCTAGAGGAGACTCCATATTGTGAAATCCCTTCTCATCAAATCTGTTGTGGTACAAAAAGATGTTTCTCTTTAGCACTCATTACTTCCTTCTCCTGTGATAGAAATTATTTTTCCATGGTTGATGTATATGATAATTCACTAAACATAGAATAATCAGAGTTCAGGACAATTGAAAAAATAGAAACGAGCTCTAATTTTTTTCCTGGACCAAGGGATCCAGCGAGCAAAGATTGACTATTGCTAGTATTTTATAGAAAACCCACACAATCTTTTTTCCTTTTCCATCAATACCCTAATTTTTACTGGGCCCATTTGGTGTGGACCCAGCGGGTATGGATCGGCTTTTTCTTAGGTCACCCTTTTCAGGTTTTCAGCCAAACGGGATTTGTCCCACTTTTTATGAGTGGTTTAATGTCCTTCCAATAAGACTATCATTACTAATATTTTAGGTCAAACATCATTGAAAAGATATGATGGGGCGACGACCCTGAAGTGTTTTGGTTGATTAAATGATGTCTCAATACCTTTCAGACGCATGTGGGGGAACATGTTTAGATTTGAACAACATGCAGGGCATGTCACAAGGCATGGGAGCCGTTTCGGCGTGCAGAGGTAGGAAAAACATCGCCTAAGGAAGACATTACTTTGTTAGACGGGCCAGGGGTGATAAATATGTAGAGCTGCTAAGGGAATGGTATTCATAGTCATGCAAAGGTGTTCTTATGTCAATGATTTTCCATTTCTGATGGCCTAAGGACTTCATAGATGTCCGGATTATGGAAACCACCATGTGTGTCTTGGTGAAATATGAAAACCACAGTGGGTGGCTCAAAAAGGGTATGTGACACATGAAAGGGTTTGGTAACATCTATAGTAATCAGGAGTGTTGACAAATGGTCCCTGTCCTATGCATTCAGCTAGTGTGATGGATGGTTGGAGATTGGCACGTTTAATTCCATGAAGCTGGTGAATTCTTTAAAATGGAACGGCTTCTCCTGGTTCTCGATAATCATGTCAGAGACGTTCCACCATATTCAGGAAAGGTTGTGAAAGAGGTTGGTAAACTGTAGTTGAGAGGGTTTCTGAATCCCAGGATGGATATGGGGGCTCAGAGCCCAAGAGATGTACGAAGATAAGCATTGACTAATGAAATCATGCCTTTGGTAAACGGTCCAGGGGCGATCAATATGAAGACCCTCTGGGGTCACGGTATTCATAGTCGTGAAATTGTGTCCTTAGGTCAATGATTATATTCTCTCGATAGCTGGGTAACTTCATAGAAGTTGAGATTCAGGACCACCAGGGGTGGCGTATGAGAGTTCAACTTTTTCTGAATACAGAGTAGGGTTAACGAAAAGTGGGTCCCTAGATATGGGAGAAAAATCTAGGCTGAAAGTTTTGGGAATGGGTGAAGTCATCCATTCTCACGCTGGTGTGAGATAGTGGTTTGTGAAGGTCTTTCCCATGCACTAAGGGAAAGAGAAAAACCTCCATTCCCGACTGAACCCACGATAGGATTGACCGTGCAGTTTAACATCATACGGTGAGGATGGATTCCATGTAGTTTAATGTCATTCGGTGAGGACAGAGGGCATCATTATTATTTGATACTATGCAGTTTATTTTCATGATGTAATGATTTATGAGTATTTTAAATTCTGTGCAGTTTAGCATCATGCGGTGAGGAAGATAAGAATTTTTTAAAGATATTATGCAGTTTAACATTGTGCAGTGAGGACATGGGGCATTTAGATTGTCTATGAAAACTCGTGTAGTTGGAGGATTTTCTTTGGATGTTTAAGGCTCATTGTAGCTTCAGGCCAAGTGGCAGAGACATGCTCCGTGCGGTTTTTGCGTCATGTGGTTAGGATGTTGTTGCAAAGGCCAATCTTGATTAGAATGTAACTAGGCTTGAATATTTGGGAATGTCCAAGATGTGGAGAGGGATTGATGGTGTAAACCATGTTCCCAGGGCATCTTGGATCAGGAGGAATGATATGGGGGCTCTAAGGCCGGTAAGCGTATAGATCTAGGAAGAGTATCGCCTGAGGAAATCTTACATATGGTAGATGGTCTAGGGGATATAAATATGCAGAACCGCTGAGGGAATGGTATGCATAGTCATGAAAATGTGTCCATGGGTCGATTAGTTTCCACTTATAATGGCCATGAATGATTATGAGGATGCGCGATTATCTTGGCCGCGAGTTTGTCAATTGGTAAGGAAATATATGGACATGTCGGGGATGTTTTTCCTTGGCTGCTATTAAAGCTCGGGGAGTTCCCTGCACAAATTTATCTTGCACATGGGGTGTAACTTTACTCCATGCAGTTTAATATCATGTGGTTAGGACCGATTACTCTTAGTTTAATGGTCATAGAATTCGGACTATTGGGTGACTATTGCTAGAATCACCCGGAGGGCAATTAAGTTAGGATGCTCTGGTATACTCTGAACAACTGTGAGGGAATCAGGGTGTAAACTCTAACTCTGGGGTTTCCCAGATCATGATATATGGTGTGGGGCTCTGAGGCTAGTAAGCGTACAGAGAAGGGAAGGGTATCACCTAAGGAAATCAAGCCTTTGGTAGACAGGCCAGGGGCGATCAATATGCAGAGCCACTGAGGACATGGTATGCATAGTCATACAAAGGTGTCCATGGGTCAATGTCTTTCCACTTCTGATGTCCATGTATGATAATGAAAAACTGGTATTGCTCATAGCACAGAGTTCATCATATGAGGATAATGGTGTCCAATCATACAAGAAACATCTTCACCTCAATTTCCCATCGAGTCAAAGTAGCCTTGCCCTGGCTTGATGTTTGTAGATGCAGATCTTCATGTGAACCAAGAGCGGGTACATAGGCTAACCAGGTATGGTTACCCTGTCTATGTTTGGATGTGAGAGGGGAATGAACTTGTAAACCCCTGCTCTATAAATTTTTGGATCGGGTGATATGATATGGGAGCTCTGAGGCTGGTAGGCGTACAGAGATAGGAAGAGTATCTCCTGAGGAAATATTGCCTTTGGTAGACGAGCCAGGGCATATCAATATGCAGAGCTGCTGAGGGAATGATATGCATTGTCATAAAAAGGTGTACATGGGTCAATAACATTCTGTTTCTGATGGCAATGAGTGGTTATGATGATGCACAATTATCCGGGTCGTAGAGTCTGATGTATGGAGAGGATGCATCCAAAAGTGCAAGGAGTATTCTCATTCAGTTTTGTTGTATATCTTGGGTGGGTCATGATGATGTTCATGTACTTTTAACATCGTGCGGTGAGGACTAAGATGAACCGATGTGAAAAGGGGATTTTATGCAGTTTAAGGTCATGCAGTAAGGATGAGGGGTATATATAACTTTGTTTTCTTTTATCGGTGGCTGGGCTAGGAGATAAGATCCTAGTGTCACTACATATCCTATGAGAGCAGGAATCAAGCCACACGTAGTTATTTTGGGGAAAACACCCCGTGTAGGTCTGGTCCATACGGGGGAAAGGGGAATTTTTTTTCTTTCTTATCTGTGCATTTTAACGTCATGTGGTAAGGATGAGGAATACACCCCATGCAGGTCTGGTCCTTACATGAGGGAGAGGGGGTATTTTTAACTTCATTTCTGGTGGCTGGGATAGGGTGCAGAATGTTGGAATCACTATGTATCCTGCGAGGTCAGGAATCAAGCCATACATAGTTCTTTAGAAGACAATACACCCCGTGCAGGTCTAGTTCCTACACACGGTAAAATGTAATTTGTACTCTTCATTCAGGGGTGGCTGGGCAAGGATGGGAAACCCTGGCGTTGCTTCGTATCCTTCAAAGAATGGAATCAAGTCATACGTAGTTCTATGAAATCCATGGAGTTTGTATTCATGCAAAGGGGCCTAGCCGTAATTCCTAAGCTCATGTGAGTAATAATCGTTGTGAGAAACAAGTAATGGCATAAGTCACAGTTGCATAACATGTGAATAGGCAAGCTAAGAAGGGGCTGATTAAGGTGGTGGCTAGACCTGGTCATGGGTTCTGGGTGTCACTACATATCCTGTGAGAGGAAGAATCATTCCACACATAGTTCTATTATAGAGGTACATCCCGTACAGGGATGGTCCGTACACGGGGGAAGGGGTAATTTTTTTTATTATTTCATTTGGGGGTGGATGGGCCAGGATGTGGGATCCTGACATCACTATGTATCCTGCAATGGTGGGAATCAATCCGTATGTAGTTCTCTAAAAGGGATACACCCTATGCAGTTTTAGTCTATACATGGGAAAAAAGCGCACATTTAACTTTATTTGGGGATGGCTTGTCAAGGATATAGATTCTTGGCATCGCTACGTATCCTATAAGGGTAGGAATCATGCTGTACGTAGTTCTCTGAAATCCATGTAGTTTAACGTCATGTGGTGAAGATGAAATACTCTTAGTTTAGGGTCTTAGTGTTTGGACCCTTGGGGCTTGGATGTTTAACATCCTGTAGCTCGGACGATAAATGATTTTGGTTATACAAAATACTTCTTCAGAAATCTCGCATTCATAGGAGCGGTAGTGAACTGCATGTCCTTGGAGATCAGGGCATATGCTCCGTTGAAGTAGACCCTGTATATAACATATGTTCCCTCCCACTTGGGCTCCAACAATGGAGGTTTCTTTCTGGGTATCATTGTTTTCTAGAGGACCAACACCAATTCTCCTTTCTCAAAAGACAAAAGAAAAAACTTTTTATTGATGGCTTGTGTGATCTGGTTCTGATATACTTCTAGATGGTGGAATGTGTGAAACCGCTTCTCATCTAGATATTCCAATTCACCTAGATGTTTTTTTGATTGCTCATCATTGGATAACTGATCACAAATGGAAACACAGAGCGAGGGAAATTGGAGCTCAATGGACATGACGTCTTCTTTTCCGTATACTAATAAGCACAGAGTAGCCTGAGTAGCGGTGCGTATTGTGGTTCGATAAGCCCAAAATGCATGAAAGAGTTTATCCAACCCTGATTTATTGTCTTTGTCCACCATTTTCTGGAGAATGTTGGACATGGTCTTGTTCAAAGCCTCTATCTGTCCGTTGGCCACTACATGGTAGCAGGAGGAGTGGTTAGCCTTGATTCCATAATCTTGGTACAGTTACTCTAATTCAGCAGAGCAGAAGTTGGTGTAATTATCCGTCAGTATGGTATTAGGGACACCAAATCTGGTGATGATATTGGCTTTCACCAAGCTGACCATGTTTCTTTCCCCGACTTCATTGAGGGGTACTACTTCTTCCCATTTGGAAAAGAAGTCTGTTGTTATGAGGATATACATCAGTTTTTTGGTCGTGGAGAGAGGATATAGTCCCACGACATACATTCCCCAAATGGAAAATGGTCAGGAGTACTTTCCCTGATGAATTAACTCCAGGTGTTGGTGAATGAAGTTGGAATGAATTTGGAAGGAATGTAATTTTGTGGTAAAGTGTTCTCAATATCATGCGACAATGTGCCAATAGTACCCAAGCCTTTGAACCTGAGGGGAATGCTTAGAACCCGACTGATGTGCACCACATACCCCGACTTGTAATGTATTTATGACAGCAGTGGTTTCTTCTCCATCAATGCATTTGAGGAGGACTTCATCGAGGCCTCGATTGTAGAGGAACTCTTACTGACCTGTGCCACCATATAGGACAATGTTGATTTCCCTTCTCTGTATTTTCTCTCGCTCAACCCTGTCTAATGGAAGTTATCAAATTTGAAGGTAGTTTTCAATGGGGGTCTTCTAGCCGATGGCAGGAGCATATGGCTCAGGGACAGGATAGACATCGTTGATTTCATCCATATTAGACTGAACAAACGGCAAGACCATTTGACGATGAGAAATACTGATAATTGTTTCATCCTGGTCTGGGTCTGCTAGGGCCGTGGCCACATTAGGTAATGCATTGTCCAGGGCATTCTGAGACCATGGATTATAAGTCAATGTTGGTTATATGGAGAATTCCTCCATTAACCCTCAGACATGGTCAAACAGGGGAATCAACTATTCCTTTTTAATAGCATATAAACCATTGACTTGCTTGATGACTAGTTCCGAGTCACCTTTTACATTGTGGTGCTGTACTTGTGCCTGGAGTGAGAGCTCCAGGCCTGCAATGAGGGCTTCATACTCCGCCTCATTGTTCGTACATCCTTTTGACATGAGAAAGGAATATGGAAAGACTACCTTTTCTGGGGACATGAGTATGATCCCCAAGCCCACTTTGTTAAATTTGGGATCCTCCATCCTCTTCCCTATCAGGCTTCGGGATGCGCCTTCGAAGTACATTTCTGATGTTGGGAACTCCTCTTGAACTGAGAGGATGTCTTCATCATGTAGCTCGACGTCTGGTGTGGTGGTCCCTGTCGAGGGGTGCTCTTCCATAAAAAATGCTAATGACTGTCCTTTGATGGATTTCTTGGACCCAAACTCGATGTCAAACTGTTCTAGGATGACTGTCCATCGGGATAGCCACCCGGTCAGTATTGGTCCGTTGAGGATGTACTTGAGAGGGTTAATAAGCGAAACCAAATAGACTTCATGATGATTCAGATAATGTCTCAATTTTTGTACTACAAGACCAAGGCCAAACAACTATTCTCGATGTTTGAGTATCGAGTTTCAACATCGTTTAGGGTTCAGTTGAGGTAATAGAGATTGTTTTCACTACCAGCATCATTTTTCTGTGTGATGAAGTCTCCTAGTGATCACTCTAGGGTCGTCACGTATAGGATAAGAGGTCTTCCTTTAACCGGGGGCATGAGAACCGATGGGCTTAAGAGGTACTTCTTAAGGATATCTAATTCCTCTTGGCAATCATCTGTCCATTGGTACGTAACCACCTTTTTCATTAACCTGGTGAAGGGAAAACATTTACCCTCTAGGTTGGCTATGGACAGCCTAATGTAGACCAAGTTTCTTTGGAATCCTCTCAACTCAGTGAGATTGCAGAGAGGTGGTAATCCAAGGATAGCCTTTTTATTTTTAGGGTCGACTTCAATGACACGATGGCGTACGACAAAGCCAAGTAATTTCCCTAAGGTAATCCCGATGGTGCATTTTCAAGGGGTTCATCTTCAGCCTATGTTGTCAATTTTTTTTAATATGGTTTCAAGGTCTGACAGGTGATCTGAGAACTTTCTTTATTTTAACACCAAGTCATCCAAATATAATTTGACAAATCTCCCAATGAATGGTTTAAAGATAAGATGAATGGCACGTTGATATGTGGAGCTAGAATTCTTGAGACCAAAGGGCATAACCTTGTAACAGAATAATTCTTTAGTGGACCTAAAGGTAGTGGCTTCTTAATCTTCTCTGGCCATTCTGATTTTATTTTACCCAGAATAACCTTCCATGAAGGAGAGAGCTTCATACCCGGTTGTTGCATCGATTAATAACTCGGTGGTCGGGACCAGGAAATCATCTTTCAGGCAATAGCAATTGAGATCTCTAAAATCGATGAATATGCTGTTTTGTCTGTTATTTTTCTTGATGGGGATAATGTTGGCTAGAAATATGGGGAATTGGACCTCCTGAATTAAGCCTTATTTAACAATCTTATCGAATTCAGTCTCTATTTTGGAAGCATGTGTGGGGTGCATCCTTCTGGCGGCTTTTTTATAGAACTCGGTGGTCTTCTGATAGACCTAAGTGGTGCGTCACCACTTTGGGATCGAGTCCTGGAATGTCTAGGTAATTCCAGGAAAAAAAAATATCAAATTTTCCTCAGGAAAGAGGTATATACCTCATTCTCCTCAGCAGACATGGTTGTACTAATGATACTGTGCCTCAGGTCTTCCTTGGTACCCAGGTTTATTTCCCTGAGCGCATCCACAGAGGTAGAGATACCTTCCTCAAATGTTGATGGTGCATCCCTAAGATCTTCCTCCTTTTATTCCCCCAAATTCTCATCTTTGTGATCCAATGAGGGGAGAGTTCTTGGCAGGGGCTCCTAGGATTCTGGAGGCGAGGCCTTGTGGGCGTCCTCTCCCAAGTATTCGCTCCCTAATTGATGGTTAGCAGTCATTTTTGCACTGCTCTGCTCCAGCTTCATAGATGAAGTCATGAGGATTGCTGAGTACGTGTCTAGACACGAACTTCTTCTCTCAACATGGTTGATGGGCAGTTAGTAGTCTTTACCGAGCTGGTTGAGGCGGTCATCTGGAACCATTTCCAGACCGTTTGGAGCAGGGATGCAGTCGATACCATCTATCGAAGGCTTCTTCTTCTTTTTCTCATAAAACTCGGCGTCAATGTAGTGTGACTCTGAGAGCTCAAAAGGGGCCTCGTCAGCATGCAATGTTCCACCTTTTCCATTGACGCAATACTTAATGCACTGGTAGTACGATGAAGGAATGGACATGTGATTATGGAGCCACAACCTTCCCAGCAGGGCATTGAATGTTGTGTTCTGCTGGACCACCCGAAATTTTGAGTAGGACATAAGATCACCAAAATGGATTTGTAGCATGATTTGTCCCATTGGAATCTGTTAACTCTTGTCGTAACCCAACAGAGTTGTGGCTGAAGGTATTAGATCATCCTCACTGTAGCCCAACTTATGAAGGTTCCATAGGGGATAGAGGTTAACTCAAGAGTCTTTGTCAATAAATAATTTCCGCATCTCAACATCATTTAGTGTACTGGACACATATAGTGGTTTTATGTGTCCTTGCATGATGGAATCATCATCCTGATTGGTGAAAGAAATCAACGCATTGCACTAATCCGGGCCAGTCTCCATCTGGTAAAACTCAGCGGCCGCTACCTCAGCTTGAAAATCCTTGGGGCTAAGCAAGGATTCTACAAGTGCCTCTAATAGATCTGCTAACAAACTCAGGGAATCCCAAATTGATTGTTTAGTTGGTACTGATTCTAGATGCTTAAGGATATCATATTTCTACTCCAGAGGTTGACGCTTATCCTATGGTGGGACAATTTTAGCAGGCACTCTGGGAGCTGGAGTATGTGACGAGGAGGGACCGGCCACGGGGTCTGATGTCGATGGTGTTCCCACGTTCTGGGGACTCAGCCTAGTCAGTCTGTTTTTGCACACTAGGCGGCTAGTCACTTGTTCCTCATATGATGGGTACCGTAGAATGACAGGGCTATAGTGGCCTCTTGAGGAGGTGGAGAGATATTCTTTATCTTGTTGAGTCCATTGAAGGGATATCCCATGGGTTTCTGTGATATTAACGGTTTGGGATGGGGTAAAACCATAGGGTTGGTTTCGGCCACGACTGTGCCTCCCCTAGTATACCCTACTTCTGCGATCCCCCCTCCTGACCCCTTGGGTTGGGAACTCAGGTTCGTAACCATATTTTTCGTCAAGGAATGATTCCATTATATGGACGATGTTGATGGAACCAAAGATTATCTCTCCATCCTACGATAGGTCAACCTGGTCGGTTATCCCTGATGGTGCCATTTGGTGGAAGGGTGCCCGTGGTGGCAAGTTTGAGGGAATAAAATCTAACATTTTTGGGGATAACTTTGGCCTCATTGCAGACCGCTCCTCTTCCACTTATCTCCTCCCTTTTCGATTACTCCTGCATGACGTGCTCTTAGAGGGTTGTGAGGCTGATATTGTCTACTGTGTGGCATTAGGGGCTATTGGAGGCTACACCGGCTACTGTAGTTGAGCTCGGAGTAAGCCCTAAGATCAATTGACAGTCTTTCGAAGAATCCAATGATCAAATTTCTATCCATTCTTGCTGGAGACTTCCTGCTACCCTCCACTTTGTTGGAGTCGGTTGTAGAAATATACATCACATGTGCTGGGGGTGGTCCCAGCTCGATCGGCCCGGAGTATACCATCCATTGCAGGTGGTTTTTAAAGATGAAGCATTCCTAGATATTGTTCCCCAACATTCGATGGTAGAGACGGAAATTTTTCATGTTGTCATGACCAACTTATTCAGGCTTCCTTGGCTCCAGGAGGAAGAGAAAATTTCAATTCATGGCGGGGATGATGTAGCTGGGGACTTGGTCCGCTCAAAATGAGTATACAGTGTGTCTTCATTCCTCTAACTGGTTCCGCTTTGATCCTCCTTGATCATCTCATTTGGGCGGAGGTGGCCGCTGATATATAGGGTGCCCTTGACGATTTGGTGGGGTCCTAGGTGGTGGAGCAGGCATAGGGGATGGATTGAGCATGATAGAGGATGCTTCATCTCTAACTGCTCTCATTACAAGAGCCTGTGAGGCTATTCAGAACATCAGATTAGTCCGCTGTAGGGAGTATTCAATTCTCTGGGCAATGGTATAGAGGTTACAGAAGCCAATGGTGCACTCCACTGGTATGAGTAGTGTTCGCAGCTCATCTCGATGGTTATCGTTACATATGGAAAGAATCTCATCTTAGGGTATTGGAATGTTCAAAGAGTATGTTAGACCCTTCCATCTGGCGATGAAATCTGAGACCCTCTCATTATCCCTCTATTTTCAATTCATGAGGTTGATAACCGTTGTTTTAGGCAGCGTTTAGCTGAAGTGGAGTAGGAACTACTGTCGAAGTTCATCGCAAATTTTTATTGACTGATCAGTAATACTCGTATGCCAGATGAAGGCAGATCCATGCATGGTCCGCAGGAAGTATCTGATTTTCACTTCTTCTTGTTATTCCGGAGTTCCTATCATTGGGTCTCAATAAGACGCGTAGTGCATCAAATGCAATTCTGGATCGCTTTTTCCATAGAAAATATTGATTACAGGGCTCCGAAAATTGGGTGGAGGAGGAATGTTGCTCACCCAATCTGGGTAGGGCTTTTTCTCTGGCTGTACTGGAGAACGTCGACCCTCTATATCTTCCAATCGAGCTGTCAGATCCTCGATGGTGTTGGCAAGACCCTAGTTTACATCATGTTGGGTCCGGTCTTGGGAAGGTGTATCAAAAGGAATTTCTTGAGGATTCAGCTCGGTTGACACCAAGGGTGTATATGCAGTTTTTGACACCTTTAGAGGTTTCAAATGTACTCACTCTAGTTGCATCCTAAGTGTAGGTAAGTCTTGGTTTTCATTTCAATCAATGTCCAGGTAGTTGGACGGTCAGGGCGCCACATTGGGTGGGGGCCCTGACCGCATTTCATCTTCCGTGGAAAACCTTGTTCTTTGAGTTGCACTTATTAGGAGTGAAAGGTGTGGCTCTTCTTAGGATGATATTTCAATAAGACAGTTCTTCTAGAGTATCTTGACGTTAAGCCACCTCAATTATTTCATTTCCTATTCCTGTCGAGTGAATCTCTCTTCGAGAGCAAGTGGCTTGTTTTTATTTAGATAAAGAGGAGGGTTAAGAGTAACCGGTCCTTTGTTCATATCCTTGTTGGAGTCTCTCAGGGTAAGTGGAGGAGGGTTAGCTGAAGGGACATTATATTTAGGGCGGCCCACTAGTTCCAGGTGTGCACACCTGATGGTTCGCTGTGAATCACAGCCTGAATGAAACCATTCTCTCCCGATCCATCCGGATTTGCATCATCTTCGGTTTCACCCGTGGGGTTATCCTCTATGGTGTTGATGGATGTATGCCATGTGGTGGAGGATATGTCATCTTCCAAATAGGACGAGGATCTCCCTCACCTTTTACTAGTCTTCCCCTTCCTATCCCAGGATTTCATTCAGACTCCTTAATGAAGGGTGAAACAAATAGTTCTATGTTGCGACCTTATGGTACCCCTCCCTCTTTAATGGGATGATGATTCAAAGGATGGGATAGGGTAGGAACTTCCTCTTCTGACTATCCTCCCTAGACGAGATAATACTGATTCTCGTGGGGGAGGTTTTTGTTGAGGTGGTAAAAATTTCCCCAACATCGAGGGTTGGGGTGGGATCCTTTCCATGGACGTTGAGTCTCTTATCATTTTAATTGGTCTTACGGGGGATTTTTTTTGTTAAAAGTGCCCCCATCCCTATATCTTGGGGTTGAGCCTGGATTTCGGCAGTGGCTGCTTCTATCTCTACCTCCAGATTTTGCGTGCTCCCATTCGGGGGTGAACTGGATCTGAGTCCTACTTCACCTATGAGTCAATCCCCTATGGGGAGGAAAGCAATAACTGCTGATTGGCCTTTCATATGTGAGAGGACTGTTGTGTGTTTTTGGTGGCCTGATTCAAGAGTTCGTGAATGGCTTGTTCTCATGGGGCCGGATGCTTCTGGGACTTACTCAATGCATGTTTCTGTTGGTTGTGTCACGCTTCCTAAATAGGGACCCCACTCTATTGGTGTCTTGATGTGATGACGTTGAAAGATATTATGCCAAATATGTTCTTTATGGCAGGGAGTAGAGTGAAATACAGAGCTCCATGTTCTCCCCATCCTCTGATATGGACTCCCGTCAGATCATCACCCATGAGGCAGTGTAACTGGTGCAATGCACGGATGCAGGCTAACTCAAGGATTCCTTTACGCCTCTCAGGTCGCAGTTGTCACGCCGAAGGAAGAGCTTCCAGTTCGATGTGACACATGAGGTCTCCTATTATCATGACATGGTCAAAATACCCATCGTAGGGAAGGATTCTTGATTTCATCATGTGGAGGTTTGTCCATATATTGGAGAGGATTTCGTTCACACATTCTTCTGGAAACTTTATAGGTATGTTGAATTGAGAGGTGGTTGTGGGCCAAAACATAACTGGTACATAATCTATGGCCATTCATTCCCTCAGGTGCATCATGTCAGCATACTCCTCCGCTAGTGATTGTTCTACCTGTTCAGCCCAACTGAGACACTCACCGATAGTGTGGTCAGAGGAAGTGGGTCCGGTAGGTATTGAATTGTCATGTGGGAGATTCTAAGGTGGTTCAGAAGATGAATGTGGCCTCGGACCATCTCCTTCTTGAAGAAGGGTGTCGTTGGTGACTAGCTAGGAATCTGACATGCTTGATCATGTCCTTCTAAGTTACTCGGCATATGAGGGATTTTATGTGCTTGATTCGGTAGTGGGAGGACCTTTCTGTCAATATAATATGTCGCTGTGGGGAGGACCTTCGCAATGGCAGCTGCAATGGCGAGGACGACCATCATGGTTTGAGGTTCGATGTCTATTCAAGGGAGGACCTTCAAGACAAACTGCGACAAGTTGAGGACCTTCATGTTGCTTGGGGCCATTGCGGGGAGGACATTCACAATTGTAGATGTGGTGGCGAGGACTACCATCACAGTTGTAACAATGGTGAGGACTACCATCACAGCTACCGCAGTGAGAATGTCTCTAGGGTATACCCTGGGGGGCCTTCAGAATATACTGCAATGAGGACAGGGACTTCTTATTGCTTGACATCTCTATGGGGAGGGACTCCGCAATCCTTGTTGTAATGGATAGGGAAACCATTGTGATCTCATTCCTGGCTGCGCGGAGTGTCGTTTCAACATAACACCTAGGGAGGACCTTCAGGGAAGGCCACAACAAGGGGAGGGCCTTCTTGTCATGATGAGACATCACTGTGGGGAGGGCCTCTGTAGTTGTGACTATGATATCAAGGACTGATATTATAATCTGTGGTCCCACTACACAGAGAGTGTTTGTAGTGTATACCCCGGGGAGGACCTTCAGGGCGGGCCGCAGCAAGTGGAGGGCCTTTTTGCTGCTCGATCTTCTAGTCATGCGGTAGGCTTCCATGACTCACATCAAAATTTAATCTCTCATGATCGATCATTATATGCCCATGGGGGAGGCCCCAACGGTTTCTTAGGGGGGGACCTTCAGAGCTGCTGGTAGCGACATTGTGGGGAGGACCTTCGCAACTGACACTGCTACTCCAATAATATAGTAATTGGTGGGCAGGGTTCTGAGCCTTTGATATGTTCTTAGTGGAATTGGGAACCCCAGCTTCCATCATAAAGGAGTCATAAACCCGGTATTTATTTTCCGGCTGCGTTCGGGATACTTTCTTGCGGGGATCGGGGACTGTCTTCTATTTATAACGGCCTTCACCATTGGGTCCATTTCAAATTGGAGCCCGTGATGCTATTTTCATATGCCGATGAACAAATTGACATTTAGCTGGGATATGTGCTTGCTCTAAATCATCCACTGTGATGGACGAGTGTCACCCAGTTGGAATGATTGAATATGCTTGATCTGGTGGCCCTTATATCACGGAATATGGCCGACGACCCTCCAGGGTGGAAGTAGGGATGCAGATCAAATTTGAGGCGGCTATCTCATCTCTAAGATGTGTCACCTCAATTGGGGAGACAGACTCACGGTCTCGAGACCTTGATTTTGCCGCTGACGCAATTAAATCTTGGTGAGTCTGCAATATATGATCTTGGATCGATACCTTCTCCTCCATCATTTCCAAGATATGCAGAGAAACATCTTCGAGTAGAATAGGTATGATGGCCCATTCCAGTATCAAAGTAGAAATATCCTTCTTCGGTCCTCTGGTGGTCAGTGGGTACTGAAAATTCTCCTGTGTCAGGGTAGGTGAACAAGTCTTTCCATGTTCCAGGATATGCCAGTTTATCTCTCTGTTTTCCGTCACATAGGGATGGAGGAAATTACATGCATTTTCAAGGAGCTGGCCCTGCATATGTTGGTTCCCCACTGTATCTAGTTGGTAACCTTTGTTGGTAGGGAGACGTGACTGCCTATTAATTGCTTCCACGTCTAGATAGAGGGATTTGTTGATTGCCACCACATCGGGATGGTAGGCAGCAGGAGAATCATCTAAAAGTGAGTCTAGCAGGCGCTAGGATGCCACAACGTCTAGTTGGTGGGCTTCATTACCTTGGGAAGGGAGATGAACCTGCTAGGTAGGTGCATTCATGTGTGAGTGACGGGCTTGATGGAGCTTGACGTGGATGTGAGACTGCTCGTATGATGCCGCCATGTATGGATGGCGAACATTGGAGGAGCGAACAGGTGTACGTGCCTGCTGGAAATTCGCCTCTGTGACTAGGAATCAGAGCTCCTCCTCAGGGACAAGGGTGATGAACAGTCCCTAATTTTATGTTTTCCTCCATCGTTGGGCGGTCTGAGGGGCTGGAGATTGGGGAACGCGGGCCTGGATCCTCGGAGCGACATCCTCTTTAGCGTGAGAATATTGAGTATCATTGTAACCGTGATGCCATCTTCCGGCGGGCACCTTATAGTGGAACCCCCATTTAGCGGGATGAAGTCCTCAGTGTTGACCTCATCTGCCTGCCTAATATAAGGGAGGTACGTGTTGTCTCATTCTGGGGATAGACTCCTGAAACGGTTTGGGACAGCAAGAGGAGTCGTCTGAATCTGCTTTCGTGGCCACTGTAGGGCAGGAGACCGGTAGGTCTTAGTGGATTGTTGGGCATGCATTGCCACCTCCACTATTGGGAGAGTACCATTCAAGTGGTACTCTTGGATCAACGCATCTGAGACCTAGCATTGAATATGCTATGTATGTGATGGGGTCCTTCTTTGGTGAGGATGTCTGGTCATTGCATTGTTTGAAGAATGCATCTGTGAGTTCCTATGTGATTCCATTGGATCGAAGGGAGTTCTAATTGGTGCCTATAATGTTTTTTAACCAATACAAATAGCAAACCCATCAATGCAGCATCTCATAATCCCATGCGTAATTAATGACCCTGCTTGGCCCTCTTTATGAGTATAAGGGGGCACAAAGTGGGATGATGTTAAATACATCATTCTTGGATGAAGATTCACACGTTAGGTTTACCATTATAGTTTCGACTAAGAGTGGGAAGACCGACACGCCTGACAGTCGATCTTACAGAGGGCTGACTTCCGCTCAATTGCTCAGGTTGGGTATATCGGTATTCATTTTGAAACTCCCAAAGGTTCTATATCCAATGATCCACGGACCTACATTCCAAAGGCAGGCATTCACTGGACCTTCTTTGCACGAGGTTTACCATACATCATTGGGATTAATGAATCTCAGGCGTTTGGACTCATTGAGACAACAAGGGTTTGAAGACTCAGAACTGGGTGCTCTGGAGTATATTTTCATCCCAGGGGGGGGGGGGGCAGATAACGACTTGAGCATTTGGATCGATCCTGTGATACAGTCTTCCTATGTATCCAAATGAGAGGAATCAGAATTCACGTAGTTCGGTTCCACATGATGGGGAACATTACCTTTTAAGGTCGTGTGACAAGGACCCAACCGTACAGTTTAACGTCTTATCACAAGGACACCCGTGTGAGAGATGCCCAGTCAAAGTTGGTGCATGACTTATGTCGAAGAATCCTAGAAGACCAAAGGGAATTGATTTCCTTGGACTAGATATGGTCTATCTGGGGTCATGAGGACATGGTGTGAAGTGACGGATGTGTATCAGACATAGATATGGGTCTTGCACCTCGGGGAGCTTTCTTACGTGTCCCGGTTGGTCAGGGATCAATGTCCACATAGTTCTACGAGATTAGGGATTAAACGTGATGGTTTCCTGTTGTTGGGATTGATCCTTGGGGAGGCTTCCTACGTACCATGTTTAAGAGAAAGGGATCAAAACCCACATAGTTCGTTTTGAGGGGTGTGATCATTGTGCGGATACAGTTACCTTCAGAAATCTCTAAGCCCACATGAGTCATGCTCGGTGTGAGAAACAAGAGAATGTAACAAACTTGGAAAGCCTTGCACATTCTCCTTACTGAGGGAAAGGGAGGAAGATGATGAGTGGAGGAGAACTTGGGGACCACTGGACTCTCTTCCCCCTAATGTTGGAGAAAGGTAGGAGTCGCGCAGTGGAGCAATGAACCTTCTGTGATGAGAGGGGAAGGGCCATTGGCTTCTGGCGAGTATAGTGTGGGGCTTACTCTAGGAGGGATGCCCAGCCACTCCCCGGAGAGGGGAGAAGTGCTCACTGCTGGCGCTTTTCAAAAGGAAAATGCGAATGGGGTACCTCAATCTGGGAATGTGGATAGGCACAAAGGGGACTCCCGAGCTCGAAACCTACTCTACCATGGGAATGTGATTCCAGGAATGCTTCAGGAATCCACTCAAGGGCTGGGGAAACCCCTTTGCCCTTGCCTACCATGGGTATGTGAACTCTATGTGGCACACTGATTCCCCTTAAGGGTGCGTTATACAGGTCTGCTGGCTTCAGTAGAGGCCTTGGATCAGGGCCAATGAATAGGCCAATGAAGGGATTGCGAAGGATCAGGCCAGATTGGAGGGGTTTTATCTGGCTCGGGGAATGGGAAAACCGAAGGATTTGGTGGGCAGCATGGATGCATAAGTAGTGGTGTCCTTCGTGTAGGGGGGTTCTACGCAGCTAGAGAGGTCGTCCGGGTACTAGGGTGGTACGCGGATTGATAGGCATTCTACGTACCAGGGCGGTACGCAGCTTCGGGTTCGGCCCGCGTACCAGGTTGGTATACAGTGGAGTCCACACGAGAAGTGGAGGATAGGGGTGTCACTGGTCCGGGGTTTTCCGGTCGGGGCTTCGACCATGTAGGAGGGTGCTACGTAGTGTGTCAGATCAAAAAAGGGGGCATAAACTCCCTAGTTCGCGGGGATTACATCTGTGGAGGGGCAATGGCTCACAGTTTTTATTTTAAATTCGTGGTTCACCAAATTTTTAGGCATTTTTTAGTTCCTTATCAATTTTTTTCCTATTTTATACCTATTCTGATTCGCGAATTGGAAAATTGTTGTTCGTGAAATCCTAAGCTCCTTCATCTGGAATCCTTCCTTCAGAAGTTGATCTCCAAACCTTCTCGTCGATGGAGTCTGATCAATCAAACCCCCGATCTCTGAATCCTTATACCTGAATCCAATCTATCCCTTTATTCTCCCCGTAGATTTCCTTTTATAGAGGGGGTAAATAGATGTATCCGTGGTTAGGAGGAACCTTTGGAATATTCCCATGACTGAAAACACAGTTTACAGATGACTTGGTCAATCCGAAACGCCTAGGGGTCATTGAATGCACCTCACCCATGAACCAAATCAGTTCGGGGGGCTTTGTGGCTGTGCAGGGCTCCACCTCTATTAGATGAATGACAATACATGCCTTCTGGTCCGGTTGGCATGTTTTGTAGTAGGGGCGGTTCGTGAAGGTGGACCGACCTAGAGCTCGTCCTGCTTCGCGCCCGCAGAGGGGTTCTCGACTCCGTTTCGCAGACGACGTTGGTCCGCGGAGGGGGAAACTCGCTGAACCGGCTGCATACCATCAATGATGGACCGGTATGCAGACTGGTCCTCCCTTTTCATAACTTGAGTATTCTCCATATTTTTGTATTATTCATTGAGGGAAATTGGCTAGAATCCTTTCTCAAATTAAGGGGGATTCCCATTCTCCTTTGCATAATTTTCAGGACTCTACAATTACATAGGGATGTTATTATGTAATGTATTTAATATTAATCTTACATTTATAATATATAATTATAAAAATTCTAGATCTCTATACTTATCACCATTTTTACATAGTTATATTAAACCCCTCTATGATAATTTTTTAGTATGGGTTTTACAAATAAATTCAGTAACATTTGATATATTCCATGTTATTGAATTCCATGAATTCATTTGATGAAAATTAAAAACATTAATCATTACTAAGTACCCTAATATTTTTTCTAGTTTCATTTTATACTTTATCTGTCTCATTTATGAATTCATAAAGAGTAGAATAATTTTTTTTAAACAATAAATCTATAATCTTCTTGAGTGATCACAAAAAAAATTAAATCCTCAACAATGTGAATCGATCCAATAAGGACCTCAATGATCAATATGAGTTGTATCAAGAGGTACTATATCCTTTTTCTCTGACACACTAAAAAAACACATTTACATTTCTGATAGAAACTGTCCAAAAAATAGAATATTATTATGTGTAATGGCAATAAAAAACAATTGTTTACAAATTTTATTAGGAACCTTGGAACTCATTTTCCTACACCATGTATTCCAAAGGCTTGTCTTATCAAAACATGAAACACTTGATGTATTTAGATGGTTCATGTGATTTTTACCATCTTATGACCTGCTTTTATGTATATATTAAGATTATTTTATGAATAAATCATGATAAATATCATTTTTATGAAATTTCAAGGATTATTGAAGGAAAATTTTAAATTTTTTAATAAAATGGATAATTTTAAAGTAATGGAAATCAATTATATATGGACTACATCTTGGGAACCCTCACACAATGTTTTGGCCAGAGTTATGAACAAAACAATGGATCACCACACCATGGTAAATGTGACTTTATCAGACATGAACATCCCAAAATAGAAATAGGCATAAAAACACAATTATATTTATCACCTTTCCATTGATAAGGATAAAACGGTAAAGAATATGATTAATGTAGTCTTCCCACACCATGTTTAGAGAATATATATTTGAAGGATAAAATATGATGGAATAAATATTATTATAGAAAATATTCATCCCCAAAACACGTTGAGGAGTTTTCACATTCAAAACGTTCCACTCGTTCCCACCATATAATGGTAAATATTCTTATCCAATGACGTTATGTCCCATATGTGTATTAAAAATACATTATATTCTAGAATGAACAATGGTTTTTCTTATGACACCATTTTTATGGTGGAAGAAGGTAAAATAATAATATTTATTCATTAATAAAGAATCAAATTTACTTATATATAATAATTATTCATATTTACAATTGGATGATGAACACCAGTACACCGTGATTGGGTTTGCTTGAGAACCCAGAAGGTACATATGTTTTATTTTGAATTCATTAACACCACATATGTAATGGTGGAATAAATTTCTATAAAATTGGTTCATGTCTCTATTTATAAGATATATTATCATTCAAATCTATACTACTTTTAATCTTTAATATATTTTTCCTGTTTTTATTTTTTGATTCTTTTTTTATGTTTCCACTTATTACATGTTGGAAGTATATTTAAAATATTTATTCTTTATCCCATTGGATGGAATTTTCTTTCTTCATGTCTCTATATCTTATGAATCAACACTCATGATGGAATGTTATTATATAATAGTTGTTTAAATTTTTTAAGAGGTTAGGGATTAATAGTCGATGGATAATTGATTAATGAATTTCATATCTAAACAATGATGATGATATAATATTTTGTAATTGGTATTGATAATAACATCAAATACATACATTCATATGAATCTATCTAAGAGGAGGAAGAATGGAGATATTTTAATTAAATTGAGAGGATTAGGTTATGACCAACAACTTATATTAATCATTGACTTCAAGAGATGGTTGGAAATAATTTGGGTTGCTATGATAACAAATAACACAGTAACTCTTTTAAAATTAGTTGAGTTAATCAAAATTCACATAATAGATTAATGAATTTTTTTAAAAAAATCTAATATGTTATCCAAAAAATATTATGAAATATATACCTTATACATACACTATCTAAATAAATATAGTTCCTTTAATAAGATAATTTTTATGAACATCAAAACTATACCACATACATGAAGGTAACAATGTTTTATGAGGAATAAAAACATTTCATCACATTTAGGGTCATAGTAGCCATTGGAATTCATAAAATCATACTGATTAACTCGTTCTATTATTTATTTATTTATTTTATATATTTTAACTAGATTCATTTTTATCATTATATTAGTTTGAATTTATTAAAAGGCTTCAAACCTAACTCTCATATAGATTGAATTCACAAGAATATCTTTAATAAAACCCAAAGATTAAATGATTCTTCTTTTCAAATTATTGTCTCCCTCTGGCCTAGCAACACAATCTTGTTGGACCACTTTTGCTAAATATCCAAAATAAAGAAAAAAATAAGTATAATGGATCACTAAAACTATATCTATATGCACCCACTATGATCTATGGTTTACCAAACATTAATAGATCTACCAAAAGAATAATTTTTTGAATATTATAGTGAAAAGGTCTGAGATCTATCTTAGAAACAAAAAATTGATTTTGAATATGGTGAAATTCGTTAAACTCTTGATAGATTAACAACAATTGGATATCTATAATTTTTTCATGATTTGTGGCACATTTATTTTTAATGTCTTGTAATATAATGTATTTATGCTCATAGTCTCCCAATTCTCACACCATGTATATGCCAAAGACTGGTGGAAAGTCCATCCCACATGATTCATTACTATATAGTGTAAACATCCCTATAAGATATATGAAATTTATTTTCATCTCGTGGATATATAGAGTCACTACAATTACTAAAAAAATCATAAAAATCGTGGGAATTTGAATGAGATACCTTGGATAGATTCAAGGAACCAATATAAACATTCTCTAATAATATCCATGATTCTTCATCCAAATACTAACTTTTTGATATAGATTATTGTAAAAATAATTAGTAATGGTTGACTCAACCATTGATGGGGGATTGTTGAAGAATAATAATAATGTTGGGTATTAAATAATTGAAGATATAATACAAAATTCAATCATTTACTAATTCGATAGAGGACCCAATATGTATGGATTCCATCAAATGGGTGAAACAAATCATTAACACAATCAAGTGAAATCAATCATAAATAATTTTGATTATATTGGTTATGGACATTGTGTGTACCTCATATATCCCATGTGACAAATGTTTGGTCATTTTATATTTTTGGGGGACATTACAATTATTCGATGTGTCAAGAAGGACTTGAAGATAATAAACAATATTAATGTAGCTATCTGAGGAACAACCAACCCAATCTATTATATCAACATACATACTCTTATCAATGGTAATTATAATTCTAATATGTGTCAAACATATGGTGGAATACAAATAGAGTAAAAATCCCTATCCACAAACATCTATATATAATAGACCAAAACCCACAGTCCTTGATCCTATATAAAAAAATTGACATTCATTTTTATATATAGATAAACTGGAAAAAAATTCTTTACGAAAAATCAAAAAAAAAAAAAAAACATTGGATCCCATTCATACGAATACACATTTTAAGTTTAAAATTTTTGATAATTAGGTGAAAAACATATATAATATTACCTGTGTCAACAGAGATCATCTTTTATCTACTATAAAAAAATTAATTATATAACAATACAACTTTAATATATCCTATAATATTCATCACACAATTAATTTTTTTGGATATAATTATTTTAATATCATTCTTCTTAACTGGTATAAATTAAAAATTGTAAAATGTTTGAACTCAAACGATCAGTAAGGGGTAAATATAAAAATTAATAAATAAATGTCATAAGTCATCATTATAATTTAATAATGGTATTGTAAAATAATAAATTTTCATAAGAATAACATAAGACAATTTAAACCCATTAAAATGAGGTTGATAAGTCATTACCCATTGTATGAATATTTAACATTGTTAAATATTAGTGTAATTCAAAAATACCATGTGATGTGAAAAAAATATTACCGTAAGGGGTCTATAATATAACATAGAAATAATTAAAAAATATTAGGTGAAAATTTATATCAAAATTCCATTTTTAATCACCTAACATAACAATTAATATGTCTATTTATTATAAACTATAATCTATAAACATTATTTCTTCATAGGTGTATTATAAAACCAATTTACTCCTTTTTACCAAATTTATTGGATGGATATAATGGACCCACCCATCGTTATATTATAATGTAAGCAAACATCTTATTTATATAAAAAAACCCATAAATCATTTTCTTATAATGGAACTTTCCATTATTCATTTATACTATAAATTTATACCATATATTAAACATATAATTTAAATGAAGTCACATTTAAACATATCTCCTTTCAAAGAAACCACCATTCCTTATAAGCATGATTAACCTTTAGAAATGAAATTTATTCCATTAAAACATATTTAAAACAGATATATTTTATCTAGAGAAAAAATAATGATGGTATCATTGGATCATTTTCAAAATGTTCAATATGAAAAAAATAATGAATATTTCTACTAGTGAATAATACATAATATATCATTTAAAAAAATATTTGAAATCATAAAAAACGATCATTTTATCTTGATAACCATTTTAATATAAATTAAATAAATATTAATAATCATGTTTTTTAAAACATATATGAAAATAATAAAAGAAAAAAATAATTTAAAATTGTAATAATAGTTGGAAAAACTAGTCATTTAGTAAATGTCAAAATAAAGATCACGTTTACAATTCTGGTAAAAACCAAAAGAACCACATTTTGATGATAATTTTTTTTAATTTTAAAAATATATATAGAATGAAAAATATAGTACAAAATTATGATATTCCTTAATTTATCTAAAAAATATCATTTTATAACTATTTATTTCATAGATATGAAACGAAAACGACTCTCGACCAAAAAGAGAAATAATCTCAGTTTTAATATCAAAACGCTCATTTTAACCAAATAAATAAGAAATAAAATACATAGAGTGTAAATAATGTAATATATATAAATAAATAAATGTGAATAATATATATGTTTTCATGAAATTAAAATAAATCAATTTTTTCCTAAAGGAACCTTGAACAAAAACAAACCTAAAAATTGAGATCATTGCATATATTATTTATGTTATTAGGAACATTAAAATAAAAAATCATTGTAAAAAATATTTTTATATGGAATTATAAATGTCATGAATTAAATTATTTAATATGTAAAAATTCTTCCATGTTTTTTTATGTATACCATATAAGGAAATCATGGTGCACAACCTGCAACATGTCTTAATAAAAAGTGATTTAGAAAAAGGAAAACCTCTCCAATATACTAACATTTGAAGAGATAATTATTTCATTGAGTGGTCATGTTTAAATTTTTAAATCCAAATGAAAAATTGAAAATATATGATAAAAAAATATAGATATAATTTCATACAAAACAATGTAATTACAATGTTAATGAAAATGGTCACAACCCAATAAATGGAAAGTTACATAAGAAACCATTTACCACAAGTCCAGAAATTGTATATATGTCCTTTAACACCTATATAAATAAATTATATTATTAAAAAAAAATCTATAAAAGAGTTTTTTTGGATTATTAAATTATAATTAAATAATTTATATCATTTATTTCAATGAAATATTTAATTACATAAACATTTATGTCCACATTTGGTGTTTTTTTCGACGTTTGTTCATAATTGAAAAATAAAATTTGTTCATTGATCATTGTAAAATGATTCATTGATCCATAATCTCCATGATTAATATAATTATATATATATATATATATATTAATCATTTTTACACATAAGATACAATTTTATATTAATATAATTAAATTATTTATGAAAAAAATATACATCAATGGTAGTCTGCACATACACACGAGTGATAGTTTCAATTTTCATAGGATATAAAATAAATTATTAATATAAAATAATAATTAATTTAAAAATTAATCCTTTTATGACAATAAAATAAATTTATGACATTCATCCCCATCACCATCAATGTGATTTTTCTTCATAAAATCAATGTACATTTATATGTAAAGATGATAGTTCGTACGTTTAGATGTGTGATGATTATATTTTTAAGGATTAGAATGATATTAGTATAGATTTTATATTATATTAATAAAATAAAAAATATTTAATAAATAACATATACATGTATATATATTTTAAATACATTAAAATAATCATTCACGACTGGTGTTGATGGGAGAAGAAATTCATCAGCTCGTGAGGCAATAGTATGTATTGATTCTTAGATAATTTGTTTTCTACTCATTTAATAGAATGGAGATGAGTAAATTTATTCCATTAAAATAATGAAATATAATTATATAGGAGGAAAATATGTTATTATATTTGTATGGATAGGATATAATTGCAAGAGGTAGAGGAAGATGTTAATTGTATACTGTATATTGAGATGATTACCTTCTCTTTGAAGAACCACTCTCTAGTATCTCTTTAACAACCATTGTGATATGAATTTTAATATTAAAATGGACTATATAATGTATATATGTATGTTAAAAAGATATTTTTATATGAATATTTCTTTCAATGTGGCTCAATAAATGTATAAAATAGGGGATATGATGTGTCTTTATATAATAGAGGATAGTGGTACCCTTGGAATGACTTGAATTATTAAATTAAAATAAATTAATTTTAAAGCACCAGTGTAACCGAACCAATATATTTAGAAATAATGATACATATATCTATAAATAATCTCATAAAATTAAATCTAGACATGATTATGTGATTTTAAAACCCTTATCTCTTAGTTTTAACACATGTTAGCCCTTTTAAAGATTACTTGGAGAACAATGTATGTTTACAATTTAGTCATCAAGAAATATACTATATAAAAACAAGAAACCAATAAATTTATAATTGTTTATATTCTAGATCATATTTCAAAAAAATTGGAAAAATATAAAAAAAATTGTTTTAATTCAATTAATAAAGTTGTAACATATATTTCAATTAATTTTATTTTCCGAAGTATTTATAGAATTTGAATTTTAAAAAATTCAATATATTACTGAAATATTATTATTACCATTTAATCATAATTGAAACACTACATTTTTATTATAAATTATCATAATACCATAAACTACCTATAAAATTTTACTATTATATTTTTAAAAATAGTTAATTTGTTTTTTCTAATACTTATACATGAAATGTGTCAGCATTGGGTATATATATAAGGTAATTATTTAATCAATAAAAATTAAAACTAAATTAAAATAATTGAATAAATATATTCATATTCAAAAATATATTTTATCACCTTTCATATCTATTTATTATCCCTGTAAAAATATATTATAGATATTAATATCAACAATGTGCTATTTTTGGATTTTTTCCTTTAGCTAAAATAATATAAATGTATATATCATAGTAAAATGTCAGAGAAATGAAATATTTCATAATATTTTATTATTTTGTTGAATTAAATAGATCTAATATAATATAAGAAATATAATAAATGATTTTGAAGCCATATTTCATTATTTTAACATTTTTTTCTCTTTTTATCCTGATGAAATTTTATAGTGATTAATGATATTTAGGGATATTATTTATTAGGATATGGTGTAAGTAACTGTAAGGTGTGGCATGTGATTTAACATGATGGATTATTTATGATGAATACCAATACATTTTTTGTAAATTTAAAATTAATGTTATGATGTAACAATTAGGGTTACAAAAAATGTATTGCTGATGTTATTTGGGTTAATTAAGATACATGTTTAATAATTTATAGAATAATAAATTGTAATCCATGTATGTTATTGTGTAAATTCTATTGTTTAATGTATTGTTTCTTTATAGGATAGTTTACTCATTTTGGGTACTATATTACCATATTCCAACCATATAAGATTTTATAAATATAATGAGACAATATTTTTATCAGTGTAAATATTCTATGATATGTTAAAATATGATGCTTTATGCCGAATATAGATTCATCATGGATATTCATCCCTTGTAAGATCGGATGATATAGAGGTAGAAATTTGTCAACACACAAAAACTAAGGTGGAAATAATATATTTATATTTTATAAAATTAATATATGTATATTTTATAGTGTTATTAGTTTGGAAATAAATAACCAATTAATACGTTCATTTTAATGTTTTTACATCCTTCTTTCTCCCATATTAATTTAAAATTTCTTGGTCATTAAAATTATCATGATTAGATTCTACATCACACCCCATAATTGTTATTTCATTAAATTTCTACCCCATTTCTCAATTCTTACCTCCCACTATTGTTATAATAATTGGATACATAATTATGTGTTAACATGGATGACCTTTATATTTTTATTCCCTCTTTTACTATGGTTTTTATTAACCCTTTTTAAAATTAGGGGTTTTAAGAACTGAATTTTTAAAAATTAAAACCTTCAATTATAGGAAAAATTTTAAAATTTTTATGAAACAATTTATTTTATGGGGGATTGTAATTCCTTGATATTTTTAATTAAGACTATGATCGATAGTGTATATGAAATGCAACAATGTTCATTAACAGACCATGAAATAATTTTATTTTAAGTATGACAATTATAAAGTTGATATTGAAGTGGCGAATATTAACACGAGTGACCAAATTATGACATATATTGATAATGGTAATAATAAATACAATTTTACTGATTCATTTTTTATAAATAAGTACAAGATATATAGCGAATTCATTTTATGCTTTAGAAATACTATTTCATCAAAATTGGGTTTTATTGTGTTTTATTAGATTATATTATTATTAATTTAATATACATTTTTAAAGTCTAATTTAAAAATATTAGATAATTTTTCAATTTAATGTATAAAATTTAGATTAATCTATTTTTTTTGTATTTTTCTAAAAATATTAATTTTTTTGAATAGGAAAAAATAGATATTTAATTAAAAAATTCATTTTTAATTAATCTATTAACAATGAACAAATATATGTTGAATTCATATTAAAATTACATTAAATCCATTTGATTGAAAAATACAATTATTTAAATTGTAATTTATATTATGATTAGTTTTTTGTACAAAACATTTTTATAGATAAATATAAATTTTTCTATAATATCATTTTTCAGTGAATTTTGATGGTCAATTTTAAAAGTAATGTATTCGAATAATTGGAATTAAATTTTATTAAATAGATTTTCAAATTTAATTAATCTTGTACATATTTTTCAAAGGGTTCAATTTTGTTTTTTGTCAGAATGAACAGTAACTTTGGTAAAAATTTTGTCACCGCGGTATAAAATGTTAGATTTATTTTCTATGTATTTTAACAAATAATGAAAAATTAACTTATAAACACAAAACCGTATCAAAAAATCTTACATTAACCTCAACTAAAAACATAGTAATCAATAAAATTATCAAAAACTTCTCTAATACAACTATAAAATCCTTGGAACTATACTCTCGATCTAATTTATCAATACATAATATTTACATTTTTTATTTGTTACTAATATATTTGACTATATTATATTCATCCAAAACATTCAACATAAAATAGAAATGGTGTATCACTTACAAAGGAAAAAACCTTTTAGTATTATATTTATATACAATTAAGATAAATTATAACTTTACCATTTAAATATCATTAAGTGAAATTTTTTTCTAATATAATCAATTTTTAATAATTAATAGTAAGTGTTAAATATATATAATAAATTTTTTACTCATAAATTCTTTAAATATAGAATTTATGAAAAATATTATAAAATGAACATTGTAAATTTAAAACATAATAAGTGTGAGCTCAAACACTATGTAAGGGTAGTTATAAACAATTACATTTGAATGTTATCTGAATAAATAAGATGAGAATAATGGTATGATGACATAATTAAATTACATGATCATATTATATGATAATTTATATCCATAAAAATGTGTCGTAAATCATGTAAAATGGAATAAATTTTTTTCATAATAAAATATTTATATAATCCATTAGTAATGAGACAAGTTAAAACAACCCTTGATTAAAAGATTCATGGGAACTCATTGTAAGCATTTAATAACTATATATTTGTCTTGAAAAGAAATAATTAATCATTATTCCACCTAATAATATAATTATCGTATCTATTAAGAGTGAACAATATCTGGTAGACATCATCTTCTGTTAGGAGTAACATTGAATTTGTTAACTCAATATCGATACCTTATGAATTGGTGGGTTATAACATCCCCAACCATCATTGGTTTATTAAATAAACACTCATCCTTGTATTATAACATAACCAGTGATCCTTGTACTAAAATGGAAAAACCCATAAATAATCTATATACATGTCTAATTTCCATTGACTAAAAAAATAACATTTCACATTTAAATATTTTAATGATCAAAATAAGAATAATTCATTTTTATCTAGATTAACTCATCGAGGTAAATTTTTTTAACTAAAATATCATTAAAAAATCCATATATAGACAAACTATGGATGGTATCATTGTTACATAATCCCCTTAGAGTATATGAAAAAAATAAATAATATTTCTATAGTTAAAAAATACATTTTAAGACAATTTATGACATTTAATTAAATTAGGGAAAATATCCTTTAGTATGGATTTAATTTTTAATAAAAATTGAAATATTATTTATAGAATACTTTTCTTTGAATATAAAAATTTATATATTTATAGAATTCCATAAATAAAATAAAAGTAATAATAGTGGAAAATTGATTCATTTGGTAAAAGTCAAAAGAAATATCCCTTAATTTCATATTTGTAATAAAAAACCAAAGTACAATGTTTGGAATATGAAAACCACATACCTTATATTTTTTTAAATAATTTAATAAAATGTTAAAAAAATTAAAATAATTATTTCATCATATAAAATAAAATTGTTTGAATCAATTTAATGATCATCGATATGGAAAAGATAATAATTTCAACCCAATTTAAAAATAAGGCCGATAATTCCATAATTAATTCTTTAAATATTCCTAATTACCAAAGATAGGAAAATTAAATGAAATAATGAAGACCTTGTAAATGACTAGAGTAAAATAAATAATAATTGGTTTAATAAATTAAAATAATTCCATTTCCCCATATAATACTTGAACATAAGTAATACAAAAAAGAAATGGTATTGTAACATAATTCCTTTACAAATTTGGAAACATTAAAATGAAAAGTAATTTCATGAAATAATATGATATCAATTTTAATGTATTATAAATTTTATGATATCGTATTTAAAAATTCATTTATGCGGTAGTATGTACACCATTAATTGTTATAATGCTCTGGTATATTAAGCGTGTCACCATAAAATTTGATCGAGACATTAAAATCCATTTCTAAGATCAAAATATTTTATGTGATAATTAATCCTTGAAGTAATAATGTTTAAATATTAAAATACACATAAAAAATAAAAATATATCATAATATAATTTTTAGATAAATTCCTACATGTTCATAGAATACCAATGTTAAAGAAGAACTGTTATAACCCAATAAAATACAATTTTATTATGAAACCCCTTTCCATAGGTCCAAACAATCTATTTATTTCCATGAAATCCAATGTAATAATTTTATAATAATTTTTTATTTTTAAAATAATTTTTTAATGTTAATTAAATTTTCATTAAATTATTAATTTAATTTATTTGAATAAAATATTTAGTTACATAATTATTTAAGTTCATGTTAGGTTTTTTAGGACGTTCTGTTCATAATTGTACAATGTTTGTAGTAGGTTGGACATAAAAAAAGAATTAGTTTTTCCATCTTCATATGAATAATAATTTTTAAATAATTATACTTTATATACAAAAAATTCAATGTTAGAGTCATCCATGACAATTTTTAATGAAAAATAAAATATATTGCACTATGAGGGGGTAATCTTCTCTTACAAATAAGTATTATTTTAACATTTTAATGAATGTCAAATAATGAAATAAAATAAAATAAAATATTTCAAAAATTATTATTATTATTAAAAAAACAATTAACTTCGATAAATCCATACCCATGACCGTCATGGGAAGCTATTTAAATATAAATCACTTTATAGAGATTGTTGTTAGTGTGTATGAACACAAAATCATTTAATTTTTAGACATTTCAATTCATTAAATAATGATGACATATTATATTAAAAAACATAAATATTTCATGAATATAAATTTTAAAAATTAAATATATAATAATTGTAAATCCCCAACCATTATTTCCTAGAGTTAGTTCATTATTACATAACATTGGCATGATTATATGGGATGAAATCTACAAACACCGGTCAGTTTAGTAGACTTGGAAGTACTATATACAAACATAAGTTTTAAAATGCATTATGAAATTAAAGACAACAACACTGTGTCTCATTTTAACACATTAATATCCCTTATAATATCCCTACAGGTCAGTAATAATAAAATTATTCACATCCTGGGAGAAATAAATCATAGAAATAGGTGATCTCAGGTGCCCAGTAAGGATAAAAATATGGCAGAAACATTCATAAATAAACACACACATTTAAAGAAATGTATAAGTCTAAAACACAATCCTTTTAAACCTATACTATAGAATAATAGGTAAAAGATAAATAAAATAATTTCATTTACTTATTCACATTGATATTCAACTAGTCGAATAGTCACATGTAATATAAACATCCAATTTCATAATGATTCAATGCATAATATTGAATATCATAACCATAGAGTCAGTGCCTAATACCAAGTCAAAAAAATGGTTTTTTTCAAGGCCTTGTTCCAAGACACTAGTTTGTCTAATGTTACCTACTGATGCATTGAGAAGCTATAGTAGGATACACCCATCATCTCCTTAGTCTAATGCATTCATCATATGAAAAGTTTAAAACATAACATAAACATTTGTATTAAAACTTTCATAAAAATGATAATAATATAACTATAAAACATGAATGGAAAAAAATAACACATCCACAGTCAAACGTATCAAAAAACCATTAGTATAATATGGAATATTGTACAATAACAAATCTTCTTCAAATAGGGGTAAAATCCATTAAATTATGTTGAAATAGATGAAATAAAAACTATTTGTGGGAAATATCTATTTATTTTAATATCATTTAAATTTTACGTAATTAAAAAATAAAACATTTATTTTGAAAATAATTTTATATGATTTTAATGGAAGCTTAAAATATGTTATAACAATTGAAAATAACTGCACCCTCCATATACGTTAAAAACATTCTTTCCTTAATTTTGTTGAAAATGTTATAAAGGAACTTGTATAGAAAACAACAGAAAGATTCCATTATATGAAATTAATAAACATTTTGAAAAGGTTATAAATTACTTTTAACCATATTCTAGGAAATAGTAAAAATGTTTTGAAATTCATTTTTAAGAAACTCGGATGTTGATGATTAAGAGGTCTCACACGATACACGCATATAAACAACCTCATATAATGAAGAGATTATATAATTACACCTAACCATATAATTATCATTTATTAAGTGTTCTTTTACCTATTTTATAATATCTAAATCATTGTTATTAAATTATACAAGAACTGTATACATAATTATGATATTTTATATGATCTTCTAACATTGCATTGTTAATAAATTTTTAGTAGTATCATTGTTTTGGGTGTTAGCTGATTTGTTTTCCTTTATATTTTTTCTTCTGTAAGTAATGTTTGATAGGATTGGATGTATTTTATTTGTATCCAAAACGATATTAGATTCATAAATATTATTTTTATTCATAAAATGAAAATTATTATTTAATCGTTACGATGGGGAATGAATCTCATTGTGTTCGTGGAGACGGTAATCTGTATGTACGCATGAGCAGAAATTACATTATATTGATTGTGAAATAATATATAATTTAATGGTATATCATATATACAGAATAATTAACATGTTTTATTTATTATTTAAATCAATTATACTCATTATTATACCCATACAAATAATGAAGTGTCGAATAACAAAATACTCCACTAAGTGGAGACATGAAGCCGTACTTATGCACGTATGGTGACTTTATCATTCATAAGATGGATAGAATAATGAATATGGTTGTAACATATCTATAATAACTTCACAATAAGTATAGGAACTTGATTTATAAGTATTATATGTAAACAACAACGAAAGGGGATGTGGAAGAAGAAATGAACATTGGAATAGGTGGTGTAGTTATTATCTCTTCTTCGGGATCTTAGTTTAGATTTGATAAAAATGGATCCATTGGATATATTTTGACCAATATAAGGATTTCATGATTACTAAGGGTAGTTGAGAGGATATTTTTGTAGGGTTTGGATGTGCCAGATGGCTTTGTCGGTGTGAAATTATGTTAAGGGGAAATACCATTTTATATGAGAGGTGAGTGTCACTTTAAAAAAAGCTTGAAATATTATTTTATTATTAAATAATATTCAGTTAATAATTGCTCCATAAAAATTGATTTTGAGGGTATGGTGGGGTGGGTTGAAAACCTCCCAACCAATAGGTTGTAGACAGGATTAGGTTTCAATATTAACCTTATCTTTTATATTTAACTCTTAGTTAAATAGGTTACCTTTTACCATGTATTCTTGTATTATTATAAAAAATGTTTAATAAACATACAATAAAAATCCAAAATAACCCCAAGTGGTTTATTATTAATATATCTTACCTTATATAAGTCCTTTGGAAGAATCATAGTTTTTTAGGAATATTATATCAATTAATAATATAGTATTTGTTTTAAAAACTCATTCATGTCAATTTCGACACAATTTAGTATTTGATTTTTGTGATAGACATAAAAACTTTATCACTGAGAAAAAAGATTACTTAATAAACCCTAACATGTCATATTGACCTATAAATTTTTTTTCATACATAAAAAATCTCAATTTATAATTACATTTATATTTATAATATATATTATTTTAATCATTCAATAATAAGTTAATTACGGCATCATCATTGTGTCATAAATAAATTTAACTATTTATTGTATAAAAATCATAAAAAATACCAATATATAGGAAACCTTTTTAGATTTATAAAGAATATCTATAGTCAAATTTATCTTATGTATAACTATATATTAAATTTTTTTGAATTCTTAAATTTTGAATTTAATACTTTCAACTCTTCATTAAATAAAATAATAATAAATGTTATAATGTAATCCATGTGGACCAAAAAGATCATATTTTATTTATAAGTTTGATTTTGGTTGAAATAATGTTATCCAAGATAATTTGGACATGTTTTAGGGTAATTATAATATTATTTTAAACCTTTATTACCTTATTTACTTTTAATCGTTGTAAATAAAATTCAAATGATACTATTCACCAAAAAATTATTTTCATCCAATTGAACAACATTTAACTTATTAATGAAAACCATGTGTCTTGGATATTTGATATTCAATTCACATAAGTTGTAAAATTTCCTGTTATGAAAATTATCAAATGTGCCTAGAAGGTGGGTAAAAGAAGTTAAACGTTCAATTAACTTTTATATATCTAATCTTATTATTAAGTGACTCTAAGAAATTACAATGAACATATACATGCATTATGTATCTATTTTGACTGAACAAAATTTAAATAAAATGACTAATTATTTAAATAAAAATTTGGTTTTAAACAACAATGGAGTGTAACCCACTATTCGTCAAAAAATTGTTTTCAGAAAAATACCAAAATATCACCCTATGCAAATTTTGATATTCCGATTCAAAAAATGTAACACCCAGAGATTTTATGAAAAATATTCTTTTAATTTAATTAATTTCTTGTGTTGTATGCTACACCAAGATTACCTTGCGCTATACGCAACACTGTATTAGCTTGCAGTATACACAACACTATTCTTGGATCGTGTTACACACAATTTTGATAATATTTATTCTACACAACATTGACTATATATATATATATATATATTTTCAATGTATAAATGAAATATGGTTGGATTATGATATATGAAAAAACGAAGGATTCTTTCACATCACGCAACCCTTGGCTTGCATTACACGCCATCGTGACCTTCCTCGATAGCGTGTGTTGTATGCAATACCGGGTTTTACTAAACAACAATATCTTATTATAATATTATTATGATCTAGCCGTTATGAATAGTATTAACTAAATTTTTAATCTTATAACATTATTATTTGTCTTACACATTTTCTAAAACATGGTATAAAAACAAAATAAAATTTTCGTGTAAAATAAGTATTTTTCAAAAAATACAGTTTTGCCGCCTTTTGATGGCGCACCCACTTTAAATCTAGTTTTTGATATGTTTATAAGTTCAATTTAACAAAATTTAATTCTTATTTGGAATCATGAAATAAAAATTTACTTTGGATAAATTTCTCATATTATTCTGGTAACTTTCATATTTTGATGAATAGTAAAAACACGCAATATTTTAATTTAAAAAAACTTTTTTCATCGCAATAATTTATATGGTTAAATTATAATATTTAATGGTTTTAATGAATATATAGAATATATTTTTACCATTAAATATAATGTATGTCATTATCATTGATTTTACCTTGAATTCATAGGTTAAATCAATTCAATCTTTTGCAATGTTTTAAAGAAAAACCCCTTTTCTTTCGACAACGAGATTAATTTTAATTTAATTTCTGCAACTTCTGTGTATTTAATTTGAAAAAATGGATTCCATATTTGGAATCAGTGGTTCCAAATTATGTTAATAGGCATCTTTTTATTTTTGGGAATTATGAATAGTAACTACGGTAAATTTTATTTACCACAGTTAAAGGTAAATCAGGTAATTATGGGTAAATATAATATTATAAAATTACCCTAACAGTTGGAAAAAATCCTATTGGATGACTAAAAGTCGACCCATATCACCTAAGGGTCAGATTAGATTCATTTAATGGACTTTTTTCCATGAAAATAAGTTAATTATTATTAAAACCACAGAATGTGACAACATGTCACTTTCTTAAATGTTTTAAGTATAATAATTTTAATTTAGTGATAAACTTCATGAAACTTAGAACATTAATAGTCTCCAGAAATCTAATGCAATTATCTACATCATAGGAATTAATTTAGAATTTTTAGGGATTAAATAACTAACATTTATTATGACACAAAGATGATGCAGTAATTGTCTTATTAATGAAATATTGGCATAATTTATGTTATAAATGCCCAAATAAATGTAATTTCAGACTTTTTATTACTTAAAATAATTTTATAGGTTAATTTGACATGTTATTGTTGATTTAAGTAACATGGTTCGAACTTATCATTCTGTTATGAATTTCATAAAAATCATGTACCAAATAGTGTCAAAATTGACATAAATTAGTTTTTAAAACAAATATTATATTATTAATTGTTATTTTATTCCTAAAAATCTATGGTTTGGCTGAATGACTTAGATAAGGTTATATATATTAATTATAAACAACTTGGGGTTCTTTTGGCTTGATACAGTAAGTTTATGAACCATATAGTGTAAGAAAACAAAAAGAAACGGTAAAAGTTAAATTATTTAACTTAATGTTAAATCTAATTGATAAGGTTAAAATAATAACCTAAACTTGTCTAAATCCAATTGGATGAGAGGCTTTCGACCCATCCCTACTTTAGAATCTAAATAATACCCTTTGGAATCATTATAAACCGAATTTGACCTTAATATAAAATAATATTTTGAGATTTTCCAAAGGTGCCCCTCTCCTCCCTTATAAAAGGGCACCTCCTCCCTCTCCTCCTCACACCAATTTGAGCATTCCAGCTCGGAAAACCCCTAAAAAAATCTCTTCTCCACTTCCCTAGTATCATCCTAGAGGTCCTGGTCTTCTTCAAAGACCATCCTTAGTTCGTTAAGTGGAGGTTAAGTGAAGGCGCATCAAAAAGAGGTAATATCCATTACCGATCTTTTTCAATTTCTTTCTTCTTCAACTTATTCTTCTTTAGTTGTTTCATGATAGAGTAATAACATCAGTATTTATTATATACTGATATGTTATTATAAATATGAAAAAACTCTAATTAACCTTCTATCCATCCTACGGAAAAAGGAAATCACCGCACGTGCGTACGTACGAAATACCGCCTCCACGCTGTGGTGTAATCTATTTTCCGCCACCACCTTAATTGGATGGGTATAATGGTGTAATGAGTAACTATATATGATTATTATAATGTGATATTGATACTGAAATATTATACATACACATCAACACAATTCCATGACCATGGGAAGGATATCATCGCTCGTGCGTACGTACGGACTACCATCTCCACGACGCGATGAGATTCATTCTCCACATTAACCATTCATGAATGATTATAAAGTATATATAATGAATAATAATGAAATATATGACATGTTAAATCTACTGGATTTATTTATATATATGTATGTATGTCATCTACTTACTTCCATTCAAGACAATAAGGAAAGGAAAACATCGTTCATGCGTACGTACGGACTACCGTCTCCATGAACGGTGTGTTTCATTTCATTTATCTATCTATTATATATATATATATATACTGAATATATATGATATATAAATCATGTTTTATATTATGGAAGTAATTAAATCATGATATAAGTAATAATAATGTCAAGAACAACAAGTCCAAACACCTACGATAAATGAAACGATTTAACCAGAACGCTTCTTTAACATGGAATTTACAAAATAACGGGTAATATAAAGTCATAAGTGAACCATATATGATATGATAACAATTAATATGATTCTATAATAAGTTAATGACATTATTTAAATCATTATACAGGAGGTTTGGATACATACAAAGCATATCGGACATAAGGTAAGGGAAATATCAAAATCTCATTTTTATCCGAGATTGTTTCTACTTTGGCATTTACTGGGGTGTATTTTATCATCCAAATCCATGTTTCCTCAATATGTAATATTATTTCCATCCACCTAAAATTGTTTAAATCCAATTTTACCCTTTGGTTAGTTTTTAGTAAATGATATGAAAGGAATTTGTTTTTGTTTTTCGTACGAGGTACTTTTTGACTTTTCCGAAAAAAGTACGAGAAGAATGTTTTTTTTACTTATACGGCATGAATGAATTTTTAAAACATTATTTCCAAGAATCTTCCTTTAAAAATTTTCAAGTTTTTTTTAATCAACTTCTTTTTGTCTAGAATTTTATGACATGTTAAGTAAGGAAAAGTGTTTTTGAAGTAGAAAGGATATTTTCCTCAAGAATGGAGTTCAAGTGTTTTATCAATATTATTTTCCATCTAAGATAATATAGGGTTCTTTTTATATCCCTATAATTACATTTATTTGATTATTTTGAGAAGGAATTATTTTTATGAATTCCTTTATCTTATATGAATTGTTTTATGATGTCATGTTATTTAAGAATCCCATTTTTATTACATGGGTTATGTAATGATGTATGATTTATGATTTGGTGGCACACATAAGAATGGTATCATTATGAGATGGGTGGGACCTATATCTCCCTCCAATGCATTGGGTAAAGATTTTATATCTCATGAGATAGACATGGCTGGAATGGTAGGTTATACCGGTTCAGTGAAACAGGACTGAAACGAGGGTGACTCGGTTCAGAAATGGACTTTGTCCACTAAGATAGTCTTGGAAATGAGTCTTGACTAATAATATATGATTCTTTATGATTATGTGTGTATGCCACAAATTTTCATGTTTTATGTTATGATTATTGTGATTTCATTTCACTACTTTGATTTATCCCATGTTATGAAATTATGCTCTCTTTTTTAGGTTTAGATTTCCAAAATGTTATGTTCTTATGAATATGATGTGATTGATATTTATTTTGTTTACCCTTACTGATCATTTGAGCTCACCCTTTTATGTTTTCTTTTCCCTAGGATATAAAGAAAGGTTTTAGGTAAAAAAAGGAAAATCTTTATAGGAGATGTTGAAGATCTTTCACCACGATTAGAAGATTATATTCTGAGTTTCCAAAGACACTAAAATATTACGATCCTTGTGTGTGTGTTTTTGTTATGTACTAAATATTCCGCAAAAGTAATGTAATGTACATGTATTTAAAGCTTTGGTTTTCTACAGTTGGTATCAGAGGAAAGGTTTAGTCATCCTTTGGAAACTAGGATATGAAAACGTTAGTGAGATCCCTAGAGGTATTTCTAAGGTATGTCTAGGGATGTCCCTAAGGATAAGTATACGTATAGTCCTAGAACTATGGTAAAAATCATAGAATATAACCTAAGATGTTAGATATTGAGGATACTCCCCCTTTATTATGTTGTTTTCCCTAGCATGATTTTTTCCTCTCAAACTATTCTTTTTCGGTTTTAGACGATGGCTGGAACCCGAAGGAACCGTGTTGATCAATGCAATGGACAATGCAATGATTGTCCTCCTGAAAAATCAAATGTTATGGGAGATAGAGTGCAAAATTTTATTTCTATACTTACACAACCTATGAATCATTCTGGACTTCCAAATGAGCAGAGATGGGAACAATATTCTATTGAGTCCTTCACGAGGCAACGTCCACCTTCTTTCAGGGGGTCTTCTGATCCACTTGTTGCTGAATAATGGATCAATACTACTGAAAAGATATTTTCAGTTCTTCAATGTTCTGAACATGATATATTCATCTTAGTAGTATATCGTTTGGAAGGTGAAGCTGATCAATGGTGGAATGTAATCAAGAATACGAGGAAAAGAGTTGAAATTGAGTCCATGGAATGGGAAGATTTCAAGAACTTATTTTTCAATAAGTAATTCCCTCGTATTCATCGAACAAAGATGGAGAAGGAGTTTCTTGAACTAAAGAAAAAGGATGATGAATCTGTTGGTATATACGAAGCGAATTTTACAAGGCTTGCAAGGTATGTATCTGGATTTATCATCCAACCTGAAAGTAAAGTTGATCGATTCTTCAGTGGCTTAAAACCAAATCTTCGAAGGGCATTAACTATAAGTGACATTAGTAGCTATGAAGAAATTGTGCGTTGTGTTATCAAGGTATAAATGGGAGTTGGTGTTACTTATCCATCTCATAGTTTTGACAAGAAACTAAAGATGGGGTTCAAGGAGAAATATCAGAATAATGGTGAAAAGAAGATGAATGTTTCCTTATGCTCAATGTGTGGAAAGAAGCATGGTGGAGATTTTCTTAAAGGGACTAGAAAATGTTTTAAGTGTGGAAAAGAAGGTCATCGAGCATATGAGTGTCGAAGTAATAGAAAAAGGGTTTCTAATGATGTGAATAAAGAAAACACTGCAGAGAACCCACCAACGACACTTCAATGCTTCAAGTGCAAGGAAATGGGGCATTATTCTAATAAATGCCTAATCCAAGGGTTAGTGATGATCGATGTGAGCAACCAATTAAGGCAAAGGACAAAGGGAAGTCACATGCGATCACCATTGGCGATGTTGAATATGAAAAAGATGTGTTGGAATGATTAAGTGTTTATGTAATGGGATTCCAGAATAATGTTGTATATAGTATTGGGGAATATTAGAATATTTATGTTTTGGTCTATTGTGGTTTTCAATAATTTTATGGCATCGGTAACCATGAAAAATGATTGAAATATTTTTGGAAAGAAGATGATATTCACATAATGAAGGGATAAAGAGAATCTAATATGTTTGATAGTATTCATGAGCTCATGATTGATATAAGGACTAAGTGATATCATGGATATAGAATTTTGAGGATTTTGGTTTGTGGAAAGTGTTAACTTTTAACTGCATTTGTGTGTTCACTAAGGTTCAATGGATATTAATTCTTCAAGATAATACATGATTAAGGTATTCACATATTTGTAATTTGACAAACAAGATATATCTTATGATATATGGGGGATAAATGATGGCATTCATGTGATCATTTTCTTTAAACTATGAGCTTAGACCGAAGTATTTTAGATAAGCCTAAAGATTGGAATGGATTATGTTGGACATAAGTTAGTATTGTTTGAGGATAATTTTTTTTTGATATTGTTGATGGGATGTTATAGAAATATAGCTTTAGAAAAAGGACAACCTGCAGGATGGGCGATAGCCCATCGCATCGGACAAGGCTGTGGGAATCGAACCCACAACCAAAGTGCGACTAGCCTTTATCGCCTACCACTAGCCTACAAGAATTCCCTGTTTAGTAGAAACTAGTTTTATTATATTAAGCAGTATAATATAAGAAGTATAAGTCCATTTTAGGAACCATATAAGATTAATCTCACTATAGATGGACTTACGTATTTTTTGATAACTTTTCTAACCTTTTGTTTGAGATAGATGGAATGACCCATCATTCTATCACATGATCTGCTAACACATCATGAATAAAAAATTCAACTTCATTTCTTTAAGAGATGAAGTGAAAATTGTCCAAAAACGACAAACAGTGAGACTATACCAAAATCACGAAAGTATTTCTTCTAATTCCAATTTCATCAACTTTAAGGAAATGATCTTAAAAACAAAAAATGTTGTCCTAGTGCTCTTATATGTGATGAATCAGATGTTACCTCACAAATTTATGGCTTTGTGATTGCTGGCTTTTCCATAGCCATGTTCTTTACCACTCTCCATCAGAACATGATGGTTAGATTTCTCTTCCATATCCATATTTTCACCTATGTGGAAACCCAGTGATTAGTTTATTTGGGTAACCATTACATTTCATACTTTTGTTTTTAAAGAGAGGTTTTGGTATTCCTTTTTACGATGTGGGTTTCTATTAAAGAATCTTTCGAATAGTAAACCATTTATATCCCCGACGAATTTCGAGGGCGAAATTAATTTTAAGGGGGGTAGAATGTAACACCCCGAGATTTTATGAAAAATATTCTTTTAATTTCATTAATGTCTTGTGTTTTATGCTACACCAAGTTTACCCTGCGCTATATGCAACACCGTATTAGCTTGCAGTATACGCAACACTATTCTTGGATCGTGTTACACACAGTTTTGATAATAGTTATTCTACGCAACATTGAGTATATATATATATATATTCAATGTATAAATGAAATATGGTTGGATTATGATATACTAAACAACGAAGGATTCTTGCATAGCACACAACCCTGACTTGGCTTGCATTACACGCAATCGCGACCTTCCTCGATAGCATGTGTTGTACGCAATACCGGGTTTTACTAAACAACGATATATTATTATAACATTATTATGAAATAGACTTTATGAATAGTATTAACTAAATTTTGAATCTTATAACATTATTATTCTTCTAACATATTTTCAAAAACATGGTATAAAAAAAAATAAAATTTTCGGGTAAAATAAGTATTTTTCAAAAAATACAGTTTTGCCGCCTTTTGATGGCGCACCCACTTTAAATCTAGTTTTTGATATTTTTATAAGTTCAATTTGACAAAATATAATTCTTCTTTGGAATGATGAAATAAAAATTTACTTTGGATAAATTTTTCATATTATTCTGGTAACTTTCATATTTTGATGAATAGTAAAAACACACAGTATTTTAATTAAAAACAACTTTTTTCATCGCAATAGTTTATATGGTTAAATAATAATATTGAATTGTTTTAAAGAATTAATAGAATATATTTATACCATTTAATATAATGTATATCATTAGCATTGATTTTACCTTGAATTCGTAGGTTAAATCAATTCAATCTTTTGCAATGTTTTAAAGAAAAACCCCTTTTCTTTCGACAACGAGATTAATTTTAATTTAATTTCTGCAACTTCTGTGTATTGAATTTGAAAAAATGGATTCCATATTTGGAATCAGTGGGTCCAAATTATGTTAATAGGCTACTTTTTATCATTGGGAATTATGAATAGTAACTACGGTAAATTTTATTTACCATAGTTAAAGGTAAATCGAGTAATTAAGGGTAAATATAATATTATAAAATTACCCTAACAGTTGGAAAAAATCCTATTGGATGGCTAAAAGTCTACCCATATCACCTAATGGTCATATTAGATTCATTTAATAGACTTTTTTCCATGAAAATAAGTTAATTATGATTAAAACCAAAGAATGTGACAACATGTCACTTTCTTAAATCTTTTAAGTATAATAATTTTACATTAGTGATACACTTCATGAAACTTAGAAAATTAATAGTCTCTAGAAATATAATTCAATTATCTACATCATAGGAATTTATTTATAATTTTTAGGGATTAGATAATTATCATTTATTATGACACAAAGATGATGCAGTAATTGTCTTATTAATGAAATATTGACATAATTGATTATATAAATGCCCAAATAAATGTAATTTGAGACTTTTTATGACTTAAACTAATTTTATAAGTTAATATGACATTTTATTGTTGATTTAGGTAACTTGGTTCTAACTTATCATTCTGTTATGAATTTCATAAAAATCATGTATCAAATAGTGTCAAAATTTACATAAATTAGTTTTTAAAACAATTATTATATTATTAATTGTTATTTTATTCTTAAAAATCTAAGGATCGGAAAAATTACTTAGATAAGGTTATATATATTAATAATAGACAACTTGTGGTTCGTTTGTCTTGATATAGTATGTTTATTAGCCATATAGTGTAAGAAAACAAAAAGACACGGTAAAAGTTAAATTATTTAACTTAGAGTTAAATCTAATTGATAAGGTTAAATTAATAACCTAAACTTGTCTAAATCCTATTTGATGAGAGTATTTTGACCCATACCTACTTTATCTTCGAAATAAGACCCTTTGGAACCATTATAAACCGAATTTGACCTTAATATAAAATAATATTTTGAGATTTTCCTAAGGTGCCCCTCTCCTCCCTTATAAAAGGGAACCTCCTCCCTCTCCTACTCACACCAATTTGAGCATTCAAGCTCGGCCAAACCCTAACTAAATCTCTTCTAAACTTCCATAGTATCATCCTTGAGGTCCTGGGCTTCTTCAAAGACCATCCTTAGTTCTTCAAATGGAGGTTAAGTGAAGGCGCGTCAAAAAGATGTAATATCCATTACCGATCTTTTTCAATTTCTTTCTTCTTCAACTTCTTCTTCTTTAGTTGTATCATGATAAAGTAATAACATCAGTATTTACTATATACTGATATGTTATTATAAATATGAAACAACTCTAATTAACCTTCTATCCATCCTATGGAAAAAGGAAATCAATGCGCGTGCGTACGTACGGAATACCGTCTCCACGCCGTGGTGTAATATATTTTCCGCCACCACCTTAATTGGATGGGTATAATGGTGTAATTAGTAACTATATATGATTATTATAAAGTGATATTGATACTGAAATAGTATACATACACTTCAACACAATTCCACGACCATGGGAACGATATCATCGCTCGTGCGTACGTACGGACTACCGTCTCCACAACACGGTGAGATTGACTCTCCACATTAACCATTCATGAATGATTATAAAGTATATATAATGAATAACAATGAAATATATGACATGTTAAATATACTGGATTTATGTATATATATATATATGTATGTCATCTACATACTTCCATTCAAGACAATAAGGAAAGGAAAACAGCATTCATGCGTACGTACGGACTACCGTCTCCATGAACGGTGTGTTTCATTTCATTTATCTATCTATTATATATATATATTTACTGAATATATATGATATATAAATCTTTTTTTTATTCTGGAAGTAAGAAAATCATGATATAAGTAATAATAATGTCATGAACAACAAGTCCAAACACCTACGATAAATGAAACCATTTTACACAAAACGCTTCTTTAACATGGAATTTACAAAAGAACGGGTAATATAAAGTCATAAGTGAACCAGTTATGATATCATAACAATTAATATGATTCTGTAATAAGTTAATGACATTATTTAAATCATTATACAGGAGGTTCGGATACGTACAAAACATATCGGACATAAGGTAAGGGAAATATCACAATCTCATTTTTATCCGAGATTGTTTTTACTTTGGCATTTACTGGGGTGTATTTTATCATCCAAATCCATGTTTCCTCAATATGTAATGTTATTTCCATACACCTAAAATTGTTTAAATCCAATTTTACCCTTTGGTGAGTTTTTAGTAAAAGATATGAAAGGAATGTTTTTTCATTTTTTGTACGAGGTACTTTTTGACTTTTCCGACAAAAGTACGAGAAGAATGTTTTTTTTACTTATACGGCATGAATGGATTTTTAAAACATTATTTCCAAGAATATTACTTTAAAATTTTTCATGTTTATTTTTAATCAACTTCTTTTAGTTTAGAGTTTTATGACATGTTAAGAAAGGAAAAGTGTTTTTGAAGTAGAAAGGATATTTTCCTCAAGAATGGAGTTCAAGTGTTTTATCAAAATTATTTTCCATCTAAGATAATACAGCGTTCTGTTTCTATCCCTATTATTACATTGATTTGATTATGTTGTGATGGAATTATTTTTATAAATTCCTTTATCTTATATGAATTGTTTTATGATGTCATGTTGTTTAAGAATCCCATTTTTATTACATGGGTTATGCAATGATGTATAATTTATGATTTTGTGGCACACATAAGAATGGTATCATTATGAGATGGGTGGGACCTATATCTCCCTCCAATACATTGGGTAAAGATTTTATATCTCATGAGATAGACATGTCTGGAACGGTAGGTTATACCGGCTCAGTGAAACAGGACTGAAACGAGGGTGACTCGGTTCAGAAATGGACTTTGTCCACTAAGATAGTCTTGGAAATGAGTGTGGACAAATAAGATATTATTATTTATGATTATGTGTGTATGCCACAAAGTTTCATGTTTTATGTTATGATTATTGTGATTTCATTTCACTACTATGATTTATCCCATGTTATGAAATTATGCTCTCTTTTGCAGGTTAAGATTTCCAAAATGTTATGTTCTTATGAATATGATGTGATTGATATTTCTTTTGTTTACCCTTACTGAGCATTTGAGCTCACCCTTTTATGTTTTCTTTTCCCCAGGATATAAAGAATGGTTTTAGGTAAAAAAAGGAAGATCTTTATGAGAGATGTTGAAGATCTTCCACCACGATTAGAAGATTATATTCCGAGTTTCCAAAGACACAAAACTATTATGATCCTTGTGTGTGTGTTTTTGTTATGTACTAAGTATTCCGCAAAAGTAATGTAATGTCCATGTACGTAAAGCTTCGGGTCTCTATAAAAAATGAAGTCCATATTGAAATATGAAATTTATAAAATTTCAAACAGTCAGTATGAAAATTCATAATGGATAGTATGATTGGTTTTGGGGTGTACAGACTCGAAGTTGCGTACAACAAAAGATTTTACATTATTCAAAGAAAAATATATTGTGGAATCTGGGGGTATTACATTCTCCCATTCTTCAAATAATATAATCCCTGAAATATATTGAATACTTCTACTTAAAAAGATTCGAGTCATTATTCATCATATGTTACTCAGATTCCCACATATCCTCTTCAATCTTATGGTTTCTCTATAGAACTTTTATCATATGAGTCATCTGGTTTCTCATCACATATTCTATGGTATCAAGAATCTTGAAAGGCTCTTCAAAATAAGATAGATCGGGTTCCAGTTCTATTTCTTCATTTGTGAGTACATTCTTTGGGTCAGGCTTGTATTTTATCAATATTGATTTGTGGAACACATCATGAACATTGAAGAGACATGGTGACATTTCCAAATGGAAAGCTACAACTCCAATTAGTTCTAGAATTTATAAATGTCCAATGTACCTAGGATATAATTTACCCTTCATACCGAATCGTATAACACCCTTCCATGGATATAACTTCATGAAAAGCATGATCTCCAATATGAAATTCCAATTACTTCCTTCGGTTATCAGTATAGATATTTTTCCATCATTGAGCTCCTTTGAATTGGTTTTGGATAATCATCAAATTTTCCATTGTTTCATCAACAAGTTCTAGGCCAACGAGATTTATTTCACTAATAGCATCCCAATAGTTTAGTGTGAGACATCTCTTCCATTATATCACATTATACGGTGCAATATAAATAATTAAATAAAAGATATTGATATAGGAAAATTCTAACAGAGGTAAATATTGATCCCACATACCTTCAAAGTCATGTTTGAAAGATTTAAACCTTCCTTATTTGGTTTGAATAGTCTGTTCTGATTGTCCACCAGTTTGAGGGTGGTAGGCAGTGCTCAAATGAATTTCAGTATAATGGGATTTTTGAAGACCTTTCCAGAATCTTGATGAAAAATTGGGATCATGATAAAAAACAATCGATATGGGTACACCATGAAATCTTACAACTTCATTAATATATAATCTTTATAAATATTCAAGTGTTAAATCTTCTATTATAGCAACAAAATTTTCTGACTTGGTAAGATGATCAACAACGACCCATATTTCACCATTTTTTCATGGAGTATTTAGTAGCCCAATAATAAATTCCATCATAATATCATACCATTTCCACTCAGGCATGGGAATATGTTGCATTAATTCTCGAGGATGTTGTCTTCCAACTTTAAAATTTGGTCAAACCATACATCTAGACACATTGTCAGCAATCTCCCTCTTTATGTTGTCCCACCAAAAATGTTCCATCAATAATCTATACATTTTAGTGCTACTTGGGTGTATAGAAAATTGGATCTATGAGAATCATTTAACAATTACCTTTTTAGATCAGGTATATCATGAAAACAATGTTTCTTCCAAAATTTCCAAATTCTATCTTCATATATGAATTCAATGAATCTCCCATCATTCACATCTCTAATATTCCTTTGAAATCCTTCCTCATCAATCTATGAACTTTTTATACATTCGAGTAAAGATGGTTTGGAAACCATTTTAAAAAGTATTTATGTCTCATTATCCATGATTATTCCCATATCCGTATTTACTAGATCCATGAAAAAATGATCCCTTTCAACTATCATCTTGTTCGAAACACTGTGTTTCATTCAACTCAAAACTTATTCCACCTTATTTTTATTCCCTGGGTGGCAGTTTATAGTGAAATCATAATACATGAGTTGTTCAGGAAATCATTTTTCCCCATGTTGAGTTAGTTTTGTGGGAATGTATACAAAAAATCTTTTGATCGGTATATATATCACATTTTTTACCATGGATATAGTGTCTCCATATATTCAAAGCAATGATTACTACTAATAACTCAAGATAATGAGTGGGATAGTTTTTTTCATGAATTTTTAGCTATTATGGGGAATAAGAAATAGCTCTATCAATCTATATAAGGACACTACCATGTATTTTCTTTGAAGCAACACAATAAATAAAAAACCCTTCACACCCGTATGGTAGAGTCAAGATAAGATCAATGACTAATCATTTCATTAGTTCTTAAAAAATTTATTCACACTCGTTTTTCCAAAAAAAATTAAACCCCTTTACGTGTGATCTTGGATAATAGGTTATCCAATCGGGAAAAATTAGGGGGGAAACATCGATAATAACCTGATAAACCCATAAAACTGCATACCTCAGTTATACTTTGATGTGTTACCATTGGTGGATTTCCTTTTTATTTGTTGAAGGATCGACATAGATTACATCCTTAGAGATAATATAGACAATAAAAGAAATTTCCTGAATCCAGAATTCATACTTGGAAAATATCCCATAAAATTTATTTCTTCTGAGGGTTTGCAGAATAGTGTGAAAGGTATTTTCATGATCTTATTATGTTTTTGAGTATACTAAGGTATCATCAATATATAAATCAATAAAGTCATTGAGATATTACATGTAAATGCTATCCATTATATCCATGAACATATAGGGTGCATTAGTTTGTCTAAAAGGAATTACTGTAAACTCGTAATGCCCGTACCTAGTTTGACATGTTGTTTTTGGAATGTCCTCTATCTTCACACACAACTGATGATATCAAGATCAAAAGTCAATATTTGAAAAATATTTAGATCCATGAATTTAATGGAATAAATCATCAATGTGAGGTATGGTATACTTGTTCTTTATATCTATATCATTGATCTCCTTATATTCAATGTAATACCACATAGATCTATATATTTTTAATAATAAAAATAACATGTTCTCCCCATGAAAAAAACTAGGGTGAATAAATCCTTTATTACTCAATTACTTTAGTGGTGTCATTAGTTCCTCTAATTATCAAATGTACATTCAATAATGGGTCTTAGAAATTGGAATTGAACTAGGAATTAAATCTATGGAAAACTCAATTTATCATTCTAGAGGATGTCAAGGTAAATCCTTTGAAAACACATCAACATATTCTTGCATAGTAGGTATGTCCTCTATTTGAACATTCCTTTCCCCACCCATAGTTATTTCACTCTCTTCCTCCTCAATAATTTAATTTTTTTGAACTACTGGGATGGATCTAGACTAGAATCAAGTGGTGATGTTTAGACTCTAAATATATGGTACTTTTTATTATCATCGAAAATGATAACCTCTTTCTTATTAAAATAAATTTTTTCATCATGGTCTGAATGATAATCCATACTGAAGATTATATCAAATTAAATCATTAGTATAATGATGACATCAACAGATAAAGAACATTTGTATTCCCTAATGGGAACTAATTCACAATCCTATGTTGCATGATACTTATCTTAAGAGTTTGGACTGAAAACTTCCTTGTTAAATTAAGTTATAAATATATAATTTTCATAAAAATCATACAAGATATGAAATAATGTGATGATCCAAAATCAAATAATGTATTGGATAAATTTGAGGAAACCATTAAATTACCTTCCACCACATTATTCATAGCTTCAAACTCAATAGTAGTGATCGCATAAGCTTTTCCTTTCTCCTTCGACCTTTTCTGAGATTAATTTCCCTGACACTTAGGACTTTCATTTTCATAATTACCCATTTATCTATAAATATAACACTCAAATTTTATATCCTCTTTAATTCCCCTCGTATCACGATGTAAGTGAACTTTTTCACCACACTTGTAATAGACTCCCATTCCCTTTAGGAAAATACCCATGTTTTTCTTCCCACAATTTCTATAAAATGGAAATTAAACTTTTCCCTTCTTCCAATTCTTTCCATTTTTAGAGTGTTTAGTAGATCTCTTATTATATTTCTTTTTATTAATGTCATAAGACATAGAGAATATCATTTATGTCTTGATATCACATGACACAATATATTTGTATGATGAGAAAGATTGTGAGACTAATTCTATATAGAGAAATGGTTTTAACCCATTGAATAATCGATCAATATTACTTATTGGGTTACATATATAATCTTATACATGCCTTTATAACCTTGTAATGTTATCCTTATACTTTGTGTATTTCTAAAACTCCTTTATCCTCAGACTCATAAATTGCCTTTCCATATCCACTCGATAGTCATTTTAGAAGTTGTTTTCTAAAAAAATCTCTTTAGACTCCCTCCATTCAATATTTGATACTTCTTAATCATCTTTTCTGTATTTAATTAATGACCACCAATGATCTGCATCTCCCATGAAGTAATAAATTTTCATGACAACTTTTTCCATTTTGCTACTCCCAAAAGAATGAGATATTTTCTCTATGGAACTGATACATTGCACAACTATAAATGGATTTTTAGTCCCATTTAATGTTCGTGGTTGTTTTCTCATGAAGTGGTTTAACATTAACCCTCTACGTTGTAGATCAGCATGCTCCATATGGGTAAGGTTATTTTTAATAACCTGATTGAGTTGTCTCAATAAAGTAATAAGTTGTTCAACCCCAATTGGATCACCAGCTCCACTATAATTATCATGAGTAGGAGGAAAATGCCTAAATGGAATAATTTCATTTATATAGTTTCCATTCATTCCATGAGGATACATTTATAAGAAAGGACATATAGTATATTAGTTTGTGAATTGTAATATATAATTCCAAACTATTAAAATACATAACATAAATCGAATATTTTATGCATATAATCCATAATTCTAAAAAAAAAAATCATTGAAAAAATACTTGTTAAAAAATCATTCATAAAGATTTTCAAAGAAAATGTGAATTATTATAAGAATTTCCTCATAGAGTGTTGTATCCTAGAGTACATCAAGGTTTGTTTTCATGTACCTGGATACCCTAGGTCAAGACCAATACTTCTTATTGGAGTTTTCACTCGTAGGTACATCTATGCCGGAGTCGCCTCTACCTGATCGTACCCAGACATAAATTTAATGTTTGGAAAATTCAAAAAATATATACTTTACAAAAATTCTAGGAAGATCTTCTATACTAATTCTAAATGTCGGTATTATGGTAATGTTCTCTAAAAATTGTTTTACTAAATGTAGCATCCATGGTTTGTACTAAATATCCTATGATACTAACTGCAATGCCCCAACACTTGATACTTTGAGTTAATAAAATATATCATAACATTAGCATGATCACAGGGGATGAAATCCTAAAAGACTTATCAGTTTAGTAGCCTTGGAAGTACTAGATACAAAAAAAAGTTTTACGTTACATTATGAAATGAAAAACAACAACATTGGGTCTTCTTGGAACACATTCATCTACCTTTGACTATGATTTCAAGTCAGTCATAATATATGTCTTCGCATCCTAAGAAAAATAAAACATAGAATGGGGTGAGCTCAGTTTCTCATTTAGGATAACAATATGGAGAAAACATTCATAAATAAGCATAATCATTTAAAGCAATGTATAAAACTAAAGCACAAACCTTTTATACTTAAAAATCAATATAATATGGAAAGATAAAACAAATATTTACATTCATTTATTCACATGGATATGATAGTTTCTTAATAAAAACATGTAATATCAATATGTAATTTCATAAGGATGGAAAGCATTATGCCTGACATCATAACCATATATTCAAGGCCTTGTGCCAAGACTACACATAAGTTTTTTTAATGCCTTATTACAACACACTAGTTTTTCTCATGAGACCTACCGATGCATCGAGGAGATATAACAGGCTCCACCCATCACTTACAAAGTCCAATTCATTCCTCATATGAGAAATTTAAAACATAACATTAACATTCATATTAAAACTAGCATACAAAATGTTAAAAATTTAACCATAAAACATGAATAGTATAAAAATATCATATCCAAAATCAAATATATCAAAAATATTTTAATACAATGTTGAATATTGTGTCTAAATAAATCAACATCAATCATGTTTATATTACATCAAAGATATTGACATAGATTAAATGAAAAATATCTTAGAGAAATAACTCTTTATATTAAAATCATTTACAAGTTAAATAATTATAAAACATTTATTTGGAAAATATTATTTTATGCTTTTAAGGGAAGAATAAATGATTATATAATGAAATAAAATAGTTGCACCCACTTTATACGTTAAAAAAAACATTCATTCCTTACTTTTATCGAAAAGTTCATAAAGGACCTTGATTGGAAAATGATGGAAATATAACATTTTAAAATTTTTATAAAAATTCAAAAAATGTAATAAATGAATTTAACCCATAGTAGAGGAAATACTGAAAATGTTTTGAAATACATTTTTAAGAAACATATATGTGGATGATAAATAGGTCCTATTATATGCTTACATATAAATAACCTCAGATAATGAACAGAAAATAGAATTAACTCTTACCATGTAATTTTTTTGGGTTGAGGGTACATTAACCTCTTATATAATAGTTCAGTGATTTTTATTAATTAATAAAATGACCATATACATAAATAGTATTGTATATTTGATCATCAAATAATGGGATTTTAATAAAAATTCAGTAGTATCATTGTTTCGAGTGTTATATAATTCGTTTTCATTTATATGTTATGATAGGTAAGTCATGATAGATATGGATAGGATGTATTTGATTCATATCCAGAATGATATTATGTTCTTAAATAAAATTTATTCATAAAATGAAAATTATTCTTGAATGGTTACGATAAGGAATGAATATCATCGCATTTGGGGAGATGTTAATCTGTACGTATATATGAGCGACTATACAATTCTATTGATGAAGAAATCATATGTAATTGGATAGTATATAAAATATAAAAAATCATTAACATGTTATATTTATTATTTACACCAATTATTCTCATTATTATACCCATCCAAATAATGATGTGTTGAATAACAAACTACAACACGACACTGATACGATAAGCCATACGTACGCACGTATGGTGACATTGTCAATCATATGAGATATAGAATTATGAATATATTTTTACCATTTTTATATTAACATCACAATATGTATAAGGTATTTGAGTTGTTATTTTCATATGGAAACAATAAACAAAGAGGAAGTGGATGAAGAAAAGAACTTTGGAAGAGGTGGTGAAATTATTACTTCTTCTTCGGGTGCTTCCATTTTATTTGATAAAAAAGGGATACTTAGGTTGGATTATGATCTAAGTAAGGTTTATAATTGGAATTGAGTGCAGTTGGTATGATATCTTATAGGGTTTTGGCTGATCTAAATGGATTTTTATATGTGAAATTAAGAGAACGGGAAGTACCATTTTATAAGAGAGTTGAGGGTCATTTTATTAAAAGCTTAAAATATTATTTTATTATATAATCATATTCAGTTTATAATGGATCAAAAAAGATTTATTTCATGCATAAGGTGGGGTTGGGTATAAAAAACCTCCAAAAATAGGTCATATATAGATTTTGGTCACCATATAAACCTTATATTTTAGATTTAACTATTAGTTAAATAGTTTAATTTTTACCATGTATTCTTTTATTATTATATTAAATGGTTGATAAACATACAATAAAATGCCCAGAGAACCCCAAGTGGGTTATTATTGATATATCAAACCTTATATATGTCTTTTTAACTATCCTTATATTTTAAAAAATAATATATCAATTTATAATATAGTTTTGTTAAAACTCATTTATGAAGATTTTGACAGTATATTGTAATTGGTTTTTCTGAATGTCATAAAAACTATATCACTTGGAAAAAAATTTATTTAATAAGCTCTAAAATTTCATGTTAACCTATAAAATTCTCGGAATATAGAAAAATTCCCAATTTACAATTATTTTAATATTTATAAAATTTGTAATTTTAATCTTTCAATAATAAGGAAATTACTACACCATCATTGTGTCATATAAAAATTAGAAAAATTAATGTCTAAAAATTATAAATAGAATACCAATATTTAGAACTCATTATATCTTTCTAATTAATATTAAAAGTCAAATTTAACTAATGTATGACCATATATTAAAAAATTCCTAGTTATTAAAATATTAATTTAACACTATTAACTATTCATTGAATGAAATAATAATAAATGTATTAATCTAATCTATGTGGACCAGAAGAATCATATTTTATTCCTATGTTTGATTTTGGTTTAAATCCACTTATCCAATAGAATTAGTAAATGTTTTAAGATAATTATAATATCAATTTTACATTTAATTATGCTATTTACATTCAACTGTTGTAAATAAAATTCAAATTTTACTATTAATCAAAAATTATATTCATAATATTGAACTAGATTTTACATACTAATTTCAACCACATCTCTCAGGTGTCAGAAATTAAATTCATAGAAGTGGTAAAATTACTTTTTATGAAAATTTCAAAATGTTCCAAGAAGGTGTGTAAAAGGCTTTAAAAATTCAATAAAATTTTATATAGTTAGTCTTATTATAAAATTAATTCCATTAATTACATTTAATATATATAGATATGATGTATCTATTTTGTAATAAAATAAATTTAAATAAAATAAATAATTATTTAAATAAAAAGTCACTTTTAAACATTAAAAGAATTGTTTTCAGTATTCATCAAAAAATTAATGTTTTTAGAAAAATACCAAAAATCCACCTAAGATAATTTTGATATTACAAATAAAAAAATAAATTCCATATTGAAAAAAAATTATAAAATTTTAAAAAGTGGTTTTTACTGTTAATAACAGCTAGTTTGATTGGTCATAGTGTGATAGAACTTGAAGTTGTGTACAACAAAATCTATTTCATTATTCAAAAAGAAAAGTGTTGTAGAAGCTTGGGGTGTGATAATAATGACCATCCATCTACGAAATTGAATTGAAAAAAATTCATTGGTTCTCTAGGTGGTAGTCCTCACTTATACCCAAATAATACTTCTGATTCATATTTGAGATAAAAAATAATATAAAAATGTTTATAATGTTATTATAATAATAAATCTTGAGGTGATAGACAATTTTGATTTCATATTTGAATTTTTAGGAACAAAATTAATGAGGAGGATAAGTTGATTTTTTTTGAGACTATTACTTCATCATTAAAGAACGGCCTCTAGATCTCTCTTTAGGGACCCCTGTGATATCATTTTAGCAATACCAACACAATAAAATGTATATATATGTTATGAAGTGTTCATTTGATATTTTTATCTCAATATGTGTGAGTATGATAAGACAGGCAGTGTCCTTATATAAGGAAGGAGAGGGGATCCCTATGAATTAATTAATGTATTAAATTAATACAAATTATTTTTTTTGTCTTAGTGGACAAAAATTTATATATTTTGAATCCAGGATATTGAAAATCCTAAATACTATGTTAAATTCTTTTAGATGCTTATGGAATATATTTAGCCTCATCTCCTAGTTTTAACCCCCGTTATTTTTTGTTTTAACGATTATCATGATAGAAATGGTTTTTATTCATAAATGTAAAGAAATTAATTGTATAAGGAAAAGTGGAAAATAAATTTATAATGATATATTTTATGGAACATATGCCATTCACCTAGAAAAAATTATTTTTATGAATATTGAATTATTTAATAAATTATTTTTTTCATAAATTTATATTAATATTGTTTTCAGAAAATTCACATAATATTATATAAATATATCATTATATTATTAAAATTAGGAAAAAACATTCAATTAAACAGTAATACATTATATTTATCTAAAAAACATTAACACCATAAAATACATTAAAACTAATATTTTTAATGTTTTTAATACCATTTACATTATTTTTGATCTATTTTTTACAATAACTCTATCCATATTGTGTTTTTATTTTAGGTCATTATTACATAACTAAACATCAAAAATAATTTAGTTTAATAAAATAAATGTATTTTTTATATAAAATGGCCTTTTTAAACCATTCATAACTTTTTTTAACCCTTTCAAAGAATAATTAAGATATCATAAGCATGAAAGATAATGTTTGGAATTTTACTTCATATAAAAAAAATATAAAGGAATTTTTCAAAGATAAATGGGAATAAAATATAATAATTTTTAATATATAAATATGTGGTAATATTTAAATAGTACATATAAATATCTGAATATATATTGATGGTTTTCAATCATTATTTTGTAGTTTTTACATTGATCTATAGGTTTTACCCTTATAATTGTGACAACATTTTTACATTGATTATTAGTCATTATGGGAAAAAAATAATTTTGAATGATTTAGAGTATTTAAAAATGATTATTTAATATATATAGTAAACTTTACCAAATTCAATCAATATTTTTTGTAGAAATTACTTTTATAATAAAACCACATAAAGTGACGAAAACTACTTTTAGAAAAGTGCATTTTAATGTTTGACAAGGTTTTTATACCCAAATTAATAAATATATTAATTAAAATAAAACCAATTTGATAATTTTTATTTGAATATAAATTGTAAAATTTTATAAAAAACAAAAATATTTTAGTTTTTAACATCATGAATGGAAAAGTTAGTTTATTATAAAATAGCTATTTACACTATTCATCGAAAATTTAACATTTTCCAAAAAATAAAAAAATTTCAACTGGATTTGATATTTATATGATGATTTCAAAAATAATATATTTTATATAAAATAAAATCTCTAAATGTTTCAAAATTTAATTATATTTTTTATAAAAAATGACATTAATTATTATTTTAAAGAAAACATATTTTCAAATAAAAAATGGAATCACTAAAAATTTAGTTCTTATATGTTAATAATGAATAAATAAATTGGTTTTAATTAAAATAATTATAAAAATAATTCATAATATGTTTAAACATATTCATACATTCCAATTCAATGGCTGAATTTAAACTTCCATTTTTTAGTGAATATTATTTCATTTTTCGTTTAACCCCATATTTGAATATTTTATAAAATTTTGAGAATTATATTATTTTAAAATATCTACGTATTACATAGTAACACATATATACCAAACTAATCCATAATTAACCTAACCATTTTATTTATATCAACCACATATAACCCAACAATTTAAACCCCAACATCCAAATCAAAAATATCATCCACTTATATAGCCATAACATTCCAAATATTCAAAATCCAAAAATGAGAAAAAAGTTTATACAATAATTTAAAAGGAATATCAAAAAATTATGAAAAAATTAAATATGATGAAAAACCAAAAATAAACTCTCTCTAACCTTGAATATAATGTTTTTCCAATTTTCCAAAATCTCTCAAAACAATTATCAGGTACAATTCCTGGTAACATGAAGGACAATTTGACGTAGTTGTCCAAGAAACTTATTCTATGAATTAAAAAATAATTAAAGGACAAACATAATATGGTTCTTAGAATATGGGTTAAGATTCTGCGGTCTAATATAGGATGAATGGTGTTGTGAATTTTGATTAAGATGCCAATAGATATGTGAATATGGTAGGAATATATGTTATAAAGTGTTATGCGTAAGAAATAATTAATTAATAGAGTAAAACCACCCCAAATCTAGAAAGAGAAGTAGTTCAAGGCCAGAGTTATATTTCACAACCATTGTATCATCTTTTTCTACCATTGCTGGTTAAATAAATAAAAGAGTGATTAAATTTTAATAAAAAATCGTAGACATGTTCAAAGAGCTCAAATTAATCATAACATTTACAGAATCCATATCCAAAATTTTGGAATATGATCAATTTTTAAATATTATATTATCTAATATGAACATGTTTGTTTAACTGGGACTCATATCCCTCGTTGAGGAGTGCTCAGTGGTAGTTCAGAAAAAAAATCCCACCAATGTTGAGAGATCTTAGATAATTTTCTATTATTTGAAAAAAAATTACCAACCTCTTTGAAAGGAAAATTTTTACTTAGGTTAATGAATTGAGTTTTTATGATGACTTTTTTTCTATAGAATGGGAATAGATAAACCCAATTTAGAGAGCATTACCATATTACGTTTTGAATGATTTTTGTAATACCCTCAATGATTTTCATGATGATGTTATTCTAAAATTTACGAAATTTATCTTTCAGGATGATATTATTATTATCGACAAAGAGGAATAGGGGTATGTGCCTTCCATAATAGTTTTTCCATTAATTATCACTAGAAAGGTGTTTTTTATGTGAATGAATGAATTCATATCATTCATGTTGGTGATGAAATATTTTATTTGATTTAGTGAAAACTGTAAAACATGACAATGATTAATTTGAATGTATTGTTATTTTCATGGTTAAAGAGGAATATGATATGGATGAAATAAAAATATAAGTATTTTAATAAGATTAATTGGGTAATTTTTAAGAACTTATTAAAGTGCACTACTACAAAAACGGGCAATAACAGCGCTAAAATCGGGCTTTAACAGCGCTAGAAAAGCACTGTAAAGCTCAGCGCTGATAAAGGGGGAGGGGTGTCCTTTAACAGCGCTTTTTTAGCGCTGTTAAATGTCACCTTTAACAGCGCTAAAAAAGCGCTGTTAAATGTCACCTTTAACAGCGCTAAAAAAGAGCTGTTATATGTTGCCTTTAACAGCGCTTTTTTAGCGCTGTTAAATATCTCCTTTAACAACGCTTTTTTAGCGCTGTTAAATGTCGCCTTTAACAGCGCTAAAAAAGCGCTGTTAAATCCCTGCCTGCTGCTAATAAAAAACCTGCACTAGTACAGCCAGCCGAGCAGACCTGCACAAAAACCAGTATATCAACCACAGACCTGCACAGAAACCAGTATATCAACCACAAGCATGTCATCAACCGATCACAACCCAACCAAACAGTGTTCTTACCATGAGTTAGATACCATCTACCCAGAAACCAAAACTACCTCATTACATAGTATCACAAAATATTCCTACACAACTCAGAAGATAAATACTAGAAAATTCCACTATGCATTGTTTCTCCTTGGATTGCCACTTGGTTTTGACAAATCGTGCAGAGCCCGTGCTCCTTGAATCATTCTGCAATACATAAAAAGGATATCCTAACTCTCCCAACCATCACCCTTAGTAATTATGTATATTAATACAAAAAAGGTAACATATCATAAATTGGGGGACTGTAATGAGACATCAATATTAACATTCTATATATAGGATCGATGTCTGGTAGGATTGGTTGCGTTGATACATGACTCTACCTGGACCTCAAAAATAGATATATGATCTCACTCCAGGACTTTCGGAGAGACTCCAACTATGTCTAGGACGTCCTGCTGAAGCGATCGTACTACCGTAAGTCGGAAAAGATACCAAAACCATCCTAGGAAGGATCATGGGAGCCAACCCTAATGAAATATGTCCTTGATATAGTGTTCAAAGAGATCAATCATGATACATAAAATTATGTGTCATTTAAAGGGTCACATGCCTTGTCGCTTTACCCTGGGTAACTCCAATGTTCAGCTGCCTGTGTGAAAATACATTTCATATCAATAGGAAATTACATGGCATGTTAAAAAACATATACGTGTTACCCTTTGATCTTGTGTCCTCTTATGCACCCTTTCCCTATGTTAGTACATGACGTCGATCTCGTGTGATTCTTCCTGTGTATCTGTACAAGGGATAAACTGCGTAGCTGGCTCATTAAAGACGTGTAGTGGGATATATTCCATGTAGGAAAGCCATGTAATCCACCCCAGGTTTGACTCGTACACGTCACATATGACCCATGGATCATTGTACTAAAGTGTTAACACAATCCTAAGGCGTTTGGTCGGTTTCCCGTATGTCAGTTGTTGATTTCACTTAAAAATAAATCCATTTTGAACAAAATAGAGGCACTTTGAGTGGTGTCGGCCACACCGGTCCTCGGATTGAGTCGGGGATGACTCTTACACGTCAAATTTGACCCATGGATCATTTCCCTTAAGTTTCAACAGAATCCAAATGCGTTTGGTCGGTTTGCCGCATGTCAGTTGTTGATTTCACTTAAAAATAAGTCCATTTTGAACAAAAGAGAGGCACTGTGAGTGGTGTCGGCCACACCGGGCCTCGGATTGATGCGGTGTTGAATCGTACACGTCACACATGAGTCATTGAACGTTGTGAAAAAGTATCAACGCAATCAGAAGCCGTTAGATCGGTTTGGCATATGTACGTAAAATATTGTCCATTTTAAACTAAATACATACAATTGGAGTGATACCGGTCACACCGCACCTCTGATTGAGGCGGGGTTGACTCGTACACGTCACATTTGACCCATGGATCATTGTCCTTAAGTTTCAATAGAATCCCAATGCGTTTGGTCGGTTTGTCGTATGTCAGTTGTTGATTTCACTTAAAATTAAGTCCATTTTTAACAAAACAGTGACACTGTGAGTGGTGTCGGCCACACCGGGCCTCAGATTGATGCGGTGTTGAATCGTACACGTCACACATGAGTCATTGATTGTTGTGAAAAAGTATCAACGCAATCAGAAGCTGTTAGATCGGTTTGGCGTATGTACGTAAAATATTGTCCATTTTAAACTAAATACATACACTTGGAGTGATACCGGTCACACCGCGCCTCTGATTGAAGCGGGGTTGAATCTTACAAGTCACATTTGACCCATGGATAGTTGTACGTAAGTTTCAATAGAATCCCAATGTGTTTGGTCGGTTTGCCGTATGTCAGTTGTTGATTTCACTTAAAATTAAGTCCATTTTTAACAAAACAGTGACACTGTGAGTGGTGTCGGCCACACCGGGCCTCAGATTGATGCGGTGTTGAATCGTACACGTCACACATGAGTCATTGATCATTGTGAAAAAGTATCAATGCAATCAGAAGCCATTAGATCAGTTTGGCGTATGTACGTAAAATATTGTCCATTTTAAACTAAATACATACACTTGGAGTGATACCGGTCACACCGCGTCTCGGATTGAGGCGGGGTTGAGTCATACACGTCACATATAACCCATGAATCGTTGTCCTAAAGTGTCAACACAATCCGAAGGCGTTTGGTCGGTTTCCCGTATGTCAGTTGTTGATTTCTCACTTAAAAATAAGTCCATTTTGAACAAAACAGAGGCACTTGAAGTTGTGTCAACCACAACAGGCCTCAGATTGAGGCGGGGTTGACTCGTACACGTCACATTTGAAGGTGAGTATGCATACTCGATAGTTGACCTTCTTAGAGAAGGGTTTCTGGAAGAGTATAAAAGACATGAAGCAATGAAGATCATTAGAGTGTTGGAGCAAATGTGGTTGCTACAAACAATGTGGAAATCGGCTTGTGCAAAGCGAACTAAGTTACAACTTGCAGGTATTGTAGTCTATTTTTTTCTGGAAGGTTTCAGTTTAAATTCATTTTGGAATGATCATTGCTAGCCATTGTCTTTTAGGTTTTTTTGACAACTGAAGGGAAAGGGTGGGGTCTGAAGACATTGTAGGATATGTCGAAGGGTGATTTTGTGTGTGAATATGTTGGAGAAATGTTAACTCCCGCAGTTCTGAAAAGAGTCACTATTTAAAAGAAAGTCACAAGTTTAGATACATCTCAAGATGGTCAGTTAAAAGACATTTTGAGGGACACTACTAAAGACATGCTCAGATATGCACACATCCCCCACTTTTAGATCGTTGTCTACTACAATGATCTTCCAAACAAGATATGCATTAGAAAGCTCATGATACATAGAGCAATTCACTGGCCACCTTCGAGAATGATCTGAAGCACAAACCATGACAGCATTATGTTTTTAACTTCAGCACCTCAATTGAGAATGTGACACCTTTCAGGACTTGGCGCCATTGTATGTCGTTTCGTCCACTGAATGGGTCTATCCTTTTATTTAATTTTTTTAACTTCAGTCAAATATTCTAGAAAGATGTCGCGGCAGATCCTTCACCATTTTGTTTTTCTGAACATCTCATTACATTGTTAAAAAAAAGCAGGGTGTCTTGCATGAGCAATACGTTCCTGTATTGAAGATGATGCACTCCCATTTATTCGAACCCACAAAACCACCCCGCAATAAATGGGAGTGCATCATCTTCAATACAGGAACGTATTGCCCATGCAAGACACCCTGCTTTTTTTAACAATTTAATGAGATGTTCAGCAAAACAAAATGGTGAAGGATCTGCCGCGACATCTTTCTAGAATATTTGACTGAAGTTAAAAAAATTAAATAAAAGGATAGACCCATTCAGTGGACGAAACGACATACAATGGAGCCAAGTCCTGAAAGGTGTCACATTCTCAATTGAGGTGCTGAAGTTAAAAACATAATACTGTCATGGTTTGTGCTTCAGATCATTCTCGAAGGTGGCCAGTGAATTTCTCTATGTATCATGAGCGTTCTAACGCATATCTTGTTTGGAAGATCATTGTAGTAGACAACAATCTAAAAGTGGGGGATGTGTGCATATCTGAGCATGTCTTTAGTAGTGTCCCTCAAAATGTCTTTTAACTGACCATCTTGAGATGTATCTAAACTTGTGACTTTCTTTTAAATAGTGACTATTTTCAGAACTGCGGGAGTTAACATTTCTCCAACATATTCACACACAAAATCACCCTTCGACATATCCTACAATGTCTTCAGACCCCACCCTTTCCCCTCGGCTGTCAAAAAAACCTAAAAGACAATGGCTAGAAATGATCATTCCAAAATGCATTTAAACTGAAACCTTCCAGAAAAAAATAGAGTACAATACCTGCAAGTTGTAACTTAGGTCGCTTTGCACAAGCCGATTTCCACATTGTTTGTAGAAACCACATTTGCTCCAACACTCTAATGATATTCATTTCTTCATGTCTTTTATACTATTCCATAAACCCTTCTCTAAGAAGGTCAACTATCGAGTATGCATACTCACCTTCAAATGTGACGTGTACGAGTCAACCCCGCCTCAATATGAGGCCTGTTGTGGCTGACACAACTCCAAGTGCCTATGTTTTGTTCAAAATGGACTTATTTTTAAGTGAGAAATCAACAACTGACATACGAGAAACCGATCAAACGCCTTCGGATTGTGTTGACACTTTAGGACAACGATTCATGGGTTATATGTGACGTGTACGACTCAACCCCGCCTCAATCCGAGACGCGGTGTGACCGGTATCACTCCAAGTGTATGTATTTAGTTTAAAATGGACAATATTTTACGTACATACGCCAAACTGATCTAACGGCTTCTGATTGCATTGATACTTTTTCACAATGATCAATGACTCATGTGTGACGTGTACGATTCAACACCACATCAATCCGAGGCCCGGTGTGGCCGACACCACTCACAGTCTCACTATTTTGTTAAAAATGGACTTAATTTTAAGTGAAATCAACAACTTACCATCTCGAGATGTATCTAAATTTGTGACTTTCTTTTAAATAGTGACTCTTTTCAGAACTGCGTGATATGAAGGTATTTTGGAGATTTTACTGGTTCATGCATGATATGAAGGTATTTTGGAGATTTTACTGTTTTTTTTGTCCAAAGGCCAAAGAAATGTGGTCCATCATTCTTGCATGTTACTCGTACACGTCACCAAGGACCCGTGGATCCTTCTCCTAAAGGATGAAGGCAATCCGGATGCGTCTGGTCAGATTTACGTAGGTCAGTTGTTGTTTCAAATTAAAGTGGTGTCCATTTTAAACAAGAGAGCGACCCTTTGGGTGGTAGCGGTCACACCGTGCCTCGGATTGAGGCGGGGTTGACTCGTACACGTCACCAAGGACCCGTGGATCCTTCTCCTAAAGGATGAAGGCAATCCAGATGCATCTGGTCCGATTTACGTAGGTCCGTTGTTGCTTCCAATTAAAGTGGTGTCCATTTTAAACAAGAGAGCGAATCTTTGGGTGGTAGCGGTCACACCGTGCCTCGGATTGAGGCAGGGTTGACTCGTACATGTCACCAAGGACCTATGGATCGTTCTCCTAAAGAATGAAGGCAATCCGGATGCGTCCGATCGGATTTCAGTAGGTCAGTTGTTGTTTCCAATTAAAGTGGTGTCCATTTTAAACAAGAGAGCGACCCTTTGGGTGGTAGCGGTCACACCGTGCCTCGGATTGAGGCGGAGTTGACTCGTACATGTCACCAAGGACCTGTGGATCGTTCTCCTAAAGGATGAAGGCAATCCGGATGCGTCTGGTCGGATTTCCGTAGGTCAGTTGTTGTTTTCAATTAAAGTGGTGTCCATTTTAAACAAGAGAGCGACCCTTTGGGTGGTAGCGGTCACACCGTGCCTCGGATTGAGGCGGAGTTGACTCGTACACGTCACCAAGGACCCGTGGATAGTTCTCCTAAAGGATGAAGGCAATCCAGATGCGTCTGGTCGGATTTCCGTAGGTCAGTTGTTGTTTTCAATTAAAGTGGTGTCCATTTTAAACAAGAGAGCGACCATTTTAGTGGTTCAACATTCTTTCATGTTGCTGGTGCATATCATCTGTTAAAATGGAAAAATGACTCATTGGAGAAAGAAAGTTTTATTTAATAACAATTACAATTTTTCTACGAACATTTACATACAAAAATATTTCATATTTTGATCCCCTTAACCCCCCTCAAAAATGACCACCAATTGTACATGTCCCCAAGTCAGATCATCATTGTATTTGTGTACAATCTGTCATCAGGTATGCGGCCCACTTGTTTCTGAACACATCTATATCGTCTTGTGAGTATGAGGCTTTTCGGCAGTCATAGTAGTACTGCAAAATAAAAAAATAAAGAATTAATAAATAACTTAAACGAACTAGTAATTGTTTTTGAAAATACCTCTTTAGGGATGCTAGTTTGCTGATGAAAAACGATCTCTTTCATAAATTTACAAACATAATAACCGAAATCATTATCGTTTGTTTGTTTTGGACACTGCAAAAAAATTGATCATTAGGAGAATAAATAACTTGTGTTGAGGTGTGTTTGGATAGTGAAATTTTATTATATATACCCTGATATTTGTCCAGACGTAGTACTTGCTCGGCTCCTTATGCTTAGCCCCTGTCCTCATACCATGATTTAGACGATATTGGTACACCGCCCTATCATAACAGAATCCTCAGTAAAAGATAATATATATTATATAAATTGATGTTTAGACCTAAAACGTAAGATGTAGTGTCTTACATATTCACAAACTCCATCATGTATGGTCGGTTTGATGGATATCCTATCTTTGAATCCAGAAAATAAATCTTCGGAGTATCCAAGTTCACCGCAATTAGAAACCAATGTTGCCTAAAAACACAAAAAGGAATAAGTAATAAAAAAAGTGAAAATATAATTGATATGCTTTAATCGTAGAGTATTACCCCTGCATGGTTGGTATTAGGAAAAGTCTGTCATCTGTAATCTTGCGTTCAAATGTTTTCAGCAAGTCCTTCACTATTGCATCCCTTTTTGATGACTCTATTTTTGTTTGGTGTGTTGATGTGATATGAGGACTAACCAGTCCAAATCTTGGCTCATGGGAAAATCCCTTCAACTGTTTTTCATAAATGCGTCTGTCAACAATATAAAATGCATTTAGTCATATTTTTCACATTAGATCAGCTTTTAGAAAATCAATTCATGGAAACATACCTCATATATACATTTACAACAGTGACGCCTGACCAACCGTTTTCAAGGATTTCATTTACATTTTCAGCAGCAACGAAATCTTGACTTTCCTCTCCGTATATATTATCTTTGAAAATCACTATATGACTATTACCATCTTTTAGCTTCGTATCCACATGAGTCTTCAATTCTAGTAAATGTGGAAAGAGAACAGGTGGTGTTATTGTGCTTTCAGTAGCTCCTTGAGATCGATTGGTCGATCCTTTAGATGGTTTCGAGCTGATGTTAGTCACCCCCTTTCCGTTCTCCGTATATAACAACAATCATTGATTCAGACACTCTTTTCATTAATTGTTAAGGGTTTAGCTTGAAAATAAAAGGAAATAAATACCTCTTTGTCTGCATGTACTCTTACAAGTTGTGCCGGCCATGCAATGAATGTCCCAATAGCCTTTTCGACCGTATGAATATCATCGTCATCAAGTGGAATAGGTAGCATTGCATTTGGCTCATGAGCTACAGTAATCGTCACTTTCAGATGATCTTTTGAAAGTGGTCTATTATGCAGTGTGGCATCTGGGATATTGAACACTGTAGCCCTCACTACAAGGTGATAGGTGGGTGTTGACAAATATAAATCACAATCATTATCACCCTGTAGAAGATCAGTACAAATAAATTATCAGTGTTTGTCTGATTCATATTTCATGGGAACCGTTATTAGAATATTGATTACCACGGCTAAGACATTTTTTTAGGTGAATGGCTCGCCTCAAAGCTGGTGGGGGGTGGGGCAGGATGTTCATGCGGTGGTTGTTCCTGAGTTGTGTCCTCCCTTTGCTTCCCACCCATAAAGGTTTCTAGCAACTCTCCCTGCCATTGCAATTGTTCTTCAAGGGTTGCTATTTTTTCGCTCATTTGTTCCAATTTTTTCTCTGTATCATCTATTTTTTTCTTCTTCTCAAAATATACTCGGGGTGTCACCCCAAACCCTGCACCTCTAACACGACCGTATTTTTCTGGCTGCTTCAAAGCCGTCGATAATAGGTCTGTATCAGCTACAGGAGTAGCTGATTCCTGTGACTGTCAGATATAAGAAAAAAACTAATTATTTTTATGTAATAGCAATTTTAAACAAATCTTTTTATCATCGTGTCATACTTACACATATTTCCCACACTTTTTGTGTGTTCTCATCTATTAACTTCCCTTCTTTGTTCACACGTGCCTCCTTCCATAGCACATGACGTGGGATAGAAGTGCATTTGGTTTTAGATTCATCAATCTACATATAAACATAGAAAGATAATTATGATGTTGTTTATTGGAACCTAACAATATTACTGTAAATTTACAATACGTACCATTTTCTTTTCTAATGAAGCGTACCCCATCCTTGCTTTACGATAGGGGTATATTGGATTTGATGCACGTTCCTTATTTTCAGTACAAAGTTTCTGTTTCATAAATGAAATATTGACAATCAAAGTGATGAATACAGGTATCCTCAAACAACGTATTATCACTCACAATGTACCTGAAACTTCTCATCCCCACGACGGCCAATAAATGCATCCCATGCTTCTTGGGATATCAGGTGCGCATAGACAATGGGTGGGTGCGGGTTTATTTTACCTTTAGAATCTTTCAGGTGATATCTTGTTAAAATAGTACGAAAACCTCGATGAATCTTTCCTGCAAGCCTTAGTACATAATCCTTGTGTGAGTCGTCTACTATAAATGTACTCTGCAAGAGATTGAGAAGAGTAAGACACTGTTTCATCATTTTATTTTCTAGTTAATTAAAGAAATAAATTCATAATGTTACCGTAATTTCTTCCCAGATCACAGCCTTCAACCCGGACACAACATGTTGCCATGAATCTATGTCAATCGGCATGCATTGCCGAGTGACAACTCCAATGTAACTTCTAAACATAGCCTTGTTGGGATTCACATGTTGGCCTCGTGCATTCCATCCGACTTCAAATTTGATGCCTTTGCTTTTCGCCTTAAGAATTTTGGCTAACACTGTCAGACTACGACGCACCTGTGATTTCTACGACGTCGGTCCTTCATTCCCGACCATTTCATCGATATCAACATCATATATATGTTCATATACTATGATATCAACGGCATGTGCTGATGGTTGTTGGACCTCAACACTAAGAGAAGGAGCCGCAACAGCAAGAGCAGCAGCAGGAGCAGTAGGAGCACCAGGAGCCGCAACAGTAAGAGCAGCAGCAGGAGCAGTAGGAGCACCAGGAGCCACAGCAGGAGGAGGAGTAGGAGCCATAGCAGTAGGAGCAGCAGGAGCCACATCAGGAGCAACAGTAGCAGCAGCATGAGCTGCAGGAGCAGCAGGAGAAGCAGCAGCCGCAGCAACAACTGCTTGAGAGACTTGTTCAGTCTCAAGGTTAGGAGCACCGGAATGTGCAGAAGTCATTATCTGCAAAAGTGGATGAACAGTTCATTCAAATTACATAAATTCTGTAATGATAAGATAATAACATGAGATAACAAGATCTATATTACAAACAAAATATAACCTGTTTACTGAACTCTCTTTCTTTTTTTCAAAGGTTGAAGAGATTTGACACCTCTATCGACAATCCAAATCCCTTCATTGTGGTCTCATCTAACATACAAAACATCATCTGCATTGGGACCGCTCCGAATTGATTGTGACGTACCACTAAAAGGATCGTCCTCAACTGAATTTTCATCGGAACCCTCAATAGTTTTGGACGATAACAGAACAATCGACCACTTTCGGTTTGCGGGATCTGGAACATAAAAAACTTGTACCGCTTGTGATGCCATTATAAACTGTTCGTCTTTGTACCCTTCTTTACTAAAATAAACTTTCACAAATACCCATTCATCTATTTTAACACCACTATTGTTATCAATCCATTTGCATTGAAAAATCGACAATTGAAATGTCGTATAATCCAACTCCCATATTAGTTTGATAATGCCAAAGTATGACATATTTGCATAAATTGGATTTCTATCCTTACTACCAGAAACATGCATCGCTTCAGCCACTAGTGTAACTCCACTATTTTGCATGGTACTCTCTTCATCATGTTCATCCTTATAGAATGTATAACCATTAATTACATACCCACTGTAAGATAATACATACACACTTGGTCCAGCGGCTAGCCATCGAAGTCGTTCTGAAATTGAATTCGGATTTTCATCCAACTGCTTAAAAATATGGTCCTGAAACCATCCTATAAACTGGTGATTATGTGTATCTGCTAACCATTTTTCAGCCCTCGATGTATTCAACTGCCTAAGAATTTCATTGTGAGTTTCAATATATGGAGCAACCTCCCAACTGTTATGAAAAACATAAAGATGAGCCTGCTCCCGATCTGTAATACTGATTGTTACAACTTCTCTTCCAGAAATTCCCCCACCCTCAATGCGTCCAGTGTGACGAGATTTCGGGAGACCAATGCTTTCCACATCAGATAGGTATTCAATAAAAAATTCAATGGCTTCCTCAACAATATATCGCTCCACTATACAACCCTCTGGCCGACTTCGATTTTTGAAATATCCTTTCAAAATCTTCATATACCGTTCAACAGGATACATCCATCTATAGTGCATAGGACCACAAAGTCGAATCTCTCTCACCAAGTGAATCATCAAATGAACCATCATATCAATGAATTTTGGTGGGAAGAACATTTCTAATTCACATAATATGATGACAATTTCTTTTTCCATAGCTGGCAATTTCCCCGGGTCTAAAACTTTGCTACATATAGCTTTGAAAAAGAAACAAAGTTTGGTTAACGTATGACGAACATTCTTGGGCAAAATGCAACGTAAAGCTATAGGAATTAGATCTTGCATCAAAACATGGCAATCATGTGATTTAAAATCTTTTAACTTCAAATCATTCATTGACACAATGTTCTTGATATTTGATGAGTACCCCTCTGGAACCTTTACATCATTAAAGAAGTTGCAAAACTGATATCTCTCTACCCTAGAAAGAGTATAAGCAGCAGGAGGAAGAAACATTCGATTTTCACCTTTCACGGGAGCCAACTCTTCTCGTATTCCCATGTCAACCATGTCCAACCTTGCCTTAATTACATCTTTTGTTTTGCCAGGGGCATTTAGCAACGTTCCAATAACACTATCACATACATTTTTTTCCACATGCATCACATCAAGAAAATGTCTGACGTACAAACAATTCCAGTATGGTAATTCAAAAAAAACGGATATCTTTTTCCAACCGATTTTCGTAAGGTTTTTCGAAAATGGTTTACCAAAAACAGTGTTCATATCTTTTACTTTATCAAACAGCTGATCACCTGTTAGTGGAGACGGTGTTGTGCGTTTTTCTGAACTTCCATTGAATGATGTCGTCCAAGATCGGTACTTATGCCGACGAGGTAGAAATCTACGATGTCCTAGAAACACAGATTTCGATGAATGTTTCAACCTAATTGATTCTGTATCTTCTTCGCACACGGGACACCCTTGAGTTCCTTTAATGCTATAGCCTGAAAAATTTCCATAAGCAGGGAAATCATTTATTGTCCCATACAACATCGCTCTCAACGTGAAGTATTCACTTTTATAAGCATCATACAACATTACACCTGAGTCCCACAATAACTTCAAATCCTCGATCAAAGGAGTCAGATAAACATCAATATCGTTACCTGGTTGTTTTGGTCCTGATATAAGCATAGATAACATGATGAATTTTCGCTTCATGCATAACCAGGGTGGCAAGTTATAATTTAGCAACATAACAGGCCATGTACTATGGGTGCTGGTTTGAAAACCAAAAGGATTCACTCCATCTGTAGATAACGCAAGACGAAGGTTTCTCGGCTCTTTTCCAAATTCAGGATACTCATGATCAATTTTCTTCCATTGAGGAGAGTCGGCCGGATGACGTAATAACCCATATTTATTTCTTTTATCTGCATGCCACAACAATTGTCTTGTAGTTTCTTCACTTCCATATAAACGCCTAAACCTTGGAATGATTGGAAAGTACCATACAACTTTTGTAGGATTGGATTTATCTTTCTTGTATCGAGAAGCACCACACTTTGGGCATTCTGTAAGTTATTTGTTCTCCTTTCGAAACAATATACAGTCTTTCGGGCAGGCATGTATTCTTTCAGAAATCATTCCCATCGAGCGTAGCATTCGTCTAGCTTCATATGTCTGGCTTGGGAGCTCATTATCTTCCGGGAGCATGTCATTCAAGAGAGCAAGTAGTTCCGTAAAACTGACATCACTCCATCCATTGCCTGCTTTCAATTTATACAACTTCAGTACAGCTGACAATGTTGTATACTTAGTGCAAGCAGCATACAATGGCGTCTTTGCACAACTCTTTAACTTCTCAAACAATTTTGGGCAATCACGGGGTTCATCTTGAATTGTCTTTGTCATTTCCTCAATACGATCTTCATCATCATTGACATCTGTAATCACATCCTCCATACGGTCTTCTTCATTATCTATATTTGTATTCATATCTGACGATCCATAAAACGTAGTTTTATCCCAGCCAGTAGCTACATTCGCTTTTTCTCGGTGTTTATTCCAACATTTATAACTCTGATCTATTCCGTGACATATCAAATGTTCTTCCAACTCCTCTGGAGTAAGTAGTCTAGAATAACAACAACGTAAACACGGACAAAGGATTTGAGAAGGATCCTTTGTGTGATCCTTTGCAAACTTGATGAACTCTTTCACTCCGTTCTCGTACTCTATTGTTAAACGATTAGAATCCATCCAATCTTTATTCATCTTCATCCTATTTGAATCTCAAATATTAGTATTTATGGTTCAAGTACACAAAAGAAGACTTCCAAATACAGTATAAGGGAACCACTTCCTTGGAAGGAGATCAAGTAGTCTAACCTACAATCAAGATTCATAAAAAAGAATATTAGATTCACTAAAAAGATGATTATCTATCACTCTATAAGGAGGATATAACAGGAGATAGAGGATTTCCAATCGATGAGAGATACCTTTATCAGAGCACCGAATAGGGGAACCAAAAGGAGACTTGTAATAGGGGATCCTCTCATTATTTTATATCTTATCTCTTGGTAAATGGTTTCTGTTTTGTGTTAGAGTACTTTTGTGGGATCATGTTGGTCAACACACCATTGGGGGTGTGATTAGAAGGCATCTGTCTTCGTAAGGGGTGTTCCCTCATGGTTTGTGAGTATTGTTTCATTTTGGATTTATACATTCTTGATATGATATGTATTGAATAGATAGTGATGATGTAATTTTTGGTATTTAATCAATATCACATTGATTGTTACCGTAGATGAGTGACCTTCATGCCTCATAAGGGTAGAGCCCATGTCTTTTATGGAGAATGGGATATCTTGGTAGACCATGTAGGACCAGTTCTTCCACAACTAGGTGAGAACATAGACCAGTTTACGAATATTTTTCTTGATGATAATGGATTGAAACAAGAAATATTTCCCCCAGTAGTAGACTGGTTCTAGGATGTGTTTCATGAGAATTGATCAGGGCTACCACCTAAAAGAGACTTTGAGTTCATGATTGAGCTGATGCGTGGAGTTGAGCCATTTTATATAACGCCTTTCAGAATGAAACAAGAATAGATTCAGGAACATAAAACTCAATGAGAGGAGTTAGATTATGAAGGGTGCATCTACTCGAGTATGTCACCTTGGGGATCTCATGTTTTATTTTCTAAGAAGGATGACAGAACATTACATATGTGTTTCTATTAATAGAATATGAATCAGATGAAAATTAAGAACAGATATCCACTTCTTTGTATTTTGGATCAATTTGACCAGCTGAGGGGTTCCATATTGTTCTCTAAGATTGATCTAAGGTTTGTTTATCATCACTTGAGGTTGAGAAATTCTGATATACTATAAACTAATTTTGAAATCATGTATAGTTTTTATGAATTCTTCATAATAAAATTTGTGTTGACGAATTTTCCATGGCATTTATTCTCTTGATGAGTTGAATATTTCACTTGTACCTAGACCAGATTGTAGTTGTTTTTTGGATGACATATTGGTGTAATACCAAAATAATGATGATCATTCCCAACATCTGGACATCATCATGAGTACACTTAGAGAGAATCAGCTATACACAATCTATCTATATGAAAACATATACATCTTCTTCATAGATTGTTACCTTAAGGCGGTGGCCGAGGGCATTGCGGATTGCGGAAGGCGGCCGCGGAGGGCGACCGAGGGTGGCCGAGTGAGGCGGAGGGCGACGGAGGTGGCAGAGAGCGGCCGAGGGCGGCGGAGGGCGGCCGAGGGCGGCAGAGAACGGCGGCCGAGGGCGTTGCGGGCAGCCGAGGGCGGCAGGCGGTGGAGGTCGGCCGAGGGTGTTGCGGGCGGCGGCGGACGACGAGTGTACCGAGGGCGGCAAGCTCCGGCGAAGCGAACACAACAACGGTATTCGGGAGAAGAGTAGCAGGGTTACGGTTCCGCGAGGGCTTTAGCTGCGATAAAACGAGGGCACTGTGCGACCGACTTTATAAAAAAGTCGACTAAGGTTTTATCAGCGCTAAAAAAGCGCTGATAAAGGCTACCTTTATCAGTGCTAAAATTATAGCGCTGATAATATTATGATTTATCAGCGCTAGAAAAGAGCTGATAAAGATTCCCCGTATCAGCGCTACAATTATAGCGCTGATACAGGGTCTCTTTATCAGCGCTTTTTTAGCGCTGATAAAGATAATTTTTATCAGCGCTTTTTGAGCGCTGATAAAGGATACCCTATATCAGCGCTGAAATTTGAGCGCTGATAGAGGTGTTCTGTATCAGCGCTTTTTTAGTGCTTATATAGGCGAACCTTTATCAGAACTTTTTGAGCGCTGATAAAGACCAACTGTATCAGCGCTAAAATTTTAGCGCTGATACAGATCATATTTATCAGCGCTTTTCTAGCGCTGATAAATATTACTATTATCAGCGCTAAGAAAGCGCTGATAAACATTAGCTTTTTCAGCGCTGTAATTTTAGCACTGATATAGGGTATCCTTTATCAGCGGTTTTTCTTAGCGCTGTTATAAGGGCTCGCTTCCCTTTCCCGTTTTTGTAGTAGTGGTGTTGTTATTTGAGAATGAAGAACCATTACATGATGAACAAATTCACAGAACCACCTTTGATGAGATATAGTGAACATAACCATTGAAAATTGATTGCTACGTAATATTAATTCACTGTATTATTTATCTAACAAAAAAATAACTAAATAAAATACCAATATCATGAAAACATTCATTTTTGGGATATAGAGAAACACTCTTGGTAATTAACAATCATCAACTTGGGTATAAAGAAGAAGAGAAACTATTTATTATACTATGAATAAGAAATCATTACATTACATAGAATGTGTATGATATAATAGGAATTATTATTAAATTATGGAGTAATAAAATTATTTATCAATTTTTATTGGATATTATTTTACAACCTTAGATAATACCAACCCTTATCATGAATTATTTAATTTAAATTAATGTGTTAAAATTGGGGGATGTTGGTACCATCATCTCTATTTTAGATAGTGATCATGTGAGTCAAATTTTTGTTGTAATAAAGATATTAGTCTTAACCATGATCCAAAATAATGAATATGCGTCGATATCTATGAGAACAATCCCAATATGGGGTGTTTGTGTTGATTATAGAATGTTTCATCCATCCACCCGAAAGAATCACATTCTATTTCAGTTCATGGATCATATGTTATAAATATTTTTTGGGAACGAGTTATACTGTTAGATTAATTGTTATACATGTTATAATAGTATTCATTTAAACCCATGAAATAAATATAAATAAACATTCACATATATGTGACGCACGCCTGTCGTAGGGCGTGGCAAAAGTAATTTATTTTCCTAATACAGCATAGAGGCTGACCAGTGTCGTCTCACTTGAGGAGATTTCTCAGTTGTTCATTTACTTAATCTATATCACCTAAACTAATTATTTTTTACTATTTTTAATTAATCCAATAATTCATTGAAAATTAAAATTCAAATGAAATTTTAAAACTAACATGCACTTACAGAATGAAATTATTGAAGAAAGAACTTAGCCCTAGGGTTGGATAACATGGGTTCATTAATTAATTAATTATTGCTTAAAATAAATTTGATAATTCATTTATTGAAACCTCAATAATGAATTACTTTACCTTGATTTATTTAGTGTGTGATTTTAGTATGCGTCTGGCACACTAAACCACACCTCCTCCAATAGTCAAATAGGATAACACCTCAATCGAGAATGTTATTCCTACAAGACCTGACTCCACCGTATGTCGTTTCATCCCTTATGGAAACCCCAACTCCACCATATGAAAGCATTTCCTAAGAGAAGGGAGGGAATATTAATTAATCAAGGAGAAGAAATGGATTTTGGAATAGTGTCGTGGTGGATGACTATCGCACCCGTGCATTATTCCCACCTCCACCACAAACAGAATAAAAACATTTTGAATTGAAGCAGAATAATAAAGAACACCGTGAAACCTCACCCATGGACAGGCCTCGATTTAGTCACTTTCCATGGAGAAATTCATAGAGATCACGATGGAAATAATAGAGAGATAAAGAAATTAGATTAAATTTGGAAAAGAAAGACGGTGGGAAAGAAGGTGGAAACACTTTAATTAAAATATGAATGCATTACATGGGAAAATAAAACTAAAAATAAAAAGAGAAGAAAAGAAAATTCATATGTTAGCAGCATGTCCCAGATCCTCCACTCCAACATTGGTGTCGAACTCCTCTTTGGTTCCTTGATGGAATGTATGGAGAATGGGATGCTTTGGGAAGGAGGTGATGGCCTCCTTTTATAAGCATAATTTTTCCGTCAAATGTCAACGCGTTTTAGACCCGTTTAATGACATCTTCACGCGTTTCATCCTTCATGAATATTGTTCATAAATAGCTTTTACGTCTCTCCTAAATGTTTCAGCTAAATTGGATACGGTATGGAGGAGTTATGAATTTTTCATTCTCGGTTTCTGTTTCTGGACGAAGCTTATAGGAAGGTTCCTCCAAAAGAATGTTGTTCAATAGCCTCTTTAATGACCTCCAAAATCCCTCAAATTTATTTTAGGGACTTAACAATATGTCCTCGTGGTATCCCATGTATAAAAACATCATTTAGATATGTGTAGGCCCACTTTGATGTCCGTTACTTTGGGTGGGTCCATACAGTCTGCCCGGAAAAATTCCCAACTTCAATGAATTTTTAGTCCCTTTAGATGACCAAATCATCTCCTGGTCCAGAAGGAAAAAATGAATGAAATGAAATAAGGATCCTAATTTTTTTTTAATAATAATATTTGGAGTTTTATTCGTCCATAAATGACCAAAATACCCCTGATGTAAAAATCTTTCAAAAATCCATAATTAGTCATTTTTCACATTTGGGCTCAAAAAAACACTTAAACCTAAAAACATGACAATTACCCATCCAATAACACTTTTCTGGGATTATATACAATTATTTAAATTATAAAATATATGAAAATGTGGGCTTCATCACTCCCCCACACTTAAACATTGAACTCCTAGCCAATCATCATACATCCAAATCAATTTCCACACAACAATGAAAAATGAGAAAATATCAATGATTTTATCCGAAATAGAATTCCATCATGTCTCATATATGAATAATAATTCTCTATTATTTTCAATTAAATCACTAAATTTTTTTCAACCTCATAAATCAATCCATGGCCCAATCACAACCTACCTCACATTGAATTTTATGTCACTCTTCACTCCAGAGAAATTGAATCTATAGTTATACTCATACTTGAAAATCGCATGTATCACCATAGGTTTGTGAAAATTATCATTTCTCCACAGCGTGAAACATGAAAATGAATTTAATCATGAGGGATTTAATTAAAGGTTTAAATGACTCTGTGGCTTAGGGTTGGTGGGAAAATTATTGAAAGAAGTTCCAGGTTAGAAAGAGGATGTTTGACTTTTAAGTACAATGCATGATTAATTCAAGTGAAAACACAGGAAATTCCTCACTAAATACCACTTGAAAATGTGAAAAACAACACCACCCTCCTTTTAATGATATGGTAAATGTGCCAAGAAGTTATTATAATGAATTATATCATCTAATTTCTCCTTATTTGTTTTCAAAGCTCCAGAAAGGCACAACTTTATTTTCTTTATTTTCTTTTCTTTTATAGAGGACGAGCTGAAAATTGAATACAATTAATGAATGAAAATTCATGCCCTTGATTTTTGGGAGGGACATGGGTCATAAAATAATGTACAATGAGTAATTGAAGCTCATCTCCATTTTTTGCTTATTTTTTTGAAGGAGAAATGGATAAAACAAATAAAGTACAATGAAATGATGACACATGCCCAATTCTCTTATTGTCCACTGCCCAAAGTATTGACACACATCTCAAACCACCCATAAATGATACAAATCCCAATGAACGCACACGAAAGGCCCTTCCCCCACACTCAAACTTGAAATAACCATGAAAAAAATACTAAAAGTGCGGGTAGGTAAGGAAAAAGTGGCTTGTAATGTGGCTTAAACCTATAAGCCAATTCATGGCATCTAAGGGCTTACGAAGGATAAATTTAAAGGTGGGTATCAATAATAAATGTGGCTAGCCAAAGAGATGCCTCAATCATTTCAAATACATTTCATGAAATCCAAAGCTTCGAAAGAGAATATTCACAAATTCTGGTTCTCACACAAAATTCAAGTTTCCCTCAAGAAAGTGTGGGTATTAGGAAGAATATGAAAAAGTGGTTTAGAATACCTCACAGGATTGGAAAAAAAATATTTTGAGTCTTTGTTTCATGGGCATGGATTTCTAAAATTAGTCAAACTCATTAAAATTCTTGAAAATCCATTTCAAGGGAAAATAATTCATATCAACAATCATTTAAAATCATTTATTTCAAAAATAATTTAAACTCTTTAAAAATCAATTGATGTGTGAAAAGTGATAAGAATATTCATTAATGATCAAAATATGTTTTGGACCAAAAAAATGAAAGGAGTTTAAATGATAATCGTAAAAAGTTAACTCCCTTTTGAAATAATCATTCGATCATCTTCCTCTAATTTTGGGGGCTTCCTTTTTCATTAATGATCCTACACAAGAAAAATTACTCAATTAATCAAAAGGATCATTTCATTTAAGTTCAAAATGAAAAGAGGGAGGGGGCCACATGATAGACTATTTCCTAATACTAAATTTGAAATCTAAATTACTAGAAATCATGTGAAGATAAATCATGGTATGATCCCCCAAGTGGGCCCTGGAATCTTTTACTGCCTCCACAGGGCAGTACCAGCTCTTATCCAAAGTCTGATGGAGGATGAAGTTTCTTTGATTTGAACCACCACATGTGGATTTTCCCAGATTGTGCTTCATCATTGTTATTAAGGGATGATCCATGTATAAAGTACATCATATCCCCCCTTCGAAATGAAGTGTAGATTGTATGGTGGGGGGAAGGATGAAGTATACACCATCCTCTTCCCTGGTTGCTACTTGTGCAACCTTCTTATCTTTCAGTGCTGGCTTCATGGGGGATGCATGAAGAGAAGCCTCTTGACTGATTTTCTTAGGCTCAGCTACCTAGATCTCTTGATGGGGCTCCTCCAGTAGATATTTCATGACTTCTGGGAGCTCCATGTGTTCCTCAATAGGTGCATCTTCTTTTGTCTCTTCATCCTCTAGGGCATAATAGGAATCATCTGATTCTGAAAATTCAAAAAAATTAGGAGTTATAAAAAAATTTGTTTCAACAAAATTAAATGAATTTGAGTTCAAGAATGTATCATCTCCCGGAGTTGGTTCAGCATGAATTTATTCTTGATTTGAAAGCACCTCTTGGAGTTGATTATCGCTGAATCGAGGTAGGTAGTCATGCTCCTCCACCTTGAGTTTCGATTCAACTTCATTGATTTCTTCAGTGAAATTAGGGAAGACCTGTGGAAATTTCTTCTTAGCATTGAATCTTTCTATGTCAGTTTTGAGTTCATCTACCATGGATATCAAATCTTCAAGTGATATCCATGTTGCGAGTCCTCTTTCCTTCTATTTGAACCGTATCATCAGGGCATCAGCTCTTCATTGGAGGGCCTCCTCAGTATAGTCTATTCCTTCCTCCTACATCCGTGAGTAATTGTACCATGCAGAATAATATGAATTTGAATGCATCATGAAAAAAGATTTTTTTAAATTATTTTTATAAAAAAAATAAAAAAAATCTAAAATTTGAAATTAGAAAAAGTAAAGTAAACAACCGATTAGCTCCCCAGCAACGGCGCCAGTTTTGAGGAACGCCTGTCGTAGGGCGTGGAAAAAGTAATTTATTTTCCTAATGCAGCACAGAGGCTGACCACGGTCGTCTCACTTTAGGAGCTTTCTGAGTTGATCATTTACTTAATCTGTGTCACCTAAAATAATTATTTTTTACTATTTTTAATTAATCCAAGAATGAATTGAAATCTAAAATTCAAATTAAAAGTTAAAACTAACATGAACTTACAGAATGAAATTATTGAAGAAAGAACTTGGTCCAAGGGTTGGATAACATGGGTTCATTCATTATTTATTTATTGTTTAAATTAAATTTGATAATTCATTTATTGTAACCTCATTAATTAATTATGTTCCCTTGATTTATTTAGTGTGTGATTTTAGTATGCGTCCGGCACACCAAACGACACCTCCTCCAATAGTCAAATAGGATAACACCTCAACCGAGAATGTTATTCATACAAGACCTGACTCCACCGTATGTCATTTCATCCCTTATGGAAACCCCAACTCCACCGTATGAAATTATTTCCTAAGATAATAGAGGGAATATTAATTAATGAACGAAAAGAAATGGATTTGGGAATAGTGTCGTGGTGGACGACCGCCGCACCCGTGCATTATTCCCGCCTCCACCACAAACAGAAAAAATCATTTTGAATTAAAGAACAATAATAAAGAACACCGTGAAACCTCCCCTAGGGCCAAGCCCCGAGTTAGTCACTTTCCATGGAAAAGTACATAGAGATCACGATGGAAATGAGAGAGAGATAAAGAAATTAAATTAAATTTGGAAAAGAAAGACGGTGGGAAAGAAGGTGGAAACACTTTAATTAAAATATGAATGCATTACATGGTAAAATAAAACTAAAAATAAAAAGAGAAGAAAACAAAATTCCTATGTTAGAAGCATGTCTCAGAGCCTCCACTCCAACATTGGTGTCGAACTCCTCCGTGGTTCCTTGAAGGAATGGATGGAGAATGGGATGCTTTGGGAAGGAGGTGAGGGCCTCCTTTTATAGGCAGAATTTTTCCATCACATGGAAACACATTGTAGACCCCTTTAATGACATCTTCATGAGTTTCATCCTTCATGAATGTTGTTCATACATATCGTTTCCGTCTGTCCTCAAATATTCAGCTAAATTGGAAACCGGATGGAGGAGTTATGAATTTTTCATTTTCAGTTTCTGTTTCTGGATGTGGCTTTCAGGAAGGTTCCTCCAAACGTATGTCGTTCAATAGCCTTCTTAATGACCTCCAAAATCTCTCCTATTTATTTTAGGTACGTCCCTATCTTTCCTCGAGGTATCCCAGGTGTAAAAACATCATTTAGATATGTGTAGGCCGACTTTGATGTCTGTTACGTTGGGTGGGTCCATGCTGTCCGCCCAGAAAAATTCCCAACTTTAAAGTATTTTTAGACCCTTTAGATGACCGAATCAGCTCCTGGTCTAGAAGAATAAAATGAAGGAAATAAAATAAGGATTCTAATAAAAGTTTAATAATAAAATTTTTAATTTTATTTGTCCGGAAATGACCAAAATACCCCTGACATAAAAATCTGTCAAAAATCCAGAATTAGTCATTTTTCACATTTGTGCTCAAAATAACACTAAAACCTAAAAACATGACAATTACCCATCCAATAACACTTTTTTGGGATTATAAACAATGATTTTCAATATAAAATACATGAAAATGTGAGCTTCAACAATATGTATGGAAATTTCCACCACTATCACATGTATTTTTAGATGTTTAATGCACAAGTGAACTTTCCCTGGTGTGTAAAACCCATTTTTCATTACATGGTAGAAGTGTTCTGAGAGATTTTAAAATATTATTTTTTTTATAAGGGAGATATTTGTTTGTTATCCTACCCAACATCGATTTTTTTCTCAAATAGTGTAAAAAAAATCCTTCTAAATTGGTAAAATATGAATATTATGGTACAAGGAAGCAACTAAAACTAAACACCAAATCAACGAACATGGATAGGTATTTACCAAGAAAAGATCAATTTCATTCAAGAAATTCTTCATCTAATAAAAATAAACATATAATTTTATGTTTTGTTTTCAAAATAAGTTTCCATCAGCGATTTTTCAATGATTTTTTAAAAATTCATCACCCACTCAGATGTCTTTTGGATGTGATTATAACTTTTCAATACATGGGAGACTTTCACCATGATTTTAATTATTTGAAAAACAAAAATACTAGATACACGAGTCACTGTAGCTCATTATTATGAAAATTATTTTGAGTTTATGCTTAATAAATGTGACTTTGATGTAGGATCTATATTAGAAAAGTGGATTGATCATATATTTTTACCCATAATTTAAGGTAGCCTCACACTCAATGATGCTAAAATCAATTACAATGTTATAGAGAAGTAGCTACAAGCAGTGGTGCTTGAATTTAAATAATTAAGATAACATATCATTTTATCAATTGTTATTGTATTTACAGACCATGCATTACAGAGATATCTTTTAATAAACAATGATACTAGACCAATGTTGATATAGTGGGTTTGGTATTTAAATGTGTTTTATATCATCATTTACGAAACAAAAGGAATGAGAATTATATAGTTTACTATTTTTCAACGGTACATTTTCAAAATATAGATGATTAATAGAAAGATATTATGGGTAACCTTTCCAACAAAACATTATTCTTCAAATACATACATGTTGTACCTTTGTTTTATGACATAAAAAATTACATGGTTACCAAAACCATATATCCTAACATATCTATCCTTAAATGATAATGTTCCTGGTTCATGTTTCACATTAATTTTGGGATGGCTCACTACCATTAATGAAATATTGATATGGCATAATATTCCGATGTTTTTGATAATATGATATATTATGTGTGCTACAATTTTTCAAATTTTCACCGATTCTTGGACAACAGGGTCTAGATAGAACAATATATGTGATCCATCAACATAGGTTCCTATAGAACACTCATCACGAAGAATCCAGAACAATTGTCTATATTTGGGATCACAAAAGAAATGTAAATGTTGTAAAAGGGAATAAAATTTCACAACAAGATATTCTAGAAGTATAGGTCTATGATATTTGGGATATGGAATTATTGGGCCCCTCTCCCCGCTCCATTATTAAGACATAAATTATAGTGTGTATTTATTTTTTCTAAATTATTTGTAGAAGAAGCCACATATAGAAACATGACCAAGGTTGTTATATAAATCTTGAATAAAAATAACATTTAATGGTTTGGAATTACTTGATTTCTCATGAGTGATTATGAAACACATTTCAACTATTACATGATAAATAAATTCCCTAAAAATTATGGTGTTTGTTATAACCCCAACAATATTTTTAATTGGTTATTAACTATTACATATCAATTTTTTTAATAAATTACTCCTCATAAAAATTAATTATAAATTATTTTGTTTCAAAATTTTTTATTTAATTTTTTTTATAAATTGTCATGAAATGTGCTTATTAAATGAATTTTATAGTTTTTTTATTATAAAAAATTAATGCTATTTTTGAATGAACTGAAAACAAACATTACAACTTTTAAGAATAACAAAAAGATTATCCTTGTTGGAAATCTAGTCATTAAGGATCATATATAGCCCAAATGAAGAACAATAAAGTGCATATTTTGAACATGTAGGACTATTTATAAGGCCCTAGTAGTGTGATTTTATATGTTGAGATTTAGTTTCCCTCATGGCCCACATGTTCAGTGTGTGTGCTGTGATTTGTAATGGCAATCATTTAAAACAAATTGTATTATATATTTGGGTCTCTCATTATGATCAATTCAATATGTGGTACATGCTTTACCCTCAAAAATAATCTCAGAAATCAATTTCCCCATTTAATTTTATCTTCAGAATTATCTTCCTCCAATTCATCTAAATATATTTTTAAATAACCTTTTTTATTTTCCACTATTATTCTCCTAGGATCATCTTCCGGGAAAACAAACCGATCAATGACACTTTTCATCTACATTGACCTTCTAATGATCTCAATTGTTTATTTACAAGTTCCTTATATTTTTTTGTATGTCTCATCAAATCATAATAACATACTCTATATTTTCCTTTTTTTGTTATATTTTAAGATTTTCATCATGTTTTATCGTGTGAATTTTTTTAATTCATTTAACTAGATTCTCAGGAATGTTTTTTATTTCAATCATTCGTTATATATTTTGTTATTTTTTTTCAAACTTATGGTTTTTTAATGTCATGTTGGGTTGTAATATTAGTTCGAAGGTTCTTATTTCATTACTCCCTTCTTTATATGATTTGTTCCTACTACATTGAATGGATTATTTATTTCACCTAATAAAAGTATTAATCCATGTTTTTTGTTTCAATTTGACACACCATTTGGAGAACCCAACGGTTGGTGATTTAAGTCAGAATTGGTTTTTAAAAATAGTGGTAAATTCTTTATTATTGTGGGATTGTTTCTAATAGTGAATTTTTTTACTCATCACTATAACTCAACAGTTTGTCACTAACCCACTTCCAAGAGACCAATTATGAGTAAATTTACTCACCATTTCACCACAAAAGTATGTAAATACTACCCTCCATTGAACATCAATGGATAGTTATATTTCAACTCAATATTATATTTCTTCTATATACCTTTATCAATTGCATTCATCATGCCATTGCATGAGCTCAAACCTCTTATAATTTTCTTGTAATTTTTTTCTTAATTGATTTTATTTTACTTTTTATTATTCTCATATGTTTTAATTAAATTTATGTACTTGTTTTATATCATATAATGTTTATTCAGAAACTTGATAGTGGATTTGTTTTAATATCATTTTGTTTGATTTTATTATATTGTGATTCCTTAAGAAACATTATTTTTGGTTCATTCATCTTAAATTTCAATATTTCTTTAATAATATCTTTTTTAATAATCCACCATTAGAACATAGTAGAGTATAATTTACTCATCATTGGACATCAAATAGTAGGTAGTTTGTTTTTTTATCATAGAGATATTTTGTTGTAAAGATGAATAAATTTTATTTTTGTTTTACTTAATTGTTTAATACTCTTTTAAAATGTAAATGTAGTTAATACAATATTTTTCATAATTGGATATTTTTAATAGTGGGTGATGGTTCACCACTCTTTGTTCTAAATAGTATGTCGTGACTCACCATAAGTTAAAAAATTGTTTTAGAATTTTAATCTTCTTAACCATAATAAATATTGATAATTAATCTTCATTATAAAATACAATTGCATCTTTAAAAAAATTATTGTATTAATTTTTAGAGATTTCATCTAATGAAAATTATTTCTAATATGATTTTATTTTTTTCAATGTTTATTTTTATTTATATTTTTCAGAGTCATCCTTTTATATAAATTATTTTTCTATTATTATTTCTTTTATTAATTATTATGATTAATATATAAATAAATATTTTTAATATTTAATAATTAAATAACATCCTAATTTTTATTTCTTTATTTTAGCTTCAAAAAAAGAAACTATAATATAACATTTATAAAATAGTTTAGAGTTTTGTGAAGATATTCGAAGCATAAATTCCTTGTATATCTTTTTTTTAATGTTTTGGTAGGGTTATTCATGGATAAAAGCACATGTACTAACGTAGATGGTTTATTCAATATGTTATGATAATATATTTCCTCTTACTTGAATGTTTGATCATTAAGATTATTCATCTTTTTTTATTCTATAGTGATCACTGAATATATTCATCACATTCATTATCCTCTAAAAATGTGTTCAACGAAAACTACATGAAACTAATTTCAACATCATATTATAAACTATTGTATAGTTTTTTTATTACATCTCAATTTTAATTATTCCAACTATTTTTTTTTTATTTTAAAGTTTTTTTATTAATGTTTTCTCATCCATATTATATAATGGATTTAATACATCCATCTAAAATAGATGTCAGGATGTTACTTTTAGAAAAATATAATCTAGGTTATGACTGCATAAAATTCCATAGGTTATACTACAAGGTGTTAAAAAGTTATGTTTGTATTTTTATGTAAACGGGTTATAAATCCACTATAAAGTGAGTGTATAGTGAATAATACTCTCATATAAAATCATAGTATATTGAAGAGAAGACTAGAATCTAGTTGATACAACCTTCTATTACAATGTACTATGTTATATATTTTATTTTTGATGAATTTTTGTTCACTTTTATAACTCTTATAAATTATTAATTGTAATAAAAAATAAAAAAGCATTATTCTCCCCCATCTATCATTAATAAAATAAAATAGGACCTAAAAATTTGTACCAGAGTGTGGTTTCTATTTATGGAATTTTTTTGTTTCATTATCTATTTCTGAACTAACCATATTCCTCGAAATAAATGTCTAAGAAAAAAAGGTACACTACTTTGATATTTCTAATTAACATTATGATATTTGGAATCCCATTAGAAAACATCACATTGATGGAAGGGACTCTATTTTCTAGAAGGAAATAATTAATAAATTTATTAAAAATATACATTTTGATTTTAGGAATATAATTTCAAACCATATAAATTTATTTAACTTGATTTATTAAATCTGACCAATAATGTTTTCTAAAAAATGTGTCTTAAATTACAGACATATGAATTAACAATACTAATATTTTTGTATAAATTTGTATAGTCTTTTGTCATTCATTAATACTGATTTTGATATTTGGAGGACTTTAAAAGCCACTCAACATGGTACTGACAAGTTGTAGAGAACTACGCTACGTATAAACAAAGATGAGATTTAAGAATTTAGGATGATTGGAAAATAAGGTATAAATGAGATAAGCAATTTATTAGCCAAAATTTCTAATTGCATAGTTTCCTTAGGACAAAAAACTAAGAGTGGAGTTTTCCTTAAATTAGTACTTCGATCTCTAACCAAGAGATTACATTCGAAGAATCTTTCCTTTGAAGAAATTACTGATTTTACTAAATATTATATTATTTATTGAATAAGAATAATAAATAAATAAAATTTAAAAATGAAGTATTAAAATTATCATGATCATGATAAAATTACAGGTATAACATTTAAAAAAATATACATTTTATTGATAGTTGTTTATTATTTGAGTTACTAAAAACTGAAAAGGATGAAATTGATTTTTTTTCCAAATATTTTTATTTGTAAATGAAGGGTAATAAAATACAATTGAAGTATCCAAGAAGAGATTATTAAAATTTTGTTATAAAGGGTAGTAAAAGTAAAAATAATAAATATGATGTTTCATAATTAATATATTATGAGTGAATAATAAAAGGGAATATAATTAAAACTATCCAAAATTAAAATGATAATAATAATAATATGATAATGAAAAAAAGGAAATATCATGATGCATGGAATTGTACATAAGAATATGACTCATGTGATGTTGGTTTTGAAAGTTAAAAGAGATCTGAAAATCATATTTTGATGGCTACGACTATAAATTAGTTACACAATGACTATAATTATAGTTATAGATATGAAATTGATACAGGAAATGATGTTAAATAATTAACTTCTAAAAAAGAAAAACATAAATGTGATATATTATAAATGGATGATATTTACATGAAACTAAAATGAAATAAAATAAAATATTAAATAAGGAATTTTAGAATTGAATGATTCTGTTTTATGAAATATTTAATAAAGGAATGATGATGATGTTGGCCTATTAATAAACAATTATGAGAATATAAAAAAATATTTCATATAAAAATTGAACAATATCAATACAAAATATTTAACATCGTTTGAGATTATTTATATTATACTAAAAATCAATGTAGGCATATTAAACATGAAAATAAAAAACGAAAAAATTATCAATCCTGTTCAAAAACGAAAAAATGTGAAGACATGGACACTATTAAAAAATATAATGATAAAATTTAAAAAATTAATAGTTTAAAGGAATCATTATATTTTTTTCTGTTTGAGGCCAAAAAAAATTTGATGAAATAAAAAATATTATCAAACGAAAATATGATAAAAAGATTTGTGGCTATAATAATCTGGTCTCTAACAAGTATAATAATATTTTTTCAAAAGCAATGAATAAATATATTTATAATGTCACCAAATTTATTTGCAACTTGAAAGTGAATTATAAAAATGAATTTTGGTTAAATTTTACTCAATCATTAGGTTATATTATGACTTTTATTGTTAGAGGATACTCTTCTAGATTATAAGATAACAAATGTATCAAATATGTATGGTACCAAAATCATTTTCTTCTAATATAGTTGGACCTAAATTCGTATGGGAACCAAAACAACCATCTGCTTGATTTATTTTGATGGGATCCTTCTTGAAGGGTTTCAATGTCACATGATATATAGAAAAATTGTGCTCTAAAATGATGTGTCGAAAACATTGAACCTATGTCGGTCTTAATGAAAAAAAATTATTTTTAACCATCATGGATATTATCCTCTATAATATATATAGATATGGTATAATAAATGATATCTGATATCATTATATAAAATTGATTTGACCCAAATTGAAGGAATTTCATTTGAAATTTCTCTCTATTTTTTCTTGAGCGTGTAAATTTATTGAAGTTTACATAGTTAAAATATTACTTATAAATGTGTTGATAATATATTTAGTTTTGTCTATACTATTCTAAAAATATTGTTTTTCCTTTATTTAATGATTAATAAGTTTATGGGATGTTACCCCTTGTTTATTTATAAATAATTCACTATTATGAATGTTTCAAATAGGTGTTTAGTCAATTAGTTTATGAAAACAAAAAATTACATATTCTATTTGAAATAGTTTTTCAACAAATTATCTGGGGATGTAATTAATTGAAATCTAAATATCTTATGATTTTTATAATTTATTTTTTTCATAATTCTTAGTTGATATATATTTTGGAATCTGAAATATTTTTAAATAATAATTTTATTTCAAAATTGATTTAGTTTTATTCATATAAATTATTTTCTTGATGTGTTTCTAAATATAATATTTATATTTTCAATCATATGGGGATATTTTTTGTTAAAAACCCTTCAAAATGAAAATGTTCATTTATTTAGGTTAAAATCTATTTAATATAATAAATTCATGAATATAATTTTTTTTATTGAATGTAAATATGTTTTTTACCTTTCTTATGTATAAACTTACCATGTAAAAAAATAACTCTTCTATTTTATGAAAATGTAATATTTTAAAAAATAATATTCTCGATGATTTAATGATAATTAGATTATTCAAATTAAAAAATCATTGTAAAATAACACTATCTCAATTTCCTTTCATTGTTTATTATACTTTTTATTTTATAGTGGTTTTTTAAAGGTATTATTTATTTTATATTAAAATGTGTGTTTTAGATTGGGTATGAGGGAATCTTAACTATTTTTTAAGTAAAATTATGATTTGATAAATCTATTAAATTTTTTATGAATGTGTTTTGTAATTGAAATTTCATTATTATACTCTGATTAATTTTTATTAAATATCACCTTCTATCTAAATGTTGTATCTGTGTTTTAATATTTTGATAGTTCTAAATCTCATTGTTGTTTTCTAATATTCATAAATGATAATTACATCATAACGTTTTAAATTTTACAGTTAAATAATAAATCTGTATTATTTTTTATACAAAATCAAAATATAATATTAAAATTTGTTTCTTAAAATATAATTTCTTCCTCTTGTTAATGTCATTTTTGATAAATTTCCAAAAGGGGGAGAAATTTTCTAAATATTTAAAAATTATTAAATAATTTTTTTTAAAATTTTAATAAATATTATGTTATGTGATTTAAAATAAGGGTAAGATTTATTATAATAGGATATTAAATATTATATTTATAATATTTTTCATAAATTAAAACTCATAGAATTTAATAGTATATTATTTTCTGTCAAAATAGTATTTTTTAATTTTTTGGTTCAATACATTTCATGAAATTTGATTGTTCCTTTTGTTTTAAATTTTTTTTATTGCAAAAAATTAAGGTTGTATGTGGATGAAATGAAGCTACTAATCAACAAAATTCACGGGTAACCATAGCTCTACCATAATGGGAGGTCCAATCATTGAGGACCCCACTAATGTTGGTTGAATCATATCATATTGTAGAATTTCAGTGTGCAAGCCTATATATATAGACCGAGTAGCGCACCTAGAGAGGTTGGGTATTGGTCTCTCGAATGGTATGTAGTCCAAGTGTGTGTGATATGATTTTTTTCCACTATTTATTTCCCTTTCCATTACATATGGTTTTCTCTACTTTTGTTCAGTTAAATGTCGGATGCATGTTTTAAAATGATAATGAATCATGATTATCCATTTTACTCTCTACCTTTCTCCTCCTTAAGATCTTCATTATATTTCACAAGATTGGTTTTTGTAATATATTTCTTCTTTTCCACTCTTCTTCAACATTCCTCATTTTATTACATAGTAGAATGACCAAAGATAGTTTTCATATCAGGCATCCCTCTCACCATATTCATTTTTAAAAAACTAATTGCTTCATGTTTTTTGGATGTCCCATCAAGTTTTAGCCTCTTCTTTTTCTTTTTATTTTTGGGATTTTAATAAAGGAATTTATTCTTATTTGTTGACTGAATATTTGTCTTTAATTTTACCATATTATATTTCATGATTATTCTTTAAATCATCCATTCTACCATCTTCAAATTTTCTTCAAGAATGTTTGTTATTTTCTTCATATTGGGCCGTAATATTAGTTTAATGTTCATTTGTTTTATACTCTATTCTTTATGTGATCATATATGTTTTTTACTCTGTTGAATGTTGTTTTCTCATTTCAGATAATCGAAGGGTTGACCCTATGTTTTCATTTAACATTGAATCGCTATCAGAAGAACCCAACATAGGTAATTCCAGTCACCATTGGTTTTTACAATCTATAGGACATTCTGATCATGTTTATATATTTTCCAATGGTTTTATAAATCACCACAAAAAATCAATAGTGGGTGACTGACCCAACACTAGGATATTAGAGGTGAGTAAATTCAAACATCATTTCACATAAATGGTAAGTAAATATTACTGACTATTGAATATCTATAGTGAGTTATATTTTCACTCACAATTTGTTTTCCTTCGTTGTTGAATACCTTTGGCAGTATCTTTTATCATGACATTACATGATCTACTACCTCTTCTCATGTTATTATACTTTTGGATTGTTAGTTTTTTAGATCATTCATAATATTTTTATTAAATTTTTTATTTGTCCTTACATACAACATTTCCTTGGAATATCATTTAATAAAAAACATTTAATTAGATTTTATTTAATATTTTTTTGATCATATTATTTTTTTGATTCCTTAATAAATATTGTTTTATTTAGTTGATCTTCGATTTCAGTATAGCGTTTAGCAAAAAAAATTCTTAGATGCCACTAGAACACAACGAAATGTAATTTTCCTACTGTTGGACATCTAATGGTATGAAATTTTTTGTTATTAATGTGGAACAATTTTCTGTTGAGATGTGTGGAATTTATTTTGGTTTTCTATTATTTTTTTGGTGTAAAAATGAAATAGTAGGTAATACTTTTCTTTAACACTATTTGATATTTTCCACTTTGAGTAATTTCTCATTGATATATTTTGTTAATGGTGATTCATGGAATGGCATTAGTTACAAATTTTTTTCATAGATTTTTATATTATTAATTTTATGTAATTTTGATAATTAATTTAAATTGTAAATTGTAAATTATTTCATGTTGAAAATACCACTGAAAATTTGTTTCAAGATAATTTTACAAACTTTTAGAGAAATATTTTCACACATATTATTTCCCATATGATGATAAATTATTAATAATATTATGCTACATGTATTATTTTCATAATTATATGACTATTTCAATTATTTTTAATTTATAATTTTTTATGAATTATTATTCATAGTATTTAAAATATTAATTTTATTATTTCATAAGGAAATATTATCCCAATTGTGTTTTGTTTTCAGTGTGGAATCAACAAAAAAGAAATATTCATATTATTGATATTAAAAATTAATAAGTGACGTTTAGAAATTGCACTCAGATACACTCTTGTAGTTCTCTATTTTAATCATTCGGTAGATTTATTCATGGATAAAAACACATGTACCATTGAATATGATTAATTTGAAAAGTATATGGTAGTTTATTTTCCGATGCTATCATTTTTAATCAATAATCTTTTTAAAATTTTATTGTTCTATGTTAATCACCACATATATCCATTGGTTCTAACTTCCGGCACTGATGTGATCAATAAAGATGAGCGAAATTGAATTTATATATCATCTTCTCAACTATAATGTCATTTATTTACTATTATTTGTCTATTATAAATCATCCTACCACATGGATTTCTTATAGAGTTTTGGTTTATTTTACAATCCATAAGCATTCATTTGGTTACTCCTCCAATCTAAATTATGTTCATGTTGTTCCTCTTTGAAAAAAGGAAGGTATGTTGTGACTCCATCAAATTTTATTGTTTATAATACTAGGTGTGAAATGTTACATCCATATTATTATGAATATGAATTATCAATATCATTCAAAAGGTAATATATAGTGCATACCAGTCTCTTCAATGATTAAAGGATATTAAAGGGAGGAATATGATCTTAGTGATCTGAACCTCTACAAAAAATTGTATGTTATTTATTTTATTTAATCTCTAAATTTTGAAATTGATATTCATTCAAAATTACCTATTAATTATTCAAACCCAACAACATGGTTGTTAGTAATTATTTAAACCAAGTGAATCACCATACAATATAGACATGCAATTGAAGGGGATGGATCCAAAATGATGAAAATAATAATGTTCTCACTAGAGCTTCCCCAACAATTATGGATATCAATTTCATGTTTCCATCCATCCCTATGTGTTTGAGTTACATGTCATGACCAATTATAAACATTCACGTCTTGATGTTGTATGTCAGATCCCATCGAGTGATACCAATTCTAGTTTGGAAATCCACAAAAAATATAGAATCAAATTCCACCACTGAGAGATTAATGTTCTATAGACTGAATAAAGTAATATAATTGTAGAGAGCCCGAATCTAGGCCCCCGTAGTGTTTTCAATCATATAAAAGGAGTTTCATCCTAAAAGGGTGGATCCATTTCTAACACGAACCAATCCTCTTCCTAGAATTTTCTCCTAAACACAGGATTAATTGATGTTCATTTTAAACACCAAACATGGTGATACAAATTGATCCACTACCCCAGTTCTCTTGTACCTCGGTCTACTAAAATGATTAGAAAGTGTTTCATTTATAATTATATACTCCTAGGTAAATGAGTTTTAATTTCAAAATAGTTACTCATATAATCTATTTAATATTTTTGATAGTCATATAATGATTTTAAATAAAATATTCATTATATCCAAAATTAAATATAACATGTTATTTACCAAATTGAGTGATGTATTCTCCCTAAGGCCGCATGTGGAAGGAGTAACCAAAATCAAGTATCCACTCATTAAAGATGGAATACTGACAGACGTTAAACACATCAATTTTTCCAATGAATTATTCAACTATCAATAAATTCTCATTTATATTGTCTTTATAGTTAATTATTCACTTAGGAATATTCAACTTTCATTTCTCATGTTTCAACCATTGATTACATTTATGTTCATTATTCATAGACTCATACCAGTTTTTATTAAATTGACTTCATTTTATCCTCTTACCCCTACACTCCCATCAACACATAATGTTCAAACAATCAGATCATTCTTTAACACTATCATTATTTGTAATTTGTTTGGATTGTAAATCATATTTTAACTCTTTGAGAGTATGAGTTCATTTTCAATAAACAAAATAATACTTAATTATATTAAAATAATCAAGAAGTTATTTTAATAATATTATAGTCTGATCCTAATATCCTAATATAATATTTCTATTCCAAGGTTTTAACATGTTTTTGTTAGGTTTATCAATATGAGAACAAAATGATGTTTTAGAAAAAATCTGGAATATATTAATAAAAATTTATTACATTATATAATTATAAAATATATATGCATGTATAGGGTTTATTGTTTAGACTAAATCCAAAAAAAGTCTCATAAGAAAAATCTCTATGAAATTTAAGTCATAATGGAAATTACTTTAAGATATGGGCTTTCTAATGGTATATTAAAAAACATAAATATTGGTAATATAATTTTATCTATAAAGAGAGTGGGTATTTGTTTTACTTTTAGAACAACTGGTAGAATTGATTTTTTCATTATGATCTAGAAGGGATCACATATTTATTCTCCATTTTTTGAAATCATTTTCACTAAAAAATATCTATATCAAAATATGTAGATACCATAATTTATGATTTAGAAGGATAGAATAATATTTGGTAAGTGGGTATATTAAAAAATGAAAATTACTTAAAATAACAGATGATAATTATTTATAATTATGAAACGAATAATAGTAATCAATATATGAACATCATTATATAATCTTATTTAGATCAAATTATATAATGTTCACAGTGAGAACACATCCATAGAAAATAATTTATTACACTCTAATATAAGAATGAAATACAGACTCACTAATAATAGGATAATAAAGAAGATGAAGAAGAAGAACAAGATATACTATCAGAGGAGGTCAACCATGAAAATCCAGGTGTTGGTGATAAATCATTTCATGGGGAATAATCACTATGAATTATTAAAGAAGATCACGAAGGAATGTTAAAGGGAATCAATAAAAAATGTATAGTGAATAGAAATTTGTTTTCATACAATTCCAATTTTCTAGACTACAACCTGGTTACAATGAATGGAGTCAAGTCTAAAGCCTTTTATTTTCAATGTTGTCATCATGAACAAAGGAACACATTGTCTCCACTAATTTTCTATATCAAAGGAGGCCTAGTTATTGGAGGCCAGAACATAAGAAATCAGTGAGACCAAAAGAATCATGAAAACCTCATATTCTAACATATTCTTTAAGAGGTTATAAGGAATATGGTGTTCTCTCTACAAACAATATCAATCCAAATAGACTGAATGAAGGGATTCTAAACTATTGAGATATGAATATACATTAGGCAACGATGATGAATAAATCAAGCCTCAGGATTGTTAAATAATTTTCATGTGTGGATTTATCATAGATGGAGAATATTAAAAGAATTTTTAAAGTAATAAAAATCACTACAACAATTTGGGACATGAAGAAAAACACTATTGGTCAAATGGAATTTGGTGAGGGTCCAATCCATTTAGTGAGAGGCAATAAACACAACAATAAAACAATCCTATAAAGATTAGGGGACAATGGATCATTATGATTAATAGTCCTAATAAACAAATATTAACTTACTAAATATTAAGGAAAAAGAATGATATAAAATTCAATGTAATGAACAATATAAAAATACCACATGAAATAGTAATAAGTCATGGATCAGAATCAAAATCTATGAAAACCATTTTCGAAATCTATGGGAAATAGAAAAATTAAAAAATTTAATTTAAACTAATTAATGAACAAGAATTGAATAAAACAAAACCTGACGATGATGAGTAGTAGTGGTGGTGTAAGAATGCTGAGTTATATATGGTTGTGGTGTAAGGAGACGACATCCCTCATAAGTTACATGTATTGATATAAAATTTTTAAAATAGATGTCATTAACATCATTATAATGATGAATGTATATTCCTAAAGGGATGGTGAACCAACATAGGTGATTTCTTTTGGTTGATGTCGAAGGGTTTTTAGGGTTATTAAATTTATTTTCTTGTAGACAAGTGTCTATGTTGGTTCCACTATATGAAAAATAGTCATGTATAACAACCTAAAAAAGTCACCAAAGGACTTTACATACACAAAAAACTCCTCCATGATCTATTTTGGTGGCCATGAATGATATTTTCAAAAGTACCCATTTGGAAAAAAAATTAGCCATATGTAATTTTTTAAATACACATTTTTCAATGGAAATTGGGAGACATCTTTTTTATTTTTTATTGTACATTTCTTCGTTTTTATTTATTTATCCATTATTTTTATAAAACTAATATTATAAAAAATATTTCTAAAAAATAAGTAATGAATATTTTAATTTATATTATAACTCAGCACATATCTATGGATTAATTTATAATATCTAAAAATTAATCAATATTATATATATGTTCTAAATCCACTAGAAAACCATGAACATAAATCCTTAATTCATACATATATACAAACAAATCACTCATCCCACACCTGAAATTCATGAAAATTTCGATATATCAACTCTATAAGCTATCATGGTGTCTAAAATCCAAATAACATTATGTCTCAATGAAAAAAATTATTGAATGGTCCCTTAAATGAAAAAATTATCCTAGTATACATAGAATGAAATAAAATACATGTTGAATATGGTTCCATGAAAATAACTCCCATCAAAAGAGGTGAAATTCAATGTGAACATGTATAATTTCATATTAAATTAATCAGAATCATCTGCATTTATCCCCAATTATTGTGCTGAAAAAATTCATATCATTCAGAAATAGAAACTGGTTGTATTCATCAATGGTTGAAATCAATAAGTCATTGCATACACACAAAAATAACAATAATTCCATTTTTCAATGTCAAATAATGAAATAATGTTCTAAAAATTCTCAAAAGCATAGTCAAATAATTAACAAAATAAGTTAAAAATCAAATTTTCATATATTAGTTCTCTATAAACTTCTCCCAACGAAATCTATTCCATGATTAATTTGGTGATAAAAAACCAACATCGCCAACATTGAACAACATAAAAGTGTGGTTAATATAATCAATCAACTATAAGAAATAATACTTTTTTGAAAATATAGTTTATAGTTTCAAAACCCATATATAATGACAATATCTAGAAATGAAGATAATATTTACTAATTTTTTAAGAAACTATATATATATATTAGATAGGAAAAATCAAATAGTATGATAAAAATCAAAATAAAAAGCTACCAATAATGTTAAATTACCACATCATAATAATTGTAAGGGATAAAAATATATGTATTATTGATTTCATAAGGGATAATATTATGGTTACACATTGGATAAATTATATATTAAAACCCAATTTATTGTAATTATAGTTATTAGAAAATAGGTCCACGTATATAGAAAAATGACAAAAGGAATTATTTTTTTTTATCCAATAAACTCCACATGTGTATCTTACATACATAATGGTGAAGCCTAGTTTCATATTAATTTGTTAAAAAAATTAATGTAAAAATAATCAAAATCATTTATAAAAAAAATTAAATAGTAAAAACCCAATTATATTATAAAACATTGAGTTGAAATCACTTTATTGTAATTAAATGGTCCAAACTATATTGTGGTTGAAACATGACCATGTATAGTTTGGAATCATTACGATGAACATTCCAAAATAGCCTATATGTTTTTCACAAATAAAGAGAAAATAATTTTTTTTGGAAAACCACATAATCCGGTAATTTGTAAAATATTAATTAAAACATAAAAAATTCATATAGGTCACAAATACATTTGAAAACATTTCAATTTATAGTGTGTAGAATAAAACAGTTCGGATGTGAATACTCTATTCATACTACCAAAAATTCAATTCCCAAAAATATTTTTGTATAAATTTTGTCTTTTGTTGGTGGCTTAGCTCAGGGGGTAGGTAATTTCTTTTGAACCAGTGCAAGTAGGACCGTCAGATGATCTAATATTTTAATAATGTCTAGAAGGACAATGAATCTGAAGAACTCTGTTAATCGAGGTATCATGAATTATGACTCTTCATGTATAATGATTAATGTGTTCAAATTAAATTTTTTTATTAGAAATCAACAGCAACATTCCAAATGGATTATCATCATAAATCTGTGAAGGATGGGTGAAATAGATTCCCAATTGAGTTCCGTATAATAGTTTTTGATGACTAATCAAAATAGTTCATCAAACACAAGTATAATAAATCCTAATTATTTATAGGTTATTAACATTTTAAAGAGAGTTAATTTTATATAATGAGACATTAATATTTTTATATGTTCAACATAATATTTTTATTTATGTCGAATAAAGTATAGACACCATGCTTCTCCAATATTAGTTATATAAATCATCTAAATAAAATTAATCTATTTGTTTTTAACTACTTTATATAATTTAGTTTATTTTCATTCCATTTCATAGAGTATAAATGAATTTATGATATGTTGTTTGGATGATTTTTTTTGATTTAGGGGTATAGACATCTTATTTATAGTACACATAATCTATTATAACTTCTAGAGGATCATTTATTTTATTTTGGATTTATGTGTGAACTTTTAGTGCATATAATTTTGCAGTTCTAGAACATTTTTCAAAATCATAGAGGATCACTATTTTTTTATCCACACTAAATGGTGTCAAAGAAAGGATCAATACTCAATGGTAACAAACCAATAGTATCATTGGTATATCATTGAATAAATAGATTATCCTACTCAATAAATTTTATGGAACATATTTTTTCTTATAGGGGAGGAAAATAAAATAGTATCTCATAGAAAAAATGATCTAGATTTACCATTGAAAGGTATAATAGAAATTAGAAAATGGTAAATATAAGATAGAATTACTTTTTAATGTGTAATAATTCATTTGGTATCAAAAGATTCATTTAAATTTATTGAGGAATAAACAATAATGAATGATATTATTTCATGGGAGAGTATTATTCAAAATATACTATCCATTAAAAAGATTTAATGTTCTGAGAATGGTTCATTTTGATCTTTTCAAAATTAATACATGTGGAATATCATGTAAATGAAATAAATATGATCTATAGGTTGGTTGAATAAGTGAATAATTAATTTTTGGATGAGGAAGGATCAATACCCTTTTTATTATTACTTTTAGGTTTATTTGATACTTAATTTACATTATTTTGTTACTATAGTGGAAAATCATATTTGGTTTTTAATGATATTAATAATTTTATCATGAATGTGGCGATGAGATGAAGGATATATTAATTACCAATCAGTAGTGCACTCAATACTAATGGAAGTGGAAGATAAAATCAATAGAATGACTCATACTAGATGAACAATTCACATAATAATTCATGAGAATTACGATGGAGGTTGTTCTCTAGAATAGGTCCTATATGTTGGAATTTTGGATGGAAATTTCTTATTATGAATAATTTAAATTGTCTCCTCGAGATGAAAAAATATTAAACAACCTCCAGTAGATCAAATTTTGATAGTGTTTTCAAAAGAAGTAATAACTACTTATTTAGGGTGAATACTAAAATATTAGTTTGAGTGTCTCAATATGGAGAATATCATTATCCAATAGGTGAAAAAAGAATAATGGACAATTATGTAGCTGAGATGTCTGTTAAATTTAATATTTTGGATGATAAATCTCTAGATATTGTTGGAAAATGACAGGAAAAAAACTTTATAAATAATGGGGTCATTTAAACTAATTGAAGTCATACACATAATTAGATTATATAAAATTATATTTTATTAGGAAAAATAAATGAATTGGGATAAGAAATTATTTTTTAAAATGTGGTATGGGATATTTAATAAGTTTTTATTATAGATTAATAATGATGTATATATATGACTCCTTACATGATCATACATTGAAATAGATTTTAATTTTTTGATGTATAACTTCTACTAATCCCAATGTTCGGAAGTATAGGTTCATCTATCAAAGTGAGAATAATTTGAAATTTATATTAGAAAAATTTATATTAATACTTGATCACGTTGATATAGGCATTCATGAGAGTTTTATATTAGGGATGAAAAAATAGTATCCACATAAATAGATGGTTAGAATCATGGAGGTAGGAAATTAATAACTATTTGATCAAATTTTTACGAAACATATTATGTTAAAATATATAATTTTTCACCTTAATATCATAATATTATTCCTGAAAATATAATTAAATAATTAATTTATTTTTTGAAACATATTTTTGATTTATTTTATTGTATTATTTAGATTATTCTTTTATAGGAAAATGAAATTTTCCCGAGGATAAAGTGGATCCTAGAAGAAAATGGTTTTGAGTACACCATATTGAACATTAATTATATTTAAAAAAATAAGGGAATAACGAATGGGAAGGGAATGCCCAAAAATAAATGTATAATGGAGTGGATAAAGTAAATATCATGGAATCAACAGATAATGTGTTGGATTATGATGTTTCACTCAATAATTCATAATAAAATTTGAGAAGTGGTAGTTAAAAAAGTGTAATTTTGTTATCAATAGGAGTCCACTCTCAGTATTAGGGTTAGAACATTTAGAGGAAATGTGGATGAAAAAATATAAAATTTCCAACACCATGGAATATTTATTAGTTTATGATAGTTACATGTTAATTCTTATGGTCATGAATATATTGAATCTAAATCCAAATATTGTTTTTATTGTTTATGGGGATGAAAATTTTAATATATCAATTATGGAATGTGGAGTGAAAATAAATAATTAGGTGTAGAGTTTCTATATTTAATAAGAATTTAGTGTATAATTAACGAAATATATTGTTGAAAGATGTTGAGGGATGTTTTTTATGTTATTTTTGGTTATAGTAAGGTTCTGAATGTTTAGAAGATTATAAGAATAAATTTGTAATTATTGAATGCACCAGAATCCCATAATAATTGTAAAACATAAGACCGTCATAAAATTTATTGAATGGATAAATAATGATTGTAATAATGTTAATTTCAAAATAAAAAAATAAAAAAAACTATGATGTTCATTTACCAGGGGATATTTATAATCTAGTAAGTTCAAACAGTACTTTCATTTGAGGCTATCAAACATAATTATGATGTTGGTATGATTATTTAGTGCACAAATGGATGTTAGAAAAATAATATGATAAGAAGTAGTTGTGTTAGACCCCATAACACCCAGATAGGGGAGTGGTGAATTGAGGTGTAATTTTTTTTAAATCAAAGAAATCTTCTTCCCATGTTGGTTAGAACTCACTAAAAAATATGATTGAATCATTAAATCTCCTGACATTCATATTCTAAATTTGAAACACAAACGTTTGTTTTAAATTATTAATCGCTAAGAGATAGTCCTAGTAGAATACATCGACAATGTTTTAGTCATAATATAATCCAAAACTCTTCAACAGTTTGGTGGATACATTGTTTTAGTTTTTTCCCTTAGACACCAAAAAAACTACATTTTTAAATTTATAGGTTTCTACACATTTTACCCAAGTAAAACTACCTCTTCTTCAATCCAATGAACTACATAGGTAAATGAACTCCTATAGTTCATAGAAATGTAGGTATTTTCAAACGATTTGAAACAGAGTATTTTTCCACAATTATAAAGTTATCCTTCCTTCATTATAGTCTTAATTTGATGCTCATTGAATTTATTGTTCATGTAAAATAGATATTAAATGCATGTAGTTCATATAACATCCACTTTCTTAAAACATATTATTTTTATGAAACTCCTGTATTTATGAAACTATTTAATTTGTAAAACTATTTTATATTAAGTTATATGAAAAGAAAAGGTGTCAAAGATTATCTATAATTGAATATAATACACTAATACTAACATAATATAACACAAATAGTGTGTTAACATAACCGATTTATTCACTAAAGTTATCTCATGGAACATAGTAGTTCATTATTTTCTTCATATAGCACTAGTATTTGAGTAAGTCATATTGTTTTCCAATCAGGGTTCTTCCTTGGAAATTTCCCAAACATCCCCTCCTTTCCAATATCATGGGGATGGTATTTATAGTTAAAAATCAACCCTTAATGTAATATGGGAAATTTTTATCCACATCAAAACAGTTTGATTGAAACAACCCATTATTCATTATTAACAATGTTTTTCATCGACTAATATACCTCTCTCATAGCACCTAAAATTCACCATATAATAAATGTTTTCCAATAAGGGATTTTTTTATGAAATATACATTGTAAATATTTTATCTACCTTATATTCTAAACTCATCCATTCCTACAAAATTCAACACATACAATTCACAAACATCAACCTATTCATGGAACTCAATTATATTGAGGATTTTTTAATTTCTAAAATTTCAACTAACTTATTTAAAAATATTATTTATAAATAATACCACACATTAAAAAAAATTATGTCTAAAAAAAAATTCATTTTCTCTATAATACTTATTTATCATCATGAACATTACTTTCATGAATCAATGGTCTCTCTTAATAAAATTAAACCCATTTTTTTAAAACATTAGAAAATAGTGAAACATTATACTCTATAATTATCAACATCTATTAACCATTATTTATTCCATAAATACTAAAGGAAAAATTTCATCGAGATATAGTTGAATTCCTTGGATTCAAAGAAACAAAACTGAATGAGAGACATAATCTAGGTGAGAATTAATCTAAAGTGGAATCATTCACTTCCATTCAAACTCTAACATAAATATATAATATTGGAATTGTTTATATCATCACCTAATCTAGGAACTAATTTCCTCAAAAACATCAATACTCACTTGTCTTGACAAATCTTTTATTAAATAATTGATGATTGAAAAAAAACACAATATTCCCTAAAAGTTTATATTTGAATGTCCATGGTCCAAAAAACCACCTCTTTTGTTTCATTGTAAATCCAAAAATAAATTACATAATGAAAAAACATAAATTTAAAACCATATAGAAGTGAATTAAATCATAAATTCACCTAATTATACATATGAAAACATATTTGTATGAAATATGAGTTATTTGTAGAATTTTGTTCCTTAAGAGACATCTAGTCTTATAAACCTCTATTCCCTTGAATTTTATGATTCTTCCCATTTGGAAAAAAAATGAAATGAGACTAAATTCTTTTTTTTCATTAGACCCCAATGAACAACCTGTGTTTTACATCACCCTGAATTAGATCCCACCTTAACAAATAGATTTACATAATTAAAAAATATAGTGAAATGTTAAATATAAACTTCATCATGAAATGGAAGGTGGCATAACATCATGTTTCAACTGAGGTTTCTAAAAAATTTATACATCCGACAACTAAGTAATGATGTATTATAAATGATGTTTATTTCTAATATAAACCATTTTAGTCAATACATAATCATATTTTTTCTTTGATAACGTGACATCAGATCTCAATTAGATTTGTATTAGACAGTTGAACTTGAGTTTTTGTGATATTGAATACCCTCTTGTTATCATAGAATATCACCATCTATTGTTTCACCTTATCAAAAATATTACTATGTTTCTTCTTTATCAAAAAATAGTAGAATAGATTATTTTATCATGAAGATATACTCTACTTTATACATATGATGAGAAGTCATTTTCTAATTATTACACAACCATACAAAAAATTAATTTTAATGAAAAAGGAACCATAAATTGTGGATTTTTAACCCACCACCTCACCTTCACAATTTTTATTAGAAAATTAATACAATTTGGGTTACATTCCCTCTTAAAAGTAAAATTTTCATTAGGGAGAACCTTGAATATACATAATGATTCATTTAACAGTTGTGAAATGCTTTTCCTTTATATTAATTTTCAATTGTTCAGCTAAACATGTTGCAAAAAATACTAGAACATATTCCTACCACATACAGATATCACTATATTATCCTCCAATATAGGATTATATCTATATATTTTATCAACCTCATGATACCTGTGTTTATTTATAATTTAAATTCTAGTAGAAATTGTTTTGGATTCATGCATTTTGATCATCTTTAATGGCTCTTTTACATACATTTCCTATGAAATTATTGGGTATTTCATCGTTTGAGTCACCTTAATTGACCAAAATTACATGAGTTTACAACTAATTGATATTTAGATACAAAATTTCATATGATTAGAAAATTATTCAATGAATCCATGCCTTATTCCACTAAATATGATATTATTTACATACACAAAAAACAAATAATGATCTCCATATTATGTTTTCAAAAATAGATTATGGTCAAAACCTCCCTATTTTAATTATATATTCATTAGATAAGAATCTAACGAATTATACCATTCTATTTGTGCAAATTAAATAAATATAGAAACTTATGAAGTCTACATAGAATTTTTTGTTCATTTTTTATTATAAATCCCATTCGTTATTCAATGTAAAGTTCTTCATCAAGAATACAAATTATGAATAATGTTTTTACAACTACGTGATAAAAAATGTAACCATTTTTTATATTTCATGTAAATTTAGAACCTAACAGACTCTAGTCAATCTACTTGAGAAAATATTTTCTCAAAAATCATCACCATCAATCTATGCATATCCTTTACACATAAATCATGATTTTTTAATCTCATGTCCCTGATCATATTTTTTTATTTAATATCATCTTTTTTCACATCACATTGTGGTTTTATGTCCCCTTCTAAGGATCACATGTATGGTCTTTATCAGTGTGATCTAATTATTCATTATTATCATAACCCATGAATCATACATTTTTTCTTCATAAAATGATTTTGGTTCCACCATTGATAGTAGATCATAATGTTATACATTCCTCATTATATATATTTTTTAGGTGTTTTGAAATCCCCAATATTGATGTATGTATCTATTTTTTACCTTAATATTCTCTTTTGATGTCCTGGTTGATTTTTGTTATAAATGGTATCCTCTTATAATTACATTAATAAATAATTATCAGTTATAAATACACCAATGTTGTAAAATCAATCATCAACCTCGATATCTGATCTTGTTCCTTTTTTAAACATCTATTTTACCATTAATCATATGAAAATATGATATCCTAGACTGAGTGATAACTATATCATAAGGAAAGATGAAATAATTACTTTATAAAAATTTTATATGCAGATTATTTTAAATTTTTTAGGTTTTTGTCTATATTGAGATTCCAAATAATATTCCTTCATCAACAACATTACTATAATTTTCTTGATTACCTTATTTTTTTCAGATGAAACATTTTCTTCATAATGTATGAAAATAATTTAATGATATTTTCTCTCCAATCTATATTTTATGGTTCTTCATTCATCTACAAGGAAAATACAATGCAGATTTTGAGTTTATATCATGACATAAAGATACTATTTGATTTTTTTATGAGAAACACTATTTTAAATCATCATAGTTTTTGTAATATTATTTACAAATTTATTTATTCATTAAATGAACCAACTTTATTAATGAATTATTAAAGATAACACCTCATTCATAATTTTATATTTTTTAGGTAATTTCTAAAATGAATATATTATTTTAATTTTTCATTATCATAAAACAATATCTTCATTATCTAGCTTGTTTCATTGTTAAATCATTAAAGGTATCTCTTCATGCAGTCAATCACTTCTTATTTACTCATAATCAACACCACACATTTCATTATACTATAATTACTAATGAAACTAATTATATACATATTTATATAATTTCTGTCCACATTCATTATACCGCTAACATCTATGGGGACCGGATAAAGTATATTAAATTTTCTTTTTCTTCTAGGCTATTAAGAGTTTTATACCCTTTTATTTGTCATGGAAACACCACTTTTATTTTATTGATCATGATACATATTGGGAATTCCTAAAAAATAATTTATCTTATATATTTTTCCATGAAATATTGACTAATGTGAACCATACATAAGCAACAAATATTGTTTCCCCCTACACCTATAACAAAACATGTGTTGTATATATTTTTTTACTTGGAATAAATTATCAGTTGTCCTCCAACTGTTCATGAGTGATCTAAATTCCTTACCTTATATTGTTCTTCTATTATGAATAAATTTAATCTCCAGTCTTCAGTTTGAATGTTTTCTAAATCTTATAAAATTGTTTTATAATATATCAACATAGATAAATATTGTTTTCATTTTCTCATTCCCTTTTAAATTGATATATAATCCACCCATAATCATTAAAGAACCAAAATTACCCACTGAAACTTTTTATCAACTATTTCCTCATCATTATTCAATAAATTAACATTTCTTTCCTTGTTGTATGTGAATCCAATATCATGATCCCTTGAGGAAATGTTATCTATGTCTTTGACTGTGATATATACCAGTTTTATTTCTCAGAATTATTATTTTTCTTCATTGAGATACATGGTTACGTTAAGGCATAAGATCACATGTCCCATATTTTCTATAAATTCATGGTACAATTAGAGAAATATTTTTCATCCAATGAGTGTAATTATTCTCTAGTGTGGTTTTTTACGATTAAATTATATTCAATTTTCATGGAGTTTTGTAGTTCATATTTATACATTCCCTTTTCTTGCAAAGAACGGATTTATTCCCAATTATAAAACAGAAAACATATATCAATAGAACTCATTTCTTATATATGATGGAGGATATCATATTATTCTCTTTTTCTAACTAAAAATTGTTTATACAAAATTATGGATCCCTACATCATAATATTAAGACATGTTATAGTGGATAAACCCATAGAATTTACAATTTATAGGAGGAGATAACTTGTATCTTTTATTCCCTCACATTACCCTATATTGATACAGTTCATATTCAAAAGATATATCATCATGTTTACATATTATTTTTTACCCTCTAATATTTTTAATTCAAAGTAGTATCTATTAGAACATCTTTTTTCATTATTTTTTCATATATATGAGTAAATTTATACTTCCAATTATTTTCTTTGTAACAACCCAAATAATTTAATATAAAATTTACCTTATACATTAATTAAATGTCTTATTATGTAATATGATTTTTGTAAGAACAATATCTTATTAAATTATAGAATATCGGATTTAAGGGCCTTAGATCATCATTAATATATATAATGTAGTCATTTTACAATGATGTCATTATTAGTATAAATATATGATTTTAAAATATCACATTGTTGTATACAGAGGAAGTGATAACCTCATCCAATAAGATAATACCCTATGAATCCCATTTATCAATGCATCTGTGTGAGATAGGATCAATGGGATTTTACATTAACCGAACCCAATCTGTGATCCAACAATTTTAGTAGGCGTAAAAGTTTACTAGAGAAGTTTATGCTCCCAAAGATCACGAACCATAACATGTTTGTTGATCCACCACATGAAAGTCTCATCATTATGAATATTATATTATAGAGTTTTCAAGGGTACTATTGGGATATTTATCATGACTGTAGTAATATAATTATGTACCTTATTTTTTATGTAATAATTAATATATTTTTATAATATTATTTTTACCTTATAAATGATTTTTATTTTGATACAATAAAACAAAAATAGTATTTTTTTGGTTGTATTCAAATTCAATTGAATAATTAAGAAATGTTTTAAATAAATAATTGTTTAATTAATTTTTTTTAATTTTTTTTATTTAATATAAATGATCATATAATTTTTATGAAGTCAAATATTATTTTTGTCTGTGTTCGAAAATTGTTGTTGTTAAAAAGCCGAGTATTTGATAATTAATATTTATTATTATTTTAAAAGTGAAAATAAAAATATTTATATAAAATTAATATTATTATTTTAATCAGAACATCAAAATTATGCAATAGTTAAATTTTCATAATTTCTCATGACAATCAAATTTTCAGGTAAAAATTAAATACAGTATAAATATTCATTGTGTATTTTGAAATCATAATGACCCAAAAGTGATATCATTGATACAATAAATGGTATAAAAACCTAATAATGTTTTTTATTTTAAAATAATTATATTTTTTTATTTTATTAATTTTAAAAAGAATGTATGAATTTTCCCAAACCATTAATAATCTTTATGGATTTAAAATAAATTTTTTTAAGAGTATGACTCACATCAACATAATTACGGGTATTATTTTATTATTTTATACCCATAGACATATAAAATCATGATATAAAATTTCATTTGGTATTAATATTTCTAAAAAACCATTGGATGTTTTTTGGTTTTTGTTATTTTATTATATAGAGTCTAAAACCTATGTTTGGGAAGTAGTGAAGAATCACCCACTCATTTACATTATAAAACTACCCAAGATACCATTAATATTAAATAAAATAACCTTATTGTAATTTCTCCTCACCCTTATAGAGTTCTCTCAAGTCACCTAGATTCTCTCAATAAGGTCCGCCCATGCATTTGGAGTAACACAGTCTTTTAAGTGACCATCATCTTCTTTTTTGAATTCACATTTCATTGATATATAATGTTGTCTATTTCTTATTCATAATGTTTGCATATGACATGAAATATCTCTATTAGTTTCCATTTTATGTAAATATTATGAGATACTCCTTTCTCTCTCATCAAGACATTTTATTAATTTTTATGTGACACTATTAAGATTTCAAAATTTCACAATGATTTCTTCCAAGACAAAAACACTATGTAGTTAATACCACACCCATTAACCATCAGGTTGTTTTCACCATAATACACATATAACTCTATTTAATTGGTATGTACATTAATTTAATCAACAATCCATGTTAGTGGAGTATAATTTGATGATAAATCAGTCCATGTTTCATGATTTGTGTGAAAAAAAAATCGAATTAAATAAATGAGTTGAGTGAGCCCATAATTATATAGCTTTCCATTGAATTGGATAATTTTTATTATCATGAGATAAAATTTTTGTATAAGGATTGATCCAAATTCATTTATGGGACTTTTCCTATTATGAAGTTTTGGTTGTTATCATTGACCATTATTTATAATGAAGTGTTTTATGTTGTTCCCACATTTCCCGTGTTATGATTATCATGCAATGTCAAGCATTATTTATTAGGTTCCTATTACTTCCCATTGATAAATATATTTTATATAATATTTTACCCTATTCCATGCTTATTACTTTATATGAAATTATATCTCACCCATTTCTTATATATTCCCCCAAGTTATTTTTTTCTATTTGAAAAGCTTTGGAATTTGAAAATCATTTTAAATAAGTTATCAATAATGTTAGTATATCAAATATTTCAAGATGTTAATTTATTTACCTAATTTAAAAATAAAATAGACTTATGAATATTCTAGTTTTTGTTATATTTAATTTTATGTAATAAATTATATATTAATGTGTTATAACGTTAAGGGTTGTTGTGGTATAAAAGGAAATGTTTTTTTTGGATTATAGTTAGAATAAAGTAGAAAATTATTTATTAATGAGTCATTGTAGAAGAAAAAATACCTCAATATTGGTAATTATATATTTTGTAGTTTATCAATAAAAGAAATTCATGTCTGGATACTAAAAGTGGACATGGTTCTAGTACATATGTACCTAGGTGTAATAACTCTAAAAAGGTGCATCAGGCCTGGCATGGTGTAACATGGTAAACAGAAACATGCCATATTAAGAAGGTAGTTTAAAACTACCACGGGATATACTTCAATAAATTCATAATCTCATTATAAACAATTATTATGGGGAAAACTCCTATAAGAATACATATTAGGAAATAGATCAAGGATTACATAGATTGAAACCAAGAAATTCATAAGTTATTCAAATACATGTAATTTATTTATTATCTATCAAATTTCATTGAATTCCAATTTATGCATATAGTATTTTAAAAATAATCACCCCTAATTATCCATTTCATCAATATAATGTCATGAAATATGAGGAATTAGTTAAAAATCAATGCAGTGGGCAATGTGATGACTATTCCCAATGACATTCCCAACTCGTTTGGGGAGGGAATCAAAAAAATTGTTACTATACACTCTCAGATGACTCAGGTTCTGAATATTATCCTAGATCAGAAAGAATACTCAAACCCCCCTATGAATGAATAATCAACAATTGTGAGATTTATGCGAAAAAGGACTCTTATTTTCAATGGATTATATGATCCCTTAATCACGGAACAGTAGATCATCTCCATTTAAAATATCTACTCCATTAAATGTTAAAAATATAAAAGATTCTACTATATGTTTAAAATATTGAGGGAGAATATAATCAGTCCAGAACTTTGAACAAGAATATGATTCATGAAAATGATATTCAAGTGAGGGGGTGGAATTAAATAATTATTTTTTTATAAATATTTTCCTTGCACTCTCCAACATAATATGGAGAGGGATTTTTCCCCACAAGAAGAAAGATGATAAATTTATCAGGGTATCTGAAGAATAATTGACAAGACTTTAATGATACACCTTTAGCATTTTTATTTCCCTATATTCATGTTTTAATGCTTCTATGTTGGGTTAAACCTATTCTATAAAAATCAATAGTGATCCAAGACAGTGATTATTATGAAGAAACCTTCCGATTTTCCCTCAATGTTGAAATGGAGATTGGTGAATCCTCATGGTATCACAGTGTCATGAAAGGGATAGTGATGTTTAATTTTGGTGGTCCGATGGAGAAATATAAAGGTCCCATTAAATATAATTATCCCAGTTTTAAAATGTGTGTAAAAAAACAAGAATTTTTTTAAGGATGTGAGGAAATTAATTGGGTGCAGGAAAAAAGGATATCCCACTAATGCGATGGAGGATAAGAATGCATAATTCAACCCTCAGTTCATTTTCATTACATTTTGTATAAAAAACCATGGAATTATGAAAAAATAATACTTCTTTTAAAATGTTTTTGGAGACGACTAACAACACAAAAGGATTCTTGGGGAAGGTTTTCCTATCAATATAACTAAGGTGGATTTCGTCAAAATATTTGTGTCCTATATACTCGTTACAAATTCAAGAATTACCAATATACTCATTTATACTGGCTCTACACATTCATTTATATCATGAATGTTTAGTTAAACTATTCAAAACCCACCACAATGAATATAAGTAGAACTTTCTGTGAAAATGGAAAATAGGGAAATTATTGCATTCCATGTATATAACTCCTCATTTATCATATTTTGTGGTCTGAACATATTAGTATTCCATATCATGCTACAATTAGATAATTTTTACAAAATTTTAGGTATGGATTATCTTTCCCAATATATATACAACATATCTTCTCATTAGAAGGAAATCACTCTCTGTATTATGAATCGACCCACAAATCTGTACCAGTGAAAGGAGGAGGAGGAATAATTTTTTCCACCATTAGGTTAAGAATGGATATCATTACCAAACAAGAAATAATATCTACCACAAATGATTGAGTCTAGTGAATGAACTATCCTTGATGACCAGCCTTTTATGAGGGAATACACTTTTATTTTTTCTCATGAATTTCCTAGCCTTCCTCTTAGATGGGATGATGATTTGTCAATTGAGCTTATACTTGGGGAATTAAAAATATCATAGACTCTATATATAATGGATATTTTGTAACATGGGGTTCTCAAGAAATAAATATTGAAGAATTTGGATAAAGGGTTAATATGCCATGTCAATCACCATGGGGTGCACCAGTCCTCTTATTCAAGAAGAAGGATGCGTCAATGTGTCATTGCATCAATTATCTTATGTTCAAAAATATCATGACTAATAAAAAGTATCATCTTTCATGGATTGATGAATTTTTATACTAGCTACATAGAGAACTATACTCCTCCAAGGTGGATCTATAGTCTTTATATCACCATGTTAGGATGAAGAAGGATGAAATCCCCAAGACCTCTATTCATAGAAGGTATGAGTACTATGATTTCAAAGTAATTACATTAAGACTCACTAATTCTCAATCAATATTCATGGAATTTTGGAATATTTTTTTTTTAAATTACGTCAAATTTTTTTGGTAATCATTATATGAGATAATCTAATATAAATTAATAGAAGGAAGGGAAGGAGGAGTATCTGAGAACTATCCTAAATACATTAAGAAAGGATTATATTTATTAAATGTATATAAATTGTGAGTTATGTTTGAAGGATGTATTATTCTTGGGTGTATCATAACAAGTCATGTGACATGTTTGGACCCCTAAATTACAGATGCAATTTAAGGATGGACGATACCAACATTTTTGACAAATATCCCTAGTTTCTAGGACTTATCTTGCTAATATCATCGATTTGTGAGAAACTTATCCAGATTTTGAAATCTTATAGCCCAGATAACATTGAATGGAGATATGTTTTTTTGAATGATTAATAAAAATATAGATTAAAGGAGATAAAAATGAGGCTTATCAATGCACCTTTTCTCACTAAACCCACATGTGGATAAATTATACTATATTCAATGATGCTTTAAAGAAGGAATTTTAATGTTTTATAATGAATAATGACTATGTCATAGAAAATTCTTAATAAAATATAAAATTTCATGAAATAACAAACCAATAAATGTTCTAGAGTTGGATACATTGATATCTACCTTTTAAAATATCATACAATTACATATTTTGGGGGAGTTGTGAAATATATAAAGATCAAAAAATCCTAAAGTATATATTTATAAAGAAGAATATAAAAATTCTCACACAAATATTGTTAGATCTAATCAGATAAAATGACTATTCAATTCACTAACATCCTCAGATAGTTAACGAAATAGAAGATTCACTATGTAGAATAGATCCATCAATTTTATCATTAATGATAGTTGATAGGGACTTGATTCTCTTAGACAAAAAGAGGATAGGTGTAGATATCATAATGAATGGAACATCATCAATACTTTTACAAATTATTTCTCAACCATTTCTTCTATAGTTGTTAATGGATGATCTAATAGATAATGTAGGAATTTAGATGAAAGTGGAAACTATATGAAAAGTGGAATTCATGGAGTTTAATTGTAATAAAGAAGGTGTTGAAATATTTGGGTCATATATTTCTGTACTAACTAATCTTGATATTAAGAAGGAGTAGTTGGATGATGCACATAACTCAACATTCTAAATCCACTAATGATAAAAAATAGATGTATTTAGATCATAAATTACACTATTAGTGGTACAATATGATGAATGTGATCACAGAATATAAATCAAGATGTATTTTATGTCAGAAAGAGAAGGCATAATAGAAAAAAAATCAAAGTGTATTATAAAAATATTCCTATACATACTTGAAGATGGGAAACAATAAACAAAGATATTTATAATAAATACCTGAAGATGTTAATAGGAAATAATTCTATCTGCATTATAGTATATCATCATACAAAGGCTGATAATATTATTACAATTTGAGAGGACTTCTAATTTTACCATCATGAATAGATATACATCATATAAGTGTTAAATCATTATAGAGTACCACTATGGATTGTATTTAATAAAGATCTGATATTAATATATTCTTTTAAAAGTTTTCAACATAGTATTAATACTGATTTTTACATCCTCACAACGTTTCACCCTCAAACTGATGTCCAATCTTCGCGGACTATACAGACACTTGAGTTCATGTTCAGACCATTCTCTATTGATTTAAAAAGAGTATTATATCAACATGTTTCTCTCTTTGTGTTCTATAACAATTTTAGTTTTCAATATAGAATAAAAATGGAATACTAAGAAGCCATTTGTGGGATGTGATGTAAAATACATTCATTTGGGGATGATGTTAGGGAACAGAAATTTCTATGTCTAGAAATGTTAAAGTAAATAGAGGAAAAGGACCAATCAGTAACACCTCATGACTGGTCAGATTCAATAGAAGAGACACGCTAATAATAATTGATGCTACGAAGAGTGTTATGTTAGTTAAATGTTATTCAAATTAATGTATATATGTAATTATGTTATGAGATTTTGGATAGAGAGAAATCATAGTCCAAGATCCATCGGCCCCTTTGAGATACTTGATCACATCAGAGTGTTGGAATACAGAATTGAACTCCCATGTAACCTGTCTCAAGTACATGACGTTTTCTATGTATCCCACTTGAATAAGTACATATTAGAACCCTCATGTAATTTTCTCTCTAGAATGACACTAAACAGGCGCTCGAAGATGGGTCTGCATAGGCCCTCAAACACACCTCCCCAAATTCTAGAGGTTTCTGACTTGTGAGAAGGGTTTGATATGTCACATTGGGAGATTATTCCCATTTTACCAGATTATGATTTTCACATAACATATAAAATAAATTAAATAATGAATATTAATCCAAAAATAATCATTACAAACCAATCCCAAACATGGAATAACCCAAACCCCACAATAACCATTTCATGTGATTCTAATAGCACCAAAATTGAGAGAATACTAAAAAACATACATATGAATCCCAAAATTGAGACTTGAATTGATGAAAAGAATCTCATCCATGAACTCCCCAAGCCCAACTCAACTCTCTAAAATATGGAATTTTCTTTTGTCCTAACATGTAACCATAAAATTTATAAGGTACCCATTAGCTACCTGAGCATTATGTGAGTACATATTATTAGGCCCCCACCAATTGCACATAAAAAATATCCAGTCTAAATCGATAGCTCATGGAATTGCTAAATAAACAAAATAGTAAAAAAGAAAATCCGGGATCCATTATGTAACAATGTTTAATTTACTCATTTACATCATTTCTTTATGTTTATCATTTATACCATATTCACCGCTTATTTCATTTCTATAACATGTTACATGGTTTGAGAATTTACATTATTTCCACAATACAATTATTTCTATTGATATTAATAAAGGCATAAATGTAGTTACCTATCTGTCTAGGGATAAAATTTTTATAAATTTTTTGAATCAAACTTAACATGGATCATTGGTCTATTTGGTCTCATCAACTGCATATGTTAGAGTTATAGTGCCTTGTCCCTCTTAACTTACCCACACAATATGGGGAAGGGTTTATAACCTTAGAATAACCTGACGCAATGGAATAGATCCTGAATTCCAATACCCCACAACAAACAATTTCATGTTCACATGATTATATTTAAACATTTAACAAAAATACCATGCCCCAAACCATACATAATAAAAATATATAACAATTAAATATCAAGTTTTAACTAAAACATAAATCAAAATTATGCATTAACTCATTCCCATTGTTATGATTTAGTTATCACAACTTGTTAAAGCCATTTCCCATTACATTCCTTATCCCACTTAACATATTCGATACTTTCCCTATGTAAACCCATTTCACATGTTCCACAATTTCCATCAATTAACCCATATGTGTTTTCTAAAAATTACGAAACATTATATCAATTATCTTACTGATCACTACCCATGAATTAATCAATTGACACATTATCAATTTCATATTTGTCAATCTTCTCAATAATTTCACTTCCAATTTGGTAAGGCATTTGATTCATTCACACTATTACATTTAACTCTTTTTTTCAAATTATTCCACACTATATCTTATTCCATAACAAGTAACTAGATACAACCAATATCAATGTCATATATAATTTAATATAACATGTTACCAACTATTTCCTGGGATACATTACACTATATGTCAATTTCATGCTCCACACTACCATACTCTATGTTTGGGGATGTTGGTTCACCACATGGATGACCTTAGATAGATCAAATACTCATCAATTAATCCCAAGAGGTTCATAAGGGTTTTCATTATTCATTTAGTAAACCATTTTACCATAACCTATTAGGGGAACCAAATTCACAATAGGAGAAAACTTATAACACACTAATATATGCATAGATATATGACAAACCATGGTTATAATACATTTAGACCACCTAACTCAAATCTAAAGATGAACACACCGTAACCATTAGCCTTAGATATGGATACAATCACCCTTTTAACACCCAATCTATGATTCATAAAAATAGAGGGTTTTAGGGATTCAAAATAATATGAAAAAAATATAAAATCTTTAATCAGGAAAAGATAATAATGAGGACAATTATACTTACTCTAATCATTGATTCACTACAACAAATGATCCATATGACCTAGAATCGAAGGAGGACCACACTGGGAGATTTGTGATCTTGAGTTCATCACTATGAATAATAGACGAATAAATGAATAATAAATTGGGTAAGAAACAAAATATTCTGAGAGGGTGGTTTTTAAAATTTCCACATTTTAAGGGGGCCAAAGGTTTGACTAATATGTTTTCCAAACCATGCACAAACTATATGTTGACCACGTTCTAATAGGGTTTTATGTTTCATGGTTTTCTAGGGATCCCTGCACAGTTTTGAAAACCATGTTCCAGCCATGAGGAATTCCTTAGTCGATGCCCACCGAATTTGGATCTCCCCCTTGTAGGGTTTTCATAACCATTCACCCCTCATCTTTTCTAGCACATTTTTGTAGAAAGTTTAGGTCTACCTGTGTTCCAGCCCTGAAAAATGAACTGGATGGAAAAAATCACCTTTCATTCATATCTCGAACAACTAGAACACCCCCAAAACTACTCATATATATGGTGAACATTTCATTAACCAAAATAAAAGATAAAGAACAAAAATTTAATCAAGGGCATACCTACATGATGTTCATGATAATAAAACCCCCATCATATAATAGATCTTCCTAGAGTTTCTCATCAAAAGCATCACTAAGCACTCGAAGGAATGTGATTACACCACTAAAACAACATAATCTTCTTCTTATTCAATGTTTCTTCCCCAAAATTACCATTCTCCAAAAATACTCGAACACAAGGTATAGTTTTACTATTTAATGCATTCTCGCTATGATATAAAAAATAACCATATGCTTCTCAATGTACACATCAAAATCAAGGATATCATTGTCAACATCAATCACATGGGATGGGATAGGGTGATAATACCGAAGTTGAGACCCATGAAAAATGACATTCATTTCACTAATCTATTGCGAAAGATCCAATCAGTATGCCCTTGGTCCAACCCTCTCCATAATCTCTAATGGCCCCATGTAACTTGGAGGCAACATGTCCTATTTATGAATTCAATAGTAACCCAACCGTGGTGACACTCGAAGAAATACCTGAACTACCACTAAGAACTAAAGAGTTTTATGCAGATTATCATTATATGACCTGTACATACTTTCACTCATTTCCATATTAATCCAAATTTTAGGAACCATCTCAGACATTTCTTATCTGACACTCTATCCCAACAACTCTGATTCTCAAGTTTCAATATGAAAAAATGGATATCTATAAAGTGTTCTATAGAGCACCTCAAATGGGTTCATCTGAATCATAGCTTGGTTACGATTTTTTTAAGAAAACTTCACAGGTAACAAATTCGTTTTCCAACATCTACCAATATGTTGGACACAAGTCCTCAACATATCCTATAGAACCTGAATGGTATGTTATGAATTCTAACCCATCTACGAGTGAAATTGTTTACTCAAAAAATGCATGACTACCATGAACACACTGTAATACTTTCTAGAAGCACTAAATATACTGTATATCTTGATAAAAAACTATCTTCTGTGTAACCCCATGCAACTATACAATTTCACAACCCTAATTATCACCCATCTTAACAGTGATAAAATTCTCTATATTTGGATAAAATGACCCAAAATAGTCAAATAATTCACTAATACCCAGATCATATAATTTTTATGAATCAACCTTGGAACAAACAACACTGATTATATATTATTTCATCCTATTTCAATTCTGTAAGGGGTAATGGATGTAAAAACCACCAGGTCACAAATGTTTACCCTTCTCCCACTGATAGGTATTGAATACTGCTACAAAACCTTTAACCACATTCTCTATCCCCATCCACCAATAAATTCTATAAATATCATGAATCAGGGAAGTAAACCTGATATGAACATCCTATATTGATGCATGAATGTCTCACATCAACAACTGTAGCATAAATGTTTGTAGAAAAACACTACGAAAAATATTCAGAAAATCCAATCATCTCTAATGTTCGTTCAAGAATGTGACTTCCAAATTTTTTGATTCCCCATGAAATAAAAATATTCCATATCATCACACTGCGTATATTTGTTCCATATTTGACGTGTGGACTCAATTTACAATGATTTATGGGTCATATTCCCATGTGAATCATATACCTTTAGATTCATCATCATCATCATCATTTTTTTAATTCAAGGGAGAGGCAAAAAAATAGGAACGCCTACAAGGATGGTCACGAAAACACACCACTAAGGGGGACTACAGTAATGGAGACCGAGGGAATCCCCTCTGATGACGTTGATCCCAACCTGTTTCAAGTTTTGGACATCGTGGATGATAAAAATCCCCAAACATGGAGAATCAAGCATGGCCAAGTAATCAGCTATTTTGTTACCCTCTCGCCAGGTGTAAACCACTTTGTTATTGTTGTCAAGGAAGGAGAGACACTTTCTGGTGATGTACTCGATCGACCTGGGAGTAGGGATGAGGCCGTGCAAGGCCTTACACAAAATAAAAGAATCAGTTTCAGCTTCCATAATTTCCAGACCTTGCCACCCGCAAACTATGAGGCATGTGAGCATGGACATGGACTTAGAAATGAGGGAAGTGTCATGACCAAGATGGATGGAAAAGGCCAAGAGGACTGAAACCTTGCTTTCGTGAACAACATCCCCACCACGCATGAGACCTGAGATGCAGGAACCATCGGTGTTCAAGTCCTCTGATTCAATAAACATGAACAACAGTTTCCCTTTTATGAGTGTGTAAATATTCTCAATTTAAAATGATTTCATAAATTCACCCCATATTCCTTGACGAAGATTCAAATCTCACTGATATAAGATTTAATTTAGGATTATATAATTGTTATACAGTGTAAACCATTCTCCAAATAAGTAATGTTACCAAAATTTTATGGTTTGTACCACCAATTTCATCTCTAGATCATGTCTAGGGTAATTTATTTCATGAGATATCAAAAATCATGACCCATACACCACAATTTGATTATCCTGCATCAACATTTGTACAATCTCAACATTTGACACACAATAATTGTATACTTATTACATAGATCATGTAATTTTAGAATCAATGTATATGTCAATCACATCTCTATTTTATAAAAGGCATTCTAGCATTCTTCATTCCATTATTACATGTCAACGAATATATATTGAAGATAATACACCATAGGATGAATGAAAAGATACTATAGTTTCTCATCATATATAATAAGACAACTCACATGGGTTGTGAGTTCACCCAACTATTGAAAATTTCTATTGCACGCCAACTCGAACAACACATTAACTAAAACGGATATACATGTCTCCATCTTGATATGTGAATGTTACCCAATGATGTTAACATTTAATATGGTCTTTGGATAATAGTATCCATTCCATGACAAAAATCATATTAAAACATGAAATATCATGCAAAAAAAAGTCCATATTGAATAGACTCAACACAACCAAACAATTGGGCACATATAAAATAATGTGAGGCGCATGAGTATAATAAATAAAAAGAGAATGTTGAAGCTACAAGGATTATATTGTGAACTATATATTGAACAGTCTCATATCCCCAATATGTAGACTGAAATGCCTGAACCTGAACTACACCAATAACTTGGGTCCCAATATGAGTCCTTATTTCTACATAAACCTATAGATATAAATGATCTCTTCTTGTAATACCACGTCTACCACCTAGACTAGTATGACGAGTCAAACACAAATTTATTTCCTTGTAATGGATAACTGATCTCTTACATTCATTGAAAACATGCACCATTCCACTACATATGCATAGAAGTTGATGGTTCTTAAATAACCTCTACACATACCCCATACTATCACATTCTTTAATAGTAAATACCCAAATGTTCTGTGGAATTTGTTTTCAATACAAGGGAATTTTACGAGTCCTCATTTTCTAACGGCGCTCGATTACGAGGCCCGGTGTGCCCATAATCAATTTCTAATGTTCTGTTCGGGTACGTTTAGTAAACGTATGAGTGTGATTTTATATATTTTAAACCAATACACGGAATTGAAATCCTAGGACACCGTTGAACTCGTAGCATCAATATTTTCTTAAGGAGACAATTACCACAGTTTCATTTTATCGAGAAAGGAAGTTCATTTTTAGGGATTCTAAAAAATGAATAAAATTGATTGTAACTCATTTTTATTTTATTTTGGCTGTTTAATCCTCCAAGGGGAGGATGGAGGTAGGGCCCTCTCGCACATTACCTCCCTTGGTAGGATGTTATTAGGTGGGGCCCACCAAAGCCCCTTAACTCCTCTAACCCCCTATAAACCCCTTAAAACCCCATAAATGGGGGAGTTCTTGAACCTCCCCTTACTGGTGCCAATACACCTAATGTTTAATTAATGACCACAATTAATTATATTTTTTAAAACATTTGAATTCATTTTTGAATTTTAGGAAACAATAAAATAATTAGAGAAGCTATTATTTTATTTTTGGTTGGTGATTATTTTTGGTGGGCCTTGGGAGATTTTGGAGAATTTCATCCTCCCAAAAAAGAAAACTCCTCATCTCAGAAGAATAATGAACACCGTCTTCGAACATAGACCAAGCTAAAAGAGAAGGAGCTGCCCACGAATAATGCCAAAGACGCTTCATTCTCGGATGCTCCTCGACGTTGACGGAATGACGCCACCTTACTGCAACATTGTCAAATGATACCGACAAACAAGGTAGGGGTTTGTTTTGATTAAAATATATCTTTGTTCCTCATCGTTTATTATGATCTGATGTTGGCCAATTTTTATCAACTAATTCAGAGGACACGGGATGAACAAACATGGGCCGACTTCCCCCGTTTGTTCTTGTTTTGTTGACATCAGAGGCAGAAAATGAAGGGTGCAATGTCGTCACTCCATGTTGAAGAAGAACGCAGACAGGAGGGCTATGGCTGACGAAAGAGGCGTGACGCCTTCACTCCACGCCGTGCTAAAGGTGCAGAACCACAACCAAGGCGGGTCGTGACAAAGGGGTGTGGTGCCGTCGTGCTGCATCAGAGTGGAACCATATCCGGGAGGGTAGCGGCAGATAAAGAAGTGCGGCGTCATCGTGCCACGCGGAGGAGCTGAAGGCCACAACCATGTCGGGCCATCACGGGTGGGGGAGCAGTGTCGTCACGCCGTGCATAGGGTAGGAGGACCACACCACCGTCTCACCATGGAGGAGGAGACGTGGAGGCCGGCCGGGCCAGCCGATGTGGAGCCGGTCATGTAGGACCACCCGGGTGTCGTGGATCCTGAACCGGTGAAATGCGCCGCTTCTGTTGGACAAACTGGGGGGGGGGGGGGGGGGGTTGGCACTCCACTCCCAGGTGTGGTCGGTCGGTCTGTGCCTTTGGGACAAGCTTCGCCTTCAAGCCGGGCTGCCCCTTTGAGATGGGAACCTTATTTTTGTTCTGGCCGCCCACTCAGGCCGGGCCGACCACTCAAGTAGGGGCGGGTGGGTCCGACTAGGTCAGACCGGACCCTGACCCACTATGACCATTTACACCTTTTAGCCTGCATCTTGGGCTACAGGTGTCCGATCGACGAACCGTCTGCGGGAATGGAATTTTTGGAGCGAGATGATTATTTTTTAATACTCCACTTGAGGTTTGGATGTAGTTGGGGTACAGTCGGGTAGGTTTGAGCCTAAAAACCAATGGGGTCCCTTGAACGGAAATGCCAATAATTCACAGAACGGGCATCCGATTGATGAGACATATGTCGAATTGGGTTTATTTGGATGAGAATAATCTATGGGATACATCAAATAGAGACTTCTTGATAGTTTATGTATCGACACTTGGCTCGAGGATCACACCCTCTGAGGAATCGAGCATGCTGTGTGCGGGAACCCTAGGGCTAGCTGCGATTGAGATGACAGGATCATCCCTGTTTTCGATAGCGACGATATTGTACCAGGATACTCTGTGTGTTTGATAGTGATAACTTCTATACTGGGATCCTCCATGGGTTCGATTGTGGTGAATTTTTTACCGGGATCCTCTGTGGGTTCAACAGTGTTGACTTCGGTACCAGGATCCTCCGTGGGTATGACAGTGCTGATATTGTTCCAGGATCCTACGTGGGTTCGACAAAGGAGATAATTCAGAGGCTACATCTAATCATCTCTACCACTCTTCATGTGTTTTATACCTATATGAGATGAGTCTTTTCATTCAATCACTATCATCGAGGTGATTAAAATTACTTCCTTTGGGGACTGGGTTGTGCTTGGGCTCGAGAGTTGGAGCCAGACTTTGACTGGTAACTTAGGTATATGTATGGGAATATACCTAAGTAGGGTTGTTTTATACTTAGTGATTTTATCTTTCTACTATGGTTTATCCTTAGTGGATTCTGGGAGAACTTCTGGGGTCTTCGAGTCCCCTACTGAGTGTTGTTATACTTAACCTTTCACAGGCTTCACCCGCACCTTGTTTTGTTCTGTGCAGATAGTGGTCAGCAGTGATCGAGGTTGAGAGTGATGGACATGAGGTTTCTCAGAGCTAGAGTAGACGATATGTCCCTTAGGGATGATTTGTTCGAGTTCTGTACCTACATTCCATGTAGGGTTGCTTGGTGGATGATCCATGAGTTTTTTTTCCTTTTACTTGTACTTGTTGTTCAGTTGGGTTTGTATTATATCCCACTTACTTTCAACACACTTTTATTTTCTATATTAGTGCTAGTTTCTTCTACTTCTTGTGTTCAGTCTGTGTGTTTCATTAGTTTATAGGAAATTCCTTCCCTTTTTTGGGGATTCGCCTTTGGTGCTAGTCGCCAGCCCCTGGCCTATGTAAGGCGGGCTTGGTGTAGTCATGGCATGGGCCCCGAGGATGGGTCATGACAAATTGGTTTCAGAGAAGTCAACTCAACCACAGAACATGGACTATGATACTTTTATTGGAAATATTGTTCATTGTTTTGGGTGTGTTTATTAGTTTAGGAAAACTCATGTGGGTGTGGTGGCAAATGTATCCATACACTAGGACTCTGACTTCTGATATCTGAATCAGTTCACGAGAAACACTGATTGCGTGTCTGTTTCCTTTGAAAGGTTTTCTTTGTTATTACTTTGATTCAGCTCACCAGATATACTATTTTAAACCTGGTGCACCTATTTCTTTTTAGGATGGCCCCATGAAGGCATCCAGCTAGGGTTATGAGTATCGTACGAGATGGTAGCCCACAGAGCGACGAGGCCTTGGTGCAGGGCCCCATCACAACAGAGGTACCACCGGTACCACTACCCACCGGGCCACCGATACAACCAGCTCCAGCAGCAGAGAGTGCACGACCCTGAGTGCGTTGCATGAGTTACAGCACTAGAGACTGCCCAGGTTTCAGGGAGAGATAGACCCACATGAAACTGAGGATTGGCTAGAGGCTGTTGTGAGAGTTTTCAGATTGGTAGGGACACTATCCGACCTTATTGTGATCCTTTCTGTGAGTATCCTGCATGCAGTAGCAGGAAAATGGTGGAGCCTGATGCTCGATGTGGATAACGAGGCATCATTACTCTGGGCTGAAATTGAGAGTCTCTTCAGGTCTGAGTTTGTTCCAGCCACCCTTCGTGCAGTGTGTATACAGGAGATACTCCATCTATAGCAGGGTATCATGATGGTAGCTCATTACTTAGTGAGATTCAACGAACTCTCACGTTACTCCATGTATATGGTAAGGGACCCATTCTTTAGGGCCTGGAAAATTGAGTCGGGACTCAAGCATGAGATCAGGGCTTTGAAGATCTCCCTCAATATCCCGACGTAGGCGGGGGTGTTGGAGGGATCCCTTCTTGTGGAGAGTTTTCTTGCTGAGCATCCACCAGCAACGAGACCCACCATTGGGTGACACGTAGAGGATACTTCTGCATCTGGGAGTAGACAGATGTCTCATAGGTCCACGAGGACCAGGACATCATGTGGTAGACCCCAAGATATAGGTTCGGTTGTGGGGGCCACATGAGACAGTGCCATCCATAAAAGGAGCAGGCAGTTCTATGCATGTGGCGGGCAGGGTCATATGGCACCTGACTGCCTGACCCACCATGCAGATGAGTAGGAGACAGTAGAGGGACCTCCCAGACAGAGTCAGAGGTTCAACAGTGGTGGTCCTCTAGGATTATGCAGATATGGCAGAGGAGCTGGCCGAACAGCAGGTGGTGGACTACATTTGGAGGCCCCACCACCACCACCACCAGGAGGTCCACATTGACCATAGGGAGCTGGCAGACCGGGGCTACCTCAGCTCTAGGCAGTCGAGGCCTACGACCACGGTCCAACTGAGATAATTTGAGGTAATATATTTGTCTACTCCCCCTTTTTTGTAGTACTTATAGACACAGGTTCTTGTTATTGTTTTATTGTTGTTTCCCTCGTTTGGAGCTCGGAGATTCTGACAGAGCCGTTGGATCGATCCTTATGACTAGACACTCCTACAAGAGTAGACTCGACGATTACACACTAGTGCTGGTAGTGTGAGCTTACTCTATGAGGTGAATGCTTTGGATGGGACCTAATCATAGCAGCATCGAGGCCTTATGAAGTCATGTTGGGTATGGACTGGTTATCCACAATTCATGTTCAGATTGACTGTATTAGGCAGAAAGTGCAGTGTATCCGCGATTATGGGATTTGGTTTACCTTCACCGACGATAAGGTAGCCTTTTCAGCGTAGGATGGACCTACCCATAGGAGGGGGTAGCTGATCACACATCATTTATCTAGCCTCATTCTCGGAGTGGTTGATGTGTGGAGTCTGAGTTTTTCTGTTGTGGTGGAATAGTACATGGATGATTTCTTTGATGATGTTCCAGGACAACCTCTTCACAGAGAGGTGGACTTCTACATTGACCTGTACCCTAGGACGTCACTGATATCTACTACAGCATATCGGATGGCTCCTTTCGAGCTTCACGATCTGCAGGTATATCTGGAGGATGTGCAGGGGAAGATATTTATTCGGCCCAGTGTTTCAGCCAAGGCATCCTTGATTTTCTTCGCCATGAAGTCGGATGGGAGCATGTGACTGTGTGTTGATTTCCGGCGCCTGAAAAAGGTGACTATGAAAATCAAGTACCCACTCTCGAGGATTGACGACCTCTTTTATCAGCTCAAGGGAGCATGATGGTTCTTGAAGATAGACCTCATGTCTGGCTATCACTAGCTCAGTGTTTGAGACGACGATGTGAAGAAGACGAACTTCAGGTGTCGGTATGGCCACTATGTGTTCTTTGTTATGCCCTTATGCATAACCAATGCTCCACCAGTGTTCATGACTCTCATGAACATGATCTTCTAGACTTACCTCGATTGCTTTTTCATAGTCTTCATCAAAGGCATGCAGAACTACTCGACTTCTGAGGAGGAGCGTGCCTATCATTTGTAGGTAGTACTAGACAAACTCCGAGAGCACCAGCTTTATAGTAAGCTCTCGAAGTTCCAGTTTTTTATTCAAGTGGTTTACTTCTTGGGACACGTCATCTCTGAGGCTGGAGTTGCAGTTGATCCAGTGAATAATAAGGTAGTTCTTTCTTTGGATCCACCCATGAGTGTGATAGAAGTTCGGAGTTATATGGGGTTGGCTGGGTACTATCGGAGGTTTTTTCTAGACTTATCCAGAGTTACAACACTTCTTTCAGCATTGAAAAAGAAGGGGAAACCCTTTCTGTGGTTAGACAGATGCCAGAAGATCTTCAAGACCTAAGGTAGAGGTTTAATAGTGCACCCATATGGAGGCTATCATAGGAGGGCGTAGGGTACCTAGTTTACTACGACACATCAGGGACCGGACTTGGGTGTGTCCTAATGTAGGAGTGAGCTGTGATTGCATATGGTTCTTGGAAGTTGAGATAGTATGACCAGAACAATGATACCCATGACCTGGATTTAGAATCTGTGGTCTTCACCTTAATGATGTGGTAGAACTATTTAATTGGAGAGCATTTTATAATCTACTCTGACCACCAGAGTATCAGGTACATCTTCTTGGTGAAGAACCTGATCCTGAGATCCCGTAGTTGGATTGAATTCCTCCAGCACTATTACTTCAAGATTTTCTATACTACTGGGAAGGGGAATGTTGATGTAGATGCTCTCAACAAGAGATCATGCATTTAGCTAATAGAAGAGGAGACACATCAGTTGGCCGCATTGATGATATATTTTGTGGATAGAGATGGGGTGGCCTTTCTAAAATCTCTCATACTCACTCCTCCACATCATTAGTGAGTCAGAGAGGCACAATGTGGGGACATTAACTATGAGACGCGATGTGCTCAGATATCCACCAGGCTGGTACTTAGTGGATTTTATGAAGGTGGGGAGCACATCATTATTTTTAGAGGATGTACCATGGTACTAGTTTCACTTCAGGAGAAAGTGGTGTGGGAGTTCCACACATCACCATTAGTTTTACATCCAGGAGTGGATAATATGTATCTGGACCTCCAAAGACAGCACTTGTGTCCAAGTATGAAGAAGGGAGTAGCATAGTTTGTCTCACAATGCCTCAATTGTCAGCATGTGAAGGCAGAGCACCAGGTTCTAGTAGGATTGGTTCATCCCTTAGAGGTCCCAGAGTGGAAGTGTGATGGGATAACCATGTATTTCATGATGGGACTTCCACGTACATCTAGAGGAAATGACTCTATCTAGGTGATCGTAGAATGACTCACCATGTCGACCCAGTTTCTACTGATCAGAGAGCATGGTCCAGTAGAGAGCTCAGGATGCCTATACAAACAGGATATCATATGAAACCATGGTGTGACATCGATGATCGTCTCTAATCGAGATACTCGTTTCACTTCCCGGCTATGGAATATGTTACAGAAGGCTTTCGAGATGCATCTTCACTTAGGCACCACCTTCCATCCCCAAAAAGAAGGTCAGACTGAGAGGACCATTCAGACTCTCAAGGAAAAGATCCTTGCATTTTTCCTCGACATTGGTCGTAGCTGGGAGGATCACATAACCTTGGTGGAGTTTGTGTATAACAAAAGCTACCACTCCACCATCGTGATGACACCTTTCGAGGCACATTATGGCCGACCATGCAGATCAACTTTGTGCTAGACTAACACAGGGGTTTCAGTACTTATGGGACCAGAGATGGCTCAGGCTATGATGAAGAAGGTTATATCATCCAGGAGCGGATGAAGACTACACAGAGCAGGCATAATTCTTATGCTTATAAGAGATAGATACCACTAGAGTTTGAGGATAGAGACCACATATTTCTATAGGTCTCTCCTTGATGAGGTCTACAGAGATTTGGCTGAGATGGCATGTTATCTCCATGATTCATCGGTCCATTACATTTCCTCAGCAGAGTAGGTGAGGTGGCTTACCGCATGGATCTTCCACCTCAATTGCACCGGGTGCATGACGTCTTACATGTATCTCAACTGTGGAGATACGTGCATGACCTGTCCTACATCATCGGCCATGGGGAGAAAGACATAGATTACGAGGAGATTTTCACGGAGGTTCTAGTGGACATTGATGACCGACAGGAGCAGGTCCTATGTGGATGGTTGATTCCTCGTGTGCGCATTCGCTGGAATCCTGGGAACCTCTAGGAGAGCACATGGGGTCGGGAGGCTCAGATGCGTGCTCAGTACCCTCATTTGTTTATTTAGTGTGATTTGTAGCATATGGGGACATAAATCCATGATATGGGGAGAATTTAAAGACTCGGAAGTTTCGTGGAAATTAGTTTTTAAATTCTTGGGAATTTTACAAGTCCGTAGTTTTTTACGGTGCTTGATTCTGAGGCCCGATGTGCATGGAATCAATTTCTGAATTTTTGTTGGGTTACGTTCAGTAAACGTATGTGTGAGATTTTATATCTTGTGAGCCGGTTCACATAATTGAAATCTGTGGACACCGTTGAACTCACAACACTAGTATTTGCTTAAGGAGACCTTTACCGCAGTTTCGCTTTATCCAGAAAGGAAGTTAGTTTTTGGGGATTCTAAATAAATAAAATAAAAATGAGTTTAATTCATTTTTATTTTATTGTGGTGGTTTAATCCTCCAAGGGGAGGTTGGAGGGAGGCCCACCCACAAATACCCACCCTTGGAAGGATGTAATTAGGTGGGGCCCACCCGAGACCCTTAACTCCTGTAACCCCCCTTTAAACCGCATGAACTCCCCATAAATGGGGGATCTCTTGAACTTCCCCTTAATGGTGACAACACACCTAAAGATTAATTAATTACAACAATTAATTATCTTTTTGAAAACATTTGAATTCTTTTTGGAATGCATGTAAACAATAAAATAATATAGGGGCTATTATTTTGTTTTTGGTTGGTGATTATTTTTGGTGGAGCTTGGGAGATTTTAGAGAATTCCGTCCTCCCAACGAAGAATTATCTTCATCTCTGAAGAATGATGAACACCGTACTCGATCTTTGACCAAGATAAAAGTTAAGGATCCACCCCCAATGAACGCCGAGGATGCTTCTTCCTCGGTTGCTCCCTGACATTGACGGAATGACGCCGCCTTCCCGCAACTCCATCTAACAACACCGACAAGAAAGGCAGGGGTTTGTTTTGATTAAATTAAATCCTTGTTCCTCATCGTTTATTATGATTCGACATTGGACAATTCTCATCATATAATGCAGAGGGTGTAGGATGAAAAAACACGGCCCGGTGTCCCTCCATTGGTTATTGTTCGATTCACATCAGAGGTGGAGTCGGAAGGTCGTTGTGGCATCGCACCACGTTGATGAAGAACTGCAGCGAGGAGGGACGCGGTGGACGAAAGGGGCGAGGCGCCATCACGCCGTGCCGCACCGGAGGTGCAGTACCATAGCTAGGGTGGGCCGCGAGAAAGGGGTGTGGCGCAGTCATGCCACACTAGAGAGGAACCGCGGCCGGGAGGGCCCTAGTGGAAGAAGAAGAGTGTCACCGTTGCACTGCGCGGAGGAGCCGAAGGCCGTGGCGAGGTCAGGCCAGGGCAGTGGTGGGGTAGCGTCGTCGCCCCATGTGGAGGGAAGGAGGACCATGGTACCGTCATGCCACTACGGAGGAGTGGTGGTGGCTGGTCGGGCCGGCCACCATGGAGGCGGTCAAGTGGGACCACCCGGGTCCCGCAGCTCCCGAACCGACACAATGCACGAGTTCCATTCGACAAACCAGGGGGGGCACCCCCCTCCCACGCGTGGTCGGTCGGGCCGCACCTTAGGGTTGGGCCAGGCCTTCGTGTCGGGCCACCCCTGTGGGCTGAGCCACATCCTTGGTTCGAGCCACCAACACAGGCCGGGCCGACCACTCGGGTAGGGCTTGGTTGGTCCGACTTGGTCAGACCGGACCCCGACCCGTTATGGCCCTTTACCCCTTTTAGGCCGCATCTTGGGATACAGGTGTCCGATCGACGAACCGTCTGTGGAGGTGGAATTCATGGAGAGAGGAGATTCTTTTGAAATACTCCACATGAGGTTTGGAAGTAGTTGGGCTATTTCAGGTTGGTTTGAGCCTAAAAACCAACTGGGCCCCTAGAACAAAAATGCCAATAACTCACAGACCCGGCGTCCGATTGACGTGTCGTCTGTCGCGTTGGGTTACTTTTGATGAGATGGAACTACGTGATACATCAACTCGAGACTTCATGATAGTTTATGTACCTGTAGTTTAATCGAGGAGCGGACCCTCCTAGAATCAAGAATGTTGTGTGCGGGAGGCCTAGGGCTAGCTGTGACTGAGATGATAGGATCCGCTGTGGGTTTGACAGCAATGATATTGTACCAGGATCCTCCGTGTGTTCGAAAACGATGACTTCTGTACTTGGATCCTCCGTGGCTTTGACAATAGTGACTTCTGTACCGGGATACTCTATGGGATCGACAATGTTGACTTCGGTACAATGATCCTTTAGGTTCGACAACACTGATATTATTCTAGGATCCTACATGGGTTTGACATAAGAGATGATTCAGAGGCTACATCTAGTCATCTCTACCCCTCTTCATGTGTTGTATACCTATGCTAGTTGAGTCTTGATTTTCAATCATTATCATAGAGAAGATTGACTTCACTTCCTTTGTGGACTTGGTTGTTCTTGGGATCAAGAGTTGGATCCAGACTGTGACTGGTAACTTAGGTATATTTATGGTCATATACCTAAGTAGGGTTGGTTGATACTTCGTGATTGTATCCTTCTTATATTTTTTATCCTTAGTGGATTATGGCAGAACTTCAGGGTTCTCGGGGTCCCGTAATGATTATTGTAATACTCACCCCTGCATGGGCTTCACCCACACCTTTTTGTGTTCTATACAGATGATGGTCATCAGTGATCGAGGCTGAGAGTGACGGACGGTAAGTTGCTCAGAGCTGGAATAGACAAGACGTACCTCAGGGATGAGTTGTCTGAGTTTTGTACCTACCCTTCAGTTAGGATTCCCCAGTGGATGATCCAAGAGATTTTTTCCTTTTTACGTGTACTTGTTGTTTAGTTGGGTTTTAATTCGGGCCCACATACTTTCATCACACTTTTCTTTTCTATATTAGTGCTTTTTTCTTCTACTGCATGTGTTCAGACTGTGTGTGTTACATGTTTAAAGGAAATGCCTTCCTTTTTTATTAGGGGTCCTCCTTTGGTTCTAGTCGCTAGCCCCTTGCCTATGGATGGAAGGTTTGGGGTTGTCACGGCACGAGCCCTGAGGATGGGTCGTGACAAGACTCTACTCTTGTGGTAGAGGGAACATACCTTGCATGTGACATGGAATACCACATTGAATGAAAGGAACATAGTCACCACTCTGAGAGTTTGGTCATCTCTTCCAACTAGAATTTTCACTTCCACCCAAATAAGGATTTTAGAAATGGAACATCCTTTGGATGTTGATCATCTGGTTCATCCAACTAGAACTATAATCCAACTACATAAATCCTCTATTATGTTTTCTTATTAGATATGGTCTTCATCCAATTCTTCTTCAATCCTATTTCAATATAATATTTTTACGTTAGACTTAATGTCATATCTAATCCCATCCTGGAAACATCCTTTCATCGCAACCTCATTCCACCCCTCTGCTATAACAAAGAATTGGATGTCTATAAAATGGCATACATAATCCATCACTGACATCATTCCTTGGTTTAACATCATAAACTCTCCAGCCCGCTCTAGCATTAGGGATTCTAGATAGAAGGGTTCCAAATTTTTTTATGAAAGTCCTTCCATAGAATACCATCTTCCTGTTGGGTATAAAAAAAATATCCCACTAGTGCTTTTTAGGTCCCTGAAACTTGTTAATTATAAACATGACTCCATTATATGAAATAGTATCCATGTGATCTAATATAATTTATATGGAATCTATACAAAACTAAGTTACCTTGGGTCCACCATTAATGAAAAAAATGTATGTTGTTGCAACTAAAACTCTAAAGTCAGATAAAACATATATGAAACTACCCACCCTAGGTCTCATTCCATAATATGAATAAAATGAATAAAGTTCACATAGAACTGATCCTCTTATTGATTACCGTGAACTACCAGAATTTTATTCCCCAGTTCTAGAGGATAATTTTCAGCGATGTCCTCTTATCCCCCAACTGGAACACAGAGATGTGGGGTAATCTTCCTAAAATTCCATACACTATTTGTAGAACATGTAACATAATGCTTCCATAATTTTTATAAAAAATTCCTCTTCACTATCCCTAACAAATCATTATAACGACCCATACTTTACATACATCGTTATTACTTCAGAATTGAAGCACACTTATTACAACATATAACATAACCAAGAAAGGACCGTATAGGTATAGTGTCTTTAGAAACTGGGAAACATAAACAACTGGTTCATAAAGCATCTACTTTTCCTCCCATTTATTTCATCATATCTAGAGTCCCTTTTTGGAATATTCTACTTAATAACCTTCTTCCTAACCTGGGGAAATAAAACATACAAAAGGGTGAGCTCAAATGCTCAGTAAGGGTAAACAAAAGAAATGTCAATCACATCATATACATAAGCACATAACTTTTGGAAATCATATCCTGCAAAAGAGATCATAATTTCATAACATGGTATAATTCATAGTAGTGAAATGTAATCCCTATAATCATAAATTAAAAAATGAATCTTTGTGGAATACACACATAATCATAGAGAATCATTTCTTATTAGTCAAGACTCATTTCCAAGACTATCTTAGTGGACAAAGACCATTTCTGAACCGAGTTCACTCCTCGTTTCAGTCCTGTTTCACTGAACCGGTATAACCTACCATTCCAGCCATGTCTATCTCATGAGATATAAAATCTTTACCCAATGCATTGGAGGGAGATATAGGTCCCACCCATCTCATAATGAAACCATTCTTATGTGTTCCACAAAAATCATAAATCATACATCATTGCATAACCCATGTAATAAAAATGGAATTCTTAAACATCGTGAAATCATAAAACAATTCATATAAGATAAATGAATTCATAAAAATAATTCCATCACAACATAATCAAATCAATGTAATGATAGGGATAGAATCAGAAACCTATATTATTTATGATTTAAAATAATTTTGATAAAACACTTGAACTCCATTCTTGAGGAAAATATCCTTTCTACTTCAATTTTTTTCCTTTCTTAACATGTCATGCAATTTTAAACAAAAAGAAGTTGATTAAAAATATACATGGAAACATTTAAAGGAATATTCTTGGAAATAATGTTTTAAAAATCCATTCATTCCGTATAAGTTAAAAAAACATTCTTCTCGTACTTTTGTCGGAAAAGTCAAAAAAGTACCTCGTACGAAAAACGAAAAAATATTCCTTTCATATCTTTTACTAAAAACTCACCTAAGGTTAAAATTGGATTTAAAAAATTGTATGTGGATGTAAATAATATTACATATTGATGAAACTTGGATGTGGATGATAAAATACACCCCAGTAAATGCCAATGTATAAGCAATCTCGGATAAAAATGAGATTGTGATATTTCCCTTACCTTAGGTCTGATATGCTTTGTACGTGTCCGAACCTCCTCTAGAATGATTTAAATAATGTTATTGACTTATTACAGAATCATAATTATTTTTATGATATCATATGTGGTCATATTCTTAGCTTATTATTAGTAATATTTCATTACTACTTGTTATTCGGGTGTTTATTACTTTTTGTTCTTATGCATGTTAGTCGAATAAATTCTTATTATTCTCTTTAGGTTATAGATACCTCATTTAAATAATGGTATTAGTGTAATTTATATCATATTCTTTCATTAAATTCATTTATATAATCATTATTAAATTAAGATCATTTAGAACGAGTCGCATCACATCGTGGAGACGGTATTCCGTACGTACGCACGAGTGATGATATCGTTCCTATGATCGTGGAATTGTATTGGACTGTATGTATACTATTTCAGAATCAGTATAACTTTATAATAGTCATATATAGTCATTATTTACACCATTATACCCATCCAAGTGAGGTGGTGGTGGAAAATAGTTTACACCACGGCATGGAGATGGTATTCCGTACGTACGCACGTGCGGTGATTTTTTTTCCGTAGGATGGATAGATGGTGAAATAGGGTTGTTTCATACTTATAATAACATATCAGTATATTATTGATACTGATGTTATTACTTCATAATGAAACAACTAAAGGAGAAGAAGTGGAAGAAGAAATAAAGATGAAATAATCGGTAACAGACGTTACCTCTTCTTTGAAGTGCTTCTTTGAGACCTTCTTTTAGGGCACTAAAATTGGTCGTTTAAGAAGACCAGGACCTCTAGGATGTCTCTAGGGAATTGGATAGGAGAATGTGTCAGGTTTTGGGTGAGCTTGAGGGCTCAAAGTGGTGTGAGGAAGAGAGGGAGGAGGTGCCTTTTTATAAGGGAGGAGAGGGGCACCATTGGAATAACTAAAAATATTATTTTATAATAAAGTCAAGTTCGGTTTTAAATAGCTCCAAATTGATTTATTTAGAGGCTAAGGTGGGGTTGGGTCGAAATCCTATCATCCAATAGAATTTAGACAAGTTTAGGTTCCTATTTTAACCTTATCATTTAGATTTAACATTAAGTTAAATAATTTTACTTTTACCGTGTCTTCTTGTGTTCTTATACTATAAGGTTAATAAACTTACTATATCAAGCCAAACGAACCCCTAGTTGTTTATTATTAATAAATATAACCTTATATAATTCATTCGTCCGAACATTAGATTTTTTAGGAATAAAATAACAATTAATAATATAATATTTGTTTTAAAAACTATTTTATGTCAATTTTGACACTATTTAGTAATTGATTTTTTGTGAAAATCATAACAGAATGATAAGTTCGAACAAAGTTAATTAAATCAATACTAACAAGTCATATTAACCTAGAAAATTAGTGTAATTCATAAAAAGTCTTAAATTACATTTATTTGGGTATTTATAGCATCAATTATGTCAATATTTCATTAATAAGAGAATTACTGCATCATCTTTGTGTCATAATAAATGATATTTATTTAATCTCTAATAATTATAAATAAATTCCTATGATGTAGATAATTGTATTAGATTTCTGTAGACTATTCATTTTTGAATTTTCATGAAGTTTATCACTAAATTAAAATTATTATACTTATGAGATTTAAGAAAATGACATGTTGTCACATTTTTTGGTTTTAATAATAATTAACTTATTTTAATGGAAAAAGACCATTAAATGAATCTAATCCGACCCTTAGGTGATATGGGTCTACTTTTAGTCATCCAATAAGATTTTTACAAGTGTTAAGTTAATTTTATAATCTTATTTTTACCCTTAATTACCCAATTTACCTTTAACTATAGTAAATAAAATTTACCGTAGTTACTATTCACAATGCCCAAAAATAAAAAGTAGCTTATTAACATAATTTTTAACCACTGATTCAAATATGGAATCCATTTTTCCAAATTCAATACACAAAATTTGAAGAAATTAAATTAAAATTAATCCTGTTGTTGAATGAAAATGGGTTTTTATTTAAAACATTGCAAAAGATTGAATTGATTTAACCTACGAATTCAAGGTTAAATCAATGCTAATGACATAAATTATTTTAAATGGTAAAAATATATTCTATTTATAATTTAGAACCAATAAATATTATAATTTAACCACATAAGATATTACGATGAAAAAAGTTCTTTTTAATTAAAATATAGCATGTTTTTACTATTCATTAAAATATGAAAGTCATCAGAATAAAATGAAAAATTTATCCAAAGTAAATATTTATTTCATGATTCCAAAGAATAATTTTTTTGTCAAATGGAACTTATAAACATTTCAAAAACTATATTTAATGTGGGTGCGCCATCAAAAGGCGGCAAAAGTGTATTTCTTGAAAAATACTTATTTTACCCGAAAAATTTATTTTGTTCTTATAACATGTTATAGAAAATGTGTAAGATGAATAATAATGTTATAAAATTCAAAATTTAGTTAATACTATTCATAACGGCTAGTTCATAATAATATTATAATATTATATTGTTGTTTAGTAACACCCGGTATTGCGTACAACACACGCTATCGAGGAAAGTCGTGATTGCGTGTAATGCAAGCCAAGTCATGGTTGCATGTTGTGCAAGAATCCTTCGTTGTTTTGTATAACATAATCCAACCATATTTCATTTATAAATTGAATATATATATATATATACTCAATTTTTCTTAGAATAATTATTATCAAAATTGTGTGTAACACGATCCAAGAATAGTGTTGCGTATACTGCAAGCTAATACGGTGTTGCGTATAGCGCAAGGTAATCTTGGTGTGGCATAAAACACAAGACATTAATGAAATTAAAAGAATATTTTTCATAAAATCTTAGGGTGTTACACTCATCCTGCACACACTATTCCAACGAAATCCGTCACACTTAGAACACAACCGTTGACCATCCCTATTTCTTTTCATGGAAAACAAGAGTAAATAAATATACATAAAAATAAAATATTCTTTATACACCTTTATTGATATAATTCATCACTCACGACTCATATTATTTCCTTTATTTACATTTTCCATTTGTCACAAAATTTTGTCAACTAATTTAAAACACTTCACTAAATACAATTCACTAACAATTATTTATCATTTTTCCATTCAACCACTCAAATAATCTTTAGTAGACAAAATTTCCTTCCAAATTTTTAGATGGTAAAATTCATCCAACCCTCCATGTCCCAAACACCTATCTGTGTGTGTATATCCTGATGCATGCCACCTATATCCATAGGTGTGTAAAATTATGCATGGACGCACAACCTCATTATATTTCAACCATGAAAAAAATAAAATAAATTAATCACTTGACAAAATAATTGAATAACCCAATTGGGAAATATCATTCAACTATAGCACACAAAAAAATAACAACAATTTCTTCTCTTCAAACAGAAGATTTACTTTATACTTGGGTTTTTTACCCCCATGCATGAGAACATTGATAACGCCTAACAAAGTATAATATCATGATTGACATCCCAATTAGTAAGACCACAAAACCAAACCTCCGTAAACCAATTTTAAATGTCATTAACCCAGATGCCACTTAACTAGTGCTCCATGCTATGTCTACACATGACATCAAGAATGCCTCATCAAATGCTAGAGGATGTTGACAAAAATCTAGGGTTTGATAAGTCATGTTGGGAGACTATACCATATTAAATAGAGTATGAAATTTTATATAATAAATTCTATAAAGGAAACAATGTTAATAAATCCAGAAACATGCACTAAAAACCATTCCCAAATTGGACAAAACCACAAAAAATCGATTATTATATCAGGTCATGCTAATAGTTACAAAAGTGAAGGAAATCCAAAAATAAAATCTAACTGATGAAATAAAAATAATGGTCCTGACTCCAAGTTCCCATGCTCATCAATAAACTCCCTAATCCCATCTCAACTCCCAAACAAAGGGCGTTTTCTCTTGTCCTAGCCTGCAACTATGAAATCTACTAATGTACCCAGCGATCACTAGGGAAGGGTGTCAGTTAAACTCATTACTCCACCCCCAACATTGTCTTAAAAATATTCATTATAAATAAATAGTTAATACATGTAAAAAATAAATAGATAATTAAACAATACAACTTGGGTTCTATTAGGAAACATCATTTACTCTACCCATTTACAATATTAACTGCATGTTTTTCATTTATCACATCTTCATCAATTAATTCATTTTTATTACATGGTCTACTATTTAGTCATTTAATATTTTTTGATATATGGATGAAGCCAAAAAAAATATAATGAATAATGTCATAAATCATGTTCCCTATCTATGTAGGGACAAACATTTCATAAAAATTAACATCAAACTTACCTTGGAGCCTTGATCCAGCTTGTATCATCAAATGCATCTATTATAGATATAGGGCCTCAGTCCCCTTCCCAAAACCATGAATTATGGGTTGGGGTTTGGAGACACTACCTAAACCAACCAAAGGGAATATATCCTCAAGCCCAATACACCATAACTCCCAATCCACTCACACATGCCTAAATTTATTCATTTATCTCACATACCTAGAACCAAAACATACATAATAAAAATAAATTAAAAAAACACATTTCACATTTCATTTAACACATAAATTACCCTTATTCATCAACTTATTCAAATATGTACCAATAACATAGCGTAAACTATTTAAAACATTTCCATTTCTATTTTATAACCAGTTTAGCATATTATACAATTTTCATATGTTATCACATTTCTGATTTTCCATAATTTCCATACATTAACCATTTTGGAATATTTAAAAATTCATATACCATGGGTAATTTAAATTATTTTTCATTTCCCAGGAATTAATCCGTTGACACATGAACCATTTGACATTCCAAAATTTTCATAATCCTTTCCCTTCCAATTTTATAAGACAATTTATTTATTCATAGTAGTCTATTTAACTCCCTGTTCATATTATGCCAAATGATCCCTTATTCCATTACCAATAACAATACATAATCAATATTGGTGAAATTTATATTTTATACAAACATGTTAACACTTTTATCATTGTATTTATTTCAATATAATTCAATCTACGTTTAACACTACAATTCTCTATGTTTGGGAATGTTGGTGCACCCTATAGCTGACCCATGATTGATAAATTCCACCTTAACAGATCCCATAGGGATCCTAAAGAGTAAATTTATTCATTTTAAAAACCATTTGACCATACCCAATCAGTGGAACAAAATTATAAATAATGGAAAATCATGAAAATGACTATATATGGAAAAATCTACAACAAACCCATGGGATATAAATTGTTTACGACATAAATCGAATCTTAAGACGAATATACCCTGAACCTTATCCTCAGATCTAGATTCAATAACTCTTTAAATCCAAAAAATTTGATTCACCGGTGAAATATGGTTTTATGTCTTTAGAGAATGATGAAAAAATGTACAAGGCCTAATCCAGAATGAGAATCAAATAGATAATTAAAATCACTTAGAGCATCCATCCACAACAAATGACACTACAGAAAATTTTGAATCAAAAGAGAACTACCCTTGGGGTTGATTGGGATATTTAGTTTGTCACTGGGGTGGTGATGAGAACAACTAGGGTAGAAATTCAGTAATTGAAGTAAATCCTTGAGGGGGCAGTTTATAAAAATAAAAAAAATTAATGACATGTACATTTTGGCTGCACGATTTTCAAAAATATGTGAAAATCATGAACCATCCATTGTTGATGCGGGTTATTGGGTGAATGGTTCCTTGGTAACTCCACATAGTTTGGAAAACCATGTTCCATATGAGTATACTGAATCTATACAAGAACTCGTGGGTTTTCTCTCCAATCTTGAATGGTTTTCTTAACTTTTCACCCTTCTTCTTGGATATAATTTTTTTATCATGTGGTTATATCTAACTGTGAAACAATCATTAAATATGCATCAGATAAAAAAAATTCTTTCCTTTTGTGTCATGAAATCTCCAACACCCTCGAATCTATTCAATAATTTGGTGAAAATTTAATTTACCCAATGTTAGGGATATAAATTGAATTTAAATGAGGACATACCCCCATGAAGTTTGGTATCATACACCTGACATGTACTCAATCTATAGGTGGTTTCATTGGAAAATATACATTAATATGAGGAGGATTCGGTGAAGATCATAGAATAGAGAAATAGTGTTCTATGGAATTATAGAACGCACCTTGTTTATGTGTTATAGAGAAATGAAATAATTAGATATGGTTCATGGGAACCAGATGATGTGATGAAAAGTAGACACCCTCATCTATTTTGGTGTAGGAAAAGAAAAATTCAGGGGTGAAATTTCTTATGTGCTTAATATTGTAAATACCAAAATTGTTACTAATAAAAATTCACTTATGGATTAATTAAAATTATTATTACGTAATATGGTTGTGGAAAAAATGGAATAATGTTTTTAACTATTTTTAAATGAACATAAAACATTATTAAATTTTATAATATAGTCATTGAACCATGATCATGTGATTAGTATAAATTTAGGGTTTTAAGAAATGAAATTGACAAAAAAGAAAAAGTGATGGCCTAAAAAAGTAGGATCATATACTATAAATCCCATTTATTAGAGCTTCTAAGGAATATAGCATCACTAAGATGCTCCCTTGAATAGTACCATGAAGAGATCTATGAACTTATTCATGAGGGAAACCATTTATTGTAGAAGTTCCATCTCATCGAGATCACAACACAAACTAAATATACCCACCCAACCCATGACAACCTCACTATTTGACACCTAACTATAATAATTTTTTTTGTAATATATGGATATATTTCAATAACTGTTCAATATTTTTATATCCTTTATTTTTTATAGAATGATTTATATTTTTTCATTCTATTATTGATTCATTATAAAAGATTTTCAATTTGATACCAAAAAACACAAATAATATTTTCAGGTAATATTCAACTTCAACTATAGAATTAATTTTTTTTGAAATAATTAATATGTTAATTAAATAATATTAATAAATAATTTTTATTATTTACAAATGATCATTTATTTTTTATGATGTCAAATGTAATTTTTATAAGGGTTCAAAAAAAAATTGTTGTCACAATAACCTATAATTTCTCAATAAATGTCGATTATTATTTTCAAAGTGATTATTTACTTAGTTAGTATTTTTTTTAACTAATGAAAATTATTTTTGTAATCAGATCTTTGAAATTACCCAATAGTTAATTTTTCATTATTTTTTGAGACAGTGCCATTTTCATGTAAAAATTAAATTCCGTATAAATATAAATTGTGAATTATTACATCATAATGAATCAAAATTGATGTAATAAACACTATAAATGGTATAAATGACCAATTATTTATTTTATATTTAAAATAATTCTATTTTATGTTTATTTTATAAATTTTATTAATTTTATAAATCTTTTATGAATCCTCCAAAACTGTTAATATATTTTAAGTTTTTAAAATAATTTCTTTCAAAACATGAAAAACAACCAAAACAGAAATGGTATTAATTTACTAATTTAGTTCATTTAAATTATTAAATAGTAAAAAACACTCCAATTTGGTATAAACTATTTCAAAAAATCATGGGTAGGTTTTTTATTTTGGATATTTTATTATATAAAGTCCACAACCTTTGTTTGAGAAATAATAATTAAATCTCCACTAATTTCCAATATAACCCCACACAATATCCCATCTCACATCACTAAAATTCCTTGGAGAACAAAAATAATATACCCTAACCTATCTAGAGTCCTCCCAATGTACTCAAGATTTCTTACTGAATTCCTCCCAAGGATTTGAAGTCACACACTCAAGTAAGGGATCCTCATTTTCTCTTCATTTTTCAAGTTTCTTTATTATATTATGCGTTTTGTTTGAAATTCCTAATGATAGAATTTTTATTTTCTTATAAATATTAATTTCTATTTTATTTCAAAATGATTAAAGACCTCTTTCCCTCTCATCAGATGACTATATAAGTTTTTAAGATATGTTGTTATGCTGCCAAAATTCAACCCTAATTTTTTTCAAATCCCAAAAAATGTATGTAGTGAACACCATATGCCAAACCTACAATGGATATTCACCTTCAGAAAATTATTCCACATTGACATGGTAATTTTATGTATGTATTCCACACTCTATTTTTGTGGAATAAAATGTTATGATAAATGATTCTATGTTTTATGATCTATGTGGAACACTTAAGCATGAGAAAGAAGTGAATGTGATTGGTGAATGCATAAATATATAGTGATCCAAGGAATTGGGTAATGTTTAGTATCATAAAAAATCATGTTTAAATAGGTATTCAATAATATTTCTTCCTAGAACATTTTTAAATAATGATTTATTGTCAGTTATTCATGACATATGTTTATGATGTAGTGTTTTATGTATTTTACAACTATCCCATGCTATGATTATCATGATATATGTTGCCTTATTTTTTCTTATTACTATTATTCCCAATTAATATTACTATTTTCTAACATGTAATACCTTATTCCATTCCTTTTCTCTTTCTAGGATTTATAGTTAACCCCTATCTTATGTATGTCCCCAAGTTATCTCGTTCAGTTTTGAAATCTATGGAATTTTAAAAGCATGTTAAGGAAGTATTCAATAATGTTTTTATACCATATTTCATGACGATAGGATATAGAAATAACTCTAAGAGATAGTGTAAATATTGAACATAAATAAATAATATTTGTGAATTTATTAAATAAATAATGCATAAAGTTGTAAAAATGAGATGTGTTATTATATTTCCCTTCACATTTATATCCTTTGATGTTTTAGTTTCACACACAACATTAATTCTTACACATATATTTTGATCATTGATCATTGAAATTATTATATACTACTTAAAATCCATGTTTGAAACATTATAATGGATCTAAATATCTTTAAATTATAAAGTTAAATTTTAGCATTGGTTCTCATTGATTTTTAATTTTTTATCTTACTATTTATGTTAATGAATTATTCTTCATGTGACTCAACTATCATATATTTATCCTTAACCAAAAATTAATATCATTCATCACATTTTCAACCTCATAAATAATTATTTTAAAATCTAACACCTCTCCTAATATTTCATGTAATTACATGTATAATTACATCTGTATTTTCTATCATTCAATCCATACATCGTTATGATCAACCTAATCAAATAATTCATTTATAAATTTACTAATATTTATATGATTATTTAATTTAATATTTTGATAATAAAGTAAACCATAAAGTTTAACATTGATATAAAAACACCATCTGGATGTTTTTATTCCCCCTTCATAGGTTCTTCTTATTAAACTATATGTATCATGTAATATTCAGCATCATACTTAAAAGCTATTTTTTCATCCTCTAAAAATGATGTATCTTGATGCTCATATTTAGAAAAAAATAACTTCCTCTAATATTTATTTTTTAGTTTGATGTTTTATTTTTTAGGAATAATCTTCTGTGTAATCTTTATAATTTTTTATTAACACTCATTATCATCCAATTTTCTTAAGCACCATGTTGAAAAGTGCCATAATTTTCTAAATAAAAATAAAGTCAAATGATTATTTCCATTTATTATCCATTTTAATTACTCAAATATTTTTTAAAGATGAGAAATAATTTATTCATCCACATATTATTTATCATCACTATTTTTATAAGTGTCATATTTTACTCTATATTTGAATTTAATTTCACTATATTCCCACATTGGAATTACATTGACTTTAAAACTCATTTAGTGGGCCACCAAACATCATTGAATATCATTAATAAGACAGAGGAATATATTCCTTTAATCATTATTTGAATATTTCATATTTTATATTGGTGTATAATTTTTCAATATTTTCTTTACAATGATAATATAATTAATTTCCCCAACATAAACTCAAATTATTCAGAAAAATATTTTAATTGATTAATTAATCTATCTACATTTTTATCTAGGTATATTTTCATACCATTAAAATTATTTTTTATAACTTGGAGATTTCCTTCCGTCACATTGATATTTTCTATATATATATTATCTAGTTTGTCTTACATGGACTTTAATAGGATGTAACAAATCGTTTTCAAGCATATTTTATCTAACAGTGATACAATAAGAGAATTTTGAGACTAAAAATCTATATAAATCCTTTTATTATATTTTTCAGACATACATAGTCATATAGAATCATTTTCTCATACCCATTGAATATTGGTAATTTAAACATCCATCCCAATGGATTATAGAATAGATCTCATCTTTCTCATCCAAATATGAATCTCTCTTCCATAAAAGTTGGGAATTTCCCATGAATTCACTAAAATATCTATCAAAACATGCCTAATGTTATATTTATTTCAATAAACAAGATCCCTCTCATTCCACTTGTTAGGAACCAGAACACACATAGATGGTAGGGTAGAGTCACATTATGATATTTTTGGATGAACAAAATGGATAATATTCCCATGTCAGTTGGAAACCCTTAAACTTATCGTATGTAAACATATAATCATCAAACACCCATATACTAAAATATAAAAAGTACACTGTATTTATACTTGGATTTCAATTAAGGTAATGTCCGAGGATAAAATTACAATAGTGTGTTAGTTATAACATAATCCAATGTATTTCAATTGTTTTGTGGATAATTATATTATTCTTCACTCACTCCATGTTATGATCACTACCTTTAAAAAGATTTGTGTTTTTTAAATCCTCACCAAAGTCACATTGCATATTCTTCACTCCCATACAATACTTGGGTGAAAGAATTTCTACAGTTTATATAAGTGTAGGTCTCTTCAAAGAATCTACAACAAATGACCATGTTCATATTTTTCATGATAAATTGTATGTGAAAAAATTCATTATTTGAGGCTCCATGAATAAAAAACTCAAATAAAATGGATATGAATACCTATGGTTAATATAACATAAAAATCCATGAATATCCACTTTCAAGAAATTAATTATTAATAAAAAATATTCCACTTGTATATTCTAGAAAATTAACCCTTCCTAAGGTTTTTCGTTCATTAAAGATAAACCATTTTGATTTTAAAAGGTCAAATAAAAAAGTTTGTTCATGGAACTATGTTATTCTTGGATGATCTATTACGGAACTCAATTGTTAATACTTCACATCTTGTAACCATATAAACTAATGAATTCATAAATTTATCCCCTAAATAGATAAACATGCCCATGTATCTTACATCTATTTTTTCCTCCATTTTGGATGGATAATTTTAGGAAAATAAGGACAGTTCACATAATATTGACACTATTCCTTCACCTAATATCTATTTAAAAAATATCATCCATGATTCATCATTCATATAACATTGTGTAGTTAAACACACCTATTTTCTTAAACATTAATTCATCAACATGTATCAGTTCATGAAAATTTCATTTTTCATGATATAAGAAATTTTCCATAGTTCATATTACTTCTTCACGAAACTGTATTGCTCCCACAAAACACTTCACCTATAACATCACAATGTCAAGATATTTTTGGAAACCAATATTTAATAAGGATTTAACTTTTCTATGATTTCAGAAACCGTATTCATAAAATAATAATTCATGAAACTACCATAATTTTATGAATATATCCATTTTAGTTAAACTCATTAATTTTCTCTAAAATATTTATCTATCATTAAAACCATAACATTCATGAATATATTATCTACATCCAAAATTATGTACCCAAAATAATGGAAAATATTTGGAAATAGTTCAATATTTATATATTTTATTCTCAACATGGTTGGGAAATTATTTATTTTTTAAATAAATATGGTAATTACTCTGTGAAATGTGAGATATTTCTATGTCTTCTAAAAATAAAAACAGTATGATAATGTTTTTCCAAGTGATAATAACTCTGTACTAGATTTATTCTTAATTTATTCATCAATAAGTGTCCATATATAATATTCACATTCTTCCTATCATAATCTTATACATAAACATGTTCCATAAACATATTCAACACTCACTTATCTTGTAAATTCCATGTTCAAACAAGTATAGATTAACAAAAAAAACCCATAAAATTCCATACTTGAATCAAAATGGTCCTAATAAGAAGAATTACATAATTACATGAAACAATGATATGCAGGTATACAATATAAGATGTATTCATTTAATTTTGTAAAAAAAATGATATTATTGAACTTATATAAGGGTAAAAAAAACAAGAAATTGTTTTTTATTTTCTATATTCATGATGAGGATAATGGAAGGAAAATAGTTAAGGATTAACTAATATTGAAGGGATTTAAATAGATGTAAGGATTTGATTTCAATGAAATATTATCAAGAATAGTTTAAGAATTTACAAACTATATAATAATATATATTACAACATTAACATATATTTACATAAATAGTATGGTTTATAATATATCATTCATTCATATTTATTTTGAGATTGAAATTTACATGAGGTAGCTAGATTGTCTCACTGTAGACAACGACAATAATTTGGTAAGAAAAATAAAGAAAATATTGCATAGTCTAAAGTATGATCCATGATTGTGGTATATAATGATATTTGGGGTTATTAAAGAGAATGAATTCAGTAGATGAATTACATAATAAAGAGACCCAAGATTGAAATAATTAAATAATAAATTAATATCATTATTTAAATAATATATCTCATAAAACTTCCCATAATGCAGTTATCTATATTTTTATATTCATTGACATAGGTTAATAATCATATTTGTTAACAAAATATGTGAACATTTTTCCATAATCATTCTCTTATATACCGATTTTGTCACGAACCAGGCCGGATCGTCATCCGACCCGACACCCGACCCGGTCCGCGACATGGCCCGAAGGGCGTTCCCGATCCCCACGGGCTGGCAACTAGTGCCGGGCATCAAAACAAACCAGTTGGGAACGGTTTGGCCCATGAAAAAGATAAGCAAACATAAACTGAACAAGCATATAAATAAAGGAAAACAAACTGAACGATGTGGCAGCAGAAAAGGAATAAACAAAGAAACGCGACATACCTAAGGTGACCCCGTGGATCACCATGGTACGACAACCACTCACTTCCAAAAGCGATCCAAAACTAAAACCTGCAACTGAAAAGTAAAGTAGGCGTGAGCACCGAGATGCTCAGTAGGAAAGCCAAAAACAACCACGTCCTATGCCTCCGCCTTTATTAAGAAATCCACAATGCCAGTTTGGAAATAAGATATAATAAAATAGTGTTTCTCCTTTTCAAATTTAAGTAACGAGTTTGCATTTTCAGGTAAAGCCTTTTACTTCCACTACATTTTCAAAATAGGTTTCAAGCATGCATTTAACATTTCAAAATGAAAAGAAACCAGTTTGGATTAAAATATGGTTTTCTCAAACAAGGCATCAAGTATCAAACAACTGAAAAGAAAGTTATATCGTTAGCAGCATGACAAAAAGTGAGCACCATGGGTAATCCCTATAGGCAGCTAGAACAAGTGGGAACCTAAAGACCTTGTACCTCAGTGAAACATGGCTTAGAAGACCACGACCCTCAGAAAACGTGGCTTAGAAGGCCACGACCCTCAGAAATTAATATGTTTAGTTAGTGTTGTCGCGTCAATCCTGCTAGACAAACCGGGACGAACCCCTGCCGTGTCATCTAGCGTACTAGTCCTGGTCACCCACCTAGATACCCGGGTTTTCCCATTGTGCTCTATTTCAAATGGTGGTGAGTTTTCTTTATCAAGCAATCAAACAAATACATTACACTTTCTTTACCTAAAACTCATTCAACCTTTCACCACCGCACTCCCTACTTAAGTGCATTCCCCCTCTTTACACCCCACAAACACGCACAAGCCTTTACACTAGGAACACATCACAAACCACTCATCAACCCTTGCATCACATTTTATTTTCAAATTTAGGGGAATGACTCAAAAAGGGGTTTTCATATTTCGCAATCCAAATCTTAAAGTGCCAAACGGGCCTCAATAGAGTTTTTTTTTTCTATTTCATAAAACATTCTTAAGATGCCAAACATGATTAATTACATAAAGCGAACACTTTTTAAAAACAACCGGCCAGAAGGCCAAACACCTTTGGAAATAGATATTACCAATTCAAACCATTTAAGAAATCAATTCTTTTCCAAGAAAAGTCACTTAAGACCAACGGCTTTGAAATACATTTCAATTTACCAATACAAGGCATATTAGTTTCTAGCAACCGCAATCAGATTCCATAGCATGTATATATATATATAGCATAGTGTGAAACATATTCTTAAAACAGTCAAGCAATTATGAATTTCAAATTAAAAGCTTAGGCATAGGGGACCTACCTCAAGACACGCAGCTTTTGACGATGGCAGCCCGAGACCGCTTCACCTACACACATATACATTTTCATATATATATATATATATATCCTTTGATCCAGGCACATATTCCCTGCGCCATGAAGAAACATGTGCAAGGAGGATATGTATATATACATGCCTACCCATGTATATATATGTAGGCGTTTGTCGTCAACCACACGAACTCACCATGCGACGACCAACGCACTACAAAATAATTTAATAAATCAATCAAAACATAGTAAAACATTCCCAAGATGCGAAACCAAACCTCGATCCAAATACACACTCAGTTTCACGTAGGAAAAGCCACTTTAAAAATCAAACACAAACTTAATCTTTTTGAAGACCACTTTCGCACCACACACGCAATTGAATAAATCAATAAAACCATTTATGAAACACTTGCAAATTAGCACTATAAAATTTTCACCAAAAACTCACCCGATTTCATTAAAAAAACACCACTTTAAAACTGAATCTAAAGCACAACCATACCGAAATAAGTTTTTCGTTACTCAAACTATTTATAATTTAACTTCAAAGGTGCGCAAAAGTTCAACATGCCAAAATAATACATTTTTCCTTCAAACAACATTTTTAATACACTCGCACGCTGAGTGCTTTAGGAAATATTTCATTCTTTCAAAACACGGCTTGAAACTCATTTCAAGAAACACTACAATACAATGTGCAGGACACACAACCATTTATTTTGTAGAAAAATTCATTTTTAACACATATACAAATTAAACTATTACCAAAACATACTTTTCACACCTAAAATAATTAATTGAAAGTTTCCAAGAATTCCCACAACAAGACCCTATGAAAACATAAACAATTCTAAAAGGAAACTCAATTCCATCACACATGCATGTCAAAATATTCATAGAACACAATTCGCCATCAACCGATTTAACTATAGAACATGAAAACACTAATTGAGTAAACAAATTAAATCATTTAAGAACGTTAGGGCATGAAATCACCTCGGGTGAAGGAATTCCCAAATCTGTTGTGGATCTTCGACTGCACCAAAAATGCATCCTAAGCGAACCGAAAAGAACCTCTAGGTGGAGAGGGTGTGGCGGCGCTAAGGGGACTCAGCAAGGAGGGCGCTGGTCATCGGAGGTGGACTGGCCAGCAGGGAGTGCGCCGGAGGCGTGCGGGCAGGGAGGGAAGATCGCGGCTGGCGGACGCGGTTCGGTGCGAGGCGATGCTGTGCGGTGTGATGCAGGTCGGCAGGAAGGTGCTCAGGCGGTTCGTCGGGGGCGCTGGGGCGAGGCTTCGCCGGAGATGGAGACTGGCGGCGGCCAGTAGTGCGAAGCAACAAGGTAGGCCGGGGCAAGGCTGGCCGGTGCGAAGTCGCCCTGGTCCGGCGAGAGGGGGGGGGGGGGGAGGCCGACGTCGCGCCACGAAGGGGAAACGCAGGGGGGGTGCGGGCTTAGGGTTAGGGAATGGGGAAGAAGGGTAGCGCGGCGGGAGAAATGAGAGAAAGCCAAAAAAAACAGTAAAAGAAAAAAGAAAGAAAGAATAATAAAAAAAAGAATAATGAGATGATATAAAATAAAACTAAATAAAAATAAAATAAAAATTTCATAATAATAATAAAAACAATAAGAAACATAATAATAATAATATATATAAAAACTTTAAGAAACTCAAAAAAAACAAACATAAGTACAATTAAAAATTACGACCGGAACTGATAGTTGCAACCGCAGAGACATCTAGCCGCGACCGCTACAACATCAAATAGTAGTCACGACCATAACTAGTATGTGCGACCGCAACTAATAGTAATGACTGAAAATAATAAAACAAACAAATTATTATTATTATTATTATTATAATCATTGAGACCGAGAAACACACGTGGTCACGGGCATGGTCTCGCGCGTGGTCACGCGCGCGATCACGCGCGCGGTCACGCGCATGGTTGCGCGTCTCAATAATAACACATAATAAAAAAAACATTCCACTATTAAGATTAGGAACTACGCAGGGCGTGCATACGCTTGCACGCCCATCTAAGAACCCAATTTCTTTTAAATTAAAACCGGTTCAAAACGTGGTTCAAAAACGAGACCCAAAATATTAAAATAAAGTATCGGGCATTGCTAATTCTATGCATATCTATCAGCAACGCACAACTCACATTGAGTCCATCACGCATCTCAACATAAAAAAAAAACTTAATGCCAAATACTAATTATAGAATAAGAATAAAATTAAAAGTCACTGTCATAGTGCGAAGTTCGGGTGTGACAATTCTCCCCACCACAAAAACTTTCTGCCCCCAGAAAGTCACCCAGCCAAACGAGGAAACAAACTCGAGTTCAAAACTAAATGAGGCCAACAAAATCGCAAGTCGGCGTGACCTTTCACTCCATCAGTCACACCCGACCAACTCTGAGGGAAACTGAAAAGAAAAGAACCATCAGGAAAAGAGGAGGGTTCTCCCCACCACAAGAACCCGACTAGCACAACCGACATTGAGACTCTTAGCATGAATTTACTCTCGAACTGCTAACTTGATCCAAGAGGGAACCTCCACACAGACTAAACCTTGAAAAAAAAAACACGACAAGATTCATGGTGAGTCTCCCTACCATTTAAGAACCGACTAGCTTAAACCAACCAGTATAGATCGACCTGAGAACTTCCAAACCAAACCAGAAACCACTAACACATGAGAAAAACCACAGAAGAATTCTATCAAAAGACAAACTTAACCCTGACTCATCACTTCCACAAGAGGTGAGCATCTCCAAAACGATCATGTACTAAAACAAAACATGTAACACTTGAGGAGACGCAATTACCGGAATTACAAAAAGATGAGATCATCATGCCTTCTTACAACCACAGCGGGGTGATCAAAGAACATAGACTACAACGAGGAATAAGATACATTTACGCCTCTTACAGCAATATAGAACCTTCAAAGATGGGAGAGATGCAACAGGGAAATTCAGACCATCCCCATTTAATCATTGGAGACAAAAATTAAACCAAGGTTCCCCACACCCAATGATTCCTGACTGCGTGAAAGGCTTCGCTCCGAGACCTGTGGTTGGAGTTCTGATGTCTTGAAGCATCTGCTGCCCCGCAGTCAGGAGCTGACATTCTCCTGTCGAGACCCCTCCTGACGAAGCCGCTAGCAGAACCTCTCTAAGTTTCCCAAACAGCCACACCGACAGCAAGTCTTTAATGGATGATAATGACAAGGCGGCTTAAAGTACCCAAACCGGCCACACAAGAAGCGAACAAGAGAGTGGCCTGACTAATAGAAGATGGAATTGACGAGAAAGCTTGCCTGAGATGGGTTCCTCCGGCTCGCTCTCACAAAATGGGGAACCATCCCAAACACCAAAGGGAACCGGTCCTTGAATAATAGACGAAGACCCCACACAAGAGAAACTTTAACTGATTCTGCAACGTTATCTTTGGAGAAAAGGGAACCAACTTCTTGAGATGCCAAACGTAGGCCTTCACTATTCGTTGGCCTTGCTGGACACTCACGAGTTCTGCCACTTTCCTTGCCTTCACTTCCTTGAGTATAAACCATCTGACGAGCGTCGCCTTAAACACCTTCCAAGATGCACCATCATGCAACGACGCTGGGATTATTTCCTCCACCAATCCCAAGTTGCACCTTCAAACGGACCTGAACCAACACGAACTCTCTTAGCTTTGGGAGTTTCCAATAATATGAGAACACCAACGATTTCACCAAGCTAGTCTACTACCATCGATAGATCACAATCACCATGGTAGCTGGACAACAACCGAAAAGAATTCAATTCCACCACCCCGCTAAGAGTCTAGGTAGAACCAACAACTAGAAGTGACTCACTAGAAACTTCTGGGACTTTTCTGGGCAGCATATTCAAAACAAGAGGTACGAATCCGAATCAAAAGTTATCATAAATCAAAATTCCACACCACAATCACAAACAAAAGCTCAAAGTCAAATCACTATTCCAACCACAATCCAGTACGTCAAAACCAAGAACTCACGAAAAGGAATACCCAACACAAAAAGAGAACGCCAAACAATTTCTCACTCACTCTTCTAAATATTTGAAAACCCCCTTTTGAAAACCATTTTTTCAGCAAACAAAACAACTTAAATATCCACCATTGATATCCCATGAAGTCTCACACATACATATCCCCGTGCTAGCTCAAGCACTCATCCACTCACATCACCAATTTCCCCACTTGCCACATGCGCACCTCAATGTATGTGATCGCTCATAGGAATACAAGGGTCAATTCAAGATACTTCTCGTTTCCAAAACAGACCATTAAGCACTCGCACGCTGAGTGCTTTAGGAAATATTTCATTCTTTCAAAACACGGCTTGAAACTCATTTCAAGAAACACTACAATACAATGTGCAGGACACACAACCATTTATTTTGTAGAAAAATTCATTTTTAACACATATACAAATTAAACTATTACCAAAACATACTTTTCACACCTAAAATAATTAATTGAAAGTTTCCAAGAATTCCCACAACAAGACCCTATGAAAACATAAACAATTCTAAAAGGAAACTCAATTCCATCACACATGCATGTCAAAATATTCATAGAACACAATTCGCCATCAACCGACCCGACCCGGTCCGCGACATGGCCCGAAGGGCGTTCCCGATCCCCATGGGCTGGCAACTAGTGCCGGGAATCAAAACAAACCAGTTGGGAACGGTTTGTCCCATGAAAAAGATAAGCAAACATAAACTGAACAAGCATATAAATAAAGGAAAACAAACTGAACGATGTGGCAGCAGAAAAGGAATAAACAAAGAAACGCGACATACCTAAGGTGACCCCGTGGATCACCATGGTACGACAACCACTCACTTCCAAAAGCGATCCAAAACTGAAACCTGCAACTGAAAAGTAAAGTAGGCGTGAGCACCGAGATGCTCGGTAGGAAAGCCAAAAACAACCACGTCCTATGCCTCCGCCTTTATTAAGAAATCCACAATGCCAGTTTGGAAATAAGATATAATAAAATAGTGTTTCTCCTTTTCAAATTTAAGTAACGAGTTTGCATTTTCAGGTAAAGCCTTTTACTTCCACTACATTTTCAAAATAGGTTTCAAGCATGCATTTAACATTTCAAAATGAAAAGAAACCAGTTTGGATTAAAATATGGTTTTCTCAAACAAGGCATCAAGTATCAAACAACTGAAAAGAAAGTTATATCGTTAGCAGCATGACAAAAAGTGAGCACCATGGGTAATCCCCATAGGCAGCTAGAACAAGTGGGAACCTAAAGACCTCGTACCTCAGTGAAACGTGGCTTAGAAGACCACGACCCTCAGAAAACGTGGCTTAGAAGGCCACGACCCTCAGAAATTAATATGTTTAGTTAGTGTTGTCGCGTCAATCCTGCTAGACAAACCGGGACGAACCCCTGCCGTGTCATCTAGCATACTAGTCCTGGTCACCCACCTAGATACCCGGGTTTTCCCATTGTGCTCTATTTCAAATGGTGGTGAGTTTTCTTTATCAAGCAATCAAACAAATACATTACACTTTCTTTACCTAAAACTCATTCAACCTTTCACCACCGCACTCCCTACTTAAGTGCATTCCCCCTCTTTACACCCCACAAACACGCACAAGCCTTTACACTAGGAACACATCACAAACCACTCATCAACCCTTGCATCACATTTTATTTTCAAATTTAGGGGAATGACTCAAAAAGGGGTTTTCATATTTCGCAATCCAAATCTTAAAGTGCCAAACGGGCCTCAATAGAGTTTTTTTTTCTATTTCATAAAACATTCTTAAGATGCCAAACATGATTAATTACATAAAGGGAACACTTTTTAAAAACAACCGGCCAGAAGGCCAAACACCTTTGGAAATAGACATTACCAATTCAAACCATTTAAGAAATCAATTCTTTTCCAAGAAAAGTCACTTAAGACCAACGGCTTTGAAATACATTTCAATTTACCAATACAAGGCATATTAGTTTCTAGCAACCACAATCAGATTCCATAGCATGTATATATATATATAGCATAGTGTGAAACATATTCTTAAAACAGTCAAGCAATTATGAATTTCAAATTAAAATCTTAGGCATAGGGGACCTACCTCAAGACACGCAGCTTTTGACGATGGCAGCCCGAGGCCGCTTCACCTACACACATATACATTTTCATATATATATATATATATATCCTTTGATCCAGGCACATATTCCCCGCGCCATGAAGAAACATGTGCAAGGAGGATATGTATATATACATGCCTACCCATGTATATATATGTAGGCGTTTGTCGTCAACCACACGAACTCACCATGCGACGACCAACGCGCTACAAAATAATTTAATAAATCAATCAAAACATAGTAAAACATTCCCAAGATGCGAAACCAAACCTCGATCCAAATACACACTCAGTTTCACATAGGAAAAGCCACTTTAAAAATCAAACGCAAACTTAATCTTTTTGAAGACCACTTTCACACCACACACGCAATTGAATAAATCAATAAAACCATTTATGAAACACTTGCAAATTAGCACTATAAAATTTTCACCAAAAACTCACCCGATTTCATTAAAAAAAACACCACTTTAAAACTGAATCTAAAGCACAACCATACCGAAATAAGTTTTTCGTTACTCAAACTATTTATAATTTAACTTCAAAGGTGCGCAAAAGTTCAACATGCCAAAATAATACATTTTTCCTTCAAACAACATTTTTAATACACTCGCACGCTGAGTGCTTTAGGAAATATTTCATTCTTTCAAAACACGGCTTGAAACTCATTTCAAGAAACACTACAATACAATGTGCAGGACACACAACCATTTATTTTGTAGAAAAATTCATTTTTAACACATATACAAATTAAACTATTACCAAAACATACTTTTCACACCTAAAATAATTAATTGAAAGTTTCCAAGAATTCCCACAACAAGACCCTATGAAAACATAAACAATTATAAAAGGAAACTCAATTCCATCACACATGCATGTCAAAATATTCATAGAACACAATTCGCCATCAACCGATTTAACTATAGAACATGCAAACACTAATTGAGTAAACAAATTAAATCATTTAAGAACGTTAGGGCATGAAATCACCTCGGGTGAAGGAATTCCCAAATCTGTTGCGGATCTTCGACTGCACCAAAAATTCATCCTAAGCGAACCGAAAAGAACCTCTAGGTGGAGAGGGTGTGGCGGCGCTAAGGGGACTCAGCAAGGAGGGCGCTGGTCATCGGAGGTGGACTGGCCAGCAGGGGGTGCGCTGGAGGCGTGCGGGCAGGGAGGGAAGATCGCGGCTGGCAGACGCGGTTCGGTGCGAGGCGATGCTGTGCGGTGTGATGCAGGTCGGCAGGAAGGTGCTCAGGCGGTTCGTCGGGGGCGCTGGGGCGAGGCTTCGCCGGAGATGGAGACTGGCGGCGGCCGGTAGTGCGAAGCAACAAGGTAGGCCGGGGCAAGGCTGGCCGGTGCGAAGTCGCCCTGGTCCGGCGAGAGGGGGGGAGGCCGACGTCGCGCCACGAAGGGGAAACGCAGGGGGGGTGCGGGCTTAGGGTTAGGGAATGGGGAAGAAGGGTAGCGCGGCGGGAGAAATGAGAGAAAGCCAAAAAAAAACAGTAAAAGAAAAAAGAAAGAAAGAATAATAAAAAAAAGAATAATGAGATGATATAAAATAAAACTAAATAAAAATAAAATAAAAATTTCATAATAATAAAAAAAACAATAAGAAACATAATAATAATAATATATATAAAAACTTTAAGAAACTCAAAAAAAACAAACATAAGTACAATTAAAAATTACGACCGGAACTGATAGTTGCAACCGCAGAGACATCTAGCCGCGACCGCTACAACATCAAATAGTAGTCACGACCATAACTATTATGTGCGACCGCAACTAATAGTAATGACTGAAAATAATAAAACAAACAAATTATTATTATTATTATTATTATAATCATTGAGACCGAGAAACACACGTGGTCACGGGCATGGTCTCGCGCGTGGTCACGCGCGCGATCACGCGCGCGGTCACGCGCATGGTTGCGCGTCTCAATAATAACACATAATAAAAAAAACATTCCACTATTAAGATTAGGAACTACGCAGGGCGTGCATACGCTTGCGCGCCCATCTAAGAACCCAATTTCTTTTAAATTAAAACCGGTTCAAAACGTGGTTCAAAAACGAGACCCAAAATATTAAAATAAAGTATCGGGCATTGCTAATTCTATGCACATCTATCAGCAACGCACAACTCACATTGAGTCCATCACGCATCTCAACATAAAAAAAACTTAATGCCAAATAATAATTATAGAATAAGAATAAAATTAAAAGTCACTGTCATAGTGCGAAGTTCGGGTGTGACAGATTTCCTAAAATTAATCAAGACATATTCAATATTAGAACCTACATAATTGATATATAATAAATGGGTGGGATTAGAATCACTATAAGAGAAAAACTAGCATAATATATTAGATCATTAAAATGAACATAACATAATTAGCTTATAATTATCTTATTATAATATTATGATAATATAGATGAAAAAATAGTTGTATAAAATAATTTCACCAATAGGTCATAAATAAAGAAAAAAATATATTAAAATTATTAAAATACATACCAAAAATAATAAAAAATATAGCATGACATAAGAGTGTAGAGTCGTTAAAAAAATTCGAAGAAAATGAAAAAATTTCATGTCTTGGTTAGGAATATCATCCTAGAGAAATGGATTAACTTGATAAAATAGCTTATAAATGTTAAAAAATTAGATCTATATGAAAAACTTTGTGATAAAACTGATTATACCCACACATATTCACAATAAACATCAAGTCAATGTATAAATATTTCATGATATAAAAACCTAAAAAATTAATTGGAGTGTTATATAAGAACCCACCTATAATAATACATACATATTCCTAGAAAATAAAATCAATAACCATTATATCATTAATAACCCAAGGAAATTAATTGGTTTATAACAATTTATAAACAAATCACATAAAATGAACATAATAAATCATAATAAATTAAAAAAACATTTTTCTAAAGAATACTATCGTAATAATATATATGGGATGGTCAATAAATCACATAATGTGTTATAAGACATTGAGGACAAATAGATGTGACAAAATAAATGATTTCATAAAACCCTATAGACATTATTATAAAAGATATATCAAAAATTAAATTAAAATAAAAATTTGAGAAGGGAAATAGAATAATTTTGAAAACCATTATATTTATTGATACAAATTTTTTCTCATTAAAAAAATTTAAAAATCCGGTTAATAAATATGTATTGGTAAATAATTAAATTTAATGAAATAATGATGATTTTTATGAAGTTATAGAAAAAACCCCACATATAAAAAATGATGAAAATTTTTAATTTCACAAAATAGGAAAATTAAAATATGATTATAATAATGGAAAAATTATATATGTATTTTTTTAATAAAAAAATCCTACTTGAAAAAAAATGTACAAGGAAAAAAAATATTCATTGGTATGAAGTAATGTTTTTTAATAATGTAATAAATTTGTTTTATAAATTAATTCCATGAAATCATTATTTTTATTTATAATTAATTTAACTAGAGAATATGAAGAAATATCATATATAATAGTGTAGTGAAACGATCAAAATTAGATTAATTAATATATTAATGTATGAAATATTATATCCCAATGAATCAGAAATTTAGTTGATTAAACAATTACCTTGAATTTAATCATCATTTACCACACACTATCCTCATATAAAAAACTAAAAGACTGCCAATTTAATAAAGTTATTCAATTTTTTATTTCCTTATAAAATCATTAATTATACATATTAGGGTAAAAAATTTTAAATTATGTCTTATCCTCTTCATCAATTGTTATTAATTTTTTATTATTTGATGTGAATTTTATAATGTTGGTACTAATGCTCATTCATTGATATAAATATTATTATTTGTAAATAATTTTATTAACATGATTTTTTTTATATTTATTTAAAATATTATCACCTTATTCCATGATATTTTTCGTTATGTTATCTAAAACATAAATAGATGAAAATCTAGTTTTAGTAATTTATAATAGACAAAGGGTGGTCAATTAATAATGTTTTAAATAAAATTATGACCATTATAAAACCAAAACACATTCATGATTTAATTATTAACTTATAAAAAAATTATCATTTAACTTCACATAGTCATTCGTGATAGATTTTTATAGCATTGTTTAAGTTGGTGGTTAAATCGAGAGAACCATGAATATAGCATATTTAATAGATGATTATTGTAAATGAAACTATTTTTTTGAATACAATAATTATTAAACAATAATAATTATATTATTCATATATCTTTGTGGTTTTGAATTATTTTTTCTGATATTTTAAAAAATTTAATAAATCTATATGAAAAATGATATTTTTACATTATTAAGATAGTGGTCCGCATATTGCGTGGTTAACATTTTAATTTTATAATGATGGTGATGAAATGAAAGGAGATTGTAATTTTTCATCTATGAATGACAATTATATAATATATTTCATATTTATTTTTATATACCATATTTATATTAATTAATTAGAGGTAGTTAATAAAAATGGATTATACCACTTAGTGTAGTTGGTAGTCTGAAAATACTCATAGTTGAAATTAATTTATTTTTATAAGTGGATGGGAAGAAATAAATGATGATTATTAAATTAATATGATAATAAATCTGGATAATAATGATAATATGGACATTATATAACTATGTTTAGGAAACTTTTGAATGGGAATGAATACGATGAAAATGATAATCACTATGTAATACACACTTTGGGACCTTATACACTTCCTTGAATGTATCATCCGTAATGAGCTTGTGTTGATGTTGAAATTTAGATAGGGCCATGAGTGGACTCTTTTGAATAAACCAATGGAATATTGTGACCAAATGGATAATTATACAATTCTAGGGAGATGTGCGCACAAGAATTACTGGTTGTTCACATGATTCCCCTCAACGCGAAAACCCTTGCGTGCCCAATGTGACATCAAATGAAACCCTCCGCGCTGACCCATAGCAAAATCAGAAAGGCGATAGCACAGAATAGTTTTGGTGAACGTATAAGATTTCTTGAGGCACACAAACCCTTGTATTCCCAATGCGACATCAAGGGGACCCTTTTTTGGCCACCTTCTCAAAAACCAGCCAAGGAAAGGGCGTGGATTCAGAGAGTCCAGCTTGTAAGTTTCTCATAGGCGTGAAAACCCTTGTGTTCCAAAGGTGACATCGAATGGTAGTTTTCAGGTAGCTTCACTGGAGTGCAACCTCTGGGTTGTTCGGCAATAAAATTAAGTGTAACCCCCGTCTTTTGGGAATCGTTACAGAATTCAAACTCATTCTCTTCTATATGAAATACACCTCTTCTCGGACAACCCTAAAAACTATATGGCCTAAAAGTATTATATCTCGTGTGATAGTTATACCAAGATGGTCCTCCCTTAGGTATACCCTCTTGGGATAGATCCTCCTCCTATTCCATTTACCCTATGTAATGTACATGATATATATTCCAATTGCATGCATGTCCCCCCTACATCAGACCTATTTTGCACCCATACATTTGGGTTGCATATAGCCCCTCATCGTTCACACATCCCTCCTTGTGCACTCCATGAGTCATCCTTAACCTAAGGCACCATGTCTGAGCCCCTCTTAGGCACAATACACCTCTCATGCACCACTATCTCCCATTATAACCTCTAGGTTTTTTCAATGTGATTTCAATTTCCATTTGGCAGTAAATTACGTTGCACTGCCTAGCCCAATGCTTTTTCACATAGGCACGCTAATGGTTATTGCTTCTTTGCAAAGACACACTAACTTGGGACCCTCAGTGGATGACTCCACAACACCCCCTTAGTATGACATTACCAGAGCCTTCCCTTCACCAAGGGTTATTGGGTGCTAAGTATGTATGTCCTAGGGGTTCAGAGTGAACCCGTCTCCTCCGAGGGGCATGACATTAAACATCCAAGCAACATCGTTCTTAGCACGTGACATTAAACAATGTGCTCTCCCCATGAAATACACACAAGGAACCCTATCTTGGACATTCTCTACAACTTCTCATCTCAATAGGAGTGAGATATTATTCATATAGAATGATATAATTTTTGCTGGAGTGGAGTATATCTGTGTGAAAGGGAAACAATCCTGGTGTAAGCCCTTGGCATTTCTAGGAGGAAGCAGCATCCATCCTCCTACATTCTTCATCAGTTCCAAATAACAGAGGAGAGTTGGGAACATGAACTTTTGTTATCTCATCCCTCTACCTATAAGTTTTTTCTCCATTGGACATCAATCCTGGATAAATTACCAATCTTAATATCCATGTGATGATAACCACGATTAAGCCCATGTTTCACCTTTGAGATGATAACCACATATAAGGACAATTCCACATCCCGCAGATGCACCTTTCATGACATGATCATCTGGTCTTTCATACCTCTTGTTTCTCACCCAGAGCATGACTCACATACTCTTAGAGTAATCATTGACCATGTTATATGTCATTGCACTGCATTAGTGTATAAGACCAAAACCATTCTGAAGTATGTAGAAATTGATCCTTGTCTTCTAGGAAAGGTATGTAGGGAGCCTCCCTCATATTCAATCCCAATACCTACTTGTCCTTACCCCAACACGTTACTCCACCTCCATCTTTCATGACATTAAACTATATCCATCAATTAAAAACTACATGGAATTTGATCTTTTTCTACTAGGAAGGGTACGTAGGAAGCCTCCCTGAGGATCATTCCCAACACCCATCATTTCCCAACCACTCCATGTATGTTCACCCTCATCCCCCATGATTGATAAACTATAATCCTCTTTTCGTCCTGTTAGATGGTTAACTATACCCATTCGAACTACATGGGTTTTGATATTCATCTCTAGAAAAGGTATGTAGGAAGCCTCCCAGAGGTCCAATCCCAATCAACGGTAATCTGTTGCATTTACCAATCGAGGGTAAGTTGTTGTATTTACTAATCAACGATAATTCAATGTATTTCCCAATAAAAGGTATTCCATTTTGTTCCCAAATGGACAGTAATTTATTTAGTTTCCCATTCGATGGTAATATGTTGTGTTCCCTAATTGGTAGTAAGTCGTTGTGTTCCAAAATCGATGGTAATCTATTGTAGCCCCATCTAGTGGTAAGCTGTTGTAGCACCATCCAGCAGTAAGACTTTTTACCCCATCCAACGACATGTCATTGTATCCCCATCCAACTATTATCCATTGTACCCCATCCATCAAAAAATCATTATATACCAATCTAGTGGTTATTTGTTATCATCCCCATATGGAGGTAAGATATTGTTCGATGAACTATACAGGTTTTATCCATTTCCCCACAAAATGGAATGCAGGAAGCCTCCCTATGGTTCAACCACAAACACTGGTACACTTTGGTGTCCCCCTATTGGGGCCCACATCCCTTGTCTGCCCCTCAAGTGTCAGAACAAACATGGGATACTAACCATGTGTAAGCTCCATCATGCCATTGGGTTATTTTTCCATCCACACACACCAATTTCAATCCCCATTGTGAACAATGTGGTCATTGATCCCAGTATCCTAGGCCATATACGTAGGAATGTTCCCTTGGGATCAATCCCAGCACCCATCTGTCCCAACCAATACATGTCGATCCACCCATATTCTGTATGATGTTAAACTGTGTGCCCATTTTCTTTCTATAAGACATTAAATTGTACTCATTATAACTAATTGGGTTTTGGTCCTCATATCTAGACAAGGTATGTAGTAAGCCTCCATGAAATCCATTCCTATTTGATGGTAAGCTGTTGTATTTCTCAGTCAATGGTAACCTATTTTATTTCCCAATAGAATGTATGCCAATGTATTTCTCAATAAATGTTAAACCATTGTGTTTTCTAATATATAGTAAGTCATTGTCTTTCACAATCAATGGTAAGCTATTGTATTTCGCCATCAACAGTACATCATTGGGTTTACAAATCGATAGTAATCTGTTGTAACCCCATATTGTGGTAATCCAGTGTTTTCTGAAATCGATGGTAATCCATTGTAGTCCCCTTCACTGGGACCCAGATCCCTAGTCTGTCCCTTGAGCGTTAGGCCAACCTCATGCATCTAACCATGCATTATTCCTAAAATACCTTTGGGTTGCGTCCTCTGTGCACACCCTGATTTCATACCCCATTCTGAACTATGTGGACAATGATCTTATTCTCCTAGGAAAGGTATGTAGGAAGCCTTATTGAGGTTCAATACCAACACAAATCGGTCCCAACCACTTCACTTCCGTCCAACCTTGTCCCTCATGACATTAAATTATATGTACTTTTTCATCTTTTAAGATGATAAACTATTCCCATTTGAAATATGTGGGTTTTTATCCTCGTCTCAGGACAATGTACGTATGAAGACTCCATGTGGTCCAATCCAAATTAATGGTAAACCATTGTGTTTCCCAATTGACAGTAAGCTGTTGTATTTCCCAATCGATGATAAGATATTGTATTTCCCAATAAATATTAATCTATTGTATTTCCCAATCAACGACAAGGTGTTGTATTTCCGAATTGATGGTAAGAATCTGTATTTCCCAATAAATGGTAAGACATTGTGTTTCCCAATAAATGGTATGTCATTGTAACCCCATCCATAGGTAAGCTGTTGTAGTCCTCAATCGATGATAATTCGTTGTAGTTCCCTTTGCTAGGACCCACATCTCGGGTCGACATCTCAGGCATCAGACCGACCTGGGCTGCTAACCATGCATACTCAATAGTGTATCATCACACCGTTGTTATACATGTACACCTCAATTCTTTACCCACAACCCGAACTATGTGGAATTTGATTCCCAACCACGAGGATACATAGAAAGTATCTTCAAGTCTTAAGCCCAACAACAATGTTTCCCTCACGTCAGTTACATCTCATTCTTCATCCACTATCAAAAATCCATATCTATCATGATTCTTATCCTGGCTACCACATCCCAGTGAGAACTTGTCACTCACATTCATTCTTCCCCAAGCAGTAACTGGGTAACTAACCATGTGTTAGCCTCAACATTAGAAATCCCTTCTGGGGTTGTATCCATCTAATACACTCATGCTAGTGTTTTGACCAGTTCAATCTATCTTCTATTGATGTTAAACTCACATAATACCCTAGGATAGACATGGATTGCTGAGGAAAACCTTAAATACATTCCTTAGGCATAAAATTCATAGCATTCTAAGTGGGATTCCTCATGATTTTGTGCCTTATAGAATTGATATAATAAGTAGAAGAAACCCATACACATCAGTGTTCCAATATCCTGAAACACTAGAGATGTCCAATGTGACTACTCCTCCAACCGATGGTTGCTGCCCTCACAAGACCCTTTGGAATGTCCTGAAAGAAGCAGCGTAATTTACTAGTGTCCAGGAAGACATGGAACTGGGAATAGTTTCATGAACAATATCTTATGTTTATAATGGATAAATAGAATCGGAAACGAGTTCCGATGAGGAATCCATGGAAAGAGAAATTGACATCCCATCATCTTATTTTGATCAAGGAGAAAAAATCCCCGAATAGATGATGAATGTAGCCTTCATTTGGAATGAGGGAATGTGGGAAAATAATTTCATGCCATCCTCTAACAGATATACGTACACCCCGGAAAAAGCATCAGAAATAGAAATGGTGTACCTGATGTGAAATTATACTCCCCAATATCGAGATTAGTAAAACTCAAGATATTAATGGATTGGCGCATCAGTAGATCATCTTATCAGGCACCGGGTCTTTCCAAAAAAGTAGTGGGCCTGGTGTAAAAATTACCATAAAGTGGGGCAGTTGAATGTTGGACATCCTGGTCTCCGATGTTATCAGTGTGGATCCTACTTACCAACTGTGGAAGACAGAATTGAGTTGGGGAACAAAACATTTCTTTTTTTTTCATTATTCAATAATTATTAAATCTACTTGCATTGTAGGACCCAATATTTCATGATATGAAACCAATCACCACCCACCCATCGATGTATGGGTAGGGGAAACATCAATGCGAAAATCATGAGTAGCCACATATCCCCTAGGGCAGCCTCCAAATCAATGAATTCTGGGCACCTATTCCTTATCTAACCACATGAATTCATTCTTATAAGGGTAATAAATATCCTAATTAGACAAAAATAAGAATATGGTATTATCCCAACCTCGGATATGGGTTTTCATGACATAAAGTCTTTTGTGCCTCATTGCCATCACTTCCCCCAAGGGCCACGCAGGGAGCCATTACTCACCACTCCAAATTATAATTGTTTAATGAGCCTCTCCATATAAAAATTTGACAACTCCCTCCCCTACGCCAAATATTTGAGGGATGTTTGTGCCAGGCCAGCTAGAATCTACTTCTAGGTGCTCTCATAGAGGGCTCCCAGAAGGCCACATCAATGCAACCACCCATCCAATTGGTACCAGGATTAGGTGAGCCATGCGCCTACCTCACCAGCCCCAGTTTGGTTTCCTTGATTCCAGTGTCGGGCATAGGCTAAGGATGATGCCCGCCGAGGGGCGTCGACATCAATGGATATCATGGCCAGTTCTACCACTGACGCATACCATCAGCCCCTATTTTTGACACGTAGGGGTAGTCATACGCCCACCCCAAATCAAGACCCCAACTATCCCATGGACATGCTGGGAAGACTCTTCTGGACATCGACACAGGGGGCGACCATCGTGAGTCGACCCATGATGTTGACTTCTATTATAGAGGTCCTCCCTGTACATCCACCAATGAGAATGAGGGTCCCCCTCTCCCAATATCAGTGTGGTGGTCCTCCCCATGCCACCTACAATCAGATTGAGGGTCCTCCCCACTGCATTGACATCTTGTATGGAATCCTCTTCCACACTAATGACCTCAGGTATGGATCCTTCCCTCCTATCACAAGTCTCTAATATGAAGACTCTTCCTATCTGATCAACAGTCAATGTTGGGTTCTTCTATATCATTACAACAATCAATGAATGTCCTCTTCATCCTAGAAATTAGAGATGTGGTGGTTTTCTATGCTTCGTGGGCACCCAACATAGAGGTCCTGCCTATGTTCGGCTCACTTAGTATAAGGACCCTCCTCACACTGATGATGAAAATGAAAATAATCATAGAGGGCTTACCCATGATCCCACCATCTCCAATGGTGGTCCTACCCACTCCAGCGCTTTATGCATTGATTCCCTCAATACATTATCTAGCAGATACAGTGGTTCGCCTCATGTTCCTTTTGACATATGTCCAGTTGATCCTCACAACCCAGCTCACCCAGGAAGAAGTCCACTCTACCCTATCATCAATTCGACTGAATGTCCACCTCGAGGCAAAAAACTACCCAGTCACAAAGAGTCGTCTTGGGGTAGGATGGTGGGTCTACGAGGCCATAAATAGAGCACTGAAAAGATTTTGGATGAAATTAATCAAGTATTCTTTTCATATTTGTAGGTGGAATTTGATTCAGTAATGGAACCCTCACGTTGATCCTATGTGTCAAGGGTTAGGGTAGGAACCTAACATACCAGTCTTATACTTCCAGAATTAGAGGTCCACCAGTTTCGTTCCACCCTCCGCAAGTATGTTACAGAGGAGGAATATTTTCCCCCTTCATAGGGCATGGTCGTGCAATCCTCTCTATCGTCAACACAGTCATACTCCAACTCAACCATAAATCATGAAATTTTATTCTGGGGACAAATTCAGGGTGGAAAAAAACATGACCCACCATTAGTGACTACAAACCCAACATTGGAGGCCCTGTTTTCTAGCCCATATTACCATGATGTAGTGGCTTGGTCATCTAATTCATCACAAGACAGTCCGAGATGTGGCGGCTTCTCAGCCCGTTCAATGTATTCTCCATCGGCTGGTCTACCATCTTACTGGTCTTTTTCAGTGCCATTACTAGTCCCATAGCCACTCCCAGTAGATGATTTGGGAAAAAAGGTGCCAGATACTAAGTCAGAGCCAAGGTACTTTTGCTATATCCTCACAGTGGATCATTTCCTACAAATATTCTAGCCGATTAAGACCACCAACTTTAGGGCTCTGAAATATCTTACTTAGGAGGATATCACATGATTTTCCTTAAATAATATGGGTGACACATATCCATATCCATTATCAACGTGTGGAATAACCCAATAGTGAGAGAAACTCTGAGCATATTGGGCGACAATGTTGTATGGTTGAATTGGATGTGCTCCTTGTGGCCCAGGGCCCTGAGTCTCCCTATCGCCACCAGAACCTCCAAAAATAACGCATTGAGATATTTAATGTTCTCTGTGAGATTATCAAGGAGGCTTCCCCCACATTCAGGAAAATGGTTGGAGGAATTATGCTACCCTCCATTTCAGTTCTATCCAGCACCAACCTGTCTTTCCAGAAGAAATAAAGTATATGCCTCTAGGTAGTGTAATTATTAACATGGTAGATTTATTAGAAGGGGAGAACAAGGTAGATCTCTTTGACAATAACATACCCCAAGGGGGGGTGCCAAAATTATTGGATCCATTAGGATATTTTACTCAACAGTAGATAAATCTACTGAGTATTCTTGTTCCAATTGAATAATTATTCCTCAGCTGAAATCCCAGTAAGGGTAATGATAACCTTACGGCCCTCCAACCCTATGACCCATCTGAATTAGATAAAAATATGAAAGATGATACCGAAATGCACCGTAGAGTTGAAAATGGACATCAGTGATCCATGTCTATGGCATCAAGGGTAGGAACAACTTCCATGAGTGTGTTTCCCCATGGTGACCGTCCATACATCAAAACTGATAAAAAAGGTTGAAGGATAGGTGTAATCACACACATCCCTATTTTAACACTTCCAACCTAACATCACCTAAAAAATGTTACACCACCATCCAAATATAATGAAGAATAAACTAGAACATACAAAAAAATCTACACCCTAATAAACAAACACTACCAAAAAATACAATATATCCCATTGAACCAATCCAATACCACCAAAACATAGGATATAAAAATACCCACTACCAATAAGAGTACCACCAATCACATTACCCCTAACTATAATCCATGAAAACTACCACTAACATTCATTTAGCCCATTGTAATTCCTCATATGAGCCCTATAAAAAAATAAAAGTTAAAAATAACTTCTTGAAAACCAAACATCACATTCAGATGATATCATGACAACAAATAATTGTCAAACATCACCCCACTTGAAGTCATCAATAATCAATTACCAATCATCACATAAAATTTGAACATAGATACTTGAGTGTTCTATATACCATTTCATGATCTTCGATCAACATAGTGAGAGCATAGATCTGAACCAAATCAAGAAGAAGTGTAGTCAATATGTACAATCAGAAATAGGAACCCAACAAAATTACTGCTTGAATCCACAATGAGATAGAGGATGAAAATATATTATATAATGTAATAATCAATAGATATCCCATGATCCAATGATAGTATGTTTTAAAAAACCACTCTAATGTCCCCATCAGTGAAAATAAGGGTATTGATACCACAATGTAGATTTGTAAATCCTTGGAGTGGTAGAATCTCCACAATGTGATTGGTGACATAGAAAAACATCCCGGTTTTAAAATTTATTTATAATTTTAACAATGATTATTTTAACATAAATTTTATTTTATTATTTTAAAATATAATTAAAAATTTCTCAAAACACAAAATTAATAAAATATGCATTTTTATTATAATTTTTCTTTCATTTAAAAAATAGAATTAAATTTATTTATTTAAAATTTATAATCACTCGGTCCAAATTATCTAATAAAGGAATATTTATTTTTAGACATAAATAATATTTAACCTAATGTAAAAACACATTACATTAGTAACTTCAAAAATTTTAAACGTAATATTTCAAAGTGTAAAAGTAGATATACATGATGAAAACGCCTAGAGATTAGTGGATGTGGTTTAAGTCAATTTTACCTCTTCCATAATAAATTATTTCTAAATTTCATAGGATCCTTTGTTTATAGTGAATTTTTTGGTGTGTGTTCGGTGGAATGATGAGAACCTTTTAGAGAGAACATGGTAGTGAGAGGCCATGATTCATGCCTAGTACCCATATATTTTTTATTAGTGTTATTTTGGATTTTTGATGTTGTGAATCCACATATTAGGGAGGAATGTAATGAATTATTTTTTCATGTATTATTATTAAATATTATATGGATTAATTTAAATTCCATGTCCATAGACGGTGTACGATTATGAAACATGGTGTGTTAGAAATAAATGATTGAAATATATTAAATATAAAAAATAACATTTAGGGATTATTATAATGAATAAAATTTGAAAAATAATAAATAAATTCCTAAATAAGAAATATAAGGGCACCCTTGAGTTCAGAATGGTGATTTTAACCTTGGAACAACCTAACATTAGTTGGCATAGATCATTTGTGAAATGGTTTTCACGGGAATGAAGTAGATAAAATAATTCCAAAAAAATAATTTAATGTGTTGTCTTGATGCATTGACATAATTTCTATTTAAATATATCTTAATTTAAGAATTCAATGGTTATAATGATAAATATGGAACTTTTTGAGGATATTTTTAGTTTTTTATCAAGATAATCCTTCTATACGAACAATGATGCGTTATTGATTGATGTTAAACACACATAAATTTTGCAGGATCTCTCCAAAAAATAAAATACTTATTTGTTCTTCATTAGTGGTCTATCTAAATAAAGGTTGGGGATGTGTTTTTATTTTTTTCCCCATTATTTATTCTATTGATGAATGTGAATAAATTTAATAATGGATTGATCCATTGATCATTCCTATTACGGGGTGGGATTATAAATTTAGGGTTTTGACAGGAGATAAATATTCGAGATTATTTGTTATTTGATTGTCATTCTAATTGAGATATATGGATTTAGACAATAACATCGATCACGATTCATTCCTATCATTGTTTTTTATACATGTGAATGGATACACAGGTTGATGATGTGTACTACCACAGGGCTGGTTACATAGGAGTGACACCGAATATAGGGACATGGCATGTATTCACCTATAAACATCATGTAGAACTCTCTTACATGGAATGAGTTTTAATGAAAAGTTCTATTCACGTGGATAGAACCGGGGGTAAATGGATAAAATATGTTACCATTCTACATGCCATTTACTCCTTCTAATTTCACTTAGATATCTTTTCTTCTATATGGTTGACATGTTTAATCAGGTTTTGTTCCAAATTTCTTTTCTCTAAAGGTAGGTCTGAGTTGTTTCCTACATCCATGACTATGATCCCATCAGAAGGAAATCCTTGATAGATTCATTTTAGTCCCTCAATGTGTCCTAGAGTGAGATCATCTAGTCATATTTTTGACCTAGGTTGATTCTATGTATCAACATGTCAATTCCTACCAATCATTGAGTGTCTACGTGGTGATTAAATCTATATTGGGTGGTTGATATCACCTCATGGACCTATCTATGGTCCTCATCCGTAGTGTGACATTCTATCAAGATATATTAGCGTAATATCCCTCACGAAGTTCCCCGATGATTTGTAGCTCTCAGATTGATTTCATCAGTCCTAACAAACTAAGGAGTGTGTTCTCCTAGATGAGTTCTTTGTGGAATATTTGATCTGGAATCCTACGGCTGGTATATAATAGTTGTGTCTTACCTCTCGACTGTGTTTCTTGGATTGGGTATATCTGGATATTCTTTTTATATGATATATAGACTTATAATAATGCAGCGATGACTATACGTTACTTTATATTATTGGTTTGTGGTTTCAAGGTGTCCTATTGGGTATTTTTATACTCACCCATGCACATGATATGACTACACGTGTCGTGCCTTGTGCATAAGATTGACCTTTTGACGGAGTATTAAGATGACTATGACTAGAAGGTGCTTTGTGACACCAAATAAACATAAGTGTGTTCCTATGGTATCCAGATATCAGTCCCATTACATTTACTTGCATGTCGGTCTTGTGGTTACAGACTCTTTGTGATGAGCTTGTTTTTTTTCATTTTTACATTACTTTACTACATGTCGTACTATTTTTGTGGGATGTAGATGGATGCATGCACTGTTTAATTAGTGGTTTTTATATTTCATTAATATTTGGACTTCAATATATGTGAATGTGTACACATATAAAATAAGTGCCTCCCATGAAAGTGATATGCCTATTCGGTGCTAGTCGGCATCCCTTGTCATATTGGATGTGGTATTGGGGAGTTTTGGCTCAATCTCCCATGGAAATGGTCATGATAGTATCCCTTACCAAATTTGCCTCCAAAATTGATTTATTTTGAATGGAATGATTTTTGTAGTCTATAAAATACTACACTAAACAAAAAATAAGAACATATTTATCATTTTATTCATTATTGTTTATGTTTACACAATAATAAACTTTTAGTTTTTACCACGATAACTTGTATCTATTTATTTAACATGATAACTTATAAAATATGAATGAAATTAAAATTAGGATTATTAGATAATATATATTGACAGATTCATTATATGAATATCAAAATATTAAATGAAAATAATATATGTGTGTAAAATTAATTTTAATACAAATTAATGTAATGTGTAGAACCTAATTTAATATCTAATCACTATATTTAATTTTAATTGATTTAAAAAACAATTATGTTCAAATATTATTTCAAAAATATTATATAATATAAATTATACTGAATGTAAATATGGAATCTATTTTTTCAAATTCCATTCCCATATGTGGTTGAATAAAATTTAATAATAATCCCAAAAATAGGATAAAAAACCTTTTTTTAAAGAGAAAATGTTCAAAACATTACAATTATTTTTATATCAAAATTCACTGTTAAAATTATTAAAATGAATTAAATTGGAATAATTGGTATAAAACTTATCTATTATTTCTCTAACACCTATTTGAAATAAATTTTAACATTATAAATATTTTGAATAAAAATGTGGTTTTAATTTAAATTCAGTGTTTTACAATATTCATAAAAATAAATCATTTCAGAAAAATTTCAAAAAAACACCGTAACATAATATTGATATTAAAATTTAAAAAATTATTTATATTTGTTAATATTAATTTAAAAAAAGTGTATAAAATTATTTTCAACTTTTTTACAAATATTGACTAAACAATCTTTGAGGGATAAAAACATGTTTTGTAAAAAACGTATTTTTTTTAAATCATGTTTATTATATATCTAATTAATAGAAAAAGATTAATTATATAAATTATATTTTACTATACATACCCTATAATATAATATCAATTTTATAACTATTATATTAAATAATAATAATTTTATATTATTGTTCGATAAAACCCCATCTTGTGTGTAACACAATATTTCAAAGAAACTCATTGTTGCATGTAATGTAAGATTAACTCAGTGTTTCTAGAGATTAAATATTTTTATTATATTGAATATATTAATATATATATATATTTATTTATATCATAATTTCATGGGTTGTAATATTCTCATTGACGCTTGGTGTTGTGTTTCATACAAGCTATGAAATACAATTACATTATTTAAAAAAAATTGAGTATTACAAATAAACCAAAAAATTGATCATTATGAGACATTTAGAATGAAATAAAGGTAATAAATCTCATAATCATAAAATAAATCTAGTTGGTTTATCTTTGGTTTAGTTTGACCACAAACATGAAAAAAATTATGAATTTATAACATGGATAAAAATATATTCTATAGTATAATAAGATATAAATATGAATGAACTGTTTTTTGGTTATAGTAAGATATTACAATAATTTATTCATTAATTAATAAATCACCCTACATTCATTATGAAACACCAAAACATGATCATAACTTATTTGAAACACATTTAGAAAAAAAAATATAAAATGAAATTATACAATTATTAAATATATCATAACATCTATTATAATAGAAAAAATTATCGTGGAATGATTAAAGTTTTTATAATAACGATTAAAGAACATTTTTTTACAAATATTTTTTAATTTGATAATACTTAAGTACACCCTAAGTTGAAAATATGTACAATATGACACGATATATAAATAGAATGAAAATAAATAATAAGTATAAATGGTTATATTTATACATAAAGTTCTTGAGTAAGTATAAAATGAAATTTATTTAATTATTCATAATACTTGGTGTGTGGGAAAAATTAATCAGAAATGATATATGAGATAAGGGATTTTGACACAAGTTCTTATATTTGATAAATGATTAGTATTATTCATATTATTTCATTTAAATGGTATATATAATATCTATATTAAATATAATATTATGAATTATCTTTTATTCATGGTATTTTATATCTATTTAAAAGCCCTCTATTCCATGAAGGATTTATTGAATTGTTACTCAAAAATCAATGTTTTCCTAGAATTAATTATAGTTTTAGACATGATACAAGGGATACACCATTTTTTCATTTAAAATTTTTCTATTTTTTTATGTCCCAGGAATATTATAGACTATTTTCCTTGAAATTAATAAGGTAAAAATTATAAATAATGTTATTTCCTTTATTTGTGTATTGTATCTTGTATTATCTGACTCATAAGAGTTTTTGATAACTTAATTATAATTCATTGGGTTATTATTATTGAACTCAACTTATTTTATATAATTTATTTACATTTTCACTATTATTATAATATATTTAATTGTGTCATACAATACATTTTTTCAATATAGAATTCCTTTTAAATATGTAATTTTTCATAAGGGATATTTCTTATAAGGGAAATTAATAACTCAAATATTCTTTATTTGGGTAATAGTGTGTCATCTAGAATATTTATACTACATTTTTATGGTCTCCCGTCCTAATATATTATTTTTTTTGGAAATATATAATCCTATTTTTGAATATTGTGGTTTAATGAAAATGAATGTTTTTTACACTTCTTACTATGTCAGTTTAAAATAAGGGAGTTTTGAAAATGATAAAATGGTTTTTTCTATTAATTTTAAAAAGTTTCCTCTTCTTATCCTTATTTATACATGATAAAATATAAAATTATTTATTTATCTATTATTGTAGTTTGTTTTTAATCTATGGGTTTTCAATGGTTATCGCATCATTTTTTTCGAAAATTTACCTTTGAAATTGACATCTAAATTTCTATTTTTTGTCAATAATAATGAAATATTTCTAAAAACTCTTTTATGTTTCTTGATTCGATTTTCTTTTATAATTTTCAAAGTTATTTATGTTCTTCGGATATATGATATATAATACATCTATATTTATTTTACCATTTTTGGGACTGGACTCATAGTATCAATCAATTGAATTCTTGTTCTACCAATTAAAGCATTAATTTGTGAGGATTTTTTTCATTTATGTTGACATTATTCCCTATTTTCTAATTTCATTTGAGTTATATTATTTTGAAACCATCCATCATCATTATCTGGATAGCTTAGGGTCGTGTTTTTCTTGTATTGACAAACCATTTTTTTATTTCACTATATAGTGTGAACATCACATTTTACATTATTCAAAACTATGATCCACACCAAGAAAGAATTTCATTCTATTGACATTGGGAAGTATATATTTTTTTTATTCCAATATTGCTATTTATTTGAATTTTTACTATTTTTTTATAACCATCAACCATCTTCATCTACATGAGTTATTATCATTTTATCCCTTTTATTTCCATAGGAATAATTATTTGAAATTCTTATGTTATTATTCGAATATATATTATTATATAAAAGTTTACTCTGTATTGTTTAACTATAAATCTTTTTTCAAGGGATGGTTTCTGATCATGTTATCCATTTTCTTTAAAGGGTATGGTATTAAAATTTAGAATGATTATTTTGTTTTAAACCATGCTGATTTTATATTGAAATTCAATATATTTCATTATATAGATAGCCATGTTTTTTTTGTAATTGTTTCTTTAGGGAATTTTAATAATATTGATTTTCAAGGCGATGGTGAAGTTTTTGGACTTAATCAAGATATTTTTGGGGAAAATAATTACATCTCACGTCAAATGAATTTACAACTATCTTAAGACAATATTCATTGGGATTAGGATAATAAATTTCCCATAACAAGATAATTTCTTTTATAAAGACAATGACAACAATTTTTTAATGCCCAAAATTTTTTATACCATTAGTATGATATTTTTAATATTTATATCCATTATTTAATTTATTATAATATATATTCATGCCTTCCAATTTAATATTATCATGGATTCATTATGATAACTTTTACCTGTTAAAATATCAATTCCATATTTGGTGCATGATTACCACAGTTGTATGTTTCCCAACACTAAAAATTTTTCCTCACCATTTCTTATGTTTCCTTTTTTAGTTTATTGTTAAGAGATTAACATGTAATATGTTTAGAAGGATATTATTTAAGGATTAATTTAAGGGATACATGGATGGATCATAATTAATTATTTGGTTTCTTATATAATTCATAAAATGATCATTATTAGAGTAAATTATAGGCTTTATTAGTTTATGATGAACCATAATTATCTAAATCACTAAACATTAAATAAACATTATTATTTATTAGAGGAACTAACAATTTTTTTATTTCATAATTAATGATCATTGTATATAATATTTTACGGATGATATAAATGAATTTATATATATATATATATATATATATTCTATTCAAAATGGATCAGAGAGTGAAGGTCTAAGGTATCAAATTTGGTATCGAACAAATTATTTAAATCAAATTTCATATTAGACTGTTTTTTAGTAAAGGTTGATAAAACTTTCAATGTAATTTGATATCCCATTCAAATATTATATGATTAAATGTTAATGTGATAATGAACATTTAATTTGGGGGAAATGGTTATAGAACATTAGTGAAATACTAAAAATAAGACTATGTACTGGACCACATCATGTTGTATTATTAAAAAAGGTAATATAAGGTCATTCCTAAAAAAGACCTATATAGATTCTGGAAAGTATATATTGTTGTCGAATAGATACAATAAGAGGTAATAACCCCAAATAGCAATAGTTGATAATTGACTCAATCAGGACATTGATAGGTAGTGAATAATCCTTTAACAACACACCTACATAGAACCTCTTGTGGGGTATGCTTTGGAAAATCACATTCTATTTAAAAACAAATATGATGCATTTACGAATGATGTTAATTAATTTTTTTGAAGAACCTAATATTTTAATGAATATATATATATATAATTAATTAACAGAGATACTAATAGGTTGATCTGAAAGTATCATATAATATAAACTAAGCTGTCATTAGTGAATAAATATTCATATTAATTTTTTCATATTCAAACTATAGATATTATAATTGACATTTTAGTTTTGGAATTTGGTCGGAACATGATTGTAATGTTATAGGTGACAATGGATTATATCTAGAAACCACTATGTTTTATAACCAAATAAAGAAACATACATAAATTATTATGAATTTATGTATATTCATATTGTGATAGAAATTGTTAATTTCTATGTCTTATTTATGGTGTTGAGTTTTATATTTTATTATATTTTAAATCATTATGATCTTAGTTATTCCCATTAGTGAGTGATGTTTATCAATTTTATTTGGGTATATTCATAAATTTATAGAAATTATGTGAAACATATAATTATTGATCAATAGTATTTTTTCATTAATGGTATATAAATTATTTATAAGTGGTATTAATAACCTTAAAATGTTATATTTAAGAACATGATACATTTGAACGAGAAATATTGGAGAACACATGATACATTTAGGTAAAATATTATGCTTAGGAGATTCTAGATATTGAATAAATAATGTATTGATATATTATTATAAATTTTAGTGATAAATTATTGGTAAACATGGTATTGATAATTATTACATGATATTTTTTAGAATGATTGTATCAATTTATGGATTATGATTTATATAGAAAAATTTATGACTTTATGAATGAGTGGATGAATATAAGATTTAATTTTTGAATGATTATATAATCATGTTTTGGTTTAAGTTATTGGTGATTCAAACGGTTTGGGTAGTATAGAAAATAACGAATAATTGAAAAGGTTATATGCATACTTGAGTATGTAATTGTATGATTGATTAATGTTTTTTAGGAAAGTTAATTTACTTGATATATCCTAAGTGAATAATTTTGATGAAAATTATGGGTTATATCCTAAATGAGGAATATGTTAAGAAAACCCACACCAACATTAAAAATTAATTAATAATTAAAATTGTAATTTAATGTTTTATTTAATGGTTGTAGAGTCAAACAGTAAAAAATTTAATATAGTATTACATTAAAATATTTCAATATGACTGATAGCTTGATCCAATTGTAAAAACAATTTAAATTAAATTCTAATCTATTTTAATAAAAAAAAATATATCCATTATGATCATTAGAATCTAGAAGATGAATTATTAGTAAGTAATAAAATTTACCACATTATTAAGTATTTATTGAATGAAAAATAAAGTATAATTCTAAGGAATTAATTTATATTAGTACATATAAAAAATAATAAAATAATTTTATGTAAAAAAATATATTCTTTAAGATCACATATTTTTTCAGGTACATATCCCTATGAGTTTTTCATTAAACATATTTTCTTTTGAGTTTTTCAAAAAAATTAATCTTTTGTGGTAGTGTTTCATTTTGAATGGATTTTTGTTTGAATAAACACAATTATGGGTTATCATGAAACTTGAGAAAACATTAGAATATCTAATAGTATAGCCTTTTTGAGAATGTTACTTAATATCCATATATGTAAGTTAATTTTAATTAATGGAGTACTGGTATAAATGGTTCATAATATTTTGAGAATCCATAAATTTGGTTTGAGATTAAATATAATGACCTGAAAATTCAATGAATGTTTTTTCCATAAATAAATTTAAATTTTACGAGTCCATGAAATCTGAAGGTGCGTGATTTCGTGGCCTGGTGTGCCTAGAATAAATTTCTGAAGTTTTTTTCGGGTACGTTCAGTAAACGTACGAGCAGGATTTCATAACATTTGAACTGGTGCTCGGAATTGAAATCTGAGGGCATCGTTGAACTCGCAGGGCTGGTATTCGTTTAAGGAGACTATCACCTCGACGATAATGGTTCGAGATTAAAAGTTATATTTTGTGTTTTTAAAGAATTAATTAAATAAAAATTAAGTGTGTGGATTAATTTTTATTTGTTGGTTAAAACCTCCTCATGGAAGTTGGAGGTGAGACCACCACACCTTAACCTCCCATGAAAGGTTATGGTGGTGGGGCCCACCCAAACTCAACTTCCCATGTGAGAATTAATGTGGTGGGGGTCACCCGAGTTTAAACCTCTTGAACTCCCCATTAAGTGGGGAGAATCTTCTTCTTCTTTCCACTTTATGGTGAAAATTCCTCTCAATTAATTATTTGAGCACATCAATTATTTAATTGGAATATTTTTGAAATATATGCCTATGATTAAATAATAGGTAAGGATAGTCTATTATTTCTGGGTTGACTTTTGTCTTTTGGGAGGAAACTTGGGAGAAGGTTCCCAATGAAGAACGTGTTCCACCGATGAAGAATGCTCCAACTGACGAAGCATGTTGACCTCGATTCAGACCTCGACATCCTTCCTTGGATCCTCCACGACATTGGACGCATTCGTCTACAACAAATAGACATCCAACATTCCGTGACATCGTCAATGATCAATGGTCATAGAACAAAGGTAGGTGTTCAAACATTGTTTTGTTTCTTGTTCTTCATTTTGCCACCTTATATCGCCCTAACGCGGAGGGTGCGGGAAGAACAAACACAGTCCGACCCCTCCGCCTTTTTGTGGAGTTTTACGTTAAATGCAGGATGAGACCGGAATGAGAGACTCTCTTCAAAACTATTTCCAGATCGAAGGAAACATCCCATGGAGTGCACGGATTCTTCCGGAATGAGAATTAGGCCACCAGAACTAGTCTGGTGACCTGCAAAAAGTTTATCAACGGATGGAGCGGCAACCGGCACCACCTGGAAGGCAGCGGCGCAACTGCACCACTGGAGGAGTAATCCATAGGTGAGAGGCCGTGGAGGGGCAGCGACGTCCTGCGCAAGCCTGACTGCGAAGAAGATCGGTGGCTTGAGTCGCCGGGTTGCCGGGGAAGGTGGGGCCCAACCACACCGCGTAGTGGAGAAAAAGGGGTTGTTTCCCCTGGATGCGGCGGTGCGGCGGAAGCCGGCGCAAGCCCGTCTGTGAGGAGGACTGGCGGACTGAACCACCGGGTCACTGGAGGAGGTGCAGCAAAACCGTGCCATGTGGGAGGTGTCCGGCTGCTCAGCCTGCTGGGAGAAGCGGGACCCCAACGCATTGGACTTGATTGACATGGACCGACACCTCGTGGCGTCAGTTTAACTTCCACTCGAACTGCTAAGTCGTTCGAGATTTCCAGCGGTGCGGCCTCCCCCTAGGACATGGCTAGGGTGGACCCATTGGATAGGGCCACCCTCATGGTCCGGGCCTCCCTCACAAGCTGGGTCGGCCCCATGGATTGGGTCTATCTAACTGGGACAGACCGGACCTAGACCCGTTTGGCCTATTTTCACTCTATTGCACGTAACATGAGCTACGGGCGTCCGTTTGACAACCCATCTATAGAGATGGAATCCTTTGAATTAGATGGTTCTTTTGGTATACCTCACTAATGGTTTGGACATAGTTTTGGTACGTATAGGTTGGATTGAACATAAATCCAATGGTGCCCCCGGAACAAAAATGCCAATAACTCTCATACCGGGCATCCGATTGACACACCATCTATCACGTTGAGTTTCTTATGGAAAGAGGGATCTTTTGGATACATAAATTTCGGAATTCATTGTAGTTTATGTATCGAAACTTCTCTTGAGAATCATACCCTCCTGGAATCAAGCATGCTTTGTAAGGAACCCTGTGGGTGGCTATGAACTGACGACTGTTCCTGGATCCTATGTGGCTTCGACAACACTGACCACTGTTCCAAAATATTGTATGGATTCAACAGAACTGAAGTCTGTTCCTGGATCCTATATGGGTTCGATAGCTTCAACGACTGTTCATGGATCCTGTGTGGGTTCAATAGCTCTGTTTACTGTTCCTGGATCCTATGTGGGTTCGACAGTTCTTATTTATGTTCCTGGATCCAGTGTGGGTTCAACAAAATAGATGAGTCAGGGGATACATCTGATTATCTCTATCTCTCTACATAAGTTTTATACCTGTGTGAGCTAATTCAATGACTTCAGTGACTTTCCACATGATTAAGATGGGTTACTTGATAACATAGGTATATGTATGTGAATATACCTATGTAATAGCTATCTGTTGATTTCTTACTCTATGGATTATCCTAGGTGGATTTTGAGAGAACATGGTGGTCTCGAGGTCTCTAATATGAATTTTTATACTCACCCTTGCACGGGCTATTCCTGCACCCCTTTGTGTTGGATACAGATGACATACATCACTGATCGAGGCTAAGTGTATGAGGACTGGACGGTACCCGGTGGTGGACCTCATGATGAGTCTGTACCCGAAGGAGATCGACAGGCACTGAGTGACAAGAAGTTGAACTATACCTACCCTTCAGGTCAGATACGCGGGAGATGATCCAAGAGCTGCACTACTCCTTTAAGCTATTTTTGTCGTTATCAGTTGTACTTGTACTTTACAGTTGGGCTTGTATTTCCGGCCCATTTACTTTTCAGCACTCATTTGTTATACAGTATTTACATAGTGTTTTGTTTTTAGATCGTACTCTATTGTGTACATTTCCATGTTTTAATGTAAATTCCTTCATAGCATAGGTATTTACGCCTTTGGTTCTAGTCGCCAGCCGCTGGCCATTGGAAGGCAGGATTGGGGTAGTCACGAAATGGGTCTAGGGGGACAGTTTGTGAAAAATTGGTATCAAATAGAGGTTCTAATGTAGATCATAGGACTCTGATATTTTCAATGAAGAAATATTTTTAAGGGTATTTAATGTGGTTTTCAGTTTAGGAAGTCTATTGTTGGAGCGGCGGTCAATGTATCCATATACCAAGACCTTGTCTTCTGATTTCCCACTCAGTGCATGAAATCATTGATTGCGTGTGTGTTTTGTAGAGTTTTACTTGAATTATTTGAGTCATCTCTTCAGGTATAACTTATTTACCCTGGCCCACATGTTACATTGCATGATGTCCCCACGCAGACACCCAGCCATGGTTCTGGTCATTGTACAAGATGACGGCCCACCGAGCGACAAGGCCTCGGTGTAGGACCAAATCACAGCGGAGGCACCAGCTGTACCACTACCCGTTTGGCTACCGATAAATCCATACCTAGTAGCAGAGTGTGCACGCCAGCTGAGTCTGTTACATGAGTTCCATCTCCAGTGGTTGTCTAGGTTCAGGGGAGAGACAGACCCGCAGGCAGTTGAAGATAGGCTGGAGGCTATGGTGAGAGTCTTCAGACTAGTAGGGACACCAGGAGACCTTGTGGTGATCCTTTCCGCAAGAATCCGTCAAGAAGAAGAAGGCAGTTGGTGGAGCCCAATGCTCTAAGTTCATGATAAAGTTACACTTCTCTAGGAAGACATCGAGAACCTATTTCGGGTGGAGTTTTTCCTAACCACCCTTTGCATGGTGAGGATACAGGAGCTACTGCATCTATAGAAGGGTAGCGTGACGGTGGCCAGTACTCAGTGAGGTTCACCGACCTCTTGTGATTCTCCACAAATATGGTACAGGACACATTATTCAGGTCACGAATCTTCAAGAAGAGTCTCAGAAGATATATCAGGTCTTCGATGATCTCCCTCAGCATCCCGATGTAGGTAGGGGTGTTGGGGAGAGCCCACATAGTGGAGAGTTTCCTAGCTAAGCAGTCACTAGAAGCAAGGCCCCCCACCAGGTGTCATGTAGCAGAGTCTTCTACCACAGGAAGTAGAAAAAATGTCACAGAGGTCCAAGAAAATGATACAATCTGGTGGATGACCTCAGGACATGTGTTCCATTGTGCAAGTCACACGAGGCAGAACCAATAATTTGAGGAATATGCAGTGTTTCACATGTGGTGGGCAGGGTCACATGGCGTGTGGATGTACGACCCGCCATTCAGATGATCAAAAGATAGTTGAGAGACCTCCCAAGAATAGGTAGAGGTTCGATCGAGGTGATCTGTTGAGCGCATGCAGATGTTGTAGAGGATATGGTCATGCATTAGGTGGTGGATGACGTTTTGAGGGGTTACCACCACCACCACCAGGATGTCCACCCCGACCACAAGGAGCATGTGGACATGAGAGAGCTCATCTCCATGAATCTGAGTCTTATGATCATAGAACTCTAGAGATAATTCGAGGTATGGTCTGTGAGTACTCCACCTTGGATGCATTTCTTATAACATAGGTTCCAGTGAATCCTTCATTTCCGCCACCCTCATTCAGATCTCGGAGATTCCGACGGATCCATTGGCTCAATATTTACAACTAGAGATTTTTATGAGACCATATTTTACGATTAAGCAATAGTGCTGGTAGTGTGATATTACTCTAGGAGGAAAGAGCTTCAACTGTGATCTAATTATAGAGGCTTCGAGGCCTTACGACGACAACATGGGTATAGACTCTTTATCTACATTCCATGCTCAGATTGACTGTATTTGGTGCAATGTGTGGTGTGTCCTCACAGATCAGAATAGGTTCACCTTCACCAGAAAAAAGGGAGCCTCTTCAGTGCATTATGGACTTACTTGGAGGAGGGTGCAGCTGATTACTAATCAGCTGGCCTTCCTTACCATCAGAACAGTTGATGTGGAGAGTCTAAGCTATCCTGTAGTGGTGGACCAGTACACAAATGTTTTACCAGATGATGTCCCAGGACTATATACTTATAGAGAAGTGGACTTCTATATTGAACTATAACCTGGGAAGACACTGATATCTACGATAGCATATCAGATTTCACCCTCTGAGCTTCATGAGCTACAGGTACAGCTGGAGTACTTGCAGGGGAAGGGATTCATCCGGACTAGTGTTTCTCCCAGTGCAGCCCAAATTTTTTCCTCCAAAAAGGTGGATGGGAGATTGAGGCTCTGTGTCGACTATTTTCGCCTGAACCAGGTGACCGTGAAGAAAAAGTACCCACTCCCAAGTATTGATGTCCTCTTTGATCTATTGAAGGTTTCACAATGGTTCTCAATGATAGAACTTAGATCAGGTAATCACCAGCTCAGAGTTCAAGATGAGGATGTAAAAAATATGGCCTTCAGATGTCGGTATTTCCACTACTAGTTCTTGGTTATTATAAATGGTATAACCAACCCTCTAGTAGTGTTCATGGGACTCATGAACAAGATCTTCCAACCAAACATCGATTGTTTTGTTGTAGTCTTCATCGATGACATTCTGAACTACTTGAATACTAAGAAGGATCATGCCAACCATTTGCAGGTAGTACTAGACACACTCTGAGAGAACTATCTTTATGTTAAGCTCTAGAAGTGCCGATTTTGGATCTGAGAGGTACACTTTTTGGTGCATGTCATCTCAGAGGCTAGAGTTGCAGTATATCCAACGATGATTGAGGAAATACTTTCTGGAGATCCACCCAAGAGTGTGACAGAGGTACAAAGTTTCGTGGTATTGGCTGTGTATTAAAGGATGTTTGTTCCAGACTTCTCCAGTGTTGGAGCACCAATATCTTTCATGAAAATGAATGGGAAACCCTTCGTGTGGTCAGAGAGATGCCATCAGAGCTTTCTAGAGATGAGGCAGAGGCTAACTAGTTCCCCCATATTAAGGCTTCTAGAAGAGGGAATTGGGTATGTAGTATATTGTGACGCATAAGGGAAAGGACATGGGTGTGTTCTAATGTAGGAGAGATTAGTGATGACATATGGTTCTCGTCAGCTGAGACAACATGAAGAGAACTACACTACCCATGAACTTGATTTAGCGGTAGTGGTCTTAGCCTTGAAGATGTGGAGGCACTATCTGATGGGAAAACATTTTACCATCGACTCTTACCAAAAGAGTCTCAGGTATATCTTCTCATAGAAGTAAATGAACCTAAGACAGTGGTGATAGCTAGAGTTCCTCCAGGACTATGACTTCAAGAGAGTCTATACTTCTATAAATGGGAATGTTGTAGCAGATGCACTCAGTAGAAGATCTTGTATAGAGCTTCTAGGAGAGGCGATTGAGTAGCTAGATTCCTTAATGATATCCTTTGTTGATAATGATATAGTATCCTTTCTTATGTCTCTTACATTCACTCCTACACTTCTTCCAGAAGTCAGGGAGGCACAGCAAGGACATGCTGACTGCGAGAAACTACGTGCTCAGATATCCACATGGCAGGCACCTGATGGATTTTCTGAAGGTAGGGAGCACGTCATTATTTTCATAGGATGCACTATAGTACCATTTTAACTTTAAGAGGAAGTGTTGAGGGAGTTCCACACATACCCTCTAGCGGTGCATCTAGGAGTGGAGAATATGTACCAGGACCTTCGACGACAGCACTGGTGGCCAGGTATGAAGAAGTAAGTAGTGGATTTCATCTCTCGATGCCTCACTTTTCCGCAAGTGAAGGAAGATAAATAGGTACCAGAATGCGTGGTTCAAATTTTAGAGGATCCATAGTGGAAGTGGGATGGGAAATCCAAGGACTTTTTGATGGGTCTTCCATGTACATCCAGGGGTCATGACTTGATTTGGGTGATCACTGATTAGCTCACCAAGTTTTCCCACTACCTACCGATCAGAAAGAAGGGTTCATAAGAGAGCTTCAGATGCCTCTACGTGCATGAGATTGTGCAGTTATATGGAGTAACCTTGAAGATTGTCTCGGATCGTGATGCATGCTTTACTTCCCATCTATGGAAGGGGTTACTGGAAGCTTTTGGGATGCAGCTTCGTTTGAGCACTGACTTCCATCCACAGAAGAATTTCCATACTGAGAGGACCATTTTGACTCAGGAGGACATGCATCGTGCGTGAGTTCTGGACTTTAGTCGCAGTTGGGAGGACCAATTACCATTGGTGGAGTTGCAATACAACAACAGCTATCACTCCACCATAGGAATTGCACATTTTGAGGAGTTGTACAGGAGGCATGGCAGATCACCTTTGTGTTGGACTGACCTAGAGGTGTCAGCACTAGTGGGACCAGAGATGGTACGATTTACCATGGAGATGGTGTAGATCATCCAGGAGTGGGTAAAGACTACACAGAGCAGATATAAGTCGTATTACAAAACGAGACGGAGACCTCTGGAGTTCGAGTTTTGAGACCATGTTTTTCTATGGGTCTCACATGGAGGAGGTTTATAGAGATTTTACCAATGTGGAATTTATCTTTGAGGTACATTGGAACTTTCCAGGTCCTCATTAGATTAGGTGAGGTGGCTTACCAGGTGCACCAGGTTCACCAGGTGCATGACATCTTTCATGTTTCTCATCTAAGGAGATGCGTGCATTAGCATACCCACATCATCGACCATGGCGAGCTAGATGTCGATGATGTGGAGAATTTTAAAGAGGTCCAAGTGGAGATTGAGGATTGACAATAGCAGGTACTACGTGGAAGGTTGATACCTCCGGTGTTCATTCGCTGCCAGAAAGAGAACCTCCAGAAAAGCACATAGGAGCGGGAGGCTTAGATGTGTGCTCAGTACCCCCACTTGTTCCGTTAGTTCACTTTGTAGATTATGGAGATGTAAAACATTGAGGTGGGGAGAATTTATATACATGGAAATTCTATCAATTCATTTTCATAAATACATGGGAATTTTACATGTCCAAAAAAACTGACAGCGCGTGATTCCAAGGCCCGGTGTGCCTGGAATCAATTTCTGAAGTTTTGTTCTGGTACGTTCAGTAAACATAGGAGTGGGTTTTTATAACTTTTCAAATGGTGGTCGAAATTGAAATCTGAGGGCACCATTGAACTCAAAGCGCCGGTATTCTCTTAAAGAGACTATCACCTCAATGATAGTGGGTCGATAATAAAAGATAGTTTTTGGGGTTTTAGAGAATGAATTAAATAAAAATTTAGTCTGTGGCTTAAAATTTTTTTGTTGGTTAAAACCTCCTCAATGGAAGTTGGTGGTGGGACAACCACACCTTAACCTCCCATGAGAGGTTCTGGTGGTGTGGCCCACCCAAACTCAACCTCCCATGTGAGGATTAATGTGGTGGGGACCACACAAGGTTAAATTTTCCAGAAATCCCCATTAAGTGGGGAGAAACCTCTTGTCGTCCCCACATTATGGTGACAAATCCTCTCAATTAATTAATTGAGAAAATCAACAAAATAATTTGAATATTTTTGAATTATGTGCCAACAATTAAATAATAGGTAAGGGTAATCAATTATTTTTGGGTTGGATTTTTCCTTTTAGGTGGAAACGTGGGAGAAGGATCCTAGAGAAGAACGTGTTCCACTGATAAAGAAAGCTCCAACCGATGAAGAACTTCGCCTAGATTCTGACCTCGAATTCCTTCCACAGAACCTCATCAACATAGGACACGTTCGTCTACAACGAAACGACATCTGCCTTTTTGTGACTTCATCAATGATCAATGATCATCGAACAATGGTAGGGGTTTGAACATTGTTTTGTTTCTCCTTCATCGTTTTCAGTTAGAGATTATAAATTTATGTCGCGTGATATCACCCTATTGCAGAGGGTGTAGACCAAAAAACATGGCCGGACCCCTTCACCTTCTTTGAGGAATTTGACGTTAAATAAAAAATGAGACTGGAATGAGCGACTCTCATCAAAACTGATTTCAGATTGAAGGTGACATCCCGAGGAGTGTTCGACATCTTCTGGAAAGAGAATTGGGTCACCAGAACTCCTCTGGTTACCCATGAAAAGTTCACCGATGGGTGGAGTGACTACCGCTACTGCATGGAATGCGGTGGAGCCATCGCGTGGCCGGAGGAGTAACCTGTGGCAGACGGGCCACAACGGTGCAGCAGCGGCCGACGCAAGCCCTTCCGTGAAAAATACAGGCATCTCAAGAAGCCGGGTTGCCGGGGAAGGCATGGCACAACCACATTGCGTGGTGGAGAAAATGGTGTCACGGCCTCTGGCCAGAACGATGTAGCAGCGGACAGCTGTGAGGAGGATCGGCAGCCTGATCCGCCGGGTCTCTTGAGGAGGCATGTCGCAACTGTGCCCTGAAGGAGGCAGTTCGCCGCTCCGCCAGCCGAGAGCTACGGGAACCCACCGTGTGGTTCTTGGGTGAAGAAAACTGGCGCCATGTGTCACCCGTTTGACTTCCACCCAGACAGCTAATCCATTCGGGATTTCCAGGGGAGCGGCCTCCCCCAGGACACGGCTAGGGCGGACCCCACGGGCCTCCGGGCCGGACCCACCGTGGGCCAGACCAAGCGTGGGCCAGACCTGGTGCGAGCCTGGACACCAGCATGGGTCGGGCCGCCCTCATGGGCCAGGTCTGACCTACGGACCAGGTCGGTCTGACTAGTCCAGACTGGACCCAGACCTGTTTGGCATCTTTCCACTCTCTTGCCCGTAACATGAGCTAGAGACGTTCATTTGACAAACCGTCTATGGAGACGGAATACTTAGAAGTATATGGTTCTTTTGTATACCCCAATCGAGGTTTGGAAATAGTTGGGGTACGACCAGGTTGGATCGAATGTCAATCCAACCGGGCCCTTGGAATGGAAATTCCAATAACTCTCAGACCGGGCATCCGATTAACGCAACATCTGTTACGATGAGTTTCTTATGGAAAGATGGATATTTTGGATACATAAAATTGGGACTTAGTCGTAGTTTATGTATCAAAACATTACTTGAGGAGTGGAATCTCCTAGAATCAATCATGCTTCATGCGGAACCTTGTGGCCGGTTGTGCGCTGATGACTGTTCATGGATCATGTGTGTGTCTGATAACACTAACGACTATTCCTAGATCCTGTGTGGGTTTGATAGCAATAAATACTATTCTTGGATCTTTTGTGTGTTCGACAACTCATTTTACTATTCATGTATCTTGTGTGGTTTTGACAGTTCTTATTTCTATTCCTGGATCCTGTGTGGGTTCGACATAATAGATGATTCAGTGGCTATATCTGATCATCTCTATCTCTCTAGATAAGTTTTATACCTGTGTGAGCTAAGTTCGTGACTTATGTGTTTTTCCTCATGATTATTATGGGTTACCTGATAACTTAGGTATATTTATGGGCATATACATATGTAATGGATATCCATTTATTTCATACTCTTTGGTTTATCCTCGGTGGATTTTTAGAGACCTTGGTGGTATCGAGGTCCCTACTGAGTATTTTTATACTCACCCCTATACAGGTTATGCCCGCACCTCATTGTGTTAGATGAATATGGCAGATAGATCTGACCAAGGATGAGTGTACGAGGACTGGACGGTACCCGAAGGTGGATCTCATGATGAGTCGGTACCCGGAGGAGACTGACATGAGCAGAGTGCTGAGGAGGAGAACTATACCTACACTTTAGTTAGGATCCATGGTGGATGATCCAGGAGCTGCTCCTCACCTTCCAGCTAATTTTTCACTTTTCAGTTGTACATGTACATTACAATTGGGCTTGTATTTCTAGCCCATTTACTTTTATGCTCTCACTTGTTATATAGTTTTTACTAAGTATTTTGATTCAATCTCATACTCTGTTGTGTGCATTTTCATGTTTTAAAGGCAATGCCTTCCCAGCTTAAGGATTTACACCTTTGGTGCTAGTCACCTGCCCCTTTCCTATGAAAGGCGGGCTTGGGGTAGACATGGAATGGGTCCCGGTGGACAGCTCGTGACATTAAAAATGCAAACTATGCCAAAAAAACTATATTCCATACATCTACATACATTTTAGATGGATTATATGATGTTTAATAGCCACCACACTCATTTCATGAACTAATTCATGATGTGAAGTTCTTACAAATCATAAAAAAGAACATCATTTAATGTTAGGTTGAATAAAATAATCTTTTGAGTAAATGGGTTGTTTTGTGTATACCGCTAAAAATAAATACATGAAATGTTACTAAATTAAACACCATGTAATTTAACTAGTATAGGTATTAAGTGTGTTGTGAACTTGATATGTTCTCATTCTTGTGGGTAAATTTAACCTCTAGTCTACACAGTTTCTTCTAGAATATTTTATAGTGCCTCTCTAATTTCTAAATGTCCTGGTCACACATCTAAACCTTGATAAGTGGTTTTTTTAAGTTTTACCTTCCCTAAAATCATTTTCTAGTCATTGTAGTGTAATTCCATGACCATGAGAATTTATTGGACTTATCATGATCAATTTTGATATAGGATCCTTTTTGGGATCATCTAAACCATCTTCCACATTGGATTTTACCATTGGAATTCTTGTTGGATCAATATTTAAAGGTTGATGTCTATACAATAACCCATTGATTTTATTATTGTCAAGTATGTGAAATATTGTAATTCTATCAATATAGTGTTCTCTTGAATTTACTAAATGATAAATTGGATTGTTCATTGTAGTTAGTTTGGATCCAATAATATATTTACCAAGTTTGAGAATACAATTTATGTGATCAAACCCTTTTAATTAAATGAATTGTTTATTTTCTTCAAATTTTATTAACATAAAATGGTATTTGAGAATTTTATTGATATAAATTGACATTTTTTCGAATTATTAAAGTGAATAACATGTTATTAGTTTAGGAAAATATGATAACAGAATTTTTAAATTGATGGAAGATTGGTAATTTTCATAATTAATAATTTAGGCATCTATTTTGATATTGTGATACAATTGTTTCTATGGAATGAGATGTGATTTTTATGTTGTAATGATGACATAGGGCGTTATCAATGTTTAAACATTCATATTATTATATATGTGGATATTCATTAAGACATGGTAAAATACTAATATATCGGGCTATACCCTAAGACATCTTTTAATGTTGATATACGGTGTTAGACCAATTTACAAGCTAAAATTAATATATATCAGGAAATTCCCTGAGACATTATGAAAATTATTCTATACTAGTCTTTAACCTAAGACAAACTAAAATTATTTCATACGATTCATGGCCCGTATATATGCCAAAATGGTTCGTATATTGCGATTGTTCCTTATTAAATGATGGAATTATTATAAATTAGGTTATCACCCAATGTATTGTGATGTAAACATCGTTTATAAGGTTGTGTTTTTACCTTATTTACCAGGTTATGGTTGGAATGCTACTGAGACATCACCAGAGAAATTCAATCATATACTTGAGGGAGGAAATATTTTACCACGGTTTGTTGGTTATGGATGTTATGATTTTGTTGAATTCATGAAGATATCTCGACATGGGGTCGATGAAGGAATGTATGGTATTAAATAAATTCTAAAATTAATTAATAGACTAATGTTTTGAATTATTTCAAACAATTATTATCATATTGGTTAGGTTAATACATGGTAGTGTCGACCAACTGTGTTATACTCACACATATCATAGCCACCATTTTTTATCCAAGAATTTTTCATTGATATAGATTTGTAAAAAGGAAAATGGCATTGTTCTTTGTTGTTTTATTTTTGATAAGAAGTTTTTTAGAGATGGCACATACATGGGGTTTCAGAACGGGGTATTATGAGTTTGGTATAATTTTATTTTTATTTGTTTTATAATGAAATTTAATTACATTCTATCACAACATTAGATTATTCGTTTATTATTTATTATATTAATGAGATAGATTTTATATTTTTTTCAATGGTATTATATTTTTTCTATTTATTAATGTACTATAATGTTTATTCATTTCATTATATACTTATTCGTTATATGTTAAAATTTTATATATATCAACCCTTCCCTTTATGAAACATCAACTCATGATTAATCAAATAAAATTTCACATAATTTATTCAAAAATATCGACATGTAAATTATCTTTGGTAATTTATCACATTACATAAAAATTTCAAACATAAAAAAACTAAATATTTATTGAAATATTCCTTGACAATATCACACTTAAAACTACAATAGAGATCCTGAAAAAACAGAAAATAAATGGGTAAGCTATACATCATGTTAATGGAAGAAACATGTAATAAGGTAAAACTTGTTTTAAAATAGGAATATAAATTGGCTTAAAATGAATAGGAATCATAAACATTAATGATAATAAATTACGTGGAATCATAACATAAAGGCCACATGGGAAATGTGGAAACAACATAAAATACTACATCGTAGGTCAAAACTAATTTTCAGTAGAAAATAATAGAAAATTTACCATAAATGAATTAGGTTCACTACTTATCTTAAAATTAAATATCATGTTACTATGCATTACCTAATGCATTGGAGGGATATATAATGTCATGTGGAGCTATAATTTTATTTTCAATCATATGCTTATGTTTGCCACAAAAATCATACAACATGGATTCATTCATCCTCATAAATTATTCCATGATAACATAATGTGGAATAAATACATGTAATACAAAATTAAAATAATTATAATTGTATAAAGGTGAACACTATTGATAGTAAATGGGTATGGTATTCACTATAAAATTTATTTCGAATAAAAAATAATGGTGAAATTTCTACAATATAACATTGACACGTAAAAAATTCATGAATTTTGTTGATGAAAATGGAATGGGTCTCTCATAATTTCGAAAATAATTGGGAAATAATAGGGTTATTCAAATACTTATCTGATCATTATTTATTTGAAATAGAAGGAATGTCATAAAAAACATGACTAAAGAAGAGGAAAGAAGATCTCTTACAAAAAAAATTCCTGGTAAAAAATGTAATTAGGTAGAATTAATGTGATAGAAAAGGGAATATAATCATTTAGAAATCATAATGTAAGTATTGGGGATGGGGTAAAAAATACCCCATAATTATGAATTAGAATTTAATGGGGTATAAAATATAGGATATTATTGAATAAAAGTGACAAATAGAGGATCCCTTACCTTAAAATTATGACACCAAAATATTGAAAGGTGATTATTGAGATCATGGGGGAACCCTAGGAGTATTCTATAAGGATAAGGGAAGAGTATAGACTTAAAAAAATATTATTAAAACAAATAAATACGAGATTGGGTTGGTTTATATAGGTAATGAGAGGGGAATTCTTTAATATTTCACAGACATAGGGTTTGAACTCTATATAATAAATTATTTAAAACCAAAAATCGTCACTTGGTTTTCTACCTTGGTATCATCCAAATTGTAGTGTATTAAATATTTTATTAGTAAAAGGACAGAAAATAGAAAAATACTACCCTTTCTTCTATGGAGGTGAGCCAGAACTTTAATAAAATGAATTTAAAATCACAAAATATATTATATGTTTTGGTTGATTCTTAATGTATTTATAAAATTAATCTAATAAAATGAAAATAAAATTATTCTATGTTAAAAAAAATATTTTTTTGTGGATACCCATTATAGTGTTTATTTCATCTTTTTTGGAATCATTGTGATGTCATAAAACACACAACGTATTTTCATGATCTTTAATTTTTACCCATAAATTCAGATGTCCTAGAAAATTATAAAAAATTATTCTTTGGATAATTTCTATATTTTGATTCTAAAAAAATATTCATTGTATCTAAATATGTTTAATAATATGTTCATTTTTTCTTTTAAAAATAATAATCAATATTTATTGAAAATGACAGGTTTTTTACAATAATAGGTTTTTAACATTAGTAAAACATTATATTTGTCTTCATATAAAGTATATGATTATATATATTTCAAAAAATTATTTAATAATTATTTTTAATTATGTTATTATCGATTTCAAAAATATAATAATTCATGAAAATTAATTATTTAATAGAACTAAATACTACTGAAAAAATACTATTCATATTTTATAGTATAAAAATATAATTATTATTCATCAAAAAAATAATATACATAATAAATTTGATATGGTACAGGTAAATATTACTTTAATACACTTGTGTACACCCTGATGGAATGGTTCATGATTGTGAGACTTTCATGGGGTTTTTCGGCAAACATGGTTTGGATCGTGATCTTAATGAGCTTGAACTTCTCTGATAAACATTTTCTCTTATGCTTAAGTTATTAGATATCAGATTTGTCATAGTAAATTGAAATTCCCAAGGATTATATCTCCCTCATATGATCTGGAAAATAGGACTCATAGGGTATAATCCTATTAGATGAGGCCACCACATCCATTGTCAGAGTTATTTGGATTTTTTAAAGACATACATTTTTACTAATCAGGTGATAACTATAAAATTTATATATTATCAATTGTAAAAATTCATAATTGTCTATTGAATCTAGTTTAATATTAAAAATTAATTGAATTTAGTATTTATTAGTGTATTACACTATAAAACATTAAATTATATTGGAATTATATTTATAATAGTTTGGGTCGTTACAATATTCCCCCTGTTGAGAAAATTAGCCTTCAAAATTTTCATTTCACCCACATAAAATAGATGAGGGTAATTATATCTCCTCACTTCCATCAGTTCACATGTTTCGCCTTCAAACTTTTGGTTTCTCCAACACAATAGGACAATGTGAATTATCTTATTTGATATAACATATTCTCTATGATCAAAGATCATCACCAGCTACTCCTCGTAAGATTTATCATTCTCTAATGGTACCACCTATGGATGGAGTTGGGGGTCAGTTATGTACTTTATCAAGGGTGATACATTCAATATATCATCATCTCAAGATAAGTTAAGTGGGAGAGAAAATCAATAAGCCAATTCACTGATGCGATCCAGAATCTCAAAAGGGCTGATGTATCTTCGAATAATATTTACCTTCATCCCAAATCTCACTAATTTCATCCCGGGAGATATGTGGAGAAAAAAATGTTTCGAACATCAAACTCTAGCTCTCATAAATAATTATCAGCATAACCCAATTTTAGAATCTGAGTAGCCTTGATGTGATGCTGAATATTCTTATCATTTTCCACCATTTCCCCTACCATTTTTGGACCTAGTAGGTTTCATTCCCCAACCTCATCACATTATGAACATGTAATTCACATATTACCATAATGGTCATCATAATAAACCATTAGGAAGCTAGAATACAAACTTTTATTTTAAGATTACTTGACTAAGGTAAGAGTTTGATCACATCCTCCTTTTAATTTAATTGATCGTGATCTCATCATTTAATCATGTGTCTTGATATTCCTCTATGATTGGATATCATTTTTACGGTGATAATAGGCATTGAATTTTAACATATTGGTTAGAGAATACTAATTACATTTCCTTAACTTTGAGGAAAATCTTGGATCTCGATCAAATGCAATATATAGTGGTACTCCATGATGTCTGACAACTTCTATGATGTATATTCGTGCATTTAGATCAAATGAAAATTCATCCCATATCTCAACTATGTTTGATGTCTTTGTAAGAGGATCCACCACAACCCATATAACATTATTCAATCATGATGTCTTTGGATGGTCAAAAAAAAATCTGAAGGTTATTTTTCTCATTTCCATATAGGTATGGGTAATAGTCGCATCATCCCTGTAACAGCCCGAGATTTTATGAAAAATATTCTTTTTTATTTTACTAATGTCTTGTGTTATACGCTACACCAAAAGGAGCTTGCACAACACGCATCCTTGACTTGCCTTGCATTACACGCAATCGCAACCTTCCTCGATAGCGTGTGTGGTACGTAATCCTGAGTTTCACGAAATAATGATATGCTATTAAAATATTATTAAAACTAGCCGTTATGAATAGTAATAACCACTTTTTAAATTTTAGAAATTTTAACTCTCAAAATGGACTTCATTTTTGGATTCGGAGTATCGAATTTAGCCTAAGGTGAAATTTTGGTACTTTTCGGATAACTTTCATATTCTGATGAATAGTGAAAATTACTAAATTATAATTAAAAACAACTTTTTTAATCGAAATAATTAATAGTGATAAATCATTAATTTGAGTGGTTTTAAAGTATATTTAGAATATATTTTTACAGTTTAATACAATATTTGTCATTGGATGTAATTTTACATTTAAACCAGACATAATCAAGTGTCAATCTTTTGATAGATTTTGTTTCTTAAAAACACGCTATTTGTGTTAACAGCAAGATTTAATTATAAAATTAATTAATGCAACTTTTATGTTATGAATTTGGTAAAATAGACTTCATTTTTGAATTCGGAATATGAAATATAGCTTAGGATGAAATTTTGGCATTGTTCTGAAAAACATCAATTTTTGATGAATAGTGAAACTACTAAGTGGTAGGTTAAAAACTGAATTTTGCATAAAACTTAATTTTACCACTTCTGTGAATGGAATTTCGAAAATCCGACAGACACGGTTAATATCAAGGACTTAAATGTGGTTCAATGAGATGAAAATAATTTTTGGTGAATAGTAACTTTTTACTTTTTTTTTACCACGGTTAATAGTAAATAGGGTAACTAAGGGTAAATATGATATTACAATTACCCTAACACGTGTCCTAATTCTATTGGATAAGTTTAGTTCGACCACAAACAACCTTATGAATATAATATGACCATTTAGGTCCACTTGGATTAGATTATGACATTTAATATTATTTTATTTAATGAATAGTTAAAATAGTTAAAATCAAAGTTTAATAACTAAAACATTTTTAATATGGGGTTATACATAAGATAAATTCGACTATAAATATTCATTAGAAAGATACAAAGATTTCCTACATGATGGTATTTTATTTATAATTTTTAGACATTAAATTTTTTAAGTTATTTATGACACAATGATGATGCAGTAATTATCTTATTAATGAAATATTGACATAATTGATGTTATAAACACCAAAATAAATGTAATTTGAGACTTTATATGAATTCCACTAATTTTCTAGGTTACTATGATATATTAGTGTTGATTTAATCAACTTGGTTCGAACATATAATTCTGTTATGACTTTTACAAAAATCATATATCAAATAGTGTCAAAATTGACACAAAATAGTTTTTAAATCAAATATTATATTATTAATTGTTATTTTATTCCTAAAAATATAAGGTTCTGCCAAATGACTTAGATAAGGATATATATATTAATAATAAACAATTTGGGGTTCGTTTGGCATTTTATAATAAGTGTATTAACCATATAGTGAAAGAAAACAAAAAGACACGGTAAAAGTTAAATTATTTAACTTAGAGTTAAATCTAATTGATAAGGTTAAAATAATACCCTAAACTTGTCTAAATCTTATTGGTTGATCGGATTTCGACCCAACCCCACTTTAGCTTCGAAATAAGACCCTTTGGAACCATTATAAACCGATTTTGACATTAATATATAATAATATTTTGAGGTATTCCTAAGGTGCCCCTCTCCTCCCTTATAAAAGGACACCTCCTCCCCCTCCTCCTCACACCAATTTGAGCACTCAATCTCGGCCAACCCCTGCCAAAATCTCTTCTCCACTTCCCTAGAAACATCCTAGAGGTTCTGGTCTTCCTCAAAGACCAATTTTAGATCCCTAAGAGGAGGTCTCCAAAAGGCGCTTCAAAGAAGAGGTAATTACCGTTACCAATTCTTTCATCTTTATTTCTTCTACCACTTCTTCTTCTTAGGTTGTTTCATTATGAAGTAATAACATCAGTATCACTCATATACTGATATGTTATTATAAGTATGAAACAACCCTATTTCACCATCTATCCATCCTATGGAAAAAGAAATCACCGCGCGTGCGTACGTACGGAATACCGTCTCCACGCCGTGGTGTAATCTATTTTCCACCACCACCTTACATGGATGGGTATAATGGTGTAAAGAATAACTATACATAGTTATTACAACATCATATTGATTCTGATATATTGTATAATCCACTCCAATTCAATTCAATATTTATAGAAATGATATCATCGCTCGTGCGTACGTACGGAATACCGTCTCCACGACGCGATGAGATTCATTCTCCATGTTAACCATTTAAGAATGATTATAAAGTATATATAAGAAATAATAATGAAATATATGACATTATAAAGCTACTGGATTTATGTATATATATATATATATGTATGTCATCTACTTACTTCCATTTCAAGACAATAAGGAAAGTAAAACAACGTTCATGCGTACGTACGGACTACCGTTTCCATGAACGGTGTTTTTCATTTTATTTATCTATCTATTATATATATATATATACTGAATATATATGATATATAAATCATATTTTATATTCTGGAAGTAAGTAAATCATGATATAAGTAATAGTGATGTCAAGAACAACAAGTCAAAACACCTAAGATAAATGAAACGATTTTACCCAAAACGCTTCTTTAACATGGAATTTACAAAAGAACGGGTAATATAATGTCATAAGTGAACCATATATGATATCATAACAACGAATATGATTCTGGAATAAGTCAATAACATGATTTAAATCATTAAACAGGAGGTTTTGACACTTACAAAGCAAGTTGGACATAAGGTAAGGGAAATATCACAATCTCATTTTTATCCGAGATTGTTTATTCGTAAGTATTTACTGGGGTGTATTTTATCATCCACATCCATGTTCCCTCAATATGTAATATTGTTTCCATCCACTTGCAATAGTTTAAATCCAATTTTACCCTTAGGTGAGTTTTTAGTAAAGAATATGAAAGGAATCTTTTGTCGTTTTTTCCGTACGAGGTACTTTTTGACTTTTCCGACAAAAGTACGAAGAATGTTTTTTTAACTTATACGGCACGAACGGATTTATACTGTTTTATAAAGCCTTATTTTCATGAAGCTTCCTCTAAAAGATTTCATGACTATTTTCAATAAAATATCTTTCTTTTAAAATTGCATGATGTTTTGTGAAAAGAAATTGATTTTAAAGAAGAAAGGATATTTTCCTCAAGAATTCATTTCAAGTGTTTTATCAAAAGTATTTTCCATCTAAGATAATAAAGGGTTCTGTTTCTATCCATATTTTTACATTGATTTGACTATGTTGTGATGGAATTATGTTTATAAATTCCTTTATCTTATATGAATGGTTTTATGATGTCATGTTGTTTAAGAATCCCATTTTTATTACATGGGTTATGAAATGATGTATGATTTATGATTTTGTGGCACACATAAGAATGGTATCATTAAGAGATGGGTGGGACCTATATCTCCCTCCAATGCATTGGGTAAAGATTTCATATCTCATGAGATAGACATGGCTGGAATGGTAGGTTATACCGGTTCAGTGAAACAGGACTGAAACGAGGATTACTCGATTCAGAAAGGGACTTTGTCCACTAAGATAGTCTTGGCAATGAGTCTTGACTAACAAGAAATTATTCTCTATGATTATGTGTGTATGCCACAATGAGTAATGTTTTAAGTTATGATTTCATTTTCACTTCTATGATTTATCCCACGTTATGATATTATGAGCTCTTTTGCAGGTTAAGATTTCCAAAAGCTATGTTCTTATGTATATGATGTGATTGATATTTCTTTTGTTTACCCTTACTGAGCATTTGAGCTCACCCTTTTATGTTTTCTTTTCCCCAGGATATAAAGAAAGGTTTTAGGTAAAAAAAAGATCTTTATGGGAGATATTGAAGATCTTTCACCACGATTAGAAGATTACCTTCCGAGTTTCCAAAGACACTAAACTATTACGATCCTTGTGTGTGTGTGTTTTTGTTATGTACTAAGTATTCCACAAAAGTAATGTAAAGTCTATGTACGTCAGGCTTCGGGTCTCTACAGTTGGTATCAGAGGAAAGGTTTAGTCAACCTTTGGAAACTAGGATGCGAAAACGTTAGTGAGATCCCTAGAGATATTTCTAAGGTATGTCTAGGGATGCCCCTAAGGATAAGTATACGTATAGGATATAGTTCTAGAACTATGGTAACGATATTAGATTAAACCAAAGATGATAGATATTTAAGTTACTCCCCCTTTATTACAATTTTTTCATCTAACACTATTCTGTTTGGGTTTTAGAAAATGGCTGGAAACAAGATGATTCACAATAATGGAGGATATGATGGACAATGGAGTGATATTCTTCATGAGAAACCAAATGAAATGGGATTTGGATGTCCAAACATCATTATTATGCCGAATCAGCAATCTCACAACATGATCAATAAAGTAAAATTTGGTAAGTTTCCTGACTCGACTAATAAGAGAAACATGGAGTTCCATGATGATCATAGAGGAAAGAAAGTTCAATTTCCCCTATGTAAATCATGTGGGAAGAGGCATCAAGGAGAATGTTTCAAGGGAACTGGAAGATGCTTTGGGTGTGGAAAAGAAGGACACAAAGCAAGTAAGTGCAAAGGAAAAGGGTCGGTTAACACCATGGATGAGGATAATGGTATTGCTACGACATCAAAAATGGTTAAGTGTTTTAAATGTGGAATGTATGGGCATTATGAAAACAAATGCCCTAACGGAAAGACTCATGAAGAGAATCAGTATGGTCATATGGGTAGTATTTATGTGGATGATGATGAAGAGACTACAAATGATATGTTAGATGAAAGAATTTTTGAAGCTCGGTCAATGGTTTGAGAATGTAGTGGAATGATTACATGTTTATCATGTGTAATTTTGGAATAAAGAGAAATCTATGGATTGTTACACTGTTGTCTTTCCTTGTGTTTTGAAAGTGTATGATTAATGTTACCAGTATCCATGAAAGGTTATCCATATAATTTTGGAATGTAGATGATATGCGCATAATGAAGGGATAAGGAGAAAATTAAATGTTTGATAGTATTCATGAGCTCATGATTGATATAAGGACTAAGTGATATCATGGTTTGAGTATATAGAATTTTGAGGATTTTGGTATGTGGAAAGTGTTAACTTTTAACTGCACTCATGTTTTCACTAAGGTATTCAAGAGAATACATGATTAAGGACTTTGAATGTTTGGAATGTGACCAACAAGACATATCTTATGATATGTGGGGATCAACGACAGTATTAAATCTCTGGTAATCGATGTCACTATATTATGAGAGTGGACTGCAGTATTATGTATAAGCCTAAAGATTAGACTGGATTATGTTGGACATAAGTTAGTATTGTTTAAGGATAGAAAATTTTCGATATTATTGATGGGATGTTATAGTAACGTAGTTTTAGAAAAAGGGACAACCTGCAGGACTGGCGACAGCCCATCGCTTCGGACAAGGCTGTAGGAATCGAACCCACAACCGAAGTGCGACTGGCCCTTATCGCCTACCACTGGCCTACAGGAAGTCCCTGTTTAGTAGAAACTAGTTTTATTATATTAAGCAGCATGATATATGAAGTATAAGTCCATTTTAGGAACCATATATAATTAATCTCACTATAGAATGACTTATGTATATTTAATAACTTTTGCTAACCTTTTGTTTGAGACAGATGGAATGAACAGTCATTCTATCACATGATCTGCTAACACTTCACAAATAACAAATTCAACTTCATTTATTTAAGAGATGAAGTAGAAATTGTTCAAGGCACGAACAAAAGTGAGATTGTACCAAAATAAAGTAAGTATTTATTCTAAGCAAATTTTCAACTTTAGGGAAATGATCTTGAAAACCAAAAATGTTGTCCTAGTGATCTTATACCTGATGAATCAGATGGTACCTTATATCATCACAAATCTATGGATTTGTGATTACTGGCTTTTCCATAGCCATGTTCTCTACCACTCTCCATCAGAACATGATGGTTAGATTTCTCTTCCATATCCATATTTTCACCTATGTGGAAACCCAGTGATTACTTTATTTGGGTAATCGTTACATTTCATACTTTAGTTTTTAAAGCCAAGTTTTGGTATTCCCTTTTACGATGTGGGTTTCTATTAAAGAAACTTTCAAATAGTAAACCATTTATAACCCCGACGAATTTCGAGGGCGAAATTCATTTTAAGGGGGGTAGAATGTAACAGCCCGAGATTTTATGAAAAATATTCTTTTTTATTTTACTAATGTCTTGTGTTATACGCTACACCAAAAGGAGCTTACACAACACGCATCCTTGACTTTCCTTGCATTACACGCAATCGCAACCTTCCTCGATAGCGTGTGTGGTACGTAATCCTGAGTTTCACGAAACAATGATATGCTATTAAAATATTATTAAAACTAGCCGTTATGAATAGTAATAACCACTTTTTAAATTTTAGAAATTTTAACTCTCAAAATGGACTTCATTTTTGGATTCGGAGTATCGAATTTAGCCTAAGGTGAAATTTTGGTACTTTTCGGATAACTTTCATATTCTGATGAATAGTGAAAATTACTAAATTATAATTAAAAACAACTTTTTTAATCGAAATAATTAATAGTGATAAATCATTAATTTGAGTGGTTTTAAAGTATATTTAGAATATATTTTTACAGTTTAATACAATATTGGTCATTGGATGTAATTTCACATTTAAACCAGACATAATCAAGTGTCAATCTTTTGATAGATTTTGTTTCTTAAAAACACGCTATTTGTGTTAACAGCGGGATTTAATTATAAAATTAATTAATGCAACTTTTATGTTATGAATTTGGTAAAATAGACTTCATTTTTGAATTCGGAATATGAAATATAGCTTAGGATGAAATTTTGGCATTGTTCTGAAAAACATCAATTTTTGATGAATAGTGAAACTACTAAGTGGTAGGTTAAAAACTGAATTTTGCATAAAACTTAATTTTACCACTTCTGTGAATGGAATTTCGAAAATCCGACAGACACGGTTAATATCAAGGACTTAAATGTGGTTCAATGAGATGAAAATAATTTTTGGTGAATAGTAACGTTTTACTTTTTTTTTACCACGGTTAATAGTAAATAGGGTAACTAAGGGTAAATATGATATTACTATTACCCTAACACATGTCCTAATTCTATTGGATAAGTTTAGTTAGACCACAAACAACCTTATGAATATAATATGACCATTTAGGTCCACTTGGATTATATTATGACATTTAATATTATTTTATTTAATGAATAGTTAAAATAGTTAAAATCAAAGTTTAATAACTAAAAAATTTTTAATATGGGGTTATACATAAGATAAATTCTACTATAAATATTAATTAGAAAGATACAAAGATTTCCTACATGATGGTATTTTATTTATAATTTTTAGACATTAAATTTTTTAAGTTATTTATGACACAATGATGATCCAGTAATTATCTTATTAATGAAATATTGACATAATTGATGTTATAAACACCAAAATAAATGTAATTTGAGACTTTTTATGAATTCCACTAATTTTCTAGGTTACTATGATATATTAGTGTTGATTTAATCAACTTGGTTCGAACATATAATTCTGTTATGACTTTTACAAAAATCATATATCAAATAGTGTCAAAATTGACACAAAATAGTTTTTAAATAAAATATTATATTATTAATTGTTATTTTATTCCTAAAAATCTAAGGTTCGGCCAAATGACTTAGATAAGGATATATATATTAATAATAAACAATTTGGGGTTCGTTTGGCATTTTATAATAAGTGTATTAACCATATAGTGAAAGAAAACAAAAAGACAGGGTAAAAGTTAAATTATTTAACTTAGAGTTAAATCTAATTGATAAGGTTAAAATAATACCCTAAACTTGTATAAATCTTATTGGTTGATAGGATTTCGACCCAACCCCACTTTAGCTTCGAAATAAGACCTTTTGGAACCATTATAAACCGATTTTGACATTAATATAAAATAATATTTTGAGGTATTCCTAAGGTGCCCCTCTCCTCCCTTATAAAAGGACACCTCCTCCCCCTCCTCCTCACACCAATTTGAGCACTCAAGCTCGGCCAACCCCTGCCAAAATCTCTTCTCCACTTCCCTAGAAACATCCTAGAGGTTCTGGTCTTCCTCAAAGACCAATTTTAGATCCCTAAGAGGAGGTCTCCAAAAGGCGCTTCAAAGAAGAGGTAATTACCGTTACCAATTCTTTCATCTTTATTTCTTCTACCACTTCTTCTTCTTAGGTTGTTTTATTATGAAGTAATAACATCAGTATCACTCATATACTGATATGTTATTATAAGTATGAAACAACCCTATTTCACCATCTATCCATCCTACGGAAAAAGAAATCACCGCGCGTGCGTACGTACGGAATACCGTCTCCACGCCGTGGTGTAATCTATTTTCCACCACCACCTTACATGGATGGGTATAATGGTGTAAAGAATAACTATAAATAGTTATTACAACATCATATTGATTCTGATATACTGTATAATCCACTCCAATTCAATTCAATATTTATAGAAATGATATCATCGCTCGTGCGTACGTACGGAATACCGTCTCCACGACGCGATGAGATTCATTCTCCATGTTAACCATTTAAGAATGATTATAAAGTATATATAAGAAATAATAACGAAATATATGACATTATAAAGCTACTGGATTTATGTATATATATATATATGTATTTCATCTACTTACTTCCATTTCAAGACAATAAGGAAAGTAAAACAGCGTTCATGCGTACGTACGGACTACCGTTTCCATGAACGGTGTTTTTCATTTTATTTATCTATCTATTATATATATATATATACTGAATATATATGATATATAAATCATATTTTATATTCTGGAAGTAAGTAAATCATGATATAATTAATAGTGATGTCAAGAACAACAAGTCAAAACACCTAAGATAAATGAAACGATTTTACCCAAAACGCTTCTTTAACATGGAATTTACAAAAGAACGGGTAATATAATGTCATAAGTGAACCATATATGATATCATAACAATGAATATGATTCTGGAATAAGTCAATAACATGATTTAAATCATTATACAGGAGGTTTGGACACTTACAAAGCAAGTTGGACATAAGGTAAGGGAAATATCACAATCTCATTTTTATCCGAGATTGTTTATTCGTAAGTATTTACTGGGGTGTATTTTATCATCCACATCCATGTTCCCTCAATATGTAATATTGTTTCCATCCACTTGCAATAGTTTAAATCCAATTTTACCCTTAGGTGAGTTTTTAGTAAAGAATATGAAAGGAATCTTTTGTCGTTTTTTCCGTACGAGGTACTTTTTGACTTTTCCGACAAAAGTACGAAGAATGTTTTTTTAACTTATACGGCACGAACGGATTTATACTGTTTTATAAAGCCTTATTTTCATGAAGCTTCCTCTAAAAGATTTCATGACTATTTTCAATAAAATATCTTTCTTTTAAAATTGCATGATGTTTTGTGAAAAGAAATTGATTTTAAAGAAGAAAGGATATTTTCCTCAAGAATTCATTTCAAGTGTTTTATCAAAAGTATTTTCCATCTAAGATAATAAAGGGTTCTGTTTCTATCCATATTTTTACATTGATTTGACTATGTTGTGATGGAATTATGTTTATAAATTCCTTTATCTTATATTAATGGTTTTATGATGTCATGTTGTTTAAGAATCCCATTTTTATTACATGGGTTATGAAATGATGTATGATTTATGATTTTGTGGCACACATAAGAATGGTATCATTAAGAGATGGGTGGGACCTATATCTCCCTCCAATGCATTGGGTAAAGATTTCATATCTCATGAGATAGACATGGCTGGAATGGTAGGTTATACCGGTTCAGTGAAACAGGACTGAAACGAGGATTACTCGATTCAGAAAGGGACTTTGTCCACTAAGATAGTCTTGGCAATGAGTCTTGACTAACAAGAAATGATTCTCTATGATTATGTGTGTATGCCACAATGAGTAATGTTTTAAGTTATGATTTCATTTTCACTTCTATGATTTATCCCACGTTATGATATTATGAGCTCTTTTGCAGGTTAAGATTTCCAAAAGCTATGTTCTTATGTATATGATGTGATTGATATTTATTTTGTTTACCCTTACTGAGCATTTGAGCTCACCCTTTTATGTTTTCTTTTCCCCAGGATATAAAGAAAGGTTTTAGGTAAAAAAATATCTTTATGGGAGATATTGGAGATCTTTCACCACGATTAGAAGATTACCTTCCGAGTTTCCAAAGACACTAAACTATTACGATCCTTGTGTGTGTGTGTTTTTGTTATGTACTAAGTATTCCGCAAAAGTAATGTAAAGTCTATGTACGTCAGGCTTCGGGTCTCTACAATCCCCTTGAATATTTCCTTTATTTTTTCACATTCTGACATAAAATACATAATGATGTATATTATGTGGTATCATTCTTCATATTTTCCCGCCAATAGTGTTCTATAAGATCTTGATAAATCTTTTTACTTCCTGGGTGGATGGTGAAGGTATAGCATTTTTCATCATCCAACAACTCCTTTAACTCAGGATGTGATGGTACACATAGTCTGGACCAAAATTTTACAACACATGTATCATTAACATTAAAATACTAGGATTTCCATTTACATATTCCTTTAATATTATTTTTAATTTCTATATAAACTCTTTGAGATTCCTTTATCCAATCTAGAAGATATAATTTAGAAATACTTTTGGAAAGGGTTGATGTTTTACATACTTTATAATCCTCATGTACATCTTTTCCAAATATAATAATATTGAATCCCTCTTAATTATCCTCTATGATTGAATTTCCATATCCTTTCTACTTATAGCTTTTATAAATGTATTCTCATTCATAGGATGGTAGTGGATTGAGAAGCTATATTCTTTGATCATCTTTAACCATCATCATTGGTGCATATTCAACTTTTTCGTGTGAATGTATATTTGAGAATTTTTGGAACCATATATATTTCAATCTTCTCGAAAAAAGATAATTATGCCATATTTTTTAAGAGAATATATCTCCATAAAAATCAAGATACTGTGTTGGGTAGTATTTTTTTTAACATTAATCTACATTCCAACATATGATATAATATTTTCATTTTTAATTAAAAAACAACCCAAGAATGTTTTCAATGAATCCCTGAATACCCTGAAATTATATCCACATGAGGGTAGTGTAAGAACATGTGTTATGACCAGACATGTTTTTGACTCCATTATTCTCTATTTATAATCAGCATTCCATGAAAACGTTACTCCCTCCTGAGTTTTACTAGTAAAGGGTTTTCCAATTATGATTAATTTCTCACAAATTGGTGATAACACCTAGATAACCCCATGAATCTACCATTATCTATCACATTTGTTGGCCTCCACTATCTATAAATTTCGTCAATCCTTGAAGTGTCGATAGATGTCCCATTTCATGAGATGATAGGTCCCATGAATGAGAATTCCTTCAGCCAAATCTCACATTTAATGTACTTTTCATAATGATTCTCCTTTCTTATGGTTATTATGATGATACTCATATTCTCCCCAGTATCCTCCTTTCATTTGGAGTATATTAGAATATCAACTATAATTACTACCACTATGTTATCAAGTTAATCTATAAAGACTTTATTTATCATATCTATAAATATTTCTAGAGTATTATAGAGTTCGAAATGCGTCACTAGGAACTCATAGTTCCCATACCATGTCATAAAATTACACTTTAGGATATCCTTATTCTTCACCCTTACGAGTTAATATCCGAAATGAATATCTACCTTAGAGAATTATTTCTATACATATTCTTGGATAAAGGTAACTCCCAAATTATAATCATGATTTTCAACTCAATCTTAAGTATATGAGGGAGACCAAAAAATTTTCAGGAAACACATCATTGTATTCCCCTAGAATGGGCATGTCTTGAGTGGTGTTACATTCATAAAACACAATAACTTGATATAGATATTCTTTCTCATTAGGAAATAATATCCATGATTTATATTATGGTCCTAATGAAGATTCATCATTCTCCTCAAATTTGTAATAAATATTATTATGATTCTAAAAATAGAGACTAATTTTTTTCTCACAAAAATTGATGGTTTCTCTATTTATAGATATTCAATTTTTGCCTTGAATTCCATAAAATTACAAAAAAGGGAATATGACTCAGTTCTCTATGGAATTTATCTTACAAACATTGGATAAGGGAGTTATATACTTAGGATTTGATAATTGAGCCATTTTAATTTTTTCACCTATAACTCTATCGCCATTCGTTGTGGTGTTTTTTGGATAGTTCTTCTAAGAAATCATGGTGTAAAGGAATATGTAGAACTATACTAGTATGATCGCAATTACTTAATGAATATCAAGCATTCCGTTCACCACTTTTTTTTTAATTCATGGCGGTGGTAGTGCTGAAAAAATCTCACACTAGATGACTTGGATATTGTTTCATGTCTCCAAAAACACTTTTTCTTGTCCACTAGTTTAGAAAGTTACATTTTCCCTTGAATTTATATAAAATAACAATGTGATGAGGGTTTTCTAGAAAATTCATTTCCTCTATTACAGTAGAGGGTTTATCCTATCAGAAATCATTGGATAGGTTACCTTCCTTCCCACACCTAAATAATTTCCTTATTTCATGTAGGAAATTTATTGTGTGTCTTTTTCTACAGTTATGACAAGTGGGGTGTTGTAATATTTTGGCACCATTAGATCTCTCTATTAGACTTCCAAAATCAAACACCACTTTTTTCTTCTTATCTCTATGATAACCTAGAAATTAAGCGATCTTTATTTAAACTTTTAGGGAAATAGATACAATTTATTCATTACTATCAATGTCGTGGGTTGGAAATTCGTTTCATACAATACATTTTATCCCACCAAATAAGCATTAAAACGTTCATTAGGTGTTAATAATAATGATAGAGGTTTACCATTGAAGGCCTGTAGTGTTTTTATCATATTCCCTTATAGATTCATCATATTTTTGATTGAGGTAAAGTAAACCCCTTTCCATTTTATATATTGGGAGTGTGAGGAAAATATTTATCAAAAAACATTTTTCAGAAATCCTTCCACCCAATTGATTCAATCTCTTCCTTCTATATTGTAATTTTTATAAATGTTAAACAATGATCATCCATGACTTTAACAAGATAAAAAATTTTCCCAACATTATCTTATTCATAACATTGAAGGATGAAGATTAACTTTTCAATGGAGTTGATCAACAATTAAATGTTTAATGGATCAGATGACCCATTGAATGTAGTTTACCATTGACGCATATTGATCTTGATTCCAAAATGTTCTCTCTTAGGGGAATTTGGATGCTCCTCATATTCTGGGTATCTATTAAGAACCTGAGTCAACTCATAGTGTATCATCATGAAGTGTGTGATTCCTCCTCCCATTGGGTTGGGCACTTCACTGGTGGCAGCCATCACATCGCTCTTCATATTGATTTTTTAACCAATTAATCCCTTTTAAGGAATTTTTTTTAAATAAAATGAAAATTAAGGATGATTGTGTTTAACTTTTAAACACATAAATATGAAATTAATGAAATTACAGTGATAACTTATAACTTATATGTGTGTCCTAAACATGGGTATTTCTATGATTCAGCCTTCGTTATCCATGATATATTTTCTAATATATACTCTTACAGTCATTTTTTACTCCATTAATAAGGGTTAGTAATGAGCTTAGGAATTATTAAAGAATACCATACTGTAGTTTCAAACTAGGGGCACAGTAAGGGCCGTTTTCATATACTAGATTACCCGGAGTTAGGACCAGGACCCTTTGCCTATGTTTTTACCCATAGGCACATCTAGGCAATAACCACATCAATATTTAGTATCCAGATAGGTTTTTATTTTTTTTGATAACACACATTATCTATAATTAAAAAAAATTAGACTTTTTTTTATAATACTTACTCTTATAAATAATTCTTTCTCTTGATTTTTCTAATCCTAATCCCTAAAATAACAAAATATTTCCCACAAAACAACTTTAAAAAACCTTACAGTTTTTACACATTAATAAATGGTTCATTATATGAAGTTTCACTTATTTCAAATTAATGTATCCATATGTCTAGTTTATTTTTAAATTAGGATCATTAAATAAATATATAAAATAAAAAAAATATTTATTGAAATCTTCTTTAATTTGATCGCAGTCAAAAAGTGCACGGGATAACCAGAAGAAAATACATAAAAATGGGAGAGATATAAATATCAAAAAGAGAATAAACATGGAATAAGGTAAAAATTGTTATAAAATAGTTATATAAAGGAACATAAAAAGACTATTAATGAATTATAAGATAGAATATAGCATGATAACCTAAAGTTAATATAGGAAATGTGGCAATGAAATAAAACACTACATCATAGGTCATGTATAACTATAATGACATCATAATAAAAAAAGACACATAAAGGAATAATCAATGAAATATATCACTAAAAAATGTATCATGATACTAAACCTTACCCACTTCATTTAAGTGATATATAATATGTGTCTCACTCGTCACTTTTAATTCTATCTCGTGCGTAAGATTACCCCATATAGCATAAAACATGGATTTTTTCATCATCGTAACATATTCCACGATCAAGGACTATAAAATAAATACATTTTAATCTCAATATAAATAATAATTAGTGTATAAAGGTGAACACCATTGGTAGAAAATTTTTATTTTATTTACTAAACAATTTCATTGGAATAGAAAATCACAGTGGCATTTCTGCAGCCTAACATGGTCACTTAAAAAATTCATAAAAAGGTATGATGAGAATGAAAAGAGTATCCAATAATTTTGAAATTATGTGGGATTTAATACAATGATTGATTTTAATATCCCATTTTTAGGAATTGGAAATATAAGGCATATGATAAAAAAACAAGACTAAATAAGAGGAAGGAAGAACTCTTATGACATTTCAGCATGATAACTGGTGTACTAGTGAGAGTTTAATTAGAGAAAATGGAGTATCAAATCACATAGATATAATTAGTAAAGTATGGGAGAGGTGTTAAATCATACCCCATATTAGTAATTAAAAACAAAGGGGTCATAAAATAGAGAATATTCTTGAATAAATTTTAGAAAGAGAGTATCCCTTTCTATAAAAGTATGACACCAGAAGATTGAAATGGTATTATTAAGATCTTGTGAGAATTTTTGGAGGATTGTAGAGAAAATATTTTAGAGTAATGACATTATATAAGTATTTTTTAGTGTATATAAAATGGATCTTGGGTGGGTTTATATTTCTAATGAGATTAAAATTCTTTAATATTTCAAAAACATAGGTTTTGGACTCGATATAATAAAATATTTACTACAAAAATCCTTCACATGGGCATTCCCCTTGGTTTATCTTAATGGTATGTTTTTAAATATTTTATTATAAAAAAGTCTTAACATATTAAAATATGACATCTACTTATGTGGAGGAAAGTCACAGTTTTATATAAATGAATTTTAAAATCATAATGTATATTATATGTGTAAGAGGATTTATAAGTGCTATATAAAATAAATAAACATAAAAATAAAATATATTTATTTTAAGGGTTAATAATATATTTTCCCTAGTATACACGTTATAGTATTTATTAAAACATTTTTGGGTCAATATGAGGTCATAAAACACACTGTATATTTATATGATGTTTAATTTTTACAAGAAAATTCGATTACCTCAGAAAATTTTTAAACATTAACTATTGGATAATTTTGATATTCTGATTCAAAAAATAATAATCATTATATCTACATATTTTTCTAAATACATGCATTTCCACTTTTAAAAATAATAATGGACTTTTATTGAAAACAAAGGTTTTTTGGCAATTATAGGTTTTTAACCATAATTAAACATTACATTTGACATCATAAAAATGATATGATAATTTCTATTTATTAAATTCTCTTTAATAGTAATATTATTATAAACAGTTATTTATTTCAAAAATAAAATAATTCATTAAAATAAATTTTTTATTTCAATTGAATATTAACATAAATATACTATTCATATTTTATAGTTTAAAAAGTATTCATTATTAATAAAAAAAATAACGCACATAATAATTGATAGGGTATTTATAAATATACCTTTGATACACCAATATACATCCTAGGATTATGGTTTTTGATGGTCAGACATTCCTGGGGGAGTTCATGAAACATGGTTTAGTCTATGATCTCGATGAGTTTGAACTTATCACAAAAATAAATTATCTTATTCTTAATTTTTTTTATCTATGCTTGGGTTGGGTAAAGGGAAAATTCCATAGATTCTATATTTCTTAGAATCTATTATAAATTGGATTCTTAAAGTACAATTCTAATGGATTTGGACATCACTTCCTTTGTCTACATCAATTGGATTTCTTAATTCCCTTTATTCATTATAATCATTTAAAGATGGTTTTATGGTTATATTATCAATGGTTAATATTCATAAATTTATATTTAATCCAATATAATATAAAAAATTTTAAATTAATTTTCAATAACCATATTTCTTAATAAAATAAATAAATCATAAGGAAATTTTATTTATAACAGTTTGGGTTTTTACAATATAACAACATGGTATAGTCTCCACACCATATATATCACATATCTAATTCTAGTCAATGTCCTCTTGATTTTGGGGAGGCACATGTGAGGTGTCATAACCAACACTTCAGGTCCATGTGAGAGTGTTTCAGGTCATGTGATGTTACAAAGAGGTATAAGAACATGCCAAGTTTCTTTTTTATTTCTTAAATATTCAAGAAGGGGGGAATGATACTAGGATATGTCAATATATAATAACGAATTTTTTCATGGGGGTATCATACCTAGCTATAGTATAAAACATGATTTCCAATGGGTGTATTTTCATTTATACTATTTTATTGTTATAATTTTTTATTTCACATTGAGTGATTCATATATTTTATGGGGTTATTGTTTCGTAATGTAATTAAATCTTGGGATTTATAGTTATGACATGGCATGTTACAGTATTAGTGTTCATGCATCATAGTAGGCACATAAAGATATATATTGACTTTATTCATTAATGATAGGGACTTATTTTTTGGATGAGATATATAATGGTGTGTATAACTGTGATAAGAGGCACTTGTTATATCTGAAAAATGAAATAAATAAACTATTATTTAATTAAAAACCATGTTTATACCATGTTTAGAGAGACCATGAGTCATTGTTTCTCCATCATTACCCCCTAATTTGGTCGACCTTGTTGTTGTATATAGTGTCAAAAGTATTTTATTGTCTTATAGAGAAAATTCCACCTCATTCTCTTATAGTTGAGCATCTAGAGAGTGGAAATCAAAATACCCTAAAAATAGCTAAACCAGATCTTCCTATAGTTCATAAGGATCATATTAATGTTAATATTCATTAAAAATTCATGAGGTTCATGTGATCAATGTAAGGATATACTATTTGCAAATTTAATTTAATATATGATCTTAAGATATAATTTTACAATAAAAAAATTTCTACATTCACTAGAGATGGAGGTTCCCAAGACATAGAGTTTTGGATTGATTTATTCCAATCGATATTTAATAATCTTGAGACACTAGTATATAAGAAGGTGAATATTGTAGCATATATGCCTTGTGTCCCTACCAAGAGTTGATAGGACATGATCGAGTAATCTAGAATGATGTATGATTTATCATAAGAAGTAATTTAATATGGTGTTTCTCATCCATTTATATCCTGACGCATTGAGGGTTGAGAAATCTCATGATTTCGTGTACATAACACTTGAGGGAATTTAAGTTATGGGATATACTAAATGTTTCACAAACCTAAAAAAAATTTATCCATTTTTATAGCTTATGAGATCTCTAGGGTGAGACATTTTCCAAATAGTCATTGATATGTGATAAGTTCAGAAATGAATTTTTTTCATCTGATATGTTCGGTAGATGATATTAAAAAAAACTAATCATGGAATATAATCTATGATAGGCCCCAAGCAGTAGGTATTTTGTTTCAAAATGGAGAACTATAACCTATATTTTTAGTTGAATGAATTGTAGTAACGAAATTCTTCACCAAGTTAGTAGTGGTCAGAGTAGTTATGGTGGTGGGAAAAAATATCAAGACCCTGTAGTGTTACAGAATAATCAGTGAGGCTAGATGAGCCAAAAAACTACCTCAATGTTTGTACCCTGAATTAGAGTGTCATGCTTGTGGAATATTGAGCCACCTATATAGTGTTTTTAGGTTCACATAGTATCATAGTTGTGTAAGTGGAACATGATAGGAATTATAGTGTGATAAGAACTCAACTAAAACACACAAAACATGTAGTTGTAGTTCTATAAGAAAGTATTGTCATCATCGGGGACTTGTTACCCCCATTAATGAATGGTTAAATAAAGAAGGGGGTATAGATCAGGGTAGTGTGACTGGATCCCAGGGAAGATGGGTCGATAAATTTCATGTAATGTATACTACCTTGACTATTGTGGATGTACGATCATCTAAATTAGAGATAAGATTATTGTATCATCTAGCCTTTCTTGTTTTTTTTGTAAGGGAATTAAATACATTTTTATCATCATATTTTTTAAACATTATGGGTGTGTATGTGGATATATTGGATGGAGTTATGTCCAATTATACACTATTGGGACTACGGTGAGAGAATGTAAAATGTTTCATGGTGTGTTCTCTAGAGATTGATGATTTTCTTTTTCTTGGGAACCATTCGTGCTAGAAGTAATAATATTGAACTTTATTTTTGGAATATATTTTTAATTTTATGTACATGGATATTATTGGATATTACCAGAGGGAAGTTACCATTATATCTCAATATTAAGTTAGTTATTCTAACCTTGGTGAGTGCGATCATTGAAATGGTTGTATAGGCCCAATTTTGTGAAAATTATATTCTCTTACAGCATGGATATATGGTATTTATCTACATTATTGTGGAATTTAGTTGGATTAAATTCCTCTAATAGTAGACCATTTTCATAATTTTATTCCTAATGAGTTCAATGGATCACTTAATGAGTGGATGTTATGTTTTTCTATCATGTTAGTGATGGGAGAAGAGATTATTTCTATGATTCCTTATAGAATAACATCAGAATAGAATTAGAAGATGAATGTTTAGTGGAAATATCATGAAGAAAAAAATTTAATGATTCCTATTACATTTCCTTAAGTTTCTCTAATTATCTTTATTCAATGAAAGACTCTACCTTAAACTTATGTGTGGGTTATTTTAGATTAAACCTGATGACGATCAAGAAACTATATCCCCTTTTGATCATTGGTGATCTCTTCAATCAGATGAGATGTTCTTGAATCATCTCTGCAATATATTTGTGATTAGGATACCACTAGTTAAGTGTGAGTACATCCGACATACCATTGGGCATTTTTTAGGGTTTGATATGTCTTATTTTTTTTCCTAGTGATTATTTTTTATTCGACTAATGCACCAATAATATTCTGGGCCCTGATGAATCAGATCATTCATCCTTTCCTAAATTAGTTCCTGGTGATTTTCATTCAATGATATATTAGTGTACTCATATCCATATCAAAAGAATTCATAACATGTTGACGTAATCTTGAGAAAGTTGGTAGAGAATTTTAATTATGCCAATCTAACCAAATATAGTTTATTGAATGTTAAATTGAACTTAAAGGGAATGTAATATTAGATGAATGAGTTTTAGTGGAAATATATAAATTTTTAGATGTGGTTTACTGAGATTATCCCAATATTGCCTTCGAGATTTAGATATTTCTAGGTTAATTGGTTGTTATCGGCACTTTATCAAAGAATTATCTAGTTTGAAATCACCTATTCCATGGAAGACCATAAAAATGAGTGAAGATTGTTTGGTCTAATTATTGTGATCGATATTTATTTGAGATGAAATAAAGGTTGACCATTTATCCTATCATCACTTTACCTTTGGTGGGAATGGAATATACCGTCTATATTGAATAATTCAAAATTTGACATGGATATGTTCTGATGAAGTAGGATTAAGGGGTTTTTAATGGTTCTAGATAGTTGAAACCTCTTGAGAGGGACTACCCTAATTAGTGTTTGGAGTTATTAGTAGTAGAACATTACCATGGATGTTGGAGTAATTATCTCTTGGGTGAATGGTTTGTGTTATATAAAAACCACAGGTTCCCATGGAATATATTTTCTTTGAGACCCTTAAACATATGATAAAAGAGGTAGGTTTAGTATCTATATTCCTTAAATATTGATTTTTCTTATACACTGTGAAAATGAAACATTATTTCTTATGATTTGAACTAGGAGATGAAAACAGAGGTGTAAAAAGTTTCGTTCTTTGAGTTTTGGATAATGGAACTCTTTGTATACATGCATCATGATGTTCTAGAGTCTAACTGGTGGGTAGATCTACCATCAACATCTATTATACCAATGTTTTTAGGATAGATCAAGAATTATCAGTTATCTAATGTGGATGGATTTTTTCTAAGAAAATACTTATATTTTGGGGAGACACCATCAATATTTTTTATTGGTAGTGGTCGTTCTGTTATTTTTTATTTCCAGGTATGGATTCCATGGGGCTTGAATGAGGATATTAAAAATTAGTTTCCTTATTTTAAATAGATGGAACATTTGGGATTGAAAAAGATATATCATGATATTTGTATATTATACTAGTAATCAAGAATGTATAAGTAGGTAGTTTTCTTTTTGGTGAGATGTTGCCCTTTCTACAAGTGAAAACTGAGCATCATAAACTAGCTGAGATTTTCAAACCTTTCCCCATTCCTAGGTGGAAAATATATGATTTCAAAACCTATTTTATGAAATTATTACCAAGGCCAATCCATAATTAGGATGTTTTATTGGTAATTCTAGATCAATGGATGAACGTATCCTACTATTTTACTATCTAGGATTCTGTGATAGTATATGATCAGGGTAGTCTATATGTCTGAGAGCTACTTTGGTTTCAAGATGTTTCAAGGTGTATCATCTCTAATGGAGACACCCATTTAAATTCAAGGTTCATGAATGGTCTTCATAAGGCTATCAGATTTTAGTTTCTATAGATCACAATCAATCATCCTCATACTAATGGTTAATATATGGTGACTATTTAAGTTCTATAGGATATGTTATGAGTTGATGTTTTGGATCTTATTTGTTTATGGGAGCATCATATAGCAGCCATAAAGATTTCATATAACTATAAATTCACTTATTTGATTCAAATGGATCCTTTAGATGAATAGTAATGAAGTTAATTATATTCACATGTTTGTTGGTTTGACATTGATGAGTTTGTGTTTTCTAGACCTAGAACCATTCAAGAGACATTGAAGCATATTTAATTAATCATTAGGCAGTTGGTGACCGCATAGAGATGTCCAAAATCTTATGCTAACCATCAAATATTTCCTTTGTAGTTCAAGAATGTTCATCAATTTTTTGTCGGGTGTCGCTTAGTTTGTGGTAATGTCGTATATGGAAACTAGGACAGATAGATACTAGTTTTTTTCGAGTAATTTGAGATATTTTATAGGGTTCCTATAGTGGGGTACCGATTAGACCTTCTGTAGTGGTGTAGTTCCATTAATGATTATTTTCATATTTCTTATCTTCCAATACATTATTTAGACCTTTATCATCTGATATTTGTAAAAACATATATCTTATTATTGTTGCATCTTTTTAGGGGAATCAAATACGTAATATTGGAACATAGTGAGAAGTATCTCCAAAGTAGGGTGATTCTATTTGTTCCAATGTAGCGTCATCATGGGAGAGTATAGGTGGAGACCTAGGATAATGAGTCTGATATGTTATTATAGTGTATATACTTGTTTATAAATTCCCCAAAAAGATTCATGGAGCATCTTGGGGATGATAATTTTATGGTGGGGAGGGTTTATGATCCCATATTTTTCTAGGTACGCGACTCTCAGATTTTTTATTAAACTTAATTCGGTGGATACATTCATTTATTTAAACCAGGGTGGTTGTGTTTCATCCTGGTTTTCTATTTTTCTAAATTAACACAGAAATGGGTTATGACGAAACATGAAAAAACTATAGAGGATATTTGTGGAGAGACTATGTTAAGATGATGAATTAAATTCCATAGATGTATATTTATTTTAATTAATGGATTTGAGGAATTAATGTGTAACTCCCCAGTTCTGGAAGCCACCTAGAGGTGCCCCGTACCCAGTTGGTCACATGGCCTCAAGTGGATTTTCCAAAATTCCAGAGGCTACAGACTAGCAGCAAGGGCCCTGAGTGTGATAATGGGGAATCTATGCCCTCATTAGTAGAGTACACAGTGGAAGATAAAAAAAATCAATAGCGGAAGCAGTAAACTTCCATACAAGAGTAAACAACGGAAGACTAAAAGTGTAAACAAATGGAGAACATATATAAATGATGCATGATACATAAGTCTAGGGAAGCAGTGAAACAAGTCACAATGCTGGAATACAACAGTGCTAATCCAAAGTGCAAATGAATGCAGATAAACTCCTCATCATCGCAAGCCCTTGCTTGGTCCCATACTCTCCAGCTCCATAGCATGATAAGTACCTGAAGTAGAAGGGTGATTGCCATTGTATATACCTGCATAAATAAAATCTATTTGGGCCCAAAAGCATGGCCCAAATAGCGTGTGAGACTAAATCCCAGTAGGCAACCACCACGAGATCTGTTCCTAATAGTCAGTGAATATATGGAAGTTAAAAGTACATTAAAACAGAAAGCATGAATTTACTCAACAGTAAACAATCCACAGTTTCAAGTATTTAATTCACAATAGGTATGCAACTAAACAATCTAGTAGAAACAACATGTAACCATCTGGGTAGTTCTAACAGCCTAACCCCTCTAGTTCAAAAAAAAGTACTAGCAACCCTCTGGGAGGCACACACATTCTCACCCCTCTAGTTCAGTTAAAGTATTGACTCTCTGTGGAACCAGTCACTGTCAATTTCCCCTATAGTCTCGTATCGTACTAAAGGTGATCTGGGGAAGCACTCAACATCTATTCCCATTGTGGCCCAGGTCGAGGAACTATATAAACTCTGAGGAAGCACTCAACGTCAATTACACATGTGGTCTCACATCGTAAAATTATAAATACACTCTACAGAATCCATTACGTCCATCCTCCTGGTGGTCTACAACACTAGGTTCTCACGGCACTATCTAAGTCAAACATGTATAACATGTATATCACCCAAAGTAAACAGCAATAACTACTTGGCTTGCATTTTAAGGGAATTCAGTATAATAGAACAATAGTCACACTATCTAACAAACTAGGCATGGAAACTGGAAAAATCCTAAGAGGAAAAACTAGACCAAAAGGCCATAAACAGGAAAAACATGCATTGGAAATACATCCAAAGCAAAAAAAATTACCCTATTTACAAAAAAATAACCTCTATATAGGCATACAAGAAAAGCATTTAATCAATAGGGCTAAACAATATACACACAATACTTTGTTCAAGGGTATTGGTGGAATTCACAAAAACACTCAAATAACTTCAACAGAAATGGGGAAAACACCTACCTCAGGGTTAAGAGATCAATATAATTGATCAAAAACGATTGAATCTCTTTGAAACGTCGTATATCTATGAAAACATATAAAACTTTCAACCCATGATAACTTTAAAATGAGGAGGAATTGGAAAATTATGCTCTAGGAGAAGGAAGAAATCACTGTTGTTATTCCAATGCAATCACCACTGAGATTCCGTCACAATCACCAGTGTTTGAATAGGAGGACGGATGGAGGCTCGGGGGCTCATCAAAGATCCGTGGTTTCTTGGAACTCTCGGATGAGTGGGACCTAAAATAATTGTGTTCTATCCGTAATACGCGACCCCAGTGCGTTTAATTAAAAAAAGTAAAAATACACAATGTGTAGTTTTTAAATACACAACGTGTACTTACTGTTTTCATACCCTTTTTAAGTGTCCTCTGAACACCCCCACATGGCCGTGTGAATGGCCTCTACATTGCCAGAACCCGGCTGCATGTGGAAAAAAAGTACACGGCTTGTACTCATAATGTAAATGGCATGTACTTTGTAAATTTCTAGAATTACTTCTTATTCCAAAAAACGACCAGAAAATATAAATCATACCTGAAAAGAAGATCCAGGTTCTTAAATAATGGGTCAAGGCATACCAAACGTTCTTGGTATGTCAAAAATACATAATGGGGTGTTGATTTTTTATATGGAAACTAATCCAAAAACTATCTTCAAGACATTTACATGTCATGTGAATGGGATACATGAAGTGTAATGAACACTAGATTCATGAAATGAATATCTTCATGATGTGAAGCAATTATACATCATGACCAATCACACTCGACATAATTATTGTTTGAATTAAATATTCATTCCAGGTGAAATTTTTTTTGTGTATCCATCTAAAAATAAATAGACAACTTGTAACTAAATTACAAGCCATGTAATTTCCAAAGCAATAGTTTATGTGTGTCATGAATTTGATATTTTTTTATTCCCTCATGCATCATTATCCTCTCACCCGTAGTGTAGGTTCTATGAAATTATGGATCACCTATCTTATTTTATATTTTTTTATCATGAATCTAATCCCTATTTAGTGGTTCTCGTTAGGTTTTCCCCTCTCTCACATCATTCTCCCACCATTGTGGTGTCTTCCTTTAATAATGGGAATTATTTGTTTTATCATGATTTATTTTGATCTTAGACAATTATTTTTATCATCAACACCATCTTAAATCAGTGTGTTTTATATTAGATTAATTTTTTGACAGTTAGTTGATGTTTGGGGGTCTAAACCTTAACTTTATGATCTGATAATGGTCAATAATATGAAATACTGTAATTTCCTTAACACAAAGTGCACTTGATTTTATTAATGGTAAATTAGATTATTCCATAGTGTCCCTTTGGGTCTAATTTTCTATTCACATTGTTTGAGTCTATTGTTTGGGTGAGAAAACCCTTGTTCATAAATGTATAGATTAATTACTTCAAGAGTGTTCAAGATTACATGATATTTGGGTGTTTTGTGATATAGCATCACCTTGGTTTTTCTTGATTATTAAATTGAACTAAATGTTTTTAGTTTAGGAATAAATGATCAATGATAAGTGAAATTTATAAGTGAATGGTAATATGAATAATAACCCATGGATCTTTATATTGTGATATAGTGATATCCCTTTTCATGACATGAATTTTAATTAATATGTAATAATGTTGATATTGGTTGTTAGCCCAGTATAAATTTTTAAATGATTACGTACTGGGATATGCCCTGAGACGTGGTGAAATATAACAAACCATGCTATGTCTTGGGACATGTTTTAATCATAATATAGGTCATTGGACCTATTTACATGATGACGTTATTGTATATAGAGATATTCCATAAGATGTGTTGAAATGATTTCATACTTGCATCTTCCCTAAGACATGATGAAATTCATATATACTGAGATTTCTACTAATACAATGTCGTAATGATTATAAAATAATCAAATCCCTAATTAAATTATAAAATTTTTATATTGTGGGTTTTATTATAATGAAATTTTATTAATGAAAAAAGAAAACAAAACATGAAAAAATACAAACAAGAAACACATTAAAAACCATAAAGTATGGTTATGGTGAAAGAGATCAAAAACCAAAGAAACAAGAAACACCCATTGAAATAATGTGAGATTTGGATGTCAAACAGAAAATCATCCTATCTATCCAAATTAGAAGGAACTCACTAAGAACTCTAATCCTAAAAAACATCAATGTTGTCCACTCTAGGCCAGCACTCTATGAACTGCAAAGGAGTAGGAGGCCTGCTAATTTAAAAACCAGAAGCGATCCAGCTACAGAAATGAGGCCTTGTCATCGACCCTATATAAAGGGAATCAGCCCCCACATGTGCTCATAGATGCCCTGAAAAAATCTTCATGGAGATCCAATGCAATCAAAAAATGCCACTACATACATGACAACAAACTGAAATTCAATGAAATAGATACACCTTGAAAACCATAGCTGAAATTTACAGAGGACTGTAGACCTATTTTACCATGGTTTTATGGTTACCATTGGAATGATTGTGAAGTTTGCTTTAAGATATCTCGATATGATGTCGAGGCAGGTTGATGTGGTATTAAATTAATTATATAATTAATTATTTCCCTAGTTTATTTCATTATTTTAAACATTTTTTATCATATAGATTATGTTTATACTTGGTAACATTGACTGAATAATTATACAAACAACAAATTCAAGCCACGATTTTTTACCTGAGAAGATTTCAGGCATGCAAGTATGGGTGACCATAAAAAAAATTTCCACTTGATTATTGCTTACTGGATAGCTTGGAGTTTGGAGACACGACTAACATGGGGTTCAAAAAAAATTTTCATTTGAGTCTGCTAGTGTAATATTTTTAATAATTATAGAATGTAATTTAGTTACATTTTTAAATTATATTTCATTATTCCATTATTATTTGTTGGCTTATTAAGTGGTCTTTTATAGTTTCTTTATGCTATATGGTATTTCTTTTATAATTTCCAATACATTGAAATTTATTCATTTATTTACATTGCATCTTTACACTATATTGTAACTTTTTAACTAGGGGTTACAGTCTCTCCACTAAACATATCATAACCCCTATGCTATTTGGTATCCTCTATCATATAAGGAGGCATTCATGAGTTCTCATATCCAACCCTTTCAGTCCACATTAGAGAGTGATAGATTAGTGGAGTTTACATTTTATTAAACATTGTAGTTTTTTCAAGAAAATAAATTTATTTTTATTAAAAAATAATGGAATATATTCATAATATAAAAATTACATTACTTATAAATAAATTATTAATTTAAATGATTATGAATAAACAATAGATATCATTTTAAGAAGTTATTTTCCTATATAATCTATTTTCGTCAATATTTTTTGAATTTATTTAAATTATAAATTATAAAAAAATTACATTTAAAAAAACAAATCATTTTTGTATTATCCATAATATTATATTATTAAGATTATTTTATATTTTTTTCAAAACAATAATTTTATGTATAATTTTTCAAAAAAAAATTCACAAATAATATAGCTTGTATGAAATTATAAGTATATTAGTTGGAATTTTTAATTCATGAATTTTTTTATTAGGAATGAATATATATATTTTATAAGAGGCATTATATTTATAAATTTTATTTAATTAAAAACCCATATTTTATATTTTAGAACATAAGTAATAATTTCACAAAAATTGATCTTATATATTATAAAATATCATTTTCAAAGAAAATTAATCACATTTTTAAATTGAATAATATACAATTGAATTAAAATTTTGAATCAGTGGGTTAAAATTTGAATTTAGTGGGTTCACATTTCGAATTTAAGATGACATTATTTTTAGGCATAAATATTATGTAACATTAAATAAAATATACTTATTCGGTTTAAACATAAAATGGAAAAAATATAAATTCAAGAGTGGACGTGGTTGAAACATGATAAAAATGACTATAATTATTTTAATAAGATATATAAATGATCATATCTATTCCCTAATCAATTATTTCATAATTTTATATCTATTTTACTTATTTAATATGTTCTCCCTTAATAAAAAATTCAGATACATATAAAAATAATATTTTCACCACATATAAAATGGGCCTATCATGAACACATAACGAAACACATAAAATTATTATTTCCACCCGATACGAAAACATTTTTACTTACCATAGAATATAATTGCAATCTCTTGAAATTTTGTTCAAATGAGATTTTCCAATTCCATCCATTTCTAATAAATCTTTAAAGAAAATATAAATGTAACGAACATGGGTTATTTTTCATACATTAATTATTTCAATTATTTTTTTTATAAAATTACATTTTTGATTAATTTTATTAATTAAATAAATAATATTTTTATATTGGTTTCTATTATTCTCTAGGAATAATAATTAATAATAATTTTTCTTAATCATAAAGAAATATGAAACCAGAATTCCTGTGTTTTTTGGACAACCACCTCGATTGTGTGAAGTGTTTCAATTTAATTCACCACCTTCCTAGGATGGAATAAAAGGGGAATTAAGTAAATAATAATGATATATATATATATATATACATATCTTTTTTAGGAATCTTAATCATTAAAAAATATTACCATACCTTTTTAATAGAAGACGAAATTTTCAATCATGTATATCTCAAGACTACCACCCCCATGAAATTATTGATTTTTGTAATTCATTTTATAATCACATAATATGGATGGAAATTAGGATGATATTAAAGGATATAAATTATTTTTATGATATCATTATTTTTTTATTGATAATTGTATTACTTATTAACCACATGTTCACAAAATTATTATCATTAATATAACCATATAAAACAAGAGTATTCAGAGATTAATATTATATTCATATTGTGTAATAATTTCATATCCATTTTATCTTCTTCAACAAACATAATATTTTGATATCCTAAATTAATAAACACTGAATCTGATCATTATGCTTCTAGTATAATGTTATTATAACTAACCACCACATAATCATCTATTAATCTTGTAAAGTACATGTTTTCATGGATTTAAACACATAATTGAAAAATAGTTTGAATTTATATCATTTATGACTATAAGAAATAATTTTATGGTATAATATGAATAAAATATTTAAATATTTTTTTATTGTTATGTTATATGAATATTAATCAAATTAATTTAGAAACCACCATTCCATTATTAAGAATCACATAAACATTCATCTCAATTTAATCATCACAGATCATAAAAAATACAACGAAATGAAAGTATAACATTGTATAAATTCATGTAACATCTATTCTAGTACTACACATTTTATTCAAATGACGAAATTTGTAATAAGAAGGAATATAAACACTATTCTTATGAATCTTTTTAAAATAAATAAATTTTAATTACACTTGGAGTTCAAAATATATAATTTCTCTCTAATATATATATATATATATCAGTGTGTGTGTGTGTGTAATGAAAATAAATTTGGAGGATAAATGGTTATATTTAGTAACTAGTTTCTTTATTATTTATTTAATAAACTTATTTAAATTAGCTTTGGTGTTTCGTTCAAATATAGAAATAATGTTGATTGATCTAAGAGTTTAATATCAAAATCACCTCTTTGACACACGTTTGGTATTATGAACCTAATTTAATTTATGTGGTGTATATACATCATGTTTGAGATATCATCTCATAAATTATATTTTAATTGTTTTTTTATGTTAAATTACTACACCTCTTTACGAAGTGGTATTGATTAATGTGATATTGAATCCATAAGGGTTTTCTTGGTATCAGTTATCTTTCTTTGAAACATGATACAACTTATGCACCTTGTTTTGTTTTCATTATGTTCTATTGATTTACTAACACATGAATTATCTATAAATTAATTCCTTATAATTAATTGGGTAAAATAATATAAATCATTATTTATTCTTGTAATTTATATTCACTCATGTGTTTCCTCAGTGATAAATTTTTTTGGAAACTCAATATTCATTCATTGATTTTTTATCGTTCAGTTGAACATATTTCATATCATCCAGGTAAAAGCATACCATCTAATTTTTGTATGTTTTATTCTACAATTTTTTATATTTTCACCACTTAATCCCATTTTCAACTACTTCATACTTCATGATGTATAGTTCATGTAGTGATATTGATTACTCAAATATCCTCAAATTTAGTATTAATGAATCATCATGAATTTGTATTATCTATGGAAGGGTTATTCCAAAAATATATATTTTATTATATGGTTTTTTATAATCATATTATATTAGATGAAATTTTTATAAAAATTATTTTCTTTTCCATTATACAATTTCATTTTATATATTTTTGTCTTAAACATAATAAAATGGTTTTTAATTTAGTATTAATTTTTTTTCTTAGTCACCTAATTTTCCCATGATAAATATTAAGTATTTTCAAATCTTGATTATTTCGTATAATTTTTAAAAATATTGGTATTAAGATGAATTTATGTCACTTTTTCAAACATTATATTGAATGAGTCGTGTCAATTTTTATTTAACATAAATGATAAAAATGTACTCTAAAACCCCATTTATGTTTTTCCATCTGTTTTACTTATCTTTTACATAATGATTTAACATAATGGGGATTATTTTATTTATATATATGTAACACCCTATACTTTTATGTTATATAAATCATCAAAGGAATCTTTTTCTACACACAACACTTGCTTGGCTTTCTTTACACGAAATCGCGACCTTCTTCTATAGCTTACGTCGTACGCAATACCGAGTTTCACTAAACAATGATATGCTAATAAAATATTATTAAAACTATCCCTTATGAATAGTAATAACCACTTTTTGAAATTTTATAAATTTTATTTTTCAAAATGGACTTCATTTTTGGATTCGGAATATCGAAATTATCCTAGGGTGAAATTTTGGTATTGTTCTGAAAACTTTCAATTTTTGATGAATAGTGCAACCACTAAGTGGTAGTTAAAAAACTGAATTTTTCATAAAACTGAATTTTACAGCTTCTGTGAGTGGAATTTCGAAAATCCGAGAGACACGGTTGATGTCAGTAAGTAAAATGTTGTTCAATGAGATGAAAATAATTTTTTGGTGAATAGTAACTTTTTACTTTTTTTAACACGGTTAAAAGTAAATAGGGTAATTAAGGGTAAAAATGATATTATTGTTACCCTAACACAAGTCCTAATTCTATTGTACAAGTTTAATTCGAACAAAAACAAACTTAGGAATAAAATATGACCATTTAGGCCCACTTGGATTAGATTAGGACATTTATTATTAATTTATTTAAAAATGGTTAAAATAGTTAAAATCAAAGATTAATAACTAAATCATTTTTAATATGGGTTATACATAAGATACATTCGACTATAAATATTCATTAGAAAGATAAAAAAGATTTCCTACATAATGGTATTTTATTTGTAATTTTTAGACATTAAATAATTTAATTTATTTATGACTCAACGATGATGCAGTAATTATCTTATTAATGAAATATTGACATAATTGATGTTATAAATACAGAAATAAATATACTTTGAGACTTTTTATGAATTCCAAAAAATTTCTAGGTTAATATGATATGTTAGTATTGAGTTAATTAACGTTTTTCAAACTTGTCATTCTGTTATGATTTTCACAAAAATCAATTACTAAATAGTGTCAAAATTGAAATAAAATAGTTTTTAAAACAAATATTATATTATTAATTGTTATTTTATTCCTAAAAATCTAAGGTTCGGCCAAATTACTTAGATAATGTTATATATTTTAATAATAAACAATTTGGGGTTCGTTTGGCTTCTTATAGTAAGTTTATTAACCTTATAGTATAAGAACACAAGAAGACATGGTAAAAGTAAAATTATTTAACTTAATGTTAAAACTAAATGATAAGGTTAAAATAGGATTCTAAACTTGTCTAAATTCTATTGGATGATATAATTTCGACCCATCCCCGCCTTAGCTTCGAAATAAATCAATTTGGAGCTATTCAAAACCGAATTTTGCTTTATAATAAAATAATATTTTTAGTTATTCCAAAGGTGCCCCTCTCCACCCTTATAAAAGGGAACCTCCTCCCTCTCTTCCTCACACCACTTTGAGCCTTCAATCTCGGCCAACCCCTGCCACGTTCTCCTCCCCACTTCCCTAGAGACCTCCTAGAGGTCCTGTTCTTTTTCAAAGACCAATATTAGTGCCCTAAAAGGAGGTCTCAAAGAAGCACTTCAAAGAAGAGGTAATATCCGTTACCGATTCTTTCATCTTTATTTATTCTTCCACTTCTTCTTCATTAGTTGTTTCATTATAAAGTAATAACATCAGTATCACTCATATACTGATATGTTATTATAAGTATGAAACAACCCTATTTTTACCATCTATCCATCCTACGGAAAAAGAAATCACCGCGCGTGCGTACATACGGAATACCGTCTCCACGCCGCGGTGTAATATATTTTCCACCACCAACTTACTTGGATGGGTATAATGGTGTCAATAATTACTATATATGACTATTATAAAGTGATACTGATTCTGAAATATTATACATACACTCTAATACAATTCCACGATCATAGGAACGATATGATCACTCGTGCGTACGTACGGAATACCGTCTCCACGATGTGATGCGACTCGTTCTACATGATCTTCATTTCATAATGATTATATAAATGAATTAAATGAATTAATATGATATATATTACATTAATACCATTCTGGAAATGTGGTATCTATAACCTAAAGAGAAGAATAAGAATTTATTCGACAAGATACGCATAAGAACAAAAAGTAATAAACACCCGAATAACAAGTAGTAATGAAATATTACTAATAAGAAGCTAAGAATATGGCCATATATTATATCATAAAAATAATCATGATTTTGGAATAAGTCAATAACATTATTTAAATCATTATACAGGAGGTTCGGACACATACAAATCATATCAAACCTAAGGTAAGGGAAATACCACAATCTTATTTTTATCCGAGATTGTTTATACTTTGGTATTTACTGGGGTGTATTTTATCATCCAAATCCATGTTTCCTCAATATGTAATATTATTTCCATCCACCTACAATTGTTTAAATCCAATTTTACCCTTCGGTGAGTTTTTAGTAAAGGATATGAATGGAATATTTTGTCAATTTTCGTACGAGGTATTTTTGACTTTTTCGAAAAAAGTACAAAGAATATTTTTTTAACTTATATGGCAGGAATGTATTTTTAAAACAATATTTCCAAGAATCGTCCTTTACAAGTTTTCAAGTTTATTTTTAATAAACTTATTTTAGATTACAATTGTATGACAGGTAAAGAAATGAAAAATGTTTTTGAATCAGAAAGGATATTTTCCTCAAGAATGGAGTTCAAGTGTTTTATCCAAATTATTTTCCATCTAAGATAATAAAGGGTTCTATTTCTATCCCTATTATTACATTGATTTGATTATTTTGTGATGGAATTATATTTATGAATTCATTTATCTTCTATGAATTGTTTTATTATGTCACGATGATTAAGATTCCCATTTTTATTACATGGGTTATGCTATGATGTATGGTTTATGATTTTGTGGCACACATAAGAATGGTATCATTATGAGATGGTTGGGACCTATATCTCCCTCCAATGAATTGGGTAAAGATTTTCTATATCATGAGATATACATGGGTGGAACGATATGTTATACCGGTTCAGTGAAACAAGACTGAAACGAGGAGTAAACTCGGTTCAGAAATGGACTTTGCCCACTAAGATAGTCTTGGAAATGAGTCTTGACTAACAAGAAATGATTCTATATGATTATGTGTGTTTCCACAAAGTTTCATGTTTTATTTTATGATTATTGGGATTACATTTCACTACTAAGACTTATCCCATGTTATGAAATTATGATCTCTTTTTCAGGTTAAGATTTCAAAATGTTATGTGCTTATGTATATGATGTGATTGATATTTCTGTTGTTTACCCTTACTGAGCATTTGAGCTCACCGTTTTGTATTTTTTGTTTCCCCAGGTCAGGAATAAGGTTATTAATTAGAATATGCCAAAAAGGGACTCTAGATATGATGAAATAAATGGGAGGCAAAGTAGATGCTTTATGAACCATTTGTTTATGTTTCCCAGTTTCTAAAGACACTACAACTATATAGTCCTTTCTTGGTTTTGTTATATGTTGTAATAAGTGTGCTTCAATTCTGAAGTAATAACAATGTATGAGTATGGGTCGTTATAGTTTGTATCAGAGGAAAGTTATAGCCAACCTTTGGAAACTAGGATGTGAAAGCCTTAGTAAGAACCCTAAGGATAATTCTAAGCATAGACCACAATCTTAGTGTTTTAGAAATGGCCATGAATAACCTAGGATAAGATCTTAAGTGTGAAATTTTACTATTGATTATGTGGTTTTCCTATTATAATTAGTGTTGCTCACACTATTCTTCTTGGTTTTAGTCAATGGCTGGAACCCGAAGGAACCGTGTTAATGCGGAATGCGACGGGCAATGCAATGATTATCCCCCTGAGCAACCAAACGTTATGGGAGCTGGAATGCACAATCTTGTAGCCATGCTCACACAACATTCTCAAGCTATGAATCATGCAGGACTTACAAATGAGCAAAGTAAGGAGCAACATTCTGTTGAATCCTTCATGAGATAGTGTCCACCATCATTCAGCGGGTCTACTGATCCATTATTTGCTGAACAATGGATTAGTACTACTGAAAAGATATTTTCAGTTCTTCAATGTTCTGAGCATGATATTGTCATCTTAGCAGTGTATCATTTGGAAGGTGATGCTGATCAATGGTGGAATCTTATTAAGAATACGAGGCAATGGGATGAAATTGAGTCCATGGAATGGGACGAGTTCAAGAACTTATTTTTCAGTAAGTACTTCCCTCGTATTCTCCGAACAAAGATGGAGAAAGAGTTTCTTGAACTGAAGAAAAAGGATGATGAATCTGTTGGTACCTATGAAGCAAATTTTACAAGACATGCAAGGTACGCTTCTGGTATTATTATCCAACCTGAGAGTAAGATCGATCGATTCTTTAGTGGAATAAAACCAATTCATCGAAGGGCTTTAGCCATAAGGGACTTCAATAGATACGAGGAAATCGTTCGATGTGCTCTCAAAGTTGAGATGGAGATTGGAGTAACCCATCAGTCATATGGGTTTGATAAGAAGAGGAAAATGGAATTCAAAGGAAAATCTAAAGAGCACACTGAAAACAAATGACCTTTCCATTATGCTCAATGTGTGGAAAGAAACATGGAGGGAGTTGTCTTAAAGGGACAAGTAAATGTTTCAAATGTGGAAAAGAAGTTCATCGGGCATTTGAATGCCGCGATGATGGGAAGAAGATGTCTAATGATGCAAACAAAGGAAGTGATACACAGAATGAACCTACTACACTTCAATGTTTCAAGTTCAAGGAGATGGGACATTATGCCAATAAATGCCCTAATCCAAGGGTTGAGGATGATGGTCGACGTCAACAAACTCTTTAGGCTAAAGACAAAGGAATGTCACATGCAATTTCTATTAGCTATGTGGAGTATGATAACGATGTGGTGAAAGGTACACTGACCATCCACTCAAAAGTAGCAAATGTCTTATTTGATTATGGATCCACCCACTCTTTTATTTCTGAAACATTTGCTAAGGGTATCATCGTATTACCTCAAAATTTAGATGGTGAGTTAGCTGTGACAACACCTAATGGCACAACAGTCGCATCAAAAGTTTATAATTCTTCCCCAATTAAAGTTTGTGGGAAAGTGCTTCCTGCAAATCTTGTGATCCTTCCTATAGTGTAATTTGATGTGATTCATGGAATGGATTGGCCTTCTCTACATGGATCTCATATCAATTTCCAATTAAGGGAAGTCACATTTCATATTCCAGATCAATCTATGATCATCTATCGATGCAAGGATGAACATAACCTTCCAGTGGAAATTCCTTCCATCTTATGGGTCTTGATTCCACTAAATGAAGGTTATTTTTCTCAAATGGTTGGTGAGAAACTCACAATGAATAATATGCCCATTATACGGGAGTTTGAGGATGTATTTCCGTAGGAATTACTGGGTCTTCCACCGAATCGTGAAGTTGAGTTTTCAATAGAACTCGTACCGGGTGCTTTTCCTATTTCAAAGACACCTTATAGAATGGCCCCAATTGAGTTGCAGGAATTTGAGAAGCAACTCCAAGAGAATCTTGATAAGGGGTTCATACGCCCTAGTGCGTCACCTTGGGGAGCACCTGTTCTGTTTGTTAAGAAGAAAGATGGATCAATGAGACTCTGCATTGATTATCGACAACTTAACAAGATCACTATCAAGAACAAATATCCTCTCCCACGCATTGATGACTTATTTGACCAACTACGAGGAGCTCAATACTTTTCGAAGATTGATCTTTGTTCAGGGTATCATCAATTAAGGGTCAAAAGGGAGGATATACCAATGACGGCTTTCCATACAAGGTATGGACACTATGAATTTACAGTGATGCCATTTGGTCTTACTAATGCCCCTGCTATCTTCATGGATCTAATGAATAGAGTCTTTAGAGACTATCTTGATCAGTTTTTGGTAGTCTTTATAGATGATATTCTTGTCTATTCCAAGAGAAAGGAAGAACGTGAAGATCACTTGAGAATTATATTGAAGACCCTGAGAAAGGAGAAGCTTTATGCCAAATTTACCAAGTGTGAATTTAGGCTTCAAAAAGTTACATCTTTGGGTCACATAATCTCAAAAGAGGGGATATCTGTGGATCCAGCAAAAACAGATGTTATCGAAAGATGGTCGAGACCAACAACAGTAACCGAGATCCGAAGTTTTCTTGGTTTGGCTGGATATTATCGATGTTTTGTGAAAGATTTTTCACGATTATCTAATCCACTCACCACGTTGACTCGGAAAGGAGTTATGTTTGTTTGGACGGAGGAATGTGAAGAGAATTTCAAGGAGTTGAAAAGAAGGTTATCCAGTGCACCTGTGCTCACACTGCCTTGTAATGGTGAAAGGTTTGTGATCTATAGTGATGCATCAAAGAAGGAATTGGGGTGTGTTCTTATGCAAAATGATATGGTTATAGCTTATGCCTCACGACAGTTGAAAATACATGAGAAAAATTACCCAACTCATGATTTGGATTTAGCTGCGGTAATATTTGCTTTAAAGATTTGGAGGCATTACCTTATGGAGAAAGGTGTGACATATATACTAATCATAAAAGTTTAAAGTATATTTTCACACAAATGGAGCTGAATATGCACCAAAAAAGATGGTTGGATCTTATTAAGGTTTACGACTGCTCAATCCATTACCACCCTGGGAAAGAAAACAAGGTGGCAGATGCATTAAGTCGACAAGACCATGCTAGTTTATCCATGTTGAGGATCACAAAAGATCCAATATTTATGGATTTACAAAGGATGGATCTTGGAATTATAATGAAAGGGGAAAAATCTTATCTTTCTCAAATGAGTGTTCAACCATCTATACATGTGAAGATTAAAGAGGCACAAAAAGAAGATGTTGAGTTACAAAAGAAGGTGAGAAATGTTCCTGAATACAACCTTTATTGTGATGGGATAATAAAGTTCAGGAATCGGGTTTGTGTTCCTCCCATACCCGAATTAAAGAAGGAGCTGCTGGATGAGGCTCATAGTTCTTCATCCACTATTCATCCTGGTAGCATGAAGATGTATAGGGACCTAAAAAAGTACTTCTGGTGGGATGGCATGAAAAGAGATGTTGCTGAATATGTCTCTCGATGCTTGGATTGTCAACAAGTTAAAGTTGAGAGACATAAGTCTAAGGGGATGTTACAACCATTACCCATACCCGAATGGAAATGGGAAAACATCACTATGGACTTTGTCACAGGACTTCCTAAAACATCCAAAGTCAATAATTCTATCTGGGACATAGTTGATCGTCTTACAAAGTTTGCACACTTCATTGCTATTAGAGAGGATTTCTCTCTGGATCAGCTTTCCAGGATATATGTAAAAGAAGTTGTAAGATTGCATGGAGTACCACTTTCTATTATATCTGATCGGGATCCAAGGTTTACCTCGAAGTTCTGGTGAAGTCTTTAGCATACTATGGATACCGAGTTGAGTTTCAGCACTGCTTATCATCCTCAGACAGACGGTCAGTCTAAGAGAACAATTCAAACTCTAGAAGATATGTTGAGAGCGTGCTCTATGGATTTCAAAGGTGGTTGGGTTCAACACCTACCTTTGGTGGAATTATCTTATAATAATAGCTTTCACTCCAGTATTCAGATGGCTCTTTATGAAGCTCTCTATGGAAAGAAATGCAGGACTCCAACTTGCTGGGATGAAGTTGGGGAAAGAAAGATATTAGGACCCGATCTCGTTGATGAAATGGCAGAAAAGGTCAGATCTATTCAACAACACATAAGATCATCTCAGAGTCGATAGAAAAGCTATGCCGACAACCTAAGAAAAGACATAGAGTTTGAAGTGGGTGATAAAGTGTTCTTACGAATATCTCCCTGGAAGAGGGTTATGAGGTTTGGAAAGAAGGGGAAGTTGAGCCCTAGATATATCGGTCCTTTCGAAATACTGGATCGTGTTGGGAAGGTAGCTTACCGATTGGCACTTCCACCGAATCTCTCCCAAGTTCACGATGTGTTCCATGTATCTCTCCTGAGAAAGTACATACCTGATCCTTCACATGTACTTAGCTCAGAAGTTGTACCGCTGGAGCAGGATCTTTCTTATGAAGAACAGCCGATAGAGATTCTGGATCATAGCGAAAAAGTCCTATGAAACAAGACCACTCGATTGGTGAAAGTTTTATGGAGGAACCACCAATTAGAAGAAGCTACATGGGAGCTTGAGGATATGATGAGGGAGAGGTATCCTCATCTGTTTGTTACAAAGTGACGAATTTCGAGGGCGAAATTCATTTTAAGGGGGGTAGAATGTAACACCCGAGAATTTTATGTTATATAAATCATCAAACGAATCTTTTTCTACACACAACAATTGCTTGGCTTTCTTTACACTAAATCACGACCTTCCTCGATAGCTTGCGTCGTAAGCAATACCGAGTTTCACTAAATAGTGATATGCTAATAAAATATTATAAAAACTTGCCATTACGAATAGTAATAACCACTTTTTTAAATTTTATAAATTTTATTTTTCAAAATGGACTTGATGTTTGGATTCGGAATATCGAAATTATCATAGGGTGAAATTTTGGTATTTTTCTGAAAACTTTCAATTTTTGATGAATAGTGAAACAACTATGTGGTAGTTAAAAAACTGAATTTTTCATTAAACTTAATTTTACCGCTTCTGTGAGTGGAATTTCGAAAATCCGAGAGACACGGTTGATTTCAGTAAGTAAAATGTGTTTCAATGAGACGAAAATAATTTTTTTGTGAATAGTACTTTTTACTTTTTTTTACCACGGTTAAAAGTAAATAGGGTAATTAAGGGTACAAATGATATTATTGTCACCCTAACACATGTAATAATTCTATTGGACAAGTGTAATTCGACCAAAAACTAACTTAGGAATAAAATATGACCATTTAATCCCACTTGGATAAGATTAGGACATTCATTATTAATTTATTTTAAGAAGGGTTAAAATAGTTAAAATCAAAGTTTAATAAATAAATCATTTTTAATATAGGGGTTATACATAAGATAAATTTGACTATAAATATTCATTAGAAATATAAAAATATTTCCTACATAATTATATTTTATTTGTAATTTTTAGACATTAAATAATTTAATTTATTTATGACACAACGATGATGCAGTAATTATTTTATTAATGAAATGTTGACATAATTGATGTCATAAATACCCAAATAAATATAATTTGAAACTTTTTATGAATTCCACAAATTTTTTAGGTTAATATGACATGTTATTATTGAGTTAATTAATATTTTTCGAACTTATCATTCTGTTATGATTTTCACAAAAAATAAATTACTAAATAGTGTCAAAATGGACATAAAATAGTTTTTAAAACAAGTATTATATTATTAATTTTTATTTTATTCCTAAAAATCTAATGTTCTACCAAATGACATAGATAAGGTTATATATATTAATAATAAACAACTTGGGGTTCGTTTGGCTTCTTATAGTATGTTTATTAACCTTATAGTATAATAACACAAGAAGACACGGTAAAAGTAAAATTATTTAACTTAATGTTAAAACTAAATGATAAGGTTAAAATAGGAACCTAAACTTGTCTAAATTTTATTAGATGAGAGGATTTCAACCCATCCCCACCTTAGCTTCGAGATAAATCAATTTGGAGCTATTCAAAACCGAATTTGGATTTATAATAAAATAATATTTTTTGTTATTCCAAAGGTGCCCCTCTCCTCCCTTATAAAAGGGCACCTCCTCCCTCTCTTCCTCACACCACATTGAGCATTCATGCTCGGCCAAACCCTGCCAATTTCTCCTCTCTACTTCTTTAGAGACATCCTAGAGGTCCTGTCCTTCTTCAAAGACCAATTTTAGTGCCCTAAAAGGAGGTCTCAAAGAATCACTTCAAAGAAGAGGTAATGTCTGTTACCGATTCTTTCATCTTTATTTCTTCTTCCACTTCTTCTTCTTTATTTTATTCATTATGAAGTAATAACATAAGTATCAATCATATACTGATATGTTATTATAAGTACGAAACAACCCTATTTCACCATCTATCCATCCTACGGAAAAAGAAATCACTACGCGTGCGTACATACGGAATACTGTCTCCACGTCGTGGTTTAATCTATTTTCCACCACCACCTTACTTGGATGGGTATAATTGTGTAAATAATGACTATATATGACTATTATAAAGTGATACTGATTCTGAAATAGTATACATACACTCTAATAAAATTCCACGATCATAGGAACGATATCATCACTCGTGCGTACGTACGGAATACCGTCTCCACGATGTGATGCGACTCGTTCTACATGATCTTCATTTCATAATGATTATATAAATTAATTAAATGAATTAATATTATATATATTACAATAATACCATTCTGGAAATGGGGTATCTATAACCTAAAGAGAAGAATAAGAATTTATTCGACAAGACACGCATAAGAACAAAAAGTAATAAACACCCGAATAACAAGTAGTAATGAAATATTACTAATAAGAAGCTACGAATATGACCATATATGATATCATAAAAATAAGTATGATTCTAGAATAAGTCAATAACATTATTTAAATCATTATACAGGAGGTTCGGACACGTACAAAGCATATCGGACCTATGGTAAGGGAAATATCACAATCTCATTTATATCCGAGATTGTTTATACTTCGGTATTTACTGGGGTGTATTTTATCATCGAAATCCATGTTTCCTAAATATGTAATATTATTTCCATCCACCTACAATTTTTTAAATCGAATTTTACACTTCGTTGAGTTTTGAGTAATGGATATGAAAGGAATCTTTTGTCGTTTTTCGTACGAGGTACTTTTTCACTTTTTCAACAAAAGTACGAATAATATTTTTTTAACTTATACGGCATGAATGTAATTTTAAAACAATATTTCCAAGAATATTTCTTTACAAGTTTTCAAGTTTATTTTTAATCAACTTATTTTAGTTTAAAATTGTATGACATGTAATTAAAGTAAAAATGTTTTTGAAGCAGAAAGGATATTTTCCTCAAGAATGGAGTTCATGTGTTTTATCAAAATTATTTTCCATCTAAGATAATAATGGGTTCTATTTATATCCCTATTATTACATTGATTTGATTATGTTGTGATGGAATTGTATTTATGAATTCCTTTATATTATATGAATTGTTTTATGATGTCACGATGATTAAGATTTCCATTTTTATTACATGGGTTATGCTATGATGTATGGTTTATGATTTTGTGGCACACATAAGAATGGTATCATTATGAGATGGGTGGGACCTATATCTCCCTCCAATGCATTGGGTAAAGATTTTATATCTCGTGAGATAGCCATGGCTGGAAAGGTAGGTTATACCGGTTCAGTGAAACAGGACTGAAATGAGGAGTGAACTCGATTCAGAAATGGACTTTGTCTACTAAGATAGTCTTGGCAATGAGTCTTGACTAAAAAGAAATGATTATCTATGATTATGTGTGTATGCCAAAAAGTTTCATGTTTTATGTTATGATTATTGGGATTAAATTTCACTACTAAGACTTATCCCATGTTATGAAATTATGATCTCTTTTGGAGGTTAAGATTTACAAAAGTTATGTGCTTATGTATATGATGTGATTGATATTTCTGTTTTTTACCCTTACTGAGAATTTGATATCACCCTTTTGTATGTTTTGTTTCCCCAGGTCAGGAATAAGGTTATTAAGTAGAATATTCCAAAAAGGTACTCTAGATACGATGAAATAAATGGGAGGCGAAGTAGATGCTTTATAAACCAGTTGTTTATGTTTCCCAATTTCTAAAGACATTATACCTATATGGTCCTTTCTTGGTTTGGTTATATGTTGTAATAAGTGTGCTTCAATTCTAAAGTAATAACAATGTATGTAAAGTATGTGTCATTATAATATATATATATAATATCAATTGATGAATTTAACACTCATTATCAAAAAATTATATTATTTTGATATCATTCATAGAATTATTTTTCAATGTTGATTTACAATTATTTCAACACCCATCTTTATTTCAGTATTCCACTAGGATTTATCTCTGTTCAATTTAATAAAATTATTACACTAGATGTTATATGATCATGTGATTATAGTATAAAATTATTTCTATTCCCATTTCTATATACATTTTGAACATAAAATATTAGATAACTCCAATTCGATGATGATCACCAAAATGTTTTTTTATTCTATTAACCTGGGTAAATATATTATCATTATCTATATATGTATTCAAATATGGATGATTATTGGTATGTTGAATTTTTATTATATAACCATAAACCATATTCCTCCAAATGTGTTCTGATAATAATATCCCTTTTTTGAAATGGGTTAATTTATTGGTGTTCTATATATTTTTATTCCAATATAAATGATTTTTAGTACGTAAACTACATATTTTTTGAGAAGCACATTATTTATCTAGTTGATGGATGGTCATGTCATCTCTTTTATTGACATGATGAAAATTATTTAAAATCATTATTATTATTGACTGATAACATATGATATTTTTATATAGATATTCAATATCTATCACTATACTAATAGCCTTATTGTTAGTCAAATTTGGTTCTATAGGCAGTGGTAATAAATGATTTTTGACTCTTATAGTGAAATAATTAGAAATAATTAGGTGATGGTTGGGGCTCAGAATCATATAGACCCTTGATTCCTCGATATGAATCATTAGACACAATAAGTTGGGTTTCAGTGTATTCCTCTTACAATAATAGGATATTTTATTTCCAAAATGAATTGACATATTGTTTCTGAAGTTTGGAATTATGAAATCCACTTATATGATATCATTATTACTAATATCAATGTTTTCATTTATTATCATTGGTGTATAATGATCTATTTTTTGATGTTGATCATGGCGTCATATTGTATGATTATTCCATAGAAAATATTTTTATTATGTTTACTCCACAATTAACATTATAATATATTTTCTCTTCCTAATCTTTTGAAAACAACACTTATTATATTTCAATTTTCTCTTGTTATAATGAAAATTAATACACTTGGCATGCCTAAATGGATAACATGCATGGGAGAATTTATAAAGGATAATAATGTATCATCATCCATTGTATAATTTCATATATAGTTTGAAAATAATGTCCACAAGTTGAGAAATATATTAGATTAATTATCATATTATGTATCTTATTATTGAATTCTCGAAAAAATAAAATACCTTTGATATTATATAGATAAAATATTTTGTACTATTATTGTTGTTACAAAATAACACCTAAAATTTAGGATTTGATGATCATAAATACCCATCATATTTTAATGATAATTATTTTTTATGGTAGTTCATTATTTCAACTAATTATTTAAACCATTAAAGTTGTATTCTATTAATATTTATATCTAAAAAAATTCATATCTATGGAAATTTTTTTATTGGGGAATTAAATTATATGGAAAAACAGATAAGTCTAGAAATATACTTTATCAATTGTATATATAAATGAAATGACTATGTGAAATGCATATGTAGAGAAATCAACAATGTGAAATCCGCATATATCAGCATTCATTTTTTTATCAAATTTCTTCATGATTCTATTACATGGAGTAATTTTAATCAAAATTTTAATACATGGTGAATATTCTTATGTAGTCTGAAATTGATATGAAATTAATTTATCAAAAATATATTTATTTACATGAGAAATAATCCTGCATAAATAAATTTATCTATATGAATAATGCATAATCAATTTATCTATATGGAGAAATTATATCTATAAAAAAAGTTACATGGATGATCACCATATGGTCCAAAATATTATAAAATGTTACAAGTACTAAAGAAAAAAAAAATTACAGGTATAATTTTTGACACTATGTTCCATCACAGAGTCCAAAGATTGATTAAGGGGAATACCACAAGCAAAGAGGAGGGAAGATTTATAAAAAAATTGTTATGGAATTAAGTCGCGCAAGTATACCTGCATGCCATCCTTGGGCATGCACGTCACTTGCACACTAGATATGAGGCACACAAGTCACTCACATCCCCTATGTGAAATTTCTACCAAACCTCATGTGGCCTATAAATACCCCCTATGGGCCCCCCATTTCACAGACGAAAAATCCAAAACACAGATTTAGGATCTGGTCGCCCATGTCTCTGTCTGAAGACTTATAAACACTTCTAAGGTAATTATTTACATAGAATGGAAGCTCTATAGAGGAACAATAATAACTACATATTAGAACTGATAAACACATGTTCACATAAGTGTCCATACCTTAAGGGAAATGAAGACACTTTCGCGCTTCCTCGTCCTCTCATGGAAACTTGTGCACTGACCTTCTTGGAACAGCTAGGGATAATACTAAGGGCATGAGCCAAGTTCCACCCAAGTATTACCCTACAGGTTCTCTGTCGCCCAAGTGAACTCTTGTCGCCCAAGTATAATTGCGCGATGAGGACATGTGTGCCCAAAAAGGACTTGCACTCCCAAACAGGACTTGCGCGCCTGCCTCTTTTTGGGTGCTCCTATTGCCTATTCACCACATTTATCCAAATACACCATTCCTCATCAAGATATAGCCTTCAAAACCCTCTTCAATTACACTTATGGCATGGTTTCATTGTTGTTTTCCTTATCATAAAGGAGTTCTGTGGAATATCTGCCAAAAACTTGTGATTTATATAACTTTATATCATTACGGTAAGAGGTTCCCTTTATTCAACATAATCCCTTATGTTGAGAGAATATTTGAAATTGGAATCCTTCATAAGAGTAAGCCCCAAATTAAGAATCTAAATCTCCATAATTCAAAAATTCCTTTATGGACCATGTTAATGGGAATCCTCCGTAGGAGTAAGCCCCATGTCCCCCTAATTTGGGCCTCCTTCTCAAGAGTAAGTCCCAGTTTATATGTTACCTTTAACTTTGGGCCTCCTTCTCATGAGCAAGCCCCAAATTACAATTCCTCTTAATTTGGGGCTCCTCAGGAGTAATCCCTAACCTTATTTTCTTTTGATTTGGGCTTCCTTCTCCATAATAAAACCCAATCAGATGTCCCTCTTAATTTGGGAATGCTTTTCAGGAGTAATCCCCATGTTAAAATTACAAATCTCCATAAAGCACAAATACCGTTATCGATTATGCTCCTGGGCTTTGTTCCAAAACTATGTCCTGATATTCATTTACTCGGGCCGTCAAGCATACGTAAGCCTCACATCATTTCTTATGACTGCATTTTTCATGTCAAAATAACCATATTTACTGATACCTCTTGTTTCTCACACCGAGCATGACTCACATGGGCTTAGAGTGTAAATGTAATTATGACATATCTCTTTGGTCCATTAATCATGCATAACCCTCATACTTCTTCACTCGAAATACGTGGGTTCTGATTCCTTCATTTACAACGATACGTAGGTATCCCATCTGCAGGTACGATCCAAACTCATAAATAATCCCTATCCTTCGGAATGACAATAAACATCAAGTGCCCCACATGGTGGATTTAATCCCAGTATGGCCATCATAATGACTATGAGATTTCTATATAATGAATTGAAGGATACCATTGAATAAGAATCTGTAATAAATACGGATGATTCTCTATCGATGAAGAACCTCATATACATATGAAAATTCTATAAATATCATACATATCAATAATTGATTTCCAAATATAAAGGAAAACTCATTTTTATTCTTGGTAAACAAATAAGGATTCATGAACATAACATAAATCTATAAGAGAGTCTCGGAGTAGACAATAATTCCCCCAAAAAAGGTTTGATGAGTCAAACCTCCCATCCTCTCGACCAATGAAAATTTATAAGCCTCATCAGTCCACAACTATTGAGCACATACCTTTGGAAAGTAGGTCCAACTGGATATAAAATAATTGGATGTTTCTAGTTCTATAAATAAACCCATTAGAAACTGATTGGAATGTTTGAACCTTAAACAAACAAGTTAATCCCCATTTCTAGAAGAACAAAAAGGTGAACTCGACGTGAATCCTTAACCATGTTAAAATGATGTTTTACATATTTGTTAGGCCCCTATTAAACTCAATATAAGGGCCAATAAAGCAGTCAATAACATAATCACCCATCCAAAAGATGTAGTCTGGCTAGAATTATCTAGATTATGTCTTTTATATCAAATAGAAACTCTTTTCCATGCTCTATCAGCTACAATGAATGGATTCATTAATGTTCTCAGATATGGATGTTGTGGCCGCTACTCCTACTGGATCCTCGTCCGCTATGAGGATGATATCACCTACTCAGCGTCTTCAACGCTGCGTATCAAATGCATTGGTGGATGAATACCTTCAACATGGTACCATCTCGACTCTGGATGCCGCTTGAAAATCCCTACAGGTTAATAACTCACCCTGGTTGTCTGGACAATGACGACTAATGATCAAGAAACAGGAAGTGCTAACCACCATCTCCAACAATTTGGGGTCGTTATCCTTGTAACGCGACAACCAGTCCCTCCCATATTATAGGGAGGTAAATGAAGAGGTCACCCAAGGACTCAATTAAATAAGAAATGAATCCTTCCTTAGGTCTTCCATAAACAATCGCCGCTAGACTAGTGTGGTAGTTCACCATCAACCTGATGAGTTTATCACCTCTAGGGGTTCGGCTCAGGTTCCCCAGACCCGAGCACACAAGACGAACCGCGAGAGGCAAAATTTATTCAACATGGATAGGTTATTACCTATTCCACCTCTGAAGAAGTCCATAAACCTAACTTGATGGAAGGCAACAAGCGGGCACACACACCCACCCATTCTAATCCCACTGTCCAGTAGACCCGTATGGCAGTGACCCACCAATCCCATTAGGCAATTATGGTGGAGTACTATAGGTAGGAACATAAACCTATTTATAATTCATCAGCCAGTCATCAGGCTCATCTAACTGCATGAAAATGATCTCACCAACCAAATATGGTGACCACCGATAAATAGAAACATACACCTGCTTACAATCACCAATTATGTTAGCAGTATCATCTTTCAGTATTGAAGGAAATAAATCAACCATACTTGATGGGTAATATCCAGCAGGCACATACACCTATCAATGTTCATCAATTCTGCCAACAGTCTCAGTTGGTATCTCTTGGAGAAGTCAGTCTGAAATCTCTGATGAAAAATTTGGAGCAGACTCAAATTTTTTCCCCTATGCATAAGAACTGTCAAAATTCATTGACAAGAAAAAGAGGACAATATCAGTCACATACACCTACTCCAGACATGGAATGGGTGTATATTCCCATTATGGCAGCTGAAGTTACCAAGCACATCCTGACAATGGTGAAAGGGAAGAAGAAAATCCATGCCCATATTTTGGATACCTGTCAGAATGTTATAACAACATAAGCAACATCATAGGGAAGGAATCATAAATATATCCCTATAAGTGGAGTGACTCATCAACATGTCACCATGGAAGAGATACACACCGTTGTCCCTGTACAAGAGGGTTGTGAGGCATACTCCCCCATATCATACGGACAATCAAGTCAGTCACATACACCCGATGTGAATGGAGATAACCAGGATAACCTGACTAGTTCTTCTGAGCAGGAACATACACCTACCCATAATAACCACTTCCATAAACAAGTGGTTTCCAATGTGAGTAAGAAGGAATTTAAGAAAAAGACTCGTGTATCACAGTTGAGAAATCAAGATCCAATCTATACTAAGGTCTTCCACTATTCTAGAGTTCTTAAATCCCTCATACAATTATCTAATATAGCTCAAAATTCTACTATTTCATTTCCGAATTCTGGAGGTAGTAATAACAATTCTGTAGGTATTTATCAGACATTTCCTCATGAAGTCTTGCTTCATGACAGTGTGGTCAATTGCGAAGTATCATATTTAGATGATATCCACAATAACCCTCTGCATGGACAGAAGACCAAGGAGCAAGAGTTTTCATCTTTTGCTATAATCCACCACGGTGGTCCTCCCCATGATGATGGATTTGGGGGTGAAAGTCCACTCCGTAGTAGAATTTCACATTTCCTGGAAAATTCTTCAAAGGACAAAGCAGTAACGAAAAATCCCTCTTAAATTGAGGCACTTGGAAATGTGAAGCTAGACATGTCTGATGCTTTACCGCTAGTATGTAAAATACTTTCTCAATTAGAAGATATCATGGGGTTTATGTTATTCTCCAAACCACCCCTGGGTCATTCATATTCTAATTTGATGAATGAATTCTCAACCAATATTGTTGAATCTGATGAAAGAACAATGAAACACCAGCTTTGGTCGAATCAGGTAGAATAATCTTCATCGATTGATAAGGATGAAGTGATAAATATGGGGAAACAACTAGAAAAAGGTGAATTACCGGTCATGTTTTGGCCTTTGGTTGACTCTCAGTATGATATTCTATAAATTTTGACTGAAGATTGAATTCATGATATACATCTCAACACGTGGAAAACTCTTTGTCAATTAAAAGATAAAATATTATCTTATGAAGAATATTAAAATTGTGTTAAGATAATAGAATGGTTACAACGCCAAATTGACTTGGCATATCTGTCAGTTTCCCGACATCCAAAGGTTGAAAAGCAACAGAGAGCCCTTCATCATTCATGCTTTGGCGCACTAAAATGGTTACACTAGTTAATTACCAATGCCACATCGGGTATTCATATCAGGGGATGGGGTGTTCATGGAGCACTGCAACTCACTATACTCTCTAGTCAACAAAGCCCGCCAAAAGTGGTATCATTCTATGTTATTGTCCATGGCCAGCCTCGTCCAATTTTTTTTGTGTAATCAAAGGCTTTCTCATGAACATGCCTTAACTAGTTCTTCATAAAGTGATTCATACAAAGAAGAAGTTGTCGAATAACTCTTGAATCAAGAAAATGAGGATATTGAAAAGGCTTCTCATTTAAAACATGCTCATCATTAGGTGAAATAAGTGTCAGAAATCATCCAACTGTCATTTGAGCCAGGTGATTTGAGTGGATGTAGGTTGATGAATCCTGCCAATTTCCGGACTAAAGTCTACAAAATCTGGAGAGCTTTTAATAAATTCTCAGATATAGAAGCTCAAGAGCTACCTCAGCTTGCCAGACTAGGGATTCTTTTAATCCAACAATTAGGATCAACAGATAGGATTTGAGGAGTGGATTAGGAACAATAGGAATAGCCCCAGTCCACTGGACTAGGGGATTTTTCAAATCCTCAATCTCTTCCTCAGCAAAAGTCAGTTTTCTATCAGTTAGGGAAGAAGCCATAGGAGGAACACAGAGCCGAATTATCAGGAGATTCCCTCCAAATTACAGTTTATCAAGAAGTTCCCGAGGGATCAATCAAACAAAATTAAATGTCTCATAAAGGGGATGGAAGAAGGCAATATCGCAGAAACACTAAGAAAAATGCTGCAATGCATTATGCATCGATAAATGTCATCAGTGTCATTGTCACCGATCCCCCTGAACATGAGGTTCACTCAGAGGAATCGGATGGAGAAGTTAATGTTCAAGAGGTTGTACGCAATGAAACAAATGTGGAAGGTGTGCATTCCCGTAATCAAAATCTTACCCAGAATTTAGGTATTCCTTCCAATAACCAACTTCCCACTCTCTAAAAGGCATCAAAAAAAGGGAAAGGAATGAGTGAGGTTACCCCTAACTATGGATAAGTCCAATCACATTCATTAGAGGAATGGTTTTCATAGAAAGGGGAAGAAATTAAGGAGTTAAAGAGCTTAAATGTAGATCTACATCAAGGTAGTCTTCCTCCTAAGTGTGATGGTGTTAGTCAGTCAATGGAATTTGTTGCAGCTACTGGGATGGATCAAGAATATCCTCCTTTTCAAGTAAAACCTCGCACGTCTAATCCTACGGGTCGTACATGACAGCAACCAGTAGTACTACCATCAGTGATACTACCAGTCACCACACCTGTCAAAACTCTAGTTCTTTCACCTGCACATGTCCAATATATTCAAGATGTTTCTCAAAAATTAGTGACTACAATTGAGTCATTAAATGCTCCATTGGAATCTATACACAGAAAGTGTGATCCAGTTCAATCAAAGAATAAATATTACCCTAAATGGGTGGATGCAATTCATCCCCCATAAAAATTTTCAAGTACCACATTCCAAATTTTTAATGGTTCGGGAGACCCATAACAACACTTTACACATTATATTTCTCATTATGATCCCCTGATAGGTACTCCTCAACAACAAGAATATGTTAAGCTTAGGTGTTTTTTACTGTCATTACAAGGGCCTTCTTTTTTCTGGTATACCAGTTTGAAATCCCAGTCAATTACTAGGTGGAAAGTTCTCCATCAAAGGTTCCTTCTTTAATTAAGCTCAACATTGCCAAAGACGACAATTTTTTATCTTACAAATTTTAAGAAAAGGGAAATTGAAAGAGTTTCATATCTCATTCCCTTTTGGAAGGGATTAACATATTCCTTAATCTTAGCTCTCCATCATGAAGTGTTTTTTCCAATCTGTGAGGAAATTTTGCGTGATTAATTACGCACACATTTGGTCCCTGTGAAATAAAAATGTGGGTTTTGAGACCTTACCTCAATCGCTCAGCAAATTGAAGACACTCTTACAAAGAATAAGGCTAAAACTCATGTAATTCCATTAGCTCCCAGAAGGCTAATGGGGGGAGTAGAGACTTCTACAGTTACACTTAAACAAGCATCTGTACATGATTCCACTTAAAATCCTTCATCTTATCAAAGGGCTCCATCTCTTGAGCATCAAGAAAAGAGTTTGTCTCACCAAAATGATCAAAGTGATCAAAGAAGGAATCAATTTGAGGATTTAATGAAAAAAGTTTATTATTTCCTAAATGAACATGTTCTGGGTTACTTCATCTCGACTCTGGAAAAAACCCGGTTCAATTACCAAGGCTAAAAAGGCCAAAGAAGGAAGGAGATGAAGACCTCCCCAACTATTACCAATTTTATCAGATTTTGGGGCATCCCAATCAAGAGTGTTTTGTCTTAAAAAAATCTTTCAAAAGATGGTGGACTCTGGATAGGTAAAACTGAAAGGTTCTTCCGCCCAGTTAGCATGTGTTACCACTACTGATCTAGAAGAAGAAGGTGAGTGGCATGAATTGAAAAGAAAAAATGCTCAGAAATATGATGATTGGATTGTAAAGAAAATGATAAACTGAACACATGACATTTTACAAACACAATTGAATCAACAAATTTTGTCTTCTTCTATGAATTCTACACAAAACCCCCTTCATCAGAAGGAAAATATTCAAAAAAGAGTAATAATTCAAATAAATAAGAACAGTCAGAAGAATAGAAGATCGGGTTAAAGCCTAAATTTTATTTGACTTAGGTATATTTTCTACCATCTAATTCAAAAGCACGGGCACCACCCCACCAAATAGTACAGCCTAAATGGGCTAATCAGGAAGAATTTTCATCGGATGAAGAGTTGATCTTTGGTTCTGTTAACATGATTCATTTAACATACCCTTATGCTATCCACAGTTTTGATCATGATGAGCCTAAGTTCTCGGTATCAAACAGAGGAATTAGAGGAAGAGACAGAGGTCTAGGATACAGTGGAAGACATGGATATTTCAAATGCCATTAATCCAATCCTAACCATACTAGAACTGTATATGCAACAGAAACTCATGGAAAATCCCTTCAGCGGGCTCAACAAGAACAAGAACTTTCTTCCACGCATGGATGATTCAGTCCTAGTATAGTTATTTTGGAAGACCGGTTAGAGGTTAAACCTTCTTCCTCTCAAAAATAAATAGACCTAGTATGTCTAATCTGCCAAATCCAGGAGTATTTCCAACACCTACCCTGATTCAAGATGCATCTACTTCCAGAGAATCAACTACTAAGTCACCTGAGAAACCACATGTTCCATTTGGGAAACGCAGACCATTATAAAAAAGTATGATTTACAGAAACCTTTGGCCCATATACCTATCAATTTGTCAATTCTAGATGCCTTGAATCCATCAAAGGATCTTCAAGAGGCACTCATTGAGGCTTTTTCACGTCCTCAAGAATTCGAACCTGAAATTGTTGCAGCTAAAGTCAACCATATAGAGAATGATTTTGTAGAATTCCATGCAGAGATATCATTTATAGTTGAAGATCAATATGATTTTGTGCATGGACATATTAGACATTTGTATATATCTAGAAAAGTCAATGGTGTAGTCATCCTACGAGCTTTCATTGATAATGGTATAGGAGTCAACCTCATCCACATTCATACACTTCATCAATTGGGCCTCACAGAATCTGATTTATCTCCTTATACTTCCATGATGAAAGGATATGATAAAAATGAAAAAAAAACCTCTTGGAGAGGTTACACTCAGAACTCAGTTTGAGACCTTGTGTCCAATTTAGATATCATGGTTGGTCATCATGAAACAACCTTCAACATTTTTCTTAGAATACCTTGGATACATCAAAATACAGCTATACCATCATCATACCATTAATGTTTCAAATATTTTTTCAATGATCAAATTGGGACATTGTATGGTGATAAAGCCCCATTAAAAACATGTGAATCTCAATACATTGAGGTAGAATTCTATCACATGGAGGGAAAGGAGAATTCCATGACAAAGGAGATTACCAAAATTAATGCTTCATATGCTTTGGAAAAGATTCCAGTAAACCCATTCATACATGTGAGTACAGATTATGTGTTTCCTATCAATCGAATTGAAAGGATAGACCCAAATCCAAATACTATTATGGAAACTTCCATAATTTCAATTAAGGCAACCAATCCAGACAACATGGTAGAAATTAATGATTCATTAAGAAATGATGAAAGATCAAATGGAGATGTATTCAATTCATCCGTTGAAATCCAACAATTCTATACTTCATCAACTAGTCCAGAAGAATTTATAGAAATGCTAGATATGAGTGATGATTTCTATTCTCAATGTATCATCTCCTCTTTATTAAACAAGGAGAACCCTTCATCATCAATAGGGTCAGAAATGGTAGCCTTTTCTTCAAGATTCTAAAATTCTAACTTCTCTCTTGATTATGGAAATTCTTATTCATCATATACTATGAAAGTAGAAACAAAAGATGTAACTCATATTGAAGAATAAGAGGAAGATCTGAGAGATGCTCCTCCATCATTTGAAAAAGGTATCTCTACCACTGTGGATGACATTAGATAAATAAATCTGGGTACAAAAGAAGATCAATGCGCCACTTTAATTAGTGCGACCATGACTCTTGATGAGTAAGAAATGTATATTTCATTTCAAAATAAAAATCGAGATATATTTTATTGGAATTATAAAAAAATTCCATTTATTGATCCTGATGTTTCCACTCATCATTTTGGATTTCTAGAAGAACATCGAGGATTCAAGCAAATAGTAAAAAGAACACACCCAACTTATTCATCTGAAACATAAGATGAAGTTGATAAGCTTATCAAGGCTGACTTCATCGGAGAAATTCAATATCCTAATTTGATATCTAATATTCTTCTTGTGAAAAAGGAGAATGGACAAATTAGAGTTTTCATTGACTTCAGAGATCTTAATCGGCATTTTCCCAAGGATGATTTTCCAGTTCCGATCACAGAACTGTTAATTTATGCAACAGCTGGCTATGAAGCTCTTTCCTTCATGGATGTATATTCTCGGTACAATCATTTCTGAATGGCTCAAGAATATGTATAATCTACAGCCTTCAGATCCCCTCATGGTGTGTTTTTCTATCGGGTAATGCTCTTTGGCCTGAAAAATGCAAGTGTAACGTATCAACATTCCATGCACCATATCTTCAATCCCTTTTTAGGGAAATTTGTTGAATTCTATGTGGTTGATTTGGTGGTTAACTCCAGAAATTTTTTGAATCATTTGGCTGATTTGGAATCATATTCCACAAACATCGACAACAAAATTTGAGGATGAACCCCTTGAACTGTGATTTCAGGTTATCCTCAGGAAAATTTCTCAGCATTTCTGTATCCATCGTGGTATCAATGTTGATAATGAGAAGGAAAAATAAATCCTTGGTATGTCACCTCCTCATAATTTTAATGAATTAAGAGTACTTCAATAACAGATGGACTATATTTGGCTTTTCATCGCCAATCTAGCAGGAAAATGTTCACCCTTCGCCAAATTAATGAAGAAAGGAGTCACCTACCAGTGGACTGAATAATGTAAAAAAGCATTCAATATTCTTAAGAAATATCTCGTGTGTCCCCCGGTATTAATGCCACCTGTTGAAATTAGACCACTTATTCTATATGTGATAGCTTTAGAGTGATCATTAGGTTCTTTCCTTCCCCAAAAGAATGATGCATGGAATGAAAACATCCATTATTATCTCACTCGGACTACGCTTGAGACAGATACTCGATAATAATGTATTCAAAAGTGATTCCTAGCATTAGTCATTGTAGATAAGAAATTGAGACACTACATAAAACATCACGGGGTTCAATTGGTATCTCTTAATAACCTGCTCAAATTTATCCTTAGTCGTCCAATGCTTACAGGATGTCTGGCAAGGTGGGAAGTTCTTTTGTAGCAGTTTGACATCCAGTATGTGTCTCTAAAGGAAATAAAGGGCCAAGCTCCAAAGTATTTCCTTGTTGGAAACCCTTCAGTAGAAGATAAATATTTAGATACTGAACTTCTTGGTGAGTAATTATTCTCTATTCATGATAATCTTCAAACATGGGAAATGTATTTTGATAGTCTTTCCGATGTCCAACAGGAAATAACTTGGAATATCCTAAATTCAAAAAAGTTGGGTTAGGAATTGTGATTATTTCCCCATAAAAGGCAGTGCTACCATATTAATTCTTATTGTAGGGATGTGGTACAAATAATGAAGTAGAATATCAAGCTCTCATCGCAGGATTGGAGTTGTCACTTCAGTCACAGGTGAATCACTTGAAGGTTAACGGCCATTCAGACATGGTAATCAAACAAGTCAATGGGGACTATTCCATCAAAAAAGAATAGTTAATACCTTTGTATAATTACTTCAGAGAGTTAATGGAGGAGTCTCCTTCCGAACTGAAATTTTCCTATGTCTGGCGATCAAAAAATGCTCAAGATGATGCACTTGATAATGTGGCCACAACTCTGCCAGATCCAAATCGGGATGAAACAATCATCTGTATTGCCCACTGTCGTACAGTTTCACATTTTGTTCAAACCAGAACATATTAAATCAATGAAATTAGTCCCATTTATGAACCATATGTTCATACTACATCGTTGATGAATGCTATCAGGTAATACCTTCAAAATGGAACACTCCCACCTGATAGAGCTGGGAAAGAACAAGTCTGGATATGTGTGGTCAATTTTACTATTTATGATATCCCAAATAACCAAAAAATCCTCTACAAGCAATGTTTTGAGTAAATTATCTTCATATATATTCAGGGTGATGAGAATATGGCTGTCATAAAAGAAGTACATGCAAGATTCTGTGGTTCACCCCAGTCTGGACATATACTATCTAATCAAGTTCAAAGGCTTGGATACTTCTGGCCTTCAATGATACAAGATTGTGTTGATTTCACTATGAAGTGTCATTCATTCAATGTATATTCCAATTTCATTCATAATCCCTCATATTGTATTCATACAACTAAATACTCAAGGCCATTTTCCACATGGGGAATGGATGTAGTAGGACCTTACCCTTCAGAAACATCCAAGAAGGTTAAGTATATTCTTACTACTACTGACTTCTTTTCCAAATGGTAAGAGGCAATACCTCTCAAAGAAGATAGCTCTAAAAGAATTGTTAGCTTCATCAAGTCTAACATCATTACAAAATTTTGTGTCCCACATACCATTTTGACGAACAATGTCACCATCTTCTATTCATCCGAGGTAAGGAAGTTGTATCAAGATTTCAACATCAAATCCAACCATTCATCTCAGTTTCATGTAGAGGCCAATGGCCAAATAGAAGCCTTAAATAATACACTTTCAAACATAACGTAAATGATAATGGATAATGATAAAAATTCATTTCCTGATAAACTTTTTAATGCTTTATGAGATTATCGGACCACCACCCGCACTACTATGCGATCGACTCCATATTCATTGGTATATGGAATAGAAGCAGTTTTTCCCATTGAAGTTCAATTACCTTCGATCAAGGTAGCCATTTTTGATCAGTCATCTACAGATGAATAATCTCAAAAGAGATTGGATGAATTGTAATGATTATATGAAAGAATATTGTGCACCCAACACCACTTGGAAGTCTATCAGAATAGGATAACACGAGCTTTCAAAAAATAATTTCATCTTCGTTCATTCATTCAAGTAGAATTGGTATTGGTCCTCAGAACTCCAATGATACTAGGAATGAATCCTCCAAATCATGAGAAAAAATTGGAAGGACCTTACTCAATACATAAGGTCTAATCCACTGGAGCTTATTCTTTAATCTCAATGGATGGGGAACTCAATACAACTCCAACCAATGAAAGATTATTGAAGAAATATTTTGTGTAACAAAAATTCAAATACATCCTACATGACGTTAAACTGTGTATATGTCTAACATGATGTTAAACTGGGTTTTCTTTGTCATCCTACATGATGTTAAAGTGTACATATTCATCCAACATGATGTTTAAACTGTGAAAAAGTCCCTAAATACGTCTTACATGACATTAGACTGCGCACACATCCTACATGACGTTAAACTATGAATATTTACAATATGACGTTAAACTATATCATCCTAGAAACATGACGCTAAAATGTGCATCACTGGACCATGCATATAACCTTAAATTCCTTTAGTCCTTATTGAATGACTTTAAACAGCATAGTCCCTCTATCATCCAACATGACGTTAAACTGTGTCCCATTTGTCCTACATGATGGTAAACTGTGAATTGTTAGGGTTGGTGTTACCTTTTTTTTCTCACACCGAGTATGACTCATGTGAGCTTAGAGTAAACTTCAACCATAACTCCCTCTCTAGGCTGCTAACCATGTGTATGTCCCAACACCATTTTTAGGTCATTGTCCTCAAGTACAACTCGATCACCAATTCATTTTCAATTGAACTATACAGACTTTGATCCTTGCCTTCTAGGCTGGGTACGTAGGCAACCTCTCAAGGTCAAGCCCAATACCAATCTCTTAACTTCAATTTACCTCCATCTCATACGATGTAAATCCGTGAATCCCCCCTAACCAATCTCTTCACGTTGGATTACCTCCATCTCATTTGATGTTGATCCGTGAAGCATCCCAAAAAAAAATCTCTTCATGTTGGTTCACCTTCATCTCAGACGACATCAAAATTTGTATATATCTTTTCACCTTGCTATATGACACTAAACTGTGAAACACCATCATCCTTTCTATACAACATTAAACTATACTTTCCCCCATTGTCCCTCGCATGAGAGGGAATCATAATTGACATTGATATCCAAACATGTCATATTCCTAAGACTATGTGCATACATGGAAATGCCTGAACCTTTAATCTCATATCCCACCATCATTGCACTAAATTCCCCTTTCACCCTTCACATGTACGAATAAAATCTGTACAGAGGGTATTTCATGAACTATGTAAGGCTTGATTCAGATCTTTATGGGATAAGTAAGAACATTAGAGCATCCCTCGATCCTATCCCCATGTATTTGGGCCTAACCCCAAATTCCACTTTTATTCCCTTGGTGGAAAAGTTCCCATGTGAAAATATGAATGTAGTATGAAAACCTTAGTCTTCATTCACATCAGTTTTATAAAACAAACAATGTTTGTTACTTATTATGGTCTGAGCTCTATGACCCTAAACTAAGATCTGATAAAATATCTTCCTACGTGATGTTAAACTGTATTTTAAGAACTACATATGGATTGATTCCAACCTTATGGAATACGTAGTGAAGTCCAACACCTCAATTCAGGACCCATCAACAACATGATTATGGTTAGCATTGGTCTGTGTATCTTTTTTATGCATTGGAAAATTCCCATTTTGATGTGTCATACTCCTAACCATAAATACATCCAATCCCCATAACCAGTTTCTTGACATCTGGTCACAAAATGTTTGATACCCAGGAATTATTTTGCCTCACTATGTAGCACGTTCCTTTAGGCGGCTTTTCATAAGTAGTCTACATAACGGACCTGTCAGCCAAAAGATACTATTATTTGACTATGCACCCAATGCCCTTATGTGGTCCTGCATAATTCAACCCCCTAAAGTATTTGCTAAATAGTGGTAATTTCATTCTTAGGAGGAAAACATCTTTTTTCATTATTGGTCTTAAAAAAATATTTAGGGATCCGCTAAAAATATCCATCCTTAACATATTTTTCCCATACTCATTTTCATGGTATAAAATTTTTCAAGTCTATGGTTTATGTTTCCCTAACCTACGTTTGAGTTAGAACTTTACAGAAGTAACATTTATCCAATTATATGAAAATCATGATTGTGAATATCCCCTCCATATTCAAGTACCTCTCTCCATACAACAGACTCTATGCTTTGGAAAATTTGAATCTACATAAACATTCATTGGCTTTTGGAAATAGAAAAGTAAATTTTTTGAAATTTTTTTTTCCTGACTATGCACCACGTTCCGCTAGGTGTCCTTGCATAAGTAGTCAACATAAGGGACCTATCATCCAAAAGATGTTATTATTTGACTATGCAGCTAATTCCCTTAAATGGACCAACATAATTCAACCCCCTAACAGGTTTTTTAAATAGTTGTAACATCACTCTTAGGAAATACTTCCTTTAATGCCTTTTATCCCCTTTTTCATATCATCCCTTAGATTTAAAATTTCATAGGTCACAGTTTACATGTTTTCCTCTATAATTGAATCTGTTAATGTGTTTTCAAAAAAATTATCAATGAATAAAATCAATTTTAATCCAGTTGGTCAAAGATATTCGACCTTTAATAATTATCCCTTTTTATATTTTTATATCTTACATGCATTACTTTAAACTGCCAACAAAAGAAAAGATACTCAATAATTGGGATCTTGTAAAAGGAACACTGAACAAAAGTCAAGTCCCTGCTCGCTAAATGTATATATTGTATGATTTAGGCAATATTGAGAAACAAAAGATGCAAAGTTTGTGGGGTAGTTTGTATCACCCTAGAAAAAATAAAACTATGCATACTTGGCCCATTGTTATAGGTAAAATTAATGAAAGCAAGTAGCAAGAGAATTAAGGCACAAATTATTGAAGATGAATGTTTTTTTCAGAAAAGTCAAGAAACCTGTGTGACAAGATCTCACTTGCGTGATGAGAGAGAGAAGGGTTCGAATGCTGGATGCTTTCCACAAAGTGACACCTATATTTATAGGTGAACCAGAAACCTGCGCACCTTTCAGTTGTGCGCCGATACCTGCGCGCCACATCCTGCGTGCCCAAAATCCTTGGTTGTCTATTTTACCTCAGAGTCAAATCCTCTTTCCTTTTTTGGATCCAACACTGAGGTAGGACTTTTTTTATGCTCTTTTCTATCAAAGAGTCCAAATATCGACAAAGGGGAATACCTCGAGCAAAGAAGAGGGAAGATTCATCCAAAAAATTGAAAAGTCATTAAGTCGCAAATGAATACTAGTCCGCCAGCCTTGGGCGTGCAAGTCACTTGCATGCCCCCTAAGTGAAATTTCGCACAAACCTCAGGTGGCCTATAAATAACCCATGTGGGCCCCCCATTTCACGGACAAAAAATCCAAAACTCAAAGTCAAGCTCTGGTCTCTCACATATCTGCCTAAAGTCTTTCGATCAATTCTAAGTTAATTCTTTACCTAGAATGGAAGCTCTAAAGAGGAAGAATTTGGCCTATGTATTAGAACTCATCAATACTTGTGCGCCTATGTGTCTAGACCTTAAGGGAAATGAAGACAGTTGTGAGCTACCTTGTCCACTCATTGAATCTTGCATGCCGACCTTCTTGGATTTTCTAGGGATAATACTATGGGCGTGAGCCATGTTTCTCCCAAGTATTACCCTACAGGTTCTCCATCTCCCAAGTGAACTCATGTCGCGCAAGTATAATTGCGTGACCAAGACTTGTGCGCCCAAACATGACTTGTGCACCCAAACAGGTCATGTGCATATTCCTCTTTTTGGGTGCTCCTCCTGCCTATTCACCTCTTTTCTTCAAATCCACCTTCCCTCTTCATAGTCTAGCCTTCAAATCCCTCTTTAAATCCACTTATGGCATGGTTTCATTTTTTTATTCCTTATCTGAAAGGAGTTATGTGGAATATCTCCCAAAACCTTTTGATTTAAATAACATAATATCACTACGGTTAGAGGTTCCCTTCATTGAACTACATCCCTTAAGATGAGAGAATCTTTGAAATGGGCATCCTTCTTAATAGTAATCCCCAAATTAAGAATCTAAATACTTATAAAACACAAGAGCCTTTATAGATCCTGTTAATGGGAATCCTCTTTAGGAGTAATCCCCAATTGTCCCCTAATTTTGGGACTCATTCTCTGTATTAAGTCCCCTGTTATAAGTTCCCTTTAACTTTGGACCTCCTTCTTTGGAGTAAGCCCCAAATTACAAGTCCTATTAATTTGGGAATCCTTCTCAAAAGTAACCCCCAACCATATTTTCTTTTTATTTGGGCTTCCTTATCAGGAATAAAACCCAATCATAAGTCCCTCTTAATTTGGGATTCCTTTTCAGGAGTAAGCCCCATGTTAAAATTCCAAATTTCAAAAAAGAAAAAAATACCTTTATGGTCCATGATCTTGGGCTTTATTCCTAATCTAAGTCTTGATATACATTTACTCGTGTCGTCATACATATTTAATCCCCACATCATTTCTTATGACTGCATCTTTCATGGCACAATCGTTATATTTACTGATACCCTTTGTTTCTCACACCGAGAATGACTCAAATGTTCTTAGAGTTTAAAAGTAATTATAACATATCTCTTTGGTCCATTAATCATGAATAAACCTCATACTTCTTCACTCGAACAATTTGGGTTCTGATTCCTTATTTAATAAGGATATGTAGGTAGCCCATCTGTGGGTATGATCCCAAATCTGAAATTATCCTTGTACTTCTTTATGACAATAAACATCAAGTGCCCATCTAAGTGTCTTTAAAACCAGTATGGTCATCCTAATGACCAAGATATTTTTATATAATTTATTGGAGGATACCATTGACTAAGAATATCTAACAAATACAGATGATTCTTTATTGATGAATAACCTCAAATACATATAAAATATTCTCTAAATATCATACATATCAATCATTGATTGCCAAATCAAAAGTAAAACTCATTTTTTTGCATGGTAAATTAATAAAGATGTGTGAACATAACATAAATCTATAAGAGAGTCCATGAGTAAAAAATAATTCCCTCCAATAAGGCGTAATGTGTCTGACCTCCCATCCTCTCAAAAAATGAAAATTCTTAAGCATCATGAGTCCACAAATAATTATCACCTACCTTTGGAAAGTTGGTCCGATTGGATATAGAATCATTTGATGTTTCTAGTTCTATGAATAAATCCGTTAGAAAATGATTGGAAATATTAAACCTTATACATACAAGGCAATCCTTGTTTCTAGAAGAAACAATAATATAGTGGTCAGTATTACTAACAATGTATTTTCAAAAAATATATGTATGTAATTTAAATCCAATACAATATTTTATGGATGCGGTGAGGAGTGATAAATTGAGACATTTCTCCTGGTTTTTCATGAGTGATAATGAAGATAACTATAGGGATATTTTGATAATATAGGAGAGGCACTTGGACATAGAATCTTTCTGTTAAATCTCTTTAATTACTACTCTTTTATTTAATAAAAAATTGAAACACTTGTTAATTTTCTAATGATGTGCTACGAAATATTATTGTTACCATGTTTTAATAAACTATATATGAGATTCTTCTCAATCTTATTCTATATCATGGTGATTTACTCTCATATTTATGTTTTATATTACTACTATGACTATAATTTTTAAACATTATATGTATTCACGGTCTCACTATGAAGGTTCTTGGTAAATCATCCTTGAAGTATACTGTTTGTAAACCTTAATGGATCATAGTTAAAATCACATATTATTGTAATATACTTTAAATTATTCCACGCAGTCATGAAATCCATAGGAAAGAATTTTTCATCTATAATAAAATAATATTCTCATAAAAATAACCAATATCTTAGATTTGAGCGTTTATGGAGTGGACTAGGGTATTTTTTCACTGAACCTCTATAAATTTTGGGGGTCTGATCACATTTCTATGTGATTAAATTTCTGATGTGCAAATGTTTATATAAAATATCAAAATTAGTCTTATTTTAATGAGGGTAGTTTTGTTATCTAATAAAATTTCATAAACATAGTTTAGGCCTCCCACCCATCTAATTTATTAGTGTATTCAGTATTCGACCAAAAATGGGTATAAGATGATATGAAATTTTAATTTTCAACATTAAAACGATAAATTCTAAATATCATCATGAAAATGGATAGATAGACTATTAAATAATCTATTTCAATTATAAGATCTCACTACATTAATAGTGATAATTATGGTTCTTGGAAGTCCTGAATGATAATCTATTTGTGGAACATTGGTATAAGTATTTATCGTAAAGATATAAATCCTTATAAAATTCCCAACGAAAAACATGAAACATTGGATAAAAAAACTAAATCTAGATATGAATTAAAATCCAAATCCATAAATTATATAATATGATAATTTTTTCTAGAAAATTTTAATCATGTTTCACAGTGTAACAACTCCTAAAAAGTGTACTACATATCAATGGTCTATGAAGTAACTAATAACATGATTGATCCTATATATAATACCACAAAGGCGATGTTTTCAAAATTTCAAATGTTATATTGAAAAATCAATACATTGTTAAATGGAATACTTATTATGGTGGTAAAAAATATTTCAACCTTATGATTACATATTTATTAACATGATTTAAATCTAAAAAAACATAAAATTTTCAAAAAAATATGTAGGGGAATCTCATCTACTAAAAATAAATCAACTTATGTCAATTCATTTAGCATAAAGTATCTAATTGGAACACATTGTATGTATTAAGCTAAAATATAGGATGATTTATGGGAGGAAAAGCTTGTGAAAAAGCGAAGTACTTCATCGATGGTTTCTACATCAAATGATTATATGAAGAAGAATAGTGCAAACATTCCTAAATCATCTAGATAATATGATTCCAGGAGTAATTTGAGAACATGTGATGAAATTTATTCCATTGTAAGAACATTCAAAAAAAATTACAATAAAATAAGTGGTTTAAAAAAACCATTCAATAATTTCAGTAATCATGTTGGAAATAATAAATCTTCTTGATTCTATGTTTGTATAAAACAAGGGAACATTAATAAAAAATTTCCTCACTGGATCTATAATTAAAAATATTAGAAATTTTTTTTCAATAAAGATTGATATTTGATGAAATCCAATAAATACACGAATATAATGTTTATTTCTTTTAAATATTCAAATGATGATACATCATTAAATTCAATATGTGAAATTTCTAATCATAATGATAATATGTGATTTCTGGACAACTAAATTTCTCTAAAGACATATCATTATTCATAAAATGAATCTAAATTATAAAATGAAAACTACCTTAGTTAGTAATTAAATTATTATTGTAATATGCTTGAAATAATGAATGCAATATTGATAAATATAAACAGTTCCATAAAACATTCGTAAATTGATATTATTAATAAAAAATATGACAGAAGATGACTTTTTAAGAAAAATACTTATGGTAATTTCTTCATTTATTTTTCTTAAGATGATAAAAAATTAGAATCTTGTAATAATTGGTTTAAGTCATTAAATATGTTTCTAGTCACTTTAAAAAAATTAGTTTTATTTTAATAAATTCCTTGCAAATAATAAATCTTATGAAAATAAATTTTTTAGAGGAAGCCAAGTTGAAAACCAATTTTTACCAAAATATGGTCCTAGTTCTATGCATAAACAAATTTCTAAATATAATTTTTTAACATTATATAATTAGGTCATTATGAAAACAATATCATTTTAATATATCATCGATTTTTGGGAGTTAATAATTATTTTATTTCAAAAAAGTATTTCAAAATTTTTGGTTCGATTATCTACCAACACATATTGATTTTTGTTCCCAAATCACTAGTTTCAAACATTGATGTATATAAGTGTATATGGTACCAATATATTTCTTTATTTACTTTTTATTTTTTAGGGAAAGTTCTATTAGATTAATGGGTTGTTGTATTTGTATAGTGGATTCTCAAGACTTGTGAGGAGATATTTCTCTAATTTTCACTCCTTATAAAAAATTGATGAAGGTCCTGTCACATTTGGTGAAAATTATGAATAAAATATTATGGGAGTTAGATCAGTTGGAAATATAATCTCATTTCTTGTAAATAATTTTCTACATGTTGAATGATTAAAGCACTATATAATAATTATTTTTACCTTTTTGAGAAATTTTGGTTTATATATTTCTCTAATAATCCTATTAATTTTTCAATAATAAAATTATAAAATTTATGTCACATAAAATGGATAAATTATATACCATGGATAAAAATTCATTATCTAGAGAAAAAGTTAATAGTATAAATGTTGAAAAACATGAATATTGGATTTTTCATAGAATAATTGGACATTGTAATGTTAATTCATTGAGAAAATATTACACTTGAAATTTAGTATTAAATTTACATCATCATAAATGAAATAATAAAATTATGTTTTAAATTACATATGGGAATGAAATCCAAGTCATCATTTATGCCAATTAAAGTGGTTTCAGCTTCTATACACATTGAAATTAATCATAAATTATTTGAGTGGGTCATCATTAATTACGAGTCATAGTGAAAAATCATATGTATATGTGTTAGTTGATGATTTTACTGGATAAAGATATGTTATATTATGTAGTGTCAAGAGTTATGAATATTCTAATTTTATTAATTTTATTAAATTAGTTCAAATATAAAAATATTAAAGATTATTTTATTAGGAAGTAGCCATTGATGGGAATTTTAAAACAATGAATTAAATTTATATTATTCAAATCATGGAATTATGGTTAGTATTTGTTCCCTAAGGACACCTAAAAAGAATAGTGTTATTTAAAACAGGAATGAGACTTTGTAAGATATATCTTGAATAATTGTCTTTTAATATAAATTTCCCACTCATTTTTTGGTTGAATCTTTAAATGAAAAATGTTATTCAATAAACAGATTTATAATTAGGAATATATTGAAGGAAAAACCTTATGTGCAATGGAATAATTGAAATAAAATAGTTGGGTATTTAAAATTATTTTTATACACATTTTACATTGAAAAAATTAATGATTATCTTGGTGATTTTTATCTAAAGGAAATGAAATCTATATTCTATACTTATTATAATACTTTCAATGAAGATATAGTTTTCAAGAAATCATTGATTTTTAAATAATAAACTGATGTGAAATTGAGTAAAAGTGTTCATTTTTATCACAAAATGACTCAAGTTTAAATGCTAACATATTAGTTCAAAAACATTACTGCTAAACCATTCTTTGAGAAAAAAAGGATGATGAGTTGAACCATATTTTGGTAAAAAAACATAAGTGGTTGGACATTACTAAACTAGAAACTGTGCAAACATGAAAGACTATAACCCTTAAGAAATAATCCATTGAATTATTTAATGGGAGATTATATAATGTAATTAGATCTTGAAGAAGTGTATGGAGCCTTATATAAATATTTATCTTTATATATAAATTTGAAGACAACATTATAGAGGAATCCTTAGTTGATGGGAGATGGGTTTTAGAAATGAAAAAATAATTGAACTAGTACAAGAAAAACAATGATTAATAATTAGTAAATAAACCCTACAAATAAAATATTATCGGAACTAAAATGAATTTTTTGAATAAATAGGATGATCATTGTGTGATCACTAGAAAAAAAACTACTCTAGAATATAAAGGGTATATCCAAATGAAATATATATATTATGAAGAGACATTTCACATGTAACTATATTAGAAGCCATTATAATTTATTTATCCTATACATTAAGTATAAAATTAATATTATATTATATATATGAAAAAAATAACTTTTAAAATCGGTTTTTATAGAGGATGTTTATATTGAAAAACCCCCTATTTTGGAATATCATCATTTTCTCAGTTTATTTTTTAAAATTTTCAAATCAATTCATGGCTATTAAAAAGAACCTAGATTTTAGTATGAATTTTTATGGTTGTATTTTTATAAAATGTATTTTCAATTTTACTGGTAGATCCTACATGTTTTATTAAAAAATAATTCTTAGATTTATTTTTTTCATATTTATTTCAAATATATATTTCTTCATTCTACAAAAAATAAATTGGGTAATTTATTTATACAACACATGAAAAAGAGATTGAATGAGAATGATAGATGATTATAATTATTTTCTAGGATTTTTTATTTATCATAAATATATTGGTAATGTTATAAATAAATGTATATACAAAGTTGACGTACATTAAATACAGTTATGTTAATGAATAAATCTAAATAAAACACCTCGAAGTTTTAATGAAAAGAATGATTTCGATGAATTTTAAAAAATGACTCATAAATGGTCCATTTTTTATATCTTAAATCATATTTCATATTATTCTATGAATATATGTCTTTTATGTTTTTTAAATCATTTTATAAAATCTTATTTTTAATAAAATATAATAAATGTCATTTTCGAACTGTTTATTGAATATTACATTGAAACCCACATGACTGTAGTTTAAATCAAATGTATTCCATGAAACCATCTAAATAATTTCATGTTTATAATTAAAATTCATGGAAGACTATTGATCAATATAATTATATTACCCTTAATATTTTTTAGTAATATATTCTAGTTTTCTATTAATTGAAGAAATATTTTGTCAGTGTTACATTATCGTATAAGGTAATTATATAATTGGAAAAAAATTATAAATAGATTACCATTATGAATAAATTTTCATTATTTGAAAATTAATCATTAATATTATTTCAAAACATTATTGTTTCACCATGAGATCATATAATAGTTTATTTAATAAAAGTAGGTGATATTTTTTATTTTTTATATTCAGATCAAATTATGTAGGTCCTTTTCATGGAAATGTGTGCCATAGAAAATTAATAATGTTTCTTAGATTATAATTGTATATTTAAAATTATAAAAATATATATATGATGAAAAATTTGGTCCTTATAACTTAGTTTTAACCTATGTTTACTTGATTTACCCATTTAATGTGGGGAAACATTTTCTTGTAATTATAATTAATTTTGAAAAAAATTAAATTTGAACATATTAAAAAATATTAATATTATTATTTAAAATATAAAATAAATTTTATTTAATTAAATTCATATAATCTGAATAATTTGTTTTTTAATTAAACCAAAAATTTCTATGAAATGTGTGTTTCTAAGGAATTTTTTTCCTACGAATAAAAACATTTTATATAAATAATTTTTTAAAGTAGATTAAAATAACTATAATTTTATTACATATAATATAATTAAACTAATTATACTTTTGGAACATTTTTAAAAAATATTTGAACTGTGTAATGTCTTTAAACTAACAGATAACTTTTAATAAAAATCAACATGTTTCTTGATTCATAAAACAATTGATATTTTCTAAAAATTAAAAAAAAATTAACTATAAGAATATTTTTGAAATGTTGATTTCAAAATTTATGTTAATTTTTTCAAAAAATATTTAAATGTGGTGAAAAATAATTTGAAAATAATAATATAAAATAATATGGAACACCTTTTTAGAAAAATGATTTTTATATATAGAACCCTATTTATTATTATCACATTTCTTAAAAAAAAATATTAGATGGATTATACTATATTTTTTATTGACTATTTAATATATTAATTCACTAAAATCAATATTTAATAGTGAGTATTTTAATATATGAATATAAAATCACACTGCACGCATAAAAATAGATTTTAAAAAATATTTTTTTTTAAATTCAATAGATTTTTTCATCTCTAATCAATTGATAACCAATGAGTTTATTGTGTACATTTTTAAACCATATAATAATAATAATTTATTAATAGTTGTTATTAAATTTTAAATTTATTTTCTTGGATAATGGTATACTATATTAAGGTTGGTTTGGACTCGGGGTTGCGTGTATTGTAGGATATCGAATGGAATAAATTTACATGAAAAACATATTTCATAAGATATCATCATGTCACATTGTAACCACATTAAATATAAATTTTCTCTCAAAATTATATTATATCAATAAAAAAAATAAGGATATCTTTATTTCATTTCATCCATAGTTTCCCATATAGCTTTATCAATGTTTCCATTCCTCCAGAGTATAATAACCATGTGTGTAGTATTCCTCCATAACATATTATCTCTACAATAAATGATTTATAAGAGGTTTTCCTCATAATAATGTAAATAATCTAATGGTATGACATATATTTTTATTATATGTGATATATTAGGTTAGTACTTCCATAGAGGAGATACATGGAACACATTGTATAATTGAGATAGGTTCCGTAGAAGATCCAATTGATAATTTCTTTTCCCAACTCATCCAAGAATCTTTAGGGAGACACTATTTAATGAACCTAGATTTAAAATATTCTTAAATCTCATATCCTTATTTTGTGAATAAAATTTATGAATATTTTTCTCACTAACATAAAACTCCAAATCTATCCAAAAAATATTGGTATAACATTTTTTCAACTATTATCATTATTGATATGTTGTTAAAAGGGTCTGACTTTATATTCCATTTACTCAGTTACATTTATTCCCAATTACATTATTTATACAACATTATCCTACTAACTTGGATGTAGAAATTTATATCTATATAGGGGATAAAAATGTGAAATCTGAATTTTAGAGTGAAATATATTGTTGTAAGAAATCCACATTAGAAGAAGTTATTTATTCCAGCCATCTTTGAAATCTATAGAATAAGATCTCCAAATATCCAATAAGGATTTTATAGTTATCATAGATGGTCAATATATCATAAGATGATACATAGTGTTGAAACTCAATATTTTATAAAGATCAAAATGAAGACATATAAAGAACATCGAGGTAATACTCAGATCTTAATCAGATAAAATAAAATGTGGTACTCTAGTAACATTAAATCTTCTATAATGTATGTTATGGAATGAAAATTAAGAGGCAATTATTCTGTATTAGAAATGATATTTTATAATTTTTAATGGTAATTAACTACAACCATTATATAATTACACCCTTTATATGTATTTCATATTCTGAGGATTAAATCCATGAGGATGCTTTCCCATTTTCATAATGTAATGTGTAATTCTTGTAAAATCATAATAGAATTATAGCTCTCAGCCATGACTTTATTACATACCATGAACCAAAACACATACTTTGAAATACCTATCTTCATGGTTTTAATCCCAAATTACTTTTCAGATATCTAAACATCTTCAAAAATTTATGATTAATAATGAATTAAGAACTACAAACCCCATCCAATAGTCCCTTCATCAAATACTACATGGATAGAAAATATACAAGGTTCCTAAAACTTATCATTCAATCAGAATAATTGTATATCTCAAAATCATTTATGAGCTTCTTATATTATTTTATATCTTCTTTCTAAACCTCTTTATCCATAAAATTAATAGGTGTTTAAACTCTTAATTGAGTAATATAAAACATCTCCCATTCCTTACCGATTTTTAGATCCATACATGGAATATCAATAAATATTTGATCTTCTATGATCCTCATCATAGATAATCAAGCATGATCCATTCATCTAAAATCATCAACCACCTTGGTTGACTTCCTAGGTTTGTAATGTATTAGGAATTAAATATAATTAATCAGTTTCATTAATCATTTCTAGAGTATATTAATTCCTTTTAATGTTAATATATACTTTTAAATTTTATCATCAGTATATATATCAAACTTTTAATAATAATGATATTATATATCTTTAATGAAAATTTATTGTTGTTAATTTCAAATCACGAGTAGGGTAATTGTTCTCATAGACCCTAAATTGTTATAAATCATAAACTATCACCATATACAATTTCATTAGAATTCATCATTGATACTTACTTGATTTGTCACTATAGATTAAAAACCCTTCACCAATTCCACGTAATATTGGTATGGGTGCACTAGCAAATATCCTCATTAGTTCTATGAAATTTTTCTCATATTCATCTCTTAATAATAACTTGTTTCCCTTCTGAGATAACTTGATGAGAAAATTTAATATCTAAAATAAATTCTCAAAAAAAAACATATAATATCTAGATAAACAAATAAAACATTTTATCATAGTCATAGTGGTTAGTATATGATAATTTTTCATAATATCTATTTTTTATAGATCCACCAATGTTCCCTCAAAACATATTATATGACCAAAAAATAATCTTTTTTTAGAAATAAATCACACATTGTAAATTTTTCATAAAAATTCACAACTCATAGGGTTTTCAATATAATATTAATGAAATATTAATTATTTTATTTTATCATTGAAAATATAATAATATTATATAAAAATATCACCAAAAATAGATCATGGTAATATCTAAACACTATGTTCAGAGAATCCATGAAAAAAGTATGGGCATTAGTAATTCCATATTACGTCATTATAAATTCGTAGTTTCCATTCCTTTTAAAAATTATTGACCATGGTATATCCTCTTTTTTACCATCAATTATTGATATATATAATTGATGTAAATATTTGAAATGTATTGATCTATATACATTTTATTAAACAAGTCATCAATATTTGTTATTGGATACTTTTAAATCATACACATCATGTTATATTGTTGATAATAAATGTAGATCCAAATGAATCCACCTTTATTACTAAAAAATGACATCAGTACATCCTAATAGAGAACACATGTTTGAATAAATTTTATGTCAATATAGTCATGGAGTTTTTCCATAAATTCTTAAAACTCAATCAGGGTTATTCTTCATGGATTCATTGAAACAGGTATAGAAATAAGTATGAGTTCTATTGGGAAGATAACATCATGATTCAGGGAAACAGAAGGAAACACTTTCCAAAAGACATAATAAACTCAATAAAAATGGAATATCATTGATTTATAGATTCCCCCATATAAGTGAGATAAAAAACCTATTAAATATGAATCATAACCCATAAAATGGATGTGATTTCCATTATAAGTTCATATTTTTCAGCACATTTATATAAAATTTTAAGTCAGTATGGAATTTCAAAGGTGACTTCCATTAATCAGAAATTGATGAAGTACTTATGTATAAAAATATAATTAATGCCTATGAGAACATCACATAAAACAAAGAGGATAATAATGATATTTACAAGAAGCACATTCCCACAATATTTAATCGAAGATGAATAATTTACTTATGATAAAGTTATCATATGATTATGGGTTTTCATTATCTATTCAATATCTAATTATTTTGTAAGAAGTTTGATAACATAAAAAATAATTTCGATATTAGAAGGTGTAAAATCTATAGTCAAATATTACATTAATAGTTTTGTATTGGATGTTCAGTGTGCCTTTCACCAGGTGGTTGTTATACCACCAATCAAAAATAATGGTCGCATGAGATTTTCCATTTTCTCTTGGCATAATAAGATATTTATTTTGATAATTTTACTAGAAATTTGAATATTATAATGGGTTAGAATAATTCCCAAAATTCTTATATTTGAAAAACTACTGTATGGGTGGGGAATTATGTAATGATTTCTCTCAATTTACGTCATTATAATACTTTTTACAATCATTTCGGCATTCAATTTCCTAATGACCTTCATTTTGACACATATTACATTTACATATACGCTTAGGGAAATTTCCTCTATGTTAATTTCCATACTATGAGTATAATTGAATGATCATCTTCTTGTCTCTATAGTATTTATATATTTATTTGAATTACATTATTATTTATTTTTCAAAAAAAATTTATTAATGGGTATTTATAATTTCAATTTCATCCTTGATAACATATTAATTTATTTCATCATTTTATGGAATTAATATATAGCTAATACAATTTGATGACTGGTTTTATTCCACTGAATAATGGATCTACATTACATTTAGGGTGGATGAATAACACTATAAAAATACATTAAAATTATTTTAATATTTTCTTCATAAGAACTAATATATTCATTATCCATATGATTTTTATTATTTTATTCTTTATCTATTTTCATGTGATGAATATTTAGAATGTAGTTATTAACAAATTACATCTTTTTATAATCCCAATATACGGAGTCAATTTTTCTTATTTCCTAATATTCTTTATAATATTCTATCATTTATCTACATAATCTTCCATATAATAGATATATAAAAATAAAATTTTATTCTATGAAAATTGAATAATGGAAGATAATCATTAAATTAAATTAATCCATTTCTTAGTAACTGGTGATTCATTAGATGTAGTAAAAAATTAGTGGTTCATCAAGAAGGAATCAAATTAGTGTTTTCCACTACTTTTCTAATTTATAAGAATCATTATGATTCAAAACCTAAGAATGTTTCATAAGAAAATTAATGATATTATAAAGTCCATATCCTATAATATATTAGTTTCATAGGTGTATAATGATTTTATTTTCTATATAATTTATTATTAAAATAATCCATTTGGTTTCCATCAATTGGCTAATATCAAAAACAAATTTCTGAAAAAAAATAATCATAAGGGGAACAACATAATAATGAAAAAATAAATTTAGAATTTCCATATCATTTGATAGTATTTTCAATATATTACACCATATATTTATCCCAGTCCATTCATAGTGATTATCTATTCACATCATTCATCATTTTTCATATAGAAATTCTATTTTTTATATATATTTTTCAATAGTTTAATGCCAAGTGCCTATTAAGGGGCACACTCACTATGCACTAGAATGATAGAAGATAAATAATTGGCCAAATATATTTTAATTTATTATCCCAATATGCATTTATATAATAACAAATTGAACTTTTATTGTCCATAAAGGAATTTTAAATTCATGAAAAAAACACTGATTTGATTACCATAACATAGTGAATTCTACTATACATAGAATTATTCTAAGGGTTCTTACAAAAGTGTTCTCATCCTAGTTTCCAAAGGTAAGTAATAAATAATATGAAACCAAATAGGAAATTTATAATTATAATAGATATATATAAAATATTTTTAGAAGAAAATTCATTGTATAACATCAGGATCCACACCAGAATGATATATGTCTATTATCATTAGGAACGTGGACACATAAAAACTGGTTCATATGTTAATTACAACATCTCTGACTATGTTATTTATTAATACCACCCTTATTATAAATATAATACATAATAACATTCTTCATAATACAATGAAAGTTTATAAGATAATAAATGGTGATGTTTGATGCTCATAAAGGTTAAACAAGGAAGTTATGAATGATTAATTTAATGTAATATGAAAAAAAGGTATGAGAACATTAGTATATAATTTCAAAAATATATCATGCATATCATATATAATAATATTGGGTTATAATTTAAATGATGGTAGTTTATAATACATGAATCATAACAAAATATGATAACATAATCTAGGAGGTAATATCGTTGGTATAATAAGTAAGTTTTTGGAATACACAAAATCATAGAAAATCATATATATAGTAGTTAGGAATAATTTCCTTGAGTATCATAGTAAACATTTTTCACTCCTTGAATCATCATTGTATTCAAGACTTCCTCTCATGAATGTCGTAGTAGAATTATACCCTTAATAAATTGGGTTATCTCCCCATTCCATTTCATTTTATCTCATATGATATCCATCATTACCCAATTTATTGGAATGATATATAATTTCAGGCTGGACCATCACTTTATTAAGATCATACATATGCCTTTCAAATGATCATAAAATAATATACATATGGAAAACCATGAAGGAGAAATGGTTTTATAATAAATTTATCATGGAATAATCTATACAAATGAAATGGGTTCCATAAATATTTAATCAATTCATCATATAAACCCCTTAATAACTGAAATAGGGTTCAGACAAATATTTACATCATAAATATAAACCATACTATAAAATAATAAGGATGGTATTTTTAGTTCATATCCAATGTACATATTATAAAACATCATAGGAATATAAGTTATATGAAAATAACATTGTAATGGTCATGTAGAAAATTTCTTGAGGAAAATACACTTTAAACATTGAAATAATATATTTAAGACTTAAAAATATGCCATCATTAATAGAAAAATTTTATTAAAAATTTATTAGAAACATTTAAATGAGCTTAAAATACCTGAAATGTCATTATAGTGGTAAATTATATTCATGATATATATGTAACAATAAATATTCCTTTCCCATTTTATGTAAAAATCTAAAAGTACCTCTTTTTTAACATGATTGTAATATTCATTTTAAAAAGTTTTGTGAAATTAAATCATGTGTAAAAAAGAGTCTCAAAAATCATAGGGGAATATTAAATATATTCTTGAAAACCTGATTGAGATACATTGACATTAAATATGATGTATTTTGGACTAGAGAGATAAATAATGTCAGTTTTCCTTAAAAAAATTATTTTAGACTCTGGAGTGCATAATGAGGGGAAAATTTGAAGTAAAATACGTAATTTCCATAAATAAATATATTATAACAAAATTAAGTTTTTTATTGAAGGGTAGATAATAGTAATTCATTATCTAAAAAATAATTATAAATAATGAAATTGTATCTTAAAAACTATACCACTTTGGTTAATTTTGTATCAAAACCTCGTTAAGGAGTGAATATTATATGTATATATATATAATCAAAATTTTCATCATTGAAATAATAAATTTAATATCTGGGCCATAAATAAACCACATAAAAGATAAATGTGCTGAATATGGAAATTGTCACATTAAAATAAATGTGTGATGAAAATCCCTTAACACAAGTCTAATTTCTATCATAAGTGGTTGGACCTACTATATAATAAATATATACTCTATATAAGTAAATCATAGATCTATAATCATGTATATATTTGAACACATAATTTACTTATAATCTATTATCACCTATTTATTAATACCATTACGAAAATCGTTCTTTTTTATAGTAACAAAGTCACCTTTCATCTATGTTTTGGTTTGTTGGATTTGGTCCTTTAACAGTTATCATGGTTCCATTATCCCCATAGTTTTAATAATTATATAATTATCCTATATATTCCCTATATACATATTAATAATCATTAATATATGTTATATATAGAAAAATTTATTACATATTTCATAGAGATGGAAGGTTTTACATAGGCATGAACATTGTTTAAATTTTTAAAAGGATGGAATGAAATATATGTATATAATAAATTATATCATCCAGGCCTAACTAACCACCAAACCGGTAGCTCAAATAATCACCACATATCCTCAGACATTCCTCCCCATACCCCATAGGTTTCCAACTTTTATTGTGTGTCAAACAAAGTTATAATGGAGATATTAGACCCTTAGATTTAGAGTAACACGTCTAAATAATAAAAGATAAAAAATAGAAAATATCATAAGAAGTAGTAAAATAAACATAGAGTAGTTGAATAAGAATAATAATAACTGAATAAAAATTTCCAATGACAGTGTACACCAATTCCGGAATTTCCAAATAATGATATATAAAATAAAACATTAGTAATAAATATGGAAACATGATGGAGTATAGTTCATGTATATGCAATGAAAAAAAATCATAGGTTGATCTCCATGAGAATAATAAGATCTAGATCAATCATGTGCTCCTAAATCCAGGTATACGAATAGTATAACATGAAGTTATCCATGTTCCTATGAAAATGAGATCTACATAGGCACACCAGTGAAATGGTATCCCTAGAAGGGTGAGAGATATAATCCAAGTAGGATACCACCCACAATGACTAAAACAAAATCCAGTCCATAAATATAATGTAAAAAATTATATTGGTAAAATTAATAAATAAAAAATACTAAAATAATCAACAGTAATTATTTTTAAGTTACCAAAGGACACAATGTGGCTTAGCATATTCGGCTCATTGTTGGAAGGACATATGATCAGAAAATAAATAAATATATATTTATAGTATTTTTATATACTTCATCAGCCTATATCGTCCAAGTGTGTGCTGATGCTAATGGCCATATACCTAAAATACAAGTTTTTGGATGGACCAGGGCGTAACTTAGGCATCCATAAATAATCTAAATGAGCCTATAATCTCACGAAATATTGTACATGACCTGCATATCATATTGAGTTGGTGATTTCATAATCATCACCTAAGATGGTGAGTGTATTGTCATGTCGACACATTATATAATGAGTGATCCATCATGGAAAAACACAAAAAGGAATGTGGCACATAATTCCCACCATCCACATAACATCAATGGTGAAAGACGTTATACTCAATAACCAATGTTAGGGATGGTGATATGACCATACTAAATAGAAACCTTACCATAATTCCAAAATGGATATCATGGAAAAATATTACTTATAATACAATCCATTTGTCATCACCTCTAATAATTTTCATTTATTAATCCAAATTATAAGTAAGGGAATCGTAATCGGAATAATTCACTTAATTTGTTCTTTGGTATAAATTTCAATTAAACCATTTAATAATTTCAATTAATTTAAGAAATCAAAAACAAATTATTCCAACTAACCCATGTAATTTTATTCATCAATAAATGGAAACTGATTTTACAATGCTCAAGGGGAACTTATAAAGTACCATCATTAATTTTTTGATTATCTAATTTTGTATTAGAATGTGGGGAAAAATACAGGGCCTTAGTTTAATCTAGTTTCCTTGGTCATTTATATAAGAAAAAGGAGAATAAATCCATCTTATAAGACAGAACAATCACATAGAAGGTTCTTTGGTTCAATATTCGTTTATATCTAAGAGGTAAACACTATTTATTAAAACAATTTGATTCCATGTACAAAACATTACTTCTAGGAAAAATTGAATAAAATCCTAGAGAAACACCAAATAAAAAAACCACGGATTTTTATGTCACTAACCATCACTTCATAAGTTAGAGATAACATACCTCATATGTGGTGTTTTATTATAATAACATGAAATACTTCAACAAAAAATTGATTTATCTCAAAAAAGAATCAAATTTTGGGTATGTATCTCAATTTACCAATGATTTATTTTAAAAAGATATTGTATGTGGAAATTTCAATTATAAAGGTGAACATGGAACATAAGAGGTGGCCTTATCATTTGGGAAATTCATGACAATTGTCAATTCCATTATTAATTGAATATTATTTCTTAACTAGCATTCATTGATTTTATTCATTTATTTAAAATTGGTAAATTCAATTTTGCGCACCCAAGGCTATCATAAGATGAGGAGAAAATATCCCATTAACTATGAAAAGATCATAGGAAGTATATATTGGTGCGTTGATCATGAAAATATTAAGAACTCTATAATAAATTGATGCTTAGAAATGTTTGCGTCATAAAACAATAACATTTATAATTCCACATAAAAAATTAGTTAAAAATTCATAAGCGACCAACAAAAAACTTAGGATTCTCTACTTGTCCAATATTGAGGTTTGGTTTTATCTAGTTTGTATGAAATCGATGAGAAGAACATTTTACCTAAATATAGAGAAAATGACCTCACACTAAAATAACTCAGTTGAGATAATATTAAAGAAATAAATATTAAAAATATATTGAGAGCTTATTTATGCGGATACATAAAGACTAAAAGTGTTTTATTTGGGAGATAAACAAAGGATATTTTGAAAATACAATAATAGTCTTGAGGAGGAACCGATGGTGCCAAATGAGGGTTCTCACACTAGAGGAGGATAATGAATAGAAGGAAATGGGGATTTAATATAATTAAGGGGAAAATGTTCATTAAAACCTAAAAACTTATTCGTATGATTTGGCCATATGGTTTGGACAAATCATGTGGAAACAATTTGACTCCAACTCCCTTGGAACCCACCTCACATATTTTTTCCTACAAAAATACGTTAAGTGTGACCAACCATGTGATGAAAAGAGTAATGGTACATCATAAGTGGAAATTACCATGAGGGATAAGTGAACTATTTGGTTAAAGTGTTTGTATACCATGTTTCACATGCTTTACACCTGGTTCATACCACATAGTTTACATCCAGGGGCTGTAATGTTTTCATGAAAACCATGCACCCTATTTAGACAAATAGAACTTGTGATTTTTGAGCCACAATGATGAAAAAAACAGCAAGACACCCAAGGTATCCCTCAGGACAAGACCTGAGTCTATAATTCACACAATGAAGTACTCAAACTATTGTAATTCTCTTTAGAAAAATTGTATAAATAACAACTACACTAGTAGATTCCCAAATTAAAATTCTATTGGAATTTTACATTGGCTCAAAACACATGTCATTACAAACCTCCCCACCTTAAAACATATCATCCCCAAGAAGCCTTTGGGAACAACTAAAGAACCACTTGATATACATGGGTCATAATGTCTCCCTTAAATGAAAACATTATGTTTCAAAATTCCCCCTGAACCATCCAACATTACATAATCATGAGACAATTAAGTAAAGAATAATCGAATAAACAATCATATTTCAACTAAATTATAAAAGTGGTGTTAACCAAATCCAATCTTACTAAATTTTTGATAACATCATCTTTTACTTAATCATATCTCCAATGGTGCTCCCCACAACAAGATTTAGCATTTAATGGAGAATTTTTAACCATGAAATGCCAAACTATCATAACTTCGTTAAAAATAAAACCCTTTTAGTGTTATAACAGTACTCTAAACATGTTTTTATTAACTATTTCATCTCGACTATATATTATGTCTTATTAGAGACTACACTGTATAGTAATGGATGAAACCTGATTAACCTAATATATCTGGTCACTCATTATTCATTTAATTACATAGCATACCCTTTCACCACACCCTGATTAACACTATTAAATATGAAAAAAAATCATTTTGACAACATGTATGGAAATGTAAGGATAACACATCCAGCCACACAAACCTAATTTTCTCGATATGATTAACTATAAAGGTTATAAAAATTTAAACTAAACCACAACAACATATTCCATGACGTATCTTTTTTACAATTATCACATTCACTGATGTCCATAACTGACTTACGAGGATGTTACTTGCTCAGAACAACACCTGACCATTTAATCATTCATGACTTAATATGAAAACTAATGTAAACCAGATTCATCCCAATAACATAGTGACACTTTTAACATAACCTTAAAGCCTGAAAACATGTTTAAGATAACCTAAATTAATTAACCTACTGACTAGGGAACCAACCTAATGTATTACATACTCTATGTTTTAGAGTGTGACATTTCCACAATGCCAAGATGTCTGCATCAGTACATTGACTGGGCCAAGAGAAGCATCCCCTAAGAAGTCAAGTCCAAGAAATAGTTGGTGTCCAATAGTCATCCCATGGTGTTCCAATATGTGAGCCTAGATATTACTCAAGAAAAACCTTTCATCAATAAGATCCAAATTTCTAGTATGTAATATAGATAAATAAGCCAAAACATCCCAAAAACATAATAACATTAGCATGGTGTATAAATTATGTTGTCTTAGTGAATCAAGAATGAATTCAGTATATGGGTCATGCTCATCACAAAAAAAGAATACTCTATGAGGGTACTAAGAAAACAAAAAAAAAATACTTTTAAACCACAACTACTCTAATTATTGAAGGAATATTTACTTCACCTACTGATGCATCGTCATTAACCGATAAAATTTAATTACCACCCAAAACAACTGATGATCAATCAAACTTTACCACCAAAGTTCATCCCTGAAAAAAAGATTATTTCAAAGGATTCATACCTAGGAAACCATATAATATTTTTACTCCCAATAAAGAACTAACATGATTCACTATAATCGATTTGACACTCCCCACCTTATGGGTTTCTTATTTATCAAATAGTAGAGATAGACTTTCCACTCACAAGTGAGCTAAATTTTGTAAACCTTAAGAGTATGTGTGGAAGTTCTCTAATTCTTGATCACATACATTAAATCATATGTAAATAAAGATAAAACAAAACCAAACGACATTTCAATAGACATAATCTTCACACAAAGTCATATTGAGCATTGGGATGATTTTAGATCATTTAATTCCTATGACCCTCTACTCTAAAGATAACCCTTGAACATAACAAAATGTTCAAGGCTCAATGACTCCACTGAACTACACCTGTTCAACATATCATTTAGAAACTCGATGGGTGTCATATATATGAATGAACCCTACCGAATGTTTTCAAAATAAATGAGTAACATCCTAAATAACATCCATAGGATTTTATTCCCTATGAAATCATGAATCAAATGGCACATGATGAAAACTAAATCAAAATATCATTATCTCAAATGACAGAAAGACAGCTTGAAGACCTACCAATTCAACCAAGTTTAAAATAAACAATTTCTAGAGACTAACTAAGTGACCAACCATTATATAATAATATCTATCTAATTTAAATCGAGAATCACTTTATCATAATACCTATAAGAAAATTTTGGGATTGCATGACCACCGGTCATAACAAGGGTGTGATTCATAAACTAAGAGTCCTACAAGTGAAAAATACACTAGAACAGTACCATATAAAATAACTATCCAAGAATTTATCAAAGAATTGAATGTTTAGGGTTATTCTTTCCTTGTGTTATCCCATTTTCAAAATTATAAGAATCAACTATATCACCAGGTCACACCAATGCGAAATTCACTAGACTTATTATCCTATCATTTTATACCATGCTATAATAGTGAATGGCCTATGGAAAATTCTCACATTTAATTTCCATGGAAACTAAGTGATGAATTTAACATTTCCCTTGCAAGAGGGTTTAAATTATAGACACCTCACCATGTTTCATTTTAAAGTAATTACATTGATTAACATTAAATATTTAAGTAATTTAAATATTATTTAATAGAACATCATATTAAAATTACATGTCAAATTCATTTGGTACCTGATTTAACTAACATCTCAAGGTAAAATATACTTGTTTAATCAAAAACTCAATTTAAGCATTAATAATTTATTTAAATCTATCAATAAATAGGAAATTTATCATATAAATTTAATTTATGTTATAAAAGATAAAGTGACTTATGAAGGTCTTATTTATCCAACCTAACGCCTTATAAAAGAATCCCACTAGAATTTTTCAAATTATTAAAATTTAAAAATAAATGTGGTGGGTTATCTCATAATAAACATGCCCAAACTAACAATCATGAGATTAGTTTTTCATTTAAGAGGATAATCAAAGGTTTTTTATAGAGGAATGTAATCATTTTAGTTCAAAATTAATCAACTTCTTCCTTTATATCGATTTCAAAATAAACCATGATCATATATAATGGTTAATTTACATGGGTTTCCATATAAAAATCTATAATGAACATATACACTTTAAATGTTGGAATTTCGATATCATTAATTGAAATCATTCCACTTTAAAAAAAGATCATTTTGAGAATTAACAATTTAAAAAAGCTATGTAGATATAAAAATATATAAAATATCAAAAGACGGTTCAAATAAAGAGGCCCCCTTTTCTCAATTATAAGGCAGTCATACACTGTACAATAGAAAATTCGTTCCTGATTTATCGCAACCCAAATTTTGTTTCCATGCAACCAATTACGTATAAAAAAATAGGTCAAATATCATAAGTAGTAAACATAAAAGAACATTTTAAATAATAAAAAATACTTGATATAAAAGGAATATTGATTAACATATCACTAAATATTATTATATAAATAGGCTTGTTGGGAAAATAAATGGAATTATTTAACACTCATGGAAAAAAATCAAAATCATCATGCAACTTATAAATGAAACTATATGGAATGAAATACGACAAAAATGTGAATCTATTTGTTCTTATAATTATATATTTAATGCTAATTCTTTTACATACCAAATAAAGGGGAAAATAAAAAATCCATAAATCAGTAAGCAGTGGAATGTACACCGGTCACTCATAATGAAAAAAAATCAAATAGAAAAACAAAAAACATGAACATTAGTCTCATCCTTGGCCACTCGGACTCAAGTAAATCGGGTTTTCATGGCCTGTAAGGGCCATATTCCAAGTGATGACATGTTCCCAGTCACCAGTCAACCATCCCCAAATAATTAGGAAAAAGAAAAAATGAATTCTCTAATACCTCTTTCTATCATCCTGAACTGACTATCTACCAACCAGATCGACTGACTGGTCACCACAAGACCTCAACAGAACATCCCCAAATGCTAGAGGTTGGAGACCAGTAGTGATGGTCTAAAAAATATAAAATTTAATGAATATACCATCATGATTAGTGTAAACAATTGTATAATGTAAGGAAAATAATAGAAAATAGTGGAAGTAGTATAAAAAGAAGGACAGTGTAGGGGATTGAAAATTAATAACTAGATCAAAATAGAAAAACCCAATTTTATAAAATGCATGAATTTAAAAGTGATGATACATAATCTAAAATAGTAGACATATAGTGAGTAATAATTTATATTAAACATCATTTAAAAAAATAAAAAATACTTAATTTAATCTCATTGACTACCCTGATCTCCAACTTAGTATAGTTCTCCAAAATCGCAACTACTACCAAAGCATCATAAAAAACGTCCATGGTCCAGAAAACATGAGATCTACTTGAGTTCCCCAGTGCAATGTCAGTCCCAGAACAATGTTAGATAAATTACCAGTAAATTAAAACCCCATGTTTCTATAACTAAATATCATATGTGAATATATTATAATGAATTGTGTAGGTAATATGAATAAATAAACAATACTAAAATAAACTTCAACCTTCTTTCTTAGGTAGCTAATGGACACCTTGTGGATTACCTTATTTATATCATTACTGGAAGAATATCTGATCATAAACTATATATTTATAGTATATAAGGTATTTTATATATTTTATCAACCTATATAGACCATGTGTGTTCCCAGACTAATGGACATATACCTAGAATACTAGTTTCTTAGATCAACTGGGGAATAATTCAGGCAGTCATCCCACTCAAAATGAGAATACAAGATCATGAAAAATGGTATAGTCCATGAATATCAATATTTGTGGGATATATCATTCTCTTCAATCAAGATGGTGAATGTTTCCTTATGTAAACACTTAAATTAATGAGGGTGATATCATGTCCACACACAATATTGTACAGGTCACATCGTGTCCAGTATCTATGTAGTATCAATGGTGCAAGACATTATGCTTAACAGTTAATGTAAGTGAGTGTGATACCACCATGATGAATATAAACCCTACCATCATTCCACACCATATAACAAGGTTTATTCATATTTATAATACAACATAATAGGCATGAAATCTCCTGATTTTCATTTATTAAGACCAATTAAAACTAATAGATTCAAAATTGTATCAATTCACATAATTTGTTCTTAGATTATTATACTCAGAGTTAGGGTTGAACCCCAAAATTCAATTAAATTTCAACTAAATAATTTATTTCATTTAGGAAATTATGCAATCATGAACATGTTATTCAATTAACCAGTGTCATTTAATTTGTAAAAACATGGAAAATATTTTTAAAAGGCTCAAGGGGGAACATAGAATTTACCACAGTCAATTAGAGAATTAAATACATGGGTAATTACATTAAGAAACAAAAACAAGACCTTAATATGATGTTGTTTCCCTAGACATTTATATAGTATTAGTCAAAGACATTCCACTTATAATGTAAAAAACTAAATTATAAGGTGATTTTGTTCATTAAAAGTTTATATCAATGGATGAAAACTCTTTTTAAGAATACCATTCTAGGCCATTTATGATACGTGAATTATATATTACAATTCCATCAATTAATAATAATACATCAATGAAAAAAATCCATGCATGTTTCAACCACTACAGTTCAATTTGTAAAATTTGAATACACACCACCACATCTGATGGGTCTTATTATAAAAACATGAGATTCTTAAAAAATAATTCATTTAGGCATAAAAATTTTCCAATAAAATAATATCCTCACATTTTACCATAGATGAAATTTCAAAAGCTACCATACATGGAAATTTCAATTAGAATGGTCAACACAGCACTTCGGATGTGCATTTATCACATGAGAATTCATTACTATGAGATAATCCATTATTAATTCATTAAAAATTCTGTGAGGTAATTTTGTTTATTAATTCATTTACATATTATAGTTAAATTCCATTTTTCTCACCCATGGTTTCCAATATCTAAGGTTCACATCCTCTAACAACTAGAAAATGATCATATGGTGTGTATCTAGGTTTGTTGATCATGTCGATTGGAAGAATTCAATAAAAAGGATATTCTCAGAAAAGGACAGATTATATCACTAAAAACAATTATAAATCAATGGAAAAAATTTGTAATATATATATACCACCTACCTCTTACATAACACACTCTAGTCGTCAAATATCGAGGTCTGATTTCTTCAGGTTTGGAAGATATTGAAGAAATAAAAATTTATTAAAAACAGTGGAAATGTGATTAAGAAAATAATTTGGTCAAGAGAAGATTAAAGAGATATATATTCAATGAAATATATTTCATACCGATTTCTAAATATAGATACTGACGGTGTTTGACTTAGGTAAAGGATAAAAGACATGATGAATGATCTAGATATCATTGAGGAGGAACCCAAAATGGCAAAGGAAGAGGATCACACTGAAGGAGGAGAATGAATGAAAGGAAAATAGGGTATAAACTCATAATGGGTAAATGGTAATTTTACCCTCCAGACCGGGCCACATGTTTGGCCATATGGTTGGTCAAATTGTAAGGATTATACTAATTAGGACCTGATCCACATGTATTTTCCCGCATGGTTAACATAACAGTGTGGAAAGGATGTGATTAATAATGTGATGATACTTACTATGTGTAACTAATAATACATGATATGAGCCTGGTTTTTTTAAATAGTGCATATCCCATGTGATTCATGTACACCCCAATTTCAGGCATCATGGTTTACTATTGGTGTATGCCAAATTTTATATGAACCATGTGCCTTGTTCAGACCACCCAAACATGTAATTTTTGGGTCCCAACACACCTAAAACACATTGAGACACCTAAGGGACACCTCGGGTCATTAACCAAGTCTACAAACAATGATTTAATGTGATACAACTATCATAAATATATATCATATATCATTTTAAGGAACGATGTATACAATAAATTCCAAACAAAAATTTCCCTAGAAAATTTACCTTTTATCAATGCACAGGTGGTTACAAAAATTTATTTTATAAATTATTATTATACAATATAATACATATATATTCATATAATCCATCCTTGTTACCATCTATGTTAAAAATGAAATTAAAAACGAATCTCATTGCTCCATGGATGTGGTAGTCAACATATATTCTTGAGTGTCATTATCATTTCATAATGAATTGAAATGTAAGAAGTTAAATGTTATTTTATAGTAAAAAAGAATAATGATTTAATTAATACCATATATATATAATACATCATGTTATCATTTTTTCAGTGGTGGTGATGGTAGAGAAATTCCATTAGTTCATGAAGTGGTAGTCATCCAAACACTTGATATACATTTTCATAAACCATTTGATGGTAGAGGATAAAGAATAATGTTCTATCATTTACATAATAACATATAATTATAAAGGATATAATTAGGTAATTATTTTTTCATAGTTGAATAATATTTTTAGTACTTGTAGGAACAAATAAAAATAAAAATTGACGGTTAGGAATGAATCATATTCAATGGAAAACTACTTTATATTATCAAAAAAATCTTATGAGGTTTTTATAATCAAATGAATTCATTAAGGATAGGGGAGGTAATTAATGAAGTTATTTTTGTCAGAAAATTCTGAATAAAATGGAATTTAAATGTTTAATAATGGAGAGGAGGATATTACATTTTATAAGATATTGGATAGACACCTGGGGAATTTCATTGAATGGTCACTTAAATAAATCATATTCTCAAGAATATTTGTTACATTTGAAAATATATTATCATAAAGTGTATATTTTTTTAAATAACATAATCCAATATTATTTAGATAATATTATTTTGTGTTTTAGACCTTATTTTTTGGTTTAACCCCATTGTTAACATATTTTAACAATAAACAATGTAACAAATGTTACTAAATTTAAGGGTTAATACTGATTCTATAAATTTAAAAAAAACTCATAAATGGACCTTTGTTGAATTTTCAACCATCTTTGATTCACATTTTTGAATATGATAATTTAATTCTTTTAAAATTATTTTATAAAATATTATTTATTATAAATGAATAATAATTTCCATCTTGGATCTTGTTATTTATTTTTACTTTTAAAAAAATATTACAAAAATATAATTATAATATATTCCATTAAAACAACTATAATGATTCACATATATCTAAAAAATTATTGAAAATGACCACACACCAATCTTTGGGCACGAAAATATCCAAAAAGAATTTATATGGCATCATAGTGGCTAACTAGGGTTGTCTCACTTACGAATATTTGCAGTTTTTTTCTTAATTTTTCTAAATAACATTGACTAAATATTATTTAATTTATTAAAAAAATAATCATTTTTTTATATATCTGATAGGAAAATGAAGGTTATAACTTATAATAACATTTATATCAAATTAAATTTGTTAAAGAGAAAGTAACTATGTTTTGGGATCAATCATTATTACCTTTTATATCATGGAATTTATTTTGATAATACAAACATGAAATATCATATTTGAACAAATATTATATAATGAGAAATTGTTGAAATCATTGAATCCCAAAAAAATCTCAATTCCACATCCTCCATGAATCATGTAGGATGACACACCTTGGATTTTTATGTTCTATATTCTAGTACTCTGCTCTATCGATGTTGTTTCATACATTGACTAACTTAAATCCATCATATGGAAAAATAAAAAACGGAGAGAAGGAAAAATAATTGTAAAAATATTATAAATAGATGTAGTTTCATTTTAATTTTTGGATGGGGGTATTTAGCACATTAAGAATATTCTCTTCACCCATTCATGGTACAAAAATATATAAAAAACATATAACAAACATTAATAAAAATTCTCAAACACCATCAACTCCAACGAGCCAAGTCTTGTGGTCAACCGTTCATTTTTTAGGGTAAGAGATCACAATGGTGAAATGACAGAAGAGTTGAAATTGAAAATAATAAAAATAAATTATTATAATGAAATTAAAATAAAAATATTTTTGGATGAGGGACAAATAAAAAAAATCAAATATAATGAGGATAAGAGATATAGAGAGTGAAATTATATAAAATAGAAGAAGAATATGAAAATAAGAAAAGGAAATTAGAAAATAATAATATTTTTATAATAAAAAATAATAATAATTTTTGAAGGGAAAAATTAAAAAAAAACATGCTGGAAATTATATATTTAAAACAAAAAGAGATTACACAATTATTGTTTAAAGATATCGAAAATACAAATAAAATGAAATGAAAAATGAAAATAGACAAATAAGGGGGAAAGAAGTGAAAAACAACCATAGTAGATAGATCCTATACCATTTTTTTTACTGATAGCTCATGTTTTCTTGGTGGGACTCTTTTATAGGAATTGGAGGAGAGGGAGTATCAGCCTCCACCATTAGTCACTCACCTAAGACCTGAGGATTAGAATATAAAATTCCCTAAGGATATCAAGTGTTTTAAGGATGTGTGTGGAATAATTTCACATGGTACATCATGAAAAATAGTATATTAAGTGTATGTGTCTTTTTTGGAACTTTCCCAACCATGCATGTTGTGTAAGTCGTATCAGTGGAAGTGATAAGTGGTTAAGGCGGTGGTCTTTGGTGGTGGAAAATAATGGGAGAGGAAGCGATTATTGTACATGCAAGGTATTGGAATCCTAAACATTATACAATCCTTTAATTAGATATAGGAACATTTATTTATCTTTATTTTGGTAACTTGGTTCAGTAGTGGTGATCATATTGTGTAAATTTAAATCTCTGGTTCTTGTAGTTTTATAGGGTAGATTTTGAGTAAATACTAAGGTGGGAGGTTTAAGAAATGCTGAGAAGAATGAGGAAGTGCTTCAATTACATGTTGGAAGTGTATAAGTAATGTGTAATGTATGGAGAACTTAGTTTCATGTAATTAAACGTCAATTGGATACATAAGAAGCGATGGTGGAGGTCAGTAGGGGTGTTTCTCCCTTTATCCTTCCTTTGAAGTAGTTGGATGGTAGTCATATGGGGGTAATAAGAGTAATGGTGGTGGTGGTTCAATGAAATTAGATCAATCTGAGATTTAGGAGTGAAATATAAGAGGTTATATAATGATGTATTTTAGTCTAATATATACAGATGATGTGGAGTGGTTGAACATGACAGAGAGTGTAGGTGGAGTGGAAGAGAAAGGTAGAGCATGCCAGAGCTTCACTCCCAAATCAAAATGGGAATAGAAATCAAAACCCACTATACATATCACTATTGGAGTCATATATATCACACCATATATGTTTATGGAATCCCACACTATACTTTCACACAAAACAACACTCACACCCTCATGTCTCAAGTGGGCTTTATCCCATCACTGCTTGTTATAGGTTTCACCACCTGCGGCCTACTTAGCAATGGATTTCAACAACCATTCTTCCCTTATTTGGTCAGGATCTCCAAGTGGGTTATCCTGGTCAGTTTTCCACCCTTTGGGTGGATTATGTTTTAGGATTTACACCTTGGTTGAGGTATATCCCTTGGACTGATATTATGGACATAACCTTTTCAAAGTGTTAGAAAATGTTAAACAATGTCTATAAAATTTTCATATTATCCATAAATAAAAAATTTAAATTGACAATGGATATTATCTTAATATATTAGAACCATTTAAATTCCATTATTATAAATATCCCATTTTCCAATAATAAACATGAAATATAAGGAATTTATTATTGATAACCAATAAAAATCATTGATATTTTATTAAAAGTATTTCAGAATTTATGTTTGTCAAATTCCTAAACACATAAACCATGATTGTACTTAAGCACAAAATCTCAACATGGGAGATCAATGGAAACCTATGATATCAGTATTACTATTTTAATGTATTAAAATAAAATAATTTTTAATATAAAATAAATATTTAAAAATTTAACATAAATATTAATTTAATTTCACAATTTTTCAAGATATAATAAATTAAATAATTTTTTTTCTATATATGAATAAGATGGATATGTTTCCTTACTAATAAATCTTTATTAATTTATAATTATTAAACATTCCAAATCAGGATTTACATCACATTTGAATCTTTTCCCTAATCACAGATGATAAAATTAATGTAGATTTGTCCTCATATCTTGATTACATAAGCATTATCCATAATATTTTAAATATACTACATTATCCACATTGTAATGTAAAAATTAACATAAAATCATGGGGGTTTCTATTTAAGGTTCAAATGACTCTAAGGCTTAAGGATAATCATAATTTTTATTTTAAAATTTAATTCTCATGGATGAGGTTTTTCTTCAAAAGAATACATAATGTTTTTTAATGTAAAATGTTTCATAAATTTCTCCTCATAAAATTGTAGCAATTAAAATTTAACCCAATATTCAAATTAAATATCATATTCAAATTTAATCATAATGATTTATCCCCCCCCCTCAATAAATTTTCATTACTTATATACCCTTTTTTCATTTTCAAAGAAGGTTTTTATTTTTTTCTTATTTTTTGAATGTTATTATTTGAATAGACCTCACATTCACCACATAAAAATATATGAAAAAAATAAAAGATCTAGTAATGATAAATTTTGTTTTCCCCAAATCACAACCCATTTTTCTCATGTTTTGGTTCTTTTAGTTATTTTTTAAATTTTTTTTCAATAGGGAAAACAATAAAGAATAACGAATGATTCAATAACCAATCATTATTAACCACATTAGGACACCCCATACATCTTCTTTACAATTTAAATCTTCCCTTCTACCATGATTCCCTTCACCCCTTCAAATTATCTTTAAAATATCAGGGAAATACAAAGAAGAGTGTAGGAATTCCGAAAAATGGCCAGAAACATATATAATTCCCATAATATTTATTAATTTTATTTATGGGATAGAAAATAATAGTTTGTAAATTTGTATTTAAAGTACATGGGCTTTAAAAAAGATAACTCAATAATTTTAAATGTGTTTTTTTACAATCATATATTTGACCATTTCATATGATTGTTCTAAAAGGTGTTATGTCCCAAGATCACTCAATAAATATAATGAAGATAAAATAAGAAGTAAATGGTCATGAAATCATCTCATGAATGGAATTTTTGATTTGGAAAATCAATCAAGTCATGATTATTTAAAAAAATCTATTCACATGGATTCTATAAATTCAAATCATGAAACAATTATTAGTAAATTTCATTTACAAAAAATAATTTACTTAAATCATGATTTCTCAGTTTGATATACATGATTCACATTAATCATCCAATTTTACATTTTAATCATTAAATATAACTAATTTATATCTATAATGTGGATAAAAGGATATGTTAGAAACCCCCATATCTTAGACATGTTATTTAAAATATGAATTCATGTATGTGCCTGCAATTTCATCATAAAAGCTCATAATACGTTATTGGACAAATAATTAAGGGATTTTAAAAGATAATCATAAAATATATTTCCCCTTACCATAAATCTTTTTCATGTTTCTTCATCCACTATTGGGGAGAACATCTCCCATCACAAACCGAAAGTAATAAATTACATAATTATGCATAAGGATCATGTCATTTAATCAAAAAAATGTAACAAAGAGTGGGATACATGTTATAATTCTTCATATCAAATGATATTTATATCAAATTTCCTATAAATAATGTTGTAATGGATAAATAATTGTATGATCCAACACGTGGCCCATGAATTTATAATTCCTCAATAGGGTAGTAAAAACTATTATCCAAAGACAATTAGTGAATGATGATTTTTTTTATTTGAACCACAAAATAGGACTTTTATTGTCTTTTTCTTTGTCATTTTGGATACGAAATGATCAATGTATAGATTAAACCATATACCACCAATTAAATTTTATTTATATCATCCATATAGTGGATAAAAGGATGTACTAATCACTCTTATTCATGGTTTCCACTTATAAAACATTTTCTTCTATCTCTAGTGCAGGCATCACATCACCAGAATGAATATAATAATCAAAGGGGAAGTAAAAAAGGATATATCAAATTGTATAATATTTTAATGTAAAATTTTTATAAGTAATTTCCCCCTTTCAATCATATAAGACACTTTTTCTCTGTACTAAGGACCTACAACATTTATCTTCTCATCAGATTCCACATTTTCATGTCCATTGAAATCAAGAAGCACAATGTGTTCCTAATCAGGTTCATTTTAATTTTATTCATCCTCATATAATCCATATAATAGATTTTATAAATCAATATAATAAAAATAATATGTAGTGATGAAAATTTAATTTTGAATAAAATCAATACATTTTGATAAATGATCAACTCCCTAATTTGTTCACCTATAATCTATTCATCAGTGGTGAGTGCCTCTTTGAGTAGATTCTCATTAGTTGGAGGTAAGTAGTTAGGTCCCCCATTTTTAATTCAAATTAAACAACATGGGTGGTGTCATCATCTTCAATGGATATATTTACCTGCAATGAAACTCAGTCATCAACCTAATAAGGATCAGGGAGACCATGTTTCAACTCATTCTCATTATATAATTCATATATATCTTATATTTCTCCAATTTTTAGATTATCATGATTTTTTTACTCATAAATAATATATTTAATATTATCATGGTCTTTTGGTATTTTAATCTTCAGATGGTTAGGAAGTGGATACTCTTCATGTCGGCCCTCAACACCGTTAATTTATTTAGTAAAATTGGGAATCTCCAATTTCGCATCCTTCTTGTTATTCAGTTTTGATAATTCAATTTTAATTTATCAACTATATATTATAGTTCTTGAGATTTCATCCTATTTTTATTACCATTCTCAATAATCTTGGATAGGTCAGTGAGTTGATGGAGATTGTGTAGGAGAGTAACCACTTCAGCATTTTGAAACTATAGGGTTTTCACCTGAGACAAATTTTATCATGAATTAAAAAAACTTTACTCAAAAATAACTTGGGTTTATTTAATTTTATTTTATAAACGAAATAATATATTTACAAAATTACAAAATACTAAAATAAAATGAACAAATTATTGGATCCCAAACAATGGTAGTATTGTTGACTGCATTCTTATCGTAGGGTGTAGAAAATAAAATTATTTTTGCATGATGTAGAGTGGTTGACCAAGTTCACCTCACTTGAGGAGCTGTTTAGTTTTTAACATACTTATTATAAATCACCTAGATTATGTATTTTTGTTGATTTCATTAATTTATAAAAACAATAATTATTTTTTTAGGTTGTGGGTTAAAACTAAATGAAAAATTAAATGTTCTAATTTATTCTAAGATGCACCTATAAATTAAAAGAGTTATTAAGAGAGGACTTGGTTTTGGGTTTTTTTTTGTGTTCAATCATTATTCTCCATTGTATTTTTGGTTTTATTTTTATAATCCAATCATGAAATACCATGTTTGAACTATTATTATTTACTCATAAATTGTTGAAATCATAAAACTCTTAAAAAAACTCAATTCCACATCCTCATTTAATAAAGGATTATAACACACTTAGTTATAGAATGTGACATAATCTAGGACTAGGATCTATGAATGTCGTTCCATCAACTTATTTTCCTAGAATCCAATATCTGAAGAAATAACCTATAGTGATAGGGAAAATAAATTAAATGAAGCAATGAAAATATATTGAGTATAATGTCATATGGGGGTAGTCACCACAATATAGAAATTCACCTCACCCATGCGTACTACACAAATATATCCCAAACATAAATTAATCATTAAGAAAAATTGAAGAACACCATGACCACCCATGTTCCATGCCTCGGGGTCAGCTCCTAATTTAATGTGTTTAAAGATAAAAATTATTGAAATATGAAAGAGAAGAATTATAAAATAATAAAAGAAAAAAATGAAAATAAAAATAAAATAATAATGGTAGATGATAAAAAATAAAATAAAAATAACAATATAAAATGATTTTTGAAGAGAAAGTTAGACAGAAATAAAATAAAATAGAAAAAGAAAGAGAAAATTTTAAATGAAAATAAGATAATAATAAAAATGTTAGTACAATAATAATAATAATAATTACTATTATTATTATTATGTTAAAAATTATTATAATAAGATAAATTAAAAGAATACGAATTGTGGAATGGAAAAAAAATAATAAAATAAAACATAGAATTATTTATCAAAAACCATAATAGAATTTGAAATTAAATTTTTAATAAATATAAATAAATAAATAATAGAAAAGGAAAAATTATATTTGAATTATAAAGCGTAACGTAGTGCAACTTGATCTTAGTAGATAGAGACTATCCATCGGTGTCCACTAATACCTATTTCTTGGTAGGGAAGAATTATTTTATAGGAATGGATGGATTTGGAGTCTGGGCCTCCCCCATCAATGTATCCCACAACACCGAAGGTTTGGATATTTAAATCATATGAGGATATCAGGTGTTTGAATGATCTGTGTTGAATAATTCTATGTGGGTAAGCCTGTACATCAGTAGATATGGGGAAGGTGTCTTTTTTAGCCTTTGCACGAAATTGCATGGGTTGTATGGTATAAAAATGACTTTGATCAGTGGAAGGGATGATAGAGGTGGGAAGTGGAGAGTGATGGTTGTGAAATATGAACTTGAGTAAGGGATTTATAGGTGGAATACACTTCTCTGACCTTCAATGAGGTCAGAGGAGTATTCATTGATCTTCAAAGTGGTACCTCTGGAAAATATTGGTGATTGAGTGGAATCAATGGTGTTTTTCGGGTCTTGTTATAATAGTGGGGTGTCTCAGAGAGGTAGTGGATGTTTTTATGGAGGTAAGAAATCTCGACACGAGTAAGTAACTCAATAACATGGTGGAAGATCCATGGATTCATGGAATGAATAAAGGACTCAGTGGCGTTGTATATGGTGTCTTCAGAGTCCGTGGGAAGTGGCTGTGATTTTGAGAAGAAGAACACATAACTATAAGATTTTACCTAGCCATATCCATTTAGAATTATTGAGTAATAATGATAAGATAAATTATTATCTTGATATAAACAATTCATGTAAAAACTTCTAGGGAATATAAATGAGTATGATAGTATAATTTTAAAAGTAATGGACATGATATGTGGACATGTATAAATATGTCCCAATAATAAAATAAGTAGAAGATAAATATTGACAGGACCTAATTCTAGATATCCTAGCCCCCGACCACCATACGAAGTCAAATACTCTCAAGTATACCTATGATTCTCATAAATAATCTCCAAAATATAAATAATTAGTATAATGTATGACATGTGTGAGAAAATCCTATAAAGGGTATAGAATATACAAACCTAGTTGAATGCTCTAAAAACATAAGAGGTAAAAATATAATACAAGATAGAAGTTGTCATCTAATCACAATTATGGTTTTTTTAATTACTATATGAGAAATCAACCAAAATAAAAAATTTATAATTTATCAAAAAATAATAATAAGAAAGAGATAATGTGGGTATATATATATATATATATCCACTTCCCATCTAAGAAAACTGAGTCTTAGGATTGTTCCAGGAGCTTGTTATTGAATTCTAGCATCTCGCGTATCTATCCAAATAAATAACCATGTATGGGGACCCACACTTTTCCATTTTTCTACATAGTCATGTGGTAATATTTTCCAATCAGAGGACGCATTACCAATTCCATTAGAGGGTAACACCCATCAGGTATAGGACTCATTCCAAGGTAAAATAGAATTGTTCGACTCAGTATAGATAGGACTCATTCCATGATACGATAGAAGGATAACTATTAGTAAGAATAGGACCCATTCCTAAGCACTAAAAGAGGTTTCCTATATATAGGAAGAGGAACCATTCCCTAATATAATATAACGGTTCCACTAAATAGGTAATGTAATCATTCCCTGATAAAACTAGAGGGTTCCACTCTTTGTATAGGGGACTAATTCCTTAATATAATATGAGGGTGACACTGTGTAGAAGGAGGAACCATTCCTAGATACAATTCTATAGTTATACTATACTGATATAGGACCCATCTACTAATACAAAATTAGGGTCTAACTCTATTAATAAAGGATTAGTTTTCTGATACAAGAAGTGGATTCCACTCTGTATAAAGATGGTGTACCCACACCCTATTCCCTTAGGGTTAATACTCTAGCCTCTATATGATGATCCTTCATGATCACTTCCATCATTTATCATTTCATAATACAGTTTCACACTCCTAAAATATTTCATTATAACTCAAAATACATTATTAATGGAACCATACCACTATACATGAATAAACACTCTATATCGGTTACTCATGGGGTAAAATATGATTCAAAAAATGTATATATGAGATAATGAAAATTCTTAATAAGTACACAGTGTGTAAGGGGATCACATTGAATATTTTCCCACTATGCTACCATTTTTATGGACATGTTTATTAACAGATATAAGAGAATTCCCATGTACCCCTGGGAATTCTTGTGTGCTATCTAATTCCATAGAATGTCTATCCAAAAGCCTAATGAATGCACAAACATCATCCTTAGTATGGATGATTAAATCATAAAACCACTGATAAGTTTTTGAAAATGACCTTAAATTACCAAAAAAATTTACACCATGGTGATCCTAATTGAAAAATAATCTGGATGTGATATTCACTTTACCAAATTGGATACACAATTTAAAAAAAAATTCAATGCATCATGCTCGAACAACATTTCATGGGAATGTTCCATCATATCAAATTTAAAACATTATATTGGTATTGAATCGTATGCCTCTATATTAGGTCCATGATTACATGGATTTTTTATTAGTTCGAAACAATTTGAATAAGTTATGGTTGATACAATGCATTGATAATAACAACAATGAAAAATAGTATTATTATTATTAAATATAAACAAAATAATGGTGGTGCATAGACTATATCCCCCTCTTCCATTATGTTTAGAATTCCCAGAAAAAAGGAAAAATCATTTTTTTTATTTTTTTATTAACAAATTATTACTATTATTATCGTAGTTCAAAATAATAATAATAACAAGGGGAATAGAATCCCCATAAAGAGGTGTTTACTAGGGACATTCCCCATTGTTGGCTAACCCCACATCTTTTCAATCACATTGTTATTATAATTTAAAAAATAATTATTAATAATAATATCAATTTGAAAATCAACAAAAAAAATTGTTATTATAAAAAATAATAATAGTAACACAAATCCTCAGATATATAAACAACAAATTGTCACCACTGGTCAAACGAGAAAATGGGGATCATCTATCCCATAAGGAACCACCTCTAATCGACTACCTTTTGTCGCTCATAATCACAAACCCACACCCATGACATTGATCCAATCTGTTCATGAATAATTTTTTCACTCATAACCCACCAATAACATACCAAAAATAGATTACCCACCATTTTTTCACTCATCTTTCACATATCAAAAATCAAAATCCAAATTTATGATAAAATATTTTTTTCCAAATAATGAAAACCCAATGGTTTGTATTCTTGAAATCATCAAATCATCATAAAACCAATTACTAAGGAAAAATTTCATCAATAGAGGTAGAATAAAATATAACATAACAGTGTCAGTCATCGTTGGATAGTGTGATCCAAACCGATGATCGATATATGAAAAATCATGGTTGATATCATGGAATAACAAAATAAATAATTGTTATAAATAAATAAAATTATTTAAAAGGAACATGTGAAGGGATAGTAATCATATATCAATAAAAGAATATACGAATCTATGTAATGTTTTAAATCAAAATATTGGAAACCACAATTTATTACTCCTACCATGAATATGGATTGATCGTTGGTGATGAAATAATCTACTAGAAATGAAGGTGATGATACCACTATATTTTACATTTTTCTGAATATTATCCTCGATATGATCGTTTGATGTACTTTGATCCAGATCTTCTAATGATAAATTATCTCCACCTCGTAGTAGATATATAATGTTCTATGTGCGTAACTGTTGGAAAACCATTAGAATTGGGTATTTATAGAGGTTTTTAGTAGGTTGATTAATTATAATAATAAATATTATTTTTTTAAAATGCACCTTCAAATAGCTTCCCCTACCAGGTGTCATGTGATTACCAACATTAGGTTTTTTCTAGGGCAAACCATGTATTCTAGTATCAAAAGTGGTCTCATATTTTGAATCCAAGTATAATTTGCATAGTTATTCAATTATTTCAAAGAAACTATTAATGCATGATATAAAATATATATAATATTTTCATTAAATTAATTCCATGCTCAATAATCATTAGATTCATAGGATATCATAGTGCCTGGCTCTGAAAATATTCCATGAAATATTATAATATATTAATAAAAAAAGTCTCCTTTGTATTACTTTATATAATATTTTTCAACACTAAAATGAATCATCATAGATTCTATTTTTATTGAAGAAAAAATAAGGACCAATAAATAAAACCAAATAGGGCTTAACGATGCCTAAAGTTGGTCAGGTTGAGGGAATCCCCTCATTTTAAAGAAACTCCCTCGGGATTAAAGAATGATATGTTGGGGTAGTATGTGACTTCATGGTTGTGGTTATCTTTTTAGGCTAAATGATCTGCAACATTATTTCCTTCACTCCTAGTATGAGTTACCATAATATCATTTCTAAGAAGAGCTCTATATTTTATTATGATATAAGATATTGACCATGGAGTTTGATCATTACCCTGAAGGGAGCTGTGAATGATAATTGAATATATTCATGTTCATCCAAAAATCATGTACCCCTGGAAAACACTTAACCATGATGTGTCTTTATATACCTATTCTCGATGTCACTCACTTTTTTAAAAAGTAAACTTCACTATCATCACCCAATATACCCTAGTTTGAATCATATTGTGTTTCATGCATATACCACCATAGAATTGGAACGTGGAAAACCCAAATCACCTTTTCTATATGCATTTACAATTCCATTAGGCACACTAACTCACTTTCTTGATGAAATAACTAAAATGAGGTCCTATGATCCTTATAAATATTAGGTCATCCTGGAAAACTGATCTTGGAACAAACACCCTTCTCTAGTTTTTAATACTATGAGAAAACAACCTCTTCAACACTATTTCCCACAGCTTGACTAGGGCAACCGACCATCCATGAAAAAGACTTTTGTGCTCCATGCATTCATTGAATCCATCAAGAATGTATCTTGAGGGTAACTGATCATGAAATATTTCCTAGTCAATATCCCCAAGTCAATACTCCCTAACTCATTGAAGAAGTAAAGGGATAACAATCATCGATTAGATCTACATTGAAAAATACTAAGCCAAAAAGGGAGAACTAAAAAGAGTTCAACTAGTCCATTACCTCCAATAAAAATAGTGTATAGAAAACCATAATATGAGAATCTTCAATTACAAACAAACCTTGGTTTCCTTTACTATCATGTCACATCATCCTCAGCTAGCACATATGTCACTCCGATTTATGAGAATAAATATCCCAAGAAGTTGAACATTGAATCATTAACAAACTCCTTATGAGATTCCATAAAACTTAAAATTATAGAGAATGTCTAGTACCATCTTCTTATGACTCATTTGGACGAAATCTAACACTAAGTACATGAGGGTACCATCACCGAAGATTACCAAAAAACAATCCAAAAATGTTTGAGGATCATTCTCACAATTTTATCAAGATCTACTACATGTTTAAACACATGAAAGTGTTTCACCAAGATATAATTGAATCCTAAGAGGTACAATGAAGCCACACTTGATATACCCACCAATCAAACCTCGACCTAGTAATAACCCATCCATAGGTAAAACTCTGAGATCCAGTCCACCTTCATGCAACAGAAAAAGATGTCATTTATTCTCATTGTTAGATATTACTTCTTGACAGTCACCTAGCTCAAGTGATGCCAATATGCACCTAAACTAAATATCATATCATCTTTTAAGTTGAATAACTTCAGGATAACTAGGAAATCAAAATTGGTCTAATCAGTCTCCCTCTCTAAAAATATTTTATATTGTACCTCCAACTCTAATAGATAAATAGGATTTTTCAAATTCAACTATATATATAAGGTCACCCATAATGAATATGCATGCAAAGGACTATCTCAAATTGGGGAGGTAAACCCATAACCTACTATTGAAAGACTCCATCAACCCCTATAATTTTCACAGGATGTTAAGATAACATAACACCCACTACTCTAAGGTTAATTCCTGACAAATGATATATATATTTATTAACAACCTTCAAATTAGCATGATTTTTTATCCAGGTGATCACTCTTTATCAAAGGAGGAAAAATTCATCTAGTAAACCAACATCACTACCACACACACAAGTAGAATGTATCATATCATGTATGGTAGACTAATAATTCATGATGAAGAAAACATTATAGGGTCCCACTATCACTATAAAACTATTTTAGGTGGAGCTCTCTCTCTCTCTCTTCTTATAGAGTCATGTTACAACTTTGCCATAAAATTGTTATCATTGGTCATATCAATATTAGTATTTTATAAAAGGGTTGAGAAAAAATGCCTCCACTATTATCGGTATCTCTATAATTGGGGATACATCCAGGGAAATATGGTTTATTACATTATTCTACAACTACAACTGCAATAGTGGAGACACATGTCATACATAGAAGCATAAATGAACCCACTAAGCCATAATATTATACCTAAAAAAGCTATAAATTCACTTTCTTTCCTACTCATGAATCCTCAATTGTCTCTTTCACAAGAACTCACATGATGCACAAATCATATGTGTACCATCATCTTTCCCGGACAACGATATATATTTCTCAACATGTGTATGATCAAATACCTGATTCAATAATGGATTCATTCACTTCTCAACAGGTGTTAGCAACAGTAAAATCTGTCATTGAGAAAAAAAACATAGGTCCTTATCCATGAATAGATATTTAATATAATATTGAGTCATTTTCCTGAAACTATCTAAAAATACCAACAGGTTGTCACTGAAGAGTCATCATGAACGTTATAAAGATATACCATGGTCAAATATAATTTCTAATTAGATGACTATAGAAGGAAATTCAAATGACTTCCTCCAATTTTATATGTGTACCATTGATCCCAGCAACTGATGTCTCAATATGTTGAGTCAAACAATAGGTAGTTAGAGTCTTTGTGTATTTATATGTTATCCACTAAAGCTACATTGGGTTTCATGTCCTAAAAGACACACTAAATACCCATTGATATTGTTTCCCAATGTCCGTAATAAAACCTACTAAGGGTACAAAAAAACATACTAAGGTGAAACCACCTCTGGTACCAATCTATCATGACTCAAACCATTATTTCTTTCCTAGACAATAGAATTATAGGTTTTAACTACTCAAATAACACATTTATAGACTAAGTGAAGGAAACAATAATTAACATTAATAAATAAAATTGGAGACAATTATTAAATAAAAATTATGCACACACCCCAAAATTTGGATGTAGATGTTTTGTCGAATAATGATAAAAGACGGTAACATCTAGAATATAATAGAAATATTTAATAACATATATGGAAGAAAATAATATGATAGTGTAGTCTGAAAAGTAAAGGTAAAATATATTCCTAATGATAGAAGTAATACCAACTCAAAAATTACTGGAAATAAAATATTGAGAGATCCTAACACATGATCTCCAATCCCCAACCACCGTACATGGTAAAATGCACCCAATAATACATATTATCCAATTAAATCTTCTCTAACCTCTATATACACTTCATAAGACACGACACATGTGGGTAAATATCATGCATGGGAAATTATATAAATAACTCGTAAGAATCCCCAAACACTTAAGAGGTAAATATAAGGGAAAAGATAGAAGTATTCATTTCATCACAACAAAGATATTCCAATCACTATTTTAGAAGACATCCATAATGGAAAAAACTAGATATTTTTAATAAGCTTCCATAACGATAGAGAAATGGGATCACCATATCAACATCCCATCTAAGATCAATGAGTCCATCAATTTTTCTATGATTCCATCATTGATTCCAAACATATCACATATATAAAAAAATAATTTATAACATGGAGGAACTATACCTCTACACATTTCTAAAATTACATCAGAAACAATATCCATGCATAGGACCCATTAACAAGATCTTAAAGTAGCACCATATAGTTGGAATAGGAAACATGCCCTGGTACAATAATATGGTGCCACATTGTAGATAGAGGGCTGATTCCCTAACATGGAATGATAACGCCCCTTATTAGTTTGAGGACCTATTACATGACACAATAAAAGGGTTCCACTCAATTAGTAGATGACACATTTCATGAAACAATATGAGGGTAAAATCTATCGGTATAGGACCCATAGCCTAGTATAATTGAACATTTCTACTCTATGGATAGAGGACACATTCTCTGATCAAATATGAGGGTTCATCTCTATGCATAGAAGATATATTCTATGATAATATTGGAGGGTTATATACTATCGATTGAGGACCCAAGTCCTGATACAATAGGTTGTTCACTCTTTAGATATATTATTGATTCCGTGATTCAGAAGGAGGGCTCCACTAATAGGATAGAGAACTCCTTCCCTAATACAACCAGATGATTATAATTTGAGGATAGTAGACACATGCCCTAATACAAAAGGATGGTTTCACACCGTGGATAGTGGAAACATGCCATGATATAACATGAGGGATTGACTCTATAGATAGATATTGAACCCATTCCCAAGTCCAAATTGGAGGTATAACCTCATCCTCCTATGATGATCTTGCCTTATCTCTGAAACCATTGAGAATTTCATAAAGGATATTTACACGCAAAAATTTTGACATCATAATTCATAATACACTAACGGTGGCACCATCAAGTTCTACATGAGAAAACACTAAATATATTTTTATCGTGGGCCAAATTCAAGACAAAATTATGGAGATTTGATAGGTATAAGATTCTCAAGAGGTACACTAAATGTAAGGGGTCCACATGGCATGTCAACCTACTCCGCTGCCTAGTTATGTACCTGGCTATGTCCAACTACATGTCCATGCATGTGGAACCCCGGGTATGCCCATGTACTCTTGAAGTACATAGAATGTCTGACCAAAATAATTATGAATGCATGAGGCTCATAATTGGTGTGACAAATTAAAATTTCAACTCACCAATAGGTCATCATAAATTTCCATGAATGGCCAAATATACCCCACTATAGTGATCCCTAAATTATAAAACTTTGGATACACTATTAAGTATCCCAAATCGAAAACCCAATGAAAAAAAGATCATTTCACCACATGAACCTTTAATGGTGATTTGTGGACCCAAGACACAAACCATAACTAAACACCCAATATTTTATTCGAAACTTCCTCCTCAATATCAGGGTCATGCTGCATTAAAAGGTTCTTCAATTTGAATCCATATGAATATGTTATGTAAGACTATATGTTTTGACAATAACATGGAAAACAACCAAAACAACAACAACAAACAATAACAATAATACATAAAAAAATTAAAGAGGAACGTGACCTCTATCACTATTTCCTATTATGTGTGCATAACATACCATAAAGAAAAATCCCCTTTTTTAATTTTACAAATACAATATTATTATTATTATAATTCACATTAATAATAATAAAAGTTAAGTAATCCCCTTTATAAGGCACATACTAGGGATTTACCCCCTCTAGGTGTACCCTATATCTCGTAAATATCATTATCATAATTTTTGAAAGTAATTATAAATAACTATATAAACATTATTTATAATTATCATAGTAAGAATATTCTTTGAATGTAGAAACTGCATGTCGTCTTTGTGGGTCAACTGGGAAAATGTGGATCAATGATGTGATCCCTAACACCTCTATCGTTATTACCATAATCATCATCACTACACCACTATTTTGTCACCATAATCCAAATAGAAATTCAAGACTATAATCTGTCTTTCTAAAGAATGAATGCACAATGATTGGTTTTCTCATATATCATCGAATCAGTAGTCAATTTATTACCATTGATGAATTCCATGTATGAGGGGGATACTGTTAAATTTCAAAAAGGTGATAATCATCTTGGGACAATGAAATACTTGAGAATGATCGATAAGAGAAGAAATATGGGTAATAACGTGGAATATATAAGTAAATAATTGATTTGAAAAAATAAAATTATTTAATAGGCCCATAAAAATGCTAGATAATCACAAATAAATAAATGAATATATGAATATATTCTCAATCATTTTAATAAAAAAGAAAAAATTGATGAGTCCTACCTAGATTATGGATTAATGATTGAGGAATAATGCATCCTCTAAAGATAAAGGTGATAATCCTTATTTGTTATTTATTCATCTAACAATTATCTGTGATCTGATTATCCTTCATTCTCTGGTCTCAATATACCAGAGATTAATTTAATCCTCCTATTTGATCAATAATGGTTTATCTGGATATCCATTGTAAAAATATCTTTAAAATTCAATTTAAATAGTTTTTAATTAATTATTTTAATAAATAATTAGATAATTTATTAATGTATTTTAATCAAACACACCCTCCAATGGTTTCCTCTACTGAACGTCCTTATTCGACATACATGTGGTCACACATTTAATAAACCCTATATTGCATAAAAAAATGTGGTCTCATATTTCCAATTAGAGGCTGTATTTGGGACATAGTATAGTATTTATAAAAAAAATGCATGTGTGATATAAACATTATTTAATATTTTAGAAAATTAATTCTTGAATAAATGTTCCTTGGAATCTTGTGTTGTCTTATTGTCTTGATCTAATAATATTTTTATAAATATTATAATATACTTCAAAGGAAAAAATAGAAAATCTATAAAAATGATTAATCATCTTGTGATATTAGCTGGTAAGATTAATAATGTTAATTACATGTAAAATTTTATTATCTAATTCTTATGTAGAAGAAAAAATGTTATGATAAATAAAAATTAAAAAATAAATAAACAATGGTCTCTACGATTGCATCTGAGGATACCTATAGCGGCTCAAACCCTTTTTTAGAAGATAAACATGAAAAAATGCTATTTGGCTAACACATTGTATGTACAATCTATTTTTTCACCCCATATATGATATTTACATAAATTTTAAAATTAGGAATGGGATGAATGTTGTTCTATATTAGAGACAACATGAATTAGTTAATATATAAATGAAAATTAGTACATGTATTATATGTTGTTAATAAATCTAATTATTATATGAATAAATAAAAGAATGTGAATTAGTAAAAAAAATTCTTTCTAGAAATGGAGAATGAAAATTTTAAAAATTATTTTGAACAATTTATTAATTGAATAAAAACATAAAATATTATATTCTATAAAAAATAACATCCAAAATAGAAATATATAATTGATTATTGATCTGGAATACAAAAAAGATCTTTAAATATTATTTTGTTCATAATTTAAATAATGAGACATCAATATATATATATGGAATCATATAGGATAGAAAATAATTATAAAAATTATGGACCAAAAAATCAATTTCTAAAAAAATCTATGAATTCTATTGTATGAATGACTATGAAACAAATGTGTACTCCAAAGTATTTGCTTTCTCCCTTTATAGTATTCAATAAAACATTGGTACAAAATTCATTTAGTGTTTTATTATCATTAGGGATAAAATTAAAATATGTTTCATTATTGTATTGTATCATCATAGTTTATGACCCAAAAATATTACATGATAATATATATGATTCATAAACCACATGAAACTTGATGGTTCTTGTGTCCCATTCTGGTAGAATTTAAAAAGGGGGATGATTTTACCTAGACAAATATGTAACTCTGAATGGGTTCATATTTATAAGGATATAAATTTTTATGAATTGAAATATATCCTTCTTTGTACTTATAAAGTATGTGATGGTGTTTTTTGTGAAATTTTTTAAAACTATTCTTTTAAACCTTATGATTTGATGCATGGATTAATGTTCACAAATTTAAAAATTGATAATGATTGTACTACTAATTATGATTGAATATTTTTTCAAAATGATTCTTATTTAAGATGCATTCATAATGACTATTTTTTACATTAAAGAATACTATGACACTATACTATATATTTTCATGACCTGATCTTTCAAATGGTTCCCCTCCCTATCCAAAAATTTCAATAGAATGACAATGACCCACGAGTCTGTCCTCTAATCAACCCTAGTTTGGTGACTAAAATTGAGGGTAAAAATATCACAAATGAGAGTAATTTTCCTATATAATAATATGATTGGGAGATAGGATAAATCAATAGTTTAAGATTCATGTAATAATATAAATATTAAACAATTTAAAATCCTATAAGGCATGTATAATTTAAATATATACAGTTCAATGTCTCTAAATAAAATAAAAAAAATGTATGTTAAGGTGGAAGGATAGAAATATCCCAAATGTAAAGTATAGTAATGTATATCATAATATAAATAGTACTTCTAAAAAACAAAATTATCTTTTATATATACATGTTGATCAAACATGTATTCTTAATAATGTAACCGAATTCTATCATAAACATGTTAAATGTGAATAATAATTCACTAGTGGGAAAATAGAAGAACCAATAGAACATACATTGGTAAACTAACCAAGTCCATTCTCACCATGGAATTATAATAAAATAATGTATCCATGTATAAAAAGATATGAAGATGAATATTTATAATGGTCACCCTACACCACTTTCCCATTTGTTATCCACTATTACACCCAAATGGCATCTTTCCAAGAACTCACATCGATTCCAAATATCAAACTATACCATGCATCCTACGTTCATCTATACATCACATATTTCTAGAATAAACCTGGTCCATCATATAAAATATCTTACAAAAGTGTATCCATAGTAGTGGGGTATCCCTTATATTGATAACATCAACATCACACCCTCCTCTTACAGTGAATGAATCCCACCATATGATTTATTGTCTCCTCATCAATCATCACAATAGTTCCCTTTTAACATTCTTACATCATAGCCCATAGATATATTTTTAATCTAGAAGAGTGATTGTTATATATAAAGTAGCCATTCAATCATCCTAACCAATGGGATGATTATAAAACACCCATCCCCCTCAATATATGGTTGTTGACACACATTGGTCGACGCGGTTTGGGTGTGTATAGAAAATCACAAGGATCATATAGTATATATTTATATACAAGTTCACACAAGACCAACCTATGGGTTCACAAAAAGATTAACACACTAATACATCACCACCCTACCACACAAATTTTCCAATTTCATCATCACTACTAAATGGAAAACACCTCATGGAAATCCACCATCCCATATCCACATTCCACATTCCACCCATTCAATTTTAATTTAACCCATTTTCATTATTTCACACTACTAACCAATTTCATTTAAATAACCCATTCACTTCTCATTTTCATCCCATTTAGTTTACTATTATATATTGTTTAATTAAAATTTAAAATCAGAACTATTTACCCATACATCCCATTACATTTCAATTTCATCATTAATATTTAAATAATACCATTACTACAAAAGAATGTAGAATAACACAATAATTCAAAACAATAAATTATCTATCATTAAGATGTTAATAATCCAACAATTCCACCATCACATCCACAACCACCTCATCATCACAACAATCACATGACCACCAAATTTCATCATAACCACCACATCGAATGACCACACAAATGTTTACATTATTCTATAACATAACAACACATCACAATTGCCACATAACACATCCCATTATCATTACATTACCTCTACAAAAGACAACGATAAATCACCTCTGCATAGCATGTCAACACCAAAAAATATCATCCCCACACACCTCAACCAAAATTTTAACAACTATTTAAAAAATCACATATCATATTACAAATTTAAAAAGCAATATCTATAAATTACCCTTATTTATTTTATGGAATTCTCACACAAGACATAGGTTCTTTGTGAAACCAAATATTTATCCAAATATGGGTTATTAACAATTTACTCATGGTGGTTTTACTACAATAGCACATTAAGGGATCCAAAAGGCATATTAATTTATAACACACATTGGATCACAATATCCATGATTTTTTGGTAAGAAAATAATGAACAATCTCAATTTCGATAATATTAAATTTCTTTAAAAACATTTGAATCATTAACCTCCCCTTCAATTTAAATTAACCATTTGGTTATGTTTATTAATATGTAGGAAAATTATATTCCCTACATTAAACGTGAGTATATATATTCCAACATGATACAAATAGATGAATCAATTAAGGACCATATCAAAAATAATGATTTTTGATACACTTTTTATTATTGGATTGAGTGGGATACACCTAGAAAGATCCTCGATGTAGTGGAACTCCAAGATCAACCAAGAACAGTATCCAACAACACCTTCTTATAAAACAAACACCAAAATAAGTGGCTTCCCATGACATCATCCTTTCATGGATGAGAAACATGAAGAAAATAAAGATAATGATATAAGAGGACTCATCGTAAACCACCATAGATCAATATCCATGTGTCGAAATGTAAATACACTAAAAGGGGGATGAATGATCTCCTTGGGATGTACTAGTGTCAACCAAAAAATAAATAAAAGTTTGTGTAATTTGGGTTTTCAATGGTATTTTATAATCTATAAGTAGTTTAATATTTTTAATACAATGATATTGATCTATACCCATTGTCATAAAATGGATAAAAATAGAGTGGACTATAATGTAGAGTGTATGACCATGCCAACACCTAGTCGGTCAAACAAGATAGAAGAAAACATTGAAATAACTACAATGTAGCTCATAAATATTATTGTCTGAATATAATGTTGCATTTGGTGACACCATATAGCAGTCATAAAATTTCCATGGAAAGAATTATGTCACAACCTACCTCCATTCTATACGGGATACATATTTTCAGTACTATCCAAAATACTCCTTGGAGCACTGGGAAATAGCTGAGGAGATAATGTCACAAAGACCAGTCACCAATAAGGTCGTGTGTTTTATCCCATTATCCACAACACAAAACCACTAAACTAGTCATAAATGAAACAATTATCCACCAAGACACTATATTCTATAGGTTATCATACTACCCTGAAATGGATGCTTCGATGGAACACCTAAAAGATCCACATTGTAGGTTCCTTCAAAAGGTATGTGGCACCAAAACCCCATCCATAGGAACCCTATACCACAATATCCCACTCCAATGACACATCATCTACCACTACGATGTAGAACCCTACTCCATGATTCAAAAATATTCTCCACCTTTTCACCCCTAACTCTCTAACTCCCTTCAAACATACTCTAAAAACTTCTATATTAATATTCTACCAATTTAAGAGGGTAGACCATTAAAGATATTTCATAATAAAAAACTACTATTATTATCTCCCTTGAGAATAAAAACAAACCTAGGCGGAAAACGGAGAAATAATTCAAAAAAACAATCCAACAAGATACATCTAAAAGATCTCATTAAAACTGAAACATATCCACCAACAATAAAAAACAAACCCATCCCTGAAAATTCATTTAATGACCCTAATGAGCATTATACCACACCATTCAACATCAAATGAACACCACCACCTTTATAGGTAACCATTTCAACCATTATCTCACCCATATAAATACTAATATGATGTTCACTACTACAATTACACAATATGAACCCCACACACACAAAAAATCAAGTAACAACCACACATATGTAAATATATAGTCTTATTTGGGTGGAAATCACATTCCAACATGGTATTAATAATATTTTATAATACCTTTCCCTTTTAGGAATTAGTTCTTTTCATTATTTGTGAGTCAAAACAATTTTGACACATTACATCAACAAGAAGAAGAAAATATCATAACCCCTATGATTTTAATCATTAAATCATCAAGAAAAATATAATGTGGAAAAAGAAACAAATGGTCAAAATAAATATATGTATTTTTCATGCATCAACAAGTATTTTTCCAATGTACTCCCCTTTATGCCACCATTCCACCTAAACATGTGAAAAAGGGAATGGTATGTACATGAAACACCTTCCTCCGAATTTCCTAGATCACCAATTTACTCTATAAGAATATTGTTCAATCCTCAATATCCACCTCATCACATTCAATGACATGGAATTCATCATGAAGATATCCACATAATGTAATGAGTTATAATACATTATGAATTTTTATCTTTCATGGTGGAAGTTCCAGTCGGTGATAAACTTTTCCAATGCTCTCCAACACCTCAAAAGGACTAACAAAAGATAGAAAGAGATCACACTGCTTACCAAACCTCTTCTTCCAACATTTGAGGAATCCTTTATGAACACATGGTATCCAACCTATGATTCCATATCCATCCTCTTGTGATTGGAATCTGACTTGTATCGGTATTTTATTCTTTTAAACATCTCAAGAATTACCTAATCTTTCTATATCATTCTTTAAACCATGTAGGTAATGAGGAAAGAATACTCCCCAACCAAGACACAATATAATTTAGAATGATATTATTTCCAATATAAATCCTACAATACGGCTATGCTAATGGATGATTGAAAGTTTTTCTTATAAAAAATCTCATACAAAGAAAACTATTTCACCCATGATTCTTAGAAGACCATGATACACATGAAACACATATACTGCAACATCTTTAGAGTCTAAACTGTTATCCCATTTATATGTGGTCAGAAAGATTATCTATTAAAAAACCTATTTAAAAAATCATGTCTATATCCCCTACCAAAAAAATATAAAACATGCATCATGATCCAATACAATAGACCATGTAACTCTATGAAACCACAGTTCATTATCAACATACCTCCTCATGAAAAAAATCCACATTCCAAGATTCATTATCACAAGATAGTATGCTGATGTCATCAATCAATCCAAAATTATTCATTTAAAATCATATCCTTCATGAGTGCGTGGAATCCATGTGACGAATTATATCAATATTTTGTACGAATTATAATCTATAACATCTAATTGAAATAAAAATCCACTAAGGACAAGATTCTAATCCATTAATTATTTTAAAACTCGACACAAATACATAAAATTTTCAACCCCCAATTCTACCCATGTCCAACAAAACAATGTCCTTAATCCATAATACATCTTTGATACCTCTAAGATTAATACCAAATTTGAGTTAAGAAACTCAATAAATAAACTATCATGCATTCCTACTAGAATGAAATTCATCATCTAAAATAGCATCCAGTTCGGACAATCCATCATCCATCCCTCTAGAGCATCGTTGTGGACGACATGATCACACAACACCCCTTACACCAAGTCTCTGTAATAAGACTCATCATCATGCTAAATAATATCAAAATAAATTATCATCTAATATAATAATCCTTTAGAATAAAAAACCATCAATTCTAAATGTAGGGATGATAATTCCTTCATTGCTATCCAAGAATCTTTAAACTCTTTAAAAACATTATACATTGACTACCAACTCAACTCATGAGCCAAAATATTCCCTCTTCTTATTGTGTAGTATATCTAAATGTCATTGTCATGAAAAAACATTACCCACATCTTTTTTTTGATAATCAGTTCACATTGATAAAAAATGTACCTTAGTCTCTTTTAATGAATAAAGACCACAAAGAGATCTCCAATGATGAAATTTCACCACAACTATAGTGAAAACATAACAAATAATAACTCAATAACATGGAAGTAAAAGTTTCACATGTGGGTACATAAATTTATATACACATAATAGACCATCAATTTATAATACATCAAAACGTATCTCAATACTAGATCATAATTGTTTCAAAATACCTCGAACACCACTCCTTATTCTAGTAACTAAATCATGGGAGAATTTTTCAATCTATACATTATATTGTAAAATTCCTTCTAAAACTAATCAGTTTATATAAATTTTTAGTCATTCCTAATGAAAATTTTCAATAGTGTTTTAATCAATGCTAAAATGTATAAAAAAAATATCAATTAGTAACATTTATTACCTAGGAAGAAATGAACTTTATCCACATTTTTTGTGTTCCACTAAAGAAAAATATTCCATATAATTATATGGGTCTATGTCTATATGTTATAGTCATGCATAAGGAAATCAACTTCACATATCCAAAAAATAATCTTGGGAAACTCTTCATAGAGTTAGTGGTGTCGACGGCCCTTTACGAATACTATGATATGGTCTAAATTCTTTTAATTTGAATTTGAGTAGATTTGTAGTCTGTTTATGAAGAAGACCATGACCTTTTCATAGAACACATTGAACACAAATTTAAATAGCTCCATGAAAAACGTTTTTATGTTCATGATACCATATACATTTCCAGAAATCATTGGGACCACAACTATATATGATGTAAATATTCATGAAATCACTCTCCTTCTCCCTCAAATACATATACCTAGATCATATATCAATCATAGAAAATCAACTAGACCCCATAAACTACTAGAAAAGATGATTAATTATTATAATATATGTATTTATTATTTACCATAATATGATTCAACTAGTGATAGTCTATACCTAACCTACAACTATCTTCTTCTTTCTTAGTGAATAACATAAGATCACCCCAAAATGACACACTCATACAGAAATAACCGTTATATTTAATTTCATCTATTTGATTCCTCAATTAATATAACATAAATGATTTTAACTGATGTGGATCCATAAATATCAGAGAATAAATAGGTTACATGTCTATCTCAATCACAACATCAAATTAAGGGTGTAACATCACAAATTCCTTTATAAAAACATCCATAATATCCCTAATAATTATAGGATCCTTCATTATCCCATCATACACCAATTTTAGAGAAAACTCATCCATTAAGAATGTAGGGGTCACTACACATCTAATTACAACCTCAAAACATAACTCGCCAATGGAAATCACACACTTACATTATGCATTCGTGAATAAAGCTCACCTATAGAAGCACTGGATAATAGAACATATGAATATAAACATATTGATGGAAGTTAAAAAATAATATGGCTATGTATAAATCTCAAAAAAGGTCTACATATGACTATGGTGTCCCCAATATCATTCTAAACACCATTAGACATTAATAAGTCTAGATTGGTACCTAATTGGCATATAAAATACCAAGGGCACAGGGAGACTCTCTACATCTACCCCTAGAAAGAAGACATGAGTGATTATAATAAAGGAGTCTGAATATCCTGAATAAAACAAGAAATAAAAAATGGGTGACTATAATTGAATTAAAACTATTATGATATTTGGCCCATATTTCTCTACCCCATCTACTGCAAGAAAATAAACATTCATGGATTCTATTACAATCTACTGATGTAAACCACCATAAACTCATTTAGTTAAATAAACCATAATTCAATGTAAATATTTAGTCCAACCTCAATCTTATTTATCCCACCTAGGTGGAGAATATTCCTACATCTCCCACTGCTAATATGGTATCATTATCAGTTTCCCCTATAGCTGAATTTGAATATATCTACCTTCACCATACTGATCTTGAAGATCCACTGGTAATTGGTTATAATAACTTCCATGAACCCTAAAAAACACACTGGACTAAAATCCCATTGTAAAATAAGTAAAACCATTTACCATATTAAGATAGAACAAACGATGTTGAGGTCGACACCCCACTGGTCAAAACCTCTAAGGCGATGGTTCCCAATACCTTTCACTAATAAAACTACTCCATGATGAACCCAACTAATTCCCCCTTCATGGTAGACCTCATCTAAATTTTATATTCTCAATAAACTATACATTTTGTTAACCTATAGATATTTTTACAATGTAAATGATGTAACCACATACTAGATAAAAGGTTGATGTACCTCTTTAGGATGTCATGATTGAGACTTATCAACCTAAAAAAGGTATGGGTTAAAATAAAATATACCCTTGAATGTGATCCCAAGATCATTCTACAACATACTCCCATGTTGAAGAGAAATAATATCATGCCTATTTACTAAATTCATACGCTATTTCAGTAAATCTGATCTAAAATCATTCTAAATGATGGCTAAAAAACATATATCTAATTATTCTCACCAAGGTACAATTTAAACCAATAAAGGGTTGATCCATAAATCTAAATTTCATAAAATGTGACATAGTACTACATCAACTAATGGGTCAAACTAAAATAAATATCATGCTCCTCCAATTAGTAATTTTTATCCATATCAGAAATATATCCATTGTACTTCCCCACATAAAATCACTGAATATGTATCATAATTTTTTTACACTGATCATCAACCCCATCTGGATCAACCATTTGATGATCAACTGAATTATCATGTTTATCCTCCACTGTAAGAACCACACTCAAATTATGACCATGATTTCAATCATAGTAGGAGAAAATGTTTTTTAAACATTGTAATATGAAATTTTATTAATATTTTATTAGTTATTTTTAAATTCGTAGCACCAAAACCACACAAATCAAAAAATAACCCAAGTCATCATGGTGCATATAACTTTTCTATGTCCCTATCATGTACACAGAACAACATATCTTGGTTGTTTAGTTGGCCTTGATTTCTTAAATTGGATCATAGTTGGCCCTAAACAAGTATTCCCTATTTTTTATTCCCAATACTAGGTTACAAATTGAGATCAACTAACTTTATTTCCTTAACAACCCTTTCAATCCGTAATGTTCAAAACATTAAACTCCAACTCATCCCTCAATTATTACTCACATATAAACCTGTCATAAACCCATCCCTCTAAAGGTATATCCATCTTTGACAAATAATTAAGTAATATAGGTAATAACACTTCTTTCCTACCTCTAGAAGGTCTTGGTTTAATGACTATCACCGAGGGTAAAACAATTTCTCCAATATGAGCCTATACCCCCTTTAAAATATAATCAGGATATATGATTAAAACCCACAACAATATTTATTAAATATTGTATAAATTTAACCAATACAATACCACAAATCATGTATATGTATGTAGATATAGGAAAAATTCTATAAATAAATAGCTAAAAGAAAAGATAAATCTGCAACATAGCAACAGTCCAAAGAGTTGAACATTTAATTCCAAGTAGGATCTATCAATTAATCGTGGAATCCTAAAACCATTCAAACGTATAGGGTGATAATACAAGAATACTTAGTAGAGTAATCAAATTATTTCATTCATATGTGAAATGTGAATACAAATGAACAAGGGAACAAATAATAGAACCAACACCAAATACGTAGGTCAATTATCAAATCCCATCCTCATAATGGAACACACATTAAATGAAACATTTAGTTATGATAAAATATTATTATTATTATTAATGTAGTTTACCAAACACCTCTTCCAGACTTATTTTACACTCTCAGAATGAAATACGGTATAGCTTTTTTCTCCCATATCTTAGGGACATCACATCATTCCAGTCACCACACATAAAGCTATGCATGCCATCACATCACTCCCATAGATACTAGGTTCGTCACATCACATCCCACCCAATCACACATGGAACATCATGTCACATCTCTACTGAAAACATCTACGCAATCACATCATATCTGGTCCACATGCATGACCAGAGTAGTAGGGTATCATGAACATGAATGACATCAACCTCATGACCTCATAATATTATACATGACCCCTAAAATTATACATATATTCACCTCATCAAACATCATTACAAAGAATTCTTACTTTTGGACATCTTAGATGGTTCGTGTAATCATCACATAGAACAGAGAGTGATAAATAGTTGGTAGCCGACGATCTATCCTCACCACTAGCATGTTGTAAAAAAATAAAATATATATGGGTTTGTATAATGGTTCTCACATTAATGGGTTTATATAAAAAATTATAAGTAACATACATGGTATACATATATAGCTTCCTAAGACACCAACCAATGAGTTCAAATAAACTCATAAATAACTCATAACATCACTAATATCTCTCAATTAAACATCACATTCACAACCACTACTAAATTCACAACACCACATAATAGGCCTTATGCCACAAGAAACATTCCATCATTTAATTTCAATTTAATTTATTTTCTATATCACGAACTACCATCAAATTTCATTAAAAAATCACATTCATTAAATATTTTCATCACATTTATTTCTTTTTTGAAGGTCATTTAATTCACATTAATCATCAGTCACATTTTATCACTCATCATTTTAAATTTCAATTTCATCATTAATATTTAATTGATACCATATCTATATATTAATCTAACATAACACAACATATATATATAATAAATATCACATAATACCCATGAAAATGTGCATACACTACCGCTATCACAACTATGAACACTCCCTCATAAATATTTCCACATATCCCCCACCTTTCTTCAGGACCTCCTCAAAGGAAAACCACAAAGCTTATCACATATTCCCCAAAAAAACAGCCACACATTAGTTCCACCACATACCACATCATCTTCTCTTTATATCACCACCAATAATAGAGATACACATCCCTACCACACAATATGTAGATACCAAAACACATCCTCCCTAGGAACCAAAACTAAACATTTTATTTATATAAAATACATACTATCAAATTTCTGATTTGACATGGGTATTTGTCGATTCAAATTATTTATTTTAGTGTATTCTCATATAGGTGTTACTTTCCATGTGAAATTAATTATTTATCTAAAAAAATAGATTTACCATTTATGAATGGAGGTATCACAACAATCACACAATAAGGTCTTCATAACTCAAATTAATTATACACAAACATAAGCACCAAAAATACATGATTTTATTTTAATAAAAATCATGGTTAATCTCACTATGAACAACATAAAAAAGATAAAAAATTTTAATCATTATATTACCCCTTTAATATTAATTAATCATTTCAATATCATTATTATGATCATGATAACCCATACTCAAAATGATTAAAACCAGTATTATCCCAACAAAATTATAAATTTGTATTAGAAATAATTGAACCATAAAAAATGAATATGCATGGTCCACTACACAATGATAGACTACGGGGGGATACAACATCCAAGCACATTGATGCAGGGGGTCATTTAGATTAAACTAACTCAAAAACCTTTAATATAATATCAAAAAACAGAAAATACAAATGTTTCCTTGTTAGATTCATTCCTTAGTAGAGAAACAAAAAAGATAACATGGATAAAAAGGAATGGGACTATCCTAAAACTACAACCGATCAATATCATGGGGTTAAGATTGAACTATACTTAGTGGGGGTATAAGAGGTCATTAGGATTCACTTAGTTCACCCATTAAATGAAACAACTTTCAATCAAATAATTGGTTTTGGGGTGATTTTATTATTTTTAGGTAGTATAAAATTTATAAGATAACGGTTTAACACTACCCATCCCCCTAAGAATATATGACAGCAATAAGTGACTATAATGCAGAGGAGAAGACCATGATATTTCCCAACTTCTCAAACCTACCTCGTAAAAACATTTTGAGGACAACGAAACAAATCTTATATTTTAGGAAGGGTACTGGACTAAAACTGAGGACACCATGTTTGATCTATGTCATGTTCATGGAAAGAGGTATGATGTAACCAACGTTCACACTACTGGGGAGTATCAATTTGGAATACACTACCAAACCACCCCTTGAAGAACTATGTTTTTTCATATGAAACTATGAATTATATCTAAATAACCATGAAATTTATTCACTATAGACCATTCTTTATAGAACAACCACTGTAAAAAAATTAAACCCAAAAAAATTCCTCCCAATCCACTGTCTATTAATGTTTAACACAACGCACAACATAGGCTCCTTCAATGAAACAACCCCAATCTCCATGATTCAGATACCTTAAAATAGAAGAGGCATCAAATACATCCACCTAATGTAGTCTATGTCGTAATACCCATCTCATATTTCAAATAGGTCACCCATAATACATAGCACCCCACTCCATGATGCATAACTATGCTCCCCCTTTTCGCACTCAAACTCTGTAACTCCATTTGAACCTCCTAAAAAACTTCTACCACTAAATTCACCAAATTTAACAGGCATAAATTTATAGACCTTTACATCATATACCTTTGAATCTATTTTCACCGTTGATAATAAAAAAAACTACATAAATATAATGGTAAAATTTCTCTGATCAACTATCTCACAAGAAACCCCCAGTGGTATCATTAGAATTTAAACACCCCTACCAACCTTGTTGACCAAACAAGGATAATAACATTAGAAATATTTACATATTGACCACATCACCATACCCCTATATATCCATTTCAGGACACCAGCTTTAAACAAAACCACATGTATCACTATAACATACCCATAAATCCTAATCTAACGATCCCCACCACCATCACACAACAAGCCCTCAGATAAAAAAAATCTATTCAATATTTTATAGATAAAAATGACATAATTTTCTCAATTTGTTTTAAATTGTTTTTGATATATTTTCTAATAGTCCATTCATTAAAAAATTTGATGTTAATTCCAGTTTTCATCGATTACTTTGTGTTTATTTTTTTCATAAATAGTTTTATGTGAATTATATGAATATAAAAGTGTTTATTGTTTTTCCCCTCTTAGTAAGATAAAATTTTAATTTTTAACATTATTGACGGATCTTTAAAAAATTTTAAGTTAAATTTCTATCATGTAATAGTCATGATTGAATCACATTACTAGACACAAATTCAATATTTGACACATAACCCCTCCATATATTCTTGTATTTGGATCAAACTTTTATTGAAAATAAAGAACCCAATATTTCACAAATAATTCTTCTTGATGGAAGTCTATTTCATCTTTTTTGGCAGAAATACAATGGGTAAAATTTAAATTAAAATATTTGCCCTAATTTCTCATGCACACTTGTAAAAAATCATAACCCTCTCCTCTATCCCCTTTATAAAATAGGGTTTTCCCTTTTGGGGAAATTCATTAGAGTATTGGGAGATATTGAAAAGTGGTTTTCTATTATATCTAAACATTGTTGGCTAAGAAAAACTCCCATGCTTGGATCTCATCCAAAATTATCTTCTTTTCAACTTGATGGTAATAATGTTGTTGTTATTACAATAAACTCTCTATTTTACATCCAATGAAAATATTATTTTCAATTTATATATTTATAAATTTATTTCTTTGGGATAGAAAATAGTTGTAGAAACAATATTGGGTTATACCCTTTCTAGACCATTTTGAACGAAAATATATTATAGGTTGACTACACCACCTTTTGAAGAGTTGTTTTTATAATTAATAATTATACCTTTAAGTTTCTAATTTATATGTTTTGAATCCATGAGATAAATTAATTTAAATAATATTATCTATGAATTTGATTTAATATAAATGATACTACAAAATAAATTTAACAATTAAAACATGACAAGTGAAGTTTTTTAATGTGTTAATTGTGAGAGTGAAGTTATAATATCTAAAATAAAAAACATTAGAACAATTTGGAGAGTTGAAATACAATTGATAAACTAATTTCATCATCAAAAAAAATATATATTTCTTTCCAAATTCACCATTGAATATAAGTAATCTATAGACCAATAATCAAATAATGCTTTTACAATTGGATGTTTAGAAGATTTCCTAGGGTTTAGTTAATTTAATATTTGGGTAGGGGTAAATTATTTTAGGGTTAATTGATTAACAAAATAGGGGAAACTAATTAAGATTATTTTATCTTTAATTACATTAACTATTAATTATAAAAATTGTTGAATTTATATTGATTAATCCTTCCAAAAAAATTATCATAAAATCTTATCATATCATTTTATTAATAAAAATTCAAAACAAAAAATGCACTATTATTCACCATACACCATCTAGTTTTATAAATGATAAACATACCCCCTCACTTTTATTTATTTTTTATTTTATTATATTATATTTTCAAAATCAAAATAAAATTCTATTTGTAATTACTTCTTCCATTGAGATATAACCTTGGTCAGCCATTTGGCTACACCTGTGTACCTAAAAAACAAAACTTTTTTAAGATCTCCCATGATAGAGGATTTCAATATGTTGTTGTTTCTACGAAGGAAAGTGTTTTATTTATCTAATTATAGGTATTTTTTAATTTTACAACATTATATTAATAAATTTTTATTTTTCATCATTCCCCAAGGTCAATTTTTGTTTTCTTTTTCTTTTTTGGACCATAAATTTCATCTTCTTTTATTTTTATTATTGAATATTTTTAATATTATTATTTTATTTTATTTGATAAATGAACTAAACTTGAGGATGTCATAGATCATTAATATGATATTGAAGGATTCCATATGGTTCCAATCATAGTGTCTCGGTCTATGGGATTCTTCACCATTCACCCAGTTAGTAAATTCATCCATTCTGGGAACATTGGTCAGGTAATCACATCTGAATTAAATATAAAACTAGAACTAATGGATGAAAGTATAATATTGATCTTAATTTAACCAATAAATATTTTGGTGTACTAATCCTTAATTATCATTCAACTTTTAGAACATAAAAATTCCTTGAATCAGAATATGAAATAAAGTATTACTTGATACACCTTCAACACAATTTTGATAGACTCTCTGGTGATAATTTCAAAAAAAACATATACAAAAATATAATATGGTTTCTTCAACCCTAAAACCACTAAATGTAGCTAATATTCAAATTAAACTATGAGCATTACAATTCAAATTTGATTGAACTTTAATATATTAGATGTAATATTTATAACCTGATAATGTAACATTTCAGAACAATTTAAAAAATCATTTATTATTAAAAAAATTAATTATCATGGGTCGATATGGTTCAAAAATATATCATATGAATCAATAAATTTCAAGGGGTGTAAAAATATGAGTACTATGAGAAATTTATGATATTTTTTGAATTTTGGATGCACTTCCATATCATTGAGAAATCACTTGTCCAATACTTCTTTGATATCCTTTCCCATATAGAGAGGATTACAATGGATGTTACAACTGTTGGGGAATTTGTCAAAAAAATTTAGTTGTTTCACATGAATTGATTAGAAATGAGGAACTATAATTCAAACAATTCATGGATGGTGTTAAACAAAATGATATATTAGTATATCAAGTATTTCAATATTCTCTTTAAAATCATTTAATTGATACCATGTTGGATAAACTAACTACCATTGGGACACATATTTCTTTAGATATATATGAATTCCAACCCAAACCTACAAGGTATTTATGAATATGTATAGAAATATACAACCCAACCATATATTTCCCCCAATTATAGGCGACTTATGATTACAAAGCCGTATTCCCAAGGATACTATATCAGTAAAAACAACAAAAACATCCCTAGAATATGTATACTTACTTTTCACTAACATAAAAACAAGGGTGGAATGATTAAAATGACATGTGGTACAGCAATAGAAAATAGTAAGGAATCATTTTGAACAAATAATTATGAATCATCCACTACTAAAATAATGTGTTCAATAACCCCAATAGAGATTTGAGGCCCAAGAATAGACAATTCAACAACAAAAAAAGAATTATAATCCCAATTAATATTCTAATAATGATTAAATTTTGAGAAAAAATTTCTTGTAATCTATAGAATGTGCTAAAGTGTCTAGGATCATAGTTTAGTAAGTTGAATATGAAAAATGAGATAGATTTACACTACCGTCAATAAACTAGTATGTGCAAACTCGAAATATATTCCTTCCCATCCAACATAAAATATCAAAGGGAAGGTAAATTCCATCACATTTAGTGGTGGGAAGAAAATGAATGACGGATCTGCACAAATAATTCCCTAAGGATTCACTAAAACTCAAGAGTAGCCCCAATCCTGACCAACTGATGAGAAGCCCAAAGAGAAATGTATTGTTAAGAAAAAAATTGATGATGTCCTCTCTGAACCCCATCTAATTTTAGGTATAGTTTAACAAACTATTAATATTTATGAATTGATGATGCAAAAATTTTCTTTGGTTAGATTCATGTGTGTTGAGATCAACATACCTCCATTTAATGTAATCATGAAATGTATATGGTATGCTCTATTTTCTGATGATCTATATAAAAAATATGATAGATAAATGGTAATGATTTATTCAACCATAGGAGAATGTATATATTCTCATCACCTTAACCTCAGTGATTCTAAATTAGTTCAAGGACCAAGGGATATTAACTATTCCAATCATTATAGGGGAGTTTCATATTTTTATGAAATATGTGATTTAGGATTATAAAAAAATATATTTTCTCACTCTATTTTATATACATCATAGATTGCTGAATTCAATCCATTATGGGTGGTGGTGAAATTGTAAAATAGGACTATGACATATCTAGAAGGAGTCCTTGAATATTTACTTGTTTTAGTAATGGAAAAGACCATTACTACGGATTTCTTCACATAGAATGTGGAGGATGATCATATATGTTCTTATAATCACGTATTTCTTAGAAGACCCTTACTCAAGACTACTAAGATTATATATTCATACCTATTGTGTCACGACCCGTCCTCGGGGCCCGTGTCGTGACTACCCCAAGCCCGCCTTCCATAGGCCGCTGGCTGGCGACTAGCACCAAGGCGTAAATCCCAGAAAAAGGGAAGGCATTGCCTTTGAATAGTAAACAAGCACCACAGTGTAAGAAAGCGGAAAAGTAAACACTAAGTAAAAACTGTAACAAGCTGTGCTGAAAGTAAAAGGGGCCAGAAATACAAGCCCAACTGTAAAGTACAACTGAAAGGGAAAAACAACAACTGAAAAGAAAAGACGCAGCGTCGAGCCATCCTCTGAAGGTCCCACCTGAAGGGTGGGTACAGATAGCCTCCACAGCTCCTCGGTCCAGCCGTCCGCTCCGAGTACGTCCCGCCCAGTGGTCCTCCCCTAGGTACCGTCCTGCTCCGCACTCCTCCACCACGATCAGCGCTGTTTGTCGTCTGCAACCAACACCACGAAGTGCGGGCATAGCCCGTGCAGGGGTGAGTATAAGCTACTCAGTAGGGACCCCGAGACTCTTGAAGGTCTCCCAGAATCTACAAAGGAAAGATACAATCACGAAGTAACATCCGACACATCTTAGGTATATGCCCATACAAATACCTAAGTCATCAATTCCCATTCAGCTCCAACGTCCGAGCCCAAGCACAACCCAGTCCACACAGGAAGAAAAACTTATACCCACACAGGATAGCACAACACAATCCAAAAAGGAGAGTAAATAGTAATCCACATAGGATAGCTCAACACAATCCACAAAGGAGAGTAAACAGTAAATCCACACAGGATAGCTCAACAAAATCCACAAAGGAGTGTAACACATGATTCAGCTCACATAGGTATACTTCTTCGGATGATGATAAAGATGATCACTGATCCATCTAAGTCGTCGGACCCACAAAGGATCGATAGATACTAACCCCCGCAAATACCCACACAGTATCGGGCCCACATAGGACCTGTAGGCGCTGGCTCACACAGAACCGCTGAGCGCTGACCCACACAGGATCGGGACCCCACAGGACCTGTAGCACTGATCCACGTAGGATCACTGAGTGCAGTAGTCATCGCAGTCCACTGAGGATCTCTGCACAGTTGTCGTCGTAGTCCACTGAGGATCTCTGCACAGTCGTCGTCGGAGTCCACTGAGGATCTCTGCACAGTCGTCGCTGTCGAAGTAGCAGTCGCAGCCAGCTCTAGGGTTCCCGCACACAGCAAGCTCGTTCGGGAGGATCCGCTCCACGAGCCGAGAGGCTGATACATCAACTGACACAAAGTCCGAAGTTGATATTTCCAAAAGTTCTGTATCACCAACATGAACTCAACGTCGCAGATAGCGCATCAATCGGACGCCCGGTCTAAGAGTTATTGGCTTTTTCGTCCCAGGGGCCAAGTTGGTTTTTAAGGCAAAACCAACCTGACCATACTCCACCTGCATCCAAACCTCGGGCGGAGTATGCCAAAAGATCCTTCTCACTTAGATGAATTCAACGAAGTCGACGACACATCAATCAGACGTCTGTAGCTCAAGATATGAGCATTTCCGCTCCGAGGGCCCGGTTGGTTTCGTGTACGAACCAACACGGACGAACCCAAAGTATTCTAAAACCTTGAGTGCGATATAACAAAACGACCGTCTCGATCCAAGGATCTCGTTGCCACTGAAAGCGCGTCGTTCGGAGGCTCGTAGCTCATGTTACGGGCAAAAGACCGAAAACAGTACGAAGACGGGGGGTCCGGGCCCGGGCCGACCCGGCCCGCCCCCCTAGGTCAGCTGAACCGGTTCGACCCGACCTGGGTCGACCCGACCCGGCCGGACCTAGTCCGGCCAGGCCGGTCGGACCGGCCTGGCTCGGCTCGGCCGAGTGGCCGAGCAACTGGACGCTGCGGGGCGCTGCCCCCGTGGCTTGGAGTTGTAACGGCCCTCGAAGGGGCCGCGCTGGACAAACGGACGCCCTACAGGCGAGCTGGACCCGCACGACCGTGGGTCCGCTGGCCGCCACCGCCACGACTTCATCCACGGCGGTCCCGTCCGGTGGCGCGCCACCGGCCGCTTCCGCGGGCCACCAGAGATTCTCTGGTGGTCCGTTTTCCTTCCCGTCTGCTCCGTTGTTCCTCCCGGGTTCCGTTCTTCACCACGGGATCATCAAAACGCCCTTGCACCACGTTTTTCCGTCGCCCGCCAAATTCGCACAACAACGAAGGACGGAGGAGGGTTGTCGGGCTGTGTTCGTTTGGCCCGTACCCTACGCGTTAGATGAAAATCAACGGGAGAAATTGTTCAACACATGAAACAACAATTTTAATAAAATAAAATTTTTCATATAAACCAGGTTCTTTAACGTTAACGTAACATTCACCGGAATATGAAATATTCACAACAACCCCTACCTCGCCAAGTCGTCGCACGTGTTCTTCGCGGAATTGTTCGTCACGGAAGGAGGGGATCTTCGCGTCGTCACGGAAGGGCGTCGCGTCGTCGCGGAATCCGGCGTTGCGTCGACGAACTCAACGGACCAAGAAACAACAGATTTAGTTATAAATAATTAAATTCGTGTTTTGTTAAAAACTACAAAGGATATTTAAAGAGAAACCCTAGATCTCTTACCTCAAGAGTTGGAGATTGGAGATCGGGGCGGGGAAGAACGTCTCAAATGAAGCGTCGTCAAACTCCAAGGGTGACGGCGTTCTTCGCGTTCTTCGCGTTCTTCATGTTCTTCGTGAAGGAGGATGAAGGCACAATAATCCTGTCAAAGCCTCTCAATGTGTAATCCTCCAAATGTCGTGTTAGTCTTATTTTATTATTACGCCAACAAACGAATAAGAGGTAAGTAACGACCCATTAATTCATAGAATTAATTCAACGAAAGAAACCGCCCATTTAATTGGTGGGTTATGAATTTAAGAAAACGCGTCAGTTGACTTTCATAATGACGGGTTTTCGTGGGTGCGTTACTTAGCGGAAAGGAAACGGCGGGGCTCGTGCGGGCCCCACCTCGCGAATATCCTACCAAGAGGGTAGGATATTTCTGGATAGCACCCAATCCATTTTAACTCAGTTTAAGTTGCATTCAAGTGGCTTCAAGTGGCTTAAGTGAAATAAAATAATGTTTTCCGAACAATTTATTTTATTTCTTAACTTTGATCCCAAAAATTAAAAACCACACCCGAGAAAACGCAACTCTGGAAGAGGCATTTCTAAGAAAATACCGGCGCTGCGATTTCATCGGTGCCCTCAGAATTCGACTCTGGGCACCGGTTCAAAAGTTAGAAAAACCCGCTCGTTCGTTCACTGAACGTACCCGAGCCAAACTTCGAAAAATGATTCCGGGCACACCGGGCCTCGGAATTAGGTTCCGTCAGAAACTGCGCTCTTGTAAAATTCCAAAAAAAATTAAGAAAAAAAAATTTACTTGAAATTTACGGGTCTTTACATTACTCCCACCTCAGGGATTTACGTCCCCGTAAAGATACATCATAAACAAGGGAAACAAATGTGGGTACTAAGCATGCATCTGAGCCTCCCGCTCCCATGTGCTCTCCTGGAGGTTCTCGTGCTGCCATTTGATGCACACAAGAGGAATCGATCGCCCACGTAGGACTCTCTCCTGTCGATCCTCTATCTCCACCGGGACCTCCGCAAAAGTCTTCCCATCATCCACGTCTAGCTCCCCATGGTCAATGATGTGTGACGGGTCGTGCAGGTTTCTCCTCAGCTGAGATACGTGGAACATGTCGTGCACCCGGTGCAACTGAGGTGGTAGAGACAGGAGATAAGCCACCTCGCCAATCCTGCTGATGACCTGGAATGGTCCAATGAAGCGTGGAGACAACTTTCTGCCTCGGCCAAGTCTCCGCAATCCACGTCGAGGTGAGACCCGCAAGAAGACGTGGTCGCCATCCTTGAACTCTAGTGGCCTCCGCCTCCTGTCAGAATATGACTTCTGCCGGCTCTGAGTTGTCCTCATCCGCTCCTAGATGACCTGGACCTTCTCTGTCGTGGCCCGGACCATCTCTGGTCCCATGAGTGTTGACTCCCCAGGGTCTGTCCAGCACAAAGGAGATCTGCAAGGTCTGTCGTACAACGCCTCGTATGGTTCCATCCCGATGGTGGAGTGGTAGCTGTTGTTGTACGCGAACTCCACCAAGGGTAGGTGGTCCTCCCAGCTGCGACCAAAGTCAAGGACACATGCGCGGAGCATGTCCTCGAGATCCTGAATGGTCCTCTCCGTCTGACCATCCATCTGTGGGTGAAAGGCGGTGCTCAGACGTATCCGCGTCCCGAATGCCTCCTGCAACCCCTTCCATAGTCGGGAAGTAAAACGAGCATCCTGATCGGAGACGATAGACGATGGAACTCCATGAAGTTGTACAATCTCCTGAACGTAGAGATTCCCCAAGCTCTCCACTGAGCCCTGCTCTCGGATGGGTAAGAGGTGTGTCGACTTGGTGAGTCGGTCAACAATCACCCAAATAGAGTCATGACCTCTTGAAGTGTGTGGAAGTCCAGTCACGAAGTCCATAGATATCCCATCCCACTTTCACTCCAGGACCTCCAAGGGCTGTACCAAGCCTGCTGGTACCTGATGCTCTTCCTTCACCTGCTGGCAGGTGAGGAACCGTGAAACGAACTCTACAACAGCCTTCTTCATGTCCGGCCACCAGTGCTGTCGTCTGAGATCCTGGTACATCTTCGCCACTCCTGGATGTACCACCAAAAGAGAAGCGTGAAACTCTCTCAGCACCTCCTCTCGTAAATCTACTGGTACTAAGGTACATTCTCTGAAAAGGATGGCGTGCTCTGCTCCAAAGGAGAAGCCATCAGGTGCCTGTCCTGAGGATAACTACGCACGCAGTGCCTCACAGTCAGCGTCCTCATGCTGTGCCTCTCTGACCTGCTGCAGTAGTGGAGGGGTGACTGTGAGAGATTGAAGGAAGGTTGCTCCATATCTATCCACGAAGGATATCTGCAAGGAGGCTAGCTGCTCTGTCGCCTCCTCAAGTAGCTGAATACCCATCCTCCTGCTGAGGGCATCAGTTACTAAGTTCCCCTTCCCAGGAGTATAGACTATCTCAAAGTCATAGTCCTGGAGGAACTCGATCCATCGCTGCTGTCTCAGGTTCAGGTCTTTCTGAGAGAAGATGTACCTAAGACTCTGGTGGTCAGAAAATACTGTAAGTCACTCGCCCATCAGATAGTGCTGCCATGTCTTCAGTGCGAAGAACACTGTTGCTAACTCCAGGCCATGGGTAGCATAGTTCTGCTCATGCAGCCTCAACTGACGTGATCCATAGGCAATAAAATCCCACTCCTGCATCAAGACACATTTGTGTCCAGTCCCTGATGCATCGTAGTAGACTACGTATCCAACTCCCTCCTCAGGAAACCTCAAGATGGGTGCGCTGGTCAATCTCTGTCTCATCTCCTGATAGTTCTGCTGACATCTATCTAACCACACAAAGGGTTTCCCCTTCTTCTTCAAAGCTGAGAGTGGTTCCGCAACTCTGGAGAATTCTGGCACAAATCTACGATAGTATCTGGCTAGACCGAAGAAACTCCGCACCTCCGTCACGCTCCTGGGTGGCTCCCAAGCTAGCACTGCCTCGATCTTCGCAGGATCCACTGAAACTCCCACATCAGAAATGACGTGCCCCAAGAAGTGGACCTCACGTAACCAGAACTGGAACTTCGAGAGCTTGCCATAAAGCTGGTGCTCTCGGAGTGTGTTCAGTATAACCCACATGTGGTAGGCATGCTCCTCCTCCGTGGTCGAGTACACCAAAATGTCGTCAATGAAGACCACGACAAATCGATCGAGGTATGGCTGGAAGATCCTGTTCATGAAGCTCATGAACACTGCTAGAGCGTTGGTTATGCTGAAAGGCATAACCAAGAACTCATAGTGACCATACCGACACCTGAAGGCCGTCTTCTGCACGTCCTCATCTCGAACTCTGAGCTGATGATAGCTTGAGCTGAGGTCTATCTTCAAGAACCACCGTTCTCCCTTGAGCTGATCGAAGATGTCATAAATCCTCGGTAGTAGATACTTGTTCCTCACTGTCACCTGGTTCAGGAGACGATAGTCGACACAAAGTCGCAAGCACCCGTCCGCCTTCTTGGTGAACAATATCGGGAAAGCCTAGGGTGAAACAATGGGTTGGATGAACCCCTTGCCCTGCAAGTCCTCCAACTATACCCGCAGCTCTCAAAGCTAAGAGGGGGCCATCCGATACACTGGAGAGGATATCGGGGCTGTCCCAGGGTACAGATCAATATAAAAGTCTACCTCTCTACAAGGAGGTAGTCTTGGAACGTCCTCGGGGAAGACGTCCGCATACTGGTCCACCACTGCAGGAAAACTAGGACTCTGCACGTTAACTGCTCCAAGGATGAGGCTAGCCAACTGATGAGTGATGGGATGTCCTCTCCTCTACGTGAGTCCTTCCTGTGCTGCAAAAGCTCCCTTCTCGCCGGTGATGGTGAACCTGCTCCCGTCAGTGCACACACATCGCACCTTGCGCCTAAAACAATCAATCTGAGCATGGACTGTAGATAACCAATCCATGCCCAAGATGACGTCGTAAGGCCTCGATGTTGCTACAAGAAGATCCCAACCGAATCTCTCGCCTCCTAGAGTAAGCTCACACTACCAGCACCAGTGCGTAATCGTCGTGTCTGCTCCTGTAGGAGTCTCTAGCCGTAAGGATCGAGCCAACGGCTCTGTCGGAATCTCCGAGCTCTGAACAAGGGCAGCGGCTATGAAAGAGTGACTCGCTCCTATGTCTATATGAACTGCAGCAATGGTGGAATAGACACAGATTGTACCTTGAATAATCTCTGGTGCGCCGTGGTCGTAGGCCTCTACTTCTTGGAGCTGTGCCTGTCTCTGCCCGCCAGCTCCCTGTGGTCAGGGCGGACCTCCTGGTGGTGGTGGTGGCAGAGCCCCAAAGCATCGCCCACCACCTACTGCTCGGCCAGCTCCTCTACCTCGTTCGCCTCCTCCCTGCGGACTGCTACGGTCGACCCTCTGCTTTGGCTTCAGTGGCCCCTCCAACGTCTTCAGCTCCTCGATACGGCGGGTCGGGCAGTCACGAGCCATGTGGCCCTGCCCGCCGCACGCGTAGCACTGCCTGCCTCTCGGAAGACTGGCTCCGCGTTGTGTGCCCCGAACTGCTGAGCCAGTGTCCTGAGGTCGTCTACAAGAGGGTCTGGTCTTCCTGGAACCCGGAGTCATCCGTCGGCTACCTGCTGCCGAAGACTCCGCCACCTGCCTCCCTGCGGCAGGTCTCGCTGTGGACTCAGCCAGAAAGCTCTCGATCAGAAGGGCTCGCTCCAGTACTTCTACCGGGGTCGGGATGCTGAGGGAGATTAGCGATTCCCTGATCTCATGTCTCAAACCCTGCTCAAAGGTCCGGTCCCGGAAGAAGGGGTCCCATACCATGTCGGTCGAGTAGCGAGAAAGATCGGTGAACCTCGCCGCGTACTAGGCGACCGTCAAGCTGCCATGTCGTAGCTGAAGAAGCTCTTGAAAGCGCACCGCACGGTGGGTGGCCGGGATGAACTCTGGGCGGAAGAGGCTCTCGAAGTCCGTCCAGATGAGAGAGGCCTCATCGTGCACCTGTAGAATCATGCTCCACTATCGTCCTGCTGCTGCGTGCAATAGGCTCACCGTGAGGATCACCATGAGGTCTGCTGGTGTCCTTACTAGCCTGAAAACTCGAACGACCGCCTCTAGCCAGTCCTCGGCTACCTGGGGGTCCGTCTCCCCATGAAACCTGGGTGGTCGCTGGCACTGGAACTCGTGCAGAGATCCGAGGCGACGTGCATCGTCAGCGGTCGGTGCTGGAAGCATCGGGGGCTCGGCGGGTAAAGGTACCGCCGGTGCCTCTGCTGTCAACGGGCCCTGTATCGAGGCCTCGTCGCTCGGCGGTCTGTCGTTGTGCTCTACTCTATGAACCCTAGCTGGCTTCCATCTTTGGGACATCCTGAAAAGGAAACAAGTGCGCCACGGTCATAACAGTATACCTGGTGAGCTGACACATGTAATCACAAAGAAAACCTGAAACACACATGCAATCAATGTTTTCGTGCATTAAGTCGGAAATCAGAAGTCAGGGTCCTGGTGTACGGATATGTCAGCCGCCGCACCAACACTGGACTCCCTGGACTGATAACCACACCCAATACGCTAAACACTATTGCTTCACATAGAAGAAATATCAGAGTCTGCGGTAGAACCGACCACCTTTGATAGCAATTTGTCACGACCCGTCCTCGGGGACCGTGTCGTGACTACCCCAAGCCCGCCTTCCATAGGCCAGGGGATGGCGACTAGCACCAAGGTATAAATCCCGGAAAAAGGGAATGCATTGCCTTTGAATAGTAAATAAGCACCACAGAGTAAGCAAGCGGAAAAGTAAACACTAAGTAAAAACTGTAACAAGCTGTGCAGAAAGTAAAAGGGGCCGGAAATAGAAGCCCAACAGTAAAGTACAACTGAAAGGGAAAAACAACAACTGAAAAGAAAAGCTGCAGCGTCGAGCCTTCCTCTGAAGGTCCCACCTGAAGGGTGGGTACAGATAGCCTCCACAGCTCTTCGGTCCAGCCGTCCGCTCTAAGTATGTCCCGCTCAGTGGTCCTCCTCTAGGTACCGTCCTGCTCCGCACGCCTCCACCACGATCAGCGCTGTCCGTCGTCTGCAACCAACACCACGAATTGCAGGCATATCCAGTGCAGGGGTGAGTATAAGCTACTTAGTAGGGACCCCGAGACTCCCGAAGGTCTCCCAAAATCCACAAAGGAAAGATACAATCACGAAGTAACATCCGACACGGCTTAAGTATATGCCAATACATATACCTAAGTCATAAATTCTCGTTCGGCTCCAACGTCTGAGCCCACGCACAACCCAGTCCACATAGGAAGCAAAGCGTATACCCACACAGGATAGCACAACACAATCCACAAAGGAGAGTAAACAGTAATCCACATAGGATAGCTCAACACAATCCACAAAGGAGAGTAAATAGTAAATCCACACAGGATAGCTCAACACAATCCACAAAGGAGAGTAACACAGGATTCAACTCACACAGGTATACTTCTTCGGATGACGATAAAGATGATCAATGATCCATCTAATTCATCGGACCCAAAAAGGATCGATAGGTAGTAACACCCGCAAAGACCCACACAAGAGCGGGCCCATACAGGACCTGTAGCACTGATCCACGTAGGATCGCTGAGTGCAGTAGTCGTTGCAGTCCACTGAGGATCTCTGCACAGTCGTCGTCGCAGTCCACTGAGGATCTGTGCACATTCGTCGTCGCAGTCCACTGAGGATCTCTGCACGGTCGTCACTGTCGAAGTAGCAGTCGCAGCCAACTCTAGGGTTCCTGCACACAGCAAGCCCATTCGGGAGGGTCTGCTCCACGAGCCGAGAGGCCGATAAATCAACTGACACAATTTCCGACGTTGATGTATCCAAAAGTTCCGTATCGTCAATAGGAACTCAACTTCGTAGATGGCGCGTCAATCGGACGACCGATCTGAGAGTTATTGGCATTTTCGTCCTAGGGGCCCGATTGGTTTTTAAGGCAAAACCAACCCGACCGTACTCTACCTGCGTCCAAACCTTGGGTGGAGTATGCCAAATGATCCATCTCACTTAGAGGAATTCAACGAAGTCGACGACACATCAATCGGACATCCGTAGCTCAAGATATGAGCATTTCCGCTCTGAGGGCCTGGTTGGTTTCGTGTACGAACCAACCCGGCCGAACACAAAGTATTCTGAAACCTTGAGTGCGATATACTGATACGACCTTCTCGATCCAAGGATCGCGTTGCCGCTGAAGGCGCGTCGTTCGGAGACCCGTAGCTCATGTTACGTGCAAAAGACCGAAAACAGTCCGAAGACGGGGGGTCCGGGCCCAGGCCGACCTGGACCGACCCCCCTGGGTCGGCCGAACCGGGTCGACCCAACCCGGCTGGACCCGGTCCGGCCCGGCCAGGGCGCTGCCCGGCCGGTCAGACCGGCCTGGCTCGGCTCGGCTGCGCGGCCGAGCAACTGGACGTCGTGGGGCGCCGCCCCCGCGGCTTGGAGATGCTGCGGCCCTTGAAGGGGCCACGCAGGACAAACGGACGCGGCTTCAGCCGCGTCCCATGTGGGCGAGCAGGACCCGCGCGGCCGCGGGTCCGCTGGCCATCGCCGGCGCCGCCGCGGGCCGCTTCCGCGGGCCACCAGAGCTGCTCCGGTGGTCCGTTTTGGCAGCGGCGCCCCGGCGCGCCCCCGGACGGGGCCGCTGCGGGCCACCGGAGTTGCTCCGGTGGTCCCTTTTCCTTCCCGTCTGTGCCGTTTTTCCTCCCGGGTTCCGTTCTTCACTGCGGGATCATCAAAACGCCCTTGCGACACGTTTTCCATTTCTCGCCAAATTCACACAACAACGAAGGACAGCGGAGGGTTGACGGGATGTGTTCGTTTGGCCCGCACCCTCCGTATTAGATAAAAATCAATGGGAGAAATTGTTCAAAACATGAAACAACAATTTTAATAAAATAAAATTGTTCATATGATCCATGTTATTTAACTTTAAAGAAACTTTCACCAGAATATGAAATATTCACAACAACCCCTACCTCGCCAAGTTGTCGCACACGTTCTTCGTGGAATTGTTCGTCACGGAAGGAGGGGATCGTCGCGTCGTCGCGGAAGGGCGTCGCATCGTTGCGGAATCCGGCGTTGCGTCGATGAACTCAACGGACCAAGAAACAACAGATTTAATTATAAATAATTAAATCCGTGTTTTGTTAAAAACCACAATGGAGATTTAAAGAAAAACCTGAGATCTCTTACCTCAACAGTTGGGGATCGGAGATCGGGGTGGGGAAGAACGTCTCGGAAGAAGCGTCGTCAAACTCCGAGGGTGACGACGTTCTTCGCGTTTTCGCGTTCTTCACATTTTTTGCGTTCTTCGAGAAGGAGGATGAAGGCACAAGAATGTTGTCAATGCCTCTCAACGTGTAATCCTCCAAATGTCGTGTTGGTCTTATTTTATTACTACACCAACAAATGAATAAGAGGTAAGTAACGACCCATTAATTCGTAGAATTAATTCAACGAAAAAAACCGCCCATTTAAATGGTGCGTTAAGAATTTAAGAAAACGCGTCAGTTGACTTTCATAATGACGGGTTTTCACGGGTGCGTTACTTCGCGGAAAAGAAACGGAGGGGATCATGCGGGCCCCACATCGCAAATATCCTACTAAGAGGGTAGGACATTTCTGGATAGCACCCTATCCGTTTTAACTCATTTAAAGTGGCTTTCATTTGGCTTCAAGTGGCTTAAGTGAAATAAAATAAAGTTTTTCGAACAATTTATTTTTTTCTTAACATTGAGCCCAAAAATTAAAAACCACACTCGAGCAAACGCAACTCCAGAAGAGGTGTTTATAAGTAAATATCGGTGCTGTGAATTCATCGGTGCCCTCTGAATTCCATTCCGGGCACCGGTTCAAAAGTTAGAAAAACCCGCTCGTCCGTTCACTGAACGTACCCGAGCCAAACTTCGAAAAATGATTCCGGGCACACCGGGCCTCGGAATCAGGTGCCGTCAGAAACTGTGCTCTTGTAAAATTCCAAAGAAAATTATGAAAAAAAAATTTCCTTGAAATATTCGGGTCTTTACCTATCGAATAATGAAATATTTTTTCTAATTGAAATTTCTAATAATCTTTTACATTTATAAGAAAAAAATTATTTTATAGTAGATAATTCGGGTAATTTTGTGTACCTTAGTATAAATACTAGGTATTAGACTCTCTATTTTATGTGTGGGATTATTTTATAAGGGGGTATAACCCTATTATACATTAAAAATTGAGACCTAACCACCAATTCTTATAATTTGTAATGAAAGAGTTGGAAATTTTCCAAAGATGGGAATCATTTACAACATTTATAACTCATTGTGGGTCATCCCTATCCAGGATGTACCATAAAAATTGGGTTCACCATTATATGGAATTTAAATGATGAATTTCACCTTTTAAGAATAAAATATGATTTTGGAGTCCACTTAGATTATAAGAAACTATTTCAATCCACTCATAAAGACCATTTACCCTAACCCTTAAATTACCAGATTATTTAATGTCATGTGTGAAGGTTACATTATTAATCCTTTTATGGCTCTATAGATATATTCAGATACCCATTATAGAATAAGATTAAGAAAAATTATATTCACCTACACATTCAGTACATTTTCTTATCGAAGGATTCCATTTTTAAATTTTAATGGCCTGGGTAAATTCATGATTTATATGGTGATTAGTGTTTTTTTATTGTTTACATAAGATTTGAATGAATCCATTTATGGTTGATTTTACATTGTATGGATCCTAATTAGATGAGTGTATCCTAATCTTGGGTAATGTTTTTCATTATGGAACTGAAAAAAACTACTTTTGAACATTGTGAAATGTCATTTCAGGGTATATAATGCTATTTTTCAATTTCACGTAGTGTCACATCAATGAATTGTGGTCTGTAGATATATGTTAGAAACCTTTTTATTCCTCCCATATCATATATTTGTGGATGTTTTTTATCATTACTTTGAATTTTTTTTATCAATGCGTCATATTAAATCATAGTATTATCTCTCTACCCATATCTCGAATACTTCAAAAATATTTTGACATCATCATAGATGATTCATACATGGTATCATTTGATGATCAATCTAATTGTATGACCAATCCAATAATCTTACAGAACCATGGGGATAAATATATTTCTAAACTACTACATGTCATTATTTTAACAGCACAAAAAAAACTACTTTAGAAATACTATAGGAGACCAAATAATCTACGCTCTATTAAACACCACTTTTTATTAGTGATGTAAAACTATAGATATATGGTTAATCTTAAATAACTTTTTAGATTTGATAAAGTGATTTTTTTAATTTCTACATCCCCTTTCGTTAGTTCTTTCCCCCATCTTTGTCAATGTTTTCACCCAATCCCAGACCCCACATGTAATATTGTTTTCCAAACCCCCTATATTAGAAACACTCCGAATGGGAGTTTTTCATATCTTTTCAAATGAACATATTTCTATTCACCCCTCAGACATGTCTCGATTTGATCCTTCTTCCTCTATTTTGAAACAGGAATGCCTTCAACTATTCACCATTATGTTTTCATCTCTATTTAACCATATTTCTATTTATATATATATACCAGTATATTTTTATACATATATGTATATAATCATAAATTACATATATATTAATATTCCAATACATTACATATATATTTACATGTCTATATATTTACATATTTATATATATATATATTCACATATAATTTTAAATTTACATATAAATTATTTATCACATATTTATAAATATTTACTATAAATAAATTTTTATACTATATATTATGATAGTGTCAAGGACTTGTTTTTTAATATAAATTTATATATGATTTATATATATAATATTGACACACACTCATATATTTACACCCGAAAGTATAATTTTATATTTCTCATATACACATACAAATAATTAAATATTTATATCTATTTATTTATTTATTTATAAAATAATATACATAAAAATATTTATTTGTTTATTGAAACACACATGTTTATATATTTACATTACATGTATTGGTGTATATATATTAACATTAATGAATTTATTTAATGTAAATAAAATGGATAATTATTTATTTTAAATAAATTGACTATTAAATAATTATTTTATTTGGTTTGTTTTTTTTAAAAATAAGGTTCTATATAAGTATGAAAAAATGTATTAATATAAATTATTTCTTATCAGTAAATATAAATAAATATTTACATATTAAATTTAAAAAAATACTACAATATGAAAAATGATTCAATAAAAAATGGTAATATATTTATGAATTTAATCCTATATAATTAATATTTTTTTCACTGGAAAAGAACAATAATAAACTCTTAAACAATGTAGAAATACAATCTAATATTTAAAAAATTATTTTATCCAAACTAAATTCTCGTCTTGGGAGGAATTCTTTGCCATTTAACCTAAAAAATATTGATTATGATCCCCCTTTTTAAGACATCATAGATCTTTTTGTAGGCTTTAGTTTAATATTTGGTAGATCTCAAATGGGCGTTTGGATCATAAGTTAGGACTTTTTAATGATCATGTCATGTTTTCAACTTATCTTAAATATTTTATTAGTTACTTGAATTTATATGTTTGTATTAGTTATGAGACGACAATTATCATATAATAAAAAATATTAATTAATATATTTTTAATTAATTTATAATCTATTTTTCACAAATATATATTATATATAAACTATAAACGTGTAGATAGCCTTATTTAAATAATATTAATGAAAAATGTTATAATTATATAAATATAAATATATTTATATAATTTTATAATATTTTCAATAACATGTATTTTTTTATATCATTTACACATTATTTTTGTTTGTAAAATAGCACTGATAAAGGGTGAAATTTATCTATTAAAATATAACATTATAGGTGAAGTGGGCATTTATCTGTTCATTTTTTTAGGGCTAATAAATGGGTTGCGGTGGGGTGGCTTTTATAATCCCTATATTTAAAAAAACATATAACGGTGGCCTTTATCAATGATTTTTTTCTATGATAATGAACCAACTTTATCATCATTATCTTCTTGGCACTGATAAAATCCCCCCCCACAATATGTAGGAAAAATCACTCATAAAGGTTTGGATATATCACTTATAATATAGACCTAATATAAGGAACTTTATCGATGATTTTCTTACAGCACTGATAAAGTCCCTCATGATAGGGATGATAAATGGGTCCTTTATCTGTGTTTTTTCTACCATTAATAAAATGGGGCTTTAACATCACATTTTTCTAGCATTGACAAAGTGTAGTGCTAGATAAACAGAATATTTTTGTATTGTGATCTTATGTGTTATGAATCAAACATCATAGTTTGATATATCTTTTCTACAGCGGGTGGATGTGTGGCCCTTTGTGATGGAATAATCTTCCACAACATTGTATTCCTAGAAAAAATATTAAATCATATTAGGAAATTTATCCTATATTACCTTATTTGATTAATAAAATCCCTCCAATATTTATTGTTATCAAAAGTGGGGTTTCACTCAAATCATGTAACATTGAAGTAACTCATATAGAATCCATATTCAAATCCATGACATATTCATTGGGTTCTTCATATTTCATAGTTTTTGATTGAGATAAGGGATGTAAAGGGTTCATAGAACTTAGTGGTTGACCACGTGAGAAAGATCACTCAAATATTTAATTATGATTTCTTATACCCATTACAACTTTAGGGCCCATTACCCAATAAGAATATTTATGGGATCTTAGGTGTGCATTTTTTTATACATATTTATTGGATTACATGGTTTACATTAAAATTACAAGAAACCTAATGAAATTAGATAATGAATATTTATAGAGTAAATCTTACTTTTATTGTGGGATTATCCTTACAATTGGTGCATTAGTAGTCAAATCGTCATTACGATATGCCTTCATGACCCTGAGTTTTATTCTTCTTCTCATTTTTATAAAACACTTGATATTAGTAGAAACATTGGACACCAATAGATAGCAATATGGAATTAAAATCTAGATTATACTAGCCTACATAGTTCATTGAAGCCCATGTGTTTGGTATGTAAATATCTTATTTCCAATGTAGTGGAAACAGATTTAAGAGACACGTGATTCCCCTGAAAACACATATTATTTTATATTTTTTTTCATTTATAGGTAATTTATTTTATTGCTCATTTTACATTTTCATTTGGTTTCCTTTAAATTAGGATTTATATAGATTAATATTGTATATGTGTAGAGTACCATTCCACTATTACTGATGACTCACATGTTGTAGTGAATTCTTCCAATTCTCATATTTTTTTATACAAGTTTGGACTATCAAAGGCTACAATCATTTACTAAGGAAACACTTTTTTTATTTAAATTTAACATCTCGACATTGAAAATAAATGGTGACACAAAAAACATCAACACCATATACCCCTCAACAAATGGCCTGGAATAAGTTTTAAATTGTGAGTTAAAGAAGATATTGTAGAATAATTTACCATCCAATAATAATGATTTCAGAACCCACATGATGATGTGTTATGGGATTATAGGATGGTATTCCAAACACCAATTCATATGTCCCCACAATGGATCATTTATTATTGAGAATTTCATCTTCCTATGGAGGTCGAGCATCATGCATATTTGTAGCCAATTATAAGAAACAACGATTTATACCATGATATAATTTAATGGATTCTGAACATTATTGTGCATGATGGTATTATATTTTAATCATATGATAAACAAAGGCTCTATAAAGAAAATTTTGCAGGTGTTAAATGAAATAGTGATAAAAAATGGAGTCTCAAGTAGGATAAAATTTAGGTCAGTATAGTTCACAATTAACACTCATGCATGTTAAGATGCAATCTATATAGTTGGTAACTTATGATGTTTCTCATTTTTTCTTATGTCATAGTTGTGGTAAGACAAGATCATATAACATTTATATTTACAGTCAGTGGAAAATGGTTGAACATGTACATTAAGGGAATCCCCCCACGTGCAGATGGTTCCATCACACTACAAGAGCTAAACATCATATGAAATCATTAGTTTACCCACACACTCTCACATTAATGTTATTTATAATAATTTATGTTTAGTATTTCATGTGAATTATTCATTTCATATACTCAATTTCATAAAAATGAATCTTTTTTTTGGAGTAGGGGATGACATTTTTTGTAGATTTTATATGAGTTTTCTATTTTGTTTTTCATTCGATTATTACTTCTGTTAAAATTCAAAAAAATGAATAAAAACAAAGAAACATATTATATATACCTATAAATATCATGTCACGTGATAATTTTATCCCTATAACCTATTAATAATGTATGAATTTTTTTGAATCGTCATCGGAATCATGATAAGAATGGGTATGTTATCATCATCTGTGACAATTTTTAGTAATAATTGTTGTTGTTAAATGATATGTATTGTTGTATCTTTATATATCCTTTGATATTTTCACATCATTATATGTGGGAAATCTTGTTATAAATTGTTTTCATTTAATATCTCCATATACTTCATCAACAGTCATTACTTGTGATTTTCTCTAACTACATTAGAGGATAGCCACATTAAGTAATATTTTCCACCTTATAACATGGCATTTACATACATTAAATTATCGTCAAATATGTTTTATTAAAATACCTGATTTACCAATGCATGTATATGAAATATATTATTGTTGTACACCATCAAATAATTAAAAGAAATTATAATAAATAATAATAATAAAAATAAAATAAATAGGTGGAGTGCTGGAATGTATAACGTATCATAATATCTAGGCCTAGAGAATAATTTTTTACTTTGGGGAATGATTTATTTTTAGGGTTTTATTAATTTGAAAAAAGTGTATCGAGAATTGGTTCTGTGGAATATAATTATTTAAGAACAAAATATTTACATAACCATAATATACCAGATAAATACTATAGAGGCAAAATTAAAATGTTTGTCACACACACACAAAGGGGATTTATGGAACGCTTCACTCAAATGATGCTTCCACGGATTAGTGACAATGATCTCACAAATTTTTATTCTAGTAAAATTTATGATACAATTACTTCTATATTTTTTTAAATTGAATTATTTTCTTATGACTCATTTTATGCTCATAATTTTTTTCATATATTTAGAAATTTTAAATTCTATCATTTTGTGGATTACATGATACACGATTTTTCCTAGGATTGAAAAATTTTAATTCTAGTAATGTTTATAAAATTATTATTAATTATTTTATTTATTTTAAACAATATAATTTCCTCAAATTTTGTAAAATATATTTATTGCTGTATTCTTTTTTAATATATCATTCATTTTAAAATTTAATAAAAATACCAGTTATGACCCTTTAATGTGAACTATAGTATTTCATTCATAGATATTTCTCTGTGACATATGTGAACATAATATTGGGAAATAGTATTATAAAATCATTGTGATGCATATTTCATTATTAAATATTAATTTGATGTTGGATTTGAATTGATTAAATTGACCATGAAGTTATACATGGACTAGACATTCCAGATTGGAAACACCATTAATATTTGAGAATAACTTCTTTATCCGAAAATGAAGTGTGATCAGATTTGAATTAATAATTTATTGAAATTTTCCTCATAAATAACTAATCTGGATAGAAATATATTTAATTTTTTTGAGCTCAAATAATCATTGAAATTGGGAATAATTTATTTCGATGAAAGTTTACATTTACACTTGTAACCACTTATAACCTTATCCCCCACTCCACTCTATTAATGGGTATTTTTCTCATTGGTAAGGGGTTTGAAGTGAATTATATGACTAGTAAAAGATGAGAATATTTTAATTGCAATGTATATACTGCATTGTATGTGGGAATATCTCAAGATAGGATATCCACCATAATGTTCATATTTTCCTCTTTTTCGTTTTAATTTTGTTGTTCTTACAATAAACTCCTAATTTAATATATATTTTTTCTATTATTGCAAATTTAATTCCTATTTAATTCGTATATTTTGGATATAAATAAATAGTATAATATATAATTGAATGTAAAATTTCAAGACCAATTTGAATGAAAATCATTTATATGATTAATAAATTGTGGTATCCCACCTTTTTATTAGAAAACACATAATTTCATAGTATAAAACAGAGGATCTATTTAAAATTAGCTTCATGAGAAAATGGTATTTAATACATGAAAACATAAATAATTATTTTATTTCCATATGATGACACCATCATGGTTTCACACTATGTTTCATTTAATGTCTCTAAATTTATGGGGACATACATCAAATGAATGGGGTGAGTATCGGGACCAGTAAGGGAATGAGAGAGTAAGAGATACATATAACTTGTGATCTTGATTCATGTAAATAAAAACATAATTAATAAATATAAGGAATGATCGATAAGAATATATTAATAATTACATGAATGATAACATGGAAATGTTTCTACAAAATTGAAATCATTCATTCATAGTCAATCACCATGTTCTATCACCAAGGTCTAAAAAATAATACCATGGTTATTCATAAAGGAATTGTAAAACATGACATCTATAGAGATTAAATTATTTTCCCACTCCATTAGAGAAATTTCTATAAACACACTTAATATGTGTTAATTTCATATAATCCACATAAATCATAATATAATAGTTCATTAATAATGTTTATATAATATACAATGGGTTTCTTGTAAAAAAATATTTACATAAAAAATCTGTTTCAAGACATTGACATTATATCATTTTTAACCCACGAAATTAAATGTGAGTTTCAAATATGTAAATAACTAAAACAGAATATATTTTTGAAACCTAATTGACTAACCATGGTATACTAAATTGGATTTGGTATTCAAATTAAAATAAAAATTTAATTTTTCATTTCAATGATGATAATTTGAGATGAAAATTTGGTAGCATAATTGGTATACAACTTGATTTTAGAAAAATTAAAAATGGGAGAGGACTGTAACACCTTGAGATTTTATGAGAAATACTATTTTTAATTTTTTGATGTCTTATGTTGTAAACTACACCATGATTAGATTGTGCTATACACAAGTCCGTATTAGCATGTAGTATATGCAAACACTATTATGGGCTTCTGTTGCATGCAAGAGCGACCTTCCTCAATAGCGTGTGTCGTACGCAATACCGAGACTAACTAAACAATGATATATTGTTCTAATATTATTATTAAATAACCTTTATGAATATTATTAACCAAATTTTTAATTTTATAACATTATAATTCATCATAATCATTTTCTAGAACAAGTTATGATCACAAAATCAATTTTTCATATATAACTTTTTTTAATAAAATATAGGTTTGTGGTCTTTTGATGGCATACCCACTATAAATCTAGTTTTTTAAAAATATATGAAATAAATTTTACAAAATAAACTTATTCATTGAAATAATTTTAGAAAAATTTTCTTTGGAATATTTTTTAATATTTTTTGGTTAACATTCATATTTTGATGAATAGTAAAAATACACTAAATTTTCATTAAAAACAAATTTTTTCATCAACATAATTTATATGGTTAAATTATAATATTTAATGGTTTTAAAGTATAAATAGGATATATCTTTAACATTTTATATAATTAAAGTCATTACCATTAATTTTAGGTTGAATTAATAGGTAAAAACATTTCAATCTTTTGAAATGTTTTAACTTTTAAAACCCATTTTCTCAACCACGGGATTAATTTTAAATTAAATACTTCAACTTATGTGTTTTGAATTTGGAAAAATGGATTCCATATTTGGAATCAATAGGTCCAAATTATGTTAATAGGATACTTTTGATTTTTATATATTATGAATAGTAACTACGGTAAATTGTATTAACTATACTTAATGGTGAATTGGGTAATTAAGTATAGAAATATGATTATAAAATTACACTAACACCAGCCAAAATTATATTGGATGAATAAAAGTAGACCCATATCACCTAAGGGATGGAATAGATTCATTTCATGGACTTTTAACCATTAAAAAAATGTAATTATTATTAAAACCAATGAAAGGGACAACATGTCCCTCTCTTATAAATTACAAGTGTAATAATATTAATTTAGTGATAAACATCATAAAACATAGAACATAAATAATCAACAGTAATATAACAATGTTATATTCCTCAGGTAATTTTTTTATAATTTTTAGGAATGAAATAATTATCATTAATTATGACACAATAGTGATGTAGAAATTATTTTATTGATTGAAATATCAAATAAATTGTTTTAAAAATATTAAAATAAATATTATATGAACTATTAATGTCCTCCAAAAAAATTGAAGATTCATATTACATGTTAGGGATCTAAAAAATTTTTTGTTTCGAATATATCTTCTGTGTGGATAAAATTTTAATTCAAATAATTGAATAGTGTCAAAATTGACACTATTGATATTTTAAAAAAATAACATATTATTAAAATGTCTAAAAATGACAAAAATATTTAAAAATTATAAATTTACATTTACATTTTCTATAATTACAAAATGTATCAAATTATGGACAATTCACAACAAATATGTAAGTATTTATAACAATTTAGAATTTACAATCTTATTACAATAAATAAAATTAAATATATTAAATAAGGATAAATCAAAATTATAAGGTTTTAAATAAACTTAAAAAAAGTATTAATTTTATTGGTTGTTGAGATTAAAACCCTATCTCAACTCATATTTGATGTTGAGTCATTTGGGAGGTTTTTTTGTGGGGTTTTAGTTTATTGTAAATTAATATTTTGGAGGTTTCCAAAAGTGCCCCTCTCCTCTCTTATAAAAGGGAACCTCCTCTCTCTCCAATTAACAACATTTCAAGCCTTCAATATTGGCCAAAACCTATCCATTTATATTATCCACTTCCCTATAAACATACTAGAGGTCTTATTTTTCTTCAAAGACCAGCTTTACTACCCGAAGATGAGGTTTGTAAGAGGCGTGTCGAAGAAGAGGTAATGTCTTATACTGATTCTTTCAAATTTATTTCTTCTTCTACATCCTCTTCATTATTTGTTTCATTATAAAGTAATAAAATTAGTATAAATAATATAATGATATGTCAATATAAATAAGACACAACACTATTTAACCTTTTATCCATCCTATTAAAAAGAAAATCTTCCTGCATGTGTGCGTACGGCCTACCGTCTCTACGCTGTGGTGTAATCTGTTTTCCATAACCAACCTACATGGAGAGGTATACTAAAGGAAGAAATAACTATAAGTGATTATTATGACATTATAATTATTCTGAGATATTATATCATCCACTCTATTTCCATTCAATAATTATGGTAATGATATCCTCGCTCGTGCGTACGTATGGACTACCGTCTCCACGACGCGATGAGATTCATTCTCCATGTTAACCATTCCAGAATTATTATAATGTATATATAATAAATAATCATGAAATAAATGTTATTATGGTTATGTTATAAGTTAATAATATGTTTAAACTCACTATAAAGGAGTCTCAGACACATATGGAAGAAATTGTATATAAGGCAAGGGATAATTATTCTAATCCCATTCTTATCCGAGATTGATTATTCATAAGTATTTCGCAGGGCTATGTTTATCAACCATGTCCATTTTTTATCAAAATGTTTTAATAAAAAGTTTACTATTCTTACAAGTATGTTTAAATTCATTTGTACCATTTTATGAATTTTTCTACAAGGTATGGAAGGAATATTTCTTTTGTTTACCATACAAGGCACTTTTTTTCTTTTCCTGCAAAACTATGAGGAGAATGTTTTTTTTATCTTATACACAAGGAACATATTTTTAAGGTTTCACAATGCAATATTTTCATGAAGATTCCTCTACATGATTTCATCATTATTTTCCACAAAATAATTTTCTTTTAAAATTACCTGGCATTTTGTGAAAAGAAAATGATTTTGAATAAGAAAGGATATTTTCCTCAAGAATTCATTTGAAGTGTTTTATCGAAACTATTTCCCATCTAAGATGACATTATTTAGAATGTTTATGTTTCAAGTATAATGACTCTATTATTTAAATGGTTTGATTTTTCTTATCATGAAATTATTTCTATTTGTTTTATATGTATTATGTTATGATGGTATGATGTTTATGAAACATATTTTACTCATTGGATTATGATGAAAGATTTATGTTTATTTTGTGGCACACGTAAGAATGATTTAATTATGATATGGGTGGGACCTATATCTCCATAAAATTATTTGGGTAAATATTTATATCTCATTTGATAGACATTGATGGAATGATAAGTAAATCTGGTTCAGTAATATAGGGCTAGAACGGAAAGTATACCTGGTTTAGTAATGGACCTTGTCCACTCTGATAGTCTTGGCAGCAATGCCTTGGCTACTATGGAAATAATATCATGTTCATAATGGTTTTCCACATTTACATGTTTTATTCCCATTCTATTTAATCATGATTTATGATCCATTATGATCTATGCCTTACATACTTTCATGTTTTATGTCATTGCTCACGATTTTGATGTTTAAATATTATGTTCATGTTTTTATATTCAAATGTATATGGTTTGTTTTATTTTATCCATGATTACCCTTACTGAGCATTTGAGCTCTCACTTTTTATGTTTTCCTTTCCTCATGATATAAATAATGGTTTTAGGTAACAAAACAAAAGTGGAAGATCTTTTAGGATATATTGAAGATCTTTTACCATGATTAGAAGATTATGTTCCGAGTCTCCAAAGACACTAAACTATTACTGTCCTTCGGTGTCTGTTTTTATTATATATTAAGTATTCTGAAAAATTAATGTAATGTCCATGTATAACAAGATTTGGGTCTCTAGAGTTGGTATAATAGGAAAGGTTTAGTTAACCTTGGGAAACTAGGAAGCGAAATATTCAGTGAGATCCCTAAAGATATTTCTAAGGTATGTCTAGGGATGTCTGTAAGGTTAAGTATAAGTATAGGTCATGGTCCTAGAATTATTATAATGATAATGAATAACCTATTATTAAACCTAAGATGTTAGAGATTGAATGTACTCACCTCAATTTTTTTGTTTTCCAAGTATGATTTTTGCCTCTCACACTATTCATTTTGGGTTTTAGATAATGGTTTGAACCCAAAGGAACCGTGTTAATGATCAATGCCCTAGGCAACACAATTACTATCCTTATGAACAACCAAATGTTATGGTAAATGTAGTGAAAAAACTTAATGATATACTTACACAAGATATGAATCATTCTAGACTTCTAAATGAGCATAGAAAGGAACAATATTCTATTTATTCTTTCATGAGGAAAAGTAAACCTTCTTTTAGTGTGTCTTCTAACCCACCTATTACTGAAAATTGGATCGGTACCATTGAATGGTATTTTCCATACTTCACTATTAAAAACATGATATATTCATTCTTGTTGTTTACCATTTATAAGGAGAAGCAGACCAGTGGTGGACTCTAATTGAGAACACAAGGCCCTAAGATAAAATTGAATCCATGGGATGGGACGAGTTCAAGAACTTGTTTTTTAATTAGTACTTCCATCATAATCTTTAAACAATGATGGAAAATGTGTTCCTTGAGCATAAGAAAAAGTATAATGAATCTGTTGGTATATACGAGGGGAATTTTACAAGGCTTTCAAGGTATACATCTGGCTTTATCATCCATCCTGAAAGTAATGTTGATCTATTCTTCAGTGGCTTAAAACCATGTATTCTAAGTGAATTAGCTATAATATACTTCAATATGTATGATGAAATTATGAATTGTGCTGTGAATGTTAAACTGGAAGTTGGTTTTACATATCCATCTTAGGGTTTTGACAATAAAAGAAAGTTGGAGTTCAAGGAAAAATCTGAAAACAATGGTGAAAAGTAGATGAATGTTTCGTTATGATCAATGTTTGGAAAGAATCATGGTGGATATTTTCTTAAAGGGACTAGAAAATGTTTTATGTGTGGAAAAGATGGTCATTGAGCAGCTGAGTATCAATGTAATGAGAAAAAGGTAGCTAAATATGTGAATAGAAAAAATAATATAGAGAATGCACCACTAACACTTAAATGATAAAAGTGAAAGGAAATGGGGAATTATGCTAACCAATTCCCTAATCCAAGGGTTAATGATGATCGACATCGATAGCCTCTTAAGGCAGAGTTAAATGGGAAGTCACATGCGATCACTATTAGAGATTTTGAATATGACAATGAAGTGGTGGAATGATTATGTTGATATGTAATGGGATTCCAAAATATTGTTGTGGAATATCATTTATAGTATTATAAAATATTGGAATATCTATGTATTGGTTTTCAATAATAGTATGGTACCAGTAAACATGAACAGTGATTAAAATATTTTTGGAAATAAGATGATATGCGCATAATGAAGGGATATGGAGAAAATAATATATTTAATAGTATTTATGAGATCATGACTGATATAAGGACAAAGTGGCATCTTGGTTTGAGTATATCGAATTATTGGGTTTTTTGTATGAGGAAATAATTAACTTTTGACAGCATTCATGTTTTCACTAAGGTTATATGGTAATTCATGTTTCAAGAGAATACATGATTAAGGTATTCACATTTTTGGAATATGTCCAACAAGATATATCGTATGATATATGGGGGATAAATTATGGTAATCACATTCTTTATATATGACCTTTCTAGTAATCATTTTTATTATACTGTGATATTAGACAGAAGTATTTTGGATAAGCCTACAGATTAGTATAGATTATGTTAGACATCAGATAGTTTTGTTTAAGGATAGAACATTTTGATATTATTTCTGAAATGTTATAATAGTATAGTTTTAGAAAAAGTACAACTCATAGGATGAGTGAAAACCCATCACATCAAATAAGGATACGGGAATTGAACCCACAACTGAAGTGAGAAAGTCCTTTATCACCTACCACTGGCTTACATGAGGTCCATGGTTAGTATAAATTAGTTTTATTTTATTAAGCGGTATGATAGTTGAAGTATAAGTCCCTTTTTTGAATCATATACGGTTAATCTCACCATAGATGGACTAAGGTAACTTTAAGAACTTTGGGTAACTTTTTTAGACTGATAGAGTAACCTATCATTTTATCACATGATATGCTAACATTTCAAGAAGGACGCATTCCACTAATTTTATTTAAATGAGAGATTAAGTGAAAATTCTTCAAGGAATGACCAATTATGATATTACCCTGAAATCAAGTAAGTATTTATCCTAATGCAAAATTTCATCAACTTTACAGAAATGATATTGAAAATGAAAAAACATTATCCTAGTACCCTCATATCTGATTAATTAGATGGTACCTCATATCATCACAAATTTTTGGCTTTTTTTATTTTTTTATTTTTCATAGCCATGCTCTCTACCACTCCCCATTAGAAAATGATAGTTAGATTTCTCTTCCATATCCATATTTTCACCTATGTTCTCCTATGTGGAAACCTAGTGAAGAGTTAATTTGGGTAACCGTTACATTTCATACTTTAGTTTTTAAAATTAAGTTTTAGTCTTACTCATTTGGATGTGGGTTTCTATGAAAGAAACATTCAATAAGTAAACTATTTATAACCCCGAGGAATTTTGAGGGCGAAATTATTTTTAAGGTGGGCAGAATGTAACACCCCGATATTTTATGAGAAATATTATTTTTAATTTCTTTGATGTATTGTGGTGTATGATACACCAAGATTATCTAGAACTATATGTAACACCGTATTAGCATGTAGTATACGCAAACGCTATTCTTGGATTATGTTGCATGTAAGAGTGAGCTTCCTAAATAGCGTGTGTTGTACGCAATACCGAGTTTCAGTACACAATGATATATTTTTCTAATATTATTATGAACTAGCCATTATGAATAGTATTAAGCACATTTTGAATTTTAAAACATTATAATTCATCATAAACATTTTCTAGAACAAGTTATGAGAACAAAATCAATTTTTTGTATACAGGAAATATTTATTCCAAAAAACAGTTTTGCTACCTTTTGATGGCGCACCCACTATAAATCAAGTTTTCGAAAAAAATTATGAGTTTAGTTTTACAAAATAAACTTATTATTTTCAATAAGTATATGAAAATTTACTTTGGATAATTTTTTAATATTTTTCCGTTAACTTTCATATTTTGATGAATAGGAAAAATACGATAAATTTTAATTAAAAACAACTTTTTCATAAAAATAATTTATATGGTTAAATTATAATATTAAATGGTTTTAAATTATAAGTAGAATATATTTTTACCATTTAATATAATTAAAGTCATTATCATTAATTTTACATTGAATTCATAGGTAAAAACATTTTAATATTTTGTAATGTTTTATCTTTTATAACCCGTTTCTCAACAGTAGGATTAATTTTAAATTAAATATCGCATCTTATTTGTTTTGAATTTGGAATAATGGATTCCATATTTGGAATCATTTGGTCCAAATTATGTTAATAGGAAAATTTTATTTTTATAAATTATGAATAGTAACTATGGTAAATTTAATTTACTATATTTATAGCTAAATCGGGTAATTAAGGGTAAAAATAAGATTATAAAATTAACCTTACACATGCCAAAATTCTATTGGATGAATTTAAGTTGACCCATACCACCTAAGGGATTGAATAGATTCATTTCGTGGTCTTTTAACCATGAAAAGGATGTAATTATTATTTAAACCAAAGAAAGTGACAACATGTCACTCTCTTATATCTTATAAGTGTAATAATTTTAATTTAGTGATACACTTCAAAAAATGTCGAAAATAAATATTCTCTAGAAAGAAAATAAAATTATATACATTATTTGAATTTATTTATAATTTTTAGGGATTTATTAATTATCATTAATCGTGACACAATAGTGATAGAGAAATTATTTTATTGATTGAAATATCAAATACAAGGTTTTAGAAATATTAAAATAAATATTATATGAACTGTTTAATGTTACCCACGAATTTTCATGATTAATATTACATGTTAGGGTTCTATTAATTTTTTTCTCTAATATATCTTCTGTGCGGACTTTCTTTAAATTCAAATAATTGAATAGTGTCAAAATTGACACTATTGATATTTTATAAAAATAATGTATTATTAAATTTTTTAAAAATGAAAAAAATATTTAAAAATTATAAATTAAAATTTATATGGTCTAAAATTTCATATAGTATCCAATTACAGACAATTCACAACACATAAGTGAGTATTTATAACAATTTAGAAATTAGAATCATATTACGATAAATAAAATTAACTAAATTTAATAAAGATAATTCAAAATGATATGGTTTCAAATAAAAATAAAAAATGTATAAATTTTATTGATTTATGTTATTAAAACCCTTTATCTTCACTTATTTGATGATGAGTTATATTGGAGGTTCTTTTGTGTGGTTTGAGTTTATTGTAAATTAATATCTTGGAGGTTTCCAAAAGTGCCCCTCTCCTCTCTTATAAAAGGGAACCTCCTCCATCCCCTCTTCACAACATTTTGAGCCTTCAAGATCAGCCAAACCCTATAAATTTCTCTTCTCAACATCCATAGAAACATACTAGGGGTTCCGGTTTTTTTTAAAGACCAGCTTTAGTGCCCTAAGATGAGGTTTAGAAGACGTGCGTTGAAGAAGAGGTAATATCCTTTATCGATTCTTTCAAATTTATTTCTTCTTCTACTTCCTATTCATTATTTATTTCATTATAATGTAATAACAAAAGTATAAATAATATACGTATATGTTAATATAAATATTAAACAGCCCTATTTCAACTTCTATCCATCCTACGAAAAATGAAATCATTGTGCGTGCGTACGTACTGCCTACCGTCTCCACGCCGTGGTGTAATCTGTTTTTCATAACCAACCTACATGGATGGGTATAATAACGGAAGAAATAAATATATCTTATTATAAGAAAATCATAATTATTCTGAGATATTATATCATCCACCCCAATTCCATTCAATAATTAGTTATATTATATCATCACTCGTGCATATGTACGGATTACAGTCAACATGACGCAATGAGATTCATTCTCCATGTAAACCATTAGAGAATGATTATAAAGTATATATAATAAATAATCATGAAATATATGAAATAATAATGATACTGAATTTATATATATGTCATTTAATTACTTCTATTCAATTTAATAAGGAACAGGAAACAACATTTATGCGTACATACGGCCTACCGTCTCCATGAACAGTGTATTTCATTCTATTTATCGATCTATTATATTTATATATATTCTGAATATATATTATATATAAATCATGTTTTACATTTTGTAAGTAAGTAAAAATTATACAAGCAATCATATGAATAATTAGTAGTTAAAACACGTACGATAAATGAAACGATTTTACCAAAAATAATGCTTTAATATGGAATTGACAAATGAACTGGTAATATAAAGTCATAAGTGAATCATATATGATATCATAAATATTAATAGGGTTCTTTTATAAGTTAATAATATGTTTAAACCCACTATATTAGAGTCTCATACACATACAGTTGAAATTGGAAATAAGGTAACAGATAATTATTCCAATCTCATTCTTATCTGAGATTGATTATTCATAAGTATTTATTAGGGTTATTTTTATCATCCATGTCCATGTTTTCTAAAATTTATTCATAAAATGTTTACTATTCATCCATTTTTGTTTAAATTACTTTTTAACCTTTTATGACTTTTACCACAATGTATGCAAGGAATATTTATTTTGTTTACCATACAAGAAACTTTTTGACTTTTTCAGCCAAAGTACGAGGACAATTTTTTTTACTATATACAACATGAAAGGATTTTTATGGTATCATAACACCATATTTTCATGAAGCATCCCCAAAATTATTTCATGATTATTTTCAATAAAATCATTTTCTTTTATAATTACATGAAATTTTGTGAAATATAAATTATTTCAAAGAAGAAAGTATATTTTCATCAAGAATTCATTTGAAGTGTTTTATCAACACTATTTTTCATCAAAGATGATATTATTTAGTATGTTTATGTTTCAATTATAATGTATCTATTATTTACATGGTTTGATTTTTCTTAAGATGAAATGATATCCATTTGTTTTATATAGATTTTTTTATGATGGTATGATGTTTATAAAACCCACGTTATTCGTTGGGTTACAATAAGTGATTTATGTTTATTTTGTGAAAACGTAATAATGATTTAATTATGAAATGGTTGGGATCTATATATCCTTCCAATGCATTGGGTAATGATTTATATCTTAAGAGATAGTCATGGATGGAATGGAAAGTTAATACAATTCAGTAATACATGGCTGGAACAGCAAGTAAACCCGGTTCTGTAGTGGACTTTGTCCACTATGATAGTCTTGGCCGCAATGCCTTGGATAATTGGAAATCATATCAAATGCTTAATGGTTTTCCACAATTACATGTTTTATTCCCATTCTATTTTATCATTATTTTGGATCCATTATGATCTATGCGTTATGTACTGCCATGTTTTATGTCATTTCTCAATATTTTTATGTTTAAATGTTATGTTCATGTTTTTGTGTTCAAATGTATATGGTTCGTTTCATTTTATCCATGATTACCCTTACTGAGAATTTTAGCTCACCCTTTTTTTCCTTTACCCATGATATAATTAATGCTTTTATGTAAGAAAACGAAAAGTAGATGATTTTTATGGGAGATATTGAAGATCTTTCAACGGGATTAGATGATTATGTTCTGAGTTTCCAATGACACTAAACCATTACGGTCCTTAGGTATCTGTTTTTTTTTGTATTAAGTATTCTGAAAAATTTATGTAACGCCCATGAATGTCAAGATTTGGATCTCTACAAGGAGAAGGTTATACAACCCATTAAATGATATTCTTCTAGTGAGGGGATAAAATATTGTGGAAAAAAACTTTTTGATTAAAATTGTAAGATATGCCAAAAAAATAGAGATTTAATGGAAAAGAGAATTTAAGAATATTATTACCTTGAGAAGTTCTTCCTAAAACATGAAGATGGATCTTTGGGGGATTCAAGACACTTTGGAGGACTCCATGGTAGAAAAATCACCATAAATTCATTTTTTATTAGTTTTTAGTGAATATAAATGGAAAAATGGATCAGTATTTATATGATATTTGAGGATTTGATTAATAACGTCCAAAAATAGGTCCTTGAAAACTACATTTTGGGAAATAAAAAACCATTGGCTTACCTATGGCTGTTTACATGGTTTAGGAAATTTGGATAACATTTTATGTAATTTTAGGCCCCTATAATGGAAATTAATTTTTTAAAAATTCTTTGGGAATTGAAAATTAATTTTCCCACAAACTAATAATTAAAAAAAATTTCCCTTTTAGAATTTGGATGACAAATTATTGTTTTTAAATATTTAATATAATATATTAAATTAATTAATATTAATAAATAAAATATTTTAGGGCATGTATTGTCATTAAATAATTGTTATATAATTATGAAATAATAGTGAAGTTATAAAATATAGTGAAACAACAAAAATAAATTCTTTACTATTCACATAAAATAGTGTATTTTAGAAATTTCTATTAAATTTTACCAAAAAAAATTTAGATGATATAATTAGAAAATATGTTTTCATTTTATTAAGAAAAATCTATAAATAAATTAACATAATCTATTAATAAATTTTTTTAAATAGTATATTTAAGGCATAGTTAAATTATTAACACATATAAAAAATTCCCTAGGCCATTTTAGTATTATTTTATCATTATTTATTTAAATAAATTTATTGATAAAATCAAATCCATTATAATAAATACTATTTAAATCCCTTGTAAATATATAAAAATTCCATATATTTTCAAGAAATATACTATTAAGTTTAATTTTCATCAATATATCAAATTATGAAATTGAACTCAATTAAAAATATATTTTTTTAATAAAACTATTCATAAGAAGGAATTGTGGAATAAACATTTAATTTTTAAAATTGATTTTTTACTTTAAGTATCTAGGATCCGGGTATATAAACCTTTATTATACATGCATATGCCCTGAGGGTATACTCTGTGATGGTGGTAGTATTATGGGGTGCCTTGGATAAAATTGAGAGAGTGGTAATATCCACTGACATGAAATTATCCATTATGTGATTTCATTCATGCTTAACCTGTTAAAGCTTGGGTTGGGCTTTGTTAAGGGTAAAGTGTAATGACCATACCACCCCCGCTTGTTTTGACAGATTGTCATCAAATAGAATAACAATGCTAGTTGAGGCCAATTATTCTTTTATTATATCAATTATCCTTTTTCATTAATACATATAAACACAAATTATAATGTTAATATTGTCAACCAAGGGTATAGTTTTAAAGGGTCTCATAATGGTCAAATCTTGATGGTAATATTTCCATTTATATGCTATAAATACTCCTTTATTATTGAAGATACATGGTTTTATTTGGTAAAAGAACACATATTTGTATTGGAATATTATACTTTTAAAATTCAGGGTCATTACATCCCCCCCTACTAAATTTATTCCCCCAATTTTTGAATCATTTTCTCAGTTGAGAAAATATGACGGTACTTTTGTGTCATTTTATCATATAGTTCTAACGTCCCTACATTATAATTACAGTTCTTCTATAACAATTTGACACAGTGGAATGTCTTGTCGCATCGTACATTATCTCTATGGTTCAAGAACTCCACCATATTATCGGTATAAGAGAATTAATTTTCTAGTTGTACCACCTTTGGATTAAACAAAAATGGTAATCAAGTATGTACTTATTAAAGAGATAATAATGTTATACATCATGAACATGAGATAGGTTCAATAAAAGTTATATCCAATAATACATTGCTCCTATGTGATCAAGGATTTAATAGATCTTAATATAAATATAGATAAGCATCCCATTCCATCCAAACAACCTGAATCTCTTTTGTGGTGGTATCTAAAGTAAAAAAAAATCCCCAACATGAAACTCCAAAACCCTTCAATGACTATCATTATAGCTCTCCGGCTAACATTGAGCTATATTTATGTGTTGGTGGATGGAATGAACCATTTTTATCATATCTTATACAAACTCAGTCCAATGAAGTTTACTCTTACTAACTTCATCCCAATAATTAGGATTTCAACATTTCTCTCCATATTTATCATCATATTGTGCCATTTGAAAATAAAGTGGTAGTTTTTGTAGTATGAGAAGTCTATTGATTGTAGGCGTCAATCCCATCCATCATTAAATTCCACTGATAATATTCTCATCATGTCCTTGAGTGTTTGAATATAAATTTTAGATTGGTCATTAGATATGGGGTGATAGTTCGTACTAAAATTCAATTCATGTTTCGAGATTGATTAATAGTTCTCAGAAATTTAGATGTGAACATTGACTCATGATCACATATGATATAATACTGAACCACTACAATTTCACAACTTCCTTTATGTGTAAATTTTAATGTTTTTAAAGAGATAAATCTTCCCAAACAGTGTTGAAATGGGAAGTTTTGTTGTTATTATAAACTATAACTCATAATGAATTGTTTCCTTTAGATGTTACTGGGAGACCAATGATGATGTCTAGAGTGATATTTTCCAACTTTCATGTTGTTATTATTATTGGTTGAATTACACCATTAGTATGTTCTCCCTCTACAATCACTTTTTGAAATATAAAGTTTCATTCATTGTAGTTGTCAATATCAATTTTCATATTACCCCACCAATAATGATCATGAAGGTCCCTAAATTTTAGTACATCTATGATATATAGATAATGTAGATATATGATATTCATCCATCAAATCATTATTTTTCTCCATGATATATGGGACACACATCCTTGTATGAAATTTCAATTCACCATTTTTATCAATATTGATCATAGAAAACATATAATTATTCACAACCTATATCCTCTTTATTAAAAAAGAACTTCTTTTGAGCTTTCATTATTTTCACTTTTACTTATAGTTGAGAAAAAAATTGTTATGTTTGATTTCATCCATTCCCTCATTATTCCCTTGTCCTATTTTACTAGGTCCTTGATCAAAGTATCTCCTTCATTCCTTATCATTTCCAACAAAATTGGGTCTTTTCAAATAAATGTTATAGTGAATTTGTTTTATCTGTTGGTTTGATAATGTATTCAATATTCAATATCATTAAGAATTTCCCACTTTCTCTTTTTTATAATGTTCAATCTATTTTGTGTGAAAATATACATCAAAATTTTGTGGTTTGTTTAAATATCACATATCACCATATTGACACTACCTCAAAATTTTAAGGGAGAAAAGTAGTTGTATCTAAATCCATGTCATGTGGAGGATAATTATACCCATGAGTCATAAACTATCACGATTCATAAGAAATAACCTTTTTATTTTCTATGAGAACACTCCCAATCCCTTTAGTAGATGCATTTCAATAAATAATGGATCCACATCCAACAGAGGTTGGATTTTACACATGTGTAGTAATCAATATCTTCTTCCATTCATGGAAGAAAAATTTCACACTCCATTTTTCAAATAAACTTATCCCCTTTTGAGTAAACTTGATCATTGGATTAGAATGTCCTGAATTTTTTCCCACAAACCCCCTATAATATCTCACTAACCTAAGGAAACTATGAATCATTGATTTCATTGTTGGATGAGACCAATACACTAAATCCTTCATCATCACACGGTTAACTGAGGTTCCTTCAGTTGTTTTAAATCTCCCCTATAATAGAACACGTTGTAACGAAAATTAATATTTTTATAATTTTCAAAAATATTTATACTTCATTAGAGTTCCCACGATAACCCCCAAATGAACCTCATACACCTAGAAACTTTTAGAGTATGTCATAATGCCATCAATAATGTCTATCAAGAATTTATAAAGGCAGTACTTAAAGATTAGAATCATCATATCCATAAATATAGTTGGAGAATTTATGAAACCAAAAGTAATAACAAAAAACTCATAATGATCATATCTTTTTGGAAGCAATACATTGGAATATCTTCATTAATTGCACTCAATAAATGATATAGGTCAAAAAGGTAAATCATTGAGAATAATTTATTGACATGAAGCTAGTTATGTAAATCATAAATCTCTAGGAGATTCCACTTTTTATTTATTGTGATCCGGTTAAGTTCTCAATAATCAATTTGTAATGACCCAAACATTTATTAATGAAAATTCTTCTTGATCTAATAAAATTTAATATCATATAAAATTCTTAAATAATATATGCACGTAATTGGTTTTATGATTTTGGATTTCAAAATAACTTTACGAATTGTTAATATTTCTAATATAGTCCTTGATCAGTGATCACATGATTATTATAAATATATATCTTTAACAAATAGAATTTACTCAGACAATGAAAGTGATGGCCATATCTAATATAATTCATTTATACAAATCCCAATTGAAATAGCTCGGAAAGGAGGTGGCATCACTGGGATTCGGCCTGGATCATGTCTAAGCTGAGCTTCAACATGTTATGCTTGAGCGGAACCACCTATGGGATAAGTGGAAGTAAATAATGATTACCACGCGAGCGATGTTATCTGAGCCTCCATAAGAGTTTTTCACCATCGCACACCTTACCCTTCAGTCTTATGAGGGTGTTATAAGAGGCTATTTTACAAGACCCTATCACTATTATAATGTGCCTTATTTTTTTAGAATAAATAATATACATCAATTTTATTATTGTTACCTTGTAAATGGGTTTTAATGAACAAATAGTATTTTTAGTTAATATTCAATTAAGAAATATATTTTGTTGAATTAATGGATTTTTAATTGAATAATTTTTTAATAAAATATTATTAATAAATTAATGATTATTAAATATATATGATCGAATAATTTTTATGAAAACAAATTGTAATTTTTATGAGGGGTTGATAGCGATTTTTGTCAAGACCCATAATTTTTTTTAAATGTTTGTTTTTATTTTAAATGTAAAAATTCACATATTTAATAAATTATGTATATATAATTAATATTATTTTTCGAATGAGGATGTTGAATTTATCTAATAGACACTTTTTCATAATTTTCTATGAAAATTGTACTTTTTGGGTAAAACTTAAATATTGTTTAAAAATATAATGTGTTTATTGACATCATGATGACACAATGGTGACTTAATAAAATAATATAAATGGTTTTTTGTCAAATATATTTTTTAACATTAAAATAATGTTATTTTAGGTTTGTTGGTTTTATTTTAAAAATCCTTAGTGGACCCTTTAAGTCTTATAAAACATTTTATCTTTTGAAATGTTTTATTTGAGTATATGACTAACCTCCACCTAATGAAGACAAATAATTTAAGAAGTTATTCCATTTTCCTTGTAAAATAATTCTTTTTCTACCATTTTGAAAAACCCATGGGCAAAACAATTTGTGGGATTTTGGTTTTGATTATTTTTTTCGGTAGTGTCAAAAACATAAATAATAAAGAATTCCCTCTCATTTCCTATATAAACTCAATCCTTGCTGCCACTAAATATTGAGTAAAAGCCTTTGGAGATCAACCAACCACTTCCCGACTATATTTATAATCCTCCCAAGGTGTCTCATGCTCTTAATAATCCTCTCCCATGCCGTTGGGATAACACTTCCAAGTAAGGGGTTTCTTCTATTATCATTTTTTCCATATTTCTTTATATTGTTATAACATTTTGTTTTAAATTAAAAATTTTGGGGTATAATGTTTCACCTCCCAATAATTCATTCATTATTTATTAGTGATTATAGTTCACTTTCTCTCTCATTTAGTCCTCCCATGTGCACCTGTTACCATGCGGAAATTCCCTAAGGAATTTCTGTCTTCTCATTTACATTAAAGAAATTCATTTATATTATTCATATAAATTCCCTTACATATATTGGGAAAAATATTTATATGACCACCATTATAGTAAATTTCATGTAAATATGTTGAGAGGCCTCTATTTCTCTCATCAACCATTTTTGTAAATTATTATGTCATGCTGTTATGCTTCCGAAATTACCCAAATATTTTACAATCCAAAGTCATTGTGTAGTGAATACCTTGCCAATATATCTATCATGGGTATTCAGTTTTATGAACATTTACTTATTGATTATACAGTTTCACTTATTTAATCCACATTCCTTTATCGTTTATTAAATGATGATGTTGAATGATTCCATGTTGTATGATCAATGTGGCACACTTATGCCTGAAATGAAATGATTAAGAAGGGTGTTACCTGATAGTGATCCAATGCATTGGGTAAAGAGTATTATCATGAAACTTCAAGTTAAAAGAATGATTACACATTATAATTCATGTTAAATAAGGGTTTATTCATTATCTATGTGCAATGTGACTTGGCTCATGTTAATATCATGTTAAACGTCGTTTCCAAATTTCCATGGTAAGATAATCATGCTATATCATGCCTTTACATTCATGTTCCACTTATGCTCCATTGATATTATTATTACCAAACATGTTTTGTATTATAAATTTTATTTCTTTTTTATTCCGTTAGCATGATTTATATCACACCCCTTTTTTTGCAGGTACTCAGGTTATCCCATGAAATGCTAAATACAAATGAATGTGTGTGGTTATGTAAAATAAGATTTCAATAAATTTTATTCTATTATTTTCTATGTTGGTAAGTAATGTTCCTAAATTCCTAATACAGTAGACCTATCAATCCTAAAAGTTATCTTTATTGAATGTTTATGTAATAAATCAGTTTTAATTGTATAATAATGATCAAGTTTTTTGTATTTTTTATCAGAGGAAGGATTAGTTATTTTTTGAATTAGGATTAAAAACCCCTAGTGAAAGCCTTATGGATAAGACTAATTATAATAAAAACATCCCTAAATTTTGGTGAGTATTGAGTAAGTGGGTAACTATGAAAATATAACCTTGTGTGGATATGAGCAGGAAGAGGTGGCTCTGGCACAGATGTATCTAGGGGTAAAACCCAAAAACACTTCTATGAGCTAGAATCAAACATAAACTTATGCATAACAATAGGCCTTTTGCACTCATTGTTACGAAACTCCCTGGGGATATTCTTTGTTAAATTCATATACATAGTACGAATCATTATTAAGGGAATAAAAAAATTATCCTAAGAATATATGTTGGGAATTAGATACGAGATAACATTGATTGAATCCTATAAATTCATATGTTAATGAATACAATTAATTTATAATTCATATATTGTTTTATTTGGTTTACCCTTTATGTGATACCCCAAACTTTACTTTTATTCTAGCCAATGACTAGTAATAGGAGGACTCATCCTTAAAACTTATGTGAAGATCAATATGTTGGTTGTTCCAATGGGATGCACAATATGATGGGAGTAGGAATCACTAACTTTGTCATGATACACTCTCAGTTGACTCACATTCTGGAACGAAAAAAGGTTCATAAGGAATATTGAATCCCCCCCCCCACACCTAGGAATGAACAAGTCTCAATCAAGATCTTCATGAGACAAAGGCCTCCTAATTTTAATGGATCATTTGATTCCTCAATTTAAGAACAATGGATCTTGTCTATTGAAAATATCTTCTCCATCCTACAATTTTCCGAAAAAGGGAAGGTTTTTCTTACTATTTTTCATATGGAGGGTGTAGCTGATCAATTTTGTACATTAATAAAAAAAATATGAAGCCTAAGGAGGAGATCAAGGAATTTAAATGGAAGGTTATTAGGAAAACAAATTGATAAATATTTTCCTCTCACTCTCCGACTTAATATAAAAGTGATCTCCATTACCTTAAAAAATGAGGAAGAATCCATCGGAGCATATGAGGAAAACATCACAATGCTTTCACTATATGAATTTGGATATTTCTCCACCTCCGAATGCAATGTTTACTGCTTCTCCAGTGGGATAAAACCTATCTAATAGAAATCCCAAGCAATCTGTGACATAGAGAGCTATGAGGAAATTGTTTGATATTTTCTTATGGTTGAAATAGAGTTTGGTGAATCTCAAGGGTATCATGGGGATAAGAAGGGTAAGGTGGACTTTAATTCTGGAAGTCTAATTTATAAATTCAATGCTGCAAAAAAAATCCAGCACCCCACATTCCAAAGGGGCAGAAAAAAGCACCAAAAAAATTGTATGAAGGGGATGAGGAAATGATTTAGGTGTAGAAGATAAGGGAACCAAGAAATTAACTAGTGATAATAAATACCCATATCTATGATAGTAGAGAGGAATGATTTGTTAAACCCTCAATGCATTGTTCATTTCTTCGACTACAAAAAACCAGGGCACATTATTAACTAGTTCCCTATGAAAAGGGTTTTTAGAGGCAGCTAAAAACCTCCAAGGCACCAAGCGAACACTTTTTCCAACACCATCGCCGAACTGAACCCCAAAAACAAAATGGTTACAGGTGTTCTTGTTATTCCTTCAATAATGGTGAACATTATTTTTGATTCTGGTTCTATGCTTTCTTTTATATCACTATAGTTTAGTAGAACAATCCCAACACCACTAAAAATCATGTAAGTAAATATGTCGGTGAGAATGGTAAATGGATTAATCATTGAAACCCTTTAATATAACTCCTCCGCTATCAAAATGTGTGGTTTTAACATTCCAAAGAACCAATTCATACTCCCTTTGGTGGAATTTTATAAAATTATTATCATGGGCTAGATTTTCTTATATATAGCCAACATAAATTTCCATGAGAGGGAAATCACTATCAATATGGAGAATCAACCCTCGATTCATTACAAGTGCAAGGAGGAGGATGAATCTTATTTAAAACCATCATCCCAAGCATGGATATTATTACCCTATGGTATAGTGTATCTTGCTCAGATGATTGAGTCTAATGATGCATCCATCCTTAAAAAAATCCTATTGTGAAGGAATTCGCTGAAATATTTCCTGAGAAATTTCATGGTCTTCCTCCTAGAAGAGATTTTGAATTCTCAATTGATCTTATACCAGGGGTATTACCAATATCAAGGACTCTTTATAAAATGGATGTTGTGGAACTTGAGGAGATGAAGAATGAACCACATGGGAATCTGGATAAAGGGTTTATACGCCCAAGTGGTTAAATATGGGGGGAACTAATCCTCTATATCAATAAAAAGGATGGGTCAATTTGTCTTTTCATTGATTATCGTGATCTCAAAAAAATAAAGATAAAGAACATCTATCATCTTCCCCGAATTGATGTTTTGTTCGATCAGATATGTGGAGCACAATACTTCTCCAAGAAGGATTTGCATTTATAATATTACCAATTAAGGTTAAATAAGGAATATATCCCCATGATTGTTTTTGTACATGGTACGGGCACTATGAAATCATAGTAAGGCCTTTGAAAATCAATAATACTCCAGAAATATTCATGGACTTTATGAATAGAGTATTTAGATATAACCTCGACAAATTTGTGGTAGTCTATATAGATGATATTCTAAAATACTCCAAAACCAATGAGGTGTTTAAGGAGATTCTTATAACTATACTAGAAACCAATAAAAAGGATATTCTTTATGAAAATTACATCAACTAAGTGTTTTGGTTGAAGGATGTCTCATTCTTGTAGTCATATCATCACAAGGAATAGAATATCTATGGATCCCTCCAAGACAACTACAATTGAGGGATGGTCGAGGCCAAAATCTGTAACAAATATCCCTAGATTCTTGAGGTAACTTTTTATTATCACTGATTTGTGGGAAATTTATCATGATTTTCAAACCCTCTTACCAAGTTAATTCATAAGGGAGTCAATTTTTCTTGGAGTGATGAATGTTAAGAGAGTTTCATATAGTTGAAAAGAAGGATTATTACTGCATTTGTGCTCACATTAACCACAAGTGGATAACGTTTTTTTGGATTTATGGATGCTTCAAAGAAGTTAATGGGCAATGTGTTGATAAAAAATGAAAATTCCATTGGCTATGATTCAAGTAAATTTAATGTTTATGAGAAAAACTATACAAAACATGATGTAAAGTTGGATGCGATGATATTTTCTTTAATATTTTATTGGAATTATATCTTTGAGGAAAGTGTGAAATATATACGGATCACAGAATCATGATGTAAATATTCACACATAAAAAGTTGAACATAAACCAACGAAGATGGTTAGAGAAGAATAAAGACTATGACTTATCAATCCATTACCACCCGGGAAAAGTAAGTAAGGTGGACGATTCTGTAAGTAGAAAGGACCAAGAGATTCTATCATTTATGATAAATTAAATGAATCCAATATTATTAGATTTTATAAATATGGTCATGATAATCAAAAATAAGGGAAAATCATCAATCATTTCATAAAGGATTCATCAGCCCTGTCTTTTGGAATGGATAAAGAATGCTCAAAAGGATAATGTGTGAATTCATAATAAAGTTGAAGCTATTAGAATATGGAAATCCTTGGTGTAAAATGTTAATGAGGAAGGAATTGTGATATTTGGGACGAGACTACGTGTCTCATCAAATCCTAAGTTAATGAATTAACCTTTGGATGATGCACATGGTTTGAATTTCTCCACTCACCCTGGAAACAAAAATATGTATAAAGATCTATGAGATCTTTTTTGTTAGGATAACACGGATAATGAGATCATTGAGTATAAATTAAAGTTTCTTGTATGTCATCAATTGAAGGATGACAGGAAAACGTCAATGTGGGTAATGAAACTGTTACCCATTTGAGCATGGAAATGGGAGAGCATCACTATGTAATTTGTTATCAGACTTCTGAAGACATCCAAAGTAAACAATGTTATCTAGATCGTCTTACAATGATTTCACAATTCATTATGATTTGTGAGGATTTCTTATTGGATCAACCGGCATGTATATACATTATAGATGTGGTAAGGCTACATGGAGTTCCATTATCAATTGTATCTAATCGAGATCCAAGATTCAACTCTATGTTTTGGAAGAGTCTCCAACATCCTCTGAATACTAAGTTGAACTTCAGTACGAATTATCATCCTCAAACTGAGGACATTTCGAGAGAAAGCACAATGTACTTCAAAGGATGATGGGATAAACACCTTCCTCTGGTTGAGTTTTTTTATAATAAAAGTTTCAACTCAAGCATCCAAATTGATTCGTATAAAGACATTTATGGGAAGAGGTGTAGAACACTGACATGTTTGGATGATGTTGGGGAGAGAATACTTATTTGTCCAGAAATGGCCAATGAAATGGTTGAGAAGGTTAAGATCATCCATAAGAACATTAAAACTACTCATAGTTGAAAAAAATCTATGATGAAAACCGTTGAGGAGACATAGAGATTGATGTTGGAGTCATGGTATTCTTCTTCATATCACCATGGAAGAGAGTTATGAGATTTTGGGAAAAATGGGAATCATATTCCAAGGTACATTGGCCCTTTTGATCCTTGATCACATTGGAGTGGTGTCTTATCAACAAGAACTCCCACCAAACCTATCTCAAGTACACGATGTATTCCATGTATCACTGTTGAGGAAGTATATACCAGACCCATCACATGTACCTAATCAAGAGGTGATTCCTTCGTAGAATGACCTCTCCTGTGAAGATAAACTGGTGAAGATCTAAGATGGTTGGAAATAATGTTCTACGAAATAATAAAATGCCCCTCGTAAAGGTGTGCTGGTGAAACGACAAGTTTGAATAGGAAATGTGGGATCCAAAGAAAGTTATGAAGAAAAGATACCTTCATTATTTTTATTGTGGGAAAAGTAAATTTTTATGGAAGAATTTATTAATTGGGGAATATTGTAATGACCTAGACATTTATTATTGAAAATTAATCTTGATCTAATTAAGAGTCTTATTATGTAAAATTGTAATATAACATATATAATTCTTTTGTTTTATGATTTTGTATTTCAAAATAATGTTATGAATTTTTACCGTTGTTAATATAGTTGTTGAACCGTGATCACATGATTATTATAAATATAGTATGTTAACAAATCCAATTTACTCTGAAAAAGTAATCAATGGAATAATCCTATATAATTTCTCTATACAAATCCCATTTGTCAGAGCTCGGATAGGAGGTGGTGTCACTAGGCTTCGCTCATGACCAAGACCAAGCCTAGCATCAATACTTTTAGCTTGAGCGGAACCACCTACGGTAGAAGTGACGTTAATAGAGATTACCACATGAGATATGTTATCTAAGCCTCTCCAAGAGTTTATCACCATCTTACACCTTACCCTTTGGTCTTATGCGGGTGTTATAAGGGGTTAACTAACGAGACCTAAGAACTATACTTATGTTCATCATTTTTGTGTAGAATAAATAATATACATTTATTTTATTATTGTTACCATGTAAAGTTTTTAAAAGTAGATATACTATTTTTAGTAAATATTTAATTAAGATCTATATTTTGATGAATTAATGGATTTTTAATTTATATAATAATTTTATAAAATAATATTATTAAATTACTTTTTAATAAATATATGTGATTGTATAATTTTAATGAATAATGTTTTAATTTTTATTAGGGTTTAGAATCAATTTTTTTCAAGACCTGTTAATTTTTTATAAATGTAGTTTTTATATTAAATGTATAAATTCCCATATTTATAAAAAATTTTGATAAAATGAATATTATTTTCGTAATCATGATGTAAAATATATCAATTTTAAAATTTTCATAATTTTCAATGATAGTCGATTTTTTGGGTAAAAATAAAATACTATTTAAATATATAATGAGTTTTATGAAATCATAATTACCCAATAGCGATTTAATAATATAATATAAATTTAATTTTCTGATAATATATTTTTTCCCATAAAAATATTGGGATTTTGGATTATTTGATTTATTTAACAATGCTTTAGTGGACCCTCCAAGACATATAAAACATTTTAACATTTAAAATGATTTCCTAGAGAGTGTGACTCACCACCACATAATAATGACAATTATAATAAGAATTAATCCATTGTAGTTATTAAATAATTATTTCAACTCCCATTTGGAATAATCCATGGGGAAAATCATGGGTTGGTTTGTTGTTTTGATTCTTTTAATGTGTAGTGTACAAAACATAAATAATAATGATTTCTCTCTCCTTTCCTATATAAACCCACCTAATATCCCAATTACTCTTTACTCAATGCCTTTAGAGCTTGACCAACCTCTACCCACCTTTCTCTGTAATCCTCCCAAGGCACACCAGTAACTTATGAAGCCTCTCTCAAGCCTCTCCCAAGCCTTTGTGATCACCCTTCCAAGTAAGGGGTTTCTTCCTTTATCATTTTTGTCCAAATTTATTTATGATGATAAACCATTTTCTTATCAATTAAAAATGTTAAGGTATGATATCAATCCTTCACCATAATTCCCTTTCTATTTTTGAATGATGAGAGAACTATTTCTATCTCATTAATTCCTCCCTTGTGTACCTATTACCATGCAAAAATTTCAGAAGGAATATCTCCCTACTCATTTACATTCAAGGAATTATTTTATATAATGCATCTAAATTCAATTATATATTTTTTTACATGTATATATATTACTACCTTACTTTATATTTCATTTAAATATTATAATATACCCCTCTCCCTCTCATCAACCATTTTTATGACTTATTATATCATGTCGTTATTCTGCTTAAATTACACCACGATTTTCCAAGAAAAAAGTCATTGTGTAGTGAATACCTTTCCCATTTATCTATCAAGGGTATTCACATTTATGCTCATTTAATTATTGATTATATAGTTTTATATATTTATTCCCCATTCCATTATCGTATGAAAAATCATAATATTTAATTATTCCATTTTGTTTGATCCATGTGGCACACTTATGCATGAAATGAAATGATTAATAAGGGTGCACCCCGATAGCGCTCCAATTCATTGGGTAAAGAGTAGTATCATGATAAATAAAGATAAATGATGTTTTACTCATTCTAATTCATGTTAAATGATGGTTTACTCTTGATCCATGTGCAATGACACTTGGTTTATTCAAATATCATGTCAAATTTTGTTTCCACCTTTCAATGTTTTGATAATATTACTATATAAGGCCTTTATATTCATGTTTCTCTAATATTCCATTGATATTACTACATCCTAAAATGTAATGTATTGTTCATGTTATGAATTTTTTATTCCTTACTAGAAATTATACCTTAACTTTTTCTTACGCATGCCCATAAGATATGCCATGCAATCCTAACTATGAAGGAATGTGTGTTGTCATGTAAAATAAGTTTTCAATAAATATGTCTATTTCATAATATATGTTTTTATGAAATGTTTCTAATTTACCAATACAATAGAACTATAGATCCTTAGAGTTTTATTAATTTAATGTTTGTGTAATAAATCATGTTTATGTGTGTAATAAATAGTATGCTTATTATACAATGGATAACTATATTTATTCACCCTCCTTTTTGAAAAAAAGAGTAGGTTCATGTAATGACCCAAACTATTATTAATGAAAATTTCAATTAATCAAATAAAATTTATTATTATGTAAAATAGTTATATAAAACATATTAAATTCTTTGTTTTTATATTTTTGGATTTTAAAAATATCATTAATAAATGTTACCATTGGTAATATAGTTGTTAAAAAGTGATCACATGATTAGTATAAATATAAGTCTATAACAAATCCAATTTACTCAAACCAAGGAAGTGATGGAATCATAAAATATAATTTCTCTAAAAGAAACACATTTTTCGGAGCTCAGAAACGAGTTCACAACACTGGTCTTCACTCTTGACCAAGCCCAAGCCGAGCTTCAATATGTTAAGCATAAACGGAACCACCTATAAGAGAAGTGTAAGATAATAGAGATTACCATCCTAGTGATGTTATATGAGCCTCCTTAAGAGTCTATCACCATCACAAACCTTACCCTTAAGACTTATACAGGTGTTATTAGGGTTTATCTAACAAGACCTAAGCACCATGATCATGTGCATTATTTTTGTATAAAAAAATAGATTCTTTTTATTATTCTTACTTTGTAAATGGTTATTAAATCACAAATAGTAATTTTAGTTAAAATTCAATTATGAAAATTATTTTGATGAATTAAGTGATTTTTTAATTAAATAATATTTTGATAAAATATTTTTACTAAATCACTTTTAGTTATTTATAAATTATTGTATCATTTTCTTGAATAAAATTGTAATTTTTCATAATATTTGAAAGTTGTTTTTTTCAAAACCCAGGAGTTTTCAATAAATTTTTTATTTTATTTTAAAAGAAAAAATTTAAATATTTGTAAAATTATTTAGAGAAAATTTATATAATTTATTGAATAATAATTATAAATTATCCAATGGTTCATTTTTCATAATTTTCTTAGATAGTTAAATTTTTAGGTAAAAATTAAATACCGTTTAAAAATATGATGTCCTTTTCGAAATCATAATGATCCAATAGTGATATACTAAAATAATATAAAAAGTATTTTTTGGACAATATAAATTTTTTACTTTTAAAATAATGTGATTTTATAATTTTTTGATTAATTTTATGTTGCCTTAGTGGACTCTCCAAGAATTATAAAACATTTTATATTATAAAATTATTTCTTTGAGAGTGTGACTCACTTCCACATAAGAAGTACTAATATTTTAATATGCTCAGAAATTGGCCTTATAAAATAATTTTTTTCACTCCCCTTTGGAAAAAACAATGGTCAAAATCCCTGGGTTGTTTTTTAGCTTCGATTTGTTTAATATGTGGGTCCAAAACCTAAATATTAATGAATTTCCACCCCATTCATATAAAACCCCACTCAATCTCCCCTTCCTCTTAACTAAAACCATTTGGGGATCGAACAACATCTCTCCTAATCTATATATAATCCTCCCAAGGTTCCCCATACTCTAAACATTCCTTTCTCAAGCCACTCTCATTCCTTTGGGATCACACATCCAAGTTAGGGATTTCATCCTTTATCATTTTTGTCTATGTTTTTTTGTGTTGTTATTAAATTATATTTTCAATTGAAAATGTTGGGTTCTTATTTCAAACACCCCCCATAATTACATCATTATGTGTGAATTGTTATAGACCACTTTCACTATCATTAAACCCTCCCATGTTCACCTGTTACCATGCCGAAATTTCATAAAAGGTATTCCATTTCTCCTCTTTGTTCAAGTTTCTTTAATAGGTTAGACTTTATATTTCCAAATTCCATATGATGGGACATGTATCTATATGTCCCCATTTTTGTTCATTTCATGTACATATTATGAGATACATCTTTCTTTCTCATCAACCATTTTTATGAATTTTTATGTCATACTGTTATGCTGCCGAAATTGAACTACGATTTTCCATGACAAAATAATTGTGTAGTCAAGACCATAACCATGTCTCTATCAAGGGTATTCACATTTATGCAGATATACATATTTAATTTTACATAAATATATATATAATATGTTACTAATTTTTGGAACAACTTTTTATTTTGAATGACTCTAGGTTTTATGATCTATGTGGCACACTTAGGCATAAAATGAAATATTTATAATGGATGTGCCCTGATAGTGCTTCAATGCATAGGGTAAAGAATTATATCATGATATTACATGTGCAATGATGTTTTACTCATGATAATTCATGTTAATTGAGTGTTACTCATTCTAATTCATGTTCAAGTAGGTTTTACTCATGATCCATGTGCAATGAGACTTAGATCAGGCTAAAATCATGTTAAATATTGTTTCCACTTTTCTTTATTATGATAATCAGGCTATATCACACAATTAAGGTAATTGTTCTCTTGTACTCCATTGATATTCCTATTTTCTATAATTTATTATATTTTTCATTTTATTCCTTACATACTCCCTTACTAGGCTTTATATCTCACCTATTTATTTTGCATGTCCTCAGGTTATCCCTTGCAATGTTAAGTACAAAAGAATGTTGTGGTCTTGTAAAAGAAATATTTAATAATGATATTCTATTTTATGTTCTATTTTTTAAGTAAATTTTCGTATTTTTTCGAGAAAATATAACCCTATATCCTCATAGTTTTCTTAATTAAATGTTTATGTAATATATCGTGATAATGTGTGTAATAAAGAGCAGGGTTGTAATAGTTGGTATCAAATGATAAGATTAGTTATTTTTGGGATTACGATTAGAAAACCTTAGTAAAATACTTGGGATAAGACTATATAGACTAAAAACATCCATAAATATTGTTGTGTATTGATTATGGGGGTTTTCCAGAAAATAAATCCCTTTCTCAAAACGAGAAGGTAGTGGTGGCTCTGGCACAGGTGTATCTAGGTATAAAACTTGAAAACCCTACTTTGAGCTAGACTCGAATGAAAACGGGTGCCCACAAATGGAACTTGATGCACTCATTGTTATAAGACTCCCAAGAGATATTTTTTTTGTAAATTCATGAGCTTATTATGAACCACTATAAAGGGAATAAAAAAATACCCTATGAATATATGTTGTTATGTAGACTAAGGATAACATTGTTTGAATCCTATAAATTCATAAGTTAATGATATAAAAGTTATTCATAAGTTAAATATTTTTATCTTTGGATTAAAATTTATGTGTTACCCCTAATATTTTTTTTTATTCTAGCTAATGGATTGTTATAGGAGGACTCAAGCTAAAAACCAATTAGAAGATCAATTTGACGACTGTTCTAATGATATTCCCCATCTAATGGGGGTGGGAATCAAAAACATTTTCACGATACTCTCTCAGTTAACTAATGTTTTGAATAAAAATATGGATCAATAGGGACGTTTAACCTCCCCTCCCCCCATGAAATAACAAGACACAATCGAGAGCTTAATGAGAGAAATCCACCATCTTTAATGGATCATCTGATCCCTCAATTGTTGAACAATGGATCAACTCCATTGAAAATATCTTTTTCACCCTTCAATGATCCGATCAAAAGAAGGTTCTTATTGCTTATTATCATATGGATGGTGAAGTAGATCATTGGTTAACATTGATAAAAAATACAAATCCTGAGAAAGTGATCGAGGTGTTGGAATGGAAGGATTTCCAAAAAATGTTTTCTAAAAATTATTTTCATCGCACCATTCGACTGTAGATGGAAAGGGACTTCCTTGCCCTCAAGAAAAACGATGATGAATTCATTAGAGTGTAAGAGGAATAATTCACAAGGATTTAATGATATGTCATCTTCTTTGAAATTACCCCCAAATTAAATGTTTGCTGCATCTTTGGTGGGATAAACCTAGCCTATGAAAAGCCGTAGTGATTTATGACTTTGAGAGCTTTGGGGAAATTATCTTATGTGACCTGAAAGTCATAACTAAGATCAAATAATCTTAGGGATATCATGGGGATAATAATATTAAGGTGTCATTTAATATTAGTGTTCTAATGGATAAATCCAATGGTGACAACAAATTCCAACACGCCACATTCCAATGGTATGGAATGAAGAACCCCGAAATTGTTTTTAAGGGGGTGAGTAAATGCTTTAAGTGTGGAAGGGAAGGGAACCTGGATAATAATTTCTGACATGAAAAACCCACTACTACATCATAGGAGAGGAATTATCCATTCACACCTCAATTAATTTTTTATTACATCAACTACAAATAACCAGTGGAATTTGAAAACCAGTTCCCTAATCCAAGGGTTTTCTGTGGAAACCAATAAAATCCAAGGATTAATGGGAGATCTTTTTTCTATCACTACCAAAGAAGTGAACCCTGAAAATGATATGGTTATAGAAAAACTATTTATTCATTCAAGTATTGAAAACATACCTTATGATTCTAGTGTTATGCATTATTTTTTACACCAAATGTTTTGTAGAACCATCCAACACCGCCACAAATCATGGAAGTAATGATGTCGTTGAGAATGGAAAATGGGGAAATCATTTCATCCCAAGAATATAACTCATATACTATAACAAATTGTGGTTTTATCTTCACATAGAACCTCATCATACTCCCTCTGGTGGAATTTTATGTAATTCATGGAATGGATTGGATTTCCTTATATAGAACCAACATAAATTGTTATGAGAGGGAAATCACTCTCTATATGGTTAATTGACACCCGATTATATATAATGAAAGGAGGTGGATGAATCTTCTTTAGAATCATCTTCTCAAGCATGTATATTGTTACACTATGAGCCAACATATTTTCCTTAGATGATTGAATCTAAGGAAACAACCATCCTCGAAGACGTGCCTACTGTGACAAAATTTTCTAAAGTGTTTCGTGAGGAATTGTATGGCCTTCCTCTAAGAAGAGATGTTAATTATTTATTGATCTCATACATGGGTAATTTAAAATATTAAATAATCTATATAGAAGTAATATTGTTTATCTTGAGGAGAAAATGAAATTAAATTTGGAGAATCTACATAAAGGGTTTGTACGCCCTAGTTCATTACCATGGGGTGAACCAGTCCTCTTAGTTAATAAGAAGGATGAGTTAATGCGCCTTTCCATTGATTATTGTGATATCAATAAAATCATGATAAATAAAAAGTATCATATTCATAGAATTTATAACTTATTCAATCATCTACATGGACTACAATACTTCTCCAAGGTAGATTTGCAGTCAGGATATTACTATGTGAGGGGAAAGAGGAGGATATCTGCAAGACAGGTTTTCGTACAAGGAATGAGCACTATGAATTCATATTAATTCCATTCAGACTCACTAATTATCTATAAATATTCATGGAAATGATTAATAGTTCCTCTAGATATTACCTCAAAAATGTCTTGGTAGTATTTAGAGATGATATTATAATATACTCCAAAACCAAGGAGGAGCACTCTAATCACTTTACTAGATACCTTGTGAAATGAGAAGATCTATGAAAATTATATAAAGTGTGTGTTCTAGTTGAAGGAAGTAAAATTCATAGGGTCATATCATCACAAGAAATGAGATATATATGGATCCATCCCAGACAGCTATGATTGAGGGATGGAAGAGTCCCACATCGGTAATATATATCCATTTCTTCCTCAGGACAACAGGATATTATCACCGATTTGTGAGAGATTTATCACGATTTTCAAACCCTCTTATTAAAATAACTCATAAGGGAGTCTTGTTTCTGTGGAGTGATGAATTCGAAGAGAGATTCATGGAGTCGGAAAGGAGGCTTATCACTGCACATGTTCTCACACTACCCACAAGTAGAGAAATTTTCTTGGTATTTAGTGATGCTTTGAAGAAGGGTCTGGGCTATGTGTTCATGAAAATTGAATAATTCAATGCCTATGCTTCAAGGAAATTGAATGTTCATGAGAAAAACTATCCAACACATTATCTGTAATTTGCTGGAGTAATCTTAGATTTAAAAATTTGGCAACATTACCTCTTTGAGAAGAAGTGAGAAATATATACATATCAAAAAAAGATTAATGTAAATATTCACATAGAAAGAGATGAATATGTGCGAACAAAGGAGTTTAGAGATGATAAATGACTGTAACTAATCAATCCTTTAAAACCCTGGGAATGCGAACAAGTTAGCAGATGCTCTATGTATAAAAGACCTAGAAATTCTTTCTTTGAAGGGAACTGAAAAGGATCCAATCTTCTTTAATTTTATAAATATGGACATAGGAATCATAAAGAATGGAAGATCATTAATACATTGAAAAATAATTTCACAACCATCTATTTTGGAAAGGTTAAAGTATTCTCAAAATGAATATTTGGTAATTTAGATGAAAGGGGAAACTATCAAAAAAGTGAAATCCTTAGAGTTTAATGTTAACAAAGAAGGAATTGTGAGATTTGAAAAAAGACTATGTGTTCCATCAAGTCTGATGTTGATGAATGAATTTTTGGATGATGCACATAGTTAAAATTTCTCCATTCACTGAGGAAACATAAAGATGTATCAAGATCTATGAGATAATTATTGGTGGGAAAACATAAATAAAGAGATCACTAAGTATACATCAATGTTCCTAGTATGTTAGAAAGTGAAGACAAATAGGTAGAAGTATAAGGGTATGATGAAACAATTACCCATACCATCAAGGAAGTGGGAGAACATCACCATGTAATTTTTCAACGGACTTCCGAAAACATCCAAAGGAAAAAATGCTATATGTGTTTTGTGGATCATATTATAGAAACTCCACACTTAATTTCAACTTTATAATACTTCTCATTGGATCAACTCACATGGATATATATCAAAGAAGAGGTAAGGATTCAGGATGTACCATTGTCTATTGTATCTGATCGAGAGTCAAGATGCACCTATATGTTCTATAAGAGTCTACAACATGCTGTAAATACTGAGCTGAACATCAGTATGGGTTATCATCCTCAAACTAATTTCCAATCTGAGTGGACTATCAAAACACTTGACGACAAGTTTAGAGCATGCTCAATGGACTTCAAGGGATGATGGGAAAAACATCTCCCTCTGGTTGAGTTATATTACAATACCAGTATCCACCCAAGATTCCAAATGGCTCCTTATGAAACCCCTCATGGGACGAGGTAAATAACACTGGAATATTGGGATAAAGATAGGGAGAGAAGACTCCTAGTTCCAGAAATGTTCGAAGAAATGGTTCAGATGGTTCAGACCATCTAGTAGAACATTAAAGATACTTATAGTAGACAAAAGATATATTCTAATAATCATTGATGAGGAAATTATTTTGATGTTGGAGACATGGTATTCCTCCAAATACCACTATTGAAGTGAGTTATGAGATTTGGGAAGAAGGTAATGAATTTTCCAAGGTACATCAACCCTTTTGCGAACCTATATCACATTGGAGTAGTGGACTATCCACTATCACTCCCACCAAACCTATCTCATGTATATGATGTATTCCATGTATCAATATTGAGGAAGTCCACACTTAACCCATCACATATACTCAAACAAGAGGTATTACCATTAGACAATGACCTATCATATGTAGAAAATCTAGTGAAGCTATTAGATCATAGAGAAAATTTTCTTTGAAACAATACAATGCCCCTCATCAAGGTGTTCCGGAAAAACCACATGTTTGTAGAATAAATATTAGTATAGGAGAAAGTGATAATTAATAGTTACCATTATCTATTTTATTTTGGTAAAAATAATTTTTTAGGGAGAAATTTCTTTATGGGGGATTATTAAAATGGCCCATACATTTATTAATGAAAATTCCCCTTGATCTAATTAAATGTATTATTGTGTAAAATGGTTATACAAAACATATTAAATTATTGGGTTATTTGTTTTCCGATTTTTAAAACACCTTTACAAATTGTTATCATTTATAATTTAGATATTGAACACTGATCGTATGATTATTATAAATATTGGACTTTAACAAATCATATAGATTTAGACAAAGTTAGTGATGACCTCATCCTCTAGAATTGCACCATTAGAGTCTAGTTTTTTAAAGCTCAGATAAGAGGTATAATCACATGGCATTGAACATGAACAAGCCCAAACTGACCTTTAACACATTATTCTTGAACAGATCCACCTACAGGAGAAGTGGATGATAATAGAGATTACCACCCGGGTGATGTTATCTGAGCCTCCCCAAGAGTTTATCACAATCTCACACCATACCCTTAGGTATTATTCTGGTGTTATAGGGGGTTATATAATAAGACCCTAGAACTATGTTTATGTGCATTTTTTCATATAAATAATATACATTAATTTTATAATTGTAACTTTGTAAATGGGATTTAAAGAAAAAATATAATTTTATGATAATATTCAATTAATATATATATATATATATATACTGATGAATTATTGGATTTTTTAATCAAATAATATTTTGGTAAAATATTTTACTAAATCAATTTTGATTAAATATAAATTATCACATAATTGTTTTGAATAAAATTGTAATTTTTTTATGGTTTGAAAGCTATTTTTTTCAAAACCAATGAATTGTCAATAAATATCAATTTTTATTTTTCAATAAAAAATTATAATAATTAGAAACTTATTTAGATAAAATGAATTTTGTTTTATGAATAATGATGTTGAAATTATCCAACAATGATTTTTTTATTTTTTTCTGAGACAGTTGAATATTTGCGTAAAAATTAAATACTATTTAAGTATATAATGTTTGTATGACATTATAATGACCTAATAGTGAGGTAATATGATGCAATAAATATTTTTTTCATAAAATAAATGTTTTACATTAATAATAATTTGATTTTTTTGATAGAATTTATGGTGTCTTAGTGGATTGTCCAGGACTTATATAACATTTTAACATTTAAAATGATTTCCTTGAAAGTATAAATCACCTCTACATGAGAAATATTAATATTTTAATAAGTTAGTCCATTGGAATTATAAAATAATTTATTCCACTCCACTTTTGAAAAAACCATGGGAAAACACCATGGGTTGGTTTGTTGTTTTGATTTGTTTAATTTGTGGCGTGAAAACCCTAAATAATAAAGAATTCCCTCCAATTTACTATAAAACCCACTCAATATCCCATTACACTTCACTCAAACCATTTGGATCTCGACCAGAATATTCCCTTATATCTCTTGAATCCTCCAAAGTTTCCCCATGCTACCAATAATCCTATCTCATGCCTCTACCAATCCCTTTGGATCACACATCCAAGTAATGTATTTCTTCATTTCTTATTATTTTCAAGTTTCTTAATGTTGTTTTTCCAATTTATTTTCAATTAAAAATGATGGGGTATGATTTCACACCACTCCCATACATCTCTAATTATTATTGAATTATTATGTACCACTTTCTCGCTCATTAGTCCCTCATATTTACACACATTACCATGCCTAAATCTCAAAAGATTTATTCAATTTCAAGTCCTTCATCAAGATTATTTATTAAGTTACACTTTCTATTTCCAAATTCCATATTTTGGGTCACATATATATATTACCCCATTACTATCCATTTAATGTACATATGATTAGATACACATTTTTCTCTCATAAACCATTTTTATGAATTTTTATGTCACGCCGTTATGCTTCCAAAATTCCACCAAGCTTTTCCAAGCCAAAATCATTATGTAATGAATATAGTACACATGACACTATCACAGATATTCATCTTTATAAAAATATAAATATTTAAGGGTACAAAATTTTTTTTTTCCGTAAATTCCTTAATAGTGGAATAATTTATGATATTTAATGATCTAGGTTATATGATCATGGTGGCACACTTATGCATGAAATGAAATTTTCATAAAGCGTGAACCATGATTGCGCTCCAATGAATTGGGTAATGAATAGTATCATGATATACCACATAAAATGAGGTTATAATCATTATAATTCAAGTGAGACAAGGGTTAAATAATTATATTTAAATTGAAATTAAGGTTTACTCATTATCTATGAGAAATGATCCTTGACTCATGCTAATATCATTTTAAATGTTGTTTCCACATTTCCTTTTTTGATAATCATGCTATATCATGCCTTTATGATCATGTTTTTTCATGTTCCATTGATATGTATATTTTCTAGAATGTTCTATATTCTTCATGTTATTCATTGTTTAATCTCTTACTATGATTTATAGATCACCCTTTTCTTATGAATGTCCTCAGGTTAACCCATGTAATGTTAAGTACGAAGGAATGTTATAGTAATGTAAAAGATGTTTTCAATAAAGATGTTGTTTTTTATGTTATGATGTTATGTAATGCTACTAATTTTCCCAATACACTATAACTTATATATCCTTATAGTTGTCATAAGTGATAATCTATGTAATAAACTGTCTTTATGTGTGTAATAAAGAGGAAGGTAGTTACAGTTCACCACAAAGAAAAAACATTATTCGATAAATACATAATCTAAATGATCATGAATATACTTATTTAACACTTATAAATCCATATTTTATATAAATATATGGATTCATTTATATCATATTTTTTCTAGGTATGTGTTCAATGGATAAAAATACATCTCTTTCTAGGGGAGGTCTAGATAACTCTTCTGCATATACGTCATTGTATTCCTAAATGATGGGAACATGATCCATATATATACATTCACTTTTATCTCCCTATTCACCCATCATTCCCATAAAGAAGGATTTTGGATGTTCTTTAAGACAAATATCATGGTGGGAAATAGTACATCCATAGTAAAATATCAAATTCTACCATTGGAATGACTACAATTTTTTTTATGATATTTTACAATAAAAAGTTATTACAACAGTTCTTATGCATTGTTGATTCTTGGTTTCCTCTAGGAGTGTTTAATTAAATCACTACTTCTAGAAGTTATATTATTGATTCTCTATTATTTGAATACCTAAATGAAATAAATAAAGTCATATTACTAGAATCAATCAAATTACATTTTTTTTATATCACAATGGGTGTACATTACACCACATCATTTGGATCCCACAATTCTGCCAGTGTGATAGAAAAAGCTCGAAATTACTCCCTTTTCCTAGGATGAGGTTGATAGTGGTTCCGCTCAATTGTATTCTAATTTTTTCATCGATTGTAAAGGTTACCAATATGACAACAACTGTAGCATTGAAATTCTAGTTAGTCCTACACCATCATCAATTTTTCTCTAGTGATGAGAAGTTTAGGATTCACCTAAACATAGAAATTTAAATCTCTATGGATAGATCTTCCAAACATAGAGCACTTTGCAATACCAAGAAATTTGTTCCTTGAGTGCTTCTTCCAACATTTTTTCCATGTGGTATGTTTCACTCTCTTTAATCATCTGTGATGATCAATGTTACTCTCTATCGTTGGCTCTATTTGTATGTTATTTTCATTCCATATATGTGACCACTAAATCATTCCAAACACTTGTTCAAAATTATTAGAACTTCACAGTATCTCTTAAAAGATTTTGTAGTCTCAGTTGGATAGATTCATCTATAAATGGGGTCTTAGTTCACAAAATAATGTATCATCCTTTCCCTTAGGAACCATAATAAAAAAAGAGGCATATATTTCAATTAATGTATATTTTATTTCACATATGAAAAAAAATTCATTTTTATTTTTCATTAATTTATAGATTTAGTTCTCTTCTTTTTTTCACACCGAACAGTGGGGATATTTTTTGAAAAAAATACCATTAACTCTTCCCACACAATAAAATCATTCTCCCTTCTTGGATTAATGATTTTGTTCAGTTTCCTCCACTGATCATCTTATTCCTCTATGTGGTACAAAACATGGGTAACATTATCGTATTCTAAACAAGAGAGTAAAAAATAAACATTCCTAAAGATATTATACATTTTTAATCAATATATGGGTGGTTAGATTAACTAATAGATGGTGGTCACTAATTCATAATGGAATGATCATAAAATTTTCCAATGAGTTTAATGTGGTCTCTATACAGAATTCATGTTATTTTTCATATCTCATGTTAGTTGATTCATAATCCTTATAATTTTTCCAATTCTATGATCCATAGAAATTCAATCAGTTCATAATCTTTTTCACTCATCATTAACTCAGTTCCTCCCATTTACCTCCATTTTTCAATAAGAAGGAATCCTTAATAAGAAACTTGTTCTTTTTATGAATCATATAATTAAAAAAGGATTTTTTTTATCATAAAACATAATGATTAAATATGTTATTATTCTCATCTATTTACAACACAATTTTCCATTTATCTTTCATAATATTTCAAAAAAATGTTGTAGTTAACCAAACATATCCACCGGGAGTCTGAAAATGGGAGTGCAGAAAGACTCTTTGTTACATATCATTTATGATTCATGTCTAGTTCAATGTGGGGATTTTGGGCATTACAACTATGTATATCTATGTCAGTGCCATATTCAATTTTTCATATCCAGATGGGGATTTATTTACCTAGGAACCACTTATTTAATACTTCACTAAAATAACAGTATGTACACCAACATTGAAACATTTCTATAGGGTTATTCTTAATTTTTTAACTTCGTAATTCCCAAAAATAAATAAACCATAATTTTATACAAACTATGGAATCCATCCTATTTATTACATAACTTTTCTTTAAATAGAACAAAACAGAGTATCTTTTCAACTTTAGTTTCTTGGAAAAAAGGTACATAATTCATGAAGACTTAAATAATTCATCTATGTAAACTTGAAGGAACCATAATGGGTTAAAATTGTGTATCATTTACGGTATACCATAACTTAGAAACATACATCACATAAAAAATGTGGGCATGAGGCTCAGTAAGGGAACAATGAAGAGAGCCATATAGCTTCTGATATTGAGACTTATCAATAAAAAGCCAAGGCATAATAATAATGAATGGGAAAGAGGGATATCAAAATAATAAGAACATGAAAAACAACATAGAAATGTGGATTCAACATTTATGTAAAATATTCATAATCATATCACAGAGGATTATCACTATGTTTTCATAAATAAATATACAAATGTTATTCACCAATGTATCATAAAACATGTCATATCTAGAGATTATATTCTTTTCCAAATGTGTTGGATCACTATCAGGGTTTATCTTAAAATTTATTAATTTTTTGTGAACCCCATAGATAATAATAAATAATTTCATTGATAACCAATGGAAAATAATGAATGAGTTTGTTATAAAAAATATTTACATAAAAAATATTTTTAAAGACATGACCATTACATAATTTAAACACATAAAAGGAAATACAAGTTTTATATATGTAAATATGACATCGTAATACATTTTTGAAACCTATGTTAATACCCATTGATGTTAAATTTTGTTTGGGATTGAATATAAAAATAAAAATAGAATTTTTCATTTGAAAGGGGAAAATTTGAGAAGAAAATTCAATAGAAATATGTGTATAAAACATGGTTATCGAAAAGGTGTAAATGGGAGGGGGAAAGTAATCCAACTTATAAAAGGATATTATTAAATTATGTGGATAAAAAATTGTCCGAAAAAGAACATTTTTTGTTAATTATATGTTATACCATGCCAAAAAGGGAACTTGAATGGGAAAGAGAAGTGACGAATTGTCAATCAATGAAGAATTATTCCTAAAACGTGAGGATAATACCATGGGGGTATGAGGACACTATATGGGGACTCGTTGGGATGAAAAATAAAAACTAATTCATAGAGTATGGATTTATAGTGAATATAAATAAGGAAATGGGTTGTTATTTATAGGACAAGTGAAGGATTTGTTTAACAAATTCTAAATATAAGTCTTCAAAAACTAGGTAGTGGAAATAGAAAATATATCAGGACTCCCATGGTTTTTTCTCATGTTTTTGGACACTTGGGTCAAATTTTATTATATTTTAATCCAGTGTAATAGAAATTATTTTTAAAAAAATTATTTTATCATGGAAAATTAATGATTCTGCCAAAGAATTTTTTTACAAATAAGAGTTTTCTTCCTTGATTTTGGAACGATACAAATTGTTTATAAATATTGAATAAAAACTATTAAAATGCATAATATTAATAGAATAAATTTTTTGTGTATTTTTATTCTGTTTAAAAATTTATTAAATTTTTTTAAGATAAGTATGATTTCAAAAAGTATACCAAATCTGAAAAAACAATATTTTTTAGTATTCATGAAAAAATGTATTTTAGAAAATTCATATAAATTCACCCTAACCAAATTTATATATTATGATTTCAGAAATTATGATAGTTTTATAATAAATATTATTTAAATATGATAAATTTTACTTCTAAAATGAAAATTCATTATTTATTTAAAAATAGTAGTTTTTAACGAATATTAAAATTTCTTGAAAATTATAAAACATTTTTTAACCCTTTATAGAAATATATTCTCATTTAATATTTAAATACAAGTGATTCAAAATACTATTTAATTAAAAAAATACTCTACAGAATACGATGGTTATATTTAAAAAATTGTATAAATTTTCTAGAAAAATACAATTATGTAATATTTACGTTGAAAAATGAAATTATAAAATTCATCTCAATTAAACATATATAATATTAAAATATTATTTCTTAAGATAAACTTATTGAATAAATATATAATATATAAAAATGAATTAAAACTTCATTTAACTATGGTAGAAACATGTAACCGCTTATTACACCAATATTACGCCCTATGGGTAATTTGTGCAATGGTGGTAGTCTCATGGGGTGTCTTGAAAAACATCGACCGACTGGTAATCATCACTAATATAAAATTATCTTATAGGTTATATTTTTCAATCTTCATTTGTTGAATCTGGGCTTCATCTTAGTGAAGGGAGAACCTCAATTATGATACATCATTCCCATGTTCGGAAAAAGTTTCTCCAAACAGAAGGACTCTAGTTCTTAAGGAAATTGATTCTTTTTTCGATATTAATAATAGTTTATCCTTAGTACTTATAAAAACTCAATATAATTTTAATATTATCAACAAAGTGTATAGTTTCCAACAGTCCTATTATCCAATGGTCATATAATGGTCAAATATGAAAGGTCACATTTCTCTTTCCTCTATATATATATGACTTCATTATTAAATAGAAATTTGTTTGTTTTGTATGAAAACACGTTTTTATGAAGAGGAAAAAAATAACATGTAATTGTCGTTACATACACCGCCAAAGGAAGAATAAATTTTCATATTAAATTACTTACCTCAAACCATATTCATTTTTATAAAGTCAGTTATATACTATAATTACCATAATATGTTCTGTGAATTTTGTTTTTAACATAAATTAAACTATGAAATCTATTAAATAACTAACTCAAAGTCTGAGTGTTTGAGTTATTTGTGAATTGTGAGAGCGTGATATTAATCAGTGAAACAAAAAACATGGGATTAATTTGTAAAGTTAAAATATAATCCCTCAAATTAATTCATACACATATACAATATAGATATGAGACTTATATTCACTACTACCCATTAGTTATAATTAGAATAATATTCAAGGTAGGATGTTGCGATTTCATTTTATAAAACTATCATGTGGATTAATTCCTTTCAACATTATAATTGAGGTAAATGTTTATAGGGTTTTGGAATTAAACATTATGGGATCATAATTAAGTGGATATTAATAAGTATTCAAATGATTATCCATTAATTGATAAGTAATATTTTGATTTAATATGAATTATAAAAAAATATCAACAAATCTTTTCATGTGTTTTATTAACCAAATTTCAAAAATAAAAAGAATAAAATATTCTTCAAACATATATCTTTTAGTTTTATAAACATTAAAACCCATTTATGTAATTTTTTCTTTTATATTCATTTATATTCATAATAAATGTATTATTTTGTATTTATTTAACCTCTTTTGGGAGATGACCATGGTCTTCCACTCTATTACAGCTATGTACCTGAAAACCACACATCAATTGAGAGAGCCAATTATTTAGCCTTTAAAAGTGGAACCATTTCCAATGAGGAATGTAATTTATTTACCTAATTATATGTATTTATTTAATTTCATTACATTTACTTCTTTTAAATTTATCCTTCATTATTCATCTTTTTTAATTTTTCTTTTCTTTTATTTTTTTCTATCATCAATTTAAAATTATTTTTTATTATGGTCTATTTTTTAATAATTTAATTATAATTTGATTTATGAAAAAAACTACGCTCTATGATTTATTTAATGTTATCATGAATATTGAATGTAATATTAAGTAAATAATAAAATATTTCTATTCTATGGGACTTTTCAATATTGACCAACCTAGGGAATTAAACCATTCTATGAAAAATAAAATTGGTTTCCCAACAGAATCAAACATAAAATTTAAACCAATGGATGAAAATAATAATTATGAAGAAAATAAAAATATTCATTAATTGGATACACCATATTTTAATTATCAATAATATTATATTTCATATAAAAACCATGAATCAAGAATATAATTAAAATCCAGATTAAAACACCTTCATTTATTATTTCCTAACAATAATGGTGAGGATCCCTATAAATATATAAAATAATTTAATGTGATTTTATCAACCCAAAAAAACAATGAATACATCTAGATAACAAATCAGACTATTATCATTCCCATTCTCACATGATGGAACTAAAACAATATTGTATGTATTATTTACAACCTAAATATTTAACAAGTTGGAATGACTAGAAAATAATTTTATTTAATAGATGTTTTCTAGCCTAATGGACCACATTGATTTGAAAGGATATATCAAAAAGAAAGAAATCTCAAGGGTAGTAAATGTATTAGTACTGGGAGTGATTCAAGAAGTGGTTTTCAAGACTCTTGCATCACCAAATCAGTGAGAAACTCTTAATAATAATATTTTTTTAAGGACTCATTCCAATGGGGAAAATAATGGTGGATGTTACAACTGCAGGGGAATTTTATGGACAAAATAGTAGTAGTTTCATAGTTATTTATTTACATGAGATTATAAAACTCCAAACAATATGGACTTCGAGGTACACCACATGTTGGAAGATTACATTTGATAAGCCCATATTCTCTTTAAAATCATTTAATTTATACCATGTAATATGAATTATCTACCGCAATGAGACATATATCTTTACCACAAATGAAATCCCAAACCATAGTTCTAAAGTATTGTGTAATTTTCACTTAAATATACCACTTAAATTATTTTTCCCCCAACCACAAGAAATATAGTATTGCATAACCATATTCCATTTAAATACTATATTATCATAAACAAAAACTACATATCTAGAATAATTGTGGTTAAATTTCACCAATATACAACCAAGGGTTGAAATATCAATCTAACATGAGGTATTGCTTTAGACAAAACAAAGGAAACATTTTCAAAAAAACATCTAACAGCCTCCACCATATTAACAAGTTTTTCAATTACCCTAAATGAGATTTGAATCCAATTAATCTAAAAGTCAATAGAGAAATAAAATTGGTAGAGAAATAAAGAGTTTAATACTTATGACCATTTGAAATAAATCATTCTTAATAAAAATAAATTTCATAAGAGTCATGTTTCAATGTTGAGGGAGTTAGAAACACAAATGATCTGGTTATCTACCACCCACATGAACTAGTAATTAAAAAATACAAATATATTTCTTTCTAACCTACTCCAAATCCCAAATTTATTCCCAATTTTTATCACATTGATAATTTAGATGAAAATATTTGAGACTTATGCACGTATCATACCACCAATATTCGCCACATCTTTGAGAATTCCCATTCAAGACCATCTAATGCCCAGTTAAAGGTGAAAAACAATTATAAAAAACGAATTTTGTTTCTTATAAAACCCATAAAATATTAGTTAGTGTTTTAAAATCCTAGAATATGGTAAAAGAGGTGATGAAAAAATATATTTATGATATATTCCTGAGAATTGAGATCAGCATCCCTATAGATAAATTAAACCAAAAAATTATAAGGCATGGTTTTTTTAAAGTACTCTATACAAGAAAAAAGATCAATAATGGTAAATAATTGTATAAAAAATTGTAGTAATGTACCTTTTCTCATCATACCAAACATGGAGATGCTAAAAAAGTGCATGGACCCTAGAAAATTTATTATTATTGGAAATAAATGTGGGTTGTATTTTCTGGATTATCTATGTGATTTGGGATCCTCAATAAATGTAATTCCTTACACTTTAATCACTTATTTATATATTGTTTTGTTTAGTATGAAAATTTTGTTGGTGAAACATTCAAATAGAACTATCGAATATCCTAAGCGAGTCGTTGAATGTGTATTTATTCAGTTAAGGGACGTGATCTTTACTGTGGATTTATATATGCTGAATATGAAGGATGATCGTGTAGTTTCTCATTAACCCATAATTATCAATATAAAATTAAACAAAACATTATAAAAATCAGTAATGTCAATGAGGGAACACTTTTTATGTCGTTTGGATTTGATATTTAATGATTTTTTATTGTATAATCCATGATATTACCCTCTTTGGACTATCACTCTTTATTTAACTCCTACTCAATATTGTCTAGTAATGACTCTCAAAGTCATGATTTTCAATATTTTTTATATTAGGAACATTCCATGATAAGATGTATCTTAATGATTGGTTCTTTTTTGATGTTGAAAAAAATTTCTACACGTATACGTCAGGATAAAAAACAATCATTTCTGATTTTTATATGGATTTTTTTCTGATTCTACTCATGTACTTTCTGATAATGACACATATTTTGATTTTTAATAAGGAATTGAGGTATTATTAACTAAAGATTATGATTTAAATTTAGACCATGACATTCATTTTTCATATATTTCAGTTCCCACAACATTTAAATCTATATATAAACCTCCCAAATTGGAACTCATTCCATTTCCAACAATAATTAAACATTCATACAAATTAAATGATTAAATATTTTCTTTAATAATTGAAAATAATATCCAACATGAAAATAAACCCAACTTTTAAATAATTTTTAGGAGAATGTTAGGGTAAGAGGGTTGAACTTTTTAAAAAGACCATTTATTGTCTCCTCTATCTATATACCTAAAATTATTTTTTAGGTTGGGGATAAACTACATAAAAACCACAAAGGATACATAACACCATGTTATTTGAAGTTGTAAATAATGTGGAAAAAAATGATTGTAGAGGTTATTATTTATGGAATTTTGGATTCTCAGTGGATCAACCACATCTTGGTTATACCAATGAAAATGGGGTTCAATGTTATAAATAATTAAGTTGATGAGTTAGTTCATGGGAGGGTACAAACTAGTTCGATGATCTGCATAATTTGTATGAAACTAAATTAATCCATGCATAATGGCCAATTTCTCATATATTTATTGAAATGATACTTTAGAGACTTATTGGGAGGACACAATATTTATTAATTGATGTTTTTCTTGGTATTTTATTTTATCTATTGTGGTAGAGCACTAGTAGATTTCAAAATTCACCTACCCATTCAGTAAATTTTCTTAAAGAAAGATTCTATATAAAAATTTTAAGGCCCAATGTACCTTATTATGATGTATGGTGAGTATCTTTTTAATTAACATGATACATTTAAGTAGGTTGTTACAGAATATTTTAATATGTTTGGTTCTTTATTGGATGAGGGGCTCTTGATTTTGGGTAATGTGTTACATCATTTAATTCAAAAAACATGGTTTTGAATACTGATAAATTATATTTCCTAGTAGAGAAGTGAATTTTACATGGTTATGTTTTGTCACATAATGGAATTAAAATATTAGAATAAAGGTAAACTTTATTTTATTCATTCCATATCGTACAAGTTTGCGTCATTTTGGACTATAATTTGGACATTATTGTTTTTATTGAGGCATAATCATATATATTATTAATATTGTTATACCCTTATATTTATTAGATAAAAAATATATTGGATTAACTCTATATGATTAATGAATAGTACAATTTAATGAGTAAAGAAGTTTATTACCACTCCACAGATCATATGACCCCAATGTCGGGATATCCCTTTGGAGATTTTATGTGATACATCAAACATCACAGTTGGAGTGGTATTATCACAGAGTGTAGAAGGGAAATCCCATGTGGTTTTTTATGTATTGAAGAATTATTGTTCAGCATGTAAAAATTTCATAACTACATAAAATTTGTTTTATACTATCATTTTTTATTGAAAAATAATGCTCTTATTTATTGATATCTAATGTGATTATTTTCATAGATCATGATACTTTCAGGTACCTTCTAAAGAGTTCATATTCACATTTATACCTTATTCATTGGATGCCCCTTAGTAAATAATTTTACACTATGATAATGGATAGGATGGTGTTATGGAACTTGTGGGATGACATCATAATCAAGATCACATGCATGTTGTATCTTGACACCCCAAACATTGTACCAAATTTGGAAACATTCACATACAATGATCTCTATTTCATATCAGGTATACATACATCATATAAATATTTAATTAATTACCGGGTTTCCATTGAAATTAATCCATAAATAATGAAACCCCATTTAAAAAAATGAAAAGTTAATCTTGGTTTTATGTGTGGGTTGATCTGTTACTTTTATTCATTTTTAGTGACAATGTCCTTTAATAGATGTGAGACCGATCATGGGTTCATGTTGATTTTGTATTCATGTCATACAATTTATTATGGTGGACACATTATAATCTAAATGATAGATATAAAGTTCTTAGACTCTATATTATATCATCATACCATGTTTCATGATGGATATCTTTTTTAAGTTAACATATTATTTCCATCATAGTGTACACATTTTGAGGAGAGATGAAATTATGAAACAACCCATATTTTTTTTTGAGATTCTTGATTTATGGGGAATTTATTTTCTGGTCTAGTTTTCAATATCAGTTGTTTCGTCATATATTATTGTTTTTTGTTATTATTTTTGTAAATAGGTGGAGGATATGACCACTATTACTGCTCATTCTCATGTTGATGTGTATAGCTAAAATACTCAGTTTTCAACAGGTTTGGAGAACTAATGGTTATAATCAGTGAACAAGGGACACACATTTATTATCTAAATCAGGATTCTATCATTAAAATGTATATATTGACAAACAAAAAAATCAACTCCATTCTACCACCAAAAACATAGTCAGACCAATGTTTCAAATTAGGATATAAAAGAAAATATTGGTGAAATAAAAGTAGCAGAATAAAAAATATTATAGTAAGAACATTGTTGATTCACTATGGTATTATATGAAGACATTAAAACAACCCACTGGTATATCCCCCTACGATGTTATTTTCTAAAAATCATTTCATTTTCACCTGGAGGTTGAGAATCAGGCATATTGGGATATAAAGAAATAATACAATAATTAATCTTAAGATATAATTCAATAGAGGATTAAAATTAATGATTATTGGGGAGATTTTTTTATCATAATATGATAACATTAAGCTCTAAAAGGTGTTATAAAAGTCATATCATAATATAATGATCCATGAAATATTCCCTCAAGTTGGAGAAAATTTCATTTTCTATAGTTTATAATTAAATCATATAATTGTTAAGTTGTGTTATGTATGGTTGGGGCCTTATGTTTTATGTCATGTTTTCCATTTTCAATAGAGTATGTCATATAAGAACCTATAGGAATGAGATATACATTAAATGAATAGTGGTTGAAGTATTATATTAAGTGATTACCCACACATGCAGTTGATTTCATTACACCACATGAGCCTTGAATCACTTGAATACATTTGGGTATCCCTAAACCTCTATATTTTATGTTATTTTACATAATCTTAATTCTCCATGTAATGTGAATCATTTATTTCATAGAATCAAGTTGAGGAAAATGAAATATTTTTTGTGATGGGGTGAGGATGGATTTTTTATTTAAATAGTAAGGATTTAACATTATGGTTTTTTTCTTTTTTTCAATTTATATTGATTTCAGAAATAATATAAATTGAAACAAAACCAAATAAACTATAAAAAATAAACATATATATATATATCCTATCATTATATAATTATTTTAATGGTACATATTGAGAATGTAGGAATTATTTTCTTCTAACCCCATCATAATAATATTAATCATGGGAAATTTTTCACCATAATTGTTCTATTTTAGTTAAAATTGAAGTTGGTTAGTGATATATTTGATTTGGTTTTTAATGTATTCTTTGAGATTTTGAGATAATTATATGTATTTCATATTTTTTAATTTTTTTATTTAATTTCTCCACATACATTACACACAATCATGACTTCTGAGTTTCTATTACCCAATTAAATGATATTTATGTTAAGTAATATTTTAAACCCAATAACATGGTCATTACATATGTTAGTTTCTCTTCAGATATATTCCATTACTATAAAATATTGACCTATGTGAATGTACCTGTTATATCAATATTTTACTCCCTAATAAAATGGAATAAAATTAAAACAACAGTGAACCAATAAATAGTGGAGTGTTTTAATATAAAACTTGTGGGGATATCTAGGTCAAGAGCTTATGGTTTGTCTTCTATGATAACTAAATTGATTGGGATCTTAATTTTATTGGAAAGATTGTTAAATATGTTTATTGGAATATAATAAATTAAGAATAAAATTTTTACATGTACTAAACATACCAGATAAATGGTGAAGAGGAAAGCATTATATGATTGTCATACAGACATGGGGAATTTCCAGCACAGTTGACTCAAAGGATATACCCACAATTATAGTGTCATTGATCTCATTAGATCTTGTTTTTATACATTTTATTATATATTTAATTCCTTATTTAATGATATTGAATTATTTTTTGTGACTATTACTATTCTCATGTTATAATAATTTACTGAGAAATTTCAAATTGCATCGTTTTAGGGATTACATGATGTATGGTTTTTTCAAGGAGTGAAAAAGTGTAGTAGTGGGGGAGTTGATAAAATAACTATTATAATATATTTTATTCATTATAAATGAAATAAGTTCATCAAATTATGATAAATATCATTACATATTGAATATTTTGGATCAGACCCTTCATTTTCAAATTTGATAAAAAATCCAAATTTTAGCCCTTAAAGTTAGATGCATTATTCCGAACATAATTATTTTTTCTGATCATTGTGAAGATAAATTTTTTTTATAGTGTTCTTGAATCAATGATGTAAAACATCCAATATATAAATTTTAGATAGATCATATATTTGTTTAGAGTAGATGGTCTATGATGTCAATAATGGAATAGACACACCAGATTGGACACCACTTTATTATTTTTGTAATAATATCTTCTTATGGGATTAGTCTGGGATAAAATTTATAAATAAGTCATTGGACCAAATTAATCATAAAAATAATTCTATAATGAAACATAGTTGAAACATATTTATGCCATCCAATCATTGTAATTTGGAATGAAATATTTTTCTTACTTTCCCCATTCACATGTCTAACAAAATGTAACCCTCACCCCCTTATCATATATAAAAGAGTAATCTTATTATTTGGAGGGTTTTTTAAAATGCCCCGACCCGAGAAGCCTTGAGTCAGTGCATTATTTTAATACATTGGCGTGATTACAAGGGATCAAGTCCCGAAAGACTGATCAGTTTAGCTATCATGGAAAGTAGATTATGTACATGAACATTACATTACACATTAGAAAATAAAACCAAACATAAATGATCCTTTGAGAATGCCATTAATCCCCTGTCGTAACCCTTCTTATCAATCATAATACACTTCTTGGAATCCTTGGAAAATTAAAACAAAGGGGTAAGCTCAGATGCTCAGTAAGGATACCAATATTGTGGAATCATTCATAAATAATCATAAACATTTAAGGAAATTTATAAGACTAATAAAAATAAACTTAAACTTCCGCATAATATAGAAGAGATAAAATAAAATATTTCCATTTACTTATCCACGTGGATATTATACTAGTCGAATAATCACATCCAATATCAATATCAACATTCATAATGATGGAATTCATAATGAAAGACTTCATAACCACATAGTCAAGGCCTTGTTCCAAGACTACAAATAATATTTTTTCAAGTCCTTATGGATAGACACTAGTTACTCTCATGAGACCTAGCGATGCATCTTGGAGCTATAGCAGGCTCCACCCATCACTTACTTAGTCCAACACATTCCTCATATGAAAAGGTTTAAACATAACATAAACATTCGTATTAAAACTAGCATACGAAATGTCAGTAATTTAACTATATACCATGAATGGTATAAAAATAACACATACCCAGTAAACATATCACAACACATTCAATACAATATGAAAAATTTGTATCATAATAAATCATAATCGAATAAGGTTAAAATCCATCAAAGGATGTTGAAATATATGAAAATTATTTGTAAAACTCTTTGAGAGAAATATCTATTTTTCATGAAAAAAATTAAAAGTCACAAAATTTAATAAGGAAGACATTGAATTCATTTTTGAATCAATGTGTCACATACCACTTTGAAACAGTTTAATGAAATTAACGTTTTAAAAACATTCGTGTCGATATAAAAAAATCCTTAAAAAACAATTTGAAATCATGGACATTAATGACATTAATTTAGAAAAATATATATTTAAAACATTTAGAATGATGTTTTAGTAAAAAATTACCTTAAAAAACCCCCTTTAAATAACTTTTATTAATCATGGAAATGGATAATAAATATTTCCCAGCAGATACTTACGTAAAAACAACGTCGTATAATAAAGAGTTTGTGAAATTAACCCTTACCTGGAACATTTCTTTAGTTGATGGAACGTTTAACCTCATGTATAAAAACCATTGTATGTTATTAAATTATTACAGAAGAATATTAATATTTATGATATCATACATGATTCATTATTGACTTTATACTTCCCATTTAATAATAATTTCCCTGTTAAATTAACATTTCTTATAATAATAGCTTTCTTTATCATACATGTTTTCACTTGTTACTCTTGATTGTATCACATAGATCATGATTTATATTCATACATAATTTAAAACATTATTGATATACCATAATATATGTAGAATATAAATATGTATAATAGTCATATATATGAAATGGAAAACATCGTTTATGGATACAGTAGGTCATATGTACACATAAATGTGGTTTCTGTTTTCATATCTTATTGTACGAAACTAAGTAAATAATATATGTGTAAGTACATATATACATATATATATTTCATATATTACATACTTATTAATGATAAATATTTTATAATCATCGTTAAATGGTGAATGTGGAAACAAATCCCATCTCGTCGTGGAGACGTTAATCCGTACGTACGCAGGAGCAACAATATCATTATATAGATGGATAAAACAAATATAATTGGATGGGATATCATATATAAAGAATCATTAACATGTTATATTTATTATTTAGATTAGTTATACTTATTATTATACCCATCCAAATAATTAAGTGTTTGAATAACAAACTACACCACAATGTGGAGACGACAATCCGTATATACGCACGTATGGTGACATTGAAATTTATAGAATGGATTGAATAATGAATAAGGTTGTACAATTTTTATAATATAATAAATTTATATATAATATAATGGAGTTATTATTTTATAATGGAAACAACAAAGAAAGAGGAAGTGGTAGAAGAAAAGAACTTGAAAGAGGTGATGAAATATTTACCTCTTCTTCGAGTTCTTCCTTTTGATTTGATCAAAATGACCTTTTAGGATGGATTTATGACCAATGTAAGGCCTCTAGGATTAAGGGAAGAAATTTGGGGGGATATTTGGGTAGGGATTGTCTGAGATGAAACGTTTGGATGTGTGAAAGTAAGAGAAGGGGAAGTGCCTTTTTATAAGAGATGTGAGGGTCACTTAAGGAAAAGAATGAAATGTTATTTTATAATAAAATAATTTTAGGTTTCTTTTGGCTCCAAAATAAATTAAATAAAGTATCAGGTGGTAATGGGTTAAAAAAATCTCAACCAATAGGTTTTATAATGGTTTAGTTCATCATATTAATCTTATATTTTATATTTAACTCTTTGTAAAATAGTTTGACATTTATCATTCTCTTTGTATTTGTATATTATATGGGAAATAAACACAGTATAACATTCCAAAAGAACCCCATGTGGTTAATTATTAATATATATAAACTTATGTATGTCCTTTGGTGGAACAATAGATTTTTGGGAATATTATATCAATCAATAATATAATATTTGTTTTAAAACCTTACTTATGTCAATTTTGACACTATTTAGTATTGAATTTTTTTGAAAGCCATAAAAACATTATAAAAAAGAATAAAATTTATTCCACCAACCCTAACCTATCATATTAACCTATAAAAGTATCTCAATTAATCAGAAGTTTCAATTTACATTTATTTGGATATTTATAATATCAAGTATTTTAATCATTCATTAATAAGGTAATTACTGTATCATCATTCTGTCATGCATAAATTAAATTATTTAATTTATCAAAATTATAAATAAAATACCATTCTGTATGAAATTTTGTTATATTTCTAATGAATATTTATAGTCTACTCTATCTTATTTATAACCCGATTTTAAAAATGGTTTATTTATAAAACATTGAATTTACCTCTTTTTACTCTTATATAAATAAAATAATAATAACTATCCTAATCATATCCATGTGGCTAAAAGGGGGTCAAAATTTATTCCTAAGTTTGTTTTAGGTCAAATTACAGTTATTCAATAGAATTAGGGAATGTTTTTGGGTAATTAGGATATCGTCTTTACCGTCAATTACCCTATTTACTTTTAAGCATTGTAAATAAAATTCAAACGCTACTATTGATCAAAAAATATTATCATCTTATTGAAATAAATTCTACATATTAATATTAACCATGTCTCTTGAATTATTTAAATTCAACTCACAGAAGGGGTAAAATTATGTTTTATGCAGATTTGCAAATTCTTCTAGGTGGTGGGTAAAAGACTGTAAAAAGTTCGATAAAATATTATATATCTAAACATAGTATAAAATGATTCTAATTAATTAAATTGAAATTATATAGGTATTTTATATCTATTTTTAGTTAAAATTAATTAAAATAAAATAACTAATTATTTATATAAAATTTCGATTTTAAATAATAATGTAGTGTTTTTCACTATTCATCAAAAATTGAAACTATTCAGAAAAATATGAAAAATTTACCCTAAGATAATTTTGATATTTTGAATTCAAAAATGATTTCTATTTTACCAATTTTAAAGCATAGAAGTTGAATTTATGAATTTTAAATTAATTCCCACTGTTAAAACCAAAAAGTGTGTTTTTTAAAAATAAAACTATCAAAAGATAGACTTGTGTTTATGTCAAATTTAAATATTAAATTACATAAATGACCTAAATTATACTAAATTATAAAATTAAAATCTAATTATACATAAAAACCGTTCAAATGCATAATTTAACACTACAAACTTCTTCGATTATAAAAGTTGTTTTTAATGAAAACATATTATTTGTCACTATTCTTCAAAATATGAATTTTTTTAGAAAAGTACCAAATATTTATCCAAACTAATTATTTATGTCCCAATTCTAATGAAGAAATTAATTTTATTAAATATATTATATAAAAGTGTAAAATATTGGTTTTAAAAAGGGATTTCCATTAAAAGGTGGTAAAATTGCATTTTTAAAAAAATACATCTTTTATCTTAAAAAAATGAATTTTTTTATTAATATTATATCTATGAAACACATAATATTGATGATAAAATTATATATAGTATTTAAGATTTAATATAAAGTTACTACTATTCATAAAATCTTTTTAAACGGTTAGTTTAATAAGTGGTGGTGTGCTCGAACTCATTGTTGTGTGTAGAGCAAGCTATTAAATTACTTTAATGAGATAACATACAATGAAATATTGGGGTGTTAAATTCTCCCCTCAGTCAATAAATTGAATCCTCGAAATATGAAATTGTTCTTTGAAAATAAATGGTTAAAATTAGAAAAAAACATTTTGGAAAACCCACATTGGAAATTGGGTTAATAAAATATAGTCTCAATAAGAGGGAAAGGGAAATAAAAAATTCACCATAAAATTATGATATCGATTAGGATAACATTGGTTTAAATTAGAGACACATAATTAGTGAAAAAACATAAATATTTATAGGGAGTGATTGAGGTCATAAATCACAAACACGTGTAAAATTGAGGCCTCAAATCCATCCATCTAAGATGATGTATAATATCATCGGTTGAAAAAAAACATATGGTATAAGGATAACACATTTTTTGTTATAAGATAACATACCTAAACATTAAAAATATATTTAATCATAGAATAATATGAAATATATATATATATATACTTCACATGTAGAGTTTCATCCTTCAACTAATTCCTACCACAAACTCATCTTTCACTCCAAAAAATAATAGAATTCAAAAATATTCTATTTATCCTAATCGTATAGGGTTCCAAAAAAAATGAATTTATAATTTATTTATTATAACGGTAAAAAATAATATATTATAAAAAACAAGACATCATGCAGGCCAGTGTAAGGTGATGCACCCTTGTCGCTCTTTGGATGTGGGTTCAAGTCTCACGGCCTTGCCAGACGCGACGGGTTATGGCCTGACCTCCGGGTTGTCCTTTTTATGACAATAAAAAAATAATCTCAAGAAATGATTTAACCTTAACAATAATATACAATGTAAAACGTAATCTACCCCAACAATTATACTTATCCAAAATACTTCTATCCAAACTCACAGTCCAAAATTTATAAGGAAGGTAAACACAATGAAGATCCTTTTTTCCACGTTATAACATGTCAATACCTTCATTGTGTATTCTCTTAAAACATGGTAACACCCCAAATTAACATAACCCGTTATTGATTCATGCTCCCTTATTCCTTATAGAATAATAGATATATTCCTTAAATCAAAAAATTTAAATACTCCAACAATGATGAAATTAACAAACTATTAATCAGCTCAAATGTAGTAAAGAATATTGAATATAAGTTATCAAAATCATCCATATCTTATTCCAAAATGAAAATTTTAGTATCAGAAAAATATTGTTCTTTGTATTTCTCTCAACCATATATTTTCTAAAAAACATAACCTGATATTAAGTCACTTTTTTTGGTTCCTCACAATCTCAAGTCCTTAATGAAAAAAAACTATTGTACAATACTTATAAACTCAATAATTATTATAACATGTACATAAATAATACAATAATAAAATGACACAATACATTAACAACAAAACAAGAACTCTAACCATTACTCTTCATCTTCAGTAGTACCATAACATGATTATTTTACAATAGCAGCATTTGGGGTATTCTCTGATGATTTGGACATTGATTCGCGTAGTGTCCCAACTCCATGCAGATAAAGTAGTGTACATTTGAAACCTTTTTCTTACCATTGAAATCACATACTCAATTTCCTTTTTCTCCACACTGTTAAAAAACTATCATTCCCTTCAAGCATTTACCAAGGTGATTCATTCTACATTTATGATATATGGGAAAATCATTCATTCACTTGTTCCCTTTATGTATCTTTCTTTCTACCATACTTTTCTTCTCTGGCTTCCCTTCAAATCCATAGGACTCAGATAATTATTTAATTTTCTTATTAACACGTGATATTATTTCTTCATATGATGATAATACATTGGACACTATTTCCTTCCAAAATTTAGGCTTAATACCATGAAAGATAAGACCCTTATTACACTTTGGATCATGTGTATTACTAGAGTTCTCATTCCATCTACTGGGAACCAATTCTAAACAACTACATACACTAGTTTATCTTATGAATCGCAATTCATAATTCCATACTTGTAAAATAACTAATGTAAATTGAAATGTTAATGCATATAATACACAATCATAAAAATGTTTTCTTTTTTGAATTAATTACTCACAAATCAATAATAATGTCTTGTAATGAAAATATGAATTATCCAAAGAATATCCTCTAGGAGTGTCATAACCAATAGTGCAGCAAGGCATGTTGTCATGCACCAGGATACCCCGGGTCATCCCTGAAACTCCTTGTCAGAGTTTTCACTCCTAGGTACATTTGTGCCAGAGCTGCCTCTACCTTATCATATCTAGACAAGGATGTATTGCTTGGAAAATATAGAAAATCTATACATTACCAAAATTCTAGGAATTTTTTCAATACTAATCCTCAAATTATATCTTACTGTAATGTTTTCTAATCAGAGATTATCTAAATCTATTTCCAAGGTTATTGCTACACTTTTTCTGATACCAATGGTAATGACTCAACCCTAAAAGCCTAGAGTCAGAGCATTATTTTAATACATTGACAAGATTACAAGGGATCATATCCCATAAGATCGATTAGTTTAGTAGTCTTGGAAAATAGATTATATACATGAATGTTACATTACTCATTTGAAAATAAAACACAACATAAATGATCCTTTTAGAACACCATTAATCCCCTATCATAACCCAGCTTAACAATCATAATACACTTCATGGAATCTTAGGAAAATCAAAACATAGAAAGGGGTGAGCTCAGATTCTCAGTAAAGACAACAATATGACCGAAACATTCCTAAATAATCCTCAACATTTAAGGCAGTGTATAAGACTAAAACAAAATTATTTTAAACTTAAAAATCAACATAATATTACAAAGAAACAATAAAATAATTCCATTTAATTATTCTCCAAAATATTTTACTAGTCGAATAATCACATGCAATATCAATCTCCATTATCATAATGATGGAATGCATAATGCCAGACTTTATAACCCCATAGTCAAGGCCTTGTTCAAAGACTACAAATATGATTTCTCAAGGCTTTGTTCCAAGACACTCCTAGGCCTCATAAGACCTACTAATGCATCATGGAGCTATATCAAGCTCCACCCAACACATACTAATTCCAATGCATTCCTCATTTGAAATGTTTTAAATGTATCATACACATTTGTATTAAAACTAGCATACGAAATGTAAATATTTTTATCCAAAAACCATGAATGGTATAAAAATAACACACCCACAGTCAAAAAAATTATAAAACCATCAATACAATATGGAAGATTTTTATCATAACAAATCAACTTCAAACAATTTTAAAATCCATTAAATGACGTTGACATAGATGAAAATGATTTGTAAAACTCTTAAATAGAAATATCTTTTTTTCATGAAAACATTTAAAATTCACACAATTTACAAATGAATACATTTGATGATATTTTTGAATCAAATTGTCCCATAACACTTTGAAACTTTTTATCGGAATTAACATTTTAAAACATTTATGTTCATATAAATAAATCCTAAAAGGCCATTTTGAACACATGGACATTAATTAGATTGATTTAGAAGAAGAGATATATAAAACATTTAAAATGATTTTTTAGTAATAAATTCACTTAAAAATAATTCCTTTGAAAACTATTTTATGAATCATGGACATGGATAATACATATGTCCTAGAAGATACTTATGTAAAAAAATCCTCTGATAATAAAGAAATTGTTAAATTAACCCTCACCTTGAACATTATTTTAGTTGAGGATACACTTAACCTCCTATATAAAGAAGGTAGAATGTGATTAAATTATAACAGAACCATATTAATATTTATGATCTCATACATGATTCATTTATAACATTATATTTCCCATTTAATAATAATTTATATGTTAAATTAACATTTCAGGTAATAATTTCTTTCTTTGTCGTACATGTTTTAACTTGTTACTCAGGACTATATCACAATGATCATGATTTAAATACTTCTATAATATAAAAAATTATTTATATATCTTATATATTTATAATATAAATATGTATCATAGTATATATATGAAATGTAAAACACCATTTATGGAGACGGTAGGCCTTACATACGCATAAACGTTGTTTCCATTTTCATACTGTATTGATCAGAAGAAAGTGAATAAGATATATGTAAGTATATATATATATATATATCAAGTAGAATTATTATGTCATATATTAAAAACTTATTAATGATATATATTTTATAATCATATTTTAATGGTGAACGTGTAAATGAATCTCATCGTGTCGTGGAGACTGTAATCCGTACGTACACACGAGCGACTATGTCATTATATTAATGGAAAAATCAAATGTAATTGGATATTATATCATATATAAATAATCATTAACATGTTATATTTATTATTTACATCAGTTATACTAATTATTATACCCATTTAAATAATGAAGTGTTTGAATAACAAACTACACCCCGATGTGGAGACGCCAATCCGGACGTACGCACGTATGGTGACTTTGTCATTTATAGGATGGATTGAATAATTAATAGGGTTGTGAAATTTTTATAATAACATCATAGTATTTATAAGATATAGGATATATTATTTTAGAATGCAAACAAAAAATAATGAGTATGTGGAAGAAGAGAAGAACTTGAAAGAGGTGATGAAATATTTACCTCTTCTTTGGGTTCTTCCATTTTATTTGATCAAAAGGGCTACATAGGTTGGCATTCTCACAAATGTAAGGCCTCTAGGATGAAGGGAGGAAGGTTGGGAGGATATTTGGGAAGTTTTTTTCTGGGAAAAATGGCTTTGGAGGTGTGCAATTAAGAGAAGGGGATGTGGCTTTTTATAACAGAGATGAGGGTCATTTTAGGAAAAGCATGAAATATTATTTTATAATAAAATCACATTCAGTTTATAATGGATAAAAAATGATTTATTTAGTGTCTAAGGAGTTTATAGGTCTAAAAAAATTCAACCTATTGGTTTAATAGAGGTTTAGGTCATCATATTAACCTTATCTTTTAGATTTAACTCTTAGTTAAATAGTTTGACATTTACCATGTCTCTTAATTTTTTTATATTATATGGTTAATAAACATACTATAAAAATACAATAGAACCCCATGTGGTTAATTACTAATATATATAACCTTATATATGTTTTTTGGCTGAAAATTAGATCTTTAGGAATATTATATCAATTAATAATAAAATATTTGTTTTCAAAACTTAATTATGTCAATTTTGACACTATTTAGTATTTGATTTTTTGAAAGACATAAAAACATTATGAATTTAAATAAAATTTATTTAACTAATAATAACATGTCATATAAACCTATAATGTTAGTATAATTCATACAATGTCTTAATTTACATTTATTTGAATATTTATAATATCAATTATTTTAATAATTCATTAATAAGTTAATTATTGCATCATCATTGTGTCATAAATAAATTAAATTATATAATGTAAAAAAATAATAAATAAAATACAATTATGTAGGAAATTTTTTTATATTTCTAATGAATATTTATAGTCGAATTTATATAATTTATAACTTATATTAAAAATGGTTTAGTTTTTAAACATTGAATTTAACTCTTTTAACTCCTCTTTAAATATAATTACAATAAATTACATAGTCTTATCCATGTGAACCTAATGGGGTAATATTTTATTCCTAATGTTTTTTGTGGTTGAATTATACTTATACAGTATAATTAGGACATGTATTAGTGTTATTATGATATCATTTTTACCATTAATTACCCAATAAACTTTTAATCGTGGTAAATAAAAGTCAAAAGTTACTATTCACCAAAAATTATTTTCATCTTATTGAACCAAATATTAATTACTAATATTAACCATGGCTCTCAAATTTTCAAAAATCAACTTACAAAAGCTATAAAATTATGTTTTATGCAGATTTGAAAATGCTCATAAGAGGTGGGTAAAAGACGGTAAAAAGTTCGATAAAATTTTATATATCTAATATTATTATAAAATGACTCCAATTAATTACATTTAACTTATATATGTATTATATATATATATTTACTTAAAATAAATTAATGTCAAATAACTTATTATTTAAATAAACTGTCAGTTTTAAATTATATCGCTGTGTTTTTTACTATTCATCAAAAATTGAATGTTTTCGGATAGATACCAAAAACTTACCCTAATCTAATTTTGATATTCTTAAATCAAAAATGAATTATATTTTATCAAATTCAAAACATATAAGTTTCATTTTTTAAATTAAAATTATTTGCCATGGTCACAACCAAAAAAAGGGTTTTTAAAAACTATAAACTATCAAAATATTGACATGTGTTTATGTCAAATTTAAATTTGAATTTACTTATAATGACCTAAATTGTATTAAATATTAAAAAGGTAATCTAATTATACCTAAAATCCTTTAAAATTCGTAATTTATCACTATAAATTATTTCGATTAAAAAATTTGTTTTCAATTAAAACATAGTATTTTTCACTCTTCTTCAAAATATGAAAGTTATGCGAAAATTACCAAAAATTAATCCAAATTAAATTTTTATGTCCCTTTTAAAAAGAAGAATTTAATTTCATTAAATTTATATATATAAAAGTGTAAAATATTGGTTTTAAAAAGGGTTCACCATTAAAAGGGGATAATATTTCATTTATTTAAAAAACACTTCTTTTAACTGAAAAAAAATGAATTTGTTATTATATTATGTCTAAGAAACAAGTAATCTGGAAGTTAAAATTATATAGAGTTTATAAGATTCAATATATAGTTAATACTATTTATAACCTCTTTTTGAACAGTTAGTTTAGTATGTTGTGATGCACTAGAACTCGGTGTTGCGTGTAGAGCAAGCTATTGAATTACATTAATGAGATAACGTACTATAAAATCTTGGGCTGTTATATTTTTCTAGAAATTATAATATTGGAAGAATATATTAATTAGTTCATTTCAAATTATATACACCATTGGAGTAGGTAATATCTCAATCTACGATATCTTCTAAAATACTTTTATCATCTTCATAGTTGTAATATAGTTGTTCATTGAAAAAACTCTCTATTTATCATCCAATACCTTTTTTATAATAAATTCACTTAATATTTAATTTACATCATTTTGAAAAAAATTAATAGTAGTAACAAGACTGGGTTATATAATTTCTAGGGCTTTTTGAATGAAAATCATTTATATGATGACTACACCACCCATGGAAGAGTAGTTTTTCATAGTAATTTATCTATGTATAACATTATTATTTTATATATTTTGAACCAATGAGATAATTAAATTTACATAATATAATAATTGAATTTTGTTTTTAACATAAATAAGACTAAAAACCAATTTTACTATTAACAAAAAATGCATAATGTCGAGTAATATGAGAATTGTTATAGAGTGTTTTCATTCAGAAAGAAAAAATGGGATCATTTTATAGAGTACAAATATAATACATAAATTCAATTCTTCCACACTTAGAGTATTTACATGATCCCCAATTCACTATTAACCATAATGGAGACTTATTTAAACTATATAATCATTGAAATACTATTACATGTTTTTAATTTGTCCAGGAGTTTAATTAATTTTATCTTGGTATTTAGGGTAACTACTGGAAGGTTTCAGGGATCTAAAAATTAGTGGATTAGATTTATGTGGTTATTAATTTGAATAATAGTTTTTAATAATTAATTAAAGATTATTTTCTGATTTATTACTCTTAAAAAACAAATTCTTATTTTGTTTAGTAAATAAAATTTCTAAAACATAAAATATAAAATAATATCTTCTTCAAGAATATATATTCTTATTTTATAAATTCCAAAAAAACATACTTTTATTTAGTTTTTGTTATTCTATTTTTTTAATATACCTTTAATATATTGTTTTAATTACATCATCCATTGAGAAACAGCCTTGGTAATCAATTCTTTAAAAACTATGTCCTTGAAAACTATACATTATTTTAGATCACCCATGATAGAGCCTTTAAAAAAGTTTCCATTTTCGTGGAGGAAATTATTTTCTTCAACTAATTATAGGTGTTTTTATACTTTTATTCCATTATATTATTAAATTATTCTTATTCATTATTTCCTATTTCTTAATTTTTTATTTATAATTATTTTTTTACACCATCACCTAAAATATCATTTAATATTATTTTGGTTCATATTTCTTTATTAAATATCAATTTGATTTATTAAATTAAATAATCTATATGATATCCTAGAACCTGACCCTATGATTGAATGTATTTTTTTAATTGAATCAAAAATTATTTTTTATGGAATGTTTCAATACCCATCAAATTTGGTAATTCCTTCAATCCTAATAAGTTAAAAATCATTCATAAAACTATAACCTAGGGATTAAATAATTAATGTTTACATAATTGAACTATGTTAAAATTTGATTTAGAAGACATTAAATATCAACAATATTTTATTTGATACATAAACCATGAGTTAGACTTTTAATTAAAATCTGAATTGATACCACATCTTCAAAAATATCATAGTCTCTCGGTTAAAGATCACAACAGATACCTAAAATAATTTTATTTTTTTTATTAAACATGAATCCAAAAAAGGTTTTTGAAAATAAAATCAATCTAATTTCATTCCAATTCTCCTGTGATATAACATCAAGAGATTACATGTATTATTTATAAAATTCATACGTAAGGTAATGGAACCATTGGAAATTTCATTTATTGTAAATATTGTATATATCATATTGTACCAATGAAATTTTAACATATTTCTCAATAATCAAGAAAGCCCAAGTGGATTCAATATATGATTATTGGGAGTGATTCAAGAAGATTTTTAAGCATCACACATCACCAAAATCTATCATAAACTCTCTATTGAATACTTTTATGAAGGACTAACATCTATGAAGTGGTGTGTGGTGGATTTTTTTCCTAGAGGGGAATTGTTCGGAAAAAATTTCCAATAGATTCATGTGAAATGATTGAAATGATGGCTCAAAACTCCCAAAAATTTGGTCATTAAGTAACACCACATGTTAGAGTAGTAAATCATGTGTGTTCATATAGTTATTATAATAATTGAATATATTCCAATTTCGAAGAATAATAAACTAAACTGAGATAGATGTATTTAAAAAATAAGTAATCCCAACCCATAACTACAATGCCTTGTGGAATTTTTAGTGAAATAGACCACCCAACCGGCTATTTTCCCCAATTACACGATATGGAGGATTCATAAACCAAATTCCCAAGGAGGCCATAGTAGTAAAATCATCAAATAAAACCCAAAAACAATTATGATTCCTTGGAATCATTGTACATCCAAGGGTGGATAGATCAATCAGACTTGTGGTATGGCTCTAGACAACAAAAACAACCTTTTCAAAAAATAACCACCGTACACACCTTACCAAGTTGTTTTCCAATAGACCCATGGATATTTAATACCTAATAATCGAAAATTCAGAAAAAACAAGAGAATTCTCATAAAATGTAGATTTTAATACTGGTTATAATTTGAAACAATTTATTCTTAAGCAACAGAATGAGATAATGTTCCTAGGTTTGGATTTGATGTGGTTAAAGATTAGAATGATCCATATTTCCACCACCCTCTATGAACTAGAAAATAAGAACTCTTAAAATTATCCTTCATAATATAAAATAAATCCCAAGTGTAATGATAGTTCCAACACATTGAGAAGTGAGGAAAATATGACGAATACAATTACACCAATACTTTCACCAGGTTTCTCCACTTCCCTAATGAATCCCCTTTAGAGACCAACTTTTGAGAAGACAATGTAGTAAGACGATGGTCTGTAAATGACTGCATATATTTCTTTTAAACACTTTATACTTCCATGTTCATTTTTGTAAAAAATGAAAACGTATAATGATGTAATGAAAAAATAGTTTTTTTGTCATTCAAGCATATTTAGATCAATATCCCTATACTAGAAGAAATCATAAAAATTTCAAGGTATGCTATTTTTTTATTGATCTATGTAAAAATAGATTCGATATGAAGGGAAATGAGATAATCAAACATGACATGGATGTATTTTTTCTCAATACACTACCCATAAATATTATACATAATTTAAATGACCTCGTGCATTCAACATTCAATTCACTGTAGGGGAGTTTCACATTTGTGTTTCTCTTTAAAATTAAATAGATTCAATTAATGTAATGAATCCCTCAGTTTTCACTTCATTAAAAAATTGGTGAGATGAGGCTGACAGGGGTGGTGGTGAAATTTTAAAATATAGATATGGAATATCCTCTTCATGTTCTTGAATATGTACTTCATTAGTTATGGGTCATGATCTTCCATATAGATTTCTATTTGATTAATATAGAGGATGGTCATGTATATTCCAATGATCCCATCATTCTTTGTATACCAATCATAAAAATGTCCATGAAATCCATTAATGTAAATTAGTTTAGGCTTTTTATGGAACTTCGATATGAGATTGTAAATTTTAGTATTTTAGAATCCATGAGGTACCCCTCTAAGGACTATTATCCTTTCTTCACCTACCATTATGACCCATATGTTAATGAATCTGAAATTATTTATTTTAAATCATTTCTAAATGGGGATCCTTATATGTTCATAGTGATGTAAAGGATTGCATCTACATTGATGATGATAAAAAAACATTAACACTTATATCATAGGAACAAACCATAATCATTTCTAATTTATATGCGTATTATTATTTTGATTCTATGATTTTACCTTCTAATTATGGCAGGGGTGTTGGTTTTTCCTATTAATTTGATGAATTATTAATATATGTTTATGATTTAAATTCAGTATCAAACATTTATTTTTCACATATTTCAATTCCCATTTTATCTTCATCAATATAGGACCAGAAGAAACTAGGACACAAACCATTTATACTGAATATAAAATTTCAATACCTATTCAAGGATGAAAATCTACTATATTAATTACTCATAATCATCAACCTGAACAAGAAACAAAAATATGATCCTAGATTAACATTAATTGTTATCCCTCATGGAAATAATCCTCAATATATTACATTCTTAGTCACCTTTTCCTCCCTCTAAACCACTATATATGCCAAAAATATTAATGGAGTAAAATATATTAGATATAAGGATGGATTTCTTTCTCAAGATTCTATGATTGGGTCCATGTGTCCTAAAATAGCTCTAATTAAAAAATTCAACAAATCATTGAACAAAATATAAAACTCTCACAAAGATATGCTCCCCAAGAGTAGATAAATAACATATGTCTTCTTCACTAGCTTCACTGTCAATGAGATGAAATAATATAAAAACTCCTTCTAAAAGTAGATCCATTAAACATTCATCTCTTTTCACTCTCCAAGTTAAATCTTCCACCAATTCTGGGATATTATTCACTTATTAATAACTTATAGAAGGACATTTTATGCTGCTAATGTGTAAATAAAATTGAATGTGACCTCATTATCCTCCCACCATCTCTCCATATCTAGATCAGAAATGATTCCCTAAAACATCGATAAATACTGCCTATAAAAAGCATGCAATTTTTTTTTGCATATTCTCATTATCTACAATTGGATCATCCAATCATAAATCAATCAGATCAACTTATTGAATTACTATATACTAAAATAAATAAATATAATGACAAATATCCATTGATAAAAAAGAAATAGTTATTTTCTAATCCTATTTTTATGAAAATTTATTCTAGTTTATTTAATTCTTTTTGTTTCCATTAAACTAAAACCATAAAATTAATATAAGAAGATAATTATTTATGATGCATGTAACTCACTTTTTTCTCTACCCTGTATGTGGTGATACATCCCTAGGAGAATAATTAGGCTCATAGTCCTTGCATCAGATCATTGGGGGGTGGGGTAAATAATGTGTTTAATCCGGTCATCCATGGCCTCTTTCATTGGAAAATTTTAATTCCTTGGCCACTATGTTATAGATACCACTCACTGAAAAAGTTATGCGATGTAGTTCATTATTTATGAAACAACCACCATAAAAATACTCTACAAATTTTCCACCCAGTCCACTCTAAACTATAGTATAGTAGTAGATGCTATAGAGTCTCATCTTTTGTTTTAACCACAAGCTACTTCCCAAATCTACCCAAAAAATAAAAGTGTCACTAAAACTCTTCCCCTTGGGAACCCTAAAACAAATAAACCACTCATATTCCATAAATACCACAACTATGGAATATCACCTTCCTCTACACCGTAGAAATCATCTCCCCCTCTTCACCCTCAATCTACATACATCGCTTTAATCCTTTTTCAAACACCGTCATCCCAATATTCTCACAATGTAATTGGGTGGAAGGTATAGGCCATCATATATAATCACATAGAATTATTACTAAGTAATTTTTTATAACATATCAACAGAAACTAAAATTTCCCCATGTCAAAGTGTCTAATACATGTCAAAATAAAATTAAATGGAAAACATGATTCAAAAAAACAAAAGAGGATTCTTTATCTCAAATATTAGACTTGGTTTACATGGATTGATTTAAACCATATAGATATTTTATTATAGTTATATAACACTATTATTATATATTAATTTATTATTATTTGAGATATATATGGGTTTTTTTATTTCATACAAAAGATAAGCTACTTCTTATTCCTCAAAATAGACAAAATCAATAGAGAACCTTTGTTAACATACCAAAAACACCATGATAAATGATCGTCATCCTGAATTTTACAAGAAAGTGTTTTAATCTCTCTATTGAAAAAAAGGATATACAGAAAATTTATATACATATTTAACACATAACTAAAATACATTTGTTTGAAAAAGAAAGAGGACAGTAAGAAATTTCTCATACTATGCTCAATGATTATGACTTACCTATCTATATTTCTGCTGAGACTATCAACATATATTATGGTATAATTAATATATTTCTCATTATACATATCTTAAAAATTAAATTATATGAATTATGGATTTGTGGAAAGCCTCATGAAAATCACATTTGGGTTTTTTGATGAAATTTATTCATATCAAACAAAAACAAGAATACAGATAAATCTACCCCAAAAGTCATTAAATGATATTTTTTAGGTTATTAAACCATTAGAAAAATATATAGATCCTTTAATATAAATTTTTTTTGTTGTAGAATAATTCTTTCATTTCAGTTTTGATGAGATAAATCCACATAAACCTAAATGTGTTGTATAAAACATTGAGGATGGAATTTAAAATTTTAATATCAATAGTATTTATAAAACAGATAACATTTCATTTGAATTAAAAAATTAATAACCCAAAATTGACCATTATGATCTTCCTAGCATAGAATATGGCCTGGATAAAATGTGTACATCCGTTCCTAGAACCATAAGTACACTCAAATCTATTCCACTAGATACTCTTGTTTGAAACATAGATAAAGTTAATACAACCCAAGATAAACTAATAAACCAGGTTAAACATCACTCTTATTTATCTTAGATTTACCTTAAGAACATTAATAAAGTAATAAATGATTATATTTTTTTTGATTTATATGTAGGTATAATTTAATAAGTTTGAAATATATAAATTATTGAAATTAATTGATATAACAAAATAATTGTTGACTATTGGAACCATGTGGGTATAAAGGAACATGGTTTATGAGCGTAGAAAAAATAGATAGAAAAATACTTGAATCGTTGAATAATTATTTATTTAAAAATAATTTTTTTTATTATAAGAATCTTTTACACCACTAAATAGACATAGAGACATTAGAATATATAATTCATACACAATACAATATAATTTCTATCAATATATATTTATTTCATACTTTCATTCCATGAAATTAATATTATTGGGGTTTTTATAATTTTGAGACCATTGGGGTTTCAAAAAACTAATTTTTTATTTCATTTAAACATTATAGTGCTCTATATGTTTTGAGACCAACTCCCTGATCATGATTTATAGGTTCATCGACTTCTTTATTTCAAATTAGTTTTCAAAACACCTATTTTATATTAATATATTTATAAAAACATTTTCAAATTATGTTTTATTATTTCAAATCTGTGTTGATGAAATAATTTTTGGTTGATCTAAAAACTTCTTGGGCATTTATTTTAAATGAAAATTGATTTATAAATGAGTTTAATTACTGATTTAAAAAATACCTTCACAAATAGTAAAAAAATCTATAATTATATTAATTCATATTAAATACAAAAAGATTTGTATATCAGTTTTTGGTATGGATATCACTAATGATAGGGATACACACATATATAATTTTTGTATGTAAGATACAGATGAAACTAGAAAATTATATGACTAGACTACTTAGAGTTGTGTGATTATAATATTACTAAATCTTAATATATATCCAACTTGAAATTATGTTTATTATATGTATTTATTTTTATTTTATTGAAAATACACTAGAGTATAATATATATTCTACTAAATGAATATCTAAATACATCAAGGATATGATAAATTTCTTGTTCATCCACTCTAGGGAGAATGGATTGGAATTGGATAGTTATTTTAATGTTGTTTTGGGGTCTATAAGTTGGATTAAATAATTAACATTTCATATTTTGGAAGAGTTTATTTTTTTTATTTTTTAGAGAAAACAAGAACTATGTTTCATTGACTACTACATATATATATAGGAAATTATTTTTTGAAAAATCCATAGATGAAACAAACATTCCCTTTTTATAATTATCAATTTTAACAGATCCCTATTAATTGTGACTATAGAAGTCCAATTAACATTTATTATAACCATGTATCACAATCTAGGACTAAACATATTGACATAGGACATCAGTTTTTGAGAGAATATTTTAAGGAAGCTAATATTACTGTTAGGTTCACTACTAATTAACATTATCATGATAATAATATTACATATTCATTTAATAATGAGATATTATTTTATATCAAACATGAATTCAGAATGATCTATTATCCATAAAACCATTATTTTTTAGTCTCTTTTATGTGTTTTAGGTAATTAATTTTATTAATGTTTATTTATTTCTTAATTGTGTTATATTTCTCAATATTACCATTTCACTTTGTTATGATAGTTTATTTTCTATTTAATATGATGATTTCTCTACTCTATTAACTATTTGATGTGAGGGAAATTCATATAATCAATAAAACAACCACGATTTTCTATTTATATGGCTAGTTAAGTAATTATTAAAATTTGGTCATGTGGTTAGTTTACATATTGTAAACCCAAAAAATTACCCCAATGATTTTTATAATATATAAAAAGTAAACATGACTTATATATATTTCTACAAGTAGAATATTGTGGTTAGATAAACTATTTTTTCTATTAAATATTAAAATAATATTAATAGTCTTTTTCATGATATATTTTTAGTTTTTATTTTATAAATTCTATACTATGTCATAAATGATTAAATATACTAAAATTTTAATTTTAATTGAAATAACTCCTTGTTATTTCATTCAAATATCTATATGTTTTCTTTTTTACCCCTTCATTATCAAACCCGTTATTCACTCAAAATTGGATAGAAGTCTCTAGATTTTGAAATATCAGTGGGAAAATATAATAATAAAACAAGAAATCATATTCTTATATCCTTAAACTTCACCTCCTTTCAATAAAATAATGAAAATAAAATTCAGTTCGAGTGATTCATTCAAGCCTCAAACACCTCATTTTTAAGATTGACCTATGTTTATAGAAAATGAATTTGATGAAGAGTTCACAAATTCAATCAAGACATTAGTCTTAAATTATTTTTAGAAACAATTATGGGATTATTTGTTCAATGAAAATTATAAACCTTTTTATCCTCACCATGTCCAAGAATTCATATTCAATATGGTGTTTTATATTAGTGAATCAAAGGATTCTATTTGAACAACTATAAATTGATAGAAAATGGTATTTTCTTAAAATATGTGATTTAATATTTTAAATATACAACTTATAAGAGAGTATAAGGATTATCATTGTTTATATACTATTAATCACGATCACATTGATGTAAACCCTACTTTGGATTTGATAGTTAGAAATACAACTCCAAGAAAACCTTATTCTAAATAACTGGAAAGAGAATTTAGTTTTTAGTGAAATTTATTCAATATATGAATAGTTACAAGAATAAGGTCTTTTTATTTTGATACATTATGGGATTTTTTTGAATATGTCATTAAGAATTGAATATTAATTTTCTTATCAATCTACATTATGAGTCAAACGGTATATTTTTTTAAATACTATGTACGATTAATTTCATTTCTTTATCTTAAGTATGTTTCGACCCTAATGGAGAAAAAAGTATTAGTAACATATTGTGAGGAAAAATTACTTTTATTTTATGGGTTTTACTTAATTTGAATATATATTTATAAGAATATAAAGGTCAATAGTAACCCATGAAATAATTTATGGTAACAGATTGTGGATGTATTTATTAAAAATTCAATCATGTTAATGATCCAATGAGACAAAAGGATAATGTTCATCCTAGTCTAAAAACTGAGGAAATTATAGAATATTCATCTAAGGTATGAAATGTTAAAATATATTTTGATTACTATGTGGATGAAGTATCTAGTCTTTGAAATAAAGAAATTGTAGCACATTAAGTTACCTAGAGTCCCAATCCAACTATGTCTTCTGTATTTCATGATTCACCTCTTCCTATAACCTCTCAATTGTAAGAGTTGATAGATGAGGATCTTACTGATAGTGACGTATTAGGTAATTATATTGATGTATTTATAGTTTTCAATGATAGTGAGTATTACAAAATAGATGGAATGAATATTGTAACGAAAAGTCATCTACCGTGATCACTATGATTAGAAGTACTCCAAGGCCTAGAGGAATAGAAGAAACTCCTTAGGGGGATCTTTGGAAAATTATTACCATGGTGGATATCCTCCTCGAATTATTGGTCATATCATCACATATACATATATATTTTATAAAGGATAATTAATTACGAAAATAGATCTTTAAAAAATGAATGATGTGTCACTTTCTAGATCATGTTTTCCTATTCAAACGTTATACATATCAGTGGAAAAAGTGCTTGATGAAATGTTTTTACATAATCCCAGGAAATTTATTGAGTGACCAATTAATAGAATTAATGAAAAACCTATGATTATTGAAGAAAAGATAGATATTTGGTACTCTCCTCCTATTACATCCATGCTTATCCATCTTTCTACACCTTCGACTTCTTTTGTGACTAACAAATATAACAATGTTTTCAATATAGTTTTTATGGATGTACTGAATGAAATATTAATTAGTCCATGAAATCTTGTTGAACATAATACAGAAGAGAAAATATCAAGAATATTATCTCTATTAATTTATGATTTTCAACCAAAGATTCATCTAAATTTATTTCTGATGAATAAAAAAATTAAAAATCTAACAGCTAAAGATGGAAAGTGAATGATGATATCATATTCATATTTTGTATTTTCGATTACTGGTTTCTGAAATAGGTATTACAACATTATAACTCTGATGAATCATCTCCTATACCTCCTCTTTTTTTTATCTCCCACCCCTATACAACATTTCTTAAATGGAGATAATATCATTAATGTTATAAAAAAGGAGGTAAAATTTGTATTAGATTTATAAAATATTACCAATGTGATGGTTTTTGGTGAATATTAAATTCATGATACATAGGCTTTGGAGTTGGTTAGATATTATGTGAAACAGGCGAGTAAATCTAGAGACATAATCATAATGGATATTTAATTTTATCTATGTATAATTTTCACCATTTTAGATATTAAAAACATTTTAGATCATTTTCTAGTGATCATTTATATCTACATTAACATAAGCATTCAAGAAGATGTGGAGAGACTAGATTCAACCACTCCTACCACTAATTCCTTTTCATAAAATAATTATGATTATTCTTATTTCATAGATTATGTATCCTGGACTATAAATGGTTTCACCATGATTTTAGATTCATAAATTTATTCAATTAATACTACCATTTCAGAACATCCAACTCTCTTAATAACTTCTTCATAGGCCTCTACAAATTATTCTACCAATATTTTTCTTGAAATTTTAACTTGTTGTTCAGCATATCTAGCATATCTATAGGATTTTTTTTTGAAACTTTTCCCCATCACTTAACCAAATCATACACCTCCTATCACAACTTCCATGGAAAAAAGTGAAGGATCATATTTTTTCGTCAAAAAACAAATATTTTTTTCTAGAATCTTATTTTGATTATTTTTTATGATAGAACATTTTTATTTCATTTATGAAATATTAATGAAATATATTAGTTCCCTCTTATGTTTATGTTTACATTTAATATATTCATTACATAATATAATAACATCTTCATGTCTACATTAAACATATTCTATTACTCATTAAAAAATTACAATAGAAAAAGGGGATGTATAAGGAGGAAATATAAATTTTAGTTCTTCATCATTTTCAGTTTACACATATTTTTATATTTACTCAAAATTTAGTCTACTATTTTTTTGTGATCATAAAAAGCTGTTGAATTTTTTCATAGTCGAACAACTATTTATCTTAATTCTACAAAATATTGTTTCTCCTGTTACTAGTGAATTATTTGTTTTCTGATAGTAATATTTGTTTTCAGAAAAATTATAAATTGGGTAACTTTTGAACATAATGCGTCAAGCTACCACATAAAGTAATAAAAATAAATATTGTGGAAAATAAACATTTTATATGTTATTATAATATAAATTCAATATGACCACATGGAAAAAAATTAATTGTGAGTTAGATATGAAAAATTTCTCTCATTTTTCTACTGATTTCATGAGTACCAAACCAACCATATTAATTTTTCAATAAATAAGACAATGGATTTGACCGACCATTTAGCTATACAAAAAAATTGGATATGTGTTGAATGAGGCATATTAATATAATATGTGATTTTATGAAAAAACATATTTAGAAACATTAATAACATGCGTTAACACATGAATAGATAAGTGATTTCATTAAGTGACAATAAGATAATGTGACGTGAACATGAATTTACGATAACCAATTCATATAGTATAAAATTGTTTTTAAAAATATAATTTGTTTTTTTGGAGAATTTATTAATATTTAAATCATTTAAAATTGAAAAATTAGAGTAATCAAGGTGATAATTATTTTATTAATATTCTATAATGGATATTTAGATATGTATTTCTCTTCAGGAATATGTTTCAATCACAGATAGAAATATTGTGGCTTATAGAGAGAATATTATAATTATAATGATACATAGATATATCCTACCATAATCCTCTGTTCATTATATTATAAAATAATGGTCAATTTTAATCATTTACTTTAATAATTTAAATAAAATTAATCAACTGAATCTATTCATAGATTTAAATAAAACAAAACACTCTCTTTACTTCTTATGTAATCTTTTTTTAAATTACATTCTAGTTGTGTTTATATAAATTTTTAAATGTGTTAGAACATAATATTTTTATATTAAAGAATACTACATACTCGTTAATTAATATTAATTAGATTTTTTTTCCAAAAAAAATTATGGAATATGTTGGTTATATAATATACCATTATATGAGAATTTTAATGAATAAATCCTGATATGGGTTGTGGAAAATTATTATTAGAATTTAATAAATGTGCACTAATATATATGAATATCAATTTCAGAGGATTGATTTCTAGAATGGAATTGAACCAAATTTTTTACATTCTATTGCATGTTCTTATTTCTTTTCTTAGATTACATTCAAATTTTTCAATAGTTATATCATTCAATATGTTTTATATCATTACATTCAAAACCATTATTAAAATATATAAATATTTATAGATATCATTTATATGTCATTGAGTCGATTTAGTGTGATTAAAATAGTTCAAGAGAATAAATTTCATTCAAAAAGTTTCAATTGGGTATATATTAAACCATTAAGAAACTATTTTAAAGAATCAAATAATTTATAAATTCTTAATTTGTTGAATGGTATTTCTAAATTGATATGTTTTGAAATTGGTTTTTAAAAAAATTAAAAAATGGAATTAAACTCTAATTACCTTATCCACTGATACCAATAAATATTCTCTCATGGGTCTAAATTTATTACTGTTGATTACACTCTCTTATTACTCATGTATTTTTTGATGACAAATTCATAAGAAATTTCTTCAGATTTATGGTTTATAAAATTTTGGGTATTATTTCATAAGTTATTATCATGTTCTCAAACACTTATTAATATATTATACTCACATATGGTCATTGATTTATATATCACATGTTAACATGTATAGTGTATTTGAGGTCAATGTTTCATACGATTCATTTTTTCTTAGGTTATGATAAACGTTATTTGGTAATATTTATATACGAATAATACTATTTGAGGAAAAGATTTTTGGATATTTTAAGAATATTTAATGACCTAATATTATTATGTATCTAGTATCAAAAGACACTATTCCCTTATTTATATTAGTTTGTATTATTATGACATGTACAATACGTTGACCTATAATGTTTTCAAGTTTATATATTAAATTCTCATGTCACTTTAGTTGCAATCAGGGTAGAGTTTAGTTATTTATATAAGTTATGTTATGAAGAATATAATGGTTTAACATAAAATATACAATGATGAAATAAACATTATATATAATGAATCTAACGTGAAATAGGATGATAATAAGGGTTCATAGAATATACATTTTAATAATGATTTTCGGTACTATTTGATTTCTCACTTAGATTACAGGTGCATGATGTTTACACAATATTGTATTGATTTATTCAATAGCATAAACCATAAGGAATCATGTTAACAATAAATATGGGGGAACAATAATTATTTACTTTTTGATAATATAAATGATATGTGTATAGAATGAAAATTATTTTTTTATGCATACACATCTATCAAAATATATGAATCAGGATATGATTTCAAATGATAAAATGAATGAGAAATGTACCATTCATTAATTTATGTGGTAACATCCCACTTCTTTTAGTGGGTCCTATGATCCTCTAATTCCATAGAAATAAATTTTTTCTTCTAAAAAAATGTTTTTCATTCACTAGTTCATGGACCATGATAATATTTTCGTAGAATTTCATTATATTTATGGTGAAATAATGGTTGATCCTTATTTATAATATAAATAAAGATAAAATAATTCAATCCATGGAATCAAAAGATATTAAGATGTTATTATTTATTTGTTACTAGACTAAAAAGATAAATTGGGATCCATAGTTTTATTAACATGAAATCCTATTATGGATTATTTTTGATAAATACCTAATTTATATAAAATTGACAAAGAATGATTATATATAATAAATCTAGGTTTATGTGGGCAAAATAATGTGAAGAGAGTTTCAAGGAACTGATTAAAAAGTTGGTCTACACACCTGTGCTCTCACGTCCTTAGAGTGGTGAGGTTTTTGTGATTAATAGTGATACATCAATGAAGGGACAAGGATTACTTATCACGTATAATGAAATGGTGGTAGTGTATTTCTCATGATATTTCATAGATCATGAGAAAAACTACCCACTCGTGCTTTCGATATGGTTCAAGTAGTATTTTATTTGAACATATGTAGTAATTATATTTAGAGTTAAAGGGGTGATATATATACCAATAATAAATTAATGAATTATATATTCATATAAACCTTTAAATGTTAATAAAATGGGATAATTGGATTTGATTATATGTCTCTATACATTACTACCCTATAATGGGGAACAGGGTGTATAATGCTTTTAGTGGGATAGACCATGACAGTATTTCTATGATAAGGATTGAAAGGGCTAAAATATTTATGGATTTATAGATGATGGATACTAGAATAATTTTGGAAGGGGATTAATCCAGTCACACAAAGTTGAATGGTCAACCATAAATTATTATGTAGATTAAAGAGGGATCAAATGAGGATGTTGATGTGTATAAGAACTATGGAATGTTTTTAAATTCAACTATGGTAGTGATATAATGACATGTTTTAAAAAAGATATGTATATTTCCCATAAATAAAATAATTTAATAAAGACCAATTTGTTGATGAACATGTCTCATAATTCTCTATCTATATTGGAAGTTCAAATATTTAATTTTATTTGAAGTACTATATATAGTAGGACAACATATAGTGGTATATTAAAGATTAAAAATATCAGTATAAAGTATGTAATCATAATATTGGTGAACATTAAAATTATAATGGTATGGTGAAACTAATACACATAGCTATTTTGAAATTGGAAAATGTCACCATTTATTACATCATAGGAATCCCCAAGGTATAAAAAAGGGAAAACTTCATTTGGGAAGTATTGGACCACCTTAATATGTCCGCACATTTTATGTCTGTCAGGTAGATTTTTTTCTTGATGAACCTTTCAACATATACATTAAATAAGTGGTATGGTTTTCTAGAGTTCCACACATAATAATATATGATTGAGATCAATATTTTTCCACAATAATCATAAGAATAAATTTGTAAACATTGAATATGAATACTAACATAATCATTGAATATCATCATCTAAAATATGATCACTCTAAAATATCAATTCCAAAAAAATAATATATGTTGATAACTTAATCTATTAATTTCAATATATGTAATGATCAATTCCTTCACCTCATTTAATTTACATGAAAAAAATATTTTTTACATTGGTATTAATGCGGTCCTTATTAATACCTCTATAGAATTATGTAAAAAATCAAACATGTCAAGATGCATTTAGAGATTGACTGCTATTGGCACCTGATCTAGGTGGAGAAATAATGGGGAATTTAAAATTTATTAAAAATTAGTACGGTATATTAGAGTAAATAGAAGTGCTATATTGATATCCACTAATTGGATCTAGAGTATGATGCTGGAGATAATTTATTTTTAATGATATCTCTTGAGATGAAGTTTATTTGATTTAGAAATATGGGGTAGTTGATCCTCATATATATCTATCCTTATAAGATTATTGGTCTCATCAAGATACATATTACTCATATGTAATTCAAATGGAGAATAATATTTTTAATGAAGAAAAATTGATATAAATCTTGAATATTATGTTTATTTTTCTATAGAATTAAATTAATCTTGTGGATTTTTTCAAAAATAATTTACCTCTATGATATATTATTCTACCTTTTATTCCTTATAAGAAATACCATTCTCAAAAATTATAACATTTTATCTGAATTTATATGAAGGATTAGGTTTATAATTCATTAAGAGAGACACATGGAACACATCACAAAGTTGAATTTTGTTTGGTGGAAGTACTAGGTGATAATTTTTTAGCCCATTACAATCTACATTATCATTGGAACTGATATATTAGGGGATAAACATCAAATTAATTCTAAATATCGTGCCCTTATTCCAAGGATATATTCAAAATAAAACTTTATATCTAAAATAAAACACATATTCACATTATTTTCTATCTATATAAATATTTTATTTAACAAAAGTTGCCCTAATGTGTTTTTGAATCGATCAAAATTTATTTTGAATTTCCTTTTCTAGAACAAGTCCAAATAATCGTCCTTCTCTAACTATATCCCAACATATTGTATTTTTTTCAATTCATTCAATAGATGTATTTTTAATGAAACATTTGAATGATTGAGTGGAATCCATTATAGTAAGAAAATTAAACTAAATAAATTTATTGATCCATACCTCCTTTAAAATATATATATATATATCCCATGCTGTACTATCTAATATTTTAATAGTTCTCTCAGACATACCATATATATAAGGATGATATAAAGTAATAATGTTTAACTCCTTATTCAATTATTATTGACGGATTATCCTGAACATTGACGCAAACCAAAAATTATGATCAAATATGAGGAACAATGGTACACTATGAATTTTTACTACTATTTTAATGTATATCATGATATTTTATTTCATGTGTGAAATATTATATGATAAAATTAAATATACTAATTTTTTACGATGATCGAATATAACCCAAATATCATTATTTACGTTAGATATATTAGGGATTCATATGATGATATACATGGTGATGTTTTCCATTTCCATAATGTTATGTGAAATTGTTTCGTTTTCCCCTTTAAATTCTGATGTTCACCCTTAAATTGAATATATACTTGGAATATAATTGCATAAAATATGATATATCACTTTATGTTATCTAGATAGAAATACACTTATAGATCTTAACATATCTTTTCACACCTTGGGTGGGTATATATTTATGAACAATGTGCTTCATCCAATAGTTATTTATTCAATTATTGTATTCAAATGAAAAATATTATGTTCTTATACTTGATCAATACACCATTGTTGTATTTGAATTAAAAAATATACATTCCCTTCATATACAACTCAACATCCTTCTTTGGAAAAAATTAATTCTTCACATAAAAGGATGGTTGAACACTCTTTTGGGAAATATAGTATTTCTTCCCATCCATCATGATTTCAAGATCAATACTTTGTAAAATATCAATGTTTTTCTACCATTAAACCATAATAGTCAACAAGATATCATGATTCATCTGGATCATAGAATTTTATACCTTTTCCCATACATTTGATGTAATGTATTGACCATGTCATAATCTTTAATAAATAGTAAGGATCACCATTGGCACAAGTTTAACTGTTTCTAAATGAATATAGACTTCAATATTTGATAATCAGTATATATATATATATATATATCATATATTCTACCAAAATTATAATTCCTCCATATCTTTAATGTAAAAATTAGCACTTCAATCTCCAAATCATGAGTTGGGTAAATTTTCTTGGGGTCCTTCTATTTGCATGCTGAATATGCTAAACCATGGAATTTTACCTGAGAACGCATCAATGTTCCTTAATTGATGAATAAATATAGAAAAAAACCTCTTCTCCACTAAATTATAGTGTGATCAAAGGTTCATTCATAAGAAATATATTAAATTAAATGAAATTTTATTCACATTCATTAATCTAAATGATATAGACTCCCACCTTTCTAAAATTGGTTAGATGATTTGATAGTTTTGATAAATTTCACAGAAATAGTGAAAAATATGAATTAAATTCAAATAAAAATATATCACAGTCACTATAGTTAGTCTTTGACAATGTTGAAAACTTATATTATTGAAGGATCCAATGATATTATCTCAGTTCTAATTACATGACCATATAATGTTAATTTCTGCAGAAAAAAATACACTTAGTAAATTTATAATACCACTTATCAATTATCATAGTCTTTAAAAAAATACTAAATGATCTTCATTATATTATATTATCTTGGAATATTTAATAATATTTTCTATAAATACTACCAAAAACCGATCATGGAAATCTATAAATTCCATTTTCATTAAATACAAAAAGATAGTAGGGGAATAGTTATGTCAAAATATAATCACTATATATTCATAGTGAACATGCCTCATTAAGAGGTTTGTCATGGGTATGTCCCCTATTTATGACTATAACAGATGAAATAATGATCTAATATCAATCATGTAAAATTATTTATCTCCTCATATTTAAAAAAATCAATATGGGGTATTTGGTGCCTAACAGTGATCATGATATTATAGATTCTATGGTAATCAATTAAATTATTCAAAAACCAATCAATATTTTTTAATAAAATTTACTAGTTATAAAACATATTAATATGTATATATTTATTTCCATTGAAATTAAACATCAGGTATATGATGGAGTTCGTTACATGCCACCCTGAGTCTATATGAGTCGTGATATAGTAAAATGTTTTAATGTATACATATAATTGGAATATATTAACAAAAATATCCACTTTATCAAAAAATGTAAAGAACGATTTTAATAATAAAAATTTATTTATTATACTCATTAAAAATTTACTTCTTATTATTTGGTGATGAAAACAAAAAAACACAAGTTTTCTCCCATTCAAGGAGGTTGTAAATGATTAATTCAAAGTGGATCACCCTTCCTAGTGATATTATAGACATCAGATAAAGAAACTCACATCATTTGAAATAATAAGGGATTCACCTTGATTTCATTTTTGTTGTGACGACCCGTCCTCGGGGCCCATGCCGTGACTACCCCAAGCCCGCCTTCCATAGGCCAGGGGGTGGCGACTAGCACGAAGGCGAAATTCCCGATAAAGAGGGAAGGCATTGCCTTTATAAGGTAAACAAACACACAGAGTAAGCCAGCAAAAGTAAACAATAAGTAAAATGAGTACAGGTACGTACGGAATGTAAAAGGGCCTGAATACAAAACCAAACTTAAAGTAAAGTACAATTGGAAAGAAAGTACAACAACTGAAAGAAAAGCAGCAACGTCGAGCCATCTACTGGTATCCCCACTTGAATGGTTGGTACAGATAGCCACCTCAGCTCCTCGGGTCCAGTCACCCGCTCTGCGTACGTCTCATCCAGTGGTACACCTCCAGGTACCGACTACTCCACTAGCCGCTACCATGATCAGCGATGTCCGTCGTCTGTATCCAACACAACGTAGTGCGGGCATAGCCTGTGCAGGGGTGAGTATAAGCTACTCAGTAGGGACCCCGAGACCCCCGAAGGTCCCCCAGAATCCAAAAAGGATAATCCACAAAATAAAAATACAATCACTAAGTAACAACCAAAACTACTTAGGTATATTCCCATATATATACCTAAGTCATCAATTCCAATTCGGCTCCAGCATCCGAGCCCAAGTTCGATCACGTCCACACAGGATAGCACAACACAAACCACATAGGAAAGCAAGTCAATCATATCGAAGATAATGATTGTATGTAAAGACTCAACTCACATAGGTAAAATTATTCGTAAAAAGATAGAGATGATTAGATGTAGCCACTAATTCATGTAAGCCATTGGACCCACACAAGATTGATAGGTACTAACTGCCGCAATGACCCACAATGATCGATATGTACTAACCCCCGCAATGACCCACACAGGATCAGACCCACACCAGATCGGTATGCGCTAGCCCACACAGGACCGCTGAGCACTGACCCACACAAGATTGATAGGCACTGATCCACACAGGATCATTGAGTGCTGTAATCGTCACTGTCGAACCCACGAAGGGTTTCTGTACAGCCGTCATCGTCGTCATAGTCGCAGCCAGCTCTAGGGTTCCCATTCATAGCAAGATCGTTCGGGGAGGGTCCGCTCCACGAGCTGAGGGTTGATAAATCAACTGACATGAAGTCCGGAGTTGATGTATCCAAAAGTTCTGTATCGTCAACAATAACTCAACGTCACAGATGGCACGTCAATCGAATGTCCGGTCTGATAGTTATTGGCTTTTTCGTCCCATGGGGCTGGTTGGTTTTTAAGTCAAAACCAACCCGACCCTACTCCAACTGCGTCCAAACCTTGAGCGGAGTAATCCAAAAGGTCCGTCTCACTAAGAGGAATCCATCAAAGTCGACGGCACATCAATCGGACGTCCGGAGCTCAAGTTATAATCGTTTCCGCTCCGAGGGCCCGGTTGGTTTCATGTTCGAACCAACCAGGCCAAACCCAAAGTTCTTCGAAACATTGAGTATAGTATACTGAAACGACCGTCACGATCCATGGATCGCATCGTAGTTGATGGTGCATAGATCAGATGTCAGCAGCCCATGTTATGGGCAAAAGACCGAAAGAGGTCCGGAAATAGGGGGTTCGGGACCGGTCCGACCCGGCCCGATACCTCCTGGGTCGGCACGAACTGGGTCTACCCGACCCGGGTTCGGGTCCGGCCTATTAGGGCGTGGCCTGGCCAGATGGGCGAAGCTTGGGCCCTCCTGGGTGGCCGGGCCTGGCGCGCTAGGCCTGGCCAGCGTGGCCAGGCGGCTCGGCCGAAACGGCCGAGCGGAGGGGGGGGGATTGCTACCCCCCTATTGTGAAACTGCGGCCCCAGTGTGGGGTGTTGCTCCTTTGGCCAGCCGGGGGTTACAACCCCCAGCTTCTTGGAAGCCGGATGGCCTAGTCTGGCCTGCCAGTTGCTGCTGCCGTGGGACTGCCGGGGTCCCGCCCTCCTGCTCCCGCGCCGGCGGCAGGAAGTCGGCCGCCGCTTCCTGCTACGTCGTGGCCAAAGAGCGTGGCCTCGGTCCGACTGGCGGGGCGCGACGGTGCCACGGCCCTCCGCCGCAGCCCCGCTCGGGCCACGTCCTCTTTGAGGTTCTCCGGCACGGCGCGACGGCGCCGCGGCTTTGTTCTTCTTTAACAGCGTGGCGTGATGTCACTGCACATCTTTGCCCATTCCTTATTATTTCTGCGCGGTGCAACGTCACCGAACTTCCTTTCTCTTGCCACAAACATTTCAAAAAAACAATGGGGGGAGGAGGGTCGTCCGTGTTCATGGGGTCTGACCTCCTCCTATTACTGCGATAATAGGTGGCTCAATTAGAGACGATGATCGGTGATGAAAGTATTCATGAACAGAAACAAAAATAATCCCCTACCTCAAGCGTTGTTGTCGAGTGAGGTTTGTCGCGGAAGGAGGATCATCGGCGTCGAGTCGTCGATCTCTGAGGATGGCGTCTCTCACCGGCTGCGGAGAGGGAAAAAGATTGTACGACGAACTCCCATTTGCGGTGATGGAGTTCTTCGTCGAAGGCTCGGTGTTCTTCGTGTTCTTCGACGAGAAAGAACATGTTCTTCAAGAGTTAGAGAAAATCCTCTCCCAAAATCCTCTCGCACAAGAAAACCACCCTAATAAAATAAGTGTTGCCTTATTTTATTACTCAAGCCAATGGTTTTTGAAATTCAAAACGAATCATTCAATTAATTGAATTAATTGAAGAGTTTTTAACCACCCAATTAAAGAGGCGTTTAATACGTAGATAAACGCGAGAGTTGACTTTCAATTAATGGGGGTGCGGGTGTGTTACCTAATTAAAAGAGGGGGTTTGAGGATGTTAAATGGGTGGGATCATGTGGGCCCCACTGCACAAATATCCTACCTAGTGGAGTAGGATACAGTGGGTCCCACTCCAACCACATAGTTTAGTTTAAAATACTTTAAATAAAATAAAATTTGTTGCACCATTTTATTTTATTCTTTTACTTAACCCAAAATATTAATTACCACACCCGAGCAAACACAACTCCAGAAAAGGTGTTCCTAAGCAATTATCGGCATTGCGGTTCCATCGGTGTCCTCAGATTTCGATTCCGAGAACCGGTTCGAAAGTAAGAAAAACCCGCTCGTTTGTTCACTGAACGTACCCGAGCTAAACATAGGGAAAATATTCCGGGCTCACCGGGCCTCGGAATCAGGTCCCATAAGAAACTGTTTTCTTGTAAAATCCCAAATAAAATTAAGAAAAAAAAATTCTGTTGAATTTTACGTGTCTTTACATTACTCCGACCTCGGGACATTACATCCCCATAATGATACATCATAAACTAGGGGAACAAAAGTGGGTACTAAGCACGCATCTGAGCCTCCCGCTCCGAAGTGCTCTCCTGGATGTTCTCATGCTGACATCTGATGCACACTAGAGGAATCGACCATCCCCGTAGGACCCTCTCCTATCGATCCTCGATCTCCACTGGGACCTCCCCAAAAGTCACCCCATTATCAATGTCCAGCTCCCCATGGTCGATGATATGCATCAGGTCGTGCACGTATCTCCTCAGCTGAGATACGTGAATGACGTCATGCACCTGGTGTAACTGAGGTGGTAGAGCCAGGTGATAACTCACCTCGCCAATCCTGCTGAGGACCTGGAATGATCCAATCAAACGCATAGATAACTTTCCGCCCTGGCCAAATATCCATAATCCACTTTGAGGTGAGACCTTTAAGAAGACGTGGTCACCATCCTCGATCTCAAGTGGCCTCCACCTCCTGTCAGCATAAGACTTTTTCTGGCTCTATGCAGTCCTCATCCACTCCTGGATGACCTGGATCATCTTTGTCGTGGCCTAGACCATCTCCGGTCCCACAAGTGCTAACCCCCCAGGGTCTATCCAGCACAGAGGTGATCTGCAAGGTCAGTCGTACAATGCCTCGTATGGTGCCATCCCGATGGTGGAGTGGTAGTTATTGTTGTATGTGAACTCCACCAAGGGTAGGTGATCCTCCCAGCTGTGACCAAAGTCTAGGACACATGCATGGAGCATGTCCTCGAGAGTCTGAATGATCCTCTCCATCTTACCATCCGTTTGAGGGCGAAAGGCGGTTCTCAGACGTAGTTGCATCCCGAAATCCTCCTGAAACCCCTTCCGAAGCCAATAAGTAAAGCGAGCATCTCGATCGAAGACGATAGATAACAGAACACCATGAAGTCACACAATCTTTGGAACGTAGAGGGGTCCCATGCTCTCTACTGAGCCCTGCTCTCTGATGGGTAAGAAGTGGGACGACTTGGTGAGTCAGTCGACAATCACCCAAATAGAGTCGTGACCTCTAGTAGTGCATGGAAGTCTAGTCTCGAAATCCATAGATATGCAGTCCCACTTCCACTCCAGGACCTCCAAGGGCTGTACCAAGCCTGTTGGTACCTGGTGCTCTGCCTTCACCTGCTGGCCGGTGAGGCATCGTGAAACGAACTCTGCTACAGTCTACTTCATACCCTGCCACCAGTGTTGTCGCCTAAGATCCTGGTACATCTTCGCCACTCCTGGATGTACCACTAAAGGGGAAGTTTGAAACACTCTCAGCACCTACTCCCATAAAGCAGCTGGTACCATGGTACATCCTCTGAAAAGGATGACATGCTCTCCTCCCACAGAGAATCCATCAGGTAAATGTCCTGAGGATATCTGCACAAACCGTGTCTCACAGTCACTTTCCCCACGCTGCGCCTCTCTGACCCGCTTTTGAAGTGGAGTAGTGACTATGAGTGACTAAAGAAAGGATTCTCCAACACTATCCACAAAGGATATTGGCAAAGCGGCTAGCTGCTCTGTCGCCTCCCCAAGTAGCTGAATTCTCGTCCTCCTGCTGAGAACATCGGCTACTATGTTCCCCTTTCCAAGATTATAGACTATCTCAAAGTCATAGTCCTAGAGGAACTCGAGACATCGCCGCTGTCTTAGGTTCATGTCCTTTTGTGAGAAGATGTACCTGAGACTCTGGTGGTCAGAGTAGACTATAAAGCGCTCGCCCATCAGGTAGTGCCGCCACATCTTCAGTGCGAAAACCACTGCTTCTAACTCCAGGTCATGGGTAGCATAGCTCTGCTCATGCTACCTCAACTGACATGATCCATAGGCGATCACGACTTATTCCTGAATTAGGAAACATCTGAGTCTGGTCCCTGATGCTTTGCAGTAGACTACGTACCCTACTCCCTTCTCTGGTAGCCTCAAGATAGGCGCGTTGGTCAATCTCTGTCTCAGCTCCTGGAAGCTCTACTGACATCTGTCTGACCAAAAAAATTGTTTCCCCTTCTTCTTCAAAGATGATACTGGTGCTGAAACACTGGAAAAGTCTAGCACGAATCTCCAGTAGAACCCATCTAGTCCCAGGAAACTCTTCACCTCCATCACGCTCCTAGGTGGCTCCCAAGCTAAAACTGCCTCGATCTTCGCAGGATCCACCGCAAATCCTGCATCATAGATGAAGTGTCCCAAGAAGTGCACCTCATGTATTCAGAACTAACACTTTGAGAGCTTACCATAAAGCCGGTGCTCTCGAAGTGTGTCTGATACAACCCGCAAGTGGTAGGCGTGCTTCTCCTTAGTCGTCGAGTATATCAAAATGTCATCAATGAAGACCATGCCAAATTGATTGATGTAAGGCTAGAAGATCCTGTTCATGAGGCCCATGAACACTGCTGTAGCATTGGTTACACCGAATGGCATAACCAAGAACTCATAATGTTCATACCGACATCTGAAGGCCGTCTTCTGCACGTCCTCGCCCCGAACTCTGAGATGATGATAGCCCGACCTGAGGTCTATCTTCGAGAACCACCGTGATCCCTTGAGCTGATCGAGGAGGTAGTCAATCCTTGATAGCGGACACTTATTCCTCACGGTCACCTGGTTCAGGCAACGGTAATCGACACACAGTCGCATGCTCCCGTCTGCCTTTTTGGCGAACAAAATCGGGGAAGTCCAGGGTGGAACACTGGGTCGGATGAATCCATTGCCTTGCAAGTCCTCCAGCTGTACCCGTAGATATCGAAGCTCAGTGGGAGGCATCTAATATGCTGGAGTGGATATCGGGGCTATCCCAGGGTACAGGTCAATATAAAATTCTACTTCTCTGATAGGAGGAAGTCCTGGAACATCGTCGGGAAAAATGTCCACATACTAATCCACCACGGCAGGTAAGATTGGACTCCACACGTCAACTACTCCTAGGATGAGGGTAGAAAACTGATGAGTGATGGGTTTTCATCTCCTCTGAATGAGTCCATCCTGCCCTGCAAAGGTTCCATTCTCACCGGTGAAGGTGAACCTGCTCCCTTCGGTGCGAACACATCGCCCCTTGTGCCTAATGTAGTTGATCTGAGCATGGACTGTAGATAACCAATCCATGCCCGAGATGACGTCGTAAGGCCTCGACGCAGCTACAAGAACATCCTAGCCGAAGCTCTCGCCTCCTAGAGTAAGCTCACATTTCCAGAACCAGTGCGTAATCCTAGATTCTGCTCCCGTAGGAGTCTCTAGCCGTAAGGATCTAGCCAACAGCTCTGTCGAAATCTCCGAGCTCCGAACAAGGGCAGTGACAATGAAATAATGGCTCGCTCCTGTGTCTATAAGAACTAAACCAATGGTGGAATAGACACAGATATTACCTCAAATCATCTTGGGCGCGCCGTGGTTGTAGGCCTCCGCTGCCTGAAGTTGTGTCTGCCTCTGACCGCCATCTCCCAGTGGTCGGGGAGGACCTCCTGGTGGTGGTGGTGGTAGAGCCTCAAAGAGTCTCCCACCACCTACTGCTCGGCTAGCTCCTCTGCCTCATCTTCCTGCTCCCTGGGGACCACCACGGTCGACCCTCTACCTCTGCCTGGGTGGTCCCTCAACCGTCTGTTGCTCCTCTGCATGGGGGGACGGGCAGTCACAAGCCATGTGGCCATACCCACTACATGCGTATCACTGTCTACCTCTCGAAAGACTAGCTCTGCGTTGTGAGAGACACACCTCTGAGCCAGTGTCCTGAGGTCGTCCACCTAAGGGTCTGGTCCGCCTGGACCCATGTGTCATCTGTCGACTGCCTCCTGCAGAAGACTCTGCTATGTGTCGCCCTGCGGTAGGTCTCGCTGCTGGTGTAGGCTCCGCAAGAAAGCTCTCAATGAGAAGGGCTCGCTCCAGTACCCCTTCCTTTGTCAGAATGCGGAGGGAGATCAGAGATGCCCTGATCTCATGCCTCAATCCCTACTCGACGGTCCGGGCCCGGAAGAATGGGTCCCATACCATGTCCGTCGAATAGTGCGAGATATTGGTAAATCTCACCGAGTACTGGGCGACCGACAAGCTGCTCTGCCACAGATATAGTAACTCCTGGATGTGCACCGCACTGAGGGTGGCTGGGATGAACTCCGAGTGGAATAGGCTCTCAATGTCCGTCCAGAGGATAGATGCCTCGTCGTGCACCGGGAGCATCAAGCTCCACCATCTTCCTGCTGCCGTGTGAAGGCTACTCGCTGCAAGGGTCACCATGAGGTCTGTTGGTGTCCCCACTAATCGGAAAACTCATACAACTGCCTCCAGCCAATCCTCGGCTGCCTGAGGGTCCATCTCCCCGCGGAACATGGGCGGTCTCTGATGCTGAAACTCGTGAAGTGCACTAAGGCGACGTGCACTCTCAGCGGCTTGAGCTGGTAGCATCGGTGGCTCGGCGGGTAGTGGTACCGCCAGTTCCTCTATATTAATAGGGCCATGTACCGAGGCCTCGTTAGTCGCTGGGCTGTCATCATGTACAAAACTCGGAACCCTAGCTTGCTGACGTCGTGGGGCCATCCTGAAAAAAGACTGGTGCGCCACGGTCAAAACAATATATCTGGTGAGCTAACACAAAGTAACCACAAAGAAAACATGAAACAAACATGTAATAAATGTTTTCATGCACTAAGTTGGAAATTAGAAGTCAGGGTCCTGGTGTACGGATACGTCGGCCGCCACACCAAAATTGGACTCCCTGGACTGATAACCACACCCAATACTCTTAACACTATTGTTTCACATAGATAAAGATCAGAGTCCTTAGTTCTTCGGTATTACCAAACTCCTCTGATACCAATTTGTCCTGACCCGTCCTTGGGGCCCATGTCGTGACTACCCCAAGGCCTCCTTCCATATGCTAGGGGCTGGCGACTAGAACCAAGTCGAAATTCCCGATAAAGAGGGAAGGCATTGCCTTTATAAATTAAAAAAACACACAGTATAAGACATCAAAAGTAAACACCATGTAAACTGAGTACAAGTAAGTGAGTAAAGTAAATGGGCCAGAATACAAACCCAAACTGAATGTAAAGTACAACTGGAAAGAAAGTACAACAACTAAAAGAAAAAAAACAACGTCGAGCTGTCCACTGGTAGCCCCACCTGAAGGGTGGGTATAGATAACCACCTCAGCTCCTCGGGTCCAGCCGCCCGCTCTGTATATGTCCCGACTAGTGGTACACCTCCAGGTACCGACTGCTCCACTAGCCTCTACCACGATTAGCGTTTTCTGTCGTCTCTATCCAACACAACGTAGTGCGGGCATAGCCCGTGCAGGGGTGAGTATAAGAAACTCATTAGGGACCCCGAGACCCCCGAAGGTCTCCCAGAATCCACAAAGGATGATCCACAAAATAAAGATACAATCACAAAGTAACAACCAATACTACTTAGGTATATGCCCGTACATATACCTAAGTCATCCATTCCAATTTGGCTCCATCATTCGAGCCCATGTTCGATCACGTCCACACAGGATAACACAACACAAACCACATAGGAAAGCAATTCAATCATATCGAAGATAATGATTGTAAGTCAAGACTCATCTCATACAGGTAAACTTCTTCATAAGATGATAGAGATGATTAGATATATCCACCTATTCATCTAAGCCATCAGACCCACACATGATCGATAGGTAATAACCCCCGCAATGACCCACACAGAATTTATAGGTACTAAACCCTGTAATGACCCACACAGGTTCTGACCCACACAAGATCAGAATGCGCTGGCCCACACAGGAGCGCTGACCCACACAGGATTGGTAGGCATTGATCCATACAGGATTTTTGAGTGTTGTAGTCTTCGTTGTCGAACCCACAGAGGGTTTCTGTACAGTCTTCATCGTCGTCGTAGTCACAGCCAGCTCTAGGGTTCCTGTACATAGAAAGCTCGTTCGGGGAGGGTCTGCTCAATGAGCCGAGGGATGATAAATCAAATAACACGATGTCCGGATTTGATGTATCAAAAAGTTCTGTATCGTAAACAGGGACTCAACGTCACAGACGGCGCGTCAATCGGACGTCCGATGTGAGAGTTATTGGCTTTTTCATCCGAGGGGCCCGGTTGGTTTTTAAGTCAAAACCAACCCGACCGTACTCCAACTGTGTCCAAACCTTGAGCGGAGTAAGAAAAAAGCTCCGTCTCACTAAGAGGAATCCATAAAAGTCGATGAAACGTCAATCAGATGTCTGGATCTCATGTTATAAGCGTTTCCGCACCGAGGGCCCGGTTGGTTTCGTGTTCGAACCAACCAGGTCGAACCCAAAGTTCTCAAAAACCTTGATTGTAGTATACCGGAACAACCGTCTCGATCCAAGGATCGCATTGCAGCTGACGGTGCATCGATCAGAGGTCTATATCCCATGTTATTGGAAAAAGGCCGAAAGAGCTCCGGAAATAGGGGGTTCGGGCCCGGGCCGACCCGACCCTATACCTCCTGGGTCGGCCCGAACCGGGTCAAACCGACCTAGGTCCGGGTCCGGCCTATTAGGGCACGGCCCGGCTGAGCCGGGGGGGGGGGGGTCGCTGCCCCCCTATTGTGAAACCGCGGCCACCGTGTGGGGGCCGCTCCTTCGGCCAACCGGAGGTTATGACCCCCGTCTTCTTGGAAGCCAGCCGGCCCGGTCCGGCCGGCCGGTTGCTGCTGCTGCGGGACCGTAGGTGTCTCGCCCTCCTGCTCCGGTGTCGGTGGCCAGACGCTGGCTGCCGCTTCCTGCTCTGCCACGGCCAAAGGTCGCGGCCTCATTCCGACCGACATGGTGCAACGACGTCACGGATCTATTCATCTTTAACGGAACGGCACGACGACGCCACGCTTCTCCGCCCATTCCTTATTATTTCTGTACGGTGCAACGACACCGCGCTGCCTTGCTCGTGACATAAACAATTCAAACCAACAGGGGGGGGGTAGGAGGGTCGGTCATGTTCATGCGGTCTGACCTCCTCCCGTTATTGCGATAACAAGCTGCTCAATTAGAGACAATTATCGGCGATGAAAGTATTCACGAAGAGAAACAAAAATAATCCCCTACCTCAAGCGTTGTCGTCGAGCGAGGTTTGTCGCGGAAAGGAACATCGCGGAAAAAGACTCCGTAAGCATCGTGACAGGAGGATCATCGGCGTCGAGTCGTCGATCTACGAGGATGCCGTCTCCCACCGGCTGCGGAGAGGGAAAAAGATGGTATGATAAACTCCCCTTTGCGGTGACAGAGTTCTTCATCGAAGGCTCGGTGTTCTTCACGTTCTTCGATGAGAAAGAAGATGTTCTTCAAGAGTTAGAGAAAATCCTCTCCAAAAATCCTCTCGCACAACAAAACCACCCTAATAAAATAAGTGTTGGCTTATTTTATTACTCAAGCCAAAGGTTTTTGAAATTCAAAACGAATCATTCATTTAATTGAATTAATTGAAGAGTTTTTAAACGCCCAATTAAAGAGGCGTTTAATACTTAGATAAATGCGAGAGTTGAATTTCAATTAATGGGGGTGGGGTGTGTTATCTAATTAAAAGAGGGGATTTGTGGATGTTAAATGGGTGAGATCGTGTGGGCCCCACCCCACAAATATCCTACCTAGTGGAGCAAGATATAGTGGGTCCCACTCCAACCACTTAGCTTAGGTTAAACTACTTTAAATAAAATTAAATTAGTTTCACAAGATTATTTTATTCTTTTACTTAACCCAAAATTTTAATTACCACACCCGAGAAAATGCAACTCCAGAAAAGTTGTTATAAGCAATTATCGGCGCTGCGGTTCCATCGGTGTCCTCAGATTTTGATTCCAAGCACCGGTTCAAAAGTTAGGAAAACCTGCTCATTCGTTCACTGAACATACCAGAGCTAAACTTCGGAAAAATATTCCAGGCTCACCGGGCAACCGAATCAGGTGCCGTCAAAAACTACGTTCTTGTAAAATCCGAAATAAAATTAAGAAAAAAATATTTCCCTTTAATTGTATGGGTCTTTACATGTTTGAATGTGTGTGAGAATCAATATTACTTTCTCTCAAAGTGTGTGTAACATGAATCCCCTGGTTGAAAAAACATATGAACATCTTAATAAAGTAATCTAACTCCAATAGAGATCCACCCTTTCCATTAAGGAACCCAACCAATACTACATAATTATAATCAAATTCTGTAATATGAATATTGTAGAGACAAACTTGCCTGAGGCCGATGACCAGTTCCATTTCTTCTAATATAATGTATGTTCCTAGCCTGTATAAGGTACTATATCCTTGGATAACAAATTCCATGTTTTCTGTTTGTTGTAATTTTATGATTTAGATATGTGTTATCATCAAAAATCAGTTTCAATAAATTTTTTCTTGTGAACAATATAATTATTTTCCCTCATTTAGTGATTTTTTTGAGAAAATATATAAAATTTTTAAACTCATCATATCATAATAATATTGGGGTAAATTTTAAATATTTTTCAAAAAAAATTCTTTGAATAATTGAATATAATGATTTTTTAAAAAATTCATTTAATTTCAGAAAATTAGATTAATATTTAAATTTCATAATAAATAAACCTATAAATTATATAACTTTAAATAATCTTTTTTATTACATATTAATAGTTGTTGTACGTGTTTCCGTATAATTAAAATTTTGTTCTTAAAAACAATTTTCTCTCAAAATATATTTTTTGACGTGCATTGTGTTTTCATATTAATAAATTAAATTAATATATTTTTATCAATGGTTTTAGTTAAATATATATATATATTATATAACATATACATTATATTAAAATTAATTTTATGGTTTTCCATGTCATGGAATTGGATTAAATTATGTTTTACGTTTAATAATTCAATTTTTTAATAGGTTTTTCCATTATTGTCTTCACACATGATTAAAATAAAATTAATCCCTTTTTTGAAATTGAATATGGTAAAATAGATTCCATATTTTTCTTCAAAATAATTAATATAATTTATTTGGGTCAACTTTTTTTCATAATGAATATTAAAAACAATAGAATTTTTTTCCAGTAGTTGAGATAAAACTGGTTTACCCGGGGGTTGACCATGATATAAGGGTGTGATTAACACAAAAAAACTATTAAATTATTATTGTTGAACGGTATTTAAATCTTATAATATCCTAAAATTTAATCCTTATCCATTTTAGACAGCATTCTAAGGAGTTACCCAAATGCAATGTCTCTATGAACAGGTATAGATCACAACCAAGCTATTTCAAAATTCTTTTTTCATCTAATTCCTCTAAACATGTTTTATACTAAAAAACAATTACTAAATTATCCTAAATATAGTAGTATGTTATTATATTTATTGAACAACCATTTATAACCTATTCTCAGTCAAATGGGATATGGAAGTATCTTTCCCCCATACATGTGAACTATCGCCTCCATATAGCGATAAGTATTATTTTGGGAAACCATAATACATGGTTTTTTATTATAATAGATTTAATATTTATATATAATATTTATTTTAAAATATTTATAATATAAATATTAATTAATACAATCCCTTCTTTCTTTCAATCCATAGAAAAATGGAGATGTCACTCAGGCATATATATAGACTAACATATATGTGTAGTGATGTATTTCATATTTCAACACTGCTTTATTTGAATAGTAATAAATATGAATATAATGAATATATAATAAATTAATTTACTGATTATAACTATGGAGATTATGGAACCATGATGATCATGAAAGGAATATGACCAGCAAACCAAAATAATAATTAAAAAGGAAGTAGTTGACAACTGACTTGATTATGATATAAAATGATTTTTATTGAACAGGTATTGAGATGTTATAAGAAAATAATATATGGTAATATATTTATTATTTTTCAATTATTGTATAATTTTAATAAATTTGAATTTATAATATATGAGCTTATAGTTCTTATGAAGAAAGATGGACTTGAGGTAGGGTTGTATGTTTATATCTCATTTCTACCATGATTGGTTGTGAATATATTTTATGGTGATAAAATTATAAGATATATCACTAAAAATTATTATTTACATTATTAAACTATTATTATTTCTAGAAATTTAATTTTAAACTACCATTTTCCCCACTTTAAGTTATCCATGTAATAATTTAATTCATTAAAGGAAAATCAGCCACATTTTTCTCTTTGGTTCAGAATATTTTCTTCCTTGTAGATATTTTATTTACAATGTTTTCAAGATTTTGTTTTATATTTTAGAAGCATATATTAAGTAAATTCTTACCAATTATTGAACTCATTAATTTTTTTAAATGAATATTCAAGTTATTTTCTAAATAATATTCTTCTTACTTTTTACCCATAAATATAAAAGAATTTCTAATTTACATACAACACATGAAAGAATTTGTCATCCACCATGACTAACATTTTTTTATAAAAAATATTATATGTTACAATGGTTCTATTCCAAAAAAATATTTTCCTTTATTCTTTTAAAATGTTCTAATTCTAAATAATTTATTTCAAATAATAATATAATATTCCTCCAAAAATGTTATAATTATCCTTTAGAGGTATTTTCTCTATAAAAATATCCTTTAATGTATTATATAATTCTCTTTGTATGTGATATAGCGATACCATCTTTATTCGTTCTCCAGATTATATATGACTATACAATGAAATATTTTGGTTACTTCTATCCATTACATGTTTTATGATTTGATGATATGAAGATTGTTTTTTAATATTGTGGAACATATATATATATATTGTTATCAGTTTCTTATGGGTGGTACATGAAGTTTATACCCCTCTAATGAATTGGTTAAAATAATGAAATAACACGAGATAATAATGTCTTGAATAGGGACAGAACCTAGTTCGGTAGTGGAATTTATCTAGCAATAGAGTATTTGTAATGACAAAGACTAATGATTGGATGGAATAGAGACTGAATGGAATCCATCATGATAGGATTGATATAGATCCTTTAATAATTAAATACAATTTTATTTTTATTGAATTTGAAAAAAATAAGTATTATGATTTTGATATGTTTTTAGGTTTTATGGTTGATTATTTAAGATTCAACCACTACAGGAACAATGAACTTTTGCGACGGGTTATTTTGCGATGGGGACATCAACCAATCTTATAAAATTAGTTATTTGCGAGTACATACGGGGTCCCGCCAAAAATGGTTTAGCACAGATTCCCAGCAAAATCGTGTGGGGTGCCTCCCTATCGCAAATAACCGAGGCGGTAAATACTTTTTGCGGTGGTATATTCCCCCATCGCAAATAGTGTGTCAGCAGGACAATATTTGCGATGGGGCCAGTCACAAATAACCTACGCAGGTAAATAACTTTTGGGGTCAGATGTTCCTCCATTGCAAAAAGCGTTTCGGTAGGTCACTATCTGTGACGGGACCCATAGCAAATACCTTTTTAATTGCCGAGAGTAACTAATGCAGCAGAAGGTATTTTCGACGGTTCCCATCCCAAATGATTCTATTTACGACAGGTATCCCTTCACAAATAGTCCCGTTGCAAATAATCTAACCTATATATGCCCCTATCCGTTTTTTCCTTCTCCCTCTCTATTCCTACATTCTCTCTATTTCTATAATATAATTTTAGAGTAAAATAATTTCTGAGTTATTTTTTATAGAATCAGATTTTGAAGTCATCTACACCAATAAGAGATAATGTTTAAAGGTATTTATGTTTTATTTTATTTAATATTTATTTCATTCTTTATATTAATTTTTTTATTGTTAATCAGTTGTAATTAAATTATATTTAGATTGTTTTGTTATGAGTATTTTTTTGTAGTAATAAATAGAAATTTTTTGTACTAATTGTTAATAATTAGTGGTAATTAGGAATTATTAAAGATAATTAGTAATGCATATAAATAATTATTGGTAATTAATAATTATTTGCAGTAATTAGCATTAATTAATAGTAATTATTGCTAATTAGTAATAATTAGCGCTAATAATAATAATTAGAAATAAATAGTAAAAATTATTAAAAAATTGTAATAAATAGTAATAAATTGTAATAATTACTAATAAATAGTAATAATTACTAATAATAAAGTAATAAAAAGAAATAATATCGTAATAATTACTAATAATCTTTATAAAATAGTAAAAAATAGTTTAAAATAGTAATAATTAGTAATAATTAGCATTAATTAGCAATAATTAGTGATAATTAGCCATAATTAGTAATAATAAGAAATAATTCAAAACAATTAGGAACAATTAGAAATACTTAGAAATACTTACTAATAATTAGCATTAATTACAAATAATTAGTAATAATTAGCAATAATTAGTAATAATTAACAATAATTTTTATTAATTAGCAATAATTAGTAATAATTAGGAACAATTGATAATAATTAGCAATAATTAGAAAAAATTAGAAATAATTAGAAATAATTTGTACTAATTAGCAATAATTAGCAATAATTAGTAATAATTAGAAATAATTAGCAATAATTAGTATTAATTAGAAATAATTACTAATAACTAGCTTAATTAGAAATAATTAGCAACAAATAGAAATAATTAGCAATAAATATTAACAACTAGCAACAAATAGCAATAACTAGCAATAAATATTAATAATTAGGAATAATATGCAACAAATAGTAATAATTAGAAATAATTAGGAATAATTATTAATAATTAGGATTAAATAGTAAAAATTAGGAATAAATATTAATAATTAAGAATAAAAGGTTACAATTAACAATAAATCATAATAATAAGGAATAATTATTAACAGTTAGCAATAAATAGTAATAATTAGCAACAATTAATAATAATTAGCAATAATTCGTAATAATTAGCAATAATTTGTAATAATTGGCCAAAATTGGTAATAATTAAAAATTCATTGGTAATAATTAGCAATAATTGGTAATAATTAGGCATAATTGTTAATAATTATAAATAATTGGTAATAATTTGGAATAAATATTCATAATTAGTAATAAATAAGAATAATTACTAATAAATAGAAATAATTATTAAAAAAATAACAATAAAAATTAGTAATAAATACTAACAATTAGTAGTAAATATTAATAATTAGTAATAAATACTAATATTTTGTAATAAATACTAATATTTGGTAATAATTATTCATAAATAGTAATAATTATTCATATATTGTAGTAATTAATAATAATTAGTAATAATTAGTAGTAATTGTAATAATTAGTAAAAATTAGTAATAATTAATAAAAAATATGATTAATTATGATTAATTATGTTGAATTAATAATATTTAGTAATAATTATTAATAATTAGGATTAACTAGCAATAATTAGTTTCAAATTTTGATTAATTATCAATAATTTAGATTAATTCGAAATAATTATCCATAATTAGTAATAATTAGAAATCATTAGAAATCATTAGTAATAATAAAGAATAAATAGTAATAATAAGGAATAAATAGTAATAAATAAGAATAAATAGGAATAATTATTAATAGTAAGAAATAAATAGTAATAGTTAGCAACAGTAAGTAATAATTAGCAACACTTCGTAATAATTAGCAATAATTCGTAATAATTAGCAATAATTAATAATTATTTATTATTATTATTATCTTTATATTTTTTGAAATTTGAGGTTTTAATTATTTTATAATTTATTATTATTATTATTATATTCATTTTTAAAAATATTACTAATAATTTTATTATATTATTATATTATTAATATTATTATATAAATATATTTTATATATTTTTTTATTTTTATTAATATTTTTATTTTATTTTTTTATGTTTTTTATGAGGGGTAATTTTTCCCGTCATAAAAAGTATTTCTAAATAATAATTGTTTATTTTTATTAAAAAAATTAATGTTTTCTACGACAGGTATACTCTCCCGTCGCAAATAATTTTTTTGTAGCGGGCCCATCGCAAATAATTTATTGGGACGGGCCTGTCACAAATGAGTTTTTAAAAAAAACATTGTGAAAATATTTGCGATGTGAGAATTTTCCATCGCAAATAGTTGTTTTTTAAGATAGACCATGAAAACAAAAAATATTTGCAATGTTGTTTTCTATACTGGGTTATTTGGGACTAGACCATATCGCAAATAACCTTTTGATATGGGTTCCCATCGCAAATAGTCATTTTTTTCCTAGTGAACACTCTTATTTTCCTTTTAATTCGATTGATAAAACATTATTTCATGTTTCATGATTATGGTATACTAATATATGTCCATGATTACAAATATTTAGATCATTTCATCACAACCTTACACTTATTTTATACTCAATTATTATCATTTATAGATAACTCTTATGTTTAAATTTACATATCATCTGAATGCATCCTTTCTTATGATTCTCTTCCCATGTTTGTGGAGAGATGTTTTATATTTGTTGTGCATAAAAAGGGTTTTATATGTGATGATCAATGTAGGAAAAGACATATATCTTATATATACTATTTATTTATTCATCAAAGACCCCAAATACTTTAAAACATTATTGACCACATGCATGTATGATTTTGAAATGTATTGAGTCATCATTTTAGATTAATTAATATTTATGTGTGAAATGAATGGGTTGTTATAGTTGCTATCAAAGAAGAGATTTATTATTTTTGGAAACAAATATGAGGAAATATTACTAAGGACCCATAGGATAAGACTATCTATTAGATAAGATCCTATGTCTGGACAAATAATTGAGTGTGGTTTCCCATGAAAAATAGCCTTGTATATATAGAATTCATTTTTTTATTGATTCATCTATGTATAATAACATAGAAAAATGTTGGATGAGTATATCATGACAATAGTTCTGATGCAAAATGAATGATCCCTTACTACGAACTATTTTGACATCTTGAGGGATATACTTAGGATAATTCACATTTTAATTAAGATTAATTATGATGTATTTGAATTAATAATGACCATCGATGACTTAAGTTAGACATAAGTAATCATAATTGAATATTAAGTGTCATTATTTGGGCATTTTATTATTTAATTTCATGATAGTATTATTTTAACCGGTGATTATTGTTTCTCATACTATGTTTTTTAGTATTATTCAATGGTTTGAACTATACAAAAACATTTTAATACTAGGAGTGATAGAAAATGAAATGTTTTATTTCTAACAAAATTAATGTAATGGGAGATTGAATTATAATTCATGAATCTATTCTTAAAAGACATTCACAATCCCTGAATGACATTGATATTCCAAATGTTAAATTGAAGGAATAGTGTTTTGTTGAGTTATTCGTGAGCCGATGTCTGCCTTCTTTTAGTGGGTCCAACTGACCACTAATTGTGAACCAATGAATCATTACTAATGCAAATCTATTATATATTTTTTTTAATAAATTATGAAAGGTTATCATAGTTTATTATCATTTGGAATTTGAATATGATCAATGGTGGACTCATATCATGAATACATTGAAATAATATAAAATTGAAACCATGTAGTGGAATGGGTTAAGAACTTCTATTGGAAAGTATATATTCCATGTACTCTTGTTGTGAAGATGGGTACTAAATTACTTGAGCCTAAGTAGAATCATAGTGAATCAGGTGGTACCCATGATTAATCTTTTATAAGGAATATGAAGTATCCTTTTAATTGTGTTATTCAACAATAAAGTAGGATTGGTCATCTTATAGTGGCTGAAAACAATGTCTCTAAAAGGAATTATTTATAAGATATATCTATATATATGAATATATAATTTAATGTTTTATGATGGGGTAATAGATATTGGATTCACCAATCAATCACATAGTTTTATTAAGAAAAATGAGATTGAATATAATGGAAAATATAATAAAATAAATCATATAGGGATGAAAATTAGTTTTAATTTATTCTATTAGTGTGGAAGGAATCATGTACGAAAAACTATTTATGGAACCGGTACATTTATTATTTATGGAAATGTAGGACCTTAAAAAATCCAATACCGAATTATTTCAAAGAAGATAACTAATGATGAAATGATAGAGAATTCTCAATAAAATGCAGTATCAAAAATTAAAGATATAATTTCATAAAGTATAAAAAATTATACTAACCATATCTCAAATCTAAGGGTTAATGGAAATAATTGATTTATATTACCTCTCATTCTTGTACCCAATGTAAAATCTCGTTTTATGATTATTTCATGTTGTAGGTTATGGTAATGTTGTGATGAAAGGTACAATTAACATCCAATCTAGAACTAATAAATTTTATTTTTCTCTTTATCGTCCCACTCTATAACATTATAATACAATCCAAGGGTACAAAAATACCAACTCAATGAGAAGATATTTAAATACATGTAAAATCTTCCAACGGTATGATTATTTAATATCATTTCTATGAATATTCTTCAATTTAATTTTATAGGAATTTGATTCCCAAAAATATTTGTATTCTTCCTTCGGTTTAGTTTCATGTGGTTTTAGGATCATATTTTCGTTATTTCTTAAATCCCATTTCAATTATTGAGGAAGGGAAGTAACATTTGGTATTACTAAAGAAATTATTATCTATTACTATGAGGATAAATGTGATCTTATAATAGAAATTACATCAATTGTATGGTTATCTATTCTTATTAAAAGTGGGAAATAGACTCAAATTTTGGGGAGAAACTCAACATCAATGGTGTGCCTACTGTATAAGAGATTTTAGATGAAATTCTAGTGTTGTTTACTAATATTCCACAAATCATGATATTGACTACTAAATATAAAACATACAAATTGATAAAACTATTTCAATTTACCTATATATAATTCCCTAATAGAGTTACAGTAATTAGTGATACAACATCAATAAAATGTAGAAAACATATTCATTTGTCAATGTGTATCACTACGGATCACAATTATAATTATTTTTAATAAAAATGATCATTTAATGTGAATAAATATTGATTATTATGAAATTCATAGGATCATCATCTAGAATAAGTACCATATACCCCATATGTATGATTTGTCTGATCAATGGGAAGGATATCAATATATTTGGGACATTGACCTTTGATCAAGATACTATCAATTAAGGTAAAAAAGTGAAGACATACACATCAAAAAATTACATTTTATGTATAAAAACTATAAATATATAGTGATACCATTTATTCTTACTAGTTTCCATGTTATATTCGTGGGTTTAATGAATCAAATATTCATAGATTACCTTGAATATTTTATTGTATTATTTATTGAAGAAATTATTATATATTCTAGGATTAGGGAAGATCATGGAGATAACATGAGGTTTGTACTAATAATCCTAGATAATGATATTTTTACACAATATTTAACATGTGAGTATTTTGGTTAAATAAATTTTCATTTATAATTAATGTAATATCACAAGAAGGTATATCAACATCTCCATAAAATATTGATGTTATTGAACAATGGCCCAAACCAGTCGCCATGATTTAAATATATATTTCTCTTAGAATTTATTGATAATATCTATTATTTATAGTGTATTTCACAGGGGTAACAAATCCACATAAAATATTAACTCTAATGGGTGTTTTTTTCAATTTAAAAACTGAGTGTGAGGAATATTCCAGGGAAATGAATATAATATTGGTTTGGTCACCTATTTTCACATTAACCTCTAGTGGGGAAGGTATTATGACTTATAGTTTTATATAAAAGAAAGGGATTGTATGTGTTCTCATACATAATCATATATTGATATCCTATGAATAAAACCACATCAAGGTTCATGATAATAATAACTAGACTCGTAATTAGTAGTTCCCATTGGTAATTTTTTTTGTTAATGTTATCATTGAATTATCATGAAGGAGAATAGTTTGAGATATATACTATTCATAAAATTTTATAGTACATATTCACCATAAAATAATTTAATATGATCCAAAGAAAATGGTTAGAGTTGAATTAATGTAATGATTTATAAATACACTACCAACCTAAGAATGAATAAAAAGTGGACAATACTTCGATCTGAAAGGATAATTCCATAATTTTTATGATGACGATTGAAAAATACCAAATATTTATGGATTTTCAAATTATGGACAATAAAATCATTAACAAAGGGGGAAATATTATATTTATCATGTGAGTGTTCAACCATATGCCCATTTTAGTATTAAAGTGGCACAAAAGGAGGGTGTAGATGTACCAATGATAGATAATAATGTTCATTTGTTCAATTTTGATTATGATGGATTGATAAGTTTCAGGAACTAATTATGTGTTGTAATGACCCAAAGTTTCATTAATGGAAAATCCCTGTTGATCTTATTAAATTTCGATTTATATAAAATGTTTTTATAAAATTTCAACTTCATTTGTTTTATGATATGAATTGTGACTGTTACTTTTATAGTCGTTGAACATTGATCACATGATTAGTATAAATATAGGTCTTTAACAAATCCAATTATAATTAGACAAAAGAAGGGATGGCCTCATCGAGTAGAATTTCCCCATACAAAGCCCATTTATCAGAGCTTGGAAAAGAGGTGGCATCATTGGGATTCTCTCTTGACCAAGCTCAAACTGAGCTTCACTATGTCAGGCTCGAACGGGACCGTCAACGGGAGAAGTTTAAGTTGATAGAAATTACCACTCGAGCGATGTTATCCGAGTCAACCCAAGAGTATGTCACCATCACACACCTTACCCTTAAGTCTTATGAGGCATGTTTTAAGGGGTTATGTAACTAATCTATAGTACTATGTTCATGTACATTGTTTTTTTATATAATAATGAATATAATTTATTGTCATTATTGATACATTGTAAATAGTTTTTGAAGTACAAATGGTGTTTTACTTTATTATTTAATTAAGATATCTATTTGATTAAATTAAGGGATATTTGAATTAATTAATATTTTAATAAAATATTATTATTATTATTAGAATAAATTTATTATATATAAATGATCATGTAATTGTATGAATGCAATTGTAATTTTTATTAAGGTTTGAAATTCATTTTTGTCAAAACCCGTGAATTTTGGATAAATGTCAATGTTTATTTTAAAAGTGAAAATTAACCTATTTATAAAATTATTTAGATAAAATAAATGTTATTTTTTGAATCAGGACATCAAAATTATCCAACGGTTAATTTTTCATTATTTTTTGAGACAGTCAAATTTTTGAGTAAAAATTAAATACCGTTTAAATATATAATGTGTTTTATGACATCATAATGACCCAATACTGATTTAATAAAATAATATAATCTATATGTTTGGACAATATATGTTTTACCATTAAAATAATGTGATTTTGGGTTTTTTTGTCTCACTTTTCAAAGAATTAATGGACCCCTCAAGACTTATTAAACACCTTGTCTTTTTAAATTAATTTCCTTGGGAGTGTGACTCACCTCCACATAAGCAACCCTAATATTTTAATAATTTAGGACCTTGGCCTTATAAAATATTATTTTTCATCTTTCCTATTCTAAAAACCATGTAAAAATACCATGGGATGGTTTGTGGTTTGGATTAATTTAATATAAGGGGTCCCAAACCTAAATAATAAAGAATTCCCTCACCTTTACTATATAAACCCACCCAAGGTCCCACATCCTCCTCCCTCAATGCCTTTGAATTTCGTCCAACCTCTGCCCTACTCTATCTAGAATCCTCCCAAGGTGCTTCAAGCTCCCAAGAAGCCTCTCACAAGCCTCTCTCTAGCCTTTGGAAGCACGCTTCCAAGTACGGGGTTTTTCTTTCTTTCTGATTATTGTCCAATTTTCTTTAAGTTGTTTTTCCCTTTTAATTTCAATTATGAATGTTTTTTTATGGTTTCACACCTCACTCATACTTCCCTAATTATGTTTGAAAGATGGTAGACCCCTTTTTCTCCCATTAAATGTCTCCCATGTACACCTGTTACGATGCCGAAATTCCGAAAGGAACTTCTCTCTCCTCTTTTACATTCAAGCAATACTTTTGTATCATGAATCTAAATTCAATTAAAATTGTTGGGACAAGTATATATATAACCTACTTACTGCCCATTACATTTAAATATAATTAGGAACCCATTTCTCTGTCATCAACCATTTTTTTATGAATTCTTATGTAACGTCGTTACGCTGTTGAAATCGCAGCGATTTTCTCAGCCAATGTCATTGTGTAGTGAATACCATGCCATTTCTCCATCAAACGTATTCACCTTTATTCACATTTAATTATTTACTGTAAAAGTTTAATTTATGAATTCCACATTCCTTTATCGTGGAATAAATGATTATGTATTATGAAACCATGTTTTATGATCCATGAGGCACACTTATGCATGAAATGAAATGTTTAAGAAGGGTGCGCCCATATAGCGATCCAATTCATTGGGTAAATAATAGTATCATGATACGTCATGTGCATGAGTGTTGACTCATGCTAATTCAAGTTAAACAATGGTTTAATTGTTATTTATGGTCAATGAGGATTTACTCATGCTCCATGTGCAATGAGCCTTGGCTCATGCTAATTCCATGTTAAGTGTTGTTGCCACATTTAAATGTTATGATTATCATGATTTATCATGCCTTTATGTTCATGTTATTCTTATGTTCTATTGATATGCCTATTGTCTAACATGTATTGTAATCCTCATGTTATTCCATGTGTACTCCCTTACTGGGATTTATAGCTCAGCCTTTTCTTATGCATGTCCTCAGGTTATCTCATGGAATGCTAAGTATGAAGGAATGTAGTGGTCATGTAAAGGAAGTTTTCAATAAAGATGTTGTATTTCATGTTTTAAGTTTTTATGTAATGGTCCTTAGCCCCAAAGTCACTAAACCTCTAAATCTTTTTTTTGTATCAAGTGAAGTTTTATGTAATAAATCATGTTTATGTTTGTAATAAAAGCAGGGTTGTCATAGTTGGTATCAGAGGACAGGTTTGGTTATTTTTGGGATTAGGATTATAAAACCCTAGTAAAGCATTAGATACAAGACTAATTACAACATAAACATCCCTATGTTTTGGTGAGTATTGAGTAAATGGTTTATCAATAAAATACATCCCTATCTGGATATGAGCCAGTAGAGGCGGCTCTGGAAGAGATGTATCCTAGGGGTACAACCCGAAAACACCGCTTTGAGCTAGTATCGAATGGGAACTGGTGCACAACAATGGGCCTTGCTTCACTCTTGGTTACGACTCTCCCGGGGTATATGTTTTGATAAATTCACAAGCTTAGTATGAACCCTTATTATGGGAATTAAAAAAATTCCCCTAATAGTATATGTTAGAAAGTAGATCAGGAAAATCCTAGATTGAAGCCTATAGACTCATGAGTTATGGGAATGAAAGTTTATTTATAAGTCATCAACTTTTTTCTTTGGATTACCCTTTATGTGTTACCCCTATCATTACATTTATTCTAGCAAATTTCTGGTAATAGGATGACTCGGGCTAACAACCGATGTGAAGATCAGTGTGGTGACTGTACTAATGAGATTCCCAATCCAATGGGAGCGGGAATCGCGTACTTTTCATGCTTCTCTCTCAGCTAACTCAAGCATTGAATAGAAACACGGGTTAAGAGGAATGTCCAATCCCCCTAAGAAAGAACAAGTCGCTATCGAGAGCTTCATGAGACAAAGGCCTCCTAATTTAAGTAGATCATCTGTTCCCACAATCGTTGAACAATGGATCAACTCCATTGAAATGTTCTTCTCCATCCTTCAATGTTCTTAATAAGAGAAGGTTTTCCTAGTGGCTTATCATATAGAGGGTGAAGCTGATCAATGGTGGACGTTGATCAAAAATACAAATCCTAAGGAGGAGATCGAGGCGTTGGAATGGAAGGATTTCCAGAAGATGTTTTTCAATAAATATATTCCGCGCACCCTCCGGCTTATGATGGAAAGGGACTTCCTTTCCCTCAAGAAAAAAATATGAATAATCTATTGGAGCGTATGAGGAAAACATCACAAGGCTTTCACAATACACATCCATATTTTTGGTTACCCCTGAATGCATGTTTGACCGCTTCTTTGGTGGGTTGATGCCTAGCCTGTGGAAAGCATTAGAGATCCATGACTTTGACAGATCTGAGGAAATTTTCTGATGTGCCCTCAAGGTTGAAATGGTGATCGGTGAATCACAAGGGTATCATGGGGATAGGAAGCGTAAGGCGAACTTAAATGCTAGTGGGCCGATGGATAAATCCAACAGTGCTAAGAAGATCCAGCACCCCACTTTCCAAAAGTGCCGAAAGAAGCACCCTGGAAATTTCCTTAAGGGGATGAGTAAATGCTTCAGGTGTGGAAGGGAAGGGCACCTAGTTGTTAACTTTTGGCAAGAATGACCCACGACTGTGATAGAGGAGAGGAATGCTCCGTTCGAACCTTAACGCATTGTTCAATGCTACAAATGCAATGAATCAGATCATTTTCCAAATTAGTGCCCTAATCTAAGGGTTTTCGGAGACAACCAACTACCTCCAAGGTAGCAAGTAAGAGCATTTTCCATCACTTCTGCCAAAGTGAACCCCGACAACGAGGTGGTGATAGGTATGCTAGTTATTCATTCAAGAATACCGAATATAGTTTTTTATTCAGGTTATATGCATTATTTTATATCTAGAATGTTTAGAAGTACAATCCCAGCACCACCACAAATCATGGAAGTGAAGATTTCAGTGAGTACAGAAAATGGGGCAATCATTGCATCCCATCAATATAAGTCCTCCCCTATTATAATCTGTGGATTGAATTTCCTGGCGAACCTCGTCATACTACCTCTGGTGGAATTTGATGCAATTCATGTCATGGATTGGATTTCCTTATATATAGCCAACATAAATTGTCAGGAGAGGTAAATCACACTCTATATGAAGAATCGACCCCTAATTCATTACAAGTGTAAGGAGAAAGATGAATATCCTTTAGCTCCATCATCTCAAGCATGGATATTACTACCTTATGAGAACGCATATCTAGCATAGATGATTGAGTCCAAGGAAGAAACCATCTTTGAAGAAATGCCTATTGTGAGGGAATTCGCTGAAGTGTTTCCCGAGGAACTGCCTGGTCTTCCTCCAAGAAGGGATGTTGAATTATCAGTTGAACTTATACCCGGGGCTTTACCAATATCCAAGACTCCATATAGAATGGTTGTTGAAGAGTTTGAAGAGATAAAGAAACAACTACAGGAGAATATGGATAATGGGTTTATACACCCAAGTGCTTCACCATGGGGTGCAGCAGTCATCATTGTCAAGAAAAATGATGGGTCAATGCAGATTTTCATCGATTATCATGAAAGTAACAAAATCACGATAAAGAAAAAGTATCCTCTCCCTTGAATTAATGACATGTTAAATCAGCTACGTGGAGCACAATTCTTCTCTAAAGTAGATTTGTGGTCGGGATATTATCAAGTAATGGTGAAGAAGGAAGATGTCCCCAAGACTGATTTTCGTACAATATAGGGGCACTATGAATTCGTAGTAATGCCTTTAGGACTCACTAATGCTCTATAAATATTCATGGACTTAATGAATTGAGTCTTTAGAAATTACCTAGACAAATTTTTGGTAGTATTTATAGATTATATTCTAATATACTCCAAAACCAAGGAGGATCATAAGGAGCATTCGAGGACTGTACTAAAGACTTTGCGCAAGGAGAAGCTCTATGAAAAGTACAAAAAGTGTGAGTTCGTGTTAAAAGAGGACTCATTATTGGGAAATATCATCACAAGCGATTGGATATCTATGGATCTCTCCAAAACAAATGCAATTGAGGGATGGGCGAGGCCAACATTGGTAACGGATATCCGTCGCTTCTGGGGGTTAGCTGGATATTATCAACAATTTGTGAGAAATTAATCACAATTGTCCAAACCTCTTACCAAGCTAAGTCAAAAGGGAGTAAAGTTTTCTTGGAGTGATGAATGTAAATAATGCTTCAAGGAGTTGAAAAGGAGTCTTATCACTGCACCTGTTATCACTTTACCCACAAGTGGGGTAATTTTTGTGGTATTCAATGATGCTTCAAAGATTGGATTAGGATGTGTGCTGATGCAGAATGATAATGTGATATCCTATGCCTCAAGGCAGTTAAAAATCCATGAGAAAAACTATCCAACACACAATCTGGAGTTGACGGCAGTGATTTTTGCCTTGAAAATCTGGCGGCATTATCTCTATTGAGAGAAATGTGAGATATATACTGACCACAAGACTCTTAAATATATATTCACACAGAAATAGCGTAATATGCACCAGAGAATATGGATAGATCTCATCAAGGATTATGACTATTCAATCCATTACCACCCTGGGAAAGCGAACAAGGTGGCAGATTCCATAAGTAGAAAGGATCCAGTGATTCTATAAATGATGAGAATTGAGAAGGATCCAATCTTCTTAGACATGATGAAGATGGACATGAGAATCATAGAGAAGGGAATACCTTCAATCCTTTCACAAATGATTTCTCAACCGTCTATTTTGGAAAGGTTAAAGGATGCTCAAAAGGATGATGTTGAAATTCAAGAAAAAGTGGGAGCTATCGGAAAAGGGAAATACTCAGAGTTTAATGTTAATGAAGATGGAATTGTGCTGTTTGGGAAAATACTATGTGTTCCATGAAGTCTGGATCTGAAAGAAAGAACTTTTGGATAATTCACATAGTTCAAATTTCTCTATTCCCCCAGGGAGCACAAAGATGTATCAAGATCTCTGAGAAAACTTTTGGTGGGATAATATGAAGAAGGAGATTGCAGAATATACATGAAAGGGACTGTTTTGTCAGCAAGTGAAGGCAGAGAGGCAGAAGTCTAAGGGGATGATGCAACCATTGCCCATACATGAATGGAAATGGGAAAACATCACCATGGACTTTGTCACCGGACATCTGAGGACATCCAAAGGAAACTATGCATATGGGTTGTTGTGGATCGTCTTACAAATATTGCACATTTCATTGCTATTTGGGAGGATTTCTCATTAGATCAACTGGCACGGATATATATCAGGGAAGTGGTAAGGTTGCATGGAGTACCATTATCTATTGTGTCTGAATGAGATGTAAGATTCGCCTCTATGTTTTGGAAGAGTCTTCAACATGCTCTGAATACTGAACTGAACTTTAGTACGGCCTATCATCCTCAAACTTATGTCCAATCCAAGGGGACTATCCAAACACTTGAGGATATGTTGAGAGCGTGATCAATGGACTTTAAAGGAGGATGGGATCAACATCTTCCTCTAGTTGAGTTCTCTTATAGTAACAATTTCCACTCAAGCATCCAAATGGCACCATATGATGCCCTATATGGGAAAAGGTGCATAACACCGGCATGTTGGGATGAGGTCGGTGAACGTAAACTGCTTGGACTAGAAATGGTTGAGGAAATGTTGGAGAAGGTGAAAACCATTCAGCAGCATATCGAGGCATCCCAGAGTCGACCGAAGATTTATGCAGATAATCGTCGACGAGACCTTGAGTTTAATATTGTAGACATGGTTTTTCTATGCATCTCTCCGTGGAAGAAGGTCATGAGGTTAGGAATGAAAGGGAAGTTAAGTCCATGGTACATTGGCCCCTTCGAGATTCTTGATCGTGTCGGGGATGTGGCCTATCGACTAGCACTTCCACCTACTATGGCCAAAGTACATGATGTCTATCAGGTATCCCTCTTAAGGAAGTACATACCAGAACCTTCACATGTACTCTCTTCTGAGGTGGTACAATTGGAAGACGTTCTTTCTTGTGAGGAGAAACCAGTGAAGATCATAGATCGTAGAGATAAAGTTCTATGAAATAAGACAATGCCCCTCTTCAAGGTGTTGTGGAGAAACCACAAGTTTGATGGAGCAACATGGGAATCAGAGGAAGTGATGAAGCTGAGTTACCCACATCTATTTTAGTGATGGAAAACAGAAAATTTTGAGGGCGAAATTTCTTAAGGGGGGAATACTGTAACGACCCAAAGATTCATTAATGGAAAATACCACTTTATCTTATTAAATGTATCTTTATATAAAATGTTTTTATGAAATTTCAAATTCATTGGTTTTATGATAAGAATTGCGACTGTTACTTTTATAGTCGTTGAACAGTGATCACATTATTAGTATAAATAAAGGGATTTAACACATCCAATTTTACATAGACAAAGGAAGCGATGGCCTCATCCAGTAGAATTGCCCCATACGAAGCCCATTTATCGGAGCTCGGAAAAGAGGTGGCATCCTTGGGCATCGCTCCTGACCAATCCCAAGGTGAGCTTCACCATTTCAAGCTCAAATGGAACAATATATGGGAGAAGTGGAAGTTGATAGAAATTACCTCTCAAGTGATGTTATCCGAGCCACCCCAAGAGTCGGTCACCATCACACACCTTACTCATAGGTCTTATGCGGCTATTTTAAGGGATTATGTAACTAATTCATAGTATTATGTTCATGTACATTATTTTTTTATATAATAATGAATATAATATCTTGTCATTATTGATACATTTCAAATAGTTTTTAAAGTACAAATGGTGTTTTAAGTTATTATTTAATTAAGAAATCTATTTTATTAAATTAAGGGATTTTTGAATTAAATAATATTTTCATAAAATATTTTTATTATTAGATTAATTTTATTATATATATATGATCATGTAATTGTATGAATGAAAATATAATATTTATTAATGTTTGAAATCCATTTTTGTCAAAACCCGTGAATTTTAGATAAATGTCGGTTTTTATTTTAAAAGTGAAAGTTAACATATTTAGAAAATTATTTAAATAAAATAAATATTAGTTTTGGAATCAGGATGTCGAAATTATCCAACGGTGAATTTTTCATAATTTTCTGAGACAATCAAAATTTTGAATAAAAATTAAATACCATTTAAATATATAATGGGTTTTATGACATCATAATGACCCAATAGTGATGTATTAAAATAAGATAATCTATATGTTCAGCCAATATATGTTTTAACATTAAAATAATGTGATTTTGGGTTTGTTTGTCTTACTTTTCAAAGCATTAATGGACCCCTCAAGACTTATTAAACACCTTGTCTTTTTAAATTAATTTCCATGGGAGTGTGACTCACCTCCACATAAGCAACCCTAATATTTTAAGAAGATCGGACCTTGGCGTTATAAAATATTATTTTTCTCTTCCCTTTGCCAAAAAACCATGGGAAAAAACCATGGGATGGTTTGTGGTTTGGATTAATTTAATTTAAGGGGTCCCAAACCTAAATAATAAAGAATTCCTTCACCTTTCCTTTATAAACCCACCCAATCTCCAACATTCTCATCACTCAAAGCCTTTTGAGTTCGTCCAATCCTGGCCCTACTCTCACTATAATCCTCCCAAGGTTCCCCAAGATCCCAATAAGCCTATCAAAAGCCTCTCCCTAGCCTTTGGAAGCACACTTCCAAGTAAGGGTTTTTTCTTCCATTCTCATTTTTGTCCAATTTTTATTAAGTTGTTTTTCCCTTTTAATTTCAATTATGAATGTTGGGGTATGGTTTCACACCTCCCTAATACTACCCTATTTATGTTTGAATGATGTGAGACCCCTTTATCTCTCATTAAATGCCTCCTATGTACACCTGTTACTATGCCGAAATTCTAAAAGGAACTTCTCTCTCCTCTTTTACATTCAAGCAATACTTTTGTATCATGAAAATAAATTCAATTACAATTGTTGGGACATGTATCTATATGACCTCCTTATTTTCCATTACATGTAAATATGATGAGGAACCTATTTCTCTCTCATCAACCATTTTTTTTATGAATTCTTATGTCATGCCGTTATGCTGTCGAAATCCTACCGATTTTCTAAGCCAATGTCATTGTGTAGTGAATACCATGCCCATTTCATCGTCAAGGGTAATCAACTTTATGAACATTTACGTATTGATTATAAAAGTTTCATGTATTAATTCCACATTCCTTTGTCGTGGAATAAATGAATATGTTTTATTAAACCATGTTTTATGATCCATGTGGCACACTTATGCATGAAATGAAATGTTTGAGAAGGGTGCGCCCTTATAGCGCTCCAATGCATTGGGTAAAGTATAGTATCATGATACATCATGTTCAATGAGTGTTGAATCATTTTAATTCAATTGATACTAGGTTTTACTTGTTCTTTATGTGCAATGAGGTTTTACTCATGCTCAATGTGAAATGAGCCTTGGATCATGCTAATTCCTTGTTAAGTGTTGTTGCCAAATTTCCATGTTATGATTATCATGATTTATCATGCCTTTATGTTCATGTTTTTATTATGATCTATTGATATTCCTGTTGTCTAACATATATTTTACTCCTCATGGTATTCCATGTGTACTCCCTTACTGGGCTTTATAGCTCACCCTTTTCTTATGCATGTCCTCAGGTTATCCCATGAAATGCTAAGTACAAAGGAATGTAGTGGTCATGTAAAGGAAGTTTTCAATAAAGATGATTTATTTCATGGTTTAAGTTTTTATGTAATGATCTTAAGCCCCAAAGACACTAAACCTCGTGATCTTCATTGTGGTATCAATAGAATTTTTATGTAATAAATCATGTTTATGTTTGTAATAAAAGCAAGGATGTCATATGTGTCCCATCAATAGAGGGCATGAATAATGAATTATTAGATTAATCCCAAAGATCCAAATACAATATTAATCCTAAAAGTATGAATATGTATATGAAAATGAAATAGTAATTTTGGTGGAGCAACATAATGAGGGATATTACAAAGTACGTATCTCATTTCTTCGTATATGAGATATGTACCAACTTTAGTTTTAGTAGTTTTCTCGTTAATATATATATATATATATATATATATTCTTAGATCCAAAATTGTTTTATGGAGTTTTAGTAGCATGGAATTAATATGTTAAAAATATAAATTTATATCATATAATGGGCATAAATATTATATAACTAAATGGTTTTCAAATTTATTGGGACCTCATATGGGAAATCTAACATCACAGTTGTTTCCAGAATACAAGGTTTACCCTAGTTCTGACATAAATATGGATGGCCTTGGGTTTTTTTGAGGAAAATCATTATTGGGTGGGTATAATAAATTTATAAATAATTTATTTACTTTATATAGTATATATATGATGAATCTCATTTTTTTAACCTGAAAAAATGTGGATGTTCTTGAACATTTTCATTTTCTTAAATTATTCATTTATAAAACTGTGTGTCATAACATAATTTTGAGAATTGGATAACTCTTAAATGTTCTTTTTGGACTTGGAAGAAGGACCAAGAAGTCTCCCTAGTGGCTTGAGATGTTTTGGGAGTGAAGGATCTGAAAAACATCATTATTTTAAGATAGTAGAGGGAACATGGCTTACACATGGTTTTCTAAACCGTGTGGCCCACTTCAAGTAACCATGAGACCCGGTTGAAAATGGGTAGTGTCTTTACACACGAGTTGTGCACAGTTTCCAAAACTATGCACCTAGCACGTGAGGGGAATTTCTTGGAGGCATAAGACTCTGTATGGTTTGTGTACAATATAGAAAACGACAGAGATTAAACTGTGCATCACACCTTGATTTTAAAATATGTGTTATTTAATTTAATTAAATTAAATTTGAAAAACATAAAACTGAAAATACTCTCCTTCTCTCTCCCTCTAATCATGACACACAGCCCAAGGGGCTCTTCTCTGAGAATGAATGACCCCCTCCACAGTGCTTCGATGGTCTTCATTTCTCTAGATGGATTCCTTCTGAATTCATATATGAATCGTCAATGTTTGATCCTCTCTCTCATCTCCTCCTATTTTATAGCCCCAATTAGTCCTCTTTATTGCCTAGTGTGTACCAGCCAGACCCTAGGGTTGTGTGGTAATCCAATTTATGATTTTTATTTCAGTCTAGGATGGTGTGGAAGGTCTCTTGGGACCCTTGCATGTTTGTTCAGGAAACCTCCTCCAATGGTCGGATGGTTTGAATGGTTTTGGTCTGTCAAAATTTCTTCATGGAAATTTTTCTCCTCATTTTGTAGTCATTTTTTGGGAAATTTGAGATTTAATGAGTCCCTCTAATGTTTTTTCTAGTTCATTAAGGTTCGCAGTGTGGTTTCACATTGTTTTTGTTTATCTCTACCAACCGCTGTAAGGATTTAATTCCATTTGTTGGGATTTCATCTCTTTTTAAGAGTCTTGATGTGTTTGTGGATGTTGAGTGTTGTTGTAGTCAGTTTTCATGCCTTTGGAAGGATCAAAAGCATATATGGAGGTGTATATATATATATATATGTCTATGTGTAGATCCTCCATGTGTGTATTCCCTCATGGATAAAGTAATGTGATAAATGATATAAGGGTATACAAAAATATATATAGTTTTATATGAATGTGAGTGGCTTGTCTACATGAGGTAGAAAGCTACACGATCCAATGTGGATGGCTTGGTTCCACCTTCAGGTAGGGTCCGTTTCCAAGTCCTCTAATTCTATAAATGCATTATGATATTTTTTACTTCACTTTAGTTAGAATTTAATTTCTTATAATGAGGTATCTATATTCAATGGTCTAAAATTCATTTTAGCATGTTTCATATTTAAAATTTTAATGGTGATAAATGATTTGAGTTATAACAAATTTCATGTTTTTATAATAAAACCCCTCCAACTGAGGTTCACTGCCTTCAAGCTAAAAATAGCAGTTAGACCTTTATTGTTTTACTTTTCGTGTATATAATTCATATTCATTGAAGTTATATTGTGATACTACTTGTTTATGAAATGACCCTAATGGCATTAGAAACACTGAGTTTCCATTTTTAATTGATTAAAGGACCAAAGCATTGTCTATGTGTTTGGTATAGTTTTAGATTAGCATTACCCATGTAGATAATTTCCCTTTTTCAAGGATACTTAGAAACTTATAAATTCAAATGGAATTTTTTTAAGAAAAGTAATGTGTTGAGTTAAATGAATGGTTAATGATTAATGATTTACAGTCAAAAAGAATTACTGTTTTGGATTCAAAATTTATTAATACTAATAACACATTGGGTGACACATGATTTCCCATGTAGGAATCCCATGATGGATTCATGTGTTTTCATACACATACCTTGAGAGATACATAGATTCCCATTTTTTAATTCCATGGATGGACTCAGGTTATTGAGAAAATGATAGCTTCCACATTCGAGGCAACCCTAACCTTGTTAAGGGAAGGTAGCGGTGTGGACCTTGATATTTTAAAATTGCTTAATATATTTTACTAAATGGTTGCAATGATACATTACCATTCCAAAAAATGTAAGGAAAGGATTGAACCAATAAATAATGGTTTCAACTCTACATGAAAAATCCATACTAATAGAGTGAAACACTTGGACAAGATAAATTATTTTATGACATCATTATTAGATTGGAATGGTCAGACTCGAGCGTGTCATGGTTTCTGATCATAGAATACCATGAGAACTAGTATACCCCTTTTCTGAATTCATGGAAGGGATTCTATGGTTCATATTAATATATATCACATTTCTTTTCTTATCTTTGGATTCCTAGAATACTTCCTTTGGGTGAACCATGTAGTACTACAGGATACCTTGGATGCACTCTTAGATTCGCATTCACAAGTAGGTGCCTTGGATACACGTCTTAGAGCCAGAACTTTTATATCCCTATTTTACGTTGGATTCACTCCAAGAACTCAGTAGGTTTCTTATTGTAGAATGACTTAGATTACGCTCATTTTATTACACTCTTACCCCTTATCTAGACTTAGATACTACTGAGTTATCTTTCCATTAGATTTATATTACCCTGGTTTTTACCCTAGAAACATTTCACCTGATATTAGGTCAGGTTGCCTTGTAACATCATGGATCCTTCACTACATATACTAAAAAAATATTTGTTTCCTTGGTTATTACCTTGAGACATTAATACTAAACACCATCATATGATGCCTCAGATACTCACTTTGGGTCCAGCAATGAAAATTAGGTACAACTATTAAAGCCTATCTGGCCTGGCCATTTCGTAGCCCCATTCTAACTTAGAAAAAACTACATGGACTCAGTAGGCGGGTTAACAACATGTGGATTATTAATTAACTGGTAATACTCAATTAATGAACTGATTACATTACCAGAAACCAGCCAAATGCTCAATCAGGTTATTGTTTATTCAATTATAATGTACTGCTTGCTTTATTTGCGTATGATTCCACCCCAATTAACTCATATTTCATTGATGGGATTGGTTTAGTCATCAGTGGTTCCAAAATACTGATATTTATTTCTCACACCCTACTTGGGCCACCATTGCACTAGGGTACATGAGTAGTCCTTTCTTGTTCGCAGGGCCATGGACCTTCCTTGCTGCTATTTTCTTGTACCTAGTAGTTGGGAGAAAAGGTTTGATTTGGATCTCATGATTCTTGTGGATATCACCTTTGGGATTTTAGTTAGTTTCTTTACGTGATTCTTACATTTTATAGTATTGAAAATCATGTTTTACTATTTACTTGTTTCCTTCATTTATCAATACCATGTCATGCATTCAGTTATTGTATAAACTGATGTTTGGCACATTTTTTCACTTAAATGGAATCTGTCACCCCCTGAATTGTATATTATGTATTAAAACTTCCACTATAGATTTTTATTTACTCTTATATACCACTTCACAACTCCAATAAGTGGGTACAGTCTCCCCACTAACTATCCTTACACCCCTGCTACTAGTTGGTAGCCTCTAGCACACTAGGAGGAGTGCTTGGGTCATGTGGTGACCGGTCCAACCACCATTTTAGTGGTGAGATGATTCGGGACATTAAAAAGTATTATCAAAGGAGGTTTTTTATTTTTTATTACTATTTTTGGTTGGTATTCAAGAGACTAATAATGTTTCATCCCTTGTAAAATAGTCGTTCTTGGGAATGATCACCCCATGTACTGCGAACGACCAAGTGACTAGGGTTGGGATTGTTGTTTATGTTGTTATTTGTTACAATAGATATGATTTCACATAGATTGACTAGTGTAAATTTAGATTCTTATGATTTTTTGAACATTGGAAACATTCCATGGCCTGATGTGGTGATGAAAGTTCATTCCATGCATCGTATTAGGCACTTAGAAATTCACATGCCATTCATATATGCCATGCCAGAGAGTAGAATTAGTAGGTTCACTTATAAGTAAGATTCTATGACCTATCAATATTCCATTCATATATTTATACAAGTGTAGGTAATAAATTAGCATGCCTTCTATTCTTAATACAGTTTATAGAATTCTCTTATGATTGAATTTCCACACTTCCATGATTTTAGCTTGTTTCACCATGTTAACTACTTACAGTGACATGCTAGCATACTTTAATATATGTAAATGGTTTCATTGGATAATTAATTAGTGGTTGTTATTATGGGATACATTTTTTTAAGGTGTATGGATGCCTTATAGCTGAGAAAATGTAAACCATGTAATCGAACTATTGCGAAAATGATGGTAAATTCAGTTATTAAAAAAATTTAGTTTAGAATAAAGGTATCAAAATGAAAAGATGTAAAGTTTATGGTCACATTATAGATTGGTATGTGGCCTCCCATATTATTTGTGCCATTATGTTGATCAATTTAAATTTTGAATTTATATTAGTACAAATTAATGGGTTCCAATTTTCAATCCATGGAGTGTAGGGTGCTTCATGAATTGGGAAACAGAACCCATAATAAATGAAATGAACTGATGCTGTGTGAAATATTTATAAATTCCACAGATGTTTTGTGTTGATATACAATAAAAATATTTATATTTTAAAATGAATTTTGACCCATGTAGGTCAGTTGGGGAATGCTTTTATGAGATGACTAGTTTGGTTGTTTAATATTTTAATACTTGTGCGTTTTAAATTGGGTTACTTTGTGGAGAACCCATGTTGGACAAAATGGGACCCTCATAGGTTGCCTATTTATCTTAAAATTATTTTTTCTATTATTTTTATTGACAATGATGGGATATAAAAAAATGAAATTTTTTTAAATGGTTGTTTTATAAAACTCGCCTATTTTTTCCTTGGGGTGTTTGTTAAAATCAAGTACCATGTGATTTTTTTTGAAAATGGTACTTTGATGTTTTCATTAAATCATTTAATGATTAATGATTAAATGTGATTAAATTTAATACACTTTGAAATGGAACCTATAGTGGATCCCACTATTTAAAACTCTCATGTAAAGGGTAGTTCATAATTTTTATGAGTTTCCTTAGAATGGAAGCAAGAGTACTTTCTGTATGCGTTCTTTTCCATAGCATTGGCTTTGTGATTTGTTTTGAGTATGGTGAATTTTTTTTGGAACCACCTAGTGTTAGGGTTGAAACCATTCCTTCATAAAGGGATAACCTATGTTAGGTAGAGCCATCATAACATGGAATCCTTTCAAGTGATGTGAACCTTTCACTCTTTTTGTGTTGTTGAGTGATGTTTTCCGAAGTATGTCTTTCAGTTTCCAATGACCTCCTTGTTCAAGAGTGTGGTCATGTGTTTTCTGTCCTTTTTATGGACTCGATCATCAGGTAATGCTACTTTTCATCTCTTTAGATGTACCACGGGGATGGTCGGCTAATTTATAGTTCATTTTACCCACTCTGTTCATTGTAATGAACAACTGGTTATGGAATCATCTATGTTAATGGTTGTATGAGGAAATGTGACTCTGAAATAAATCTCCTTGTACTATTGAGCATGTTCTCAGGTCATATCCTTGTAGAGTTCCTTTATCATTTAAGGATCATTTCTATTCCAATTCACTGATTGGATTTAGAATGAATCGACTGTTTTGACATGTCGATCTTGTTGTTATAATTCATCAAGCATATGAGTGGTTAGTATTCCCTCCTTTTTTTCTAGGACACTCATAAGGTGGGTAGTTTAGTACAGAACCTCATAAATATATACATATGTGTAGAAGGAACACAACCTGAGAGGACTATTGAGAAATGGTTGGGTTATCATGAATGTCTTTGAGACTTGCTGATGTTGTTTTATGTCATTGCTCGCTATGCAGGCCGACATTGGTCTAGTTTAACCATTTTACCTTCTATCTTCTGGTGTCTTTAATTGGAATCCTCATCTTAAATCCTCTTAGTGTAATCTTCTTAAGCTATGATAATTTCCCCTCTCTTGATGTCACCCTTGATGCTCTAAGTGAGCATCAGTCATACCCCATGCTAAATTGTTAAAAACTATTGATCTTGTTGGAGGATTTGTTTTGTGTTACATGATAATGTGTGGTGCTTATTGAGTATTGGGAAGTCCTAAGTGATTTCTAGGTTCCCATGTAGGAATTCCTCATTCTTACTCATGGACTCAAGCCATTTCATTTTAATATCTCTGACCACCTATGCCATACTTCTACATGATATGTCAACCAACTGGATCGACTCATTCTATTATTTTCATTTGATGTTTACTATTGTATGAAACTGTTTTATAGAACATATCCAGGTAAAGGAAAGTCATATATCAAGGTTGTCAGTGGCTTATGGGAGGGATTTCATGACTATTTTTATTACATTGATCAAAACTTGACTATTTCATTCAAACAAAATCATGTCAGGGGTGTCATAAGAACAATTAGAGTTGTTCCTTGCACAACAGTTCCAATGTTGGAGGTTTCATCGCTTGGAATTGTCCCCTTCTTAATTAAGACCTATGTTGGTAACCAACATTAGTCGAGTGTATATCTACACTTTTACCTGATCGTGTATCTATCTAAATGGGCCCATGTAATCTCTATATATGTGTTTAAGTTTAACATTGAGAGTTGGATCGGGTTGTAAAGTCATAATTGCTGTGTGTATTAGAAATTCTTATGGTGCACTAGGATATGGTATCTGAATGAAACCATTCAAATGAAACTTGATAGCTCATGTATTTTGGTTGATGTTTATGTTGTTCTTGAAGGCTTCTTGTGGTTCAGAAGTTTTTAAGGTGGGTATATTGTAGAATCCCATGTTCATGAATAGGAATAAAATGCTAAAGTATTTGAACTTTTTCATTTTATTAAACTAGTAGTTTTTAAATCCAAGATTTGGAAATTAATTCCATGAATTGGATGAATCATACATGTTGTTTTTGGAAATGGGAGAGGGACCGAGAATAATCTCAAGTGGGTTGAGAAGTTTTCGGAGTGCAGGACCCGAAAAACTACAATAATTAATGATAGTATAGGGAACCAAGTTTAAATACAGTCTGTTAAACCATGTGTCCCACTAAATGTAACCGTGTGTCCCTCGTGAAAATGGATAAGTGTACTTTTTCATGGGCTATTCATGGTTTACAAAACAATGTGCCTAGCCTATGTGGGGTGGGTCTGGGTGGAAGAAGACTTTGCACGGTTTGCGCACAATTTGGAAAACCATGCAAATTAAACCATGTGTGATTGATATTTTTTAAAATTTGAGTTATTTTAATTTAATTATATTAATTTAAATCAAAAATAATAATAAAATCCAAACTAATCTCTCTCTCCCTCCATGTAATCATGACACACATCCTAAGGTGATCTCCCCTTCGAAGCACATGAAACCTCTACGGTGCTCTATCAGTCATCATTTCTTTATCCGGATTCCATGTGCGTTTTCTATGAATAATCACAGTATGATCCTATCTCCCATCTCCTCTTATTTTCCAGCCATAATTTAGCCACCTCGTCTCCCGGTGAGAACCAGCCGAACCCTAGGGTTGTGCGGTAATATGATTTTCCAGGTTTCATTCAGTCTAGATTTGTGCAAGGAGTCTCTTAGGACCCATGGGTGTGTGTTCCAAAAAACCGCCGCTAAATTCAAGGTGGTTCGTGTGGTTTCGGTCCATCATCTTTTATTCAGGGTATGTTTTCACCTCGTTTCCAGGTTATGTTTGTGGGATTTGGAAAATTATGAGTCCCTAACATGTTTTTTGTAGTGAATTGAGGTTTATAGTGTGGTTTAATCTTGTTTTGGTTTATCGCTGCTAAGTGAGGTAAGGATTTAATGCCATTGGTTGGTTTTGTACCCCTTTTATAGTATATTGTGGGGATTCTGGATGTCAGGTGTTGTTGTAATGAGATTATGTTCATTTGAAAGGCTTGCGAGAATATTCAAAGGTATGAATATATATTTTTATAAGTTTATATACTCCAGGTTCCTATTACCTCAAGGAGTATGGAATAAATGAAATGGGCTAAGGGTATACACAAATATATGTAGTTTTATATGAATTCAAGTGGTTTTTCTACTTAAGGTAGAAATCTACAAGAGCCAATGTGTAAGACATGGTTCGACATTGAGGTAGGGTCCCTTTCCATGTCATCTAATTATATAAATGCATTAATGAATTACTTACTACACTTCAATTAGAATTGAAAATCATGTAGTAATGTATCTATATTGAATTCTCTTAAATGAAACTTAGAATGTTTCATATTTAAAATTATAATGGTGATAAATGATATGTGTGATAAGAATTATCATATTTTTATAAAAAAACCCTCCAACAGAGGTGTGATACCTTCAAGCTAATAATAAGTGGTTTGACCTTTCTTGATTGACTTGTCATGTTCATAAAGCTTATGAATTGATGTTATGTTGTGATACATCATGTTTATGAAATGTCCCTAATGGAATTATAAACACTGATTTTCCCTTTTTAATTGATTAAATGACCAAAGAAATGTCAAGGTGTTTGGTCCATGTTTAGATTTGTATTATCCAAATAGATAATTTAACTTTTCATGGATACATAGAGCCTTATAAATTCAATAGACATGTTTTGATAATTGGAATGATTTGAGATAAATTAATGATTAATGCTTAATGATTTACCCTAAAACGAATTACAAATTTGTTTTCAAATGTTTTGAATTATAATAACACCTTGGGTGACACGTGGGATCCCATTTAGGTATGCCATTATGGACTCAATGGGTTTTCATACTCATACCTTGGGAGATACATGGATTCACATGTATAAATTCAATTGAAGGACATAGGGTTATGAGAGAATGATTGGCTCCACATCCATGTAAAATGTAACCATGTTAAGGGAAGATAGAGTTGTTTACCTTGTCTTCTGAAAATTACTAAATGGATTTTTATAAATAGTTTCAACACTACTTAACCATTCCACACTAATTTAAAGTGAGGATTTAAACAATAAATAATGGTTTCACCTCTACATGACATATCCACACCAAGGGAAGGAAATACCTGAACCAGATGAATCATTTCACAATTTCTTTATTAAAGAGGAATGGTTAGACTCGAGCATGTCATGGTTTCTTTTCAGACAATACCTTGAGATATTGTGTACCCATTTCTAAATTCAAGGACGGGTTTCTCATGTTCAGACCCGCCTAGATCATATTCCTTGTCTATAATTGGATGCCCAACATACATTATTTGGTTTTCCCATGTATTACTACAACATACCTTGGATATACTCCTTGGATCTAGAATTGACAAGTATATACCCTGGATACACTCCTTGGACACCATTATTTATTAGCCCAATTTTACCTTCGATGCGCTCCTTAGACTCGGTAGGTTCTGTATTGTGTAATTTCATGGATTACACTCCTTGTATTACACTCTTACCCTTAAGATAGACTCAGATACAACTATGTCATCATTCTGTTAGATTTATTTTACCTTGGTTATTACCCCATAACTCCCTCACTAAATATCTTTTTAGGTTTCCTTGTTACTTTTTGGAACCTTCATTAAATATACAATATAAAAGGTCGTTTCATTGGTCATTACCATGGTACTTTTACACTAAAAACAATTATATAATTCATTAGATACACTCTTGTGGTCCATAATTGAAAATTAGGTTCCATGGGTAAAGACCATCAGGATCGGTCATTGCTTATCCCCATTTTACCTTATAAGAAATTCCTTGGACTTAGTAGGTGACATACCCACATGTGACTTATGAATAAACTGGTAATAAAAAATTAATAAACTGATTACATTTCTAGACACTAGCCATGGTCTGAAGAAGGTACTTTGTTATTTTGTTGTAATGTGGTTCTTACATTATTTACTTTTACATGAACTTTGGTTAATTTATATTACACTTTATAGATTAGGTTAGACCCTGGTTGTGCCGGCTTACAGAGATTTATGTATCACACCCTACTCAGGCATCCATTTTACTAGGGTACCTTAGTAAACATTTCTTGTTCACAGGGACATGGAAGTTTCTTGTTTTTATTTGCGTGTACACATAAGTTGGGAGAAAAGTACTGAGATGGATCTTCGGATGCTCATGGAGATAGCCTTTAGGATTTTAGTTCATTTATTTACATGATTCATGAATTATATTATATTGAAAAGCTTATTTAACTGTTTACTTCTTTCCTTCAGGTTTCAACCCCCTTTCATGTATACACTTATTGTATAAACGGGTTTTTGCCACTTTTGTTCACTTATATTGAATATGTTATCCACTCCATTTTCAATTATGTATTATTAATTATGTTTTTGACTATTATTTAATCTTTTATACATTTGGGAATCTTTGATAAGAGGGTATAATCTCACCATTTATTATCCTTACACCCTCACAGCTAGTCGGTATCCTCTGGAATATTTGGAGATGCACTTGAGGTCATGTGCCTACCACTCAAACCACCATCTTAGTTGTGAGCCAGGCTGGGACATTACAATATAGTAACCCAGACCATTACCCTCATCTATATATTCTTGATTATGGAAAATTATGAGTTCATATGTATAACTTTGGTAATTTTAAGGAGATAAGTAGGAGATCAATTGTTGAACAATGATAGAAAATGGAGCAATGGACATTTTTCAAAGGACATATCTTTACGAATAAAGAACCTAGATATCACAATTGGAAATGGAATGGTCTATTTCATTATCAATTATTGATAAAAACATGTGTTAGGTCTCAATATTTCAAGGATTTATATACTTAATTATTTTTATAGGCATGGATTACTATACACATTTCAATTTAGGAATTTTGTATTATTTACATGAGCCCATATATTTAATTTATTTATTGAACCACTCATTTCAACCCCACTACATTTTATGTAATATTTATTCATGATCACATAAGATGACATTGATTTCACCATTTTCATTTTATTTTTAACCCCACCATCCATAATCGTTTGACCATAGGGTTGGTGATATAAAATTGTTAGGATAGATTCGAGCATGATTGAACGCCCGTATTCAGGGTGGATGCATAACAAGTTAAAAATCGATGTTTTTCAATTGGATCACAAGGAAATATGATATATGGGTAATTTTAAAATATCTTAGACTCCATATTATGGGTCATAATCTATTGGAGTGGTGTCTTGACACTATACTGTGATGGGTGTGATCCACACATGGTATGGGTGGTCAAAATTTAGGCACTGATAATGGTTAATTATAGTCCTACCTAGATCTTCATATGTTGGTAGATTTTAAGAAAAAAAATGGTGGTGGTAGAGGAATGGTTTAGATGTGCGAATATATCTTCAATTTTTTTATTTTTTTTAAAATCAATATGTGTAGTCAAAGAACTCACATTGTGTAGCCCCCTATTTTTTGAAGATAGGGTTTGATAAGGAATTAATCATCCGATTACCTATTTGAACCATACACAATTTGGACCTCGTAATAGCATCATAGACTATAAATTGAGTGCATAATGGCATAGACATTGCTAGGTACATGGGAAGAAACAGACTACACAAGAACAACTATGTACTCTGATAGGGCCCGGGTACATGGACATGGACAGTGTAACTAGACATGGAAAACATACATATGCATTATCAGTTTACATAGGCCTATCCAATGTACATGGGTGTGTGACTTTGTACATGAGCTTGATCCTAAATTCACAAGTATACTAGGGGTATTCACCACATTTTTTGTATACCCTTTATATGTAATTTACTTTTCTCTTTCATTTTACTCTCATTGTAAACTCAACAGACTAAATGAATATTTTTATGGGAAAATGACATTGTTTTTTTATTCTATTGTGAATCATTTATTCCATATCCAAATTTTAAATAATTTTATTTCATTTATATAATTATTTATTAATTTCATATTTACCCATGATGTAATTTCTATAAACATTTAAAGGGATATTCTTGTGAGTTTTTGAACAAGGTGCCTCTGAATTTTTATCCATAATGTCAAAGAAATCATTGTTTTAAAATTCACCATGTGAACGAATTTCTTATCCATCATGAATATTATTTCCTTTGATGATTCATTTATAATATTATTTTTTTCTTTTTCATTATTTTTTCCCTTACTATATAGGGTATATTTTGATTCTATATAAGGTACATCAAATAAAAAGGGTATTTTCAGCATGAAATGTTCTTTTGATTTATTAAATGTATTTTTATCTATTGAAACTACCTTTGATGTTTCTTATGATTTATTGGGGATATGATCCTATGTTTAAATCATTAATCATTCTCAAGGATCATTTTTGTGATGGTTAAATTTTTATAATACTTTTTTCCTTTCCAAGGGTTATAATTTAATTATATTATTAATGTTTTATGATATTATGGAACTTGTGTTAATTATTTTCATTATGTTATGGGTGGTCCTAGAATTATATATCCCTATAATGTATTTGGAAATTAATTATATAACATGAGTTAATAAGGTATTAAATGGAGAGTGAACCTAGTCTTGTGAATTTCTCTCATATTATTATCTTGGGAGTGAACATTGACTAAGGAAATGACCAAATAGAGAGTGGACCCAGTCCAATATGATTGTCTAGATAATTATCCATGACTAAGGAAATGATTTTTCTTTCGTATATTCATGAAAAAAACTTACGTCTTGTGAATTTGATATTTTATATAGACTCTAATTATATTATTTATTATTTGACACCATTAATTCATACGACATTCAGTTAATAAAAATTAGTTCTATACATCAGGATTATGATATATTAATTGATGGTTTTGATTTTATTGAGGTTCATAACATGTGTTCTTTCTTTTATTCTTATATTATGGTCACCTATTATCATTTATTTATATATATTCTATTTACCCTTGATGAGAATATGAGATCACCATTTCCTTTATTTCCCTTCCACATGTCACAGAGAATTGTTTTAAATATGTTATGTATAAGAACGGTTCTATTTATGATGAAATAAATGAGATATTATGAAGATATTTGATGTACATGTTTTTTTTATATATCCTATTTTTTTAAATACACTAAAACATTTTTTTCCTTGTGCTTGTATTTTTGGTAAATTTATTGAGTATTCATCTAAAATGATATTTTATTTATTTACGAAAATTATGGTTTGTTGTATGTGAAATCACTTGAGAATAATTTGGCTGAATTAATCCCTTGAATAGATTTTCAAAGATTTTATTCTTAATTTCCTAAAATAATATTATGTTCATTATATAAAAGAAATTATAAATTTTTATAGCACTATGTATTAGATATATTGAAAACTCAACTTCAAAATTTTATGAAGACTAGGAAAATATTACCGAAATACATTGTAAATTTGCTGAACAATATAAATATTATACAATGTTTAATTTCTCCCAAGAAATATAATAAATATTCCACATGAAAACATAATAATACCTTTATAATAGTGTAATTTTTATTTGTTTTTCTTTTTCATCCTCACATCAACATAAGATCATATGTTGGTTAAAAATACCAAATTTCACAAACCACCCCTATAAATTTCTACGGGGTTAATATAGATAGATAAAATTAATTAAGAACATAACATAAATACAACAATAGGTAATATAAAATTATTTTTAGGATATATATTACAAGAAACTATTATCAGAGCTGAGTTGTAGACTAAAGATGTTACCATCTTACCATTATAAATTTTCATTGATAATTTAACATGTAACCATTAAGGTGGTGATAAGATACTAAAATAAAATTATTTAGATATAAAATGTGGTTAGAGTACAAATAAAATAATAAATTTCTATTTCTATAGGGTATGATATATTTACCATACGTCATTCTTTCTCGGGACTAACATTTGATTTTGTGATCATGTAAACTTTTAATTCCTCTATCAAAATCATAGTTTGTTATTTTTGGTTATAATTAAGAACCCCAGGATTCTGGAACTGGTTGGTATAATTCCCATACCATTTTTAATTCAATCATTATAATATATGTGATAATTTTGTTTTTGTTTTCAATATATTAATTTAATTTATTTTCCACTAAATATCCATTTATCCTTGATTTTATAGACAACCTTATTTTCCACAAAGAAAAATGTACTATTACCCGGTCTAAAAATTACATTTTTATTTTTCAATCATTTTATGGGAATGTGAAATACCATGTGAAAAAATGGAGTCATCGGAATCTATTAATTCCATGAAATAAAATCGCCTAATTTTTTGAAAATACTAAAGTCCCATATGGATAACACCATTAAATGACTTATTTTTAAGCTGATAAATAACTGATCACTTATCCATTCATGGTTAATGGTTAATATCTAATAATACCTCATAATTCTTCAAAATTTTCCTTTTAGGTACCAATCGATATATCATCCCACCACTTCATTATAATGAATTAACATTCCATTTTCATTTGATGGTTTTTTTGAATGTGATTAATGAAAAATACAATATTAAACTCTTCCCATTATATAGAGAAAATTTCAATATCATTAATCATATTATTAATCAGTTTCCACTATTGAATGAATTCACATTCCAATTATTTAACATCCATGACTATATTCCCTGGCTTAAAACACTATAGAAAGAAAATTATTTATTTCAATGGTACTTATCCATTACTCAAGAATTAGTGAACTTGAAGTCCTAATAATAATGGTGGATATTACCTCACAAATTTCCTAATGAAATGTTTCTCCTTCATTTAATTATTTAGGATCTCATCATGATTAACAACGTGAGATAGTTGTGTAAGAATATTAATAATATTTTGTTCTAACTCTATTCCATTTGGTTTTTCATGAGTAATATCATTACATTTTCTACCACATTAATTTTTAATATGATTTATTCATGTTAAATAAAATAAATAAATATAAAATAATATTTTAAGTAATATGAATAACTAATGAGTGTTGTAAATCATATATTCATGAAATTTAATAATAATATATAGAAAATATGACACCTTATTATCCACCTATAGCATATTAAGTTCATATTAAATCACATTTGTTTTTTAGTAAGTTATTTTAAAGTCATTATTTATGTTATTTCAAAACTATTCTAAATAAACCTAAACTCTTCTCTGACACCAAAATAAGTGACCTTCAAATTTCACACATTAAAAATATGTAATTTTAAATTTATACGAAATACCTCAAAAAATAATGAACACCCCATAACAATAATGTTTCCGTTCAATTGGATACTAAATATATAAGAATCATATTTCTAGAAAGATCACCAGACTCTCTCACATGTTTCTAATAACATATCCCCTTCCTAGACATATCATTTTTAATAACATTTTTAATTACCCAGGGAAATGTAGACATAGGAATGGGTGAGATCATCTGCCCAGTAAGGCTAAAGATGGGATACATTAATCAATGAACATATAGAAGAATATGATAAAAAACGGTATGATGTATTGATAATAACTAATTAAAAATCCCACATATAGTTATAGATAAAAAAGATTTCTTACTAGAGTAACTCTTTTTCATAATAAAATAAATGAGTCATATGTGTGAAGAATCAATAGTAATTAATCTTGATCCATGAGAGTATATCATAAATACAAAATAATTTAATTGGATATGACCCAATCATATTAAAATATAGTCATTTCCTTGGACCGAGGTCACATCAAATACTTTACTAAAATAGTATACAGACCCCCAGAGTTGATTGGGTTCACACATCATTAAATTTTCATTCTTGGTTGACAAAGCCCCATATTGGATTGAGCTCACCTTTTATTCCCCTTCATATTATCTCATGAGATACAAATTTTTACCCAATGAATTATAGAGTTATATAAATTTAGAACGACATGTTGCATAATTATACCATTTATATGTTTACCACAACATAACAAAAACATTCATCATTTTATTATAGTTTAATTAACCTATAAGAATGAAATAGAGGCCATGAAATAACCTTTATAACATCATCATCATAAGATATCAATATTAATAATTTGGATGGTATCATAAGATTATATCCCTAATAAATTATAAAAATCTATTAAGGATATAAAATATTTTATAAATAATTTAATGAAAGAATTAATTTCTTTTCAAAATTCATTTCGAAACTATTAAAAATGTAAAATTTGCAGAATAATGGGAATAATGTTTTACTCATAAAATAAAAGATAATTTTAAAGGTATATTAAAAAAATTAATGGTTATGACAGGTAGAAAATATCTTCATATGAGAAATGTTAATAATGATTTATTTCACAATTTATTAAATATTTGAATATATCCCATATAAAAAATAATGCAAGAAATGTTTTTTAAATAATCACAAGCCTATTAAAATATTGACATTAAAGAAAAATTGTGTCATCCAAAATGGATAAATAAGATCATTTTTTCTATGAAATATTCTATTAATATTTTTAATACAAAATATAAAGAAAATAAATAATGATTTTAAAAAATATAAATGTCAATGATATAATAAAATATTTGTTGTTTAACATGGAAAAATATCATAAAATATCCCCAAGTAGTATTTAATCAAGAATAACCCCAATTAAAAATTAGTTTGTAACATATTCTTTACCTCAAGTCCTAACATAATTTATAAACGCTCTAAACACCTATATAAATTTCTTGATTAATTATTAATCTATATAAGAAATTTTTTAATAACTATATTATCATTAATCAGTCATTAATAGTTTATAATCACCAAATTATTAATAATTATCAATGAAAATGAATATTCATATTGTTAACTGTTTCATTTATCATGAATGTTGGAATTTAAAAATTATGGTTCTTAAACCTTCTATATAATTTCCTCAGAAATATAATATAAATAATGTTGAAAATTAAATATTTATTCATAATAAGAAGTTTTATAGAAATATTTTTTAATTTAGTAAAAAATTTAATTACATTACTCCATATTGGTAGTAGAATGCACATACGCACTACTGATGAGTTCATTTTTCAAAGGAAATAAATGATGTTAAATAATAATTTAACATAATATAATCATTATTATGTCATATATATTAATTAAATCCATAAAAAACTATTTATATGAGTAATTGATGAAAAATATATTATGTTTCTCTATGAATACTGTAGTCCATACATACACATGAGAGACACATTCATTTTCAATATATATGGAAATGAGATAGAGAATGTTTATACCATTAATAATAAAGGATTTAATTTTATAAATATGGTTATTTATTTTTATTAATTTAGTTATGTAATATTTTTAAAATTTGAATGAATAAATAAACTTCAAATATATCAGTAGTGATAATTTCATCTTATTTGAGTATCTTCCTTTGGCATACACCTTATTATTTATATTGGTTTTTAGGGACACCGGATCCTATTGGACATGGGGAGGAATGTTTTAGTGATATTTGATTATTTATTTCTCAAACTATAGTTATAAATGTGTGTGACAGAGTTAGAGGATAAGGTTTCCATTTATAAGTGATGGGTGTGTCATCCTTTTAAATATTCAAATATACAAAATAATATAAACTCAATTTTATTTTAATGTTGAAATTAATGGTAAATGTATCATAGATAATATATTGTAGGATAAAAATAAACTAAAAAAAATATGATTTATACAAGTTTTAATGAAAATTTAATCTCTATGTTTTAGATTAACCCGCTCATTGTCACTATTCATTCTTATAGTAGTAACATGATTTTTACCATGGTAATTATTCATTATATACAAATACTCATATGAGATTTTTATCTAATATTTATTACGATGATTCAAAATATTTAATACATTTTTAATAATTAAATTCCAAGATGTGGATTAAATGAATTCCAATATTCATGCATAAGACATATATATAGTATTTTTATAAAATGTGTATTTTTAGGAATAAAAATGACTTTATAATTAATTTTTCATTTTTTTAAATAATTATTTTCCATTTTATCAATACTATAAATAATAAAATTTAAATTTTTACAAAAACATATAAAATTAAAATATTGATTGTAAAATAAAAAAAATATTTTTCCCAATATTTAATATAATAAGATTATGTATCCTTTTTCAACTACATCATGAATGTCATAGCATGGTTTTATCAGTTCAATTTAATAAATTTTTTTATATATCTAATAATTTATTTCATTTTATATTTTTAATTGGGTATTTTTTACTAATTTGTGTGTGTGTATCACACGCTATCTAAATAATTGAATTTATTAAAGTTGATAATATTAAAAAAAATTGGACTATTATAGTGAAACCATATTTCAACAAGAAAATTTAGGGGAATATAAAAGGGTGGTGTTTTGATAATAAATAAGGGATTAATAAGAAATATTGTAAAAAAATTATTTCATTGAAGAAACTAGATTTAAATAAGAAAGAACCTCATGGAAGCAATAATATAAGAACCCATGGAAGGGATGAAGATATAGAGGCTTATTTGGAAGTGGGGAAATGGAAAATATGGAAAAAAATTCAAGGGAAAAATAAAAAATTTATTTTTCATTACTATAAGAATTATTCTAGTTTTTGATACATTGTTTTTGAAACCATACACAATATATTGAATAATTAAAGGATTAAAGCTATTAATACCACACTGTTAATCTACATATTTATTCCTAACCATCCATAAACCATATAGTTTCCACTAAAGAGAAATCATACCTACTAAGAGTTATAGGGAATATTCTCTAATGTCAGGTGATATCATTTTTTTATACGGTACGTCATAGAGTATGAAATACAATAAAAGTTAACAATTCACATCTATAGGGTATTTTATATATTATGATATATCATTATAATTAAGTTTTCATTATACAGTCATATTATATATATTAAATTAGTCATATTTACATAAACCATATGGTATGAATCATTTAGAGTGACTGTGATTCATCAATTTTTTAGATCTCAAACATGTAAGCTACCATTGATTAATAATTTCATACGATGAAACATATATGGGATTTATTAATCAAAAGATACATGAGATGTAACTTAAGGAAGATATCACATGACTATTAAATATATGGGTAAATTATTAAATTTTTTAGAATCCTTTTTTCCTATATAATAAATTCAAGGCCATGAGTCTGGGTTTGTGAGATGTGTGTATAATCATCCAATAAAAAGACACAAAACAATTTCTCTATCCCAAATTTATCATCCGTCTTCCTTAATTTATTTTGAGATACTCATATAACATGAAATTAAGAATGTCATCCATATAGTATTTTTGATTTGGTTCAACCCATAGATACGACTATAGAGAGTATCATTTTAGTTAGTACATGGTGATCTTTAATAACGGCTAAAAAATGAAACAGATATGACATACTATGACAAAAGGTATACATTCTTTATTTCTAGTTTTATTTGATTTTAATTAAAATGGAATAGTTCTTGGGTTATATGGTTTTTATTCAGTTCTTAGGCAATGATTAATCATTAATAACACCAAATAAATATTTCAATATTATCATATAAATCAATTTTTATTCATTAAATCATTTTATGTGATATTGTATTTTGAGATTAAAATTCTTATTATATTCCCTTTTTTAAAATAAAATATTGAATAATGTTCTATACCATTGATTCATATCTTATGATATGAGATAATGTATAAAAAATGTAGCATAAATATATCAATTTTGTATTAGTCGTAGAGTATGACATTGGGATATCATAGTTGATGATAGTAAAATAAAAAGAGTTCTAACACATAGAACTATATTACCTGTGAGATATCTATGTGCATCATAAAATACATTAGATACATAAGTTTATGTCCACCAATGCCTAAAGATATATATTCTAATACATAAGGGTTATTATGGTGATACGTAAGGTTAATATCCATAAATCATATTGGGTAATAGAAATATTAGTCATAACATACTACTAAAATTGCGTAAATGTATCATGCCATGAAACCCTGTTTACTCTATTCTAGGAATCTCATCATATCATTGAACATTATTTGGGGATAAAATTTTCATCATAATATTCTATTGTTTATTTATTATATAATTTATAAATTGTTTAAAATTTATAAAAAAGGGAAGTTGGGGATATTTATTTACATATAATAGTTTTTATAAATTAATAATTTCCAATGTGTGTAAATTAATTTAATAATTTTTTTAAAAAATAGTAATTAATATTTCATAGTATTCATTTTTAAAATTAAAATAATATTTATAAAATTATATGAAATTAATTATAATTTAAAGACAAAATTTTCATATTAAAGTATTAGTGTAAATTTTATTGGGATTATATATTACAAAAAATATTTATTTATATAAATTGAATATATTTAAAATTATAATTCTAAAATAATTTTTACTTAGAATCATTCAAATTATACCTTCTTTATTTGAAAATTATTTTAACTATATAAAAAGTGTTTTTATATATTATTTTTTCAAAGTTGTAAAAAATATTAATATTCTATATTTATATAATTAAAAGTATTCAAAAAATATATATATTAAAATTTAAGATGTTTATATTTCAAAAATTATAATATCTATAAACTAAATTCAATATAATGAATACTAAAGACATTATATTGGGATAAATTGAAAGTTTTTATATTTATATAATATTGGAATGTAATTAATAAATTATAAATTTTTAATGATTTTAAAATTATTAATTCATTATAAATGTACATATCTTCTTTGGAAATGAAATTATATGTTAATTAATTTATTTATTTATTTTGAGTATTCATTTTTACATTTTTATATGGAATATGAATATTTTGGGGGCTTTAATTTGTGTTATAAATTTTTTCTTACAAAATTTCATATTATATGTTACATGAGAGTGATGATGTCGTATGATTTGGATTTAAACAACAATAACCTCTATTTGAAATTAAAGTTATTAGATTGAATTTAGTTATTTAAAATATTTGATATTTTCTTAATGTTATGATGAATTTAAATCACTCTAGTGTAAAGTGTCCCTGTGTATAGGGACATTAGATCAGATTATCCTCTAGCATGGAAGATCATTCAATGTACTAGAATGTTTGGGGTTTGTTATCATTGGAAATGTCATTATCCATGTAGTGTATATCAATTTCATTTAATTTTGACCCTTTATGTGGAAATTTCTAGTAAAAAATATGAACAATGTATTTAGGTATTTTTTAACATGATTAACATATATTTCCTGGTGAGAACCACAAACTATGGGTAGTGTAAAGAGGTACACATTAATATGGGGTTAATATATTATTTTTTTGTATGGAATCGGGATTCCAAAAATAATTCATTAGAATAATGTGTTTATAATGAAATAAAATAAAAGATGATAAATATGTATTGTGACACACTAATTATTAATTTATAAAGTATATGATGTGTACTAAATTTTTTAGTCTTTGAAAGGAAGCCCCTATAATATTATGTGTGATATTCCATTCAAATAAAAGACATCTCAAGACCTTGACCATCTAGTAGGGAAAGATCTTCTAATATAACACAACAAATTATTATATTAAGTAAATAATAGTGTAAATGTATAACATTAAGTGTTATAAAACCAAATATTTATGTGAACGTTTTGTAATATTTATCTATAAAACCCTACATTCAAGGATACAATGAAATTGTCTTGGGATTACAAATATAATATATTTTGAAAAATGTTATCCTCTAAACTATCCATGAGTTCTATGTATAACAATATTACTCTTTATTACACGCATAAACATGATTTGTTACATTAAATTTTCACGTGATAAAACATAAAAAATTGAGTGGTCTAGTTTCGTTTGGTCTTAAGAATTCTACATAGCCACTTATAACATGAAATATACATATTTATTGAAAAATTATTTTAGATGACCACACACATTCCTTCCTTTAGTATAGCATGGGATAACCTGAGGAAATGAATATGAAAAGGGTGATCTATAAAACCCATTGAGGTAGTAAACAAGGAATAATTATAATAATAAACTACATGTTAGTGAATAGGCATATCAATAAAGCATAAGAGAAACATTTACATAAAGGCATGTTACAAAATTATTAACATAACATGGAAATGTGGAAAAAAATTTAACATGATATTAGCTTGAGCCAATGTTCATTTCACATGAAACATGAGTAAACCCTCATTTAAGATGAATTATCATGAGTAAAACCCCATTACACTTGACGTATAATGATACCAATCTTTACCCAATGCATTGGAGCATTATTAGAGAAAACCCTTCTTATTCGTTTCATTTCATGCATAAGTGTTCCACATGGACCACATAACAAGGATTTATTATAACCTCGTAATTTATTCCATGATAAAATAATAAGGATTTAATACTTGAACCTCTATAATAAATAAGTAAATGTGAATAAATGTGAATACCCTTGATAGAGAAATGGGGATCGTATTCACTACACATTTACTTTGGCTTGGAAAATAGTGGTGCAAATTCGGCAGCATAATGGTGTGACATAATAATTCATAAAAATGGTTGATGAGAGTGAAATATGTGTCTCATCCTATTTAAATGATATGTATAGTAAGGGTTCAAATAGATACAATTCCCAACATATAGATTTCGGAAATAGAAGTTGTAACATAATAATGAAACATGAAGAAAGAGGAGAAATGGAATAACACTTACGAAATTTTGGCATGGTAACCAGTGTACATGGGAGGGATTAATGATATATAAAGAAGTATATCATTATTAAAACATAATTATGTAACTATATGATAGGTTATAAATCATACCCCTAACATTTTTAATTGAAAATACAAGAGTAAAACAACATAAAGAAACTCAGTCTAAAATGAGAAAGGATGAAATACCTTACATGAAAGTGTGATCCCAAAGGCTTGAGATAGGATTTAGAGTGGATTAATAAGAGCTTAGGGAACCTTGTGAGGGTTCTATAGAGAGTAGGCAAGATTTTGGTAGATATTAAATGGGTTTTAGTGGATATGAATGGGATAATTGGTGGGTTTATATAGGAAAGGAGAGGGAATTCATTATTATTTAGGTTTTGGAAAATACATATTAAACTAATCAAAACAACAAACCATCCCATTAATTTTCCAATGGTTTTTGAAAAAGTGGACTGGAAAAAAATTAAGGCTAATGTCCAAGCATAATAAAAAATTAGTCTTACTTATGTGGAGGTTAGTGACACTCCCAAGGAAGTCATTTTAAAATTTTAAAATATTTTATATGTCCAGGAGGGTACACTAAGGCATTTTAAAATTAATCAAACAAATATAAAATCACATTATTTAAAAGTTAAAATATATATTGGACGAATATATATATTTTATAGTATTTTATTTTATTACTATTCAGACAATATAATGTCATAAACACATTATATATTAAAATAGTAATGAATTTTTACCTAAAAATACGACTGTCTCCGAAAATTATGAAGAATTCACCGTTACATAATTTTTACATCCTCAATGAAAAAATATTATTAACATTCTATAAATAATTTTCTAAATATGTTAAGTTTTTACTTTTTAAACTAGAAACAGAAATTTATTGAAAATGCATGGGTTTGGACAAAAACTATTTTCAAACCTTAATAAAAATTACAATTGAATTTATAAAAATAATATGATAAATTATATTTAAAACATATTAATTTTGTATAATATTTTATTAAAATATGATTTAGTTAAAAAATCGACTATTTCATCAAAATAGATTTCTTAATTTAATAATAACAAAAAATACTATTTTTACTTTAAAACCCATTTACAAAGTAACAATAATAAAATGAATGTATATTTTGTATTCTATAAAAAATAATTCACATAATCATAGTTATATGGTGTTGTTACATAACCCCTTATAAAACTGCAAAATAGAAACCGGTAAGGTGTGCTATGGTGATAGACTCTTCAGGAGGCTTAGATAACATAGCTCAGATGGAAATCTCTATTAACTTCAACATCAACAGTAGGTGCTTCCACTCAATATTAATGTGTTGAATCTCGTATTGGTCATGGTCATGAGTGAAGCCATGTGACTCCACCTCCTTTCTGAAATATGACAAATGGGGTTGATATGGATAAATTCTTCTAGATGAGGCCATCATATCCTCTTTCAGAGTAAACTGGATTTGTTAAATCCCTATATTTATACTAATAATATGATCACTGTTCAATAGATATATTAGAAACGTTAAAATTTATTAATGGTATTTTAAAATCCAAATTTATAAAATCAATGAAATTTCATATGTTTAATATATCCATTTTACATAATAAAATATTTACATAGATGAAGAGAAATTTTCATTAATAAAATTTTTGGTCATTACAATATTCTCCCATATGAAATTTCACAGTAAACATTTTCATTTTACCACACTATAATAGATGAGGGTAACTCTCCTTCATCACTTCCTTTGATTCCAACATTACTTCTCCAAACATTTGGTTACAACAAAACACCCTGGTGAGGGGCATTTTTTAATTTAGTAGAATTTTTTCCTATGATCTATGATCTTCACCATATTCTTTTGATAAGAGAGGTCATTATCCAATGGTAACACCTATGAATTGAGTACATTAAATGGGTTATGTATTTACTTCATCAAGTGTGATACAAGGAATACATCATGTACTTGATATGGGTTTGGTGGGATTGTGAGTCGATATGCTACTTCTCCAATGCAATCAAGGATATAAAAATGGATGATGTACATTGGAAAAAACATTACCTTCTTCCCAAATCACATCAATATTTTACATGGTGATATTAAGAGGAATATCATGTCTCTGAAATCAAACACTAGGCCTCTTCGATGATTATCAGCATATCACTTTTGTCGAATCTGAGCATCTTTAATTAGTTGTTGGATAGTGTTAAAATTATCCAACATTTTATCAACCATTTTTGGACCCCATGGGTTTTTCTTTCCAACTTCATCCCAACATGTCGATGTTCTGCACCTCTTCCCATAAAGTTCTTCAAAAGGGCCATTTTGATGCTTGAGTGGAAATTGTTATTGTAAGAGAACTCAACCAGATGAATATGTTGATCTCATCCCCCTTTGAAGTCTATTAAGCATGCTCTCAACATTTCCTCAAGTGTTTTTAAACTCCACTAAGATTGGATAGATGTTTGAGGATGATAATTCCTACTGATGTTCAGCTCAGTATTCAGAGAAAGTTCGAGACTCTTCCAGAACATAGAGGTGAATTTTGGATCTCGATCGGATATAATTGATAATGGTAATCTGTAAAGCCTTACCACTCATATGATGTATATATGTTCGAGTTGATCCAATATGAAATACTCTCTAATATCAATGATGTTTTAAGTATTTTAAGACTATCCACAACAACCTATATAGCATTGTTTCCTTTGGATCTTTTCGAATGACCATTGACAAGGTCCATAGTGATGTCCTCCCATTCCCATGTTTTTATGGATAATGGTTGCATTATCTGCTTAGATTTTGGCCTCTTATCCTTCACTTGCTCATATACCAGGGACATTGATTTATACTCAGTGATCTCCTTGTTCATGTTATCCCACCAATAATGCTCTCGTAGATATCGATAAATCATTGTTTTTCCTGGGTGAATAGAGAAATTAAAACTATATCCATTTCCAAAAGCTCTTTCATTGACTCCAGATTTGATGTAACACATAGTCTTGACCCAAATCTAACAATTCCTTCTTACATAACATTGAACTTCTTTGATTACCCTTTTTGATAGTTTCCACATTCATCTAAATTTCCATATCATCATTTTTGAGCATCCTCGAACCTTTTCAGAAGAGATATTTGAGAAATAATTTGTGAACGGATAGATGATTTTCCCTTATTTATGATTCCCATGTCCATATTCATAAAATATAATAAGATTTAATCTTTTTCCATTCTCATTAATGATAGAATCACTAGGTCCTTTCTACATAGAGCATCTTCCACCTTGCTCACTTTCCCCGGGTGGTAATGGATTGATTAGTCATAGTCTTTGATCAGTTATAACAATCTTCATTGGTGGATATTCAACTATTTATGTATGAATATATACTTGAGGCTTTTGTGATCTGTATATATTTCATACTTCTCCCTAAATAGGTAATGACAGCATATTTTCAAAGAAAATATTACTGCATCCAACTCCCGATCACATGTTGTATAGTTTTTCTAATGAAAATTCAATTGACATGATGTATAAGAAATAAATTTTTCATTGTGTGTCAACACACATCCTAGGCCCTTCTTTGAAGCATCACTAAATACCAAAAAAACCTTTTCTACTTTTGGGTAATGTGATAACATGAGTAGTGACAAGACTCATTTTCAACACCATGAAGCTATATTTTCATTCATCACTGAATGGACACAAGACTCCCTTATGAGTTAGCTTGGTAAGAGGGTTTGACAGCTATTATAAATTTCTCACAAATCGTCAATAATATCTAGATAACTCCAAGAAGCTATGGATATCCATCATTGATGTTGTCCTTGTCCATACCTCAATTGTATATGTCTTCAAAGGATCCACAAATGTCTCATTGCTTGTGATGATATTACCAAATAATGACACTTCCTTCTACCAGAACTCACACTTTATGAACATTTCATAGAGCTTATCCTTTCACTAGGTCTCTAGTGCAATGATAGGATACATATCATGCTCCTCCATGGTTTTGGAGTATATTAGAATATATTCTATAATGACTACAAAAAATTTGTAGAGGTAATCTATAAAGACTCTATTAATCATTTCCATAATGATTTATAAATCACTATTGAGTCGGAAAAAAATTTCTATTAATTTATAGTCTCCATACCTTATACGAAAAGCAGTCTTAGTGATATCATCCTTATTAACCCTTAATTGGTAATACACAAACAACAGATCCAACACGGAGAATTATTGTGACCCACATAGATGATTGAACACGTATTCAATTTATAGTATAGGATACTTGTTCTTTATCATGATTTTGTTGAGCTCATGAAAATCCATGAAAATGCACATTGACCCATCCTTCTTCTTGACAATGAAGACAATTGCACCCCTGTTGATGCACTTGTTCACATAAAACCTTTATCCTGATTCTCCAATAGTTATTTCTTTAACTCCTCATGATTCACAATATCCATTCAATATGATGTCTTGGATATTTTCAAATCACAATGTATAAAATCAATTGAGAATTTAACATCCCTTTTCGGAGGAAGAAAAGTAAATTCCTTAGGAACACTTCAGCACATTCAATCCCAATAGGCATTACTTCAAGGTTGGTTTCTTTTTTAGACTCAATCATCTGAGCATGATACAATTGCTCATAGGGCAGTATTATCCATGAATGATATGATGGTGCTAAATAGGATTCATCCTCCTCATTTCACATATATAGAATCAGAGATCTATTCACCATATAGAGAGTGATCTACCTCTCACGGACAGTTACGTTGGCTCTATACAGGGAAAACAAATTCATGCAAAAATATTGCATCAAATTACACCATTGGTAGTATGATGAGGTTCCCTGTGGATTTCATACCACAAAATGTGATATGATAGGAGTTATATTCATGGGATTCAATGATTTACCCAATTTCCATTCTCACTAACATCTTTACTTCCATGATTTGTGGTGGTGTTGGGATCTTTTTACTAAACATTAATGATATAAATAATTAAATGAACCAGAATCAGAAATTACATTCTCTATTTTTAAATGAATAACTAGTGTACCATTCACAACATCATTTTTGGGGTTCACATCGGCAGTGTTGATGGAAAAATCATGCCTTTTCTCCCATGAAGATGTTGGATTCATTTGAAAAAACCTTTTCTTAGGGAACTGGTTTGCAAAGTGCCATGGATATTTACAATTGAAGTAATGAAAAAAGTGTTGGGTGTTGAATGGGGTGTTCCTCTCATCTATCACAACCGTAGGGTTTTCTTTTCATCAGTCAATATCAAAGTTCCCATATCTTCCACACCTAAATCATTTCCTTGTCCCATCAAGAAAATTTTGGGGTGCTTCTTTCCACACATTTGGAAAGCAGGGTGCGGTATTTTCATAGAACCATTGGATTTATCCATTGGACCACCAAAATTAATGTATACCTTACATTTATTATCCCCATGACACCCCAGAGATTGGTCATTATACTTTTCATCTTTGAGGGAACATCATCCAATTTCCTCGTAGCTATAAAACACACTGATCTCTAGGGCTTTCCATTGGCTAGTTTTTATCCCACCAAAGAAGCGGTAAACCTTTCATTCGGGGGTAATGAAAAAGTTGTAAGTGTATCATCCAAGCCTTGTGAAGTTTTTCTCATATGATTTGATTCATTTTTTTCCTTTTTTCATTAGGTTAAAGAAGTCCCTTTCCATATTGAGTCAGAGGTTACAAGGAAGGTATTTATCGAAAAACATTTTAAAAAAATCCTTCCATTCCTACTCTTTGATCTACTCCTCACTCTAAATATTTTTAATCAATGTCCACCATTGGTCAGCTTCACCCTCCATATGATAAGCAGTCAGAAGAGACATCTCATTTATGGAACATTTAAGGATGTAGATGATATTTTCAAGGGACTTGATCCATTGTTCAACAATTGAGGGATCATATGATACAATAAAAGTAGGAGGACATGTCTCATGAAGCTATCGATTGCGATTTATTCTTAACATGTGGGGGTTGAATGTTCCTTGTATCCCATGATTCTATTCAAAAAATGAGTTAACTGACATAGTATCATGATAATGTTTGTGATTCCCTCTCTTATATGATTGGAAAAATAATTAGAACAGTAATCATATTGATCTTTCCATTTGATGATAGCCTAAGTCCTCTTATTAACATCTATTGTCTAGAAGAAATGGAATGATAGTGGTAAAAAATAAGGTTTATATAAAACAAAAACCGATAACTTATAAAATATTTTTATTTCCTTAACAAATGAAATTATAATCTTTAATCGATTTAATCCCAGATCTACTTCCCAACAAATATTCGTTTGGGAATTCATTTTATTACCTTAATAATGATTTGTAATAAGCTTATAAATTAACCAAAGAATATCCCCTAGTATTTCTGTATCTAATCGTGAAGCAAGACCTGTTTTCGTGAACATGTTCCCATTCGAGTCAAGATCAAAGTGATTTTTTGTGTTTTGCCCCTAGATACATCTGTTCCAGAGTGTCTGCTACCTTCTTGTATCCAGACATGGATTTATTCTCTTGATAAACCACTTAATAAATTATAAAAAAATGGGGATGTTTTTATTATACATAGTCTTAACCCTAAGGCCTTATCTAGGGTTTTCAAATCATAATCCCAAAAATAACTAAACATATCCTATGATACCAACTATGACAACCGTACTCTTTATTACACACTTAAACATGATTTATTACATAAAATCATCACTTTATACAACATATAAGATCGATAGGCCTAGTGAATTTATAGATTAGGAACATTACATAACTACATACAACATGAAATAAACATCTTTATTGAAAACATCTTTTACATGACCACACACAATCCTTTGTAATTAGAATTGCATTGGATAACATGTGGACATGCATAATAAAAGGGTGAACTACAAAGACCACTAAGGGAGTAAACAAGTCATAAGTTTTATAATAAATTACATGTTAGGAACTAGGCATATCAATGGATCATAAGAGAAACATGAACATAAAGGCATGACATATCAAGATTAACATAACATGGAAATGTGGCCAGAAAATTAAATATGACATTACCATGAGCCAAGGCTCATTTCCTATCCCTAAAACAAAAACTGGTTTTACTGGCAGTTTTTGGAACCACTGCTAAACATTTTTTTAAAATTTATCCATGGAGTTTTATTATAAAATGCCATGAAACATTTTTTTAACGCTGCTGACCCTCCCCCACCCCAACCCCGCTTCTACCTGCTTCCCCCACGACGCCAGCGACACCCTGACCCCGGCCCACCAATGTATTGTCCTGGATTTTTTCATGTACTATTTTAATATTATATGGGGATTCTTTTGAGACCAGGCTCTGAGACGGCGTGTAGTTCCAAGGCCCGGTGAGCCCGGAAAAAATGTATGAATTTAATTTAATAATTAAATAACGCGCGCATGTGATTTTCCTGAAAAAGTGGAATGATTCCCGAACTGGTGCTTGGATCAAAAATATGAGGGCACCATTGCGTTCGAAAGAGAAATTTTACCTTAGGCGAGGCCTAACATCAATCGGTGCAGGTCGGTGGTGATTTCTGGTTTTTGGACGTAACCGTAATAAAATATTTAATTATTATATTTCACTTAAATCCTTGTTACAATGAAATCTCTTATCTTTTAAATGGAAATTTCACAGGGGATTAGGGTTACAATTTCAATAACCCTGAATTCCCCTGAAGGCTCTGGAGGCTCTAGAGAAAACCTCCCAACGCGGAGATGGCGTTCTTGACGATTTTTGCCGGTGACGACGACGCGGCGACCAGATCTTCACAAACGAACGCCGCGGAATCCAGGTAGTATGTTTGTTTTTGATTTCCTTCCCCATTTTAGATTTTTGACAAGAACATGGACTAATCCACGAACAGATTAGCCCATGGATCGATTGTTCTTGTGGGACGGATTATGCAGGGATTTTGAGGTTGTTTGGTATTGATCTAACGACGACGAACATGAATCATCACGAAAAACGGTCAAGGTTCATCACACATGTTTGATTCTTGTATTTTTTTCCTCCCTCGTGTTCTTTGTTGCATTCTACGCGTTCTATGAGGAAATCAATAGTAGTGCATTAGTTTTTTGGTGCAGTGATCCGAGATTGAAGATCCAACCCTAGAGCGATGTCACGGAGGTGCGACGACGGTTTGGGCAGGCGATTCGGAGTGGATCAGGAGATACGAGTTTTCAGGCAATTTCTTCGGATGGATCATTCGAGGTTTATGATCTAACATAAGAGATTAAAACACCCATTACGATGTTCGTATGAAGAAACGAACCCATCCCTGGAGTATTGGGATGAACGGATGAGAAACTGAGGATCCATAGGTTCAGCCGCGGCGCAAGGAAGAAGACGGCGTTTCTGGAAACATCTCATCTACACCCCATGTAGTATGGGCTACATGATGTGTGTTCATAATTGGACCACATGGCGTTCACTCCAACAGTACATGGGCATGAGTTGGGTACACGGCCACGGACAGGGTGTGTATACCCTTCCCCGGCCAGATCCGACCAGATACACGGGATAACCCATGTACTGGTACACGGGCAGACAACACGGACACGGGATGGGTACAAGACCAGGGACATGGCGTGTATACCCATCCCCGGCCAGAACTGGCCAGATTCATGGGATACCCCATGTACTGTTATATGGGAAGGCGACACGGACACAGACATAGGTCATGTACGGGCACATGGCCAGTGTACACGGAGTGATCCCCAGGTGCTCGGACACGATGTGTGATTATTCTACACGCTATGTAGTTAATTTCTATCTGACAGGCCGAATGACACATGCCATTTACACTGGCAGTACCCGGAGTCAGGAACACGGTGTGTACTTTTCTACATGCCATGTAGTTGAGTTTTACATAGCTTGAACGGATGACCCGGGCCGTTTACACGGGCATTACTCGGGGTCAAGGAACACGGCGTGTAATTATACTACACACTGTGTAATGAATTCTTCAAGGATTGAGTCAGTTGCCTTCTATGACTTGGGCTAGTTTCCTTAGGGTTTGTTCCCTTATACTTTCTCTTTAAGGATTCTGGTATCATTTCCTACATATAGGAGTATGATCCCTTCATCAAGACTTCCTGAATAGAGTTTTTGGAATCCCCTCTATTAGACTTGGAGCCGGATCCTCTATTTGTTCCTGGAAACCTAGGTAGAGTTCTCTATATCGACGTCACGAACCATACATGGGCGCCAATCCTCTGCATAGCGGATTAGCTCAGACAGATTTTTCAGAATCACCCCATGACTTGGTTTTGATCCTCATCTGAGCATCATGTTCTCAAAATACTTGTGGAGTGTGTTCTCCCAGAACGAGTACTTCGTATCTCTCTCCTCAGACCTAGGAGTTTGTTCTCCTTGTTACGTGCTTAGTGGAATCTTCAAGATAAATCTTAGTGGTGGTATTCGCAATAGATGATCGTGCATTAGTATATCTAGATATTCTTGTTATATGTTTGGTAGACATATACTATGTAGAGCTGAAAGTATCTTTCCTTTATGGTATTTCCCTTTTTGTATTTCCTTTGTGGTTTCGGGGTGTCCTACTGGGTATTGTTATACTCACCCCTGCACGGGCTTTGCCGGCACGTTTCATGTCTTGTGCAGACGAGTGAGCCTTTGATAGGATTCTAGGTGGACCAGGATCAGACGGTGCTTAGTGAGATCAGGTGGTCCGAGGTGTGTTCCTATGGCTACATATTACTGTCCCAGTACCATTCCTTACAGGTTGGACTTTGTTACAGACTTTCATTTGGTGGGATTGTACTTTTGGCCCAGGGATTTACATTCTTGTACTTTACATTCCTGTCGTACTCCATTGGTTGGGATTTAGTGTATGAATTCATATTTTCAATTTTTATTAGTTTTCACTTTTCAGATTTGTGGGCTTCTAGATGTGTGTGCGTGTGTACAGGTTTATAGGCAATGAATCCCATGTTAGTAGCATGCCTACTCGGTTCTAGTCACCAGCCCCTGGCCTTTTGGATACGGGCTTGGGGAGTTGCAGCTCGGGCCCCACTGGGATGGGTCGTAACAGAGTGGTATCAGAGGTGGTCGGTTCTACCTTAGGATCAAGAGTCTATGAGTTGGTTTGGGGAAATAGTGTTATGTGTTTTGAGTTTGTCTTTCAGGATAGGGACCCCAGTGTTGGTGCGGGCGGCTGATGTATCCATACACCAGGACTCTGATAACATTCTTTTCGACTCGGAACATCAGAACACTAGTTGTAGGGGAAAATGGTACATACATCATATAGGAATGAGTTTTGGTTTTCATGTCCTTCTTGAGTCATCTCTCCAAATATAATCTTTGACTGAGATACATTTTGTTTCTTTAACAGGATGCCTCCACGACGCGTACCCACTAGGATCCAGTAGCTCAATCACAAGGATGACCCCCTCCGTGATGAAGCTTCGATATAGGAACTGGATCCCACATTTTTACCATCAGGTGGTGTGCCAGTTATCCCGCCACCTTTGGAGCAGTGTTTAGTGCCTTCTATACTAGTGGAGGAGGATCACAGGCTGGGCACACTCTAGGAGTATCAAGGCCCTCATGTTTCAATGAAAGCCTGACCCTCTGGCAGCAGAGGACTGGATTGAGGCAGTGGCCAGAGTCTTCCTTTTGGTAAGGACACCAGTAGACCAGATGGTGATCCTGGCAGCGAGCCCTCTGCAGGGCTCGACAGGAAGATGGTGGAGTTTGTTTATCCGGACTCACGAAGAGGCGACATATGCATGGTCGGAGTTTGAGCGTCTCTTCAGAGAAGATTTTTCACCGGTTACCCTGAGAGCAGTGCACATACAAGAGCTTCTTCAGCTCCAGCAGGGAACCATGACGGTGGCTGACTATTCGTCAAGGTTTACCGACCTCTCACGGTACTCGATGGATATTGTCAGAGATCAGTACATCAGAGCTCGGACTATTGAGCGGGGCTTGTGCAGTGATATCCGAGCTAGCATCATCCCTATGAGCATTCCAACTTGTGTTGGGGTTGGTCGAGTGGGCTTTGGTGGTCGAGAGCTTCTTGGTAGAGCAGAGACAGCAGACAGTTGTCAGTAGTTGGTGAGCTGGAGCAGAGACCTCGGCAGCAGGGAGCCGACGTCAGGGACCGAGGCATGGGAGACGTTTCTAGTGGAGATACCAGGATTGGGGATCTTCCATACAGGGTTCGTAGGGAGAATCTAGCCAGCCTCAAGAGAGGCGATGCTACTCATGTGATGGCAGGGGACATATCGCTCGAGATTTTCCAACCCGCAGTAATACTGACATAGGAGCAGTGGATGGACCACTGAGGCATAGGAAACGTGTGGAGCAGAATGATCCGTGTGGCGGCATACGCGGTAGAGGAGCTGGTAGAGCAGCTGGAGGTGGTCGGTGTTTTGACCCTTTACCACCACCACCCCCACGAGGTCCACCCCAGGCTAGGGAGCTGGTGGATAGATGCAGGGATAGTTACAGGCGGTGGAGGCTTATGACCCAGGTACTCCTGGAATCATTAGAGGTACTATCAATATATTTTCTACTTTGTTTTCCGTATTGATAGACATAGGTGCTAGTCATTCCATTCTTGCTGCTTATCTTGTTCAAGACCTTTAGATTCCATTTGAGCCTATGATTAGACCATTACGCTTAGAAACACAGACTATGGAAGATTCAGAGATCACACACCTCTATAGACAGTGTGACCTGAACCTTGGAGGTGAGAGTTTCGATTGGAACCTCTTGGTGTTAGCGTTGAGGCCTTACGATGTCATTATTGGTATGGATTGGCTATCCACAGTTCATGCTCAGATCGACTATTTTAGGAGAAGGGAGTGGTGTGTCCGTAGTGATGGAACAAGGTTCTCTTTTTTCGGTGACAGAGAGACCCAGGCATCGTAGGATGGACTCGTGCATAATAGGGCACAACCTATTTCACATCAATTGGCTTGCCTAGCCCTTTGCGTAGCAGATGATACGAGTTTCCAGTTTGCAGCAGTAGTGGATGAGTACGAGGACGTCTTTTCAGAGGATGTCCCCGGTCTACCTCCTCATCGGGAGATAGATTTATGCATTGAGTTGCAACCCAGGACGACACTGATATCATAATCAGCATATCGGATGGCTCCTGCAGAGCATCGTGAGTTGAGAGTGCAACTAGATGACTTGCAGAAGAAGGTATTTGTGAGACCCAGCATTTCACCATGGGCGGCCCTAGTGATTTTTGCCATGAAGGTAGAAGGAGCTTGATGATATGTGTTTATTACCGGTTCTTGAACCAGGTGACAGTGAAGAACCGATATCCACTACCGAGGATTGATGACCTCTTTGACCAGTTGAGAGGGGCACGATGGTTCTCAAAGGTTTATCTACGATCAGGTTATCACCAGTTGCGAGTACGGAATGAGGATATACCGAAGACAACTTTCCGATGCCGCTACGATCACTATGAGTACTTGGTGATACCCTTCGGTGTGACGAACACCCTGGCAGTGTTCATGGGACTCATGAACTGGATCATTCAGACATACCTAGACCGGTTTGTATTGGTCTTCATCGACAATATCCTTATGTACTCTACGTCTGAGGAGGAGCACGCGAGACACCTTAGGATGGTTCTGGACACACTCTGAGAGCACCAGTTGTTAGGGAAACACTCGAAGTGTCAGTTCTGGTTACAGGAGGTCCATTTTCTGGGACACGTTATCTCAGAAGATGGTGTAGAAGTGGACGTAGCCAATGTGGAGGCAGTGCTAGCATTGGAGCCACCCCGGAGCGTGATGGAGGTGTGGAGTTTCCATGGGTTGGCATGCTACTATTGGAGATTCATTCTTGATTTCTCCCAAATTTTAGCACCCATGAAAGCTTTGACCCAAAAGGGGCAGCCTTTCGTGTGGACTGAAGGATGCCGGCATGCTTTCCCGCAGTTGAGATGGAGTTTGACGAGCGCCCCGATCTTGAGATTACTGGAGGAGGGTGTTGAGTATGTAGTGTTCTACGACGCATCAGGAACCGGTCTTGGTTGTTTCCTAATGCAGAGTCAAGTAGTGATTCCATATGTCTCATGTCAGTTGAGGCCACACGAGCATAACTACGTGACCCACGATCTTGATTTGGCATTGGTAGACATCAAGTTGAAGATGTGGCGGCACTACCAGATGGGAGAGCGGTTTACCATCTACTATGATCACAATAGACTCAGATATATCTTTTTTGAGAATGTGGGGAGCACTTTGTTCTTTTCAGAGGGCATACAGTACTACTAGTGAAGTTACAAGAGGAGGTTATATGGGAGTTACATACATCTCCTTTGGCGGTGCATCGAGGTGTGGGAAGGATGTATCAGGACCTCTGACGTTAGTTCTGGTGGCCAAGAATGAAGAAGAGAGTGCAAGAGTTTGTTTCTCAGTGCCTTACTTGTCAGCAAGTAAAGGTTGAGCACCAGGTGCCAGCAGGCTTGACTCAGCCCCTTGTGGTGCCAGAGTGGAAGTGGGACAGGATATCCGTGGACTTTGTGAAAGGTTTACCATGTACATCTAGAGGACATGATGCCATCTAGGTGATCGTTGATCGACTCACCAAGTCGGGTCACTTCTTAGACATACGGGAGCAGAGTTCAGTAGAGATCTTGGGACACCTCTACATGAAGGAGATAGTTCAACTTCATGGAGTTCCATCCATGATCGTCTCAGATCGTGATGCTCGTTTCACATCCCTGTTGTGGAAGGGATTGTAGGACGTTTTTGGGACTCAGTTATTCTTGAGCACAACATTTCATCCTCAGACTAATGGTCAGACAGAGTGGACCATCCAGGTCCTGGAGGATATTCTTAGAGCTTTCATACATAACTTCGGTCATACCAGGGAGGATCCCCTACCACTAGTGGAATTTATTTACAACAACAGTTATCATTCCACTATTGGTATGGAACCATTCGATGCTCTTTATGGGTGACCGTGCAGGTCACCACATTGCAGGACTGACCCAGGAGAGTCCGCACTCATGGGCCTTGAGATGGTGAGAGCTACTACATAAAAGGAGTAGGTCATCCAGGAGTGGATGAAGAGTGCACAGAGTCGGAATAAATCATATGCCGATAGGAGGTGGATGCCCTTGGAGTTCGAGGAGGGAGACCATGTGTTCCTTCAGGTCTCACCTCGATGAGGATTGCAGAGATTTTGCCAAGGGGGAAATCTATATCTATGGTTCATTGGTCCTTTTAAGATTCTTGGTAGAGTTGGATAGGTGGTGTATCGCTTGTCTCTACCTCCTCAGATGGACCGGGTACACAACGTCTTCTATGTGTCGTAGCTACGGAGGTACGTGCACAATCTATCACACGTTATCGACAGAGGTGAGCTGGACATCGATGATGGGGAGACCTTTGCAGAGTACCCAGTAGAGATCGAGGATCGTAAGGAGAAGATCCTTAGTGGGAGAGCTATTCCATTGGTGCGTGTATGGTGGTAGCACGAGAATCTTCAGGAGAGCACGTGGGAGCGGGAGGATCAGATTTGCGTGCAATACCCACATCTTCTTGAGTAGCCCTTGTTTTGGATTTTCAGGGACATAAAATCCCTAATGTGGGTGTGATGTAATGTCTTGGATTTTTCCATGTACTATTTTAAATTATATGGGAATTCTTTTGAGACCAGGATCTGGGACGGTGTGTAGTTCCGAGGCCCGGTAAGCCTAGAAAAAATGTTTGAATTTAATTTAATAATTATATTACGTGCGCATGTAGTTTTCTTGATAAATTGGTATAACTCTTGAATGGGTGATCGGATCAAGAATCCGAGGGAACCGTTGCATTCAGCATACCGATTTTACCTTCGGCGAGGCCTAACATCAGCCGGCGCAGGTCAATGGTGAATTCTGGATTTTGGACGTAACCGTAATAAAATATTTTATTTAAATATTTTATTTAAATACTTGTTACAATGAAATATCTTTTTTAATGGATATTTTTTAGGGGATCAGGGTTTCAATTTCCGTATCCCTAAATTCCCTTGGAGGCTCTAGAGGCTCTAGAGAAAACCTCCCTACGCATCGACAGCGTTCATGACGATTTTCGCCAGCGACGACGACACGACAACCAGATCTTCACCATCGAACGCCGCAGAATCCAGGTAGGATGTTTTTTTCTTATTTCGTTCCCCATTTTTGATTTCTGCGATGAACGCGGACTAATCCACGAATAGATTATCCCACGGATCGATCGTTCTTGCGGGACAGGTTTTGCGGGAATTTTGAGGTTGTTTGGTTTTGATCTAACGGTGACGAACCCAAATCGTCACGAATAACGGTCAAGGTTCATCCCTCTTATTTGATTCTTGTATTTTTTTCTCCCTTGACTTCTTCGCTGCATTCTAAGCGTTCTTGGAGAAAATTTACCTTTTCACTTTTTTGGTGAAATGATCCGAGATGGAATATCCATCCCCGTAGCGATGTCACGGAGGTGTGACGATGGTTTTGGCAGGAGATTCGGAGCAGATCGGGAGATACGAGTTTTAAAGCGTTTTTCATCGGATGGATAATTCAAGATTTATGATCCCCCTTAAGATCCAAAACACCCATTACAATGTTTGTATGACGAAACGAACCCATCCCTGGAGTATCGGGATGAACGGATGACAAACCGAGGATCCGGATGTTCAGTCGCGGCCCGAGGAAGAAGATGGCGTTTCTGGAAAAATCCCAACTACACACCGTGTAGTATAAGCTACACAGTGCGTATTCATCAGTGGATCACGTGGCATGTACTCTGAGAGTACATGGGCACGGGATGGGTACACGGCCACAGACACGGCATGTATACGCTTCCCCGGTCAAACCCGGCCAGATACAAGGTATACCTCGTGTACGGGCACATGGGCAGGTGACATGGACACGGGATGGGTACACGGCCAAGGACATTGTGTGTATACCCTTCCACGGCCAGACCCGGCCAGATACACGGGATACCTGGTGTACTGGTACACGGGCAGGCGACACGGACATGGACATAGGCTGTGTACGGGCACATGGCCGGTGTACATGGAGTGATCCCCAGGTACTCGGACACGGCATGTGATTCTTCTACACTCCGTGTAGTTACTTTTTATCTGACAAGACGAATGGAACGGGCCATTTACATGGGTAGTACCCAGAGTTAGTAAAACGACGTGTACTTTTCTACACACTGTGTAGTTGATTTTTACACAGCATGAATGGATGGCATGCTCCATTTACACGGGCAGTAACTGGGGTCAAGGAACACGGCGTGTAACCATACTACACACCATGTAATAAATTTTTCAAGGCTTGAGCTAGTTTCCTTCTACGACTTGGGCTAGTTTCCTTAGGGTTTGTTCCCTTACTATTTCTCCTGAAGGTTTCCGGTATCATTCTCTACATATAAGAGTATGATAACTTTAGTAGGACTTATTGAATAGAGTTTTTGGAATCCCCTCTGTAAGACTTGGATCTGGATCCTCTATTCGTTCCAGGAACCCTAGGTAGAGTTCTCGGTATCGATATGAAAAACCTTTCCTGGGCACCGATCCTCTGCTTAATGGATTAGCTCAGACTGAGTTATCGGAATCACCACATGACTTGGCTGTGATCCTCATCTGAGCATCATGTTCTCAAAGTACTTGTGGAGTGTGTTCTCCATGAATGAGTACTTCGTATCTCTCTCCTCAGGCCTAGGAGTGTGTTCTCCATGTTACGTTCTTAGTGGTATCTTCAAGCTGGATCTTAGTGGTGGTATTCGTGATAGTCGATCATGCATGAGCATATATGGATATTCTTGTTATATGTTCAGTAGGCATATACTCTGCAGAGATGACTGTATCAATCCATTGTCGTATTTCCCTCATTTTATTTCCTTTGTGGTGTCGGGGTTTCCAACTGGGTATTGTTATACTCACCCCTGCATGGGATTTTCCCGCACGTGTCTTGTCTTTTGTAGATGAGCGTGCCTTTGACAGGATTCTAGGTGGACCAGGATCGGACAGTGCTCATCAGGCGGGCCAAGGCGTGTTCCTATAGCTACAGATTGCAGTCCCAGTACCTTTCGTTATTGGTTGGACTTTGTTACAGACTTTCTTTTGGCGGGCTTGTAATTTTGGCCCAGGATTTTACTTTCTTGTACTTTACATTCCTATCGTACTCTGTTGGTTGGGATTTAGTGTATGCATGCATCTTTTCCATTTTTAGTAGTTTTCACTTTTTAGCTTTATGGGATAGGAGATGTGTGTGCATGTGTATAGGTTTATTGGAAATGGCTCCCATGTTAGTATCATGCCTACTCGTTGCTAGTCACCAGCCCCTGGCCTATTGGAGGCGGGCTTTGGGAGTTGGGGCTCGGGCCCCACTGGGATGGGTTGTGACACCAGCGACCCCGGTGACCCCGCGACCCCAGGTGGTATTGAAGATTTTTCTCATAAACCTTATGTATTATATTCATATGTGGTTGTTCTAGTTTACTTCTTTACTATGGTTTGTGTTTCTGAGAAAGAAATGTGAGTTTATAACTCAAATTGATGCATGAAACCCTATAAGGACTCTGTTTGGTCCATTGATGTTTGAGATTGTACCTAGGTCTACCCTTGGTTTATGAAAACCCCTTAAGGTTGGTGAAATATTTTTTAAGTGTTGAAATAATATAATTATGAAAGTGAATGTGTAGAGAATTGTAATTTTGTATGTAGTCAAGGTTAATGGGATATTTCTAATATAGAATTGGTAATTTTTTGAAATGACTAGTTAGATTCTGAAATGGATTAAAATATGAATTTTTCAAAATGATTTGGTTATGTTTTTCATGAAGTACAACAATGTTTTGAAAGTTCGTATTGTTTTCAAAAGGAGGTGTTGACCTCAATGTTATAGGAAAAAAGGGGTTTTATTAAATGATTTCAAATGGTAATTAAAAATGAGGGTGTGGTTCCCCTTTTTTGAAAATGATTTAAAATCCCCTTTTATGGTTGTAAATAGAAATGAAATTCTTGGGACATGTTGGGTTTTTAAAAGAGGAAGACTTTTTTTTTGAAGGGTGGATTCCAGATTATTTCAATTGAGTATCTTGAATTGTGTTTTATTCAATGATTGGATTTTAAAGATATGTTGAGAACATATTCATTTAAATGATATATGGGTTAGTGGGATAGAACCCCCGATAATTAGGCTAGCATGTTAACTTGTTTTATTAAATGAAATAAGTGATAAATGTGTTTTGTTATGACATAACATAAGGGGGCATTTGGAATAATTTGATTGTGTTAAATGTGTTAAGATATGGAATTGTTATATGTGATAAATGATTTGCGATTGGAAATGGAATATATGTTAATGGGTTATTCAATATAAATGGGATATAAATAGTTATTTATGGGAATTATCATTGAAGTAGATTGATATAATATATTTATTTCATTCTTGGATGTTAACCTAGTGAAATCATTTGGAATGATGTTGGTGTGTCAATCCACTGTGATAGGAAGAGTTACATTTCATCTTTCATTATTATCAATAAATTTTTTTTAACACTAACTAGTCCTTGATTTTTTCAATAACAATTAGTATATTTTTAATTCTAACAGTATTTAGAAATAAATCCCATGTGAATTCATGAAGATCTCTATATAGAGATGTGAACAGTACCTAATAATCTTTGTGGACTATACCAGCTTTAAATCCCACCGATGGTTTTCAAGAATAATTATTTTACATTACAAGAATACAAATCATTTCCAAGTGAGGTATTGATACAACATATCCAAAACAACTATGTCTAATCATTATAGAATCAGGTACTCAAGAATATTCATTCCATCTTTGACGTTTATCTCATCAGGTTTCCCATCAATTTTAAAAAAAACTAGACCTCCTATATGAAAACACATCTGATTTATTTGGTGAAAAATCCCCTTCAAATGTCAGTGGATTATATTTTAGAAGTTCTATTAAATTATTTATGTAATGAAGTTACACATTTACAGGTCCCTTAACAACTTCCACAAAATCATGTTCTATACTCTGAACAATATCCTAGTTTATTTCTTGTCTTAGATCATCTAAATTCTTATTTTCTCTATCTTTTGGTTATAGTGGCTTCATGGGGGGATAAAACAGGGAGGCTTATATAGTATCATTATCTTCCTACATACAGAATAAAGTTAATAGTATTTGGATCCCAACATCACTGTAAAAAACTAAGCTGTGATAAAATGTGTTTTGTGCCAATTGTTTTCTATCATCATGGGGATAGAGGAGAATATTGATAATTTCAAGTTTCTTCTCCAACTATTTTATGGATTGGGCACAATTGGGTTCAATTAATAGAACGTATATGATCTTATCCATCATTTTCTCACTTCATGAGAGGAATAGGTAGTCCAAGAATATAGCCTCCTCATGAACTGTGATTCCAACCAAGTTATGATTATGTTACTTTTTGTTATCTAATATTATATTTGGATGCTATAAAGGATTTCAAAAGTCAAGGGTTAAAAATTTGGATATTTGGGAGAAACATGATAGGAATACTATTTAGCATAACTTTTACTATTGACCATGTGATAATTGAGTAATATGGTATTGTTAGCACACTGTTTCTCTTTACCAAAGAAACATCCCCTATCCCAAAAACTAGAGTGTTCATATCTAACTCAGGGGATTATCTTTAATATATTATGTTTATATAATCAAATGATGTCATATATATGAATATCTTTCTCTATTTAGTAGTAACTATGTGTTTTAATTTTTATTTATTGTGTATGCACATTGTGATATACAAGGATAAAAGCTGGATCACATTACTGAGGGTCACACCTCAGTATATTAAGGTTTAGAATGAGTTTTTAGATTTTTCAATTTCTAATCAATCCGTTGAAGGGAGAATAAGATGTCCATGTCCAAAATCTAAATTTAGAACATGGCTGAAGAGTGATGAGATTTATGAACATTTAATACTGAATCAATTCCCTGGTCAAAATTTGTGTTGGGTTTGGCATGGAGAATAAAACGTTACAGAAAGATTTAGTACTAACGTTAATCCACATAATTAGTTCTCAGGTTTGTCGACAATGGAAAATGAAATGAAAAGCCTCATAAATGATTCATTCAACACTGCAAGACACCACTATCAGCATCAAAAGATATCAAAACAACCATAATAGGGTGATACAAATTGAAACATGACAAGTGATGTTTTTGAGACAGTAACACAAGAAGATCCATATTGTAACATATCATTGGATCCTCCTATTGATTCTATGGAGGAAAATATAAGAGAATACTTCACTATGAAAAATGTGTTTCATGATTTAGATGACGATGGAAATCGAGAGTTATATAGTGGGGTTTTGAAATATTTGAAGCTTTCATTTCTGGTAAAGTTGTACCATATCAAATGTATATGTGGAATTAAAAATAAGGCAATGTCCATGATATTGGAATTGATTCATGATTCATTTCCGGATGTCAAAATCCCAGAATCGTTTTATGATATGAAAAAAGTTGTTAAAAAGCATGGTCTGAATTATACAAAAATACAAGCGTGTCCCAATGATTGTATGCTTTGTTGGGGAGATGATTAAAGTAGACAGAATTGCAAGAAATTTTCTTATTCTAGATAGCAGTCAAACAGTGATGTTGGAAGTATGAATGAACATAATTTCATGGAGAAGAACAAAAGGAAGACACCTACATTGTTTTTGAGTTACTTACCCTTGAATCCTTGATTGTAAAGACTATTAATGTCGTCGAAAACGGTCGAACACATGAAGTGGCATTCTATAGATAAGAAAAATTATCGGTAAATGAGACATCCACGAGATTCCCAATCGTGGAATAAAATTGATTCATTCCATCTAGATTTATTATATGATCCTAGGAATGTTCGATTGGGATTGGCTGCCGATGGTTTCATCCAATTTAGGACTTTGAGTACTAGTTATAACATTTGGCCAGTGGTTTTGATCCCTTATAATCTGCCTCCGTGGATGTGTATTCAACAAATATATTTTATCATTTCAATGATTATTCCTGGAAAACAAATGCCTGGAAATGATATTGATGTATACTTCCAACCTTTGATTGATGAATTGCAGGAGTTATGGACCAACGGTGTATAGACATATGATGCTTCTTCTAAAACAATATTCAAAATGTATGCTGCTTTAATATGGACCATTAGTGACTTCCCTGGGCTTGTGAATTTATCTTGATGGAACACTTACACGGGTTCGGCTTGACCCATTTTTAACTTTTATTTTAATCCCAAAAGGCTACCTCACAGAACAAAATGGTGCTTCTTGTGCCATCAGAGATTTCACTATACATCTCATAGATTTCATCTGAACAGATCAAAATTTAATGGATTCATTGATTGTAGACCAGCAATAAAGTTTTTAACTATTTCTAAAATATTGACACAGCTTGAAAATGTTGATATAGAATTTGGGATGGTTCATCATTTTAATGATAGCAGCAAACGGGTCTGAAGGGCATCATCAGTGGAAATCAGAACACAACAATGGAAGAAAAAAAGTATATTCTTCAAACTCCCATATTAGGAATTTAATTTGTGGTGTCACAATATTGATGTGATGAATATTGAGAATAATGTGTGTGATAATTTGATTTTCACATTACATAATGATCAAGGAAAGTCAAAGTATCATCTCAATGCTCGCAAAGACGTACAAGTAATGAACAGAAAATGTGTTCTTTGGCAAGATCAGAAGGAAAAGTATGCTCTGGCCATTTTTGCAATGGAAAATATGGAAAATGATACATTCATTCTAAATTTAAAAAATGTGAAGGTATCTGATGGGTATTATAGTAACATCTCGAGGTGTGTTGACATGAAGAATCGTATGTTACATGGACTGAAAAGTCACGATTCGTATATTTTGTTACAATAGTTACTACCATTGACATAGAGTACATTATTACCTAAATAAATTACTACTATTTTACTCCAATTAGGCACATTTTTCAGGAAATTATGTGAGAAATCTCTACATCCATTTATGCTTGAAAACCTCTAAGATAGGATTGTATTGACCCTTTGTGCAATGGAGATGATCTTTCCTCCATCATTTTTTACTGTCATGATGCATTTAACTGTGCATTTGGTTGAGGAAGCTAAATTAGGAGGCCCCGTTCATTATCGATGGAGGTATCCAATTTAGAGGTATTTTATTTATATGTTTTTCATTTAAGAAAACAATTTTTTTCATTTTAATAAATACATAATATTATTTTTTTATTTCACAGATATCTTGGGAATTTGAAAGCATACGTGAGATATAAAGCTCAACCAGAAGACTCTATTGTTGAAGGATATTTGGCAAAAGAGTGTATTACCTATTGTTCAAGATATTTGGATGATAATGAGACAAGAATTTATCAATTTGTACGTGTTAAAAACATATCTACTCACTCTCAAATGCATCAGAAATCAAAAATATTTCCTGATATTGGCCGATCAGTTGGGAGGACCTCAAATGTGACACTGACAGAATAGGAATTATTACAGGCACATAGATATGTGCTACAGAATAATGAAATTGTAGATCCATTTTTTGAAGAGTTTAGTATACAAATAAAGAGACTAATGAGTGGTTGAACATTAAATGAGAAAGATATAACGAAAGATGTTAATAAAGAACTAGTAGAATGGTTTGCACGATTTGTATGTTCATAAATATTGCAATAAATATGAATATTAGTTTGACACAAACATTTTATAAATCTATTATATAGTCTTTCTTTTTTTAGAACATGAATACTGATACTCGAGAAGGCTTATCAGAAGATTTGACATTTATTCCTATAGGTCCTATAAAACAAGTTAGAAAGTTTGATGATTATAATGTGAATATCTTTAGATTTCGTACAGTCGATCGAGAAGTGGGGTTGAAAACACAGAATAGTGGTATATTTACATTTTATGAAGTTGGATACTGTGGAAAGCTGCATTATATTATTGAATTAAACTACCACATACATTTGTCTATTGTTTTAGTCAAATTCAAATGGGTCAATATTATCCGAGGTGTTAAAAGATATTCCTTGCAATTTACTTCTGTGAAATTATCTCACATGATGGATGTTGGTGACCATGAACTGCATGATCCATATATCTAATAATCACAAGAAAAAATGTTATATTATGTGAATAATGATTTGGATGAATGGTGGATTGTAGTTATTCACGTAATATAAAAATATTTGTATTATTTGGGTGATGAAGTGGAATATTTGACCTCTGAAATTGAATTTCATCAACAACAGGCAGCCGAATTATTTATCCATCACGATATTGAAAATATTATACTAGCAAGTGTGAATGAAGTGGATGAATCAATGAAGTAGGAAACCGACATGATTGATGGGGAAAATGATTGTATGTAAAATTATTTATTCATTCAGAAACCACATGTTTTATTTCTACAGTCATTCATTATCATTGTTATATATATTTTCTCTGTTAGTACTGGTCATCTATTATCATTTTTAATTTTTTACTGCATAATTTTTTTGAAATATATATTTTGAAGTAAATTTTATTTGATTAAATGACCTGAATGCCTAGGAAAAAGCGTTACATTGTTTCATCTAGTTCTGCAACAGATGATGATCTATCTGGCTCCCACCCCATGACATCTGAGGCACCCGCTTCCTACACCCCTACACCATCTCACCCTGCACTATCTCTCACACCATCTGTCGGTGTCCCAATAGTGGCTGATTTGCCGACTCCCCCTTCAGAAGCCCTAGTTGTGGGGTGGCGACACACCCCTTCTAGTTCATCATGGACATACAGGAGTGTCACTGTCATAGGTACAAATTTTTATTAAATAAATTTATTGTATTTTTTCTATACTAATTGCTTTCTCATTGAAGATGAAAAAAATGCAAGCGTGGAGAAAAAATTAAAAAGTTCAGATGTTTTGAATATGAATGGTGGGAAGATAGTTGTTCCATTTGATTCTTATGGGGTCCCTACGGATGGCGTTGTGGGGTTACTTGGCCAGATTCTAGGCCAGCTGGCAACAAAGCCCATTTCCATTCCTATTTCTTATGATGATTGGAGACATATGCCTCCATGCTGGAAAATGATGTTTTTGATTCCCAAATAAAGGTAATTTTATTACATTATGGTTTAATTCAATATCATGTTACTAATATTTTCAAAATGAATTTCTGTATACAGGTGTTCTTCCACTTTACAGTTGCTGATGTGATAGCATGTAAGTGGACGTTGAAAAATCTTGGTAAAAAATGGAATGATTTAAAATGAAGATTGTGGTGTGATGTCAACGATACTTTGTTGATCGTGCAACAAATGTATGAGAAGCTACCCAGCGGGGTACCGAAAGAACAGTGGAATGTTGTTGTTGACAAGCATCGTGATGAGAAGCTGATGGTATTGAAATATATATTATTATATGATCCTTATTTTACATTTATATGTGTATATGATGAGGATTTGACATTGGATACATTACCGTTAAATTGAATTTTATTTATTTCAGGATATCTCATGACAGAATTCATCAAAACAGGGTATGTAAGTTATCCCTTACACTGCAGGCTCCAAAAGATTTTCTAGAAGCCGAACGACATTGGTAATCTTTTAATTATTTTAAATATTTATAAGAAAATATTATTTGTTGAATATATTGAATTGTTGATTTATCATTTCTTAATGCAGGCACAGAGTTTATGGAGTAAAGCATCCCGAACTGAACTATGGTTGTATGTTCACAAAAAATCATCTGGAATTTTTGTTAATGAGCCAGCCAAAGAAGTTCGGGTATGAAGTCAATTTTTTATTATAATAACTTATTATCAGTTTTAATGTGTTAATATATGTTGATATTTTATTTATAGGTATAAATTAAAAAACTATGGGATTCCAATCCTGGGAAGTCCTACTCAGTCTCCAAGGATAACCTAGTTGCTAAAGTCATTGGGAAGGAGCATACTGGTAGAGTGCGCGAGATGGGATTCGGACCCGTACAATCTGAGGTCTTTTCCATCCCACCAGGGATTCAATCTTCATCTACTCCTAGTTATACTCAGTCCATAACCAAATATGCTCAGAGGGATATTGATTCTATACGAACCACCGTTCATGATCAGGGAGCTCATATATCCGCTTTGCATAAAGTGATGACGGATATACATCAGCAGATGAGCAGATATGCCCCCAGTGGTAGTACATTAACTTGTTGTTAGAATGTAAATAAAAAAAAATTCAAAATCATTTACTTTGAAAACATTCATTGGTTTTATGTTTTAATATAAATATGAAATCGTATTTAATTTTCAATATAGTGTTCTTACATGTGACAAAAAAAGTGGAGATGGAAGTGGAGAGGGTGATGATGCATCATCGGACCCCTATTAGTTGTATTGTTTATTTCTTGAGAAAATATGGGAATAATTTGTTTGTATATGTACCATGTGTGGAACATAGTTTCCACCAATCATTTTCATGTCCTATCATTTTCTTGATTTCTCATGTTTCTTTTTATGCATTTTATTGATTTCTGATGTTTACTTTTATGTCTTGATTTCTCGAGTGTGGTATACATCATTCCAGTTAGTCCTGTGTTTGAATTAGTAGATGAGATTTTGGATGACCAGGATTTAAACCCATCATTTATGTGTTGAGTAAATTCTTGATGCAAAATATTATAATATGTAATTATTCAATATCATCATCCAAGAAGGTAAACCCTTCTGGCGTTGGTATGCTATAACACCTTGAATCACATGAACCTGGGATTTCCCCCATATATGGGTTCGATAATCCCCCAAAAAACACATTACCAAGGACTAAAACACCTTAATATCACATAAAACATTCAAAAAAATTATTCAATAGAAAATAAAATGGCTTCGATACAACATTGTGACGCCATTACATAGGTTCCACTAAACTGGATCCCCAAACCAATGTTCCACATGACCATAGGAATGCCTCCTCATATACAAGAGGCTTCTTGTTAGTATTGAGGGTCTAATGTGGTATGTGCGGATAATATACCATCTTTAGCAGTGTAAAAAAATAGTATAAATCATTTTAAATGATAACCAAGTATGTTATAAGAATAATCATGCATGATGTATTCAATTCCAAAAATTGGGTAAATCCCCGCAACCAATATAGTAAACATGTCAGTTCATACAAGTGTCATGTTTTAAAGAAAAAAACAAAATAAAACCCCCATAAAAATCCTAAAATGGGTCTCGATGTCCATACAGTTCCCATACATGCTCCATACCATATCCCAAACCACCCATCTATTAAAAGGATTTTTGCCTTATATTTCCCTACAACCATGAGATCTACTCAGGTATCAATGACATCCTAAAAAGGGTGTGTGTATAGGATAATAGGACACCACCAATAGTGTATAAACAAATAAATACTATAATAACTATAATATTGTATAAATAAGTACAATTAAATAATAAAAAAGGAAGAAAATGTTGACAAGTTCCATAATTAAACAACAAGCATTTAACCCTGTATATCCTTCAGTTTTATGATGACATCAAATACCACCAAAACTTCTTCATCCATGTAAAAATTATATTCCATTAATATAAATGGGTTTTAAATTTTTATTAACAACAATGGTAATTCATTAATCATTTCAAATTCATATATTGTGGTTCACTAATTAGTTCACTCATATCATACACATAGGCTTTAGTGCTTGGAAAGCCATGTCACAACACTATCCAAGCATAGGAAACTCCATATACATCATATAACGTCCATTATGTTAAATTTCATGTCTATCAATCCCACACAAAAAATAAGGAATTCCTTGTAAAAAAATTCTTACCCATCTGTGGAATCTACTGTGTCCCTCATCATTTACTAATCCATCAATACACATTCCACAAGTTCAAACACACTTGACCTTTTTATCAAATTACAATATCAAGGGTGAACCTATTTCATTTCACCAATTTTCACATAGTTTGTCACTTTCACTACACTTAACGTAATTCCATACCTATTTTATTTTACTATTCATTCAAAAAAAACCATTGGTAATATTTTCAATTCCATCTTATAACATGGATATTACAACATTTTCCATTCATTATTTATCCACTTAGTTATCTCCTAACCCATTTAACCATAATAGTTTTGATAAACAACCACTTATTCCATTTTGACATGCTGAAAATATCTATAATTGCTTTAATCTCATAAACCCTTCAATTTATTATTTAATAACTAAATTCACATGTTCAAGGGATTTTCACACCAATTGGGTGGCCATAAACCTAGTCCACTCTTCATCAATATATCCAAAATAATACTTGAAAGGTCCAACACATCATTGATTTGATGTTATTTTATGAGATTATGTCTGGTTTGATTTGTTTTTCAGGGCAGTGGTGCAGTGGAAGCAGAAATTTTTTTTCTGGGCATCCTTTTGCGGTGGTTTTAACCACCACTAAGACTATACAGGTAAGACATTAGAGGTAGTTTTAACTGCCACTAAACAAAATTAATTTTATGTTTAGTGGTACTTTTAACCGCCGCTATAGAGTCGCATCACCCACTTGCATTCACAGTGGTTCTCAAGACATTAGCGGCGGTTATAACCACCGCTAATAAAATAAAATCTTAGACTCTTAAAAACCACCGCTAATGTGCCGAGAATCGCCAAAAAATGAGGTAGCTACGCCGCTTTTCTTAAAACCTCCACTAAATGTAAAAAACCACCGCTAATAGTTTTCCGACGCAAAATTTAGCGACGGTTTCGGTAAACCGCCGCTAAAGGGCAGTTTTCTTATAGTTCATAGAGAATTAGCAAACACTCATTGCACATTAATTATAATGGTTAAACCCTTATTTCACATGACGTATCATTATACTACCCTTTACCAAATTTATTGGAGGGTTATCAGGGCACACCCTTCTTATTCATTTCATTTCATGCATAAGTGTGACACATGGATCATATAACACAGATTCATTAAAAATCATAATTTATTTCATGATAAATGAATGTAGAATTAATAAATGAAAAATTATAATCAATATTTAAATGATCATAAATTTTAATACTCCTGATAGAGAAATGGACATGGTATTCACTACACAGTGACTTTGGCTTGGAAAATTATAGTGCAATTTTGGCAGCATAACGATGCGACATAAGAATTCATAAAAATGGTTGATGAGATATAAAGAGGTGTATAATCATATTTAAATGAAATGTAAATTAATGGGGTGACATAGATACATGTACCAACAAATGGAATTTTTAAATAGAAGGCATAACCTAGTAAGGAAAACATGAAAAAAAGAGGAATGAAATAACTCTTATAAAATTTCGGCATGATAACATGAGTAATTTGGAGTGATTAGTGAGAGAGAAAGAGGTCTATAATTATTCAAAAAAAATTAAGGGTATTATAGGGAAGAAGATAAATCATACCTCAACATTTTTAATTTAAAATATAAGGGTTTAACAGCATAATGAAACTTGGAAAAAATGAGAAAGGATGAAATGCCATACTTGGAAGTGTGATCCAAAATCATCAGTAGAGGATTGAGATTGGCTTCTTGGGAGCTTGGGGAACCTTAAGAGGATTATCTAGAGAGGAGGTAAGAGTTTGGTAGATATCCAAATGTTTTTAGTGAAGAGTAATTGGATATTGAATGGGTTTATATGGGAACATAGAGAGAATTTTTTATTATTTATGTTTTGGACAATAAAGATTAATATAATCAAATCAACAAACCATAAAAGGGTTTTTAGACATGGTTTTTTACAAATTAGAGTGGAAAAATTTATTTTATAAGGAAAATTTCTGAACGTAGTAAAAAATTGTGCTTTCTTTTGTGGATGTGAGTCACACTCTCAAGGAAATCATCTGAAAATGGTAAATTATTTTATAAGTCTTAGTGGGTCCACTAAGGCATTGTAAAATTAATCAAAAAAATATAAAGTCACATTATTTTAAATTTAATAATTATATTTTTCGAAGGAACTTTTTATATTATTTCATTACATCACTATTAGTTCATTGTGATTTCATAAAACACATTATATATTTAAATAATATTTAATTTTTAACTAAAAATTCAAATCTCTCAGAAAATTGTGAAAAATTCACTATTAGATAATTTCAACATCATAAATAAAAAAATAATTTTCATTTTATCTAAATAATTCCTAAATATATATGAATTTTTACTTTTAAAGTAAAAAAAATACTTTTATAAAAAATTAATAGGTTTTGAAAAAAAAAATTGAACCATTCATAAAAAATAAACTTGTAATCATAATAATTATATGATCATATATATTTTAAAAATTTAATTTAGTAGATATATTTTATTTAAAGAATATTTAATTAAAAAATCCATTAATTTATCAAAATAGATTTCTTAATTGAATATTATCTAAAAATATTATTGGTTGATTTAAAACCATTTATAATGTAATAATAATAAAATTAATGTATATTATTTATTCTATACAAAAATAATTCACATAATCATAGTTCTAGGGTGTTGTAACGAAACCCCTTATAACACTGGCATATGAACGAAGGGTAAGGTCTGTGTTGGTGACAGAATCTTGGGAAGGCTCTAATAACATCTCTCGGGTGGCAATCTCTATTAACATCCATTTCCCTTACAGGAGGTTCCACTCAATATTAATGTGTTCAAGCTCATCTTGGGATTGGTCAAGAGAAAATCCCAATGATGCCACCTACTTTCTGATCTCCAACAAATGGGCTTCATATAGAGAAATTCAACTGTATGAGGACATCACTTCCTTTGTCTGGGTAATTTGGATTTGCTAAAGCCCTATAATTATACTAATCATGTGATCATTGTTCAATGAAAATATTAGCAATGGTCACAATTCATAATGGAATTTTTAAATCCAAATACATAAAACTAAGGAGGTGCATATGTTATATATGACCATTTTAAATAATAGAACATTTAATTCAAAAAAGAGGAAATTTCATTAATAAATGTTTTGGTTATTACAATATTTGATATGATGGTGATGATACCATATTTAGTTAACTAAATATTGAGAATAATTCTAAATTCGACATAATTTTTAGTCAAATATTGAACTTTTCATATTAATTGATATAGAAAATTCAAATTTGAACATCATCTTATTGGGATCATATTTAATAAAAATATTTATTAAATTAATATAAAACATGATACTCACCGAATAAATTTTTCTTTTATACATAATGGAGTCCTCATCTTCTTTAATCATTATATTAGGTTCAATACTATATTTCAATGAAAATGATTAATGAAAATATTTAAAGAATGGCGATTATGATCAAAAAAATAATTCTAAGTAAGAATTATAAAAAAATTACATAGTATTGTTTTATAATGTAATGTTAAAGAGTTTTAATATATTTTCATGGGGATGGACATGGGAATATTATTCATAGTCATCTTCATTAGTCAATAAATCGTACATCTCAAGGTTTACTACTATAGTTTTATTTTATGGTTACATAGAGATTTGTCATGTGTTACAATGTGATGAAATGATTTTGAAACCCCTTAAAAGTATAGAGAATATAAAGATTATCTTGTACTTTCTTATATGTGATATATTATATAGAATCATATAATTAGTTATATTAAAATTTTCTTAATGTTATTTCAGAATATAATTTGATTCTAAAAATATAAAATGATATTTAAATATTATAATTCCTTTAATTTTTTAATATATATATATATATTGATATATTTATCATGATGTGTAATGATAATTTACCACTTAATTTATTTCATTGATATATCCATAAATATTTCTTGTTATGTGGTTTAATAGGTTTTGATAAATTTATATGGTTAGTTTGATTATTATTATTTTATTTTTATACAAAATATTTTAATTATTCACAAAATATGTTTTCATCACATGATTAATCATGATGTATACCACATGTATTGTCTCACACTATGTGTTTGGTATAATAGGGGTGTGTGGTGTATAATATTAGTTCTTCCCACATATTATTGTTGGGATACCAATAACAATAACATTTTTACTTGGGTAAATTTCTTATTCATGTCATATAAATTAACTAATATTGGGGTGGTTTGGTATGTTGTCGATCATATCATCATTTAGTCCTAAAATAGTATTGAATCTTTCCTCTCATATATCATATATGAAATTATATCACTTAATTAATATATATTGAGGAATTTATTTTCCATACTAAGAAGGTAGAAATGATGTTCTTATCTTCCTTGATGAGGGATATGTGATGTTATTATCTACTAGATAAAATTCATGTGATGTATTCATCTATGTGGTCAATTTATACTTAGACATTATATAATTTATTATAAATCTATATGGGTTTTGTATACATCATTTACTAGGTTCACATGATTTATTTGATGAAAGGAATGTATGAAAATTAAGGAATGTATATGATGCATCTAGTGTAGATAAGTACAAAGACATGTATTTTTGTAAAAAACCACTCCATAATAGTTTATTTCTTGAGTATAATTGTTTCATTTCTTGAGGAAAATCGTTTAATAAATTTATAGATCAACTGAATCATACATTATTTAAACATAACACTAGACCATGGGGTAAATATTTTTGGTTAATGGAATGGGTATTGATTTTTACATAGAGATAAAATCTAAAAAAATTAAATTGAGATTTATTCAAAAGGTTTTTTATATGGTTATTGAAAATATTATTCATATTATTTTATACATGGTGAGAATTATAATATATTTAAACTAGTTTTTTAAAAGTTATCCTAAAATATTTTTGTTTATGTTTTACATGTTATCATAAATGATATGTTGTTATATCAAATTGCTTGACTGCCATTTAGGATTTATTGAAAGGGTAATGTTAAAGGTAATATTGTCTAAATAAATGAGATATCATAACCTATGATATGGTATGTTGTTGTTTACAAAATACATATTTAAAATCCTTATTTTATTACAATATGTTATATCATATTTTATGATAGACAAATATTGTATAGGATAAGAAATATAGTCACATTATATAACATGGAAGAGTAATATTTCCATGAAACATAACATATGATTCATTATACATTTATATAATTCATAAAAGATAGTGTTTCTCCAATATATATCAATTAATTTTTTAACCATTTCATAAGATGAAGCTAATATGTGAGTTACTTGACAAGGTTTACATGATAAGTAACCAATAGAATTACTCTTATGTTTTTAAAATGTATAAGTTAATAAATTAATTAGTGATAATCCCTATAGAAAAAATAAATGATTTTAGGATATAAGATTATATGGGTGAAATTTGATTTTAATCCTATAAAAATCCTTAGGCCAAACTCTCCCTCTCCCAAACCTCTCTTCCTCATTTATTCTTTGATATAGAGATAATACCATATTTTGAATGTTTGAATCCCCACCCAACACATTCTTCTAATAAAATTGATTGAATATGATTTTGATTTTTACATGGTGATCTTGATCAATTGATGAAAAAAGTTAAAAATAACAACATACTTTGGTTTATGTTATATATTCTTTATTTTCAATTTAATACAATTTTAGATTCTAATAGATGATGCCCCTTGGTTTTATAGTTTCAATGGGATAAATTAAGTTAATAAATAATTAATCACTCCTCTGAATCCATTAATGTGTGACCCACATAGTTACTCCTAACTGTTCACTAAATTTGTGGCTTTTACATATATAAAATTAAACCATAGACATAAAAGTAAATTGTATGTTTTCTATTATTCACGCTAAAACTATGCACTACTGAGTTTTCCTTACCTATCATATCATGAATTATCAAAAAATATGACAACCTATGTTCAAACCATTCATAAAACATAAAAGATACCGTCCCCATTCATTCTTCTCCATGGATAATGGGAAGAATGAATCTTGTGCTAAATGGGTTCTCAGATCTGCTTTACCTTTACTATTACATCTCAGTCCTCAAACTCCCTATAATATAAATAATAAAATAAATAAATAATATAATCAAGTTACATATACATATATTACCTAGAGGTGTAACAACTCCACTATTTCATCCACCATTTGGTTTATCTAGGATAGTATGTTATAATAATAACACATGATATAATTAATCTCTTAGTTATAGTTTTGCAGAAACTCTAGCTACAACATCTAACAAAATTTATGTAATTATATAAGAATATGTACCATAATCACATTTAATCATTTAAAACAAAAAAAAAGTTCCCTTTCTAATGACCCCTTTACATGGTTCATTGATTAAATGTTTTAAAAATCGTTTTTTTTTAATTTTTTGGTCATTTTTGTGAGAATGAAATCATGTTTTATAAGGATAGAGATGAATATTTTATGAAAAACTAAATATATTGTGTAGAAAAATTTTATCTATTGTCATTGAGAAAATGGTGGAGTACCAATGGATACCCAATTGCTATGAAAATGTTTCTACATTCGGTTTTTTATAATCAGTTACTTGTGGTAATCCATTATAACCTTATTAGCATTCTTAGAGATATTATTGGAGGATACAAAATATATTTCCTGTGAAATTATATATGAAATTACATTTTTCTTTATTTTAAATGATTTCGGTGAGAAGTTACCCCATCTCCTACCTTTTTTACATTTTCTCCAATTCAATCATTTTCTTGTGTATCCTATATCTGACAATCAATATTTTTTCCATATGTGGATAACAAAAGATATTATTGTGATAAGTAATTCTAAGTGTATCATTTTTTATTTCAGTTATTATTCAATTAGAAAGTTTGAAATTATATTTTCAGTAATATTGGGTTTGATTTTAGGATCACACTAATTATGATAACTCAACGTATAGTAATAATAATAGGATAATTTACAAATTTTTTGTTATGGATCACTAAAATCTAATATGTTTTAAAAATTATTATGTGTGAGGAGGTGTACACATAAATTGATATCAAATGATAAATTAAAAAATTAACATATCTTGTGTTTATAAATTTATAAAAAAATATTCATACCTTATTAGTATTGGAATGAACATTCAACCCATGGTGGAATATATTTAGTACCATTCAGTTGATTAGTATACCATTATTCGTAGAGGGGGTTATTTATGAATATTATATAAATTGATAGTTAGGGGTACCATAAATTTATGAATTAAATTATTTTTTTCTATGAAACATAGATTAATTATAAGTATTACTAGTGAAAATTTATCTATTCTCCATCATGCATCCCTATCCATTTCTCCCTTTTGATCATTTCAGTTATCCTCATATTATTCTTTTTGGAATGATACATTTACCTAGCTTTCATTTTTTTTCTATAGTCCCTATTTATGATTCTTTTCTTGATATAGTCTCAATTATTTTTATGATCGCTTATTCATTGTATTTTTTTGTAGTTATGCAACACAACAATGCACCCCACTCACCTATATATAATAATTTTATGTCAACCCATTTACAATAGATCATATCCACAGTCTATCATGAAATATTATGTGGTTTATTAGTTATTTACTAATGAATCTCCTTCTAATGTTCTTTAATTGATCTACTATTCTGTTACTCTTTTTGTGGTTTTCAGTTCTATGGTTTCTACACATTTTCGAGGCACTAATTGGATTCTACCTATAATACTTATGGCTACATCAGTAAATTAAAATTCATTGTGGTTTGGATTGGTTTTTTTAAAGTTAGTTTGTATGTATTAGTATATAATTCAATAGTTTTATTTGATGCATGACCTACATTGTCATATTCTCATATTTTGGTTTATGAATCATTTTGATTGTTCTCTTTTTGGGGAATATTTCATCTTGTTTTTCTATTTTTTGTCTGGTATTATTGTTATCATTTTGTACAACTTTGTATTTCTTATTCATACATGTTTCATTTTGGTGAATATCTTCTCATTAATTATCTAACTTTTCGAATGTGGTCCCTTTAATTTTTTATCCCAATTTACTATTAAGGTATTTGTAAGGAAAGTTATCCATAGTGTCTTCTTTGGGGAATTTGGTTAATTGATAGAATCGTGGTGGAATCTTGTGTAGTTAGTGTCATGAGATGGAAATATTAGAATGTGGTGTGAATATAATTCTCTAATGTAATGGTGTGTGATGTAGGTGATTCTATTTTTGATTTAGTGGTGGTTGTGGTGTCCAAATCCTATTTCATTTTATTTTGTTGGTTTCTCTAGAGGTTCCATTATTGGTGGTTCGTGATGATTTTATTATTATTTTGAATTATTTTTTCGAACATAATGGATATGTGTCATCATTGATGGTTTCATAAAATGATGGTCAACATGATTATAGGTTATTCATGGATTATATTTGGTTATATGTAGTATCTATTATTAATCATTGTACTGGGTTATGACCATTTTATACATGACCACTAACTTGAAGAGTGTTTGGAAACTCAGTCCCCCATTGCGAATTACTTAAATATTTAGTATTTGTATCTCACATTTATTTAAGTTTTACTTTCTATTTTAGTTGAATTTATTTTGGGTTTAAAAAATAACAATTTAAAATAAATTTTATGAAAATAAATAAAATATATTTGAGACTATAACTAAAATTTATTTTTTTTAAAAATGGATTTATTTTTTCCTATCAGGATACATGGTGTTCTACTAAACCATAAGGTGAATTATGAACACATGTTAGCCAAACCGTCCACTTTTTGTGATTAAATTTAATTGGGTAAAGGGTAATTTTTTAATAATTTTTGAACATATAATGAATTGAATAAAATATATCAACAATGGTGTTAATTAAAAATCAAATGTCTATGGTATCCGGATGAGTTTTGGATGGATCTCTTCTTCCATAGACTATATTATTATCTCATAGGATGGTGATGTAATTAATTCTAACAGTAAATAATTTTATATATTATTTATATTGTTTTCCAATTGATTATTTGATATTTTAATTTAATTTTTATATTATTATAATTATGATTCATTATTCCCCATATTCATGTTTTATATTCTATTAATGTGAATCATGTGTTTTTACACTCACATATTGACGGGATAAGTTATAAATGGATTTTATGTGTTCAGCTAGTGTAGTTTTATGGTTTATTATTATGTTTTATTGGTTTATCACCCAGAACGTGGGATTCTATTTTAGGATTGATATATGTTGGTTTTAATACTTATTATGAGGTATGATATTGAATGTGATATTTTATATTATATTTTACAACATGTTTCAATCCTTGAGAGGTTTCATTACAGGCCTAGGGACTATTCCCATACGATAGGGCAAGACATGATGTATAATGGGAATATTCTTACACGGTATGACCCCAAAAAGAAATATCTAAAGGATATATGATTTTTTACATATCTTAAAACCTACATATATATATAGGATAATTTATGGGGTTTAAAAAATGTAAAACTTATCCAAATAAAGTATATGAACTTTAACAGGAATTGATTACAACAATAATATCATAAAATAATAACATGCTAAGTAAATAAGTGAATTATGAAATAACTTGACTTTATTGATCCTCAATATATCTAATATCTTCCACACAAAAATGATAATAATCATTATTATGAATAAAATGGGATATGTACTTCTATGTTATCCATAAGCTATGAATGTTTTCCAATTTTTTATAAGGATCTTCTTATAACCATTATCATCTCAAAAACTGATACTGAATTATAAATAGAATTACATCTTGAGAGTTTTATCTAGATGTGTTTCACAATGTATCAACACAGAAAATTACAAACCATTTCCCTATTTATATTTACATCTATGTACTATCCATAGAAAAAAATTGTTTATCTATTTAATTTAATTTTTTCATAAATGATTCATAAGTTCCATTTTTAATAAAATTATAATATTCATTTATATCATACTATTTAAAATTTAGAAAAATAATTGGGATGTAATAACTCCCCAAATTTTCATCCATTGATAATCAAATTGATTGTGGTATCATTGGTTAAAATACATATGTCTCTGGTTCATATTGTTACAAGATATGTAAACTCCAATGCACTGAACAAAATTGTGATGACATTCACAAAATATTTATATTTTATAGAATAGAAAATAATGAAGTCAACAAAACCATCTCATGTTAATGAATTTATTTAAGATTTACCCACTCTCTCACATTAAATAAAGTCTCATAGACATAGCCCACATTCATTTTATACGACATCTTATTAATCCAAATCCAAAACCTCTTTAAGAAATTTTCCAAAACACTATTTCTTTATTTTATCATTAATTACACAAGGTTATATCATGATATGTAAAAAAAATGTAAAAATATAATTGATAAGTTATCTGTATATCCCCCATATAACTTTTGGGGGAGCTCTCAATGTTTTATGTAAACACTTTCTACCAAAACATAATCCTCAATCACTCAACCACCAATCGTTACCCCATGGGACATTATATCACTTAAAAAACGTATGAATTAAAAAATTGATTTTCCACAAATTATAGTCTCTAGAAAACTATCAATGGTACACAAGAAAAATAATGTTCTTCGACATGATCATTATTAAACACATGTATCTAAAATCATGTTTCAACTAGTTGTATTATATAAACAATAATATAATCCATTTTTTCAAGATATAGATTTATTGTGGGGAATAATTTATGTCAATTCCATGTACCCTATATACATGTTCTCTATGACCTAAGTGTAGAATGACTTAAAAGATGAAAATATCACATGTATAACACCCAACTAGATTAGAACATAAAAATACCATAATACAAATCTTCACACACACTATGTGTGTAAAAATTGACATGAACACCCTCTAAAATATGGTACCTAACAAGACCCACCACATAATCAAAGGGATTTCCCCATGTGTATGAGATAACTACTGGCACCCAAGAATCAAAACTGTGAGAAATATTTTTCCTGACCTGAAGCAACCTCATGATATATATATACAGTAGTCACAACCTCAAAAAAGTTAAATATATTACATAACAGAAATAAAAAAGTATGAACCAAAAAAATCATGAGTAGAAACAATCTCTGAGTAATTGTTAGACCACAAAAAAAAACCGTAAATAGAAAAATCATCTACTCCTTATGATAGCATAAGAAGACTCCCACCACATCGCTATCAGCGACCCAACATATTTAATAAAAAACCTATCTACCTCACTATGTTTCCTTAGCATTACTAGAATTGAATGGTATAAAAAGTTCTATGCCCCACTATAGGGGTGAAGTGGGTGTGAGTTGATACTCTCAGTATGCTCCCTATGAGATGTTTCATATCATGTCTCTGAACAATAATAAATGGATTATCTATATTAAAAAAGAGATTCATGGTACAATTTAAAGGTATTTAAATCAAAATCATGGGAATTTTTTTAATTCTCCCATTTTTTCTCATTTCAAAATGAAATAGTTAAATCTGTTTCAAAGAATTTTATATTCATATATCACAAAAGATAAATTATTTAAAAAAAAATGAATCACATGTCATATCAAATCAATGATAATACAATATAACAGAACCAGAGAATGTTGAAGCATAGGTAACATCACGCCAGGAATCAAACTATGTACAAAAAATCTTGGACAGTCATACCTAACATAGAAAATAATGTACACATCAATCCACAATCCATATTCAAAGAGTGTAGATAAGAGAGGAACTCCCCATAAAGTAAAAACCCAATATATCTAATAACTTCCTAAAATAATGAGCTTTGGTAGATAATAAAATATCCATGATAAAACCCTATAATAGTGAGTGAGACCCATTAAAATAGCGTCCACCTCTGTACACAAGGTTTCATATATTATATATCTCCAAAAACAATTCATCAAACCATTTCATCATTTCAAACTTTGAAACCCATTTCTCAATTATTTGAAAACCCATTTTAATTTACCAAAACCAAGGGAAACCCAACTTTTATAAATACCCATTTCTAAAAACACTCAAAAATTAGTCGTATCATAAAAATTAATATAATAAAATAATGTATCAATCAAAAAATAATTCATTTCCCCAAAATAGGCTATATATGAAACCACCTACCTTAAAAAAGAGGGTCACACACATCCATGGATGAATCCACTATAAAGAAAAATCCACAATGGACATAGAGTCCCTTGAATCAATGCAGAAATTGTATAATTGATCCATTTAAATAAAAGGGTTTAGTGGATAAGATTAAATTAAACATTACATAAGAATGAAAAACCCGTAACACCACAACCAACATGGATTTTCCCCCCATTATGACATCGCATAATGAATCTATAAATAAACAAGATGAAACATCACCAAAAATCAAAAATAATAATAATTTAATAATACCTTGATGCTACCACATTAAACAAAAATTAAGGATAAGGATATGTTTCTCACCAAAAGAGATTCAATACCACTATAATAGTGATAAATCTCTAAATGAATCAACATCGATCAAACAGGGTTTCTAAATTTTTTTGGAGAAGAGCACATGGCTTATGAAGGATATATTTTTGGATGAATGGAACAAAATTCATCTTATATTGCACCCTAAAATCCATGTTCATGGTAATTAAATGGGGTTTAGTCACTTTACACTTCATTTAATCCTCTAGACTCAGATACTACAAAAAACCAATAAATTTTTAATAAAAATGATCTTTTACCTTTACATGGAAGGTAACCTTTACATAATGTGTACTCACTGAATGATTTTCAACTTGTTCAAAAAATATTCCCTATAGAACATACACATAATTTAATCCCATAAAGAAAATTTATTTATCCTACAGACACAAAAAACACTAGATACTTTAAAAAAATCCAAAGACTACCTCATGGATTCTCCGAACTGGTGGAAAACTCCATAAATACATTACATGTTATCCCTATATTACATTAATTAAAAAATTACATACATCCTTTATGTTTATGTCATTATTTGAAAAAATGTTTTCTTATCATTAGGATTCTCCAAAAATATGAAATTTTATAATAAAAAACAAAGACAATAATCTTTCGGAAAGAGGGTAACATGATGTTTGAAAATCACCACCTTAATAATTTGCATCCCTCGGTAGTCCTCTGGAATAATGAAGTATTGTAATGCGTTGAGGCAACTACTCCCTCATCAAAATCTTATGATCCCTTATATCAAGAGAATCTGATATGTTCTTCCATTATACTTTGACAAACCAAATAGAATTCCCATTAAATACTTTCACATGACATTCAATGATCTCAACTCACTTCGAAAAAATAAGAACTTTTTTGTACATAACCCAATATCCACCTAACTCAGAATATGAGAGGGATTAGGATGGTATTTAATGGTCTTTGATATATGGAAGAAATGTCTTAAAAAAAATTTTATGATGAAACTCAACATATCCTAGACTAGAATCCAATGATCCCCCAAAATATAACAAAATAGCACATTGCATATCCCCCAAAATATTAATAGGACACTATTTCTAAAAATATTTCTATATATGATATTTTTTACTCAATCTGACACGAGTCCCCATCACCTATTGGATACATCTCTAGAAACTGAAAGTATTATAATAGTCTCTATCTTAATTAATTGAATAAGGAACTGCATGTAACCACACAACATCCTATGCATATCGATAACCAATATGATAAATCTTTATTCTGACATTGATAGGAATAAAATGAGAATCCATTGTAAAATGATCAATCACCTATGAGATATCATTCCCTCCTCATGGATTTCTTGGTAATGCAATAACATAATCCATGGATACCACATTCCATTTGCAAATAGTAGCTGGAAGATGCTTGATCTAGCCAGCATGTTTAAAATGTTCTTCTATAATCTGTTGGAAAATGTGACCATGTAAAACATGACAAGTAATGTCACATTATATACCCAGCCACAAGAATAGTCTTCTCATGATAAAATAAATCTTCACAGTTCATTTATTAATGGTCCATGAATAATGTTACAAACCATCCTGTATAACCTAGTACTATGATAAACAAGCTGCAATAGACATACCCAAGAGATCATTAATGATCCCACATGTTTTTGATAAGAATATAACATTATAAAAGATAATTAGGGACTATTTTCACCACATAAAAAAATAAAGAACATGAACAAGCCTGTATTCTCAAATGTAAACTTCAAAGCGATAATAATACAAGAATTCAACAAGTCAAAAATTTATATAAATATAATATACAACCACAAATCATAAGAAACTGAATGATAAACAACCCGAATCAAAACAAACACAACACTACATTATCAAAAGATCAACAAATAGAACCTCTAAGTGGTGTTAACCCATTTCTCAAACCCGGTAGGAGTAAATCTAGAAATTCCTTATAGAAAATGTAGTGACCCTACATTTATTTGATGACTATTTAATAAACATAAGGCAAAAACATTAATAGTGTCACATATCCAGGATAAAATAGTTTAGTGTCTTGATAAAATTAGGCGTATGCATAACCTTTTCATAATAAAACATAAATATTATTTAATTAATTTTTCTCTAGATTCTTAATGTCTCTCACATTCTCTTTGATAAAAGTAATCACCTGAAGATACATATCAATGTAATTGTTGAGCTAAAATCCTAGTAAGCTGATAAATAATGGGGAAGAATCAATATAACATGGGTGATCATAAACATAATCATCATATAATAAGCATAGGATATACATCTTAGTCATGAGAGGAAGCATTAGATAAAGTAATTGAATGTTTCAATTCATAAAAATGAAACACAATGTCATTGTAGTCAAAACCAAACATAGTTTGGAACAGAGCTAGCATTATGTTCATGCATAACATATGAGCATAATAAAAACATCATCATTGCAAACAAATCTTGCATCATGTTAACACATATTGAAAATTATCTCATGTGATGTATCACATTACCCCATGTATTTGAGTGTAATATAATTTTATGATCAACCATTAAATCATATCATTTTCATAACCGTACCTCCCACATTGAACATATATCAATAATAGATATAACATAAGAAATTGAATGCAATTGGTTACATTTAATAGAGAATATATTTTTCAAAAATCTTTGGGTGTACCAAAATGATAAATTTAAAAGTATATATGATATAATAATCATCACACATTATTGAGGAAGAATCAATATCAATAGAAGAATAATGTTTGTTTTATGAAATATAATTTTTCATGGAAAATCATCGTGTGTGTCATAATATAATATTTGAAACACTTATATCCTATAAATAAAAATTTATAACAATTAAATGTTTTATAAGGAACATTAAGGAAAATACTGAAATTCGTGTGGATGATGGATAACCTAATGAATGTTAGTTGGGTTTGAGAATCCCCTCACATTAATTCATTATTAATTTAATTGCATTTTTCAATCCTGAATAACTAAAATATTTTTTATTAAAAAAATTGTCCGTCAGTTTATTATATTCATATATAAATATAGTTATCAATTATAATCATTGGATTATATTTCATTATTATTTTTAATGAAATTTAAGCATTTGAATATTATATTTTACATTAAAATTTTCTATTTTGTGTTAATTATCTATGATGTATAATGTAAATTATACATTAGTATAAATAATTCCAGAAGCATAGAATACATGTAATTACATATTAATGAAATATATATAAATCATATTTTCCATTCATGATGGTGGTTTTAGTAATTTTCTTGGAAATGTCTCCAAAGGTGGTTAACTGATCTTTAATGGGATGTTCTTGAAAGAATGACAATGGTGTGTAAGATATTTTCTTTTACCATAAAGATTATAATAAAAATAGGTTAGCATATTTAATATAATTTTATCATGATTTATAATTAATTTTTTAGTATATTGTTATGAAAGGAAGAGGGTAAAAGAATGTCGTGAAAATGAAAAGAGGGAAGAGTTAACATAGACTTACTCTCTCCTCGATAAGGATTCTCATGTACAACACTAAAACTGCTAGGTTATTGGATTTTTATTTCACTATATCATCCCATATTATACAAAGGGACTTGAGTGGGGGATGTGGTTAGATATTAGACATTGAAATGGGTGGGAGGAGTGGATTTTCATGGGGAGGAAGATGGGTTATATATATACAAGAAGTGGGTTATTTTTATAATAAAATATTGAATAAGAAATTATATCAATGTTAAAACCTGTAATATTTACTATTTGACATCATAAATAATATATTAATATAAAAAAATGAGTTTCAGAATTGAAATCAATAATGAATCATATTTACCATGAATTATTTTTGTATGTTGAATGAATTATTTTTGAGACCTAGAACCGAGATAGTGTGTGATGTAGAGTCTATTTGTATCCAAAATAAATGTTTAAAATATATTTAATATATTAAATATAATTTATCTAAAATTTTTCTATAAATATGAATAAATTATAAATGGTAGTCCGGATAAGAAATATAAGGGCACTAATGAGTTCAGAATAGAAGAATTACTATAGTCATGTCATAACTTAGTCGGCGTGGTTCATTTGTGGAGAATTCATCCTAGGGACAAAAATGAATAAAATAATTCGATAAATTATTTTTATTTTTTAGTTTATGCAACAAACTAATTTTATTTCTTTAAATTCACACTAATAGAATTTCTTCTAGGTTAGTAGTACAACACTGTAAATTGTTGTTGATCCATTTGAGAGTGTATAAAAAGATTCCATTAAAAGTCGATGAATGGATCAAGGATCTACAACCATATAAGGATAGAATCGAATGATAACAACAATAACTATTATAATTCATCATTTTTCTCCATCTATCGATCCAAACTGAGGTAGGGTTGTTGGTTTGATTTTGTTTTCTTCCCCTTTCTTGATTTCTATTATTAACAGAAATCATTTGATAAATATATCGAACCATAGTTCAATATACATTAGGGATGGGTTAATTTAATTAGGAATAGGTAAATTTTTCCTCATAAATTAAATTTTTTATTCTTTAAATTTCATTGGAATATAAATGAATCGAGATAGACAGGAACATCAATCAAGGTCCCTTCCACTTTATTTTTGTTGTTCTTTTCTCTTCAGAATCTGTGTTCATCGTGGGAATTATTCATTCATCCCATGGTTGGAAAAATCGTAATAAATTGATCATTTTACTCCTGTTTCTTTGATCAATGATCCAATATCATAGATATGGGATCGACATGATATTATTGAGGTGAAACATTTGAGATGGTTGAGAATCAGATGATGAAGAAACCTGATTTGTGTGTTATTTTGTGTCCAATGAAGAATGATGAACAATCACATTTTTTGAGTGGATCAAAGGCCAAATTATTTTTGATTTTGTGATGTAATGAAACAATTAATCTTGAACTAAATTATTAAGGGGAAAAATCACTAGATCAAGATCATGATTTATATAAAATCCAACTCTACACAGTATGTAAACCAGATGTACATGACTTGTGGGCCCACATATGTGATAGATATGTTTTTTTGAGTTACATATGTATCACACACCATGTGAAACCTATCACAAATCATGTGGTTCCTCCTCATACAGACGACATGTACCTCAAAGGGTACACAGATTGGGGTTGTAGTACAATGGTTGGAGCACGTCGTGTACTCCCCCACATAGACACGACATAGACCACATACATGGGATAAGTCCATTGTTGGTACATGGGAACATGATGGTGGGTTAAAGGCATGTACATGAATAATGTTAGACTACACAGGTACCCTATATTCTTTGTACTTATACACAGACATGGGAAAGAGACAAAAGGTCATTTACTCATGCAGGACATAAGGTCAAGGGACATAGCGGGTGATCTCTACTACATGTCATGTACATTATTATACTTGACATTGATACATTTTACATTTTTATCATAGTCATGATTAATTAAGATAACATCCACTAATTCATTCTATTAGGGTTAGTATGGAATGCTTTCCTACTCCTGGATCAACAATCCCTTTTGCGGTACTTTTTTAATATTCATTAGAATCCCTCTATGAGGACAGAAGTGAGATCCTCTATTCATATTCATTCCCGAAGTGGACATATTATAATCATTGTTAACATTAGTATGTTGGAGATGATCTTCTACCTAAGCGGTTAATCCAGATATGGTTTTTGGTATACCCCATGGCCTTGGGAGTGATCCTCATCTGTGTATCGTATTCTTTTTAGACTATCAGTGTTCTTTTCTTATGTTGAGACCCTACGAGTAGGACCTATCCAAAGGATGTCATCTGTGCTATTAGACTCGTGAGTTTATTCTCCTAGATGTGTAATTATTGGATACTTTGAGTCAGAGTTCTTGGATACAATATTATGGGTCTGACTTACCTTTAGACAATGTGTCTTTATTGAGTATATCTAAATACATTTGTTATAAGTGTTCTATACATATACCAATTTATTGATGACTGTATTTATTTTTTATATGATTTGTGTTTTTTGGTTGTCCTTCTGGGTATTTTCATACTCACCCTTGTGCATGCATTAACTTCAAGTTTCATTTCTTATGTTGATGATCACCATTTTGATTTAGTACTAGAGAAAATAGGACAAGATAGTGCTTAGTGAGACCAGATAGATTGAGGTGTGTTCATGATACTTTTTCAAGTAGTATCGAATACATACATTTAGGATGGACTTGTCTGTCAAACTCGTTGTGGTTGGGACTGTATTTTTTCCTTTTTTACATTCCTTTACTTTATGTTGTAATATGGTTGTGGGTTGTTGATGTATATATGCATTCTTGGTAAGTTATTTATTACATTTCATCATTTTTTAGATTGGATATGTGTGAATGTGTATATTTAAATAATCTATGTCCTCACAGGTTAATGATATTCTGACTCGGTGAAATTCCACATCCCATGGTCTATTGTAGGTGGGTTTGGGGAGTGGAGGCATTGGCCCCACTATGATGGGTGTTGAAAGAGTGGTATCAGAGTAGTTGGATATATCTTACCACCATGATATTATGAGATTGTTAGGGGAAAACATTATTAAGTGTTTTTAGTTTTTCTTTCAGGTTTCAAACACCATTGTTTGTGTGTCTACTGAAATATTTATAAAATAGGACTCTGGTCCCCTTTTTTCTATATGCTACAAGATAAAATTGGTTTTATGTAAATCAGTGGTATAAGAATTGTATATGAACTGTTTGTAGTATCCATGTCATTCCTGATTCATGTCTTGATATATACTCATTGACCATGGAACACCTTGTTTATTTTTGGATATCGATGCGTTGTAAGCCAGCTAGGATTCAGTATCATGATCATGAGGATGATCCACTCTTTCATTATTCATCAATACAAGGACCAGTTCATATGTTGTTACCCCCATGTGGTGTACCATCTATACGAACACCTATAAAGATGCACAAGTTTACGACAATACCCTTGGATTAGGTGTTCTTGACGTGTTCACTTAATTAGTTTTAGAGATAGAGCCCCCTTAAGTCACAAGGATAGACAAACCCCTAAAAATTTTATTACTGGATTGAGGTAGTGACATAAATTTTTTATTTAATTAGGAAATCAATAGATTACATGGTTGTTATATAGGTGATATTCCTTCATACCTCAACATGGTGATTATGGTGCTTAGTTACCCAATCATACTATGAGGTTTCTATACCATGGTCAGTGTTTGGTAATATCTTCAAATAAGAGTTTTCTCAAACTATATTGAGAGTTTTACTTGTCCATTAGAATCTAAAACTCTATATGGGAATAATGATATTATATATGTATTCTTCAAGGTTTACCAACCTCTCTAGGTACTCAATAAATATGGTCTGTGACAAATTATTTGGGGATCAATAATTTGAGCATGGGATTCATTAAGAAATCTAAAGAAGTGTTATTCCTATATGAACTATTATTTTTGATGGGCTGATAGAGTGATCCTTCGTGATAGATAGTTTCCTAAATGAGCATATTAAACCATTTGTTTTCGATAGTAGGAAGGAAAATTATTATACATCAATAGTCGGGAGATGATGTAAGTCCCAATGACCTATACATGCCAAATGTTTTAGAAGGGGGTCCAATGATAGAGTATCTAGGTTTCTAGGATCACATGGTGGGTTTATTCAACCAAAAGAGATATGTTTCTTCTAATTAACTGGATGGGGACAATGTATAACTGATTGTGCAGAACAATACATAGCTGATAGAGAGACTATGGATGGGATGTCAAGGCAGTGGCAGCGAGTAGAGCAGATAGGTTTGTTAGGAAGTTCATTTGGAAGACTTTATTAAAGAGAAATGGGATATGGTAGATGTATTGAGTTGTTACCACCACCACCCCCACATTTTCCAAACTAGGATTAGGGAGTTAGAGAATAGGGGAGGTCCAATTTTTGGTGGTCAAATAGTATGATACAGTGCCCTAGGGAATGATTCGATGTACAATCTATGTATTTTCTATCTTAATTGTATTAATGCTAGATGTATGTTTTTTATTCCATTCATTCCACATAACTTTTATAAGACTTATATATTCTATTTCTATACTTGGCTCAATCATTTCACTTCAAAGACTCATTCTAGAAAATCCATAGTGATCACACACTTGTTCCAATGGCGTGACAACACTATTGGTGGTGAGAGTGGATATTGGGATATCTTTATAATAGTGATGGGGCTATGAAACATTATCTTTGGTATGGAGTGGTTATTAATAATTCATTCCCAGATTGATTTTTTTAGTCAGATTATGTGGGGTGTCTATAATGATAGAACTATGATCATATTTTTCAGTTAAATTGAATCCTAGTATGTGTATAATGGACTCATACGTAAAAGCGTGAATCTAATTTCTCCTTAGTTATCTAACACTATCTATTTTTTAGTAGATGTAATGAGTTCTTATTTTCTATAAATGGTGGCATAGTATGAGGAAGTCTTCCATGAAGATGTTATAGGATTACCTACCCACCGAGAGATAGAATTCTGCGTTGATATAAACCATGGGAGAGAATTGATAGTTGTTCTATCATATCATATGGCTCCCATAGATCCTTGAATTTTAAGGGTGTAGTTTGAGGACATTCAAATGATGTTATTTGATAGACCTAGTTTTTATCCCTTGGACTCCACAATTATGATTTCTAAGAAGGCGGATGAAAGATTGAGAGTGTGTGTTGTCTATCGTCTCTTGAACCATGTTTCCATGAAGAAAAAGTATCCACTACTGAGGACCGATGAAATCATAATCATCTGAGAGGGGAATGATGGTTCTCAAAGGCTTAACTATAATCAAGACATCACAAGTTGTGATTGCGGGATAAGGATATACCATAGACGTTATTAAGATGTTTCTATGTTCATTATGAGTACTTCTTATGACCATTGGCATGAAAAACACCCTATATGTTTTAATGGGACTCATGAACTAGATATTTTAGCCTTTATTAGACCGATTCATGGTAGTATCCATCAATGATATCCTAGTGTACTGAATGTCCAAGGGGGGAACATAGGACACTTGAGGATAGTTCAAAGAATACTCTAGGAGAACTACGTTTTTAAGAATCTCTAAATATACCATTTCAAGATTTAGGCAGTCCAATTTCAACGAGTCATTATCTCAGAAGATGGATTGTTAGTGCACCTATGTAATGTTGAGGTACTGTTAGCTTTGGACCAAACTAGTAGCATGACAGTGGTTCAGATATTTCTTAGGTTGGTAGGGTATTAATGAAAATTTATAATTAATTTTTCTGGAATATCAGCACCGATGAAAGAATGGAACCAAAATCAGTGTCCATTCATGTGAAATGATAGGTGATAGTAGGCCTCTCAGTAGTTGAGATCGTGTTTTAAAATTACAACCATATTGATATTTCTAGATGAGGGTGTCGAGTATGTTGTGTTCTACAATGCATCCGGAATTGTGCTTGTTTTTGTTTAGATATAGCGGAAAGTAGTGATTGTTTGTGGTTCATGTCAGTTATGACCATATGAGTAGAACTACATGACCAATGATCTTCAGTTAGTTTCCTTAATATTTTCTTTGAAGCTGTGGTGACACTAACTAATGGATAATGGGTTATCATCTCTTTTGATTTGAAGACTCTCAAGTTATTTGTCTCTCATAAGGGTCTTAACCTGAGATATAGGTATTGGTCAGACTTCTGCCATGATTATGAATTTAACATTGTATATACTCATTGTAAAGGGAATGTGTTATCATATGATCTCCATACGAGATATTATTTTCACTTTCCGAAAGAGGAATCAGAGCAGTTGGCCTCATAGTAGTTATCCTTTTTAGATTGATATAGATCAACTTAACTCTATCAAATGGTTTTCCCCTTTGATTTCATAATGAGTCTATGAGGTACTTACTGTTGATACAAACTATTAGATCCAATTCACTCATATATCCAAAATCCATGCTTTTGATTTATTTTAAAAAGGTAGGGATCATGTCATTCTTTTCCAATGATATATGATGGTACCTATAACGCTGTGGGAGAATACTCATAGAGAGTTTCATAAATATATTTTCATGGTATATCTATGTTTGTAAAATATGTAACAATACATATAACATTATTTTTGGTGGCTAAGGATAAATAATTGAGTTTTAGATTTTGTCTCTCGATCCTTAACATTTCATCCTGGGAAGGTTGAGCACCATGTTCCAACAGGTGTATCTCAACAACTTGTTTTTTTGAACGAAAGTCAAATGGGATATCCAAGTACTTCTTGTTGGGCTTACCGCATAGTTATTCCATCTGTCTGACCATATACCAACTCACCATGTCAACCCACTTCTTAGAAATTTTGATGTATATTTTCATAGATATCTTGGGATACCTCTATATGTAGAATATCTTCCTAATCCTTGTACTTCCATGTATGATCATTTTTTACAATTATTATATCTTCACATCCAAGTTATGGAATGGATTACAGGAAGTATTTGGGACATAGTTATTCTTGAGAACAGTATTTCACACCAAAATTTTTGCTAGATAGAGTGGACATTTCCGATTATAGAAGAAATGAAGAGAGAATTCTTGTTGTTCATTGGCCAAAGTTTATAGGATCACCTACCATTTGTGTATTTTTCATTCAAAAACTATAATTATTCTTCCATCAGAATATAACAAGTCAAATAATTGTAGGGATGAACCTTAAGGTCACCACATTACTAGAGAGACCCTGTATAGTCACAACTCATGGGCCAATAGTTACTACGACCAACTAAAAATGATCAGTTCATCCATGAGTGGGTGAATACTACACAAAACCATCAGATGTATTATGATGAAATATGTTGTAGGACTTTGGAATTTGATTAAAGAGACCATGTGTTACTATAGGTTTCACCTAAAAATGGATTACATATATTTGGCCAGTGAGAGATGCAATATACAATGTTTATTGGATATTTCCTTATATTGGGCAATGTTAGAGATGTGGAGTACCTCTTATGTATACCTACGTAGTTATACCAGGGACATGATTTCATCCACATGTCACAGCTGGGGAGGTACATGCATAACCCATCAAACATTAAAGACAAGGGAGATATAGATATTAAGGATGGAACTACCTTTGCTGACTACCTAGTAGTGATCAAGGATCAACAATAAATGATCTATTAGGGGTGATCGATTCCTTTAGTGTGTGTCTGGTGGAATCATGTGAATCTTCATGAGGTCATATGGGAGTGGGAGGCCCAGACTCCTGCTCAGTACCCACATCTCTTTGTATAGATCTTGTTTTGGATTTTTGGGGATCAAAATTCCAAATGTGGGGATATTTTAGTGATTCATATTTTCCATATATTTTATTTTGATATTATATGGATTATTTTCATAACTAAGAGTGGAGATGAAAAACAATTTCGACACCCGGTGTACCTAGAATAAATGTTTCAAATATATTAAATATATTAAATAGAACGTCCATGATGTTTTCTTGAAAATTTTGAATAGATTTTAAATGAGATCTCCGATCAAAAAATGGAGGCGGATTTGAGTTTAGAATGCAAGGTTTACCCTAGGCACTGCATAACCCTTGTTGGTGTGGGTCACTTGTGGAATGCTCATCAAAGGAGTAGAGATGAAAAATATTATTAAATAAATAATTTTATTTGATAGTTGACATTGGGAACAAATTAAATTTTATAAAATGAATGATTATAGAAAATTGTAAAAGTTACCTGCATAACCCTATAAATCGCTGGAGATCCATTTGTAAGAATGGAATGATATTCTATTGCAGGACGAAAAACATTTCAAGGATCAATGACCAAAATATAATGGAATTAATGAATATTTCCAAAAACAATACCATATAATTATTTTTTAGATATTGCACCAGATCAAGGTATGGTGGTTATTTTGATTTGTTTTTATTCCATGTTCTTAATTTCAATGATGAACGTGAATCAATCAATGAACAGATTGATTTATTGTTCAATTATGAAGTGTGATGGGTAAGTTTAATTGGGACATGGAATAATTATCCACAAGACATAAACTTTTTATTCTTATTTTTTTGTTCCAATTGAAATTAATAGTGATAATCACAAACATCAATAGAGCTCTATTACTCTTTATTTTTATTTTTCTTTTCTCACATGATTCTACATTCATCATCAATGTTATGTATTCATCCCATGGTTCAACATATCACGATAAATAGATCATTGTACTCCCATTTCTTTGTGAAATGATATGATATCATAGACATGGGATTGGCATAGAATTAAGGTGTTTCAATGATGGAGATGACACCCAATCTGAAGATGTAGATACCCAATTTTCAAGTTCTATAGTTCATAATAAATAATGATGAAAAGTCCATTTTTTTATGAATATAAATGGCCTATATGTTTTTGAATAGGTGATAGAATGACATGATGATGCTATATCTACATTTTTCATCAAATTATTCTTGGTATTTAAGTTTATAGCAATATATGTGATACATAGAGCCAAAACTAGATTTATAGAGTACCCCACGATACACGACATGGAAACTGGATAAACAAATTGTGTGCCCCCACCCCTATGTGGAATATATGTTTTTAAATTAAATTTAGTATCAAACATCATATATCACCTATCACACATCATGTGGTATGTCTCTGGAGACTCTGTGTGTACCCTGGCGACTACATAGACATAGGTTGGAGTACACAGGTGGTAGTACATTGTGTACACTCACAGATAGACATGGCGAGGACCATATACATGAGTTAAGTGGTGTAATGGTACACTAGCACATGTTCATGGTATAAATATGTGTAATGGTATGTGGGTACATTTACACATGATAAATCCTTATAATGTCTCACAGCTAGACTATATGGATAGACAAGAGACACATGCCATTTAAATGGGAATCATATAGGGACAAGGGACAGAGAATGTGATCCCTAATATATGTTTTTTACATTATTATACATGTATTTGATTCATTTTACTATATATATTAGTAAATTTTCATTTGGATGTGTTCCACTTATGCATTATTTTAGTGTTAGTAAAGAATAGTTTCATACCCCAAGGAATAAGATCCCATCTATATAAATTCATTGATTTAGTCTTCAGAATTGAACCATGGGGCCTACAGTGGGATACCTTATTCATCTTAATTCCGAAATTAGAGTTCTTGGTTACATCATGATAAGTAGAATTCTTGCACCGATCCTATTCTTAGCAGGTTAATCCCAATTGAGTTATTATTATACTACACAGACTTGGGATTGATCTTCTTATTGTTTTGTATTCTCTTCATACAATCAAAGTTATTTTTCTGTGAATATTTCCTACATGAAGTACCTCTCAAATAGACATCTTTAGTGCTATCATAATTAAAACTGTGTTCTCTTGGATGTGTGCTTCATGGATCTTTTCATTTGGAATCATAGTCCAACATACTACATGTGTGACTTACCATTAAAATATGTGTATTTTTAGTATATTTTTATATTCTTGTTATATTTGATAGATAAATATACCTATGTAGAGAGGATTGTTTTTTATTTAATTTTTCTTTTTTTTCGGTGTGTCGGACTAAGTATTGTTATACTCACCCATGCACGACCTTTGCCCACACATGTTGTGTTTTGTGCAGATGATCATCATTGTAAAAGAGTCCTAGATAATCTTGGACTGGGTGGTTCTTAGTGATATTGGGCATAACGAGGTGTGTTCATGAGGCTTTTGGAAGAAATACACAGTAAATAATTTTAGGTTGTACTTATGGTTCATACTCCCTATGGAGGTATTTTATTTGGACATATTTACTTTCCATTACTTCTTTTCATACTATCGGTGTGGGATTCAGATGTATGTATTCATGGTTTTTCAGTTGTTTTTTCATTGCAACATTGTATGGTCTTAATTATGTGTGTCTGGGTGTGTATAAATACTTTATTCTAACGCCTCTTATGTTAGTGATATTCCCACTCGATAGTAGTCTCCATCCTTTGGCCAATTAGAGGCCGACTTGGTGATTTTTGGTGTGGGGACAACTATAAATAGTCATGAAAAATTATCCTTTATAATTAAAATTCAATAGTTTATTAAAAATGAATGTGGAATGAAATTAAAAAATTATTTTAAATAATCCCTTTTGACTTTAGATTTGGAGTGTTCTTTTTGGCATGGAAATTGATTTTATTTTATTTTAATGAACCATTTCATAAATTAAATTTTCCATTTCCAAATCACTAGTTCTATAATTTATTATATCAATAATACATCATAAATTATTTATTTTGAGTTACACTGATTATGTGAAAAAATTTATTTCTATTATTCAAATAAAAATGGAGGTTTTTCAAAAATTACCATAATTATACCCCTTGGATAAATTTAACATTCTGAGTTGAAAAATTATATTCATTTTTTCTAAAATGAATGTCTCAAATTGTTAATTTCAAAATTTAGTACAAAAATTAGTTTTTATAAAATACATAAAAATACTATTAATTAAAAAAATTCTCATGTTTTCTTTGAGTTCCGTCTTCATGTTTTTTTTTTCAAATTTTAAATATTATTTTTACATAATTACATAATGATATAGATTAGTTGTGTAATACTTTTTTATTTTTAGGTGAAATTATTAATCCACTATTCCAGTTAATATTCTCAACGTTCAGGTTACAATTCCCTATAATCGGGTGACTATTCCAATAGTCACATTACTATTACAATAGTATCATTACTATTCCAATGTTCTCTTTACTTCCTATATATACCACATCATTACTCTACATAATATTAAACTCAATTACTTTCAAGGTTATATATTTTTATTTCCTATAATTTATCTTGGGGAACAAATAGTTTACTTCTTCCCTATTGTGTTTGTAGTGGGGGTGGGCATCCCATATTTCCCCATTCTATCTTTTCAATTTTGTAATTTTTTCTTATTTTTAATGTTTCAAATTTTAATTGGTTTCATTTTTTATTAATTTAAAAGTATTTAGTAATGAAAATAAATTATTTTATTAGATTTTATATAATTTTTAGGTGTGTAATATTATATTATACACAATTATTCAAGAAACAATTATTTCTAAAAAATTGGGTCATTACATCCATTCCCCCTTTATAAATTTTCTAGAAAAAATTAAACTCAAATTCTTATTTCATAATAGGTGAGGGTACATATATTTTTTCCCTCTACTTCCAAAGTCACCTTTTCATACTTATGGTTCATCCACAACAATTTGATTGGGTGAGTTTTCTAATTCAATATAACTTTTTCTTTATAGTCCATAATTTTTATAGGATGTTCTTCATATGAGATAATATATTATAGTTTTACCTCTAACAAATTCAGTACATGTGAGAGATCTGGTATGTACATTTATAGGAGTGATGTGTGGAACATATCTTGAACTTGATCCTTACTCGATTGACGTTCAAGATGTTAGGAAACTTCTCCAATATGATCATGGTTCTCAAAGGGGTCAATGTACCTTGGGCTATGCATTTTATTATATAAAAACCACATTAATTTCTTCCATGGTGATATTCGATGGAAGAATTTGTCTCTAAAATCGAACTCTTTGTCACATTGATGGTTGTCAGTATATCACTTTTTTCAAATCCATGTTTCAACTATATGTTGTTCAAAGGTTGGAACCTAATATTTCATATCCTTAAAAAGATCATGTCAAAGTAGATTTTGTTTGAAAACATCATCACAAAAAGTTGGAGTTCTACATTGGTTCCCCTAAAGAGATTCATATCAGTCCATTTCAATACTATATTTGATGTTTTTATTATATGATAACTAAACTGGTTGGAGAAGTTGATATGATCATCCATTAAATTACATTGACAAGGTTTTTAGTACGTTAATGAGTGTTTGAATAGTCCTTTCAGATTGACCGTTAGTTTGGGGGTGATAGGTCATGTGGAAACTCAATTCACTACTCAATGATCGTTGAGGAATTATCAAGAATTTGGTAGTGAACCATGAATCACAATCCAAGATGATGGAACATGGTACCCCATGTACCCTCACAAGTTCTTTCACATATATTTTGGAATGTTTTCCAAGATATAAATTTTCTAAATAACAATAAAGTGGTTAGTCTTAGTGAGTCGATCCACCAAAACCCATAACACATTGTTCCATTTGGTTGTTTTTATGGTACTTGTGAAAATATTCTTGGTGACATTCCTCCAATTCCATGTGGGTATAATAAATGGTTTCATCATCCGTTTGGACTTATATCTCTCTTATTTAACATTTTTACATACAAATCATTATTATATATACTCTATTATATCCTTCTTCCTGTTATCCCACTAGAAGATTTCATCAAGATCACAATACGTCTTGGTAATTCATTGATTGATAGAGAATGTTGATCTATGTGAATTAGCCAATATCTCCTTATTTATCTCGGGTGATGAAAGAACATGAAGCATTTTTACAAACAAAATCACACCATCATTATATTTATGGAACTCTTATAGATTCCCTTACTTTTTCTCATTCACCTTATTTTTTAACTCTAGATCATTCATATGTGCCTCCTTGATAATAACATGGATAAATAGTTGGGAAGTAATTTACGAAAGGTATAATTTATTCCTTGTTGTTATGATATCTAGATCCAGACTTTTCATATCCATAAAAGAAAGGGTATTTATTTACATTCATAGTAGATAGAGTAGCATGTTGTTTTCTACTAAGAGAATATTTTATATTGTTTTCTATTACTGTATGGTAGTCAATTGGTAACTCATTATCCTTGATTTTCTCTAACCATATCATTTAATTCATGTTGATCTCCATATATGTGTATATATAATTTATAATTTTATTATTGGAATATATATCACACTTTTCACCATAGAGATAGTTCCACAAAATATATATGGAAAATATTATAGATTCTAAACCCAAATCAAGGATCATTTAGTTCTACTCATGGATCTTCAACATTCGTGAGGCATAGGCTATCACATTATCATTATTATTGAGTACACAACCAATGATTGTATTTGTATCGTCACAGTATATCACAAAACTGTCTACAATTGTTAGTAATTTGAGTATAGGAGTAGTGACTATCCTCTTCTTGATATCCATAATGCTTTATTCACATTATTCCATCCAAATATATTTTACCCATTTCATTTTAAATTAGTTATAGGGATACAGAATCATTATTAATTTCTCAAAAATGTTGGTTGTACCCTACTAAAACAATATAAGTACGGATTTCAATGTCACTAGTGCATTTGGGAAATTCCCCAATTTTCTTTTCCATTCAAGGGTCCACATAAATTCCCTAAATTACGATAACATGCCCCAAAATGCAACTTACTGCATCCAAAAGTCACACATTCTGAACAATGTGTACATTTTTTTCCTTCCATAAATTCACTAGTAAAATCCTTATATTCAATTCATTTTACTCATTTCTATTAAAAAAATGATAACAGCATCGATAAAAACTACCACGAATTGGTTGAGGTAGTCTCTAAAGACTCTGTTTATCAAAACAATGATGATTTTGGGCGGTATTAGTAAGTCCTATAAGCATCACTATAAACTCATAGTTCCAATAAATAGTACGAAAAGTATTATTATGAATATAATTATTTTTTTACATTTAATAGATGATATATTGAATGAATATACAACTTTGATAATTATTGAGATCCTCATATTTGATAAAAAAAAGTCATAAATCCTTTGAATAAGATACTTTTTTTTATATGGTGATCTTCTTAAGATACTAATTATAAATACACAATCACATTGATCCATCCTTCTTCATGAAAAAGAGAACTATATAACTCCAAGGTGATGCACTAGGGAATATAAACCCATTTTCAAAATTCTAATTTAATTGCATCTTTAACTCCTTTAGTACAATCAAAACCATCCTATTGGTGAATTTTTAGATATGTGTATCTCTGTGTATGAACTCTATTAAGAAATCTACCTAAAAATCTAGGTGAAGTCTTGGAAACTCTTCTAAAAATACCTCAGTGAATTCCCTAACAATTATTATTTAGTTCATATTTATACCTTCCTTTGACTCAACCATTTATGCAATGTATTTTTCTTCATTGGTTATTAAGAACCACACCATTGAGGGATTTTCAAAAGGTGCTCCATAATCTTCCTTCAATTTTTAAAGGACAATTGGATGGTTCAGAATAAGAGATGATATTTTTTTCCTAGAAGTTGTTGAGTTTTATATATAATGAGAGGCAATAAATTTCCATTATAGTGTCGAATTCCACCATGGGATGTATTATGATATTCGCTAGAAGAATATTCCCGCATACACCAATAGGAGAAGAGTACAACACTTTGATTGTAATGATTTCCCCGCATTGTATTTTTAAATATATATCTACCTCAATATATTGGTGTTTTGATTCAAAAGATAAATAACACATGTAGGATATAATGGAATGGTTAGAATAAGAAATAATTACCCCATTTTCCATTTTTGAGTGAATAATAATTCTACCTTGTACAACATCCTATTCTTGATCCACTTCATCCGTAGTGATGCAATAAGATTTTCCTTTTCCCTTATATTTTGTGGTTGTTGACAATGATTACCCTCAAATACTTGAGTCATTGTAAACTAGCTTGTGTATTTTACTTTCCCCCTATAGTAGAATCACTGAACCTAGGGCGGTACATTAGGATGTTCCAACTTTTCCTTCATCATGTTATCTGAATTCTTCATATCTCATCAAAATTCATGAGCTTGGTGTCCCTCTCTCCCATAATTGAAGCACTTCTCCGTCACATTGAGAAAATTACCATGATTATTATTCTCTCATTTTTGACACGTGGGTAGTTGGATCCTTTTTACTACTTTTTCATTTAACCCATCAGATTAAAACTTCATACGTCTCTTATTATCTCCCAAACCCTTGGACCATTATCTGAAATCAATATCTAATTTGAGATAACATAAAACCACTTAATCATAACTCCCAATGTAACAAATATATATGGACTTTTGAAGTTGTGGTTTAAAACTACAATTCAATATTTCTATTTTACCATCATTATTGAAAAAAATGAAGTATATAAAGTAAGACCTATAATGATTTACTAATAAGATATGATATATTCCCCTTATTTTTGGTTAATCTCTTTTAATTATCTCTCAACCATTATTCTATGAGTTTTAAGGAAATACATCGTATAATATATTTTCTTAAATTCCACACACTCCATATCATCTATTTCATATTTTGTTTTGTTTTTCCTTACCAACACCCACCATTGATCGGATTCTCTATCTAAAATATAAACTGGAAGAGTCTCATTCTCTTTCTTGGAATAATGGATCAAAAATTATCTTATTCATTGAGCTAACCAATTGTTCCATGAAAAGTGGATCACAAGTTCCACTATACATCTGTGGTCATTTATATATAATGTAATCAAGGGCTCGTTGGCCATTCTTGGGTGAATGTATTCAATATACATAATTCAGTTTATAATTCATAGCCTGATATATCTAGGAAATTACCACCATAAAGTGTTTAAATCCACACCCCATGTTATTGTAAATGTCATTGGTTAAATTGTTGCATTGTCCCTCACATTAGTTTTGGTCTCAATTTCACCTAGATTGCACCATTTTCAAGAATAGAACGATTTAACAATATTTTAGTAAAAAAATTATGATTAAATAAATTTAAATATTTTATAATTAAATCTAAATAAATATCTTATTGGATCCTTATGATAATAATTCATCTAAAATAACTTATTGGATGTTCACATATGCTTAGAGTTATCCGATGGACATTCACTGATGTTCTCTAATACTAATTCTCAAATTAACTAAACCATGATCTAATACCAAAAACTGATCCTACCATTCTATCAAACTATTTCATAATTTTAGATATAAAAAAACATTATAGCAGAACATATCTTAGATCAAATGGCTTTGTGTATTCGAAAAATTAGGATTATACATAACTTTTACATAATAAAACATAAACATTATTTAATTTTTTCTTCCCTATCTTCAATGTTTTCGTTGTGTTCTTCTCATTACATGTAATTGCTCGAGGATATACATCAATGAAATATGTGAGAAAAAATCCCAATAATGTGATAAATAATAGAAATGAATCAATATAACATGGGTAAACATAATCAAAATAATCATATATTAAGAATAGTATCTCTATCACAATGCTGAGATGAATAATTAGATAAAATCATAGAAGGAAGAAATTTATAAAAATTAAACATCATTTTATATTGATCAAAACCAGACATAGTTTTGAACAAAGAAGACATCATGTTCACACATAACATCTGTTCATAATCATTAAATCATCACTATAAAAAAATATTGAATCATGTTCCAACATATTTCACAATATCTCATTATATATATCACATTACCCAATGCATTATAGAACTATATAATTCTATGTGCACCAGCCACATCATAACTTTTACATACTCTGGAAAGACACCTATAAATATATCAATCATAGTTATAAAATAACACATGGATAGGAATGTGTATCATTTCAAGGTGAATTACTTCATAAATAAACATTATGGTACAAAAATGTGAAAGGTAAAAACATATATGACATAATAATCACACATGGGTGAGGAAGAATAAATCGCAAGAGAAGTAAAATGTGTGTTTCTAGAAAGAATCGTTCTTTTCGAAAATCATTGTGTTTATTATACAATAATATTGTAAACTAGTGTATCCTTGAAATAAAATTGAATAATAATGAGCTAATATATAAGTTAAAATAAAGGTAGAAATTATCTAAAACTAGATTGCGTGAGGAAATATTTAATGAAAAGATGTTTTGTTTGGGAATCCCCTTTCTTTAATTGCTGCTTAATTTCATCACTTTTTTGCCTCTAGAATAGTAATAACATATTTATTAAAACAATAGTATAGAAGATTATTATAGTAATTTAAAAATATTTATCAATTATAATTATAGGATTACATTTTTTAATTTCCAATAATGAAATTGAGGTGTTTTGATATCATATTTTACTTAAAAATTTACTATTTTCATTTGATTTCTTTATTTTCATAAATATAATTTATACATTAATATAGTTAAATACCTACAAATATAATAAATATAATTAAATACTAATATATTATATATAACTCATATATTCTTTCAAAGATTTTTTTATAATAATTTTCTTGATAATTTATTTTTATGTAGTTAACTGGCCTTTATTGGGACATTGTTAGATGAACAATAAAAGAAAGCATAAGATTTGAATTTATCGTAAATATGATAATTAAATTAGATTAAAATAATTAATATAAATTGAAATTACTATAGAATCAATTTTTTAGAATAATGTTTTTAATTGAATAGGGTAGAAGAATAATGAGAATAATAATATAGGGAAGAGCTAATATATACTTACTCTCTCATTAGTGTATCTTCTCTTGTACAACATTATGACTCCTTGGTTATTGGAGTTGGATTTCTTCAACATGGCCCTAATTCTTCTAAGAGAATAGTGTGGGAGGATTTTGAAAGATATTAGTCTTGATAATTGGTTGGAGGAGTGGATTTCTATGTGAGGTATATGAGTTATTTATACATGAGGACACGGGTTTATTTATAATAAAATTTCAAATTAAATAATCTATCAACGATAAAACTATTAATAGTTAATTTTACATCATAATTCATATACTAATAGAATATACTTACATGAATACTTTAAATCTCTTTTATAATAATAATTTATATGTTTATTAAAAAGGAAAGTGGAGATAATAAAAAATATTTATTTTAAAGAATCACTTTTGGATTTATGTTTTGGAATGTTCTTTTTATGATTGAATATATAATTTATTGAATTTTAATGAAAATTTAATTAAATTAACAATAAGATGTCCAAATATAAAGTTCAATAATTTATTATTTCATGGTTATATCATTAATGAAGTAATGTGAGTCACATTTAATATGTTAATATCGTTATTTTTACAATTGACGTGAAAATTGAAGTATTTTAGAAAGTTACTAAAAAATCAACCTCAGTTAATTTTGACATGATGATTTCAAAAAGAGATATATATTTTTTCTAAATAAATTTATAAAACAGTTAATTTTACCTTTTAATATATAATATTTTAAATTTTAAATTAAATTAATATATTATTTCATTAAAAATAGTATTATATTTTATTTTAGTTTTTTAATAATTTAATTTAATTTTTGTATTATAAAATTTTTATTTAAATAATTTAATCCTGATAAGTGTTATTTTGGTCATAACTTTTTATTTTAAGGGGAAATTACTATTCCAACATTTCGGTTAAAATTCATAATGGTTAGGTTACTATTCTAATGGTAACATTAATATTCCAATAATCTTATTAATATTCTAATGGTCACTTTACTTCTTATATATACAAATTCATTCTTCCGGTATATATTTATCTTAATTCCTCTATTGGTTATATATTTCCTTATCCTATATTGTTTCTTTGTTTAAAAATAGTTTTCCTCTCCTTTAAAGTGTTTGGAGGGGAGTGATAATTCTACTAAATTAGCGCGATCCATATTTTCCCATTTTTCCTTTTCTATTTTAATTTTTTTGTCCAGTTTTAGTATTTTGAATTTAAATTGTTTTTCTTTTTTATTATTGAAATGGAATTTGGTAATGAATAAAAATTCATTGTTAGTTCCTCTTTATTTTTTTTGTGTATAATATTATATATAATATATTGATTTAGGGATTTTGTTCTAATAAAATTGGGCCTCAACAAACATCCACCCATTATAAATTTCATCACTGATATTTCAACTCATATTTTCAGTTTATAATAGGTTATGGTTCCATAGTCACCATTTCATATATATGGTTCCTCTAAAACACTTTGACATGGTTTGTTGTCTTATTTCATATAATTGTGTCTCTATGATCAAATACTTTCCTTTTCCATTCTTTGTATGAGATTTCATTCTCAATTTTTACCACCTCCAGATTTAGTACATGTGAGGGATTAGGCATGTACTACTTCATGAGTTATGTGGAACACATCATAAAATTAATCCAAACATGAATAAAGTGAATGATGATAGGCCACTCCTTTTATGAGATCAAGGATGTCAAAGGGTACTATATACCTTAGCCTAAATTCTATTTCACTCCAAAACATCATTACATTGTTCCATGGTGATATCAAAATGAAGTCGTTGTCTCTAACATCAATCTCAAATACCCTTGAACGGTTTTCAGCATATCTCTTTTTCTGACTCTGAGAATTTGTTATGTGTTTTTGGATGGATTTATCCTTCATTGTCATCTCTTTTAAAATATAAAGTCTAATTATCTTTCATTCACTAACATCATAAAAAAAATATATAGTTACACATCACTTCCTCTTTAGAGATTCATATAATACCATTTGAATAATTTTGTAGATGTTTTTGTTACATTAGAACTCAACCAATGGGAGATGATGGTCTCATACTTTTTTTAATTTAATTGATAAGGCTCTTAGAATTTCTTCAATAATCATCATAATAATTTTATTTGGACCATTAATTTGGGGGAGATATTCCATGATAGGATTAAATTTAGTATGAAAAGGATTTTGAAGAGTTCTCTAGATTTTATGGATGATCCTTGGATCACAATAAGTAATAATTGAAATTAGTAAGCCATGTAAAATCAAAATGCATTTCACATATAACATGGAATGTTGTTCACATATGATATCCTCTCTAATATCGATAAATTGGACAGTCCTTGCGACTCAATCTTGAACAACTCATGTTACATTATTTTATTTGGTTGTATTTCAGAGACCAGTGAAAAAGTACATAGTGAAATTATAATAATTCCATGAGGGTATTGTAAATGGTTTCATCATACATTTAGAATTTTTTAACACTTCATTAACTTGATTACATACAAAACACCATGACATATACACTACTATTTTTTCATTATTTATTTCCACCATATGTTTCTAGAATGATGAAAATACATATTGGTAATTACATTATGGATGCAAAAAGAGGAGATATGTAAATTATCCAATATATTATTCCTATATTAGGTTATGAAGGGAGAAAAATACTTGTTCCAAGATGAATAATACCATCATCATTGATATGGAAACTTGTAGCTTCCCTTCCGTTACTATATTCTCTTTTTTTGTAACTCCGGATCATACTTTTTCACCTCATTAATCTTCTCATAGATAGATGGTTAGGAAAACATTTTTTAATGTAGGATCTATTATGTTAATTTTTTTTTTCAAATCCATCCATTTCATACCAATTATGAATGGGACTTTGTCGATATCCAAAATGGATGGAGTAGTACATTCTTTTATACTAAGTGAATTAGCTACCTTGATTTATTTTCCCAGATAGTAGTTAATAGAGATGTCATAGTCCATAATTAGCTATAACTATTTCCAATGACACATTTTGATATATTTACTTGGTAATATATACTTTAGACTATGATTTTATGTATATATATCAAACTTATCACTATATAGATAGTTCAACAAAATATTTAGAGAAAATATTAATGGTGTTAATACCAGATCATGTGTTGTGTAGTTCTTCTCATTAATCTTAAACACAAATGAGTTGTAGTTTATCACTGTATCATTATATTTGGGAAAAAAACCCAAGACATTATTTTAAGAATCACTATAAATTAAAAAACCATCACCACTTGTTGGTAGTGTGAGCACTAGTTTAGTGACTAGTCTCTTATTGAGATCATTGATATTTTCCTCACATTATTCAGTTCAAATATACTTTTCTCCACTCATTGATAAAATTGATATCATGCTAGAAAATCATGATAAATTTCACACAAGATTTAGGTAGTAACCTATTAATCAATGAAAACTACATATTTCTATGACACTATTGGGTCCAGTACATTACTAAATTTACCTTTTCTTTGAATGGTCCACAAAAATTTACTCACATGTGAGAACATACCCAAATAATGATAGTTGTTCGATCCAAAATTACCACTTTATGAACTTATACTACATTTTATCCTTCCAAAATTTCAACATAACAATCCGTATATTCTCCTTATGTTCCCACTTTATCTTGGTGTAAATGAGAGTATCATCGATAAACACTGCTAAAAATTAGTAGAGGTAGTATTTAAAGAAAATATTCATCAAATAAATGAATATTGAAGGGGAATTAGTATTATTGAAGCGAATCACAATAAAATAATAGTTCACATACCTTTCATATATATATTTCTTCTGAATATATTCTTTATTCACTGTTAGTTTATGATATCCAGAATAAATATCGACCATTGAAGTTTATTGAAATTATCCTAGGTGATTTAATATGTCATCAATACTTCTTAGAATGTCATTTATGGGTATCTTTTTGAGATGTTGTTAATAAATACCTAACCACATTAAAATATCCTTATTGAAAAATAGAACTACTGAACCCCAATGTGCTGAAATAGTTTGTATGAAACCTTAGTCCAAATTCCCTTGCAACTTCTTCTTTACCTTCTATAGTTCAAAAGAGCCATATTGTAGGAAAACTTTAGATAGAACTAGTTTTGGGTATAATCTCTATTGATAACTGTACCTCATTATGTGGAGGATTTGCAAGAAACTCTTCATGAAATAAATCAGTGTATTCTCTAATATTGTAAATTTCATCCTGTTTGATACCTTCCTTTGAAACAACCATTTGATAATGTGTTCTTATTCAGTAGGTATCAACACACACACACACACACACACACCAATGAGGGGATTCCAAAAGATGTTTCATGATCATCCTTACATTTTTATAAGATCATTGGATGGTTTGGAATATGTAAAGAGATTTAATTTTATTGATAGTTAATATGTGCTCAATATAATGAGATACCAACTAGTCCTATTGTAGTTTTAAGGGGTTGTTCCCTGCTGTCCCATTAAATTTTTTATTTTGGTTGTTGCAGGTGTTCGAGGTAGGTTATGGATTTTTTTTGGGAGTTGGTGGTGCAGAAGAGACTTAATAGGAGAAACATGCTATGTACGTATATTAAATGGTGTGAAAGATGGTTTCAAAACATTTTAGGTTGGGTTCATGATGTTTAGATTTTGGGGGTTAAATAAAAAAAGGAAATGTGTTTTCTTGTTGAATTGAACACTGAGAATTACACCACATGAAATGGGATTACATGTCATGTAAATGCCCTATCCAATATAGTCTAAAAATTATTTTCTTTTCTAATTTTCACTTATTCATTTATATATTATGCTTTATATAATTTTTAGAAAACCTTAGGCACCCTAGGTAGATCATCAATCCGTATTCCTCTCTATTTGATCCATTTTCACTATTAAATATTCATTGGAAATTTGTGGTTGATCTCTAGTAGCGTCTTCTCCTTTCATAGTGGTTTTTCATCAACTCTTCTCCTATGGATTCATTGTGGTGATGTTGTTATGATTTGGGGTGTGTTTTGGATTACATTATTATGTTAACTGGTTGCGGTATATATTTATCCATGATCCCCATGGTTCATTTTTGGTTTGATAGAATTATTCATCGCCATGTGGGGAGTAGCATGTCAAAAGCATCATTGAGGCAGGGATTTCCCAATTTCTCCTTATTGATAATCATGTAAGAGGTATTTAATTTTTTTTATCTATGGTTTATGGTTGTGAAATATTGATCAAAGATAAATAACTATTTAATTGAAATAAAATAAAAAAATGTGGTTTTATTCGTACATTTTTAAAACTTTGATATTATTTGTGATTTATTTAATTATATGTGATTTATACCCCAGTGGAAAATGTGGTTGTAAGGGGATTTGTTTTGACATGATATATTTGATGAGATTAGTGATTTGGATTTAATTATTGTGGAATCACATGAAAATAAAATTTAATTAAACACATAAATTTTGATAATGAATTGGTTTCCCTAGGATTTTGGATTCGGTAATAATGACCCTAACATAAAGTGGAACGTGATAAAAGCATTATTGAGAATTCGTGAAATGATATTGCTTTATTGTCATGTGTGTTTGTTCTTGTTGGATGGTGATGGAGAAAATATTTTTCATAATTTTACATCGAATATAAATGTTTTTGACCCACCATAGAGTCATTTTATTTTTAATTGACAAGTTTTTTTGATTTTGTGGAACTCTGAGCTTAATTGTAAAAATTGAGTAGTTTTGTGATTTAACTGTTTTATTTGTACTATGTATTTTGGAAATAAAATTTTATAATCATATTGAAATTATGAAATTATTTTTTTTGTAGGATCCATGATATTTTGGGATAGATTTCACCTTTCAGGACCACATACTAAATCAATCAATTGGTGTCCCAAAATCACCTCATAACATAGGCCATGAAAACATTCACAAATCAGAAATTTTATAAATATGATCTTCTATCTATAATTTTCCCAAACCAATGAAGCTGAAACTGGACATGTATATGTATATGTAACTTATTAGAGACATTAATTAATGAGTAAATGTGTTAATCATCTGTTTGGAAGCCCATTAATGTATGGGAAACTGAATACATGCAATATTGAGAGGCTTTCTGGGATGAGTAAATTCTAATAATGAAATATTCATAACTCCTGAAATACATATAACAATATATGGATATTTTTAGGGGAGATGCGCAAGACAATAGTGAAAAACATTCATTTAGGGGTCCATGTATAAATATAATATTTTATTTGCATAACCCATGGTGCATTTAGAATGGAAATGATGGATTTTAAAAGGAGGATAGATCCTCCATCCTAAACCATTTCAACCCATCTCATTCTATACAAGGAAATTAGAAGAGGGGGACAAGGGTTAGATAATTATTTAGAATTTATTTCTTTTCTTTTTATTTTAGTTTTCATTTCCTTTATATGCATTCATCTTTTTTATATTTATGTGTTTCTTTTTCTTCTTCCATCCCACTTTTTATTCCAACCAATGTTTCATTGTCACTCTTCCATCTTTCATGGAGATATTTATTCATTTTTCAATGGTATGTAACAACATTAGGTCTTGAATTGGGGGAGCGTTTCGGGTGTTCATTATTATTTTAATTCAATTAAGAAAATTTTTTATTCTGTTTTTGGTTGGATGAAATAGTATTGCACGAGTACAATGGTTTTTCACCACGAAATTATTTTTATTTCCTTTTATTTTTGATGATTAATTATTTTTCACTACATTCCCTCCAAAAATACCTTTGTATGGTGGAGTTGGGTCTCCCTAAAGAGATGGGACAATATAATTTAGAACTGGGTCTTTTAAGAATTACATTCATGGTTGATGTGTTATCATATTTGACTATTATTGGAGATGTGGTTTTATGTGTCCAGGGCATGATAAAATCACAACCTCAATAAATCTAAGTAAATTAATTAATTTATAAGGTTTTAAAAAATTAATTATCAAATTTAATTTAAAAACCAAATAAATAATGAATGATACCATGTAATCCAACCTTAGGACTAATTTATTTCTTTGCTAATTTAATTTTGTCTTAATCTAAATTTATATTTAAATGACCCATTGTTTTATCGATGGAAATTAATTTCTTATAAAAATTTCATATAATCCCATGAAATCACAACACAATGATCTAATATGGACAATTTTACCTTTAAACATATTTTTTTCAGTTCCGTGTTTTGAATTTCAAAATTTTGACATACACGATTGCGATTTGTTTGTTATTTGAGGTCTAATATGACAAACATAATTTTTATTGAATTGTAACATACCGTTATGAATAGTAATGAAACCCTTATAAAATTTGAGATACCCAAATGAATACTAGCCTTAACTATGATAGTATATAAATTAGATTCATGTGGGAGTACAATATACCTATATCATGGAATAAGAAAATAAATGTTTGAAAATTGTTATTTTTTAGAATAAAGTATTATCGTAACTAAATATTAAATTAATAACATATAAAAAATTGTTTTTTGAATGATGAATTTTAGTTTTTTATTCAACACATTCATAAATGGTTTGGGTGAATTTTTTGGATTTTTCTAAAATACATGTTTTTTCGGTGAATAGTAAAATACATTAATTTACTATATAAATACATTATAATTTAAATCGACTATTTCTGACATCATAATTGATTTAAGAACCCAATCCATGATCTCAAATGCATTTATTACTATTATAGGTTATGTAATTCTCATTGTTTCTTATCGTGTGAGGAAATAATAAATTAATGGTTATAAAATTATGAAAACCCTCCTCCCCTCCACTATAAATACCACCCATCAAAACCTCATCTCATAACACCTCTCAAGCCTTATTCCTTGCCAATATTATTCCAAAACATCTTCCCAATATCATTACACACATTATACATCCCCTGGTCTCTTTAATATACTAAATCCTCTCCCCTTAAGAGCCTCTCAAAGGAGGTAAACTTGAGAGGTAAATTCATCTTTCCAATTATTTTAATTCTCTTAAGATATTTTCTGTTGTTTTTTATTACTTCAACTCCTTTATTAAAATGGTATGATAAATCCAGTAACAAAAATTTACTAGAATTATTTTATGTTAATGGGATAATTCAGTACCTTCTCTCTTTTCACCATATTTTTTGAATGAAATTAAAACACTGTTTGAGATGTGTTAATTTATCACAATAAAGGACAACAGGTTATCAATTTCCATTACCATCATAAATTATGGTCATGAAACCATTTTCACGGTTGAAACAGAACATAATATATGTGTTATTTTTCATTTATGGTTCTATAATCTTTTTGTACAAATTCTTTTATTTTATAAAACAAAATGTTTTCTTTGGGGACAAAAAATAGCCAATTAACCCATAAAGATTTCCCTATAGTTTTATGTAATCTTTAAACATAACATGAAGTAAAAAAATTATATGTTCAACCATGTAACATATATATGTTATATAATAGTATAGAACTTAAATTATAGAATCCACCTTAATCATACATGTTCATCCAAACATGAACTGATCATTAAAACCAAGCAAGCACGCAGACCCAAACAATGAATTTAATCCTCTTAACCAATAAAAATGGTTTTAAATGAACTTAAAAATGTTATAATATATATTTTACATATATAATTGGTTTTTTAATTATTAATTAATGAATCTTATTTGAATTTTTAGTTCAGTAAGTTCAATATAAAAATCACCATGACACATAATGTAAGGGATCTCCCCATTTCACTTTTATTCCAGAATGTCATCTAGGCTATTCCATTTTATGTGTAATCCCTAATTATGAGGTATGATTTATAACCTCCCCCATACTTCCCTCATAATTTATAAGTTATTAGAAACCCCTTTCTCTTTCATTAATCCCTCTTATGTACACACGGTACCATGCTGATAATTCATATGGAATTCTACCCGAACTGCCTTTATTAATTCGAGTTTCTATATCATTCTTTTTTACCTAAATAAATTTTTCTTTTCATTTTTATGATAAAATAAAACATGTTGTTTATATGGTCCAAATTCATGTTTCAAGATCTATCCCTCCTTCTATTTCAAGTATATACACGTTTTTTAGTGAATCATTCCACAATACTTCCCAATAAGGATACCCATTTTAAAGGAACTTCTGAAACTTTTTACCAAATATAAATTTCACTCTATGTTTTGTTTCAAGCCACAATTTTCTTTATATAATTTTCCATTTTATTACTAAATTATTCTTTTCTCAATTTTGGTTTTATATAAAACATTGTTCCTTTTTCTATTTTGAAATCTCAATGTTATTTTCCTTAAAACCGCACAAAAATGTTTTAAATGATAAAATTTCTAAAATTCATTTCTTACATGTATCCACCTCTTTTTGACATCACAAACCATTATATATTTCTATTTTACCTTATTAAAATCCATGTATGTTCTAATTCCTTTCTTTCATAGAGACTTTCATGATACGCCCATTGGTTATTCCTTATGTCATGATTGTGGTACCCAATTATTTCCATGGGTAACCCTTATGTTTAAATAAGATTGAATATGTATGATTATTTATGTGGAAACAAATTCATGAAATCAAAGATAGTTTTTCCCAAATAAATATCTAATTCATTGGGTAATGTTGAGTCTCATGAGACATTATGTGCGATGGTCTCGGTAGTTAGGCATGTCTTATGCTACTATATGCAACAGTCTTGGCGGTTATCCTTGGATTGTGCTACAATGAGAAAAGGACTTGGTGGTTAGCCTTGACCCATACTGAATTTAGGTTTTATGTTCTTTTCACTTTTCTATGATTCCATGTTTAAATTATCCCATGTTTATAAATTATGGCAGGTTACATGCCTTTTAATATCATCATGCAATTCCTTCTATCCCATATGATAATGCTTTATTCTTCTGGTTATTCCATTACTTGTATTTTATATCATCCTTCATTCATGTTATCTACATGTAATCCTATTAAGATATATGAGAACAGTGGAAGATATGATCACATTATGGAGTTTAAATAAGATGTTGTTTTTTTAATGTTTGATTATATACCTTATCTTCCATGACATAAGGCATTAGGATTCATGGCTTGTACTCTATTGTATAATTATGATTAAAATAATGTAATGTTATATGTAAAAGTCTAGGGTCTCTATAGTTTGTATTAGAGGATGATCTAGTTATTTTTGGAGATTAGGAATATATCACTTTAGTAAGAACCTTAAGGATGAGACCAAGTATAAGAAAACATCCCTAAATTATGGTAAGTATAGAGTATGTGGTTTATCAAGAAAATACATCCATGTATGGATATAAATAGGTAGAGGTGGCTCTGTAATATATGTACCTAGGAGTGAAAACTATGATAAGAACTTTTGGTCTTGACCCTGGGTATCCTAGTACATGACAACGGGCCTTTCTACACTCTTGGCTTCAGACTCCCTAGCGATATGCTTTGGTAAATTCATGAACTTAGTAAAACCCATTATTAAGTGAATAAAATGTCCCATAAGAATATATGTAAAGAAATAGATTGAGGATAGCATAGTTTTAAACCTATTTAACCATAAGTTAGGATATTATTCTCGTCTACAAGTATATCCTTTTATGTTCAAAAGATTACATTTTATGTTCAATAATAGGGAATTAGAGCCCTTTAATTGTAAATTATTTTTCATCATTAGTAGAGGGAAATAGAAGAACACATTCCAACAACCAATGTGATATGGAATGTAATGATTTCCCAAATGAAATGCCTAATATGATGGGCAAGGATTTTCAAAACATCATGATAGTACTTTCTTAACTGACTCATGTTAAGATTAAATACTTGAATCATATAGAACACCCTCCTCTTCCAAGGAAAGAGAAAATTGTTGTATAATATTTAATGCGGCAAAGGCCTATATTTTTTAGATGATCTAATGATAACCTCCTCATAGATAAATTAATTAACTACAATGAAAATTTATTATTCCTCCTCTAGTGCTTGGAAGAAGATAATGTTCTACTTGTAGTCTATCGTTTTATATGGAAGCTGATCAACGGTGGAAACTAATCAAGAGTACAAATTTGCATGAGGAAATTGATTCAATGGCTTGGGGGGAATTCAAGAGGATGTTTTTCAATAAATATATTTTTTGAACCTTTTGTCTTAGGATATAAAGAGAGTTCCTTGCTCTCAATTATAAAGAAGATGTGTAAGAACCTGGTTCTTATTTTTTTAAGGTACGAGCTTCTTCTTTTTCATTTTCCTTAAGTGTTTTTGAGAAGATATGGAAAATGGAAAAAAATGCTAAATTTTGAAACTACATGTCGTGTACTTTGTCCATACGCCATGTACTTTTGGCCGTGTTGGGATGAGTACACAGGGCGTGTAGCCTTGTCGGTGACGAGGGGTGTAGGAACTAACTACACGCCATGTAGTGGTACCTTACACGCCATGTAGTCAGTCAGCAGGATTAAATAGTAAGGTGGTGGAGTCGCCGCCAGCTGGGCGACAGTACACGCTGTGTACTCAGGAGTACATGCCGTGTACTCAGGTCGACGGGTGAACAGTGTGGCGGTGCCACCGAATGAACAGTTAAATGAAAGAAGTACACACCATGTACTCAGAAGTACACGCCATGTACTCTGTTTTTTCTGCTTAAAACAGGCAGTAGCCTCCTCATTTGGAAGAGGAGGCATTTGAGCCATTTTGGAGCCAAGGAGGACGACCAAAATTTTGAAGATTCGTTGGGTGTTCGTCTGGAATCTGATTCGGCTTCGGACGATCTCGTTGGAACCGCACGGGTAAGACCTTCCTCCTCCTTAATCCATTCGTACCAATTCTTCCCCTAAAAAATATTATTCAAATTTGAATGGGTTTTGTTCTTCATCAGATCTACGCCATTCTTGGGCATTTCTGGAGTCGACGTTCAGGTATAACGTTCGTTGGCGCATAAGGTAGGTGGCTTGGTGTTTATTTTTCCAACTGTTTTGTGTTTTGTGCGTTTTTGTGCCACGAACCCATGTTGGGGTGTCGTGTGGCTGATTCCGTTGCTATATTAAAAACCTAGAATTGATTAGGTATTTCATTATGATATTAAAATGCTATTTGGGATCGTTTCATGGATCCGGAACCACCCCGGGGTTGTGTTTCACTGTTTAGCAATTTGGCCAGGATACAAGAGGGCATGAATTAAATGTAGTAATTGTAGAATTTCCTTGAGAGGAATTACTTGTTTACTGCATTTTGATATGTTGGGCATGGCCCGATTACATGTTCAGCCTAAGGGCGTTGTTGTGATTAGCATGTGGGCACTGCACTATTTAGCCTGTGGGATGTAGATATTTTCAGCCTGAGGGAAACTTCTTTTGTTCCTGTGGGAAGCTGATTCTGTGCCTGAGGGCGACAATAACTATGGATTAGGGCTAACTCTGTTATGCCTGAGGGCAGATTCTTGTATTGGATACTCTTTACCTGAGGGTAAGAGTTTACATGTCCGAGGACATTATCTATTTATTTAGAATATTCACTGTGGTGGTATTTTAAATTTAATGAATTAAATGGATAATAAAATGGAAATATAATTGGTAATTAGTTAATTTTGAGTACTGCTTACTTTATTGCATTTTACTACTGCACACTGTCGTTGCATGCTTACACGTAGTTGGGAACGAGCCTTTGGTGGGAGCCTACTGAGATATATTTCACACACCCTATTTGGGTCATGCTTCTCGGCCCAAACAGATTAAGTTTCTGTAGGTTTGGATAGGGGAAAGAGTCCTTATACCGGTACTTGACTGTTGCTGCTGAGGAGTAGGATAGCATGGTACCGAGCCTAGGATCGTGATGCCACTGCCAGCTATTTTTATTTGTTTGTTGTACTCTGCTTTTGTTGTACTGTATTGATGTATAACATGTTCAGGCTGTTTTATTAGAACATGAGGCATGTAGCATGATCTTTTATATATTCTTGGTTATATCCACTGTTGTTGTTTATTTCAGTTGTGTATGGTTTACTGCTTTCACTGTTTGTTGTATGTTTTATTTTGTATTCCGCTGCGCTACACTTTGACAAATGAGGGGATAATTTCCTCACTATCAGACCTGGGCCCTCGCTGCTAGTTGGAAGCCTCTGTCGTTTAGGGAAATGCACTTGAGGTCACGTGGCAAACCGGGTTCAGGGCACCCGTTGAGTGGCACCCGGTCCGGGACATTACAAAGTGGCATCAGAGGGGGTTCTTTTCTTTGACATACTATTTGGAGACTTAGTCAGGTATAGGACGGACCGATAGTTGGTAATAAGCTGTGTTTGGGCGTAGCTATCCCGTGTATAGGGAAAATCCAGTCTACCTCATATTTTTGAAATTATTTCGGTTTTGCAAATTTTATAGCTGAAATTTTTTCACCATTGGGTGACGCACTTGCATTGTGTTGTTTATATTTTATCTATGGGTTCGATTTAGTTGCATCCCGATGAGATGAGGGTATGCTGTCTCATGCATCATATAGGCACATTCTAGGTATCACATGCCATGTAGGTTCATTAGAATTTTCATGTTGTTGTGATAGTTGTTGTGCTAGAAAAGCATGCTGTTGTGATAGTTTCATAATAAATACCTACCTTGTGATATGGAATTTTTGTTGAAGCCTATTTATAGAATGCACACCAAAATTTGTTTTTTGGGGAGTATGGGCCCCCATTGACCAGAATTTGTTGGATCATTGACTGCTTGTTGGTTATAACACATATAAGATGTCAATCATTGATTCTTGAGGAGTATGGGCCCCCACGGGTCGAGATTTGACACTTAGGTGTTGTTTTTCAATATTTTCTGGGTTCTGGGGAAGTTTCTGAGGCATACTGTCCCGAAACCTAGTATACATGCCGTGTTTTACTTTATACACACCGTGTATGTTCATCTGTTCGGGAAGAAAAATGAACTTTTTGAGTACACGTCGTGTACCCATAGTACACGCCGTATAGTCACTTCTCGTGTCACAAACTATGTTGGCAGCGACACGGGGTAGGTAAGGGCTTTGGTAAAACATGCCCTGTAGTTTTGTGCGCACCGTGTAGTATTGACCCGGAGTCCGGCCGTGTAACTAACAACATGGGTCAGTGAACTCCTTCACAGAACACGCCGTGTCAATGATGCACACGCCTTGTAGTGTGACCTGGGGACTCGACCATGTAACTAAAAACATAGGCCGGTGTCACCTCCCTTTAAACACGCCGTGTACCTGTGGGACATGCCATGTAGTCTTGTATGAGGAAAGACCGTGTGGAGTTAGCCGTATGGCTGGGAACGGGGTGCTGTACACGCCGTATATGGGTGTAACACGCCATGTAGTGTCAAGCCGAGTAGTTTGCCATGTCACAGATGACATGGGCAGTTGGGAAAATAACATCATACATGCCGTGTAGATATTATACACGCCATGTAGTCTTGTTTAATGGAAGCCGTGTGGCATAGCCATGTAGAAGGACCCGGGTAGGGGAAGGGAAGTCAAGTACACACCGTGTAGTCTTGTTTTTCCAATTATGAATGCCTTCTTCCTCTTGTTTCATTTGTGGTTCCTTCGCTTTTTGGTCATAATAATTTTGAATCTGAGGCGTGATTTTGACCTTGTAGTGTCATGCCGCCTAGACGACCGCGAGTTGTTCTCTGGGAGAGCGGCGACAAATATACTCCGGAGATGGTGGTCCCTGGGCTACCAGCGGATCCTCCAATAGTGGCAGATGCGGCACCAGCTGTTATACCAGACACAGGAGCGGAGGCACAGTTATGTGAAGGTTTTATTTGGTTTATGTAGACCTCTTAGGGAGCACTGCAGGCTGCGGAGACTTGTCTAAGAATGATGCAGACTATTTTCAAGCATCTTGAGACGCCTTCAGGGAGGAGGGTCAAGCTCGTGACTTACATGCTGCGTGATTCTGCCAAGAGGTTGTGGGATGTTACCACCCAGTCATAGCATCACAGGGACATGGCGTGGGAAGATTGTTAGGTAGTCTTCTATGACTTTTTTTCCCCGAGATGCTGAGGACAGATAGAGCTCGAGAGTTCATGAATCTGTAGTAGGGTGCTATGTCAGTGATGGACTATTCTTCTCATTTTACGAAGCTTCAGTGCTTTGTACCTATACTGGTGGGTGATGAAATGCTGAGAGCCAGACGTTTTGAGGATGGTCTTCGGTATGACATCCGAGAACTGGTGAATGTTTTCAGGTTTCCTACTGTACACGACATCGTGTACCAGGCGCTGATCACAGAGAGGAACCTGTGTGAACCTTGTGGTGTGGGATAGGGTGGTTCATCACCAGTTACTAGTACTATTTCTGCTGGCAAGAGGAGGAGATAGATATACTTGTCTCAGGGCAGCAGTACCAGTCATAAGAATGCTTCAGGTGGATAGGTTATTTGCAACCAGTGTGGAAGAAAGGGGAACAAGAGACCGAAGTGCCCATGAGACCCAGTAGTGTGCCGAGCTTGGGGAAAGATGGGTCATCTGCAGCGCTTTTGCAGGGTGTTTCCACCGATGGCTAGTGAGAGGTGTTCTGTGCAGACTCTGCGTGCGGGAGCAGGACCAACAGCTTCTTACCCGTCGGGGAACAAGAATACGTCAGGCCGTGCAGGCAGAGATGGTGGTCGTGGTCATTGTAGCCAGACACCAGGATCTCATAGGTAGCAGGGCGGGACAACTCAACGTATCCAGGCTGTGTCGTAGGGCCACGGCACTGGGCAGACATATCCAGTGCAACAGACCAAGAAGGAGTAGGATCCCAAACCTTCTATAGTCGAAGGTACTATTCTAGTAGCTTCTTTGTTGTCTTCAGTACTTTTTATATGATTTCTACACATAGTTTCATATCTGTACCCGTTTTAGAGAGCCTTGGGCTTGGTTTTTCTTCTTCTTCTGATATCATGACGCTAGACACTCCGTTGGGGACTAGAATGGCTGTTGTGCGTCAGTTAAAAGAATTCCCCCTTGAGGTTGGAGGGTGTCACTTCCTTTGGGACCTGTATGTCTTAGAGCTGACAAGTTATGACGTCATTCTTGGGATGGACTGGTTGGTTCCCTTTCGATCCTTTTTAGACTGCTATCGTCGCAGGGTGTGTTTCACGTCACCAGAGGGTGGAGAGTTTCTATACATGGCCGAATGGGATGTTCAGGCGAGTCAAGCTGGACAAGAGCATCATGGGCAAGGTGGAGTCACAACCCAGATTACGAGCTTATATCTGGATGACCAGGTGACTTGTCAGACGAATTTCCCTCCAGTTGTCGATCGTTTCAGGGATGTCTTCCCAAACGAAATTTTAGGTCTACCTCTGGTGCGTGAGGTGGATTTCTCTATCGATCACGTGCCAGGAGCATCATAGGTGTCCATTCCTTCTTATAGGATGGCCATGCCTGAGTTGAAGGAGCTCAAGAGGTAGTTAGAGGAGCTACAGGCAAAGGGTTTTATCTGACCCAGTACTTATCCTTGGGGTTCTCCAGTCCTTTTTGCGAAGAAGGTGGATAGTACCCTTAGGCTTTGCATGGATTATCGAAAGTTGAACCAGTTGACGATTAATAACTGATACCCCTTACCGAGGATAGATGATCAGTTTGATCAGCTTCATGGAGCATGAGTGTTCTCGAAGATTGGATTGAGATCCGGATATCATCAGTTGCGCGTTAGGCCATCTAATATACCTCTCAAAGCTTTCAGAAGGATGTATGTTCTATATGAGTATACGGTAATGCCGTTCAGACAGACGAACGCGCCAGCAGTTTTCATGGCTCTGACTAATCATGTGTTCCATCTGTATCTTAATTCTTTTTTGGTAGTATTTGTGGACGAAATCTTGGTGTACTCTCACACTCAACACGAACATTCCACCCATCCTAGGATCATATTGAGTAAACTGAGAGAGCATCGACTATATTCTAAGTTCTCAAAGTTCCACTTTTGGATGGACCAGATTCACTTCCTGGGTCACATTATCTCAGAGGCAGGAGTTGCAGTAGAACCAGAGAAGGTGAGAGCAGTAGTTTTCTGGGATCATCCTAAGACCGTGTTTGAAATAGGGTGTTTCTTAGGGCTGGCTGGTTACTATAGACACTTCATACAGGACTTCTCCCACTTAGAATCACCATTGACAGGTCTGACTAAGAAGGGTGTGAAGTTCGTTTGGTTAGAAGCTTGCGCGACATCTTTTTAGGACCTGAAGGGAAGGTTGACATCAGCACCGATCCTGATACTCCTAGAGCAGGTAAGGAGCTATACAGTTTACTGTGATGCATTAGGGATTGGGCTGGTAGCCTTTTTGATGCAAGGTGACTGAGTTGTCGTGTATGGGTCTCGGCAGTTGATTCCACATGAGAGGAATTACCCAACACATGATCTCGATTTGGCTGTTGTTGTTCATGTGTTGCGCTGTTGGAGACACTATCTGTTGGTGTGGGGGGGCATTTTGTGGTTTTTACCGACCACAAAAGCCTCAAGTATATCTTTACTCAGTGTGACCTGAATCTAAGGCAGAGAAGGAAGGTCGAGTACCTACAGTCATTTGATTTTGAGCTTGCCAATGCACCTAGTAAAGGTAATGAAGTAGCTGATGCACTGAGCAGGAAGACTCAAATACAGGCAGTGTAGGAGGCTAGTGGTGAGTGGAAGCTTATGGATTTGTTCTCTGAGATGCATCTGAAGGTGCATATCAGTCAGGGGCAGACTTATCTTTTCTCGTTATCTGTGACTTTTACCCTCCTGGATAGAGTGGGGAGGAGGCAACTATCTGATTTGGAAGGCCTAGTTCTACGGAAGTCGGTGTCAAGTGAGGACCCTCCTCCCGGTTGGATGATGGGCGAAGATGCAGTTTTGCATTTCCATGGACGAGTATGGGTTCCAGGGGATATACGCGAGGAGATAATGCAGGAGTTCCATGCTTCAGCTTGGGCAGTTCATCCCGGGGTTACCAAGATGTAACGAGACTTGAGGCGTTAGTACTGGTGGCCGGGTATGAAGATGGAGATAGCTAGGTTTGTTATGAGATGTTCCACCTATCAGTAGGTGAAGGCAGAGCATCAGAGTCCAACTGGACTGTTACAACAGTTACCCATTCCAGAGTAAAAATGGGAATATGTCACGATGGATTTTGTGACAGGTTTTACGAGGTCACCTAGTGGCAATGACGTAGTGTGGGTTGTTCTGGATAGACTCAGAAAGGTAGCTCACTTTTTGCCGATCAAGGAGACCTTCGGTGTCGACGAGCTCGGAAGGCTGTATATCTGAGAGATCTTACGTCTACATGGGGTCCCTCGTTCTATCATTTCAGATATGGATGCTCGCTTTATGTCTCGTTTCTGGCATAGTATTTAGAGGGCACTAGGTACTCAGGTGCTTCTGAGCACAGCATACCACCCTCAGACAGATGGTCAGTCAGAGCATATGATACAAGTGCTAGAGGACATGCTGTGTGCATGCATACTAGACTTTGGGGGCTATTGGGAGAATCATATACCCTTATTCAAGTTTTCCTATAACAATAGTTTTCAGGAAACTACTGAGATGGAACCATACGAGGCTTTATATAGTAGGCCATGCCGATTACCTTTGTGTTGGTTAGAGGCAGGTGAGGAAGCTTCAAAGGGGCCACATCTCGTGCAGGAGACATCTGAGCAGGTCCAGTTGATTCGAAAGTGGATGGCTACCGCAGAGTCTGGTCAGAAGTCTTATGCTGATCGTTGTAGATGACCATTGGAGTACGTGGTCAGGGATCAGGTTTTTCTACGCGTTTCACCGAGGCTGGGACATAAGCGGATTAGGAGAAAGGGTAAACTTTCACCGAGGTATGTGGGGCCATTTGAGATTCTGGAGAGAGTCGGGTTGGTTTCCTATCGGTTGTAGTTACTGTAGCAGTTCCGAGCCATGCACGATGTCTTCCACATTTATCTGTTGCGTCGCTACCATTTAGACTTGTCTCACACCTTTCAACCTGAGGAGGTTGAGCTTCAGCATGATGCTTCCTTTAAGGAGCATCTGATCTGTATCGTTGACAGGAGCACAAAGTTTCTCCGAGGCCTGTCAGTTCCTCTCATACGGGTGCTATGGAATCATGGTCGAGTGCAGGACGAGACATGGGAGCGGGAGGCTGACGTACGTGCTCAGTGGCCAGATATGTTCTGAGCTTTATCTTCACCACCCTTGGAAGGGAAATTCGCGGATGAAATTCTATAAGGGGGAAGTTTGTAAGAACCCGATTCTTATTTTTTTGAGGTACGGGGTTCTTCTTTTTCCTTTTCCTTAAGTATTTTTGAGAAAATATGGAAAATGGGAAAAAATGCTAAATATCGAAACTACACGTCGTGTACTTAGTCCACACGCCGTGTACTTTTGGCCGTGTTGGGATGATTACACGGGGCATGTAGCCTTATTGGCGATGAGGGGTGTAGGAACAGACTACACGCCGTGTAGTGGTACCTTACACGTTGTGTGGTCAGTCGACATGCTTGAATAGTAAGGTAGTGGAGTCACTGCCAGCTGGGCAACAGTACACGCCGTGTACTCAGAGGTACATGCCAGGTACTCAGGTCAATAGGTGAACAGTGTGGCGGTGCCGCCAAATGAACAGTTAAATGAACGAAGTACACACCGTTTACTTAGAAGTACATGCCATGTACTTTTTTCGGCTTAAAACAGGCAGTAGCCTCCTCATTTGGCGTAGGAGGTGTTTGAGCCATTTTGGAGCCAAGGAGGACGTTCAGACCTTTGAAGATCCGCAGGGTGTTCGTCTGGAATTTGATTCGGCTTCAGACGATCTCGTTGGAACCGCACCGGTAAGCCCTTCCTCCTCCTTAAGCCATTCTTACCAATTCTTCCCCTAAAGGAAGTTATTTACATTGGAATGGGTTTTTTTCTTCATCAGATCTACGCCGTTCTTGGGCGTTTCTAGAGTCGATGTTTGGGTATAACGTTCGTTGGCGCATAAGGTAGGTGGATTGGTGTTTAGTATTCCAACTGCTGCGTGTTTTGTGTGTTTTTGTGCCACGAACCCATGTTTGGGTGTCATGTGGCTGTGACCATTTCTATATTAAACACATATAATTGATTATGTATTTAATTCTGATATTAAAATTCTGGTTGGGTTCGTTTCTTGGATCTGGAACCACCCCGGGGTGTGTTTCACTGTTTAGCCGTTTGGCCATGATACCTGAGGACATGCCTTAAATGTAGTAATTGTAGAATTTCCTTGAGAGTAATTTATTGTTTACAGCATTTTGATATGTTGGGCATGGCCTGATTACCTATTTAGCCTGAGGGCATTATTATGATTAGCCGGTGGGCACTGCACTATTTAGACTGTGGGCTGTAGATATTTTCGGCCTGAGGGAAACTTCTTCCATCCCTGTGGGAAGCGGATTCTGTGCCTGAGGGCGACACTACCTACGCCTGAGGGAAAACTCTGTTATTCCTGAGGGCAGATTCTTGTGTTGGATACTCTTTACCTGAGGGTAGGAGTTTACATGTCTCAGGACATTAGCTGTTTATTTAGAATATTCACTATGGTGGTGTTTTAAATTAAATAAATTAAATGGATAATAAAATGGAAATATAATTGTTAATTAGTTACTTTTGAGTACTTCCTACTTTATTTCATTTTACTACTGCACATTTTCATTGCAAGCTTACACGCAGTTGGGCACGTTCCTTTGGTGGGTACCTACTGATATATATTTCTCACACCCTGTTTGGGTCACGCTTTTCGGCCCAAACAGATTACGTTTCTACAGGTGTGGATAGGGGCAAGAGTCCCTACATAGGTACTTGACTATTGCTGCTGAGGAGTAGGAGGGCATGGGACTGAGCCTAGGCTCGCGATGCCGCTGCCAGCTGTTTTTCTTTGTTTGATGTACTCTGCTTTTGTTGTATTGTATTGATGTATAACATGTTCTGGCTGTTTTCATAGAACTTGAGACATGTAGCATCATTTTTATAAACTGTTGGTTATATCCACTGTTGTTGTTTATTTCAGTTGTGTATGGTTTACTGCTTCCGCTTTTTGTTGTATGATTTATTTTGTATTCCGCTGTGATACACTTTGAAAAATGAGGGCATAGTTTCCCCACTATCAGACCTTGGCCCCCACTACTAGTCGGCAGCCTCTGTCCTTTGGGGAAATGCGCTTGAGGTCACATGTCGAAATGGGTTTGGGGAACCCGTTGAGTGGAACCTGGTCTGGGACGTTACAAGATGATCCCATCTGGGCATATAAAGAAAACATTACATTGCTTGCAAGTTACTTCAATATATTTTTCACGAACACCAAAAGCAATGTGGAATGCTTCATTAGTGGGCTAATGGTGAGTCTACAGAAGGTGTTAGTGATTCTATACTTTGAATGCTATGAGGAGATTGTTTTTTGTTCCCTCAACGTTGATATTGAGATTGGAGACTCTCAGTGGTCTCGTGGGCCTGGTGATAGGAAACAAAAAATTGAGAACAACATGAGTGTTTGAACTAACAAATCCCTTGATAGAAGGAATCCTGAATATCCCACATGTAAATGTTGTGTCAAGAAGTATCCTAGGAACTTTCTAAAGAGAGCCATGAATTTCTTCAAATGTGTAATGTCGAGACATCATACCAAGAACTATCAAAGGGATATCGAAAATGTAGGATCGAAATAATGATGTAGATGCTCAATATACAAGAGGGGGGGTGAATCGTATACTTTAAAAAATTTCCATAAACAAAGGAAAGAGCTATGTCTGACAAAGTTAAGCTAAGAAAATTCACAACACCTCTAACACCAATTGAAAAATCAGAATATGTAATGATGTTATAAATATCAAGTTCTATGTACTTTCTTAAAACTAGAAAGAGATTCCGAAAGTAGGTTCCGGAAATATGGATCCACAAATTGAAACTTAACTAAAGATTAAAATATGAGATTCTACCATAAATTGTATATAATCTAAACTTATCAAAGTACATGTAAATAAGTATAAGAAAGTTATACTTTCCTTAAATACAATATGCAGCAGAAACAAACAAGTAGTAAAACTACATGTAACAAGATATAAGTCTTTTAACCCAAAGAGAAGGGTATCCAACAACCTTGGATAATGGTATCATGATTTATACTTTCAAGCAAGTCTGTCTTACCCACACCAAGTTGAGCCCTCGATACGAATATCGGAATCTCTGTCTTGCTATCCCCGCAAGCCCTCAACTTCAAGGTAGTTGGAACCTCTGTATTTCTCAGCAAGGAAACTCTCAAACTTCAAGGTAGTCAGCACCTCTGTCTTCCTATCCCCGGAAGTCCTCAAATGAAATCACCAACATTCAGAGTCACACGAATCTTTGAGAGTTAATAAGAGCCTCTCTCTAGAAATCACTTCATGAATGTAATCACATGAGTTGAAAAATCAGTCTCGATCTCTTTCAAATGAGCTCCTATTAATAGGCTCAGTCGACCTCCTTTCCAACGGTCATATCTTCCTTAAAAATCGGAGGGACATGTACACGTGTCACTTAATCAACGGTTAGTTTATAATGGAATAGAAAACATCATTTTATAACAAAACAAGTGTAACAGAATGTACGACATCTTTTTAAGTCTAATTCAAAAGTTCGGAGTGAAGGTTCGGAGTGTAAAAAAATGTCAAAATGTAGAAAAATTATAAAAGTATAAGAAAAATTAATGTTCGGAGTCTAACCAAAAATAATATTCGTAGTCTAAATAAATTTGAGTGTATAATGCAATGATGATCATATTATGTTTAATAGGTGAATTCGGAATGAGAATTTGGAATGAGAATTCGTCTTTAGATTTCGATGTCGAACTTCATGAGAGTTCGTATCCAGAATTCGGAGTAGAACTTTATCAGAGTTCGTATCCAGAATTCTGAGTAGAACTTTATCAGAGTTCGTATACAGAATTTGGAGTAGAACATTATCAGAGTTCGTATCCAGAATTCGGAGTGGAACTTCATTACAGTTCTCATCCAGAATTTGGAGCCTAAAACAGAATGCTTCGTATCAATGTTTTAAACGATTTCGAGAATATAGAAATGAACCCGATTCTTATACTTAAGAAATATATGGATATAGATATTGAAAATATGATAAGGATAATTTTCTTTTCAAATGTGATCTTCCTTATAAAAACGATTTTCCTTATAAAAGCAATTTTCTTTATAAAGCGATTTTCCTTATAAAAGCGATTTTCCTTATAAAAGAGATTGTTCTTTATAAATATGGTGTTTTTGATTTTAAAAACAAGAAGGAATGGAAAAGTCATAAGGAAAACCTTATTGAATCAACAATCTCCCCCTTTTTGGAAAGCACAAACATCCTTACGAAAAATAAATTCTAAGAAGAAAGAAAACATTAAGGCTTATCTCCCTTTGCTTATGGATGTTAATGAATACGACTAACTCCCCCTTAGGCTTTGAAACTCTAAGGATCGTTTTCTAGAATTCTGGAATGGTATTCCATTAAGAATAAGAATGTCTTCTTTAATGAAAAACTCCCCCTTAGATATACTCTATTTGAGTTCTTTTTATTTCTAACCCTTTGTTAAGGTTCTTTTTCCTTTTCCTCCTTTGTTAGGGTTCTTTTTCCTTCTCCCCCATTTTAATTTTCAAAAATAATTCGAGGGAATAAAAAATATAACAAAGTACCTGAAAAATTAGTTACAATAAAAAAAGAGACAAGCAAGCAATATTTTCAATAAGATAGAAATATTACAACCAACGAAAGCTAAGATACAACAAAAGATCGGATTTGTCTATTTTGGATATTTTTCCTTTGACATTAGACCCTTAATAATAATATTTATCTTCTTCAAGTATTTATGGTCTTCCTCAGCTTTCTTCTCTAACACATCTATTCTTACACTTTGAGCTTCAATCTTTTCTTCCTGGTCTTTATGCTTTTGTTTCCTGAGCCTTCAGGATTTTTTCATGCTTTTAAAAACTCCTCATCAATCTCATTCTGACAATCCCTTTCATTCCTCCAGTTTTGAGTAAGAAAATTCAACTTCTCATTTAGATCTCTGTTTTATTGAATCCAGAAATTCTTTTCTGCTGTCACATTTTCTTCAAAGGAAGATGTAAGTTCATTCAGTATCATGTCTTCTGTCTCAAAAGAATCCTTAACATTATCATGGAATTCATCAAAGAGCCTCATCACTTCTACAGTTTTCCACGACCAACAAGTCATTCTCTTACAAGACCTTTTGTGGGCTTCATAGCTGACAAAAAAAGTTTTGAACTAAGCCTCCATCTCAACACATTTGTCCATAACCATGGATACATAGTCTGTTTTATTATTCAAAGTATGTTGATGCATCTGGAATCTTGAATCTATACTTGGGATGGTTGGAATAGAACCTACCAACTTCTTTAATGACTAAACAAAAAAGTCATGCCCCAACGAAGATGACTCCGAATCTGAGACTCTGCTTGGAGAAATTTCTTCTTCAATTTTCTCAAGCATTCTCTTTGAGGAACTACCAGCTTCCCTTCTGTTTACAGCCGCTGAGCTCGGGGTATCAACAACGAGTTGCTTTCCCTTGTCCTTTTTCGGAATGGAGTCATGTTTCGGAGTTCTATTCTCACTATCAGACACTTGAACAAAATTGTCTTCATCGACAATAACTTTTTGAGCACCATCCTCTACATTATCCATTTGAGAAGTGTCATGTAGAAGTTGTTCTTCCTCTGTATGATAATCTACTTCTTATTCTCCTTTCTCCTCATCTTTCCCTGGAGCGACTAACTTAGAAGACTCACCTTCTGAAGTTCGGAGCGACAAATGTTCCGAAGGTGTCTCCTTATAATCGTCTACTTTCTCCAACAGATCTCTGGTCGCACCACTACCTTCAGAAACTGCTTCTTCCACTTCTACTTGCCCAATCTGCTCAACTTCCTCAACATGCTTAGCTTTTTCCTTGTCTGTAGTGACATAGTTTCTTCCTGGAGTCTCAGGTAGAGATTCCAAAGAGAAAGATCTTGGAACTGGAATGTTTCCGGAGACCATCTCATTAAATATCAACAAAGTCTAAACTACCTCAGCTTCATACATCTTCTTCTTAAGCTTCTTTTCAATCATTTTTTTTCTAGCTCATCTGCTGTTTTTTCCTTTAAGGCCTTAGCCTCCGCAGGGTCGAAGACAAACTAAGGCTCCCCTTTCACTCTCTTCTCTTTGATTTCCCTCCACATAGAAACTACCTCACTAGGGTAAGATTTCTTTTTCTTCGGTTTTGGAGGTGCGGAATGAAATTCCTTAGATTTGGGATTCCCTGCTTCAACTTCAACTTCTTTTAACTTTCCCTTCTTTATTGTCATAGAAGATTCAGCTTCAGTTACTTTTAGAACCACTTCTTCTTGAACCGGTAAATCAAAGAACTCACTAGTCTTCTTGTCGAAGGCAACATTCATCATTTTGAGGGTACCATCACTTACCAATATTATTTTGAAAACTCTTGGATTAGACTTGCAAGACTTCTTGAATGACTTAAGGAACCGAACTATTAACTTTGAGATGATTACTGGATACATTACGATCTGAGCTCTCAAATTCCCTTTCTTAACATTCTCAATGGTAATAAGAATGTGTTTCATTTGATTAAACTTCCTTAGATTTATCAGAAAATCTAGAATATAAATCTTGCTCTTCTTCAAACCGTCTTTGTCACCCTTTCTCGGTACGATAAAACCTTGTACCCATAATTCTAGAATCCGAAAATTTGTAGACAGAGTAGCAATCTTCGGAGCCTTGTCATCTGCCAGTCCGAGAGTTTCCAATTCCTTTTCCTTGTTAAATCTTCTTTTTGAATCTTGTAAAACATGAGATATGAACTCAGCTTCTCCTTCATAGGTCATCCCTACCAAGCTAGCTTCCTTGACATAAGAAAGCTTATAAGTCTTTCCATAAGACTTAAACGAAAATTTCTCCATATCATTTTACTTAAAGAAGGAAATCGTCTCATAGAACTTAAAAAGAAATTCCGAAAAAACATCATCTTGATTCCCAGGCTTAGACATAGCAACATCTTCCCATCCGTTAAGATTTATGTTCTTGGATATAAGAGAATCATATTTGTTGAAGAAATCAGGATGAACCAACCTTTCACTATATACTAACCACTTCGAAATCGGATGAGAGGAAGACATGTCTTGAGAAGAAATATCCACCGACATTCGGATCTGAAGACTTCTGAGATGTTCGGAACGGAGACTGCTGAAGTTCGGAACAACCATAAAATGGAGAGGCAGAGCTTCAGGACACTGGAGCATGAAAAAATGATGTGGGATGACCATTTGGGGTCCCCTTTATATAGGCAACGATATAACAATTCATCTTCCTCGATTGATCATACAGTTGTAAAAAAGATGAGATCAGATCTGACGGTTGAAAACCAATTCTCAAGAAAACATGAACCCGATCTTTTGAGGTTTTTATTAAAACAAAGATTTAAGAAAACTATAATCCGAAAAGAAAAACCAGCAAGTAAAGTATGATTACGAAAATCTGAGTAAGGAAATTATACCTTTTGGATTAGCTTAGTAGGATTATTCATAATGGGTAAGATTCTTCTTGAAGAGAATGAAAAGAAAAAAAACTTTATTACAAAAAGACATAGTTCAAAAAACTCACTAAGAAAAACAAACTCAGTATGGAAAACCCAGTACGAAAATATTAATAAAAACGAAAAAATTCATTATAAGAAATTCACCATTTCATTACAAAAGTTTGAATACGAAAAGATCATTATGAAAGTCTTGGTACAAAAATCTCATTATAGAAACACCAGTACGAAATTTTTCATTCCAGAAGTATTCAATGTGAAAATTTCCATTCCATAAGTTTTCTATACAAAAATATCCATTCTGGAAAATTTTAGTTACGGGAATTCATATTCCGGAAATGTTAGTTCTGAAAAGTTTTGAAAAACTATCTTAGAAAAAGAATTTAATTACTCTAACAATAAAATGTACTCCCCCTATGAAAAGGAGTTTATTACTATAAGGAGGATTTTCAACAGAAAGTTAATTAAGAAAGATTACCTTATGGTTATCATTCATAACATCTATTTAATGTATTCAAATCTATCATATGGAAATGATTTACTGAAAATATAAGCAAGTTGATCTTGCGTTCTGATAAACTGAAGAATAATATCTCCTTTTAGTGTGTGATCCCTAAGAAATTGATGCCTAATATCTATTTGTTTTGCACGTGAGTGATGTGCATGGTTCTTACTTAGGGAAATGGCACTTGTGTTATCAAAAAAAATTTGAGTTTTAGTAAAACTCAAACCACAGTCTGTGAGTGTGTGTTGCATCGACAACACTTGAGCACAGCAAATTCCAGTTGCTACAAATTCTGCTTCAGTAGTGGAAAGTGCTACATAATTTTGCTCCTTGCAGGACCAAGAAACTAGAGAATCTCCTAAGAAATGACAAGTTCCAGATGTAATTTTTCTATACATTATACATCCACCAAAGTCAGCATCAGAAAATCATTTTCGAACAAAATCATTTCGAAAAGTATAAAATAATCCTAGATCCATGGTTCCCTTAAGGTAGCGAAAATTTCTTTTTACTGCCATTAAGTGAGATTCCTTAGGATTGGATTGATATCTTGCACATAAGCATACTGAAAACATTAAGTATGTTCGACTAGTTGTTAAGTAAAGTAAACATCCTATCATACCTCTAAAAGATGTTTGATATACTGGTTTCCCAGCTTCAACAAGATCTAAATATTTTTAGGTACCAATGGGAGTACTTATACTCTTAGTGTTGTAATAACCATAATTTTTGAAAAGATATTTAATATACTTATTTTAAGATATATAGGTTTTTTCTGGTTTCTGAGAAATTTGAAAACCAAGGAAAAAATTTAACTCACCCATCATACTCATTTCAAACTCAGATTTCATTAGACTTGCAAAAGATTCAGTTAAGGATTGCTGAGTTGAACCAAATATAATGTCATCAACATAAATTTGAATGATCAAAACATTTTTCTTTTCTTTCTTTATAAAAAGGGTTGGATCTACATTTCCCATAACATAGTTTCTTTGAAGCAAAAATATAGTGAGTCTATCATACCAGGCTCGTGGGGATTGTTTAAGACCATACAGAGCTTTAGTAAGTCTAAAAACATGATCAGGATGTTTTTTATCTTCAATGCTAGGGGGTTGTTCAACAAAAACATCATCTTGTACATAACCGTTAAGAAAATCACATTTCAAATCTATTTGAAAAAGATTGAAATTAAAGAAAGCTATAAAGGCAAGTAGAATACAGATAGATTCATGTCTAGCTACTGGAGCATAGGTTTCATCATAGTCTATTCCTTATTGTTGACTATAGCCTTTAGCAACAAGTCTAGATTTATTTCTTAATATGACTCATTTTCATCAAATTTGTTTCTGAAGACCCACTTTACTCCAATAACAGAAGTTTACTTAGGGCTTTTAGCCAAGATCCAGACTTTGTTCCTTTCAAATTCATTTAGTTCATCTTGCATAGCTTTGATCCAATCACTATCACATAAATCTTCATCAGTGCTTTTTGGTTCTAATTGGGAAAGAAATGATAGGTGCTCTATTTCATTTCTTATGGAACATCTAGTCCTTACAGGTTGATTTACATCACCAATGATACTATCACTGGGATGATTCTTAAGAAACACCTGATTTTGGTTTTGAAAAGCATGTTCATCAACATAGGGTAGAAAGACTTCTAGGGTAAATATTTCAGAATTATCTTCTTCAACATTATCCTTATCAGAAGGTTCTTCTATCAAAGGTCGAAAATCAGTTTTTGAAGACACATCTGAGGATGAGGATTGGGATGGTTTAAAAACAAAAGGATCAGACTCATCAAATTTTGCATGTACTGTTTCTTCAACAGTACAAGTATTTTTATTGAAAACTCTATAAGTCTTAGAAGTTGTGGAGTAGCCTATGAAAATTCCTTCATCGGATTTTGGTGTGAATTTATGTAAGTAATCTTTAGTATTCAAAATGAATAATTTGAAACCGAAAACCTTGAAGAAGGAATGTCTTGGTTTTCTACCATTCAATAACTCATAAGGAGTTTTCTTAAGAAAAGTTCTAATCAAAACTCGATTTATAGTATAACAAGCAGTACTTACAGCTTCAGCCCAGAAATTCCTAGCTATAGAATATTCACTCAACATAGTCCTAGTTATCTCTTGAAGAATTATATTTCTTCTCTCAACTAACCATTCCGTTGAGGAGTTCTAGGTGCTGAAAAATTGCGAGTAATACCTTTTTTACTACAAAAAATTTCAAAATCAGAATTTTGAAATTCTCCTCCATGATCACTATGAAAAGTTTTCAGTGGAAGGTTTTTCTCATTTTTGACTTGAGCTCTAAAACTTTTGAAATAAGACAAAACTTCCGACTTCTTTTCTAGAAAATAAAGTCACGTAAATCTAGTGTAATCATCAACTAGAACAAACACATAGTATTTTCCTCCAATACATCCAGTTTGTGTTGGACCAAAAAGATCCATGTGCACTAACTGTAATGCATCAGTTGTTGAGACTTTACCAATTGATTTAAAACTAGATTTATGTTTCCTTCCATATTAACAAGGATCAAAAACATTAGAAGAATCAAATCTAAGATCTGGTAGATCCTTAACGAGTTTCTTCTTAGATATTTTTCATAAGTTTCTAAGGTTACATTGACCTAGTCTTCTATGCCATATCCAGGAATGATCTTCCAGTGCACTTAGGCAAGGTAACTCTTGGATCCTGAGGTCTTCTAAATTTAATGTGTAATAATTCTCTTGCCTATTGGCTGAGAGAATAAATTCTTCATTGGAATTGTGAACTAAGCACTTATCATTCCTAAAATTCACAAGGTATCCTTCATCACATAACTGACTTATGCTAATTAGGTTGTGCTTAAGACCCTTAACAAAAAGAACATTTGAAATCAATGTTTTACCAAGAAGAACAATATTACCTATACCAACAATTTCCCCCTCAGCATTATCTCTGAAAGTTACCTTCCCTCCTTTAGTTTTGATAATCTTTTCGAAATCGTTTTGGTTACCAGTCATGTGCCGAGAACATCCACTATCCATGTACCATGTATTGCTGCTGGTACTCTCTTTATTTTTATGAAATCAAGTATAGAATTAGACATTCATAATCCAAACTTGTTTGGATCCGAGATTTCTATATAACAACATTTTAGGAACCCACATCTTCTTAGAGAAATAAGCTTTGTGAAATCCTAGAGATTGGGTTTTGTTTAATGAACAATTCTTTGCCCAGTGACCACCACATTGACACTTGGTACAAAATGGGGCACTTTGAGGAACAAAATAATTGTTACTAAAAATAGGTTTTGCATGGGTATAACCAAATCCGGATTTATTTCTTAAAGGTCGTATTTGAGAATTCATTTTATCAAAATTTTCATTACCATGGGTAATGTTTGATAAACACTTCAATAAGGAAAAAATTTCGGAATTGAGTTTTATAACCATGTTTTTATCTTCAAAATCATTAGATTTAGAACTAGATCTAGGCTCGAAAACATATTTCTTAGAAATTAATTTTTCAAACTCTTTAGAGAGTTTGTTCTTCTCATAACATACTTCCTCAAGATTTTTTCAAATACTTTCAAAATCAGCATTTTTTCAATCAAGATCTTTAAAAATATCTAATATTTCTTTCATAAGAATAGAATTCCTAGAGTTTTCCTTATCAAGTTGCTTATTGAGTCTGGAATTCTCAATTTCAAGATGTTCAGCAAACCTAGAAACTTCTTCATAAGTAGGTAAAGTATTTTCTTCATCAGAAGAGGTTTATTCATCAGAAGAGTTATAATACATTCTATCATTGGAATTTAAAGATAAATTTGTCAATATTTCAGCATTTCGTACCTTATCCATAAAACAATGATTGTTAATAGGTATTCTGGATACTAGACCAAGATTCTTCTGTCTTGAGGATTCATAATCAGAAGATTCATTTGTAGAGTCACCACCACTAGCACTCCAAGTATCACTAGATTTTAGAACTTTTTTTGCTTTGGATTTAGAATACTTCTTTCTGTTCCTGTCTGAATTCCTTTCTTTCCTTTCTTTCTTTTTGAGCAAAGGGTAATCTGGTCTAATATGTCCAACTCTCATGCATTCATAACATGTGACTTCTCCATCTTTCTTATCTTTCCTTTCATTTTCCTTATACTTGGATTGGAAATTTCTTTGGCCAGCTATCATGTTCATCCTTCAATCAAGATTTGCTAACTCATTTTCAGAGACTTCACTCTCACTAGATTCGGATTGGAAAATGAATTTCTTAGACTTGGATCTAGTTACCCTCTCAGGAGTCTTAGCTTTCATCTGATTTGATGTTGTTGTAAAAGAAATAGTGCCATTTCCATTTTTCTTCTTGATATTGTCAGCATCTCTCTTCATTCTAGTCTCATGTTGAAGAATAGTTCCAAATATCTCATCAAGAGAAATTTGAGTGACCTTCATGTTCTCATATATAGAATTTCTCTTGGATTCCCACTCATTGGGCATAATATCAATTATCTTATCCACAAGTGCTTCATCATCTAACCCTTTCTCTCCCATAGACTGTAAACTGTTTACTATAGTCATAAATCTCTGTTTAACTTTACATATTGGTTCACCATAAGGAAAATTGAATCCATGGTATTCAGATCTAAGCATAGCTCTCCTAGTCTCAATCACTTTAGAAGTTCCAAAGTGTATAACTTCTATCTTATTCCAGATACAATTAGCTACTTCACAAGAAGAAATTTGGCTATATATATTTCTAGTCATTGAAATAAGTAAGGTATTGAGTACCTTATAATTGAGTTGATACTCTTGCTTTTCCTGGCTAGTGAAAGTTCTAACTTCCTTATCAGGAATTTTATAATCTCCAGTAACCATAACAAAGTTGTCCACTCCAGTATTGATAACAAAAGTCTTCATTCGATCTCTCCAGTACTCATAGTCATTACCATCAAAGATTGGTGGTCTTGTATGATTTAGATTATCAATGGATCCAACATTGATTCCTGCCATACTTAAAATAACCTTCGGCACACAAACATGTTAGCAGAAAAAGTTCGTAATTACAAAGTTTCGGAATGACAAAGTTTCAGAATGACAAAGTTTCAGAATGACAAAGAACTTTCTAGGAAATTATAAAGAATAATGGAAAATGAACAAGAAAAACAAACAACGTGAGTATAAGTATTTCTGAGACCTCCTCTGATACCAATGGTAGGATCGAAATAATGATGTAGATGCTCAATATACAAGAGGGAGGTGAATTTTATACTTTAAAAACTTCCTTAAACAATGGAAAGAGCTAAGTCTAACAAATTTAAGCTAAGAAAATTCACAAAACCTCTAACACTAATTGAAAAATCGGAATAAGGAATGATGTTATAAACATCAAGTTCTATGTACTTGCTTAAAACTAGAAAGAGATTCCGAAAGTAGGTTCCGGAAATATGGATCCGGAAATTGAAACTTAACTAAAGATTAAAATATGACATTCTACCTTAAAGCGTATAGAATATGAACTTATCAAAGTACAAGTAAATAAGTATAAGAAAGTTATACTTTCCTTACAATACAATATGCAGCGGAAGCAAACAAGTAGTAAAACTACAAGTAACAAGATATAAGTATTTTAACCCAAAGAGAAGTGTATCCAACAACCTTGGATAAAGGCCCCTTGATTTTTACTATCATGAAAGTCTATCTTACCCACACCAGGGTAATCCATCGATACGAATATCGGAATCTCTGTCTTGCTATCCCCGCAAGCCCTCAACTTCAAGGTAGTTGGAACCTCTATCTTCCTCAACAATGAAGCCCTCAAACTTCAAGGTAGTCGGCACCACTGTCTTCCTATCCCCGGAAGTCCTAAAATGTAATCACTAACATTCAGAGTCGCACAAATATTTGAGAGTTAAAAAGATCCTTTCTCTCTTTAAATCACTTCAAGCATGTATTCACATGAGTTGAAAAATCAGTCTCCAGCTCTTTCAAATGAGCTCCTATTATTAGGCTCGGTTGGCCTCCTTTCCAATGGTCATATCTTCCTTAAACATTGGAGGGACCTATACAAGTGTCACATAATCAACGATTAGTTTATAACGGAATAGACGACATCGTTTTATAACAAAACAACTGTAACAGAATGTACGAACTCGTTTTAAGTCTAACTCAAAAGTTCAGAGTGAAGGTTTGGAGTGTAAACAAAATGTAAAAAATTAGACAAATTATAAAAGTATAAGAAAAATGAATGTTCGGAGTCTAACCAAAAATTATATTCGTAGTCTAAGTAATTTTGGAGTGTATAAATCCAAGATGATCAGATTCTGTTTAATAGGTGAATTCGAAATGAGAATTCGGAATGAGAATTCGTCATTAGATTTCGATGTCGAACTTCCTGAGAGTTCGTATCCAGAATTCGGAGTAGAACATTATTGGAGTTCGTATCCAGAATTCGGCGTAGAACATTAACAGAGTTCTTATCCAGAATTCGGAGTAGTACATTATCAGAGTTCATATCCAGAATTTGGAGTGGAACTTCATTACAGTTCTCATCCAGAATTCAGAGCCTAAAATAGAATGCTTCATATCAAAGTTTTAAATGATTCCGAGAATATAGAAATGAACCCGATTGTTATACTTAAGAAATATATGGATATAGATATTGAAAATATGATAAGGATAATTTTCTTTACAAAAGTGATCACCCTTTTAAAAACGATTTTCTTTATAAAATCGATTTTCCTTATAAAAGCGATTTTCCTTATAAAAGCGATTTTCCTTATAAAAGCGATTTTCCTTATAAATAGGGTGTTTGTGATTTTCAAAACAAGATGGAATGGAAGAGTCATAAGGAAAACCTTATTGACTCAACAGAAAATACCACTAATGTGGAAGAAGAAAGGATGGTTCATACCAATGCTCACCCAGTGGTGTAGTGTTACAACTACAAGGAGCATTGGAATTATTCAAACAATTTCCCAAAGTCAAGGGTTTTCAGAGGAAATCTACAACAATCTACAAGGAAAAAATTAAGGTATTGTGCTATAACTACTACTAAGGTGGATCCAGACAATGATGTGGTGAATGTTATGCTAGTTATTAATTAAAAATAGAGAATGAACAATTAGATTTTGGTTGTACGCATTCTTTTATATCTTGAAGCTTTAGTAGAACTATTCAAAGTCCACCTTATGATTTGGAGGATAGTTTATCTATGAGAACATTGAATGTGTAAATTATTATGCCCATGGTTAATAACTCTTCCTTGATTAATGTTTGTAGTTTGAACATCCCAAAAAATCTTTTCATACTTCCTTTAGTGGATTTCGACACTATTATGGGAATGGATTTGATATATTTATAAAAATCCAACATCATCTTTCGATAAAGGGAGATCAATCTTCACATCTCGAAGCATCCTCCAATTATTTACAAGTTTTATTAAGATGATTAATATCCTTTAGAATAATCCTCTCAAGTGTAGATATTACTTCCTTATGAGCAATAATATATATCCCAAATGACTGATATAAATAATAGAATAATTCTTGAAGACATAACCATTATGTGGGATTAAACTGATTTTTTACCTAAATAGTTTCTCGGTCTTCCTCCTGACTAAGAGGTTGATTTCTCAATTGAACTAATTTTAGGATCTCTAAATATATCAAAGAAACCTTACAAAATGTCCACCGTAGAGTTGGAAGAGTTGATAAAGAAGTTACAGAAGAATCTCAAGAAAGGTTTTATATGCCCTAGTAGTTCACCAAGGGGTCTTTCAGTACTATTCAACAAGAAGAAGGAAAGATTAATGCACCTTTAAATTGATTATTTTGATCTTAATAAAAAAAGATATATAAAATGTATCCCCTTCCTTGGATAGATAACGTGTTCGATCATCTTCTTACAGAATTATATATCTCTATGGTGGAACTTTGGTCAGGATGTCACCAACTAAAGGTGAGGAAGGAAGATATTCTCAAGACTGCCTTTCGAATGAGGTATGAACTCTATGAGTTCATAGTGATTCCCTTCAGACTCAATAATTCTACAACAATTTTCATCGAATTATTTAATAGTGTCATTACAGATTACGTCAAAAAAATTGGTATTCTTAATTGAAGATATTTTGATATACTCCAAGAGAAAAGAGTAACATGAGGAGAATTTGAATATTGTGTTTACGATATTGTGAATATAGAAGCTATATGAAAAGTAGGGTAACTATGAGTTCTGGATGGAGGATATATCATTGTTTTGGCATGTTATCACAAGAAAACGAATATATGTGGACCCTTCCAAGAAAAATGCAATTGAAGAGTGGTCCACGCCAACATCTGTATCAGAGATCCACAACTTTTTTGGGTCAAGCTAGATATTATCAACAATTTGGGAAGAAATAGTCATGGGTTTCTAACCCAATGACCAAGATTACATAGAAGGGAGTAATGTTTTTATAGACTCAATAATGTGAAAACTGTTTCAAGGAGTTGAAAAAATGGCTTATCACTGTGCTAGTAGTCACACCCAAAAAAAGTGGAGAACTCTTTCTGGTGTACACTTATTCTTAAAAGAAGGTATTAGGATGTGTTTTAATTAAAAATGATAAAGTGATAGCCTACGCCTCAAGGAATATGAAACTCCATGAGAAAAACTATCCCACACCCGATCTGGAGTTGGCGACTGTGATCTTTGCAATGAAAATTTGGTGGCATTATATCTGTAGGGAAAAGTATGAGATATATACTGATCACAAGAGTCTAAAATATTTATTCACATAGAAATATAGTAATAATCCTTCAATTAATATGGATAGATCTCATCAAGTATTATGACATTTCAATCCACTTTTATAATGGCAAGGAAAATCAGGTGGCAGATAGTCTATGTAGAAAGGATCCTGTATATTTATCAATGAAGAGAATTGAAAATGTACGGATCTTATTATATTTGCAAAGGATGGAAATTATTATCATTAAGGGAGGAACATCATCAATCCTTTTTCATATTATTTCTCAACCATCCCTCATGGAGAAAATAAAGGATTCTCAAAGAAATGATGTGGAAATTCTAAAAAGGGTCGACGCTATTAGAAATGGAAAATCCTAAAAGTTCATGATTGATGAGGAAGGAGTAATAAGATTCTGTTCCTGATTATGTGTACCATCCAATATATTGATAAAGAATAATTTTTTAAATGATTCACATAGCCTGACCTTCTCTGTTAACCAAGGGAGCACAATGATGTATTGAGATCTCTGAGAAAAATTTTTGTGGGACAATATGAAAAGAGGGATTGTTGAATATACATCAATGTGATTGGTATATCATCAAGTGAAGGATAAGAGGAAAATTTCTAAGGGTATGATGAAACCACTACTTATACCATTATGGAATTGAGAGAACATTACCATAGACCTTTTCACTGAAAATCCACGTACGTTCATAGGAAACAATGCAATATGGGTCATTCTGGATCGTCTTACGAAGATAGATCACTTTATTGCAACTCAAGAGAACATATCATTGGATAAATTTTCACGGACATACATAAAAGAGGTGGTAAGGCAGTATGTAGTACCAAAATCTATTGTATATGATTGTGATTTGATATTCACATCGATTTTTGGAGAAGTCTCCAATATGATCTAAGCACTAACCTCTACTTCAGTATAGCCTATCATCCTCAATATTCTAACTAATCTGACAAAACTATTCAGACACTGAAATATATGTTGATATCATGTTCTATTGACATCAAAGGATTATGAGACTAAAATGTTACACTGGTTTAAATATCTTATAACTATAGTTTCTACTCGAGCATCCAAATGTAACCATATAAATCCCATTATGGGGAGAGGTGCAGAAGGCCAGCATAGTGGGATGAATTCAGTGAGGGTAAGCTGCTAGGAACTAAAATGGTTGATGAAATGGTGGAGATGGTAAAAACTATTCCGCATCATATCATGGTAGCATAATCTCTGTAAAAGATTTATGCATACAATCATTTATGAGACCATGAGTTCAAAATCGGAGATATATTACTTTTATGTATATCTCCATGTAATAAGATCATGATTTTTTTAAAGAATGAGAAGCTAATTTTGGGGTATATCGGCCCCTTCGATATTCTTGATCATATTGGGGATGCATCCTATTGACTAGAACATCCACCTACCATGGACAAAGAACATGATGTCTTCCATGTATCCCTCTTAAGGAAGTACACACAAGATACTTAACTTGTACTCTCTTTATAGGTGGTATAGTTCGAGGATGATATTTCTTACAAGGTTCAACTAGTGAAGATATTTTATCTTAGAAAAAATGTTGAGTGTAACAAGACTACCCACCTGGTCAAAATACTATAGTGGAATCACAAGTATGAAGAGGAAATATGGTAATTGGTGGAGGAAATGAAGGAAAAGTACCCGCACCTGTTTATGACGTAGAATGTAAAATGAAATTTCGATGGTGAAATTTTATATGGGGGAAGAATGTAAAGACCCAATGTTTTATCAATAGAAATTAATTTCACATAAAAATGTTATATAATCACTCGAAATCACAAAACAATGAACTACTAAGTATTATGTGACCTTTAAACCATGTTTGTCACTATTGTGTTTATAATTTTTAAAATTTGACATACATGGTTGCGATTAGTAAGTACATTAAATTATAATATAACCAACATAATTTTTAGTGAATAGTAAAATAAACATTTTAATAGTAATGTTAACCATATTAATAGTGATATACCCAAATGAATAGTAACCCTACCTATGATATTATATAGATAATATATAAGTGGATTTATGATATACCAATATCTTTGAATAAGAAAGTTAATGTCTTAAAATTATTAATTTTTCGAATAAATTATGATATTAATGAAATATTAAATTAATCATTCTCATAATTTTTTTAAAATAATTTAATTTTTGGATTTTATACATTGAAAAAAAATTGGGTGCATCTTTGGGATTTTTATGAAATAATTGTTTTATTTTTGTGAATAGTAAAGTATATTAATTTACAGTACAAATATATTATAATTTAAATCCAATATTCCTGAAATAATAAGTTATGTAAGAAAAATAATATATAACACAAATGTATTTTTTACTATTATAGATAATGGAACAATCACTATATAATATCTTGTGAAAAAATAATAAATTAATGATTATAAAATTATGAAAACCCACCTCCCCTCCACAATAAATAAAACCAATCCTAACCTCTTCTCTTCACTCCTCTCTAATCCTATTCCATGCCAATATACTGCCAAAATATCTTCCCAATCTCCTTCCCCACATCCAACATCCCCTAGTTACTTCAACATACCAAATCTTCACCCCTTAAGAGGCACTTAAAGAAGGTAAACTAAATAGGTATATTCCACTTTCCAATTCATTTATTTCTTTTAAGTTTGTTGATTTTCTTATTTATTTCCTCACATCCCATAAAAAATATATGATAATTATAGTAACATAAATTTATTGGAATTATATTATGCTAATGGGACAATTAATTATCGTCACTCCTATCCATATCATTTTTTTGAAAGAAATGCAAACAAAGATTGAGATGTTTTAATTATTCCCAATCAAGGACGATGAGTTATGATTTTTCATTACCATATTTAATTGTTGTCATTAAACCATTTTAATGGTTAAAAAAGTCCATAATATATCTATTATTCCCCATATATGGTTCTATATTCCTTTTTAACACATGGTTTATGTTTACAAAACAAAATGTGTTCTTTGTGGTCAAAAAAATGGCCAATTTACCAAAAAGGATGTCACTAATTATTTATATAATGATTCAAATTCAATATAATTAAACAAATTATTTTTTATTTAGTTAAAAAACATGGATGTTCAATAACAAAATATAACTTCAATTCTGTACAACCACCATCTTCATAAATGTTTATCCAAACATGAAATGATCATTAAAACCATGCAAGCAAACATACCTTAACGCTGAAATTGAACATCTTAACCAATAAAAATGGTTTTAAATGAACATAAAAAAGGTTATAATAAATATTATAAATATATATGAGGTTAATTAATATTTAATTAATGAACCTAATTTTATTTTTCAGATCATGAAGTTCAAGAAAATATGACCATTTGACTTAAGGTAAAATATCCTATCCATTTCACTTTTATTCAAGATAGTCCTCTATGTTCTGCCATTTTATGTGTAATAACTAGTAATGGGGTATGATTTTTCACTACCCCAATACTCCCCTCATGATATATAAGTGATGAGAAACCATTTTATCTCTCATTAATCCCTCTTATGTACACCTGATACCTTGCTGATAATCTGTAAGGACTTCTACCGGAACTGCCTTTATTTCATCAGGTTGCTCTATCATTCATTTTACCCAGATTAAGTTTTCATTTATTTTAATTTGAAAATTATACATTTTTTTTATATGATCTTAACTAATGTTTCATTATCTATCCCATATTATTTTTCATGGATAGAAATCCTTTTATGTGAAAGCTTTTTCAATACTTCCCAATTAGGAGACTCATTTGAAGGGAACTTCCCAAATTTTTACCAAATTTCATGTGCACTATATCCATTGTTTTAAGCCACCATTGACTATATATAATCAGAATTTTTATTATTAAAAAATTCTTGGTTCACTTTTGGTTTTATATAAATTATTGTTCCCTTTTCTATTTTGCAAGATCTATAATATTTTCTTTAAAACCGCACAAAAATGTTTTAAATGCTGAAATTTTAAAATATATTTATTACGTGTTTTCACCTTTTTTGACATTGCATACCATGGTATATTTCTATTTTACCATATGAATGTATATTTAAGTTCAAATTCCTTTCATTCATGGACACTTTCATGATACGCCCATTGGTGAGGGCTTATGTCATGATTGTTGCACCCAATTCATTTAGCGGGTAACCCTTATGTTTATGTAAGATTGATTATGTATTATTATTTATGTGGAAAACATATTCATGAAATTTAATATGGGTGCAAACAGATATTTCTCTATTTTATTGGGAAAATTTGAGTCCCATGAGATGTTATATAGGACTTTCTTAGTAGTTATCCTTGGCTTGTGCTACTATGTGCAATAGTCTTGGCAATTATCCTTGGCTTGTGCTGTTATAGGATATGGTATTGGTGGTTAGTCTTGAATCAAAAAGAAATTATTTTTTATGTTCCTTCCACATTTATATGATTCCATTTTTAAATGATCCCATTTATATATGTTATTATGTGTTACATTCATTTTTATATCATCATTTCATGCCTTCTATACCATATGCTAATACATTTTTGTTAGGGTTATTCCCTTACTGGGATTATATATCACCCCTTTGTTCATGATATCCCCAATTTACCCTATGCATATTTATGAGAACAATTGGAAATATGATCTCATTATTCAATTATATATAAATTTGTATTTATATTGTTTGATTATGTACCTAGTCATCTAAGACAGTAGGATTTACAATCCTTGACTTGTACTATGATGTATAATTATGCTTAAAATCATGTAATTTTTTATGTGAAAGTATAGGGTCACTATTAAGATTTCAATTTTAAATATGATTATTTTATATTTCAAAATTACCAATAAAAAATCAATATTTTTCAAAAATAATATAAAAAAATGAAAAAAAATTATGATGGTTGAACTTGGTTCAATGATTGAACTGACTATGATTCTCCTTATGTGAGATGACCTTGGTCAGCCTTTGTACTACATTAAGAAAATTACTTTTTTTTCAGAACTCCCAACAATAGACATTTGTAAAAAAATTGATGTATTTTCAGGGATGTAAATTTTTATTACAATCAAATTTTGGAAATTCCCATTTTATATTAAACAAAATTCATTGACTTCAATATTAAAAAAGGTATAAAACCCATTTTTTACGATGTTTTCAAAATAAAATAATTATGCATGGGAAGATTACTCACATGTGAATGAATAAAAAATTGATTATTTTGAGGAGTAACTCAAATGAAAGGTTTATTATTTTATGGTAATGTTCAAATAGTTTGAAATAGTCTATGAGAGATAGATATACCCAAAAATTTTGATGAGCATGATCGATAAACTATAGATTGACATGTTAATATTCAATTCCAAGGAGAAAGTTCCACTATTCTTTACTGATATCATTGAAATCATCCAAGATGTTGTGTCCAAACATGAGGTGGGAGAGTCTAACAAACTACCTCATTCCATAAATAATAAACTCTAATAAAAACATTGTATCGAAAAAAGTATTCATGTTAAACCAACTTTGGGAGATGATAAATTATTGAACTAAAATGAATTTAACATTTTATAAACTGATTTTAGTATTACATCCAATAATTTTGAATTTTCAGATTCATTTGACTCTTATTATTCCATGGTGTATGAAGAGGAAAGGGAAATTTCACCAATTAAGGAACACTTGGATCTTTCTAAGTCATTAAATTTTTACTGGAAGAAGTATAAGAAGAGATCCCCTTATCTCTTCCTAATGAAAAAAATCTATAAGCTAAATATATTAAATGGAGGTATTTACATGCACTTCTAGTAAAATAACATGATTGTGAAGAATAAAATTCACAAGTAGCAATGAATTAGTAAGATTTTACACACTTCATCCTAGCCCTACCAGGAAAACAATACCTCATTGCAAAGGGGGTGGATTAGGTGTAATCTAAACATGTAATTATACAAAACAAGAATAAAAAAGTGAGAGTTGGGAATATGAACATGCGGTCAGTTAAATCTAAGTATCATCAACCACCATTAAACTTTGGATAGTAGCTGGAACTACCCTATTGAGGTAAAAAAATATAGGGCCCACTTAGGGGATTATACCATGATTTATTTTAAATTTTTTCTAGAAATGTATATTTAAATTTCAATTTTTAGGAATATTCACACATGCATCTCACTGCATCCTGTATTTTTGAAGAATAAAAGAAATTAACCATGTTAGTAATTCAATAATTTTATTTTTTAGGTTCATGATGTAAAAATGTTGACCAAAAACAAAGGAGGGAGAGAACAAAAGATTTATTTCTAAAAGTGAGTTCAATTTAAATGTTTATTTTTTAAAAACTCCTCAATGTTTTTCTTATATATTTAATTGAGATTTAAATTTAAATTTAAATCCAAAAATTAAATTCATTTTTTTATTGACATATCTAAGATACATGAGTTTCATAGAAATACTTTTGTACCATTTTTTAGATTTCAATTATTGTGTTATTAAAAGAGTAAATTAAAGAATTAAAATTTTTAAATAAATCATGGATGTAAAAATGAGGACTTTTGATTTAAGGGAATTAATTTATTACTGTAAATGATATTTAATTATCACATTTAATTTGTTGAATTTCTGAAATTACTGTGAATTTGTTTTATTAGTCAATATTTGAGTTATTTCCCAAAATCATATGTCCATTACTGAGAACATTTCTAGACCAAGTACATCCTATTTTATCATAATCATATTTTTTTAGCAATCGTGGGACATACCACCTACTAGAACATGAATTTTAATTTAAAAAGCTATGACTGTGAAAAAAAAACACATTTAAAATGAATGTGTCACCCTTTTAAATGACCAATATCATAAAAATACCACATTTACTTCAATACTTATTTATCCCATAGATACCATGAACGAACATTATAGGTATGATCCATGTTTCATCCCACTTTTATCAATTCCTACAATAGTCTTAGTAATATCATGATATTTTAATGTTAAATTGTGGAGGTAAAGGTAATCATTGTAAATGGGATGCTTTACATTATAGGGCATATTTTTATTGGTTCTTATTTTTTGAATTGTAAAATTTTAAATAATCACTCACTGTACTCGATTGTTTTTCCCCTATTGAATAAAAAATTATGAAAATGTAAAAAATGTCCAAATAAAGTGAAAAATGGTTATTTGTTATCGTAACCCACAAATCACAATTACTAGACCTTTGATTTTTTTCATAGGTTGTTCTGTGGTGGATATAAAGTAAATTATAAACCATAACATTTGAAAGGGAAAAAAATGAAAAAGGTTATTTAAACAAGGATAGAAAATAATAAAAGTAAAAAATAATATTAAAGAGTGGGTATAAATCATTCAATATATATAAACTGGTGGTGTTATTTACTTTGAGTCTTGGGGAATTTTGGGAGTTATTATATTTCAAAAAGGATAATTTAAATAATATTTTTTCTTGCAATATCATGATTTATGAATTAAGAGTTAAACACCTCAATTTAAATTTATTTTTAAACATAAAATCCTACCAACCATAATCCTGAGAGTCACAATTACCTTAATTTTAAGTCCATATGATTTTATGTGAATTTTGACTTCACATAGTGGAGATATTAATTTTCTTATAATTTGATGGGTAAAGAACTAATTATCTTGATATGATCAAAAATCTATTTGAATTTTGTCATGAGTGATGAGAGAAAAGAATAAATTGAAGTAAATAATGACTTGGAATGCTTTATAATAATTAATTGAGGTGCATGAATGAATTAATGGAAATTTTCTATAGTTTTTCAAAGGGGGGAAGTAAAATAAATTAATTTATTATTCCTTCAAAATATTTAAAATTAAATTTTAATTTTTTTTGAAATTTGAAATTTTAATTTGATATTGATGATTTTATATTATAATGAATTTAAAATTGAATATTTATATCATTGGTTCCCTCTGATTTTCAATGTTTTGATTTTATGCTGGAGCATAAGCACGGTTTACTTGTTGGGTAATTGAAAGACCAAATATTTTACATAATTTGAAATTTAATTTCAATGTGTTTATACCACCAAAGTGTTATTTTTTAGGAAATTATGATATTTATATGTTTTTGTGGACATTTGAGAAAAAAATTAAAAAAGGGATCATTCTGGTATTTAACTATTTTATTTGTATTCTGTATTTCGGCCATAAAAATTTATAAACTAATTAAAATTGGTAGATTCTGTTTTTTGTATCCCATATATCTTGGGATAAATTTAATCATTCTAGAACAAAAGATAAATCAATCAAATAGAGGCCCAAAATTATCTACCAACAGATACCTCAATAATTGTTCATAGGTATAGAATGACTTAAATATGATTTTATATATAGACTTTTTCTATCCCAATGATTCTTAAATTTCACATGAAAGTATATAAGTAATTTAATAAAAACATAAATGACGGTGTAAATAAGTGAATCAGCCATTTAGAAGGCCATTAATACATGGGAAAGAAAATATATGGAATATAGAGAGTTTTTCTGGGAAAGTTAAATTATCATATTCTAGCATACATAAATATCAATAAACAAGGAAGAATATGCTGAATGATTTAGGGAAAACGTGCAAGACAATAGGGAAAACATGAATTAAGGGTTGTATGTGTGAATCGAAAATTTGGTATGACAAAGGTGTGGATTATTTCAAAAGCAAATTATAGCCAATAAAAGGATAATATATCCTCATTGACAAATCATTCCAATCCATCCCATTCAATTTGAGGTACTATAATTATTATGCTAAAGGTGATGGTAATTATTTAGGATTTATTTTATATCTTTTTATTTCTGTTTTCAATTCCCTTTTAGTGCATTCATATTTTTTATATTAAAGAGTTTAATTTTCATCTTCCATGTATTTTTTTTTATTCCAAACCTAATCTCATTCCCTCTCTCTCAACATTCCATAAAAATATATATTAAATATTCAATTGAAAGTGACTATCCTGAACCTTAGATATAAGTTAGGTTTCATGCTGTTATTTTTTAACATCAATTAAAACGTTTTTTTATTTTATTTATGGTGGATAAATGATTATTGAATGAGTGTAGCTATTTTCCACCACAAATTTATTTTTTATCCAACTTCATTTATATGAATAATTATTTTTCCCTCTCTTCTCTCAAAAAAACCTTCATAGGGTGAAACTGGGGTTTCATAATAAGATGAAACTGTATACGATGGAGCTGGGTCTTTCAGTAATATCATTCTCTATTGATGTGTTATCCTATTAAACTATTGGAATTGGTCGGATTTTGTGTCATGGAGGAATACTAAAATCACACACTCAACAAATAACTTAAAATTAATACCTTAATTATTATTCACTAATTTAATTATCAAATTGAATTTTAGAAACAAATAAATAATGAATGAACTTGTGTCATCCAACCCTAGGTTCAGGTTATTTATTCACTAATTTCATTTTTTCTTCATCTTCATTTATATTTAAATTTTTTATTTAATTATTATAAATTACAAATTTTCCACGAAGGAAAAAAATATATTTGATAAACGATATAGTTAAAAATCCAAATGTATTACAATAGGTGATCTTAAATCAATAATTGAACATATTGTTATGATATTATAGTGATACAACCATGATCAACCTATATGTGGAATTAGAAATATTAAATTGATTTTCCTACACCCTATAATATTCATCTGTCAAAAATAAAACTGTTTTTGGGGAGCTAAATATTTATTTCCATTACTTTTTTAAATTTATATAAAAAAATAATTGTTTTCCATATTAAAAAATCTATCAAAATTTTTCTTGAGGATTTATTCAAATTAAATTTATCATGCATGGGAAGATTACTCACAGTTGAAAGAACAATAAATTGATTATATTGGGGAGAAAATAAAATCGAGTGGTTATTATCTTACGATATTGTTCAAATAGATGCAATGTGTTTCACAGAACTAGATATCACAACATGTTTTTATGAGCACGATCTATGAACTCTGGATTGAATTGAAACGATTCAAGGCCATGAAGCCCATGGAAATGGCCTTTCTTGATTTCACTAAATACATCCAAAAAGACGGGGCCAAAAATACTGTGGGAGATCCCGACTACCTACCAATATACATTAATAATAAACACCTAGTTGAAATTTCAATCAAAGAATATATCTAAGATAAACATACTTTGGGAGATGATAAATTATTGTACTCAACCTAATTGTTTTTTTTGAAACAAATTTTACTATTAGTCCAAACTATTTTTAAATTTTAGAATCATCAAACTCTTATTATTCACAAGAGGATGATATGGAAAAAAAGAAATTACATAATTGTTAAATATTGAAAATTAATTACATCATTCATTGAGATGGTTGGACGTACATGTTCATGAACATTATTTTCATTTTATAGATCGATGAAATGAAATAAAGAAATATAATATATAAATTTTTAGAGTCATTTTCATGTCATATATATCACATATATTTATTATATTTACCATAACTACAATATATAAAAATAGTTAGCAAAAGTAAGAATTTATAACTGATATAATATGTTTATAAGTATAATTATGTGAAATTTTTTAAATATATTCAATTAATCTATCTTTATTACCATCTTTGAAAAATTGTAATGGAAAACACAACACAACAGTTCGTAGGGTAGTAGTCTATCATAAATAAGAGAACGTTATAGTTTTCCAAAATGATATAAGGTAAGAATGTAAATATGTAATTTAAATTACATAGATATTATAATACAACAAGTATCATATAAAAATATTAAATAAATTATTATATCTGGTCATCAGAGGTGTTGATGGAAAAAAATATCATCATCTCGTGAGGTGGTAGTCCACTGTACACATTCTCGACAGTTTTTTTTCTCATTTTATAGAATTTTACATGGATATAGGTCATTAAATTTACATAATATAATATATGTATATTTTAGATAATTTTTTTATGTATATATCACAATACTTGAATATGATAAAATTAACTTGATGAATAAATAAAACAAAAATACATGTTTATGATTTTTACCTCTTCTTTATAGAGCCTCATTTTGTTTAAACCAAAAAAAAATAAGGCATATTGTATGAGGGGAGGTAAAAAATAAATTTATTTGTGGGTATTTTCCAAACCAAATGGTTTTTTGTGTTTTAATAGGATAGGATATTGAGTGTCCTTTCATTAATTGGGGAGAGGACACATATGGAATTTTTGAAAACAATAATCTGTACCCAATTTTTTCACATCTCAAGTGACTGAAACATTTGGTCATTATAAAATTTTAAAGGTGGTAAGGTTGAAATATGGTCATTATATGGGTTTTTGGAAAGTTTATAGCCATTTTACCCATTTAATTCTTATTTTAACCCTTGATAAACTTGTTCTAACACTAAAAACGTTAATTAATTCTTACTATTTCTATATTTGTTTTGAAAAAAAACTGCGTTGAACATATTATATTATATATATTTATATGAATCCACTTTTTAATCCATTTTTTAAAATTCAGTTAATTCAATTGAAAAATTTTATATTAAAATTAAAATCAATTGTGTGATGATAATGCAATTTTCAATGAGAAAATGTTCAAAATTTTAGAATGTTTTCATATATTAATTATAAATAAATCTAATTCCAATAGACTAAATTGGATTAATAAAAATATAATTGGAATAATTTTATATTTATAACAATTTAAAAAATATATTATCTTAATTCAATCTTTATATGAAAAGTAATTTTTCCAAAAAAATCATTATTTTTACTATTCTTCAAAAATTTATTCTTTTCATTAAATCGAAAAAATATCCCTAAGATAAATATGAAAATTATATTTTAAAAATTAATTTTATTTTTTAAAATATACTCATTAAAATTATTTAAAAAATTGTTTTATTATTTGTTAAAAAAATAAAGAATATTATTTTAGAAAATAATATTTTTGAAAAATATAAAGCATTAGAAAATATTAAAAACTATTTTAATCAATATTTTTACTATGTCTAAAAAAAATTACCTGGTATTATGTTTTTTATTTAGATTCACTCAAATATGTTTAGACACTATGTAATAATGGTTATGTGAATATTATAATAATAATATATTTTTATTATTCGTTAAAACTAAGTGTTTTTTGTATCATAAGCTATTGAATAGACTATATTTATTCAATAAAATATTTCTTCAAATATCATTGTGTTAAAAATATAAATTATTTTTGAATATAAAAGTAATCATATTAAATTAAATATAAACTAAAGATGTGAAAGAGTTTATATAAAAATAAATGTGAAATTTTCATGTTTATTTATATTATGGAATTTTTATAAGAGCATGTATAAATTATTAATTATTAATAATTTTATTTATTATGAATTGTTCATAAATTTTTGACTTACGTATAAATTTATAAAATATTAACATTTTATATATTATTCCATTCTTTATTCATATTTTCAAATTTTTTGGAATAAGAATTGATATATCCATTTATTTGAATCCTTTTGATATTTTTTATAAATTATCAAACTCGAATTTATAATATTACATGATAGGTATGGTAATTGATTTTTGTTCCTTCAACCATTATAATGGAATGCTCATGATTTTTTAGCTCTAATTTCAGTGATAATTATAGCTAATACATATTATTTGTTATAAATTTTATGTAAATGTGCTCTCATAGGAGTAAGTAATCATGGGTAAAGGGAATTGGTTCAAACTAAATATTTTACTGGCAGTATATGAACTCTTTGTATAAGTGGGGGTTGGATACCTATCATTTTATAAATAAACATGTGTATATTTTTTATATTGAATTATTATAGTTATTCACGTTGAAGGTTTACCTATACCTTATACCTGGTATGTATTTTTATTTGTGAAAATATGGTATTATTTTAATTATGATTAGTTATATAAGAAATAAGTTTTGTAAAGAACTACACATCAAAATGGTTTGAACATATTGATTGGGGTGAAATATATATTGAAGAACTATATTACTATAATATTTTATACATGTAAATAAAATAAATTACATAAGATATAAATATATTTAAAATTCATTTAAAATAATCAATTCTGAATTCCTTCCAAGGAAAAACATGTAAAGACCTCAATCATTTAACATTACAGTTTCTACTGAAGTAAGGTTCTAATAGATTCACATATATAAGGAATAAATGTAATGATTGACCTTAATAAAATTATTTTTTCATATTTGGAGTATTATTTTGGTAATATATATCAAGAAACACTAAATGTTTGGATACAATAAGAATTTAGTTGTAATATTCCATATAATATATTATGAAAAGGGTTTAATAATTAATAATCAATGATACATACATTAAATTATTTACATTACAATCTACCTGATATAGTCATGAATTATGTCATGAACTCAACTCGAATATGTCAAAATGAAATATGGTTCTTCTTTTAATCGTTAATTTAACTTAATAAATTGGTATATCATTTTAGTGCGAGCACATTTAATACAATCTAATATTAAATAAATGTACACAACATAAACAAAAGACTATAAATTAAATTGTTATTAATATAAATGTAGTATAATCTATATTCACGGGGGGATAAAATATTATAGACCAATAGAATCGCCCCTAAAAATTATTCTAAAATCATTTATAAAATTTACAGAAATGAAATATAATATTGTATTCTAATATAGATCCCCTTTTCCTTGGAAAAAACATTTCATTCATAGTTTCCTTCTCTCTATGTTTGAAAAACATGTAAATAGTGATCTATAAACATCCTATACATTTTGCTAATATAGATCAAATACCATGTAGGACAGTCCCCTAATCAAATACCCTACCTCTGATATAATGGAGTTTCTATAACCATAAAAGGATATTAAATCCAAAGATAAGTATACCTACACTATACCTCACAAGGCCAACCACTCATTACATCATCCAAACAGGATGCATACACATTAAGTTTTAGCCTAGTGTTATGTGGTTTCTGGTAGACCCGCCTTCCCTGATAATTTCTTCTATCTGCATTGGGTAAAACCCTTGGGATATGTCTCTCTTGAGAAGATAAGGAAAAGTTTTCCATTAATGAGATCTCAAAATTTAATCCACAAATGATTTTACTCAAACCTTAATTAATAAATCTGAATAAAATTTTCCTTTATATGCATCATCTCTTGCAATCCAAAAAACCCATACCATATAGAAAAAATCATACTCTAATCAATATCTACTAGGTCATTATAGATACCCCCATGGAACCATGATTCAAAGAACACTAAAATTTACTCCCCAAAACCTAAAAGACCCATTATGTAATAATTTTTTTATAGATCTAGTTTCCATACCCCTATTATGATGATATTCTAGGATGATTCCATTTTTTGAGCTGTACAACACCAGTGGAGATAAGAACGATGAACCATTTTCTTCTGTAAATTTTCATCAGTGTCAAAGGAATAGTACCTTAAATTTGAAACCATGATGGTCAGTTTCAATGGTATCGTCATGAACCAATTATTTTCCTCTCACTCATCATTTTATCTCCTAGAATATATCAATTCTCAAAACTCAGTCTGGTGAAGCGTCTTGGTTTGGAGACAGAAAAACTAACATATCAGGATTGTAATTTATGTTAATACTATCACAGGTGGTCTTTATATTTTTATACCAAATAAAATTTAAAAAAAAGAAACATACTATATTCCAAAAAGTATATTTCTAGAACTTTTAATCCCAAAATAAATTAACATATCACAAACCCAATTCTCCTTCCATAATTTAAGGTCTCTACATCCCACCACCCAGTAAACCTTCCCTTATAGCATATTTAAATGATCAATAATACACCATAGAATCACTGATTTCAATTAAGAATTATCAGACCATTCCCTCTTATAATCAACCAATTTATTTCTCATAAAACATTCCAATAGGGAATCCCCATCAAGGATTCCCCATACAAGCTTAGCATGCATGACTTTTATGGATTCACAGATACTGTGTAGGTTAATTTCACCTAATTTAGTTGTCTAGTCCATTATTTACGATAAATCTGAATGAAATATTCATCATTAGATACCATTCCATATGAAAATTATCATTATTTTTTTAGCCTCTCAATAGTCCCTTTTTGTTGCTTAATGATTAAAAGAATGTGTGTTGGTATCAAGGTGATAATTTTGTTCACTAGAGTAATGAAACCTCTAGAGGAATAGAAATGGTTTTTTCGGTTTCAAATGAACCTTATGATGTAATTAATTATCCCTTAAAATATTCCATTCCTTATTATAATATATTAAATTGGAACACCAAGATACTCCTTTGGGTGATGTCATCTTTTAATACCCAATGACTTTTGAATAATCCTACTTCACATGTGAGAACATTTTTAAAAAAAATATACACACGAATATTCCCCTTGTTAAAATATTTCATTCTTATATTTCTATAAACAAACATGATATCATAGATACCATTAAGGGACTGAAACCTACTATTGATAAATAATAGGGCATCATCAGTAAACATCATATGTTACATAATTCCATTACAAGACCAGGTCTTATATGGTATGATGGCCACTCCACACAAATATCTTTAATTTTCTTTTAAATTGTGTCTATATCTAAAATAAAAATTCTTTGGAATATAGGTTCACCCTTTTCTATTATACATATTATTTGGTAAAAGCCACATACTTTTCTCTTTAATGATTTGTAATTCCACAAAAAGGCCAAGCACCTGATAATTGGTCACAAACCAATTTTTTGAACCCAATATCCTAATGTTTATAGAAATGAAACACTACAATAACATATTTTATACCTTTTAAAAATCCATTTTGATGATAATATTTGATCCAAGAATATTTTTATTGATATTGAGAACCATTTCATTTTCTATCCAAATAAATACTTGAATACTCCATCCTTGAATAAAGTTTTTTTTTTTACTTTGATATCAGTCCAAGAATCACTGAACTGAATATTTTGTTTAATAGTAATTCTGTATTATTTTAATAAAAATTAAAAATACATATAGTCTAGTATTTTTTGATTGAATAATAATTCAAAATCATCGATATTGCACCACCCTAGAAGCACCCACGACCATCCAACATTCCTCGCATTTAAAATAATAGTGCATTTCTACACTAACCATCACCATGATAATATCCCACGAATCCATGAAGAATGATATGGTAAATCCATATAAACTAGTATAATATTCTCATTTCATGCTAAACAATTCCTTTTGGTTATATTCCTCTTATAATAAAAATTCCATCCCCTCATTATCTATGTATTCAAATAATCATTGGATTTACTATATAAAACTATCAACCTGGAAACACCATCTTACCTACACCAACTGAAAATCTCAGTCCCATCTAAAAGACCCTAAAGATTGTTCAGATCCATGTTCCCCGCTCCCTCATGATCCCCTTGAAAATACCCGTATTCTATTCTAAAATTTATCATCCCAAATACACTCACTTATTTAATGAAAACCTATAAAAAATTAGTGTTATGATCGAATCAATTAGCTATAAATTCCATAAAATTTTCCTAAACCTCACTCAATATTTAGGTTGGTATAAATATTTGGTATGCTAGAATTCCAATAATGAAACTTTGTTCGCACATGCTTGAGATGGTAACAAAACCCTAGAAAAACAGTAAACTCCACTAGTTTCAACAATGATCTATTAACAATCTACAAAATTCTCTCTTTATTTTTCTTGTTTCTTGGATAAATAAAATTTTCCAATTTTAGGATTTTGTTCTTTAAACACACCAAATGGGGGGATGGATCTAATAAACACCTATTTAGGTGTGTAATAAAAAATAAAGGGAAGGACTCTATAGTATGTAAGTTATAGATTCATCGATCTAGCTTACTCAATATATGATTTCTTTATTTATGATTATTTCAAAAATTATACCTTTATTCTGAGAATCCTAGATCTAACATACCATAAGAAGCTATAAAATATTTAAAATCTTATATCGATTTTCAATAATAAATCACTCATATTTTTTTCTATAAAGCATCATTTATGGTGTTGAAGTTCCCATTCACAACTCATTCAACTCCCCGTGATCTTTCGGTATGACCCTTTTAAAATTTATCATCCTTCGTATTTTATGCTTTATGAAAAACACATATTAAAACTATAAAATACTATTAAATATAGACATAGTTATAGTTATGTGACTATTATGAATTTTAGTATGACCAACTAAAATATTAACTTCACATATTAAAGTATAAATAAAATATAGGCATCATGAAAATGAATATATGGTATATTTATAACATATAATAATGAAATAAATGTGTTAGAAATGAAAAATTATGTATTTTTATTTTTGTAGGTTATAAATATTTAATTAGAATTCTATAATTAACATAATGAATAAAAATATATTTTCTTAAAGTATACTAAAAAATTAATATTTTGTTGTATTATGATTATTAGATAAATATCTGAGGCCTTAATTAATTTTTTGAAGTGTCATAAAAACAGTTATAAAATAAAACTAGTATATTTTGAGTAAATGATGATTTTATTTAAAAATTAAATTTATCATATATATTTAAATATTATGATAAAATGGATTTCATTTTTAAAATATAAATGTCAAAAAAATTTGTTCTCTTTCTAAATTACATAAAATCTTAGTGAATAGTTAAATATTATTGTCTACTATATTTAATAAATTCATGAATTATTGAGTTATAGATAATTAATGGATTAGGTAAGCTGATTATTTCAAACTATATTTAATTATTTTAATATATTAAATTATATTGATCAAAATATTAATAGTCTTAATTCAAAATAATAAACAACTGGATAAAATATTGAGAACAACTCTTCTCCTCCCATTATAAATTGAATCCCTCAACACATATTTTCCAAAAACATAAGAAGCCTTGAGGAATTATTATATTATTACTATTTATTCTCTCAAACCTATCCACCAAGTTATAGTATTTTCAGTCTCACTAAAACTTCATTTCAATGTTCTTTATGGAAATTCTCAAGGAGAAGAGTTCAAGTGGTAAATCCTTTTTTATCCTTGTTCAATTTCATTGAATTTAATTTATTATTATTCTATCCATATCTATTCAGTAAATACATTAATGATAAATCCATTATCTTATATTTACATTAATTATTTTATATTAATGGAATATCCATCATCAAAACCCTTCTCCTCCCACCATTTCTTCTACAAATGAAAAAAAACACTTGTGATGTGCCGACTTACCGCTATTGTGGACAATTCTACATCATATTCAATTATCACCATAAAGGTTGGTTGTGAAACCATTATTATTGTTAAATAAAATATTTTTTTATAAATATTATATGTTTTTTTCATATTGTTAAACAATTATATATACATGATATTAATTAATAAGACAAAACTATTTTGTGATGATTGAAAAACACCAAAAAATGATCTAAATGATTATATTTAAAGATATATATTATAAATAATACTCATATCAAGAAAAACGAACAAATATAAAGACTCAATATTCTACACATTAATTAATAACATATAATTTAAATTCTTGGGATGTATTTTCATTATACAAAATCTTCCATATATGTGTAAAATTAAACAGATTATGAAAACCACAGAAAAGAACAATCCAGAACAACGAAATTAAATATCATAACTCATAAAAATGATCCTAAATGGAAATAATAATGTTATAATATATAAAATTAATGTTTAATATATTCTTAATTAATTGATTAACAAATATAATTTCATTAGCATGGGAATTATGTAAAATTGAATAGCAATTTTGTACAAAAGGTATGGTTTTATTCCTAAAAATATATTTTCATTAAGGTTATGATATATCCTTCTTCACACCAATGTAATTCTTCATTTTTATATATAATTCCTATACATTCCGTTAATAAGTTCTGAAACCTTGTATCCATTTCATTTGATGTTTTTTAATAGGGTAATACATGTTTGCAAGGTTCCCTTTTTCTATTATTCCCAATAAACAAGCCTGATTAAATAAACTTCTCGATTTATTACAAACTTTTATGCACTATCCATAACAATTTTCAAACACCATTATGTTCCTAAAATCACTAAATGTTTCATGAACAAGTTTATTTGATCATTTTTGATTTTATACAAAAAAAATTATGACAAATACAAACGATTTTCCAAAGGAACTATTCATTGCACAGTAAAAAAACTATATTTGTATGAAGAATTTGTCAATGATTTTATGAGAGTATTTTCATCTAGTTTGACACCTTTGGTGAATATTTTGAAAAAATAAGATTGATCTATTATTACAATAATCAACAATATTTTATTAAATGGTTTATCATTAGTTTTATTATGGATGTTCATTCCTGATACCATTCACTGTACTTCTCAAAATGATTAGTGATTATTTATACATATTGTGGAAATTTATTTATACTTAATATATATATGTTATTTATTTTTAACATAATTGATTTGAGGAATTAATTGGACATATTATGTTCTATATGGGACCCTCTATATCCCCCCAATTCATCGGTAGGTATCATGACACAAAATATAAATGGATTTTTCCTAGCCCTTGACCGTTTATTTTCATATTTCTTGGACAAGGACTCAACAATATATATATTATGTACACCATTATTCATTCCCTCATTATTAAATTATTAATTGATGATCCATGTGATTATTTTACTAGTATAATATCCATGGTTATGATTCATTCTCATGTAATTATTTATATGGAATTTTTATTCCGCTTTAATTCTTGTCAATTATGCTGAAGATAACGTTCTTATGAAATGTGAATTATGTCATTCACTATAACTTGTTATTCATTTTAGCTTCTGATATATTAATAAACATTACCAGCTATATTCTGTCACACCTTTCTTACATTTTTTTCCTTTGGATGTGAATCAGTATATTATGAATGACTTGCATTTGTAATCTAAGAGTTAGGTTGTCTTCCAATAAAGTATATATGTTGTTTTTGCAGTCATGTGTTGATTTAAATCTTATGTTGGTATCTACATTACCAAAACTAAAAAAATATTTTTTTTCCATTTGGGATTTGACTTCATTGTTAATTATACCAATGTAATAATATATGGCATTGAATCTGGACAACTGGGTTTGGGGTCATTATAGTTGGTATCAGATCATGTTTAATTGAATCATGTTAAACTAGATTTATTAAAAAAAATTATGGAACATAAACCGAAGATGTACAAAGATCATAATCATATAAGAACATATAAGAATTTTCATAAGCTAGATATTATGTAGACCTTCCTAGCAATAATACATATCATGATACTATAAGTGGATGTTGTTCTGGCGCAGATGTACCTAGTGTTCATAACTCTGACAATGTGAGATAGGTCGGACTCGTAGTAACCTAGTACTTGACAATGACCCTTACTACAAAACTAGTTTGACACTCTTGGTGTACATTCTAATTATAATTCACATTTCATATAAAAACCATTATTAATTATTTAAAATAAAATATGTCCCAAATGAAACAATGTTTATGATTATGAGTTTAGTTATGCATATAATTCGAATTTATTTTAAGTGTTTGTAATGTTAAAAATTATGAATTATGATTTATAACCAAGTTTATTTTATTCCATTATTCAGATTTGGTTCTGGGTGGATGGAATGGAAATTGTATCAATATGCATATACCATGTATGAATTTACATCATATTAAATATATGGATATTGGTACTAGAGATGATACTAGTGTGAAGAAACTTATAAATATATCGGGACAACTGCTTCAGGTTATGAACAATAACCTTACCCGTATAGAGCATCATGATCCAAAATGTGGAGGGTAAATGTTAGAAGACTTTATGTTAAAACAACCTCCATCATTCAATGAGTTTTCAAACTCTTTTGCGGTAGAGCAGCAGATAAGAACAATAGAGAATATTTTTCTTTCTTTGGGAAGTAATTAAATGGAGAATATTTTCATAGAAGTTATTCATTTATAATGATATTTTGATAAATTTTGGTCTTTGACTCAAAACATAAAGGAGTGTGTAGAAGTATAAAATATGGAATAGATTTATTTTAAGTAAATTTTCCTATAAAATTATTCCCTTCATGAATAAAGCGTAGATATAGATAACCAATTATAAAGTATGAAACTAGAAGATGATGAAATATTCGTGTAGAATAAAGTCAACTTGACAAGGTAAGCAAGTCATGTCTCAAACTACATATGTAATATAAGGGAAAATATTGATCGATTCATTGATGGTTTAAAACAAATCCTCCAAAGGGAACTGGTCTCCCAAAATTCTCATCATATAAAGATATAACCCAACTTAATATCAATATAGAGAAGGAATTCCATATGTCTTATAGCATTAATGGAAAATAATAGAATAATAGCGTGGTAGAATAAATAATTGATAAAGGGAGGAATTAAAAAGGAAATTTTTCGATGTGTGATACTTGTGGATGGAAACACCATAATGTCGGCATAAAAGAAAAAGTAATATGTTACAAGTGTGATGAATAAGGGCACCAAGAATGTGATTTCATGAAAAATAAATAAGATACCAATGTTCACTGCTACTATTGTAGTTAGATGGAACAATATGAAAAATATTTTCATAAGTGACATGGAAACATTAACAAGAAAAGGAAATGGGTGCAAGGCCAAGCTTATGCAATCAGAACTCCAGATATTTAAGTTCGTAATGATTTGGTGTAGGATACTTTAATCATTTATTCAAACTTAGTCAATTGTTTTTTCTATTTTGAATCATCTTATTCTTTTATATCATCATATTTTTCTAAAAAAATATATATTACCATTATGATTTAATAAATAAGATTCCAAAAAAACTCCTAAGGGATGTTTCGTTTTAATAAAGACGTACCAGTCAGTCCCCTTTATAACACATAAATATGATTTAGTTGCAAAACATATCAACATAAATATGGTTCATTTTTTATATAATACATGGTATGCACATACATTAAAAATATAATTAAAAAATATATTTCAAGATGAAGGAAGATACAATTTATGAGGAATATGTAGATTTCATTATCTTTAGAGAAAAAACATAATTATCTATTTATTATCTTGATCCACCTCAAATAGATATTCTTATTGATAATGTTTAGGAGTAATAGAAAACTTCATTTTGAATGAGAAAAAAAATAATAAAATTTGAGAATTACCTTTTCTGAAGAAAAAAACACTGATGTATTTCTATGGGATTTACCTAGACATCATCCAAAGAGGGAATTAAATTTATTTATTAGTTTAATTACAAGATCAAGACCTATATCAATGAATCTGTATAGAATGTCCACTAATGAAATAGTATATCTAAAAAAATCTAAATAAATTGACTTATAATAGATTCTTTCTCCCTATTATTTCTCTAGATGAGCCCCTTGTCTCTTTATCATGATTAATTTTGGTTCCATGAGGCTAATCATTGAATATAGATAAATAAATACAATTTAAATAATGAACAAGTATCATTTGCCTTTCATTGATTATGTATTTTATCAACTTAATAGAGATCAATATTTTTTGAATATTTATATTTGATCTGGATATAATAAATAGTGTATGGGGAGGATGATATTCCATGAAATCATTTCAAAATGGGTATGAACCTTATACGTTCATAATAATTATATTCAGTCTCACTAATACACCATAATTTTTATGGGTGTAACAAATAGAGCGTTCCATGAATAACTTAACAATTTTTTTGTGGTGATTATTGATGATATATTAATATATTTAAATTTATATAAGGACCACAAGAACCACTTTCTGGATTATATTGAGTCTCTTAGAATAAATGAGTTATACGATAAGTTTAGAAAGATTGCATTATGGCTTTACATAGTTTCATTTATTTGACATATTATCTCTAAGGATGGAATCTCATTTGATCTTGCGAAGACAAAGGATATCTAGGAATGACCTACCCCAACGAACAAAGCCATGGTTTTTTGTTTTATTGAATTGGTAGGGTACTATTGGAATTTCATTCAGAATATTTAATTACTAGACAACCCCTTAACCAAGATTACTCATAAAGGGGTTATGTTTATATAGATAAAATAATTTGAATAATATTTTGAATAATTGAAGATGTGATTAGTGTATTCTATAATATTAAATCTACCATCAGTAAATAGTGGATTTGTAATTTATAGTTATGAAAAAATTAATGGAATTTTTTGTGTCCTTATGTAGAATGATAGAGGTATTTTATATGTTTTAGGGAAATTAAAAACTGGAGAATATAACTATAAAACTATTGATATTGAGTTATCATGTGTAATATTTCCACTATAAATATAGTTATATTGTATTTGCAGCAAAATATGTGATATATATATATATATCAAAATAGATTGAAATATGTCTTCTCAAAAAAATAAATCAACATGAGGCAATGATGATCGCTTGAGCTAATCAAGGATTATTATTCTTCAATACACTCTCACCTAGGGAAGTTCAATATGTTAGCCGATGAATTGAGTAAGAGTGTTCATAGAGTTATGAACAAGATATGGATTGGGAAGGATCTTGTGTACATGGATTAAGAAAATATGGTTATGGAAATTCTAAATGAAGGTGAAATATAGGTGATTCTTACATTTTCCCAACCATAGATATTGGAAATGATTAACATTTCTTTATATGATGATAATAACTTCATTAGAAAATTAATGTTGTAAATGATGGGAAGCTGGCCGACTTCATGTGTGAGGATGATAATACAAAATTTGGGGAGAGGAATTATGTTCCTCATATACTAGATCTAGAAAAAGGAATTATAAATTGGTTTTATATAAATAATATCCCTATACACTATGGTATAAATAATATGTATAGATATTTGAAGGAATATTTCAATTAGGATAATATGAAGTGGTAAATTTTTAAATATTTATCAAGATGGTTAGCACAATAATAGATTAAGGCTAATATAAAACATCCTAGAGGAGCCATGAAACCTCTTCACATTCTTATATGTAAATGATATGACCTTACTATGGATAATTTCAATGGATTACACAATACTCTAATAAATTGTGATGATATATTTGTAATTATGGATTGACTTACCAATTCTACACATTTCTTCTAAATAAGGGAGGATTTTTCACTTGACATCCTTCCATGAATCTATATTAATAATTTGGTACGACTTCATAGAGCACCTATTTCTATTGTTTCTAACCGTGATCTGTGATTTACATCCAAATTCTAGAAAAGACATTATAAATTATTTTAAATTGAGCTTTATTTGAGTACATATATCTTAATAAAAATTATGGTCAAATAAAAAAAGATGATCCAAACACTATAAGGCATGTTGAGATCACGATCAAATGAATTTCAAGGTATATTGGAATTTTATTTACCTTTCTTAGAGATTTATTACAATAATTGTTTCCATTCGTGAAATCCAGTTGCACCATATGAGGCATTTTATGGATTCTTATGTCATACACCAACTTGTTCGGATGAAGTTGGTGAAAGGATTCTTATAGTCCCATAACATGTAGATGAAACAATAGAATATATAAAATATATTTTTGAACTCATATCAAAGTAGCACAAAGTATAAAAAAATATATGTTGACAACTGAAGAAATGATTTAGAGTTTCTAGTCAGAGATAAATTTTTTTAAATGTATAACCATGGAAGGGTGTATTAATATTTGTAAGAAATGAGAAACTACACCCCAAGTACATTGCACATTTTTAAATCCTATAGAGAATTAGAGTTTTGGCATACCATTTCACAATTCCACCTAGTCCTTCTAAAGAACATAGTGTGTTCCAAATTTCTTTATTAAGGAAGTACATGCCATACCCTATGCATGTCATCACTTAGTAATGAATATAATTTTAACTTAATTTAACTTATTTTGAATATCTTATCTAGATTATAGACACTAGAGAGTATGTGTGGAGGAATCATACAACTTCTTAGGTAATGGTACTATAGAAAAATCATAAAAACTGAAGTTGCAATGTTGGTACCAGAGGAATTATGATGAAGTACTACCTCGATCCTTTTACGAGGTGACATTCTTAATATTTCAAGGAAGAATTTTTTTGTGGGGGATAATGTTACACCCCAATATCTAATGGTATATCTCTCTTAAAATTTAACATATCTGATATTTTATACTTCAAGCATTACCGATTTTAAAACTATAGAATACTTTTAAACATGACCAGTGGAATAGTAATGTGACCCTTGGTAATAATAATATGACAAAAAAGAATAGTAACATCACCTATTAATGTATAAATAATATTTTTGTATTATATAAATGAATCTATTGTATCTATATATCATGGAATAATAAAATAAATGTTTTATAAAAGATAAATAATGTGTTTCTATTTTTGTAATAAATAAATAATTAATTACAATTATTTAATTAATATATTGTCTTAATAAAAAATATATTATTCATAAAATAGAAAAATATGTTAATATTTAATTTTCGTATGATTATAAGATAGAATTAGTATAACATAATGAATTATAAATATTTTTATAAAAAGAGTTATAATAATAAAATCTGTATTTTTTGAGTAAATGATGATTTTATTTAAAAATTTAATTTCACATATTTATAAAGTTATTTTTCATAAAATAGAGTGCTATTTTTTATTCTATACATTGAATAATGGTTAGGGTTAATTTTTGGGATTTTCAAAAAATACTTTAATTTTTCTGAATAGTGAAATAATATAATTTGTTGTATTTTTTAAATACATTAATTATTGAGTAATAGATGATGTTATCATAATCTAATTCCATAATCAAGAAAAATAAATAATTATTTTATTACAATTAATTAAAATTCTCAATATATTCATAGTATCAAGAAATAATAATAAATAAACGATCAAAATATCCAAAAACACTCTTCTCCTCCCACTACAAATACAAACCCTCTCCACCTCTTCTCCTCACACAAAAAAAGCATTGAATCTTTCTTATATTATGAAAATTTCATCTCTCAAACCACTCCCCAAATTTTTTGTTTTTTTGGCTCACACAAATACAATTTCAATGTTCCGAAAGGAAGTTCTCAAGACAAATAATTAAAGAGGTAAATCATATTACGCCCACTTTCCATATTGTTTAATATATTTTTTCTTATTCAATTGTTAAATATTATATGAAATCATGAATAAAAACAATAGTATCTTATGTGTAATAAATTTTTATAATGTTAATGTATGATCCATCATCAAAAAACTTCTCCTCCCCCCATTTATCAAAAAATGAATGCAACTTCTATGAGGTGTCATTTTACCTCCATGATAGACTATTTGACTTCATTTTCCATTATTTCATTAATGACTGGTTATAAAACTATACATATGATTAAAACATATCTTATTATACATATTAGATGTTATATTTTTTTCCAACAAGTATATATACATGATATTAATTAATAAGACAATTACCTCATGGCGATCGAAAACCCAGCAAATGGTTTATACGATTGTAAGTAAAGATAAATCTAAAAAACCATCCTCATATATGGGGAAAATAAAATATATAAGTTCATTAAAAATTCTTTATGTTAATTACTAACATATAATTTCAATTATGGAGATTTATTTCCATTTGACATGATCTTCTACATACGTGTAAATGTAGATATATCATGAAAACTGAGAAAAATAACACTCTTGAATAACGAGATTGAATATCCTAACTCATCAAAATGTACATTAATGAACATAATAATATTATAATAAATAATATTAATGTTTAATTTTTTCTTATTTATTTATATAATTAATCTAATTTATTATTCAAGACATTAGATGCAAGTACATATTGCTTTCAGACATAGGGTAAATGTTCTTCATGAACCTCCATTTTCATTGTGGCTATTATTTATAACTCGTTATAAAAATGTAATTCATCATTATTTTTATTTAATTCTTCTAAATTCTTTTAATATATTCCAAAAATCATGTATCCAGGTTAGTTTATATTTATTTCGTTGTGGAAAAACTTGTTTTACAAGGTTCCCTTCTCAATTCTTCCAGATACACTAGCAATATTAAATCGTACTTCTTTATTTCATACACCTTTTCACGTACCATTAATAATATATTTTAAGATGACATTATTTTCAAAAAATCAGTAATTTTTTAATGAAAAATTATATTTTTCATTTTTGGTTGTATAGAAATAATTATGATCAACACAAATGGTTTTTTCAAAAGAACTCTTCTTTGTGAAGTAAAAAACATATTTCTCTTAGGAATTCCACAATGATTTTATTATATAACTTTAATATATTTAAAAACAACTAATGAATATTATTATTAAAAGAGATTTATCTCTTATGATTATCAGGTACCAAATACTATTAAATGGTATCTTATCAGATTGACTATGGATGTGAAAACTTTACACTATTCACCATACTACTCAGAATGGATAGTAATTATGTTTTTAGATTAGTAAAAGTTATTAACATTTAATATGAATATGGTCATTATCTTTAACCTCATTCATATGAGAAATTAATTAGACATAGTAATTTATGATTATGGCCCACTATATTTCATTTATTCTTTGGTAGGTCTCATGAAACAAAATAGAAATGGATTTGGCCGAAGCCTTAACCATTTATTTTCAGTTGTATGGTTTGAGGCCTCAATGACATATTTATGATTTCCATAATTATACATTACCCAATTATGATATTAGTAATTGATAATACATGTGATTACTATTTTATTAAAATATCCATGTTTATGATTTATGTCAAGTGATTATATATAAAGCCTTATTTATTCATATTTTATTATTTCTATATTATTCCCACGATAATGTTACAATGACATTTGTTTTTTTCATTCACCATGCTATATTGTTCATATTAGTTTCCACTTTATTAATTACCTTTACTGAAAAAATGAGATCCCCTATTATTTATTATTTATTTTTCCCTTTTATGGGAATATGTATATTATAAATGACATGTATGGATAACCTATGAGTTATAGATGTTTACTATATAGTTTATATGTTTTTTCCCTTTCATGTTGTAATTTAAAAATTATTTTTTCATATAGTTATCTAGAATTAATAAACTATTTAGTCCTTTGGAATGATACTACCTTATTTTTTTATACCAATGTAATAGTGTAAGGAACCAAATCTGGACAACTGGGGTTGGGGTCTTTACAACTCATGTGAACCCCTGGTACGATAGTTGGAAAGGTGATACCACAAAGAAACTATGGATGGAATCTCACATTTAGCATGAAAGAATGAAAATTAAAATATAGTACCCCTGGAGTCCAACCTCCTTGAAATTTGGTGTGCATAAGCATCCATATAGTCCAGGGTGACGTTATGGTTCAAAAAATCATTATGTGTTGGTTGTGTGGTATTTTATGCATGTACTCAGAAAACCTAGTACCCCATGTGTAAGAAGATATATGATATACCTTTTGGGATCCATAATAGCAATAATTGATATCCATAGCTCTCAAGATTCACAATAAAACTCACTCTTTGCTCAAATTCCTTGTTCCTTAGCTTTCCATTATAAGGTGGACATCAATATACAATAAAAGTGATGAAATTACGTCTAAAACCAGAATCATTGCAGGTTCTGGATAGAATGGAGAGATACTATTTCTTCCTTGAGTGATTTAGAAGACCAAAATTTATAAGTGATGGAGGTAACATCCAAACAACATCTTTCTTGTGATCAATGGAATTTTAGATTTCTGCCTAACTCTCCAGGTCCTCCAGCACCTCAAAGAGATTGAGAGAGAACTCAAAATAATCTTGGTGAGAAAGATATATATCCATCATAGTGTTAGAATATTAGAGAATGTTTTCAATACAGAAATGTTTTATACGAATACTATTATACCTATCCCAATAAAAAGTATAAGGTAGTGTAATAATCAAAAGGTATGAATGCGACTCACCTTTTGAAACAACCAAATTATCTGATGCATTATTACTAAAAAACCGAACTCCAATGCCGGAGAAACCATGTTTTGTAGTGGTAACCCTTAGAGTATAGTTTTTTACAATACCAAAATTCAAGATGGATTTACAATGAAAAAAGGTTCGGTGAAGATGATGAATTGTGTAATTGATAGTATCAAATGTCATTGACCGACCAGGAAGAACTTTCCTGAAATATTTCAATCCAAAATAGCTGGTAGTTTGTCCATCCAGGGCCACTAGAAAGGATTTCTCAACTGTAGAACACACCAAGGGAGTCATCAAAGTATGGAATAAAAATAGAGTTGAAAGATTGTGGTGGGCCAATAGATTTAACAATACAGGGAAAGTAACTAGTGGTTCATGATATCTGGAACTCATTTAATTAATTACTAGAAAAATCCCCCAACATTATACCCAATTGACCAAATATTTATAATAGGTAAAATGACTTCCTTATCATCATCATAAAACATGACATGAATATTCATTATAAAGACATAAATGATTAATGGTAAAACCATTATATACTTTTATGAAAACTGGACAATCATTATCTAGTAAAAAAAGCCTTTTGTATTAGAAAAAAACATTCAGAGAAACATCCCTCTCATAAATCCATTAAATAAGAGAAATATATATAATATGAATAATAAATATTCTATTGAATTTTATATATTGATGATTATGTAAATGTATCACATGATTTATAAGAAACATGATAATATGTATTCTTTTGGGATTATCGATAACCAAAAAAAGATCTATAATGAAATACATAGACGTTAGAGATATGAAATTTCAAAAGAACTATTTTGTTGTAATATGGATGACGTTAACACCATATAAACCTATGTAATTATTTTTTTGAGCACATAAATGGCTTAGGGATATTGGGGTCACCACATAGGCATGATTATTCTATGAAATGTGTTCTTCAATCACATCTAATATGGTTTTGACAATTTATAATAAATTAAAACATGAATGAGTTTACTAAATGATTACAAGATGGACTCAATTTATTGAGGACTACTGACTAGGACCTGGTAGTTTGGAGATTAAGTTCCACTATTATGGTAAAATAATTTAAGGGTAAATGTTATAACCCTTTGAATAATAATCATGGCCTTGGGGAATCTAAAAAATCTAATCCAAAAAAAGAGATTCTATGGAAGGGAGGAATTTTCAATTTGGAAAATCAGTGCATTATAGGGTAAAATATCCAAAACATATAAAGGGTTGTATATATCATTTTTATAGTCTTTTATAGGTATTAATTTTGTATAATACAAGTCTGTTACTTATAATTTTATATAGTACCAACTATGCATTATTAAATTGTTTTCAATATGTAAATATGTTAAAAACAGAAAAATTATTTCTAGTTAAATATTGAATCATACAATCAAGTAATAGACCGAGGTACTATGAATCAAGATGTTAAATGAGATGTATAACATCAATTATTAGTTGAATCTTAAAAATGTTTATTTTTAGTCTAATTTTTTCGCTTATATGATATTACATGTTCATAAATATTAGTTATTTGAAAAATAAATGAAATGATATTTCAATACTCATGCTTTATGATTCATAATATTTAATAACATTTTTATAATATAGAAATGGATAAAATTATTTTTTCGTAGATAAAATAGTTTAACTATGTATTTTAATATATGAGTGTGTGAGTGCCCACTATCCAATAGTGTCACATTTTAAAGAATAATAGATCTTTTATAGAATATTTATCCAAACACATAAAATATCATAAAAGTGTATTGGAACCTATGAAATAGATGTTAATAATTTATTTATTAAATATTATCACTATTATAAATATATTTTATATCCTAAATATAAAATTGTTTTTTATGTGAACATCGTATTTTTTTTTAAAAAAATTTTGTTTCTAAGAGGATTGTGGGAGTATGTTTGAACTTAATGAAGTGTAATATGAAATAAATTATTTTTTATATCAGTCTAATTGAAATTCATTATCAAAATATTTCCTAAAATATTTAAACAAATATTTGAATGATATTAATGTATTTATTTTTGTTTTCATACCAAAAGTACCTCAAAATAAGAGTTTATTTATCACTCATGCCTTTATTTTCTTGTATATAATTTATTCTTTTATAATTTTATTATTATTTCATTCATTCATTTGGATCTAGAGTTGATATTTTGTGTTTTGAGACAACAATGTTTTCAAGTGTGTTAATGTAGGATAATATAAATTATTGGGAGAAATCATGAACTTCATGTTATAATTATGTACTTGGAAGAAATCATTTAATGATATAGGTAATCATGTCATGGTGAGGGGCTGATTAGGTATGGAACTATAGTAAAACCAAACAACGGTGTGATGGGGGTGTGAAAATGCTTATTCTATTTCTAGTAAGAAATTTTTTAAGTCATAAATATTATGTATCAGCCAATATATCACATATAAATTTTTTTATCATATGAAATAACTTAATGTATGAGAAATACATCATGAATAACTAAATATATTACATATATTATTATCTAGATAAAGAGGAAATGTTATAAAAGAAAAATATATTATGTATTGGAAATTTATTATGTAATCGACCATATGTATTATATTTTTATAAAAAAATATTTAACATATCATTTTTTTAAGAATATAATGTATCATATATTTTTGGAAAAAATATATATTAAATTATGTATATGGAAATAATCTCATATATAATGGAAATATATTATTTATTGTGATACATAAGGATTTATTTTCTAATACATGATTTTTACAATTATGTTATACAAGGGTTGGTATTATATATGGAAATGGTAAATTATGATTCATAAGTGATAATTATTTGATGAATAAGAGTTTAAGATTTTCCAGTTTTATATTTGTAAGAGTCTTCACTGCTATACGTGAAATTAATACATGAATATTCTAGAGATATAACTTTTTTATAAAATTGAACAAACATTATATTTGAGGGTCACTAGTGTGACATAATGGTGATACATAAGTTTATTTTTTATGATAATAGGGAAATATAAAAGTTCCACTTACTAGGTGTGTAAACATTGTTTCTAGTGATTTGAAAAACGTACCGTGGTGATGTGAAGAAATTTTAGAAAATAATAAATTTGGGGTCTAGACTATATGGGGAATCACATCATGAGAGGGGTGGTCACTTCATGATACCTGATACCTAGTTTTGGAATTTCTAAATTTCTCTTATTTCATTTATTTGAAAAAAATTAGGGTCTCATTTCCCCCAATTTTAATTTATAGATCTTTATGAAATGTCTCATTTCCAATTATTCTCACTCTCATGATATTCCAATAGATTTAATTAATTAATTGAAGATGAAAATTTTAAGTGGAGTATTTTATACCTCCACTTCTCTTTTTCTTCCAAATACTATTTAATTATTTTCATAGGTTAGTTATATATAATTATCTTTTAGTGTTTTTTTATTTTCAATTTTTTTTCTTGATTTCTATCTTATAATGGGATTCTATAAGGATTTACTACATCTCCATGATGAAAAAACATATTTTATAGAGGACTACATGAATTTAGTTAGGATTCACCCTGAATAAGATGATAAATTTAAATAAATGGATTTATAAGATATTTATGATCCATTATTTTAACATTATAGATATTATATTTAGTAAATGTATTATTCATTACCAAATGAAGTAATCTTCAATGCAGTTTTTATAAGAAAAATGGTATTTCTAAATTTTATACGATTATATATATATTAATTTATTATATGAATTCCAAGTGTTTTTTATTGTGGTTTAATTTTGATTTCATATAATTCTCACCATACAATGGTTTCGGTTATTAATTTAGTGTTTTTAATTATTGAAATTTCTTTTCTAATGTATAATATTATATATTAGTTGTGATATTTATGGGATTTTAATAGATATTTAAGGTGTATTATTTTTTATGGTATCACTATGATGTTAGAATATCAAAATCATTATTTTAAAACTATTTCCATATTATTAAATTAAATGAATTGAGGAAATGTTTTTAAAAATGAATATATTAATGTGGTAAAAATTTTATCTTTGAAAAATGAATTTAATTAGTCATCTCATAAAGTTAATTTTAATTTTAATTTAATTATTCTTCATATAGTAGTAATTTCAAATTAGATTGGTTTGTATTTATATTTATATTTTTTGAATAATGTTTTATGTTCATACCTCTTAGGAATTATTTTATCATTCGCATCATATTACCGATTAAGTACATGATCATCAAGGTTTGTTTTGGTATGGTATAATGCTTTTATAGTTCATATATTTTGAATTTGAAAAAAATTCTTCTAACACATAATTGATAGTTTTTGGGCTAGTTTTGTTTTCTTATATTCTGTTACTCTAATATATCATGTCATATTAGAATTATCATTCTGTTCTCTCTTGGTTTTTATTTTTAATTGTGTTATAACTACTATTTTCTTATATTGAATGTTTCTGTTATGTTTATTTGGATTTATTTATGATGGATGAGTTATGTTTACACATGTATTCACTTTTGGGGGTTTAATTCTCTTGATGATTATTTATTTTATATGATTGGATCTCTAACATATTGAGTGATCATGTCAAGCTTCTAGGTGAATGTCCAATTTTTGTTAATTTTATATTGGAAAAATCATTCGTAATGATGTTCATTTTGATTCGTAGAAACTGGTTTATAGTTTTTGGTGATTGGGAATTCTCTACGGACCATTTCATGATATTCCAAGAGTGTCAAGTTTGGATAGACATGTTATTTCATGAAAAATTGTATTAAAAAACTATTTTTGGAGTTATGGAAAACCAGAGACAGAATCATAAGAAATCAACAGAGAGGTATAAAGAAGTGTCTGGAAAACACTATTACCATTTAACCTAAAGTTTGTATGAGATGTTATGAATTATTATATATATTTTTAAGTTTCTATTTTACTAATTTTTTAGTACAATTATTATTTTTAAGGAAAAAGAAGTTAAACTAGTCAATTTCATGTGCATGGTTATCAGGATGTAGACCACAGACACTTTCCATGCATCCTGCAAGGGTGTGCTTTTGTTTTTCTTCATTTATTAATAAATCTCAACTTCTTATATAAATATTGTATATTAATTATGATGAATATTAATTATGTGTTTATGATATCAAGATTCTTTTACCATATCTTATTTTAAATTATTGACTAATTAATATAATTTCCTTGAGGTACTATTATTATTTAACAATGATTGGTCTTAGAAAATATGGTCTAAATTTAGGTGATCACTTTTTTAAAAGATGATTTCATCAATCATAATTGGAATTAACTTAAATTTAACTAAAATTAAATTTTTTATGAACCAATATAAAATAATAGTTTCATTAGTTTTAACTATTGGGAATTTAATTTAATTAAAAAATTAATTTGATAAAGCAGTTCAATTAATCATTTACTTAAAATGTATCAAATCTAAAATATGGAATCCATAGATTTTTTGATAAATAATTTTTATAAGGAATAGGGTTTTCTTTATATTAAATGAGTATTGATTTTGTATCATCATTTTTCATATACATGTATACATTTTAAATTTTGTGAAATAATTAATTTCTATTTTAATTTTCTTTCTTCTTCTACTACATTAAATGGTTTTATTGTGTTGGGATTTTTAACTTCTAGAATTTGTTTAAAAATATGGAATTATTAGGTTGTGATAAAATGTTATGTTATTATATTTTTGGTGTGGGTTCATAACATATAGGGCTACTTACATAAATTTATTTATCAACAAATAATTTACATACCTCTGAAAAAAAGAACATATTTTAGTTGAAAAATATAAAAAGAATTTCAGATCACTTTATGAATGAGTATGATTTAAATTATTTTGGATACCTATTTATTAAATTATAAAATTTATTATTTCAAAATAAATGTTTTGTGGAATATTTGTTTGGATGTGTTAGTAATAAATTCTCATGTGGGTTTTAATGTGTTCATTTAACGTAACTTTTTATAGAAAATGATTCTTTAGTATTTAAAGGGTATTAGTATCTAACCCTAGATATATTATATTTTTATTTTTTAAAGAATATACATAATATTTTGGATTTATTTACTTTTTTATATATTATAACATGATTGGTACAAAAAATATTATTCGTATTTATTTTTAAATTATATTTCGTATTTTTAATAGAATATGACCTAATACTGATAGTTAATTGGTGTTTACTCATATGTATAATTATATATATAAGTGGAATTATTCATTTATATGATAAAATTATGCTTTATATGGTACATCGATATAAATATTACATTATTATTTTGAAATGATTTCATTACTGTGGGTTTTTAATTTTTTATTGAATTCTCATTCGTTTAGTTTTAAATTATATGTTTATTTTTTTGTCCAAGGAAAATACTAAACGGTTGGGGGAAGAAAACCACTGTATTTGTTATAAAAATTATTTTATGATATTTTATGTGAACAATTGAGGTATATAAAATTATCCTAATGTTTTTTTCCTTTATATAAAGACCAAAAAACGTTCATGTTAGATATTTTTTTATTATAGAGAAATTTACAAAACCCATGACTCCATTTTTTGGTATAGAATTATTTATAAGATAATTTTATCTTTATTTATTATTTTTGTGTTAAACCATGAGTTTTACATGTGTGTTTTGACACTATAGAGTTTATGGAGCTCTAAATTTATGACACGCATGGGGTTTTGGAGTTTTTTTGGGCTTGACTAAGAATTATATACATCTTCAAAGGATTAAAAAAAATTTAAAGAAAAATTCTCTCAAATATCTAGATAAACTAAATATTTATAAGACAAATCCATATCCACTTCAACTAAATTTATATAATTGAGAAATTTATAAAAAATAAATCTTACTCTTAAAAATATCTATAAATAAAATTTAAAAACAATGACTGTAAAAAATCTCATAAATGATATTTTGAGGAAACATGTTCGGCATTAAAATATTTAAAAACTACATTCAAATATTTTCATTGTGATAAAAATATAAATTTATTTCAATAATAATTTTTTTAAAAAATATACATTATAATAATAATAAAAATCTCCAAATAAATACACAGATTTTTAGAATAAACCTTAAAAGCTTAGAAAAAAATCATTATGAATTTTGGAACAGTAATTATAATATATATAATAATCATCCCATGGTGGAAAAATTCACTTTAGTATTGATTTCACACCCCATTACTCATCTGTTTACAAGGTCTGACTTCCTATTTTAACAAAAAATTAAAGAATTTCCCTTTTTCCAAGGAGTTTTATACTAAAATCATATTAAACATTATAAATGGATATACATTTACATACTTACATATATGTGTCTATTCATAGATATTATCAATAATCATACAAAAAGTATAATTATCTATGAACTTTTTTATATGTACATATACTAATATATATTTATATATTTTATATTAAGTAATATGAGGAAACTAGAAAAGATAGATTAAAAATTGTTATTTATCAATTTATTATATAGATATCAGAATAAAATAATTCATAACCTTACATACTTCAATTATAATGATAATTTATATAAATATTGAATTCATAATAAAAAAACATTCATAATAAAACATGGTTTAATAAAAATATTTTTTGCATAAAATGGTAAATATGAAAAAATAATTGAACTTAAAATGAAGATTTTATAACAAATGAATATTTTTAAACAATAACTTCCCTTGAATAAAATGAAATTTTAAATATTAAAATTGAATTAAAATTATTTTATAGATGAATTTATAATTATGAAAGTCTAAAAATTTATAATACTTAACAAGATTTATATTCAAAAATAAATTTTTAGAATCTTTTCACATGAGATATTACTAATATATTTATTAAACCCGTCTATTTTATAATAATTCCCTTATGATGAGGATCTGTTTTTCAGAAATTTTTAAAAGGTACTTTTTTTAAATATATTCTTACATGTAATAAAATGTTAATTTTGAAATAAATTTCTACCTAAATAATTATTTAAAAAATTCACTAAGAGAATATTCTAAAAATGGTTAGAGATGTTTTGAAATTTAAATTTAATAAAAAATTCTCTTAATACTAATGTTTTTACAAAATGTTGGTTTTTAAAACACCTTCACATATAATTATTTTTTAAGAAACATAATTTTATTTTCGAAACACGATCCCATTAAAAATATAATTTTAAAAATATAATTATATAAACATGTATATAAATATATATATTTTTCATTACATAGAAAAAAATATAAAAGAAAACCTTTGAATAGAATAATTTTATAAGTGACAATATAATTTGAAATATAGGTTCCCCCAACAATAACCCTAGAAAAATTATCACTAAAATTTTTGGAATCCCATCCGAAGAGTTAATCTTAGAGACTAAAATTTATGCATGATTTTTGAGAATGACACATAGCCCAATGTCAAAAAATGAATGACCATGCGAATTGTGGTCTACTTATAGGCTCACTTAAATATGATATAATATAAAAAAATACATACATATATTTAATTTTTATTCGATATGGTAAGAGAGGTATGTAATGAACTAGAAACAGTGACCTCCTATTCTTTCTATTATTGTCAAGGAAATCAGGTTGACCAATTATTTTCCCTTGAAGTAGTACACAATTTTTTTTATCAATAATCCCACACGATGGAAGATATTATGGTGATTATACTTACATGTGTTCTCCTCCTTGAATGAAACCCTCACATACCCCGTGTTTTTACCAAATTTTTTTATAAGACATCAATCAGTTGACTTTGTATACCTGATTGAACTAATCATAAAAATCAATCCAGTTGTCTATTAACCAATCAAAACCGACAATCCAATGCTCATCATTAGAACCACCACATCATCGATATATAATGATTTATAATGTGGGAGTAAAATAATATTGATGATATTGTGTTATGTGTAGAAATATTGTAATGGTCGCTCGGGAACGTGACTGTGGTTGGATCTGAGCTCATGTTTTATGAGGACGATGTTGTCGACCAAGATGAAAAAATACTATTTATTTTATTTTGTTTAATATTTTTTTTACATATATGAATTCAATTTATTATATATATTTATAAATATATATTTATTTCTTTCCCCCACATTCACACATGTAAATATCTCTATATATTAAATACCCTTTTATAACCCATATTTTTTACAAACATAATATTAAATTTTTTAATTAATTTTATATACATATGTGTAAATTTATATGATTATTAAAATAGTTAATAATTTTTTTCATATATATATATATTCATAAACATATCGTCCACACCATATATATATATATATCATGAATATAAAAAAAATATTTCAATTCATACATATATCCGAAATCAAATTTTAGATTTTAAATTTTGATGTTAAATTAATCTTTTATATAGAATACTAAGTATATAACTAAATTTTATAGTTATAAATTTAGTAACCTTATTATAGATAATAAATCATAGAACTACTATCTATATTTCATGTCATATATATATATATATCTACATTTGATATATTTAATATTTGTGTTGACATTTATGGATTCTTTTAAATTTTATATATATACAAATTAATTATTCAATAATGTTTTAGAAATAATTTAAAATAAATATAAAAAAATTATATTTTTTATTTTTTATATTTTTTCATCAATGAATAAATATAAATTAATTTTATTGATACAATACTTATAGGTTCTAATTTATTTACTTATTATATAATAAAATTAATACAAATATTATCAAAGAAATAAATTTTGATTGGAAAACAAATATACATTTATATGTAATTTATATATCACATCCTTGGATGATAAATAAAATAATCGATATATATAGATATATTTGGGTCTGTGTGCCAATCTAATTCATATCTTATGAGTAATAATTAATTATTTATTTTATATTATATAGTGAAGAAAATATTCATAGTAATATATGAACTTTTTGATTATGTTAAATAAAATAAATTTTTAAAATATTCATTTAATTGGAATTAAATTAAAAACAATGTGAATTGCCTAAATAAATCTTGAGCAAGTCATCTTCATATAATTATGTAGGTGTTTATTTTTATGTATTCAATGAAAGTATAGTTTAGAACAATTAATGACCTCCTCAACTTACATAAAATCTCACATTTAACCCAATGTGGAACATAAATATGAGAAAAACATTTTGAATTGATTGGTTTAAACAATTATCAATTTTTCTAGTTATAAATCTAAAATCATAAATAAGGGTCTAGTAAAATCTATAATCGTAGAACTATGAAACAATTAAATAAAATCATGAAAAAATAGTTTCCAAATAGTTAATATATAACTTTATAGTGCATATATATAATTCTCATAAAACATTATGCTCACACATTGAATAATCATAATTTTTTAAATAGTACTCAAAAATCAGAAAAAATGTAGAACTAATAAGAACATAAGAATTGTCAAAAAATTTATAAATAATCAAAAATACTTTTGAATTTATTTAATTATGAATTTTATCACTATTAATTCAATTAAAGGTGTTATATTTATGAAATTCTTCGACAATAGTTTTAAAATGAATGATTAGAATTAAAAAATACGATTCAAAACAGTAAATCACTTGAAAATAAATGTATAATTCATTTTATTGGATTCAAAATCCCCTTCCATATTTAAATAAATAATAATCCATGGTTTACAAATTTAAAATCCCAAAAAATATATAAATTGTATCTTAATAATTCTCCATTTAAAATTTAAAATTACTTTTGACCAAAAATTCAATTAAATGGACTAATATTCCAATTGTTTTTAGTAAGAAGCTCCCCTTAGTACTTATAATAATATATTATTTTATTCCTAATATCAAATGAAATTTTTGAGAAACTAAATTGAATAGTATATTCATTTTTTTAAAAATATAAAAGAATTATTTTCAACAAATCTCTGAAAATTTCATGTTTAACAATTTCTACAATATATTTTCATATATGAAAATTTCATAGTGCTAATAATGATGGAATTTTGTATGGAAATTGATTTTCATACACGTTGTTATATTTTAATTAACAACCATAGGTTTCAAATAGAATCGTCTTTAAAATTTATTTCAATTATTCAAAAGGATACCCTATATTCTACCTCTACTTAATGCATAATATTTAAAACATAAATAAAAAATAAACCAATAATTGTTTTAATTCTACTACCTATGTGGTATTTATGGGTTTAAATCTGTTAAACTCAATAAAAAATTATTATAAAATTCCTATGATAGTTGATGGTATCTACTATAAATCACCCATTTAGAAACATTCATTAACACTTCATCTCCACTTGGTAAAATTCAAGGTTCCTATAAGAGTGAAAAATATAAATAGTAAATCCAAACATTTCATGTAAATATATGAAGCTAAAAAAATGGAAAAAATTTGAAAATAATGTTATATTTTTTATAATATTATGGATTAATGAATTTATTTATTTATTTATTTATTTTCCTACAAATATAGTATAATATATACAGGGTCAGACCGATAGGGAATATAAAAAGATTATTTATAAACCAGGTAAACAAATACATATCCAAAAGAAATAGAAAATAATTAATAAGTAATGATAAAAATAATATAAAAAATATGTTTATCATGTATGAGATGAGTGATTAGTGATGAAGATGGTTGAATGAAGCGGTTAAAAAAGGAAAACAATGTGGATGAGTAGTGTATTGATAATTAGTAATAATGGGGAGTTTTTATTTTCTAATAACATTTATATTTTCTCAATCATGTGAATATTTAATAAATAAATATTTCTTAAATAGATTCTTTCAAAATTGGGTATGACATAGAAATATTATGGTAACTTTCCATAGTTATCCCACAATATATTTTCATACTGTCGTGAAAAATGAGTAATAAGAGAATCTCTTAGATTAAGTTATCTATCAATCATGGTCTTATTTCCTTTAATTTTATTTTTAAAAATATTTATAAAATATTTATTGTAGAAAATATATTTACATTTTGATTATTTTTAGAATGTTAGATTTATTTTATTTTATGATGTTCAAGAAAATAAGCATCCCTGAGGTGTTAGTAATAAGAAAAAAACTAGAAAATATATTTAAATATGAATGTATTTAAATAAAGAAATTAGTAAAACTAATTCAAAGTGAAAAAATTATCCAACTATAATTTTTTACTCAAATAATTATAATAAATAATTATCAAATATAGGGGGAAAACGAAATTTAATAAGTGGATTAATTCTTTCCATTGTGATAACATCCAATCTATGCTGCAATTTCCTCTGTATCTTCATCATTGATTATCCATTATTTTTGTCTCTCCTCCCAGAAGTATCGAGAATATGTGATGAATAAAAATACATAAAATTATCAAAATAAACATATAAATATATTAATTCACTTTAATGTATGGAATATTTTTCAACACACTGATATCTGGAAAAGAATAACATTTTGTTTAATAGTGCATTTGATACGATACACCGAACATAAATGACCTACGAATTATATGATCATTAAAACATGGTTATTAAATTGGAATGTAATAATAATATTAAATACATTATGATATATATAAACATATATATATTTACTACTAAATATATACTATTTAGAATTTTTTTCTAAATAATCATTCATTTTTTGTAATGTAAATTTATTCTTCAAAAATATGTCTTCATCAAAAATAATTTTTATTAATTTTTATGATAAAATATTATATTTAATTATAAATAATATTAAATTTATTTGATAAAAATAATATCAATTTGGGATAAATATATCAAAATTACCATAGTGTGAAATTTTTTGAATTTTTATGAAAATATTGATTCTTCAATGAATGGTGAAAAATAATGATTTTTTTTAAAAAAAAGTCATTCATTTTAAATAAATTAAATAATTGGGAAGTACCATTATGGGTTTAATATGATTTAAATTAAAATATGTATTTTTTTATATATTTAATCTAATTAATTACTCTTTCATCATCTATATAGTTTATTTTAGTATGTGTTTATTTTCATATTAAAAAAATGCGATTTTTTTGAAAATAATTTTGAAGACCATAATGTTTCTACAATTTAATTAACTAAAGTATTCCAAAATGATGAATTTATTTAATTAACTATATAAATTAATTATCAATATTTAGTAATTTATATTAGTACAATGATTATTATTAATCAAAGGGTTAATATATAATCATATTTTTGTTAAAAAAAATACACTCCTTGAAAACCCACTTTGTCGTCGTTTCTATGGTTTAAATTTTGAATTAAATATTAAATATTATTTGAAATTAATCTATTAAAATTGTATTTATTTTTCTAATTATAATTATTTATATTATCTAATAAGTTCAACATAATGTTTTAGAATAATGAATAGTCAAAACCTTAAAAATTAATTACTGTGATTAACATAAAAATTGATTTACCATGGGTTAAAATAAAAATATAGTGGTACAAATGACCTATGATATTCTATAATATTTATTTTCTGTCCATGTATTTGACAAAATATGTTATAAGACTTAGTAATGGTGTATTTTGAATCCTTATGGAATGTTAAAAACAGAAGTACAATGTTTTATTTTCAAATATTATAGGTGTGATTCTCTCCTCGCTTATAAAAATCCACCGCTCACTGCTCCACTTCAAAACGTCAAATACTATTAGATCAACCATTTCATACAAAAATATATTCTTTAACTCCCCAACCAATACATATACTCATTATTTGGATCATAAATTCATCCAAAGAATCTTTTTGGTGGTTCCCTAAGGACGTTTCTTGAAGAATATGTATCATTCTTAATTAGGTGTCTTTAGTTTATTTCTTCGTCCACCTCGATAAAATATTAGTAAATTATGATTACATAGTAATAAATTTGTATAACATATAATTATATTTTATTTTCATAATTTTATAATTTAAATCCAACACTCCTTCCATCAAATGAGATAAAAAATCATAACTCATGTGTACAGTAGACTACTACCTCATGATCTAATGTCATTAATTTTCCATTAAAATCTCCCACAGATTGATATAATGATGTATTAATATAATATATATCATAATTAAAATGTAACGACCAAAATATTCATTAATGGAAATCAAAATTGATCAAATTAAATATCGACTTCTTTGGTTTTATGTTCAGAATTGTGATCGTTGGAATTATAGTCTTTGAACAGTGATCACATTATTAGTATAAATATATGGCTTTAACAAATCCAATTTACTCAGACAAAGGAAGTGATGGCCTCATCCAATAGAATAGCTCCATAAGAATCCAATTTTTCAGAGCTCAGAAAAGAGGTGGCGTCTTTGGGCTTCCCTCTTGACCATTCCCAAGCTGAGCTTTATCATGTCAAGCTCGAACGAGACCGTCTACGGGAAAAGTGGAAGTTGATAAAGATTACCACTCGATCAATGTTATCTGAGCCACCCCAAGAGTCTCTCACCATGGCACACCTTACCCTTAGGTATTATGCATCTTTTTAAAGGGGTTATGTAACAAATCTCTAGTACTATGTTCAAGCACATTATTTGTATATAATAATGAATATTCTTTCTTGTCATTATTGATACATTGTAAATAGTTTTTAAAGTACAAATAGTGTTTTTGGTTATAAAATAATTGAGAATTATATTTTATTAAATTAAGGGATTTTGGAATCAAATAATATTTTAATAAAATATTAATATTATTATTAAAATACTTTTTATTAAATATAAATGATCATATAATTTTATGAATGCAATTGTAATTTTTATTAAGTTTTGAAAGGCATTTTTGTCAAAACCCGTGATATTTTTGATAAATAATTATTTTTATTTAAAAAGTGGAAATTAAAATGTTTAGAAAATTATTTTGATAAAATAAATTTTATTTCTGGAATCAGGAAGTTTAAAATATCCCACGGTAAAGTTATCATAATTTTCTGAGATAGTCAAATTATTAGGTAAAAATTAAATACCGTATAAATATATAATGTCTTTTATGACATCATAATGACCCAATAGTGATGTAATAAAATACTATAAGAATTATGTTCAGCCAATATATGTTTTACCATTACAATAATGTGATTTTGGGTTTGTTTGACTTACTTTTCAAAGCATTAATGGACCCCTCAGTACTTATTAAACATCTTGTCTTTTTAAATTATTTTCCAGGGGAGTGTGACTCACCTCCACAGAAGCAACCCCATTATTTTAAGAAGTTCTGACTTTGGACATATAAAATATTGTTTTCCTCTTCCCATTTCCAAAATCCATGGGCAAAAACCATGAGCTGATTTGTGGTTTGGATTAGTTTAATGTAAGGGGTCCCAAACCTAAATAATAAATAATTCACTCACCTTTCCAATATAACCCAACCCATGCCCCCACTTCCTCCTCACTCAAAGACTTTGGAGTTCATACAACCTCTTCCCTACTCTCTCTATAATCCTTCCATGGTTCCCTAAGCTCCCAGTAAGCCTCTCTCAAGACTCTCTCAAGCCTTTTAAGCACACTTCCATGTAAGGGGTTTTTCTTCCTTTCACGTTTTTTGTCCAATTTTCTTAATATTGTTATGCCCTTTAAATTTCAATTATAAATGTTGGGGTATGGTTTAGAACCTCCCCCACACTACCCTATTATTGTTTGAATGATGAGATACCCCTTTATCTCTCATTAAATTCCTCCCATGTACACCCGTTACTATGCTAAAATTCCGAAAGAAACTTCTCTCTCTTCATTTACATTCAAGCAATACTTTTGTATCATGAATATAAATTTCATTACAATTGTTTGGAAATGTATCTCTATAACACCATTACTTTCAATTTCATGAAAATATGATTAGACACCCCTTTCTCTCTCATCAACCATTTTCTATGAATTCTTATGTCATGCCATTACGCTGGTGAAATTGAACCGATTATCTAAGCCAATGACTTTATGTAGTGAATTCCATGCCCATTTCCCCATCAAGGGTATTCACCATTATGAACATTTACTTATTGATTATAAAGTTTCATGTTTGAATTTCACATAACTTTATCATGGATAAATTATTATGCTTAATGATTCCATGTTTTATGATCCAAATGTCACACTTACGGATGAAATGAAATGTTTTTGAAAGGTGCGCCCTTATAGTGCTCCAATTCATTGGATAAAGTATAGTATCATGATATGTCATGTGAAATGAGTGTTGAATCATGCTAATTCAAGTGCAACAAGGGTTTACTCGCACTTCATGTGTAATGAGGATTAACTCATGCTTCATGTGAAATATACCTTAGCTCATGCTAATTCCATGTTAAGTGTTGTTTCCACATTTCCATGTTATGATTATCATGCTTTATCATGCCTTTATGTCAATGTTTCTCTTATTCTCTATTGATATTCCTATTTTATAACATGTATTTTACTCCTAAGCTATTCCGTGTTTATTCCCTTACTGGGCTTTATAGCCCACCCTTTTCTTATGCATGTCCTCAGGTTATCCCATGCAATGCTAAGTACGAGGGAATGTAGTGGTCATCCAAAGGAAGTTATCAATAAAGATGTTTTATTTGATGTTTTATGTTTCTATTTAATGATCCTAATCAACAAATACACTATACCTCTCAATCTTCCATCTTGTAGCAGTGGAATATTTTATGTAATAAATCATGTTTAATTTTGTAATAAAAGAAGGGTTGTCATAGTTGGTATCAGAGGATAGGATTAGTTATTTTTGGGATTAGGATTAGAAAACCCCATTAAATCCTTAGAGACAAGACTAAGTATAATAATAACATACATATGTTTTGGTAAGTACTAAGTGAGTGGTTTATCAAGAAAATGCATCCCTCTCTGGATACGAGTAGGTAGAGGTGGCTCTGGCACAGATGTATCCTTGTGGTAAAACCCAAAAACACTAATTTGAGCTAGAATCAAATGGGAACTAGTGCACGACAATGGGTCTTTCTGCACTCTTGGTTACGACACTCTTAGGGGATATGTTTTAATAAATTCACAAGCTTAGTATGATCTCTTATTAACGAAATTAAAAAAAACCCCTAAGAAAATATGTTAGAAAGTAGTTCATGAAAATCCTAGATTGAAGCCAATAGACTCATGAGTTAAGGAAATAAAAGATTATTTATAAGTCATGAAATTTTGTATTTGGATTACCCTTTATGTGTTACCCCTAACTTCCCTTTTATTCCAGACAATGGCCGGTAATAGGAGGAATCTAGCTAACAACCGATGTGAAGATTAGTGTGATGACAATACTAATGAAGTGCCCAATCCAATGGGAGCGGGAATCAAGAACTTTTTCATGCTTCTCTCTCAGCTTTATCAAGCTTTTAATAGAAAAACGGGTCAAGAGAATCATTCAACCCCCCCCCCTAAGAAATAACAAGTCTCTATAGAGAGCTTCCTGAGAAGAAGGCCTCCTACTTTTAGTGGATCATCTGATCCCACGATCGCTGAAAAATGGATCAACTCCATTGAAAATATCTTCTCCATCCTTCAATGTTCTGAACAAGGGAAGGTTCTCCTGTATGTTGATCGTATGGATGGTGATGCTGATAAATGGTGGAAGTTGATCAAAAATACAAAGCCTGAGGGGGAGATCGAGGCGTTGGAATGGAAGGATTTCCGGAAGATGTTTTTCAATAAATATTTTCCACACACCCTCCGGCTTAAGATGTAAAGGGACTTCCTTTCCCCCAAGAAAAAAGATGTAGAATTTGTTGGAGTATACGAGGAAAAATTCACATGGATTCCACGATACGCTTTCGGCTTTTTCCATAGCCCTGAATTCAATGTTGACCGCTTCTTTGGTGGGCTGACGCCTAACCTACGTAAAGAATTATCGATCCGTGACTTCGACACCTATGAGGAAATAGTCTGATGTGCCCTCATGGTCGAAATGGAGATCTAGGAATCACCGAGGTATCATGGGGACAAGAAGCGTAAGGTGGAATTCAATGCTAGCGGTCCGATGGATAAATCCAACGGTGCTAAGAATATCTAGCACCCACTTGACAAAAGTACGGAAAGAAGCACCCTGTAAAATGCTTCAAGGGGACGAGGAAATGAATTAGGTGTGGAAGAGAAGGGAACCAAGCTGTTATATTTTGGCCAGAAAGTCCCATGACTTCGACAGAGGAGAGGAACACTCTGTTCGAACCTCAACACATTGTTCAATGCTAAAACTGCAAATAAACGGGGCATTTTAAAAATTATTTCCCTAATCAAAGGTTTTTTGGAGGCAACCAACAACATACAAGTCAGAAAGGAAGATCTTTTTCCATCACTTTTTCTGAAGTGAACCCCGACAATGAAGTGGTGATAGGTACGCTATTTATTCATTCAAAAATAGAAAACGTACTTTTTGATTTAGGTTATATGCATTCTTTTATATCTCAAATGTTTAGTAGAATAATCCTAGCACCACCACAAATCATGGAAGTGATGAGGTCATTGAGTACGACAAATGGGAAATCATTGCATCCCACGAATATAAGTCCTCACCTATTATAATCTGTGGAATGAATTTCCTGACGAACCTCGTCATACTCCCTCTGGTTGAATTTGATGCAATTCATGACATGGATTGGCCTTCCTTATATAGATCCAACATAAATTGTCAAGAAAGGAAAATCACACTCCATATAGAGAATCGACCCCCGATTCATTACAAGTGTAAGGAGGAAGATGAATCTCCTTCAGCTCCATCATCTCAAGCATGGATGTTACTACCCTATGAGCATGCGTATCTAGCTCGGATGATTGTTTCCAAGGAAAAAACCATCCTTGAAGAAATGCATATTGTAAGGGAATTTTTTGAAGTGTTTCCCGAGGAACTGCCTAGTCTTCCTCCTAGAAGAGATGTTGATTTCTCAATTGAACTTATACCAGGGGCTCTACCAATATCTAAGACTCTATATAGAATGGTTGTCGAGGGGACTAAAGAGTAGAAGAAATAACTATATGAGAATCTGGATAAAGGGTTTATAAGTCCAAGTGCATCACCATGGGGTGCACCAGTCCTCTTCAACAAGAAGAAGGATGGGCCAATGCGCCCTTGCATCAATTATCGTGAGCTCAAAAAAATCACGATAAAGAACAAGTATCCTCTCCCACGAATTGATGACATTTTTAATTAGCTGCGTGGAGCACAATAGTTCTCAAAGATGGACTTGCGGTTGGGATATTATCAAGTAAGGGTGAAGAGAGAAGATATACGCAAGACTGTTTTTCGCACAAGATACAGACACTATGAATTCATAGTAATTCCGTTCGAACTCACTAATGCTCCCGCAATTTTCATGGACTTGATGAATAGAATCTTCAGATATTACCTCGAAAAATTTGTGGTAGTCATTATTGATGATATTATAATATACTCCAAAACTAAGGAGGATCATGATGAGCATTTAAGAACTATACTAGAGACTTTTCTCACAGAGAATCTCTATGAAAAGTACAAAAAGCGTGAGTTCAGGTTGAAGGAGGTCTCATTCGTGGGCCATATCATCACAAGCAATGTGATATCTGTGGATCCCTCCAAAATAGATGAAATTGAGGGATGGTAGAGGCCAAAATTTATAATGGATATCCATATATTCTTGGGGTTAGCTGGATAATATCAACAATTTTTTAGAAATTTTCAATATTGTACAACCCTCTTACCAAGATAACTCAAGAGGGAGTAATGTTTTATTATAGTGATGAATGCGAAGAAAGATTCAAGGAATGAAAAGGAGGCTTATCATTGTGCCCTTGCTTACTTTACCCACATGTGGGGAACCTTTTGTGATATTCAGTGATGCTTTGAAGAAGGGATTAGGATGTGTGCTGATGCAGAATGATAAAGTAATATCCTATGCCTCAAGACAGTTGAAAATCCAGGAGCGAAACTATCCAACGCATGATCTGGAGTTGGCGGTGGTGATCTTTACCTTGAAAATATGGCGGCATTCTCTCTATGGAGATAAATTTGATATATATACTGACCACAAGAGTCTTAAATATATATTCACACAGAAATAGCTTAATATGTGCTATAGAAGATTGATAGAGCTCATTAAGGATTATGAATGTTCAATACATTATCACCCTTAGAAAGCGAACAAGGTGGTATATTCCCTAAGTAGAAAGGACCCATCGATTCTATCAATGATGAGAATTGAGAAGGATCCAATCTTCTAAGACTTGAAAAAGATGGACATGGGAATCATAAATAAGGGAAAATCATCAATCCTTTCACAAATGATTGCTCAACAGTCTCATTTGGAAAGGTTAAAGGATTATCAAAAGGATTATGTGGGAATTCAGGATAAAGTAGAGGCTATAGAAAAAGGAAAATCCTTGTAGTATAATATTAATGAAGAAGGAATTGTGTGATTTGGGAAAATACTATGTGTTCCGTCAAGTCCAATGCTGAAGAAGGAGATTTTGGATGATGCACATAGCTCAAATTTCTCTATTCATTCATGGAGCAAAAATATGTATCGAGATATCCGAGAAATTTTTTTTGTGGGATAATATGAAGAAGGAGATCGTTGTATATACATCAAAGTGCATGGTGTGCCAGCAAGTGAAGCTAGAGAGGCAGAAGTCTAAGGGGATGATGCAACCATTTCCCATACCAGAATGGAAATGGGAGAACATCACCATGGACTTTGTCACTGGACTTCTGAGGAAATCCAAAGAGAATAATGCAATCTGGGTTGTGGTGGATCATCTAACAAAGACTGCACACTTCATTGCTATTTTGGAAGATTTCTCATTGGATACACTGACAAAGATATATACAAGGAAAGTGGTAAGGCTGCATGGTGTGCCACTATCTATTGTGTCTGACCGAGATCCAAGAATCACCTCTAAGTTTTGGAAGAGTCTTCAAAATTCCTTGGATACTGAACTGAACATCAGTATAGCCTATCATCCTCAAATTGATGGCCAATCCAAGAAAACTATCCAAACACTTTAGGACATGTTGAGAGCATGCTCAATGTACTTTAAAGTAGGATAAGACCAACATCTTCCTCTGCTAGAATTCTCTTATATTAACAGTTTCCACTCGAGCATCCAAATGGAACCTTATGAAGCCCTATATTGGAAAATATGTAGAACACCGACATTTTGGGATGAGGTCGGTGAACATAAGCTTCTTGGACCAGAAATGGTTGAAGAAATGGTGGAGAAGGTTAAAACCATTCAATAGCATATCTAGGCAGCCCAGAGTCGACAGAAGAGTTATACAAATAACTGTCGATGAAACCTTTAGTTTAAAGTTGGAGACATTGTTTTTCCACGCATATCTCCATATAAGAAGCTCATGAGGTTTGTAAAGAAAGGGACGTTAAGTCCAAGGTACATCGGCCCCTTCAAGATTATTGATCGTGTCGGGGATGTGGCATATCGACTAGCACTTCCACCTTCCATGGCCAAAGTACATGATGTATTTCATGTATCCATTTTAAAGAAGTACATACCATAACCTTCACATGTTCTCTCTTATGAGGTGGTACAGTTGGAGGATGATATTTCATATGAGGAGAAACCGGTGAGGATCTTAGATCATAGAGAAAAATATCTACAAAATAAGATAATTCCCCTCCTCAATGAGTTGTCATGAAACCATAATTTTTATGAAGATACATGGGAATCATAGGAAATGATGACGTTGACTTACCCACATCTGTTTTAGTGTGGGAAAAGAAAATTTTGAGGGTGAAATTTCTTAAGGGGGGAATATTTTAGTGACCCAAAGTTTCATTAATGGAAATCCCACTTGATCTAATTAGATGTCAACTTCTTTGGATTTATGTTATGAATTGTGACCGTGATTTTATAGTCATTGAATAGGCTTTTACAAATCCAATTTACTCAGACAAAGGACGTAATGGCCTCAACCAGTAGAATTTCTCTATATGATGCCCATTTGATAGATCCCCGAAAAGAGGTGGCGTTTGTGGGCTTCGCCCTTGACCAAGCCCAAGCTGAGATTCATCATTTCAAGCTCTAACGATACCCTCTACGGGAAAAGTGGATGTTGATAGAGATTACTACACAAGAAATGTTATCTAAGCCACCCCAAGAGTCTATCACCATTTCATACCTTACCCTTAGGTCTTATGCGGGTGTTTTATGGGGTTATGTAGCAAATTCCTAGTACTATGTTCATGTACATTATTTTTATGTAATAACGAATATGCTTTCTTGTCAATATTGATACATTGTAAATAGTTTCTACAGTACAAATAGTGCTTTTAGTTATTATTTAATGAAGAATTCTATTTTATTAAATTAAGTGATTTTTGTGTTTAATAATATTTTAATAAATTTTTATTATTATTATTAAATTAATTTTTATTATATATAAATGATATTATAATTTTATGAATGCAATTGTAATTTTTATTAAGGTTTGAAAGCCATTTTTGTCAAACCCAGTGAATTTTTGATAAATGTCGGTTTTTATTTTAAAAGGGAAAATTAACATATTTCAAAAATTATTTAGATAAACTAAATTTTATTTCTGGAATCAGGATGTTGAAATTATCCAACGGTGAATTTTTTATAATTTTTTGAGACAGTCAAAATTTTGGGTATATATTAAATATCATTTAAATATATAATGTGTTTTATGACATCATAATAACCCAATAGTGATGTAATAAAATAAATTAATATTTATTTTCAGAAAATATATGTTTTACCATTAATATAATGTAATTTTTTGTTTTTTTGACTTACTTTTCAAAGCATTAATGGACCCCTCAAGACTTATTAAACATCTTGTCTATTTAAATTATTTTCCATGGGAGTGTGACTCACCTCTACATATGCAACCCCATTATTTTTAAGGGTTCGGACTTTGGCCTTATAAAATATTTTTTTCCTCTTCCTTTTCAAAAAACCAAGGTAAAAAACCATGATCTGATTTGTGGTTTGGATTAGTTTAATGTAAGGGGTCCCAAAACTAAATAATAAAGAATTCACTCACCTTTCCTATATAAACCCACCCATGATCCCACATCCTCCTCACTCAAAGACATTGGAGTTTGTCCAACCTCTTCCCTACTCTCTTTAGAATCCTCCCAATGTGACCCAAGCTTCCAATAAGCCTCTCTCAAGCCTCTCTCAAACCTCGGAAGCACACTTCCAAGTAAGGGTTTTTTCTTCCTTTCAGTTTTTTGTCCAATTTTCATAATACTGTTATGCCCTTTTAATTGCAATTATAAATTCTGGTGTATTTTTTAACACCTCCCCCATACTGCCCTATTATTGTTTGAATGATGGGAGACCCCTTTCTCCCCCATTAAATGCCTCCCATGTACACCCGTTACTATGCCGAAATTTCGAAAGAAACTTCTCTCTCTTCATTTACATTCAAGAAATACTTTTGTATCATGAAACTAATTTCCATTACAATTGTTTGTACATGTATCTATATGAACCCTTTACTATCCATTTTATGTAAATATGATGATACACCACTTTTTCTCTCATAAACACTTTTTTTATGAATTTTTTTGTCACACCGTTACACTGCCGAAATTGCACCGATTTTCTGAGCCAATGCCTTTGTGTATTGAATACCATGCCCATTTCTCCATCAAGGGTATTCACCTTTATGCACATTTACGTATTTATTATAAAGTTTCATGTATGAATTCCTCATTCCTTTATCGTTTAATAAATGATTATGTTTTATGAGTCCATTTTTTATGATCCATGTGGCATACTTATGCATGAAATGAAATGTTTAAAAAGGGTGCACCCTTATAGCGCTCCAATGCATTGGGTAAAGTATTGTATAATGATACTTCATTTTCACTGAGTGTTGACTCATGCTAATTCAAGTGCAACGAGGGTTTACTCATGATTAATGTGAAATAAGGAGTTATTCATGCTTTATGTGAAATGTGCCTTGGCTCATGCTAATTCCATGTTAAGTGTTGTTGCCACATTTCCATGTTATGATTATCGTGCTTTATCATTACTTTATGTCCATGATTCTCTTATGATCTATTGATATTCCTATTGTCTAGCATGTATTTTACTCCTCATGTGTTCTGTGATTATTCCCTTACTGGGCTTTATAAGTCACCTTTTTTTATGCATGTCCTGAGGTTATCCCATGCAATGCTAAGTACGAGGGAATGTAGATGTCATGTAAAGGTAGTTTTGAATAAAGATGTTGTATTTCATGTTTTAATTTGTTATGTAATTATCCTAATCCCCAAAGACACTAGACCTCTCGATCTTCCATGTTGTATCATGTGAATAGTTTATGTAATAAATCATGTTTATGTTTGTAATTAAAGAAGGGGTTTTATATAAAAATATTTAAAATTATATATTTATTTAATCACATGTACCTTCTTAATTTCCATTTTATGTGTGATATGATAATGTCACTTGTGTTTAAGGAAAACTACCACCTTGAAATGTGATGTGATTTTCATTTCACTAACACATTACATGGAAGGTAATAAAGATGTATTTAATGAATATATGTAATATCAATGAAATTATTACTATATTTTTAAAGTATTTATCATTATTTTAAGATAATATATCATCTCCGTTCTTAAACATAAAAATGATATGGTCGTTCATGCGTGCGTGTGGACTAGCACCTCCACGAAGAGATGTGATTATTTTTTTCATAACCACAAAAAATTAATGATATATAGGAGTATATTCAATGAGATAGTATGTTATTTATGATATTATAAACATTATTTAAAAATAAAATATAAGTTACTTTTTTTCCATGCTGATCAATCAAAAAGTGAAATGCCACTCAAGTATATGTATGGCCTACTATTTTCATGATTGTAGCATAATTAATTTTTCATAAAAAATCATTAATGATAGGTTTTAAAAGAATAATTTATTTATTAATATGATAAAGAAAATTTATTATTATTATGTGTATATTTAAATAATGTCTTCATTAACCAATTGTCAACCAACCGAAGACATTTTTGCCCTAAATTCCAAATATCATAGAAACATTTAACATAGTGTTAATTGTTTAAATCATTTTATATATTCTAGTAATAAGTTTAATTAATGGAATAATAATTTTTAGAATCATTCTAGGTAAATTAAATAATTAACATAATTTTATTATTCAGGAAGACAATGAATGTACATGAGAAGTCAGACTCAATGTAAGTTACTTTGTCTCATCATCCTTTCATTAAAAAATATTTTAATGTTATGAATCTATAATATAATATGAGATGCATATAAAAAAAATTTAAAATTATTTATCATGATATTAATTATTAAAATTTTATATGAATTTTTTTATTGTCATTTTTTATGGGGGAATATGATTGAAATGTTTTTAATGTGGTGTGAGACTTCATCTCAACTCCCATTCGTTGAGGAATATTTTGATATCATTAAAAAATATTCTTCTATGGCATGAATATAAAACCCCTTTGGAATTTTATATTATTAATTCTCTTATTATCTTTTTTTAAATTTGGTATTTAATTTTATTATTTTGTGTGAATTTTGATTCAAATATTTCTAAATTGGTAAGGGACTTCATCTTAGTATCCTTTCATTGAGGAATATTTTAATGTTATACACCTATATTATTTTATGATGTATGTATACATCCCATTTGACATGTAATATCATAAATCTATATATTTTATTGGTATTTAATGTTTTATTTAATGTTATTATTTCATGGGTCTTATTATTAAAGTTTTTCTAATGTGTTAAATGTCTGTTATTTAACAATTACCTTTTAATTTTTCGTTATAACTATCCTTTTTATCCAGGAACTAGTATTTAAATAGATTTTATTATAGAAATTAGAGTTTTATAAAATAAATTTTCTCTTTATTTCAATATTTTTGATAAAAATTATTCTCATTTTAGAAAGTTTTAATTTCATTACATAATAAAAGGTGATTGTTCTTTTTTAATGTTTACAAAAATAAACAAATTTCTTTCCCCTACAACCATTATCGGAATCTTGTTATCCTTTGAAAGAATTAATTTACTTTAAAAGAAAATAAATCCTTCCATTTTTATAGATATTTTTATATTGGAAATGGGTTTTTAAAATAAAATTATATATTTAGATTCATTTTTTTATGGAAAGGTTATTATGATATCTGAAAGTATTTCATATGGGTTGAAAAGTTTTTTAAAAACTGGCATTATGAAAAAAAGGTTAAATCAAAATTTCTTTCATGCTATTGTTTTTTAGAATTATATAAATAAATAGTGAGATAGATACATCTTATATGATGGGATCATCCCTATTATAGAAAACAAGTGAGCTTGATATATCATATACAAATTGTTAATCCCCATGGTATCCCATGAAAATTTAGTGATCCTAATATAGATTATACATAGGGTGATTCCTATTAAGGATCTCTAATGAATTTGGTAATGGTTATATTGGAATTCAGTAATAATTTTAATTCAATTATAGGGGTTTTGAAATGTTTTAATTAATATGATGATCTAAGTTACGAAATAGGGTTTTCATTTTCTGACAATGGATTTTAAAGACATTCTTGGATAGAAAAGTGTGTGTGTTTTTCGTGTGAAATTTATTTTTTCATGAGCTCAAAAAACATTTAAAATATTGTTAAACATTACATGTGTTTTAATGTTCTGAATTAGAATAATGGTTTAAATTCATTTTTATATTTGTTACTCAGATTTTTCTATGTATACTATATTTTAAAAAAACATAGGGTTTACATATTGATAAGGTAAAGGAAGAGGTCAATTTGAATATTTTGAATATATTTGATTAAAAAAATAATTTTTACTCTTATAGTTTTATATTTTGGTAAAAATGGACACCAATCAAAAGTGTCCACATTATAATATATAATTTTTTAATTTATGAGTTATTCCCTAATTAACTAAAACTATAAATCTAAAAATATCCCCAAAGTGGAAGAAAGAAAATTCTTGACAAAAACAAATTATTATGTTCTATTTAGGGATGGATCCTTATTGTTGGTTTTACAGGTTATGATAATATTAGTAGCATTCCATTAAAATATTTTACCTTATTTTTATGTGAAAATGATATAGAATTTTAATATTACCATATTAATTTATCTAAACTATGTTCTCTCAGAATGGGTTTCTACATAAGACATAGGGATGCTATTTTTGGAATACACTAAGCAGAAAATACATTCCAAATCATCATTATTAGAAGGATGGAATCCTAAAATAGTCATTTTTTGGTTATGGATCATCTAACACAAGTTATCAATTGTGCTTGTATCTATTATAGAGATAATTAATATCTACGACATAAGAATATGTGGATAGTAGATCACTTCATGAGACAAAATCCCTTATCATTAAATGGATCTCCTGACCATGTGGTACCCTAAATATTGATTACTTCCCCAAAGAATATATTTGAAGGCATAGGATGTTCTTAAAATTATAAGGAAACATTTACAATTTATTGTATTAAAGGTGAAGTTGATCGATGGTAGAATTTGGTTACTATTTCAAGAGAGAAAAATGATCATACTATGATGTAATGGAAAAAATTAAAGAATATATACATTAAGAAACATCTATATATGGTTGTTTGGAATAGTATGGGGAAAAAATTAATGAAATTAAGGTAAAATAATTATAATTCAAGTGTCACATTTTTATAAAAATTAAAAATATTGGTTAGGTATATGCTATATTTAATTCGGGACACATATAGAATAAATAATAAATTTTAATTAGGGATGAACCCATGTTTACAAAGAGAATTTGATAAAAAAATAATTTAATATTTAATAGAGTGTTTTCTCTTGTGATGAGGATGTTAAAATTGATTTGACTAAAACGTTTATATTTGAGATGAAAAAAGTAATAGATAGTCAAGATTAAAGTAAATGGAGAACATACCAACTAATATGTCTTAATGAAATCCCAAAACATCTTCCAAGAGTGTAAAATAATTTTTTTGGAATGTTTATCTATATCCATAAATTTTTATCAGTGAGTTATGTTTTGTTATGGGGTTCACGATAGCATGAAAAATGATACTAATAAATATAATAATTAGATAAAAATATCTAGTAAATGATGAGTTATTTTAGTTATAATTAATTGGGGAATAATTATAATGTGTTTCCAAAGTGGCTTACTCAAATTGAAATCATCATGATTGGAAAACTTTAGGTGTGGAGAATCATTTCAATGTGATAAAATTAATATTACGAAGTCTTGTGAAGTAGTAGAAGCTCCTGGGAGCGCAGAATTTTCAAAGTTTAATCATAAGATAGATGTTTTAGACACCCATTTAGAAATTATAAGTGATGATATATTAATTTTATGAATGGAATTTTGGGAGATTTGTTTGGATTTATATGTAAACATTATTTTTTCAGGTGAAGTTTGCCATTACATATTTTGAATTCATTTTATGGTACTCATAACCTTTAGTGTTTATATGTTCATTGATAATTAAGGTTATTTATAAGAGTTATTATCATATTTCTAGGAAATTCAAAATTATAAAATTTTATAAAAAAAATTTAAATCGAGGTTTGGGTGAGGACCTGTCACATATGAAAAGGTCATGTTGATTAAACCAATAATTAAAGGGATACAAGGGTTAAACACCTACCAATGTCCAGTGTGGTTTCTTAGATAGTATTTAATTATTCATTTAAATAAAATGGATTGAAATTTATGATAAAATTTATTTTCGGATAGTATGATTAATATATAGTTTATCATTAGACAGAAAAGTTATTTTGTTATTAGGTGATTAATGTTGTCTTTTTATAGAATCGTTATTATTTTGGGAAATAATTTATCTAATTATAACCAATTTGTTCTTTGATAATTACTAAAGATATTATAAATATGTGGCTATCATTTTAATGATTATGTGATCCATTTTTATTATATTTTAGTGATTTAGGTACGAAAAATTCGTCTTGGATACTCGTCCATGGAAAGAATATTATAGAGTCGTGGAGATTGAATAAAAATGTAAATTATAATATAACTTAACTAAATTTTCTTAATATTTTAGGCAATATCGTAAATAAATTTATCAAATCTTTGAAAAATAACTTTAATATGAAAATTTTATCATATTACTCTCGTTTTTTTGATGAATCAAATAGTATTTTAAATAATCACATTTTTATGGTTTAGCTGTCCTTAAATTTCTATTGATAATTAAATATCTTGTGATGAATGATATATATCACATGGCCTCATTTTTCAGAAATTATGATATACTCCCGTATCAAAATATTCATTTCCCTCTTATTTTCTCTATCTCAGAAACTAAGTTATGCATTATTTGAGATGTCCATATATTATTTTCTCTATTATCAAGAGTATGTTTTATTGTCCCTTTATAAAATATATGTTCCCATAAAACAATTTTAAAATTTATATCCCTCTATTACCAGGATAATGTTTATATTGAGAGGATTCTATTTATTAATTTGGTTAGTATTTACTACATCATTATTTTTAAAAGAATAACATTATGTTCGGTAGAATATTTGACATGAAACAATGAGGTTAAACAACTAATGAAATAAATGATCCTTACAAATTTATACATTAAATTTAATAGTTTGAATAATATTAAATAAATTATGATATATTTATATATATAAGAGTCATTATATAAAATTAATAAATTCTTTGTAATGTAAATTTACTCTTTAAAAGAAATTCTTCAAAAAAAAATTTAATTGCTTTTGTGAGAAAACTATTAATGTAATATTTAAGATCATTTAGATAATGAGTTCAATAAAATCAATTTAATTAATTATATATTGAAATAAAATTAAAATTACGGTGGAATTTTGCTATTTTTCAAAAAAAAATATTACATTTCATGAATAGTGAGAAATAATAATTATTTTTCAAAAACAAATTTATTTTCAAAAAATTATGTAATTTAAATTCCCCATTATTATTTTTATATAATATCAAGTAAAATAAGAAATATGTATTTATATTTAATACACTTAATTAATTTTGAGTAAAATCTATATTTAATTTCAGTATAATTTGTTTTTTGGGATTAATAAAAATGATTTTCCTAAAAATAATTGTAATGTCAATAATGTTCCTCTTTTTTAATAATCTAAAATAATCCATAATAAGACTTTTTTTATTGAAACTTATACATTATATATCAATATGTATAAATTTTTATTCATTAAATGATTATTAATAATCATATATTTAATATAAATTTTTATTTTTCCTAAAAAATAAAATTCTTGAAAATCCGCCTTTTCATCGCGTTTGTGGGATAAATTTTAAATTAAAATTTTCCACTTATATATATTTAATTTGGATAAACTGGTTCAATTTTTTTAATTTGAATATTTTATATTATCTAATAAGGTAAACATAATTTTAGTTTAGGATTTATTATGAAAACAGTAAAAATTAAAAACTACATTAAAGGTAAAAATAGATTTACTAGATGATAAACTAAAACGATAATGGTATAAATTAACTGAAAATTTTCCTAAAATATATTTTTTGATAATATTTAGAGATTATAATGTTTAAGGATCTATAGTAGTCAAATTTTTTGCCTTATAAAATTTTTAAAACATTTTTACAACATTTTTTTCAAAAATTATAAGTCTTCCACTAACCTTAGTTATATAATTATACTGCTCTCTTATCCACATCACAAATAAAAAACCATTTTTAACAACCAATAATTTCACAAATATCATCCTCAATTCCTTCCCCAATTCATATATCTGTTATTTTGATCATAAATATATCCTAATATTTTGTTTGTAACTTAGCTAAGGTAGTTCTCGGTAGAACATATATCATGCTTCACCGAGTGTCTCCATTTTATTTATTCTCCCACCTCCATAAAATATTATTAAATTGTTATTATATAATATAAATAGTATATTCTATATAATAATATTTTATTTTATTTTTTCCATAAAAATCCATCTTCTCTTTCATCAAATGGGATACGAAATCATTAATCATGTGTGTAGTAGACAACCGCCTCACGTACAGCTGTCATTCGTTTCCCATCATCACCACTAAAGACATGATATAATGATGGATTATTAGTATATATATTATGTTTTTAACATATTTATACTTTTTAAGTTTTGTTATAACATTTACATTCTTAATTTCCAATTTGTAGGGGATACAATGATGTCCCTCATTAGTATGGAAGACTACTACCTCGCGAAGCAATGAGAATCATTTTTCCCAACATGATAAGATTAAAGTTAATAAAGAAAAATTTAATGAAGTTATTTAATATAAATTATGCAATTATGATATCAATGTACTAATTATTATTACCAACAGATAATATATCATTTTTTTCATACACAAAAAATGATAGTTTTTTTTGTGCATATGTGTGGACCACTGCCACTATTAAGCGATGTGATTCTTTTTTCATCACCACATCACATGTATTATATATATAATTATATTTAAGGAAAGAATATTTTATTTTTTATATTATATATGTAGACATATAAAATATTACTTACCTTTTAGCATAATTATAATTTAATGTAAGAAATGTTACACATGCGTTAGTAAAACCTACCATCTCCATGAGTATATCATAGTAAATTATTCACGAAAATATATCATGAATGATTTAAAAAGAATAATTTGAATGTAAATATGATAAATATTTCATTATTATTATTGTTGTGATGTTTAAATAATGATCACTTTGAATAGTAATCAACCTGTCAAAGTCATTTTTGACTAATAATCGTAATAACAACAAAACAATCGATGTAGACATTTTTAATTAAATAATTATATATGTAATTACAATAAGTGAAATATGAATAATAATTAACCAGAAAATTTCCTCTAGAATGTACATAATTAATATACTTTTATAATTATAAAAGATAAATAATGAAGGTGATAGGTTAGAATCATGGTAAGGGACTTCGTCTAAACTTCCTTTCATTAAGGTATATTTTTATGTTATGAACAAATATTATTATATAATGTGTATATACATTCTATTTATAATTTTATATCATGAATTCCATTATCTTAATAGTATTTAATTTTTTTCATAATTTAATTCATCCATGGGACTTACTATTCTAATTTTTTAAAGTGGTATGGGAATTTGTCTCAATTTCATTTATTTGTGGAAAAATTTTATTATATGAACCAATATAATTTTATGAGGTTTATATATATACCTTTGGAATTTTATACTATGAATTCAATTATTATGATGTGATTTTTTTAATTTTATTTTTTCATGGGGTTTACAATTAAAATTATGTTAAATTACTAAGGGACATCATCTCAATTTAATATAATTGAGGAATATTTTGATGTTGTGAAGCTATATTATTTTACGATATGTACATACAGTCCCTATGACATATGAATATTTAATTTCACTATTATAATTGAATTTACTATTTTTTTATTTTCATTATTTCATGGGGCTTCTGATTCAAATATTTCAAAATTCTTAAGGGGATTTTCTTAAAAAAAACATTTTGTCTTAATGTTTTCCTTCTAACACGCTTTTTAATTATGTTCATGTTTTGAAAATGCTTTTATTATGGACATGACCATTTTTTAATGGAAATAATTCCTTTATTTCATTTTTTTAGAAAAAATGAATCCTTTTATAAATTTTTTTACTTTTTTACAAGTAATATAATTAATGTTCTTTTTTAACACATAAAACAAAATTGACTTTTCTTCTTAATATAACCATTATTTGAATCATGTAATTCTTTAGAATATTTCATTTTATCTATGAAAATAAAATCTACTTCCCTATTTTATGTGTATTTTGGTACGAAGAATGATTTTATAAAATAAAATAGAATTTTGGTAAAGAATGTTATTAAAATAAAAGGGTATTTTGATATCCAAAAGTGTTTTTAATATTGGTTAAAATCTTTTTTCAATAGATTTTATGATAAAAAGAAAAATCAGAAAAAAATTAATTTATTATATGGCGTTAGATCATTATACGAATTACCGGTTAGCCTTATATGGCATATATGATGGGATGAGCCCCATTATAGCTCATAGGTGAGCCCGATATAACTTATATGAAGGGTTGAGCCCCATTATTACTCCTAAAAAATGGGTGATCCTGATATAGATTATATGAAGGTGTTTCCCCATTATAGCACATTATTTCATTATGTAGTTTTTATATTATACATTGGAAATACGGTGATTCTAATTAATATAGTTTTGAAAGGTGTTGTGAATATGTCGCTCAAAATTACCAACAAGGGTTTCTATTTTCATAATATAGTTTTAAAAGGATTCTTTGGGAAAATATTATTTTTTTTCAAGTAAATTTTTTATATATTTTCAATTAAAATTTATGATATATGTAAACATTATATGGTTTTTAATATTTTTCATAGTTCAAATAGTTTCCATTCTTTTTATGTATTTTTTTTAGATTTTATATATCGAACAATGTTTTAAAAAATCATAGGGTTCATGGATGGGTAAAGGAAGGGAATAATCTTAGTTTAAAGTCATGATTATTTTATATGAAATAGATCATTATTTATTTTAAGACATTAATATTATATAAAAATGGATACTAATTAGAATTTTCAACATTGTAGTCTATAATTTTTTAATTTTTGAGTTATGAAATAATTATCTAAAAATCTATAATATAAAATATCATTAAAGAGGAAGAAAGTGAGTTATTGTCTAAAAATTAGTATTACATTAAATTTATTCATGATTACATATAAAAAGTCTTGAAAATAGTACATGAAAATAAAATAATTATTATAAGGCCACTATATTCCACATTTCTCTATTTACCATTTCTTTCTACATGACTTGAGTTGAAATTATCGAATATAATGTGATTCTACACATAGGTTCTCTTATTCCTTCATATATTATTCACCTAGAGAAATCTCCAACATTGTTAAATCTCTCATGACTCTATAATAATTTTCTTCTTTCCATGAACTCTTTTTCATCTTAAACAAATGGTTCTTAAAATTCTAGATTCTTATTCCCAAATAATTTTTTTTATTTGTGGGTTCTTGAGAAATTTTAATTTTATAAAAATCAACCATTAGTTCAACTAAATTAAAAATTAGTTTTTACTTAGACAGATCGATGATTGAAACTACTGTAATTATAAATAGAAAACCTAATATCATAAATTAAACGTTATCAAATTTTATATCCATGATGTGAAAATTAGTTGTTAAAAACCTTATAATCAATAAATTAAGACTATATTCCACACTGTTTAACAGTTTGATGTATTTTTTATCTAACTATAAAAAAAATTTATGGGTGATGGTTTACCAGTCTAAACATATAATATAGAGATAAAGGGATCAAATTATTGCTCACACCATGTTCAAAAAAACAATTTTTTATATATTATTCAAAAAAGTACATGGAATGAAAAATAATTTATGTTTTTTATGTTTTTTATTGATTTTTTTTAAAAGCAGCGTTTTAATTTTTAGTGTGGATGAACATGTCAAACACATCCAATGAACCCTTTCTCATAACGTACTTGTTTGGATATTTAAAACATTATGTAATTCGAATAATATCATGAATGAATGATACACTGACAAGAATCCAATTGAATATCCCAAAAAAATTATAAATTTTGGTTCTAGATTATTCTGATTAACTCTTTATTGATAAGTGATGGGTGGAGAAACAATTCTCAAAATTGAGGCATCCTTAATAGCTTTCTACATTTTATTTTTTTCATTTAAAAATATTTTTTCTTTTTATTTTAACTAGGAAAATTAATTTTTAATTTTATTTTAATGTTTATTTCTATAATTTTAAATTTAATAGATTGTATGTTTTGGTTTTCATTTTTAACAAGAATTTTATTTTTTGGGTCCTAGAGGATACTATTTAACTTTTGGATAAGTCTTTACACCAAAAAAGGTAGTAAAATCTACTTTGTTCTCCCTAGGTATCGTTTAATTTTGTTTTATCAAGATGAGAATTTATATACGGTTCTGATCTATGGGTCAAGTAACCCAAGTTATCTATTCTTCTCCGAGAGTAGGTGTTTTATGAATTTTGGCCCAAAGATTTATAAATTTACATTATTTATTCATTATTTTTATCAATATAATTACCACCCATATATTGGATAACAAAATTATAACCTATTGATGAAAACCCATCATAAAATACATCAATGAGGTAATAGTTGGACTTCTAGTGGCGGGGAAATTTTTTTATTGGAGCCTTTAACTTTTCCCAAGATTCATAAATATCCATTAATCCTCTTGAAACAGGTTTATGAATTTACCTATATTCTAACATTTATGTCTACTTGGGAAAAAGTTCATGAAAATTGATAAATAAACAAGATATCAAGGTACAAATATATTTCAACCTATGGATTCAAACTATCCTCTTACAATTCATTTCAGGTATAAGAGATACTATATAATTTAATGACCATTTTCATTTAGCACCAATAGTAGAAATTTCATTGTTATTTTATAGAATTACCTAATGGTGTATAATGAGTCTTCCTTGCATAATTTATAAAATTATGGATAGATTGAGAGATATTACTATTTTAGTTCACAACTTTAGGCTCAAGGGGATTCCTGATTATTTGAGGACTCCTTAAAACATAAGAGATTTTAACTCCCTCATTATATGTATTTCGTAGTTTCATTGAATGAGGATAGGTTTTACAATGGATTTATTAGTAATATGTTATTTCTATCTATTCTCTTTTATAAAACCCCTAAAGTTTAGTATTAATTTCAACCTTAATTTAAATATTTTATTAAATATATTGTCTCACACACAACACCGAACCAAAAATAAACCACAATACATTTTATTTATAAAAAAATAATTGGTGTGAAGATGTAATTTACTTGGAAGAAATATATATAGGTATCTAATTTATGACATTTATATCTATTTAAGGAAAAATAATGTTTATCTTTAAAATATAATTAGTGAATAATAGGATCTTTTAATGATTAAAATGAGATTTCTTAAAATCTACCCTTTTGTGCTATCTATTTTTATTATATGAAATTGATTATATTTTGGATTATAATATTTCTAATATGAATAATATAATTAAACTATTTTAATTAGTGTTTTATAGAAAATAATAATTCAGATAGTGAAAATCTGAAAATCCAATTTCATATTCAAAGTAATTTTTCATTTTACGTTATATTTTTATTTAACAATTGTCTTCCTATAACCGTATTTTTTAATTTTCCAAATTCTAATAAATTTTTTTTATTTAATGTTTCATAATTTTCATAATATTATTTTTTATAATTTTAATGAAAAGATCGGTTGTAAGTGAATGGTACAAAATAATTTTTTACAAATACAATAACTATTATGATATTTACAACGACTAAGAATGACACTAATATTTATATCACATTTATCCTGACGAGAATATATTTTTGGAGGAAATTTATTACTTTAAATTTATATTATAGTGAATTCAATAAACCAATGTTTAATATTTTTAAACATGATTAATATTTATTTTAATAAAAACAATTTTCTATTTTCTTTCTTTTAATTATGTATTATCAATGGATATTCATATTGGAATAGCTTTTAAATCAATATCACACTTATATTTTTAATAATTTCCCAATTAATTTGATTTAAAAATAATATTTTTCATTTTATCCTAATCATTCTTTTTAAGGTGAAAATTTAGTTTTCCTAAAACAATGTCTCACATTATATGTGTTAATATTAAAATTAATTTTTTTCACCTATTGATATTTTTTAAACATATATATATATATATATTCAATTTATTGAGTTACAAATAATGATATAAATGTCCCATTTCATTATTATTAATTTAAAGTAAATTACTTTGGTAAAAAATAATTACCATAATAAAAACCAATATTGATAAAATATAATAATGAAATAATAATAGGCATCAAACATGTTAAAAATATGTTTAAAAATGTATGGATGGGAATTTATTAACCCTATTTCTATCCCCTAAGCATTGTTTTCCAATATTGGATCCACTTGAATTTTGAATAGTGAATTTACCTTTTATATAATTGATAAAATGATTCTCTCATTTCTTGAAAATAGATACATTCAACACCGCATCAAGGCCAATATAATTTCAAATATATCTTGAACAAATTTCATTTTTTAGATACCCTATATCCTTCTACAACTTTCTCGACCCCCTTGATCTAATAAAATTTTTTATGGCATCCATTTCCAAAAAATTCTACAAGGGAAAACTCAATCCTTCATTGTGAGTAATAATCTTCCCTAATCTACTTTTCTCATTTTTATTTCTCTTTCTAATGAAATATACAAATTATTTTAAAATAACAACTATTTTTTATACTGATTTTTATTATATAGATTTAATAATCATTTTCCTCTATTAAATATTCTCTTTAGAAAAATGAAAATGTCTTAATGTGTATGTAAAGACTACCACCTCTAAGAAAAACATGTTTTTTGTCATCACCCGCATGATTTCCTACAAAAAACGAGATATTTGAGCCATTAATATGATATTAATATCAGTATTAATCTTCTTAATTTATAAACCATTGTCTATATTCCTCCCATTTTGTTAAAACAAACCCATCACTCATGTGTACTTGTAGACTACCACCTCCACGATTGGGAAATATTTTATCATTGATCTATTATTATTTCCATTATAAAAATATCTTCAAATTTTATTCACCACCATGAAAGTTTTATATAATATTTTTCATTCTTTTTAGTAATGAATTTATTTGAAAATACTCATTTTCTTAACCATACTCTCCCATAGAAAATAGTTTTCTCTTTCTTGAGTTGTTTTAACCAGCTACTTGAACAATGATATAAATTTATATCATGGGATATTATAAAATCATATAAACTAGTTTTATCAACCATTAATGATAATTTAATATTTGACATATGGTTTTGGAACAGTTATAATAATATTTAATTTATTATTAATTTACCACACATTTATTCTATAATAATTTTTCCAAATGAGATCATCAAAAACAATGTCATCATGATTAATAAATGAAATACATATAATATATTATTATAATATTATAAATAATTATAAAACATATATTCAATTAAAATTTATTATTGCATAATAATGAAATTTGAACAATTTAAAAAAAATTTACACTAATGTTATGAAAATAGTACTAAAAAACAAAAAAATTACAACTTGTAATGATAATAAATTTTTAGAAAGTAATATATTTTTAATAAATTATAATAGATGAATTTAAAAAAAATATTATAAATACGAATATTTTTTACAAATTGGGGATTAATATAGTTATTTTTTATATAGAAATTAAAGAATCATTTCTTAAGAGAGATTATAAGTATGGTTCTTTCATGATAAAAAATGTTTTCTTAGGTCATAATTATTCATCTTTTTATAATGTTTTACAAGATTATATATATTATACTTACATTACTCCTAATTTTATTCTGAATTGAAATGATATATTTATTTCATCATTTAATTTTTTGATGTATAAAAAAAATTATCAAAATGTTCAAATGAGATCTTCCAATTCCATTATAAGGGATTAGATCCATGTGGATCAACCCTTTTTGTGTTTTTTACGATTGAAGTACTCGAAAGAGGCTCAATATATTTTCAGAGAATTATGGTTAAGTAAAATCTAGAAAGTGGGGAACTATATTTCATTTAAGTGTATTACATGACATTAAATATTGTTTCATGGGATGTCCTTGAAAGATTTACGTTTTGCGGACATTTATCCGATGTGAAATATGGATTAACGACATGACACATGAATTTACAGTGTAAAATACATCGAGATATGAAAAATAAAATAAATCATTGTGGTGACCCATTTTTTAGATGAAACTATCCCTAAGGAATTACACAATGTTAAAGGGTATAACACAGCTTGTAATTCCCCGCTTTTTTATTTTATTATAACATTAAATACACTATTGTTTTTACAAATCTATGGAAGTAGCGACTCTCCCCCAACTCTGGGTGGCATAGAATCCCCTTCTTTGACAATTTTGGGATTGCTTCAACAATGAACGATCCATTTCTCCCTCCTTCGATCCATAACGGTCTGTATTCAATCTATGGTATAATCTACATATGATCTTTTGGTTCTTTGATCTGCTTCCTCTAATTTATTATTTCCATGTAATGGATCAACATCTCCATGTTTCTAATTCATTCTCATTTGTTGTGAGTTGGTGTAGTTGTGTTGTGGTGTCCTCTAGTGGATGTAGTTGTTGAGGGAGAGGTGATTGCAATCCTTTGTGTGATCTATTCTCATAGGAATAACTTCGTTGACCTTTATATATAGGTTATTCTATGATTCTATATTTATTTATTTGAAATTGTAGAGTTATCAAGATTTTTTCCCTCTAACCACAATGAAATTGTCCTAATTAAATATTTTAACTGGTTAAAATAATTGGTATCTATCCCATAGAAATGTTGTTTTATTATACCATGATAATGTATTTTTTGTTATTTTTCTAGAGAGTGTGATATATATTTATCTCTTGATTTAACTTATCATTCTTGATGGAAATTGGTATAGAAAATAAAGTTGGACAAATTAATAATTAATTGGATAAATGATAAAGAGGCAGGTTAAATGAATCAAATTATTGTTGTTGCATTTTCATGATGATCAAATTGATGCAGATATTCACGTATAATGGAATTGATTAATGCACCTGAAACATGTTGATTAATGTTGATAAATTATTAAAGAAATTTTAAATTTATTTTTTTATTAATTTTTGATTGATTTTGGACAGTTTTTTAGGATTCCCATAGTTGGAAACATTGATTAATGAATCTTATTTTTCAAGATAAAATAAGAACCGTCTATATAATAAAAGATAATTCTATCGTAGGTCCTGAGTTTCTTGTTTTCTTGTAATGTCCATGTGAATTATTCTTTGGATCTATGAGATCTCATTGTGTGTAATGGTTTAATGCCATTCATCAAGCTCGAGATCCCATTTCTAAATTGTTTTTGCTCTTTGTGATGTTTTCTGGATAAAAGACTTCTGTTATGTGGGGTGGGGAGACCTGGATGTGACATTATCCTTTTTGGATAATTCTATAATGTTATTGGGGTAATTAGAGTTGGGAGACCTAGTTTTTGTAGCAATAGTTGACCTCTAGAGTGGTGAGATGCATCAGTTTATGAATGTGGGTGTCGGGGAGGACACCAGAGTGCTGGAATGGGTCAAAGCTATGTTTACCCATTAATGTGAAAGTTTAATGCTTAATTAATATGTTTTTTTATCATATTTACATTCCCAGATTCTTATAAAAAATGGTTTTTCTTACTCTCCTTCAAAGAGAGGTAAAGACACACGGGCTTTCCCTAATGATTTCTGTGATTATATTCACATGGTTGGATGGGTCTATACTATTTATATATGTAGTAAATACTCGATGGTTATTTTATCTATTCACCATGTTATATCCGTTGTGTTCTGTATCTTAGACTATTTTCCTAGAATACCTGAAAATATATAAATTATAATGTAATTAAATAAATTATTTAATGATGTGTAAACCATGGGGTTGGAGCTTATTGGGATTAAATGTTGAGGTTGTACATGATGTTGAATCTATTTTCTTTTGAATGAATGGAAAGTATCCTACTTGAATGATAAAGGAATGTGAATGGTAATTGATATTTGTTAATTAATTATCAATGAATTAATTAACGTATTGTAAAATTGACGAAAAGGGATATATTCACTTAATGAATCTTTTTAAAATGGTTGTGTGCAAGTAGGATATCTTGTCTTACCTCTTTCAATTGGGAGTCCTACAGATGTGAGCATAAATTGATTCCAAGACTAGGTTATTCTCATAATGTGGTTGTGATCTATAATATATCAGGTTATTTTTGGCTTTCTATAGGCTACTCCACCCTATTAGATAGAGAAGCTAAAACCCTAGGGATTCTGAGCTCGGGGGTGTTTTCCCCAACATCTCAGTGTGAGTATGGATGTCTAGCTACCCCCAATCAAACACAAACTCTTCCCGTCATAGTAACTTGTGTTGGTATGCAAGGTGGTTAGTTTTCCATATACACATTTGTATAGGGCTATAATGGATTTTTGTTATTTCACACACATATATTCTGAATATAATTTCCTGTTGACTATATAGGTGTAATATGTATAGGTTGTGATGGCATGGGTATCCTTATTGCGTGTATGGGTTATGATGGATTGAGGTATAATATTCGACATATGAAATAAATTATGAGATCTATGGTGGATTCAAAAAACTACATGTTTACTTTTCTTTATGTGGAAATGTTGTTTATGTTGCACGATGTGGATGTTGTGGTGCATCACCCAGGTGTCTTTATACTATCATTTTTTGAGAGAGATGCTGAAGATATGTGGTGTTGGGAAAAATCACCAACCTATTTGGGATGTGATTTTGAAGTACCATTTATATTCTTTATTATATAATATTCACTTTTATGTGGTACATGGTGAGATTAGTCGTGGTGCGGTTGGGAACTTAATATACCTATTTAAGAGATGAGTTATTTTCAATTTTTGTTTAATATGCTTTACCATGCCTTATTTAATTTTTCATGTGAGGCTATAGGGAGGATCCAACTAAATATAGTATTATACTCACCAAATGTATATATAAAATATTTTTTAGGTTATTTCGAGAATGATGGATATCATGCCAATTATTACTAACTTGGGGTTTTGAAAAAACTATTTGGGATTTGTGGCCATTGTCATTTTACATTATTTTGTCACTTATTGTTTTCCTTTTTAGTTGTAGTAGTTCATGGATGACAGTACATTTGTGTACATGTGTTTCTAATACATTATAGTCTGATTAGTGGTTGGCGGGAATCTATATTATATATCTCTTCTCTATATGTTTCTCTTTGAGGGTAATGTCTCCTAACTGTATTTTTATTATACCATCGGTGCTAGTTTCCAACTCGCAGCCTACTATAAGTGGGACTTGGGGGGTCACTAACTCTCTTCTCCCATTTATGACCTAGGAGATGAACATTTTGGGGGAAGGGGATCGTTCTAGTGTGGTATCATATCCATGTTGATGGATAGAATGGATTTTGAGTTAGTCATATGTGAGGTTGCATGGGTTTTTATGGAAATTATGTCACCTATGTTTGGAAAGATAAGTAAGCATTAGTGACCAGCTGAGAAAAATTTATTTAGGGCCCCCTATGATCTGATGTATAGACCTCTAAGCATAAAGAGGATACTAAACACATTGATACTTTTTCTGGGTAGAGACCTTGTAATGGATCCTGCATCATTATTTTTTGAGTATGTGTTATAATGGGTAGACATTGGGATAGATTAACATAAAAATGAGTAAAATAATACAATTAATTAATATTAAAGACATCCATATTCTAGGATTAGAATCTCTAATTGTTTAATATTTTGTACGTATGGTTCCCGTTCGACATCATTGTCAATTTCATGCAGTAGATTTTCAGGAGGATGTGCCTACAGATCATCGTAGAGTAGAAGTTGATGATGATGACACATAGAGGATGACACTCTGAGAGTATCAGTGACAGAGTCTTTGGAAGTATGAGGGCTTCGTTTCAGATGCAGTCATAGAATACTGGTTAGAGTATGATGATATGGCTTTTATTTTGATTCTTTCTCGGAATGAGCACTGGGAATCATTGGTTTTGATGATATTGTGTGGTTTCAGAGAGGCCAAGTTGTTTCTTTTCAAAAGAGGATCTAAAGGATTCACCAGTCTCATGGGAGAAGTTTCGAGACATGTTTATGGATGAGTTTCAATACTCAACCAGGAATGAGACCAGTCACTTGATGTTTCTTACCCTTCATAAGGGGACCTCAAGTTTGAAATAGTTTGGGATCTCTATAATGAACCTTATGGGATATTTTTTGAAACTATTTTTGGACGAGGCGGCTAGGGAGAGACATTTTGAGAAGGCTTTGCAGCGAGTTCTCCTATTCCAAGTCACACCGTTTATGCTGGAAACATATCTTGAGGTATGGGTGAGGGGAGAGGTTGTTTAGAGGATATTATCTGGAACAAGATCATCACAAAAAGTGAGTTATCAGTATATTTCATGAATCAGATATGTAGTCTGGGGTTCTTGATGTTTAGGGTCGAAGTGTTTCTATTTGGATGGTAGTTCTCAGTCCTCAATGACTCATTTGTCAAGGAGTAGTAGTTCTAAGGCATGTTCTAAGGGATCAGAATTTTTTATTGTTGATAATGTGGTCATTAATGATACGAGTTCTCAACCTTTCTTAGTAGCTAGGGTGAACTAGGTGTTCCAGTCCATGTTCCCCCATTGAGGATGTTGCAGCAGATATAACAGTAGCAGGTAGCACTGATTTTTGATCTGTAGAGAACTTATGAGGAATCAAAATAAAAACATGGGACTCTCTCCATCCTCATAGATAAGCGCATGGCCATCAAGGTAGTAGTCAAGAGTTATTAAATCCATTAGATTAGGTCTTGGTCTGCTTCATGCATTGTCACTACCAACGTCAGGAGTAAAAGAAGTCATTTGAGGTGCCCATTGCTTGTTTTTTTTACTTCAGTGCATTGCTTGTTTGATTTAGGAATGACACCCTCCTTCATATCACCTATCATTTTTTTATTCTTTAAAACATGAGTTAAGGAGACTTCTAGTTTCTTTAGTGTTAAATATTCTAGATGTAAGATGACCTAACTTTTTGAATAATGTATAACAAGCAAACTAGTTTTGGGGAAGCACTGTTCTTTGGGATATTTCCTCCCTTTATGGATAAAGCTGTATGATTTCATCATAGTAATATATTTGTTGTATTTATTGAATGATGTTGTGGATTTTTTCTAGAGAGAGGTTCTATTATTTGATGCTCATAGAGAGACAACAGTGGTTTTTGGGGAGTGAGACCCTCTAATAGGTTAGATGAATTTTTCGTCCTCATTATTCATGATGACTAAGTTGATGTTGAGTTCATCAGAGGTGCATCCCATGGTTTATCTGATTTTCATAGAAGAGTCCCATAACCTCTTTCTAAAAGAAGTTTTAATGTTACACCCTTGATGAGAGATTGATTTTGGGATAGAACTACATAGAGGCATGTCTAATATTTTGATATCTCAATATAGAATGGTGACTTTAGGACTTTCAAGATCTATATATACAACTTTATATTCTATTTTAGTGTGATTTCATTTGGACAATAATGTCTCTGTGGGGTGCACAATTTTTTTCATGAAGAATGCTGATAGCAGTTTTTATTATTGTATCAATTATTGTCTGTTAAACAAAGTGACTATGAAGAACTGTTATCCTCTTCCATAAATTGATGATTTTTTTCAACCTACTAAATGTTTAAATTTGGTTCTCGAAGATCGATTCATGGTGATGATATCATCATATGTGTGTGAAGTACGAGGATATATAGCTAAATTTTTTCCATTGTTCACATTGGAATTATGAGTTCATTGTGATGTCGTTCGGTGTAATGAATGATCCTACTATGTTAATAGGATTGATGAATTATGTGTTTCATGTGTTCCTGGATATGTTCAGTGGTGGTTTTCATAAAATAAGTCATTGTGTACTCAATACATGAGGAGCATTCCAGACATATGCATAATTTTTTGGGAGTTCTTCACGGTGATAAACTGTTTGGGAAGTTATTGATGTGTGAGTTTTGGGCTATAGAAGTTTATTTTCTAGGGCATGTCGTATCCCATTAACAATTATCTATAGATCTATTGAAGATAGAATTGGTTGTGTTATGTGTATCTCCCAAGATTGTTTCAGATGTGTGATATTTCCTTGGTATTTTTTGCCCATTTCAGGAGGTTTGTAGTAGATCCCTCTTAGGTTGTGACTTCTCTATAATAATTGAACAGAAAGAATCAGATGTTCATGTGGACTTACTAGTGTATGGAATCTGTTGAGTATATGTATTATAAGTTTTCTAGTGCTCTGATTCTTTTTATAGTTGCAGAAGGAGTTTAGTTTGAGGTTTTGTAGGTTGTTTTCCATCTGGGGTTAGGTTGTGTAATGATGTATTAGAGATAAGACATTTCATATAGGACTTAGTAGTTGTATACCCATGAAAATATTTAGGCCTCCAACGATCATGAGTCAGCGATAGTGGTGTTTTCTCTGATTTTTTATACCTTACCTCATCATAGAAAACATTGTAGTCTTCACCAATCATAAGATAAGAATGTATGTTTTCTACCTGTGTGACTTGAAATTTCCCTAGTGTTAGTGGAAATAGTATTAATATGATTAAAACAACTAGATTTTGTATACACCTTGTAAGGGTTATGGTGTAACGTTTGCATTGAAGAGGAATTCATGCGGTGACGCAATGTGTGCATCTGGTGATTTAGGTATGGGGATGGAAGAACGTCCATTATTACATCTAGATATGGAAGAATTTATGGGATGATGTTGTCTTTTTTAGATGATGGTCTAGTAATCTCTGGTTGATAGTGTGGAGGGATCCCAGTTGGGGGATCTTAAGGTGTAGGGTTGGAGAGATAGAGATGTATGTGGCAATGCCCCTAATGGTTTGTCAGAGGATAAATAAAAATAGGTGTTGTTTTAGGGAATGTTTTCCATTCCGTTGATAGAGCAAGAGATGTTTCTCAAAGAGTTATATAGTTCACCATGAGTGGTACATCGATTTGTGACAAAGATGTATCAATCCGTGAGAGTTTAGTTTTGGTATCCTGGTTTGTATAATGCAGTTTCATAGTTTTTGTCATGATGTTTGGTCTACCAGAAGGACAAGTCCATCAACCATGTTTCTAATGGTTTGTTACATCCATAAGTTGTTTTCTAGTGGATGTGGGAAGACATCTAAAAAGTATTTGTTTCCAGTTTTCAAAGATCTCATGGGGGGTATGAGGCTAAATTAGTGGTAGTGGATCATTTGATGAAATTAGCCCACTTTATAGAAATAAAGGAGTCAAGATGAGTGGAGGTTTTGTTGAGGATGTACCTATAGAAAGTGGTGGGACCCCATATATTCCCGAGGATGATTATTTCGAATCTAGATCCTAATTTTACCTCTAGGTTATAGAGAGATATCCAATTTTGTTTTGGTTCTCAAATATTCCATAGAACTAATTTTCATTCATAAATGATTGGTCAGACAGAGCGGACCATCTAATCTATTGAAGAAATGTTGTGATCTCATGTCCTAGATTTTATAGGTTCTTGGATGAGGCACCCTCCATTAGTATAGTTATCTTAATAAAATAATATTTACACCCTCATAGGAATGGATCCATTGGAAGACTTATATGGCCAATAATTACATTCCTTGTTGTGCTAGACTAGGATTGTAGTGTTAGAAATTTTCAGGTGGAGTTGGTACAGAATATAACAGATATGGTTTTGGTGATTCATGATATTATAAAGGAATCACATGTTTTCTATAGAGTTTTTAATTGGGGATCATGTGTTCTGAAGGTGAATCCCTTTCATGATCAGTGATGTTTTGGTCATGGTAGTAAGATCTCTACATGGTCTGTTGCTTCTTTTCAAGGTGTTGTCTCATGTTGGAGTCATGGCATATCAAGTAGTACCTCCTCCACATATGATCAAAATACATGATGTTTTTCACATTTTTCTACTCTTTTATTATCTTCATGATGACACTCACTTCATCGATTGGGGATAAATCGATTTTGATGATGATAATAACTTTAAAGAGTTTCTTGTAGAGATCCAAGACAGCCAATAAGATTATTGTGTGGGTGTGATATCAAATGGGTTCATGTCTTATGGTGGAATAGTGGCGTAGATTAGTGTACCTTGGAAAATGATTAATAGATATACACTTGGTACCCTAATGTATTTGATGACATAATCTTCTCTTCTATCTATTTTTTTAGTGGTTAATAATGCTTTACATTGACGAGATTGATTTCTTTTGTTTTTTGTTGTGGATTTATCTATTTTAAAAGGTATCTTCATTTAGAGAGTGTTTTGGATTAGGTTGTGATTGATCTGTTGTTTTATTCTTATTCCCCTAGTATAATTTTGAGATCATGTGGTGGATAAATCTTTGAGAGGAATCTTCAGGGGTTTTTAATCATATGACCCCTTCCTATTTCTTATCTAGGTTGATTTTAGATTCTCGAGGATGATTATTTTTTGAGAGGTATCTAATTTTATGTCCCAAATCTACAGGGATCAAAGCATTTTAATTTTTTTAAGATCAATTTTCTTATAGGAGGATCAGAATAAGGTTGGATAAGTTTGGTGAAATAAATGATGGAAAGCTGGGTTAAACATCGTGTAACTATATTACACGATGTGAAATCATGTTTCATAGATTTTCCTTTAAATCATCATAACTTGAAAACATTTATACATCATGAAAGTTGGATTCACACTATGAAATATTTCTTTTAATGAAATATAATATAAATCATTTAGGCGATGTGTTTTTCAGAAAAAATCGACAATAACAAATTGCATAATCTGAAAGGGGGTTAAAATTCATCTAATTCCCCTCTACTATATGTTTTTTTAATAAATTCATCCACTTAGGTTTTCAAATACCTAAAACTGTAGTGGGTCTCTCTTGCCTCTATGCCACCTAAAAACCCCTTCTATGAAGTTTTGAAGATTCCTTCGACAAGGATCAATCCATATCCCCCTTCTTCGATCTGTAGTGATTCATCTTCAATCTAAGGTATGATCTTCCTCTGTTCTTGTTATTATAGAATATTTTTCTTCTTTTTTCTACATACCATGTGATGGATCATGATCTCTATGTTTCTAATAGAGTTTTTTTATGTTTATTGGTGTAGTTGTGATGTAGTGTCCTTGGGTCGATGCCGCTGATTCGAGATAGGTGATCGTGATCTGTTGGTTGGTCTGTTCTCATGCGAAGAATGTCGGTAACCTTTTATGGTAGGGGATTCAATGCTTCTCTATTAATTTACATGAAATTAATGAGTAATAATTATTTATTCCCTTTTTTCACAATGATATTAACATAATTAAATATTTTAAAAAGATTAATCAATTGGTATTGATCGCATAGCGATGTTGATGATTTATACAATGATAATGGTTTTCCTCTTGATTTTCTAGATAGTGTGATATCTATGACTTGATTTATTTATCATGTCATTTATGATGGAAATTGATAAAGAACATAAAGTTGTAATTAATTGATAACTAATTGGCTAAAAGAGAAAGAGGCATGTTTAATGAATCTAGTTGTTGATGTTTCTATTTGATGATGAAAAAATTGATGTAGATATGCATGTATAATGGGATTGGTTAATGAACTTAAATCGTGTTGATGTTGTTTGATAAATTATTTAAAAAATGTTTAATTATTTATCTATGTAATTTGTGATAGCTTATGATAGATTATTTTTTAGGTTTCCCGTAGTTGGTACATATGAATAATTAATTAGTTAATACATGATTGAATAAGAACTGGTTGTGTAATAAAAGATAATACCATTCTATGGAATGATTTTACAACATTCTTGTAATAGACAAGTACCTTATGGTTTGGATACGTGAAAGATCATTGTTTGTGAAGGATTAATTCTATCTATTAGGGATGAGATACATTTTCTATATTGTTACTACTTCTTCAGATGTGCTATGGATATGGAACATACGGTTTGTGGGGTGGAGAGGCCTAGATTTCAATTGATTCTAGATAGCTTATCATCGAGGGATAATATGAAATTTGGGGCATTTAGTCTTGGTTTTTATAGTAGTTGTTGATTCCTAGAGTGGCGATATGCATTGGTTTATGCTTGTGGGTGTCGGGGAGGACACCGTATTTGATGGAATGAGTTGATGTTGGGATTACCCTTTGATATGAAAGTTGGGTTCTTGGTGAATATGTTGTCTATTTATCTTATGTATTTTTCCTGCTACTTGATATAGATTCTTTTTCTTACTCCCTTTCCAATATAGGTGCTGATGTGTGATTTATTTCACATGATTTCCATGTTTTTATTATCACGGTTAGATGGTTATACACTCCTTTTATAGGTGGAAAATACTCGATGGGTTGTTCATTTATTCACTGTGATTAAGCCCCTTGTGTTTGGTAACATATAATGATTTCATATAATAATTAGAAATATTATAATGGTAATGTTGTTAAATAAATGAATTAATAATATTTAACCCATTGTTTTGGATCTTTCTGGGATGCAATGTTGATGTTGTACTTATGAGAGGTCATGGACTCCAATTGCTTATGCCTTGAAGGAATGGATATTATTGGAATGTTAATAGAATGTGATGTGAAATTGAAAATGGTTAATTAATGATCAAGGAATTAAATAATGTAAATATCAACTGATAAAAATTGATAATGGAACTTAATTAAGCTCATTAAAAAGGTTATGGGATTATAGGATGTCTAGTATTAGCATTAGAATTTTGGATTCCAAGAGATGTGAGATGCTGTTGAGGATAAGACTAGGTAATAACTTTGTGTGGTTGTGAGGTATATTATAATTTTTTTCTTTTTGTGGTTTTATACCCTTCTCCCCATAGTTAGTTATAGAAACTAACACCCAAGTGTTTCTAATACATAGGGGTGTTTTCACCAATAACTCAATTGGAGGATGAATGCATTACTACCCCTTTAACCCCACACTCTTCTCTTGGTATTTACTTCTTTTGGTATGCATGGTTCTTAGTTTTACCAATATATGTGTGTAAGGGGTTTTAATGGATTTTGGTTTTTTCATACACATATATTCTAGATATAGTTTCCTATGGACTACTATAGGTGTAATGTGTATAGGCTATGATGGCTTGAAGATCCTTAATCGGTGTATGGGTTGTGATGTATTGAGGTATAATACCCAAAATATGATACATGTTATGTGAGATATGGTGGCTGAAGAAAACTACCTGGTCACTTTATGTTATGTCGTGGTTGTTTTTGTGTTTCACGAGGTGTATATTTTGGTTCTTTGTCTAGGTGTCTTTGGTATAACCTTTTTAGATAGAGATACTCAGGGTGTGCAATATTGGGGGAAAGTGGAAAACCAATGGGGAAGTGGTAGCAGGGTACCCTTGATATTATTTATTCTATAATATTTTTTTATATGCGATACATTGTGAGAGTAGACATTGTGAGGATAAGAATATACTATACCTATTTAAATGAGAAGTTAGTTTCACTTATTCATAATTGTGCTTTTGCATTCCTTCTTTACTTTTTCACAAGAGGCTCTGTGGAGTATATTACTCAGTATACCGTTATATTCACCCAACATATATATATAAATATTTTTCCAGTCAGATGGAGTAGGATGGTGATGGGGCTCATTAATACTAGCTTAGGGTTTTTCAATTGACATTTGGGCTTCATGTTCACAGTTGATTTAATTTCATTCGATACTTGTAGTTTTTTCCTTTCAGTCGTTGTATTTCTTGCATAAAATTACATTTGTGTACTTGGGTTTCATATATATTGTAGTTTGAGCATGGGTTTTTTGGTGTCTATCTTATCTCCCTCTTCCATAAGTGTTTCTATTAGAGGGTAATTCCTCCCATCTACATGATTATAATTACCTCAGTTCTAGTCTTCATGCTAGGGCCTACTAGCAGTGGGACTCGGTGGTCACCATGTCTCTTCACCCATTATCGGTTCAGGATGGGTACACTTTGTGGGCATGGGGCCGTGACATCCATATCTATATTCAGACATCCTATTAATGTTCTCCTTTATTATCCTTAAATTTAAATATGTTTTATTTATGAAAATAATTAAATTTCTATTTTATAATTTTCAAATTAATGATTCAACACACTCTTTACCATTTGTGTTTCAATAAAATTATTTTGAAAATTTTGTAATATATTTTCATTTAATCATGTTATTTTTTCTACCAGTAATCATTTATTAAAAAATCATTTTTGTATAATTCAAAAATCCTTTATTTAATATATTCTTAAAATTTCGGTTTCAAAATTTTGTGTTGTATCTTTCATGAATATAATTTTTAAATTAGATTCTTAACATGGTATATTTAAAACAAAATCTGGAACAGTTTTCTAAAAGTTCATATTCATGGTTTCTCTTTTCTTGTAGTCATCAAATATATTACTCTTTTGGAGTTATTTTTCATGATTCTTCATTTATATTATCTATTATATAATCCTTTAGTGTCATTCAATATAGATATCAATCAATATAATCCCCCGTATTTTAGTTTATGAAATACACTTTTCAAATGATATAAAACCCATTTTCTTTCTCTATGTTCTTTATAATGTAACGATTGATTGATTTCAAATAGATAATATATTTATTGATATTGATTATAGGGGTTATATATATCACTCCAATACATAGTTTTAGTTCTTATATCTCTTATGATAAGGTAGTGATGTGATTCATCAATATCCCAAATAATTAAAGGGTTAGACTTGTAGGATATTCTTACAAACTAAAGTGTGTTACTTCTTAGATATTCTCCAAATATGATGATTATCTCTTCTAATTTTTATAGAAATTTTATTTTTTTATTTTATGATTAAAGGGAATGATAAATTTATTTTCCATATGCCTATGATTTTTATCCATGGATAATGTTAATTATCTTGATGTATTTATTTGTTCATTTTATATTTCATTCCTTTTTATTGGGTATCATTACAACACTTAGTGTTACATGTTTGTTTTAATATGATATTTCACAATGATAATGTTTTATCATATACTTATAGCCCTTGATAATATGTTGATAAATGATATCTTAATAAGATTTTGAGATATCACATTTCTTTTATTTCAATTTCCCAGGCTTTGAAGAGGAGTATAGCATATAAGAAGACTAAAGGCAAGTCTATTATGGCTCTATTATTGATAAATGATAAAATATGGTATAAAATAATACTCTTATAAATCTAGTTCTCAAAGAAAGAAAAATCCTTTCTTGGGATTGTGTGATTATTTCAGAGATGTAATGTTTAACCAATGGAAATAATATAATATAAAGATATGTATAGATTTATATATATCCCTTGGTTTTTAAAACTTATGTCTATAGTATGTGTTTTTATAACAATACTAGGAAATGTGGGTCTGGTTTGCCACATCATCCATGTATAATTTTAATTTTATTAAGGTTCTATGGTGTTTTTTAACTTCAATAATTATGGTATATATATTTTCAGACATAGACCTTATGTTCAAATATTATAATTCAATGAATTTTCCAAGAAGATTTAACCTTTTTTGATAGATGATGATGGTTTTCTGATATTTATTATATAATTTTTGAAGCCTTATAAATTAATTAAACTAATGTTTTGATACCTAATATTATAGTTATCGAAATAAAAATTTATAATCTTCTCCAAACACTGGAATAGAATAATTCATGTTCAAACCCATGTGATATAGGGTGATTTGTTTAAGGGAAAATTGAAAACCTATTCTATTAAAAATCAGGATAGAAAATGTCTCTATATAAAAACATACAGTTTTAATGAGTAAATGAAAGGTTTTAATATTTTTAAACCTAATATATGTTATGGAATATGAGGAAGTGGAAAATTAAATGGTATAAATATAACTAAAACAATTTGAAGATAAGTTATATCCCTGAAAATGGTTCATCAAAACTACAAACTAGATTACCGAAATTGTTTATAATCTCATTCATGAATAATAGACACTATATAATTTGGTCACATTATCAATTGATATATCATTAGATGTATATTTATAAAGTGATATACCTAGGATATATTCATAGCATTCACTATCAAGAAACCATTAATATCCATTTCTTCTTATTTTATCTACTCAACTATCACTTTTTGGTTGAAGGAAAATTGACATTAAAATAGTTTTTAATGATGTTTTTAATCATTATCAAAATAATAAATAATAAATTTGAAGTTATATAAAAATGAATGAGAAGATATAATTATAGTTAAGATGTAAAAAAGAGGATATTAAATGGGTTAAATATTTATTAAAAAATACCTCAAGAATTTAGGTGGATAACACATTTAGAAATAAGGAAAACAAAAACACAATGTATTGAGAAATATTATAAGGATATGAAATGGTGAATTGGAATATAATTTCTATAAATTAAAAGGTTTCATATTCTATTATTCATCCTAAACACTCTCTCCTTTGTTGAAGCTACATCTCATTCCCCTCACGACACCTCATTCCCTTCATTAGAGGTTATTACACTTTTTTAATAAATACTATAAATGAAGGTACTATAATAAATCATATATTCTACCCCATAATGTCCCCAATATATACATTCAATAAAATATAAATCCTTAACTTCTTTCTCATAACCATCTAGTCATCAACTTGAATCTAACAACACTATAAATAAGTATGTCACTATTCATTGTCTTCTTCATGAAAGCTCTAGAAATACATCATACATAATGTGCCTTACCATGTGATCATTGCCTCATATTTATTAATTAAACACCTATATGAATTTACCATCTTGATTCAAAACTTTAATATGTTATTAAAATTCATTCAAAGCTTCCCTAGAAGACATCATCATCAAAATATTTCGATTTATATTTCCATTTGACAATTTAGTGATCCCATAGATTAAAATGATCTTCTTTATACATTTATGTGTAACTATTATAGTGTGGAATTTCCCATACATTGGTCTCCATGTTATTAAGGAACCATTTGAAGTGTTCTTATGATACAATTACATAATCCCTAGTTGTGGAGGTACAATAATTCACAAGATAGCTAATTCTTAAGTAGGATATTGAGGCATGAGATCCCATTTATGAAACTTTTTATGTTTATTGGTAGTTTATACAATGTTAACTATGAATTATTAACCCTTAAAAGTTCTTCAAGAACCTTGATATATACTATATGAAAACCAGGTGACTTTTTTGTGAGTTGTATTTTGTGTGGGGGAACCTGAAACTGATCACCATGGCTAATCTTATTTGGCCTCTTTTAATCATGAGATACCATGATAAAATTATAGATATACGTTGATTTATTAAAAATCACTGGATTATAAAAATATAGGTTTTATAATTGGACTTTATGTACTTTCTAATCATGACAATATCCCTAACACAACCATCAACTAAAATTTAGATTGGCTGACATAAATAGTTTATGACATTTTAAAAGGTAAAATCCTTTAAAATAGATTTAAAATTAATTAGAACATATTGAAAAATAATAAAATAAATTCCGAACACATAAAAATATAACATAGTCTAAAATATGAAATTCAATATTTCAGTAAATAATATTCAAAATACCTCCCTAAAAATATAATCTATATAAAAGACCTGAAAGAAGAAAATAATATTTCAATTATAATTTTTTCAAAATAAAATATATTCTATAAATATATTGATATGGAAACCATAAAAAATCAAGATTTTAGGATCCATAAATGCACATTTTCATTAAAAACTTCTATAAATTACAATAACCACCACAAAAAATGAAAACGATTGATAATATTAATAGTAATTGAATATTATGACATAAAAATTATATTTCCCAATAAAAATTGTGGAAAATATGTTTTCAAAAAAGGATACATAAGTCACGTTAAATTCATTCACAGGTTTTATCACATGTCTACCTTCTAATAGCCTCATCTTAAATTGCGTTCACATTATGGACACTTTATTAATAGTTCTTGGAATCTTGTATATGTTTATTATGGACTCCATCAACTCTAATGTGGTTTCCGTTATATATATGTTGATGGGTTTGTTTTTCACTGGTGACATGATCATAAAACATGATATTTCATGTCTGTACATTCCAATTCCACTTAATTCATCTTCTCAAGTTTAACTTTTTCCAATGAAACATATGGACCCCTCATAATGATAATTTACTCGAAATACATTCTTTATAAGTTGAATTTCATTCCAAATAACTTATCCATCTCAACCTTACATTAATATCATGTCATAATTTTTGATAATAGTAAACTCATAGGTAAATTTAAATAAATTCAAGGAGATATATTTAGTGTTACCCGAGCTACTATAAATTTGGTTGGAGAGTGATCAAATAATCTTAATAATTGATATCATTTGTAGGGAATCTACAGAATATAGAATCCCCAGACATTATCCCTCAGATGATATATGTAGTATAAACATATATGATAGACAGACACCCTCATGAGTAATTTGATGGAATATATAATGATCATTCACCATACACATCATATCATTTTGACCTCATGCATAATCAATATACATCACAAAACTCATTCTCAATATTCGAGAAAAAAAATTATACAAAGCGAGGTATATAAAACCATTAATATTTTCATGCACCAAAAATTATATTAGGCATCATTGGGTGAAACACTACTACACTGCATTAATAACAAGGGTTATAATAATTATAATCTCATTTTAAAACATATAAATTTTAATCATTAATTTTATGTAATCCAAAAATTTCATTGTCGCATTTGTATTAGGGATCCCACTAACATATATTATGTAATACTCAATCATCTAGTTGAATCATCACTCTAAAATCATGGATGATACACCATTGAACATGGTGACTACTAATATCATATTATAACCATAACATTGATATATGTATATATGGAACTATAAAATATTAACCATCCCTTTAAAAAAATTGTGAGGACTACGAAGTAAATTCAATTGAAAAATCATGTAGTGAAAAATTGACTACTACACAATACCATCAGATGATATTATCATATGAACAACCTATAACCTACTAAAGATCCCAGATGTACTTCCTTGACCATTAAGATTGAGTTTTCATCCTATTTAATCATCTCATGGACATGATTCAAATCACAAAAACATATTCCTCTAAAATATATCAATGATATGTGGGAATTATTTCCTGATTTATATTATGAATTTTTTTGTTAAATTATCTTTTATATCATTACAATTTTTTTAAATTAATTTATATAAAATTCTATATAACCATGTTTTTACACTAATTCTATTGATATAAGATAAACTATCTTATTTTCTCTAATTTTTATTTTTTTATTCTATCTGGTATAATTTAATCTTTTATAAGATTTTAATTTATGCATTTGGGGACACATTCTATTCCCCCAAACACAAATTTCTCCTAGTTATATTATCATTGTTCTACTTTATGAATTCTAAGGAACTTCATGGAATATTAAATACTTATTCTAAATACTTTAAATCTTCTCTAGGAAAAGCCTATGAATAATATATTACATTATATAATCCAAATAAATATTATATTTTTATATATCTCAGTTGATTTGTATATGAGATATTGGTTCCATGATGGACAGAATACATTTCTAAAGATTCTTCCTCAAAATGATACCAAATATCTCATATATTTGATCAAATGAAATATCCTACGTCATCCATGATTTTTTTACTTTTCTATGAAAATTAAAACATAATCACAATTTGGATATCCTAGAGTTCAGTCTATGTTATTGACCATTCACCTAGATTTTCATTGATAAAATTCTATTCAACTAATTTATACCTAAAAATATACAACCTTCTAATGTGTTTACCTTTATTTATGCAAAAAATAAATAACTTTGGGATTGATTTCATATGCTAATATGGATTATGGTATTTAACAATAGATTTTAATCAAAATTTTACTTGACTTGTTATAAAAATACCAAAAAAGGCTTCTAAAGATGCTCATATTTTGTACATAAGTTTGATCATGGAATCTAAATTTCCATTTTCCTAAATTTACAAAATCTACAAAATAGATAACATCTTTTATCAAGAAAATATATGAATATACAATGGGTTTTTTATAAAGTATCCAATATTACTAAATTTTTTGATGGATTTGGATGTTTTCATGATCCCCCAATGTATGAGGTCTATCCCCTTTTAGACTAATATTTGGTTATGAACTTACTCATCATTCCTAATTTTCCACTATCTCCTAAACCCAAAAATATTATTTATTCATCGGATAGTTTTTATTGTGACACTTTTGATTTCAATCTCATTAAAATTTTGTACTCTTTGTAAATAATATCACAAATTATCTCTATCTCTATCAAAATTTTAAAAATAATACTAGTAATATATGAAAAATTATGTGTCAAATTTCAATACTAATCATCCTCACATAGAAATCACCAATAAATTTATTAAGTTATTATGAGTGTTTAGAAACCCCAATTTTTTTAGGATTTCTATATCTCAACCACTTTACCATTTACAAATTATATGATGGTGACTTTAATATAGAATTATTATTAGAATATATTGACTATTTCAATGAGTGGTTCATCTATTTCCACCTAATAATGAATTTCTACAATTGTTGATAATTGTATACCATTACTCCTTAGATTTGATTATCACTCCATCCCCCTAAATTTCCAAAACCATCCATTATTAAAAGAATTATTGATTCCCTCTATCATGTTCTCAGTGTAAAATATTATCATATTTACTAAAGAGTCCTATTGTGCTAGTATATATGTAGATATAGATATGGGTATTCATCTTTATCCTCAACTTCACCTAATAGTAAGAGGATTTGGTTAATTATGGAATATTATGAGGTTAAATGGGATTTTTTTTCCTATTCCACTAATGATTATTTACTATTTTGACTTTTGTGGGGGGCTTCATTTGATTTTTGTATTACGAAGCTTTATTTTCACCTCATGTGTGGTTTTGAATAAGAAAGCATTATTTGGGAATGAATTATGAAGAATATGAATAAATATTCTAAATCTTTTTTGTTATACAATAAACATAAGAACATGATTAAATTTTTTGATTGATGTTGAAACAGGAAGATAATGTTTAGAAAGAAAGAAATAGTTAAACTTTTTTATTCACAAAATTTATGGGTTAGGACCACTACCCATGTTTAAAATAATACTGTTTCGATGAGTGAGTATCCACCCACCTCCCACTCCACTCAAATTGGCCACAATGTGCTCAACTAATATTTTATTATTTTCTTTTATGTATTTTTGATAATTTTTTGGGATTAAGAACCCATCCCATACCCTTATGACAGAAAAATTAAAGTTAAATAAATACCTTAAAAGATATATATTCATATTTCCTTATTATTTTTGAAGGATATACCTAGGTCAATGATTTTTTAAGATGAATCATCTGTAAATGGTACCCTAAGGGTGTGATTGTGGGTTTTTAGAAAATAAAATAGTATGGAATAAAATGAAATTGAATAAGTTTGAATATTCCAATATTTTAGTGTTTTATAATAGAATGTAAGGGTTTTCTATAACAATTATTTTAAAAAATATATAAGATAAATTTAATAAATTATTATTTATTTATTATTTCCAAATTACTATTATAATATATATTTTAATTATTTATTATATTTTTTATTATTAGTTATACTCAATCCATTCAATTTTTTATCCCATTATTATAATATATAAAAAAGTTGTTAAGAGCTTCATGGGATGACCTAGAAGTATATTAGTTGTAATTTCACTCCAACTAAAAAATATCTAAACTATGTGTTTCAATTTTGATCAACTCCACTACATTCTACTCCATTAAAAAGTAAAGACCTAAAAACCCTAAGCCATTGGTTTTTAGAGTATGATTATATGACATTAATCAATGATTAATGAAAAATATCAATGTTTTTTGGAAGAATCATGAAGAAAAGGAAACAATCCTGGAGTTCTATTTGGAATCCATAATCAACACATCATTCACTACTAACTTAAGTGGAAACTCTATAAATTTCACATGATTAATACTTATATTATTAGGTTCATTAGTTAATGATTATTATGGATCTACCTTTACCTGATCCCAAATAATAACATGGTATAATTTGAGCATGTAATTCTCTAATTAATAAATGTTAAACATATATTGCATATTGTCCCAACCTAACAGATGCCAGGGCTCGAGCCACAACTATCTCAAGACCACATCTATTGGGAAATTTGAGGAAAAAATCACTAAAGGCATACCTAATCTAAAGACGAATTTTCCTAAGTACCTATAACCACAAACATAGTATGCATAATGAAAATTTCTATAGGGAAATGGTAAAATATTTAAGATTTCTAAAAAGTAAACCAAGCATGAAAAACCACGAATGTGTAATAGACTATAAAATTATAAAATAGGAAGAAAAAGGGGAAAATAGACACCCATATAAAAATAAATCACAACAAATTTTTTTTGAAAATATAACTACTAAGAGAGACCATGTCCATAATTCCAAGTTGTAGCCACTGTATGTCATCCTTAATACGTGGTATCCATTAGATCCTATGAGGTCGCGGTCGACATATCATTCCAATGTACAATACATGACACATGAATGAATATCCCATGTTGGGGTGAGTATTAATAAACCAAATAGGACTCCCCATACGTTTAAGTGGTATTAGTAAGATATTAAATAATAAAGAAATAGAGTAGATGCAGGATACAGTTGAACTGAAGAGCTCAAACAAAACAAAGAGTGATTGTAACCTCATACAAATACAAGGTCCTCAATGAAATAAGTATATAAAAAACCCATTGATTATTAGCTTCCCATAAGAGGATAATATACTCATCTTACCATGAGATTAATGATACTGAAATCACATGGTATACCTCAAGCATCCTTTCCTCTCATGGGAGGAGAGTAACCAAATACAAGGATTGGATACAGAAGAATATATATATATATATATATATATATATATATATATTCTCAGTCAAAAGAATCTAAAATTAAAAAGTAAGTGTATTTCAATCCCACAACTCATCCTAATAATAAGAATATCCAATAGTCCCAATGTTTATTAATGATGCCCAAGATCCCACATTCCTTCTTCGAAGTAAATGTGCAATTCAAACCATACCTTATTACTCTATCACACGGTTGAGGGGACAGAATATCAAAGTAAGGGACTGAGACCTAGTGTGATAGGGTGGTTCCACTCTATAAGTATCCATAGAGTACCCTTACCCATCTCGATGTGAGGATACACTCTATATGTATCCATAGAAGCACCACAACCATGTCGATGGGGGGTCCCACTATGTTTCCATGGTGACCTATGTCATATTATAATAGGGAGTTCCTCTCAAAATTATAGAGGACCCAATCCAATTAAAAGGGGAGATTACATTATAGTTTCATGATGACCCACACTCTGGAGCTATAGGTGGGTTCCACTATATTAATGGGGGACACACGCCCTGTCATGTAGGGGGTTCCACTCAGAAGGTAGATGTAGTGGTATAGGATCCATGTTGATGGGGGGTTCCACCCTAGTGGTCAAGGACATGTTACCAAGTGTGAAATGGGGTTTCACAGTAATCATCAAGTACTCACACCTTATATGATATGTGGTTACACTTATAATAAGTCTCTAGTGATGCTGCATGTTTCCTCCCATCATCGGGTGCATCCTCGACAAGTTCCACCCCATAATATCTCACATTGTATTTTTTTAATACACAACCAATGACACAAATAAATTCTTTGTGAAAAAAACCATGGATAGGCTATTAAATAACCAAAATATGAGTTCAAAGGAACGAAATATAGGACCTTGAAGTTTCTTTATAAGTGGTCAAGGTGTACATGATGTGTGAGGGGACCTGCACGATGTGTGGTCCCACTCTAACACCTAGCCATGTCCCTAGACATAACATGAATCTCAACCCATGTTGTAGTACACTTAGTGTAGGTGGACTACACTGCATTTATAGGATAAATGAGACTGGTTGTATCAATCTAGATATGTTTTTGTACCAGACACCATGTTTGTGTACTAAACCTTGTGTTTGCGTCCTTAGGTACACGTCTATGTACTTCCACCTAGATTCCCAACTATGTTATCCTCCACATGATTTATAAAACTGGGAAATCGATACATGGTGTTTTATAATGAATCCATGTCATGTCATCCTCATGTTTTCTGAAACGTTTTTTTAGATGTTGAGGAGATCCACGTCGTGTGTTTATCCTTGAACATAGTGTGTTGTCAGGTTTTCACCGTATATTCTATATAAGCATATTTCTCTTGAATATAAAATGTTTTCCATATATTTTACCTTGAATCAGCCCAAAACTCATAGATTTAGCCAAAAACATCATCTATATGCATCGTTCACCAAAAATCAATCTCTATTTTTCCATGGGTGTTCGTCGCACGAACTGCATGCAACCAAGACTTTCACCACTGATTACATGATATAAAATCATTAAAATAGGTATCCATGCCTTTATATAATCCTATATCTAGTAATATATTTATGATCCAATTTTTTTATCCATATTTCATGATTTAGAGGGTTCAATCGGGCTCATTACCACTTGTTAAATTTAAACCAGGACTGTGGGGTCCAATAAGTCATGAACATGATGGATATTTGGGATAATAAGATCAGAAAAAAGGATTGAAATATTTTTTTCAATTTTTTCTTGTAAAAAATCAATAATGGTGATCTAGGGTTTGAAAACAAAGTTATAATCATTGATTCTTATACTCAGGTGCATGTTATTTGCCACAAATGAAGGGGTTCAAAAAATAATGATGGATCTACAAAAACAATTTAATCAAGCGGCGTAAATCATTGATTGTTGAGTCTTACATATTTTTTTTCATTAATTGATGAATAACATGTTAAAAAATTATTTTATACAATTCTTTTTGTTTGATTCATCCTAACATTCTCTAAGATATAGTCTCACCATCTCTTATCATAATCTGACAATGAAAGAGATAAAAGGGTCTCTGGAGTTATTTTATATTTTATGTGGATAACCCTAGTGAATTTTTCATTGATATATTATAAAATAAAATTAAACATCATAAATAGTGAAAAAAATAATTAATTAAACAATTATTTATTTAACTAAATGTACCTCTAATGAGAGAGGAGTTTGAATGCCCTACGATGACCCATTTTATATCACTCATAGGGTAAACACCATGTTCTGGACTCAAATGTGGTCTCAGATTCTTGATCAGAGTTTTCAATTAAGATTTACACAATTTTTTTAAGAAACATCATGTGTAAAATAATGTATTTTCAATATTTTTATAAAATTAATTCCACGCATATTGGGACTCTGAATCTCACATGATCTCTGCATCAAACTCTAGAAATATATATATAGATATTTAAATTTCTAACAAGTAAACAACTAGGTATCTATATAATTACACCCTTCAAGATTATCATCCCTAAAATTAAAAAAATAAATAAAAAATCAGGATACTGAGATCGCAAATGGATCTGTCGCTATCACGAACTCTCCTATATAATCCCATTTTACCACAACATAAAAACCAATTAAATATTCCATAAAAATTGGGCCCTCTAATAGAGATCCCCAAAAACAATCATGTGATATGGAATGGTGAATCCATAATCTATGTCTATCTCTCCCCATTTGATGGTTTGAATGGGGTCATGCACATATACACTCAACTACAACACATGGAAAATGCTATGCACCCGCTCTAACTATGGGTATTGGGTGAGGTTGTATGAAACCCCTAAAACATTATGTACAATGTAATGTGGCCTAGTGAACATCAAAAATTTATTTGCTTTCTAGATGAACCTCTGAAATACTTATCATGGGGATAATCTATGGAGAATTCGGTCTCCCTAGTCAAATACTAAAGGAATATAACGACGATCTGCAAAATATTTTTATCTTCTATGATTAGTCCTCATCCCCTAGAAAATGACATGGACTTTTCCATTCTCAAATGAAGTATATATTGTCCCACAATTAATGTCTCACTCATCACTATTATTAATTTGGGTGATTAGAAGGTCTCACGCAGATTCCCTCCAAATGTGTCATGCTGATATTAGAGTGGTATTTGTTTTTGTATGAAAACTATGACAAGGGACAGTTATCCTCCCAGCTCTGGAAAAAATCTAACAAGAAATCTGTCATCATATACTTCAAAACATTGATTGTGATATCATTCATCCCATCGGTATGGGTGTAAACGGTTTTACTCGTCCTCATTTGGATCTTTAATTCATCTTATAGGCCTCTCCCCAATTGTGATGTAAAGTCCATGTTTTCTTCAGAGACAATATTCAAGGGCGCCCCATGAAAGAGAATGATATATCTTATGTAAAACATTCCCAAACCCTCCCCAAAACACAACTCCATAATTGTAATGAAGTGATTCGACTTTTTGAGTTGTTCAACTATCAGACATGTGGGCTCATGGACCATCGATGTGTATGGAATCCATGAAACAAAGTTTGTGGATATGTCATCCCACTTCCACTCTGATATCTCAAGGGGATGCAAAAAACCTATTTAAAAATGGTGCCCATACTTCACTTGCAAATAGGTGAGGCAATGAGAGACAAAATCAACTACCTTAAATATTTTTCTGAACAACCAAAAACTCCTCAAAAAGGTATATTTATGTCTTCCCAACACTGGGATATACAAATATGGGAGAAATGTAGAACTCTCACATCACCTTCTACCACAACCTGAATGGAACCACTTTCCACCCCTACAGTAAGATGAAGTGATTCCCTCTTTTTGAATATTCATTATGTGATTTTACTATAGATATATCATCATATAAGACCTCAATGTTGATGTCTCACAGCCGTGTCTTCCTTACATTCTTGTGAAGTGAAGGAGTCAACAGTACCAGCTGAAGAAAATTTATACCCTCCTACTCCACCAGGGTCACCTATTGGAAGGCCAACTACACTAATGAATCCAAAACCAACCATGTCTATGACTTCCTACTATGGGAATATACTACAAAATTTACCTTCCCTACAGTATAGAATATCTTTATGTAATAGTCATGTAGTAACTCCAACCATCACTGTTATCTCATGTTCAAGTATCTCTACGTAAAGACATACCTGAGACTATAGTGGTCTGAGTAAACCAAAAATCACTCTACCTAAAGGATGTGACTTCACCTCCTAATGTATAATACTACCAATATAAGATGTAGGTAATTATTAATGTATTTCTTCTTTTTTTGGTATTGACTACCTCTATTTTTATGTGATAACATCCTTCAGTTTCATCAAAACACAATCTATCCAAGTTAGCGAGGTATCAAAATACACTACGAATTCAATTACTTCCTCTAGTAGTATCAATAAAGGAGCACTCATATCCTGAGCCTCAAATAAAAAAAAGGCCGCCTAAAATTTCTCAAACCAAGTCAACAGAATTCCTTTCTATGTAAGGGTGGTCAAAGGGGTAAAAATCTGGATAAGTCATCCAAAACAACCTATAATACACCGCCAAACCAAGAACGATCCACACAAATGAAATGATTTTTGGTGTCTCTCAGTTAATCAATACATCGATATGTTCATGTTATATGGTTATACAGTGCTCCTAAACAAGAAGACCAAAAAATTGAACCTATTTTATTCGGAAATTTCTCATCAAGAGGTTCATGTAATGTTTGTACCCTCTAAGAAAATCCTGACCCATCCTCCAATGACATTTTTGCTCCTCCGATGATATACTGTAGGAAAGTATTTCATCTATAAAAAAATATTAAACTGGTCTCTGTACGGTTAGATGACCCAGTTCATCAAATCCATAATCACTATAGGGGAATTTATCACACCAAGGGGAATCTCTTGGAATTCATAGTGTCTGTAGAGACATTAAAATGAAATATTTTGAGTGAAATCCTTACAAAAACTCATTTGTTGGTATCTGGAACCGAGATCAATCATTGAGAACTATTGCGTGCCTTGAAACTATTCAAAGAGGTCATAAATTCATGGTATAGGGTACTTGTTCATTATCATGGTATATTTTTGGAAATGATAATCCATGTAGAGCTTCATACTCTCATCCACTTTTTTCACAAAAAAACACAAGAGCTTCATTGGGGGACACAATAGGTTTGAAGAAACCCTTCCCTTGATGTTCGTCTAACTGGAACCACATCTTTCAAAGATCGGTTGGGGCCATGAAATATTCAATAGAATATATCAAGGTAGCTCCATGATGGATGTCAATGAAAAACATCATATCCTTCTTTATAGGTAGCCCCATTACATCCTTAGGGAATACATCCATGCAATCCTAAACAATAGAAGAAACCCATATTCTTGAAGAGCCTACTAAACCATGAGATACACTTGTAAACAAATGGGTGATAGGATTCCTCCTTCTACTCAAATATCCCGCTTATCCTCCATGTTATCTACCTTACCAAAAAAAGTAAAATAGAACCCCATCAGTGAATAGTCATCTAATTTGTCTGTGGTGATAATAAATATGTTCTTAAACCATGGATATTTGATTCATACCCATGAGTAAACCCTTGGGTTCATCATAATGACAAAAAAAGATCTATTTGAAACTCCCTCCACCGATAAATAGCTTGCATTTCAGAAAGATAAATGATATAGAAGAAGTACTCCCTATAGAAACCTCAAGAATTTGATACTAGTCTAATTCCATAATTAGGATATCCAACTATTCCAACAGTAGTATAGAGATAAAGAAAGGAATTGATTATGTGTTTATCAATACTAATGAAATAGTAGAATAAAAACATAATGTACGTTGGTTCACCTCATGTGTTTCAGGGTCATTATCCTCAAGATCCTACTATTTTCCATGACCCCAGCCTCCATCTCACAGAGCCTAACATGTGCTACCTAGTGGTGGTGGTAGAATGATCTCATAGTAGATACCACCACTCATAGGTCTGCCTACTCCTATAACAGCTCTTCCTCTTTGGGTACCTCCCTATCCTCTCATGGTTTAACCATAATAATGAAACTACATTACCATCATGGTCCATCAGTTATCTTTTTGTGCTTATACTCTTTATGGGTGGGAACTGTCAATCCATGTGACCTTTCCTATTTAAAGTAAATCACCCCCCTCTCAATGATTCCTTGGACCTCTACACGTCCCCTTTCCACATGACTGATTCTGATTATAGGGAGGTATCCCTTGTCTAGAACCTAGATCTGGGAATATTCTAGCTACTACAGATGACCCAAATATATGGAATACACTACGCGATCAAGCTATAAGAAACCACATTGACAATAATTTCTCTTTCACTAGTTACCACTCCTGCACCCTGACAAAGTCACAATGTTGTATCATGTCTCCTGGTGAATTCCCTACTCAAAGTACTCTACTAAAAAGTATACATCCCTGATCATGTCAAGGGGTTACAATGCGATGAATATGAACCTTATGTGTACACATAAATCATCATCCATCTCTGTTGTATCTCTTGAATCTCCCAATTCCACACTGAGCCTAAATTAAAGGGGTAGTACTTCTCAATGAACTATTATTGGATGTTTATCCATGAGAGTGTATACTCATCATGAATTTTCATAAAATGGGTCCACTAGTGGCTATATAATCTAAGTAACAGGCTAGATACTAGTACAACCACCTATTCTCTTGGGGTACAAAGAAGCTAAATGGTAAAAACCATTAACTCTATCAAATCCTCTACAACCTGAGGATCTGGATTCCCATGTATCCTTAGTGGCCACTAGTGTAGAAAATCATAGGGCATGATAAGCCTACACGTATCCTCAGAATGGTCTGATGAAATGATCTACCACTCAATAGGTGTAGGTGTTTCTACCTATCTGCCTAGAAGAAGGTGTCATGGTATGGAAATTAAATTGAGGATACTTATCTCATTGGACCATCATCACAATCCGGAACTAGTATCCTAACTGAGTGACATCACCGACGAATACTATGATTTATCAAATGTATGATGGTCAGATGACCATATATATAGATAAAAACCATGGACACCTAACTCAATTAGAAAATTCAGTGACTAAATCCTCTATGATTCACCTACCATTTAACTCTATTAACAATGTATCAATATGATAATTTCACATGCAGTAGTCAACGACATGTTGAATTGATATGTTAGACACCATAGTATCGGTAGACTCCTTGTCCTGAGAGACATGCTCAGGAAACTTTGACATGGTTCCCCTAAACCCAAACAAATCCATGTAAGGGGAAATGTTCAAAAAACACCCCAATGAATGAATTTCTCTGATACTAATCAGTCTTTATCTGACCAAATACACGGCTCGATCCAAAACTACCCCAAGCTCACATCCATAATTGAGTAGGTGGAGAAAATCATTGAAGACATAACTCACCTGGAGAGGTCTTTTCCTAAGTACCTATATGTATTTACATAACCAACTCGAATAAAAAGTGGAAGGGGAGGCGTAAAATCTGTAATGCTTCTAAAAATTAAACCAGGAATGAATAACCACTTTTGTTTACAAGATTATGAAAATGAAAAATAAAAATAAAAATTGAAAAAATAAACATCCAAACAGAAATATTTACCAACCTGAAAAATCTAGAAAATTATACTACTGAGAGAGCCCAGCTCCTGAATTCCATGATGCTTCAATCACACGTGGTCCTAAGTACCTGGTATCACTAAGATCATATTATGTCATGGTTAGACTATTAATATTCTATATAAGACATAGATCATCTTGTAGAATATATTTTAGGGGTGAGTATATACAAACCCAATAGGATTACATGGAAGCCTAAGGAGGATTTGTAAGAGATAAAATATGAAGGAAAGGAACTATATGAAATATACAGTCAAAGATACCACCTCGAGACAAATTAATCATGAAATTAACCCCATCTGAACATAAGGGTCTTGAAATGGTATGTTGATGATCTTGTCAAGTCTTTGCCACCTATAGTATGAGAGTAGACTCATCCCATAATGAGAAGATAGGAATAGAAAGAACATTTCATACCATGCGCATCTTTATATCTCCAATAAATAATGTTACCAAATCCAACATGTGGATACAGAAGAAAGAATATATATATATATATATATATATATATATATATATATATATATATAACCAGTCAACGTAATCCCAAATGAGAGAGTAAGGGGATATCCTTATCACAACATAGCCTAATAAAAATAGCATCCAATAGTTCCAAAGGCCCTTAATGATTCCCAGTGTATCACACATCTTTCTATAAGTAACCATGAAAGTCAAACCACACCTCTTCATTTGGTCATACAGTCCAGGAGCTACAAACTATATGCCATGAAAAAGTGTCCTAGTATGTCTAGGGGGTTCCAGTCTATATGTATCTATATAGGACATGTTCCCATACCGATGTGGGGGGTCCACTATAGTGTCCAGAGGGCCCGAACACTATGCTAATTGGGAGTTCCACTAGTTAAGGTAGAGGAGTCATTCCCATAGTGATGGGGGGGTTCCACTCTAGCTTTATGAGATCTTGATATGTGATGCTATAGGGGAGTTCCACTATAGTCATCGAGTATTGAAACCCTACCAAATTGGGGGGGGGGGTCCACTTATAAGGTTTTTGTAGAAGACCTTCACCTATTCCAAGGTGGGATTTCACATATGTGGTTGAGAACACAAGACCTGGTATGATAGGGGGTTCCACCCTATTCATTAGGGAAAATCACCTTATCTAATAGGGGTTCCACTCTGAAGTGGCCAATGGTGATCCTGCGTGATCACTACCATCAACGGGCGTCGTCTCATCAAGTTTTATGCCTGAAACATTTAATATCATATATCGTAATCCAAAAATTAGGGGACCATTGTTTTCTACATGGAAAAAACTCTGGATAGGCATATCGTGCAACGAAATATGATTTCCAACTAAAGAGATACAGAACCTTGAAGTTTCATCCAAAGTGGTCAAGGGGTATAGAGCCTGTGAGGGGACACACATAGTGTGTAGTCCCACTCCAACACCTAGTTGTGTACCTAGATGGTGCACTACTCCCATCCCATAGAGTAGTAGAAAACCATGTTGGTGGACTACATGGAATGTCTAGGATAACAAGGATCAGGTCGTGTCATGCTAGCCAAGTCTTTGAACTACACCTTGTGTCCATGTACCAGACCACATGTTCGTGAGCTCGAGTACACCACAATGTACCCAAATTTGTACATTGACACGGGTTCACCACTATTTCATCCACCATGTGGTTTGTACAATAGTAAAGGGGTACACGACATGTTAGGGATATTACATTCTATGTCATGCTTATGTTTTCTGAAACCCTAGTTGTCACCTATGAGGGGGATACACAATGTATTTACATCATTGAACATGAAATGTAGTTTGTCTTTCTCCAAATTTTCTATATCCACATCAGGTGAATTAATTTTTTTGTTTTTCCATCCATTTTTTCTTGAATTGGATTGGAACTCCTAGATCTGGATGAAAATCTTTATCTCTAGCCATCTTTCACCAAAAATTAGAACTTATTTGTCCAAATGGATTCGTTGTATGAACTTCCAGCCACCGATACTTCCACCACTAATTATTTGATCTCAAAACACCTAAATAAACATCCATGTCTTCTAAAAAATCAGATATGTGGTATTAGATGACAAATTTGATCTTTTTTATGTGATTTATCACAATTCTGAGGATCCAATCAGGCTTGGTACAACCTAACAGTGTTGAACAAGGACCATAGAGTCTAACCAGTTACAAATGTGAAGAATACTTGGGATAAAAGCACCAAAAAAAGGTTTAAATTATTGTTGTACCGTCATTCATGGAAAATGATCAAGATTGGCGATTTGAGGTTAGAAAACAAAGAAATAAGTATATATTTCAATACTTAGGTTCATCAAATTAGCCACAAATGGAACATATCCATGAATAATGATATATCTACTCAAAAATTTTGATAAAAGATATAAATCATTAACCAATGAGTCCTACATGGTTTTGGATAATTTTTTGATGGACAATGCCTCTTTCAATGATTTGAGAGGATTCATTGTGTTTATTTATTCCTAATATATTCTAATCCGATGTTTCATCATCTCTTAACTGGATCTTCCTATAGAATGAGGAAGGGTAGATTTTTAATTATCCATGGGTTTATGCGCATAACCATTGAGGATTATCCATGGAGATATTCTTACATAACATTTCACTCCCTCAAAAATTAAATAATTAAGTAATAATATAATTTATTATTTTATTAAATGTGCCACGAATAATGGAAGAATCCAAACTCTCCAAGACAACCCTTTTTATGTCATCCCTAGGGTAATCATCGCATTCGAGACTCAACAGTGGTCTAGGTTTTTTATTTAAGATCACTTTTAATATTTTCTTCAATTTAATTAAAAAGTTTCACAAATAGAATATAAAATATATAGAATAATTTTTAAAATTAATTCTGGTTACCCTAGGCCTCGAAATCACATGTCATCTTAGTTCCTAGATTTGGAAATATATATAATAATATTTCAATGACTTCCATGGACAAAAGGGGTCTCTACACATGTTACTATTTTAGGGAAGTAATTTTAACTCGTAAACTATATCTATGAAACACAAAATTTCATGAAAGGGCCCAAATACCTAGTAATTAACTATCCCAAATTTCTGAGGCATCATATTCCTAACCACAGTAACACCATAAAAAACAGGTGATTTCTCTAGAAAACCCTAACAGACACAAATAGTGACCATCATATGACTTTATCACAATATAATCTATAGTCATTCAATTTTGAATCCAATTAATGATCTTCATGGCTTCAAAATAAATATTTGATCTAAATAATGAATGTTCTCTTTCTTTCACCCAACACAAAAATAAATAAACAATATCATATAAAGTTACTTGAAATGACCCTTCCCCATCATACAATGATAACTATTTTTGGAATAGAACTACACCAAATGTATATTTACCCACAAGACCCACCAATGTCCATAAAACAATTTCTAAGAATGTCTTCAAATATCAGTATCATTCTATATGAATGATTTTCCATATACGGAAAATAAGTCATAATAAAAATCTACTATGTATCAATCCTATTTTTTAAATGTGTTTAATAACATGAATTGAAACAAGTATTCCTATATGATATAGTCAATGTAGGAACACCAAGAATCTCAATCACTTCCCTAGCATATATTTTTTCAAATTATTTCACAATATTCATCTTTTTAATTGTTATTAAGTGATATAATTTGAATATTCTCTCAAAGGTCACCAAAATGGAATCATGCTTCCTAATGGTCTAATGTAAGGATATCACAGGCCATAAAAGCAATAATAATTTTTAAATCTTATAATATGTGTACAGAAGTTGAATAGGGTCATCTCAGAAGGATTAAGGATAAAAAAATTTATTCTATTCACTTATAAATATTTCTCCTTTTTAAATATTTATAATAAGAATTAAAAAGAAAAAACTATAAGTGTGTGATGAAATTCATAAAAAAATTTGAAATTAAGATACTCAAAAAATGATGTCAATAAAGAAGAATCATTTCTATAATATAAATAAATTTTCCATCATTACTTCTTCCTAAAATATCTCCAATTCATACTCTATGAATGAGCTCCAACATATTCATGATCAACCTGGATACTCTAATTTGAGAACACATAGTATACATCGAGATAAATAACACACTAGATGCCACATCCTCAAAGCTCTAGTAGTGGGAAACACCTATATTGAGTGTCAAATATTCCCAAAACCCACACTGGTAACCAACATAACCGAGTTCCATACATAAACACTAGATACATCATGTATTCATGTAGAGTGTGGAGAAAATTATTTTCATATGAAGTAATAAGATAAAACCAAGATGAGAGGTATTGTAATCGAATAGTTCAATGATCTCCCTTTATTTCACAAAATTATGAAATGAAGAAAAAGAATAAATTTTATAGATTCTAGATTCATTGGGTTTCATCAAGGGAGTGATCCATGGGAAAGCTTGTCACTATTATTGAGAGATTCATAGATCACTAGTATGAAAATAGATAAAATAGGGTATGAAATTACATGAATGATAATGAAGTAGAATATAATACTATTATAGAAAAAACTCATTAAAAAATATTAAATCCTAAACATCTACCGAATGATAAACCCATTACATAATTTCATTCCCCTTTAATTTATATATAGTCCACCCCATCCATTATTTAACAATAATAGAGATATAGAAACATTTTTCATGCTACTCTATCATATTACATCCATGTGTACTTCTAAAGGGTCATTATTTCTTTATGTTATCTTATCTATTGGTACCTTTCATCTTCACAATACTTACATGATCACTACAAACATTTAATACTGGTTGAATATTATGTAGAACATTAAGAGGATCATTTTCTAGTTTTCATTAGACATGATAAATATGAACATTTCTATCTATTCAATCCCTTATTTCTTTTTGAAGTTACGACATCATCAAAATAGTATCTAAATATGAAATTAATATAGAATATTTCATGTTGATAAGATATTAACGGTGACATATATCGCATTGTATTCAATTGGTTTCTAACGTGGAAATATTTTAAAAACACATGAGGTTCCAAAATGTTCTGTTAATCTAATCCAAGGCTTTGAAATATTGCCTTATTAATATGTTAGGGGTTCCATGATTATTTTCATGTAATATAAACTATTTCATGTTTAATTTATAGGGTGCTATAGTTCAAGACCATTGATTCTTATAAAACATGTTCATATGATTAGCTCACCATACATAGTGCTCTCTAATTATCAATGATTCATACACAATGACTAGATTATTAGATTATCTTATCTGAGTTGTGGATACATAATTTTTAACACAAATTAAACCTTCCACCATCAATTTATTCATATATGATAGATAGTAGTGGTTTTTGACCCTACATATGCATTTATTTATGAATTTAATTGCATGTAGCTTAGTATCCATTATTATTAATCTCACACAACCACTGTTATAAATTGGTATCCTTATATATGGGATCTTTCAGTTTGTTACTCACATTTAACCACTATATTTGTTGATTTAATATCTCATGGGTTTTTCAATATTAAATTATATTCTACATAGCCATTTTGAATTTATTCTACTTATCCACAAACATTGAAAATAAATCACTAACAACACATAACATCTAATTTCTACCTAAAATTAAACTAATATAACAAAATAAATTATGATTTATTGAGTAATTTTAAAAAATAAATAAATTAGTAAAAAAAGATATGATTCCTTTTAAAAATTTAATTTAAAAAATTCCAATGTATCAAAAAAATATTTTTCGGATGTTTTTTGAAAATATGTGGTCAATTACCATTAAAAAACTATAATTTAAATTCAAAATATTACCTCCTATCACATTCATTTGAAGATACCCCACAAAATCTATATCTACATAATCCCACTTCCAATTAAGTATAGGAAATGATTGAAACATTCTCACAAACTTGTTATATTCATTTATTTCACTTTAAATGGTAAAATATTTTACAATATAGGTTTCACCATCCTTTTTATATAAAAACACCAAAAAATTATTTTTAAATACGTCTAAATCTTATTATCATCATGGTGAACTACAAAATTTGAATTACAAATATAATTTAACACATCCACTCCTCCTAAGGAAAGGATAAACAACCTATAGTGAATAATCGATTTGATGTAGAGTGTTTCTAACCATTCAGTGGGGCCTCCACAACATTTAGTGAATCCATTATTAAAAAATATTCAAAATAAAACACTTTCTCTTCTCAATCCATATCTTATAGATTTATTGTGACTAAAACACTAGTTAAAACAATCTATTTATCATTCCTAAAAATATTCAAAAGAAAAAATATAAAAAAACTCATGTGTTCAATTTCTCCTTTGATTCCTTAACTTTATAACCATGAATCTTGTGACTAAATACATCCGGAAAAAAATTACCATTCATAGGTGAATATATTTTCATGAGGAAAAATATTTTCAAATATTTCATCCATCACAATTGCATGAGATTCAAAAAATGATGTAAAAAAGATTTACTTCAAACCCTTTCTATTTGTATACATAGTAAACTTCTCACAAAATAGACAGTGATGTAACATTTTTGATGCATGGAAAAACATTTCACAATCTAGGTCAGATATTTCTTAATCCGTTTCATCATCTCTAATTTACCATGTGAGATATGAAACAACCTGATTAAATTTAATAATAACACACCCAATTTCCATACCCAATGTTTTATTGGTTATGGTATAAAAATAAAACCATTTTCAAAACACATGGATAGGATTGGTTGTTAAACTTATCATAATATTTTCAAAGATACATTAAAATAATGGGTTCTAGAAAAAAGGAAAATCACCTCTAATCAAATTCATTATCAAAAAATGCTATGTGTGATAAATATAAAGTAAATAATCTATAACAACCTACTATCCGGAGAAATCTATGCACCTCAAAGAAATTTTTAGGTTCCTTTTTTGATTCCACTAAACCAATCATATAAGGAAAAAAATGGTATAACTTCTTTATTGATAATAAGACTGAGAAATTTCATTCTTTGTGTCAAAAAAATAAATTTTGATATTTCTTCATAGAAATTATAGTCTTACAATAAACCAATAATGTCATATTAATTTCACTCTTGATCATCCTTGGATTATTAATATATATGTATATGTTTTTGATAAACCCCGTATTGAAATTTTTGATTCATCAATGAAATATTTGAATCATAAATTCTTTGAAAATAGTTATAGAATTTATTAGCCCAAATGGAATAACCAATACATATAATGTCCATACCTACTATTAAAAGATATATTTGGAATAACTACTTTATTCATCTTGTTATAATGGTATCAAGTCCTTAATAAAAAGAATGAAAATCATTATTAATCCTTCAGTTTGTGAAATAAATCATATATTCGTAGAATATGATATATAACATTGATGTTAATTTTATTGTAATTCTTATAATAAATATATAACCTCCGCATTCTATTTGAATTTTTTACAATATGAGTTGGAGCTTATCATGGATATGTACCCATCCTTAAAAACATTTATCCTCATAGAATATTAACTACAACAAAAATTTCCTAAATTATTTTGTTTCAATACTATATGGAGATTGGGATATATGAATCATTTGATGAAAAAACAATTTCTGGAACTCTACCATATACATTGCGGGATGTCCTAAAATTTCATATAGAAAAATGTCCAGATAGAGTCCCACTATCTCCGTAAGTCAAACTTCTCTTGGATCTTTCATTTCCTCAAACAACACTTTTACTAAAAATCAAAACAAGCTACCATCACTATCTATTAATAAACCAAAACTACTAGTCTTCCTATTCATTTCACCATTGATAATATGAATAGCCACAATTTAAGTGGAAAACATCACATTTTTTCTATAAATATTCCTCTGAGTATTTTCGTTTACAACAATTTCTCTCATATTGTGATAAAAAACAATCACATATTCATGATATTTATGTCCCATGAGAATTTCATGTTTTCTATCATAATGGTATAAAATGTAAAATAAAATCATTTACTAGAATTAGATATTATATGAACTAACAATTTCATTATTTATGGTATCATTTCTACCCAAAATACCAAAAGTTACATTACCATACCACAAAAAACCAATTTTCCGCACTAGTGTAAAAAATATATAAATGATGATATATTTAGGCAACAACAAACCTATCTATATAGTAAGGTAGTTTATCCATCCATAGCAGATATTTTTCTATATGAAATAAGAGACTATGAGTCAACTCTAACTATGGTCTCCAATTTTTTTGTGAAAACTAAGACCCTCAAGTGGTCATAGAATTAATACATATAGTTAGAGACTAAAAAAATAAACATAATTTTTGGGTCCTATTTAGCTATGTCAATGGTATTCGTATCTGACCAGATCCTTACACCATAGATACACTCACTTTGCTCTTAAAATTCTAATGGAATTTTATAATCTTCCCAAAAAGAAAAAAACATAATCCTTCAATGTAAAAATATTCTTTATGTGGACTAGGAAACCACATAGAAAAATTATAATTTATATATACCTTAGTCTCATTAAGTAAAACATAGGTGTATCTTGGTTATATTAAACTCTTGAACCAAAATAATATTCATCGTATAATCTCAATTACCCACCACTCAAACCATTATTTCTACTGGGATGAGTGAAAATTCTCCTAGCTAGTGGATTTATGTGTATATCACTTTAATCCTAGAATTTCGTGTTCACTATTACAATATACTAGTGAAGGTGGACCTCAGTACCATTTTTCATATATGATGTTATAATCATCAGTCAAAATTTCAAGATATCAGTGATTCACTATTAGATATTTGTGGTAAAAATCAATTCATTTTTGTAAAGTTACTGATATAATTTAATGTACAATTATCTATCATTAAAGATTAAATAAATTATATATATTTGATACTTTGTATTTATGACAGTTAAAGGGTTCATTTAACAACTTCTCATACCCTTCGGATTACAAAAATTAATTTTTCATAGATGGTTCAACCAATTCCGACCACTATAATATAATACCATAAAACATATATGATTTTAGCATTCCCTTGACATCACCTAGATTATATATGAAATAAAAAATCTTACTGATCTTATTTAACAACTACACTACTTTTTATATTCCAACATCCTCTAAAAATATTTTATGGTATTGATTTCGAATTATAATGATAGACCCACCCTAATTTATTAATGTTGATGAACTAAAACAATAAATCATTTATTATTTTCCCAATCACATGGAAACTATTTATCCAATGGTGGATCATTAATAACAACAACCTCAATTACACATTCCAGAAAAAATTACAGAGGTATATTTGGAAGAACATTTTTAAAATTCCCAAGAAAAAAAATTAATCCAAAAAAAGACCTCAATGGATAATAAAAAATCAAATTAGCATTTCACCACACCACTCAAATAGTTCCCTAGAATGAGGTATTCCATGGGGAAAGAAAATTAATAATAATAAATTATATTTTTACAAAGAACCCTATTTCATGTATAATTTTTAAAATATACCTTTTTAATCCATGATTTTTAAAATTAATTTCACAATGGAAAACTATTTTGTTCAAATCCATATAGCCATGAAAAATTATTTATTAATTACTTTTAATATGATTCATGAAGACCTATCATGGTAAATGACCCTGGACAATGAAACATAAGGATTACAACCAATCTAGAAGTGAATCACTAATCACATGAACTACCCATCCAAACTAGTGACTAAATATTTTCTATAAATAATTAAGTTATTCATTTAAATAAAAATATCAATAGTCTTAATTCTATATATCTATACACATAATATCAAAATGAATAAAATAGATACCATTTGTAACATCCCTATATGACCTGTCACCCCTAAAACTTGCCTATATCCCGTTGTGGTTTTGTTGGGCCTTAGGTACATCCTCAGAATCACTAACTATATAAAATTAATTAATGATATTTAAATAGTAACAATTGGGGATGTTTTACCATCATAACTCACAACATCCACAATGTCATCCATTACTAAAACTTCAAGGTGATATAATCATATATCATGAAACCAAACCAGTAGGAAAAATAAAACATAATGGATGAATAAAATCTAGGATCATAAGATTAAAATTAGAAAAATTATTAAAAAAACTAAATATTAGAAACAAATATAAATAAAAGTGAAACAAAACTCAGATTTAATGGTTTATAAGCCATAATTTAAATCTATCCAAAAAGGACAACACCTTCTTATCTAATCCTCATCAAATTTTCTATGAGTTTTCCCAACCATAAAAAATCATCTAAAATATATCTTAATAAATAACTATGAATAATGTGTAGTAAATAATTTTGAATTCTCCTTTATAATTTCATTCTATATAAAATCTACCCATCAAATGTATTTGATGAATACAGGATGGATATTAGACCCAGTAGGATTTCCCCCATTCTCCCCAATTCATCGTATATAATTTAAAATAAATATGTCATGATGTTCTTTAAAAGTCATTCCCAAACCCATGATATTTTATAACAACTCATAATTTACTAAATCATTATAAATAATAAATAATTAAAGTTAAAAAATATATAGAATTAAATGGTTTCATAATAAATCATAAAAAATAAACAATGTTCCAAGAGCTAACCCAAAGTCCCAGACTAATGCAACCCAATATTTTCATACAAACATGTCACATCTAAATTAATGATTATTCACTTCAAAAAATTATCATCCACTTTAGATTCATATAGGTTTAGTGTTTTTGGAAATGTGGATACATAAAAAATTATTATTATATATATTTTATATCCTAATAAAATCTTCACAACATCCACCCTTTTATATATATAATAGTTAAAATCATTCTTCTTATATTAGTTACGGTAAAAACTAGAAAGGGTGAGCATAGATTCTCAGTAAGGGTAAACAAGGGAGATATCAACTATCATATTATCATAAAAAGAGTATAATGGTATAAGACTGGGAGATTAACATTTGAAATCCATACCCATAATAATATTGATCCAAATATTGAGTCTTGTGTAAATTAGGGATGATCATAAGACAAGAATCCTAATGTAATCATATAACATGATCCCTGATATTATAATATTGGCTTGAGTTATATGTTTTTTGGAAAAAAAATAAAGACATAAATTTATTTTGTTTTTAATGAATTCTCACTACCTACACAATATTATTATATTCTCCCCATTCCATAATATATTTAGTCCAGAATAACTCCAAAAACTATCATAGTGTAAAAAGGTATATACTGAACTAGATTAACTCTCTATTCATGTCCAAATTATTTCCAAAGATATTTTTATTTACAGAAATCATAAGAGCATTATATAATTAACATACCAAATGTTACATACTCAAAAATCATTCATATGTGTGACAAAATATCAAAAATCTTTTATCATATATCATGACCCTTGGAAAAGAACGTAGTTTCATACAAATGTCAAAATTTCATCATAATATAATCCCTGTAAAAAATGGGCTTCATAAATATCATAGAATAATAATGACAAAACATCTAGTTAGTTATTAATTATAGTATCCTAGGATCATATCCCATTAAATAATAAGTAACATTAAAGTATTCTATCACAATTGATAATGCCTTAAAAATTTACATGAAAATTTAATTGAGAAACATAACCTTCTAATTTAGGAATCATGTCGTCATAATTTAAAAACTTCAAAAATATAATGGAAAATGTTTCTTTTAAAATAACCTTGTAAACATAAAAATTAATACTCAAATCATTGATTTGTTATGAGTGTAATAAATTATGTTCATGTTATATTGATTAAAAAAATATTCTGTTTATATTTTTCATAAAAAAAATAAAAATTTCTCTCCTCAGAAAATGTCAACAACATTAATATTAGTAAATTTTGTAAAAACTTAATAGGGGTTAAAAATTATATTAATGAAAAAAAATTCATTTTTGAAATCATTTTCTAAAACAATTTAGAAATAATTTATATATAAGAAAAAATATTTTTGATTGAAGAGATATATAATTTCAATTTTATATAGGAAGCATTCATTCAATATATTGAGTTATTTATGAGTATAAAATGAAAGGAAAATGTTTATTTTCAAGAAACAACTGATGTAAGAGAAATGTAACGATATATTTTAAAGTAAGAGGATGAGATTTATTCATCAAAATTTTAATCATAAATAATCATGATAAATAATGATATTGTTACAAAAAATAATTACCAATTTTATAAATTTAATATTGTATGTCCTATGAAATAATAACATCAAATGGAACATTAAAATTATTCAACATAACTAGATTTATTATATAACATGTAAAATAATATTTTTAAAAACCTCATAAAATAATTTAGGTTCATAAACTAAAATATATCCCAAAGAATATAATTTGAGAAAAAAAACCATTACCTCAAGTTTGAAATTCTTTGAATGTGGTTTAACCTCCTCTCCATCTATAAGACTCGTATAGATCCTTTACTATGAATCCTTTGAATTGAATTTTAAGAATAATAAAACTTTTACATAATGTCTAGGGAATTTGATAAGTGAATTTGGTAGGGTTGGTAAAGATAGATAGGTCTATGTGTTGTAAAGAAGAGGTTGGGGTGCCATGTTATAAGTGAGGGGACCGTGTAACGTCCCGACTCAGGTTCCACTAAATGGTTCCCCAAGTCGGTCGATCGCTTGACCTCAATCACTCCTCCCTTACTCTAGAGGCTGCTGACTAGTAGTGAGGGTCTAATATCAGTAATGGGGAGACTATACCCTTTTTTCATTATATTAATACAACATATGAAATAAACAATAAAAACTGAATAACCATATGATATTATTACTAAGGAGAGACAAGTATAAAAATATAACCAAAACTAAAAATAAAATATCATAACTAGACATTAGATATGTCATTCCAATATATGTGTCTAGTGTAAAATTGAAGACATTGAATAATGACAAAAATGACTCCCAAGTGGGTTTGGAACCATGTTTGGTTCCCTCATCCATGTTCCATCCTGATTGAGTAGCCTTATATAGGGACTTTACTGTTATCCTATCATGTAACCATGAAATCAATTCATTACCAATCAGGCATAATGAGTTGGGTGTGAGTACGACTCAATAGGCCACCATCAACAGTGTTGCGAATAATATCAATTAAATAACAAGTTTATATTGTTTTATAAAGAAATAATTGAAATACATAAATAAATAATTATCACATTATTAAATTATTCTTTTTTAACATCATTAATTATCGAGGGTTTTAAGGATACTTGATCCTAAATACTTACGTTGGCCAACGTCGAAGTCTATACTATCCCTTGGGGATATCATGTTCCATAATTCCACTGTTAAAAATAAATCTCATCTCAATTTTATAATTCCATTATTACCATTCTATATCTCAATTTCCATATATATTACATTATTACCATTAATTATCTAAAAAATTAATTCAATAATTAATTAATCATATTATTATCATTAATTGACTAAAAATTTAATTAATATTCCCATTCTCATTGATTATCTCAAAAATAAATTAATCCTCAAAATCTCATTAATTAACTTAATAAATAATTATTGTTCTAAATTTTATTAATTATATCAATAGTTAATAAACCAACTAAATCTTTTTAATTAACTCAACAAAAAAGTAACCATCTCAATCATATTAATTAATTAAATAATTAAATAATCATCTCAATATAAAATATTAACTCTATAATTAATTAATATTATTGATACTATAATTTAACAAAAAATAAATAAATTAATAACCTTAATCTTATTAATTACCTAAAAAATAATTAATCATTTCATTCCTTTTAATTTACTCAATAATTAATTAATCTTCTAAATACCATAATCCCTCAATTAATTCACCAATTAATTAATCAATTTAACAATATCAATTTCCTTTATTTAATTACATAATTAAATACTCAAAACAAAATTTTTATATGACCTATTTAATTCCATAATTAATTACTCAATATCTATATTTCCAATATCAATAATTCTATGATTTTTCTCAATTAATCAAATTGTTAAATTAATAAATTATATAATGAACTAAATTTATAAACATTTAATAGAAATTATCAATTTAAATACATGAAATTTAAATCAATATTTTGGGATTTGAATCATATAATGCCTACCTCAATTCATAGAAAAATGATCACCCAATGGAAATCATCCAAATTTGAGCAGTACAATGATGTAAAACTTGATCAAGATCTAATATCTTAAATAAATATTGAAAAATTAATGATCCTTCAATTATTCATCTAGATATATTATCATATATCTATATCAAAAAAAATAAGAATGATCCATTCTAATATGGAGAGAAATTGAAGATAAATAGGAAACTAAGTGATATAAGATTCTCCAACTAGGATGGGGTATTTTTTTCTACCTAGGATTTGAATAATGAATAATAAAGGTTAGGAAGAATTTTAGTCCATTAAGTCGGCTCTGAAATTTGGAAAGACTGCCTAGGGTTTAATGGGGGTTGAATAGGGTGAGTTTTAGTGGTTCAGGTGGTTTAAAATAGAATTATTCCGTGAATTAAATTTTTCTGAACTTTTTATTGGGAAGGGGGTCTATAATTTCTCGTAACCATGCTTCTAAATCATTCAAGTATTTTATTGGGGTGCATATTTTATCTTAAATTGGGGCATGGTTTAACAATATGGGTGTCAACCATGAAATCCCACACTATATAGGGTTTCATGTTTTTCTAAATCTAGACGCACATCTTACAAAAATTATGTGCTAACTATGCACTAACAAATTTATTCCATTTTTTCCTTAATTTTCAAAAAACACACCAAAAAAATAAAACCCAAAAAAATTATAATAAAAAAATCAAAATAATACTTTAAATAAATCCTAGTTCATCTCAAAAAATGTTTAGTATCTTAAAATCAACCCACCATATAATAGATCGTCCCTGAGCTATACACCCAAGCATCTATTAGTTTTTGAGAAAAAAAACATCAGGCCACTGAGCCCTCAAATCTACCTGTTTCCCCCAATTATGATCCTAAATAGGGGAATGTCACCAAAATACATGAACTATCTTCATGGTCTTCCCCTATAACACATTCTCACTCTGATCTAACACACATAATAGATTATCCTTAAAGGATACATCTATTTAATTATTATAATCATCTTCAAATATCACATGAGAAGATTTGAGTGATATCGATGTAGTTATGACTCCTGGAAAAAATCATGCATTCAACTATATTTCAATAGAAGATCCAATCAGTATGCCACTTCTCTAATTCTTTCCCCAAACTTAAACATTCTAGAAAACCTATGAATTATTTTTATCTATCTCTATATCTTATGGTCAACTAATCTAGGTGACACCCAAAATAAAACAACAATCACCCTCTGTAAACTCTAGGGGTCATTGGATTTTATCCAAATATAACTCTTATCTAGTCTGAGTCATAGTCATGCGCTTCCGATTCAATTGAACCTACTTTGATGTTTTCTATATGAGACATGGTCTAAAAAACTATGAATCACCTACCTTTATCTAGCATAAGGGTGATCTACCCATCCAATCCTAAAGAGCCTCATATTTTTCCATTTGAATAGTTTCATGATATTTGTTGTCCTAGGAAAACTCCCCAAAATCTTGGTACTTCTCCCAATATCATTAAAATTCTAGGAAATGCACCTAAATCGTATCCTTAAGAACATGTATGGGACACTTCGACTACCCATCTATCTATTTGTGAGAACATCTAATCAACAAAACATATATAACAAGTGCCTTTTTTACTCCCTGATATAAGTGTGAAGTAAATCATGAATCAAGGTCTAAATCTATAGTCCATAGAACCCTGTGAAGATGGAATATCTCTCTAACATTATATTCCCCAACTTCTCCACTATAATGGTATCCCGTATAAGAATGAAACAAACTACATTCATCAGTTTGTACACAAAAACCCAAATAACATCTTTCTTTTGAGGTTTCCATAGGATACCGACCAAAATTTATTTGGTAACTTCCCCTAACATTAATTTCGGAATGTGAATAGCTATAGAAACCCACCCATTTGTTGATTTTGAGATATCACCAACTGACAGGTGTAGCATCATGTCACAAACCTTCTATCAATTTTTTCAGGCCCGGTCACCAAAACTATCGTTGTCTATCAAGATACATTTTGGTCACACCAGGATTTACTACCCACATCGAGGCATGAAATTACCACATCAAATCCTCCCAAATTCTCATAGGCCCAACAACCTGATTATTGACCTAGATAACCTCATCCTACTCTTTGCTTGAATATAATGGTGACTACCCACCTTCAAGGATTTCTCTCATGGTTAGACATTTTAGATCATCATATTGCTTGTCTCATAAAATTCAAAAAAATAACTACTAAATAAAAAAATGATATTATAAACAGCGCCATATAAGTATAAAAATATTAATAAAATTGGAAATACAATATCAATACTAAATAGTAATTATTTCATGACAACATACATGTCAATTTTCAAAATGAAAACTAATAATAATGACACAAACAAGTACTAATAGGTTTCCCACCCTAGTCGAGTTCCCTCATCCATGATCCATCCTTACTCATCCACCCTACACCGAGTCTTTTACCTTATCCTGTCCTACAACCATTAAAGGATTATGCATCCAAAGTACGATGTGAGTACAACACATTTGGCCCCAACAAACAATGTCAAAAATAATACACAATAAATAACAAGAGTATGTATTTGTATAAATAAATATGTACAAAAAATAAATAAACAATTATCACATTATCAATTTATTCTTTACTTAACCACATAAATTCCATAGATTTTCATGTATACCTGAACCTCAATATTTTCTTTGACTCAAGTTAGAGTCTAAACTATCCAAAAGGGATATCATGTTCTAGAATACCATTATTACCATTCTATATCATCTCAATTTTATAATTCCATTGTTACCATACTAGATATAAAAATTATGTGAGTTCCATTTTTTCCATTCATTATTTCATTAATTAATTCAATAATTAATCAATCATCTTAATCTCATTAATTATCAAAAAAATTAATTAATCTTCCCAATATCATTAATTAACTCATGAATTAATTAATATTATCATTTTAATTAATTAACAGAAAAATTAATTAATATTCTCAATCTTGTAAATAAATTCAAAAAATAATAAATCACATCAATATTATTAATTATCTCTACAATTAATTAATCATATCATTCTGATTAATTAAATTGAAAATTAATTAATCAGTTTAATCGTATTTACTATCTCAAAAATTAATTAATACTCTCAATATTATTAATTAACGCAACAATTATTTAATCACCACTTTCTAATTAAATAACTCGATAATTAACTAATAATATCAATCATACTAATTAAATAAATAATTAATTTATATTCTTAATCTTATTGTCCCTCAATTTATTCCATAATTAATAACACAATTCCATAATCTCACTATCCTATAATTAATTCAATAACTAATTACTCAATTCAAAAAACTCAATATCCCCTAATTAGATCCACAATTAATTGCTCGATATGTACAATTTCAGTATCCCCAATTCCCCAATTTCCATCAATTAATTTAATCACTAAATTAATCAATTATATCGAAAATCAAATTTCAAAACATAAAATAGAAATATAAAAATTATAAACACTTAAGCTAAATTAACACATTTTTATTTCAATCACACTCTACCTAACTCAATTTGTTGACGAAGTATCACCCATTATAAATACATAAAATTTGATCTGTACATCAATATTGAATGAGATCGAGTTCTAAAACCCTGAATCATGATTGAAAAAATCAAGATCCTTCATTTATATATCTATATATACAATAATATATCTACATATAATCAAAATGGGAAGAATAAACCTTTCCAAGATGGTAGATTGATTGAAGATGAATGGGTAACCAAGAGGGATATGATTCATATTACTGGGGGTGAAGATCTTCTCTCAAGGATTAAAATTTTGCATATCTGAGGTTGAGAAGGATTTTAAATTATCAGGAAGGATCTTAAATCATGAAATAATACTTATGGTTGAATGGGGGTTAAATAGGGTGAGTGTTGGGGGTTCTGGAGATTTAAAATCTAATTTTCAGGTGAATTAAATTGTCACGCACAATTTGATGGGCATGGGAACACGATTTTCCCTAAATATAATCCTAAAATGTGTGAATCTTTTATAGGGGTTGTTAGTTACTCCTAAAATGGTTTCTTATTTGAATAACCATCCACCAACTATGAAAAACAACACTGTTTAGGGTTGCATAGTTTTCTAGGCTGGATGCACTATTTTCCCAAACAATCTGCCAACCGTACACTGCCCAATTTCTTCTATTTTTTCTAAAGTTTCACCTAAACACACACCATGTTTAAACCCAGCCAAATTGTTCTTTTAATAGATAAATAATACTTTAAATAAAACTAGATTATTCTTCAAAAGAAGGTGGGATCTTGTAGATGAGACGTCATGGTATTTCTTAAAAGATTATAGTATAATAAATTAATTCTATGAGAAAATTTCTTCCAAATGGCCATATATTTCAAATATAATCTATTATTTATTTAATTATAATACATAAATAAAATTTTTATAGGTTTTTATAGTATTTCAGACCTTATCCTTTGATTTAACCCCTTAGTTTTTCAATTTTAACCTTTAATGTAGTAATGGATTTTTCACTATTAATGTTTTATTATTTTAATTATAAGGTAAAAATGGATCATTAATGCACAAGGGATGATATTTTCAACCATTTCCATCCAAAATTTCTTATTATAATTTTTTTTTTTGGATTTTTAGGAAAACTAATGAAATAATATTTTATATAAAATATTATTAATTTCATTTTCACAGTACTCATTTAATTTGACCTTAAATACAATTTGGAAAAAGGAGGAATTTGAATATATTACATTCATATAACAATAATGAGTTATATGTATATATATTTAGAACTGAAAATTCATCAAAATTGTATTACTTTTAATATGTTTAAAATTATTTATTTTTATTTTCAATAAATTAAATAAATATTGTCATCACTATGTAAGAATATAAGGTAATTTTTTTCAATAAAAATAAATAAAATACCATAGCAAAATTTAATTTATATTAAAAATAAATATTTATAATTGATCATATTTTATTTATATCATTATTTAAACAAATTAGAGTTATCAATGTCAAGTTAGTGACATTTTGGAATTTTCATTACTTAAAATATGTGAAATTTAATTATCAAGGTAAAATGGTAGTGGCCGATGTTATCAAATAAAATTTATTAAAATCAATTATTACATTGATTTTTATTCTTTATCTCAAGGTTTTAACCCTAATTAAAACATCTTACTTGTATTGTGGTAATAAAAATTTACCATAGTTAGTAATATTATGGACAAAAAATAAATTGGGTCTATTTACCAAATTTGGGCTTAATGATTAAAAATATGGAATTAATTTTTCAATTTTAAATATATATAATTGGAAAAATAATATTTCAATATAAATTCATAAAATGAAATAAAAGTTATTTTTATAAAAGAGTTTTTAAGCATAAAAACAACTTATATAAAAATTATAAATATTTTTAATTAAATATATATAGTTAGATTTTTATAAATTATATGGATCAAATTTATATTGATAAAAAATAAAAAATATATTTTCACTTTTAAATTATTGATTTATATAAAATTATTCATAGATTTTAAAATATATATATTTTTCTCTATTCACTAAAAAAGCAATTATTTTAGAAAAAATATCCAAATTTCACCATATGATAATCATGATATTATGATTTAAAAAATCATGATAATTTAATTATATAAAATATATTAAATTGTCATAAATTAATAATAATTTCATTATAAATATTTAAATAAAAATTATTTTTGGAGAAAATCAAAAAAATTACCCCAATAAAAATTATTTTTATTGCTTTTGAATTGATCTATAAATTTATATAGAGTAAGAGCATTATAAATTTATTTCATAAAATATTTAATCTAATTAATATATTCTAATTCAATGGATAGGTTGTAATGATATATTTATAATATATAATTATTTACATGAAGCATGGTGTTTCATGTTAAGCAAGTTATCAAAATTATTATTTGTTTAACTATCTTTTTAGGGTGTTACATTCATCCCCCTATTAAATAATATAAACCATAAAAAAATATTGGTATTTGGAATATTATTATTTTTGAAAAAACCTTTTTTTAAACACACTTTTTATAGAGGCATAATAAAACCTCATTTGAAAATTGGTAGTGGGATACCTAATGGTTACTAGTAATGACACGAAATTGGGTTCCCAATAATAATAAAATTGGTAGAAAGATAATATATATCTATATAAATATATATAAAGAAATTAATTCCCAATGAATAATAAATTGTTATATTGAACATTTTCAAGATAAAGTTAAAGACCATAATACCATATATCTATAATGGGCTAAAAGACCATAAATTCATCATACATAAATGTAAAGGTATAATGTTCTTATTTCAAGATAATTTTCATAAAGTTGAGTATTTTACGTAATTTAATGATAGATAACGCAATGAAATTTACTGATTTGATTTATTTCTATTTACTAACTATAATTTCATCATTTCATTTTGCTTTGATCAATTTCTAAATCATCTCATACTCCATAAAATGAATATTGAAGATTGATTTTTAATGTATGAATAACTCTAATTAACATTTACTGAGTCAACAGATCAATAATACATTCCATATACCTCTAAATATTTAATAAAAAATGTATCATAAGATAACCAAAATTGTTAAATAAAATACATTAATGGATAAAACATAAAAAAAAATTACAAATTAAAAAATTTATCAATTTCATAGGTAGTTAACTATAATTCCATTCCAAAAAAATGTCTGAGAAAATTAGAAATCAAAAATAAATATGTTGAAGGTCACTAAGGTTTCAATATCAACATAACATTAATCCAAAAAAAACAATTTAGTGTAGTTATAAATGATACATAAAAATATGTTAATACCTTGATCATATATTCTAAAAAATTATGTTAATAACCATAATTAAAATATAACCAGAATCGAAACATACATGTTTTAAAATTTTAAGAAACCCTTTTCATTTCTTAAATAAATCATAAATTATCATATATATTCTATAAATCCAAAAAATATTTCAACAATATAAATTTTTTCTTAATCAAACCAGTAATAAGATTAAAGGACATCAATTATACCACATCAAATTTATCTATAATTTCATTATCTCAATAAAAAATTATTGTTTCATTAATGGGAAAATATTAAAGGATATCATTACCACAATCTTGTATTTCTCCATAAAATATCACCATATCATTAAATCACCTTTAATGGACATCATAACCATTGATACTATTCTTGAAAATCCTTTAAAAACTACTACAGAATAATTCTTAAATGTATCATCCCTCTTATAAACATAAATCCATTGATAAAAAAATATACAATTAATATATATAAAATTTAAAATTATTCCACTCCCTTACTAAAAATTAACTTTATTTCATCATTTTATTCCACTGTACCTACATCCATCCATATGTCATTCATATTCTCTTCATCATAGAAAGTAAATCCTTCAGTCATACAAACATGTTGACCATATTTTCATGCTTCCCCCTTAGTGAATTTGTATTTATAATTCCCAAAATTTCCAAATTTGAAAAATTCTATTGTTTAGGGCATCTAAGGGAAAAATTTATTCTCATACATTTCATTAATCGAAATTTATGATTTTTCATTGATAATTACTCTCTCTATGTATTTATTTTCCACACCCAAAACATATTCTCATTCCATTAATAAATTTCCATGGGATCCTATCTAACATACATGAATGCAGGAAAAAGAATCTTCCTCCCACCATTATCTTCATGAAAAACCATTTTTATCTTTTTAATTCTGTTCAGAAACTCACCCATGTTGATGTTTTTAATCAAATAATGAGATATATAATAAGAAATTACAAAAAAATTCATTTTATAACTATATTCACTTGATTTTCCATAGCGACAATAATTATATTTTCTTTCACCTTAAGTTTTAACATAATTCATATTGATTTTTATCATTGACTAAAAAACTTATTGTAAGAAATCATAATCAGTTTGGTAAACCACATAATCTTTTAAACCCATTTTCGGTATGTTTAAATCATGAGACATTGCATTAAATATATAATTCCTTTGTATTAACCTAGTTTATCCCTGATCATCATCAATTAAAATACAAAATAAATTATTGTAAATAATGTTTTAACTAACCTAGGAATATGCCATGGAGTGTCTAACTAGGTGCGCAGAAAGTGTACACTCAATGTGCACCAAAATAGTGGCAGAGATATACTCAACCAACTATTTGTTGGGCTATTTCCCTTAGATTCACCTTTTCAAAAACCACATCCACTTATTGTATTTATAGATGAATGTATTTTTAGGAAACCCACATAATCTCTTCCTTAACATTACATTATGATGTTATCATATATGGTTTTCACCGATGTTCGATAATCATAATATCTATATATTTACTAAACCTTAATCTGATACTGAATATAGGGTACCATTAATTTAATAAATATACATCCCATCTTAATAGATGAATATTTATTATATTACTATATGATCCATGCTAGAATCTTATATATTTAGTGTTTAGTAATTTTGATACATAAACAACTAGTTCATTTGATATCTACTTAATTTTCAACTCATTTATTCACAACAATAACCCTTCTTATAAAAGTAATGCGTAAAATAATTCATTATATCCTATAAAAGGGAAACATAATAAAGTGTAAGCTCAGATTCCCAATTAGGGTAAAAAAGGGTGATATCAATTACCATATAATATTAACATGAGAATAATTGTATGAAAACATGATATTAACATTTTATAATCATCAATAAAATATCATATATCATAATATTCAATAATTAATTAAATATTGGATGTTTATAAGACATGAATAAAAATATAATCAAGTATCATTAACAATGAGAAAATAATATTGGTATAAGACATAATTTGGAGGCATATGTATAAGCTTATAAAATCATTTTATAATTAGTCAATGATAATATATAATACTAGTATAGTGGATTAATTTCACTCCCCCATCCATAAAATCCTTAGTTATGTTTATCTCAAAATACTATAATAGTTGTCATGTACCCTTATAGAACTACGTTCACACCCCATTCCATTCCTTATTATCTCATGACATATCCATCTTTAACCAAAGCATTAAAGAGAAAAATAATTGTAGGCCCACCCATCACATAATTATAATATATTAATATTTTTTCCAAAAGGTAATAAATTATTAATCATATATCATAACACATGGAAAGGAAATGAGATTCCCAAATATGTTGAAATTTCATCACAAGATAACCTGTTATATATAAATGGTTTTTATAATCATCATGTCATCTTAATCATCAACAATATATATAATTAATAAGTATGAAATATTTTGATCATGTACTCGATAAAAAACATGTTATATTAAATGATATTATAATAATTTAAAATTCCTTTAAATTATCACTTAGAATATTTATTAAAGAGAATGCCTTTTTAATTTTAGAATAATTTTATTAAAATAAAAAATCACAAATATTATCGAAATAATTTTCATTGAAATGATACATGTAAAATTATAAAAGAATCTCTAAATAATTGAAAATTAATTGTGGTGTTAAATTATATTCATTCCTATTATATTAAAATATATATTAAATTCACATTTTTATAAAAATTCCAAGGTGAATTGTTAAAAAAACAAGAAAATTCCTTTTAAACAAATTTTTAAAAGTAAAACATGGATAACAATTATTTTATACAATAATTGGATAATAATAAAAACATCCCTACAACAATTTTAGAAAAATTATAATGGAATAAAATTTTTTTCTATCCAAAGATATAAGTAATGTATATATTGATTGAAAACATTCTTTCATACTCTTGAGTAATTTAAGGGAGGATAATAAATGGATGAAATTTATTTTCATGAAATATAAAAAAAGAGAATAAAATTAAATATATTATTTAGATATATATATTTAAATTTAATCATTGTAATCTTAATCATAAACTATAATGATAAACAATCTGATAAAAATATAAATCCCATACCTATTTGGTAACTTTTGAATCGTAATCCCCAAAAATTAATAAAATAAAATAGATTTTTACATAAACTAAAAATTGAAGATGTTCATGATATAAACTAAAAAGTGGTATATATATAAACATCTTAAAATAAGATATTTGCATAACGAATAATATTCTTGAAAGAATAATATTTTACATGATAAAATCTTACCTCCAGTTCAAATTTCGTCAAAATCGCTTTAACCACTTCTCAAAAAGTAGGCCTCCTTTAGATAATTTCTTAAGGACCCAGTGAATTTTATTTTAATATGACTAAAACATATAATTCATGTATGGGTAATTTTATAACATAATTTTGAAATGGTTTTCCTATATTTATGGATTTATGTGGTGTAATGATAAGAAAGTAGGCATCCCATTTTAAAAGTGATGGGAGATGAACTCTTTTATTTTTTTAGATGATGAATAAATAAAAACACACTCTCTAAAAAAATGATTCCATATATCAATAAATTAAGAATATAATGTATTATATTGATGAAATACCATAAAACAATAATATTTTCATAGTTTTATGTGGTGTTTTAAATTTTACATTTTAGTTTGACACCTTAGTTAACTAATTTTATCCTTTACTATAATTTTTAATTTCTCTCAATTAAAGGGTTATAATTTTACTTATAAAGTTCCATTTGGTTCATTAATTCACAAGGGATGTTATGTTCAACCATTTCTAATCCCACAATTCCTCCTTTAAAAATTTCATAAGTTTTAATTAATTTAATAAAATATTAGATAACATAATATATCACTAAGGTCATTTTTACACTATTCATTTAGTTTGATATTATATTCACAAATAAAAATATTTAATTAAAATATAATATTTTATAAAATCCATCATATTTTATATTAATCTTATAAATTTATGTAACTCAATAATTTATGCATATTTTATATATTTTTATTTCTTTTAAAATCATTCATTTTATTTTTCTATTCATTGAATAAATATTATGTATGTGTTGTGAAATTGTACCAGTTAATTATTTTGTAAATAAAAAATATAAATAAATTACCATGAAAAAAATTATTTAATATTTAAATAAACATTAATATCTTCCCTTATCCTCTTTATATCCTTGTTTAAAAATTTCAAACATATTAATGTGAATAGAGTGACATTTTGGAATTTTTATCACCTAAATAATCTAATTGTAATTACTAGGGAAATATTGTTCCAAAATTCCATAAATATGGTCAAATTTATCAAATAAAATGATATAAATGATTGTTATGGGTTTATTTTGAGACATTATCTCCTAGTTTTAACCCATATTAACCCATATTACTTTTACAGTGGTAAACAAAATTTACAATAGTTATTAATCATACTGACCAAAAGAAAATTGAAATATTTACAAAATTCTGAAATATTTTTTCCAAATATGGAATAAATTATTAAATATGGTATCTATAGAAGTATAAGAAATTAATATTAATACAAACTAGTTAAATGCAATGAAAAAAAGGTTTATTGAAAAATGTGTTTTTACACATTGAAATTTACTTCTATAAAAATGTTTGTATTAAATAATTCATATTTATATAACTATGTTATTATAAATAGAATTTATCATATGTAACATTATTAGAAAACCCAATATACAATAATACATTTAAATTACTTGAATTAATGAAAATAAATGATAGTATTTGATAAATTGATAATTTTTTACTATTCACTGAAAAACTATTTTTTCATAAAAACACAAAAATTTAACCTTACAAAATAATTTATATATTAATTTAAAAATTTTATCAATTTATTAAATGATATTTCTAAATTTTTTTAAATTATATGTAATTTTGATTCAAAAAATGCAATAAAGATTTTGTTTCAATAAATTTTATATAATGAAATCAAAAAAATGTTCACTTATTTACTAAGAATTAATCAATATTTATTTATTTATAAATAAAATGAAACATTTATTTCATAATTTATTTATTTATATTCACACCCTACAATTAAATGGTAGGTTATAATAATATATTTATAATATATCATAATTCTATTAAAGCTCGATGTCTTATATAATGAAAGTTATCAACATTATTATTCTTTTAAAAAATGTCAATGTGTTACACAGACCAATAACCAAAAATATAAGAGAAATATTAAATGATTTAAAAAGTAATTATTTTTATCACCTACTCAATAGATGACTAACTACCCACAATCCTTAGCTTGTTATGTCAAATAAGGCACCTACACTCATGTGGGAGTTTCAACTACATCACCATATCATTTTTAAACGTTTCCTCTTACATAATTGGCAATTGTTGAGTCTCTTGAATAATACCGAAAATTATAAAATGAATTGTTAATAGAAATTTTACAATATCGAATCCAAATAAATCACAAACCTACACTAGAAACCTAATTCCACCAATATTATCAAACCAAAATCAATACCCATGGTCATCTTATACTATCTATAAAAAAACATTAAGAACACAAAAAAATCATTTTTAATAAATGACCCACACACACACAAAATAGAACATTTTTACATAAAAAAAGACAATAAAAAATATATCATTTTCTCTATGTAAAATTCTTGCCAAAATATTCTATTTTGAGAACATTATAGTTTTATAATTAAATCCTAACAAAATTAATTGGAATATTACTCAGTTAGTGTAAATGATTATCCACATTCCAAAAATTAGTGAAGCCCTGAGACCTAACCATAAAATTAATAATTCAAGAACACATAAATCTTTCAGAGTCCATAAACATAGAAAATATATTTAATTCAAATCATTCCCTCCAAAATTTCCAAAACCCTACATGATTATGGTTTCTGTTGAGAGAAAATAAATAATGGGAGAAGAAACAATAGATTTAGAGGGAATTAACCTAGTTATTGTTGAAATTTTTTCAGGTAATAAAATTGTATTAGGAAAAAATGGGGGATAATTCCCAAAAAAACATACTAGATATAGAGAGAGATAAGTGAGAGGGGAAGAATGAAGATTGAAGCCCCAAAAGCAAACATAAAATAATTTTTTTAGGGTTTTTAATGATGTAAATGGCCAAACATCAAGGTGCTTATAACCATATAGTGGCCCCTAAAAAACATTTTCCCCCTAAATGGATGACTACTTGGGATAGTAGATGGTCTTAGAAACTATTCTAATCACTAGAGTTACACCAAAAATGCCTCCAATTTCTTCTAAATTCACATTGAATCATCGTGAACACTAAAAATCCTTAAACATAACCTTCGAATACTTAAATAAGGTCCTTAAATATCTATTCATGAATGTTTATATTTATTTATGTATGCAATATGTATGGATTCATGGATGTATAGATGAATAAATGTATGTGCGTGTCTGATTGTTTGTATGAATGGATTAATGGATGGATGGATGTGTGTGTGTGTGTGAATGTGAATGGATAGATAGATGGATAGATGGATATATTTATATATGTATGTTTATATGGATGGATGTATGGATTTATGCATGAATTTATTTATGGATGTATGGATGTATCAATATATGCATATATGTTTATATGTTTGTTTATATGTTTTTATTTATTTTTGTGTGTCTGTATATATGTATATGTGTATATGTGTATATTTTTATGTTTATCAATTTGTATATATGTATTTATGTGTGTATGTATATATATATATATGTATGTATTTATGCATGTACAAGTACATATTTTTAATTGATCAATTTAATTATTATTATTATTTATAATTATAATCACACACACATACATATATACATATATACATGCTTACATACATATATACATATTTATATATATATATATGATTATTTATTTATTTTTATTATCATAATTATATATATATATATATCAACAAAAAATATTTTTTTACATTTTCATTAGATATATATTTATTTTTATCAAATATTTACTTTAAATTTTCAAACTCATTAGCCTGGTAATTGACACCATAAAATAAACATTTGACCTATTAAAAAGTGAAATTAATATTAATATTCCATTATTAAAATATATATATATATATATATATATATATATCAATTTTATCAACTATTGCAATTCCAATGTACGGAAAATTTAGAAAAGGATACACTGTAGATGGTTCCATGTGTGATCCTAACAAAATATTCTTTTAAAATTTCTCATCTCTTGGTGGAGTATAACTAAGATCACTCCTTGATTATTGTTATATATTTCAAGAAATATGGTCTGGTTTTATTTAAGTTTAGAAATTCAAAATAATAAAATGAAATGAAATATAAGATATTATTTAATAATGATGAGAAGTACACAATGAAAATAAAAAATTAAATAATAATTTAAATAATTATTAATAGCATATTGGTAGTAAATTATATATTACTTAAACTGTGATTACATTATTGGAAAGAATTTTTATTTTATATTTTATCCTAATTGACCAAAAAATTATTTTAAAATGTCATATTACCTTATTTGAAATTTTTATAATTTTTATTTTAGGAATTTAATTTTATATGTGCATATTAAACCATTCATTACATATTAAATTAAAATTAGTTCAATCATATGAATTTATCCATATTCTTTTATTTTTCATAATTAATATTCCCTAATATGTTAGTCATAATATACATAAATAATATCCTTTATGGATCATGACAACTATCCTTTTTCCTTCACAGTTATTCTTTATAGCAAAGGATTCCTAAGTTTATCAAAATTTTATATCAATATTTTTATATTTTATAAATTTCAAGATCCAATTTAATATTTTCAAAAATTTTAGATTCCACTTCATAATTATTAAAGTAAAATTGTCCACCTATATCACATTATATTTCATTACATAAAAATAAAATTACCTTTAGTGATATTTATTATAGGCCTCTTTTAGAATTTTTATAAATAGATTTAAAATTATCAACATAATATTCTATTTAATCACATGTGTCATTAAACACATTAATCTATATATTATTTAATATATAAGAACAAAAAATAATAGAATTTACCTGATCACAAATAGGTATAAAGTTGATATTGAGAAAATTATACTCACTTTTACATTGTGACTACATGTAATTTTATTAATTGAACTATATATCACCTTTATAATATTATTTCCCATCGTAATGAATTTTTTTACAATTTTTTTTCATTTAAAATATTTTAGTTAAATGTTCCATAAATTTGTTCAGGACCCCTCCCTCCAAATATACCATAATAAGGGAGATATATATAATGACCCTCAAGTCCCACATTTATTTTGGTCTGGGTTTGAGACTAGCAGCAATGGTGTACAAATATCATAATATGGGAGGCATTACCCTTTATAAGAAACAATATAGAGAAAGAATTAATAACCCCCAAAAACTCAAAGGAATAATATAAAATAGATATACCAAAACCATACCACATACAAGAAAATTTAGAACTAAAAAATACAATAAAGTCTCTAATGTAAATACTCTAAATAAAACCTAAGGTAACAACACACTAGCTGTCCAAAAATCAGATCTAGTAATGCCCATCACGGTCCACGAAATCCTCTTGGAAACATAAAATTATTTTTATATACTTTGTGTAGCATACAAGTATGATCAGTAGTAAAACCAAAGTCTCTTGTTCAATTGTGATAGAAACATAATAATTTTCTTAGGAGGAAAAAAAAGAACCAAATAGTACCTAAACAGGTATATGAACCATCCCAACCTCACCTAGAAATTCTCATCAAGTAATACAAGATGATTATTATTATATAATGTAAAGCATATCGATGATTGAGAACCACTCACCACTTTAATACTGGTATTCCACTCTCTCCTAACATCGTACATTATGGACCTCCCATCCCTTCTGCACAACATCACATCCCACCGACACACACCTAGGATATACAACACATCACACCCGCACACACCCGAGCCTTACAACACATCCTTCATGAACACACCCGGGTCTCACAACACATCCAGTCACATATCAACATGAAGACACCTAGGAAAGGACAAACTACCTCTCTAAAAATCACCTGGGATATATGTAACAACCGGATATTTTGTGAATTATTTTTCTCTAATTATTTTAATCTTTTTGATATTTTCCATTTCAAACAGCACATAAAATAATTTATTTTATAATAAATCACTATATTTCTCTTAATTTATATTCAACACCAAGATATCAAGTATTATAAACAACATAAATTTTACCTTTCTTTAAATGGAACAATGTGGTTAGATTGTGTTACACATGATAATGAATTTTCTCGATGTCTTACATAGAACACATGACCAATTTTTACTAAACAATTATATGACATTAAAATGATATTATTTAAAATAATAAGACATATCCTACCTATTAAAATAGATTTTATGAATATTTTAAACTAATTTATTAAAATTTTTGGTTTGAAAAAATTTAATATGATATCTTAGGTAACCAATTAATTTGAAATGTATATGAAACACTATTGAATATTGATGAAAATATTATTATTTTTATAGTCACAATGCTATTTTGCCATAACAATTAAATTAATTACAATTATTGAGAGGTATTAATTAAATATATATGTTAAATATTCATTTAATTATTTTTTATATTCATCCAATTGATTTAACAGACATAAGATAATATCAAACCGATTAATATGGTTAAAAGTCTATATTTTTTAAATATATTTTACCACATTTTAAAGGTGAACCAATAATAAATCATATAATTGAAACTTTCATAAATTTAATATTTCAAAATAAAAATAATCTATACAATATAAATATAATAATTATGTTAGGATAAATTTTTTGTATTTTTCTGTATGGTTTATTTTTTAATGAATAATTAAAAAACTGAATTTTTATTAAAAACATACTTTTTGTCTAATTTATTTACATGGATAAATTATATTTTCATTTGGTTAAAAACTTTATATAGAAAGTGTTTTTATAAATTATCCAAAATTAGGTCACTAAAATCAATTTAACTTTTATATTTTATATAAAAATATTCGAAAAATATTGACATATTTACTTTAATACCATGCCATTTCATCCTCTCAGTGGGATTTATTTTTAATAAATTTTAGTCACTTCTATCAAAAAATAAGTAAAAATGGATCCCATATTTTAATAAAAATAATTTATATTGTCTAATAATGTCAAATTTGTTTTTCCCTTAAATATTAGTGCAAGTGATTAAAATTAATTACAATGGTTAAGAAAAAAATTAATTTAATAATGTACCTAACATTAAATTTAAGACCCAAAAAAATGCAACCTTTTTCAACACCCATTGGCTGAAATTTTTTCATCCATTCAGATAAAACTATTATTTTTATTTGGTTTGGTAGGGGTTTTTCTAGTTAAAAACGTGGGTAATCCTAAATTGTTTCCAAACCAACCATGTTTTTTCTTTCACATCCCTATAAAAGGACACTACATCTCCCTCTTAATAATTCCACTCAAACAACTTATATTCGGCTAATCTCTACTCAATAAACTTAAAAAATTACCTCCCATAATTCTAGAAGCCTCCTCGTATTAAAAATAAAACCCAAGGAATACTTTTGTAACAAACCAAATGGATTTACCTGATTTAGTGGTGGTATGAACGAGTACGATGAGAGTCCGGACACAAGTAATGAAATTTAATATCCCTTTTTATTTAATTGAGATATATTATTTATTCACCACCCATTAACTTTTTACAGTGTTAATACTACCCATGTATGTATTATATTATTCATACACTAAAATATTTGGGTATTAACATATCAATTTTATGATCTTTCCCTCGTGGGATTTATGATTCAAATTTTCCCAAATTAGTAATGTATTTTTATCAAAAAATTTCATCCTTGAGACACATGCCATGTTATACACCTATATTTTTCCATGAGGTGTGTATACTTACTTTAAAATGTTATATCATGAATCGTCTTATTTCCATTATATTTTAGGCTTCATGAAATTTTATTTTCTTAAATGGGGAGTATGGTTCAAAGTTACCAAGTGGTGAGGGTTGATTGAACAATCTCATCACATTTTGAGATTGTTTATGTTTCTGTTTCCATTGATAAAATATTATGATCAATATCTTAGGAACACTCGTGAATTATATATTACACTATCTATTCATTATATATTCATATATTGACACCATTTTCCCAATATTTGGTACATAAGAAAGATAAGAAATGGTTTTTTGGAATCCTGACATTACCATCTCTTTTGTCAGAAATATATGTTCCTTCAAATAAATTAAAGATATTCCCAAAATATTATACTATTCTACTAAAAACGTCCATATACATTTTTACACTTTTTTTTCTTTTACCAATTTTCTCAAAGGAACGATCTTGTTACTTTCTAAATGAAGAATTTTTATAACATTTTTACCTTGAAAAATGATTTTTGTTTTTACTTCATACAACATTTATAGATTTAACAACAATTTTTTATTTTAATATTACTTTTCATGTATAAAGGTTTAATTTTTAAGAATTTTTTTTAAATTTATTCTTGGGGAATTAATTTTCAAATTTTTTTATGTTTTATATATTATTTTTGGAATAAGAAAAAACATTTACCCCAAAAATGGTTTTAAAATATCTTTTAGAGTTATTTTCAATATAAAATGACATCTGTTGATGTTACTCATTCCCTTCTATAAAATAATCCCAGGTTTCCATTCATATTAATTCTTTCATGTATTATTGTTTTATGGATTATTTTTATGAATCTTGTTTCACTTACATTGGTTTTCTTCTTTTTAAATAAAGTTTTTTTCGGGGTTATTCTTTCATGAAGTGATTATGAAACCTATCACTTTTCATATAATATAATGTGATGAAATGTAAATCATACCCATTTTATTTCATGGGTAATGATTTGATGTTTATAAAACATATTTATTTTTATGGTTCTTGATATGATGAATGTTTTTTATCTTGTGGAACATGTATGAATAATTTTATTATGACAAGGGTGGGACCAATTACTCTTTCAGATTCAATGGGTAATGAAAAGTTGTATATGAGCTCAAAGGGTACACGAGTTGTATCCCAATCCTAGAAAAAAAATATACATAGGTAGTATGACATGCCTAAAAAGATTTTTTATGGCTTTTAGCCCAAGACTAAAAACATGAAGGTAATTGGGTTGTATCCAATTCCTAAAAGTAAGTGGGTACATGGGTTATATACTAATCCCAAACAGATGAAGGAATATGACTTATAGATTAATACTAAAATTAATATGTTACATGGGTTTTTAGCATAATACTTAAGTTTGTAAATGGATCATATCCCCTTCCTAACATGTTATAATGGTATAAGTAGGTATCCTAAATATAAGATTTTATATTATTATATGCATTCGATAAATTGCATGTCTTATTCATATGTAATTATTTCATGAATTATGATTTTAATTCTATTATGATCCATGTATTATGAGATTCCTGTATGGATTATGATCTCTAATACAGGGTATGACCTTCAAATGATATGCTCAAGTTCCATACAATCTTGTTCTAGTTATGCGTATGCATTTCATTTTTTTTCTATTAATAAGTATATGACCTCATCACTTTTTTAGGTTTCTTTTACAAGGATATAAATAGTGGTTTTATGTTTATGTACTAAATTTGGATATCTTTATGGGAGATTTTAAATATCATTCACCATGATAAAATATTTTTCCCCTATTTCTAAATACACTATATTGTTACGTTCCTTGAAAATGTGTATTTTTAAAGTAATGAATATTCATAAAAAATATGTTGTAATTTACATGTATGTTAATACCAGGTCATTATATTTCGTATCATATTAAGGTCTTAGTCATTATTTGTAAACTAGGATGTGAAAACTTTAGTGATATCCCTAGGTATATTTCTAGGGACATGTATAGGTATGTCTCTAAGGATTGGTATAAGGATGAGTTGGTGTTTATTAAAAATTCATGGAATTTTGTTAAATTTTTGAGTGATTAGTTTCCTAGAAATACATCCATGTTTGGATACTACAAGTATGTGTCTTACTATCACAGATGTACCTAGGGGTAACTTCTTCGACAAGATGAATCGGACCGAACTATGAAATGTGAAAGGTATGTGATCTTCTTCCATTATCTGTTACATTGATCATAAGAATCATGATTAGATTTAGGATAAGGAACCTTAATACATGACCCGTATTTCATATTATATGAAAGGGATATTAGTTAATAATTTGATGAATCATGAGTAATCGTTTAAGAATACTGTTGGATTAAAAAAGTATTTATGTTTTGGAATTCAATGTTTATGTTATATGTATCATGAAATGTATAATTATTTTATGTATAAGTTTTAATTATGTATAGAATAGTACATGTTGAATGGTGATGAATACAAATAAAAATTCTTTCATTGAAAGGTGATATTATTTTTTTAAGGGAGTTAAACCTTAATTAATGCTTGAAATCGAGATAATGATCTGTTGATACGGATATGTTGGATATAAATATGTAACTTGTATGGTTTAGATTAACCTAAAACTGATTATTGAAAAAAATTTATATCTCATCAGGTATTATTTTTAGGACATCTTGGATTTAAATAATATATTCAGTAATAATTGGAATAAATATTCATGCATATTTTTAAATAGAATTAATTGTAATTATGGTTATTATTATCTTTTAAGGGAATATATATTGAGGGTATTCACATTTTGGGAATTTGACAACCTAGTTTTAATTTTTTATATATGTTGGATCAATGTTAAAATTATTTCATGAATTTATTTCTACATTTTTTAATATTCAACTTTTAGAAGCATTATGAGGTTTAAAAATTATGGAAAGATTATGTTAAACATTGGATTAAATTTTTGAGGATAAAGTATTATCTTACCATAAAAGAATTTATTAATATTGGGTAACTAGTTATAAAAATGTGGTATTAATGATAACTAATGATACATGTGGTGGAATATCATGGATCTCATGATCTGTTACTACATTAGGTATCAATAGTTTACTTTCTTTTTAGAGAAATAGGTTGATGTTTATCAATGAAATGATAGATGAGGTCTTCCTGAAATCTTAAAAGTATATCGTTTCATAAAAATTCCTTAAATTTTGGAAAAAATATCTAAAAACAAAAAATATTATCCTAGTACCTCTATTTTTGATTAATCAGATAGTCCCTTTTTCATCACAAATTTTTGGCTTTCGGATTGTTAACGTTTTCCTGAACTTTTTCACTATCACTCTGCAAAATAAATCGATTGATAGATTTTTTAAATATCCATGTTTTCACATTCCACCTATGTTACCTTCTGTGGGAACCTAGTTATATGTTACAATGGGTAACTATTATGGTTCCAACATTCCCTTTTAAAGGGATGTTTTAATATCCATTATTATGATGTGGGATTCTATAAATGAAATTGGAATGTTTTGATCCTTTTATTAACCAGACAAATTATGAGGGAGAAATTCATTTTAAGGGTGAATAATGTAACACACTGAGATATATTGAATTATTTTTATTCAAATTAATTTAATCTTTTTTATATGTTTTTTATTACGGAACACAAAATATAGTTTATTTTATATAAATGAACTTTTTTGGGCTTTTGTTTTACACATCATCAAGTAAATATTTCACTAAATTCATCATAAATTTTTTATTTATCTATATAGAACACCAGGATAGCTTATAATACTAGAAATAATGACTTTCCTCGATGGCTTACATAGCATGCATGTCTTATTTTTACGGAATAATAATTTATAATTAAAAAGTTATTATTTGATATAGTAATATTTGACCTAGAAATTTAACATAAGGATATGAATAAAACTAAATAATTTGAAAAAAAGTATGGTTTACACAAAAATAATATGTAATCAAATGTTATCAGTTAGTTATAAATGAATATGAAAACCGATTGTATATAAAAGAAATTATTATTATTTTATAGTCACAAATTTTTTTAATGTAATAAATTAATTTAATTTCAATTATTGTGTAATATTAACATAATATATATATTATATATTCAACAAAATATATTTTATATTCATCCAATAGATTCTATAGACATTAAATAACAACAAACACAATTTTATGCATTAAAACCTATATTTTTTATAAAGATGTTTTTCTAACCTTTTAATGGTGAACCCATTTTAAATCCAATTTTTGGAAATTTTATATATTTAATATTCCAAAATAAAAATCATATTTTGAATTTAAACATAAAAAATAGTTTCCGATAAATTTTTGGTATTTTCTATAAGGTTTCATTTTTTAATAAATAGTTAACAATGCTGGATTATAATTGAAATTTTCCATTTCATCTAATTTATTTATAAAGTTACATTATATTTTAATTTTTTTAAAAGTTTAATTAGATCATAATTTTTTCAATTAACACAATTAAGGTCATTATAATCAATTTCAATTTAAAATTCGGTATAAAAAACATGCACAATTTTGAACGTTTTTACTTAAAAACCTGCAGTTTCATCCCATCAATAAGATTAATTTTAAATTTATTTATGGAAAATCTATTATTATAATTTGGAAAAATGGATTCCATATTTGTAATTATCTTAATTTATAATTTATAAAAATGTAAAATTTGTTTTTCCCAAAAATATTAGTGAATTTGAATAAAATTAATTAATATAGTTCAGATAAAAATTAGGTTAATAAATTACTAAACCATGAATTTCAGCCCCAAAATGACCTACACACTTATAAAAAACCAATTTTCTTGACAAAAATCATCAATGATCCTTCCATTTTTTTGTTATGTTGGTTTGGTATGACTTTTTAAGTAAAAACGTGGGTATATATAAAATTTTACAAAAAAAGCCAAGTGTGTCAAGTCCCTTCCCTATAAAAGGCCACCACCTCTCCCACTTCTTCACACAAGTCAACACAATTTAGTTCATCTAGGATCTACCCAATACACTTCCCAATATCTCTCTATTATTCCTAGAATCCTCCCCTTGGGAAGAAAGAAATAAAAATAATCCTTTTGGAACAAACCAAAAGGAGTTACTCGATTAAGAGATGGATTGAACGAGTACGAAGAGAGTTGAGACACAAGGTAATGAAATTTCATCTGACATTTTATATCCATAAGTGACATTCTTTATTTATAACCCATTCCTCTTGTGTTGTTTTTATACTACCCATTCTTGTATTATATGATTCTTACACTTAAATTTTTGGGTATTAAAAAATCTATATTATGATATTTATATCTTGGGGTTTATGATTTAGATTTTATCAAAGCAGTAAATAAATTTCTTCATAAATTGTCATACACGAGACACATTCCATGTTATACACCTATACATTTTTATGAGGTCTATATACTACCATTTAAATGTTATATCATGAATGTTATTCATTTTATGATATATTAAGATTCATGAAATCTAATTTTCTTAAATGGGGTTTATGGTTAAAAGTTATGATGTGGTAATAGTCTGTTGAAACAATCTCATCACATCTCACGATTTTTTATGTTTATACATAATTTGATGAAATATTATTATCAAACACTTTATAATACTCATTCTATTTATCCTTATTTTTTTATTGATGATATATTCATGTATTCACTCCATTTTTTCAATATTTGGTAAATAAGATAGTTAGGTATGTGTTTTTTTAGAATGCCTGACATTACCCTATCTTTGGCCAGAAATCTACATTCCCTCAAACAATATTTTCAAAATAGGGTTTCCAAGAATATTCTACTATTCTAAAAAAATCGTTAAATTCTTTTTTACCATTTTTACCATTGACTGTTGTTTTTAATGTAATCATATTAACACTTTCTAAATGTAGAATTTTTATTTCATTTACAAAATGAAAATGGAATGTTGTTTTTACATCATATGACATATGAAGACTTACACACAATCAATTCATTGAAGCATTATCTTTATAATTTTTAAGAAAATGTTTTAAAAAATATTTCTAAGGAAATATTTTTGAGAAGGTTTGATGTTTTAAAGTTCCATTTTTAAAGAAGAAAGGATATTTACCTCAAGAAATGTATTTAAAATACCTTTCCAAGTTACTTTCCATATATTATGACATCTGATGATGTTACTCATTCCCTCCAAGGAAATGATACAATGCTTCCATTCATATTCTTTCTAAAATAGTTTATGATTTAATGGAATGATTATTATGACACTCGTTTCACATACATGTGTTTTATTCTTTTGAAACACACATATTTAAATGGGTTATGCATTCATGTAGTGATTAAAAAACATACAACCTTTCATATGTTATGATGTGATTAAATTTTAATGATTCCCACTACATTTCATTGGTCATTATTTCATTTTTACAAAACCTATCACTTTTTATAGGTCATGATATGATGAATATTTAAATATATTATAGCACATGTATGAATGATTTTATGATGAGATGGGTGGTACCTATATATCCTTCAAATTAATTGGGTAATGATAAGTTTTACATGACCTCAAATGGTACATGGGTTGTAGCCCAAGGTTAAAAATAAGAAGGTACATGTGTTGAATCCCAAGATCAAAAAAATAATGATTCTGGGTTATACCCCACGACATAAAACAAGAAGGTACATAGGTTTTAGTCTAATAAAAAAAGTAATAGGGTATATTGTTTTGTATCCCAATCCCAAAAATATGAAACTAAATGGGTTCTAGCCCAAGTCTAAAACTAAGAGGGTACCCAGGTTATTATCCCAAGGATGAAGCATGTACATGGGTCATAGACCAATCTGAAAATGTTATAATGTTCTTAGTGGTTTTTAGGAAATAAGATTTTATATTATTTTGTGAATGCCAAAAGTTACATGTATTATTACTTTGTTATTCACTCGGGATTTATAATCGTAATTCTATTATGATATATGTCTTATGAAATTCCAATATTTATTATGATCTCTAATATATATGGTAAGATATTTAAATTTTATGCCCAATTTCCATACCATATTGTTCATGTTATGCATATTTATTTTTTATATTTATCCTTATTGAGAATTTGAGATCACCCTTTTTGAAAGTTTCATTACCCTCAGTTATAAAAAATGGTTTTAAGTATATGTTGTGAATGTGAAGATATTTTTCAGATTTTTTTATGTTCTTTCACTTGGAAATAATATTTTTTTCCTTGTTTCCAAAAACACTAAACTACTATGGTCCTTGGGAATGTATTTTTTTAATGAATAGAATATTCATTTAAAATGATGTAATATCAATGTATCTTACACCTGGTCCATCAAAACGACCATATAAATCACTAACAAACATAATGCCATCATTGAATGTCACATAACTACCTCACCTAGAGAAAAGAGTAGAAAAGTGGGAGTACCCAACCATTCATACTCCTCACTGGATTATGGATAAAATACCCCATGCACGATGATGTGGGTGATTAGTACATAGTAATCAACATGGGTTGGGTGAATATATAAATTACAAGAATATATAAATATATTATAGTATCAAACACTATATCCCAACGTATGTGTCCACAAAAAAATCTCAAAACACCATCACTTTTTATGCCACCTCTAATGGGATCACACCACACAATAACCCAAAAACCCCATTTCACATTTCCATCTGATTCAATTTAATCATTAAATTATTTTCGTTATTTAGCATCAATAACATTTAACCACACAATCAAACATTTAAAAATTCATTAAACACATTCATCTCATTAACAAAGCGAACCCAATCCATTCCCAAAATTATTTAATCATTATTTAATTATTTTATCACTACTCAACCATCTAGCACAAAATAACCAAATATAAAAAGAAACTTTTCACCCCCTACAACCTCACCCCACCACCCCAAATGCCTGGCTGACAAACTATCACCTTACCACTCCAAAATAACACCCAAAAACTATCACCCCCACCCCAAAAGTACATCACACAAACTACTACCTCATTACATCAAAAGCAAGGAAAAACAACCACATATAACCCCAAAAACCCATTAAAACCATGCACCACCAATCCAAAAGAATGACCACACATCAAAAAAACATCATGACCTATTTTTAAAAATTTTAAAAGGGTATTTTATAACATTACACCTTAATTTAGGGGTGTTTTCATACAATCAAAAATTCTAGGATAACAAACATTTTTACCATGTTTAACTTATTGTCCAATTTTTATTTAGGGTGATATCACAATATTCACAACCTATATATTTAATACAATACACATATACAGCGTAAAAAAATCCCCCTATGGCCACAATTTTCATAAAAAATTTTATCCCATATAAACACAATATCAAAAACAATATAGAAGTAGTAAAAACATGTGAATCAAACCCCACAACCGTTTTAATTCAATTAACCGATTCATTATATTTTATTTAAGCCGACACAAAAAAATCCATAGATAAAAAAAAGTAAAACCTTTCATAAATAGTGAATAATAAATATAAATGAAGAGAATACTACCTCAAGGATACTTTCCAATTATTGTACACTGCTGGGAAATGAATAATGGTCAAGAACCACAATTTCACCACGACAACTACAGATCAACATATACTATGAAATGTATCTATAAAAACAAAACCCGCCGCATACCCAAAACCAAAGAAACACCACCAAAGTGGATCCTTAGGATAATAATGGAATAAAATTGACTAATTAAAGAGAGTAACACTGCATGGTACAACCACATATCCCCAACTAACAACCACCAATGTCAAAAGATCGAAGAGGGGTGAAGATGGTGTTGAAGGATACCTCTGGGTGCCTAGGGTTTGCAAAAAACAAATTTAAATAGAGAGCACTGATGAATGAATAAAATTTCATCTGAAAATAATTTTCAAAACATCACATGATCATGGTATTTCACAATGATTAATTCCCTTTCACATATTTTAATACATGTGATTCAGCTTCCTCCAAAAAAACACATCACCTCTTCTTTTGGTTTTATTTTTCTACTCCAAAGAACTACACACCCTGAAACTCTCATTTATATAATTTAAAATATTTACACACTTTGAAACATTATAGAGAAGCTTCAAAAATAAATTTCACAACATGTAATATAGTTACACGACATGTAATCTCCCTTCTTTTAGTCTTTACCAACTAAACATCTTCAAACTCCCCCTACACCTCCTCATAACACATCTAACTACCATAACTAGAAAAGTAATGGAACAAGAAGGGATGAACTATAACATCAGATACCTATCAAATGATTCTCAACCTAGTGAATCCAAAACCAAACCCAAAAAAATTGGTCTGAACAACCACCCCAAGAGATACCACTCAAGTATCTCAACATACCTCAAACAACTCCATCGGGTAATCATTCCAAACCACAAAATCATGAAAATATCACACAACCTCGTCACCCCAAACCCAAAACTATAAACTATTTCATATCACATAACCACACACCCACACAACCAACAAACTACACTATCATGAACATAAGAATTATAGAATTCCATTTTCCATGTGAAGATAAAATCCATTTTGTGTAACAATACCTCACCAGCATGGGTTTAATTGTAAAAAATTTAATTATTCTAGGTTAGGAATTAGGGGAACTAATTTTAAAATGATTTGAAACTGTCACACATCACACAACATACATCACAAACCATGTAAAACATCACATTTCAAAAAATGGGATTCAAACATCACATTACAAAGAAAAATACATCATGGAAACCCTAAAAAAATCTAGGTATGGAGAACACATCGGTTTTTTTCACTCAAAAGTACTCTTCTATATGACACAATGTCTCCACAACAGTCTAATATAATAAAATATACATCCATGCAGTTCCATCTCTCGATAGTCCTAGATCTCTACTGGCCAATCCATAAATGTTGCATCATCCTCAATATCCAAATCTCCCCAGTCAATGACATGGGATTACTCATGAATATACCGATGAAGTTGAGAGATGTGGAATACTTCATGGATTATATCTAACCAAGGAAGAAATTGAAACCAGTATTACACACTTCCAACTCATCCCAACAACTAAAAGGGACCACAAACCAGGGAGAAATTTTACTCCCAATGCCAATTCTATCCTTCCCACAATGTGGTGAAATGATCTAGAAAATGTGTTCCCCACTATCGAACTCCAAGAGATTTTATCTGTAGTTGACCGAAGCCTTTTTCCAGTCTTACACTGCTTTCATCCTCTCATGAACAAGATGAACCATCTACATTGTGATATGCACCACATTGAGACCAAGATCAACTGTATCCCCATCCTCTATCAAGTATAATATAGAACGACATGGTCTTCCATATGAAACCTCAAATTGGGCCATTCAAATGGATGAGTGATAGATATCATAATAATAAAAATCCTCAAAGGGAAGGTTTCATACCCAAGATCCACATATTCCCAAAAAAATGTGCACGCAACAAATCCTCCAATTTCAGGATAGTCTATTGTGTCTTCCCATCTGTCAGTGAGTGGAAAGAAATGTTGAGGAATAACTAAGTCCCAAAATCAGGTTGAAATAAACTAAATTTTATTGAGGTAAACAATGCATCCCTATCTAAAAAAATGGTCCTCTGAACTCAACTAAACCTCACCACCTCATTTGCGTTCCTCTGAGCTAAGTCATCCACTATGCCTGACTCCATGATCGCTAACAAGTGAGCAGATTTCATCAAATGATCCACGACCACCTAGATACCATCACAACCTCTCTATTATTTTTCAAATACCATGATTAAATATAGTTATATTTCATCCAAATTACACTTGGAAACATCTAAGGGATACAAAAATATTTCAAGAACATATTTCTCAGCCATTAGCTATTGGAACCCCAAACACTTCACCTCAATCATCATCACATCATGTTTCATCCCATGCCACCAAAATAGCATCCTCAAGTCATAGAAACTCTTGGAAACTCATGGAACCACAACCAATAGTGAGACATGAAAATAATGAAGAATTCCATCACACATCACCACTGTAACAAACAACTTTTCATAAAATGACATCTGGTTTTGACCATCCTTTAGGAGCATCACCATGACCACCACGTTTTCTCATCACCTCTTCCTCTAGGTCTCCCCAATGAGACTCCTCATCCAGCTACATTAGTGAATACTACACCATCATCTAAAAAATATTTTACCATCATCCACTCTTGAATCTATGTTAAAGGTTGTAAACTCCCCCAACACTCTCCACGCATCCACTGATTCTTGAACAACAACATTATTTTATTTTATGATCAATGAATCATCCAAAACATTACCCTTTTCTAGTGGGGTAGGTTATCTGAAAGTCATAGTCCTAAAGAACCTCAATCCACCTCTACTTTAATAGATTTTGGGCACTCTAGGTGAAGATATACCTTCGGACCATGTGATCCGTGAAGACAATAATATCCACTCAATGAGGTAATGACTTCACCATTTTAGTACAAAACCCACTTATTCTAACACTAGTACACAGATGGAATAGTTATTATTGTGAGGATGTACCTCTGTAGAACCATAAGTGATCACTTATCACTGCTGCATCAGTACGTATCCCATGCCCAAATGGGAAGCATCAAAAAACACCTCAAACATCACCCCCTCTTCTGGAAACTGGAGCTCTAGAGCACTAATAAACTTCCCCTTCATGTAACCTAATGCTTCTAAAACTAATAAATCCACAAATAAATCTTGATGTATCTTTCTTAAACCCACCAATAGTGATGTAACTCAAGATAAACTATATACAACCTTAGATAAGATCCAACGAGATCAAGGAAACTATAAACCACTTCCATGTTCTTAGGGAACAACTACTTATACTTATGATGTGTATACTACGGCCCCATACTAAGAATCTGCATTAAAAACTGAAATGTAACTCCAATGTACAAATTGTACACTTGGAAAACTATCCATATAGCTGGTGGAATAAATGAACATGCAAGAATTTATTGAGATTCCCGTCTTCATCTCCTAGTAAAATCGAGTAGATGAAGATAAAATAGATGAATAAAAAGTTGAATAAATGTAGTAATTCATGTAACATGGGTTTTATAATCCCTAGGAAAATCGATTGTGTGTTCGTAAAACTAAATGTCATGACCAAAACTTCAAAGTTCCCATACCTACATCGAAAGGTAGCCTACAAGATATCACCTTCAACAAGTGATATCCAGACCATAATATGATCATGGAAAACAAACTCACCCCTCTTTGATGGTTGAAAAGACCATCTATCCTTGGAAGAGGGGAATATTTTTTGACTATGAACTGAATTAACCTCCATTAGTATACATAAAACCTCATACTACCATCCACCTTCTTTGAGAACAACACTGGATCACCACATAGAAGATACTAGGATATATAAAACCTTTTAGAATTAGATAATCTATATAAGTCCCTAGCTCTCACAACTCAGAAGGAACCATTCGATAATGATCCATCAAAATCAAGGAAACACTGATCTGTAAGTCTATCTAAAAATATTTAAAATATTGATGGTGTGGAATCATAACCGCATAGTAAAAAATACATTAAGTCCCCAACGACCCTATAGAACTCTACAATCTTAGAGTCCACTGATTCCACTAACATCCCAGCCAACATGGAATGAAGAGGATCCACTTTCTGATTGACTACCTAACAACCCTGCATCCCAAAGAAAACCACACTTTTTCCATCCATATCCAAAAAATGAATCTCTATTGGAATCAGTTGATAATATAATATACAAAAGAAAACTATTCGATGTTGAAAATGATAACATTTGGTTGCATCTGTAGAATGAGGAGATACCCACGAGATTGATGTAGACCCATCATCAGTCTATACCCCCAGAGAAATCAATCAAGATAGTCTTGCTTTCTAATAATGTAGTCAAAACCAGGGGACTGGAAAGACTCATCATTTATAGTTAGAGAACATGGGATAGAGAGGGTGAAACAAAGGAATTTGAATCCATTTAATCATAAAATTTTCAAACTAGGGTTCAAAACAAAATGATCATACCTCATATTATCTTTGGCCCCTCTCTAACTTCTTCCTCCACTGAGTTCAAGTGACTATGCCCAAATCCTCTACCAATCGATTAACAACCACCTCCATGGCCACTCTTGGTTTGGGATTTCTGAAAAGGTGGAACATCTCAAGGTTAGCCTCTACCTGTTCCATGTCCCCTCATCCGAGAAAAATCTTACTACCCCAACTACTAAAACTGTGTCACTAAAAACTACTACTAAGGTCGGTGCAGAACCAATCCACCTCCACCAAACTATGATTAGGAAACTACCGGGCACTGGCTCTGGTTATGGCCATGAACCCCACACACAAAACACACTATATAAAATCACATAAGAAATTATTGAAACCACTAGCACTAGAAATATAAAAATAATATGCTAAGGTTGACTCCCTATAAGTTAAAACCTAGAAGGTCCTGGTGCCTAACATGTAACAGTCAAAACTCTACTTCTCAAAGAACTATGTCAGATCCCCTATCACAGTATACCTCCCCACGAGCTCATCTTCCCGATCACCTCTCTCTTAATTTGAAACTGCAAATATGTTGGTAACATAAAAGGAGTAACATCATACCAGTTAAAAGGATAGAGTGGCTCCTCAAGATATCTCCCACAGGACTTCTCATATATAAAAATATCTGGGGAAAATAAAGAAGGTACTTGAACTTTATTCCCTTCCCCCACACAGACATGCACCTTTAATATAGGGAAAGAATATTCTACCTCTTTACAACCTTTATGGTCGATGAATTGAACTCTACGTGAAAGTCCTTATAGAAGTCGAACCACAAGGAATTTGCCTCCTTCTGCTCTCTCAAATATAGTGTCCACCACAAATGCACAACTCCCCACATCTGGAAGACTTCCAAAAGTGGAACTTACTCCATCAACATACAGACCAAACTGAAAGTGATCTCAAGATCCTCCATCCATCTCTCTATATCCACAACTAAAAAACATCGCTCATATATCCTCAAATCTGACCACTGGAAAGTGTGAAACATCGTTTTCCACTGGCCATCCCCCTCACCTACATCATCTTAATGGTGATCAAAATAATAATTTCCTAAAACCTCCTCTACCTGATCCACACATGGAAAACAACCATGATCCATAGCTAAATGGTAAAAAATATTTCTTCAGCCCGAGTAGTATTAATTTTTCATTGAGCTTAATTTTAACTCATTTAATATATTTTTTAAATTTTTAATTTCCAAATATATCAAATTTAAAATAGGTACTCATGTCATTATGATGCACGTACCATTTCCTGGTATCTTCCCTACAAGAAGGTATATATCACTTGGTCATTCAATAATATCATATTCCAGACATTTGATAATGGGTTCCCTAAAATCATTTGTCCTAGATGGTCTCTCTAGCTCATATCACATACCAAGGTCAAATGGAAATGTTCCCATACCATCCCATGAAATCGTCACTATGCCTAACTCCAAACTCTATCATATCTCCCAAAAATAACCTTTGATACCACTTTGTTACCTCCCCCTCCCTCCAAAGATAACACAATGAGGGGAGAGAGATAATGACCCCATGTCACACCTCTAGTAGGCCCCAGGTTGATGACTAGCACAAAAGGTGTACAAATATCACAAAATATATGTAATTTAGATTTATTAGAAACAATATCGTGAAATTGAATGAATCAACCACAAAAAATCCTACTCATAATATAAAAGAGATATCTAAAAACAATCCCACATGAATGAAAAAGTATAACTGATTCAAATAAAATAATCTATCTAATGTTAATACCCAAAATAAAAGCTAAGGCGGCCACACCACAACTGTCTAATAATATGATCTAGTAACGCCCAACACTATCTAAAAAATCCTCATGGAAACCTGACTGTAGTTTTATATACATAGGGTCAGCATAGAAGTATACTCAGTAGAAAAACCAAAGTCTCTCATGCACATGGGAATGAAGCATACTAATGATGGGCGTAAGGAATAAATAAAACCAAACAGCACCTAAATAGGTATACTATCCATCCAAACCTCATCAAGTAACCCTCAACAGGCAACACGTTCCATGTAATATTATATAAAGTAAATTGAACCGATGATAGTTAACTCCTCACCAATTCCACCCTGGTTTGCTGAACTCACCCAATATCATACGCCCTAGTGCTCCAATCCTTTATGTATACCACATCATATCCCTCCCGCACACACCTGAGCCTTAAAACACATCAAACCTACGCACACCTTAGACTTAAAACACAAAAATCCCTCACACACCTTGTCCCCATAACACACTCCTCCCCCACACACACAGGCCTCACAACACATCATCTCACATCTCATCATGAAGTCACCTGGGAAAGCACAAATAACCTCTCCTGGAAACACATGGGATATCACATCTTTCTTAAAGACACCTGGGCCATCACAATCCCCATTTAAAGAACTAATAGACCTCCGACCATCACATAATGTTACATTCCTACCTATCCTACTAGATATGGTTGAAAAGAGTGGGTACCCAACCATCTTTATACCTCTCTATAAATTGGGTAAAAGACCCCCCGTATAAAGATGCGGGTTTTCATAACACAATTCTCAACATGAGTGGGGTGAATATAGAAATAAAAATAATATAAAAACATATGTATAGTAACAAACACTCTAGCCCAACCTATGGGTGCACACTCAAACACACCATCTCACAACACAGTAACATTTTTTTCAACTCTTAATGCATCATAACACAAATCAAGACACAACCCCCATTTCACATTTCCAAATTATTCCTTTAATTAATAAATTATTTTTATTATTTATCATCAATAACAATAAACCCCAAATCCCACCATTTAATATTTCATTAACAAATTTCATTACTTTTACCAAACCAAACCAAGCCATTCCCAACATTATTAAATATTTATTTAATTATTTCATAAATACTCAGGAATATTGCTCAACATAAACACAAATCACAAGAAACCTATCATCCCCAATATACTCACCTCTCCATCCCAAAAGTGTGTCACATAAACAATCACCTCGTTACTGAAAAATCACAGGTCACAAACTACTACATCACTTCCCCAAAAGAATGGCCCACGAACTACCACCTTGCCACCCCAAAAGAATGGAAAAACAACCAAATATATTTTTACACCCCATTAAAAAGATGGACCACCATCCCATATGCATGGAAACACATCACACATATCAATAACTATTCATATAGATTTATAAATGGGATTTTATCACATTCTACATTAATATGGGGATGTAGTCACATAGTCCAGAAGCTTGGGGAATCCATTCCATTATCCATGTTTACGAAATTAACCCATTTCCATTTAGGATGATATCATAGTAATGAAAACCAAAGTATCAATCACAACATACATATCTAGTTCAAATAAATCCCCCAACATCCTAAAATTTTTTCTGTGTGTTTATCCCATATAACCACAATATCACAAACAATTTTGGAGTGGTAAAAACATGTGGATCAAACCCCATATCAGATTTTAATTAAATTTACCAATTATTTGTCATTGATTTATGCTGACACAACCATAATCATTAGATTAGTAGAAGTAAAACCCCACTGCATGATACATAAAAAAGACAAATGAATTGAATCTTACCTCAAGGAGGATTTCCCATTAGCTCACACTACTGGGTGAAGAATAATTCTCATGAACCACAACCAAACCATAAAAATTGAGGATCACCCTATACCGCACCATGGATCTATCAAAACAAAACTTGAAGCACACCCCAAACCAAAGAAACACCACTATAGTTGATTCTTAGGATAGTAACAGAATAAAATTAACCAAGAATGGGGAATAAATTACCATGGTCCAACCGAATATCACCGATGAGCATCCACTGGGTTCAAACGATCGAAGAGGAATGAATAAAGGATTGAAGGATTCCTCAGGATCTTAGGGTTTTCCAAAACATGATGAAATAGAATTATCGTCTGAATGACTAAATTTTTTGCAGAATGTTTTTTTAAAACCTCACATGATCATGGTATTACACAATGTGTAATATCCTTTCACATCGTGTAATAATTTATGTTATATTTCTACAAAAAAGTGTCTCTTTTTCATTTTATTTTATCTTTCTACCCTAAAACATTACACACTAGAAAACTCTTCTTTAAAGCACGAAAAATATTTACGCTCTGTGAAATTTCCGCGATATGAAGTGAAACCAAATATCATTTCGTGTAATCAAGTTAAATGATTTTTAATATCCCTTATTCTATACTTTAGCAACCAAAATTCTCCAAACCCTGTAAAAGCCTCTTTCTAACACCTCTAACAACCAAATTAGGAAATTTAAGAGACTAGATAAGTGCAGACCATTAGAATTTTATCCTTCCATTGATAATAATTTTTTTAATTTTTATAAGTACTAGGTCACTTCATGTTATTTCCTCCATTATCCCATATTAGTCCTTAATTATATCACTTCCTTTTTACACAAATCATATATATTATTTTATCAATCTATGTTATCTATTCTTTATTGTCTCTAAAAAATCATCATTTAAAAAATATAAAATTAAAATTACTCCCAGAGTTTAATATATATACATTATATCATAATTTTTGTTTTTAACCTAATACAGTTTTTATAAACATTATGTATCTTGTGTCAAAAAACATCATTATATTTTTATTTGATTATTGCTAATGATGGGAATTGAGGAACCCAAAACCATATCGTTTTTACACAATGATTAATGAATATATATATATATATATATATATCTATGTGTGTGTGTTTGCAGTGTTGTGGATATATGGGCGTGATTATTTATTAATATTATTATTGTTCTTGATGATGATGATGTTGTTATCGTTGTAATTATTTATAATAATAAGAACACATATATAGTTAAACTATTTTTTTTTACTATTATATGTTTTTTCAAGTCAATAATAATAAATTATCTCAAAAATAATTTTTAGATATATATTTATTCTTTCAAATATTGAATTTAATATTTAAAAACATTATTTTAAATCAACATCTACATATATTTGTTAGTAAGCTATTTGGAAAACTCCCATATTCTTTTATTAATTCTTATATCTTGATATATATTTTATTATTTAATAACAAAATTTAACAGAAAATATATCACTCTCGTAAATTAATTTTTAATTTATTACGTTATTTTAACCATAAAATTTGAATTTAGTATCTCAATGAGGGAATTTAATTTTAAAAAATAAATAATAATATACAATAAGTAGAAATTTATTTTTTGTCATAATTCTATCATATTCAACAATTTTAAATTCTAAAACCAGTGATTTTTCTATGTGTACTAATAGGAAAATATTATTTATCAATTATGCCACCTCGTAATGAATTAAGTCAAATTTTACATCTATATTTATGGGTTCTATGTTATTATACAATGTCACATTTTGTGTTATTTTTTATTGGGATAAGATAAAATAAATTCAAATATTTGATATTGTTAAATAATTACCAAATGACTTCATCATAACATGTCAATATAATAATGTTATTGGCTTGTGAGAATAAGTAATTTTCTAATTATCTATTCCTTATGCCAAAAATGTTATGACTTTATCCTATTTTTTATCTTTAGAAAATATTGATGTGACCAGATTTAATACTATATTTTATTTTTCTATTTTCTTATATAACACAAAAAAGTTAGTGGGGTATATATTCTCATACTGAGTCTTTATATTTATTCTTGTTTCAATAATTACCACCATTAAAACATTTTTAAATACACTTTTCAATTTTAAATACCTCGATGTTAATATATCCAATGAATTTTTTGTTTACTCACTTATATAATTAAACTAATAAATTGAAAATAATTTGGTTCATTTTTGTGGAAAAGGTAATACGACACCTCAACAAATGTTTTGAAAAAAGTTATATTTACAACCACAATTTTTATATTCATCATGTACACATATGGAGTTGAATAGAAGTCCCGGTGATATACTGCTACACTAAAAGGGATGGATTGGTGTGAATCATTTTGCATCTAAAATATTAAAAATCTATTTCTTTATCCTTTTTTATCAAAAAGATAAAATAACATACTTCATAATTCTTCTATATAATAAGAAACAGTTTAAAAAATCAAAATTTAACGTGGTGATATTTTTTAAGATTATACGATCATCAAAGAGGTTATATTATTATAATGGAGTTGATTAATTCTTGAACATATGATCCACTAGAATAATAAAATGAATAAAAATAAAAAAATTATATCCTTTTACTCATTATAAGAAATTTCAACCATATTCAATAAATTACACTTCATAGATACAATGATGAAATGATTTGAATTATAAATTAATTCTACGTTGAATTGCTATAATTTAGAAATCTAAATTTTCAATAACATTAAAACATCATGTATGAAATGTTTAGTAACTTCTTCATAATTCCATGGTTATATCTACATTTTAATGACTGAAATATATTAATTTTAAGCATCATACTATAAAAATTAAAAAAAATCCTTCATCACTATAATTCATTGATTCATTAAAGTAAATCACCAATATACATCTAAAATAGATAAAATTCATAATAATTCTGGATTAACCCAATCTGCATTTAAATTATTTATGAATGTAATTTAATCATAAAATCTAAGTAATCACACATAAATAATCTAATCTATTAGGTTTTTGATTTATTATTCTTTCTCTATGGAATATATGAGTCAATTACCCATTTCAAACACTCTCCAAAATTCATTATACATGTAATCACAAACTTATAGAATCACATAAATAATAATGTTTGAATATAAAATTAATATTATCTCATTTTCATCCACTTCTAACACATTCATGTTGAATTTGTAGAGAACCACATTTAATTTAATTTCAAATGCATGATATTTGTTACATATAAATGTTAGTTGAGTATGAGTAATAATATATTAAAATCATGTAGTCATATAATCCAAATCATAAAATATGTGAATTATTGAAATGATCTTATCAGATACTGTATAAACCCAATGCTTGACATACATGGAGGACACATTAATTTTGTGGAATACTTAATACATAAAAAAACATACACCCAAGGACCATAAAAGGTTAGTGTCTTTAAAAACATGGAACAAAATATTCCAATCATGGTGAAAGATCTTCAATATCTCCCATAAAGTTCTTCCCCTTTTTTTCTTACCTAAAACTTTTATTAATATCCTGTGGAAAATAAAACATAAAAATGGTGAGCTCAAATGCTCATTATGGGTAAACATGGAGAACGTCAAATAATCCATAAACATCTGAATGTAAAAACATGAACATAAAACACGAGTAATGAAATAAATATTTGTAGTACATAAGGAATAGATCAGAAAGAAACATTAATCATGATAAAATATCATGGGAATAAAACATGTAATTGTGAAAACTCATTAAGCACATGAAATTATTTCCATAGCATCCAAGGCATTTCTACCAATAATATCATAGTGGACAAAGTCCATTACTGAACCTGGTTTACATGTCGTTCCAGCCCTGTATTATTGAACCAGATTTTCTTTTCATTCCATCCACGTCTATCTCATGAGATATAAATCATTACCCAATGCATTGGAGGGAGATATAGGTCTCACCCATCTCATATTTAAATCATTATTACATGTTCCACAAAACAATCATAAATCATTCATCATAACCCAAAGAATAAAATGGGTTTCATAAACATCATCCTGTCATAAGATAATCCATATAAAAAAAGTGATAACATTTCATCATAAGAAAAATCAAACCATGTAAATAATAGATACATTATACTTGAAACATAAACATACTAAATAATTCCATCTTATATAGAAGATATTTTTTATAAAACACTTGTAATAAATTCTTGAGTAAAATATCCTTTCTTCTTCAAAATCATTTTATTTTCTCAAAATTCCTTGCAATTTTAAAAGAAAAGATTTTTTTTGAAAATAATAATGAAATATTTTAGAATAAGATTAATATAAATAAGGAATTTTGAAGCTGTAAAAATCAATTTATGTTGTAGAATTTAAAAGAACATTCTCCTCGTACTTTTTCCAGAAAATTCAAAAAGTACCTTGTATGGTAATCAAAAGAAATATTCCTTCCATACAATGTCGTAAAAGCCAAAAAAGGGTAAAAATGTCTTTAAACATAAGTGAAAAAAGAGTGAAAATTTTAAGAAAACATTTTTAGAAAACAATGACATGGATAATAAATATAACGCCAATTAATACTTACGAAAACAGTCCCAGATAAAAACGAGATTGGAATAATTACCCCTTACCTTATGTCCAATTTATTCTATATGTGTCTGAGACTCCTGTATAGTGGGTTGGAACATATTATTAACTTACAAAAGATCCATAATAATATTTATTATATTAAATATGATTCACTTATGACTTTATATTACCCTCTCATTTGTAAATTCCATGTTAAAGTAGTGTTTTGGGTAAAATCATTTCATTTATCGTACGTGTTTTGACTTGTAATTATTCATATGATTAAATAGATCATGATTACTCACTTACATAATGTAAAACACGATTTATATTTAATATATATTCAGAATATATATATAATAGATTGATAAATGGAATGAAATACACCATTCATGGAGACGGTAGGCCATACGTATGCATGAACGTTGTTTTCGTTTCCTTATTAAATTGAATGGAAGTAAATTACATATATATATAAATAAATTACATAGAATTATTATTTCATATATTTCGTGGTTAATTCTTTCATATAATTTATAATCATTCTTTAATGGTTAACATGGAGAATGAATTTCATCGCATTGTGGAGACGGTAATCCGTATGTACGCACGAGCGATGATATCGTTCCCATAATTATTGAATGGAATTAGAGTGGATGATAAAATACCTCATAATTTTTATTAAGTTATATTAATGATATAAAGTTATTATTTAAACCATTATACCCATCCAATTAAGGTGGAGGTGGAAAAACAGATTACACCACGGCGTGGAAACGGTATGTTGCACGTACGCACGTGTGGTGATTTCATTATTCATAGGATGGGTAGAAGGTGAAATAGAGTTGTTTCATATTTATAATAACATATCATTATATTAGTTATAATGATGTTATTTCTTTATAATTAAACAACTAAAGAAGAGGAAGTTGAAGAAAAAATAAATTTTAAAGAATCGGTAAAGGATATTACCTCATCTTCGACGCGCCTCTTCTAAACCTCCTCTTAGGGCACTAAAGATGGCCTTTGAGGAAAACCAGGACCTCTAGTATGTTTCTAGGTAAGAGTATAAAAGAAATATATAGGGTTTTTCAGATATTTAAGGCTCAAAATGTTGTGAATATGAGAGGTAGAAGGTGCCCTCTTATAAGAGAGGAGAGGGGCACTTTTAGAAACCTCAAAAATATTAATTTACAATAAACTCAAAACCCACCTAAAAACCTCAAAAATTACTCAACTTCAAAGATGAGATGATACAGGGTTGCAATCTCATAAACCAATAAAATTTATACATGTTGGGAATTTATTCTATACCTTACCATTTTGTTTTATCCTTATTTAATCTATTTTATTGTATTTGTGCTAATAATATTCTAAATTATAAATTGTTATAAATACATACTTATGTGTTGTGAATTTTCCATAATTGTATCTGATATGAATATTTAGATCATATAAATTTCCATTTATAATTTTTAAAATTTTTGTGACTTTTAAACAATTTAATAAAATGTTATTTTTATATAATATCAAGAGTTTTAATTTTGACACTTTTTAGTTATTTGAATTTAAATAAAATCCACACATAAGATATATTTGAAAAAAAATATTTAATAGATTACTAACATGTAATATCCATCTTTAAAATTAGTGGAGCACAATAAATAGTTCATATATTATTTATTTTAATATATTTAAAACAATTTATTTGATATTTCAATCTATAAAATAATTTATACATCACTATTGTGTCACCATTAATGATAATTATTTGATTCCTAAAATTTATAAATAATTTTACATGATGTAGATAATTTTATTATATTTTTGGTGACTATTTATGTTTGATTTTTATGAAGTTTATCACTAAATTTAAATTATTACACTTATAAGATATAACAGAGTGATATGTTTTCACTTTCTTTGGTTTTAATAAAAATTACATCTTTTACATTGTCAAAAGTCCATGAAATGACTCAATTCTGAACTTTAGGTGATATGGGTTGACTTCTATTGTCCAATTAAATTTTAAATGGTTTTTGGGTAATTTTATGGTGTTATTTTTACCCATAATTTCCTTATTTAACTTTAACTATAGTAAATAAATGTTTTTGTATTTACTATTCATAATTTCTAAAAATTAAAAGTATCCTATTAAAAAAATTAACTACTGATTAAAAATATATAATCCATTTTTCCAAATTTAAAACATAGAATTTTTAGTATTTAATTTAAAATTAATCCCGATGTTGAGAAAATGGGTTTTAAAAGTTAAAACATTAGAAAAGATAAAAATGTTTTTACCTATGAATTCAATGGAAAATTAATGAGACTTATTTGAATTATATTAAATGGTAAAAATATATTCTAATTATAATTTAAAACCATTAAAAATTATAATTTAACCATATAAATTATCTTGATGAAAAAAGTTGTTTTTAATTAAAATTTAGCGTATTTTTACTATTCATCAAATTATGAAAGTTAACAGACAAATATTAAAAAAGTATTCAAAGTAAATTTTTATATACTTGTTGCAATGAATAAGTTTATTTTGTTAAATTGAACTCATAAACGTGTCAGAAACTAGATTTAAAGTGGGTGCACCATCAAATGGCGGAAAAACTGTATTTTTGGAAAAATATTTCCTTTCTATGAAATATTTATTTTGTTATCATAGATTTTTCTAGAAAATGATTAAGATGAATTATAATGTTATAAAATTAAAAATGTAGTTAATACTACTCATAAAAGCTATTTCATAATAATATTAGATCAATATATCATTGTTTAGTGAAACTTGGTATTGCGTACAACACACGCTATTAAGGAAGGTCGCTCTTGCATGCAACACAAGCCAAGAATAGTGTTTGCATATACTACAAGATAATATGGTGTTGCGTATAGCGCAAGCTAATCATGGTGTAGCATAAAACACAAGACATCAAAGAAATTAAAAATAATATTTCTCATAAAATCTTGGGGTGTTACATTCTACCCCCCTTAAAATGAATTTTTCCCTCGAAATTCACCGGGGTTATAAATGGTTTACTACATGAAAATTTATTTCATAGAAACCTACATCGTATAAAGGAATACCAAAAATTAATTTAAAAAACTAATGTATGAAACATAAGGGTTACACAAATTAACTCATCACTGGGTTTCCACATAGGAGAACATAGGTGAAAATATGGATATGGAAGAGAAATCTAACCATCAAGTTCTGATAAAGAGTGGTAGAGAACATGGCTATAAAAAATCCAACAATCACAAAGCCATAAATTTGTGTTGATCTAAGGTACCATATGATTCAACAGATATGAGGGTACTCGGACAACAATGTTGGTTTTCAAGATCATTTCCCTAAAGTTGTTGAATTTTTTAATAAGGAGAAATACATACTTGATTTCAATGTAATATCATCGTCGGTCATTCCATAAAAAATTTCCACTTCATCTATTATTTAAAGAAATGATGTTGAATTTTTCATTCTTGAAGTGTTAGTAGATCATGCGATAGAATGATAAGTCATTTCATCTATCTCAAACAAAGGTTAGAAAAATTTATTAAATACACATAAGTTCATCTATGGTGTGATTAACCATATATGGTTCAAAAAATGGACTTATACTTCAACTATCATACCGCTAAATAAAATAAAACTAATTTATATTAACGAGGGACTTATTATAGGCCACTGGTAGGTGATAAAGGCCTGTCGTACTTCAGTTGTTGGTTTGATTCCTGCATCCTTGTCCGACGTGACGGGTTGTCGCTCATCCTACGGGTTGTTCTTTTTCTAAAAATATACTGTTATTACATTTCAGAAATAATATCAAAAGTTCTAGCCTTAAATAATACTATCTAGTGTCTAACTTAATTGATTCCAATATTTAGGCTTATCCAAAATACTTCTGCCCAATCTCATAGTGTAATGAAAAATATTACTAGATAGGACATATACAAAGCATGTGATTACCATTATTTATCCCCCATATATCATAAGTTATATCCGGTTGGTCATATTCCAAACATCTGAATACCTTAATCATGTATTCTCTTGAAAAATTAATTAACATAAAACCTTAGTGAAAACATGAATGTTGTCAAAAGTCAATTATTTCCAGATACCAAAATCCCAAAATATCTATATACTCAATCCATAATGTCACTTTTTCCTTATATCAGTCATCAGCTCATTAATACTATCAAACATATTATTTTCTCCGTATTCCTTCATTATGTGCATATCATATTCTTTCCAAAAATATTTCAATCAATTTTCATGGTTACTGGTACCATACAATTATTGATAACCAATACATAGATATTCCAATATTCCATAATACTATAAATGAGATTCCACATCACTATTTTTGAATCCTATTACATATAAAATTAATCATTCCACTACTTTGTTTTCATCTTCAAAATCACCATTATTGATCACATGTGAATTCTCTTTGTCCTTTCCTTAATACATTTTTGATGTCGATCATCATTAACCCTTGGATTGGGGCATTGGTTAGCATAATGTGCCATTTCCTTGCACTTGTAGCATTGAAGTATTGGTGGTGAGTTCTCTATAGTCTTTAATCTATTCAAATCATTAGCTACTTTTTTCCCATTACATGGACAATCAGTTTCTCTATGACCTTCTTTTCCACACATAAAACTTTTTTAGTCCCTTTAATAAAATCTCCACCATGCTTCTTTCCACACTTTGAGCATAACGAAGAATTTTTCTTCTTTTCACCATTGTTTGGAGATTTTTCCTTGAACTCCGTCTTTCATTTCTTATCAAAACCATGAGATGGATATGTAACACCAACTTCTATTTCTACCATGATATCACATCACACAATTTCTTCATAGCTACTGAAGTCTGTTATAGCTAATTCCATTAGAAAACCTGATTTTAAGCCACTGAAGAATCGATCAACTTTACTTTCAGGTTGGATGATAAATCCAGATTCATACCTTGAAATCCTTGTAAAAGTCACCTCGTATATACCAACAAATTCATCATCCTTTTTTTAAGCTCAATGAACTCCTTTTACATCATTGTTTGAAGAATATTAGGGATGTTCTTATTGAAAAACAAGTTCCTGAACTCATCCCGTTCCATGGATTCAATTTCATCTTGGGGCCTTGTATTCTTAATTTGAGTCCACCACTAGTCTGCTTCACAATCTAAATGGTAAACAGACAAAATGACTTTTTCATGTTCTGAATAGCGAAGTTTGAAAAATATCATTTCAATGGAACTGATCCATTGTTTAGCAACAATTGGATCTGAAGACCCACCGAAAGAAGGTGGACATTGACTCATGAAGGACTCAATAGAATATTGTTTCTTTCTCTGCTCATTTGGAAGTAGAGAATGATTCATAACTTTCGTATGTATAGAAATAAGATTTTACTCCATTTACATAACATTTGGTTGTTCAGGAGGACAATGATTACATTTCCTAGTGCATTGATCATTAACATAGTTCCTTCGGGTTCTAGCCAATATATAAAACCCAAAAAGAATAGTGTGACTGGAAAAAATCATATTTGGAAAACAACATAATCAAGGGGAGTAATTTCAATCATTAACATCTTAGGCATAATCCTAGGTTATTCATGATCATTATCATAATCTAGGACTGTAACCTATACATATATTTAACCTTACGAACATCCATATACATGACATATAAATATCTCTAGGGATCTCACTAATGATTATGCATCCTAGATTCCAATGGTTAACTAAACTGTTCCTATGATACCAACTATAGAGACACAAAGCTTGAAATACATGGATGTTACATTAATTTTTTGGAATACTTAATACATAACAAAAACTAACACACAAAGACTTTAATAGTTTAGTGTCTTTGGAAACTCAGAACAAAATCTTCTAATCATGGTGAAAGATCTTCAATATCTCCCATAAAGTTATTCCACTTTATTTCGTACATAAAACCATTGTTTATATCCTAGGGAAATTAAAACATAAAAAGGGTGAGCTCAAATGGTCAGTAAGGTTAATGATGGAGAACATCAACCAATCCATAAACATTTGAAAATAAAAACATGAACATAAAACATGAGTAATGACATAAATCATGGCAGTACATAAGGCATAGATCAGAAAGGATCATTAATCGTGATAAAATATCATGGGAATAAAACATGTAATTTTGGAAAACCATTAAGCACATGATATGATTTCCAAAGTAGCCAAGGCATTTCTGCTAAGACTATCATAGTGGACAAAGTCCATTACTAAACTGGGTTTACTTGTCGTTTAAGACCTGTATTAGTGAACCGGATTTTCTTTCTATTCCTACCATGTCTATCTCATGAGATATAAATCTTTACCTAATTCACTGCGGGGAGATATAGGTCCCACACATCTCATATTGAAATCATTATTACTTGTTCCACAAAATAATCACAAATCATTCATCATAACCCATAGAATAAAATGGGTTTCATAAACATCATCCCTTCATAACATAATCTATATAATAAAAATGGATATCATTTAATCCTAAGAAAAATCAAACCATATAAATAATAGGGAAATTATACTTGAAACATAATCATACTAAATAATGTCATCTTAGATGGAAAATAGTTTTGATGAAACACTTGAAATGAATTCTTGAGAAAAATATCATTTCTTCTTCAAAATCATTTTATTTTCTCCAAATTTCATTAAATTTTAAAGGAAAAGAATTTTGTTGAAGATAATCATGAAATATTGTTGAATATGATTCATGTAAATAAGGAATTATGAAACATTAAAAATTATTTCTCGTTGTATAAGTTAAAAGAACATTCTCCTCATACTTTTGCTGGACAATCAAAAGGTACTTTGTTTGGTATACAAAGGAAAGATTATTCCCATACAATGTGGTAAAAGTAAAAAAAGGGTAAAATGACATTAAAAATACATGGAATAATATTAATAATTTTATGAAAACATTTCAAAAAAACATTTAAATTATTGATTAACATAACAGTAACAAATACTTATGAATAAAGAATCCAGGATAAAAATGAGATTGGAATAATTATCCCTTACCTTATGTCAAATTTCTTCCTTATGTTTCTTATAAATTTTTATAGTGGGTTTAAAAATATTATTAACTATTAAAATAACCATAATAATATTAATGATATCATATATGATTCACTTACGACATTATATTACCCTTTCATTTGACAATTCCATGTTAAAGCAGTGTTTTGGGTAAAATCGTTTCATTTATCATATGTGTTTGGAATTGTAATTATAAATATGATTACATTGATCATGATTACATACTTCCAGAATGTAAAAATTGATTTATATATAATATATATTCAGTATATATATATAATAAATCGATAAATGGAATGAAATACACAGTTCATGGAGACAATATGACGTACGTACACATAAACGTTGTTTTCATTTCCTTATTAAATTGAATGGAAGTAAATGATATATATATATATATATCTCTCAATCTAGTATAATTATTATGTCATATATTTCATGATTAATTATTATATATACTTTATAATCATTGTTTAATGGTTAACATGAATAATGAATCTCATTACATCGTGGAGATAATAATCCGTACGGACGCAGGAGTGATCATATCGTTCCCATAATTATTGAATGAAATTTGAGTGGATGATATAATATCTCATAATTTTTATTATGTAATAATAATCATATATACTTATTATTTCAACCATTATACCCATCTATGTAAGATGGTGGGGGAAAAGAAATGAAACAACAGCATGGAGAAGGTAAGTCGTACGTACGCACAGGCAGTGATTTCATTTTATGTAGGATATATAGAAGGTGAAATAGGGTTTATTCATATTTATAATAAAATATAAGTATATTAGTTATACTGGTTTTATTACTTTATAATGAGACCACTAAATATGATGAAATATAAGAACAAATAAATTTGAATGAATCGGTAAAGGATATTACCTCTTATTCGACGTTCCTCTTCTAAACCTCATCTTAGGGAACTAAAGTTGGTCTTTTAAGATAACCAAGACCTATATTTTGTTTATATGGATGTTGAGAAGTGATATATACATGTTTTGGATGATTGTGAAGGATCATTATTTTTTGAAGTGGAGAGGGAGGAGGTGCCCTTTTATAAGAGAGGAGAGGGGCACTTTTGGAAACCTCCAAAATATTAATTTACAATATTATCAAACCCCACCTACAAACCTATAAAATGCCTCAACATAGAAGATTAGATTATATAGGTTTGTAATATCATTAAATAATAAAATTTATACGTTTTGGGAATTTATTTTAAACATTATCATTTTTTTATCATTATTTAATCTATTTAATTTTATTTGTGGTAATAAGATTCTAAATTATAAATTGTTATAGATACTTACTTATGGGTTGTTAAATGTCAATAATTGGATAATTTATGACATTCTATACCATTTTAATTTAAATTTATAATTTTTTAACATTTTTGTGATTTTTAAACAATTTAATAATATGTTATTTTAATAAAATATCAATAGTTCCAATTTTGAAACTATTAAATTATTTTAATTTAAATAAAATCCAAACATAAGATATATTTGAACCAAAATATTTAATAGATCCCTAACATGTAGTATTCAACTATAAAATTCGTGGAGGACATTAAATAGTTCATATAATATTTATTTTAATATTTTTAATAACATTTATTTGATATTTAAATCAATAAAATAATTTATACATCACTATTATGTCACCATTAATGATAACTATTTAATCCCTAAAAATTATAAATACATTCACATAATGTAGATAATTTTATTAGATTTCAGGTGACTATTTATGTTTAATGATTTATGAAGTTTAGCAATAAATTAAAATTATTACAATTATAATATATAAGAGAGTGAATGTTGTCACTTTCATTGGTTTTCAAATTCAAAACACCGAAGATTCAGTATTAAATTTGAAATTAATCCCGTTGTTGAGAAAATGGGTTTTAAAAGTTAAAACATTGAAAAAGATTGAGATGTTTTTACCTATGAATTCAATGTAAAATTATTGATAATGACATGAATTATATTAAATGGTAAAAATATATTCTATTTATACTTTAAACCCATTCAATATTATAAATTAACAATATAAATTATCTTTATGGAAAAAAAATTAATTAATATTTAGAGTATTTTTACTATTCATAAAAATATGAATGTTAATAGAAAAATACTAAAAAATTATCCAAAGAAAATATTTATATACTTATTTCAATAAATAAATTTATTTTGTCAAATTGAACTCATTAAAGTGTCAAAAACTATAATTAATGTGGGTGCGCCATCAAAAGGCGTCAAAACCGTATTTTTGGAAAAATAATTCCTTAATATAAAAAATTTATTTTGTTCTCATAACTTGTTCTAGAAAATTATTAAGTTGAATTATAATGTAATAAAACTAAAAATGATATTAATACTATTCATAAGAGCTAGTTAATAATAATATTAGAACAAAATATCATTTTTTAATGAAACTCGGTATTGCATACAACACATGCTATTGAGGAAGGACTCTCTTGTGTGCAACACATTCCAAGAATAGTGTTTTCATATACTACAAGCTAATAAGGTGTTTTGTATAGTGCAAGATAATCTTGGTGTAGCGTACAACACAAGACATCAAATAAATTAAAAATAATATTTCTCATAAAATCTCGGGGTGTTACAAATTACCACTTAAAAACATTAGGTATCCAATAATAAATCAATAAATCGTCATTATAATAGTAATTAAGTTCCCATTGATGAATATTTATAGGACATAATACTTTTCATACATTCATATTACATCTTAATATATGAATACTCATTTTATATTATATAAAAATTTCTGCAGATCGTATTATATTAGTTTTGTTTAATATATGATACATAAAAAAATGCATCATAAGTGAACTAAATCATCTTCCAATAAGTTATTCATACCTATAAATATTCTTAGGCATATAATTATTAATACATTTCTTTATAATGCAGAGAAATGAAATATGAGAAAGGGTGATCTCATATGCACAGTTTGGATAAACAAGGGATATATTAATTATCGGTTAAGCATAACATTATCATAAGTGTAATAGAATATAAGAATTACATTTTCAAACCATACCTTGCATATAATAAATCATAATCACGAGTCATGGAATAAAGCATTGTATTTTATAAAACATATATCATAAATGAATCAAATATCATAATCCATGAGAGCATAAATTTGTTTTTAGACATAGATTTGTGGCATATACATAAGCATAAGAAATATCATTTCAAGGATTCCCACCAAGACATTTAGAACATGTTAGTACTGGGTTATCCAACCATGTAACTAATTAGATCCTGGAATAACCTCCCATGCTCCCTCTTTTAGGCACAGGAAAACCACTCATTTATACTTTTTCAGGCAAGTAATATCCTCTTGACTACCCTTTGAGATCATAGAACATTAATCATTACGCAATGCATTGGAGGTAAAGGTAATTTTGGACCAACCAAAATAATAATTAAAATCATTAATATTTGTTTCATATGATCATATAACATTTTTTATATCATAACAAATAGACAGTAAGTGGGTTTCATAAATAATTCATCATGGCAAAACATGTGGAAAAGAAACATGTATTATAAGCATAACCCATGGAAAATAAATGGGATTCATAAAAATTTTTTCATCATAATCATAAAAAATATAGATAATGGTATGGTATGGTATCTTCATATCATATCCTCATTTTATCATAAATATAATCAAGTTTTCTTTTCATTGATGAATAAAAATACTATTCAATGATCATTTAAAATATTTTTGATGAAAATACCATTTCCTCTTTGAAATTTAGTTTTCAAAACCAAAAAATTTATATATTATTAAGAAAATATTTTCTTATAAAATAATGCTTGAATCATTTATAAAATGTTACAAATCATTTATTTTCTATGATAGTGGAAATGTTTCGTGCATGTTGTACATGTTAAAATAAATATTCCTTTATCATTGTTAGTAAAAAGTATAAAGTTCCTCATTCAAAAAATGACAAGAATATTGCTTCTAAATTATTTTTTAAAAAATAAAAATGAATTTAAATTATCATTATATAATATTAAAGACATAATTTACTACATTTTATGAAAACACCAACATGAAATTGAAAGGATATTTTATTGAAGAGACAGAACGAGTCAGCTTTGATTAAAAAATCTATCATGGATTATTGAATACATAAGAAAAGTCAAATAAAAATATGTAATTTACATTAATAACTTGTGGGGAAGAATACTGATGAGTTTTATTGTAGATAAAACATATGATTTCATCATCAGACAATTAATCATAAATTATCCCCAAAAAAATGAGATTGCAACTTAATATCCTTACTACCTTAGTAACATTCATATAAAAAGACATGTGAAATATATAATCTTATGTGGATATTTATATCAGATATTTTCATTATAATAATCAAAAATTAAATTCTTGGGATTTAAATACACCATAGAAAATAAAAAAGTGGTGTATATAGCCTGTGGACCATAAAAATAAATGAGAAATGAAATTACCATAACTAAAGTATTTACTTATTTTGAACATATTAAAACCTCTTATATAATATTTAATTTTTATAAAAATATATTAAATTAATATAATAATATATAAAATACAATATTTTTTTTACTTATACCCTTTTATTACTTTCTTATTAACAACTCTTTGTTAACCATTTCTGGTAAAAACTGTGTTGTTTTTCTTGTATGTTTTGGATCAATATTTTTTAGTACTTGTGATTTGATCATGGTTCTATGATATATATAATTTTTAATAATTATATATATATATTACAAAATAATTACATGCATATTTATAGTAATCTATAAAATTTAATTATTGAAATTTTAATTACACCATACATCGAGATGATAGGCCATATATATGCATTAATGTTTCTTACATGTTATCGATAATTGGACTGAAATATAGATAAATTTTAATTAACATTTTCATAATAATATTATATCATATATATTTTATATATTTAATTAATATGTACTTATAACCATCCATAAAATTTTAAATTAATAAAATCACTTTTTGGAGGTGGTAGTCCACACATATACATTGGTAACATTATCCTTTTCCATTGGATTTGAAGGAAATAAGGTAGATGTGATGTCATAATTATATAATTATAATTATGTCATAAATATTATATATATATATATACATATATATTAAATATATAATTGTATCCATTAATGATAAGTGGTGATGTAAAACGAATTACATCGGTTCGTGAGGTAGTAGTGCACTGTACAAATGATCAATAGTTACATTTCCCATTTGATGGAATTGGAGAGGGAAATTGGTTATAATATTAACATACTAACATGTCATTATATATTGGATAATATTTTTAATATTTTATCATATTTTATCATTATTTTAATGTGTTTTAAGGAGAAATAAATAAAAATGATCATTTTAATATGATACTACTTTTTTAGAAGACCTCATTATAATTGAACTAGAATCATTATTAAGAGGGATTCAAAATAAAAATTATATTGTAATACATGGTAATTGACTTTAAAAAAATATTTTTATATGTATTATTTTAACAAAATTAACCTGATTATTTATAGGAAATGATAAGGGGTGTCCTTTTATAAGTGGGGGATAGGACACACTCTGATTTTTTTAAAAGTATAAAATATAACCATGTTTTACGTATACCAAATGGCTCAAAAATAAATCATTAAAGATAATTAGATGATGTAATGTTTATATATTATACCAAATTATAAATCCGAAACGTTTTTTTATCATTTTTACTCTTATCTTTTTTGTTTAACCCTTGGTAACCCAATTGTTACAATAAATGGGGAATTTTTTATCTTATATTTAATAATCATTATGAAAAAAATATTAATTTGGACTTATTAAATAATATTAATTATTATTATTCTTAAAATGGAATCCATTTTACTAAATTCATTCCATTGAAGTGGTAATATTTAATTTAATATAAAACAAACGCACAAGATGGAAAATCGGGTTTCCAAAGAAAAATCATTCATCAGAATAAATACAATTATATCTAAATGTAACACAAAATTTATTGAAATTGGATATATTATATTAATAATAAAAGAAAATAACTATTTTTAATTTTAATTTAAATTATAAAAGGTGTACATGTTAAATTAGTTAAATAAGAATGTAGTTGTTTACAGATATCACCATTTTCACTCTTAATCTGAAAGTTAAAATATTTATGGAATAATGAAAATTTTAGCTTATTTTGATATTGAAATAATAACTATATAATTATGTTTTTTTTTTCAAGACCTCGTTCTAATTTGGGAAAATTTTATTTATAAACTAAGAGTTAAAAATAGGAAGAAATTGGATAATACAAAATATAGTTTTTAAGAATTAAATTAAAATTATTTTATATCATGTATAGATAAAATGTTATTTTAATGATAAAACATCTGATTGAATATATAATATATAAATTTTGATAAAATAATTAACAAATACTGACTAATTTAGTTTATTAAAATAAAAAAACATTGCACGCATAAAATCATTTCTTCGTACCAATATTTCTTTTACTATAAAATGATTATTTTATTTACATTTATAAAAAATTGATAAGGAATGAATTCATTGTATTCATGTGTACAGAATATAATATTTTTTTTCATATTCATACAAAAACAATTTGGATAGGTTATATTGTTATATTATATTGCGGCTGGTTAAAACTCAGTGTTGTATTTTTTTGAAGTTATCAAGGAAATTTAAATTATTTGAAAAATATATATTTCATAAAATATATTTCTGTTACATACTAATCCAAAAAAATGAATTTTACCCTCATAATTCTGTTTCACTGAAAAAAAATTAGGATACTTGTGTATCTTCATATACTCATATCTGCATGTAGCTTCTTCAAAAATTTTTTTTTCAAAAAACAACTATGCTCAGGTCAGTGGTATTATTTCATTGGAATTTCACTCTATAATATATTATATAACAACCCATACATTACATATAGATAATAATTCAACATTGAATAATGTTTATTACAAAACACAACAAAACCACGCCATGACCGTACATGTTTTGTGACTTAAAAAATTGGCAAACATAAACAACGGGTTAATAAAACATCCATATTATCTTCTACTTATTTATTCATAACTAGAATACTATTTTAAATATCTTAATTAATAAACAAATTTTTAACCAAGGGAAAAGAAACATATGAAAGGGTGAGTTAAAATTCTCAGTAAGGGTAAACAAAGGAATATCAATCGTAAACATTACATTTTAAAATGTTATCCTCCATATAAAAGATCATAATATCATGTGATGGGATAAATAATAAAAGTTCATTGTAATCCCAATATTAAGAAAATAATTTATGAAATTTTGTGGCATACACAAATAATCATGGAAAATAATTTCATATTAGTCAAGGCTCATTACTGAGACCGTCATAGCGGAATTTTTTTTTTACTGAACCAAGTTCACTCCTCATTCCATGCCCATATTATAGAAAAATATTTAATTTTCATTCCAAACATGTCTATCTCATGAGATATAAATATTTACCCAATTCATTTTAGGGTGATATTAGTCCCACACATTACATAATGAAACCCATCTTAGGTTTTCCACAAAAAACATAAAAAATAACCATAGTGTAACCAATGAAATAAAATGGGTTTCTTAAACATAATTCAATAATATTTGATATAAAACAGATGGATTTACTAAATAAAATTTCATCATAAACACATAAAAATCATTGCAATAATAGGGATATTAATATATCATTTTTTAAAGAGATACATATTATATGGAAAATAATTTGGAGAAAATGCTTGAAATTAAATCTCGAGGAAAAAATCCCTTTTCTTCAAAAATGTTTTCCTTCCTTAAAATGCCACTAAATTTTAGAAGAAATAAATTAATGTGAAAATAACATTGTATGATTTTAATGTATTATTAATGTAAATAAGGTGTAATGAAAATGTAAAAATGTATTTCTTCCATGTAATATATATAACATTCTCCCCGTACTTTTTCCGAAAAAGTCAAAAAGTACATCAAATCGAATAACGACAAAATATTCCTTTCATACCATTAAATAAAAATTTACAAAAGGGTAAAATTAACTTTAAAAAATTTTATAATAATATAAATAAAATTAAATAATTAGGAAACAAGGATTTTTTTTGATAAATATACCCCAGTAAATACTTACATAAAAACAATCTCGGATAAAAATGAGATTGTAAAATTATCCCTTACCATAGGTCTGATATGCTTTGTATGCATATGAACCTAATGTATAATGATTTATATAATGTTAAATATTTATTAATGAATCATATTAATTTTTATGATAACATTTATGATCATATTTTCATCTGTTTTATAGAAACATTTCCTTATTACTCGTTATTCGTGTATTAACTGCTTTGTTTCTAATGCATGTTTTTTCAGATAAGTTCTAATTTATATTTTTAGGTTATATTTATATCATTTAAATCATGGTATTAGTAGAACATATATCATATTAAATTCATTTATGAAATCATTATTTAATGAATATTATGTATAACAAATCACATGGCACCGTGGAGACAATTAGTCGTACGTACATTTGAGCGATGATATTTCCCCCATAATTGTAGAATGGTATTGGTGTTTATGGTGTAATATATCTCAGAATAAAAATAATTTTATATCAATGATATATATATATATAATTATTCCATTATTATACCCATCCATGAATGGTGGCGGTGATAAACGGATCACCCCATGGTGTGGAGATGGTAAGTTGTACGTACGCACGTGTAGTGATTACATTTTTCATATGATTGGTAAAAGGTGGAATATGTTTGTTATTATTTATAATAACATATCATTATATTATTGGTACATATGTTTTAAATTTATAATGAAATAACTAATGAATAATATGTAGAAGAATGAAAAAGTTTGAATGAATCGGTAAATGATATTACCTCTTCTTCGATGTGCCTCCTCAAAATCACCTCTTAGAGCACTAGAGTTGGTATTCGAAGATGAACTAAACATATATAATGAAAATATAAAAGTTTACAATGAAACATGGAAGAGTTTTTCTGAACATTAAGGCTCTAAATGATGTGAAGAGGTGGGGGATTACGTTCTATTTTATAAATGCGGTGAGGGGCACATTTGGAAACTCCATAAATAATAATTTATAATAAACTCAAACCCTACCCGAAAACCTCAAAAGTATCCCCAATTTTATGATTAGATAATATAGGGTCTTTAATATCATCACATAAAAAATATTTCACAACTTATGTTTTCAATTTAAACCATATCTTTTTAATTGACACTTAGTTATTCTATTTTATTTTTATTTTTTGTAATAACATTATAAATATTTAATGGTTATAAAATTTTCATATATCATTTTAATTGAAAATAAATGGATATATAATGAAATTTTAGACCTTATAATTATCCCTTTGTAATTTTTAAAAAATAATGATTTTTAAATAATTTAATAAAATCTTATTTTTATAAAATATCAATTGTGTCAATTTTGACACTATTCATATGTTTGACTTTCAATAAATTCCCAACATAAGATAAATTTGAACCAAAATATTTATTAAAATCCTATCCTATAATAGTGACCTCTAAAATTTTTGGAACGCATTAATTAGTTCATAAGATATTTATTATGATATTTTTAAAACCATTTATTTGATATTTCTATTAATAAAATAATTTTTACTTCAATTCTGTATCATAATCAAAGTTAATTATTTACTCTATAAAAATTTAAATTAAATTTCTAAAATGTGTTTAATTATTTTATATTTCAATATATTATCTATATTAAATATTATATCATATTTATCCATATATTAAAATTAGTATACTTATATAAAATGAGATTGTGACATTTTATCACATTCATTTGTTTTTGTTACATTCATGTCATATTTATAGGTAAGTGTCCATAAGGTGATTTAATTTATAAAAATAGATTATAAAGGTCGAACTTATCAATCTAATAAGATTTTTATAGGTGTTTTGGTAATTTTATAATATTATTTTTATCCTTAATTACACGATTTACATTTAACTATGGTAAAAAAATAACTTCCAAAGTTACTATTTATAATGCCAAAAACAATGCAGCCTGTTAAAATAATTTGGACCTACTATTTACTAATATGGAATCAATTTTTCAATATTAAACACACATAAGTACAGTAATTAATTAAAAATTAATCCAGCTGTTGAAATGAGAAAACAGGTTTTAGAAACATTAAAAAGTATTGAAATGTTTTTACCTGTGAATTAAATTGAAATTTAATGGTAATGACATACATTATATTGCATGATAAAAATATATTCCATTTATACTTTAAAACCATTAAATATTATAATTTATCCATATAAATTATATCTATGAAAAAGTTGTTTTTAATTAAAATTTAGAGTATTTTTACTATTCCTCAAAACATGAATGTTATTAGAAAAATATCATAAATTTATCCAAAGAATATTTATTACATCCCACTTAAAAATAAAATGTTTGTTTTTCATATAAAAATTATCAATGTGTCAAAATCTTAATTTTAAATGGGTTTTTCACTAAAAGGTGTAAAATTTTCCTTTTAAAAAATATATTTTTATATACCAAAATGTATTTGATTCATACAGAATTACTAAAATATCCATTGGATGAATATAAAAAAATTTATTAACTATATAACACATAAATATCTCATTAATTTCATTATTAAAGTTGATTTACCCAAAAATAAAAATATATAATTGATTAATATTTTTCATTTATAATTGATAGCTAATGAATTCATGATGCATTTTCATAAGTTAGTTATAATTATTTATACAAACCTAATGTCTAGGGTATAAATGTAATTTTATAAAAAAGTAATTTTTTTGTTTATTTAAACTCCCTATTGAGTACAAAAATATATAGTTTACTGTAAAAATTATTTAAATAAAATATTTCATTAAAATATTCTGGTGGTACATTCTAACCCCCTTAAACAGAATTTTGCCCTAAAAATCCTCACTTGGAATGAAATAGTTGATGATAATTCAACCTCATTAAAAAGTCAAGTTCATTTATAGATTCTTCTAATTGGCTGTTCATATATAAAACATTTACCAAGGTAGTGGTCTTGTTTCGTAGAAATTTCCCGCTATGATCTAGAATCTTTATCAGTTGATCTTTATAAGAATGATCTTTCTCCAACATAATGACTTTCTATGATAGAACATGTGAAGGATTGGGTATGTCATTTCTCATGACTGATACATGGAACACATCATGAACTTGAGAAAAATTTAGTGGAAGCGTCAATCGGTAAGATTCCTTCCCAACATGATCCATAATTTTAAAAAGGACCAATATACCTAGGGCTCAGGTTGACCTACTTTCCAAATCACGTTACTATTTTCTAGGAAGATATTTGTAAGAACACCTTATCACCCACATCAAACTCTAGATATTTTCTTTTATTTTTAACATAACGTATTTTTCGACTCTAAGCTACTCTTATGTTTTGTTGAACAGATCTGACCTTTCAGTCATTTCATCAACAAGATCAGGTCCAAATAACATTCATTCCGTAACTTCATCCTAGTAAGTTGGATTTCTTCATATCATTTAAAATATGGATTCATTAAGAGATATCTAAATACTGGAGTGAAATATATTATTGTAAGAAAATTTTACCAATGGTAGGTGTTGATCCCAACAACCTTTGAAATCCATATATAAAGCTCTAAACATATCTTCCAAATTTTGAATTGACCTCTCAGACTGACTATTTTTATAAGGATGATAATCATTGATGAAAGTTTACTCTATATCCAGAGCATGTTGAAGACTTAGCAAAAATATTTTTTTAAAACTCAGATCCTAATCTAATATAATGGAAGGTGGTACACCAAGAAATCTTACCACTTCATTTACATATATCCTAGAAAGTTGATCAAGAGGGAAATCCTCTCTAATAGAAATTAAGTGTTCCAAATTCTTATAGAAATCAACTATAACCCGAGTAAAGTAATTTACAATAGTTTTTTTGGGTAGTCTGATGACAAAGTCCATAGTGATGTTTTTCCATTTCAATTTTGGTATGGGTAATGGTTGTAACATCCCCTTAGATTTCTATATTTCATCCTTATCTTTCTGAAAAGTGATGTATGGAGATACATATATAGTGATTTTTTTTTCATACTATCTAACTATAAGTACTATTTCAGGTCTATGTACATCACTGTGCTTTTAGGGTTAATAATGAATTAAGAACTATGAGACTCATTCAACATCTAATTATTTAATTCTATTATGGGAGGAATAGAAACCTGGTTCCTGAACATTATTATTTCATTACAATTAATTTTTCGAATTCAAGAACATTTATCACCTTCTTTTGTAACTCTACATCTTCCTTCTATGCCTCTTTGATCATCACTTGTATAGATGGTTGAACATTAATTTGAGAAAGATAAGATTTCTCCCCTTCCATTAAAATTTCAAGATATACCCTTTAAAAATCCATAAATATTGGGCCTTTCGGGATCCTCCTCATGGATAAGTTAGCATGGTATTTTCAACTAAAATCATTTACGACCTTGTTCTCCTTCCCAGGGTGATAATATATTGACTAGTTATATTCTTCAATCAAAACCTACTACCTTATTTTGAACATATTCAGTTCCTTTTGTGTGAAAATATACATTATGATTTTATGATTAGTATAAATATCACACCTTTCACAACAATAATAATGCCCCCATATCATTAATCAAAATATTAACGCATCATACTCCAATTCATGAGTTGGGTAATTTTTCTCAGGAGTTTTCAACTATCGTGAGGCATAAGCTATCACTATATAATTTTGCATAAAAACACTTACCAGCCCCTTATAGGATGCATCACTCTAGATCAAAAACCTTTCTCCACTATAAGGTAGTGTGAGCATAGGTGCACTTCCTAACATTATTTGAACTATTTGAAATTATTTTCACATTCCTCCATTCATATGAACATAACCCCTTTTTGAGTCAACCTTGTGAGTGGATTACATATTCATGATAAATCTCTCACAAGACGTCGATAATTTCATGCCAAACCAAGAAAACATTGGATCTTAGTTACTATTGTTGGTCTTGAACATCTTTCAATAACCTCTATTTTTCTAGATCCTCAAATATCCCCTCTTTTGAGATTCTGTGACCCAAAAATAAAACATTATAAAGCTGTAATTCACCCGTGGTAAATTTGGAAAAAAATATTTTACTTTCTTAGGGTATTTCGTACAATTATCAAGGGATCTTCATGTTCTTCCTCTATCTTTGCATACACCAGAATATCGTTTATAAAGACTACCTCAAACTGATCAAGATAGTATCTATAGCCTCTATACATCATATCCATGAAGATAGTAGGGTCATTAGTATGACCAAAAGGAATCACTATAAATTCATAGTGTCCATACCCTGTATAGAATGTTGCCTTTGTTATATTTTCATTTTGACCCTCAATTGATCATATCCTAAATGAATATAAATCTAGGAAAAGTATTGACCTCCACGTAGTTGGTCAAATAATTCATCAATTTGGGGAAGATGATATTTTTTATTGATAGCTATCTTGTTATGTTCTCTATAATAAATGAAGAGTCTCATTGATTCATATTTCTTCTTAAAAAAATATAAAAGGTTATCTCCAAGGTGATGCACTAAGGTCATATGAATCCCTTATCAAGGTTCTCTTGAAATTTCGTCTTCTATTAATGCAACTCGATTAGGGACATTATATAAGGTGTCTTTGAAATAGGAATAGAACTCGGTATGAGTTCTATTGAAAACTCAACTTCATGATTTTGTGAATGACATGGAAATTCCTCTGTAATGACATCACCAAACTCATGTACAATATTCTTATTCTTAATTGTGATTTTCTCCACAACCAATTAAGATAAATTACCTTTATTTATTGAAATCAGTACCCATAAGATGGAATAAATTTCTTCTAGAAGGTTATATTCGTCCTTTCATCGATAAATGATTATATATTGATCTAGAATATAAAATGTTAGTTCCCTTATTTGGAAATTTATATGAGGTCCATATATAAGAATCCAATCCATGCCAATAATCACCCCAAATATCAATATAGGATGGATCACAACATTTTCAATAAGCACTATCCTACAAACATGAACTGGAGATGAATTATAATCTTTTGATGCGGCAATTATTCCTTTAGGAGTTATAACAGCTAACTCAAAATATAATTGTTGAGGTAATATAGCGATTCCATAAGAAATTTCTTCATAAATAAAAGTGTGTGTGGATATGTAATCAAATAAAACATTTTCTATATTATAGTGGATGTGAAATGTACCTTTCAACACTTCATTATTGTACTCCACATCACTGATAGTGATTTCAAGTGAAATTCCTTTTTCTTTGACCTTAATTGTTTGTTGAAGTTGATCATCATAAAAAACCCTTGTATTAGGGCATTTATTAGAATAATTCCAAATTTACTTTCACTTTTAACATTGATGTGTTTGAGGTGAATTCTGTGTAGCTGTTTCTTTTTCCACATCACTGAAAAAAAATTCTCATCACTTCGTCATTCAACTACCTGATGACCTTCTTTTCCACACTAAAAAAATTTAATTGTACCTTTAAGACAATTCCCTCCTTGTTTCTTTTCACACTTTTAGAATAATGGAAAAATAATTTTATTTTTAGTGTGGTATTTGTAATTTCCATTGAATTCCATTTTTATCATCTTATTATGGCCATATTATGGATGGTTTACTCCAATCTCCTTCTCATCCTTGGGAGAACGAAAAAAAATTTCTTCATAGGTATTTAATTTAATTATGGATCATTGGGATATATTTCTTAAATACACTAAATAATCAATAAATTTTACTCTCAGGTTTGATAATAATTCCAGAAGGGTACCTTGTATGTCTGGTAAATTTTTTTTCATAGGTACCAATGTATTCATCATCCTTTTTATTATGTTCAAGGAACTTTGTCTCCATATTTGTTAGACAAATACATGGAAAGTAATTATTGAAAAATAAGTTATGGAACTCATCCCATTCCATGGACTCAATTTCTTATCTTTTCATCATATTCTTGATAATATTCTAGAATTGATCAGCTTCTTCATCCAACTGATAGACTACTTATAAGACTTTATCATGTTCAGAAAATTTTAGAACTGAAAAGATTTTTTCAATGGTACTGATTTTTTTCACCCAATAATGGATCAGAAGACCTGCTGAATGACGGTGGACATTGTCTCATGATGGACTCAATAGAATTTTTCTCCCTCATTTTCTCTTTGGGAAGTCCTACATGATTCATATATTGATAAATTAGGGTAATCAGTGCTACAAGAATTTTCATTCCATCACCTAAAATATTGGGCTCCTCAAGGGGACAGTCATTGCATTTCTCATCACATTCAGTATTAATGTAGTTCATTTAGGTTCCATGTATTTACTAAAAACAAGAATCATAGTGTTATAAACACTAATCATAATAAAAAAACCACATAAAAAAAGAATAAAATATTAACTTATTATACTTTAGGTTTTATCCTGGGTTATATATGAACATCTCTAAAACACTAGGATAGGAATGTAACATGTACTATGACATATCCTTAGTGTTTTTAATACGGTTGTCTAATCCTAGTTTCCAAATGTTAATTTTATCTTCTCTATGATACCAACTATAATATCCCATAAATTACATATAGATATTACTTCAAATTGATGAATATTTGTTACATACCACACCAAAATCACCATAAGACTATATAGATTTACTGTCTTTAGAAACTGGGAAAAATAAACAAATGGATCATAAAAAATCCACATTGTCTCCCACTTATTTATTTATAATGAGACACTTTTTTGGTAATATATTACCTAATAAAATTATTCATGAAATAGGGAAAAGAAACATATTAACGTCTTCTCTCAAATTCTTAGTAAGGGTAAAAAAGAAAAATATCAATCATAAACATAAAATTTGAAAATCATTTCAAAAATATTAATGATCATAATATCATGTCATTGGATAAATCATAAAAGTGAAATTTCATTCCAATAATCATAACATAAGACATTAAATTTTGTTTTATACACTCATAATTCTAGAATATAATTTCATATTAGTCAAGGATCATTGCTGAGACCATCATAGCAGAAAAAGTCCATTACTGATCCGAGTTCACTACTCATTCCAGTCCTATATTACTGAACCATATTTACCTTCCATTCCAGTCATGTCTATCTCATTAGATAGTAATCCTTACCCATTACATTAGAGGAATATATAGGTCCCACCCATCTCATAATGAAACCATTATTATGTGTTCAACAAAAAACATAATGTAAATTCACCGTAGCATGGACCGTAAAATAAAATGGGTTTCTTAAACATCATTCCATCTCAATTAATATAAAACAAATGAATTTCCTAGATAAAATTTCACCATCAACAAAATAAAATAATGGTAAGAACTGGGATAAGAATATAACCATTTTCAAATAGTTTCCTATTAGATAGAAAATAATTTGGAAAAAAATACTTGAAATAAATACATGATGAAAATATTTTTTCTTCATAAAAAACGTTTTCCTTCCTCAAAATGCCACACAATTTTAGAAAAAATAAATGTATGTGTAAAAAACCTAGTAATTTTGTAGGGTAATTTTTAAAGAAATAATGTGTCATGAAACCCTAAAAATCCATTGATGTTGTATAACATAAAAAAACATTATCCTCGTACTTTTGCTGGAAAAGATAAAAATTACGACAAATCAAGTAACGAAAAAAGAATATGTACATATCATTGACTAAAAATTTACCAAATGATAAAATTAACATTAAAAAATAGTTTAAGAATATGATTAATATTAAATAGTTAGGATACATGGATGTGGATGAGAAATATACCCTAGTAAATAATTACATGTAAACAATCTCTGATAAAAATAAAATTGTAAAATTATCCCTTTCCTTGGGTCTGATATGCTTCGTATGTATCCAAACCTCCTGAATAATGATTTAAATAATGTTATTAACTTATTCTATAATAATTATTTTTATGATAATATTTATGATCATATTTTCATCTGTTTGTTTGTAACAATTCATTATTACTCATTATTCATGTATTAACTGGTTTATGTTCTTATGCATGTTTTATCGGATACGTTCATTTTCCCATTTTTAGGTTATAGTTATATCATTTACATAATGGTGTTATTATAATATATATAATATTCAATTCATTTGGGTACTCATGATTTAATGAAGATTATGTAGAATGAATCACATTGCACTGTGGAGACGGTAAGCCGTACGTATACATGAGCGACGATATCATTCCCATAATTATTGAATGGTATTAAAGTAGATAGTGAATAGTATATAATAATCCAAATAATTTTATATAAATAATATATATTTATTAATTACATCATTATACCCATCTATGTAAGGTTGTGGTGACAAACATATTATACGACGATGTGGAGACAGTGAGTCATAAGTACTCACGCGCCGTGATTTTACATTTCATTGGATGGATAGAAGGTGGCGCATTTTTGTTTAATGTTTATAATAACATATCATTATATGAGTAATACTAATTTTATTACTATTTAATGAAACAAATATTTAAAAGTCAGTAGAATCACAAAGGTTTTTAAAATAATCGGTAAATAATATTATCACATCCTTCATGTGCCTCCTCTAAATATCTTCTTAGAGCACTAGAGATGGTATTTAAAGATGATGAAAACCTCTAGAATGAAAGTAAGATAGTTTATAAGGAGAAATAGTTGTGGGTGGCTGAGATTTAATGCTCAAAATGAAGTGAAGAGGTGATGTAAGAGGTTCTCTTTTATAATTGAGGTGATGAGAAATTTGGGAAACTCCATTAATAATATTTTATAATAAAATAAAACCCTATCAAAAAACCTTCAAAGTGCCCCAATTTTAAATATGAGATGATAAAGGGCTGTAATAAAATTAACCAATACAATTTTGAAAAATTATTTTGACAATTTAAACCGTATCTTTTTAATTGACACTGAATTATTCTATTTAATTTTGATTGTGGTAATAACATTCTAAATATTTATTGGTTATAAATATTTAATTATATGGTATTAATTGACCATAAATGGATTTTTTAGGACATTTTAGACATTATAATTAACAATTTTTACTTTTTTAATAGTTTTATGATCATTATATTATTTAATAAAATGTTATTTTTTTAAATGTCAATAGTGTCAATTTTGACACTATTCATTTATTTGACTTTAAAGAAAATCCAAAAAAATATAAATAGAAAAAAATAATTAATACACTCTTAAAATTTCTTATTCACTTATAAAATTGTTTTTGAAAAATAATATATTTTATAAGATATTTATTTTAATATTTTAAAAACAATTTATTTGATGTTTCTACTAATAAAATAATTTTTACATCAATATTGTGTCACCATTACTTGTAATCATTTAATCTCTAAAAATTAAAAATAAATTCCTATTATATAGATAGTTCTTTTTTTATTCCATACAATATATATAGTTTATATTATATCCAATTTATCCATATATTAAAATTAAAATACTTAAAAAAAAATGAGATTGTGGTATTTTGTCACATTCATTTGGTTTTATTACATTCATGTCATATTCATTGGTGTGTGGCCATAAAGATATTACATTTCAAAAAATATATGATAAGATAATAATTTAGTCCTCCAATAGTATTTTTAAAAACATTATAAAAAATATTATAATATCAATTTTACCCATAATTACCTGATTTACCTTTAACCGTGGTAACAAAAATAATTACCAAAGTTACTATTCATAATGCCCAAAAATAAAAGTATCATACTAACATAATTTGGACCTAATGATTCAAAATTGGGGTATATTTTTAAAAATTCCAAACATGGAACTTGGTTTTATTAATTTAAAACTAATCCAACTGTTGAAATGAGGAAATAGGTTTTAAAAACATTGCAAAAGATTGAAATGCTTTAACCGATGAATTCAATGAAAAATTATTGCTAATTAAATAAATTATATATAAGGATTAAAATATATTATAATTATAATTTAATACCATTTAGTATTATAATTTAAACATTTAAATTATCTTAATGAAAAAATTATTTTTAATTAAAATTTAGCGTATTTTTACTATTCATCAAAACATGAATGTTTTTAGAAAAATATCATAAATTTATCCAAAGTAAATTTTTATATCCCACATCAAAATAAAATGTTTATGTTTTCATATAAAATTTAGTAATATGTCAAAATCATAATTTAAAATGGGTTCTCTATTCAATGGTGTAAATTTAACCTTTAATAAAATAGGTACACATACATCAAATAGGGTATTATTCACAACCTATGACTAAAATATCCATTGAGTGAATATAAATTTTTTTTATTAATTATATAACACACATATATATCATTAATTTCCTTACCAAAAGTAATTCACTCAAAAATAAATATATCTAAATAATTTATATTTTTTATAAATAATTGATAGCCAATGAATTCATAATACATTTTCATTAGTTATTTATAATTATTTGTACCATCCTAATGGAAAGGATATAATGGTAATTTTATAATAAGTAATTTCATGGTTTTTTTAAACTCACGATTGCATAAAAATAAAGATAATGTCGAATAAATATTATTTAAAGAAAATATTTCATAAAAAGAACCTGGTGTTACATAGAATCTCCACTGGTTATTACTCAAAAGATGGATAAAGCTATATTGATATTTCTTATATGTAATGATAATGTAAAAGGTCTAGTATGTACTTTATATGGAGAGATATGTGGAAAACCTCATCCATTTGATAGAGGTTCGGTAGAAGATCCAACTGATAAAAACTATACCTACTCAATCAAGAATATTGAATGTGCCAATATACCTAGGTTTAAGATTTTTTTTCTTTATAAGAGTTTTAACATTCATCATTTGGTATGTTTTTATAAATCCCTTATAAATCACTTAAAATTTCATAGTCCATCAATGATTATTATCACAAATTTTCTTTTGACTTTGATCTACCTTGATCCATTGTTGAATGGATCTAACATTATCTGAAATTTTATCAGCCAACTCAGTTCTTAAAATATTCAATTCTCCAAATTCATCAATGAATATTAGATTCATACAATTTTTTTCTGTAGTGTGTTTCCTAGGGATCCATTTTAATTCTTTAGTGAATGGATTTTTTTTATGAAAAATCTACTAGAGGTAAGTGTTTATCCTCACCAACATTTAAAATATATAGAATAGGATATCAACATATCCACTAGTGTTTTACCAATTCTAACAGATTTGACATCTGTATAATGGAGATAAATAGTGATGAAATATTTCTATATGTCTAGTGTCTGCTGAAATTTTTTCTAGAACTATGAGGAAGTCCTCAGATCCCTATTTGACATAATAGATTGTGGTAATAAATAAATCCTTACCACATTCATTATGTATAAAATATAAATATATCCTTGAGATAAATATTATGAAATAGTAATAATCTCTGTCAGATCATTTAATCGATCGAAAATAATGCATATAGAAATATAGCCTTTAGATGTCTTTGGAAGTCCAATGATAAAATCCATGGTGATGTTTTTTTAATTCCATTCTGGTATGGGTAATGGTTATAACATACCCTAAAATGTTTTTCTCACATGTCTAACTTTATTATAAACCAAGAACCGATATAAGAACTCTAAAATATCTCTCTTTATTTAATCCCACTAGAAATACTATTTTATATCAATATGCATCTTTGTAAATTTCGGATGTATAGAGAATATAGAACAATGAGATTCCTCTAACATCAACTTCTTCAAATCTAGTATATATGGAACACATACATGGTTATTTAATCATACAATTACAGCCTAATAATAGTTTAAAAATTAATATTTCTAACATTCTTGTACAATTTTACATCATCCCTCTGTACCTCTCAAATCAATACATAGATATATTAGTGAACACTCATTCGAAAACGATATTATTTCATCATTTTGTTTATGATTTAAATTTACATTATTTAAAAATCCATATGCTTTTTATATTATTTTATCCTCATCATTGATAAGGAATGATGATCCTTTTCACTCAATGCATCAAACACCTTGTTTACTTTCCAATGGTGGTAGTGTATTGAAAAGTCATAATTTTTAATCAATTCCATCAATCTTTTTAGGGAATATTCATATATTTGTATGTCAAAATAATATTTAATATTTTATTATTATATAGATATCATACCTTTATTTTTAATGATAATTCCTCTATATATTTGATGAGAAAAATACCACAGTTAACTCATAATATTTATTTGGATAATTTCTCTCATGAAACATCAATTATAATGTATAATAAGCAACAATAATTCCAATATACATGAGAAAAATCAAACTCCATTCATTAATGAATTACTATATATCAAAAACCCTTCTCTATTGCAAGTTAATGTCATCACAGTTCTTATGACTTACATTCTCTTCAGTTCTTTGAAATTCTTTTACATTAATTTATCCATAGGAATTTTGATACCTTCAATGTTAACATTATGTGTTGATTATAGATTCATTATAAATTATCCAAAAAGGTCTAATAAATTTTATCCAATTAAATAAAAAAACATATATTTATCACATTGGTCGGCCTAGTATAACATTAAATAACATTTAACATTTTTGGATCCATATATATACATCCTCTCGAGTTTATATACAAAGAAATGAAACATTATGATTATAAAATTCAAATCATAAAAACAAATTTTATAATTATTTTCCCGTTTGGGTCTTCCAAACATTCCTCATGTGATCTTTATGATATTCCATAGTCATTTAATGTATAATAATTATATATATAAATTCTATCATAAACTATGTAAGGTTTTCTCTAAAGACTCTATTCAGTTAATCCATGAACATAGAGAGGGAATTGGTAAGACCAAATGGAATTACTATATTTTCATAGAGTCTAGATCTATTATGAAATGATGTATTGGGTATATCCTCTTTCCTGATCTAAAATTTATTATATCCAATTCAAGGGTCATTCTTGATTATTTATTGATAACTATGCAGTTGATAAAATAAGTCATCAATAGTGGGTAAGGTATACTTCTTATTTATTGTGATCTCATTCTGTTCTTGATAATCAATGAACAATTGCATCTATAAAAATTTCATCTTAACCAAAATAATAGGTTCATCTTAAAGTGACACACTTTTTATAATGAATATCTTTTTAAGATTCTCCTCTTTTATGTTCATTAATTATTGAAACTATTTATTGGGCTATTCTATGTGGTTTCCTAGAAATAGTCTTGAATATTTGTATACGATCTATAAGAACTATGCAACATGAGTAGGAATAAAATGGTGTAAATAATCTCCAATGACATCAAAAAAATATCGAACAATAGTTATATCAATGATTTTGAGTTTATCCCCAACCATATGAGATAAAAATATATTTTTTGAACAGGAAACAAGATTCATACCATGGATGTTATTTGTAACGGATTTTTATTTTATCACCATAATGATGTATGATCAAAGGTTGGTTTGGAATATCTAATGTGACCTCTATTCCTCTAAAATGACATGGGATTTAGGTTGAGAAATAACATTATGAGAATCTCTAACTTGTTAAGAGTCCAAGACTTGAGATGTGATCATCGCACCATTGGGGGATTTAACTACTAATTCAACATATAATCATTGAGGATATAAATTATATTTCTTTGATGCTATTATATATATACAATAATTCATACAACTATACCAAAAGTGGGTCCATCAATATTTGAGCATACTAATTTCCAACTCAACTTCATCATTATAACATCAATAACTCACTGAAACCAAAATAGTTTTCATGACCATCAAAAAAATAGTGATCAATGTGATCAATCATGAACAATAATTCATATGCTTTCTAAATATTAATGCAGTATTTTATGTCTATGAAACCTTAGGTTTAATCATGATCATCCATGGTCATCATCTATTTAAATGCATTTTGATTCTTCCTAAATATTTTTTGAAGTTCCAAAAAAATTCCTCTAGGACTATCAAACCAGGTTTGAAGCAAGGCATGTTTTCATGCTCTAGGTAATGATCAGGTCACCACCCATGTTCCTTTTTTGGTTTTATTAACCCTATATAAAACTGTTCAATATCCACATATAGGTTTATTTCCTAGAGAGTGATGTAATTTCATAGAAACTACTTTCCCTTTTATTTCACCACATTTCTAAATAATTTTCCTATATATTAAATTATCCTAAGGGTTCTTACTAATGATTATTCTACCAAATTACAAAGTTCAATTAATTTAGTCCTTTATTACCAACTACAGAGACCTATACTTTTCATATAGAGATATTACATCTTAATATATGGATATTCCTTTCATTTTACAAAAACATTCCTAATGATTATAATGGTTTTGTGTCTTTGGAAACAAGGATACATAAAAAATTTGTTCATAAGTGAACTATATTATCTCCAAATAAGTTATTCACAACTATATCCCCTCTCTATCATACATAATACCTTTCTTAAAATCATGGGAAAAGGAAACATAATAAAGGGTGAGCACAGATGCACAGTAAGGGTAACCAAGGAAGATATCAATGATCACTTAAGCATAAAATGAGAAAAAAAGGTATGAGAACATTAGAAAGATAATTTAAACCAAACCCTATATATTAAAGATAAAAATATTTATTCATTTAATGAGGCATCAAATGGAAAAAGAAACGAATTATTATGTAATCAACGAATATAATCCCTAAGGGAATAAATTGTCATAACACATTGATTTTTGGTGTATACATAAGCGCATAAGATATTATGTCAATGATACCAACCAATACATTAATAAATAGTTAGTATTTTTATAACCAAACATGTTCCTATATTGTTTTTATGATATTATAGCATGTAACCCATTTCAGGCTTAGTATAATATCACATATTCTATATTTTGGGTTGGTAATAACCACTCATGTTCTTTTTGATCTCACAGTACATTAATAATTTCTCAATTAATTATAAGAATTTATAATTATAGGACCACCCAACACATAATTAAAATCATACATATGTGTTCCACATGATCATAAAACATCCAACATATCATATCCCATATAAAGAAAATGGATTTCATAATTATTTCATCATAACATAACTTGTGGAAAAGAAATGGGTCTAATAATTATAACCTAGGATAATGAAATTTTCTTTATAAATATCAGTTCATCAAAATAATAAACCATCCATAGAAATAATTTAGATGGTATCATTAGATCATTTCCATAGTATATCATAATTAGAATGATTTTTTTATTGATAAATAAAAATACAGTTAAAATATAATTTAAAATATTTTTTAAGAAAATACAATTTTCCCATTAAAAATACCGTTTTTAATTTAACCAATTTCACAAATATTAAATTAGAAAACATTATTTTAAAATATATTTAGAAATATGTGTGGGATTATTTAAATATTTGACAATTCAAGGTGTTTTAATATACCATTTTTTCATATACTTTAAAAAATTGTTTATTTCACATTTTTGGTAAAAACTAAAAAGTATATATTTAAGAAAATAAAAAAAGGGTAATTTTAAACCCTTTTACTAAAATTAAAATAATTATAAAATTTTATTTAAAAGATAATATTATAATATTAAAAAAAATTATTAAACATAACCATGGATGATAAACAATTTTTGACCGAAGGGAGACATATAGTCGGTTTTTATTAAAAAGATTCTCTTAGATTAATTAGTATATAATGTGATGTAACAGAAATAATTTCAAAAAATAACCAGAGGAGAATGAAATTAATTTTTTTATTGAGAAATATAACATAATTTATCATCATCAGAATCATAATCACAAATAATCCAAATAAAAATAAGATTATAACAAAAAACTCATACCACATTTGTAATATTGAAATATTAATACAATAAATGAATAATAATTTTATGGGTATGTATATATTATTATTTTTAATATATTATTCAAGAAATACATTCATGGGTAGTATATATAAGACACAAAATAAACAACTGATATATATAAAATGTGTCACATAGAAATAAAAGTGAGATGAAAATCCCTTATCTCAAGTCTCAATTTACATTATATGTGATAAAAATTCCTATATAATAAATATAAATATATTAAATAATATAATAGGCACATGTTAATATATATCATTCATTAAAATATTTACTTATACCCTTTTATCACCAGTTTATTGACATTTATTTGATCGATTCACTCTTTCGGAAAATAACTACATTATATTTCATGTATGTTTTGGTTCTGTAGTTTTTCATCCTCGTAAATTCATCATTATTAAATCATATATATAATATTAATACTAATATAAATATCATATATATTATTTTTTATATATTTATAGTCGTCCATAAAATTTATAGATAGATAAATGAATGAACCCATTCATGGATATGGTAGGTCATACGTATTCATTAACGTTGTTTCTATTTTCTCGATAGATGGAGTGAAAGAACTATAAATATTAATTCACCTATGAGATTTAATTTTTATTTTATAGATATAATATATAATCTATTAATATATTCTCATTATCATCTTTGTAAAAATGAAATGAAAAATTATCATATCGTATTGTGGAGACGGTGGTCCAAACGTATGCATGAGTGACGTTATCATTTTTTCCAATGGATTGGAAATTAATAAGGTAGATGTATTATAAAAATTAGAGATTTATATTTTTGGTTTAAATATCAAATATATATATATATATATATTAAATCCATTAGTATATCCATCTATGATAAGCGATGATGGAAAACAATTTTCCTCAGTATACGAGGCAGCAGTTCTCCATACACACGATCAACAGTTTCGATTACCATTTAATGGGAGAGAAGATGTAAATAGGTTATTCTATTTTAATAATGAAAAATAAATATATGGAATATAATTTTTTATTATTTAAAAATTATTAAATAATTTTTATAGGAGGTGATAGAATACATAAAACAATAATTCTTGGTTAAGAATAATACCCCTTCTTCGGAAAACCTCTATCTGGTTCCATGAAAATCCTTCATAAGAGGGCATCCAAATAATTAATATTCTACCTAAAAGATTTAATTGATGTAATTAAGTAATTTGGGTTTATAATGGCTGAACCAAAAGGATATTTATGTGTGGGGAATAAAGGAGTTGGGGTGTCCTTTTATAAGTGGGGAGAGGACACAGTTGGAATTTTTGAAATGAATAAAATATACCAACATTTTACACCAAAAAACTATAACCAAAATGAACTGAAACTGATTCTTAGATGAGATAAATATGAAATATTTCCATAAAATATAAATTATATAGTTTTTTAGTTTATTTTTACTCATATAATATTATTTTAACCCCTGATAAACTCATTTTAACCATAACCACGGTAGTTTGATTTTAATGTTTTTAATATTTATTATGAAAAAAATTAAGTTTGAATTATTGAATAATATTAAATATACTAATTGAAAAATATGAGACTTTTATAATGAAATTCAATTACTTGAATTTTTAGAATTTAATTTAAAATTAAACTTGTAGACACTATGAAAAACTGGGTTCCTAATGAAAAAGTTTTTATATTATGATTCAGCACACAATTGATTCCAATCAAATAAATTGGATTATCAATAATATTTTTGATCTAATTTTACTTTTTATCCATTTTAAATCAAAATTATAATTGTTAAATTCTTGAAATTAAAGGAATCTTTCAATAAAAATTAGCATTAATCACTATTAATTATAAAAGTCAACCTTTTAGAAAATTCAAAAAATTAAAATATATGATAATTTTTCATTATTATATAAAATAATAAGTTCATTATTTCAAATATATTTTATAAAATTGGAAAAAATATTTTTAAAATATGTTTTTCAAATTGGATGAAACTAATTTGTAGAAAAATTACCTTTAAGAATAAAAATGGATTTATTCATATCTCATGCACAGAAAAAATATTAAATGAATGATAAATATTTTATTTAATATTTGATATAGAAATTTGATTAAAATAATTCAGTAATAGTGGAAATTTTAATTTATTAAGATAAAAATTGTACCTGTGCATAAAAATAGTTTTTAAGAAATATATTTTATTTATTTTCCAATGATTTTTTATTTCCACTTCTAATAAATATGATTGTAAAAAATTTATTTTATTCCTGTATAAACATTATAATTTTTATAATATGGTAATTTATATTCATAACCAAAAATTTGACATTTTTTAATGGTATATTGTATTGATGTTTCATAAAAAATAGTGTTTTGTGTAATACATACTATTTAATAAAGTAAATTTATTTGGAAAAAAATATGTCATATAATATAAGGGTGTTAAAATAATGGGTAGTTATTGAGAAACTGGGAAGCTTTTGAGAACCATTGATTAGTATGTTCACAATTGTCCCAAATTCTCTTCTCATTTCTTTATCCAATGGTATCATTATTTATTGTAATGAGGTATTTACTGTTATGATCTTCTATAATTCTCTTTTGATTACAAATATCATTGAAATGTGCTCCAACCCATCTAAATACATCATAAATCTTCCTGATAATTATAAAATATTTCAAACCAATATAAATGTATCCTCCTTTGTATATTCAAATATATTTAACTTGGAATAAGATAAAAAAACATAACTTAATACCAAATATTCAATATATATATAATTTCTTCAATATAAATAAATCTCCAATAGTAAGAGACAAATACAACTATAAACCTCACATATCATTAGATCATTCATCATTTTCAACAAAAATCACAACCTTGTATTTTACATTCATCCATCAAATATTAATATTTAAATAAATATATATCCTTTATATTTCCCTTCCTAATAATAATAAAACCAATAGTGAATATGCCATACAACATTCACTTAAGATACTTTTGATAACAATTTGATACTAATTGAAAATATCTTCATTATAAAAATAAATTATTCCATATTTAAAAAAAATAGATCAAATTTCAAGTCTCTTATTCCTCCGATATGAACTATAAATTATCAATTATAAGCCCACATGAGAAAACATGAAAAAATATATAATAAAATGTTATGAAATGTTAAATGGTTTTCACAAAAAATATCTCAAATACTCTAACTCATTAATTATAAAATATTTTTTCCTTGCAATTATTTTTGATACATCTTTCTCTCTAAGTATTAAGAAATTAATTCACATATTCTTCACTAAACACTTCAGTGATTTCAACACAAATCAATACACACACATTTAATTCACAAAAATCCCTTATTCCTTTTATTTTATATCCTCACTTTGATAATCCCCCCACTAAAAAACACATCTACATAAATTTCTATTTTTTATCAGGTTTGTTGTCAAATAAAACAATACAAATAAATAGAGGTAATGGGATAGTTAAAAAACTCATTCATTAGAAAATATAAGTGAAACAATAATAATAAACCTGAAATCTTTAATATCTACCTTTGGTGAAAGTTTATTGAATATGTTTTTCACTTGTTCCTTTGTTTTAAATAACTTTAGGTTTAAGATAACATACAACGCATTATATTTTATAATTTGAGTCTTAATATATATGTTTTTCAATTCAGAATTATAAACCATATTCGTATGAAAATATGTAGAAATAAAATTATCACAACCTAAAATAGAAGTTAACTTTACATAAACCATTAGATCATTATTTGGGGTCATCAGTCAATCAAATTTAGTGTTTTCTTTAGTCATAAAAACATACTCAATCATGTAAATACTCAATGTCAATAAACTTTTTCTTCTTTGAGTTTTGTTCCATGAATATTCTTCCCAATTATAAAACCTTCCATTAAATCAACATGAAATTATCAACATTTTTAACCCAATCAAATTAGTTAAACTATAAAAATAAATTTTCATTTTTTTATTAATGATGTATATTTTTTTAGATATTTTATATACTTTATAAAACTCTTTAATATAATTAAAATGTACACATTTTTTATATTTTCAAAATAAAGGCATAATATAATGGAAAGAATTATTCTGGTCATGAAGTTATCGAGTATCAAATACATTCAATCAATCATATAAAATATATCTCATTAAATAATTTTCTCTCTTTATCCATTGAAAAAAATTATTACCTACAATATTAGAGTAGAAATGCAGTTTTCATCCTTCATTCCTAAATTTAACAATGCTACTAAAAGATATATCACTTGATAGATGAATGTATACACTTTACTCATGTAATTTGAATACCCATGTAATAACTCATTTCTCTATGAATGGTTGTAGAAAGAAACTACCATTTATATATAAATCATATTGCAATTGTTTTCTTTTTTAAATTCAAATAATTATATCTTTAGTGTAAACAATAATAATAAAGAAATTATTTTATATTATTTTGTTATATATTTATTTGACTAATATTCTATTTTAAAATATTAAAATCTTCAAGTATGTTTCTATCTTGAAATAAATTTTTTTAAAATTATTGTTTCAAACTATCAATTAAAAAACAATTATCATCGTCCCAAAGAATAAATCCACCAGGTATCTTAATATATACCACTTCCATAAACGGGCTATTATGAAATTCTAACATAAATTCCATTTTAATTATATTATATCTTATTTCAATAAAAATAATATAAATGATTAATATTGGTCCAAGTTTTTATATGAGTAAACATTAGTCATCAAAATTTAACCCTTCAAATTATTAATACCCCTTTCACACTAGTCATACTTTATTCCTTTCCACTTATCCCTTTTTATTTAATTTAGTTCAAGATACCAAATTTATTAAATAATATTCTAGTTTAGTGGATTTGGTACTAAGTACCATGTATGATTCTTTTCTTTAGTTCAATTTGTTTAAAAAATGTTGAGTGAGGTTTCTTAATAAAAAATATCAATGTTTAATACAGTGATGTTTATTCTTTGATGATATTTATATCCTCAATATTTTTATAAATATTTAACAAATTGTAAAAAAATTCTATATCCCTTTATAAATTTAATTCATCACCACCACCATTATTTTAACATGAGTAGTGCATATTTTTAGAAAAGTATTTATATTTTCCATGTTGTCTTACATATTGATTTTCTTGTCCTTTTTATTTCCCTTGTTTTTCATACAAAACAAAAGTTTATTCAATTAATATTAAAATAATACTAACAATTATTTCCCATATTATTTTTAAATATATATATCCCCATTTATTTTTAGGTTATCCAAATAATGTAATGTGAAACCTAATTGATAAAATATACCGATATTTGTACTTTTCCCTTTAATAACATGTAGACTTATAATAACCCATTTGGATTTTAGACATGGTCTTTTAATATAGTTGTTTTTTATAGGGATAACTCAAAATTAAAAATATATAAATAATGAATTTAATGAATGATATTATAATAATTACAAATCATTCAATGAAATTTGATGTTCTATAATCATCTGACATTTTATAATCCATTTTTCTAAAACATTAATTCTTATATTCATAACATTGATATGTTTTAGGGTGTGTGATGCAATAGAATCATATCTAATACCATTATTTTCAAGGTAGAACTCAATATTTTTACATCTCTATTAATCCTCATTATTTGTTCGACGTATCTTCAGGACATAATCATTACCATTTTAATTCACATATAAAAACACCTAAAATTGTTCAATGCCCTATATTTATACTTTAAAAAATTATACAATTAATCGATCTAAATTTATCAATGAATGATATAAAGTACTTATCTTCATTTATATAATTATTTGTCATGGGTACACATATATGTTGGTAAAGTGGTTATAATGATTTATATTTCATAGTTTTATTTATTTTAGGTCAATAATTCCCAATCTTTATTTTTTTACATTTTTGAAACCACAATATTTTTCAATTTTTATTTAGAATATTATGGCAAATATCATCAAGGGTTCCATTTTTCATATTCTTTTAAACAATGTGTCCTTGTAAATTTTGAAAAAACACATTTTTTCTATAAAATATATGTACCACGGATTATAAATTTTACCCACATAAAAATATGTCTTCTTATTCCTTGGACTTTGGTCAACAATTTACTATGTTTTCAAAATCTTAATCCATCATGTAACAAATTGGACAAGGCTAACCCAACACATCAGTTGACCCAAACATCCTTTAAACCCTATGGATATTTCATATACCCACCAACTATAAAACAGTGCCTTAGTATCGATAATGATCTTATGGGAATTGGCTTGACCTTACTAATAATTAATCTAAAAAATGATAATTCAATCAAAATGGAATAATAAATACTCTCAAATAAACAGATTGAATAAATATAATGAAATTATATAAAAATAAAAAACTAATATAAAATAGGTTAAGTGTAACATCCTAATAATTTATTATATATGTATCTTTAAATTAGTATCGTGTATTTGAAATCTTACTTTACTTGCATTACTATGTTTAAATAAATGCTGATATACTATTGAAATATTATTATTAAATTTAACAATCATCACCTATTCTTGGAATTGGAGTGTATTAATATGACCAAATAAATTATTGAACAAATTATTTTCACAATTATATTATTAATTAATTTTTTATTAGTGGGATATAAATCAAAATTAAAACAAATCAATGTAAAAAAGATTTTTTTATGAAAATCAATTTTTATGCACCCAATATATTTTTATCTTAAGAAATTAAATTAACAAAAAATGATCAATATTTTAATTTCATTTATATAAAATATATTCAATAAAATATTTTAAAATCCAACTAAATAAATTATTATAAATAAATAAAATAAATTTTTTTATGATTAAAAAATAATTTATCGAAACAAATCATTATTTTTTGTGCACATATTTTAAATTGAATTTTGAAAAAATATAAAAAATGAATAATCTAAAATGTATTCCATATTTCTAATCATCATAATGAATATTAGTCATTATGTTAAATATAATTTGTTGCCATAATTAATAGTTCCCCAAATAAAAATCTCATTACCATAGTAATGATTAGAAAGGGTCAAGAGAGGGGGTTTGCCTAAAAGATGAGGTTTAAGGTGTAACAAAATGCATACATTACTTTAATATTATAATGTATTATTGAAATTTTATTTCTTATCTATTACTCTATTTAAATTTTGAGCCACTTTACTGTATAAAATCACATATATAAAATAATGTTTCAATTTTTCACAAGCTTTCCACCCACCTCACTGATAAATTAATACCTTATATCCTCGCTTGTCCATAACACATTTTCAATTTATATAAAAAAAATATAATAAAATAAAATATCAAAATCATTATACATGGATTTTAGATCTTTTTTTATATACCCATCCATGAACTTGTAATGTGTTATTCACCGGAGCATACTTAAAGAAGATGTATATCTTCTGTTGATAGTTTTCCCGTTTCTTTTTTCATAAAACACACTAAAAATTTCATATATAAATGTTAACATGATATCATAAGTATATTTATTATAATGAGATGTTTTATTTTAATGTAATACCATTTTTTATCTCCTTCTAATCTGTTTGATAATAACAATGTTTCTTATGAGTATGTGTGGACTACCACCTCCATGAACTAATTTGATTCATTTTTCATTAATACTTTATATGTATATTTCTAAAGAAATTTTTAGTGAATATATATTATATTAATGATATAATTGTAATTCATCAATTTTTAATTTTTATATAAGTTTATTTTATTATATGCATCAAAAATTGAAAATATCACGAGTGCATACATGTGGACAACAACCTCCATAAAGTGATTTAATTCGTTTTCCATCACTGATTTATAGGAATGTTTATAAAACTAGAAATAATGAATCAATATGATAATTATTTATTGGTTAATATTATTTTTATGATGAAACCTTGAATAGGGTAAAATTACATGTATCACTAAACCCAAAATTTCATGGAAAACATGGTTGTCTTTACTAAATGTCCATTTTAATAAAGTAATTTTTAATAAAAGCATTAATTGAAATTACAAATGAATGATAAAAAGTAATTTATGTATTAATGTGTTTATATAATTTTTCCATAATAATTATACATTTATTATACAAGATGATGGAACACATGGGATCTAATATGGGACATGAGGTATAGGTTTATGTTATAATCTCATATCATTTCAAGATTTTCTATGCTAAATTGGAATTGAGGGAAATTATGTATATATTAACCACTAAAAATTATATTTTATGATACTCTATTTATTTCTATAATTTAAAATTACTAATACTAATTTCCTATATTTTTTACTTATAAGAATCAAGAAAAAAGTTATTAAGAAAACCCAACATTATTTCCTCTTTTGTTGATGTAATTTTACATCCTTGTACATGTTATTTAAGGTATTATCAAGAAATATCTTTATTATGATAAAAAAATTATTTAAAAAAGTACCAAAAATATATGTATTTATTTTCAATTTATTAATATTTAATTTTTACAATTTTTTTAGAACTGGTTAATTATGACTTTTCACCAAAAGAATTTTAAAGGATCCATTTTTTTAACTTTTACCACCCGAATGATTTCTCCCTACATCAAAAATATATTTCCATTTTATTATTAAATAACATGATTCCATGAATATTTTCAAATAACTTTTTTTCTCAATATTCTTTTAATTTTTTATTGATATTGAAAATTTTTATTTTCCTAGTTTTCACTGAAATCTTTCAATGCTGTTATTAAGTTATTTTTCATCTATGAAAACATCCTTTAATAATATTTATTCTTTCTTATGTATATGAGATTATGATATCATCCAATTTAATTCCCTAGAGGGATTATAATTGTTTTTTAATATAAAAATAGAAGATTAGATAAGAGAGGGTGAATTGACCTTTTAAATATATTTACATATTATATCAAAATTTTAAAGATAATGTAATGGGAATAAAGTTAAAAAATTTAAGTGATTCTTATAATGTTTTTAATATTAATTATAATATTTTACTATAAACTCTTATCATGAATTGAGAGAGACGACACCCATTTTAATTTAATCTTATAGTTTATTTTTTACACCCAGTTTCATTACCCAATTAGAAAACCCTTTTCATTTGAAGGATTAAAACCAAAACAAATATTCATTTTTCTACATGTAGTCATAACCTCAACATTTATTTCTTTTCCTTACATATGTGCTCTACACAATTCCTAACTTTTTTTCAAGTCACTGCCTACAATACTACCTTTTAGTGGGTTGTATAACCCATCAAAACATTAGCATAAATAATAAAATAGAATGAATTAATGCATAGAACTATATAAATGATTCAAGGTATGTGTTTTATGGAACTAATTAACTCTCTAGTAAAAATGGATCTGAATGTTGATTTATTTTGAATGAATTATGTTATTTCCAAATTATACAACATTTATAGTTTAATAAAAATCCCAAACAATGTATATATCTATGTTTCACTGGTTTATTAATATATATATTGTGTTTCTTTATTCAAAAAATATATAAAATTTTAATATTATTGCATCTCTATTTTCTGGAAGCATGAATTGATCATGATGCTTCAACAATATAACTCTGATTTTTCTCCACATATTTCCCATATAAAATTACATATGTAAATGAAAAATAGAATCCACGTAATCCTATTTCAATATTACTTACAAAAAATATAAACTAGATAGACCAAATTTTGAGATAAATTAATATATAAATAAATGATAATAATTAATATCATAGAAAAAATCCTTAATAATATTCATGAATGACCATTCAAATTTCATCTATTTAAAATTTTAATAGGTAAATTCTCAAACTTTTTGTGTGAATGTTTATACATACTTATTCTTATGTCAATGATGTTTAATTCATCGTGATATAATTCAAAACATATTTTTCGTAGTTCTAAATAATTAAGGTCCATTTATTAAAAATATATAAAACATCAAAAATATTGTGAGAAATGGAGTACAATAATATGATAAACAGATTATAATTTTTTGTTTCAAAATATCATGTAGATAATAGGATAAAAATAATGGATTTTATTTACCCATAAATGAAACATAAATACTGTATATAAGTAGTAAATATTTACACTAAAGTATCCAATTTAAAACCCTTCATACCATAACACGATAATCTAGTTACCCTTTCACATGTTTTAAAAACCTTATTATACTTTTACAAATGTATGGAATACCCTTATTTAAGCCTCATTTTACCCTAATGAAATGTTGTAAAATACTATGGTTCCCTTATAAAGGTATGAATTACTCATACATGGTCATGAGTTCACCCTTATATGAGTTTTGTAAATACACTTGTATTGTTAAAAATGGTTGTATTAGCCTTATGTTCCCGTCTGGTAACTCAAATGTGGGTATCAAAAAATTATTATACCCTTCCAAAACTAAAGTTTCCCTTATGCAAGATATAGAATTCATAAGATACCCTTCTGTATGTTTAATTTCACCTTTTAGTATCCAATATAATTAATTGGTAACTCATAGGAACCAAATAAAATGTAAGGGATTCCATTACCAACCTTTTGAAAATAATTGGTTATAATTGTGTAACTTCTGTAACACTTTTACCCAACACAAATCAATTGATACCTACCTTCATAAAACTAAACAAATTTTTTATAGAATCCCAATCATTTTACATATATTTATACATGATTATTAACAATGAATTCCATTAATTAATAACCAAATTTAATGATACCAAGAGTATTTTTAATACTAAGATCACAATACATTAAATTAATATAAAACATGGAATCCTTATATTTTTTTATAGTGAGTTCCAAAATCTATTTGAGATCCTAAAACATCAAAGAAAATATATGGAATATATAGATGAAATGGGTGATCTATAAATCCCAGTAAGGAAATAAATATGATAATGAAACATAACATGTGAGTCATATATATATCCATACATCACAAAATAAAATTTACATGAGTAATCGCATGGGATCGTAACATAAAGGGTTTAATATCATAATATCATGGTAACATGAAAAAGGTGGAATTACAATATAACATGACATAAACATGATTCAATGAAATCTCTTTATAAAATATCACATGGAGGAAAAAGTACTATAAAATATTAGGTTTACTCTTTAATCCCATATGTGAAATCTCATTAGACTAAAATAATACCCAATACATTAGAGCAGTATCCAGTGACACCGATCATAAAATTTTCTGGATATATATATTCAATATAATGTAAATAAATCATAAGGAATAATATATGTACTACTCAGTTAAAGGAAAAGAGTTTCATAATCTTTTCAATTATCATAATCAATGAAAATTTCATAATAATGGAATTTGATAAATGATCATAATTCCTTTATCACCCCATCAAAGGAATAGATAATATGTAGGATATATATATTAGGGACATATATAGATAATTTAAAACCATTTTAAAAAATTAATTGTTATTATTCTTTATTAATAGAAATACCCTAAAATGATAAAAAATATTCTTGACAGAAATATCAATTTTACTTTTAAAATCATTTTCTTAAAATAAAAATTCACAAATTATTGTGGAAATAATTTTCTATGAAAATATCTTATAACATTTATGAATTAATATTCATCTAAAATTATGTTTATGATGGTGTATAATTTTTTTTCATTCTATACACATTAAAACCAATATTAATTTAATATTTTTAGGAGAAGATAGAAGGTTTCTTTATTTTATAAATGGAATAAAGATTAATTTAAAAAACATATTTATAAATTAAAAAATGTGTTAGAAATAATTTTAAAAATAATATAATAATATTAAAAACATTTTTATTAAACATGGATATGTACAAAATATGATTTTTGATCTAAGAGATAAAAAATTAATATTTTCTTCAAATCCTTTTCTCATTCATTTTGAGTTACAAAGAGAGTAAAATGGTAAAATTTCATGAAGATTTCATGAATAAATAGCGGATAAAAAATTTAATATTTATATTAGTAAATTATCAATTATTTCCAAAAATAGAAATTCAAGCGTAAATAATCTGTTTAAAATATGATTGGGATATAAACACTTAAAACATCAATAAATATTGAATCATAACATAACATGAATAATATTAATGAATTATCACATAAAATATAATTATGTTTGAATTATTCTGGATAAAATATATTAAATGGGTAGTATATACACAATCTAAAAGAAATTATATGAAAAAAATTAACATTTGTATCAAGTAAAGAAGTTTTGAGATGAAACCCTTACCTTGAGCACAATAATCATGTGCGTTCATTATAATTTTTAATAATATAATTAAATTACTTAAATAATGTATAAAAAACCTTATTCATGTTTATTAATCATTTTATTTTATTTTATAAATTTTCATATTCAACTAATTAACCAATTAATTTCAGGTTTGACATTTTAATAATAAACAACTCATTTTCCAAAGAACAATTACATTAGTAACATGACTATGGTCACAATGAACATTTGTTGGTCATATATAGAATTTATAAAATTAAATAATTATCACTTTTATAGATCAATTATACTATTTAAAATAATAACTTTGTATGGTTATGTAAAATTTACCACATTACAATCAGGGAGAGGGTAATCTGAACGTACGCCTCGATAATGTTAACATATTTCAGAAATAATGATGGAAAGAAGGTAAGTGTAATTTTACCTTTATGAAACTATAATTATATAATATATATCATATTATTTCTTTATATAGAGCAATATATACCATCCATGTGATGCGTTAATAAAAAATGATCTCATAACTTCACAAGGCGGTAGACCATCGTACACACAATCAACATTATCATTTATTCAATGGATGACAAGGTAATAAAGTATAAGATTTATTAAAATAATATAATTTTTAATAATTCATTATTATAATATATGAACAAATAAATCCTTATTTAATTCTATGTAAAGAATAAGTGAAAACTGAACCACATTGCCCCGGGAGGCGGTAATCTGCTATACACACAACCTATGTTATCATATACCCTACAGAATCGAATGTAAGACATTATATATAAAAATATAATTACATAATTATAATTATATAATAAATAACATATATAAATAATATTTACATAAATATATTCAGTAATGCGAGGTGGGTATCGAAAAAAAATACATTTGTTTGTGATGTGGTAGTCTTCCATACTAATGATCAGCAGTTCTATTTCCCATTCGAGAGAGAGGAGATGGATGTAAATAATTTCCATGACACAAAACCATATCATTATCAAGAGTATATTTTGGTTAATATATCATCATTATTTAATAAAATTTTTATGAGTATTAATGAAAAATAAAATAAATAACTCGTTTAAGAACATTGCCTAATATTTGGAAAACTTCTTTTAGTTTTCACCAAATCCATCTTAGGTACTCTTTCTAATAAAAAAATTATTCAAGGATGGGTGGAGTAAGATAAATATTTTTTTTGTAGTTAATTACCAATCCAATTGGGTTTCAATGGTTTTAATATAGAGAAAAGTGGTCATGCTACATTAAGTGGGGTAGAGGACACACATGGAGTTTTTGAAAAGAAAGGCTTATAACCATTTTTAAAACAAAAAAAGGAAAAAAATAAAACTTTTAAAGAAATCATAATATATATGTTCTAAATATGAACATTAAATAGTAAATACACATGTTTTGGGAAACTTTTACACAAATTTTCAAGTCTAACCCTCCTAGTAAAGATGTTTTTACATTAACCATGGTAATTTATTCATCATGTTTTTCTCTATTTATTATGGTAAAAAATTAAGTTGAAATTTTTCAATATTTAAAATTGTTATAATTTTGAATATGGAATCTACTTTTCAAAATTTATCTCATATAATTGATAGAATATATTTTAAAATTAAACTCTTAAACGTGTCGAAAAAATTGTTTTTCAAGAAATGAATTTTTTAAACATAAGATGATCTTATAATAACTATAGGAAAACTAATAACAATTAAATAAATTTCAATTCATATTTATAGATAAATAATATATACATTTTATTAAATTACTTCCTCATTAGGGTTCATTTCAATTATTTAATATGGAGAAATATTATGCAATTTATAATAGGTATCCAAAAAATATTCTATAAACCTAAGAATAATATTATCATAAAATCCATTATAGATATTATATTTATGAAATTAATATTGTTTAATATAAATAAATAATATTAATTTTATGTTTTCATAAAATTTAAATAATACTTTAAATTAATTTAAAAATAAGAAATGATAATTTCATTGTAATTTGTATTATAAATATCATAGAAAACTTATATTATCTAACAAATCCAAAATTATTTTCCGGAACCAACCCAGGTCGACCTTGAGTCGGTCACCCGAGCCGATCCGCGGCAAGTCCCGAGGGGCATTCCCGATCCCCCCTGGATGGCAACTAGTGTCGGGCATCAAAACATTAATCATTTGGAACAATTTGGCCCATGCGAAAGAGATAAACTGACAAATAGAAACTGATGAAAAAAATAAAAAAACCCAGCAGTGGAAAGAAACAAAATGGAACATACCTCCTTGTGACCCTTTGGTCACCTCCCAACTAAGGCCAACCATGCTCCATTAATGAGCAACTTGGACATGAAATCCTGATCCTGGGAAACCTGCAACCGAAATGATAATATAGGCGTGAGCATTAAAAATGCACAGTAGGAATGCCAAAGTAAACCACAGAATCCAACCAAACCCACTTTCCAGAAACAATCCCAAAACACTAGTTTTCACATACAAAGATAGAAAATAGGTTTTTCATATTTTAAAGGAGAAGGATCCTAATTTACCATTTCAAAACCAACACATGCCACAACTCGTTTTTCCAAAACATTGCATTTCTGAAAAAACTGAAATTCAAGTCCGTGTTTACACATTTGTGCAAAAGGAGGACATGTAGTAAGTAAATGCTGAAAACCAATTGTAGGTAAAATTAAACAAGTAGATATAAGCAATAACCATCGGTGATCCTAAACATCCCTAGAAAACCCCTGGACGTACTCGGGTTCAGACTACCTACCAGAATGTTACTCCATAGTCAATAACCAACTAGCCGCCCTAATAGCCAACCAGTGGCACATCCCCCATGGCCTGTCCACGACTCCAGGGGGTACTAACCTATCTATTCAGGGCTAGAAAGAAACCTTCACTTGATAATCTATAAGATGACTAGGAACCCATGGTGATTTTGATAATACTGTGTAAGTGGGAGGCCCTCGCACGCGTGACTCATCTCACCGCACTTTCCAACCCCTTACATGGACACCACTACACGACATCCCTCAAGGGAAGTCCCCCTGTAGAGGTTCCCCACAAGAATGCACAGAACAAAAGATCTTTCACATTCAGTAAGGTTCCAACCGGGCCTTGACAACATTATAACCCTTAAACATTTCACAAAAACGTGTTGGGTTTCCAATCAGGCACAATCCACCTTTCTCAAAATACAACACAATCATACCTTTATATTTTAAAATTTCAAATGGATCGTTACACCAAACAACCATTCAACTCACACAAAAAGCCAACCGGGCCAACAAAACTTCCAACCATTCATCAAAAACCTAGTTTTCAGAAAATATATTTTGAATGTGTCATTTTCATTTGGAGGCACATCCATGCGAGCACCTAGTGCTCCCATGGATGTGCCAACATCCAATGGAAGATTTAGTTTTTAGAAGAATATCCTTAAAACCCATCTTTCATAAAACACTTTAGCATTGAAACCAAACTCAAATTCTTTCACAGCACTTTATAAAAACAAATGCACCTTTCAAACCAACCACCATTTCCAAATCTTTTCTAAAACAACTTCTGGTTTGTATTTTTGTTAAACAAACACAACAAAGTAATTTTTTTACATTTCCAAAACACAATTACTATCAATTTCAACCAAACATATCACAAAGAAATTGATTTAACTTTACCAAGAATCTATGCATTTCATATAAACAAAGATCAAATGCTACTTTCAGAAATTTAAAACAGCAACATAACTAAGCCAAATGCTTTTCATAAATACGATAGATATGAAAACTATATAAAAGAATTAATTGAAAATATTCATGTGCTCAAGGTTTGAATCTAAAATGAAAAAGGTTGGAAACACCTACCTCGAACAAAGGTCACGTCAAGCTTTCTAACTCAAGCATAAACTCGCTCGCATGCACGCACTTCCACATGTATATATATATATATATATCCTTAAACTGATGCACGTGTTCCCTGCGCCATGAGGGAACACACACACAGAAGATATATATATATATATATATATACATATTCATACCTGGGAATATGCGTGCGAACCTTCGAAACCAACCACAACTCCCTACGATAGATCCCTGAGACTCAGAACACCACAAATCCCTAAAATAAAATAAATCCAAACAAGTCGATCAAGATAAAAATCAAAAACCAACCCTAAAAAATCACAACGTTCACGAGTAAAACCCAAATAACACTTTAAGATTTTATTTAAAAAAAAACTAAGGGCAACACCCCCAAAATCGTATCAACTTATTTTAAGAACACATATCACAATTTATCGACACCCCAAGTGCATAAACACATAAACATAATTAATGAATCACGCTAATGACCAATTTTTAAACAATTTATCAATGTTGAAGAATCACAGAAATCTCGATGAGAAAACCACAGCGATGCGAATTGCATTTTAAAAATCGTCAAAATAATATTTGTCACTTAGACAAGAAAAACATTACATACGCAAGAAAATGTAAACCAGGAACCGAATCTGGACCATATAAAGACCTCAAGGGTCCGCAACTAAATTCATATCTAAATTGGATTCATAATATATAATAATGCATAAAAAATATCCTTACCCCAAAAGTCGGTGCTAAAACATAATTGCACTCTATCGCAGTTGTCGGAGTGTGGACCGGAATGTCACGACACATCGTCGCGCAACCTTGAAATGAGAGAAAATATCACAAGAATTTATGTAACCCTAAAAACAAGATAGTATAACCATTTGCACCAAAATAAAACAAACTTCAACCCAAAACCCAAACCATACAACCTATAAAAGTAAGAAAACAACACAAGGAAGACGAATGCACCTGCGGTGAGGTTACGGGAGGTTCGCCGAGTGAGAAGGTGGGCTGCCAGAGGAGAGGGAAGGTAATGGCCGGGAGTAGAGGTGGAAAATGGTGCGGCGGGTTCAAGGAAGTGGGACGACACTAGAACATGGGAGATCCGGCAGGGGAGGGGGGTTTCGGGCAGCGGCGTGCGGCCGAGGAAGGAGGGGCAGGGGCGGAGTCGGCCGGGAGGTGTGGCGCTGGCGGTCGGGTGCTGGCCGGGAGGAGGGCGAGTCGAGAGGGAGGCCGGCGGTCGGTTGTGCAGGCGGCGCACGCCTAGGGAGAAGCAGGACGGAGGGGGGGCAGCGGCACGGGCCGACCGAACCAGGAAGGGGGGGGGGGAGATGGGGGAGAGAGAGGGAAAGGAGGCGGCTCGGGGCTGGGTAGATTAGGGTTTTTTTCTTTTTTTCCCTTTTTTTTCTTAATAATTATAACAATAATAATAATAATTATTATTATTATTATTATTATTATTATAATAAACATATACACATTAATAAATATATATAAACATATATATAAATCTACTAATATAAACATAAATACATCTAAACATATATATTTATAAACATATATATAACATATATAAACAATATAAACATATATAAACCTATATATAAAATATAATAACAAATAAACATATATAAACCTATATATAACATATATAGTCATATAAACATATATATCAACATATATACACATAAGCATATAAATTTAAAACATAGTTATTTATAAACATATGTGTATATATATACACCTATAGACATATATACACATACCTTATATATATACACACAACGTTAAAACATAAACGTATACAAACACAGATACACATATATATGCACATATATAAACATACAAACATACATAAACATATATATACACACATAATGTTAAAACTGGATGATCTTGTTGTGTTCGAATGTCGTACGGTATCCCAGCAGAGTGCAAGCGGGCTACACATACCCAACTGGAAAGCACGTGCCCAAGCGAACAACGCGTCTTAAGCGTACGGTGTTCGCGCACCATCCCAAACCATAAACTCATCCCAACATTTAAAATTTAAACTGGGACTCACCTGCACTTAATAAAAAACACCCGATGCCAAGTGAAATAAAATAATTAAAATGACTAAAAAACAGGTGTGAAAATTCTCCCCACCACAAACACTTTCTGCCCCCAGAAAGTCACCAAGCCAACAGTCATCTTAACTCGAGTCCATGCCCAAGAAAAAACAGAAGAAACTGAGAGGCTAGGGGTGAACATTACCAACACAAGTCACACCCGACCAACTCAAGTACAATAATTGTCCAATATTGAGGTGAGAACATGGGAGGGTTATCCCCACCACAGTAATCTACTAACACAGAGACCTTAAAACTCGAACACACCACCGCTGGGGGGGCACATGGGAAATCCCAAACTAAACCCATTTAATTTCTCCACATAGACCGAAGAACACATAGAGACTTAAACAGAAAGCTTGATACGAAACGACCCAGCAACACGAGGATAAGGAATTAACTCAACCCCTCACACACCGACCGAACAAACTCCTCACCGCAACCAGAGACTAGGTAATTCCTAGCCCGAACTCACCAAGGGCCTTGAAATACCTCACGTTAATTTCATGAGACCAAACATCCCCCTAACGAACTCAATTGAGACCCAACACAAAATTCGAACGACCCGTTTATTCGCGGGCCCAACACCCCTCAAAAAAATACAAAGGATTTGAGAACACACTGAGAATAGATAAGACCGTTTAGACTGCGGTAGAACAAGTTCATCACATCACCACAACTATGATAAGTTTACAATGGTGACAAGAACAGGACAAAGAATATTTTGATATTTCCCTCTAGAAAGCTAAAAACATAATCCGAAGCGAGGTTCTACACACCCTCGACAACTCATGATTATACGCGAGCTTCACCCCAAGACCTGTGGTTGGGGCTCTGATGGCTGAATCATCTCCTACCTCACAGTCAGGCATTTGCATCCTCTGGTCCCTAGCTCCTTCCTCTCGGATGACACTTCTTCCAAAACTCTCACCAGTGGCCCGAATAGCCACATGGTAGCAAGACTTCGGAGGGATGCGGAATGGTGTCTTAGAAAGTCTGGGCAGGCCATACTAGTGGCCCACAAGAGAGCAGTCCGACGAACTATGAGCCGGTACCGACGAGGATGGTTTCTTGGAGACAGGTCCCACCAGCCCTCACTTCTTGCAAGGTGAGTAACCTTCCCAGAAGTCAACCACCTTTAATCACACCCAAAACTCCATTGACAATGACACACCTCATCTTTACCAGTCCAAAACTGAACCCTCAATTAACTCTAGGGTGTTACGAACCATAACAACCCTGGGAGTTCCCAAAAACCAGAATACCCACTCCAATTCCACAACCACACAACTACTCCTCATGGAATTTGATTTCTTTGATCGATAGGAAACATGAAAAATAACTGAAAAATGGGCATGACTCATTAGCAACCTTAGCGACCTTTCTCGGTGGCATACTCATGTCAACACATGAAACATCATCGAAACCGGCATCAATCCAAACTCAATCAAGGAAACCACACAAGCCAAGTTCGAAAAACCCATAAGCCAAACATATACAAACACAAGCATATATCTCTTTTCTAAAACCATCATTTATTAAAAACTTTAAAACTCACCTATGGACCCATATGAACCGTCACATGTGCATTCATTCAATGTTGCTCACATCATCTACAAACAAGTACCCCTACGCATTCTTCGTACATAGCCACGAACATGTGACCCTCCATAAGGAGTTCCAAGGTTCAAACACTTCTTTCCTTACCAAATCCAAACACAAATAATATTATTCCAAACCAAAACACTTTTTATTTACAAACCCACTTTACTAATTTCAAAAACAATTTGGAAGAAAACCCTTTTTTTCATTTCGAAATCACATTCATTTTCAACACACACACACATATACTGAGTTTAAAACAATACACAACCAACTATAAACCATCGGAATGGGGGACTAGTGTCCGTACTTAACTCGGAGACAAGGTGGTGAGTCATGCCCCAAGTAAGAAATAACACTAAGAGGACCTTAAACTAGGCACTTGGACTCCACATGGGTCACCACACCACGTGAGGCCGCAATGTGAACCGATTCACTCCAATTTTCATCCCTCAATCTAAAATAACCACAGACAAAAGACTCAAATCTCGGACTAACCCTGGTAACTCAGGTCTCATCATGAGCGGTGGTGATCAGGAACCGACATGTAACCTGCCTCCTGAGCCCCGAAAGTCCTAATATCCTTCTACTAGACATCCCAAATATCAAGGGCCTCCTCTAATACCATTTTTTCACAAACCAACCCGGGTCGACCCTGAACCGGTCACCCGAGCCGGTCCGCAGAAAGTCCTGAGGGGCGTTCCTGATCCCCTGGGGATGGAAACTAGTTTCGGGCATAAAAACATTAATCATTGGGAACGATTTGGCCCATGCAAAAGAGGTAAACAGACAAATAAAAACAAACGATAAATATAAAAAAACCAGTAGCGGAAAGAAACAAAACGGCACATACCTCCTTGTGACCCTTTGGTCACCTCCCAACTAAGGCCAACCTTGCTCCCATAATGATCAACTCGGCCATGAAAGCCAAAGTAAGGGAAACCTGCAACTGAAATGATAATATAGGAATGAGCATTAAAAATGATCAGTAGGAAAGCCAAAGTAAACCACATAATCCAACCAAAACCACTTTCCAGAAACAATCCCAAAACACTAGTTTGCACATACAAAGATAGAAAATAGGGTTTTCATATTTTAAAGGAGAAGGATCCGAATTTACCATTTCAAAACCAACACATGCAACAACTCATTTTTCCAAAACAATGCATTTCTTTAAAACTGAATTTCAAGTCCGTGCTTACACATTTGTGCAAAAGGAGGACATGTAGTAAGTAAATGCTGAAAACCAAGTGCATGTAAAAGTAAACAAGAAGATATAAGCAATAACCATGGGTGATCCTAAACATCCCTAGAAAACCCCTGGACGTAGTCGGGATCAGACTACCTGCCGGCGTGGTACTCCATAGTCAATAACCAACTGGCCTCCCTAATAGCCAACCAGTGGCTCATCCCCCCTGGCCTATCCACGACTCCAGGGGGTACTAACATGTCTAATCAGGGCTAGCAAGAAACTGTCACTCGATAATCTATAAGACTCCTAGGAACTCATGGTGATTTCGATAATACTATGTAAGTGGGAGGCCCTCGCACGTGTGACTCATCTCACGGCACTTTCCAACCCCTTACACCGACACCGCTACACGACAACCCTCAAGAGAAGTCCCCCTTAGAGGTGCACTGCAAGAATGAACACAAAAAAAGTTCTTTTACATTCAGTAAGGTGCCAACCAGGACTTCACAACATTAGAACATTTAAACATTTCACAAAAACGGGTTGGGTTGCTAATCGGGCAAAATCCACCTTTCTCAGAATCCAACACAATCATCCCTTTACATTTTAGAATTTCAAACGGACCTTTACACCAAACAACCATTCAACTCACACATAAATCCAACCAGGCCAACCATGCTTCCAACCATTCATCGAAAACCTAGTTTTCAGAAAATATACTTTGAATGTGTCATTTTCATTTGGAGGCACATCCATGCGAGCACCTAGTGCTCCCATGGATGTGCCAACATCCAACGACACATTTAGTTTTTAGAAGAATCGCCTTAAAACCCATCTTTCATAAAACACTTTATCATTGAAACCAAACTCAAATTCGTTCACAGCACTTTATAAAAACAAATGCATCTTTCAAACCAACCACCATTTACAAATCTTTTCTAAAACAACTAATGGTTCGTCTTTTTATTAAAAAAACACACCAAAGCAATTTTTTTACATTTCCAACACACAATCACTATCAATTGCAACCAAACATATCACAAAGAAATTGATTTAACTTTACCAAGAACCTATTCATTTCATATAAACAAACATCAAAAGCCACCTTCAGAAATTTATAACAGCAACATAACTATGCCAGATGCTTTTCATAAATACGATAGATATGCAAACGATATAAAAGAATTAATTGAAAATATTCAAGTGCTCAAGGTTTTAATATAAAAGGGAAAAGTTTGGAAACACCTACCTCGAACAAATGTCACGTCAAGCTTTCTAACTCAAGAAGAAAATCGCTCGCACACACGCACTTCCACATGTATATATATATATATCCTTAAACTGAAGCATGTGTTCCCTGAGCCATGAGGGAACACGCACATAGAAGATATATATATATATATATATATATATCAATACATATTCATACCTAGAAATATGCATGCGCACCTTCAAACCCAACCACAACTCCCTAAGATCGATCCCTGAGACACAGAACACCACAAATCCCTAAAATAAAATTAATCCAAACAAGGCGATCAAGATACAAATCAAAAACCAACCCTAAAAAATCACAACGTTCATGAGTAAAACCCAAATAACACTTTAACATTTTATTTAAAAAAATACTAAGGGCAACACCCCCAAAAACGTATCAGCTTATTTTAAAAACTCATATCACAATTTATCGACACCCCAAGTGCATAAACACATAAACATAATTAATGAATCACGCTAATGACCAATATTTAAACAATTTATCAATTTTGAAGCATCACAAAAATCTCGATGAGAAAACCACAGCGATGTGAATTACATTTTAAAAATCGTTAAAATAATATTTGTCACTTAAACAAGAAAAACATTGCATACGCAAGAAAACGTAAACCAGGAACCGACTCTAGACCAGATAAAGACCTCAAGGGTCTGCAACTAAATTCATATCTAAATTATCATAATAACATATAACAATGAATAAAAAATATACATACCCCAAAAGTCGGTGCTAAAACATAATTGCACTCTATCGCGGTTGTCGGAGTGTGGACCGGCATGTCACGACACATCGTCGCGCAACCTTGAAACCAGAGAAAATATTACAAGAATTTATGTAACCCTAAAAAAAGATAGTATAACCATTTTCACCAAAATCAAACCAACTGCAACCCAAAACCCAAACCATACAACCTATCAAAGTAAAAAACAACAAAAGGAAGAGGAATTCACCTCCGTCGAGGTTGCGGGAGGTTCGCCGAGTGAGAAGGAGGGCTGACAGAGGAGAGGGAAGGCAATGGTCGAGACCAGAGGTAGAAAATGGTGCGGCGGGTTCAAGGCAGTGGGACAGCGCTAGAACAGGGGAGATCCGGCTGGGGAGGGGGATTTCGGACGGTGGAGAGCGGCCGAGGAAGGAGGGGCAAGGGAAGAGTTGGCTAGGAGGTGTGTTGCCGGCGGTCGGGTGTGGGCCGAGAGGTGCGGCCAACGGCGGTCGGGTGCTGGGCGGGAGGAGGGAGAGTCGGGAGGGAGGCCAGCGGCCGGTTGTGCAGGAAGCGCGTGCCTAGGGTGAAGCAGTACGGAGGGGGGGCAGCGGCGCGGGCCGGCCGAACAAGGAAGGGGGGGAGACGGGGGAGAGATACGGAGAGGAGGCGGTTCGGGGGTGGGTAGATTAGGGTTTTTTTCTTCTTTTTTTTTACTTTTTCTTCTTTATAATTATAACAATAATAATAATAATAATAATAATAATAATAGTAATAATAATAATAATAATAATAATAATAAACATATACACATAAATAAATATATATAAATATATATATAATCCTACAAATATAAACATAAATACATCTATACATATATATTTATAAACATATATATAACATATATAAACAATATAAACATATATAAATCTATATATAACATATATAAACATATAAACATATATAAACCAATATATAACATATATAGACATATAAACATATATACACATAAGCATATAACATTAAAACATAGTTATTTATAAACATATGTGTATATATATACACTTATAAACATATATACACATACCTTATATATATATACACACAACGTTAAAACATAAACGTATACAAACGCAGATACACATATATATGGAAATATATAAACATAAAAAAATACATAAACATATATATACACACATAATGTTAAAACTGTATGATCGTGCGGTGTTCGCACGCCGTACGGTATCCTAGCGGACTGCAAGCGGGATGCACGTACCCAAGCAGAAAGCATGTGCCCAAGCGAACAACGCGTCTTAAGCGTACGGTGTTCACGCACCATCCCAAACCATAAACTCATCCCAACATTAAAAATTTAAATCGGGACTCACCCGTACTTAAGAAAAAACACTCGACACCAAGTGAAATTAAATAATTAAAATGACTAAGAAAACGGGTCTGAAAATTATTCACAGAAAAATAATATCTATATAAATATTTCAAATATTTTGCTAATTTTATAAAATTAAATTTCAATTACTTCTAAAAATTATTTATTACATTCTCTCACAAAATAAATAATAATTGAATTTAAAATAAATTATATTTTTTAAAAAAATTGAATATTTATTTTCCTGTTTATTTATAAATACCATTATATTGAGTGGTAACATTAAATAAACTTTTTAATGTGGTTAAACCTATTGATATGAAAAAATAATTTAGTTTATTTTAGTTTTATAATAATTTTTTAATAATATGAAATTGATCATTTATAATCAATCATGAATGTTAAATATGCTATCAAACATAGAGTTATCTATCAAATATTGCGGTGTTACATTTTACCCACATAAATAAATTATATCTTTAAAATTAAATCTTTTTCTAATTAAGAACGGTTTTTAAATTTAAAAAATTTCTTTTTAATAAAACCCACATCATAGAAAGGGTTGACAAAAAAATTTAAATTATTTAAAGGAAAGAATAAAGGTCATAAAAAACTGTGTTTTCACATAGGATAACATAGGTTGAAAGTGATGATATAGAATTGAAATAAAATCATATATAATTTTCAAATGTTATAGGTATCGTTGATTAAAATAATGTAATGATCATGATAAAGTCAAAAAATACAGAACCCCAAATTTATGATGAATTAAAAGAAAATTGATTCATTAGATAATAAGGAAATTGGAAAATAATTTTTTTCAAGATCTTTTCCCAATTGTAGAAGGATTCATTAACTATACTTACAACATAGGGAAATATAAGGTCACACATCCTCTTTCATGTCTTTGCTTTCGTTTGGTACATTGGAAATCCTGATTGTTTTCTTGGGTATTGGGTGAGATTGATGTTGAGTTTGGAAGTTTCGTATATATCTAATCATCCATCTTTGGGTACCTCAATTCTTTTTTTGGAGTTTTTGTTGAAATGGTGGTTACGTCATGATTTGGGATAAACCTTGAGCCCATTTTCAGAATTAAAAACATATTTTGTTTCTTTTATAAATACTTAATTTTTATTTTTATTTTTGACTCATTCTACATCCTATTTATCCTACCCTAACAAATTCAATCTTGCATATCCTTTTTGACCCATTATAAAATTAATAATTATGGTGAATTTTTGTTATCTATTTAGGTGTTGTGACAGCCCCTAGGCCCATTTCCAATTTTAATAAAATAATTTGCTTATTTTATATATATTTTTATGTTTTGACATGTTTGGTTATTCCACATACCAATCGAGGCCAAGATACCTAGGAGAACCCCCATTTTATATTTTCACTCTTTGGATCTCATCTTAGTCAAGTATTAAGTCAAAACACCTAAAGATTCCTGAAATCATCTACATTTTCTAAGGTAAATTGTCTCTTTCATAAATCCTTCATATTTAACTCCTTTTACCCAAAATCAAATTTCTCTGGTTCATCCAAACCTTTTTATAATCTCCAATAATTTATGATCCATTACATTTTCTCTAATGGAGCAGATCTAAGGGAAGATGAAGAGTCCTTTAGTGTCAAAGGTGAGATTCCCTCTTGTTTCTTCTCCCTCATCCTTCTCCTTCAATTTTATTTGGGTTTCATTTTCTCCCCTGGTCATGCACGATGTAGGGTACTATTTTTTAACGATTTTTATGGGGGTTTGGTTCATTTAGAGTGTGTATTCATAGATATAGTGTGTTGGGAACAACAGCCACTAATTTCTGTTGTACGTTTGCTTTCCCCAAAAACTTTGAGGTAGGATATCCCTGGAAAAAATCTTTTATCATTTAATTTTAATTATTATCATGTTCTTATTTCCTTATTTATATGATATCTTCAGCTTTGAAACCTTTTATTTAATTTTTTTGTGTGAAAATGATGTTATATGCCTTATTTTGTTAAAAAATATAGTTGTTTTAGAACAAATGTGCACTCCTCTTGTTTGATAAATTATTACATGGGATTTCACACCTCGTTTAGGGTATTTTAAATATGTTTCAGTATATTTAATAAATTTATGGCATGAAAATGGTATTTTATTCCTTTTAAATACTTAAAATAAGTTGTTTTGTTAAAGAGTTCATGTCCTGTGTTTGGTAAATTGCCCGGTTGGCTTTTATGTGTCTAGTCCAATTTAAAATGATTTGTTTTGATTTATAAATACATTGGAAGAATGAAAAAAAATTATTTTTGGATCCTTTTATGTATTTACAATTTGGATTTGGTTTTAATAATAAATGGATTTTGGTTTATAACTTGTTTTGGCCTGGGTTTCAAGAAAATGGCCCGTTTGGCATCCTTATGAAAATGGTCATGTTTGTAATATGTAGTTGTAGTGTTTTAAGGGATTTATGAAAGTTTTTTCTACTATAAATGGGTTTTATACACCTATTTATTAAAATTTATATGTGTGCCTTTGGAAAACTTTTGTTTTGAGAAACGCTTAAAGGCCCGTTTGGCAACATTGAGAAGAATGGTGAAATTTTTTATTATGAAAACCTCATGTGTATCTTTCTCATTAAATTTTTGAATTTATATAATAGATGATATGTACTTACTTGGTAATCCATATGATATATTATGATAGTGGCTTGGGTCGGACTCTTTGGGTTCTTTTTTATTAATGTCCTGATATCGGTCTTTTGAGTGACTCGGGGTGATATCTGTTGTGAATTATCATTACATATATATTGTGATTGGATGTTCATATGAAATGGATTTGAACACCCCCTTTTTAAATACATGAGTCATGGGAAACTTTATTGTTTATAGAACATTCTAATAACGATTGTTAAAATATTATAGGATGGACTGAATAGTGTCCCATAGTAGGTGGATGTATTTTTGGTTTATTATTATTGGACTGGGACCTTCGGTCTATCCTGAGTTAGGGTGGCCAGGAATTTAGCCATTTTGATTTTCATTGTGTATGGCATGTCAATGGGGATAGATTCTCTTTTATTAGTATGTTCTGGTTTGTTCATGATCTCTTAGGTTTATATTTCCCTTATTGCATGATTACTATTATGCCTTCTTGTGTATTGTTTTTATTGGAAAGTGGTGGTATGTTTTTTATTAGTTTTATGAAAAGGGTTTTCAAATTAAATTTTTTAATCCTTTTGTAAAAATATGAAAATTCAAACATGACTTTCCCCTTGAAAATTTTATTGGCATGCTAATTGAATGAATCTAGTTTTGGAATGGAAGAAGGGAAATGACTTGTACATTGTTTTTTAGTAACCTTGTATAAAACCATACTTTTATATATTTTATTCCAAACATGAAATTGATGTTTCTATTATTTTAAATGAAATTAATTGGGAGTAGATTATCGAGCTACACAACTGAGTTTTAATACTCACGCCTATTGTTCTTTTTTTATCCCTTGTTAAGGTTTCAGCATATGTTTGATCTCATTAAGTGAAATGATATTGTTTTGTTGGAGAGTGACAACTAGGGTCACATGGAGTTAGTTGGTTATCATTTTGGTTTGGTATAGTTGTATCATTCAGTAGTTCTTTAGGTTTTTTTGTATGCATGATGGCTCGTTACGTTTTTTTATATAAATGTGTTTGGGTAGTCCATTTCTCTTCATTATTGTTTTATTGTTTATTTTTGGGAGAAATAATTACGTTTTCTACTATATTTATTCCATCATGCTTGTCTTCATCCTTGGTGGATTGGGAATGCCTCGCGGGACTTGTCGGGGGCTGGCCTGGTAGAATGGTTCATGGTCAACTAAGGCTGGTTCGTGAAAAAATGGTATCAAAGAAAGGTTAGCTCTTAGAAGACCTTTATTTATAGTGATTCCTTTTTATTTTAGGATTTCAAGGTAGAAAGAGTAATATTTTTGAGACTCAATGGGTATTTTTGATAATAACTTCACGTACTCTTTCTCGTTCCAATCCTTAGGTGGCCATAAAAAGTCCAATTTTTTAGTGTTATTGGTTTTGTTGATTGTTTGGAGTTGGGATACGACAAGGGGTGTTGGAATAATGGTCTATGTTATCCCATAGGTCCTGAAAATCCATGTGAATCCCAAGTCATGGTCCTAATAATACTCTTTGTGCTAGTGGTGTGTTTGACATATGGCCTCCAACTATATGATCAAGTCACCCACCGACACTAGTTCCCTATTGTGGGTCTCTTAGGAATTTCATAAACTATGATATTTGTTTTGAAAATACTTCTATGAGAATTTTGAAAATGGGTATTATATGAATGTTTGGTTATTGAAAAGTGTAAATGGGTTTTCAAAATTTAATATGAGAAAGATTTTGGAATTTTGGGGTTTTTTAACCAAATCATGGGGACAAAGAAGAAATGATTTAGCAGGATTGAATTTTCCTTAATCTAAATATATGGTTTTTTAAATGAAATTTTTTGAAAGATTGGAATATTTTAATTTAATTCTGAAACTTTGTTTTAAATGGGGTGTTTTTTGTTTTTGAAATGTTTTTTAATCTAATGAATTGATTTTTGAAATTTGGTTTTTAGCGGCTGGGGTGTTTCTGGAAAGGTTTTTTCTCTTTGCGGTTGTCGGATTATGAAAAGAGCCCTTATTTAATTTTTTAAAATGGGAATGGGCTATTTGGAATTTAATGGTTGTTTATGGAAGTTCTATTAAATAAAATTGATTGTTTTTTAATAAAATGGTTCTTGATAACGGGTCATTTGTATTGTGAAATCTAAAAATGGTTTTTGATTTGGTGGTTAATGTGCCTTTGGAAGGTACGCTATTATTTTTGTAATAATGTTGTTTTGTTTTTTCATTCATTTTTTATGGGTTCTCACATGTAAGGTTTTATAAATATATGGATTAATGGCCAGTATGGCATGGTATTTTAGTGCCCGGGGTGGCACATAAATGGTCATGTGAGTAAGACATGATGAAACACCGTTGGTGAATATGGAAATCCACCAAGTGAGTTTATTTTTTTCAAAAGTGTTTTGAACTGAAAAACTGTGCTGTTTGTTATGAACCAACGATTATGTTGTTGGTTTATCATATGTATTAGAAGTATCATCTATAAGGTATGCTTACATATTATCTAGATGTCCTACTCTTGTTGAGTTTTAAGATGGGATCTTTTTGGTTGCTCATTTTTTGGGGTAATGTTCAGTTGGATTCTAAAGATGTGTTGGATGTTGTGATGTGGACATGGATGGTTCTATGTAGGAATTATTTGAAATTGATGAACCTAAAAATTTGTTTTCAATGTTAAATCCACATATTATAATGATATATCTACCAGTTTGATGAAATAAAGATCTGTTTGGCCTCTATTTAATGTCCCTACCCTTTGTGGTGATTATCTTGGTTATAGTAGTTGTTCTCAGTGATGTATAGTGGCTATTTTTTGTGCCTTGTTCATTATTCTCCTCATTCGGAGTGAGAGATAATATTTTTGTGTATCTCTATGTTCTTTTTTGGGTAAAATGTGTTGTTGAAGAATAGATTTTCTTGATGTCTCTTAATCTATAGTTTCTTTCTGGGAGTGTTATGTGGTACTATGTGGAACTAATGGATAGAGTATAAGATGGGTATTATCAAATCCTTACTACGATCCAAGAGATACTTCATCCATTAGTGCATCATCCATAGGTTTTGGATTGAGTCTGTCGCATATTCAGGATTCCTAGAACTGTGGGAATTATTGATAAGATCATACCTCTACCATTTTAGTGAGGTAGTTTATTTTGTTTCATTTGTGGTTTCAATGGCCCAATGATTGGTTCCCCTTCCCTCCCCTCCCTAATTTGCGGGGTTTTGGATCTATGTATAGTGTGAGGGCACAGTTCGTGTCTCCTCCATTTGAGAGTGGGTGGCTTAAATTTTCATGTTGTGTTACTCTCAAATTGTGTTGGTAGGTTGTTGCAGGAGATTTTTAGGGGTCTTTTCTTAGTGAGGCCTGATTCAAGATCATTTTTAATTCATGTTTGTTCATTTCTAGTTGGTTCCTAATGGTTTGGAGACCCACCATGGGTCTCGTGGATTTTCACCCTAAGAACTTGCCTAGTGCTAGTTGTTTTATAATGGTGGGTATTCCATTCTTATATCCCTTGGAATATTTGGTTTTAATGAGTTCTCTTTGGTTTGGGTGATCATTTTTTTCATTGGGTGAAGTCCCAACAATCTGGTTCTTAATTTGGTTGTGGTTGTTGTGACTTGATCCATCGGTTGATTCTCAAGAAGTTGTTGTGAGTTTGTGTTTTGTTTGTGGCGAGAGGGTTAAGTTCATTTAATTAGGAATGATATTACCTTGGATTGAAATGCTAGATCATATTGATGAATAATCCTTATGTTTTGATCTTTTATATGGAAAGCGCTATGTTTTTCTGGGAGAGGAAAACTTTAATGGTGAGGAGAATTGTCACACCTGATTTTTCATGTCTTTATTTTGTTCCAGTTCATTGGAAATCCTTATCAATTTCTTATGTCTTGGGTGAGATTAATATTGAGTTTTTAAGCGTCATATATATATATAATCATCCATCTTTTGGAACCTCAATTATTTTATTTAGTTTTTGAGGAAAGGGTGGTGACTTCATGATTTGGTCCAAACTGTGAGCCCATTTCAAGATTTACAACCATATATTGCTTCTTTTATTACTACTTAATTTGTTATCATTTTTGATTCATTCAACTTCCTATTGTTCCTCCTATGACATATTTAATCATACATATCTTTTTTCACCCATTTAGAATTAATAATCATGGTGAATTTGGGTTATCTATTCAGGTGTTGGGCCAGCCCATGGACCAATATACTTTTTAAAAAAATATTCTGTTTATTTTATATATTTTTTATTTTTTTTCTTTTTTCTATTATTACACCTCCCAATAAAGCCAAATATACCTAGGTGAATCCTCATTTTCAATTATCTCTCTTTGGAGCTCAAATTAGCCTAGCATTAGGGAGAAACTTGTCAAGATTCCTAAAATCATCCAGATTTTCTAAGGTAAATTTTCTCCTCTATAAATCCTTCATATTTTTCACTTTTTACCCCAAATAAAATTTCTCTTGTTCTTACATACATAAAATTTATCTAAAATATGTTCCAAGACATTACCTTTCATCTATGGTTTCAGATTTAAGGGAATATGAAGAGTTATTTAGTATACAAGTTGGGATTCCCTCTCATTTCTTCTCTGACTTCCTTCTCCTTCATTTTTATTTTGGTTTCCTCTTCTCCCCTAGACATGAAAGACCTTGGGTAATGTTATGGAATTATTTTTTTTTGGTTTTTGGTTCATTTATTGTCAGTCTTCAGAGATCTAAAGTGTTGGGAACCGCAGCAGGTGATTTCAGGTGTGCATTTTCTTTCCGCCATGAATTCGATGTAGGATATCTCTTTCACAGGACTTTATCATTTATGTTTCATAATTATAATGATGTTATAACATTATCTATATGATATTTGATTCCATTAAACAATTTTTTTAATTTTTTCGGTGAAAATGATGTTTTATGCCTTATTTTGTAAAAAAGTAAAGTTGTTTTGCTATAAATGTGCACTCTTCTTGTTTGATAAATTATTACATGAGCTTTCACTCCATTTTTATGTTATTTTGAATATTTGTTAGTAGCTTGAATAAATTTATGGCACTAAAATTGTATTTTATTCATTTTCAAGTTCTTAAAATAAGTTGTTTTGTTAAAGAGTGTATATCTTGTGTTCTGTAAATTGCTCAGTAGAATTTTATATGTCTTGTGAAATGGAAAATTATTTGTTTGGATTTATAAATATATTGGAATCATTTCAAATATTATTTTTCGATCCTTTTATGGCTTTGCAATTTGGATTTGTTTTTACAAATAAATGAGTTTTAGTTTATAACATGTTTTAGCCCGAGTTGCTGGAAAATGCCATGTTTGGAATCCTTATGAAAATGGTTGTGTTTTGAATATGTAACATTCATGTTATAATGGATTTATGAAATTTTTCTGATATTTTAAATGGTTTTTATACAATTCTTTATTAAAAGTTAAATTTTTACCTTTGGCAAACATTAGTTTTGAGAAATGCTTAAGGGATTGTTTGGAAACTTTGTGAAAAAATGGTGAAATTGATTATTATGAAAACTTCCTGTGGATGTACCTCATTCCATTACTATATGTATATAATGCATGGGACGTCCTTACTAAGGAATCCTTTTGATACATTATTATATTTCCTTGACTTGGACTATTTATGTTTTTTTATTAATGGCATGAGATCAATACTTGGAGTGACTCGAGGTGATGTTTATTGTCAATTATCTTTTTATATTTTTTGTGATTTGATTCTCAGATGGAATTTATTGGAACACCCCCTTTTTATATACACAAGACATGGGAACTTGGCATATTGAGAGAACATTCTAAAAAAATTTCTACACTGTTAGTGGATGGACTGACCAGTGTCCCATAGTAGGTGGATGTATTTTGAGTTTATTATTATGGTATTGGGCCCCTCGGTCTCCTGAGTTAGGGTGGTTGGGCATTTTTCTGTTTTCATTTTCATCATATGTGGTATGCCAATGGGGATGGAGTCTCGTGTATTAGTATGTTCCGGTTTGTTCTTGATCTCCTAGGTTCACCCATGTCTATTGGCTTTCTATTTCTTGTAGAGATCAATATGATGCATATATCTATATTTACATTGTCCTTGTTGTGTGATTACAATTATTCCTTATTATGTATTTTTTTCTAGGAAAGTGGTGGTCTTGTTTTGATTATGTTTTAAAAAATAGTTTTCAAAATAAATTTTTTTAGCCTCTTCTGAAAATATGAAAATGTAAACATCACATTCCCCTTGAAACTTTTATTGGCACACTAGTTATCATGTTTTGGAAAAGAATAAAGGCAATTGATTGTACTTTGTTTTTGAGTTACCTTGTCGAAAACCATACTTTAATATATTTTAGTTCAAACTTCAAATTGATGTTTCTCTTATTTTTTAAGAAGTTCATTGAGAATAGATTATCAGGCTAGCCTAATTAGTTTTAATAATCACACCTATTGTTTATTTCCGTTTTCGTCCCTTGAACAGGTTTTAGTTTATGTTCAAATACATTGAGCGACATGTGATTGTTTTTGTGGAGAGTGACCACCATTGGGGTCGCATGGAGTTAGTTGGTCATTAGTTCTAGTAAGATTAGTTGTATAGTTCTCTTGTTATCCATATTTTTTTGTATAAATGATGGCTAATTCAGTTTTTTTAAATAAATGTGTTTGGGCCGTCCATTTAACTTCACAATTGTTTTATTGTTTATCTTTATGAGAAATCAGCACTAGTTTACTCTATTGATTCCCTTGGCGCTTTTCGCCATCCTAGGAGGATCGGAAACGCCTCTCGAGACTTGTCGTGGGCTGGCTTGGGTAACCAGTTCAGGGTTGACTCAGGATGGTTCATGACATATGAATAATTGAAATTATAATTTTATACATTAATCATTTCCAAAAAATCTCATATCATCCCTTAGAAAATTTAATTCCATTTTTATTTTTTATTTTGGAATTACTTAAATATTCTTTTAAAATATCACATAATCATAAAAATATATACTATTACACTTTTTAAATCTAAAATCCAGATCCAATAAGATGAGGGTTAATAAATAGTTATTTTAAAAATATATAATTTTAATTTAGCCTATGTGAACTATTAAATACTTGATCTCTTATTCTTATGAAGTATCACTACTCTTGTATGCAAACAAATGAAAGTAGTAATAGAATCTAAGGATCATTTAACTTGTTTGGAAAAAATAAATACTTGATATAGTTACCAACCTATGGTTGTTTCATGAATTTTATTATCACTATATATTTTAGGTATTACAAGTGAAGAACCATTTTTACACAATTCAGATAGGTCAAAACCACACCCAATAAATGATATATGGTTTTTTATACTTGATCCCCCAATTCTTCCAACTTCTGTCTTGACATATTAATTAAAGCATGCATTCGCTCCCTTTTTGTCTCTCGGTGTACATTGAAATATAGACATTGTCTAAAATAATAAATAGTTGTATATAATGTATTTTTCTGGTGGACTTGTGTGTACTCCTTCTTGGATCTTTTATTTGGATATGTACTGCAGCATGTTCAAACAAATTTGGGTATACTAAGACAATATTACATTATATCATCTTCTTGATAGACTTTTATCGTGTGCTTCTATTTATAGGAGTAGAGTCTATGGGTTCCTCTGTAAGATCAAAGGACTCTTAGGGATCGCCTTTCTCTAAAATTGAACACAAAAATAGAATTTGTTTTTGGATCTCTCCCTATTTCATTGTATTCTGAAAACACATAAAAACATTCTTCTACCAAGATACAATTTTTAGAAGAAAGAGTCACAACCCCATAATTAAATAATAATTACATTAAAGTACACATTAAAAGGCCTAATGTATTTTGGATACCTATTTAATAAAAAAAACTTTTGGAATCTTCATGAGGTTATAGATATGATTTTTATGTGTAATTTCATGGTGATCATTTATTGTCACAAATCGTTATAGCCCACTGGATATGCATATGAGAAAATCAGGATGTATCAAAAGGATTTTAAACAAACCAAAATTAATTACGAGTCATTGAATTTATGTTTAAAAATTTATTTAGTATTTATCACATAAACATATTCTATAGATCCTAGATTATTCATTGTTTTTCGTTCATATTTCATTCTTCACAAGCATGTTGTGATGACTGTGTTACAGTTGGTGTCCTAAAACCAACTATTTATACTTTGATTACATGAATAATTGATGTATTAAATATTAAATTAAATATCTTCTTACATATTTTTCATTTTTCTTCATGACATTAATGTAATAATTTCCTAGAGTCTTTTTTATATTGATAAGGTCAATGTAGTTCGACGCTATGATGATAACCTTAAAGTTCTATGAAAAAATGATTAATATTGTTCTATAGTTGAGTGACATACTATAATGGGACACATAGTATATATACCATCAAGTTTGATTTCTCATAAGAATATAAGACTTACTCTCTTGAAGTTCACACTTGGTAATCTCCAAGATATAAGATTATGAGAAAAAACTCACGATTTGGAATTATGCATGTTTTGGTGTCATCAGATATTCTTATTTGTGAGCGTGTGTAAAGGTCTTTTGAATTTAAGATTATTATTAATTCCTTTAATGACCCATGCAAGTAGATTTGAAAATAAAAACATTAATGCCATATGTTTGTGGGAATTATAGTACATTGGGTCCATCATGAATGACATGTTATTGATAGATATGTCGAAGAAGGATTTTTCCCTTCCATATTTATGTAAGTTGGTATATCAACCTTTTTATTGAAATAGAACCATGTTAATAAATTTCATTTTCCCTGGTGTAATGATGATTTTGTTTTAGATAATAAAATAATGATGTATCAATCATATATGTTGATGACATCGTTATGAAACCTTTTTGATGACATATTGTGAAAATGGGATAATATTACCTAATGGGGATTCATATGTGGTTGTCATCATTGAGACATTAAGTTCTTTATCTCGGGTTACTTGACCTATTTTTATATAGTAATCATAGAATTTATGAAAACCCACCTAATCCCAAAAATAAATAATCCTAGAGGGTCACACACTATGTTTTTGTATTGGTTTTGACTAAATTCTATTTGAATTTTATTAAAGGAATGAATATTATTCTCAAGAATGAGTAATGATTTTATTCAAGTTGTATTGATCATATATATTAAATAAATATTCATTCACTAGATTGGGAATAATATATATATATTTATATAATTTAATGTTTATAAAAAATTTATTTACTATTTTGTGACTAAAATGTTAATTTGGGTGTTCAATCAGTAAAATAGAAGTTCGAATATTCCAAGACTGTGTCTGATGGTAAAATAATAATTTAAAAGTTAGTATATATTATTTATCCATTTTTTACAATTCAGTGTACCAAAAAAAATTATTATTATTATTATTATGTTTCACGGTATTTCATGTATGGTTATAATTATATGTATTAATTGTTATGGAATTAAATTTTGAAATGAGATCCCAAAATTATAAATAGAAGGCTATGTCTATAGTGTAATGAATTAAAAATCAATTCCATGTTTGGGAATATATAATTGTTTCCCAGCTAATTTTTCCCTCGAATACTTCTCCTCAATCCCACTCAAGAATGTGAAACCCAATAGATAATTTCTTTAATACTAAAGAATAAGAGATAAAGAATGAACAATAAAAGACATTTGATTCACCACACTAGCACCCAGAGAACAAGTGGAACTTCTTGGAGACTATTAGAGCTTGTGTGGATCAATGCAAGAGGGATTCTACTCTTGGATCCTCACAATCACAACAAATGCAGTTCAAAAGGTCCTTCTCAAACAATCAAAAATCTACAATGAAGAATGTTCCTAAGAACATGTATTTATTTCTTCAGATATCCAACAAAATGATTATAAATTTCATATAAAAGATCATCACTATTGGTTTCAAGAAGTGATTATTAAAAGAAATTTTAATATATCTCCCTCCAATGCAATGATTCTGCTGCCCGCGGAACTATCAAGTGGTATAAAGGGAGGTTATGTTTAAATTTATAATTATTTATTTGTTTATTGATCTATAAATAATCATGGTAAAATTTTTATTTAATGTTATTCGTTCTATAATAAAATTTGAATTAACATGTTATTGACATATTAATTATGTTCGTTTAGTGTTTCATTTTATTATAGATTTAAAAAAAATGTATATAACCATATATGTCATTGAGAAGTAAAAAATCATTGGCCTATAAAGCTGGGTTACACGACGCATTTTTGAAGAACACACTATATATCCAAGTTCAATGTATCTCTATGCATTGAGAAATTCAAAACAAGATGTTCTATAATTTCACACCGCGTATTGACTGATCCAACATAGCATGAAACAAGTGGATATAGGGTGGGTAGATAGGATATACCCACCATGTAGTCTTGCCGAGTTAACATGACAAAGCCATAGGCAAGTTACTTGGATATACAGAAATTGAGTAACATGGTGTGTATCCAGATGTATATTCCATGTAGTCTCCCATTAAATGAAAAAATTAAAATTTAATTAGATTTGATAAATTGAATAATTATAACCTTATATTATTTATTGGAACATTGTTGTGTGTTTGAAAAATTGATAATGGTTTTAAAAAAATTTATATTCCAAATAATTTACTATAATAAATATTTATTTAAAGGTTGGTACATTTATTTTCCATAAATTCCAAATTTCAGGGGTATCTCTAATTAATTTCATTTGATTAGTAAATGAAAGGGAATTAATTAATAAAAGCACATACATCTTCATAATAAATACTTAATGATGAAATAAATTATATCCAGTTACTTTTTCCATATTTTTTGCATTTATATTAAATCTAGAGATTTACCAAGACCTATTAATGTGCTGGAATTAGATTAATTAAATTTATTACATAGTTATTCAATTATTTGATGTCAAATTAAAAGATGTCCCATGAGTCATCACTTCCTCTATTATTATATAAGACCTATATAAGAAACCATATATTTATTAAAAATTAATAAATATTTTAATTAAAAAAAATTCACTTAGTACAACAAAAAAGATCTAAATGTTTAGGGTATAATGGAATTAGTTACATTGCATTAAAACATTCAACCTGAATCACAATATCATTATTGAAAACATCTTTAATATTCATGAGCCGAAAACTACATTGGATACCCTAAGGAAATACTCGTGAAAAGTGGGATCCATAAGGCTCAGAACGAGAATTAACATGGAATAACATGAATATAATAATACATATTAGATAAGTAATATTAATGAGGCATAAAGGAACATGAATTATAAGTCATGATATAGCCTGATAATCATGACATGGGAAATGTGGCAACCACATAAAACACTATATCATAAACATAGGTCAAGGATAAAATTCCAAGACATCATAGTGTAAAATTCACATAATGGAATCAGGTATAACCATGTTCCAACATGATGATGACTTTTATATACTGTACTCAATGCATTGGATCTCTATATAATTTTAGGTGTAGCTGTCACTTTCATTTCATTCTCTTGCATAATTGTGCTACAAATATCATCAACCATGGATTAATTCATCATCATAATTTTACCATGAAAAATTAATGTGGGAAAAATATATTTATGTCCCCAAAAGATATATGTTCATAAAAGTGAAAAATCCTTGATTGGAAATGGGTATGGTATTCACTACAGAATTTTTTTGCCCGGAAAATCACGGTGAAATTTTAGCAGCATAACAGCATCACATAAAAATTCGTAAAATTGATTTATGAGAGAGAAATGATTCAATAATCATCTAGAAATAAATTTCGTTTTAATAGGGACATGTAATGAAATTTCCACACATATATAATTACAAATAGAGGGCATACAATATGAAATATGCTTCAAAAAGTGAAGGGAAACAATGCTTATGAAATGTCATCATAGTAACGGGTGTACATGGGAGGGATTAATTACATATAAATGCGTATCTAATAATTTAGAAAAAATATGGGTATTATTTTAGAGATTTGAAATTATACCCCATTATTAGTAATTTAAAATAAAATATCATAACAAGACAAAGAAACATTCATAAATATGATAAAGGAAAGAACCCATACTTGAGTGTGCGGCTCGAAAAGATTATAAATGGGGATTATTGAGAGCATAAGGAGCCTTGGGAGTATTATATAGAGGGTATATAAGAGTATGTATGTGCTAAAAATATTTTTAGTGAAGATAAGTGACAGCTTGGGAGGGGTTATATAGAAAATGAGAAAAAAATTATTTAATATTTCAAAAACATTGGTTTCAGACTCTATATAATAAAATATTCAAAACCAGAAATCTCATCATGGATGTCAAAAAAGAACATAGGTTTTCATTATTTTTTTAAAATGGACCGAATATATTAAAATATTACCATTTCTTATGTGGAGATGAGTCACTCTTTTAAATAAAAGAATTTAAAATCACAAAATATGTTATATATTTTGGAGGATACATAAAGGAATTATAAAATTAAAAAATTCATATAATTGCATTATATTATGGTGAAAATATAAATTTGTCATAAGATACACATTATAGTGTTTGTTACATCATTTTTTCTTCATTATGATATCATAAAACACATCAGGTATTTATACATTGTGTATTTTTTAGACAATAATTCAACTTTTTTTTTCAAATTATTAAAAAATAAACATTGGATAAATTCAAATATATGATTCCAAAAATAATAATTAATTTATCTATACAATTTTATAAATATTTATATTTTAAATTTTAAAATAATATTCATCATTCATTCAAAAATGCATAGTGTTTTTACAATAATAGTTTTTGAATCATTATAAAAAGTACATATCACTACATAAATATTATATAACAATTTATAATTAATAATCTTTTTTTAACAATTACCTTTTACTAAAATACTATTTATTTCAAAAATCCATTAATTCATTAAAATTGATCCCTTAATTGAGTTTGATAATTACTTGAAAAAATATTTTTTTATTATTTGTGTAAAAAATAACAATCATTAATAAATTATATATAAAAATGAAAATAAATTCATTATTATATAAAATATAAATATAGATATTATTTAGGTCTTGATACATATTCCTTTATTATACCAGTGCATGCATTAAAAGTATGAGATGCGATGGAGATACTTTGATGGGTTTGTTCGACGAACATAGTTTGGGATGTGATCTCATTAAGAATGAACTTCTCACAAAAATGGTTTCAATCAAGCTTATGTTATTGGAACTCATCTTGTTCTTGGTCAAGGGAAAATTCTAGTATTTCTATCTCTATCTAAATCTATATTAAATGGGTTATATAGGGTACAATCCTACTCGATGAGGCCATCACATCCTTTATATGTGTCAATTGGATTCATTAAAGCCCTCGGTTTATACTGATCATGTTATCACTATTTAAAGGCTATATTATCCACATTAAATATTCTTAATGGTCATTTAAATCCAATTTTATATAATAAAATAAAATAAGTGCATATGTTTTCTATAACCATATTACATAATAAAACTTTTAATCAAAAGTGAATTTTAATAATAATAGTTTGGTTCGTTGTAATCCTCTCCCTTGAGAAATTTCACCCTCAAAATTTTCAATTCACTATCTTAAAATAGATGAGGGTTATTTTATCTAATAACTTCCTTCAGATCCCACGTTTCATCTTCAAACATTTGGTATCTCTAAAGCAGTTGGAAAAGGTTTATTTTCTTATTTTTTATAACATGTCTCTATAAACTAAGATCTACACCGGATGCTCCTCCTAGAAAATATCATTAGCCAATGGTACAACCCCATTTTGAGTACATGTGAGGGTTTAGATGTGTACTTCCTCGAGAGTGATACATGTAATACATCATGAACTCGAGAGAGTTTAGGTGGGAGTGGAATTCGATATTCCATCATTCTGTTTCAATCCTGGATTTCAATGCGGCTGATGTTTCTTGTAATAATAATTCTCTTATTCCCAAATATCATTACTTTCTTCAATGCAGATATATGGAGGAATACCTTGTATCCATAATAAAACCCTAGTTCATGTCAACAATTTTCGACAGAGCTCTTTTTTGACTTTGAGAAACATTAATGTGGTGCTGATTAGTCTTAAATTTTTCTACCATTTTTTAAACCATTTCTAGATGTAGAAATTTATGTTCCCCAACCTCAAACCATCTTGTATGTGTTATACACATCTTCCCATAAATATACTCATAGGGAGCCATTTGGATGCTCTAGTGAAAAGATTATTTTATAAGAGAACTTAACTAGAGTAATATGCTGATATAATCGATATTTGAATTCCATTTTGAATGCTCTTAACATGTCCTCAAGTGTCTTTATAATCCCCTTAGATTGAACATCAGTTTGTTAGTGATAGGCCATGCCAATGTTTAACTCAGTATTTAGATAATATTGGAGACTTTTCTAGAATATAGAGGTGAATCTTCGATCTTTACTGGATACAATCAATTGTGGTACTCTATATATCTTGACCACTTCCCGTATGTATATCCATGAAATTAAATTCAGTGAGAATTCCTCTCATATCTCAATGAAGTTTGCATTCTTTATAAGATGACCCACTAGAAAAACATATAGAACTATTCCCTCTTGATTTATTTGTTTGATCAGGGATAAAATCAATGGTGGTGTTTCAAATTTCCCTATATATATGGGTAATGGTATCATTATTCCCTTAGTTTTTTTCAATTATTCTTTCACTTTTTGACATATAAGATATCTTGATATATATATTATGTGATCTATTTATTCTTATTTCCCCAACAATGGTTTTCTTAGGGAACTAAATATATCATTGTTCTTCCTGGGTGGATGAATAAGGTTGAGTTATGTGCAACATCCAATATCTCCATTTTTGACTCAGGATTTTATGGTACACACAACATTGACCCAAATATAACAACACTTTAATCATAAAAATTGTAATAAAAGGATATATATTTTCTTAAATCTTCTAATTTCTTCTAAATTCCCAAATCAAATATTTGAAAATCCTTAAAAATATAATGAAGAGATGGCTGATAAATAATTTCTAAAAGGACTTGTAATTTTACTTCTTTCATGATTCCCATGTCTGTCCATTCAAAATCTAAGAAGACTTGATCCCTCTCAATTCTCATCAATGATTAAATTTCTGAATCATTTCTACTTAGATCATCTTCCAATTTATTTTTTTTACTATGATGGAAGTTGATTGATAATTTATAGCCTTTGATCATCTCTAACTGTCCTCATTTGAAAATATTCATCTCTTTTTATGTGAATATACACTTGAGTCTTTTATGATTCATTTATATTTCAATCTTCCCACAATAAGGATAATTCCACAAAATTTTTGAATCAAAAATGACTATATCTATCTTCATATCATCTATTCGGTAGTTCTATACATTAACATTCAACTTTGTTAAATCATAGGCTATGAATTTATCATTTTTCATAAACATGCATCTTAAGATCCTCATTAAAGCCTCCCTGATTACCATGGAATGTTATATGCTTCTAGGGAGTGCGATAATAGGTGTAGTGATAAGCCTACTTTTCAACTCTGTTAATATCTCTTCACATCCATCATTCATATTAAACTTTACACCCTTCCATGTTATGTTGGAAGAGTCTTTGAAAATCATGATAAATTCCACAGTATTCGGCGATAATACCCAACTAAATGAAAGAAAATATGGATATATGTCTCATATTTTAGTCTTGACCATACGTAAATTTTTTCATTATTTGAAGGGTCCATAGATATCCTATTTCTTGGGAAGATATTCCTTATGAAATAGACTTCCTTTAACCATAACTCAAATTTTATGTATATTACATAATGATTTTTATTTCGCATGAAATTTAGAATAATAGTCAAATTCACCTCTTGATCCTACTTAAATTTGAAGTATATTATAATATAATCTATAAATACAAGCACAAATTTGTCAAGATAATCTCTTAATACTATATTCATCATGTCCATGAAGATTTATGGAGAATTAGTGAGTCTTAATGGTATTACAGTGAATTCATAGTTCCTGTACCATATTCAAGAAGAATTATTTGGGATATCCTCATTCTCTACCCAAACATGTTAATATCCACATCATAGATTTACCTTGGAGAATTTTTGTCCTCAACATTTTTGATCGAATAATTCATTAGTCCAATGAAGTGGATACTTGTTCTTTATTGTGATCTTAATGAGATCATGATAATCAATGTAAAGGCACATTGACCCATCCTTATTCTTTATGAATAGGACTGGTGCATCACATGGTGAAGCACTTAGGGATATAAAAACAATATCTAGATTCTCTAATAATTTTTTTTTTCATATTTTAATGTTATGTAGTAATTATTAAATACAAAATCCTAGATAATGGTAACTCCTCAAGAATAATCTCAATTGAAAAGTCAACATTTTGTCTAGGAGTAAGACCATGGAATTTCTTGGGAAACACATCATTTTATTCCCTCTTAATAGGCATGTACTCAAGGATGAGTCTTTCCATATACTCAGCCATTTGAGCTAGATACACTTTCTCATAGGGTAATAATATCCATGCTTGGGATGATATTGATAAAAAATATTCAACCGCCTCCTTGCACTAGTATAGAATCAGGGGTCGATTCGAAATATAGAGAGTGATTTCTTTCTTATGAAAATTTATGTTGGTTATATATAGGTAAATCTAATCCACGCCCATAGTTTCATCAAATTCCACCAAAGAGACTATTAAAAGTTTTTCTGAAAATTTTATCCCACAAAATTTGGTATAGGAGGAGTTATATTCTTGGTTGAAATAATTGGCTCATTTATTATCTTCACTAGAAAATATACTTCCAATATTTGTGGTGGTGTTTGGATAGTTGCACTATGAATTCATGATATAAAGGAATGAATAGAACCAGAATTAAAATACTATGTTCTCTATTCATGAATAAATAACTAGTGTACTTATCACCACTTCGTTATCGAAATTCACTTTTTTGGTAATGATGTCAAATGATCTCCCTTACTGCATTAGAGTTTGTTAGTTGTCTCTGAAAACACATTCCTTAGTGAAATGGTACATAAAGTGCCAAGGTTCCGTGCAATTGTACCAGTTAACAATATATAGTGGGTGTACCGGAACATTTCATTCCTCCATTGTAGTACCATGTTTCTCTTTCCATAAGTCACAGGCTAGGTTTCCTTCCTTGTGACACCTAAAAATTTTACTCTTCCCCGTCAAGAATTTTCCAATGTGAATATTTATGCACCATTTGTAATGACCTGACCATAGTTACCCAGATTCAGTGAATTATTACAAAACATGGGCATGATCACAATAGATCAAATCCCGAAAGACCGATTATGTTAGTAGCCTTGTAATTATTAGATACAAACCAAAGTTTAACATTACATTAGAAAATCAAAAACAAAAACATTGTGTCTCATTTGAAGACATTAATTTCCCTTATACTATCCCTGCAAGTCAGTCATAATATAATTATTCACATACTAGTAAAAATAAAACATAGAAAGGGGTAAAATCGGGTTATCAGTAAGGATATCAATAGGGAGAAAACATTCATAAATAAGAATAAACATTTAATGAAATATATAAGACTAAAACACAAGCCATTTAAAATTAAACGTAAGAATAATATAACAAAAATAAATCAAATGATTCAATTTTTCTTTTTCTTGTGGCTATTCTACTAGTTGAATAATCACATGTAATATCAATATCCAATTTCATAATGATGGAAGGCAAAATTTCGGACATCATAAACACATATTCATGGCCTTGTTCCAAGACTAAAAATAAGATTTTGTCAATGCCTTGTTCCAAGAAACTAGTTTTTATCATGAGACCGACCAATTTATCAAGGAGCTACAACAGTCTCCACCTGTTACTTACTAATTCCAATACATTCCTCATACAAAAAGGTTGAAACATGACACAAACATTCATTTTAAAACTAACATACAAAATTTTAATAATTTTACCCTAAACCATGAATGGTATAAAAATTACCCATCTATAGTAAATCATATCACAAAACCTTCAATATATTATAGAAGTTTAAATCACAATAAATCAACTTCAAATATGTGTAAAATCTATAAAAGGATGTTGAAACAGATGAAATCGAAACCATTTGAGAGAAATGTCTCCTTATTTTGAAATCATTTAAAAGTAACATAATTATAAAAGAGAAAATTTATTTTAAAAATATTTATATTAGCTTGTAAGCTATGCTTCGAAGATGTCATAAGAGCAGAAAATATCTGCACCCTCCATATATGTTAAAAAACATTCTTTCATTAATTTAGTCGAAAAGGTCATAAAGGACCTTGTTGGTAAAATGATGAAAATATTCCTTTGTAAACATTTTATAAAAAGTTAAAAAAGTGTATAAATTACTTTAACAAATAGTATAGTAAATATTAAAAAAATTAATACATTGTTATGAAACGCGGATGTGGTCAATAAAGAGGTCCAATTAGACACTCACATATAAACAACCTCGAATAATGAAGAGATTGTAGAATTAATCCTTATCTTGTAATTTTCCTTTCTCAAGAGTACTTTAACCTCCTGTATAATAGTTAAATAATTTTTATTAAATTACATAAGAACCATATGCATAAATATTAGATTACCTATAATCTTCTAATATTGATTTTTTAATAATATTTCAGTATTATCATTGTTTCAGGTGTTAACTGATTTGTTTTCCTTTATATGTTTTCATACTTAAGTCATGTTTGATATGGATAGGATGTATTTGATTCATATCTAGAATCATATTAATTTCATAAACATTATTTTTATTCACAAAATGAAAATTATTCTTGAATGGTTACGAGAGGGAATGAATCTCATTGCGTTCGTGGAGACGGTAATCTGTACATACACACGAGCAACAATACCATTCTATTGATGGTGAAATCGTATGTAATTAGATAGTTTATCATTAATAAATAATCATTAACATGTTATATTTGTTATTTACATTAATTATACTCATTATTATTGTAATATACCAGGTAAATAAAGAAATAATACATTTCATTTTTATTAATATTGGAAAATTAATTATTAATTTTACCTTAAAGGGGTTTCTATTTTCTATGGAATACCCAATACACCACAACAGGTTTCTTTGAAATCTTACATCGTACACTAATAATATAATATTATTTTTTTAAATGGTGGTTTAAACCTAGCCGTTGTATTGGTGGGAATGAACAGAAATAACTAAAATATGATTACCCTTTTTTTTTAAATTTTTTTATATTTATCCAATAAAATTTAGAGGTTTAAAATATTAATGAATCTAATTTTATGCATAAATACTCTAATATTTTTTAAAAGTTCAATTTACCACCTTTTAATGGTGAACCCTCTTTAGATATAGGTTTGGTTACTTTTATATGTTCTATTTTAAAAAATAAAATTCTTTTTTAGATTCAAGTCATCAAAAAATACTTTGGGTAAATTTTTGGTGTTTTTCTGATAAAATTCATTTTTTATGAATAGTAAAAAATACTATATTTTAATTGTAGAGTGCCTTTTAATCTAATTTATTAATATGGTTAGATTATCATATTAATTGGTTTTAAAGTTTCATTGGATTACCTTTTTACCAAGTAATCCAATGTTGGTCATTGGAATTAATTTCACTTTAAAATTGGGCATAAACAAGTGTCAATATTTTGATAATTATTGTTTCTTAAAAACATTCTATTTGTTTTGACAATGGGAATTATTTTTAAAGTAAATAATTAAACTTATATGTTTGTAATTTGAAAAAATAGACATCATTTTTTGAATTTAGAATATCAAATATAACTTAAGATGAATTATTGTTATTTTTCTGAAAAACATAAATTTATAATGAATAGTGAAACCACTTAGTAGTAGTTAAAAAATTGACTTTTTCATTTAAATGGAATTTTACCACTTCTGTGAATTGAAATTTTAATATCCAACAAACACGACTATTATTTTTATGTAAAATTTGGTTCAATAAGAAGAAAATAATTTTTATGAATAGTAACTTTTGACTTTTATTTACTATGGTTAAAGGTAAATATGGTAATTCAATTTAAAAAGAATATTATAATAATAAAAAAATATCTTAACTTATTGGTTGAGTCATGTCCGACCATGGGCATATTTGGGTCGATTTTGGGACCCCATTGAGCCACTCAAAAATGATAATGACACCTTATTTTAAATAACATAAAGACAAAAATGACATAAACAAATATCTTTTAGTAAATTAATTTTTACATATGGGTATATAAGTTATCTTCTATACTATAAATAATCTTTGGAAATATAAAAATATTTCTTACATTATTGGTATTTTTTATATAATTTTTAGACATCAAATAAATTATATTATTTATGACACAATAACAATGCAGTGTTTACCTCATTAATAAATGACTTAAATAAATAAGATTATAAATATTAAAATAACATCCAAACCTATAAAATTCTTATTAGATGAATTTATTTAGACCATGGGTCACATTAACTCTGACTTTAATTAGTTTTCAAATTTTATAAAATGAATTTCATTATATAATGAAATAATATTTTCACACTTTCTTAAAGAGCCCCTCCCCCCCCTTATAAAAATCCCTCACTTCTAACTCATTACTCACACCTCTGAAGCCCTATTTCTAATCCATCCCCTTCCCAAATAATCTTCCAAGATCCCTATATTTTACCTATAACATTACCTTAGGCATAAGTTATTTCAAGAAGTCCTTTTCTTTCAAACCAAAGGGAGTTACCCAAATTAAAGGTAAGGATTTATCTTAACTTTTTTTATTTTATTTTACTTCTACACCACCTAAAATATTTTATTCCATTATTTTATAACAAAACCAGTATAATAAATATACTGGTATGTTTTTGCGATATGTATTCGAATTACACTTACACAAACCTCCATCTAATGGGTGAAGAACATATTGTTTCTATGGATGGAAAACTAACGCCTCACGAAATGATGATTGTTCGATGATCTCATATCACGTCTCATGGTAGCCATTAAGATGGAACTGTAATTATATATGATATATATTATGTTTATGTTTTATTTATGATTCTTTATTTTCTATTTATAGAATTTCTTTATGGTTTCTATTATGGGTAAATGCAATAATTTCATTTGAGGAATTGCAGACTACCGCCCCCTCAAAGGGATATGACTCATTAATTCCCTATGTGGGATGTATAAAAGATGGAATTAATGATATTATATATTATATTATTGTGTAATTATAATATTCCTATGTATCATTATCTTTTAATTCCAGTAAAATATTAAATAGAAATTAATGTAGCGTTCATGCGTACGTACGACTTACAATCGCCATGAACAGTGCATTTCATTTTTTATCTTCAAATGTAATGTACTATTATAAATACATACATATACTAGATATATAAGATATATATGATATCTAAATAATTAATATCATTCTTAGAAAAAATGTACTTTTGACCACATGGAAAACATGTTAATATAAGGTGTTCATTTTTTACACAAGACCAAATATCGATAAAATGAACGTTATTAACTTAAATGATTTCATAATTATTATAACATCGTAATAAGTGATATAAAATGAATAATAAACTTGAAAAAGGTTCTTAAGAAATTATAAATTAACTTTAGTTTATTATTCAGGAGATTAAAGGACAAACATGTCAAGTCGGACATGAGGTAAGGGAACTTCTTAACTTAATTTCCATCCATTGGGTAGATCTTCTCTTTATTATTTATGTCATTATTTGATTATGTGAGAAATGAATTTTTATATCTTATCATGTATTTATAAATTCTTTGTGTGTGATTATATAGAATACACATAATCGATCTATTTTTATAAAATGATTTTTGTTAGAGACTTTGTCTCAATCTCCTTTCATTGAGGTATATTTTGTTTTATTCCTGACTATATTTTATATGATGTATAAACACATTTAAATTTTAATTTCATTTAAAAATTAATATTTTCTATAAATTATTTTACTAAAAGAGAAAAAATAATGTTTCTTTTTAACGTATGTGGTGATAATTCCCTTTCCGCTGTCGCGGGTATTATTTGATCTTTGGCTTCCTTAACAAGTCGTAGTGTTTTTTAAGGAAAATAAACACCATATACCCTTATATGAATTTTTTATTGAAAATGTTTTTGAGAAAGAATTCATTAGTTCAATATCATGAAATTATATACTGTGATTGAAATGTGGAAAAGTTATATTTCTATTATGCTCATTTTAAGTGTTATGGTTCTTAGGCATTGTTTACGTATACGGGTTGCTCCATGATAAACCTAGGGCGGGTGAGATCAAGATAACTCCCTAATGCATTTGGTAACGTGACAGAGGTAAACGTGAATATTTATCTTAATAGATTTAGGGAATATACTGTGATGGGTATTCCTAGTGTAACTTCATATGTAGTTGTGATTGCTACAATGTATGTATGATATAGATGCTAAAAGTTACCTTTTTGATTTATGTTTTTTTATATGTGACTCATAAATATTATGATTTCATGAGGTATGTTAAAGATCTTATGTTATGTATATTTTGATGAACAAATGTTTTCTTTCGTTTTTTTACAACCTTTAATGAGCTTTTTATGCTCATCCCATGATTTGAAATGTTTTTCACGAGAGCTAAAGATGAATAGGGTCAAGGATGTGATTAAAGGAAATTCATGCTATGTAAAACATAGAACTGGACATGACCATTTTTTCAGGAGTTTTTATTTTATGAAAAAATGGAAACTGAGTGGAAGTGTCAATATTAAAAATTTTTAGATGTAATTTGATAGTTATGAAATAACTCTCTAAATGGTAGTTAACTTCCTACTATTGTATTGGTGGTAATGAACAAAACTAACTAAAATATGATTATTCATGTTTTTTAAATGTTTTTACAGTTATAATATAAAATTACCTTAACACTTTTCCTAGCATTATTGGTCGAGTCATGGATGTCCATGGGCATAATTGGGTCAATTTTAGGACCCCATAGAGCCACATAAGAGTGATAATGAGACTTTTTTATAATTTACTTAAAGTGAAGAAAAAAATGACAAAAAAAATATCTTTTAGTACATTACTTTTTAAATGGGGCTAAATAAGTATTATTTTTTACTATAAATAGTCATTTTAAATCTAAAACAATTTCCTAAATCATGGTATTCTTTTTAAACTTTATATATCAAATAAATTAAATTATAAATGACATAATAATGATGCAGAGTTTACCTCATTAGTTAATTATTTAAATAAATAAGATTATAATTATTAAAATAACATCCAAAACCTATCCAATTATTATTTAATGATTTTATTTAGACCATGAGTCATCGTATATTTTACTTTAATTAGTTTTTCAGATTTATAAAACGAATATCATTATATAATAAAATAATATTTTCACACTTTCCTAAAAAGCCCCTACTCCCCCTTATAAAAATTCCTCACTTATAACTCATTCCTTACACCTATTAAGTCCCTTGGATCTTCCAACCCCTGCCCAAATAATCCCTCAAGATCCTTATATTCCAAATATACCCCTTAACATACACAGAAGTCACTTCAATATGTCCTTTTCATTCAACCGAAACGGAGTTACCCAAATTAAAGGTAATGGTTTCTCTTAACTTCTTTTCTATTCTTTTACTTCTCCATCCCCTAAACTCTTTTTATTACTTTATTTTATAACAAAACAAGTATACTAAATATACTATGATGTAGTTATGAAATGTATTATAACTACATTTACACACACCTTTATCTAATGGGTGAAGAACATATTGTCTCTGTGGATGGAAAACTAACACCTCATGAAATGATGATTGTTCGATTATCTCCTACTGCCTCTCAGGGTGGCCATTAATATGGAATTGTATTTATATATGATATATATTATGTTTATTTATTATTTATGATACTTTATTTTCCATTTATATCATACCTTTATGGTTTCCATTATGGGTAACTATGAAAAATTCATTTGATTAAGTGTGAACTACCACCCCCTCAAAGTGATATGGCTCATTAATTCCATATGTGGGATGTATAAAAAATGGAATTAATGATATTTTATATGATATTATACTGGAATTATAATATACCTATGTATCATTATCTTTTAATTCCATTATGAAATATAAATGAATGTAGTGTTCATGCGTACGTATGGATTATTGTCTCCACGAACAGTGCATTTCATTTCTTAACATCAAATGTTATCTACTATTATAAATACATAAATATATTGTATATATATGATATATATGATATCTAAATAATTAATATAATTCTAGAGATAATGCACTTTTTACCACTTGCACAACTTGTAAATATAAGGTGTTCATTTTTTACTCAAGTACCAAATATCAACAAATCGACACTTATTAACTTAAATGATTGAATAATGTCTATGACATGGTAATAAGTGATATAAAATAAATAATAATCTTAAAAAGGGTTCTTAAACAAGTAGAAATTCACTTTAGTTTATTATTCAGGATATTAAAGGAAAAACAGGTCAAGTTAGATATGAGGTAAGGGAACTTCTTAACCCAATTTCTGTTATTTGGGTTGATCTTCTCTTTCATGTTTATGTCATTCTTTGATTCTATGAGAAATGAATTTTTATATCTTATCATGTATTTATACTTTTTATGTGCACTTATACTGAATACACATAATCGATATATTTTTACAAAATGATCTTTGTAAGGGAATTTGTCTCATTATCCATTCATTGAGGCATATTTTGTATTATCCACGACATTCTTTTATACGCTGTATAAACACCATTAAATTTTCATTTCATCTAAAGGGAATATTTTTCTAAAAAATGTTTTACTAAACAAAAAAAATTATTCTTTTTAACATAAGCTGTGACAATGACCATTCCACTACTGAGAGTATTATATGATTTATTTTCTTCCTTAACAGGTCGTACTTTTTTTAAGGAAAATAAATACTATATACCCTTTTTACATATTTTGGTATTGAAAATGGTTTTGAGAATGAATTTATTATTTCAATATCATGAAATGGTATATTTTGATTTAAATGTGGAAAAGTTATCTTTTCATTAGACTTGTTTTATGTGTTATGATTCTTGGGCATTGTTTACGTATATGGGTGGTTCTGTGATAAACCTAGGGTGGGTGTGCCCAATATGGCTCTCCAATTATTTGGGTAACGTGACGGAGGTAAATGTGAATGTTTCTCATAAGAGATTTAGGGAATATACTCTGATGGGTATTCCAAATGTTACTCCCTACATAGTTGTGATAGCTATAATGTTAGTATGATATCGATGCCAAAAGTTACATTTATGTTTTATGTTTTCTAGGTGTGATTCATAAATATTATTATTTCATGAGGTATGTTAAAGAGATTATGTTATGTATGTATTGATGAACTAATGTTTTCTTTTTTGTTTTATAACCCTTACTGAGCATTTTATGCTCATCCCATGTTTTGAAATGTTTTTCTAAGGACATAAAGATAAATTGGGTCAAGGATGGGATCATTAGAAATTCATGGTGTCTAAAACATGGAACTGGATGTGACACTTTTTTTTCAAGAGTTTTTATTTTTTGAAAAAATGGAAACTAAGTCCAAGTGTCTACTTTGATATTTTTGAGATGTAATGTAATATTTATGGCCTCAAACTCTAAAACTCTATACCTGAAAAGATCCCAAATGTGAATTAATCATTTAATTAAATATTATGTAATGTTTTATGGTCAAGTCCTAATAATTATACCCATCCGTATAATGAAGTGTTAAAAAACAAACTACACCATGATTTAGAGACGATAAGCCATATGTATGCACGTATGGTGACTTTTTCATTCGCACGATGGATAGAATAATGAATATGGTTCTAACATATTTTTTATAACATAATAGTAAGTATAAGTTAATATATTAGTTATATTTATAGAAATAACAATGAAAGAGGAAGTGGAAGAAGAAAAGAACTCTGGAAGAGGTGATGAAATTATTACCTCTTCTTCGTGTGCTTCCTTTTTATTTGATCAAAAGGGCTTCTTAGGTTAGATTATGATCAAATTAAGGATTCAATGTTGAATTGAGGGTTGTTGGGAGTATATTTGAGCTAAGGCTAGGTGATCCAAATGAATTTTGAGGTGTGGAATTAAGAGACGGGGATTTACCCTTTTATAAGAGTAGTGGGGGTCACTTTAAGAAAAGCAATAAATATTATTTTATTGACCAATAGTATTCGGTTTATAATGGATTAAAAAATATTTATTTAGAGGATAATGTGGGTATGGGTAAAAAACCTCTCAACCAATAGGTTATATACAGGTTTAGGTCACCATATTAACCTTATCTTTTAGATTTAACTCTTAGATAAATAGTTTAACTTTTACCATTTATTCTTGTTTTATTAAAATAAATGTCTAATAAAAGTACTATAAAATCCAAGAGGACCTATAGTGGTTCATTATTTATATATCTATCTTTATATAAGTCTTTTTTCCAACCATATATTTTTAAGACTATTATATCAATCAAAAATATAGTATTTGATTTAAAAACTAATTTATGTCAATTTTCACACTATTTAGTATTTGATTTTTGTAAAAGTCATAATAACTTTATCACTTTGAAAAAATTTATTTAATCAATCCTAACATTTAATATTATCCTATAAAATTCGTGTAATACATAAAAAAGTGTCATTTTACAATTATTTTAATATTTATAATATTAATTATTTTAATCATTCAATTAAAAGGTAATTATTGTGTCATTAGTGTGTCATAAATAAATTTAATTATTTAATGTATACAAATTATAAATAAAATAAAAATATTTATGAAAAATTATAAACTTTATAATGAATATTTATAGTCTAATTTATCTTTCGTATAACCCTATATTAGAAATGTTTTAATTATTAAAATTTGGAGTTAACACTTTTATCTATTCTTCAAATAAAATAATAATAAATTTCCTAATCTAATCCAAGTGGACCAAAATGATCATATTTTATTCCTATGGTTGCTTTTGGTCAAATAAACTTATCAAATAGAATTAGTACATGTGTTAGGGTAATTATAATATAATTTTTACCTTTAATTACCCTATTCACTTTGAACCATGGTAAATAAAATTCAAAAGTTACTATTAACCAAATATTATTTTCATCCTATTGAAACACATTTTACTTACTGATATCAAATATTTCTCTCATATTTTTTATGTTCAATTCACAGAAGTTGTAAAATTACGTTTTATTCAGATTTACAAATGTGCCAAGAAAGAGCGTAAAAGACGTTAAAAGTTCAATAAAATTTTATATATCCAATATTATTATAAAATAACACCGGTGAATTACATTGAATATATATATGTATTATGAATATATTTTCAACTAATATAACATTAAAAAAAATAACTAATTATTTAAATAAAAAGTCAGTTTTAAACAATTATGTAGTGTTTTTCATTATTCAACAAAATATTAATGTTTTTAAAAAAATACCAAAATCACCCTAAGCTAATTTAGATATTATGAATCCAAAAATGAAATATATTTTGAAAAATAAAATTTATAAAACTTCCAAATGTGGGTATTACTATTCATAACGTCTAGTTTTATTGGTCTGGGATGATAGAACTCGATGTTGCATACAACACAATCTATTTCATTATTCAAAGAGAAACGTATTGTGGAAGCTTAGGGTGTTACATTATTCCTTATATCAAATAATTGTGTCCTAAAATTATCTAAAATACTACGGTGTAAAAAGAATCGGGTGGTTCTTCATGATAAGTTCATTGGGTTCCCACGTTGCGTCTTCCATATTATGGTTTCTCTATAAAAAATTTACCAGAAGTGTCGTCTATTTATCTGCACTTGTTCTCTGGTATCAGGAATCTTGACTGGCTCTTCCAAATTTGACGGATTAGGTTCTAGTTATATTTCTTCATGGGTGAGTACATGCGTTGGGGCAGTCATGTATTTTCTTAATAGTGATATGTGGAACACTTCATAAACTTTGGAGAGACTTGGAGGCATTTCCAAATAGAAAGCTATAACTCCAATTTGTTCAAGAATTTCGAACGGTCTGATGTAACTGGGACTTAATTTACCCTTCTTACCGAAACATATACCAACCTTCCATGGAGATGCCTTTAAGAAAACATGATCTCCTACATGAAATTCCAAATCCTTAATTTGGTTATTGGAATAGATATTTTTCCTAAATTTGAGATACTTTGATGTGGGTTTATATAATCTACACCTTTTCCATGGTTTCCTCTATATGTTTTGGGACTATGAGTTTTCATTCACCAACATCATCCCATTAAATTGGTGTGAGCTATCTCTTTGTATATAAAGTTTCATATTGTGCCATCTGAATCCTTGAATGGAAGATATTTTTATAGTAAAATTATACCATAGGTAAATATTGATCCCACATACCTTTAATGTCAAGTGTGAAATATCTAAACTTGTCTTGTAGTTTTTGAATAGTCCGTTCTGATTAAACATCAGTTTGAGGGTGGTAGGCAGTGATCAAATGATGTTTAGTATCCTAGTATTTAGAAATACCTTTCCAGAATCTTGATGTAAAACATAGATCATGGTCAGAAATGATCGATATGGGTACACCATGATGTCTTAAAACTTTATTAATATATAGTCTTGCTAAATTTTCATGTGGTAAATATTATCTTATAGAAATAAAATGTGATGAATCAGTAAGATGATCAATAATAACCCATATTTGATCTTTCCTTCTAGGAGTCTTTGGTAACTCCGTGACAAAGTCCATTATAATATCACCCCATTTCCACTCAGGAATGGGAATAGGTTGCATAAATCCTCTAGGATGTTATCTTCTAGCCTTAACCTATTGAAAACCATATATATTGAAACATAAAAAGAAATCTCATTCTTCATGTTATCCCAAAAAATTTACATTCAAATATTTATACATCTTAGTGCTACCATGGTGTATAGTGAAATTGGAGCTATTAACATCATCCAATAATTCCCTTCTTAGATAAGGTATATCAAAATCACAAATTCTCTTCCCAAATTTTAAAATTCCATCTTCAAATACAAAATAATGAATCCCCCATCATTCACAGATTTAATTTTCTTTTGAAAATCCACATCATCAGTTTGGGAACTTTTTTATCCTTACTAGTAAAGATTATTTTGCAACCATTTGAAAAAGTATTGATGTTTCAACTTCCTTGATTATTCCCATATCCATATTTACTCGATCCATGAACATTGGATACCTTCCAAAAATCATCTAGTTCAAAAATCCATGATCCTTTCTTCTCAAAGCATCTTCCACCTTATTTTCCTTCCCCGGGTGGTAGTGTATTGTGCAATCATAATCTGTGAGTAGTTTAATCCATCGTCTTTTCCACATGTTGAGTTCTTTTTGTGATAAAATATTCTTCAAACTCTTTTCATCGGTATATATCTCACATTTTTCACTATAGAGACAGTGTCTCCATATTTTCAAAGAAAATATTGTAGCTACTAACTCAAGATAATGAGTGGGATATATTTGTTAATGAATGTTTTGCTACGTGATTTATAAGCAATTAATCTATCATTCTGGATAAGGACACAACCAAGTCCTTTATTTGAAGCATCATTATAAATAACAAACCCATCATTCCTGATGGTAAAGTCAAGATAGGATCGTTTAAAAATATTATCTTTAGTTCTTCAAAACATTCATCACACTCTTGTTCCCAAAAAAATTTAACCCCTTTTCATGTAATCTTGGTTAATGTGTTAGCCAGTCAGGAAAATTTTTTGATTGATGAAATTCTGATAATAACGTGCTAAACAAATAAAATGGCATACGTCAGTTATACTTTTCCATACTGGCCATTCATGGATTGCCCTGGTCTTTAAAGGATCGACATAGATTATATCTTTTGAGATAATATGGCCATGAAAATAAATTTATTGAATCCAAAATTCACAATTTCTAAACATCCCATATAATTCATTTCCTGTGAAGGTTCTCAGAATAGTGCGCAAGTGATTTTAATTATATTCATAGATTTTTGAGTATATCAAGATATCATTAATAAATACCACTACAAAGTCATCAAGATATTCCTTGAAAACTCTATTAACTATATCCATGAAAACGGAGTGTGCATTAATCAATCCAAAAGGAATCACAGTAAACTTGTAATGCCCATACATGGTTTGAAATGCTGTTTTTGGAATGTCTTCCTTCTTCACACACAAATGATGATATCCATATCTCAGGTCAATATTTGATAAATATTAAGCCCCTTGGAGTTGATCAAATAAATATTAAATATGAGATAGTGGATACTTGTTCTTTATTGTTATAGCATTGATCCATCAATAGTTAATTCCTAACCTTATAGATTCATCTTTATTTTTAATAAAAAGAATAGAGGCTACCCAGGGACAAAAACTAAGGAGAATAAATCCATTATTACTCAATTCCTCTAGTTATTTATTTAGTTCCACTAATTCCAGAATGGCCATTCTATTGAGGGGTCTTCTATATGGTCCTTGAAACTGGAATTAAATCAATGGAAAACTAAATTTCTTGTTCTTGAGGATGTCTAGGTTAATCCTCTAGAAACAAATAAATGTATAATTACACAATAGGTATGTCATATATTTGAATATTCCTCTCCCCACCCATATTTATTTTACTCCCTTCCTCCCTAATAATTTAATTCAATAGACCTACTGGTGAAGGATCTAGATGAGAATCATGTGGTGATGTTTCTGCTCTAAAGACAAGGTACTCCTTATCATCATAAAAAATTGTAACCTCCTTCTTATTATAATATATTTTCTCATCATTGTCTGAAATCCAATCTACACTGAGGATTATATCAAATTCAATCAGGGGTATGAGGATGAGATCAATGGATAAAGAAAATTTATATTCCCTAATGGGAACTGATTCACAAAACATTGTTGCAATGATACATCCCTTAAGTGTTTTAACTAACAACTCCCTTATTAAATTAAATTTGAAATATCTAATTTTCTTAGAAAACATGGAAGATATAAAACAATGAGATGACACAAAATAAAATAAATCACTGGGTAAATTTGAGTAAACCATTAAATTACCTTCCACCACATAATTCGGAGCTTCATCTTCAGTAGTAATTATCACATAAGCTTGGCATAGCTCCTTTGGCATTTTCTTAGGTATTTTTTCCAGACGCTTAGAACCTTCATTTTAATAATACCCCATTTCTTTATAATTTTATCATTCAACATTGACACCCACTTTTTTCCTTTTTAATCATGAGATTAGTGTCCTTTTTCCCCACACTTCTAACAGACTCGCATTCCCTTGAGGCAAGTACCGAGTTGTTTCATCCCACATTTACTGCAGGATAGAAATTCATCTTTTCCCTTCTTCCCCTTATATTGGTTTCTAGAGTGTTTATCATATCTCTTATTCTCTTTCTTTTCATTAATGTCATAAGACATTGAAAATTTCTTTTCATTTTTGATAGTATATGCGACAATATCTTCGTTCGATAAGAAAGATTGTGAGACTAATGCTTGATGGATAAATGGTTTTAACCCATCTAATAATCAATCAATCTTACTCATTGGGTTGAGTATATAATTTGATGCTTTCCTTGATAACCTTATAAAGTTAGCCTCATAATTTGCGAAATTCTCACACTCCTCTGGCCTCAAACTCAGAAATTTTCTTTCTATATCCGCATGATGGTCACGTGGAAAGTATTTTTCTAATAATATCTCTTTAAACTCCCTCAATTCCATATTTCATACTTCTTCATCTTCCTTTGTGTTTTAAATTAATGACCACCATTTGTCTGCATCTCTCATGAGGTGATAAACTGCCATGGAAATTTTTTCCCTTTCACTAATCCCCAAAGCATGAAATATTTTCTCTAGGAAACTTATCCATTACTCAGCTATAAATGGATTTGTAGTCACATTAAATATTGGTGGTTGTTGCCTCATGATAAGGTATAACATTGATTCTCAGTGTTGTGGATCAAGGGGCTCTATACGGTTAAGGTTATTATTCCTAACCTGAGTGAGTTGTCTTAGTATGTTAATAAGTTGTTCAGAACCAGTTTCATCACCAGCTCCACTATATTTATCTTCAATAGGAGGGAAATACCTATATAGATTATGTGAAATGATACAGTTTCAATTCCTTCTACTAATAGGCATTTCTAAACATTGGAAAAAACTTGATGATTTTTTGAATCTTAATAAATAATTCCAAAAAAAGTAAAATACCAAACATAAATTGAAAAATTTATGAATATTATCCATAATCATAAAACAAAAATCTTTGAGGAGGTATTCACTCAAAAATCATTCATAATTGTTTGTAAAGAAAATTTGAATTATCCTAAGCATTTCCCTTGATAGTTTCTTAATCAATAGTGCAGCAAGGTCTGTTGTTTTGTACCAGGATACCCTGGGTCAAGTTCAAAACTCTTTGTCAGAGTTTTCACTCCTAGGTACATCTGTGCCAGATCCACCTCTACCTACTCGTATCCAAACAGGGATGTATTTCTTGGAAAATACCCAAAATCTATACATTAACAAAATTTTAGGAATTTATTCACTACTAATCCTCAATGTCTATCTTAGGTTAATGTTCTATAAACAAAGTTTTTCTAAATCTAGCTTCCATGGTTTGTACTAAACATCCTTTGATAACAATTGTAATTCCCCAGCCAGAGTTACCTAGGGTCACTTCATTATTTCATAAAATTGGCATGATCACAAGGGATCCAATCCGAAAAGACTAATCAATTTAATAGCTTGGAAATTACTTGATACAAACATAAGTATTACATTACATTGTGAAATGAAAAAAAGAAACATTTTATCTCCCTTGAACACATTCATATCTATTATACTATCCATGTAGGCAGTTATAATATACTTCTTCGCATACTAGGAAAAATGAAACATAAAAATGGGTGAGATTAGGTGCTTTGTATAGATAATAATATGGAAGAAACTTTTACAAATAATCATAAACATTTAATGAAATGTATAAAACTAAAACACAATCCTTTTAAATATAAACATTAGAATAATATTTTAAAGAAAAATAAAGTAATTCCATTTAATTTTTCACATGGATATTGTACTAGTCAAATAATAACATGTAATATAAATAACCAATTCCATAATGATGGAATTCATAATTCCAGACATCATAACCACATAGTCAAGGCCTTGTGCAAATACTAAAAATAAGATTTTATCAATGCATTTTTCTAAGACACTAGTTTGTCTCATGAGACCAACTGATGCATCAAGAATCTATAGCGGGCTCCACCCATCACGTACTAAGTCCAATGCATTCCTCATATGAAATGGTCGATGCATAACATAAACATTCATATTAAAACTATCATACGAAATGTTAATACTTTAACCGTAAAACATGAATGGTATAAAAATAACACATCCACAGTAAAACATATCAAAAAACCTTCAATACAATATGGAAGATTGTATCATAATAAATCAACTTCAAATAACTATAAAATCCATCAAAGGATATTGACATAGATGAAATCGAAACTATTTGAGAGAAATATCTCTTTATTTTGAAATCATCTAAAAGTTTCATAATTATAAAAGAGAATATTTATACTTAAAATATTATTATAAGTTTTTATGGGATTATTTGAATATGTTATAATTGTGTAAAATAACCACACCCTCTATATATGTTAAAAAACATTATTTCGTTAATTTTTTTTGAAAAGGTCATAAAGGACCATGTTTGGAAAAGACGGAATGATTCCATTATAAAAATTTTATACAAATTAAAAAAGGGTATAAATGACTTTAACCCATAGTTTAGTAAAAAATAAAAATGTTTTGAAATATACTTTTAAGAAACATGGATGTGGACGATGAAGAGGTCCTAGTAGATACTCACATATAAATAACCTCGGATAATGAAGAGATTATAGGATTAACCCTTACCTTGAATGTTTAATTTTTCAAGGGAAATTTAAAATAATATATAATAATTAGATCATTGTTATTAAATTATAAAATATCCATATATATATATATGATATTATATGTGATCTTCTCATATTGAATTGTTAATAAAAGTTCAGTAGAATCATTGTTTTGGGAGTTAACAGATTCATTTTCCATTATATGTTTTGTTATTTAAGTCATGTTTGATATGTATTGTATGTATTTGATTCATATACATGATTATATTAATCTCTTAAACATTATTGTTTTTCATAAAATGAAAATTATTCTTGAATGGTTATGATGGGGAATGAATCTCATCGCATTCATGGAGACGGTAATCCGTACGTACGCACAAGCGACAATACCACTCTATTGTTAGTGAAATTGTATGTAATTGGATGATATATCATATATAAATAATAATTAACATGTAATATATATTATTTACATCATTTATACTCATTATTATACAAATAAAAATAATGAAGTGTTGAATAACAAACTACACCACTACGTGTAGACAGTAACCAGTACGTACGCAAATATAGTGAGTTTTTAATTTATAAGATGGATAAAATAATGAATATAGTTGTACCATATTTATAATAACATAAAATTAAGTATAAGGTTATAGATTTATTATATTGGTATGGAAACAACAAATAAAGAGGATGTGGATGATGAAAAGAACTTTGGAAGAGGTGGTGTAATTATTACCTCTTCTTCGAGTGCTTCATTTTGATTTGATCAAAAGGGATCCTTATGTTGTATAATGAAAAAATGAAGGATTATTAATTGACTAATGGTAGTTTAGAGAATATTAGAGTAGGCTTTAGTGGAGCCTAATGTATTTGGAGGTATGATATTAAGAGAAGGGGAAGTACCCTTTTATAAGAGATGTTAGGGTTACTTTAGAAAAATCTTAAAATATTATTTTATTATGAAATAATATTCAGTTTATAATTTCTCAAAAATGATTTATTTTGAGTCTAACATTGGGATGGGTATAAAAACCCTCAACCAATAGGTTATATATAGGTTTTGGTCACCTTATTAACCTTGTCTTTTACATTTCACTCTTTGTTAAATAGTTTAACGTTTACCATGTATTCTTGTATTATTATATATAATGGTTAATAAACATACCATAAAAAGCCTAGAAACCCAAAATTGGTTATTTATTGATATATATGACCTTATATAAGTCATATTCTTGACCTTATATTTTTATAAATATTATATAAATTAATAATATTTTATTTTTTTTAATACTCATTTATGTCAATTTCGACACTATTTAGTATTTGATTTTTTGTGAAAGTCATAACAACTTTATCACTTTGAAAAAAAATTATTTAATCAACCCCAAAATGTCATATTAACATCAAAAATTTGTTTAATATATAAAACGTCTCAATTTTCAATTATTGTAATATTTATAATATCAATTATTTTACTCTTTCAATAAAAAGGTAATTGCTACATCATCATTGTGTCATAAGTGAATTTAAATATTTAATGTATAAAATTATAATTAAAATACTAATATGCAGGAAAAATAATTATCTTTCTAATGAATATTTATAGTTGAATTTATATTATGTATAACCCTATATTAAAATTATTTTAGTTATTAAATTTTGAATTTAACACTTTAAACTCTTCTTTAAATAAAATAATAATAAATATTATAATATAATCCAAGTGGACCAAAAGGATAATATCTTATTCCTAAGGTTTATTTTGGTATAAATTCTTGTATCTAATATAATTAGGTGGTGTTTTATGGTAATTATAATATCATTTTTTACCTTTAATCACCCTATTTACTTTTAACCGTGGTAAATAAAATTCAAAGTTACTGTTTATCAAAAATTATTTTCATCCTATTAAATGAAATTTTACCTTGTTATGTAAACCATTTTTCTTTTATTATTGAAATTAAATTCATATAAGTGGTATAATTACCTTTTATTTAAATTTAAAAATGTGCCTAGAAGGTGGGTAAAGGACGTTAAAAGTTCAATAAAATTGTATATAACTAATCATATTATAAAATGACTCCAATGAATTACATTGAACATATATAGGTATTATGTATCTATTTTGACTGAAAATAAATTTATATAAAATAAATAATTAATTAAATAAATAGTTGGTTTTAAATAATAACGTAGTGTTTTTCAGTATTCGTAAAAAATTTAATGTTTTTAGAAAAATTCCAAAACATCACCATAAGCTAATATTGATATTCCAAATCCAAAAATGATGTCCATTTTGAAAAATAAAATTTATAAAATTTCAGAAAGTGGTTATTAATGTTCATAACAATTAGTTTGATTGTTCGTGGGGTGCTAGAACTCGAGGTTTCATTAAACGCAAGCTATTTCATTTTTGAAAGACAAATGTACCATGGAAGCTTGGGGTTTTAAACCATTGGAAAGTGGGATGATGATAATCCTTGGCTCAATTTGATCTCTCAATTAGAACACTATATTTTATATCCACTTTCCAATAATTATCTTTATGATAGCCATGTGGTTCACTAATATCCACTTTTCCTTGAGGGAGTATCGTACAATTTCATCATAGCTATTGAAGTCACGAATCACAAGGGATTTTTTTATGCTAGGTTTTGACACACCAAAGAAGCAGCAAACCTTGCACTCATGGGTAATGACCAATATGAAGGCTTATCATGAAATACCTTTTGATGTATTCCTTATATTCTCTAATATATTCTCTATATTTTTTCTTGACGGAATAGAAATCCCTTTCCATATTAAGTCAGAGTGTGTGATAAAAATATTTATCGAATTGATTTTGGGAAATAATTACATACCATTAATTCAATCTCTTTATCATGATTTTTTTTTCAATTCCCACCACTCATAAAATTAACATTCCATAAGATAATTAACTATTAGAAGATTCTCTAATTCATAACATTGATGGCGGGATAATTTATTTTCAATGGAGTTATTTCACTATTTCATGATTACAGGATTAGATCGACCATTGAATGTAAGAGGCATTTGTAGCATGAAGCTCCCAATTGTGGCTTGTTCTATATTGGTGGTCTTTGTACATTCCTCCTGATAAGGATTCAATTTTGAACATGAGTTAGCTGATATTGTATTGTTATGAGTTGTGTGATTCCTACTTCCATCAGGTTGGCCATCTCATTGGGGCAGTCATCACATTGCTCTTTAAATTGATTGTTTACCAAATTCATCATATTTTTGTCTATTGGATAGACTAAAAAAATAAAGGATTATTATGTATATCATTTAAACACATTAATGTTAATTTAACGACATTAAATGAATACCATATAACATTCATGTATTTCCTTAACTTATGGATTTCTAGGCTTCATTCTTTATTATCTATGATCTATTTCCTAAAATATCTTATGAGAATTTCTTAATCCCTTAATAATGGTTTCTAATAATTTTATTAATTACCAAATCATATCCCATAGTAGCTTCAAATTTGGTGCATAGTAAGTCCCATTGTCTTGTACTAGATTACCTCGAGTCAGACATGGAACATCTTGTCAGAGTTATTACCCCTAGGTGCATCTGTGCCAGAACCACATCCACTTGTAGTATCTCGAGAGGCATATACCTTCTAGACAAAAAACATACTCAATACATACCAAAATTTATGTACATATTATTATAATTTTTCTTATCCCTAATTCATTCTCTAGAGTTATCTAATACAAAATATTTTTTTTGTGTTTTCTAATCCTATTCCCAAAAAATATTATACTTTTCCTCTGATACAAGCTATAAAAACCCTTCTCTCTAATAAAAATTAACACATGATTTAATAAGATAAAATTACACTTAACAGAACCCTAATGATATTGAATTATTGTTTCTTTAAGAATTAGGTATATTTCATTACAACATTAAACATTAATTATAAAATCTTTATAGAAAACTTCTTTAGCATGCTTGATCTTAAAACTGCATTTGAAAACCTATGAAAATCACATGAAAAGTGTTATACATATATCCCATTAATGGAATAAACATGGAATAAAATTAATATAATAATACATGTAAGAAAAAGAATATCATTGGGGCTTAAATGAATATGTATAATAAGGCATGATATAGCATGATAATCATAACATGGGAAATGTGGCGACAAATTAAAACACAACATCATAAACATAGGTCAGGGGTAAACTTTTAAGAGATCATGGTGGAAACATTACCAAAAATTAATAAGGTATACCACTTTCTAAACATTCCATACCATGATACAAAACATTACCCAACATATTAGAGCACTATATAATTCTAGACGCCGCCATCACTTTAATTTCATTCTCATTCTTAAGTGTTCAACATAGATCATAAAACATGGATTCGATCATCATCATAATTTATAACAAAATAAAGGGGTTTGGAATAAATACATCTAATTCCCAAATATAGAATTATATGTCCATAAAAGTAAATACCATTTGATAGTAAATGGGTACGGTATTCACTGAACAATTGGTATATCATTAGAAATCGCAGTGAAAATTTGAAAACATAATGTCATCACATAAAAATTTATAAAATTGGTTTATGAGAGAGAAACACGTATATCATCATTTGGAAATAAACTGTATAGTAATAGGTACATTTAAGGACATTTCCATGAATATATAAATAGAAAAACAGGGCATATGATAAAAATAATCCTAAAAAATAAAAAGAAACAACTTGTAATTTAAGTGTAAGGCTCCAAAAGGCTAAAAGGAGGATTCATGAGAGCTTGGGGAACCTTGATAGGATTCTAGAGAAATAATGGTAGATTAAAAACATGATCCAAGTATTTTTAGTGAATATAAGTGGGATATTTTGTGGTTTTATATAGGAAATGAGAGGGAAAGTCTTTAATATTTCACAAACTTAGGTTTTGGACTCTATATAACAATCTATTCTATACCAAATATATTCTAATGGTTTTTCTCATGGTTATTTCCAATATAAGTAGGTTCAAAAAACTTATCTTGGAAAAGGGATGAATTAAATAAAATATTACCCTTTTTTATGTTAAGGTGAGTCACTATTTTATAGAAATGAATTTATAATCATAAAATATACTAGATATTTTTGAGTATTCACAATGGAATTATGAAATTAATAAAATAAAAATAAATTTATTTATTTTAGGATTAAAACATATATATGGCCAAGGATAACAATTATATTGTATATTAAATCAATTTTTGGTCATTAAGATGTCTTAAAACACAATGTCTATTTATATGGTATTTAAATTTTACCATAAAATTCGACATTCTCCGAAAATTATGGAAAAATAACCACTGGATAATTTTAAAATTATTATTTCAAAAATAATATTTATTTTATCTAAATAATTTTATATATATTTTCATATTCACTTTATATATATGATTCAACATTAATAAAAAAATGATGGGTTTTTTGACACTAAGAGTTTTTGAATCCATATAAAAAGTAGATTTCACTTCATAAAAAATATATGACCATTTATAATTAGTAAACCCATATTAATAAAAAAATATTTAAATACTATTTTCTTTAAAAATACATTACTTCACAAAAATAAATCTTTTAATTCAATCCTATTATTACATAAAAATACATTTTCTGATTAATTGAATCAAAATAAAAATCATTTATAAAGTAACAATAAGATATTCAAGTTGAAAAAATCCATTTATGGATTAAATCAAGTGTCCAGGAAATGTAAAATTTATTTTGATGAAGACATAATTGAATTTCGTATCATAAAAAATGAATGTTATTCTTGTGTCTACAAATTATTTAGGTGGAGTACTATCATTTTATTAATAGTATATGTTGAATACATATTACTTATTTGAAATTAATTACCAGTATTGCAGTCTATTAAGGTTTTTATAAATAAATGGGATTCCATGAAATTCTTGGGTGAGGCATCATATATTCTTGGGATTAATATCTATCATGATTGATACTAGTTGTTTCTTGGCATATTTCAAAGTATATACATTGAAAAGATACTGAAGATATTCATTATGCACTAATCTAAGAGGGAGTTGTTTCTAGCATCACATGTAATTCATCATTCTAAGAAAACCTTTCCTCAAACGAATGAAGATGGAAATAGATTCCAAAGGATTCCATACACATTACTGATTAGATTAGTCATATTTGTTATGCTATTTACTTGTATATATATCGCATATGCATTATGTAAGGTAGGAATATATCAAGTCTATATAGGTGAATTCCATTAGATGGTTGTCAAGACAATCATTATGTATCTGAGGTGTACTAAAGATATGTTTATGTTTTATAGAGGAGGTCATGAACTATTCCTTAGAGGATATGAAAAATGCTAGTTTCCAAACTGATCAAGATGACATAAAGTCATAAAAGGAAAACATCTTCACATTAAATGGAGGTTCTATGAGCTAGAAGTACTCAAAGAAGGTTATGGTATTAGATTATATATTATAGTTTGATTATTTTACAGATTCTAATGTATATAATGAAGTGGTTTTCCTGGAAAATTTAGTTCGACAACTTGATGTGGTATATAGAAATAATGATCTCATCACACTCTACTGTGATAATACCATAGCGGTGCCTCTCGCAATAGATACAAGGTCTCATTATCAGACAAAGAAAATAATTATGATGTATCATTTCATTAGTTATTTTTCTCAAATAGGCGATGTTGTAGTGATTTGTGTATCCATGGAAGATAACATGGCATACCCCTGGAATAAATCTTGGACTCAGAAAAAATGTGATTATCTTCTGAGGTCTAGAAGACTGAATGTCGAAGCATGTTAGCTATAGTAAAACTAGGAGTTTGTTAGAGTTTCATTCCAAGAACCAATTATTTTTACTTTGATTACATAAATATTTTATGTACTAAATATAAATGTAAACATCTTATTACATACAATTCATTCTTATGGATTAAATTGACATAATAATGTCCAAGAGTATTTGTCGCATTGATAAGGTCATATTATCTCCCCGCTATGATGAGAATCTTTTAGTGCCATGACAAAATTCATAATGATTTCTGGAAATTGGATAACACAGAATGATGGGAAACATAGTATATAGACCATCAAGTTCAAGTATTCATAAGTAGATGAGACATATTCTCGTGATTTTATCACATGCGAAAATCCAAGATGAGAGATTCTGAGACTATACATGTGAGTAGGATTTACACGTGTTTTTGTGTCATCAAATATTATTATATATGTGTTTGTGTTCATTGGTCCTTATACATTATGATTTTTAGTAATGCATGTCACGACTCACACACTAATATTTTCTAATGAAAACGGTCATTCCATATATTGGATGGAGGTAGGGTATGTTGGGTTTGTCATGAATGGCATGTTATTGATAGATAATCCAAAGAAGTATTTGCCCCTCCTATATTTATAAAATCTTATATCCTTACTATTTTATTGAAATAGAACAATTTTCATAAATTAAATTTGCATGGTGTAATGAAAAGTTTATTTTAAATAGTCAAACAATGATGTATCTAGATTATAGGTTGATGACGCCATCCTGAAACCAACTTGATGGGATATTTTGACCAAGGGATTAGATTACATAGTGAATTTTCAAATTTGGTTTTCTTTTTTGTGACTTTATATTCTTTATCTTGGGTTTATTGACACATTTCTTGATATTAATCATGGAAATTCAGAAATCCCACCTAATTCTAATGTGAGTTAATCCTATAGGATCACACACTAAGTGTTTCAATTGTTATTCATTAAATTCTATTTCAATTTTATTAATAGAAAAAATATTATTCTTAAGACTGAGGAATAATATTAATCAATTTCTATTGATCACCTAAATTAAAAAAATATGTATTCATCTGTTTCTGAATAAAATATATTTCATTAATTTATTAAATAGTTCATAAATATTTATTTACTAGTTTATGAATAATATATTTATTTAAGAGAATAAATTTTTTTTTTCTAGTTTTCAATAATTTAAAGAGGAGTTTGATCGGATTAAAGTCGTGTCTGGTGATAACATAATTTTTTAGGAGTTGTTAAATATTATTCATCTATTCAGTGTGAGTTTCCACACAATAAAATTATATTATTATTATTATTATTATTATTATTATTATTATTATGTGGTATGGGATTTCATTAAATTTTAAAATTATATTTAATGGCTGTTATAATATTAAATTAGGTAACTGGAATTCCATCACTATAAATAAACTGATATGTCTACTATGTAAATCATTTGAAACCAATTCCACATTTGGTAATAGAGAATTATTGTACATAATAAATTATCTCTTGACTCCTCCTCTGCTCTCCATCTCAAGAATGGGAAACCCATGGGAGAATTTATTTGGGGCCAATGAATGAGTGATCAAGAATGAATAATGTAAGAAATTCAATTCACTATGCTTGAACCTGAAGAACAAGTGGCATTGCTCAAATACCATTGGAGCACATGTGAATCACTGCTAGAGGTATTCTACCCCTAGATCCTCACACTCATAATAAAGGTAATCCAAAAGGTAATTTTCATAAGATTAAAAATAATCCATGGAGAAATTTCTTAAGAGTAACTATTTATTTCTTGAGATATCAAAAAATTTAAATATAAATTATTTGTGTGAGGTCTTCACTCTTTGATTCGGGAAACAATTAATAAAATGAAATTTAATATATTTCCCTCCACCGTAATGCTTATACTACTCCTAGAACCAAAAAAATTCATATATATTCTTTATCGGATGCTATAATATATTCATCAATTGTGTATTCTCGAACATCCTACTACCACTCCATTTTTTATTTAGTAGTAGAAACTTCATAAAAACATCATATGCATGTATGATTTTAGTTCAATCTTCCTTGTCTCTATGCTTTATTTTGGTTTTTAGAGATGTAAAAGGTGTGTATGTGGGATTTTTATTGAATGTGTGGATGATTTTCAATTATTATCTCAAATACAACTTTTGAGGATCATTATATCTTTTTCATTTCTTCAACATGATCAAAATGGAATGATAATAGTTGCTCAATACGGACGTCGTAGATTTAAAGACATCTCACGCACATACAGAAAAACCATAGTTGGAAAATGTTGAAGATAACGAGTGTTTTTAAATATATGTGGCTTGTTTTGAAAATTTCAGTTTGGGAGATTGATGAATAGTGTATATGTATAGATCAGAAGGTTGAACTTGTATATGGATTTTTATAATGTAGTTGAATAGTACCTAGGATTTAATCATCCCATATCGATTCATTGAAGCTCCATTCTTCCACATTATCCAAAATTCTCCACAAATATCTTGTTGAGATGGTTTTAGTGAATCATCACCTTCATACCAATTTTTGAGACCATATACAGTTTTTATATCACCGGTTTATCCAGAACCACTAAGCACCAATCGGTGCGGTCTCTCCAAGCCTTATGTATAGGACTGCATCCATTGTGATCACCCCTCGATTCCATTAATTTGGATGATTAGGGTAGACACTAGTTCCCACCTTAGTAGTTTTATCACTAAGACCCACAATTGGCTTGGAAATCTAATATGATTTTTACAAAATCCCCATATCAAAAAAATATTTCATTAAAAAAATAACTTGTCCAAAGTCTCATAAATTACCCAAACTTATTCAATTATTTTCATGTCCTTAATATTGTTTATAGAAATATTTATTTTCATATTTCCTTTCATATTAATTGTGTTGAAGAAAATGTATCATCCCTTAACACATATCTTGTTCATTAATATTATCCCAAACAATCATCACAATAATTACCACCACATATAGACATAGTGATAAAAAAGAAATAAGTGATCAGCATTCCCCCTATTTTAGTTTTGATAAAAATATGAAAACATAATATTTAAGTCAATATTTGATAAATAATTCTCCCATTATTGGAAAAAATGGAAAAGTTAAGTGGGTTTTCTAAATTACAGGTTTTCCTCCCATTAAAGATAATTTCTAGATATCTTCTGAGAGCGGAATGATATCACATGGGTTTCTTAAGAAAAGATCCTATATTAAATCAATTCTAAGTCTCTATGGGAAAACCAAGTGTATAAAACAAGATACACTTAACCGGGGGTTCCAAATTTTACAATAGGAATAATATAAATGTGAAATAAATCTTAGAATATCTCAATAATCATTTAGAAAATTGTTAATAAAAATTTTCTTTTTGGTCATCACACTGCTCCTAATTTAGAAATATAATCAAAAATACTATGGGGTCTCAAATATGAATTTTTAATGACTTAAAAGGGGTTGAACACCCCTCTTCATCCCTAGTGTATAATAACTATATTTAGTAACAACATTGGTGAAGATATCTTCCAATTTATCTCTAGTTGAAAAAAATTTCAACCTTATGTCTTCATTTGAAATTTTCTACTTAAATGAGATTAAATTAGATATCAATATGATTTAATATTGAAAGTTTCATTGGATATTTAGAAATATCTTCTTCACATTCTTTATCATAATGAATTTTGATATTTTTTACAATTTTCCCCCGTACATCATATAATTATTCCATCTACAAAATCATTTGTCTGCAATGACTAAAAGCATCAACATATTCATCCACTGTAGAACATATAGTTACTAAATTCTCATTCTTAAATTTCTAACACACAAGGATATATCCCAAAAATATAATTCCACATGAGGTGGACCTTGTATCATTAGATTCACCTACCTAATCAGAATCTGTAAACATATATAGATCTAAAATAGTTACTTATAAACAATCCCATAATTTATAGTCCATATGTAATATATATTAATTATTTTACCATCCATAAGATGTGAATCCTTTGGATCTCACTAATATCTATCACAAAGACTCACATCATATAAAATATTTAGTCTAGAAACTATGAGATATAATGTACCCAGAAATGTATTCTGAATTATTTTTGATTGACATTGTCTACATTTTTATCCTTTGAAAATATTAGACCCACTTGAATTGGTGTAGAAATTGGATTTTATTATTCCATATAAAATTTATCCCATAATTCCATGGATTAGTATTCTTGGGATAAGAAATTCAAATTTTCCTTATGAAAGATTTGAAATTCCATGAAATATCTTAGCCATCCAAGCATAAACATCTCGAAATGTTGTTTCATTTTTTTAAAAAAATAATCATAAAAGTTTTCATGATCACTTTAAAAAATTATATTATCATAATATACAATAAAAAAGACTACATATCTTCATTTAAATAATATATTAGTTACTACCCACTATTCCTCTGACACGTTTTAACCCCTTCAAGTATTTTTCTAGATTTGAGTTCCAGGCCCTAGGGGGTTGTTTTTAGATGTAAAAATTATTATCCAATTTTCATAATCTTATTTCATTTTTTTCAATTACAACTCATCATTTGTTCTAATATACACCTAATATTCATGATTTATTTTATGAAGGGTAATTTTACATGAATATTAAAAAATTTATATTTCTTATAGTTTGCAACAATAATGAACATTCTAGTAACTTACAACAATTCAACTGGATAAAAGGTTTTTTCAAAGTAAACATGTTATACATGTGAGTATCCCTTTCATATAGGTATCTATGTATTTATAAAAATTATACCATAGTCATTTAGATTATTTCTGTATACCCACCTAGTTATAATGATATTTTTTTATCATTAGGTATTGGAAGAAGATCCCATGTAGAATTATTTTCAATTTGACTGAGCTCTTAAATTATAGACCTAATCCATTAATCATATACAAATTTTTATATTACTTATTTAGGATCAATTTTAGAGATAAGTTATGTATTATTTTAAAACCTTATCATCCATCTAGTCGGGTCAACTATGTGATCATTACAACTCTCCTTTATTCTAGTATGTACTGGTGAAAACTATTATTCAATTATATTTTATCATTATACATGTTTCATTAAATATTGTTACTTTTTTTTGTTTCATTAGTTTCATTTTAACCATATTTCTAGTCTGAATCAACACTTCTTGCACAAGTTCAATACTATAGATTGTTTTTCACTAGCCTATTTAGGAACCTTCCAGTTTTTTGCATCATCTTCTTTAAATGTTTTTATATCTGATTCAATATTCATGTATTGGTTTTCAATTATTTTTCAATCATAAAAATCATCCATTTTGTGATTTTTATTATTCCAGTTTCTACACCCTTCCAACTAGATAAATATCCATCAAAGACACCTTCTATAGATTTCTCATAAAATTTCCCTAGATTTGTGTCTTTGATTTTTATGATTCGTGGACTCCCAAAAACATGATAGTATCTAAATATATAATTTTTCTTATACCACATATAATTTTTAGTTTTAAATTAATTTTTTAAAATAGAAAATCAATTTTTAAATTGTAAAAAAGTACACACTTATTACAACCAAAATAATTTAGATTTGTGAAATTCATTAATAAAAGTTCTCCCCATTTCTATGATATATAAGTTAATTATATTAGAAACACAATTATGTTATGGTTTATTGGGGGTTCTATATTGATTTCATATTGGATTTTCATAAAGATAATACTCATAATAACATTTAATGTATTTTTTAAATTTTCAGATATCATTTTCTTGAAATAAATACCAATATCTATGTCAACTTCTCTCATGTACCTCATGAACGTGTTACTAAATTGTGACTTCAATTTAAAAAATAGCACTTTTATTATTCATCTTAAATCACCAATAAACATGATAATTTTTAATTCAAATTTTATTGATTATTATCTCATAGGTCCACAAAAATATGAGTGATTTACTTTTAAAGTCTTTGTTGATCGTGATCCTAGTCTCTTGTGTTTACCTTGAACCATATTTTCTTTCTAAAAGGTTGTAAAAATCTGATAAAAACTCATCTCAAATAAAAATAATCCCATGTATGGTTTCATTAGCGATATTAATCATATTATTTTGGCCAATATCACCAAGTATTATGTTTTATAGACTATTTTAATATTTTATACTTATATAACAAGAATTAATGGAATCACCAATCTAAAATGAATTTAAACAAGTTATTTATCCTCTTATAAAAACTTTTACATAAAAAATATCTTGATAAGAAAATTGTTTTTAATTAAGAAGACCATACATCCTTTATCAAATAATTGAATAACATTCAATAGGTTATGATTAATCCAATCAGCAAACAAAACATCCCGTGAATTTGGTCTATATGGTTCGATTTTATCTAAACTAATTCCCTTTCTTTTTAACAATATCTAATTTTAAAAGGTTTAAAAATATCATTCATGTTCCTCATTATTTTTATTAATTTTGGAATCACTGTTAATATTTTATGAGAAACCACTATCAACGATCCATTATTTTTCCTTTTTTAACATTTTAAAGTAACGTACTTAAACAATAGTTTTTTTAATCTTGATTTTATATTTTGTCTTCTCATATTTTGGAATTTTGTTTTTTTGATAATAAATAATATTAAACTCTTCATCGTAGGGACCACGCCCTTCAAATTTTCCACACATTTCCTCAAGAGCTTTAAGACTATTTTGGTTAGACACCACATAAGTGTTTTTATTTATTTATTTTTGTCTCAAAACTATGTTTTACCTTATTTATGAGAGGGTCTCCCTAAATTTTATCCTACCATGATTTATGGGGAGATACTTTTTGTTTAATCATACAATTCTGAGAAGCTGGGTTTTCCCAACACTTTTATACCAATGGTTCAATAGAACCATTGTTATAGGGGTCCTTTACCAATGGTTTATTCAAACCATTGATAAAGGATGGGTTATTGAAGTATTTCCCAACGATTTGAATAACCCATTGGGAAATACACAAATTATTCTCCTTTTACCAACGGTTTGTACAAACCATTGATAATGTTCTTAACTTAAAAAGGATTTCCCAATGGTTTTTCTAAACCATTCAAAAATATTACCTTTCCCAATAGTTTTAAAAAACCGATATAAAGGTTTTCCCCATAATTTCCACCGAACTCAATCTCTCATCCACGCGATTGAATTATTTAAGTCGAGACCTAATACCTCTCTCTCTCTTAGAAACGTTCTACCAGATCTATCTTCAATCACAAAGTTTTTTTATTATACACATAAAATATATAATTAGTACCTTATGTTTAATGTTTTGCATCTATTTTTTTCTATTTTTATTTGGCTTAAACATGAGGTTCGTGCAGTATGTTGTCCAAAAATTTCAATTTGATTTGTTTTTTGTTTTTTTCGGCTGTTATGTGTGAATCAATTTCTTTTAAGTGATGGGGTGTAGGTGGTGGGAGGTTTAGTGGGTGGAGGTGCAGTGGGTGGGGGAGGGGGTTTGATGGTGGGGGTGTTTAGGTGGGAGGTTGGTGCAATGAGTGAAGGGGGATGTACAGGTGGGGGTGTGTAGTGGGGGAGTATGTTTGGGGTGATATGGGGGTGTTTTATAGGTGGGGGTGGGGTGGGTTGTGCATCTGGGGTGGGGGATGGGGGATGTTCAAGTTGGGGGTTCAGGTGGAGGGGCGGTTCTATACAAGTGGATGTGGGGAGGGGAGGGTGCAGGTTGGGGGTGGGTTGTGCAAGGGTAAAGGGTTTGTTTTATGTTTGTTTTTTGTTTGTTTTATGTTTCTTGTTCTGTGGGGTTTTATGTATTATGTTTAGTGGGTTTTTTTTGTTTTGAGAAATGGAAATTTCATGATAGTTTAGATTTTTAATGAATAAAATGATTTTAAATGAAAATACACTACGGGTGGCTACAGGAGAAGAAGGAGGATATCCAGGTGTGGGGGGGTGTCCAGGTGGGGTGGGTTGTCTAGGGTGTAGGGAGAATGCACAGGGGGTAGGGGTTATAGGGGTGTGGGGGAGGGGGGTATGGGTTTCCCCAAGGATGAGTGTGGGCTATCCAGGAATCCAGGTTTGGGTGTCCAAGTGGCAGAGGGGGTGTGGGGTGTCCAGGGGGGTGGGTTGTCCAGGTACGGGGGTGTCCAGGTGGGGGGGTGGCTATCCCGATGGGGGTATGTTCAGGTGGGGTGGGGGTGGATTGTCCAGGTGGGGGGGGGGGGGCTATCCAGGTGGGGGGGCTTTCCAAGTGTGGAAGGGGATATGGGCTGTTTAAGGGGGTGTTGTCTAGTGGGGGGTGTGGGTTGTCCAAGTGGGGGGGGGCTGTCCAGGGGGGCTGTTGGGTGGGGGGGGTAGGGGGATATAGGGGAGGGGTGTCGAGTATCCAGGGAGGGTTGGGTTATCAAAGGGTGGTGGTATGTGGGCTATCCAGGTGGGGGAGGGGTGTGGGCTGTCAAGGGGGTGGGTTGTCCAAGGGGGTGGGGTGGGTTGTCCAGGTGGGGGAGGGGTGTTGGTTGTGTGGGGAGGTAGGGGTGGGGGTGTGGGCTATCAAGGGGGGTGTGAGCTATCAGGGGGGGTTTTCTAAGGGGGGTGGGGTGGGTTATCTTGGTGGGGGAGGGGGTTTTGGTTGTCCAAGGTGGTGGGGGTGGTCTATCCAGGTGGGGGTGTGGTCTATCCCAGGGGTGGGGCTGGGATATCTCGGACACCTTGTACCCCTTGAATAGCCCCCCCCCCCCTAAAACCCCCCTAGACAGCCCTTCAACCTCCATGTAGAGCTTTACATCCCCCACTCAACACCCCATATCCCCCTGGACATCCCCCCCCACCTCCGTGGCCAGCTCGCCAACCCCCTAGATAGCCCTGCCACCCCCGTGGATAGCCTGCCCACCACCTAGACAACCTATACCCCCAATGAACAGCCCTGCCACCCCCGCCACCCCCCTGGATAGCCCACCCACCCTCTGGACACCTTATAACCCCTGGACAACCCCCCACCCCTGGAAATCCCCCCATTCCTGGACACCCCCGACCCCCCTGGACTGCCCCACCACCCCCGTGGAGAGCCCACCCACCCCCTGGACAACCCCCCCCCCCCCACCCTCGTAAACAATTCTAGTTTACATAAATATATTTCCTATGAAACTTAAATCTTATTTAATTTCATTTTACAAATAGACTTATAACAATTATTTTTTTATAGAATGGATAGAAGTTGGATGTATGAAACTGATCGGATATCAAGAAATTTTCCAAACAATTTGGAGAGTTTCTTAGATTTTTCATTTCACGTTGCTTCAGATAGTGGTCACATACACTAAAAATGTTCCAATTGTGGTGGAAGACCTTGGTCGAGATGTGAAGAAGTTAGCTACCACATAAACAAATATTTTTTTCAAGGAAACAACTATGTGTGGTATCACAATTGGGGGAAAATTAAATCTCACATTGTTGATGATACAAATGAGAGGACTGGAGTGAATAATTTGTTACATGACCAGGTTCCGTTTATTCATCATCAAGAAAAAGAAAGGATTCTGACCCTAGAAGACTTCGATATAAGAACACATGATGCGTCTAATGAAAATGATGATGTTGTCAGGGTAAAAAAATTGGATGATGATGCCACGACTAAAGTATATCAACAATGCGAAAATAAATAAAAAGCTATAATTTTTAATCTAATTGTTTCTTGGGGAAAATATGTATGGGATTTCTAAAACAGATATCGATTACATTCTTACCTTATTGAAAGATTTACTTCCAGATGATACAGATAGTCCCTCAAACCACTATATGGCATGGAAGTTAGTCAAGGAACTTGTCTTTTCAAAAAAAAAATCATGATTGCCAAAAGATTTCAGTTTATTCTGGGATGAAACCTCTGAATGAAATGATTGAATAAAATGTGGCACATCCTACTGGAAGTTAAAATCTGATGGAACACCATACTGCATGCCACAGAAAGTAATGTGGAACTTTCTATTGATTCCTAGACTCCAGAATATATTTATTTCAGATGAAATATCAATAAAAATTAGTTGGAATGATACCAAGAGAAAGAAGACTAATGATGAGGTGGTTCACCCTATAGATGGATTTTCATGGTAGATATTTGATGTTCAATATCCCGATTTTGTAGCTGACGTGTGTAATGTGAGGCTGGGTATTTCATGCGACGGTTCTAATCTGTTTGGGAAGATGTTTACCTAGCAATGCACATGGGCAGGTTTTTGTACACATTTATAATTGTCCTTCATGGTTCTGTATGAAAAAAACATTCACTTTTATGAGTATACTCATATCTGACCCTTCTGATCCCGTCATTGATATTGACGTATATATGCAACCTTTAATAAATGATTTGAAACATATTTGGGATTTGGGTGTGTGCACATATGATGCATAATGGAAATACATATTTCATATTCGTGTTGTGCTTATGTGGATGATCAATGATTTTTCAGCTTATGCAATGATATATGGATGGAGTGCGAAGGGAAAACTATCTTGTTATGTTTGTATGAAGAACACACGATCCAGAATACTGAAACATCATTGTAGCTTCAATATTATGGGACATCGATGATTCTTTCCAATGGACCATCCATATAGAAATAATAATTGAAGATTTGATAATACCATAGAGACTTATGATCCACCTCAGCATATGTCTGGAACTGGTATACATAAGGAATTGAAAGATTTCTATTTTTTTATTCTGGAAGGGTCAAATGAAATCTGGAAAGAGAAAGAATGTTTCCACTGAAACTTCATACAATTGGAGGAAGATGAGTATCTTTTTTTATTTTCCCTATTGTTCAACCAATTTGTTACATTATTTCTTAGACGTAATGCACATTGATAAGAATATATGTGAAATTTTTCTTTAGATACATCTAAATGATAAGGGAATGAAAAAATATGATTTACAGTATCGGCGTGACTTGGTGGATTGGGGCATCAGGCCAGAATTACATCATGTTCATATTAGTAAAAATAAATGGCTAGTTCCATGTGATTCTTATGTGATGACACCTATAGAAAAAAAACAATTTCTAGAAGTATTAAAGACTAGTAGAGTTCATTATTTCTATTCAAGAAACATATCTAAACTGGTCAAAAGAATAGAGTTGAAGCTAAAATCATTGAAGACTCATGATTGTCACGTTCTTCTGCATGAGTTGATTCCAATAGCAATCTGTCATATTTTTTTATTTAATGTAAGGGTGACTGTTATTTGGTTGATCCATTTTTTTAGAGATATTTTTTCTTAGAATTTTTCCAAGTATTTCCTGCAAAAAAATGTTGACAAATGCCCCCATTAATTTTGTGTGATTTAGAGAATATATTTCCTCCATCATTTTTCACATGCATGATACATCTGAATATCCTTATTCCCACTGAAATACTTATCGAAGGACCTATTTCTTTTCATGGGATGTATCTAACTGAAATAAATATATACACATTAAAGTCTTGTGTCTGAAAGAGGAATCATCCTGAAGGTTCTATCGTGAACGGTTACTTGGATCAAGAATGTATGGATTTCTGGTCAATGTATTTGTCTAATCTTACTACGATAATGAACAGACCAATGAGAAATGAATAAGAATAGTATGAGAAAATTAAACCCATTTTTCCATCACTTCCTCAAATAGGAGGAATTTCTGGATCATATACATTCAATACATTAATCCTTGAACTGTGGGAGATGGCACATCGCACAGTTTTTTTCAACTGTGATTTTTTTGATGACTACATCTGGTAACTAAATAGAATATGTTTATCTGACATATATATCTGTTAATATATCCATATTTTTTATCTACAGGGAACATAAAACAATGATAAATAGAAAGAATCATTCGTTATCTTTGAGATGGAGGGATACTTTGCATAAAAAAGAGTTTTATGCTTGGTTAAAATTGAAGATTAATAAAATATTGTTTAAAATAATTAAATCAATATTTAATTAAGTTTAATATATATTTATATTTCAGGTATTCAGTTTTCTTTTTGACTCTGTCTTAAAGGAAATAAGAGCTTTACCTTTTGGTCCTAATACCGTGGTTTATGACTATAAATCAATTTTTATCAATGGGTACAAATTTATTATCACTAAAATACCAAAGAACATGAGAGGAAAACAAGATGGTGTTATGGTTACTGCCACAACGGATTTCCATGCCAGTGCATCCGACAGTAGACCGCGATTTGAAAATTTGGGTTATTATGGAGTCGTTGAAAAAATATTAATATTAGATTATTACTCTCATGGATGAGTCACAATGATGAACTGCCATTGGTTTGAATCGATGATGAGACATAGAACATTTGTTGATGATTATGTATTTCGATTAATTAATATGACTCACACTCTTGCTACATAAGAACCATATGTATTGGCATCAATGCCTAAACATGGTTTTATGTCAACAAACGACATCGCATAGAATTTGGTGTCATAGTTGTAGTAATTCCAAGACATATTTATTATGATGGTGATGATGGAACTGACACTATCCCTACTGTCATTGGAACCAATCCATTAATTTTGTTTAATGACTCTAATTGATCAATAGTCAAATTTGATTATGAACATGAAGCTGTCGTGGAAAATATATAGAATCATCTATACATGTTCTTAATTATTTTGGTTTACCTTGATTTGGGTTGTTAATTTTGGTGCTATTCAAATTGATTGAATATTAATTACAAATATGTTTTACCCTATTTGACTGTTATGTGCACTTTTAATGTTTATTTATTGGAATTTTTATTTTAATTTCATTTTTTAATTTGGAATTGAACTGCATTTAAACCGACAAAACCTACATTTCAAACATGGTGAACATTTCAATGATTCAACTGTGATTTGTATAAGATTTTAATGACTCTATGACCTCTATTTAACATTTTACCAGGTAATGAACATGATGGTTTGTATTCTTATTCAAAACATGTATCGAAACCTACATCATCTACCTGAGCTAAAGAAATTAATTTTTTTCTTATTTTGACAAGTCCTTCACCACTTATGAATCTGGTAGAATCAATGTTCCATGATTTTAATAGGATGATGACACCTAGTAAATAATTACCCTACTAAAAATTAAATTTCATCATTACCTCTTATACGATTTATTGACTTCTTTACGTATTTTTTCAAGCTCACCTATAACAAGGGTTAGTTAAATTATCCATGAATCCCCATATTCCCTCCCATTTATTTTTTTTTTGGGTTACACATTTTTTATCCTTTTATATTTACTTCCAAATTTGTTTTAAAATGTTGGAAAATGAAACCATTTCAAGAGAGGTGATGAAAACAGATTATGGACAACAGTCGTCACATGGCTTAGCCGGGCATTCCACCACTAGTTCCTACAATGAGTATTTTATTTCAAATATATTTATTTAAATAATATATAATGTCATGTGATTAAATATTTTTACATATTTTCAGGATCCATCTATTAGGAAACAATTATTTTATGAGTAGCCAAGAAGTGTTCCTAGTACAAAGGGTTTTCGTACGAGGGGGGTGGTATAGGAGCTAGACGATCTGGTCGGTGTACCCGATTAGACCCTGCCCCTCCCACTGACATACCATCTATACGACATTCTAATCCCGATGTACCATTAGGGACACAATGGATATTTATCCATCCCATGTTTTCACCATCCTTTACATCTGAGCCTCCTCACTCATCTGTAACATATCCGATGATGATTCCCACTTCCCATCTAGCATTTGGCCATCCATCCCTTTCATCTTATTTTACTTCTGCTTCCTTCTCTTTAGGATTTTATATTCTATCTTCTTCGACTACTGCTCTACCAAAGTCTATCCCTTTGGAGCATACATTGGGACCCACTACATCTGTATAGGGTGCTCCTTCAGTTCCTATGGATCCAGCAGCACCTATTGATCAGACTGCTGCAGGTATACTTATACAACCCTAACAAATTGTTACACCATTATTTAATTTCATTATAACATGTATTGATAAATATTTTTTTCTTTCATAACAGATACATCTACTAATAGAAGGATGGGTGGGGGATTACACACATACGTATGGTGTGGAACTTCCACACACAGTTGATGGTGGACTACAATGAAGATAGTCAAATGATTAAAAAATCTAGGCAGAAATGTCGGAGTTTTTTTGTGAGGCTTTCCAAATACTCTGACATAATTCACGCTAGCTTGATCTCATGGAGACAGCTGCCAAATGAAGTCAAAGATAAATCCCGGGAAGAGATATGGTTAAAAAATATGCTTTTATTTAATTAAATATATTAATTTTTGTATTTATAAGAATTAATATTTTGGTTTTAGCTGCGGTTTAATTTCCCTGATGGTGACAGTCCATAGCCAGCACGTCTAAAGGATTTAGGTGAGCTTTGGAGAGAAAATAAGCATGATTTGTACATTGGACGGCGTACTAGTGTGGGAAAAGAGTTAGAGGTGGTCCCTGTCATAGATGGTTGTCCATTAGAACAGTACCGATAGATTATTACTCATTGGGAGACTATCCAATTTACGGTATTCATCAAATTAGAAGTATTTAAATAAAAAATTTCATGTTTTTCGTTATTACTAATTATTGAAATTTATTTAGGGTGTATATAGAGAAATTAAAATACATTGATGCTATGAAATAAATCCCCACATTGGGACATACTATGATTCCAAATCTTGACAGAGAGCAGTTATAATAGTATATAATCTTTCTTTACGACTTTCACTTTCTATTTCTTCCTCCATAATTTATTTGATTGATAATGTTGTTATATAATTTCAGTTATGAATTTACTATTTTTTTTGGTATCATATTATTAATTATGGTTTTCTACATTCAATTTCATTGTAGGGGCATAAATTGAATATAGAGGGACGTGTCCCTTGAGCATGGTTATTTTTCTCGAATAGAAAGAATAAAGATGGAAGTGCGGTTAATGAAGTGACTCTACAATAGATTATCTGTTTTAAATTGTAGATTTAAAATTTTAATCAATATTTTTTAACATAATAATTTATTTATATTTGTAAAAGGATTCTTTAGAGTCCTTTGATGCCCATGAACCTGGAAAATTTTGACCACACGATCACTTACATCATGTGTTGGGAGATGACCACCCTAAAAAAGTACGTTGCCGACCTGGGAAGAGTATAGTTCCGATGAGGTATTGGCCCTCCTAAGGTAATATTTTTTGTGCCACCGGGTTTCAGCAGGTTAAGTAACATGCAGAATAGGCTTAAAAAAGGGCCACAGAGATGACAGAACAGTTTTCTAGAGAAAACACTACATTTATGAAACTTATTGAATTTTTACGTCCAACGCTTACACTAGAGGCCAGCACAGCTTGTGATGAAAATATTTCATCGATGCATTATATATATGGTGCAGCAGGTGGAAGTTCTAGTGGTGGTCGAGACGATGTCCAGGAGGAGGCCGAGGTGGAGGAGGAGGAGGGCAAGGAGGAGGCCGAGGTGGAGGAGGAGGGTTAAGAGGAGGCCGAGCTAGAAGAGGAGGGCAATGAGGAGGTCGAGGCGGAGTGCGAGGGCAAGGAGGAGGGTGTGTAAGATGATGGGGATGACAATGAGTACTAGGTTGAGGGTGACGATGATGGTGGTGATAGTGATGTTGATGAGGGACAGATTTATTTGTTACATTTTTGACTGATATTACTCAACTTTGATGTTTTTTTATTTGTTGCTCCTGAATATATGTGTGATTAGGTAGGCCACACTATCTTTATTTTATATCTATTTAAATGAAATTTTAATTTTTTAGTGTAATTTAGAAAATTGATGGTCTGATTATAAGTGCATATATATTGAAATTATTTTTATTAACTTTAAATGAATTTTCATAGAAAATATGTAAATATTATCCCACATGTCCGAGACAGCCCCCCGGACACCCCTCCCCCTCCTCCCTAGACCTCGTATAGCCCCCCCCCCCCTCCTTCCTAGACCTCGGGAAGCCCCCACCCTCCTCCCTGGACCCCGGAAAACCCCCTGACAGCCCCCCACCCTCCTCCCTAAACCCTGGACATCCCCCCGGACAGCCCCCCCCCCACTCTTCTCCCTAGACCTCGAACATCCCCCACCCTCCTCCTTGGACCCCGGACAGCCCCCTCCCCCTGTACCCTGGACAGCCCCCCACCCTCCTCCCTGAGCCCTGGATAGCCCTCAACCCTCCTCCATGGACCCAAGATATCCCCCCCCCCTCCTCCCTGGACCCCGGACAGCCCCTCAACCTTCCTCCATGGACCCCAGACAACCCCCCACCCTCCTCCCTAAACCGAATACAACCCCCACCCTCCTCCCTCGACCCCGGACAGCCCCCCGACTCGACATCCCAACATTGGTAGAGTGGTGATTCGATATATATAAATCATCACGACAATTCAAGAAAGTCTAAGGACCACCTACCTTGATTCTGGAGAAAATTTCACTCAAAGTGTCTCTCTTTTGTTTAAAATGGACAATGTTTTATGAAAAAAAATAGACCTATGGAACATCGACCAAACATATTCTGATTGTGATGATACTTTAGCACAAGGATCCAAGGGTCATTTCTGACGTGTAAGAGTCAACCCCAACTCAATCCGAAGCACAGTGTGGCAAGTACCACTCAATGTGTATCACCTCTAATTGAAATAGACAACATTTTTAGTGAAAACAACAATTGGCATACGAAAAACTGACCAAATGGATTCAAATTGTATTAATACTTTAGGAAAATGATCCATGTATCATATGTGACATATACGTGTCAACCCCACCTCAATCTTCGGCATGTTGTGGCTGTTATTACGTGATGTATCTTTCTTTTATTCAAAATGGACACCCTTTTATGTAAAAACAATTGGCATATAGAAAACCAACCAATCGTATTCATATTTTGTTTATACTTTAGAACAAGGATCCATGGTTCATTTTTAAGGTTTATGTGTCAACCCTGCCTCAATCTAAGGCACGATGTGGCCGTTACCACTAAAATTTTCTCACTTTTTTTTGAATTGGACAACATTTTAAGTGAAAACAACAACTGGTATATAGAAAAACTGACCAAATGCATTTAGAATCAATTTATAATTCAGGAGAATGATCCATGGGTTATTTTTGATTTATACGAATCAAAACATCCTCCATAAGAGGCACGGTGTGGCTGGTACCACTCAAACTATCTCAATTTTTTTGAAATGGGCATGACTTTAAATGAAAACAAAAACATGGATATAGAAAGCCAAAAAAATGCTTTCGGATTATGTTGATACATTAGGAAAATGATCCATGGGTTATTTTGGATGTGTATGAGTCAACCCCACCTCAATCTAAGGCATAGTGTAGCTGGTACCACTCAAACTGCCTCACTTTTATTTGAAATGTACAGGATTTTATGTGAAAACAACAACTTGCTTATGGAAAACGGACTAAACTATTTCTGATTGTATTGTTATATCAGTAAAATGATCAATGGGTAATGTCTAATGTGTAAGAGTCAATCCAACCTCAATATGAGGCACAGTGTGGCCTGTATCACTCAAAGTGTCTATCTTTTGTTTAAAATGGACATTGTTTTAAGTAAAAATAATAGAAAATCAGAAAATGTACCAAACATATTCTGATTGTATTTATACTTTAGTAGAAAGATCCATGGGTCATTTTTGATGTGTACTAGTCAACCTCTTCTCAATATGAGGCACGGTGTTTCTGGTACCACTCAAAGTGTATCACTTTTATTTGAAATGGACATCATTTTAAGTGAAAACAACAACTAGAATATGGAAAATTGACCAAATGCATTCAGATTCTATTGATACTTTAAGAAAATTATCCATGGGTTATTTGTGATGTTTATGATTCAACCCTGCCTCAATCTGAGGCATGGTGTGGTCGGTACCACTCAAACTATCTCACTTTTATTTGAAATGGACAAGATTTTAAGTGAAAACAACAAATTGGATAAGCAAAACCGACCAAACGTATTTGGATAGTGTTAGATAATTTAGCACATGGATCCATGGTCTAGCCTCACACAATCCACTTATCATATGAGGTACTCCTACCCCTATTCTAAAAAACATGACATTTATTACGGCATTTCCATCCTCAAATAAGGGGTTTTATGACCAAACCAAAGTCCCTTTGGGAACCCAATACCAATGACATAATTGAATATTCATACCCACTACCCAAAATGGGGATTCATCTCACATCACACCCATGAGACCAAATTATAATTATCCACATACCACCTTATTCCTATTAAAAAGACTATGAAAAACATGTAGGCTATTATGGTAACCCATCTCATATGTCCAGATTGGCCAATGTTTCCCACTAACACATCAAGAACCATTAATACCTTGATACATAGTCATTATAGGAATATAAACATCCCATTTGCTTCTTATAAATCATACTAGGTCTAAGAACGTGACCACTACCATTATCTATTATATAGGTATCATGATCCTTGTCCACTCTACCCATGTTTTTCTTTTGTTTTTAAGATAGTCAACCCAAGACCATGAGTAAACATCCCATGTGCTTCCTATAACATGTAGGATTTTTCTCTTGTGTCTATTGGTGTTGTGGTTTGAGTGAGGAGTGAATTATAAATTTCAAATACTATTATGGGTTGTATTACTTTTCAATTCTAAATTTTATATTTCTGGATATATTGGATTCTTGTTGTATTGGTAATGAATTCTAAATTTTGAATACTGTTATGAGTATTGGATTCTAGATATATTGGATTTTAATTTTTTATTGGTGTTATGGGTGTTATTTCATTTAAATTTTGGATGTATTGGATTCTGGATGTATTGGATTCTATATTTTTCTCTTGTGCTTTTGTTCGAGTGAGGAATGAATTTTTCATTTCTAAATTTCTGAATTCTGGATGAATTTTAAACATCCCGTGTAGGCTTTTGTATTATGGTTGTATGTGTTCTTATATGGAGATTTTTAGGTTTGAGGTAGAGAGTTGTAGGTTGGAGGTGTTTTCTGGTTGCTGTGGAGCTGCAGCATATGTATACCAATAGTTTTCAGAACCGTTGGTATATCCTTCTGATGTATATTGCCAACGGTTTTGTATAACCGTTGGTATACACTTCTACCAATGGTTTTCAAAGCAGTTGGTATATCCTTTTGGGAGTATATTTTACACTATATACCAGTGGTTATAAACTATTGGTATAAGGGTAACATATACCAACAGTGTGTGAAACCGTTGGTATATCTCTTACTTTAACACATATACCAACGGTTTACATAGAACTGTTGGTATAACACTATACCCATGGCTTACTTGGCCACGGTTTGGGAAACTGTTAGTATATAATATACCAACGGTTTTCTATAATTTACCAATGGTTCTAAACCATTGGTAAAGGGTAAAATTCTAGTAGTGATACAGGAGCTCTGTGTTGAGATATTGGGATCCCTATACCCAACTATTTAGTGATTTTTACTACCATATCATGTTTACAGTTAGATATACATGATTTATTCATACCATTATAGTTTATACTTTTCTACACCCAATACATAATGGTTTTGTATAAATATTAATTATAATGTAAAAATGTTATAGAAAATCCCATGCTATAATGAGAACCTTGAGATACCATTACATTAATCTTAAGTAAAGTTCATATGGTCTAGTTACATATTTGTAATTCGACACAGTAAATGTTTTTCTATCAAGTGCGGGGGTTCATATGTATTGATACTTCTTATCATGAATTTCTCACTTGGTGATCTAAAGTATCGAGATCATGAGGAATGTCTAACTAATTGGAAGACCACATGTTTTGGGTGTCATTTTATTCTCTAATCTATAAACATGTGTATTGTTCTTCTAACTTTAGTTCATTTCCAGTGTGTTCCATTTGATTTTGTACTTTGATGCAAGGAAATAACCATGATATTAAAATTGTGGTGAGGTATCTTGTGTTGGGTGTGTCATAGGTGGTATGACATTGTTTGAATGGTCAAGAAATGATTTTTCACTTTCAGGTCTAGAAAATTGTATATCTCATGCTATGTTAATAAGGATGGAAGTACCATCATAAGACCATTTCCATGGCAGTGAAGGGTAAATCCATCCAGTTTGATCAAAAAATAATAAATCAAGAAAATGATGATAACATGAGGGTGCATCTTGCTTTATGAGATATTAAAGACAATAAGATTTTATTACAATATGTGTATTCCTAGGTTGGTTGTCACTTTTGTGACAATACTTATCTCTTTAGGGCCTATGATGGTTTGGTAGATTCCACTCTCAGTCCGTGAATGGTATTATCTACTATTAATATATAGGGTCAAGAGGGTCACACACAATAGCATATTCAAGAATCCTCCATATTCAGTTAAATAGGTAAATTGTACATGATGGTTCCACTACTAGGTTCTGGGATTTTTCCAAGGTGATATGATCACCAATGAAATAAATAAATTCATATTATTCATGTTAATAATAATTACCATTGAATTTATTTATTTAACGTATCTACAGGTTTAAAGTAAATACATGAAAAATATTATTTTAATTAATTTGAATAATATTCAAGGTTAAATTAATATTTATGGGAATGACGAGTCAATTTAATGAATCATTAATTATCACTTAATATATTCAATATATTACAATAAAGTGACAATAATATAAATGACTCAAATTAGTAGTAAATACATTTTGTTTATAGAGAGTTAAGTATTTGGGGGCCAGAGAGGGAATACAGGGTATTTTAATTACAAACTATATATATAAGAGGATATCCTCCCACTAAGTACTATTCACTGAATTTCTCTCTCATCATCAATCTTCCATGTTCTAGAGAGTTATAGTCTCATCATCTAGGAGCTCTGATTGAGTTATCTCTTAGGCATCTCAAGAAAGGTGATGCAGTGATTGTTGGAGTGTCGAATATGGCGTCAGAACGTTATGCTAGCACCCAGATATTGACGATCGGTGATCTCACATATTTTTGAAGAAAATATGGATGATCTAGAAGAATTAAGATTCAGATTCTTTGGTCAGTGATTGTTAGTGATGTGTAGAAATATATTGTGGCTCCGTATTCAAACCAGGTATTTTACGATTTAATTTTGTGCTTATCTTTTTTCACGAGTGATCCCGAGGAGGTAATCTATAGCATACCAACCTTTTATTACATTAATATTACTTCGTTTTAAAGATAAAAAACATAATATTATTACACATAAAGGATCCAAAGGTTTAGTGTCTTTGGAAAACTAGGACAATCCATAACAATTACAACATCAAGCATAAACATTTATTTAATTTCTTTTTCTCTAGCTTCTTATTTGAACTTGTACTCTCCTTAGAACATGTACCCACCAGAGGATATACATCAATAGGGGTGAGCTAAAATCCTAGTAAGAGGATAGATGAGAATGATATAGAATGGGTTGAGCATAATCATAACATTGGAAAAAGATCATGAACATGAGAGGAGCATAAATAAAAGACTTGAAATGTGAAAATTCATAGAAATGAAACATCATGTCTTAGTGGATAACTACCACACATAATTGTGAACCAAGATAGTACCATTTTTAAACATAATTTCACATTTAATCATGAGATTCATCACTTTACCCAATGTATTAGAGCTCTATATAATTCCAAGTACACACGTCACTTTGAAGCATTCATATTGCGCTATATAATTTCGGGCACACCCGTCACCTCATAATATTATCATTATCATTCATGCCATATAGAACATATATAAATAATTAAAATAACATACCAATGGTAAGAAATGGGTTTCATCTAAAAATAATACATTCATATGCTTTGGGTTCCCAAAATAAAGAGGGAACAACATACGTGATACAAGAACCATCAATCATGAATGAGAGGGAAATGTTGTGTTCTTAAAAGAAGAGTCCTTTTGGAAAACATTTTTATTGAAATATACATAAGTATAAAACATTTATATCCTATAAAATGAAATACAATTATGAAAAAATGGTATTTAAGGAGTGACCATATCAATAATTCAGTGAAAGAGATAGAACCCGATGGACGAAAGTTGGGTTTGAGAATTTCACCTTACCTTGCATATGAATTATTCCTTCCCTTTAATGTCCTATATAATGAAATTATATTCATTAATTATAAATTAAAAAAACTTTTATACATTAATAGGGTTCATTATGGTTTCATTATGTCATTTTATGTTCCCTTTCTATACTTATAGAGTTTAAAAGCATTTTTCGGGGATGTTCGTTTTTATGGTTTTTCTTGGGTGGTTCACTTGTATTCATAAATTAACGTTTGGGTAGAACGTGGGTAAACATACAAAACTAATAATAAATGTTATTAATGACATTACAAAATTTAAAATGATCTTATAATGAGTTATATCATATACCATGTGGATGAATCATTAGATAAAAATTAAATGAAAATTGTTTGGGTTAATTTGGGCGGTTTTTTGATCACAATGAAAGTGTTTTTATTTATCACTTAGTAATATGTTCATAATTCTGTTCCAGAAGTTTAAATAGGACATAATACATACAAAATGTTCTGGGTCAACCATAAAAATGGTTTCATGACCAGATCTGAAGGTAGAAATGGAAGAAGAAAGCATGTCGTTCTTGAAGGTGATAAATTAACACCTCACGAACAACGTTCTCTTTAATAAAATAAAAGGAAGAGGGAAAAAGGGTTAAAAGATATAATATCCCATTAGATTCATAAAATTACATTATATGTATAATACTGGAGATACAATACCATTTGAATGAATATAGGTGGGGAGAGTTCAGGAAATGAACTTGAACTTGAAAGAAAATTAAAGGAGAAGTGGGAGAGAAATTACCTCTTAAATCCTCCTCTTGAGATCCTCCTTAAGGAAGATAGGCTTGGTCTTTTGATGAGACCAGATGATCTTGTACGTGGGAAAGGGGATAGGTAAGATGTTTGGGCAGTTTTTATTGAAGACATGGAGCTTGAGAGGTGTGAGGAAATGAGGGTGTGACGGGTGGATTTTATAGTGGAGGGGAGAGGAGTTTCCTTAATATAAAATTCATTAGTTTATTATTTTATCATAACACAAGGAATAGTGAGTCTTGAATGACCAATAATAGTAATTTTATCATCTGATGCCAAATAAAGTGGGCTTACATTAGCAGAACATCACACATGACTCAATAATTAGCTTATTTAGCTTGTTTTTGTAAAATACGGTATTTCAGTATTCATCAAATATTCAAGTGTTTCAGAAAAATCCCAAAAATTTACCCCAACCATTTTTCAAAATGTAGAATCCAAAAATGATGTCCATTTTTTTTAAAAATAATTTTTTAATATTATTCATTTAATATTTAATTAAAATCATAATTTACTTAAAAAACAGTTTTTTAAAATTTAAACTGATTTTATAGTTCCTTCAAAAATTACGTAGGGTCTTATGAAATTGTATAAAAATAATAAAACATTGAATTAATAATTAATGAAAAATTTTAAAAAAATAAATAAATTTTCTTGTAAATTAATTAATTAATTATAATAAATTATTTATGACTTCAAAAATACCAAAACATTTACTAAGGTCAAATTGTCACTTTCAAATATTTCTAAATTTTATTTAATTATTCTTGGGTAAGATTACTCTTATGTTGGATGATTTACTATTCATAAGGGTCATAATACTATTCTTAAGGGTATGTTACTATTCACAAGGGTACATTACTATTCACAGGAAAAAAAAATCTTTCATTAGACTCCAAAAATCATCTTGAACACAACCGTGTATGTCATATTTTCGAAATTCCAAACATAGAAGTGACAAAATTATGTTTAATGGTCACTTATCACTTAGTAGTTCATTATGTTGTGTTTTCATGAAATAAATATAAGAAGAGAATTTCCATTGAAAAACTTTTGGTCATTACATAATCAGTTTGTGATTCACCGATGTTGACATGTCTATGTTAATTATCAAGGACAATATTTAAAATACCACTTTTAGGGCTCCTGTTGTGTTCCTTGTACATTCAATTGGTATCAGAGCCTCAGATGATTTTTTTTAGCCAAAACTAATAAAATTTGCAGTAATCATGAAGAGGGTTTTATTAGGGTCCGAAAGCCATAGAAGGATTCTAAATCCGGCATCAGAGCCCAATTTGGTGCCATCCAATGTTTTATTTTGGATTCAAATTTTTTTATGCGGGTTCAATTTTATTAAGAATGTTTTGATAAATTCATACAATTCCTATAGTACTATCGATTGTAATTTTTTTTAGTAATGTTTAATAATAATTATTATGATTATAATTTTATTTTAATAATTTTACTTTTATTATAATAACAATTAATTTATTATAATATTTTTATTGTAATAATATTTTAAAATTATTATCTTATTATTATTTTCTTATACCTATATAGGATTTAGGATAAAATATAAAAAGGGTTGTAATTTTTTGGTCGGTTGTGTGGAAGAATATATGTTGGGGTTGCATTATAATAGAATCAAATGAAAGAAAAAAATTATAGAATTTGGGATAGGATACCAAAAAACTGCATCTCTTTCATGTGGTTTAGCAACCCCACCAGGCTCGCCTCCATCTCCTTCACGTGTTTCAGGGATCCCACCAGGCTCGCACCCTCCATCACCCACATAATGTTTCTTTGCGAGTTTTTTTATACATTTTCGGAAGATTGTTTTTAAAATGACATAGGATATATTTTTTAAAAAAAATACGCTACAAAGGAGGCATCAACGATGCTGCCTTTATGTTGATGCAAAAAGACAGTATTGGAGATGCCGCCTCTCCTTCTCACATTGCATTTGGTTTAGATATATGAAATGTCAAAGGCAGCGGGGGGTGCCTCCTTTCACCTCTGGGTAAGGCCAAAGGCAGCACTAGCGATTCCGCCTTTCGCCTTACCCAGATGCGAAAGGCGGCATAGGTGGTGACACCTTGGCCTCAAATCCCTATAAAAGGGAAGCACCCTCCCCCCCCCCCTTCTCCTCACTCAATTCATTCCTTCATCTCTCCAAAATTCTCTCTTTCACTCTCTAGAAAATTCTTTTTCTATTCAGTTTTTTTCAAATTATCATATAGATGTATTTTTATTTATTTAATTTAATGTTTTTTATTTATTTTATTTAATTATTCTTATTTTTAAATATTTCATTTTTAAGTAGTTTAGGTAGTTCATAATATTTTGATTATTAGGTTCTGTAATTACTTATATATAGTTTGAAATATTTATTGTTAGTACTATAGATTAATTATATTTTAACTTAGGATTAACATAGGATTATGTATTGTGAAATTTTCGTAGCTTTAAGATTATGTGGTAATCTAAGCAATCAAATCCTTGTCTGGATACAAACAAGTGGATGTGGCTCTAACACAGATGTACCTAGGGGTAAAACCCAATAACACTGCTTTGAGCTCTACTCAAATGAGAACTTGTGCATGAAAATGGGTCTTGTGACACTCCTAGTTTGACACTCCCAATGGATATGCTAAAGATTATTCAAATTTTCATTATAAATTACTAAAATATATAAGAAAAAAAGAAAATAAATTAGAATATTTATCAATGATAAAATGATAATTATGATGTTATATAATGAAATAAGGACAAAAGTATTAACGATTGAAAGTTTTTATTAGTTATTAAATCGATTTATGTAGTTTAATTAGTTATATATTTTTTAGAAATAATAATTATTATTAGTAATGACTAATTATAGAATAATTAATGATAACACAGGATTAAAAATGAATAAATATGATTATTTAATTATAAATAACTGATGAATGTAATATGATTAATGATTAATGATTAAATAATTTAATAATAACATAATATTGATTAACTAGTGATTAAAGAATGAGGGATCAGTTTAAAAAGTAATTTTTAGTAATTAAGGATGTTATATGTTCAGTATTTTAGTTAGTTATATATAGTTTAGTAATAATACTTAATTTTAGTAATTAATAATTATATATTAATTAATGATAAATTAGGATTAAAAATGAATGCATATGATTAGTTAATAATAATTAACTATTAATATTTGTTACAGTATCATAATTCTGATGAAAGAAACATTTTTGACGTATTGAATCATGTTTTTCTATGTGTATTGCTATGGGGAGGTTATTCAAAATGATCAAGGAGAATCTTATTGTACACAACCAATAACGGTGGTTAGTATAACTGATTGTGTAACCATAAGTGACTTTCAAGAGACAATTTGGGGTTACATAAATCATGGAACCGATAAAAAGATCTTGTCTATGAGTTATATAAATTTTTAATTCCTAGCAACACTATGGCATCTAGCTTGTCCATTGGTTGTGGATGCATAGTGGGTCCAAGCAATTAATTTATATTCTCAATAGTCACATGGTACCATGATGGATCTATACGTTGATGTTAGTACTGTACAACAACAACGTCTAGTTGTATGAAGATGTTGAATTACAAGAGTGGTTGAAGACCGTCCACCCCATTAAATTGAGCCTATTCCAAATGATTCATCATAACAGGAAAACCAAAATGATCTCTTGGATATACATGTCAATATTACCTCCGATGAAGAGTTTCATAATGAGAGATCATATATTGACAACATTATTGATGAGGAGGGATCAGCTGAAGGAATAAATGAGGTTTTGAGAGATGCATTAGTTATACATAACCTCAACCTACAATAAATCATCCACCACTCCTTTCATCATGGTCAGAAGAAATGACACGTGTGCCTGAATTTGATAATAATGTTCTCACACCAGCAACTGAGTTCCTTGGAGTTGTACCATATAGGTTTAGCAAGCTGGAAAAAACCTTATATATTGGAAGGAGTTTTACAAGTAAAGATGCATTAAAAATAATTCTAAAGAGATTTCATATTGAGAGGCACGTCAGCTATATAGTTCATGAATATTGTTGTAGTAAATATTTCATACGGTTTGAGATGTATGGGTATGATTATAGATTTCTCTTGAGGTAGATTCCGGACATTATATTTGGAGGTTGGAGAATCTCGAGGATTGAGGAGACTCATACTTGAGTTCATCCAAGCCTCACACAAGATCATATCTCATTGGATGCATAATTTGAGTCATCAATTGTTGTTGAGATGATTATGACATGGAAAGATGTTTCAATAACCCTTGTGGAAGAGAGGATTAAACATACATTATGTTATAAGATTTCCTATAATAAGGCATGGATGGCGAAACATAAGGCAATTGTGAAGGTCTATGGTGATTGGGATGAGTCATATCAGGTGTTGATGAAATTTATATCCATAATGAGGCATCACAACCATGTTTTCTTCAATATAGGGTCAAGCGAACATGTGTCTCACGATAACTGACTTGATCCATCTCGTGTTCAATTTCATCGGTTTTTCTGGGCATTCCTTCCCTATATCTCCACATTTTGTTTCAACAAAAAATTTATTCATATTGATGGAACATTTATGTACAAAAAATACAATTTAGTATTATTGATTTAGGAAACCCAAGAGGGAAAACGATCACCTCTTCCACTTGCCTTTTCTATTGTAGAGAAAAAAAATTATAAATCATGGAGTTGGCCTCTTGCATGTATCAGCAATGATATCACCAACATTTAGGGTGTTTGTTTGATATCAGATCACTATCAAGAAATTAATGAGGCTATCAATGTGGATCATGATACATAGAGATACCCATATTCACATCATCAGTTCGGAATTAGATACATTGCTGGAAATGTGCATAAAAAATTCCACAATGAACCGATGAAGAAGGCAATCATGAGGCTTGGTACGCATTGTATTTATTATTTTTTACTACATAAACATAAATATAAAATCAATTTATGTGAAATATAATCTATTTTGTGTAGCATATGAGTCAGAACAATGGAAGTTTAAAGAATGTTTTGAACAAATCCACCAGGCTAATAAAGAAGTGTAAGATTATATGGTGTAGATTCGAAAAGGGAAATGGACATTGGCATATGATGGAGGAAGAGGTACGAACACATGAAAAAAAACATTCTAGAGTGCATAAATGGTGCCTTCAATGGTCTTCGCAATCTAATTATAACTGCCATAGTTTAGGAGTCATTATATCTATGTATGAAGTCCATAGTTTATAGACAAAAACTAGAATCAGATAGAATGCCCCAAGGGCTATGATATAGAATACACTGTCAATGTGTTATTGAAAAGAATATTGAAGAAGATTCTGGTTATCACGCCTAAATTTTTTTCCGAGAAGTCTCCCTATTTGAAGTTTAAGAGCATTCAGACCCCATCACAAATCGCATCGCTGAAAAATGGCAGTATTACTGGAAACAATGCCATGTCAATCCGGAAACATTCAGGACTTACGGGTTCCATGCACACACGCCATCGTAGCATGTGCCACTATAAACATATCATGGGAAGCATATGGTGATCTGGTGTACCAACTGGACACCATTGCTAACTGTTATTCTGCATCATGGACACCTATTAGGGAGTATTGTTATTTCCCAATGCCCAAAGGCCAGCTGATAGTGATACCTGACATGAATCGGTTTCATCCCTGTGGGAAACACAAGGCCAGTAGGATGTGTAATGAGATGAATTGTCCTTGAGAATAAGGGCAAAGTTTTCGGTGCCTGATATGTCATAAGGAAGGTCAAATAAGAAAACATGCCCTAACGTTGTTGGGTTGAGTTCACAGTCTCATCCAGAATGACGTATTGTGATCATTGTGACATTATCATATTGTAATGTAAATGTTGTTAAAACTTATTTTTTTCTCAGTTTTCTAAACACCAATACCCAAAAGCATAACACTTAACTGATAAACAAGTGTCCTAAAACTCAATATCAAAATTCAAAACCCTAATCCCTCAAACACAAACCCCAACCCAAAAGTGTCTTCCCTCTGCCAGGGTTTTGGTTAAATTATGTGTTATGTTTTAATAAACCACTCTACAACAAAATATTAGTATCATAATGATTAAAATAAGTTATTCAATACATATAATTACATAAATTCATAAAACATCATTAGTAATTGACATGGTTTATCTTAATCCAATCCATAATTACATAATCATAAAGAACCTCCATAATATGTATTAACCAAATTCAAGACCCTATATTTTCAATAATAGAACTTATTTCATAAAAACATTCTTTCTTTTAAGAAATAACTTTCTCATTATTCATCAAATTTCTCAGTTTTCTAATCCCCAAACCCCAAATTCATAACACATAACCCATAAACAAGTTTCCTAAACCTTAATAACAAAATTCTAAACCCCAAACCCTCAAACATAAAACCCAACCCAAAAGAATATTCCCTTTTCAATGGATTTTGTTTAAATTATGTGTGATATTTTAATAAACTAATATATTACGAAATAATAGTATCATAATGATTATCATAAGTTATTCGAAATAGATAATTACATAAATTCATAAAACATCATTATTAATTGACATATTTTATCTTAATCCTATCCATAATTATGTAATTATAAACCTCCTATATAATATGTCTTAACCAAGTTCAATACCCAATATTTTAGATAATAGAAATTATTTCATAAAAATATTCTTGCTTTAAAGAAATAACTTTCTCATTATTCTTTATCATTCTCGGTTTTCAAAACCCCAAAACCCAAAAGCATAATAGTTAACCCAGAAAAAAGATTCTTAAAACTTAATAACAAAATTAGAAACCCTAAACCCTCAAACATAATCCTCAACCCAAAAGAATCTTCCCTTTTCCATGTTTTTGGGTTAAATTATTTGTTATATTTTAATAAACTACTCTATAACAAAATAATAGTATCATAATGATTAGCATAAGATATTCATTATAGATAATTACATAAATTTTTAAAACATCATTAGTAATTTTCATGGTTTATCTTAATCTAATCCAAAATTACTTAATCATAAAGCTCCTCCATAATATGTCATAACCAAATTCAATATCTAGAAACATATTTCCTCAAACATAATAAAATTCTTATAAAGATATTTTCATTAATAAAATTCTTTCACAACATAATTTTTTCAATCTATTTTTTCTCTTCTTTCCTATTGTTATCTTTCATCCATTTAGAACCAAAAGAAATGGATAATTATATTTATTTTGGTAAAAATAACATCATAAAACATTGTGAATAAACATTTCATGTCTTCCATTCTACATGTCAAAACATTATTCTGACCATAATATTTTTTTTTCATTTTACACTTATGACTCATTTCATTTGTTTATATGAAGATGGATGATACCCTACTACTCACTTAGTAGCCTACCCATATTTTAAAGGTCAAGTTAGATGGTTGTTAAGATCGATTGATCAAGGTGCTTCGAGTGAACCATTTTTATCACAGGGAGCCTCCACTTGCCATTTGAGCATACGTGCACCGTGTTGGCTTCTATGGCATTACCATATCAGATTTCACATTTGTATATCATTACCTACTTTCTGCCCTCATTGGGATTTGGTTACCACAGACACAAACATTCCACCTGCCTGAGGAAGAGATGACCATCACCCTCAAGGATATGGCAGCGCTTTTCGGTCTTCCTATCCAAGGGAGGCCTGTTATTGGACTCACTCGTGGAGCCCGACCAGACTGTGCTCAGCGCTTTTTAGGCATTGATATTTTTTCTGACCTTAGGGATACAAATGGAGAGTCCATATCTATTCCTTGGTTGGAGTCACAGATTCCACATTTATAGGATGATGATGACAACCATAATGTCATGTGTTATTCTCGTACATATATATTACAGCTCATTGGTGGGACTATGTGTTCTGATCACTCGAGGATGCATGTGAAAATGATGTATCTAATCATACTAGAAAGCTTTGATCAGGCTGGGACATACAGCTGGGGATCATCCTGCTTGGCATACACGTACAGAGCATTATGCAGGCTATCATATAGGAACCGCACAGGTCTTGGGGGATGCGTCATCGTTTTTCAGATGTGCGCATGGGAGGGCATCCCAGCATTCCACCCTAACCTTGCTGGTTTTCCGGTCACGATAGAGGTAATGCATGACGCTTCGCGTGGATGCTGGTATGATCAGAAATTTTTATTGGTTACTGTTTTTACTATGAGTTATTGACTATAATTTCCATTATTTTTCCCTATCATTGATATATTTTATAGGTGGTGTCATTGACACAATTTTTATGTGGTTTCGAGACAGCATTTGGGCGTATATCGGCTACAGTTAGACTTTCTCTTAACTGATCATGTATATATATACAATCTATCAGTATATAATATATTTGATAATGGCATTAATTTTGGTTTTTAGTTAAGTGATTTATTGATAAAATCACTAGTCATTTCAGATTTCATGGATTCTATACAAGAGTATTAAGGACCAGTTGCCAGCATACTACAATGTTGGGCTTGAGGATGTCATGGCTGTAGTGCCCCTCATTCACACCCATATTATTGAGTGGAAGCATCCTGACAGAGTCACGTGCTAGTTTTTCCATACTCATCCAATTCCATTACCATCGAGACAAACAGAACCGCTTATTGGGAAGAAGCTGACAGGGAGGTAGGATTATGACTGGCCCCGAGTATATCCCATCATTATCAACAGCTGGAATAGATGTGAAGAGTTTTGTGTTTAGGGTGTTCCTACAAATAAATTCTCTCTTTTATAGTAGGTTGAGTATATTCCATGTTGTAGACTAAAGTCTAAACTGTATCTTACCCAATCTAGGATAGAGATTCAGAAGATGGTGAGTCAATAAACTTCCATTAGTTTTTATTGAAATATTTTCTAATTCAATCTGAATAAATTTTCAAGGAAGTCACACAGATCATCTTGTTCTCATGAGTGATGAAGAGGATGAGGGGTTCTTTAGCTGGGTAGTGATCCATGCTACAACGCTGGAGGTGAGGGAATCTTTTTGTGCACTTTTCGGGAGCATCTTCGTGCATCCGGCTTGGAGAAAGGAGGTTCATACCCCAGAGGAACATCTTGAAGCTACTGGTGGTGATGAGGAGCCACGACCACGGTGATGTAAACAGTGTTGTGCTGCATGTGAGCGGTCACCTATTCCACAGGCATATGACATCCATCTAGTAGTCCAGGATCATCAAATTCTAGATGTGCCTTTGGTGGCATGGGATCCATATTTTCTGATAGGATATCCACAGTTACTCCACCTAGGGTTTTAGATCCTCTGCATCCATGGGATCCATCTTAGCCTTGGATTCAAGATCCTTCACCATCTTGGATTATAGCTCTATCTCAGGCTTGGTTACCCATTGTGATGGAGGAAGGTCATTCTACCACCCTAGTGTGAGAAGGATCTAGAGGGAAATACGAGATGCAGTTGACAGATCCTCCCACTAACAAACAGATGGAAGATGTTCCAGTAAATGTTCCAGTTCCCAAAAATTATATTTCTCCAGGTCATTAGACTCCACAGCACACTCAGCGTAGACATCCTATTCGCAGACCACAATGTGGGATGAAATCTTTCCACCACAGAAATAGACGTTGATTGTAAATTTTTGTTTACATGTTTTTTGTCTTCTAAAATCTAAATACTATTATTACTATTATATCTTCTTATATTTTTATCCAGTATTTCTGTTTTCATTTATATTTTAGGCACAATTAATATTTTCAACATTCAATGTAAACTACTTGAAACATATAAATAATTAGTACATTTCTAGTGAATTAATTTAAAATATTAAAAAATCTACATAATAAAAACAATGTAAATATAATTTAAAAGTTATCCTAATCATATAAAAAAAATTCAAAATAAAGAGTTTCATAAATAAAAGAAATAAAATATATCGAATGGAATGTAAGAAATGTAACTCAGAAGTGAGAGCCAAAAGAATGAATGTCGAGGATTATCCTAAGCCACAAACTTGACTTTGAAACCCTATAAAATATAAACAATAAGTCCCATGTAAATAAAAAATAAAAATTTTACTACTAGTTATCTGTTTAATCAATGTTTAAAATTCCATTCATATTGGTCTTATAGTTTATATTATAATTTCCTGAAAATTCATGTACTTGAAACAATTTAAAGCTTTAAGTAGGTGGATTTTAAACCTTATAAATATATTTTCACCAATATTTTTTAATAAATTATTTGTATTTTGGACAACAAGTTATATGTTTACAAAATTTTTAAAATTTCATTCATATCAGTCTTATATTTTATATTATAAAGGCCAACAAAGTCATGCACTTGAAATATTTTTATGTTTGAAGTAGGTGGATTAGAATGCTTATAAATAATTTTTCACCATATTTTATTAAGAATTAATTTTTCTTTTGGACTACTTTTTATATGTTTAAACAATATTTAAAATTTCATTCATATCTTTTTTACAGTTTATATTATAAAGGGTGGAAAAGTCACGTACTTGAATAAAAGATAAATTATGTTGAAACATTATGTTTAATATATATATATATATATATATATTACCATACGAACATAATAATAAAACATTAAAATTATAAATATATAAAAAAATAATTATAATATAAAACAAAATTATTTTTTTAGGGAAAAGGCAGGATATTCGATTCCACCTTAGAATGGTATTTTAAAAAAATTAACCAAGGACGTTTTTAAAAAAAATTAGAGAGTATAAAAGAATCCTTTCATCGCACACCCATCCGGAGTTGTACATCCCTAGTTATACCAGGATCTTCCCACAGCACCACAACTCCAACCTGCCTAGCCATCAGCTACCTCCCATGTGGCGGCGTACTCTAAGCAACCCTTCAGTGTCACCCTCAATCTATACCAAGATTTGGTTTCCTGCTCCTTGCTTGCGCTTCATCTGACAGCTCTTTACAACACCTCCCACATGTTTCGGGAGACCTCATCAGTGGAATCCTAGCCACCGATTCCACCGCTATTGTCTATGAGCCACGTTGTACACCTCTTTCCATTTGATCTAAACCCCAAGTAGTGAGTCCTTCGGCCGCCAGATTTGGCAGTGACTGTCCCCATAGCCGGACCTCCATGACACTGGCCTTCTATAACAGCCTCCTGGTCCATCACTGGAGGATGACACCTCCCATTGGCTACCCTAGCCTCAGGTCAAGATCTGGTGTGACCAGGCTGGATTATCTCCTCATGTTTCCTCCTACTTCCACCGATCATTTGCCTCACACTCTCTCTCTTTCAGTTAGATGCGGCCTTACCTCAAATAATCGGATCCACTTAGGTTGGGCCACCAATTCACGGAATTCTTCAGGTACCTGCATGACTCTGCTAGTTTTCTGTAGGACCAGATTCATTCCAAAACGGGCATCTATGGGTCAGTTAAACCATGGACGAACCTGCCCAGCCCATAAAACCCATCCACATGTCGGGAAAACCCAGAATGGGCCTATGTGGGATCGAAAGGACCCACACATGCCATGTTTGGGGTTTTGGGGTCCATGTAATATAAATTTAATAAACAATTAATTTAAATATTAAATATTAAATGTAGTTTATAATTTAATTTATTATATATTAATTTTTTGTTTATTAATTCATGTGGCGTAGATTAATTTAATTTTGTGTTTAATTAAATTAACAAGCCATGTCTGGGGTTTAGGGGCCCATGTAATTTTAATTTAATAAAAAATTAATTAAAATATTTAATTTAATGTTAGTTTATAATTTAATTCATTATATATTAATTTTCTATTTTTAATTCATGTGGTGTAATTTAATTTAATTTGGTGTATAATTAAATTAATTAATTTTATTTAATTTTTATTTTTGAAATAATATTAATTAATCATACTGAAGGATGTATATATATATTATATTAAAAACTAGAATGAAATTTTTACTTCAATTGAATTCTTTCAAGTTTATTTTAATTCAATTTTAATGTATTTCTACATTTAATTTTTTATATATGAAAGTTATGTCGTATTACACTAGTCATGCACTGTGGATAGACCATTACATGTTTGGTGTTTTTCTTCATTTTATTAATATATTTAAATGGTATTTTAAAAATTAGTTTAATAAAAAAAATTAATTCTATGAATCATCTAAGTGCCATTATATGTATAAGGACCTACGCATCCACTTTGGCGTTGTATATTTACTTCACAGTTCCCCTCTCATGTGTGTAAGTATTTTTGTATAATAACGAGACAATCAGTGACACACATCATGTTGAGTTATGGAGATGCACAAAAATGACCTTAATGCATTGGATATGAATACACTACAATTCGAGTTATAGGTAATGAAACTCAAGGTATTACCCCTAGGGTTTAGGTAGGTCCATTATTCACTCAAGTTATCAACAATTAGAATCGACTCATGATGAGTTTGTTAATTTATTTGTTGTGGTTTATTATTTTGTGTATCTGTAGTTAACACATGAACACATATAATAATAATAAACAAGCATGCACAGATAAAATAAACATGTGACGCGATAGATTTTTCTATTTCATGCATGTTCAGTCATAAGTGTGATCACATAGTATGTACTAAGAAAATAGAAAATTATTTCCTTCGTCACATTAATTAAATAAAACACTCAAAGTAATATTAAGTCTAAACTGCCTTCCATCATTTAAATTTGGAAAAAACTGGGTGTTGGGGGTGCCAATAATGAAATAGGTGAGGTTCTTTCTTACTACCGGTGAGTTCTTATGAGAGTTGTGGATTAACATAACTACAGTAATAGTAAAGATTATCCATTTATAACGTGAATTAATTTTATAGTAAATCATTGATTAAATAAATTAATTATTTAAGAAGCTTCGACTTCACTCAATAGATTTAGGAACCAGGAGTAAATGTGGTTGTTCAGTAAAAGCCTACCTTGAACCCTCCACGTAGTGGAATATCCATAGTTTATAGACAATGAGGAGTGGTTTAGGGATCCTTCCCACTAGAATACTAAAGTTATAGATTATTCATATTCTAGTTCATAGGGTTCCTAGAGTTAGATAATATAGTGGGAGACATTTAAATATTTAATAAATTTATCAAAATTTCTAAGTGTGTAATCCACATTAAAAATATCAAATCTACTAAAATTTATTTTTTTAGAAAAATGGAATGTTATACTAGAATTTTAAAAACTGTGATAAATAATAGAATAAGTAAATGTCCTCATGCTCATGAGTATCTAATAATAGGAAATACACTTGTGAAAAAACTATTGGAAACTCAAGGTACTTGTGTCCTTATATTTTTTAAGTCGCCTCATGGGGAAAGGGTGAGAAATTGATTACAGGATTCTGATGTACATTACATATGATGGTTTTATCATTATGAATTCATAAACATCTGATGTTATTTGCAGTCACTGCATTGTAAATTGATGGTATAATAATTATTCTCATCTCCAAGTGGTTTACAAGGAGAAATTGAAGCCATGATATGAATAGGTATTTGTTACACTAGATTTGTTTAAATTTATAGGCGGGATAAGATAATTAAATACATCCTATTATAATTTCACTTTCACTTCATTACATAAGTATCGTTTTAAATATCAAAATGAAAAAGAATTAAGTAAACATTTAATTACCAATTTTGAAAATGTTCTCCAAGTTAACAATAATATAAAAGATAGTTAAACCATTAATTCTTAGGGAGAACAAATTGAAAGGCACAGAAACAAGGCCAATGGAATGTAATCCTAGAAGAACATTTTCAACATCCTTCAATTAAAGAGGTATTGACAAGAGGATATTTGTATTTCATATTATGAAATAAATATATGGATACTTAATCAGAATTAAATGTGTAAAATAATCATGTTATCGCTTCTTATTCAAGAATATGCATCAATGTAATTTTTTAGTTTTAGTTCTTGGGTATTCAATTCAATTTGATTGTCACATATGTGTATTGATATATAATAACCCATTAAGTATTTAATTATTACTCTATTTTATTATTATTCTCCATTTGGCTAAGAATGAGTGACACAAAGGCCAATGGTTAGAAGTGTACGACTTCATTATTTTCATGTGAAAGATTCATGTAGAACTATTATTAATTATAACAATTATTTTAATCTCATATTTCCTTGGACATTATGAGACATTATTCCAAATTCTGAACTTAATTATGCTTTTGGTATTTAATATTCAACCAATAATTCATTAATACATGATTTATAGGAAATAGCGGATGAATATAAAAATGTATGAAATTCATTCCTATTTGTGGCAGGATAATTCTTTCTCAAGTAAAAATAAATTTGACATCATGTTTATACAAGTTATGGTATTTTGGCTTAGTGAAGATAAACACCATTGGTAATATCGATGTCTTTAGTTTGGATAAAAAACATTTTGAAATATTGGTAAGCCATAATGATTTTGTAATTAGTTCAAAAAGAGATAGTGAACTATTGAAAGAATAAGATAGTGGTATATATTAACATAATTTGTTACTTATATGTAATTAAGGAACTGTAATGTGAAGTAAGTGAATGGTCAGAAGACATGAGTTGCTTCAGGCCAACATGTTGAAATAATTATTGACTATGAAATCAACGGTCATGATAATGTAGTGTAGAGTAATTTATAAATGAATATTACCTTATCTACATCACAACATTTATATTCATATGAAGGATCGATGATAAATTTTTACATGTCAACATTGATTAAAAAATATTTCATGGAGAAATTCATAAACACGCATTTTATACATCAGAGTTATGATGTAAGTAGTATCAATGTTGTAATTTGTAGAAGCTTCTATTTTATTTCTTGTTGTGATTTGCAAATAACAGTGATACACCGCAACCTTATTCCCACTAAAATTTCTAATGGATATCATATGAGTTATAGTATGATTAAAATCTTTTACTTCATAAGACAAGTGTTTAGATGAAATGATTTTGATAAGACATAAAAAAATATTCATCCTGATCAAACACAATTTACATCTACATTAATAATCCTACTTGTTTCTTAGGATATTACTTAAATCCCCAATTTAGAAAAGTAGAGTTAAGTGATGGAATAAATTTATATAAAATGATACAAATCCCTTTTGAGATTGTGGGATAAATATTGAATTGAGTATAATACAATGCTCGAAATGCACATGTAGTTATCCTAAGAACTAGTTCCACAGGAGCATGTGGAATGTGTATGTTCCAAATACACATTATGGGTAGGGAGGTTAAAACCATGGTAATTGTTGTTATATTCACCATGGTTGGTGCTATATTATTCATTGTGAATAATATTTCCTAAAAGTTATAATTTCATTGAAATTAGATGAGATTGACATGACTAAGTAAATTCAATAATGGATTCCATGTATCACATTTCAACAGGGGGTTATTATTTGGAATAATATGATGGGTATTAAGATGAGCTGATGCATGGATGGTACAATAGTAGTACCAATAAAGGATCAATTGGTTACACCATGTAGTTATGTCTAAATCCATTATAATTTTACTTGTCATAGCTATTTACTATGATCATATTATTAGGCATTGGATGTCAAAACCAATAATCGTGGAAAATGTATAAATGATGAAACCATAAATGTATATTCATAAAAACATATTAATAAAGGTATCAAGTTACTAAATTCCGATTTAGGATCGAATTAATTAACGATATCATAGATTATACATTTTTGATGTGTCTACCAAAGGTTAGTGTGTGAACCAAGGTTTTACAAGTTATATATTATTGGAAACATATGGAAAATAGATTAGTCTACATGTTATCTGAGACCATTATGAAATCTATTCTCCAGTGATTGACTTAATGTATCATCCTAAGTTCTAGACAACAAGATCTACTATGTTTTATCCATAAATTTCTTGTACATAGTCAATCATATATATAGTGACATGGTAATTAAAAATACAAGATAGGACAATTAAAGAGTGAATTTTTAACAATTTTACATGGCATGATCTCTCCGAGTTTACATTTCAGAGACATGGGCAGAGATTAATGTGGTAAGAGTAATTCTATACATTTTAGTAATGGATTAATCATCTATAAAATGTTATGTATGAAGCATGATATTTCCAAAATGTACATTATGCTAGGAAAATATTAGTTAAATCCAAGATTAATAAAAGATTATCAATCATAACTATCTAATTGTACTTCAGTAAGTACAAAAGATATGAACATAGTAAGTGGAGAAGAAAAGATACTAGTTTTCATGGAAAAATAACTATTCTTCCATTGATCTACGAGATCTAATACCATAGATGGGCTAAGTTGATGAGTTAAGAAAGATCATAAAATCCACCTGCAGCTATACCTAAAAATACTGAGTACCTTGCATATTCTATGGCAGCTAAGAAGTATTTAAATGCAAATATTTCTTTCAGTTCATGGAATTTTACTTTATAAGATATGTATAATCATAATCTAAATTATTATATTCTTACTAACCATGATTTCAAGTGATTATAGAACAAAAAAATGGATATAATCTAGGATCCCATCTCAAGAGATGTTTTTATCATGGAGATGAAGTCGCATATAACATATATTCGACATGCAAAAATCATGGTAGTCCCAACACCTAATGATGTTACTCAACAAAAACACGATCATTATAAGGTGAGTAGATAACATGTTTGGTTAGTAGGGTGACATTAGTGCTGGTGGGAGTGTTTAAATAGTGGGTCCCCTTGACCCAACTATGTAGTGATTTTGATTACCATATCATGTTTATAGTTAGTTATACATGATGTATTCTTAACATTTTTATGTATAGTATTTTGTGTCCAATACTTAATGGTACTATCCAAAGATTATTTTTCATGTAGGAAGGTTATAGAAAATCCCAGGGTATAATGGGAACCTTAAGATACCATGACATTAATGTTAAATAAAGTTCATATTGTCTAGATACATCTTACTGATTAGACAAAGTAGATATTGGAATATCAAGTGTTGTGGGATCATAAGCATTGATACTTCTTGTCATGATGTTTTTTACTTGGTGATCTCGAGGAGTGAGATCATGAAGACTGGCCCTCTAATAGGAAGACCAAATTTTTTGGATGTCATTGGATGTTCTGATCTATGATCCTGTGTATTGGTCTACAGAATTGATATCATTATTAGTGTGTTCCATTTGATGGTATACTTTTATGTGAGGGATAATTATGATATTGAAATCGTGGTGAAGTAGCTTGTGTTGGGTGTGTCATTGGTGGTATGACATTGGTTGAATGGTCAAGAAATAATTTGTCACTTCTGGGTTTAAGAAGGTATATATCTTAGGCCATGTTGATAAGGATGGTAGTACATTCATAATAACATGTCCATGGAAATCAAGGGTAAATCATTCCAATTAGATTAACAAATACTCATGCAAGGAAAGGTTGATGACATGTGTGTGTGTCCTAATTTTTGAGATATTAAATAAAAAGTGATTATATTTCACAGAGTGTGTTCGTAGGTTGGTTCTCACTGTAATGAAAATCATTATCTCTTTAAGTTACATGATGGGTTGCTAGATTCCACTCTTGTTATTTGAATTACATCTACTGGTATTGATATAAGGGCCTAGAGGGTCACACACAATAACATATTCAATAATCATCCCTATTCAGTTGAATAAGTATATTGGACATGGTATGACCCACTACTTGGGTCTGGGATTTTTCCAAAGTTATATGATCACCAATTCCGTAAATAAATACATATAATTCAAGTTAATAATATTGATAATTTAATTTATTTATTGAATGAATTTACATGTTTTAATGAAAAATTGAAAAAATATTATTTAAACGAATATGAAAAATATTAAAGGATCAATTAATATTTGTGGGAACCAGGAGTTGAGTTAATAACTCATTTATCATCAATTAATATATATATAATATTATAGTAATGTGATAATAATATTTACAACTCAGATTTGTAGTCATAACATGTCATTTATAGCACACTGAGTATTCAGGGGCCAGAGAGGCAATACCAGGTCTTTTAATTACACACTATATATAGAAGGGAAGAGCCTCCAACTAAGTACTATTCAAGGGATTTAACTATCTTCTTCCCTCTCCCATGTTTTAGAGAGAGAGAGATGCTATGGAGCTAGGAACTCTGAAAGAGATATCTCTAAGGCATCATAAGAAAGGTGATGCAGCGATCATTAGAGCATTGAAGGCGTCATCAGAACTCTACCCATGCACTGGGATTTCAATGATCAGAGATCGCACAAATTGATGAATTATGTGTGGATGATCTAGAGGAATTCAAATTAGGGTTATTTTATAATTTATCACTAATAGCATGGAAAAAGTATCTGTAGATTCAGATTTAATGTAGGTAATTTATGGTTTAATTTTGTGTGTATCATATTTCACACATGATCCTAAGGAGGTAATGGGAAGAGATTTTCCTAAATCAATAAGTTCATGTAAATCATCAGTGAAAAATTTGTAAATCCCAATTTTAGATCTCCCTCTATGTGCCTAGAACCTTCACATTTTTTTCATAAGCTCCACATAGCCAACATTACCCTAGGACTTTTGAACTTCCAAAAAATGTATGAGTCATTCATTGATAGTAAAATTATTGTTTTCAAATAAAAAATGTCTAATTTTTGTTAATATCTTCCCCCCAATTAAGGAAAAATACTTTTTATATTTTTCGCAACCCATCATTTCCATGAAATACACATGAACCCTACACTATGAGGATATATAGATTTAAAATTTTCAATTTTTATCAGTTGAATGTACCTTCTAATTAATACAAATTCTGATCATTATGAGATAATTTAACATTTTTTTCAAAATCATTGACATATTAATGCTTCAGATTTCAATGTGTCTTCTTTTAATTGATAAATATTGAAAAATATTTCTAAATATCTTCATCTTGTGTAGCGATCATCTTCTCTAATTCCCTTATAAGTTTTTCTCGCTCATCCACTTTTTCCGTTAGTGTTTAATATCCTCAATTTACTCATCTTACATGAATTGAAACTCATTCTCAACATCCTTAATTATATGGAAATACCTATTAGATTTGTTAACATCTTCCCTGAGCCCAATTTTTTTCCAAACTTAATTCTGGTTATGATTTTATCATGTGAATCATATAATATTTATTTTCTTATTACTCTTTACTACACGATCTATCATATCTGATTTAAATATTTTTTATAATGTTAATTTATTTTCTAACATTTTCATCTTTTGAATAATCACTTTTTTATGAAATTTATTAATCATATTTTCTCATCATTCCTACTTTTTGTTGAAAAATACTTCTTTTTTTCATTCATAGAATTTTTTTTAGCATTTCCCATATTTTCCTTTCGACATATGCAATGATTTTTCTTCTTCATCGTCATCATATGATTCCATAGTTTTCCTCATAATCATCATATGTTTCCATAGTTTTCTTCATCATGGGATAATCTACAGAAAAATTCCCAATACCACCACAACTATTACATTTACATAGTTTCATTCCTTTGAACTACAATTTTACCTTTCCATAATTTTTGTTTTTGAATGCTACAATTTTATTCTGACTTTAATGAATACCATCATCAACATCTAAATAAAATAAAGTTATAATAATTTATTCTTCCATGACCTTAGTTTTGTTCATATATTTTAAATCAATTTAATCTATTTTTTTCTTGAAACCCGGAGCTCTTCTCATATCATAATTCAGGAGAGTATTTTGAAATTCATCAAGTGACATAACTTGGATTTCTTCCGAAGTTGAAATCCTTGTATAAAATCTATCATGTTTTTTCACCCATAAAAAGTTTTTCAATAAAAATTTGGATCCCCTCTTTTATTCATATAACATTGAATATTCGAAGTTTACTTTAAATGAGAAAAATTTATAGTAACATTCCTTTCTCTGATACAACATGTTAATCCCTAGATTGGATCCACTAAGAGTTGGTGGGGTGAATCCAAGGTTACATTTAAAAAATATCTTTTTAATTCAACTTCTATGGAGGGTCAAATCCTTGATCTGTCATTGGTATGAACTATAACTTCACCCATAAGAAAAAAAAATGAAAGTAACAAAATCACACAAGGACATTTTACAAGGTACAAAAAACATTCATACTTTTTATTATGACAAAACTTTATTTTCTTCATGGATTATTTTATCCGTGTATATTATATTGATTAAAAGTGTCGAAATTTTTTCACACAATTTAGACCGGTCAAATCCAAACCCAGTAAAAGATACATGGTTATTTATACTGGAGTACTTAATTCTTCAAACATTTACCTTGATATGTGGATGTGGGAATGCATTCACTATCATCATTGTCTCTTTTAATACACTAATTATTAGCATTATCTCAAATAATGAATATATTTATATAATGTACAATAATAAGTTCTTTGTACGCTCTTCTTGTTGGTGCTTTTGTATCGATACTTACTACAGCCTATTTAACGAACATTGGGTAAGCTGATAAAATTATTCAATATATCTTCTTCATGATATCCATTGATTATATGCATCAATTTATAGGATAAAATTATGTGGTTTTCTTTGTGAGATCAGAGGAATCTCAAGACCTATCCTTATAAAAATGGAACAAAGAAGAAACTCTCTTTTTGGATCCCTCACTTAATATCTCTTCCATATTATAAAAATAGTTCACAGTTTTTTTGTTGATTCTCTATTTTTATAGGAAAGGATATAACCCACTTTTTTTAATATTCAACCCTATAAATGACTTATTAAATGTCCGGAATGATTTGAGTCACCTATTTATTATCCAATATTTTTCATCATCATGAGGTGCAAGATATGATGCCTCTACGTAATAAAGTGGTGATTATTTAATTTCATGAATGTTTATATACTATTGGATATTCATCCAAGAAAATAATTCAGCGTAAAAGGGAATTCAAAAACTGTTCAAATAATTATGAGTCATGGAATTTAATATTTTCAAAGGATTCAGTATTTTTCATGTAAACATATGATGATGATCAAGGAATCTTCATTTTTATGAGGTCATGTTTTATTCATCATGTTCATGGGATTATGATCACATGTGTCTCATTTAATTTATGATTAATGATATTTATCAATGTTTGATGGACATACTACTTACTAAATATCTTATTTAATCTGACATTAGCCGTTTCATCTGAAGATCATATAAATAATTGATTTTATTTCTATCTAAGGTGTCTTCATGATTCTGTTTGATTAGTCAAGATGGTTGAGGTTAATATATCATTTTTATCAAGAATTTGTAGAGGTATTTTGATTTTATTAATTCAAAATAAATTTATCGTTGTTAGATCTTTTTTGAATCGTCAATATGATCAAAATGGCATGCTCACAATTGCTCAATTTGGCCATCAGAGATTTCCAGACATCAAGAGAACACACAGAAAAACTTTAGTAGGATAAGGATGAATATGAAGAGTTTTTATAAAAATATTTTCATATTATTCTGAAAAGAATATTTTAGGATATTGGAGGATTGTTGAAATCAAAAGATTGACAGGTTGCACCAATATCATATATTTAATACTTGGGTAAACTGTAATCCAGACTTATTTTTCCCACACTAATTCATAAAAGTATCTTAATTCCTCATTAACAAATAACTTCATCCACTAAATCGTTGAGTTGGTTGTGGGGTATCATCACCCATATTCCACTCCACACATGACATATGGGCTTCGACCGACCAGTTTATCTGAACCATCAATGAACCCATCAGTTTGTTCTCTATGTGGATTATACACAAGCATGTGCCCATTGTGATCGCCCCTCTATGCCATTGTTTTGGTTACCTATGGTTGAGTATAGTTCCAACCTTAGTAGTGGTTGTACCTGAGTCCCTTTATTGGCTTTATAATTGGTCATGATGTTTACAAATGTTTCATATCTTGAAAATATTTCATAAAAAACACCATGGAAAATTTCTCATAAAAAATCAGCATTCTTCATGTCTATGCAAAAGCCTTAAAATTCCTTATTATTAGTTCTATAATGGTTCCTTTATTCCTCAATACATTTCCACAAATGTTTCATCCTTTTACAAATGTATTTATCATTAATATCATTACAAACATCCATCATAGTTTTTACCATATCATATTGACTTATTAGTATCAAAATAAACCATGAATCAACACCCTTTTCATTACCAAAACAAAAATGGTCTGAATAATATTTTCCTTTTAATACATTAATCTAAAATACCACAATAGTACCTAAAAGAGTTAAAATTAATCTATTTAGTAGGTTTCCAATATTAAAAACCTTCAGCTTATATGTATTAAAATGTAATAGAATTCCTCTTAAATAATCCTTTACGTTGAACCAAAAGGTTATATATACACCCACCTAATAAAAAATTTGTTGAAATATCATTAGTCACCTAAGAAAATTTCGTTAAAATTATATTTATTCATCAAATGGTTTATGTATAAATAATTTCATACTAATTAGTACATTACATAGGCCAGTGGTATAAATTTATCCATTATTAGCCATTGGTTGTTGGTTCAAGCCCTGTGAAATTTTTGGATGTGATGGGTTGTCCCCAAGATTACATGTTATCATTTTAAAAAATATATATTTATAAAATTCCTTTAATAAACAAAAAATATGATTAATATCATCCCAATAACATTATTCATAAAATAAAATTTTCACCACTATAGTTTAATATACATCTTATTCTTTTCAACATAATTTTACATTTCCACAAATTACTTTTCTTGGTCACTATTATTGATTAACATATTCTATAAAATAATATAAAAAATAATATATAATGATCCTTATAAGTTTTGTGATTCTTAAAATAGAAATACCATTGATAAAAATACTTCTACGTGAAAAATCTAGGATCCTGAAACATAAATACTTCACCAAAATTATGGGTAAAACATATTTCCATATTTTCTCTTGGAGATAACCATTATATTAGTTCAATGAATAATTACCTTTTTCCCCACAAATAATTCATGGAATTATTGAATTCTCATTTATTTGTTCGATTTATTTCCATATATAAAAAATCATCCCTTCAATTTGATATAACATTTTAGATGTAAAGACCCAAAATTTTTGAATAATATTTTGTTTCTTAATAATGTATGTTTTACTTTTTTATAATCAATAAAACTATATAAGTATAATTGAAATGTAAACCATTGAGTTTTGAACCTTATATGACCATTGGTTAATATGACCTATAGAAACCATAATAATTTGTTAATGATATAATTATTGTTCATAAATAGAAATTATAATGGATAATTCATTCAAAAAGAAGGTTCGATGGATTCTACGAGTAGAATCATTCCAAATGAAGCCCATTTGTTATATATTTGGAAGGAGGTATCATCACTTGCCTTTTCTCTATACCAAGCCTAGGACAAGCTTCAACATGTCAATCTTGAACAAAATCACCTATAAAAGAATCTCATGATGGTAGAAATCACTGCTCATGAAAATTTTTCTAAGACACCCCATGATTCTATCACTATGTTACACATTACTCTTAGGTCCTATGTGGGTGTTATAAGAGGTTATGTCATGAGGCCTTAGTCACTTTGTGTAATCCTTTTTTATAAATAAAATTTATTTTACGGTAAATTAAACATCACATTTGAATTTCAAATGTCAAAAGTAATCTGGGATGATGTTTTTGTGTTTTTCAAAGAAGTATCATATTATTGATGAATATTGAAATAATAGAATTTTAAAATAACATTTATTATTTTAATAATTAATAATATTAAATGATTTTTGAAAAATGAACATTCATGGCTGTGATTAGTAAGAATTTTAGAGTCTAATAATATCAAATTAATTTTTGGTGAATAGTACCTTATAAATTGTAATATTACCCTTTTAGATAGTAAAATGACTAATAGAATAGTAACCTCACCTAAATAAGTGTAAATATAATTTATGTATTTTGAATGATAATTTGATATTATAGTATAAGTAAATAACTATTTTAAGAATTATTAGTTAAGTGTTAGTATTTTTGAGTAAATAGTTGTTTAACATACAAAATAAAATTTTCATTTTTAGAAAATTATATTCATATAATGTATTTAATTTTGGAATTCAGAAAATTTATATTAGGTTAGGTTAAATCTATGACATTTTTATAAAATTTTTTGTTTTTTAGGGAATAGTAAAAATATAGTTTTTTAGTTTTTAGTATGATTGATGACATAATAATTATGTAATATGTTATTTAAAATAATTTTACACCCATGTAAATGATAATATGATATTATTTGTTCCATATAGCCAAATACCATGGGAATATACACTGGGAAGGCCCACAGTTTTTCAGATACCATTGATGAGGTGTCCTCATGAATTAATAAAACACTCGATCTCTTTTACTATAAACACCAATTCATTTATTTGTTTAAATTCAGTCCAAAATAATTATCCACGATTTTATGATAGTATTTCCTCTCAAAGAGTCCTACGAAGGTTCCCTTAATCCCCCAAGGTCTCAATATTTGAGTTTTATATGTTACTCTTCAAGGTATGGGAATTTCGATATTCAATTTTACTTTCATGTTCTCTTTTCTGTGGAATGTTATTCAAATTTCCATACGATATTCTTATTTCCATAAAATTATGTACCTATTGTATATTATGGGTCTTTTATTAATGTTTTACCCATGTTCCTTCTTTTTTTATGGTTTTTTAAAAGTATGTTTCATACTATCTTTGTTGTAGAATGTTCGTGTCAAAATCTCTCAATTTTTCTCAATAAAATATTTTTATTTTATTTATGCGAAAACCCAACCCTATTTTAATTCTAGAGATATTCATAAAGAAAAAAACCTATTTATTTTATTCTTTAATTGATATATATAAAACCTTAATTACATTTCCATGGGTTATAAATGACATATTGATCATGTTTTTCAGAACTTTTTAAAACGCCATGATTTTGATTTGAAACCAATTTATTTTATTCACAATGCGTAATTTATGAATTTTTTTATTAATATATATGTCTCTCACATGAAAATAAATACATATTAAGGGTTCACCTTGATATATGTATAATTAATTGGGTAAATAAATTAATCACCAAAGATGTCAGGTTTTATGATACCTTAGTGAATATCTCTGGTTATTTTTATGACACGTTGGGGACGAAACATGGTGATAAGCTTATGAAGGTCTAAATTAAATTTTGTAACCACAAGTAAAATATATTATTCAATTTATTATTATAATTACATTCCTATTTCTCATTCCATTCAAGTTCTTATTTTATTCTCTCAAGCACGAATGATAACAGATTTCTCTATTTTCCCTTACTAGGCCCCGTGCTCACCCATCCCCTTATAATATGTCCACAGGTTATAAGATGTAGTAATTGTTTCTAGGATGAACAAAACAATAATCTTTTCAGGTGGATTATTTTTTTTTCATTTTTCAGGAATTATTAACCTTATTTCCAAGTGACTGGACTTTAAAGATACTCTGTTTGTAAAATGTAATGAAAGGTTATGTAACAAAATGATGGGATTCAATAGTTGGTATCAAAAGATAGTTTAGTTATTTTTATAAATTAGTATTTTAAAAGATTAATAATAATCCTAACTAAAATATTAAATATATGAAAACTTACTAGTAATTTGGTGAAATCTAATGTAAGTGGTTTCTGAACAAAATTGGAGAACGAGTTTCTCGAGCTAAAGCTGATGAAGAATGAATCTTTTGGAAGCTAGGAGATGAACTTCACAAAACTTTCCCATTACACCTCAATATATTCCATGTATTCTGATGGGATGGTTGATATATTCATTAGTGTAATGAGACATCATCTTTGGAAGAATCTTGAAAACTATGACTGTGATAGCTATGAGGAGATAGTGTGGAGTGCTATAAAAGTTGAATTGGAGTTCGGTGAGACACATGGGTCTCACAAATCCAATGAATAGAAGAGATCATTGGAACCATGATTGGGGAGGATCATTGATCAGAAAAGAGGTAGAAATCAATTGGAACATCCCCTATGTAATTATTTTTGGGAATATGCATTCAAGTCACTATATGCTCAGAATTGGGTAGTGTTACAAGTGTGGTTGTGATGTTCATATCTCTTAGAATCAAAATAGTGAGGTGAAAACTCAACTTTACAATAATAATAACAACGGTAAGATCGTAAAAGACCTACTTGAGGTCAAATGTTTCAAGTTTAGAAATATTGGGCTCTTTTCTAATCACTGTCCAAATCTGAGGGTAGTGTAGGAGAATCACCATCAACCTCAACATAAGCCAAGGGGGAAAGTCAGTGATTTTTCTATCATAGTAGCTAAAATTGAAGCTCAAAATGATGTGGTGGAAGGTACTCTTGTTGTTCTCTCAAATACTACAATAAATTTCTATGTTTTTGGTTCTACACATTCCTTTATTTCATCCATGTTTTCAATGAATATATAAACAATCCATGAATGAATACAAGTATAGATATCAATCAAGACTCCTGGAGGGAGTATCCAAGAATTAGTAGTTTATAGAAACTCTACTATTTACTTTTCTGATCACAATATTTTCGCAAACCTAATATTCGTTCCCATGTAGGAATTTGAAAGTATATTATGGATGGAATGAATCTCAAAGTATAATTCTATGATCAAATTCAAAAGCAAGTAAAACTCAGTATTCGTAAATGGGAAACCTATATTTATCTACCATAGAAGATTTATCGACCAGATATTTTCTAAAATCACCTCCTATAGCCCTATTTATGGATTTTATTGGTGATAATGAATAAGAAAATGAGAATATAAGGATAGAAAATGTCCCTACAGTCCAAGAATACATTGAAATATATCATAAGGAGTTACCCAGACCTACCCCAAGAATAGTGTTAGAGTTCTCTATTGAACTTATTCCTTGATCTCATCTGATTTAAATGACCCAATATAGGATTGAAAATGTGGATATGGGGAATTAAAGAAATAACTCGAATACCATTGAGAAAAGTTTTTTATCTTACCTAGTGTGTCTCCCTGGGGATCACATGTTCTATTTGTGAAGAATAAGGATGGATAAATGCGGTTATGCATTGATTATATATAACTAAACAGGGTCATAGTTAAGAAAAAATACCATCTTCCAAGAATTGATGACTTGTTTGACCAGCTTCATGGGGATTAATTCTTCTCCAAGATTCATATTTGATCTGGTTATTGTCAGTTGAGGGTGAAGAAGGAAGATATTCTGAAAATCCCCTTCTGATCAAGATATGGGCATTATGATTTTGTTGTTATGCCCTTCGTTTGGACAAATGATCGTGCTATATTTATTTATTTGATGAATATAGTATTTAAGAACTTGCTTCACATTTTTTGGTTGTTTTTATAGATGATATTATGATATATTCTAGAGCATGAGGATCATATAAGCGTTATTTTTTACACTCTTTAGAATGTGTGTTTTTTTTAATGTTTAGAAAGCGTGATTTTTGGTTACAACATGCTACTTTCTTGGGGAACATTATAACAAATGAAGGAATCTCAGAAGACCCTATAAACACAATGGCTGTATAAGAGTGGTATGATCCTATAATAGTAACTAAGATTTACATTTTCCATGGTTTAGTAGGATTTTATATAAGGTTTGTGAAAAAAATTTCACGAATTTCCAATCCACTAAGCTGGTTAACTCAAAAAGGGGACAAGGTCATCTAGAAAAATTTTTATTTGGAATGTTCCCAAGAGATGAAGAGGAAATTGATTATTTCAACTGTGTTAACCGTTCCCTATATCGGAGAATGATTCATTACTTTTAGTGATACATATCTAAAAGGGATTGGGTGCATTATCATGCAAAATGAAAAAGCCATTAATTATGCTTCATGATAGTTTAATCTTCAGGACAAGATCTATCCAATTCACAATCTGGAGCTACATGCGGCTGTTTTTACTTGAAGATATGGAGGAACTATATTTATTGGGAAAACATTTATATATAAGTAGGCCATCAAAGTTTGATATATATTTTCACACAAAAATAATAAAACATGTGACATAGGAGATGGTTGGAAGTTCATAAAGACTATGATTTTTCTATTCATTATCACTCAGGATGAGAAAACAAATTCAATGATGCTTTAAGTCAGAAATAACCTATTATTATGAAAATATTGAGGATTCACAGAGATCACTTAATCAAATACCAAATAAAAATTTCCATGTGAATATTAAGGGATGTGATATCATCAACAATACCACAAATGATTTCACAACCGTCGTTACTAGAGAAGATCAATAAATATAAAAAATAATATCATTTCCTACAAAATAATATTGAGGATGTGAAGGATGGGAGGTTTTCTAAGTTTAATACTGATCATGAAGGTGTACTAAAATTTCATAAAAGACTATGTGTTCCATCTATTCCTAAAATAAAGAACGAGATGATGGATGAAGCTCATAGCTCTACATTCTCTATAAATCTAGGAAGCAATAAAATCTATAGGGACCTTTGTGATCAATATTGGTGGGATAATATGAAAAGAGATATTGTTGACTAAATTACAAGGTGCCCAGAATTTCATTAAGTGAAGGCAGAGTGATAACTCTCTAAAGTGGTATTGCAACCACTACTTATACCAGCATGGAAGTGGAACAATATCACTATAGAATTTTTCACTTGTCTCCTGAGAACATCCAAAGGAAACAATGTAACATGGGTTAGAGTGGATCTTCCCACCATGAAATCCCATTTTATCTCTATTATATAAGATTTTTCTATTGATAAACTTGCTAGTATTTATTTTAAGAAAGTGATACTGGTGCATGGGGTACCACTATTTATTGTATCAGATCATGAACCAAGGTTCACATAAATATTATGGAGAATTTATCAACATGAATTCAGTACTAAATGTAATTTCAGTATGACCTATCACCCTCAAACTGATGTCCAATTTGAAATGAATATTTTAAAACTCAAGGAAATGATGAGAAAAAGTTGAATAGAATTTAATGGTTGATGGGATCAAAATCTCCCATTAATTTAGTTCTCTTAAAACAACAACGTTAATTAGAGCATTCAAATGTTACCCCCTGAAGCTCAATATGGGATGCGATGTAGAACTTGTACTTTTTGGTATAAAGTTAGTGAAAAAAATTTTTTTTGTCCTAATCATGTGCATGATATGACATAGCACGTTCATGCTGACCAAAAATACATTAATGCTGCTCATAGTCAGTAGAGGAGCTATGATGAAAACTATCGAACAGAGTTAGAGTTTAATGTTTGGGATAATTGATTCCTAATAATTTCACATTAGAAGAGAATAATGAGGTTTGGGTAGAAATTGAAGATCATCCCTAAACACATTGGCCCGTATGAAATCCTTGATCACATAAGAGTAGTGACCTATCAGCTTTCACATCCTCCAAATACAGCTAATGTTCATGACGTATTCCACGTATCCCTCTTTAGGAAGTACATACCTAACCCTTAACATATACTAAATACATAGGTGTTACAACTAGAACATAGCCTCTCTTATAAGACCAACCAATGGAGATATTGGATCCTAGAGAGAAGTTTCTATGTAAAAAGACTACCCACCTTGTTAAAGTATTGTGGAGGAACCAAAAATATGAAAAATCCACATGGGAACTTGAGGAAACAATGAGACCAAAGTACCTAAACATTTTCTCATCTGATATAATTCGTTGAAATTTCAGGAGTGAAATTTTTTAGGGGGGGGGGAATGTAATGACCCAAACTTTTTGAGTAATATTTTGTTTTCTAAAAATGTAAGTTTTTATTTGTCATAATAAATAAATATATATAAGTAAAATTGAAATGTAACTATTAAATGTGAACTTTATCTAACTATTGGTTAATATGACTATTGGAAATGATAATAATTTTTTAACATTATAATTATTGTTTATAGATAGAATTGATAAAGGATAATTAATGACGAATGATGATTCGGTGGCCTCTATTGGTAGAATTGTTCCATATGAAGCCCATTTGTCAGAGAATGAAAAAGAGGTAGCATCACTGGGCATCTCACTGGGCCAAGCCTAATCTGGGCTTCAACATGTTATGATTGAAAAAAAAATCACATACTAGAAAAGTTCAAGTTGGTAGAAATCATCACACAGGGAATGTTTTCAGAGCCTCCCTATGATTCAGTCACAATTTCACACCTTACTCATAGGTCCATTGTAGGTTATATAAGGGGTTATGTAATGAGGCCTTAGTCACTTTCTGTATTCCATTTGTATAAATAAGATTGTTGTTATGGTAAAATAAAAATCATTTTTGAATTTAAAATGTTAAAATTAGTCTATTAGTATTTTTCGAAGAGGTTTTATATTATTAATGAATATTGAAAAGAAGAGTATTTTAAAATAATTTTTATACTTTAAATAATGGATACTATAAAATGATATTTAAAAAATAAACATCCATAGTTGTGGTCTGTAAAAAATTTAGTATTTGATAAGATCAAAATAATTTTTTGGTGAATAGTGACTTCTTAATTGTAACACACCATGATTTCATAGTACGTTATTTCTTCAATGTAATTCAATAACTTGAACTACATGCAACACTAAGTTTAAGTACACCATGACATACCAAACTAGTTGTTCAAAAAGAGGTTTTGAATAGTATTAACTAAATATTAAATTTTATATTATCTTTATAATTATAGAATCCATATAATGATTTTCCTAGACAAAATATAAGAACAAATTCATTTTTCAGATAAAAGAAGTATTTTCTTAATGCAATTTTACCACCTTTTAATGGAGAACCTGTTTTAAATACAATATTCGAAACTTTTATATATTAAATTTGACCAAATAAGCTTCTTCTTTATAATCAGGGCATAAAAATTTAGTTTTGATAAATTTTTGGTGTTTTTCTGATAACTTTCATATTTGGGTGAATAGTGAATAATACTAAATTTTAATTAAAAACAAATTCTTTAATCAAAATAATTTATAGTGTTTAACAATACCTTTGAATTGTTTGGAAGTATAATTAGATTATATTTTTACTATTTAATCCAATTTTGGTCATTGGAAGTAATTTCACTTTCAAATTAGACATAAACAAGTGTTAATCTTTTGGTAGTTATTATTTCTAAAAATACGCCTTTTGGTTTTGAAAATGGGAATTAATTTTTAATTAATAAATGTAATTTATATGTTTTAAATTTGGTAAAATAGAATTAATTATTTAATTTGGAATATTAAAATTATATTAGGGTGAATTTTGGGTATGTTTATGTAAACATTCAATTTTTTATAAATAGTGAAAAACACTGTGTTATTGGTTAAAATAAACTTTTCATTTAATTAATTATTTATTTTATTTAAATTTATTTTAGGTCAAAATAGATATATAATACCTATATATGTTTAATTTAATTCATCAGAGTCATTTTATAATAAGTTTAGATATATAAAAATTTTATTGAAATTTTACCATCTTTTACCCAACTCTTAGGAGCATTTGCAAATTTGCATAAAACATAATTTTACCACTTTTCTGAATTGAATTTAAAAAACATTAGAGGCATGGTTTATATCAGTATGTAAAATGTGATTCAATAAGATAAAAATATTTTTGTTGAATAGTATCTTTTGACTTTTATTTTCCACTGTTAAAAGTAAATAGGGGAATTAAAGGTAAAAATGATATTATTATTACCCTAACACATTTCCTGATTCTTTTGGATACATTTAATTCAACCAAAAACAACCATAGTAATAAAATATTATCCTTTAGGTTCACTTGGATTATATTAGGACATTTATTATTATTTAATTCAAAGAGGAGTTAAAAGTGTTAAATTAGATTTTTAATAACTAAACCATTTATAATACGAGATTATACACAAGATAAATTAAAATATAAATAGTCATTAGGAATATTAAAATATTTCTTACATTATTGTATTTTATTTATATTTCTTAGATATTAAATATGTAAATTTATTTATGACACAATGATGAGGAAGTATTTACCTAATTAATGAAATAATAAAATAAATGATATTATAAATATACAAATTAATGTAATTTGAGACTTTTTATGAATTACACTAATATTATAGGTTACTATGAAATGTTAGGGTTTGTTAGATTAAATGTTTTCTAAGTATTAATGTTGTTATTAATTTATCAAAAACAAAATAACAAATAGTGTCAAAATTGACATAAAAGAGTTTTTAAAACAAATATTATATTATTAAATGATATTATTTTCCTAAAAATATAATGTTCAGACAAAAGGCATATATAATGATAGGTGTATAATTAATAAACCTCTTGGGGTTCTCATGGAAGTATATAGTATTTTTATTAACCATATAATATAAAAATACAAAGAGACATGCTATATGTCAAACTATTTGACTAAGAGTTGAATCTAAAAGATAACGTTAATATAGGGACCCAAACCTATCTAAAACCTATTGGATGAGTGGTTTGTGACCCATACCCTTCTTATACATTAAATAATTCATTTTGTAACGATTATAATACGAAAATTAATTTATTATAAAATAATATTTTATGTTTTTTCTAAGGTGTCCCTCACCCCTCTTATAAAAGGGCACTTCCCCATCTCTCAAATTCACACCTTAAAACCATTTTTCACCGCCAGAACCTTCCCAAATATCCTCTCCATTTTATTCCCTTCATCATAGAGGCATTAAATTAGTCATAAATCCATCATAAGTATCCTTTTCGATCAAATCAAAAAGAAGAACTGAAAGAAGAGGTAAATACTTCATCACCTCTTTCAAGTTCTTTTCTTATTCCACTTCTTCTTTCATTATTGTTTCCACTATAAAATAACAACTCCAATATATTCTATATAATCTGATATTATTATAAAAATGGTACAACCATATACATTATTCTATCCATCCTATAAATGACAAAGTCACCATACGTGCGTACGTACGGATTACCTTCTCCACGTCGTGGTGTAGTTTTTTATTCAACTACTCCATCATTTGGATGGGTATAATAATGAGTATAAATGATGTAAATAATAAATATAACATGATAATGATTCTTTTTATATGATATAATATCCAATTTCATATGATTTTAATATAAAAGGAATGATATTTTCGCTCATGCATACGTACGGACAACCGTCTCCACGAACGCGATTAGATTCATTCCAAATCATATCCATTAAAGACTACTTTTTATTTGATTATTAAAAATATTGTCCAAATACATAATATATTTCTGAATATTAATAATATACATCTTATTTATAACAAAAATTACATACATAACAAAGAAAATAAAGGAAAATGAATAATTTAACACCTGAAACAATGATAATACTAAAATATTACTAACAAAGTGATATTAAAAGATCATATATGATATCATGTTAATGTATATGGCTCATTTATAATTTAATAACAATTATTTCCAAATTATACAAGAGTTTAACCTACCATCGTTTATGTAAATGTACATGTTAAGGGTCAATTTCACAATCTCTTTATTTTCCAAGGTTGTTTTTACGTAAGTATCTACTGGGACCACTTAATCATCCACATCCATGTTTCTTAAAAATGTATTTCAAAACATTTTTTCAATTTTCTAGAATATGGGTTAAATTCATTTATACCCTTATTTGACTTTTTATAAAAAAATTTCCAAGGTATCTTTCCGTCCTTTTCCAAAACAAGGTACTTTATGACCTTTTTGACAAAATCCAGGTCAGAATTTTTTTTATGTTTTAAGGTGAGTGTGGTTATTTTCTGCCATTATAACAAAGTAAAAGCTTCCCATACAGGATTATAATAATATTTTCAAAATAAATGTTTTATCTTATAATTATATGAATTTTAAATGATTTCAAAATATTAAGATATATTTCTCTAAAAAAGGTTTTTATATCATCTATGTCAACATCCTTTGATGGATTTTAAACTTATTTGAAGTTTATTTATTATTATACAAAACTTCTATATTTTATTGAATGTTTTTTATTATGTTTCACTAAGGATGTGTTATTTTTATACCATTCATGGTTTATGGAAAAAGGATTGACATTTCATATGCTAGTTTTCATATGAATGTTTATGTTATGTTTAAACTTTTTCATATGAGGAATGCATTGGGCTTAGTAAGTGATGGGTGGAGCCCACTATAGCTCCTCAATTCATCGATAGGTCTCATGAGACAAACTAGTGTCTTAGAACAAGGCCTTAACAAATTATTATTTGTAGTTTTGGCATAAGTCATTGACTATGTGGTTATGAGGTGTGGCATTATGCATTCCATCATTATGAAAGTGGCTATTGATATTGCATGTGATTATTCAACTAGTAGAATATCCATGTGAGTAAGTAAATCAAATTATTTGATTTTATCTTTCCCATATTATGTTAAAGTTCAAGTTTAAAAGTTTTTGTTATAGTCTTATACACTGCCTTAAATGTTTATGTTTATTTATGAAAGATGTTTCAATATTGTTATCCTTACTGAGCATCTGAGATCACCCTTTTCAATGTTTTATTTTTTCCAGGATGTTAAAAAGTATATTATCAGTAACCTATAGAGATAGTGTATTGGATCTCAGTTTTTTCTATGGAAACAATGTTGTTTTAATTTTTCATTTTATGATGTAATGTAAACCTTATGAATATATCTAGTACATTCAAGGCTACTAAACTAATCGGTCTTTCGAGACTTGATCTTTTGTGATCATGCCAATGATACGTAATAATGCACAGACTCAAGGATTCTGGGGTCGGGGAGTTACAGTTGGTATTAGAGGATGTTTAGTACAAACCCTGGAAACTAGATTTAGATAAACTCTGATTAGAGCACATAGCCCTAAAATAGACTTTGAAGATTAGTAAAGAAGAACTTCCAATAATTTTGGTATTATTGATTTTTTGTGAGTTTTCCAAAAAATACATCCTCGTCTAGATATAAGTAGGTAGAGGCAGCTTTGGCATAGATGTTTCTTGGGGTAAAACCCAAAAACACCACTTTGAGCTTGACTCAAACGGGAACTGATCCACGACAATGGTCATTTCTGTACTTTTGGTTATGACACTCTCAGGGGATATGCTTAGGATAATTCTCATTTTTATTACAAACCATTATGAAGGGTTTATGAGTATATACTTCCTTAAGGAAAACTGTTTTTTATCATTATATATTTTATCCATAAACTGTTCAATTTATGGAATTTTGTATTTTGAATCAGAAACTAATAAAGTTTATTCCATTGTTTAGAAATGGAACCCAGTAGAAGGAATAGAAATTGAATCAATACATGCATTACATGTAGGGATTTACCTCTTACTCACAATAGTTATAGTGGAGATGGTGATACAACTGGTGCTGATTAGCTTATCACCATACCGAGACAACTCACTCAGGTTATGAATAATGACCATACCCATATGGATCACCCTGATCCACAGCGTGGAGGGTCAATGTTATATCTCTTCATGAGGAAACAACCACCAACATTCAATGGGATTATAAATCTATTAGTAGCTGATAAATGGATAAATTCCTTAGAGAAAATATTTAATGCCTTGGGGAGTAGTGAAAAGGAAAAAGTTGTCATGGCAGTTTACCGCCTCACTGGAGATGTTGATCAATAGTGGTCATTGATTCAAAACACAAAAGAATTTTATGAAGTATCAAATATGGAATGGAGTGAGATAAAATAGATTTTCATAGAAGAATTCTTTCTTCATAACCATCGAGTTGATATGGAAGGACAATTTATGAGTCTGAGGAAAAAAGAGGATGAGAGTGTCGCAACGTATGCAGATAACATTACAATGTTGGCGAGGCATGCTGAAGATTATATAAATAACCCCATAAGTATGATTTATCATTTATTTTATGGGTTAAAACCATTTCTCCATCGATCATTAGTCTCAAAATCCTTCTCGTTGTATAAAGATATTGTCTCATGCTCTATTAAGACCGAAAAGTAATTCTCTAAATCTTATGACAATAAATTAAAGCAAGAGAAGAAGAGAATGTTTGACCAACAGACAGATAAAGGGAAAAAGGGAAATAATGATTTTATATTATATGATAATTGTGGGAAGAAAGACCCAGGTACTTACCTAAAAGGAATGGGAGTCTGTTACAAGTGTGGTAAAAAAGGCCACCAAGCTTGTGATTTCAAAGGAAAGAATTTTGTTGTCAATATTGAATGCTACAATTTTAGAGAAGTGGGGAATTATGAAAATCAATGTCTTATGTGCCAAGAAAACTTACCTCAGAAAATGACAAGGGATTAAGTCCAAGCTTATTCTATTACTACAATTGAATTGGAATAATTATTGTATTTGTGTTTTTGGACTCAAGAATTATATTCTGGTTATAAGAATAATATGATATATATATATATATATAAGGATTGTACTAAAGTACTTGTTGTTTTTGATAGGATTTTAATATGATGAACGTAATCATATTTCTAGTATGTGACAATAAATGAAACATTACTTTTTTTGGGGAATCTGATGTTACAATTGATTTTGGAATTTAGTGACCTTTTAGAGAGACTCTGGACAGAGGGATTTTGGATAACAATAAATGCTGGAATGGAGTAAGTTGAAATTTGGATAGCATTGTTTAAGGTTAAAACATTTCTTAAGATTATTTTTGGAATATTATAGTACTACAGTTTTAGGAAAAGGACAACTACCAGGTCAGGTGATGACCTGTCGCGTTGGACAATGTTTTAGAATCGAACACACTACCAAAGTGCGACAATGATTTATTATATACCAATAGACTATAGGAAGTTCCTGGTTATTAATAAATCATTTTATTCATTTAAATGGTATCTGTTAATATTTATAATGTTATTTAATGAGGATAAATAGAATATTTTTGAGTTATATTGTCTTTTGGAGTAAAAGATGAGTTTCTGGAAGAAATTAGTTAAAGGACAAAACTCTACTTGCCATCTATATATATATATACATATTCTCTTATTCTATGAATAAATTAATTATTAAACATTAGTTAAGGGATCTTAAAACTGAAATTTTTTTATCCAAATACCTTATGTTTTGTTGAACTGATGATATTTTAAATCATCATAGATCGATGGCTTCAAAGCCCTCAATTTTACATTTGTTTGTGATTGATGACCTCAATCAATCCCAATAATTATTTAATTTTATCGTTAAATTATGTGTATTTAATTTCCACCATTTTTCTCTTAATCAAGATCATAATTTAGTGGTGACTTTTTCATTTCCCTTTCCCTCTTATTAAGACTAAATTTTGTTAACCCAATTTCTGATGTGGGTTTTCCACAAAGGTATTTTTCTTTTTTTAACCTTTTATTTTTGAAGTGCAATTTCAAATTGAGAGGAAGAAATTTATTGAATGAGGGGATAATGTAGCACCTCGTTATTTCATAGTATGTTATTTTTTAATGTAATTCAATAACATGAAATACACGCAACACTGAGTTCAAGCGCACCACAACTTAACAAAGTAGCTGTTCAAAGCGGTTATGAATATTATTAACTAAATATTAATTTTTATATTATTTTTATAATTTTAGAATTTATATTATGAGTTTCTTAGACATAATATAAGTACAAATTCATTTTTTTCAGATAAAAGTATAATTTTTTTAATGCAATTTTATCGCCTTTTAATAGAGAACACTTTTTAAATAAAATATTTGAAACTTTTATATATTAAATTTGACAAAATAAACTTCTTCATTATAATTAGGACATAAAAATTGAGTTTTGATAAATTTTTGGTGTTTTTCTGATAACTTTCATATTTAGATGAATAGTAAAAAATACTAAATTTTAACTAAAAAAAACTTTTTTAATAAAAATTATTTATATTGTTCAACTATACATTTGAATGGTTTGGAAGTATAATTGGATTATATTTTTACCATTTATTCCAATTTTGGTTATTAGAAGTTATTTAATTTTGAAATCGGACATAAACAAGTATCAATCTTTTGGTAGTTATTATTTCTTAAAATACGCTTTTTGGTTTTGACAATGGAATTAATTTTAAATTAATAAATGAAATTTCTATGTTTTTAATTTCATAAAATAGACTTAATTTTTTGAATTCTGAATATCACAATTAGTTTAGGCTGAATTTTTGGTATGTTTCTGAAAACATTCAATTTTTGATGAATAGTAAAAAACATTGCGTTATTGGTTAAAACTGACTTTTATTTTAAATAATTATTGATTTTATTTAAATTTATTTCAAGTGAAAATAGATATATAATACCTATATAATTTTAAATTAATTCATATGAGTCATTTTATAATAATTTTAGATATATAAAAATTTTATTGAAATTTTACCGTCTTTTACCCACCTCCTAAGTGCATTTGCAAATTTGCATAAAACATAATTTTACCACTTTTGTGAATTAAATTTCAAAAATCCGAGAGAAACGGTTGATATCAGTAAGAAAATTTTGGTTTAATGCGATAAAAATAGTTTTTCTTGAATAGTAACTTTTGACTTTTGTTTGCCATGGTTAAAAATAAATCGAGTAATTAAAGGTAAAAATAATATTAATATTACCCTAACACATGTCATAATTCTATTGGATATGTGTAATTAGACCAAAAACAAACTTAGTAATAAAATATGATCCTTTAGTTCCACACGGATTAGATTAGGACATTTATTATTATTTAATTTAATGAAAAGATTAAAGTGTTAAATTCAAAGTTTAACAACTAAACCATTTTTAATATAAGGTTATATATAAGATAAATTCGACTATAAATAATCATTAGAAAGATAAAAATATTTCCTAAATAATTTTATTTTAATTATGATTTTTAGACATTAAATATTTAAATTTATTTATGGAAAAATGACGAATCACTAATTATATAATTAATCAAATATTAAAATAATTGATATTATAAATATCCAAAAAAAAATTTGAGACATTTTATGAATTTTGATAATTTTCTACGTTAATATTAAATGTTATGGTAGGTTATATGAAATGTTTTCAAAGTAAAAATGTTGTTATGAATTTAGAAAAAAAACAAAATACCATATATTGTCCAAATTTACATAAAAGAGTTTTTAAAACATATATTATATTATTAATTGATATTCTATTCCTAAAAATATAAGGTTTGGCCAAAAGACGTATATAATGATATGTGTATCATTATTAAACCACTTGGGGTTTTATTGTAAGTATATAGTATGTTTATTTACCATATAATATAAAAATACAAAGAGACATGGAAAATTTCAAACTATTTAACTAAGAGTTAAATCTAACAGATAAGGTTAATATAGTGAAAACAAACCTGTCTAAAACCTATTGGTTGAGTGTTTTTTTGACTCATACCCTTATTATTATTTAAATAATTCATTTTTCAGCCATTATATTCTGAAAATTAATTTATTATAATGTAATATTTTATGTTTTTTCTAAGGTTCCCCCACCCCTCTTATAAAAGGGAACTTCCCCTTCTCCAAAATTAACACCTTCAAAGCCATTTGGCTCGGCCAAACCCTGCCCAAATATCCTCTAAACAGACCTAAATTTATCCTATAGGCCTTCCTTTAGTCATAAAGTCATCCTAAAGAGCCCTTTTGATAAAATCAAATGGAAGAACCCGAAGAATAGGTAAATATTTCATCACCTCTTTCAAGTTCTTTTTTCTTCCACTTACTCTTTCTTTATTGTTTCAATTCTAAAATAATAACTACAGTAACTTTTATATACTATTATGTTATTATAAAAATGGTACAACCATATTCATTATTCTATCCATCCTGTAAATGACAAATTCACCATACGCGCATACGTACAGATTACCATCTCCACGTCATGGTGTAGTTTGTTATTCAACTACTTGATCATTTGGATGGGTATAATAATGAGTAAAAATGATTTAAATAATAGATATAACATGATAATTATTCTCTATATATGATATACCTTTTAATAATATATTATTTTTATATCAAAATAATGATATTGTCGCTCGTGCGTACGTACGGATTACCGTCTCCACAAACGCGATGAGATTCATTCCCCATCGTATCCATTCAAGACTAATTTTTATTTGATGATTAAAAATAATTTTTAAAGTCTTAATACCATTATCAATATGAATAATGTATATACTATCCATAACAAACATTACATACATAACAAAGCATAAAAAGTAAAATGAATCAGTTAACACCAAAAATGATGATAATACTAAAATATTATTAACAAAGTGATATTAAAAGATCATATATGATATCATGTTAATGTATATGATTCAATAATAATTTAATAACAATTATTTAACAGTTGTAATGGAGTTTATCCTTCCCACGACCAAAGAAAAGTGCAAGATAAGGGTTAATTTCACAATCTCGTTATTATCCAAGGTTGTTTTTACGTAAGTATCTACTGGGACCTCTTTATCATCCACATCCATGTTTCATAAAAACGTATTTCAAAAAAAATAGTATTTACTATACTATGGGTTAATTTCATTTATACCCTTATTTACTATTTATAAAATGTTTTGAAAGGAGTCTTTTCGATGTTTTCCAAACAAGGTACTTTATGACCTTTTCGAGAAAATTAAGGAAAGAATGTTTTTTAACTTATATGGCGGGTGAGGCTATTTTCCTCTGTTATAACAACGTAGAAGCTTCCCATAAAATATTATAAGAATATTTTCAAAATAAATGTTTTCTTTTATAATTATATGACTTTTAAATGATTTCAAAATAATAAGAAATATTCCTCTAAAAAGGTTTTGATTTCATATATGCCAAAATCCTTTGATGGATTTTAAACTTATTTGAAGTTTATTTATTATGATACAAACCGTCCATATTGTATTCAAGGTTTTGTGATATGTTTGATTGTGGGTGTTTTATTTTTATGCCATTCATTGTTTATTGATAAGGTATTTACATTTCGTATGCTAGTTTTAATATTAATGTTTATGTTATGTTTAAACCTTTTCATATGAAGAATGCATTGGAATTAGTAAGTGATGGGTGGAGCCCGCTATAGCTCCTAGATGCATCAGTAGGTCTCATTATAAAAACTAGTGTCTTGGCCCAAGCCTTAAAAAATATTATTTATAGTCTTGGCACAAGGCCTTGAATATGCAGTTATTAAGTCTGGCATTACGTATTCCATCGTTATGAAAGTGGCTATTGATATTTCATGTGATTATTTGACTAGTAGAATATCCATGTGAATATGTAAATAGAATAATTTGACTTTATCTTTTCAATATTATGCTGAAGATCAAGTTTAAAAGGATTTTTTTTAGTCTTATACATTTCCTTAAATGTTTGTGCTTATTTATGAACGTTTCCACTATATTGTTATTCTTACTGAACATTTGAACTTACCCCTTTCTGTGTATTATTTTTACCAGGATACGAAGAGGTATATTATGACTGACCTATAGGGATATTATATGGGATCTCATTGTTTCCTATGGAAACACTGTTTTATTAGTTTTCCATTTTATGATATAATGTAAACCTTATTAATGTATCTAGTACTTCCAAGGCTACTAAACTAATCTGTCTTTTGAGACATGATCTTTTGTGATCATACAAATAATACGTAATAATGTACAGACTCCGGGCTTCTGGGGTCGAGGAGTTACATTAATAGCAATATTTCACTTATGAATAGTAATATGACCAATGTAATTGTAACCTCACCTTATTATTTATAAATATAATTTTGGAATCTTGAGTTGAAATCAGATATGATAGTATAAGTAAATGACCGTTTTAGAAATTATTAGTTAAGTATTAGTATTTTTTGAGTAAATAGTAATTTTACTTAAAAATAAATTTATCATATTTAGAAAAATATTTTCATAAAATTTAGTACATTTTTTAATTTATAATACTGATATTAAGTTAGGATAAATTTATGATATTTTTAAAAAATGTTTTTTTGGTGAAAAGTAAAAAAACATTTTTTGAGTTTTTTATATGTTTAATGAAATCATAATGATGTAATATGTAATTTAAAATTCTTGTAGACTCATATGGAGTAAAATACGATATTAGCTATCCCATACGACCAAATACAATTGGAAAATACCATGGGAAATCCCATGGTTTTTCAAATACCACTATATAGGTGTCATGGGGAATTAATAAAAACTCCCTCTCTTTTACTATAATTACCAGGCTATTACTTTGTTTCCTTTAACTAAAAAATAATTCTCCAAGAATTTAGGATAGTATTTCTTTCCCAGGATTCCACCCAAGGTTCCCTTAATCCCCCAAGGTCTTGATCATCAAATTTAATATATTACTCTTCAAGGTAAGTGAATTCTCAACTTCTGTTTTCATTTCGAGTTCTCTTTTATGTGATATGACTTTACAATTTTTATAATATGATCTTATATTAATTATATTCTGTCCAGATATTATATTATGAGTTTTCTTTATAATGTTTTATCCGTTTACCCTCTCTTATTAATGTTTTATAAAACTATGTTTCATACCCATTATGCAGCACAATTTCACCTCAAAATCTATCAACTTTTCTCAAGAAAATCTTCTAGTTTCATTATGTAAATACCCAAACATATTTAATTTCTATTGGTATTCATCAATACATAAAAATTATTAATTTTATTTTTAAATTAACTTATATAAAACCCTTATTCTTTTTTGGATATAAATTACATAGTGATCTTGTTTTTAAGCACTTTTTAAAACGCCGTTATTTTGTTATGAAACACATTTCATTTATTTTCTATGTGTTATTTCTGAAATGTTTGATTGTGATATATTTCTATCACATGATAATAAATACATATTAATTTTTCTCCCTGATAGTGCTCCAATTCGTTGGGTAAAGAAATAAATCATTAGAGATGAAATGTTTTATGATACCTTGGTGAAAACCTTGGTAATCTTTATGACACATTGGGGATCGACCATGGTGATATGCTTATTAATGTCTATATTAAATTAAGGAGAGAAATTTTCAAGATATTATTCATGTTATTATAATCATGATATGACACCTTCCTAAGACATTATGATATTTCCTTAATTTCGTATTGTATTCTCTCAAGCTCACATGTAAACTGATTTCCCTATTTTCCCTTATTGGGCCTTATGCTGACCATTTCCTTTGATGTTTTTCCCCAGGTTATGAGATATAGTAATTTTAATTTGGATGAAGAATTAAATTATCCATTAATTTGGATTAAAATATTTTAATATATTTTCATGTATTATATACATTATTTCTAAGACAGTAGACTTCAAAGTTCCACTATTTGTAAAATGTAATGAAAAAATATGTAATTAAAAGGTAGGATTCCATATTATCCATTCATGAGGCATAATATTTCATTCATTATATTATTTAATAATTGAAATTCCCTAAGACGTTATCCATCTCATATTGGATGTGTTTATAAATTCAATTATGTTCCATTTATTGATTTAAATTCAATATCTCTCATTTGGAATGACCACAATATATTTAATTACATATCCCATTATGTGATATATATCATTAGAAAAATCATTACATTTCCCATCACATTGGTTGTTAGAATTTTTCTCCTATCTCTAATAATTAACTAAAAATATTGAGAGTAAAAAGGGGATAAAACATTAACATTTTAAGTGGAACCTATAAACCTGTAATAAATGAAATATAAATGATATCTATTCCTCGACATATGGAACTTTATGTTTTAATCAAGTTTAACAAAATTAATGAGTTTTATTATGTTTTATAACATATTAATTCATTCATGTCTATCATACCAGTTCGTAATGAGTTTTTGAATTTATAAAGCATATCCCCTAGTAGTGTCAAACCAGGTGCTTAGTAAGTCATGTTTTCATGTACTAAGAATGTATCGTGTCAATATTAAGATGATTTCTTCAGAGTTATTTCCATCAGGTACATAATTTCTAGAACAACACTTACTTTTAGAATTTATATAGGGCTATAATTTATAAAAACCCATTATCTCTATACATTATCAAGAATCCACGAAATTTTTCTATACTATGTCTTAACCTTTGACATATCCCTATGTTTCTCACTATTTATTTCTCATCCACATTTCTAAGGATAACTAATCAGTTTATATGATACCAACTATAGAAACCCAAGAGATTATTACATATTAGAATGTGATTTTTAACATAAACATCCATTTATTACAACCATATCGTCATGGTTCCTAGTGTATTTGGATAACTAGTATCATAACAAAAAAATGAAACTAAAACATGGAATCTTTATATATTTCTTATTGAACTCCTAAATCCATTTGATCTCTTAAACCCATATATTATAACTTGGGGAACACAAATAAGAAAGGGGTGAGTTTGAAATACCAGTAGGGAAATAAACATGATAAAGAAACATAACATGTAAATCATATATATAACAATATATCATAAAAGATAATTCACATGAGTAATCACATGAAATCATAAGATAAGTATAATGGTATGATAATATCATTAATTCATTTAAAATGTGGTAGAAACATATAACATAACAAAATTATGAGTCATGCATAACTACCTATATAAAATCACATGTGGATGATGTATCATTAGAGATTTGGTTTACTCCCTAATCTCATACATGAGGTCTGTTGGAACAAACACATTTCCCAATGAATTATATAATTATTTTGGTGCATCTATCGTCACATGTTTATGATATATGTTTTCCACATAATTTAAATCTTTCATAGGTTATAACAAAAGAATTACCCATGGAAATAAAATTGGATTTGTTAATCATGTATTCTATAATAATCAATGTATGTTTCAGGATTAAAGAAGTTGATAAATGATCATAAGGATTATATTAACCCATAAAATCATTGTATAATAAGCCTGGTATATATGTGAGGTGAATATATACATAAATTATATTTATTACATAACATTAAAGGTTGATTTTTTTATTAATATAAATACATTATAAATATTAAATACATTGATGATGAAAAACCCCCTTCCACTTTAAAAGTAAATTTTGAAAAACTAAAATTAAAAAAGTATTATTAAAATAATTTTCATAAAAAATTTCATTCATAACATATAAAGAAATATGCATGTCACAAAATTATAATTATTATATAAAGTATCATTCACTTCGTATATGTTAAAATAAAGACATCATTCACAATTTTAGTAATAATTAACAATTAAATTTTTCATAAAATGATATGAAGATTAATTTGAAATCCTTTTTAAAAAGATAAAAATTCAGGAAAATTACTTCTAATAATCATATAATAATAGTGAAAATATGTTTTAAATACTTTTAGAAAACATGGATGTGTGATAAAATAGATTTTTGACCGATGAGAGAAATTAAATACTATTTTTAAAAAAATATTTTATCAATAATTTTATGTACAAAATAAGGAAAAATGGTAAAGAAAATTTAAATATGAATGACTAAAGAGAGGAGAAGAAAATTTTTATCTTAGAAAATTTTCAAACAATTTCAAAAAATATAAATTTAAACATAATCAATCCCGACTAATTTAGGATTGATAAATAAACCCTTACTACTACGATAACATTTGAATCATAATATACTATAAAAATGTAGATGAATAGAAACATAAAATATCATGAAGATGGAATGATTCATGGTATAATATGTAAAGGGTAATAATATATAATATTTTAAGTAATTATATGAATAAAATAGCATGTGTCTTAAAGAAGAATGTTTTGAGATGAAACCCAAACATTGCGCCTAAATCATCACGTTCATAGTTTATCATCCTTTAAATAAGATTTTATTAATTATTTAATTTATTAATAATTTTTTAATGTTTATTATTTATATATTTTTACTTTTTACCATGTCATATTCATTTACCAAACCAATTAACTTCATATCAGTTATTTTAACGACAAACATATCATTCGTCCAAAATTAATTTTGTATGTTGATTAAGGTCAAAGATATATTTATTTAATCAAATAAAATATTATAATAATTAAATAATTATAATTTTTATAAATAAATTATACTTTCAAACAAATAATAGAATATGGTTCTTAATAAGAAACTATGTTTCAATCATGGATATGATAAGTCATACATACATATGAGTTATGGTTCCATTTTTCAACGATAACGATGGAAAGATGTTATATTTTATTTTGTATTTATAGAATGATAATAATATCATAAATATAATATTGTTTCCTTAAATAAACGTTCATATACCATCTATGTGATATGATATTAAAAGAAAATGTCATCACTTCCTAAGGTGGTACACAATTGTACACATGAACAATGCTATAATTTATTTCATGGAAAATAAGGTAAAAAGTTGTATGAAATATTATTTTTCCATAATGGTAAATATTTCATGGTTATAATATATAAAAATGAAACTAATTTCTACTACCTTTCATATAAAGGGAATTTGAATAAAATTACACATCACTTTGTGTAGTGTTAATACGCCATATATACAAGTGATGTTATCATATTCCCAATGGAATTGAGTGTTAGAAGGTATATGTGATATTATAATTCAATAAGTATAATTATATCATAAATATAACTTATATAATCGGATATTATGTGGTTTCTAAATACATTTAATGAAAACACTATAGACAACTCTAGTTTCTTTTTCTTCATTTCGATTCTATACTATTTGGGGTATAGTCATCTATTGAGAGATTCTGATAATGATGTGAGATGTCACATGGAATCTTAGAACATGATTTCTATACCCCTAGATGGTCTATTCAGAATCTAGGTGAGTCCATTGTCAAACCACCAAAATATTTATGAATATGGTTTGTGATCTTTCTCCCAATTTAGGGAAGCACACCCTAGTTGTATTCGGATGTTGGGTAATATGATGTATGTAGTTTAAAATAAGGAATCCATCAATGATTCACTTGATATAGGTATTTGATATATTCCAGGTCATTTTATTCTTCCAAGGGGTTATAAACCATAGAGGATCAATGAATTATAAAATATTATTTCCTTTATTTTGGGATTCAAAAATCAGATCTATGATTTAATGGGTTGAGGTTTATTTAAAATGATTTTCAACCTTCAAAATCTAATAATAAAAAAGATAGAGTTCAGGTATATTTCCCTAAATCATTTTTTTCTATATTTGCAAAAAATATATTTCAATCTCAATATAATTATAAATAACTCAACCATTTAGGTATGGGTCATAATTCATGGACTCCACTGGATTTCAGGGTGTCTAATAATATTTTATGATATTTAATTATCTCTTATATTTACATTTATAATATACAGGGAAATAGAGAATATTTGTTTTTGAAATTATTCAGGAATCATAGTGTAATTGTAACATAATTCCACTTTGGTTGATAGATTTATCCTTTATATTTTGAAAGAGGAACTTGACATGAAAATTATATCAGAAAGAATTCCTTTTTTTATTTCAATGATATAAGGAATAAGTCTTAAAAAAATATAGAACCAATTATTCTTCTCCTGCACTCAGTTTGGAAATGAGGATAATGAATACAGGAGGAAAGGGAATTTAACTATTATTGTAGAGGCCCCTAATGATTCTATTGAACAACCTGTGGTTGGAGATTTCCAGGGTCTTCTATATTCTAAGAAGGATCTTGTCCCCATAACCGATTCAAATGAAACTAAAGGCCTCAATTTGTAGGTAACCCCACACTCTTAGGAAAAAAGAGTTGGGATGATATTATAGGGAAATAGGTGGCCATTAGAAAAATGATCTTTATAAATACTTCATTTAGATATGAATTCTTTAAAGGTAGGGATATGAAGACAACACTATAAAACTCTATTAATGGAAAATATGATACTGATTATGCATTACAAGCTATGATCACTATAGAATTGTGGCCAGAGGAACTTATATCAACTACTAAAGGAAAAGGGGGGAGAATAGTGGTGGATTCTTCCTTAAAGAAATACATTAAACCTATAGATTATGATAAATTAAATCATGATGAGCCTACATCCTATTAAATAAGGGTTTCAACATTAGTTTAGGGTTACATGGATAAGTTAGATATTATGGGGTCTTGTTTCAAGTCTGATAGAAATTTTCTAGAAAGGATTAAGATGTATATGGATAGAAATATTAGAGGAATTAGAATAATAAATTAATTACAGGGAACTAGACACTTTCTTTTCTCTTACATGGTTAATGTATGATTTTCTATTAGTATTTATACTCAAAATAAAACTTTTCTTCTATAAATGACATCATAGTGGGGAACAACTATCTACTGATTATCTCATGAAAATTCCACTGGTTACCCCAACAATGAGTAATGAAGATCCTATTCATCTTAATGATGCTAAAACCTATCCTCGAAATTCAGGGTTTGTAGTTGATGGTTTTAATGAATGAAACCATTCATCATATCAGTTACATAGTAAGTTTCTTACACCTATTTATATTGACATTCCTTCATCAATTTTTTAGGAAGAAGAGAAAATCGTGATGGTGTAGGAAAATTCATAGATGGATTAGGTGACATTGTTGATGAGCCTACTTATAATGGATGTTGACCATAGTAATGACTATATAAATGGATAAGGGGGCTGACATCCTCTTTTCCAGATTGGGATAATTATTTCTCGTATTATGAGTACCCACTATCAAACTGGTTAACTATTTTCCTTTTATTCTCCTTCAACGTTTTTAGATGGGGACATAAATGGTTTTTCTAACCACATCATCCCATTTCACTCTTATTTTTGTTTTAAAAAATATAGGGTATTCCTCCAAACCAATTTTAAAAAATATCAAATGTAAACATTAAAAATCATAATTATATTCATCTATGAGAGGTGGTGAAGGAAAACTAATTATGTTGGTCAATGTGGTAGTAGTCTGTCTTACACATGATCACCAGTTTCATTTCTCATTTGTGGGAGGAAGAGGTAAATGTATTTAATTTCCTTAAAATAAAAACATTTCATTATATGGAATTTAATGACATTATTATATATTCATGATTTATTAATATTTGACTGAGGTGGATGAATAAATAAAACAAAAATCTTTATTAAGGATGTTAACTCCTCTTTGTAAAATTTTTTATATTTTCACTCAAAGCCTTACTATGTTGGATTATTGACAAAAAAAGTTTTCTAGGATTCAAGGAGGGAGTTAAAGAAGTTATCTGTTTAGTTATTTCTGATGAAATTGGGTTTTTTGTGTGGATAAGAGATAATAGGTGGTTTCCTTTTATAAGTCTGGGAGGGGACACATTTTTCATTCTTGAAAAGAAAAAATTACATCCAAATTTTTTACAGGACATAAGGTTAATAAATATACCATTATTGAACAATTTATGTTATAATGTTGAAATAATAAATTGAAATTAAAATTTGGCATGTATTGGATCATTTTTAATCCTTATCGTTTTATATCAACCACCTAGTAAACATGTTTTTACCTTAATTATTGTAATAATTTTTTACCATTTTACTATTCATTGGGGTAAAAAATTAGGTTGGAATTATTAGATAATATAAATTATAATGATTCTAAATATAGAATCCTTTTTTCCTCATTCAAATCACATAATTGGAAGAATTTAATTAATTATTAAACCCATAAACGTGTTTAAAAAAATTTCAAGAAATGTATTTTTCAAGATAAAGATGATGTTATGATAGCTATATGATAAGTAAAAAATTAATTTAAATTATTATTTATAGAAATTTAATGTATAAAATTATTTTGAATAATTTCTCATTATGTGCTATATTAATTAATTAAATTTATAATTTTTATTCACTTTAAAATATTTTTTATATAAACTTATTTTTAAGCATAATCACAAGTTTATCTTAAAATCCAATATAAGCTTGATTTTCATGTAATTATTTGAATTTTATATAAATAAATAATATTTCTAATTATTTTTAATCAATTTAAAATAATAATGTTAATTAATTTGTTAAAAATAAAGGATAATTTTATAAAAAACCTTATTTTTCACTATTCACTGAATTATTAATAATTTCTAAAAAATCCCAAAATATTACCTAAATATAATATAAATGTGATTATTTAAAAAAATGATTTTAATTTTATATAATAAAACTTCTTAAAGTTTCTGTGATTAATTGTGATATTTTAACACAAAAGGAATAAAATAATTTTTTAAAATAAATGATTTTATTATAAAATTCAGTTATTATTTCCTAAGATATTATTAATAAATTTATATTTGGTAGTAACATTATATAAAATTCATAGCATAGTCATTCTTATTAATAACGAGCAATTTAACAACTAGATTATAATAATATTGTTTTAATATTTTAATAATATGACATGGTCTATTTAAATTTATTGTTTCATATTGAATATACTATTGAACATATTTTATTTTTAAAATCACAAGGTGTTGTAATGGTGTCCTTTATGAAAATATTTAATTTCAAATTATAATTTTTAATAACTCATATAAATTATTAGTTACACTTACACGACATATAGAAAATATCACGATCCTTTACCCAACTAATATAAAATATCACTTTACCTAAATTTACTAATAGAAACTATCACTTACCCATACACGGCTAGTAGAAAATGGTAGTTTTCCATACAAAGCACAGTGAAAGTCAATGATACCATTACGTAACACTTGAAAAACAAATATGAGTGTTATTTAAGTGTACAAATGACATAATTATCCTAAAAACCCTACATAATACTTATAAAACATGTTATAAAAATATTAAAATATAAAATATCAAAATAAGTTCTGTAAATAATAGTCAAATGAATCCAAATTGAAAAAAATTAAATTAAATAAAACATATAAAAACAACCTAAAACATGATACATAGTAATGTTTTTAAAATTATAATTAATTATAATATGGTATTTTTCAATTATAAAAATTTAATTACTGAATGTGATCTATGGATACAATTTAAAATTCTCCACCTTTTTTGTAATTAAATTTTTTATAACTGTAAAAAATTCACCCTGTTTTTGAAATTATCAGAAAAAATTACATTATAAAAAATAATTGTTCTTTCAAATTATAAATAGTCTCTCATTTATTTAACATATTATTGAACTAATATTATATTTCACAAAAAAATTAATAGAAAAACGAATGTAAAACATTCATAAACATTAATATTTATAAAAATGTCTCAACGAATAACTATAAAGTGTTACATTTTTAAAACATGAGATGTATGCATTAAGTAAAATTATAAAAAAAATTAGTGAAAAATAATAAGAATCCCATAATAAAATGTCCTTTCATAAAAACTAAAATTTCAAATAGTAAGCACACATCAACTACTATATATGAGAAGACTTGAAATAGTAATATAATTGCAAAATGTTTATAGAAATAAAGATAATTAGCTAAAAATATATACTACAGATTTTACCGATTTCACATATATAAGAAAATATTTATTTATAATAACATTAAAAATCCCATAAATACATGAAAATGTATATATTTATATCAAAGAAATATTATGTGCTTGATTTGTGTATACATTATCATATACTCTATTTACAAATAAGAGCATGTTTTTCAACCATTACCTACTGATTATTGGAAAAATACTTTTATTTTGGTGATCTTGTTCATTTTCAAAATATTTATGGCCAAATGCACAAAATGGAGGAGAACCGAGCAACAATTTCAAACAACACTGCATGTACTTAACTACATGCTTTGTACATTCAAGCTCAGACACAGGTTGACCAGGACAAGTACATGCCCATGTAACCAGAATCTGGGACATGTCGTTTGCCATTTCTAATTGTTGTGTATACCATTCTAGAAGAATTTGGTGGACGAGAATATTCTATATGCCCATGTGGCCGACTGAAGGAGACACACCATGTTCCATTTCTACATGCCATGTATGATTTTTTAGAAGCGGTTGGTGGCCAATTTTTGAGACTACACGCCATGTATAGTGGCACCACATACCGTGTAAATTCACCTACCAGGAAGCGCCATTCTCCAAGTCAAAGACGGCATGTTAGGCCACCTACCAGTGCAGAAAACGGAGGCAAAAATGTGTTGACAAAAGTACACGACGTGTACTTTTTCCACAAGTTGTGTACATATTCTTTCTATAAAAGGAGGCCTTGGCCTCAGGACTAAGGGGGTGGTGTGGAGAGAAACTATATAGAAAAGGTTGAAGGCTCGAAGGATTGACGCTCTGCTGTCGTACTACCACCATTATTCCGTCTACCAAAGAATCATTCCTTTTTCAAAGTTCCAAGCATGATTTCATCAGGTATTAATAGTTTTGTGTTTAACATTTTCAATATGTGTAACTAAATATCCAATGTGTTGGGGTTGTGGAAGTTGATAAGTTTTAATTTTAATTAAGTTTCTCTAAATGTATTTGATCTAATAATCTCTTATTATTCTTCTTAAATCACTTCATATTATCATTGGAAATTATGTACCTGACCAAGGCCAGAATTTTTAGGGATTCAAAAGAAGAATAAAGATGAATAACTCCATGAACATTGGATGTATATGTCTGCTCAAGATAAACTAAGCCAAATAAAGATATTTTAAAAACTAATTGCCAGACCAAGGACTTAGTTTCTTCACCTACAAATATAATGTTTACCGGTCCAAAGAAACATTATTAAAAATTAAACCTAGAGAGTTGGGTTACTATGAACAACACAACCTCATAAGAAATTTGATTTAATAATCAACTTATCACAAATCCATAACACTAACATATTTCCTTCTTTATTTGCATCAAAATCAAATTTTACCATATTCACATTCATTCGATAAATAAATTTTTTAAAAGAAGATTAAAAACCAATTGTTCTTTTCGTACCCAAAAAAGAATAAAAAATCAACTCTAAATTCAGAAAACTTCACTTAAAAAAAATATAAACTAATTTAAGAAAGATAAAATAACCTCTTAGTTCCTTGTGGATCGGCCCCTTATTAGTACTATACTTATTAGGGTAAATATAATTTGGGACACCAAAAACATACCTTCGGTGAAGTGACTAGCCCAATTTTTGTGTCGTTGTCGGGGAAACATAGATTTAATTTTATTCATTTTTTAATTAAATTTGTATCAAATTTTAATGAAAATAAAAATCATAAATTCACAAAAATATCTTTTCTATTCTCATTTCGGTTTATCTTTCTTTTCCACATTTATGCTTGTTGTTTTTTTTGTTTTGTGTAGGCCTTTAGGTGTATGAGCAGCCAACTCACGCGTTCCAAGAACACTAAGTCATCATGATTTTTCCCAGCTGACCCGGAGATGAAAAATACATTTTTGAGGTGCCAAAGAGAACTCATGGATGAACACAGCCAAACCACTCCACTGGCGCAAAACGAGGAAGGAAATACAGCTGTTGTCCGAGGAGCTGGACATCAGTTAGAAACATATGACAACCAGAACTAGAAAGTTCCACTTGCTCCAGGATATTTCCCGCAGCAGCTCCAACAATTCCAACCAAAGATGATACCATATTTCAAACAAGGTCAGGGGCCATAATATTCCCCTCATGACCAACAATTCATGCATGTTTCCCTTCCTAAACAGCCACCTCCACAAAATACTCTCATAGTGTATGGTTTCCCATAAATCTACGGAGCTGATACGGGCATTATCTGACCACCAGTGCAAGAACAACATTTCAAGATCATGTCTGCTATCATGCAGCTGATCCAGAACACTGTTCAATTCGGCGGCCTACCCAACAATGTTCCCATTTCTCATCTCTCCAATTTTTTGGAGGTCTGCGACATGTTCTGTTACCATGAAGTGTCCACAGACATCATCTATCTTCACCTTTTCCCCTTCTCTCTAAGGGATAAGGTGAAAGAATGGATTAAAGGCTTGCCGCAATGATCCATCCTCACCTGGGAGGAGCTAGCCCTTGCGTTCCTATCCAAATACTTCCCACCCTCAAATACAGTGACACTATATAACAAGATCCACAATTTCAAGCAGCATGACACTGAATCATTGTACAATTCCTAGGAGCGCTTCGAGGAGATGTTGCGCAAGTGATCACACCACGGACTTCCACATTGGATGCAAGTCTAAACCTTCTACGGAGGGTTGACAACTAATACCATGTCCGTGCAGGATTCTACTAATGGTGTTACGGTTATGAGGAAGTCCCCTGAAGAACTATTCGAACTACTACAAGATATGTCCCCTAATAGATTCCAGTGACATTTCAAATGAGGGACACAGAAATTAGGTATGCATAACATAGATTCAACTACCATGCTAGCTTTCGAGTTCAACGTTGTGTCCAAGAAGATAAACGGGATCAATCTGAAGGGCACGTCCCAAGTACATGTGGCGAACCATACAGCATGCATTGAATATGGTGATAAACACATAATGGGAGAATGCCAGGGTTCTGCTGGAGGCCCATCGACAAGCGAGGTAAGTTATGTTTCAGAAAATCGAGGGCCAAAACAGTACCATCATTACCATAACCTGGCCTGGCATGATCAGCAAAACAAAGGCTGGGGCCAAAAACAGAAAAATCTTTCGTCCCAGCAGTTGCCCGGCTACAACTAGACTCCCTATCAGAATTAGTACCAGAGGCATAAATAGCCCCAATATGGCTCTTATCAGCAGAAAGGGTATCAGAAACCTCTCCCACAGCAGCCATGACATCCACCACCTCCACCAGCTCAAAAACTTCCTCAGCAGGAAAACACCTCAAGGTTTGAGGATCTTATGACCAAATTCATATCTATTGTTGAGACCAGGTTACAAAATCAGGAGGTGTCAATTCGAGGCCTGGAGAACCAAATTGGCTAGTTGGTGAACCAACTCTCAGGAAGGCCGCATGGTACTCTACTGAGAAATATAGAGAAGAACCCGAGAGAGAAATCTCATGCTATCATACTCCAGAGTGGAAAAGAGATCCAACAGAACTAACCAGCACAGCTAGGTGAATCCACACCCCCTGAATATGGTACCATTATCGACCCCCCCCCCCCGCTCATCCAAAAACCCATAGAAGGAGGCTTCGCAGAATAAAGGGAAGGAGGATGTCAATCCTTTCGTACCTGCCTTACCCATCCCAGAGATATTCAAACAGAGAAAGCTGGACCACCAGTTCGGAAAATTCATGGATGTGTTCAAGAAGCTACACATAAATAACCCATTTGTAGAGGCACTGATATAGATTCCTACTTATGCCAAATTCATGAAGGAAATACTCTCCAATAGAAGAAATATAGAGGATATGGGCACCATTTCTCTAACCAAGGATTGTTCAATAGTTTTCCAGCATTCAATTATTCCTAAACTCTAGGATCCAGGTAGTTTAACTATTCCCTATATCATTGGACCATGTGAGATTGGGAAGGCTCTCTATGACTTAAGGGCCAGCGTGAACTTCAAACCCCTTGGAGTTTTCAAGAAGCTCAAGATCCATGATTTTAAGCCTACCCGAGTAGACCTTTAAATTGATGATCGATCCATCAATCATCTGAAGGGACTACTGGAGGACGTGCTCATTAAGGTGGGATGGTTGATCCTTCCAATTGATTTCATCATCCCTGACATTTAGGATGACAAGGAAACACCTCTTTTACTTGGAAGACCTTTCTTGGCAACTGGGAAGGAACTCATTGACGTGCACTAAGGGGAGCCTATTTCCTGGGTAAGAGATGAGAAAGTCTCCTAAAATGTTCTCAAGGCTGTCAAGCATGCCTCATCACCCGATCATGAGGAATGTTCTACGATAACTACTGTAGATGATTTCTTACTGGATGATCTGGTATATTCTTTTTTTCTGATAACTTTATCATTCTTGACATTCCATTTGAAGAAGATCTAGAGAAACTACAATTCCTAGAAAGCCAGTGTAGCTACTATTAGGACCAATATCCACTATAAATCTCAGGTAAATAAGGTAAGTAGGTCCAGCCAAGGACCCAAAACAAAGGTTCTTCCTTGGAGGAAACCTAGATGATACACGCCATGTACCACCTACATACAAGGCATGTACTTTTTTCATTCCATTTTTCTAAATATTATAAATATATAGTTTAACTAATAAATAATCCGGTATGATGTCGGTGATGATGGTAAGCTCCCTGGAGTTTATCTGAGCTGTCAACGGTTTGAATCCACCCAACCTACCTTCAGCACGAGGGTCCTCTTTTCTATATTTTTTTTACACGGAGTATGTAGTAAATATCATATATATATTTATTTTCTTATAAGAAAACCCATAATGGAGGTGGGTCGGTTGGCTAAGATCGAAACCTAGCTCCAAAAGACCCGGGTTCGAATCCTGACAACTGCCCCATTTCTATCATTTACCCTTTTAATAAAACCACAAAACTTGTCTTTCCGATATACATTGTGTGTGCCTTATTTTTCCTTACTAATGTTTAAACTTTTTCATATAAAGTAAGGCATGCAGATGAAGTTGGCAAATTGGAAAAGTCTCGGCCCTGGATCCAAAAGACCCGAGTTCAAACTCGGCTAATCTCCCTACTTCCTCCCCTTCATGTATAATTAAAAACCACACTCCGTGCATTTATTTCTTCTCATGTGTATATGTTGTATATATTAGATGTATATAAATGATAAATATGGGCATTAGTACAACCTTCGCTCCAATGGTTGAGGGTTTCCGTTCGGAACTGCCGATCACCGGTTCGAACCTTTCCCCAAGCATCAGACCAAAGGATGTACTTCTCTTTTTCCAATTATTAAACACACGTCGTGTATTTTCCCACTAAATTACATGTTTAGTTTTTTTAAAATATATATATATATATATATCCATTTTTAATATTTTTAATTAATATTAATTATTATATAGTATACTATGATAATTATTTATATATATGTGTGTGTGTGTGTTTTGTTTTAAAGAAATTGTACAAACAAAGGGACCTTATACTCACTTGTTAGTTTTAAAACCCTACCTGCTCAACTAAGCGGAATGGTGGTGATGAAATTATATGATAAAGTTTGTGGAGGTCGTTTTTACAATGAGCTAAATTTTTTAATATCATTCAATATTATTTAATGAATTTAGCCTCCTCTTTCAAGCCTCAGAGTTATTTTCACATCTTTACCTACCAACCTTTAGCCATAGAAACATATGATCCTTACCGAAAATCCCTCATGGTTTTTGTAAATCAAATATTCTAAAGTGGAGAACTAGATTTCTTGCAAACCTATGGATAGAGTGTATATATCATTGAATGAGAATAACTTTGATTGAAATTATCTTGAGTGTTGAGTATATTATTGGTGAGGTAATCCATCAAGTGGATTTATTTATGTTTGAAAGCTTGAAACATGTGTTAAAATAGGATGAAAGTGGTTAATTGAATTATATATGAGGCAAGATTAAAATACCCCTTGATTAAAATTGTTTTGTATTATTTTTGAAAATTTCTCCAGTAACTTATTATTTACATTTATAATTACCTGAATTCTTTCCTTTTAAAATATAGTTCCTCTTAATTAAATGTTGATATTTTCTTGAGGGAAATAAAATAACTAAGTATGGGGGAGGTTAATTCACCTGATTTGTGTATACATTATCATATACTCTATTTAAAAATAAGAACATGTTTTTCAACAATTACCTACTACATAGTAGAAAAATACATTGATTTTGGTGATCTTGTTCATTTTCAGAAGATTTATGGCCAAATGAAAAAAATGGAGGAGAACCGAGCAGAAATTTCCAACTACAAGGTGCGTACTTAACTACACGTCGTGTAATTTCAAGCTCAAACATGGGTTGACCAGGACAAGTACATTCCCAAGTTACCAGAATCCAAGAAAATTCGTGTGCCATTTCTGCATACCGTGTATACCTTTCTAGAAGAAGTTTGTGTTCGAGAAGAGTCTACACAGCCATGTAGCTGGCTGAAAGTGGCACGTCATGTGCCATTTCTACACGTCGTGTACGCATTTCTAGAAGCATTTGGTGGCCTAATTTTGAGACTACACGCCATCTATGGCAGTGATACACACAGTGTACATTCACCTACCAGGCGGCGTCGTGCTCCAAGTCAAAGAAGGTGTTTTAGGCCGCCTACCAGTGGAGAAAACCAAGGCAAAAATATGTTGACAAAAGTACATGGTATGTACTCTTTCCACACATCATGTACATATTTTTTATATAAAATTAGGCCTTGGTATCTGGAATAAGTGGTGGTGTGGAGAGAAATAATAGAGAAAAGGTTGAAGGCTTGAAGGATTGACGCTCTACCGTTGTACTACCACCATTCTTCTGTCTACTGAAGAATCATTCCTTTTTGAAAGTTCCAAGAATTATTTCATCAGGTATCCATAGTTTTTTGTTTATCATTTTCAATATTTGTAACTGAACACCCAGTGTGTTGGGGTTTTGGAAGCTGATGAGTTGTAATTATAATTAAGTTTCTCTAAATGTGTTATTTCTAATAATTTCATCTTATTCTTCTTAAATGACTTTATATTATCACTGGAAATTTTGTACATGACCAAGGGCAGATTTTTCATGTATTCAAAAGAAGAATAATGACGAATAACTCCATGACCATTGGATGTATCCATCAGCTCAAGTTGGACTAAGCCAAATAAAGATCTGTTAAACACTAACTACCAGACCATGGAGATAGTTTCTCCACCTCTAAATATAAAGTTTACCAGAGCAAGGAAATTTTATTACAAATTAAACCAAAGGAGTAGGGATATCATGAACAACACAACCTCATAAGAAATTTGCTTTAATAATTAACTTATCCAAAATCCATAACCCCAACACATTTCCAAATTTATTTCCATTAAAATCAGATTTTCCCATATTCACTTTCATTATAGAAATTAATTTGTTAAAAGATACTTAAAAACCAATTGTTCTTTTTGTACCCAAACAACCAACATAAATCGACTTTAAATTCAAGAAACATCACTTAAAACAGAAATAAAAACTATGTTAAGCAAGATAAAATAACCTCTTAGTTCCATGTGGATCAACCTCTTACTGATGCTATACATGTTAGGGTAAATATAATTTGGGACACTAAAAACATACCTTCGGTTAAACAACTCACCAAAATCTCAAACATATTGTTCTAATACATATTGATGTCTTAGGGATTAGTGAAGATATCAGCATGTTTATTTTCTATAGAAATAAATTATAGATTAAATTTTCTTTATTTCACATGGTCCCTAAAAAATGAAATTCATCATCTATGTTCTTAGTCTGATAGAGTTGTTGTGGTTTTTTGTAAATGGATATAGTATAAATATTATTTAAGGATATATGATTCATAACAAAATCAAAACCAAAATTCGAAATTGTTTGATTAATCAAAAATTATTGATACTAAAAACATGTATCTTATATATATTCAAATAAAAAATTTGAAACATCATCACAGAAATTCATTGAAGCCCAATAAACTAAATATTTTCCACATAAATTAGACATACTATAAGTTATTTTACTACCTATTTGGAATCCTCCAAAATAATAATAAAATTATTATTTCACATCAAAATTATCATTAATATGGAAAAATAAACAAAGATTAAGGATCCTTTAACATCTCTATTAATTATATTATATTATATAATTTAACTTTCATTAGGGTCACTTTTTAAATCTAGCACTAATGCAATCTACAAACATTAAATCAGAATAAAAAGAAGTTAAATATAATAAACATCTAATAATGCCTCTATAAGTTTTAATATCAATAGATTCTATAGATTTAAATAAATCTATTTTGAAAATATAACTCATGGGATTATTTTCAGTTTTAGAAGAAAATAATCCAAATATATTAAGGATATCTTTTTCATAACTATATTTATTTTGAAAATAACAACATTTCATTGAAATATTTTTAAACCATGAAAGAATTTATAATATTCCATCATACTCATATCAAATTTAGAAGTCATTAATTATAAAAATTCTTCACAAATATTTTCAACTGAAAATCCAAAAAATACAATCAACATAAATTTTTAATTTTAAAATATTATTATATCTTTTATTTATAGAAAATTTTGGATTAACCTTTCCCTTATCATTTTTTTTTGAAAATAAAACACGTTTTCTTTTTATTTCAAGCTCAAGGATTTTGATAAAAACATATAAATTATCATATAGTTTAAAAAAATGATCTTTATTTTTTTACTTTTCAAAACCATAGGTCAATCTAACATATACTTCTTCAAATAAACAAATTTTAGGAAAATGGTTTTGATATCGATTTTTAATAATTTAAATTAGTTAAAACTAGATTATATAATAATATTAAAATTTATAATAATTTATAAGTTTGTGAAAAATATTCTTCAAAATAAATACCCTCTTTATGGATAATATACTTTAGATACTAATATATCATTGTTATCTATATTTCCATGTAGATTATGTTTGTATATAAAGACCCATTTTTTCTAATAACATCACAATCACATAGTGGAGAAACTGAAGTCAACATAATATTTCAAGTAAATTGATTAAATTCATCTTAAATAAATTATATATAATTATAATAATCTTATTAATAATAAATATAATCATGTAAAAAATTACAAATGAAAGCATGATAAGCACAAATATTAATAACATATTTTCAAGATAGAAAATTTGACTCAACACTTCAAATATAATTAATAGTATTTTATTGATAATAAATACTTCACCCCTTGAATATGTGTATCTTTGTCTTGAGGTTATTATTATTCAAAATTAAAATCTCTATGTTCATCCTCAATTTGATCAATTTCATTGTCCATTTCACACGAACATTTTTCAAAAGGATTAATGAGAATTGATCATTAAACAACTATAGTTCATTAATTATATACACTATATTCCTTACTAATATTTAAATATATTAATAATATTCCATCATTATATTTTTATCAAATTTATCTAAAATATCGATGGTATTATGATTAAAAAAATTGAACCCAAAAAAATCTAAAATATCCAATTTTTGGCATTATCCCTTTCCAACGTTTATAAGGTATATTTTTCAACAAATTACTTAAAATAATTCTATAAATAATATAACAAGATGTATTCACAGACTCTAAACAAAAATATTTATTAAAATTAAACACAATTATAATGGTCTGATCCATTTCTTGAAGTGTACTATTTTTTTATTACTACCACGTTTGGTTATGGTGTACTATGGAAAGATTTTTTTTTAAAATGCATATTTTCATCAAAAAATAATTAAAATTCAATATTACGGAATTCACCACCATGATCATTAATAATTGATATATTTATGCCTCCATTATCATTTTTAACTAGTTTACAAAAAGTGATAATATTAGATACTAATTCAGATTTTACTATAAGAAAATATACTCATATGTATCTAGTAAAATCATCAATAATGGAAAAACAATATCTATTACCACCAAAAAAAGTTGTTTTAGATGAAATAATAAATACATAATACATAATATCAAGAGTCCTTTTAGTTTTAAATTTTATTATTAGTTTGAAAAAATTGATGTATTGTTTACCTTTTAAGCATGATTCAAATACATAGGTATCTTCCACTTTATGTTTCGGTAACTATATAGCTTATTGGTTCTTGGATAGCTTGTGTATCAACCTAAAATTAGCATATCCCAACATCATATTCCAAAAAATGTTATAATATTGTATATCATTCAAAAAAATGATAGTTATATCAGTTAATTCAAAAACAACATTTAAATAAACAATTTATTTTTGATTTTCATAAAAATTATCCTTAAATATTTTTCATTTTTAATTTTAAAATTAAAAAATATATCATCACATAGTTTTGAAATGACTAATAAATTAATTTTAAATCTATAAATATATAAAACATTGGAAATAATAATACAATTTGAAATTCCAACCTCACCCAAACCTTTTAACTTACATTTATAATTATCACAAAAACTAACTTTATCACCATAACATTTATTAAATGATATGAATATTAATATATAATTAGAAAAATATCTTAAGAATCCTATATAAATGTAAAAAATCATTTTTTTTCTTCCAATAAATATTTTCTTCCAAAAACATATTTTAGAATGTTTTGGTACAAATGAAAATTTTTGTCTGATGGGATTAACATGTGAATTTTTGGTAACCCAAACCGATTTCAAACACTTGTTTTTAGTAAATATAGAAGATAATTATTCTTAAATGAAGGTCTTATAATGTCCAAGTGATTATAAAAATCTCAAGGAGCACTCATTTTTATAATTAACTTTAAATTTAAATATAAAACATATAGCAGTAGATTCCCTTCCATTAATGTACATAACGAATAATGTCTTAAAATATTTGGGAAAATTGTTTTCATAAAAAAAACAAACAACAGTTTTTTCATTTTATTAAAACTCGTTATATTATCAAATTTTTATATACATTGAAAAAAATTGAAATATTTTACTTAAAAATATCAAATTAATTTTTTAGATATTCATTCTCTTTCAGAATTTTATAAAAAATGTTTATTTTAGATTCATGAAATTTACACATGAATAAAATTTCCATCTTCAAATATTCATTTTCAAAATATTTATTTTTAATATTTTCTTAAATAATTTCCAAATCGATATGTGAATAATTTATTTATTTTTGGACTAATCTCCTTAGTTTTTAATTTACCTTTAGAACAACCCTATACTGACTCTTAATGATATTATATAAACAAATTTTTTTAAAAAAAATTATGATCATTATATGAACCTAAAAAGAAATTACTCGATTGTATATTTTTCATAGTATGATTCATATGAATAATAATATGAAATTTCATATACTTTTTTTAATGAATAAATTAAGAATAAATCTTCCAAATCCTTTTTTGAACTAGATTAGTCATCAAAAATTAAATCCCTATTTTAACTCCATAGAATAATCATTCACTTATTTTATTTCATATATTTCATCCAGTTATTTTTTTGATTATTATGACCTAGAAATTTAGTATTGATGTTCCCCCATTTTCTACCCTCAAAAAATATTACATCTTGAACATAATTGAAAATAAAATTACCTTTCATATTCTCCATGAAATAACCCTTAGTATAGTCCTTTCAGAATCATTTTCACTATCCTTAATCTCTTATTAGTCCATCCATTAGTACATATAAATTATATTCCTTTAACAACTATATAACTCAGAATCAAGAGAATAAATAGAATCATTTTACATAAAAAACTCCTTTTTTCTTAGTATTATATTCATATACAATATTTTTAATCTCTAACACATCTTGAAATAATGATCTAATAATACCATTAAGTTTATATTCCTTGATGTTAACACTTTCATCTATAGAAACTTTATTTTCATTCCCCTTATTAAGAATTTATCAATGTAATTTATCAAAAATAATGTGATTTTTCATTGTCTCTACTAATTAACTCAAAAAATTAAAAATAATAGAACATATAAAAAAATTATTAATAGTTTCTTTTTATCCAATTTTAAATTCGTGATATTTATTTATTTTCATTTGTTAACTAGTTAAAATTATCTTATCCATGTAATTATTTGTAACATTTATAATTTTCCAGATGTCATTTAGTGATTTTCATGTGGATACATGACTACACACATTTCAATTTATGGCACAATATAAAATTTTAATAAAATTTTAATTTAACACATACATTACCTCATCATTACCATGTAATTTTTTTGGTTCATATTTTGGAATATTTTATGGTTTTCCAATGATTTTCATATGATCAATTCCGAATTTGTTTGAGAATTCATCCATCCAAGATTTCCAATATCAATAATTAGTACCATCAAAATGAGGTGGTCTTTTATGTATCCAACAATCATTTATAATTATTCCTTTTATATTAATTATATATTCTCAATTTCATGGTTATGATATAAAATGGTTAATAAATAAATAAATATATAAATATATATATTTATAGAGAGATTGGGGTCATGCTCTGGTATTATTTTTTTGCGCCAATGTGAAGATATCAAAATATAATAGAGTGTGATGAATTGGACTTTTAAATAAATTTATATGTTATGTAAAATTATAAAATTTAATATAGGAGTAATAAAATAAATAGACACAATAAATTTTTATATTTGACCAGATCTAAATAATCCTTGTCAAATCATTAACCCTCTCATGAACTGAAAGAGATGAAACTAATTATAATGTAATCATACAATATATTTTTCACATATACAGTAATAACACAAAGACAAATCATTATTATCAAAAGTTCTTAAACCCAAATAAAACATTACATTTCAACTAGGAGTCACAACATGAATATTCTATCAAATTTCTCAATGGAGGAACTACCTAGTGCCTGAATTTTTCTTGGGAGTCACAACCCACAATCCAATCTTTTAATGGGTAGTATAACATTTTAAAATTTTAGAGGGGAATGAAATATAAATAAGTAAATCTATAGAAATATGTGACTATTTCAATGTATCATTTTTAAGTTAGTAAGAAACTCTCCACAAATAATGGATCAGATAGAATATGTTTAGTAGAGACTAGTAGATAGAATATGTAGTATGAAACACTTTTACAGTTCAAGAAGAGTCCACAACCATTTATATATCTATTTTGTACTAGTACATTCAAAACTGTATATTTATTTTACTTATGAACATTATATATAAAATTATAAGACCATTATATCTCTTTTTTCCAAATGAAAGGGTTTCTCATTCAACTTTAACAGACTACTTTAAATTTTTCAATTCTTATTTCACATGTAGTATTATAGTTGTAATTGAAAAATAGTATTCATGTAATTAATCATCAATAATTAAATAAATATAATACATAGTGGAACGTGTTATATCACTTAATATAGAAAATTTTTTAATAATTAATATACTAATAAGGATCTCTAATAATATTCAAGGTTGAATTTTCTAATTTCATCTGATTTGAATTTGAATATATCAAGACTCAACATGTTTTTTTGAATATCTATAATGTATTAAAACCATTTTGAATTACATTTAATTAAACATAAAATAATTTAAATCATGATTTCATGAGTTCTATAAAATTATTTATTTATTTTTCAAACAATTAAAATAGCAACAATATTCATAACAAACTTGAATAAAGTAGAAATATGAAATAATAAAAACAAAAAACTATAATTTAATGTTTCAAAATATCATATAGATCATTTGAAAAATTAAAAAAAAATCATAACTATTGAATGAATAATATATTTTTCATATTGGTAACAAACGCATACCCTTACATGACTTCTTACCCTTACATAGCTATTAGAACTCCCTACATACCTTTACGTGATCATTTCGTTACCATTATGAAGGTTTATAAAACATGTTGTTCCCCATACACATGTATGTATTACCATTAAAGTAGCCTCATGATACCCTTATATGAGTTTTTTATATACATTGGTAACCTTACACAAGTACCTCTTACCCTTATGAGTTCCTTAGGTTACCCTTACATGAGTTTTGGAAATACACTTATACCATTATGAAGTCTATCTTAAACATATATATGCCTTAGGATGCCCTTATATGGGTATTAAAAAAATTCCTCTACCCTTACCTTTATAAGAGGAATAGAATTTATGCTTTACCCTTACATAAGTATTATTTTTCCCTTACATGATAAATAAAACTTACAAGTTTACCTTATGTAACTATTATACTTTGTGGGTTACCATTATGTATCTCTTGAGAAATATTGGTTAAATTTACATAACTAGTGTAACTACATTAATAATATCATATAAAAAGATAGTTACTATTATATAAATCAAAAATAGTTTTTCTTTCCTTTACGAAACTATTAAAATTTAAAGGTTACATTTACGTAACTCAGATAAATTATTACTCAACCCTACCAAAATTATATAAATAGTCAATTAACATTATTAAACATATAGAAACCTTCACTTACACTTATGAAACTAATAAAAACAATCACATAACCTAATTAAACTAATATAATATGATATATAACCTTACACAACACATTAAAATCAATGTTATCATTATATAACATTGTAAAGACACATATAGATGATATTTATAGGTTCAAATGACATAATTAGCCAAGGAATTCATTAAGAAATTTATAAAAAATATTATAAAAAATTAATATATGAAATATCAATTTAATTTAAGTAAGGAATAATGAAATATAAATAAGGTTTAACATAATTTAATTACACCTTAAAAAAACTAAAACATAATACCTAGTAACATTGTGAAAATTATAATTATTCATAATATGATATTTTTAATTATAAAAACATAATTAGTGAATTTTATCAAAGTATCAAATTAATAAATAATGAGTATGATTTATGGATGATAATATGAAACTTGTTTCTTTCACATATATTAATTATGTAGAGATAAAAAATTTATAAACCTCATTTCCTTTCCAAAGTTTATTCTATGATGAAATGTTTAATGTTTTTTTGATCTTCTTGAAGACATATATATCGTTTTCATTTTGTGATGGATGATAATGGAATAATATATCCCTTTAATCAATTGGTTAAATATTAACAGCTTGTGTTATAATATGTACTATATTGGAGAGGGAACAAAGTTTTGTAAGTGACTCTATGCAATATGATTATCATGGGAGTGATCCTTGACAAAGGAAATGATGGGATAGGTAGTGAAACCAATCCACTCTCATAGATATGGAAGGGATTCTTGAATAAATAAATATATTTTTACTCTTATTTTTATGCCACAAACCTATGTATTATTCATATGATATGTTATCAGAATCATGATTGATTGTTGTTGGTTTCACACCCTTATGAATTCTTGACATTTTTATGAAAAGGCCTTCTTTTGTGATTCATGATTACATATCATTGACTAACTGTGTATGAAATATTTAAGTTAACATCATATCTTCATACCCTAATTCTTATCTTATTTCACTTATGATCATTGATTAAAATATTTTATTTTTACCCATACTGGGAATCTATGCTCACACTTTATTATTTTTTACTTTCCACAGTTTATAAATAATGTTTCTAGGTAATGTATTTATAATATGTCTACTAAATGAGATGAAATTTCTAGGAGATTTTTAAAATCATTAATGAACAAAAATTATTAGTCTCTAAAGACACTAAAGCTTTATAGTTATATTTAATATTTTGTTAAAATAAGTATTGAATATACATATATAATAGTGTAATAAATTAATATGTTATTCTTATATTAATTTTTTTTAGAGTATGGTTTAATTATTATGGGATATTAAGATTAGAGATATTTGGTGAAACCCATGGGGATACGTCTTATTTTATGATAACATCTTGATGTTATAGTAAGAAGATATTTCATGGTTTCCTTGGAATTAAATTCATATATAGAAATTGTAATGTGAATTCTACTATGGTATAAATGAATATAGTGGTAAACTCCTTGAAAAGGGCTGGTTAATTATCTACTTGATCTTTAGTCAATTTATGATGAGTAGACTTATGACAGCACACCTCGCTAGAAACTCTTGAGGATATTTTTTTGTTAATTTTCATTTTCTTTATGAACCATAATGATAAATTTGAGGATAAACTATAGCACCCTATTTTAATAAAATATTTTCCTTTTATAAAAAAATTAATTTTTTTTATATCATTCCTAATACATAACAATATGTTTGCTTCTATTACACACAATACTAGGTTACATTAATAGGGTATAAGATACACACGACCTAAATGAGATGTGTATGTAACATCTCAAGACATTGTGATATAATTAATTTTAAATTATATATTCAATAAAAAATTTTTGAAAGTTATCCAATATATTTGACAAACATATGATAATAACAAATCCAATTTTATAGATAAAAAGATGTATTTTTATAAAGGTTTTTTTTCTACATTTTAATGTAAATCATATTTAAAAACTAAATTTAAAACTATTCATAAATTTTATTTCTAAAATAAAATAATTTTTTAATGTATAATTTACAAATTATGTTAGTGTTATTATTTAATATTATTCTAATAATTTTCATTTTTTTAAGAATAGTTAGTTGAAAAATTACATTTTATTTTAATAATTATTAATGATAAATCATTTTTTAAATTTTCTTAAAAGCCAAAATAGATCAATTATACATCCATTAATAAAATTTAGGTCACTGAAATTATTTTTATAATAAATTTACATATAAAAACTAAATGAACTTTTAAACATTATCCCATCAAAAACATGTTTTTACTCCATGTTTGAGGGATTAACATTAAATTTAATTTTTCCACATGGGTGAATTGAATTTGAAAAAAAAATGATATAAATAGTTGGAATAAATAAAATATTTATAGTCTATTAATATCAAATTATTTTCTGACCAAAAATATTTGTAAAGGTAATTAAAATTAATTACATGGAGAAAAAACAAAAACACTATTTGAAAATCCATCAGATGCTATTATTTACACCATATTCCCTCTTTTTAGAATTTTATGATCTATTGGGACACTATTCAATGAAATTTACATATATAATAATTTAGGTAAAGAAAAAGATAAAAAGGTACATTCCTTAGCTTTAACTTTTATAAAGCCATTAGATATGGACAAACCCAACATTAGATAAGATATCCAAAATATTTTCAAAGTTAAAAGGGGATTTTATCATAATAATTTATCTATCTTTTTTAGAGATTAACTAGTTACGTAAATTTCTTAAGAAACACCAATACAGTAATTTTTAGTTAATAATTAAATTAAATAAATGATGCTAAAAATATTAAAAGTAAAGTAAATTTATTGAGTTAATATGTTCCATTATTATTTTAGATATATATCATGTTACACAGTTTTAAACTTAATAAACATGAATTATAGTAATTTTTATTTTTAAAATTAAAATTTAATAAATAATATCAATATTTACGTAAAATTTATTTTACAATAATTGATATTTTATTAAATGATTAAAAATTACTAAAAATAATATAATATTCCAATTTATTTTTAAATGTTTCGAAATATAAAATATTTTCCACTCATGGGATAAATAATCTTTAATAATTAACATATTTATCCCCAAATAGTAAAAACTTTATTAGTGCAGTTAGTGTTTGAGAAGGGTCTATGCACGTTATGTATGATTCTATTGAATAAATTTAAAACACATATGCTATTTTTTTATTATAAATTATATTTCATAATTTTTATTTATTTGGTTTAAATTTTATTATAATTATAACGTTAATTTTTCATTAATGAATTAATTTCATATGTTGGAAATCTAGTTACCCAAATGAAAAAAATAAAAAAAATATTAAAACTGAAACACTATGGATGTTACAATCTTCTTTTAGGTATGTATTTATTAGAGATTTCATTTCAGCCTTTGTAGAAAAATATTGTTCTCAGACAAACATGCATCATTGGATAAATGACATAAAGGTTAAGGATATGTCCTTTTTGTTTTAATGGAGTCCGAGTATAAAAGGGTAGGTTTTTCACAAGTTATGGGTGAGTTGAGAATCCTTAAAAGCGGTTTAGATAGTTAAAGGGAAAATGGGATCAAAACTCAACTACAGAATATTTACAAATCATGTAATAGGATTACACATCATGTAATTGTTTGTGGGTGTAAATAAAATAAATATGAAGAGATGGGTTTTTCAAAGAATACCAATAAACACATTTAAAAGATATGTAATCACATTACAGTCCATGTAAATTTCCATCCTTCTTTTCTAAAAATATTGTGTCTATGATGTTATTTCTAAATTTGTTACAGCTTCTCTCCTCTCAACACTATGGCTTTTTCTATAAAATTTTGGAGTGCTAACTTCCATTATGGACATCCTATTTGTGTCAGAAATCCCTGGTAATAAGTTTTGGTACCGTTTCTTCTTTATTTTTCTTCTTCTACAATCATTGAGTTGAAATCCTTTTACCAATTACATTTTTTTTAACTTTTTCTATTTTTATTTATAACCCTTATTTCAATCATATGAACCTTCTTCCTCGTGGTTTTCTGTCATTGGAAACATTGTTGGATCATCGGTTAAATGTAGGGGGTTTAAATCTTAACCTTATTGTTTAATATTTTATAAGTTTATATAAAATATTGTGATAGATACAACATATTGTGTGCTCAAATTAATTGAATATGATTGAATTGGAAAATGTATTAATGTATGTTTGCCATGAAACATGGCCAAGTGTTATTTCTTATTATAGAATCCCTAAATTGTGATTTTTTTCTTGTCGATATAATTTTTAATCAATTACTAATTGAATAAAAAGTTTAATATGAAATAATAATGCTAATTCACATAATTAACCATTGAGGGTTCTGATGTGATATTTTGATTTCCATGATTTGGGACAAGGATTGTGATCTACATTGTAATGCTTATATATCGGGCTCATAACAGGTATATGGACACTTATTTTTTGTAATGTTAATATTGAGCGATCTCGACTCAGTCTATGCTATAAATCTTATAAATAAAATAATATTCATAGTCCCATTATGTAATTATTATATGACATTAACCTAAAGATATTGTAATTTTAATAGGTCTTTGACGTAGATTTATTTTTTTGACAATACCATGATCATATTTTTGTGGTTTTCATTGTCGTAAGACATGCTAATATATATATTATAGAATGTAACTAAAGAAGTTTTTTTACCATGGTTATATTTTTGTGGTTGTCATGGTCATAAGAGATCCTCAAATATATTCCTTCATGTAACCGAAGTAGGTTGTTTACCTTGGTTGTATGGGTTTGGTTGGCATGGTTGTAAGACATGCATAGTGGTATTATTAAATGAATCTGAAAAAGGATTTCACTAAATTTTATTAATTTTTGAACTAATTAATACACTCAATTATTTATTTATTTCATAAACTTATTATCATGTTATTTTTTTTATACATGGTGTTGTTGACCTACTAAGTTATAGTAACACCCTATTTGGGAAACTGTTTGGCAATCAAGAAGATTTCGTGGATACAAGTTTGACAAGGTAAAGGGAAATTTCTGTTGATATTTTTTTTCAGGTTGAGATGAAGTTTAGATATGGGGTCGACGTGGTGCTCGAGGCATGGGACGTTGAGTCTTTTAGATGAGTCTTATTTTTTTCTCTTTTCTTGATATAAGAATTATAGTTCATTACATTATATCACGATATTACATTATTCCTTTAATTATGAGACTATACTATTGGATTTTATTGTTTTCATCTTCTATGTCTTTAATTTGAATATTATTATTTTTATTATCATTTTTTGTACTACTATGACACTTCATACCATGTGTTATTGTCTCCCCACTCTACATTTCACAACTATACTACTTGTTGGAAACCTTTGGTGTATGGGGAGGCATTCTTGAGGTCTTGCAACCAAAACTTTTTATCAACACAAGATATTTCTATATTGGGGGACATTACAATGTGTTATCAGAGAAGAATGTTTTTTTATTTATACTGATATTTTGGGTAAGTTAGAATGTATACAATGATATTTTGTGATATAGTTATGAGATTTTGTATGGATGTAGCTAACCCATGTATGGGGGAAAATTTGTGTACTCAGATATGGGATTTCTATTTATGTTGTGTACTTGTTACCATTAATGTTATTCAGTCTTGGGCGATTCACATATTCTGTGAGGTTATTATTTTATAATCTTACGATTTCTTGAAATTTTTAATTGTGGCCCAGTGTGGCATGAGATGTGAATAAATGCATCATAATGAGATGATTGGGATATATTATCATGCATTTTTCAATATTGGGACATATTTATATTTTTCATCTAATGTATATTTAGTTATTAAACTCTGATATGATATATCTATTTCACTAGATAAATGAAATGAGTCTTTATGTAAAGATAAAATAATATTATGTTATGTATAAGTTGAACAAGATTTACTGGTTCTCTATTACAGTCACATGTTATGTTGACCTTGGTTCTAGCTAGTTCCCTAAGGTGTGTGTTTATCCAATATACCAAATTCCTCCTCCTCATATTCGACTTGATCGTAAGGATAATGAAAATATTTAGGATCCTAATGCAACTGAACCAAAATATCCTATTATTCCTGATGATAAGATAGATTTTCTGTAGAGACCTAAATTTTGACGTACATGGAAATTACAATACATTTGCGGAATACTTAGTACATAACAAAAACACAAACACAAGGACTGTAATAGTTTAGTGTCTTCGGAAACTCAGAATATAATCTTCTAATCGTGGTGAAATATCTTCAACATCTCCCATAAAGATCTTCTTTTTTTTAACCTAAATCCTTTATTTATGTCCTGGGGAAATGAAAACATAAAAGGGTGAGCTCAAATGCTCAGTAAGGGTAAACAAAAGAAATATCAATCACGTCATATTCATAAGAACATATATTTTGGAAATCTTAACCTGCAAAAGAGATCATAATTTCATAACATGGGATAAATAATAGTAGTGAAATCTAATCCCAATAATCATAACATAAAACATGAAACATTGTGGAATACACACATAATCATAGAAAATCATTTCTTATTAGTCAAGACTCATTGCCATTACTATCTTAGTGGAAAAAGTCCCTTTCTGAGCCGAGTTCACTCCTCGTTTCAGTCCTGTTTCACTGAACCGGTATAACCTACCGCTCCAGCCATGTCTATCTCATGAGATATAAAATCCTTACCCAATTCATTGGAGGGAGATATAGATCCCACCCATATCATAATGATACCTTTCTTATGTGTTCCACAAAATCATAAACCATACATCATAGCATAACCCATGTAATAAAAATGGGAATCTTAAACATCGTGACATCATAAAACAATTCATTTAAGATAAAGGAATTCATAAAAATAATTCCATCACAACATAATCAAATCAATGTAATAATAGGGATAGAAACAAAACCCTTTATTATATTAGATGGAAAATAATTTTGATAAAACACTTGAACTCCATTCTTGAGGAAAATATCATTTTAACTTCAAAAACATTTTTCCTTTCTTAACATGTCATAATATTCTAACTAAAAGAAGTTGATTAAAAATAAACATGAAAACTTGTAAGGGACGATTCTTGGAAATAATGTTTTAAAAATTAATTCATGCCATTTAAGTTAAAATAAAACATTCTTCTCTTACTTTTGTCGGAAAATTCAAAAAGTACCTCGTACGAAAAACGACAAAAGATTCCTTTCATATCTTTTACTAAAAACTCACCGAAGGATAAAACTGAATTTAAACTATTGTAGAAGGATATAAATATTACATATTAAGGAAACATGGATTTGGATGATAAAATACACCCCAGTGAATGCCAAAGTATAAACAATCTCGGATAAAAATGAGATTGTGATATTTTCCTTACCTTATGTCTGATGTGCTTCGTATGTATCCGAACCTCCTCTTCTTCGATGCGCCTCTTTGAAACCTCCTCTTAGGCACTAATATTGGTCTTTAAAGTGGACCAGAACCTCTAGGATGTTTCTAGGAAAGTGTAGAAGATAATTTGATAGGGGTTGGCCGAGTTTGAAGGCTCAAATTGGTGTGAGGAGGAGAGGGAGGAGGTGCCCTTTTATAAGGGAGGAGAGGGGCACCTTTGAAATAACTAAAAATATTATTTTATTATAAAGACAAATTCGGTTTTAAATAGATCCAAATTGATTTATTTCAAATATAAGGTGGGTAAGGGTCGAAATCCCCTCATGTAATAGAATTTAGACAAGTTTAGGTTCCTAATATAACCTTATCATTTACATTTAACATTAAGTTAAATAATTTTACTTTTACCGTGTATTCTTGTTTTCTTATACTATAAGGTTAATAAAAATACTATAAGAAGCCAAACGAACCCCAAGTTGTTTATTGTTAATATATATAACCTTATCTAAGTCATTTGGTCGAACCTTGATTTTTAGGAATAAAATAACTATTAATAATATAATATTTGTTTTAAAAACTATTTTATGTCAATTTTGAAACTATTTAGTAATTGATTTTTTTGAAAATCATAACAAAATGATTAGTTCGAAAAAAATTAATTAAACCAATACTAACATGTCATATTAACCTATAAAAATAGCTGAATTCATAAAAAGTCTTAAATTACATTTATTTGGGTTTCTATAACATCAATTATGTCAATATTTCATTAATAAGACAATTACTGTATCATATTTGTGTCATAATAAATGATAATTATTTAATCCCTAAAAATTATAAATAAATTCCTATGATGTAGATAATTGTATTATATTTCTGGAGACTATTCATGTTCTAAGTTTCATGAAGTTTATCACTAATGTAAAATTATTATACTTATAAGATTTAAGAAAGTGACATGTTGTCACATTCTTTGGTTTTAATAATAATTAAATTATTTTCATGGACAAAAGACCATTAAATGAATATAATCCGACCCTTAGGTGATATGGGTCGACTTTTAGTCATCCAATAGGATTTTTACATGTGTTAGGGTAATATGATAATATTATATTTACCCTTAATTACCCGATTTACCTTTAACTATGGTAAATAAAATTTACCGTAGTTACTATTCATAATTCCCAAAAATAAAATGTAGCTTATTAACATAATTTTGATCCAATGATTCCAAATATTAAATCAATTTTTCCAAATTCAATACAAAAAATTTGCAGAAATTAAATTAAAATTAATCCCGTTGTCGAAAGAAAATGGGTTTTTCTTTAAAACATTGCAAAAGATTGAATTGATTTATCCTACGAATTCAAGGTAGAATCAATGCTAATGACATAAATTATATTAAATGGTAAAAATATATTCTATTTATACTTTAAAACCATTTAATATTATAAATAGACAATATAAATTATTGCGATGAAAAAAGTTGTTTTTAATTAAAATATAGCGTGTTTTTACTATTCATCAAAATATGAAAGTTACCAGAATAATATGAAAAATTTATCCAAAGTAAATTTTTATTTCATGATTCCAAAGAAGAATTTTATTTTGTCAAATTGAACTTATAAACCTGTAAAAAACTAGATTTAACGTGGGTGTGCCATCAAAAGGTGGCAAAACTGCATTTTTTGAAAAATACTTATTTTACACAAAAAAATTATTTTGTTTTTATACCATGTTTTAGAAAATCTGTAAGATGAATAATAATGTTATAAGATTCAAAATTTAGTTAATACTATTCATAACGGCTAGTTCATAATAATATTATAATAATATATCGTTTTTTAGTAAAACCCGGTATTGCGTACAACACACGCTATCGAGGAAGGTCGCGATAGCGTGTAATGCAAGCCAAGTCAGGGTTGCGTGTTCTGAAAGAATCCTCCGTTGTTTAATAATCCAACCATATTTCATTTATACATTGAATATATATATATATATATACTCAATGTTGCGTAGAATAACTATTATAAAAAATGTGTGTAACACAATCCAAGAATAGTGTTGCATATACTGCAAGCTAATACGGTGTTGTGTATAGCGCAAGGTAATCTTGGTGTAGCATACAAAACAATACATTAATGAAATTAAAAGAATATTTTTCATAAAATCTCGGAGTGTTACATTCTACCCCCCTTAAAATGAATTTCCCCCTCGAAATTCGTCGGGGTTATAAATGTATTACTATTCGAAAGATTCTTTAATAGAAACCCACATTGTAAAATGGAATACCAAAACCAATCTTCAAAAAAAAAGTATGAAACGTAACAGTTTCCCAAATAAACTAATCTCTGTGTATCCACATAGGTGAAAATATGGATATGGAAGAGAAATATTACCATCATGTTCTGATGGAGAGTGGTAGAGAACATGGCTATGAAAAAGCCAACAATCACAAAGCTATTGATTTGTGATGATCTAAGGTACCATCTGATTCATCGGATATAAGGGAACTACGACAACATTTTTGGTTTTCAAGATCATTTCCCTAAAGTTGATGAATTAAAATAAATACTTGCTTGATTTTGGTACAATCTCACTGTTGTTCATGAATTGAATAATTTCCACTTCATCCCTTAAAGAAATGAAGTTGAATTTGTTATTCATGATGTGTTAGTAGATCATGTGATAGAATTGTGGGTCATTCCATCTCTTTCAAACAAATGTTTATCAAAAGTTATAAGTCCATCTTATGGTTAGATTAATTGTATATGGTTCCAAAAATGAACTTATACTTCATATATCATACCACTTAATAAAATAAAACTAGTTTCTACTAACCAGGGACTTCCTGTAGGCCAGTGGTAGGAGATAAAGGCCAGTCACACATCGGTTGTGGGTTCGATTCCCACAGCCTTGTCCGATGCGATGGGTTGTCGCCCCTCCTGCAGGTTGTCCTTTTTATAAAGCTATATTACTATAACATCCCATCAATAATATCGAAAAAAAATTCTATCCTTAAACAATACTAACTTCTGTCCAACATAATACATTCCAATCATTAGGCTTATCTAAAATACTTCGGTCCAAGCTCATAGTATAAATAAAATGATTACTTGAAATGTCATCAACCAAGCATGTGAATACCATCATTTATCCCCCATATATCTTGTTGGTCACATTCCAATCATGTGAATACCTTAATCATGTATTCTCTTGAAAAATGAATACTCGTTGAACTAGAGTGAAAACATGAATGCAGTTAAAAGTTAACACATTCCACATACCAAAATCCTCAAAATTCTATATACTCAAACCATGATATCAATTAGTCCTTATATCAATCATGAGCTCATGAATACAATCAAAAATCTCATTATCTTCTTATTCCTTCATTATGCGCATATCATCTACTTTACAAAAATATTTGAATAACATTCCATGGTTACTGGTACCATTCAACATATACATTCAAATACTTATTGGAAATACAATAGTGTAACAATCCTTAGATTATTCTTTATTCCATTGTACCATTAATTATACAACATAACTCTCGATAAACATACAATCATTATACTACCTTCTAAAACAACCGACTGAGCTTCAACACTTCTTTCAGCTCATATATCATTTGTAGTCTTTTCATCATCATCCACATAAATACTACCCATACGACCATACTGATTCTCTTCATGAGACTTTCCCTTAGGGAATTGGTTTGCATAATTCCCGTGCATTCCACATTTAAAACATTTAACCATTGTTGATGTCATAGCAATACCATTATCTTCATCCCTAGTGTTAACTGAACCTTTTCCTTTGCACTTACTGGCTTTGTGTCCTTCTTTTCCACACCCAAAGCATCTTCCAGTTCCTTTGAAACATTCTCCTTGATGCCTCTTCCCACATGATTTACATAGGGGAAATTGAAATTTCTTTCCTCTATGATCATCATGAAACTCCATCTTTCTCTTATTAGCCGAGTCAGGAAACTTTCCAAATTTTACTTTATTGATCATATTATGAGATTTCTGATTCGGCATAATAATGATGTTTGGACTTCCAAATCCCATTTCATTTGGTTTCTCATGAAGAATATCATTCCATTGTCCATCATATCCTCCATTATCGTGAATCATCTTGTTTCCAGCCATTTCCTAAACCCCGAAAAGAATAATGTGAGAGGAAAAAATCATAATAAAGGGGGAGTAACTTCAATATCTAACAATTTTGGTTTAATCTAATATCGTTACCATAGTTCTAGGACTATATCCTATACGTATACTTATACGTAGGGACATCCCTAGACATACCTTAGAAATATCTCTAGGGATCTCACTAACGTTTTCGCATCCTAGTTTCCAAAGGTTGACTAAACTTTTCCTCTGATACCAACTATAGAGACCCGAAGCTTGACGTACATGGAAATTACATTACTTTTGTGGAATACTTAGTACATAACAAAAAGACACACACAAGGACCGTAATAGTTTAGTGTCTTTGGAAACTCGGAATATAATCTTCTAATCGTGGTGAAATCTCTTCAACATCTCCAATAAAGATCTTCTTTTTTTAACCTAAATCCTTTCTCTATGTCCTGGGGAAAAGAAAACATAAAAGGGTGAGCTCAAATGCTTAGTAATGGTAAAAAAAAGAAATATCAATCACGTCATATTCATAGGAACATATTTTTGGAAATCTTAATCTGCAAAAGATATCATAATTTCATAACATGGGATAAATCATAGTAGTGAAATGTAAACCCAATAATCATAAAAAAACATGAAACTTTGTGGCATACACACATAATCATAGAGAATCATTTCTTATTATTCAAGACTCATTTCGAAGACTATCTTAGTGGACAAAGTCCCTTTCTGAGCCGAGTTCACTCCTCATTTCAGTCCTGTTTCACTGAACTGGTATAACCTACCGTTCCATCCATGTCTATCTCATGAGATATAAAATCTTTACCCAAGGCATTGGAGGGAGATATAGGTCCCACCCATCTCATAATGATACTATTCTTATGTGTGCCACAAAAACATAAACCATACATCATAGCATAACCCATGTAATAAAAATGGGAATCTTAAACATCGTGACATCATAAAACATTTCATTTAAGATAATGGAATTCATAAAAATAATTCCATCACAACATAATCAAATCAATGTAATAATAGGGATAGAAAGATAACCCTTTATTATCTTAGATGGAAAATAATTTTGATAAAACACTTGAACTCCATTCTTGAGGAAAATATCCTTTCAACTTCAAAAAAAATTTCCTTTCTTAACATGTCATAATATTCTAACTAAAAGAAGTTGATTAAAAATAAACTTGAAAACTTATAAGGAAAGATTATTGGAAATAATGTTTTAAAAATAAATTCTTGTTGTATAAGTTAAAAGAAAACATTCTTCTCATACTTTTGTCGGAAAATTCAAAAATTACCTCGTAAGAAAAATGACAAAAGATTCCTTTCATATCTTTTACTAAAAACTCACTGAAGGGTAAAATTGGATATAAACTATTGTAGAAGGATATAAATATTACATATTGAGGAAAAATGGATGTGGATGATAACATACACCTCCGTGAATGCCAAATTATAAACAATCTAAGATAAAAATGAGATTGTGATATTTCCCTTACCTTATGTCTGATGTGCTTCATATGTATCTGAACCTCCTCTTCTTTGATACGCCTCTTTGAAACCTCCTCTTAGGGAACTAAGATTGGACTTTAAAGTAGACTGGAACCTCTAGAAAGTTTCTATGGAAGTGGATAAGATAATTTTTCAGGGGTTGGACGAGCTTGGAGGCTCAAATTGGTGTGAGGAGGAGAGGGAGGAGGTGCCCTTTTATAAGGGAGGAGAGGGGCACCTTTGGAATAACTACAAATATTATTTTATTATAAAGCCAAATTCGGTTTTAAATAGCTCCAAATTGATTTATTTTGAAGATAAGGTGGGGATGGGTCGAAATCCTCTCATCCAATATAATTTAGGAAACTTTAGGTTCCTATTTTATCCTCATCATTTAGAATTAACATTAAGTTAAATAATTTTACTTTTATTGTGTCTTCTTGTGTTCTTATACTATAAGGTTAATAAACTTACTATAAGAAGCCAAACGAACCCCAAGTTGTTTATTATTAATATATATAACCTTATCTAAGTAATTTGGGTGAACCATAGATTTTTAGGAATAAAATAACAATTAATAATATAATATTTGTTTTAAAAACTATTTTATGTCAATTTTGACACTATTTAGTAATTGATTTTTGTGAAAATCATAACAGAATGATTAGTTCGAAAAAAAATTAATTAAACCAATACTAACATTTCATATTAACCTATAAAATTATTCTAATTCATAACAAGTCTTAAATTACATTTATTTGGTTATTTATAACATCAATTATGTCAATATTTCATTAATAAGACAATTACTGCATCATATTTGTGTCATAATAAATGATAATTATTTAATCCCTAAAAATTCTAAATAAATTCCTATTATGTAGATAATTTTATTATATTCTTGGAGACTATTTATGTTGTAAGTTTCATGAAGTTTATCACTAACGTAAAATTATAATACTTATAAGATTTAAGAAAGTGACATATTGTCACATTCTTTGGTTTTAATAATAATTAAATTATTTTCATTGAAAAAAGTCCATTAAATGAATATAATCTGACCCTTATGTGATATGGGTCGACTTTTAGTCATCCAATAGTATTTTGACATGTTTTAGGGTAATTTGATAATATTATATTTACCTTTAATTACCTGATTTACCTTTAACTATGGTAATAAAATTTACCGTAGTTACTATTCATAATTCCCAAAAATAAAAAGTAGCTTATTAACATAATTTTGATCCACTTATTCCAAGTATGGAATCCATTTTTCCAAATTCAATACCCAAAAGTTGCAGAAATTAAATTAAAATTAATCTCGTTGTCGAAAGAAAACGGGTTTTTCTTTAAAACATTGCAAAAGATTGAATTGATTTATCCAAAGAATTCTAGGTAGAATCAATGCTAATGACATACATTATATTAAATGGTAAAAATATATTCTATTTATACTTTAAAACCATTTAATATTATAATTTATCAATATAAATTATTGTGATGAAAAAATTTGTTTTTAATTAAAATATCGCGTGTTTTTACTATTCATCAAAATATGAAAGTTACCAGAATAATATGAAAATTTTATTCAAAGTAAAATTTTATTTCATTATTCCAAAGAAGAATTTTATTTTGTCAAATTGAACTTATAAACATTTCAAAAACTAGATTTAATGTGGGTGCACCATCAAAAGGCGGAAAAACTGCATTTTTTTAAAAATAATTATTTTACAAAAAAAAAATTATTTTGTTCTTATACAATGTTTTAGAAAATGTGTAAGATGAATAATAATGTTATAAGATTCAAAATTTAGTTAATACTATTCATAACGGCTGGTTCATAATTATATTATAATAATATATCGTTGTTCAGTAAAACCAAGTATTTCATACAACACATGCTATCGAGGAAGGTCGCGATTGCGTGTAATGCAAGCCAAGTCAGGGTTGCGTGCTATGCAAGAATCCTTCGTTGTTTCATAATCCAACCATATTTCATTTATACATTGAATATATATATATATATATATACTCAATGTTGCGTAGAATAACTACTATCAAAATTGTGTGTAACACGATCCAAGAATAGTGTTACGTATACTGCAAGCTAATACGGTGTTGCGTATAGCGCAAGGTAATCTTGGTGTAGCATACAAAAAAAGACATTAATGAAATTAAAAGAATATTTTTCATAAAATCTTGGGGTGTTCCATTCTACCCCCCTTAAAATGAATTTCACCCTCGAAATTCGTCAGGGTTATAAATGGTTTACTATTCAAAAGTTTCTTTAATAGAAACCCACATCGTAAAAAGGAATACCAAAACCAATCTTTAAAAACAAAAGTATGAAACGTAACGGTTACCCAAATAAACTAATCTCTGGGTTTCCACATAGGTGAAAATATGGATATTTAAGAGAAATCTGACCATCATGTTCCGATGGAGAGTGGTACAGAACATGGCTATGAAAAAGCCAACAATGAAAAAGCTATTGATTTGTGATGATCTAAGGTACCATCTGATTCATCAGATATAAGGGAACTAGGAAACCATTTTTGGTTTTCAAGATCATTTCCCTAAAGTTGATGAATTAAAAGAAATACTTTCTTGATTTTGGTACAATCTCACTGTTGTTCATGAATTTAACAATTTCCACTTCATCCGTTAAAGAAATAAAGTTGAATTTGTTATTCATGATGTGTTAGAAGATCATGTGATAGAATGATGGTTCATTCCATCTCATTCAAACAAAAGGTTATCAAAATTTATAAGTCCATCTTATGGTTAGATTAATCGTATATGGTTCCAAAAATGAACTTATACTTCATATATCATACCACTTAATAAAATAAAACTAGTTTCTACTAACTAGGGACTTCCTGTAGGCCAGTGGTAGGCGATAAAGGCTAGTCGCACTTCGGTTGTGGGTTCGATTCCCACAGCCTTGTCCGATGCGATGGGTTGTCGCCCTTCCTGTAGGTTTTCCTTTTTCTAAAACTATATTACTATTAGATCCCATCAATAATATCGAAAAAAATTATATCCCTAAACAATACAAACTTCTGTCCAACATAATCCATTCCAATATTTAGGCTTATCTAAAATAATTCGGTCCAAGCTCATAGTATAAAGAAAATTATTACTTGAAATTTCATCAACCAAGCATTTGAATACCATCATTTATCCCTCATATATCTTGTTGGTCTCATTCCAATCATGTGAATACCTTAATCATGTATTCTCTTGAAAAATGAATACCCGTTGAACCAGAGTGAAAACATGAATGCCGTTAAAAGTTAACACTTTCTACATACCAAAATCCTCAAAATTATATATACTCAAACCATTATATCACTTAGTCCTTATATCAATCATTAACTCATGAATAGAATCAAAAATCTCATTATATTCTTATTCATTCATTATGCGCATATCATCTACTTTACAAAAATATCTGAATAGAATTCCATGGTTACTGGTACCATTGAACATATACTTTCAAATACTTTTAGGAAAAACAATAGTGTAACAATCCTTAGATGATTCTTTATTCCATATTACCATTAACTATACAACATAACTCTAGATAAACATACAATCATTCTACTACCTTCTAAACAACCGACTGAGCTTCAACACTTCTTTCAGCTCATATATCATTTGTAGTCTCCTCATCATCATCCACATAAATACGAACCATACAACCATACTGATTCTCTTCATGAGACTTTCCCCTAGGGCATTTGTTTGCATAATGCCCGTACATTCCACATTTAAAACCTTTAACCATTGTTGATGTCATAGAAATACCATTATCCTCATCCCTGGTGTTAACTGAACCTTTTCATTTGCACTTACTGGCTTTGAGTCCTTTTTTTACACACCCAAATCATCTTCCAGTTCCTTTGAAACATTCTCCTTGATGCTTCTTCCCACATGATTTATATAGGGGAAATTGAACTTTCTTTCCTCTATGATCATCATGAAACTCCATCTTTCTCTTATTAGTCGAGTCAGGAAACTTACCAATTTTTACTTTATTGATCATATTATGAGATTGCTGATTCGGCATAATAATGATTTTTGGACTTCCAAATCCCATTTAATTTGGTTTCTCATGAAGAATATCATTCCATTGTCCATCATATCCTCCATTATCGTGAATCATCTTGTTTCCAGCCATTTCCTAAAACCCGAAAAGAATAATGTGAGAGGAAAAAATAATAATAAAGGGGGAGTAACTTCAATATCTATCATCTTTGGTTTAATCTAATATTGTTACCATAGTTCTAGGACTATATCCTATACATATACTTATCCTTAGGGACATCCCTAGACATACCCTAGAAATATCTCTAGGGATCTCACTAACGTTTTCACATCCTAGTTTCCAAAGGTTGATTAACCTTTTCCTTTGATACCAACTGTAGAGACCCGAAGCGGGATGTACATGGACATTACATTACTTTTGCGGAATACTTAGTACATAACAAAAACACACACACAAGGACCGTAATATTTTAGTGTCTTTGGAAACTCGGAATATAATCTTCTAATCGTGGTGAAAGATCTTCAACATCTCCCATAAAGATCTTCTTTTTTTAACCTAAGTCCTTTCTTTATGTCCTGGGGAAAAGAAAACATAAATGGGTGATCTCAAATGCTCATTAAGGGTAAACAGAAAAATATCAATCAAGTCATATTCATAAGAACATATCTTTTGGAAATCTTAACCTTCAAAAGAGATCATAATTTCATAACATGGGATAAATCATAGTAGTGAAATGTAATCCCAATAATCATAACAGAAAACATGAAACTTTGTGGCATACACACATATCATAGAGAATAATTTCTTATTAGTCAAGACTAATTTCCAAGACTATCTTAGTGGACAAAGTCCCTTTCTGAGCCGAGTTCACTCCTCGTTTCAGTCCTGTTTCACTGAACCGGTATAACCTACCGTTCCAGCCATGTCTATCTCATGAGATATAAAATATTTACCCAATGAATTGAAGGGAGATATAGGTCCCACCCGTCTCATAATGATACAATTATTATGTGTGCCACAAAATCATAAACCATACATCATATCATAACCCATGTAATAAAAATGGGAATCTTAAACATCGTGACATCATAAAACATTTTATTTAAGATAAAGGAATTCATAAAAATAATTCCATCACAACATAATAAAATCAATGTAATAATATGGATAGAAACAGAACCCTTTATTATCTTAGATGGAAAATAATTTTGATATAACACTTGAACTCAATTCTTGAGGAAAATATCCTTTCAACTTCAAAAACACTTTTCTTTTCTTAACATGTCATAAAATTCTAACTAAAAGAAGTTGATTAAAAATAAACTTGAAAACTTGTAAGTGAAGATTCATGGAAATAATGTTTTAAAAATCCATTCATTCCATATAAGTTAAAAGAAAACATTATTCTCGTACTTTTGTCGGAAAATTCAAAAAGTACCTCGTACGAAAAACTACAAAAGATTCCTTTCATATCTTTTACTAAAAACTCACCAAAGGGTAAAATTGGATATAACTATTGTAGAAGGATATAAATATTACATATTGAGGAAACATGGATGTGGATGATAAAATACACCCCAGAGAATGCCAAAGTATAAACAATCTCAGATAAAAATTAGATTGTGATATTTCCCTTACCTTATGTCTGATGTGCTTCGTTTGTATCCGAACCTCCTCTTCTTCGATACGCCTCTTTGAAACCTCCTCATAAGGCACTAATATTGGTCTTTAAAGTATACCAGAACCTCTAGGATGTTTCTAGGTAAGTGGAGAAGATAATTTGTCAGGGTTTGGCCGAGCTTGAAGGCTCAAATTGGTGTGAGGAGGAGAGGGAGGAGGTTCCCTTTTATAAGGGAGGAGAGGGGCACCTTTGGAATAACTAAAAATATTATTTTATTATAAAGCCAAATTAGGTTTTAAATAGCTCATAATTGATTTATATCGAAGCTAATGTGGGGATGGGTCTAAATCCTCTCATCCAATAGAATTTAGACAAGTTTAGGTTCCTATTTTAACCTTATCATTTAGATTTAACATTAAGTTAAATAATTTTACTTTTACCGTGTGTTCTTGTGTTCTTATACTATAAGGTTAATAAACATACTATAAGAAGATAAACGAACCCCAAGTTGTTTATTATTAATATATATATCCTTATCTAAGACATTTGGCCGAACCATAGATTTTTAGGAATAAAATAACAATTAAAAATATAATATTTGTTTTAAAAACTATTTTATGTCAATTTTGACACTATTTAGTAATTGATTTTTGTGAAAATCATAACAGAATGATTAGTTCGAAAAAAATTAATTAAATCAATACTAACATGACATATTAACCTATAAAATTAGTTGAATTCATAAAAATTATTAAATTACCTTTATTTGGGTATTTATAACATCAATTATGTCAATATTTAATTAATAAAACAATTACTGCATCATATTTGTGTCATAATAAATGATAATTAATTAATCCCTAAAAATTCTAAATAAATTTCTATGATGTAGATAATTATATTATATTTCTTTAGAATATTAATGTTTTAAGTTTCATGAAGTTTATCACTAAAGTAAAATTATTATACTTAAAAGATTTAAGAAAGTGACATGTTGTCACATTCTTTGGTTTTAATAATAATTAAATTATTTTCATGGAAAAAAGTCCATTAAATGAATCTAATCCGACCCTTAGGTGATATGGGTCTACTTTTACTCATCCAATAGGATTTTGACATGTGTTAGGGTAATTTGATAATATTATATTTACCCTTAATTACCCGATTTACCTTTAACTATGCTAAATAAAATTTACCATAGTTACTATTCATAATTACCAAAAATAAAAAGTAGCTTATTAATATAATTTTGATCCACTGATTCCAAATATGGAATCCATTTTTTCAAATTCAATACACAAAATTTTAATAAATTAAATTAAAATTAATCTCGTTGTCGAAAGAAAACGGGTTTTTCTTTAAAACATTGCAAAAGATTGAATTGATTTATCCTACGAATTCAAGGTAGAGTAAATGATAATGATATAAATTATATTAAATGGTAATAATATATTCTATTTATACTTTAAAATAATTTAATATTATAATTTAACAATATAAATTATTGCGATTAAAAAAGTTGTTTTTAATTAAAATATAGCGTGTTTTTACTATTCATCAAAATATGAAAGTTACCAGAATAATATGAAAAATTTATCCAAAGTAAATTTTTTATTTCGTGATTCCAAAGAAGAATTTTATTTTGTCAAATTGAACTTATAAACATGTCAAAAACTAGATTTAATGTGTGTGTGCCATCAAAAGGTCGCAAAACTGCATTTTTTGAAAAATACTTATTTTACACAAAAAAATTATTTTGTTCTTATACCATGTTTTAGAAAATGTGTAAGATGAATAATAATGTTATAAGATTAAAAATTTACTTAATACTATTCATGATGGCTAGTTCATAATAATATTATAATAATATATCATTGTTTAGTAAAACCCGGTATTGCGTACAACACACGCTATCGAGGAAGGTCGCGATTGCGTGTAATGCAAGCCAAGTCAGGGTTGCGTGCTGTGCAAGAATCCTCTGTTGTTTCATAATCCAACCATATTTCATTTATACATTGAATATATATATATATATACTCAATGTTGCGTAGAATAACTATTATCAAACTTGTGTGTAACACGATCCAAGAATAGTGTTGCGTACACTGCAAGCTAATACGGTGTTGCGTATAGCCAAAGGTAATCTTGGTGTAGCATACAAAACCGGACATTAATGAAACTAAAATAATATTTTTCTTAAAATCTCGGGGTGTAACATTTTCATCTTTGTGAAAGCTTGATAAGGGTCATGAAATCTATGGAAAGGGAGGCTGTTCAGACCATTCCATTGATGTCCGAGCTGAAAAGAGAGTTTCAACATTAGTATATGGATAATTTTAATAGGGAAAGTGGGACCCCAAGGAGCTAAGTTCTTGATCTACTCTGTTCAGATGATCAAAAATCATCTCAATACACCCACTAAGAGTAGGGTGAATCTTACTGGGTATATTATTTGTGGAACTAAAAGGCATTAGTGGGATATTCTAGAGGAATATTGGGAGTAGGATGAGCTATCATGGAAAGACATTGAGATGATTTTCATGATCCACCTATATCTGGAAACCTTGATGAATGAAAAATATTGAGTGTTCAGGCATCTAATGTATGAGGGTTTTTCATTGATGTATTATATTTGACATTTTTCTAACCTATAGTTCATTGTGCAATCATTGGAAGCTAATTAGATCTATAGGGTGAGATGTTTCTAGGGAGGTATTCATTTGGAGCTCAATTCATGGGTAAAAAGTTTCTTATTAACAACTTTTGAAGATGTCATGAATCAAGAACACATCATGGAAGGTAACCTGAGAGGGGAACTAAGTAGAAACGAAGATGTTTTAGTCGAGAAATATGATAGTTCTTCTTTGAGAGGTAAGAAGAGTCATAATGAATCTTTCTGCAAAAGCAGTAATGTTTCAGAGAATTCATGGAAGTGGAAAACCATCTCAAGATTGTGTTCTATTCTCAAACTATCAGGGTGGAAGGTTTGATCACAAAATCCCATAGTGTTATTACCCCACGGTAGAGTGCTTTATCTATGGAATACTATGAAACCATCAGAGGTTCTTTGTAAACATTCTGCAGTAAATCATTGGTAGTGGATCAGGATATGCACTAAAATCGGGAAAGAGCTTAGCTACCCGTCATCAAGCTCATATTTGTAATTCCATAAGATATAGATGTCGATGCATAGGATCTGTTACACCCATTAATGATAAATAGTACCAAGAAATGGATGTAGTTTATGGTAGTCAAACAAGATAACACGGTTGAGGGATAAGTTAGTTATCTGTTATGCAGACAACTCCTACTAATATGGATGCAGAACCATCTTCCCTAAGATGTATGATTCATGTATCATATACCTTATCTTTTATTTTCATTGATATAAGAGCATCAATTTATTTTCTATATACTCTATTTTAAATTGATTTGGGCATTTATTTGCATGTCTTAGATAGGTTTTTTACCATTCATTCATCATTGGAAATGTGTTCAGAGAATATTAAACATTGCAAAGAGTGTTCTATAGAGATTTATAGCTACTATTTCTTTTGGGAACTATTTATACGAAAAATGATAGGCTTATACTTGATTCTTGTTATGAATTAGTTACTCCTATACTCTAATCATATCGACTATTACAGGATGAGAGTTACATTCTTATTTCTAGAAGGAAGTGGCAACTCACACCTTGGTGAGTGGGATCTTCAGGATGGTTATTTAGGACCAATTTAGTACATATTAGATTTTCTCATTGGTTAAATCTCTATTCTTTGTCTATATAATGGTGAAATTTAGTATAATTAATTTCTAAAAATGGTATACTATTATTAGTATTTTTCCCAAAAAAGTTCTATGGCTTAGTGCCCAAGCGAGAGATCGAGTTGGGGATATGAGAAGAGTCAATTTCTATGCTTCCCTACAAAATATCACTAAAAGTGACTATAGATTTCATTTCATGGTTGGTATATCAATAATATAAAGGATTCATACATCTGAGTGTATCTCGTTGGAGTTCTCAGTCTTTCTTCTCTGATAAGGCTAATGGGTTTTTGCACTTTTGTATGGATTATTATAGGCTAAACCAGAATATTTTCAATAACTAATATCCTTTTCCATGAATTGATGATATTTTTGATTAGTTTATAAGTTTTAAGATCTTACCCATGATTTATTTCAGATCAGGATATTATCTGTTATGATTGATACCATCAGACATACCTCATATATTTTTTAGGAGTTGGTATGTCCTGTATGAATTTGTAGTGCTGTTGTTTGGGTTGACTAATGTGCCTTCGGTATTCATGTCCCTAATTAATAGGATATTTTATTATTTTCTCGATTAGTTTATCATGGGGTTTTCAATGATATAATATTTTACTCTCAGTCAGTAAATGATCATTCCAAACATCTTGACATCATCCTGAGTAAATAGAGAGGGAATTAGCTTTAAGTCAAGCTAACTAAAATTAGTTTATGGAAAAATAAATTTCACTTATTGGGACACATCATCTTATAGGATGAAGTGTCAGTGACCCTATATAAATTCATATTCATGATATCTTGGTAAAATCCAAATAACTTCTTTTAAATTCAGTGATTTCTGGTTGTATTAGGTTATTATCGACATTCAATCCAAGATTTATCTAATTTGGAAACACCAATTTATGGGATAACAAATAAAGCAGTGATGTTTTTTTTGGTTTGATGATTACAGAGATGTTTTTAGGAGATTAAATGTGGGATTAGATCATATTTTATCCTCACTTTACTTATGCTGGTTAAATCACATGTTGTGTACTATGAAACATCTAGAGTTATACCCATAGAATTTCTAATACAGGATGATCTGGTGGTTGCTTATAGATTCAGGAAGCTGAGACCGCATGAGAGTATTTATGATACTCATGATCTAGAGTTACTAGAAGTGGTACATGCCATGAGACTTTGGGATCACTGTATCATGGGTGAGAAGTTTGAGGTATACAAGGATCACAAAAGCCTTAGGTACATCTTTTCTCAGTAATACATTAACCTTCTATATAGGAGGTGTGTTGAGTATCTACAATATTTCAATGTTTAATTGTCTTATACACAATAAATGTGAAAAATAATTTCAAAATAATGGATTCAATGTCCAAAAATTGTAGTAGTATGGGATTATTGTGAAGAGTTGTGGATAATGTCCCTCTTTGTAGACATGAATTAGGATGTTCAAGAATCTCATGGGTGACTAGCTATCACTTCAACAGATATTATAATCATTATTTTGGACTAGATTAACACCGAGAAGTTTTATGATTTGGAGGGATGAATTCTGAGAGATAAATTATATGGTGGGGTGATTCCATCAGTATGGTATCTAAGTAGTGGAAATTATATATTTTTCAAAGGTTTAGTATAGGTTCTTATGAGCATTCATGAAGAGATGATGAGGGATTTTCTTACTTCTATATGGGAGGTACATATTAGTTTAACCAATATGTACCATTATCTCCATAGAGAGTGCTAGTGTTTATGAATCAAGAAGGAGGTTTCAAGATTCATTGAAAGATTCTTCACGTTTCAGTAGGTGAAAGTCCAACATAAGAGGCTATCTAGGATTTTGTAGACATTCAAAATTATAGAGTGGAAATGGGAAGATGCCACAATGAATGTATTGTAGGGAATACCCAGGAAGACACAAAATAACAATTCTGTATAGATTTTTCTGCATATAATGTAAAATTTGGACCCCATATTACCTATTTGGGATTCCTTTATAATTAAAGATCTATGAAATATTTATGCTCACAGGGTGGTTCAGTTGAATGGTGTTCCTTGGAGTATCATTTAAGATAGATATCCTAATTTCACATAACGTTTCTAGAAGGGTCTTTATAAATCCCTGAGATCGTGTGTTATTTTAACCATAACCAATCATCCAAATACTTATGGTCAATTTTAGTAGACTATTCAGGTTCTGAAAGATATGTTACAAGTATATATTTTGGATTTTGGCAGTTCTTTGGATCAACATATGACACTCATAGAGTTTTTATATAATAATTGCTTCCATGAATCGATCCAAATGAAATAATTTTATGTTTTTATGGAAGTAATTTTTTTATACTCTTTCATGGTTAGATATAGATTATTCATCACTTGTTGGGCATATAATCGTTCATGAGACATTTTAATAGCTTCAGGTGTTCAGACAAGAATTGGTTACGACACATATTATGAAGAAAACAAATGTTGACCATCAGATACGACCTCCAAAATTTTATGTTAGTCATCCACTTTTCCTTTAGGTTTTACCTAGGGTGGGGAAGCATATTAGCATAAAAATGAGAAAGCTAGTGCCCAGGTTTATCAAGACTTTTGAAATAGAGGTAAGGGTCAGTCTAGTGGTGTACTTTTTGGCACTTTCAGAATGCTACAGTGACACACATGATTTGTTCCATGGGTTTCATCTATGATGATGTCAACCAGACCCTTAACATGTGATATATTTTTCATAATTCCATCTTTGTGATGATTCATCCTTTCAAGTTCAACTAATATGAGTTATGGTTTACAGTGAAAAATATATTCAGTGTTTTCCTGTACAGTTGGTTCAGGTGCAGTGGAAGAATAGAAGATTATAGAAGGAGACTTGGGGGATATATTCTGATATGTAAACATAGTTGTCAGGCTTGTTCATTAAGACCACGGAATGATTCTTAAAGATTCTCAGGGATGAACTATTATAAGGTGGTGTGGTTGTAATATCCCATCTTTTTTAAGGTATGTATATCTCTATGTTTTAATGTAATCCTTAGTTTCCAAGTCTTGTTTAGAGATAGAGATCCTTTTTTGGATAAAATTAATAATGGTTTGGGGACGTATTCTTGTATATTTAATGGAGTTTGAGTATAAATTGTTTTGTGTTTCATTGATTCTTGGTGAGTAGAGAAGATTTAAATGAGGTTCGGAGAGTTAATGAGAAAATGAGCTGAAAAATCAACTAAAAACATTTATAATTCATAAAATTTTTCATGGGTTTTAATTAAATATATATGAGTCTATTGGTCTTTCAAATAATACCATTAATAACATATAGAAGACGTGTTAATACCCTATCTACTATTTTAAACATGTTATACCGTGATTTTCTTTCAAATCCCAATACAACTCTTATCTTATTAAGACAAGGAAATTTTCCAAGTGATTATGGAGTTCTAAATTCCTTTCTACATGTCCCATTTGTGGGAAATGTATTGGGTAGGATTATTTGGTTATGTTTGTTACTTCTCTTTCTTCTTTACCAATTGTGGTGATGAAATCTATTGACCAATTGAGTGGTTGGTTTTTATCTTGATTTGTTTTGATTTAGGAAACACTTTTCAATCATATGAAGCTTCCACCCCATGGTAGTTTTTCAATGAAAGCACTTATGGATCATCATTTAATGGTATGAGGTATAAATTTTATCCTAATGGTTTAATATTTCTTAATGTTATAAAATATTATGATAGCACCAACATAGTGTGCGTTCAAATTAATTGAATATCAAGGAATTTGATAGTGGAATAAATTATTTAGCATGATATGTGACCAAGAGTAATTTCATGTTATAGAATCATGAAATTGTGTCTTTCTTACTATTGATATAATTATTAATCAATTTTGAATTGAATTGAAAGAGGTATAAGAATGAAGAATGGTAATTCACAAAACTAAAAATTGATAACTGTGATGTTATATTGTGATATCCATGCTATGTGATAGGGGTTGTTTTCCATGTGTAATTATTATATATAGAGCTCCTCCATGGAAATTGCACACTTATACATTTTAATGAAAATATTGCACATTATTATACTAGTCAGTGCTGTAAGGATTATATATTATCATAAATTCTCCATCCCATGATGTAATGCTTATAGGTATTTGACTAAAAAAATTCAAAAATGCTTATAAGTATTTTACATATATTTATTTTTGTGGATATACCATCATCAAATGGATTTGGTAGGCACGGTCATAAGACATGCTCATAGATATTCTGGAATTTCACTGAAGAAGATTGTTTAACTTGGTTATATGGTTTTGGATGGAATGTTCATAATACATTCTCACTAATTTCTAAGCATGCAATGAAAGGTGGCTGATTACCTTGGTTATAGGGTTGTGGTTGGCTGGTCGTAAGACACACTCATAAATATTTTTAAATTAATATAAAGAAGGTTTTTATTTTATTTCAATAAATATGTAACTAATTAAGAAACTTTTTATTATACTTTTTTTAATTAAACATTATGGTGTCAACCGAATGAGTTATACTCACACCAAATTAGGGATATTATTTAGTACTCGAGTATATTTCATGAATGTAGGTTTGAACAAGGGAAATAGACCTTGTTGTTGATTTCATGTTTTCTGGTTGGGTTGGAGATTGATTATGGGACCAACATAGGTTTTGGAACCTAGGAAATTGAGTCTTTTATTTTATTCTTTTAGTATTTTATTTTATTTTTCCTATTATTACATTTAGTAACATTTCATAATTCCATTAAATTATTTCGTTGTTAATTATTGGACTATTCTGTTGGATTTTATTGTTGTATTTATTTGTGTCTTTAATATGATCTATGAATGTTTCTAATATTATGACTATTAATTACATGGGTTATATTCTCAGTACTACACGTTACACACCCCTACTGCTAGTTGGAAACCTCTAGCATACAGGTAGGTGCACATGAGGTCTCATAACTGACCCTTTCCAACCACGTGAGAGAGTGTCAGATTATGGGATGTTAGAAAGGGAAAAAATGATTTTTCTTTTTATGTGATGTGAGTGTTTCATGAAAATAATTTCTCTTTACTACATTAATTTTAAATTTTTAAGGCACTTGAAGTAAGAAACACCTTTAAATAGTTTTTTCCTTTTTATATTTAAAACAATTACAATACCCGTCCACTATAAAAAGGAACTCACCCTATATATTATTCATGTATCTCATGCCATTTAGATCATCCAGATCCTACAAAATTAATCTCCAAACATCCCTCCTCTCATTCTAGATGTATTACATTTTGTAGAACTGCATCCAAGTAAATATTTAAGTATAAACTAAATTTTGTTACCCAAAAAAGAGGTAATATTCTTCAATGATCACTTTTGTTTCATTTATTTGTCAATCCCATCAATTATTATTATAAATTTACTATATAATAAAATAATTATCTTAAATATATGGTAATTTTTTCATGTAAATGGAATGACCTAAACTCACACAAAATTCCATCAAATAGGATACACAATCATCATTCGTGTGTATAGAGGACTACAGCCTTGTGGACTAATGTTCTTCGTTATCCCATTTCAACCATTAAATGATTGAAATAATGGTGTGTTCATAGTTTAAATATGATATATATGTTACATATTATGTGTTTATAATTATATAATTTTTATATAACACATACACTTATGCTTTCCATTTTGTGGGAATACGATAACTTTGTTTGTGGACGTGTGGACTACCACCTCCTCAAACCGATGTGATTCATTCACACTGTACATGGAAATTATTAAGGATCATTTTAATAATAATATATGATATTAAAGAATTATTATGGTTTTGTTATAAGTTAATAACATTCTTAAATCCATTATACATGAGTTTAAATGGCGTTCAACCAAAAGGGAGGGTAAGGTGGGGGATTTCAATGCAATTTAAATTTCATTGATATTTATATGTTATTATGCCCCAATTCACTTTTATGTGGTGTATATACATCCAATTCGACATTAATAGTATGAATAAATTATTTTCCATGCTATTTTAATTTTCAAATTGAATTATCTGATCCGTTGGGATTTCATTTGAAAATTAGCAAGTGATATATGTTTTTGTGAAATCTAAATATCTTTTATGATTGTTAAATTTATCTTGAAAGAATCACTTTATTATAATTTTTTTCTATTTTAAATTAAATTTATCTTAAATTTCCATATCATTTTCATGGATATGGTCATTACCTAAAACATATACCATTTTTACAAATGGAATTTCCAATGACAGTTGTGGGTCTGTATAGGGAAATATTAATAATTCTATATTATATAATCAATACTGATATTTGATAAGGAATATTTTTTTTAATAAAATATAATTCTCAATATATGAGGATTGATTTGAAATTGCAGTGAAGGGTGTGGCTCAGACTTTATATATCCCCATGTGCATCGACATGTTCTCATGAGACAAATCAGTTGGCCAAATTAAATGGTTTCTACCTATAGTATTTAACTATATTATGAATGGTATTGACTGTATAATATTTCATGTGCCTCAGTCACAAATTCCAATAATTAATAATTTCCTTCATTTTGAATTCACTTATTACTATAATTATTTATCCATGATATTTTTGATTGAAATTATATGTGGATGAATTTCCTTCTCATCTTATTGATTAAATGGCATGTGTTTCAGTTTTTTTCCTCTCCATATTAATCATGGATTATCCATATATTTGAATGGGATGTGTTCTAAATTATTTACCTATACATGTTGATTTATTCTCATTGATTTTTTATTTATTCTCTAGTACTTACCCTTACTGAGCATTTGAGCTCACCCTAACTTGGTTTCCATTCACTAGCGATGAAGATGAATCTTTTGATTGAGTTTCAAGGATGATGATATTTTTATTATGTTATGATTTATTTTTTAAAATTTATTATGGATATCATGTCTATAATATGCTTTTACAACACTGCTAAACGATTCGATCCTTTACGATTTGATTCTTTTTAAACACGCGAATGTGATTAAATAATCCTTTATATTTGGAATTCTGGGGTCGGGGCATGACAATTTGTCTCAAATAATGTTTATTAGAAAACATAGAAACTATATTTATAATAATTATATTAGATAAAATAACACTATGATAGGGACTAAAGATAAGTATTTAAGGAAATCCAAAAGAAACAATGTTTATGATTATGAGATTAGATGCACAAAAAATTTTCAATTTATGTTATTTATTTCCATTTTTTGGGAGTATATATTATTTTTCATAATGATATTATCTTATCTAGTATATTTAGGCATTTATAAATGGTTTCAAGTTGAACAAATGTGAACCACATCGATAAAAATGATCCAATTATTAAGAAGGATATATCTTATATGGTCTAAAGACAATATTTTGAATGGAAATAATCTCCCAAGGATTATCATCATATGTTAACATAGTTTCATGTGTTAAAAAGACTGGTAAAGAACATTCCTAGTCATATATATTCAAATTGATGTGATAGAAATATATAATGGTAGATAAAAACATTAATAGTGGGGGTAATTGAAATAATGATTATCACACATGTGATAATTGTGCAATGAAACACTCTAGTACTTTCTTAAAAGTAATGAAAGTTTTCTATAACTGTAGTGGTAAATAAAGCCATTATTTTCAATACATGGGTAGGAAAAAGGATTATAAGTTAAAATTATTTGACTATAAGAAGATAAGACACTAGGAGAATCAATTTCTCATGGTTCGAAGGAATATATCCTAAAAAAGGAATGGTCATGATTATGCTGCTACCACATATGTAGAGGAATGAATAATATTAATGTGTTTGGATTCAAAAAATAAGTCGTTTGAGTATTATATCAATGATTTAAGGATTATAATAATTATGAAATATGTAAGGATTTTATTGTAGTACTATTCCATTAATCATTTGAAGGCATTTATTGAATGGTACCAAGAAAAGTAATTCTGTAAGATCATGGACATCGCAGAAGGTACATTTTTATTTAAATTATAGTTAAAATACCCATATTATGGATAATTATATATTTTATGAGTGTATAAGGAGTATTGGTGGGTGTTTTGAGGATTTAGGACATGAAATAAGGGAGAACGATTCTATGAAGTGCATGTCGCATGGTCGGTGCATTGTTAGTAGTAACTATGTTCCCTCACCTTGCATGCCTGGATGTGGGGTGCACTTTTTGAAAAAAAATGTATAGGTGGGGAGGGAAACCATGTAGTCTTAGATAGAACCATATTTAGTAGTTAGAGATTGGTTTTTTAAACCATGTGGGATCCACATGTTACCATATGGCTTAATCCACTCTTGGATAGAGGGTGGCACATGCTTGGTGCACATTTTGTCCATCCATATTGTCAAACCATAAAACCCTTAAAAGAATTTAATTTTCCATTCTTCAATATCATGTCTTATGGGTTATAACTCAGGATTTACCTTCATTCTTTCTCAAACATCCCTTGTGGTGAACCATAATGCACAAGGATCCCCAAGGATTTTCTCCCTCATTTCTAAGCTGTTTGGAGAACTGTTTTTATGGATAAAATATATTGGTGATTCTAATAATCATATTCATGATCTTATTTCGGATTAGGGATTGTGTTTTTTTCATCTTATTCCAAATCCCTAAATCCATTTTTTACATTAGATCCTTGGTTGGGTATTTGAAGGGTTGTTTGATCCGGATCAAAGTCTAACTTTAAAAAAGAATTATTCTTTGGAATATAGGTAGGTGGTATATAAGTCATATCCTATATTCTTGTTGTTTATTTATGTGCATGTGGATTTTATTTGGTGTGTTTGTGTTTCCATTTTGGTTTTCCTTGGTAGGAATGAAGAATTAATTAGATAGATGTTTAATTGAACCCCTCTTCATCCTCATGGGATGTGTTGGGGTTAATTTGACCGAGTTAATGGACACCCATGGGGTGTGTCACTTCATGAACATGAAAATTGAAAAGATTAGTGAAGAATTTAATATTTACGAAATAGAGCCAATAACAAATGTGTTGACATGTTATCTTAGGTTATGGAATGAATATAATGGTAATTAGGTTGGGTGTTAACATGGAATAACGGATTTTTTGGGATGTTGTGAATGGGATAAATGAATTAATGTGACTGTGTTAAATGACATATAGATTGTAATGGAACCATGTAACTAAATTATGGCATCAAGATGATTATGTGTTCAAGAACCGAGGATTTTAAATCTTCTGTTTGTTACTTTAGTCTAGTTAGTGAATTGGTATACGTGCTAAATTATTAAAGAAGCATATGCACATGGATTGGTGGTATGGGGGAATTTAACTAAGGTTTTATGCCCACGATATAGGTTTTACTAAGTCTCTAAACCAACACCCTAGAATTAAGGGGTTCGGGAGTTAGACTGAGGGTCTATGTCTCTAATGGTTTCACTGAATGAGACTACATAGATTGAAGCTTCAAGGTAAGAGTGATGTAAATATTTGTGGAATGGTTTACCTAGTAAGATAGAGAATTTGGATTTTCCATTATGAATTATAGTTCATGATCATAGTTAATTGTGTAATTAATGAATTTCATAACCCATTTATCAACTGATATAAATGTTTTAAGTAAACATTATTAACTAATGTAACCCAATTTATTAATATTTTTATTTTTTTACTTAAATAGTACGTGAATACAATATCTTTTTAGAATATATATTTTTTAGAGATTGTTGGTGGTTCCTACTAAGTTGTACTCACACCTTGATTGAGCCTCCATTTGGGTACCCTAGAGGATTTCATTATTTCCTGTTAGGATAAGGGTAAGGGTCATATTCTATAGGGTTGCTTTGGCATGGGTTGTACATGGATGAGGGGACCAAAATTGTTGTTGGAACCCTTTTTGGGTTCCTCATATTTCTCTTATTTTTGGTTTCTGTATACTTGGCATTTCATGATGTGAAATGACATATATTTTATTTGGTTTTGGGATTGTACCCAATTTTGGGAATGTGTAGGTAATTCATGTTTATTATGTATTTTCTAAAATTTACTTTATTTTGTATTTATATGTTGTGGATTAATCTGATAAAAAAGTAATTGTATCCCCACATGCCTTATTAAACCCTAAAATCTAGTCAACAATATCTTGCATATAGGGAGGCGTGACTGAAATCATGTTCTAGATTAGCTCGGGTCACCAGTTTAGTGGCCTCGAGGTTGGGATGTTACAAAGTGGTATCATAGTTTTTATTTTCTATTTTAATACTATTTTGTGATGGTAGATGGGAGACTAAGATGTGTCAGGAAATAGAAATTATCTCTTTCATGGGCATAACTAACCCATTTATGAGGTAAAACCTAAGTACACTGGGTGGGATTGTTCTTCTTGATGTGCTCTGTCACAGTTGAATGATATTTCACCATTGGGTGATAAACTAGTTGTTTGAAATTGCTATTCTATTATCTTTTTCGTGTGGCCTAAATGATACCAGTTTTTTCATTCGTGAATCATCTTAATAACCTATGGTATTGATGTCAAGCATAATAGTATGCACACACATGGAGGATGTGTGTTACATGAAGGATAAAATGCACTTTATTTTCCATTTTAGTTTGGAAGAAGTGATTTCTACTAATTATGATTAAAATGGGTAAATGTAATGAACGTGAATGAATGGTTGAAGAAATGTGTCTTATAGAAAGAATAAATGGGTTAAAAAATTAAAGTGATAAGATGTAAAGAGTTAAAGATCTCTAAAATAAAAATATTGGAACTCTAAAAATGAGAACGGTAAAAATATATGTTTAATGAAAATGACAATGGTAATGAGAGTTATTTTTCACCATATTTGCCATGACCCAAGGTAGGGATGGTTATTGGTAGTGACATAGGTATGGAAATATCCGTTGGGATTGTGTATACATATTGGGTTGTTTATGGATAATGGAGAGCCTCCTTTTGTAAAAACTATGGATGTTTTGTATTATGTGTTTTGAGTTTAGTGTTCAGAATTGTAGGTAAATTCTACCATCACGATATGTGGGGATTTTTATCCCTACTATGTTAAATACGCTAGGTTTTAATGAAGACATGATATATTAAAACAAAATCCCGTTAAGCTCTTGTTTCTTGGATAAAAAACACTTTTCCTTATCTTTTCCATAGAAATGTATAAACATAAATGAAATCATGAAAAAGACACAATGATTTTACATTGTTCACCCTTAATAGGATACATCCCTGTAGAAAAAAAACAATGTTCCAAAGTAGAAAATAAATTATGGTTTACTATATAATTAAAAGGTTCATTTTAGATCAATTATTTTCCCATGCACACTATATTTAAAATGTTTGTGGTCATATCACTACTTTCCCCAAGGTCACACCTTGAGTCTCCTTCTATGGCTCAATACTGGGGAAAAGAATCAACTTCTTCCTCTTCCATTTCTCACTGCTCTAGAAGGGATCCACACATATTTTATTGAAATTTATTCCCCTTAGTTATCACTAATGAATGCATCCTCAACTCTGGGTAGATTCTCTATTGATGTCCCACTTTTCCAGGATATGTTAGTTTTCATAACATATATTCACAAATTGTTTTATCTTGTTTTCAAAATTCATAGATTATTCTACGAACTAACTTGACCCCTCTATGAACTTCTTTTCACCACATGGTGTGATAGCTTTATAGACCACCCCTAGTTCATGAATGGCTAGTGAATTGTGTACTACCTCTTCTATACGGTCCCTTCTCCTTTGCAGACTATAGAGCCCCACGAACCCCTTTTTCAAAATTGATTCATATGAACTACATCCTCATTATTGGAATCATCTCACATGAACTCTTCTTTTTTCCAGGATTCTCCCTCACAAACTCTTCAACATTTTAGATTCTCCATCGTGAACTACTTCAAACATCATCGAATTCTTCCCGTAGTGATGGTATTGAATAATGAAATTTGATGTACTTAATGATCTGATTTTGTTTATTTTGTATATGAAAATAGATTTTTAAACCCCACTAATCCAAATTACACAAAACATCGATGTGGTACATCCCTCACTGTGAATTGTTTTCTAGTCTGCATAATACCTTCCTCTTTTCTATAAGATGATTCCATACACAAAGTAAAACACTTTTTAGTGGACATAATAACCACCTACTTTCCAAAAAATACACACATTACATGAACTAATATCGTGGAACTTTAAATAACAACCCTCTTCCGCAAAAAATCATACTCCCCCACAAAAATCCTTTGCAGTTTGTGTAGCATGGTCCACAGTCTTCATAGTACTACTATGTAGAAAAATTTCCTTTTCTAATTATGCATACCTCATTTTCGGTCTTCATATCACAGATTCACTACTATGAAGTCTGTAAACTCCATATTTCACATTCTGCAAACTATACTTTGTGAACTCCTTTAATGATATCATTTATTTACTATTTAACAAACTCCTAATTTTTGAGGACCAAAATTTTGCAAACACATGGAAACTACACCACCATAAACATATTCTTTGGAAATAACAACAATTATAATTTCTGATCATGTATCTTTAAAAAATACCATCACACTAAAATCATAAAGATACTACCTTGAGGGATTTATCCCATCAAATATCTTTTAGGGAATTTTCCCAAGATGAGTGGTAATCCATTTTGGCCTGGAACCATCATCATTAAAGGGTTGAAGGATGGTGGAAACTTATTTGGAGAAAGATTATATTTGTGGGAATGAAATGAAGTAAAATCAAGAGGGATTCAAAACTCTGGGTACTTAACAATATTCTATATAAGAATAATAACAAGATATATCAAAAATATGGATTCAAAAATAGGTATTACGATTTGTTTAAGGACATATTTCATAGAACATAATGTGTATATTAGTTTATATTCTTAAATATTGGACCATGATGGGGCTAGAGCCAAAGGGATTTGATAAATTCGTGGATGGTCCTATAGATAATAATTCCAAGTGTCTCTACATATCCCATGATGATTAGAATTAATCCATGCATAGTTATTAATAAGAGTGGAGGTATAATATTCACTAGGGGAAATAAAATCATGTGAATGAGAGGTGAATGATTGTAGTTTTGGATTGTAGGTCTTGGACCTATGGAAAAATATTTTAAGGCCACAATCCTTGGACTATGGAGTGGATGATCCAAACAGATATATAGAACATGGTATGTTGAAAACCATATGTGAATGATAAACAAATAATCCCAGTGCCAAATCACACATTCATGGAAGGTATTACACTATGTTTAAGAACATACGGTCTGGACCATGGAAAATATTTTTAATTCACGTCACCTAGAATATGAGTGATTTTTTTATAAGGGTATGTATATGAAATGTAATAGGTAAAACCATACATGAATGGAGTGAGGGAGGATACCATACCACACACACAACTTAATAAAAACTAAATATAGTTTAATTTCATAATTTATGGACCATAATTTAGGCCAAGGTTCTGAAGGGGTAATGAATTTGTAGTTGGGCATAGAGATGATAAGTACAGGGATCACTACATAACCCATGAGGATAGGAATCAAGCCATATTTAAATCTAAAAAAATTGTGTTATGTGACCAATACCAGTAGGAATGGCCATCTCTGTCATGGGAATTATGGAATCCCATAATTTTTGTGAGGTATCCCATGTTTTGAGAATTGAGTAATACCACAGTTTAATGTCATGTATTGATGACATTTGATCATACTATATTTATCACATGGGGAATCCCCATTTCATATAGGTTTGAATCATATCTGAGGAAGATGAATCACATACTTTTTGGAGGTAATAATATAGTCTAACATCTTGTGTTGGAGATGTTAGGATTTATAGTTTAAATTCATACATCCCAAATTGTAGGGTTGCTTCATGTATATGATCACATACCTTGGACCATTTTCAAATTGTTTAGGGTCTTGTTTCTTAGACCAATCAAACAATTTAACGTTGTGTGATCAGGGAGGTATAACATACAGTTTAATGGTTTTTAAAAATAATATGGAAGTATCCTAGTTTAATTCATATATCTTTGACCATGGGGTATTCAAATGGATATATGATGCACGGTGGAGTTAAAAAATCCAATGTTATTATAGGAAAACGATTCCCAACGTCACACCACACATTCCTGACAAGACTAGAATATATTTTATAGTCATTCTAATTGGACATGGATGTTTACCTGAAGTACATATTGAGAAACTGGATGTCAGTGGGTGGCCTGATATGATCTCCTTCGATGGTGATCAAAGAGTATTCTCAATTGGAATAGTCATTTTGAATGATTTATGGTTATGTTATTCCCACTTGGTCTCCAATATTGGCGGCTCCATACCTGGTATCATTGAAATTCTGAGAGCTAATACCATATCACTATGGAGGAAGGAGAAAATTCAATCCGTCCTTTTGAACACCCTTTCTATCATGTTATGGTTCCTCTCTAGATTGTTCAAGGCCCAGAGCCTATTCTATATGAAGGATTCCAGCTCTTCATGATGTACTTATGATATTATTTTTTACATATTGAATTCATATATAGGTTTATGGATTTTTATAATATGAACCTCACTAGGTAGTACTACCTCTATTCTATAGACCAGCAAATAATTAGTAACCTAGTTTGAATTCTGAGTTGTTGTTTAATAATCCTAGAAGGTGTTTTGGATATTATCTGGAGAAATTTTATTGTTTTTTCCAACCTTATTTTATAGAATATTTGATAGGGTCTTCTTTAACACCACAATATTTCTATTTTCCTATGAATTCTACCAAGATGTACTATTTGACTAGATATTGTACATGGGGTAAAATATTTTCATCACATAAGATGAAAAGCTGGTGTCTGGGTCTATGAGAATGGTGTGAGGGACTCCCAATCAATAAATGATGAGGTATCTCAAAAACTTGATCAAATATTGGGCCTTCACTTACTTGAGGATAATCACTTATTCCCACCTGGAGAATAAATCAATCATGTTTATAATGAAAATACATTTCCGAGTTGTGGATAGAGGGTATAGTTCCACAAAATCGAGTCCCCATACTCAAAAGTTCCAATAATTATTGGTGGTATGGAGGGGTTCCAGTGGTCGAGGCAATAAGTTTTCATGAAACTAGCACATGTGACATCACTTCGAATAATTGATATAGTCATGGACCATTCTTGGCCAGAAGTAGTGTAACCTCAGAATCATGTGGGAGAGATTTAATCCTACCTGATGGGAACCACAAGACCCAACCTAAAATTCCTCAATAACCTAGTTAATCTCAAATCCTTAGATTCAATGAAAAAAAATTATTTCAAACACACATTTTTAGAATGTTAGATCAAGGTATTGACCACTCAAATGGTTGAAATGTTTTTTACACTGATAGATTCTCTCATGTTCAGATCACTCTAGATGGAGAACACAATGATAGAGATACTAGATAAAAGGAGTCAACCAATCATAAGTGTCTTATCTTGTGGGGAACTAGGTGGTCCTGATGTAGAATCTACGATAGTAGTTTGTTTTACCTATTTTTTGACATCATCATATGAAATGATGGCAGGGATGACCCACCGATGTTCCACAAAAATGAACAGGTCACCCAGGTCAGGCACTCCAAAATACCTGGATAGACTGAACAATGAATTATAATGACCATTATTTGACCGTGGGACATGGTTAATTTGCTGCTGATACTAGAACTGGTCCATTACATGATGATTGTGCTCAAGTTGGGGAATGAGCTCTAGATTTTGGAATTTTTAATAACCATTAATCTCTTTTATGGATAACTCAAAGTCTCACTTCACATGCAAGAGGGATAATTCCATAGTGAGTACAAGTTTGAGACCAGTAATGAGAAACTGATACTCTTCCTCATTGTTGGTGCAACCTTCTGACAATTGAAAAATGTTTGGCAGGATATCATGTGGTGGCATAATAAAGATGATCTGAAATCCTACTCTATTAATCTTGGTATTGTATAGCCTTCTATTGGTTGTTCTTTTTGAGTATCCTAAGAAGTGTATCTTCCAAAAGGTGATATCTTGATCCACTAGAAATATATCCTTGTATAGAAAATCAGCATCCAATGGATGCTCTTCAAGAGCCAGATGTGCAGCTAGAATGTATTCCAATGCCCGACCCTTGAAAATTTTCTATGGAATTTACCTTATTTAAAACTAATAATGAATCAATTTCTAGTATTTTATCTATCCTATCAACAGGGGGTGATTTGGGATATAATATAGTGGGTAAACAAAAGACACAAGTTATATCTCATGATGCTTCAAAAAATGTAATCACATATACAGTATGAAAAGTAGCATGAGGCGGCTCCTCTCGATATGGGAGTATATAGACTCTATATCAAGGATAATTTGACTAAGATAATATAATTAGTTTTCTCTGCCATGATTTTTCTTTTGGTAGAGAAGGAAACTGAAAGACTACTTCAGGGTAGTCAGATAGTGGACCAGAGGCTCCCATGAAATAGGTATTCTCAAATTTGGAGGATGTATATGATATATCTTGATTTCCAAACATGCTTCCTGGAACTCTTCATCCCACTAGAAAAAGGCACCATTATTTATGGGCCTTCAAAAGTTCTTACACTTGTCATCTATATTTTAAATAAATTGGAGTATATAGGCTAAATTGACTTAGAGGCCATGTAACACCTAACAATTTCTGGGTGAAGACATAAATCATATGTCCTTGATCTTCTCTAGTTCAATCTAAAGGCCTCTATATCTAATAATGAATCCAGGAATCTTCCTTGAGGTATCCCAGAATTCACACATCAGGGAATACATCTTCAAATGCTGCGAGTGAAAGAACATGAACACATTATCATGGTTTGTGATATGGTTCTGATGCTAGAAACATTTGACCACAAAGTCATCCATGTCACATTACACTAACATCCCTATAATCAGTTTGAATATGTGATGCATGGCCTGATGATAAGTGGATCTGAAATTATTTAGACCTAATATTCTCACCTAATAATAAAAGGTCCCATGATGCACCATGAAGGTGGTATATTCTTCATCCTCAGGTTCCATCTAGATATGGTTATACCAATAGTATCCATCCATAAATAAAAATCATGGAACCAAACTATAGCATTAATCAATAGATCTTTCACTAGAAGTGAAGAATAATCATTCAAAAACTAGAAGTTGAGATCTCAGAATTTGATACAGACTCTAATATTCATGTTCTTCTTCAAGTTGTAGGGGGGGTTAGATAGGTTTGGTCAGCCCAAACCTATGAATTGTTTGGGTCGGGATAAGGTTAATCCCTATAAATGTTTCCACAAAGCAGCAGTAGAATTCCACTCCATTGAACTTGCATTTAAAATACAATAAGTATGTTTCCACCTGCATGAGAGAGCCCACATATTCTCTGAGGAATGAGATGATGGCCTGGAATAACTCTTGATTTACATCTTATTCATAGTAATCCTATGTGGAAGCTACCTCTGCTTCGAACTAGAGGGGTCTTTTCAAGGCTTCTGCAAGGGCCTCACACATTTTTCATGACAGGTGGAGGGACTCAAGGATCTAGATCCTTATAGGTATGTTGGAAATGTGCTTCATCATCTCATACATATGAACAAAATTATCCCTTCTTTCTAGAAATTTCATCTCTTTAGTAGGATGCAAAACATATGCAACTAGCTCTACCGCTAAGTTATCACTAGTACTGGAAATTTCTTACTGCTAATCATCTATATCTCCCATAACCACTATTTTCTAACTGATGGAAGATTAAGGAAAAAAATTTATCTAGACACGGTCGATCATGAAGATATACTGCCATTTCTTCACATTAAGTTAACACTGTTAGTTGTGGAGGTAGGTAAGATAGAGCATACTAATAGGATTATGTTATTTAATATCCACACAACACCGATTTTATATATTCAATAGCATGAATATCATGGTTTGAGGCACTAGAATGATCATTCTAGAATTTCACATGTCCTCAACCACCCCTATGAATACATCAACTGAAGTCTTGGACCATGGAATTCTAAGGATTCATAAATAATTCATCATCCTAGGGAAATGTGAAGTGGTATACCAACTCAATAGCATTTACAGAAGGATACAAATTATCATAAATAGATATTTCTTAATGATATGAGTGAAACCTAGGTATGATTTCAAAATAAATAAAGATGAAATATTTGATAGTGTGGGATGAATTTAGCATTGGTAGAGGATTTGGTTTCCCTTTTACCATAGGTGTGTTCTTTTCTGATAAATTGAATTTGGTGATATAGATGTAGGTGAAATGGTTGTAGGAGGATCGTCAACCATGGGAGGATTTGTCCTTCCTATGTAGGAATTAATGACTCCATTATTTTGGGAAAATTATTTTCATGGAGAAAAATTCCCATAATTTTATGGCCTATGGTTTGAAACCTTTTTCAATTCATCTTAGTAGTCTTTTTCAATATCATGCTCAGGGAAAATATGCGCAATTTATGATGGGATGTTTCTTAGATTGAACCAACCATTATCCTCTTGGTGTCAGAGATAGTATTTGAACACATAGACATCCTTGATGTTATGTTTAATGATCTTTTAGTATGGTTAATGGTCAGGTTTCTTAGTAAATCAACATCCTAAGGCCACTTTCATTATGGAAGCTTTAGAAATATTTTCTCTTGCGAACTAGTAAAATAGCATGGTACCTGTGAATCCTTGAATGAATAGGTACTTTTCTTTCTCTTCGGGAAGTTTTCTTTAAGAGCCTATCCATGAAAGGGGTTCAGGTCATGAAATGCGTATAGATACAAATTATATCCACTAAATAGATTGTCTTGGAAGGGCAGTACCTGATATTTTTTTTATTTTTTGATGCTTCACTTGATTGGACTACTTCACTCACTGAGGCTCTTCAAGAGGGGAAAACTCTTGCGGCTCATGAGCCTCCACCTATATGGCAGCAGAAATCTATACATTAGAAGGAATTCTAGTGGGAGTTGGTATAGTAAATGGGAATGATTTCGTTTCCAAATTCAAGGCTTATTCCATATAGTGTGCCTTATCATAAAATTATAATTCCAAACTATGAAGTTCTATGTCGTGATGATAGGTACTAGATTAGTCTTAACATTTCCCATGCACAATGTTATAATATTCTCTTACTTTAGTGGAATATTGATCAGTATGTGAGTGCATTACACTGGGAGAAAAAATATTTGATTCAATCATAAATATTTTTATTTCACTTGAAGAGGTTAGAAATTCTTGTCTTGTGTGTGGTGGAGCTTAAGTGTTAGATGAAATTCAGGCAAAGGACTTACCATCCACTGATAAACCTGATGGGAAGTTAAATATACTATACGAATGTAGGTCCTTATAATGTATGGAAGAAACAACATATCATGTGGGAATCCTCGTAATGTGGGGGTCTCAAAATGGTCCCTCACCTTAACATGATGTGGTCCAGATACTATAGCGGGTCACTCATCACATTGAACGAGACCAAGCTAGGGTTCCCAATGTCTTGGATTTCATACATTTCATCTACCCATGACAGGTATGGACTTTTTTCAGGTGATATTACCATTTTTATGTATCTAGGTTTTCAAGTAAATCACTTATAGAAACGATCAAATCATCTTAGTGATTTTTTTTATCATGAAAAGGATCTATGACCCCTAATGCATTGGCAGACTCATCAGTCTAGTAATTAGGTCGATCGGTATGTAGAGTGGCATGACCATTATCAGAAGGAATGTAATCTGGATAATCATGTAGTTTTTTCAATCCATATCATGGCTATTTTACATACACACCTTCCACTATTCTATATAGATTCATAGGATTACTAAGCTTTATTGGAGAAAAATGTTCAAGGATGAACTATTATTGCCCCGATGGAGGAGAAATGGGATCTCATCGGGCTTCATTATAATCTAGAAAATAACTAACCATAAAATCAGTGAATAGGTTATTGTGTTTTTAAATCTCTTAGAGTAAGAAGGATATAGTGGGATCTGCCTCGTATTTCATTAAAACCTCATATGGATCTGATGTCACAACTTTATTTTTACCATTGTTGATGTTTTTAATGATAAGAAGTGTGTCATTAGAATCCTCGAGGTCAAGTGAATGCATTTATCGTCGAGTGTAGACACCTATATGATGGTCAGTCTGATACTGTGTTACCCCAAGAGGTGTATTTTCACCATCAAGCCCTATTTTGGAGTCCCTCTCCTTATAAAATTTAGTAATAACGATTTTTATCATGACAACACCTGGAGTACAGATATTTTCGTCGATGGCTAATTTTGGTTGTCGTAGGATAAGGAAAAAGTAGAGAGAAACATGTTCTCCATATCCCTTGATATTCATATGAAGGGATCCATCTACCATGATTTAATATAGAACAATTAGGCTCTTAACACATCTCGGTTTGAGTTTCTGACAGTAGTCAGGTGACTCAGGGAACTTAGGAACTAGGAGTGGTACCAACTCAACTATTATGTTCTGCTGATTAAATTCATTAATGTTCTAATGAATTCATATGAATAACAAAAAAATATCACAGGGGGCAGGAAGAATCACCTGGATAGTCTCACAGAAACACATAGCCCGACGATCAGTGGGGAATTCTCTGATATGGATGTTGGAAGTATCATTTGGCAAAAACACAATGACCAGCTGGTATGAAGCCATAGTTTATCATAGGTATTTTTATCATAGTTAGGTACATAATCCTAGTTGGTACAAAATTTGATCTATGTTGGACGATTGATAGGGGGTGGTACAAAGTTGGATCTATTTGGAAAATCCTTTGAAGGTAGAGGATTCATTGTCTGAGTCAAACATTATATGCATGTTGGAAAATCCCTTAGGGGAGACACCAACTACATCAACAAATCCTTGTATGGCTGGGTGTTCACTAAGGCCTCATGCACAGGGGTAGTAAAACTCATTTTTGAGTCAATAGATTTCTCACCATACAGAGTTATCCCACACTAAAACAACTCTCCATTATGTTAGGTAGTATAATAGAGGTGGATTGGTGGTGATGTAGACAGATTCACTATAAGATTCAGAAAGGGATCCATAACTTCCACAACATTCATATACCAGCATAGGTATATGAGGATCCTATGAATTTCACCTTTGATAATGGATAACATCACCTTTTGGAATCCTTCCCAAAACTCTAGCATCTAGGGTGTAAATACCATTATTGAGTCATCTATTTCCTACAATCATGAATGAGTGCTGAGGTAGATGATGACTTTTCACTTCTAATTATTATTCCTTCGATGGTGGAAATTCTCCCTTATTTCCTAGGAAGGATCATTGGGTTAGGGTATGTCTTTGAAAATGGGAGGACCTCTGTGATGGTTAGTGTTGAAGCGGGGATGACCTTCACTTTGATTGTTAATGAAATGGTGGTGGCCTACGTATTGACTGGTGGTGATAGGATAGGGAGGACCTTCATATTAGTTTGTTAGAGCATGAAGAGGACCTTCACTATAATAGAAATGGAAACATGGAGGACCTCCATGTTGGGGAGAAGAAATATGAATAAGACCTCAATACCAGTTTTTGAATAAATGAGAGGAACTCGACATTGATCTTTGGAAACTTTGGGAGGACCACCATGTTGATTTTTGAAGGAGTGGATAGGACCTCTGTAGTGATTGAGTGTTACATGGGGAGAAAATCCATGTTATCTATTGGTAATAGGATGGGGAGTACCCCCATAATTATTTTCAATGAAGTGGGGATGAACTCCCCTTGGATTGATGTTAGAGTAGGGAAGACCTCTACTAGATCAAGAGACAACCTGAGGAGGACCTCTGCACTGATTGTGATGGAGTAGAGGACAACTTATTGAGTTGTATATGATGTCGAGAGCACCCCCCCCCAAAAAAAATCACCATATTTATCTTGTAACATATATTAGCGGTTTTAGTGATTAATAGAGTCAAACCAGCATACCTTTGGGGTTGTTGAGGGCATGTTTCCATACAAGAGAAGATGGATCCCCGATCATCTATCATAGTGATCTGGTGGAATGGTCCACTAGTGGAAAAGGCCACTAAAGGCATAGATGATGATACCCTAGTCAGGAATTATCCTATGAAAATGGCCATCATTGGAATCTATTGGTTTGGATTGGGGTTAGCAACGTAGGGTTAAATTTCACCATCTTCCATCCTAAGGTACTGGTCATTGTTAGGAATGATGGGGCCTTGGGGGATCCCTACTTTGTAGCTCCTGGGTAGTAATCATGACTGTGGATATAACGACACATAATTTACATACATTATTATTACATCAAAATTGAAGCACACTTATTACAACATATAACAAAACTATGAAAGGACCGTATAGGTATAATGTCTTTAGAAACTAGGAAACATAAACAACTCGTTCATAAATCATCTACACTGTCTCCCTTTTATTTTATCATATCTAGAGTCCCTTTTGGAATATCTTACTTAATATCCTTCTTAATGACCCGAGGAAAAGAAAACATACAAAATTGTGAGCTCAAATGCTCAGTAAGGGTAAACAAAAAAATATCAATCACATCATATTCATAAGAACATTACATTTTGGAAATCTTAACCTTCAAAAGAGATCATTATTTCATAGCATGGGATAAATCATAGTAGTGAAATGTAATCCCAATAATCAAAAAATGAAACTTTGTGTCATACACACATAATCATAGAGAATCATTTCTTAGTAGTCAAGACTCATTGCCAAGACAATCTTAGCGGACAAAGTCCATTTCTGAACCGAGTTCACTCCTTGTTTCAGTCTTGTATCACTGAACCGGATTAACCTGCTGTTCCTTCAATTCCTATCTCATGAGATATAAATCATTACCCAATTCATTGGAAGGATATATAGGTCCCACCAATCTCATAATTATACCATTCTTATGTGTTCCACAAGATCATAAATCATACACAATAGCATAACCCATGTAAGAAAAATGGGATTCTTAAACATCATTGCATCATAACATAATTCATATAAGATAAAAGGAAATCATAAAAATAATTCCATCATAATATAATCAAATAAATGTAAAAATAGGGATTGAAACCTAACCCTATATTATCTTATATTGAAAATAATTTTGATAAAACACTTAAACTCCATTCTTGAGGAAAATATCATTTCTACTTCAAAAACATTTTTCCTTTCTTAACATGTCATTCAATTTTAATCTAAAATAATTTGATTAACAATAAACTTGAAAACATGTAAAGGGAGCTTCATGGAAATAATATTCTCAAAATCCATTCATGTCGTATAAGTTATAGAAAAACATTCTTCTCTTACTTTAGCTGGAAAAGACAAAAAAGTACCTCGTACTAAAAATAACAAAAGATTCCTTTCATATCTTTTACTAAAAACTCACCAATGGGTAAAATTGGATTTTAAAAATTGTAGGAGGATATAAATAATAATACTTATTGAGTAAACATGGACGTGAATGATAAATATTCCCATTAAATTCTGAAGTATAAACAATCTCGGATAAAAATGAGATTGTCATATTTTCCCTTACCTTTGGTCCGATTTTCTTAGTACATGTCTGAACCTTCTGTATAATGATTTAAATAATGTTATTGACTTATTCCATAATCGTACTCATTGTTATGATATCATATATGGTAATATTATTAGCTTCGTATTAGTAATATTTCATTGCTACTTGTTATTCGAGTGTTTATTGCTTTTTGTTCTTAAGCGTGTTTTGTCGAATAAATTCTTATACTTCATTCTAGGTTACAGATACCTCATTTACAGAATAGTATTAGTGAAATATATATCATATTTATTAATTCAATTCATTTATATAATCATTATGAATTGAAGTTCATGTAGAACGAGTCGCATCACATCGTGGAGACGGTACGTTGTACGTACGCACGAGCGATGATATCATTCCCATGATCGTGGAATTGTATTGAAGTGTATGTATAATATTTCAGAATCAATATAATTTTAAAATATTAATATATAGTTATTATTTACACCATTATACCCTTCCAAGTAAGGTGGTGGTGGAAAACAGATTACACCACGGCGTGGAGATGGTATTCCGTACGTACGCACGTGCGGTGATTTCATTTTCCGTAGGATGGATAGAAGGTGAAATAGAGTTGTTTAATATTTATAATAAAATATCAGTATATGATTGATACTTATGTTATTACTTCATAATGAAAATCTAAATAAGAGGAAGTAGAAGAAGAAATAAATTTGAAAGAATCGGTAACAGACATTACATCTTCTTTGAAGCGCCTCTTATTATCCACCTCTTAGGGAACTAAATATGGTATTTGAAGAAAACTAGGACCTACAGGATTTTTTTAATAAATTGCAGAAGATACTATTCATGTTTTGGTGGATCTTGAAGGCTCAAATTAGTGTGAGGAGGAGAGGGAGTATGTGCCCTTTTATAAGGGAGGAGAGGGGCACCTTAGGAAAAACTTAAAATATTATTTTATAATAAAGTCATATTCGGTTTTTAATAGCTGAAAATTGATTTATTTCTAAGCTAAGGTGGGGATGGGTCGAAATCCTCTCAAACAATACATTTTATACTAGTTTAGGTTACTATTTTAACATAATCATTTAGATTTAACTTTAAGTTAAATAATTTTACTTTTACTATGTCTTCTTGTTTTCTTACACTATATGGTTAATAAACATACTATAAAAATCCAAAAGAACCCCAAGTGGTTAATTATCAATATATATAGCCTTATATAAGTCATTTGGACGAACCTTATATTTTTAGGAATAAAATTACAATTAATAATATAATATTTGTATTAAACAAAATTTATGTCAATTTTGACACTATTTGGTACTTGATTTTTGTGAAACTCATAACAGCATGATTAGTTCGAAAAACCTTAATTAAATAAACAATAACATGTCATATTAACCTATAAAATTATTGTAATTCATAAAAAGTCTCAAATTATATTTATTTGGGTATTTATAATATCAATTATGTTAATATTTCATTAATAAGGTAATTATTGCATCATCATTGTGTTATATATAAATTAAATTATATAAAGTATAAAAATTATAAATAAAATACCATTGTTTAGGAAATATTTTTATATTTAAAATGAATATTTATATAATTATTTATCTTATTTATAAACCAATATTAAAAATGTTTTATTTATTAATCTTTGATTTTAACTATTTTAACTCTTCTTTGAATAAAATAATATTAAATGTCCTAATCTAATTCATGTGGACCTAAATGGTCATATTTTACTCCTAAGGTTCTTTTTGGTCGAATTAAGCTTATCTAATAGAATTAGGATATGTGTTAGGCTAATAATAATATTATTTTTACTCTTAATTACCCTATTTACTTTTAACCGTGGTAAATAAAAGTAAAAAGATACTATTCACCAAAAATTATTTTTATCTTATTGAACCACATTTTAGTGTTTTATATTAACCATGACTCTCGGATTTTTGAAATTCCACTCACAGAAGCAGTAAAATTAATGTTTTATGTAAATTTTCAAACTCTCCTAGGAGGTGGGTAAAAGACGGTGAAAAGTTCAATAAAATTTTTATATGTCTAAAATTATTACAAAATGACTTCAATGAATTAAATTGAACTTATATAGGTATTATGTATATATTTTGACATAAAATAAATTTTAATAAATAAATTATTATTTAAATAAAAAGTCGTTTTTTAAATAGTAACCCAGTGTTTTCACTATTCATCAAAAATTGAAAGTTTTCAGAAAAATACAAAAAATTCACCCTGGGCTAATTTCAATATTCTTAATCCAAAAATGAAGTCCATTTTGAAAGATAAAATTTATAAAATTTCAAAAAAGTGATTATTACTATTCATAACGGCTAGTTTTAATAATATTTTAATAGCATATCATTGTTTAGTGAAACTTGGTATTGCGTACAACGCGAGCTATCGAGGAAGGTCGCTATTGTGTCTAAAGCAAGACAAGCTATTTTTTGTGTAGTGAATGATTCTTTTGATGATATATATAACATAAAAACAAAATATTTCTCATAAAAATCTCAGGTGTTACATTCTACCCCCCTTAAAATGAATTTTGTCCTCGAAATTTGTCTCTTTATAACAAACAGATGAGGATACCTCTCCCTCATCATATCCTCAAGTTCCCATTTAGCTTCTTCTAATTGGTGGTTCCTCCATAAAACATTCACCAAGAGAGTGGTCTTGTTCTATAGGACTTTTTCGCTACAATCCAGAATCTCTATCGGTTGTTCTTCATAAGAAATATCTTGCTCCAACGTTAAAACTTCTGAGCTGAGTAAATGTGAAGGATTGGGTATGTACATTCTCAGAAGAGATACATGGAACACATCATGAAATTGAGATAGATTCAGTGGAAATGCCAATCGGTAATCTACCTTCCCAACAAGATCTAGTATTTCAAAAGGACCAATATACCTAGGGCCAGCTTTCCCTTCTTTCCAAATCAAATTACTCTCTTCTAAGGAGATATTCACAAGAACACATTATCACCCACTTCAAACTCTAGGTATTTTCTTCGGTTATCGACATAACTTTTTTGTCGACTTTGATATTCTCTTATGTATTGTTGAATAGATCTGACCATTTCTTCTATCTAATCAACAAGATCTGGCCCTAATAGTTTCTTTCCCCAACTTCATCTCAAAAAGTTGGAGTCCTGCATTTAATTCCATATAGAGCTTCATAAGGATCCATCTGAATACTGGAGTGAAAGCTATTATTATTAGAAACTTTTACCAAAGGTAGGTGTTGATCCCAACCACCTTTGAAATCCATAGAGCAAGATCTCAACATATCTTCTAGAGTTTGAATTGTCCTCTCAGACTGACCGTCTGTCTGAGAAAGATATGCAGTGATGAAACTCAACTCTATATCCAGAGTATGCTGAAGACTTCACCAAAACATTGAGGTATGCCTCGGATCCCGATCAGATATAATGGAAAGTGGTACTCCATGCAATCTTATCGCTTCCTTTACATATATCTTGGCAAGATGATCAAGAGGGAAATCCTCTCTAATAGCAATGAAGTGTGCCGAATTTGTAAGACGATCAACTATGACCCAGATAGCATTATTGCCTTTGGATGTTTTAGGAATTCCAGTGACAAATTCTATAGTGATGTTTTCCCATTTCCATTTGGGTATGGGTAATGGTTGTAACATCCCCTTATACTTTAATCTCTCAGCTTTAACTTGCTGAGAAACCAAGCATTGAGAGACATATTCAGCAACATCTCTTTTCATGCCATCCCACCAGAAGTACTCTTTCAGGTCCCTATACATCTTCGTGCTTCTAGGGTGAATAGAGAATCAAGAACTATGAGCTTCATCCAGTAGCTCCTTCTTTAACTCTTGGATGGGAGGAACACAAACCCGATTCATGGAACTTATTATCCTATCACAATCGAGGTTCAATTCAGGAACATTTCTCACCTTCTTTTGTTACTCTACATCTTCTTTCTATGCCTCTTTAATCTTCACATGTATAGATGGTTGAACATTAATTTGAGAAAGATACGAGTTTTCCCCTTTCATTATAATTCCAAGATCCATCCTTTTTAAATCCATAAATATTGGATCTTTTGTGATCATCATCATGGATAAGCTAGCATGGTCATGTCGACATAATGCATCTTCCACCTTGTTTTCTTTCGCAAGGTAGTAATGAATTGAGCTTTCGTAATCCTTAATCAACTCCAACCATATTCTTTGATGCATATTCATCTCCTTTTGTGTGAAAATATACTTCAAACTTTTATGATTAGTATAAATATCATACCTTTCACCATAAAGATAATGCCTTCAAATCTTTAATGAAAAGATTACCGCAGCTAAATCCAAATCATGAGTTGGGTAATTTTGATCATGGATTTTCAACTGTCATGAGGAATAAGCTATCACCATATCGTTTTTCATGAGAACACACCCCATCCCCTTCTTGGATTCATCACTGTAGATAACAAACCATTGTCCACTACAAGGCAGTGTGAGCACAGGTGCACTGGATAACCTTCGTTTTAACTCTTTGAAATTCTATTCACACTCCTCTATCCAAATGAACTTAACTCCTTTTCAAGTCAACGTAGTGAGTGGATTAGATAATCGTGAAAAATCATTCACAAAATGTCGATAATATCCAGCCAAACCATGAAAACTTTTGATATCAGTTATTGTTGACGGTCTCAACCATCATTCGATAACCTTTTTTTGTTGAATCCACAGATATCCCCTCTTTTGAAATTATGTGACCCAAAAATGAATCTTTTTGTAGCCAAAATTTACACTTTGTAAATTTGGCATAAAGCTTCTCATTCCTTAGGGTCTTTAATAAAATTCTCAAGTGATCATTATGTTCTTCCTTGCTCTTTGAATAGACAAGAATATCGTCTATAAAGACTACCACAAACTGATCAAGATAGTCTCTAAAGACTCTATTCATTAGATCCCTGAAAATAGTAGGGGCATTAGTAAGAACAAATGGAATCACTATAAATTCATAGTGTCCATACCTTCTACGGAAAGCTGTCTTTGGTATATCCTCCCTTTTGACCCTTAATTGATGATACCCTGAATGAAGATCAATCTTGGAAAAAAACTGAGCTCCGCATAGTTGGTCAAATAAGTCATCAATTCATGGGAGAGGATATTTTTTCATGATAGTGATCTTGTTAAGTTCTCTATAATTAATGTAGAGTCTCATTCATCCATCTTTCTTCTTAACAAATAGAACAGGTGCTCCACAAGGTGATGCACTAGGGAATATTAATCACTTATCAAGATTCTCTTGGAGTTGCTTCTTCAATTCCTGCAACTCAAATGGGGCCATTCTATAAGGTGTATTTGAAATGGGCATATCACCCGGTATGAGTTCAAATGAAAACTCAACATCACGATTTTGTGGAAGACCTGGAAATTCTTCTAGAAAGACATCATCAAACTCCCATAAAATGGGAATATTCTTAATCATGAGTTTCTCTCCAACTATTTGAGAAAAATAAACTTCATTTTGTGGAATCAAGACCCATAATTTGGATGAAATTTTCACTTGAATTTTATGTTCATCCTTGCACCGATAGACGATTATATATTGATCTGGAATATGAAATGTGACTTCCCTTATTTAGAAATAGATATGAGCTCCATATAATGAAATCCAATCCCTGCCAAGAATCACATAAAATTCCACTATAGGAAGGATCACAAGATTTGCAGGAATCACTTTCCCACAAACTTTAATTGGAGAAGAATTATAAACTTTTGATGCGATTGTTGTGACATTAGGGGTTGTAACAGCTAACTCAACATCTATTTGTTGGGGTAATATGGTGATACCCTTAGAAAATACATCAGAAATAAAAGAGTGGGTGGATCCAAAAACAAATATAACATTTTCTACATTAGAGTAGACAGTAAGTGTATCTTTCACCACTTCTTTATCATACTCCACATCGCTGATAGAAATTGCATGTGACATTCCATTGTATTTAGCCTTAAGAGTTTTTTAACGTCAATCCTCATCAACAACCCTTGGATTAGGGCATCGATTAACATAATTCCCCATTTCCTTGCACTTGTAACATTGAAGTGTAGGAGGTGCAATCTGTGTAACCTTTTCTTTTTCGCATCACTAGACATATTCTTCCCATCATTATGGCATTCAAATTCCCGATGAACTTACTTTCCACAGTTGAAACATTTACTTGTCCCTTTAAGACAACTACCTCCATGTTTCATTCCACACTTTGAGCATAATGGAAAACTCATCTTCCTCTCAGTGTGCTCTTTAGATTTCCCTTTGAATTCCATTTTCCTCTTCTTATCAAATTCATATGACTGATGGGTTACTCTAATATCCATCTCAACCTTGAGAGCACATCTAACGATTTCCTCATAGCTATTGAAGTATGTTATGGCTAACGCCCTTCGAAGACTTGGTTTTAAGCCACTAAAAAATAGATCGATCTTACTCTTAGGTTGGATAATAATCCCTGAAGCTTACCTTTCATGTCTTGTAAAATTTTCTTCGTAGGTACCAATAGATTTATCATCCTTTTGCTTTAGATCAAGAAACTCCTTCTCCATCTTTGTTTGAAGAATACGAGGGAAGAACTTATTCAAAAATAAGTTCTTGAACTTGTCCCATTCCATGGATTCAATTTCATCTCTTGGCCTCGTATTCTTGATAATATTCCACCATTGATCAGCTTCACCTTCCAAATGATAAATTGCTAAGATGACTTTATCATGTTCAGAATATTGAAGAACTAAAAATATATTTTCAGTTGTACTAATCCATTGTTCAGCCACTATTGGATTATTAGACCCACTGAATGAGGGTTGACGCTGCCTCTTGAAGGATTCAACAGAATGTTTCTCCTTCCTTTTCTCTTTTTGAATTCCTACATTATTCATAGCTTGAGAAAGTTGTGTGAGCATGGCTACAAGATTTTTCATTCCAGCTCCTATAACGTTTGGTTTCTCAGGGGGACAATCATTTCATTGCCCGTCACATTCAGCATTAACATGGTTCCTTCGGGTTCTATCCATTGACTAAAACTAATAAACATTGTGTCAGAAACACTAATCATAATAGGAAAACCACATAATCAAGAATAAAATTTCACACTTATGTTATTATCATATATTATTAATGGCCATTTCTAAAACACTAATATTTTATTCTATGCTAAGACATATCCTTAGGGTTCTCAATAAGGCTTTCACATCCTAGTTTCTGAAGGTTGACTATACCTTTCCACGATACCAACTATAACAAACCATATTTTACATACATTCTTATTACATCAAAATTGAATAACACTTATTACAAAATATAACAAAACCATGAAAGGACCATATAGGTATAGTGTCTTTAGAAACTGGGAAACATAAACAAATGTTCCATAAACCATCCACTCTACCTCCATTTTCTTTTATAATATCTGGAGTCCCTTTTGGAATATCGTACTTAATACCCTTCTTCATGACCTAGGAAAAAGAAAACAAACAAAAAGGTGAGCTCAAATGCTCAGTAAGGGTAAACAAAAGAAATATCAATCACATTATATTCATAAGAATATAACATTTTTGAAATCTTAACCTGCAAAAGAGATCATAATTTCATAACATGCGATAAATCATAGTTGTGAAATGTAATCCCAATAATCATAACATGGAACTTTTTGGGATACACAGATAATCATAAAGAATCATTTCTTAGTAGTCAAGATTCATTCCCAAAACTATCTTAGTGGACAAAGTTCATTTCTGAACCGAGTTCACTCCTCGTTTCAGTCCTGCATCACTGAACCGGATTAACCTACCATTCCTGCCATGTCTATATCATGAGATATAAATCTTTACCCAATTCATTGGAGGGAGATATAGGTCCCACCCATCTCATAATGATACCATTCTTATGTGATCCACATGATCATAAATCACACATCATAGCATAACCCATGTAATAAAAATGGGATTCTTAAACATCATTAAATCATAATATAATTTATTTAAGATAAAAGTAAATCATAAAATTAATACCATTAAAACATAATCAAATCAATGTAAAATAGGGATAGAAACAGAACCCTATATTATCTTAGATGGAAAATAATTTTGATAAAACACTTGAACTCCATTCTTGAGGAAAATATCCTTTCTACTTCAAAAATATTTTTCCTTTCTTAACATGTCATTCAATTTTGATCTAAAAGAAGTTTATTAAAAGTAAAATTGAAAAATTGTATAGGGATCTTCATGGAAATAATGTTAGAAAAATCCATTCATGTCATATAAGTTAAAGAAAAACATTCTTCTCATACTTTGACCAGAAAAGTAAAAAAACTACCTCGTACTAAAAACGACAAAAGATTCCTTTAATATATTTTACTAAACCCTCACCAGTGGGTAAAATTGGATTTAAAAAATTTTAGGAGGATAGAAATGATTATACATATTGAGGAAACATCTATGTGGATGATAAATATTCCCCAGTAAAATATGAAGTATAAACAATCTCGAATAAAAATGAGATTGCGAGATTTTCTCATACCTTAGATATGATTTGATTTGTATGTGTCCGAACCTCATATATAATGATTTAAATAATGTTATTGACTTATTAAAGAATCATACTCATTGTTATGATATTATATATGTTCATATTCTTAGCATCATATTAGTAATATTTCATTGCTACTTGTTATTCGGGTGTTTATTGCTTTTTGTTCTTATGCTTGTTTTGTCAAATAAATTCTTATTATTCATTTTTAGGGTAAAGATACCTCATTTGAAAAATCATATTAGTGTAATATATATCATATTTATTTATTCAATTCATTTATATAATCATTATTCATTGAAGATAATGTAGAACGATTCACATCACATCGTTGAGACGGTAGGTCGTACATACGCACGAGCGATGATATTGTTCCCATGATCGTGGAATTGTATTGAAGTGTATGTATACTATTTCAGAATTAATATCAATTTAAAATAATAATATATAGTTGTTATTTGAACCATTATACCCATCCAATTAAGGTGGTGGTGGAAAATAGATTACACCACGGCGTGGAGACGGTATTCCGTACGTATGCACGCGCAGTGATTTCATTTTTCGTATGATGGATAGAAGGTGAAATAGGGTTATTTCATATTTATAATAACACATCAGTATATGAGTGATACTGATCTTATTACTTAATAATTTAACATCTAAAGAAGAGGAAGTAGAAGAATAAATAAATTTGAAAGAATCGGTAACTGACATTACCTCTTCTTTGAAGCACCTCTTCTTATCCTCCTCTTAGGGCACTAAAGATGGTCTTTGAAGAAGACCAGGACCTATATGATGTTTCTAGGGAAGTGGAGAAGAGATATTTTCAGGGGTTGGCCGAGCGTGTAGGCTCAATGTGGTGTGAGGAGGAGAGGGAGGATGTGCCCTTTTATAAGGGAGGAGAGGGGCACCTTAGTAAAAACATAAAATATTATTTTATAATGAAGTCATATTCTGTTTATAATAGCACCAAATTGATTTATTTCGAAGATGAGGTAGGGATGGATCGAAATCCTCTCAAAAAATATATTTTAGACAACTTTAGGTTACTATATTAACCTTATCATTTAGATTTAACTTTAAGATAAATAATTTTACATTTACCATGTCTTCTTTTTTTCTTACACTATAGGGTTAATAAACTTACTATAACAAGCCAAACGATCCCCAGATGGTTCATTATTAATATATATAACCTTATATAAGACATTTGGCCCAACCTTATATTTTCAGGAATAAAATAACAATTAATAATATAATATTTGTTTTAAAAACTATTTAATGTCAATTTTGACTCTATTTGGTACATGATTTTAATGAAAATCATAACAACATGATTAGTTCGAACAACGTTAATTAAATAAATTAACACAAGTCATATTAACCTATAAAATTATTTTAATTCATAAAAAGTCTCAAATTACATTTATATGGGTATTTATAATATCAATTATGTTAATATTTAATTAATAAGGTAATTACTGCATCATCATTGCTTCATTAATAAATTAAATTATTTAGGGTCTACAAATTATAAATAAAATACAATTATGTAGGAAATTTTTTTATCCTTCTAATAAATATTTATATTCCAATTTATCTTATTTATAACCCTGTATTAAAAATGTTTTAGTTATGAAACTTTGATTTTAACTATTTTAACTCTTCTTTAAATAAAATAATATTAAATGTCCTAATCTAATCCATGTGGACCAAATTGGTCATATTTTGTTCCTAAGGTTGTTTTTGGTCGAATTAAACTTATCCAATAGAATTATTACATGTGTTAGGGTAATAATAATATCATTTTTACCATTAATTACCATGTTTACTTTTAACCGTGGTAAATAAAAATAAAAAGTTATTATTCACCAAAAATTATTTTTATCTTATTGAACCACATTTTGGTCCTTGATATTTACCGTGTCTCTCGGATTTTCAAAATTCCACTCACAGAAGTGGTAAAATTATGTTTTATGTAAATTTTCAAACTCTCCTAGGAGGTGGGTAAATGACGATGAAAAGTTCAATAAAATTTTACCATATCTAAAATTATTATAAAATGACTCCAATGAATTACTTTGAACATATATATATATTATATATCATTTTTGACCTAAAATAAATTTAAATAAAATAAATTATTATTTAAAATAAAAGTCAGTTTTCAAATAGTAACCTAGTGTTTTCACTATTCATCAAAAATTGAAAGATTTCAGAAATATACCAAAAATTCACCCTAGGCTAATTTCGATATTCCGAATCCAAAAATAAAGACCATTTTGAAAGATAAAATTTATAAAATTTCAAAAAGTAGGTATTACTATTCATAACGACTAGTTTTAATAATATTTTAATAACATATTGTTGTTTAGTGAAACTCAGTATTGCGTACAACGCAAGCTATCAAGGAAGGTCACAATTATGTGTAAAGAAATCCAAGATAGTGTTGTGTGTAGTGAAATATTCCTTTGATGATGTATATAACATAAAAACAAAATATTTTTCGTAAGAATCTCGGGTGTTACAGTAGAGACTCAGAAATCTCCCACCTCCTTGTTTTAGGGAAACAATTCATATGATCTCTATGGGTATAGGATTTTAATGTGGTTCACTATTGATACCAGGGGTGGTTTCCCCTAACGTATCCCTTGGGGGAAGCAATGACAATAAGGTGATGAATCCTACATGTCCTAGCGGTCTATTTTCCATATAGTAATGACAACATCCCACTAATACCATCATGAGAGGGTGTTCATACCCTCCTATGGATAATTTCATTAGGGGAGATGGGTTGTGGGCACCTAGATGCTGGAGTCATGGCGGAAGACATGGAGGAAACATAGTTTCACAAGATTACACATCAATGATTCTTTTTTCTCAGCATTTGTGGGTGTTGGGTGGATAATTTCATACCGACTAGGTGATCCAAATATGGCAGATTAGAAATTTAATAAATATAAAATTAACACGATGGTATATCCCCCAAACAACATCCAATATCCCGATGATGGAGAGGGATCCATGGTGATGATGTTGCAAACCAAGAATGTCCATTTTCCAAATAATCCAATTTCTAGTGATTACCATGTTGGGCCAACCATTTTTTTATTGGTACCTAGTGGTGAATGTTTAAATCTAGTGACATGGAAATATTCTAATGTCTCAAATTATACTAGTCCTCATGTTAAATAGAACTATTCCATGTTGGGTTCACCTTTTCTATTTATGATGCTTTTACTAGGAACCCAACTACGTGTTAATGTGTGTTAATGTTCTTGTTACCTGATATTCACAATTTCTAAATGTGGGTGGTTTTCATCACATTCATCGATGTTATATTCTCTTAGATCAAAATAGGATGATGTGATGTTAGTTTTTCTTTAAATGGATTCCTCATTAAAGACTATTACCTATTCAGGGTCTCCCATATTGATTAATGTCATGTTCATGGAACTCATTCATAGTTTCATTTCTTTTTGGATTCTAGTTAATTACACAGGTTCTTTATTGACATACTGTATTTCTCTAGACATGTCATCAACCTTGTATCAGGATAGTAGCCCCATTATCCATCACTAGGAATGTCTGGATATTTGGCAAATTGGTCACCTGTATTCTTTCTCATGGAGGGAATCTCATATGAGGCATCTTATGGTATAGAACACAGGTCACCCTATGTTGATCAGGAGGTAATGTTTCCAGGGGTGTAAGTATTCAAAGTATTTTTTGCCTCATCCATCCCATACATATGAATTGGTAATGCATTGTAGGTTTGGTAAAATTTTCTACATCATATGGGGGCACGATTTTGCCATCATGTTGAGATATTATGGCCAATATAAATTCTCCTTGAGGTATATCTAGTAGGTGTGTACCTTTGAGGGAAGATTTCACACCTAAATAGTTTAGCAATGGATGGATTAGAAATCTCTTTGGAGGTATATCTGGGATATATGTCCCTTAAATGTAATATTTTACACCATGAATGGTTATTAATGGATTGGTCAAAATTCCCTATATAGTTGAATAATATAGGTACATACCTAGAAGGGAGCACTTAAGTTTACCATTGGTCAGGATTGAACCACATGAAGGTTTCTTATGTACTATGTTTTTATTACAAGGATCAAATACCACATAGCCTAATGTCGTATTTTATGTTCATGTGAGAGGATTGATCTATTTAGTTTAACATCTTTTGGTAAGGACACTCATTTTGTGAAAGGAGAGTCAGGGAGGGATTGTGTGGGTCTTACAGATTGAATTTTCTTATCGCAAGAGGATTCCTCTTGGTTGGAGTGGTGTGTAGATTATCCAATGAGCCACCCATTGGATGAACAGTAATCCCACAATGGGATTGAAGGTGTGAGGCTTATGAATAGAAGCCTTAAAGTTATTGAGTTTTCATCACCATGAGTAGAGAATGTGGAATACCATGATGATTTTACATGGTGAATCCTATGTTCGCATCACATGGTAAGACTATAGTTTTTTTCATGTGATAGGGATGTTGTCATGCAGATTAATATCGTACAACTATGATGTAGAACTGTGTATTTTTATGTCCGGAAACTCGGATTTGGGGGGAATCACTCTTCACCCCTTGGGATTATGTGGCCATCACTCATATGCCTCCTACCTGGGAATGGATTTTGCACTACCAAGGTACAATGATGGGCCGAGTTTTTAGTCATGTTGTCCATGTTATGGTCATTGTGATGTTAAGAAATAGGGATTATGATACCTATTATAAAATAAATTGGTATGTGGGAGTCTCGATAAACACATGGAGTGAAGTGGAAGGAAATAAGAGTTGGTGGAACAGGTCACATGGGGACTCGTGGTGTACCTAAATTGTTCTGGGATGTGTTTAGGGCCCCTAGTCACTCAACATTCATGAATATGTGTCCAAAAACAAGGAGTCACTATATAGATGACTAAGAGAGAAGATTCGTGAAGATTGGGTTCCCGTAGATAGGTTATTCACGAAGATCACATGCTTCATGGATGTCAGTGGATTTTCAAAGTAGTGTTCTTAGATGAACAAGGTGACCCTACCTCGTAGGGAATTCTTGATTCGTGAGAGGAGTTCTTTGTGAGGGTTGAATACTTCATGGGGCCTCAAGATCCTCTGAGGGCCTTCTCCCATCATGAAGAATGTTGAAAATCCTGAAGTTAATCTCCACTTGGATTAGAATCTCTTAGGAACACAATGAAATTGGTTTCATGAAGCCTAGATACCTTGTATTATCATGTTCATTTAATTTCTTGTTGCTCATGAGCTTCACATATCAGCAGCGGTTTTTGAATATTAAAGGATGGGTAATAATTTATCAAATATTGAGCTGAAGGGGTTATTTATTTTCCGAGGATTTAATAAATATGGGATGACTTCATGATGAATGAGGGTCTTTATGAATGGGTTTGGCGCCATGAGTTAGAAGTTAATACTCCTGAAGACTCTATCATTCTTTCGTGCATTTGGGATGTGCTCTGTCATTCTGAATATTGGACTCATGGAGGATGACCATTCATTAATTCATGCATTAATTCATGATGGAAACTTCCTGAATATGAAGCTTCACAAGCTCCATCCACTCAAAATGGTTCTGGGATTCACAAAGTAGACCTTTTTAAGGGATTTTCGGCTTTTCCATCCAAAATTACTCAGAACTAGTGGTTCCATCCACAACAATTCCCATAACATATGTATTTCATCATCAAAAATGAATAATATTTTTTCTATGGATTCAGATATGTTTTCATAATTTAGAACAACATAAGAATTATTTTGTTAATAATATGATTTTTTACTCTAATTATTGATGTTGGATACTCTCAATAAGGTTTTGTTTTATTTTTTCAATGGATAAGAAAAGGGTGATTGTGTGAACAATGAATGTGATTACCAATGGAATGACCAGACTCATGAGAACCCAAATGATTTGTTATCTATGATATGAAATATTATATCAATGTTCACTAAACTCTCCCAATATATTAAAGGAGACTTGAATCATGATAAACTTATAAATGGAAAAATAAAGGAACAATTCCTTATTGGGTCTTTTATATAAAAACAACAAATTTATTTGAGTGATTCCTCGGATCCACATATTGTTGATAAATTGATCAATTAAATAGAAATGATATTATATTATCTCAAATTCTTTTTTCATGAGATTTTTATTTTGGTTTTGTATATTTTATAAGGTGATGTTGATCAATGGGTAAATTTTATCAATACCATAAACCATGAAGATAAAATTGAATCCTTGAAATTGGAGGATCTTAAGAAGATATATTTCAAAAAGACTTTTACTAGAAATATTTTTATGAAAATGGAATATGAATTTCTACAATTTTAGTAAAAGGATGATTAATCCATTAGTAGGAACAAGAAAAATTTCAATGACATGAAATTCATGATTGTGGACTTATCATCAATCCTGAATGAAAATTTAAAACATTATATATTATCATAAGTCTATTTCCCTAAAAGGTATTAGATATACTATAACCTGATACCTTTTAAGAAATAATTTTTTGTTCCCTTGTGTTAAAAATAGATATTATAAACTCTCATTATTTTCATTGTTTTGTGGACAAGAATGGAAAATGGAATTTTCAGTAATTTCTAGTTATAAAACCCATGGTGAAAAGAAATGTAATCTTCCTTTATTATAACAGTATAGAAGGAATCATCAATAACATTTCTTTATGGGTTCTGGTATATGTTTTAACTATGGAATATAAGACCATAAATACAAATAATACACATGTGATGTGAAGAGTCTAACCTATGAAATTTTTGGATATAACAATCAACAGAACATGAAACCCACACTAAAATGATATAATTGTAATGTGTATATAAATTATTCCAATAATGGAATAAATAAGAGTCTTAATTATTATCATCAGTGTCTATAACCTCTTAATTATAGATTAAAAGTTAATTCTCATGTAATCACAACTTCTAAAGTGGTTCAAGAGAATGAGGGTTTGAATGGTACACATAGAATCCACTCAATAGGTAGAAAAAAATTTATTCTATTCTATGAATGTCCACTCTTTTATATATGATGAAATTTTTAAGGGAATCATGTTACTACTTCAATTATTATATGTTGACTTATCTTTAAAAAATATAATGGTATGATGATCACATCTGTAGATTATATCTCTTCTTTGATAGAAGTTTCTGGTAATTTTCTTCGAGAAAATCTTGTGATTCTCACTATAGTTAAAATTTATGTTATTTTGGTAATGGACTGGTTTTATTTTAATAGAGATCAGAATCATTTCCCTATACGGGAAGTGTAGGATCGAAATAGTGATGTATATGCTCAAAATACAAAAGGGGGGGTGAATTGTAAACTTTAAAAATTCCTCTGAAACCTTTAAAGTTAGATACGAATAACTATGTTTTCCTTAAGAAAAGGAAAGGACTAAGTTTAACAAAGTTAAACTAAGAAAATTCACAACACCTATAATACTGAATGCAAACTTGGAAAGAGATTCCGAAAGTAGGTTATGGAAATGTGGTTCTGGAACCTAAAACTTAATAAAAGATTACAATATGAGATTCTACCTTAAAGCGTATAGAATCTAAATGAAACAGAGTACAAGTAAGGAAGTATAAGAAAGTTATACTTTCCTTACAATACAAAATGCATCCAAAATTAAACAAGTAGATAAACTACAAGTAACAAGATATAAGTCTTTTAACCCAAAGAGAAGGGTATCCAACAACCATGGATAAAGGTCCCTTGATTTATACTTTCAAGCAAGTCTGTCTTACCCACACCAGGGTAAGCCCTCGATACAAAGACCAGAGTGTCTTTGTCTTGCTATCCCTACAAGTCATCAACTTCAAGGTAGTTGGCAACCTCTGTCTTCCTCAGCAAGGAAGCGCTCGAACTTCAAGGTATTCGGCACCTCTGTCTTCCTATCCCCGGATGCCCTCAAATGTAATCACCAACATTCGGAGTCACACGAAGCTTTGAGTGTTAATAAGAGCCTCTCTCTCTAGAAATCACTTCAAGCATGTAATCACATGAGTCGAATATCAGTCAGCTTTTTAGCCCCGAGCTCTTTCAAATGAGCTCCAATTTATAGGTAAGGTCGGCCTCCTTCCCAATGGTCATATCTTCCTTAAAAATCGGAGGGACTTGTACACGTGTCACTTAGACAACAGTTAGATTAAAACAGAATGGACGAAATCGTTTTATAACAAAACAAATGTAATAGAATTTACGACACCGTTTTAAATCTTAACTAAAAAGATTTGGAGTTAAGGTTCGGAGTTAAAGTTCGGAGTGTAAGGAAAATAATAACGAGTAGAAAAAATATAAAGGCATAAGTAAAATGAAAGTTCGGAGTGAAAATTCGGAGTCTGAATAAATTCAGAGTGTATAAAACAGAGATGATCAGATTCTGTTTAATAGATGAATTCAGAATGAGAATTCGGAATGAGAATTCGTCATCAGAATTTGTAGGGAGAATTCCTCATCAGAATTCGTAATGGTAATTCATCATCAGAATTTGTAATGAGATTTTATCTTAAGAATTCGTGATGGGAATTCGTATCCAGAATTCGGAATGAGAATTCATCATCAGAATTAGTCATCATAAATCTTAATGAAAATTCATTTTCAGAATTCGTAATGAGAATTCTTCATTAGAATTCGTAATGAGAATTCAATGTCGAACTTCATAAGAATTCGTATCCTGAATCTGGAATAAAACTTAGTCAGAGTTCATATCCGGAATTCGGAATGATACTTTATTACAGTTCTCATCTGGAATTCGGAGTGAAACTTCCTTACAGTTCTTATCGAGAATTAGGATCCTTAGACATAATACTTTATATCAAAGTTTCAAACAAATCCGAGAAAACAGAAATGAATCCAAATTTTATACTTAGGAAAAATATGGATGAAAATATGATAAGGATAATTTTCCTTATAAAAGCAATTTTCCTTATAAAATCAATTTTCTTTAAAGATAAGGTGTTTGTGATTTTCAAAACAACAAGGAATGGAAATTTCATAAGGAAAACCTTATTGACTCAACAGTCTCCCCCTTTTTGGAAAGCACAAACATCCTTACGAAAAAGAAATTCTAAGAAGAAAAAAACATTAAGTCCTATCTCCCTTTGCTTTAAGGATATTGATGAATACGACTAACTCCCCCTTAGGCTATGAAACTCTAAGGATCGTATTCTAGATATCCAGAGTTATACTTCATTACGAATAAGAAGGTCTTTTTTAATGAAAAACTCCCCCTTAGATAAACTCTTTAGTAGAGTTCTTTTTCCTTAAGGATCTTTTCCTTCTCCCCCTTTGTGATTTTCAAAAAGAATTCGAGGGAATGGAAAAAAAACAAAGTACCTGAAAAATCAGTAATAACAACAAAAGAAACGACAAGAACAATTTTCATTAAGTTTGAAATGTCAGCAACAAAGAAAACTAGATACAACAAAAAGATCGGATTTAGCTATTTCGGATCTTTTCCTTCGAAATGAGCCCCTTAAGAATAGTCTTGATCTTCTTCAGGTCTTTATGATCTTCTTCAGCTTGCCTCTCTAAGACCACTATTCTTGCAAATTGAGCTTCAATATTTTCTTCCTGGGATTTTAGCTTTTCTTCCTGAGCCTTGAACTTTTCTTCTTGAGCCTTCAACTTCTATTCAAACTCGATCCGATGATCCCTTTAAAACTTCCAATTTTAAGAAACGGAATTCAGTTTCCCATTCAGAACTCTGACTTCTTGGATTCGGAAGTTCTTTTCTTCTGTCAGCTTCTCTTCAAAGGAATAAGTCAGCTCATTTATCTTCCTGTCCTCAGTCTCAAAGTCATCTTTAACATTGTCTTAAAACTCATCAAATAACCTCATCTCTTCAACAGTCTTCTTCGACCAGTTTTTCATCCTCTTGCAAGATCTTCTATGAGCTTCGTAGCCAACAAAAAACGTTTTGAATTGAGCCTCTATTTCAACACACCTATCCATAACCATAGATACAGAGTCTATTTTCTGATTTAAAGCATGTTGGAGCATCTGGCATCTTGAGTCAATACTTGAGAAGGTCGGAATGGTTCCCATCAACTTCTTTAAAGACTAAACAACAAAGTCATGCCCCAACGAGGATGACTCTGAATCTGAAACTTTTCTTGGAGAAATTTCTTCCTCAATAAGATCCAAATTCCTTTTAGATGAATCACCATATTCTCTTTTCTTGCTAGCCACTGATTTCAGAGTCTCAACAAGGAGTTGCTTTCCCTTTCCTTTTTTCGGAATCGATTCTTGATCAGGAGTTTTCTGCTCGCCAATAGAAACTTGAATAATATCATCAACAACTTTTTGAACAACATCTTCCTCATTCATATCCTTCTCTGGAGTTACTAACTTAGAGGATTCATCCACTGATGTTCGGAGTGACAGGTGTTCCGAAGGCGACCCCTTATAATCATCTACTTCTTTCAATAAATCTCTTGTTTCACCACTTCCTTCAGCAGCTAATTCTTCCTCTTCCACTTGTTTAATCTGCTCGAGTTGCTCAACATGTTCAGTTGTAATCTCTTCCTTAAAATCAAGGTTTCTTCTTGGAGTCTTAGGTAGAGATTCCAAGGAGGAAGATCTCGGAACTGGAATGCTTCCGGATACTATTTCATTAAATTTTAACAAATCTTGGACTGCCTCAGCTTTTGACATATTTTTCTTGACCTTCTTTTCCTTTACTTGTTTTAATGTTCATCAGCAGTTCTCTCCTTCAAGGCCTTAGCCTCTACAGGGTCCAATCCAAACTGCGGATCCCCTTCTTTACTTTTCTCTTTATCTGCTCTCCACTTCGCAACAACCTCATCAAGATAGGCCTTATTCTTCTTTGGTTTGGGAGGTGCGGTTTAAACTTCCTTAGATTTAGGATCCTGTACTTTAGCTGAAAATTCTTCCAACTTTCTTTTCTTTACTGGATTAGATGATTCCGGTTCAGCAGCCTTCGGAGCCGCTTCTTCTTGATTAGGTAAATCTAAGAACTCACCAGTCTCCTTGTTGAAAGCCACATCCATCCTCTTAAGGGTATCATCACTGACCAACAAAAATTTTCAAACCCTTGGCATAGATCTGCAAGCTTCCTTGAAAGACTCAAGGCACCGAACTATCATCCTCGATAAAATTTCTGGGTACATTACGATCTGGGCTCTGAGATTTCCTTTCTTAAGATTCTCAATGGTTATAAGAATGTGCCTCATGAAGTTAAACTTCCTTAGATTTATCAGGAAATCTAATATATATATCTCACTCTTCTTCAAACTTTCTTTATCACCTTTCCTCGGTACGATAAGACCTTGTACCCACAACTCTAGAATCCGGAAATTTGTAGGCAAACTAGCAATCTTCGGAGCTTTTTCATCTGAGAGTCCGAGAGTTTTCAATGCCTTTTCCTTGTCGAAGCTACCCTTAGAATCTAGCAACACATGAGATATGAACTCTGCTTCTCTTTCATAGGTCATCCCTACCAAGCTTGCTGCATTGGTATAAGAAAGATTATAAGTCTTTCCATAAGACTTAAAAGAAAATTTCTCCCTATTATCTTCCTGAAAGAAGGAAACTGTTTCATAGAACTCAATAAGTAACTTCGAAAAAACATCGTCTTGATTCCCCGGTTTGGACACAGCAATATCTTCCCACCCATTCAACTTAATGTTCTTCGAAATAAGAGAATCATAGTTGTTGAAGAAATCCGGATGGACTTTCCTTTCTCTGTAAACTAACAATTGTAAAATAGGCTTAGAGGATGACATTTCTTGAGAATCTAACTCCACAGACATTCGGATCTGATGACCTCTAAGAAGTTCGGAACGGAGAAATCTGAAGTTCGGAACGGCCTTAAAATAGAGAGGCAGAGCTTCGGGATGCTGGAGCTTGAAATTGATGTGGGACAAGTATTTGGGTCCCCTTTATATAGGCGATGAAACGACGGTTCAACTTCCTCGGTTGATCGAACGGTTGTGATAAGATGAGATCAGATCTGACGGTTGAAAATGAAATCTCAAGAAAACTTGAATCCAATATTTTTGAGGTTTTTATTAAAACAAACAATTAAGAAAACTATAATCCGAAAATAAAATACAAGAAAATGCCAGCAAGTAAAATAAGACTACGAAAACTTGAGTAAGGTAATCATACCTTTCGAATTGGCTTTGGAGGATTATTCGTAATTGGTAACATTTTTATGAAAACAAAGAAAACTTTACTACGAAATAGTTCGCAAAACTCATTACGAGAAATAATCTTAGTAAGGAAAAACTTAGTACGAAAAACAAACTTAGAAAGGAAAAACTTAGTACAAAAATTTCATTCCAGAATTTAATAAAAACTCATTATGAAGGATTCGGTACAAAAATCCCGTTATGAAAATACCAGTATGAAATTTTCATTCCGGATGTTTTCAATACGAACACTTCCATTCCAGAAGTATTCTTGTACGAAAGTATCCATTCTGGAAAATTTTACTTCCGGAAATTCCATTTCGGACTTGTAGTTCCGAAATGTTTGAAAACATGCTTTGAAAAACTTTGTTAAACTATCAATGAAATGTACTCCCCCTATTAATAGGAGTTTATTGCTGTAAGGAGACTTTTTCACCAGAAATTTAATTAAGAAGGATTACCTTATAGTTATCATTCCTAACTTCTGTTTAATGTATTCAAATCTATCAGAAGGTAAAGATTTTGTGAAAATATCAGCAAGTTGATCTTGCATTCTGATAAACTGAAGAATAATATCTCCTTTGAGTGTGTGATCCCTAAGAAAGTGATGCCTAATATCTATGTGTTTTGCACGGGAGTGATGTTCGGGGTTCTTACTAAGGGCAATGGCACTTGTGTTATCACACAAAATTTGAGTTTTAGTAAAACTCAAGCCATAGTCTGTGAGTGTGTGTTTCATCCACAACACTTGAGCACAACAACTTCTAGCTGCTACATATTCAGCTTCAGCCGTGGAAAGTGCTACAGAATGTTTCTTCTTGCAGGACCAAGAAACTAACGAATCTCCTATGAAATGACAAGTTCTGGATGTACTTTTTCTATCCATTCTACACCTACCAAAATCAGCATCAGAAAAGCTTTTTAGAACAAAATCATTTCCAGAAGTATAAAATAATCCTAGATCCATGGTTCCCTTAAGGTAGCGAAAAATTATTTTTACTGCCTTTAAGTGAGATTCCTTAGGATTGGATTGATATCTTGCACATAAGCATACTTAGAACATTAAGTCTGGTCGACTAGCTGTTAAGTAAAGTAAACTTCCTATCATACCTCTGAAATATGTTTGATCTACTGGTTTCCCAGTTTCATCAAGATCTAAAGGGTTTGAGATACCAATGGGTGTACTTATACTCTTAGAATTGTCATAACCATACTTTTTAAGAAGATTTTTAATATACTTATGTTGAGATATGTAGGTTCCTTTTGGTTTTTGAGAAATTCGAAAACCAAGGAAAAATGTTAACTCACCCATCATACTCATTTCAAACTCAGATATCATTAGACTTGCAAAAGAGTCAGTCAAAGATTGCTGAGTTGAACCAAATATGATGTCATCAACATAAATTTGAACAATCAAAAAAAAATTATTATCTTTCTTTATAAAAAGTGTTGGATCTGCATTTTCCTTAACATAGTTATTTTGAAGCAAAAATCTAGTGAGTCTATCATACCATGCTCGTGGGGCTTGTTTAAGGCCATACAAATCTTTGGTAAGTCTAAAAAAATGATCAGGATTTTTTGTATCTTCAAATCCAGGAGGTTGTTCAACAAAGACTTCCTCTTGAACATAACCGTTAAGAAAAGAACATTTAAAATCTATTTGGAAAAGTTTGAAATTAAAGAATGCTGCAAAGGAAAGTAGAATACGGATAGATTCAAGTCTAGCTACTGGAGCATAGGTTTCTTCATAGTCTATTCCCTCTTGGTGATTATAGCCTTTAGCAGCAAGTCTAGATTTATTTCTAACTATGACTCCATTTTCATCACATTTATTTCTGAAAACCCATTTTACTCCAATAACAGAAGTTTCCTTAGGTCTTTCAACCAAGTTCCAGACTTTATTCCTTTCGAATTCATTTAGTTCATCTTGCATGGCTTTGATCCAATCATCATCACCTAAAGCTTCATCAGTGCTTTTTGGTTCTAATTGGGAAAGAAATGCTAGATGTTCTACTTCATTTCTTAAGGAACTTCTAGTCCTTACAGGTTGATTTACATCACCAATGATACTATCACTGGGATGACTCTTAAGAAACACCTGATTTGGGTTTTGTAAAACCTGTTCATAAAAATAGGGTAGAAAGTCTTCTGGGGTAAATGTTTCAGAATTATCTTCTAGAACATCATCCTTATCATAAGGTTCTTCTATCAAAGTTTGATAATCAGTTTTTGAAAATACATCCGAAGATGTAGGTTTAGGTGGTTTAAAAACAAAAGGATCCGACTCATCAAATTTCACATGTACTGTTTCTTCAACTGTGCAAGTATTTTTATTAAAAACTCTATAAGCCTTAGAGGTTGTGGAATATCCTAAGAAAATCCCTTCATCATATATTGGTGCGAATTTATGTAGGTTATCTTTATTATTCAAAATAAATACCTTGCAACCAAAAACCTTGAAGTAGGATAGTCTTGGCTTTCTACCATTCCATAACTCATGAAGAGTTTTATTAAGAAAATGTCTAATCAAAACTCGATTTATAGTATAGCAAGCAGAACTTACAGCTTCAGCCCAGAAATGTCTAGCAATAGAATATTCACTCAACATGTTTCTAGTTATCTCTTGAAGAATTATATGTCTTCTTTCAACTACACCATTCTGTTGAGGAGTTCTAGGTGCTAAAAAATTGTGAGTAATACCTTTCTTACTACAAAAAGTTTCAAAATCAGAATTTTTAAATTCTCCTCCATGATCACTGTGAATAGTTTTCAATGGAAGGTTTTTCTCATTTTTAACTTGTGCTCTAAAACTTTTGAAATAGGAAAATCTTCAGACTTCTTTGCTAGAAAATAGACCAAATTAAACCTAGTGTAATCATCAACTAGAACAAACACATAGTATTTCCCTCCAATACTTCCAGTTTGTGTTGAACCAAAAAGATCCATGTGCACTAACTGTAATTCATCGGTTGTTGAGAATTCACCAATTGATTTAAAACTAGATTTATGTTGCTTGCCATATTGACAAGGATCACAAACTTTAGAAGAATCAAATCTAAGCTCTGGTAGATCCTTAACTAGTTTCTTCTTAGAGAGTTTACATAGGTTCCTAAGATTAAAGTGACCTAGTCTTCTATGCCATAACCAGGAGTGATTTTCCATTGCACTTAGGCAAGGTAAATCTTTGCTTCTGAGGTCTTCTAAGTTCAGAGTGTGAACATTCTCTTGCCTATTGGCTGAGAGAATAAATTCTTCCTTGGAATTGTGAACTAAGCACTTATCATTCCTAAAATTCACAAGGTAACCTTCATCACATAACTGACTTATGCTAATAAGGTTGTGCTTAAGACCTTTAACAAAAAGAACATTTGAATTCAAGGTTTTACCAAGAAGAACAATATTACCAATACCAACAATCTCTCCCTTAGCATTATCTCCGAAAGTTACCTTTCCTCCTTTTGTTTTGATAATCTTTTCAAAATAGCTTTTGTTACCAGTCATGTGTCGGGAACATCCACTATCCATGTACCATGTATTGTTGCTGGTACTCCATTTATTTTCCAGAAATCAAGAAGAAAATTAGACTTTCGGAATCCAAACTTGTTTTGATCCGAGATTTCCTGATAATAAAATTTTAGGAACCCACATATTCTTAGAAAAGTAAGCTTTGTGAAATCCTAAAGATTGGGTTTTGTTTAAGGAACAATTCTTTGCCCAGTGACCACCACATTGACACTTTGTACAAAAGGGGGCACTTTGAGGTACAAAATAATTGTTACTAAAAATTGGTTTTGCATGGGTATAACCAAATCCGGATTGATTTCTTAAAGGTCGTATTTGGGAATACATTTTATCAAAATTTTCCTAACCATGGGTAAATTTTGATAAACACTTATTTAAGGAAAAAATTTCGGACTTGAGTTTTACAACCAAGTTTTTATCCTCAAAATCATTAGTTTTATAACAAGAGCTGGGCTCCAAGACATTTTTATTAGAAACTACTTTTTCTAATTCTTTAGAAAGTCTGTTCTTCTCAGAACTTACTTCCTCAAGATTTTTTGAAATACTTTCAAAATCAGCATTTTTCTTATCAAGATCTTTAGAAAGATCTGATATCTCTTTTGTAAGAATAGAATTCCTAGAGTTTTCCTTATCAAGTTTTTTATTGAGTTTGGAATTCTCAATTTCAAGAAGTTCAGCAAACCTAGAGACTTCTTCATAAGTAGGTAAAGTATTTTCTTCATCAGAAGAAGATTCTTCATCAGAAGAATTATAATACTTACTATTATTAGAATTTAATGAAACATTGGTCAATGATTCAGCATTTCGTACCTTAGACATAAAACAATGATTATCAATATCTAATCTGGCTATAAGACCAAGATTCTTCTGTCCTGAAGATTCATAATCATAAGATTCATCTGAAGAGTCACCACCACTGGCACTACACGTTTCATTTGCTTTTAGAACTTTCTTAGCTTTTTCTTTATAATACTTCTTCATGTTCCTGTCTAAATGCCTTTCTTTCCTTTCTTTCTTTTTGAGCATAGGGAAATATGGTCTTATATGTCCAGATCTCTTGAATTCATAACAAGTAACTTATCTATCTTTCTTATCTTTCATTTCCTTTTTCTTATACTTAGATTGGGAATTCCTTTGGCCAGCTATCTTTTTCATCCTTCGAGCAAGATTTTCTAGTTCATTTTCTGAGACTTCACTCTCACTAGATTCGGATTGGAAAATAACTTTCTTAGACTTAGATCTGGTTACTCTCTCCAGAGTCTTAGCTTTAATCTGATTTGAAGTTGTTGTAAAAGCAATAGTACCATTTGCATTCTTCTTCTTGATATTGTTTGCATCTCTCTTCATTCTGGTTTCATGTTGTAGAAGAGTTCCAAAAATCTCATCAAGAGATATCTGAGTGACCTTACTGTTTTCATCTATAGCTGTTCCCTTGGATTCCCACTCATTGGGCATAATATCAATTATTTTATCCACAAGAGCTTCATCCTATAAACCTTTCTCTCCCATATAGTGTAGGCTGTTGACTATAGTCATGAATATCTGTTTCACTTTACATATTGGTTCACCATAAGGAAAATTGAAGCCATGATATTCAGCTCTAAGCATAGCTCTTCTAGTCTCAATCTCTTTAGAAGTCCCAAAGTGTGTAACTTCTAAATTTTTCCAGATACAGTTAGCTGCTTAACAAGAAGAAATTTGGCTATATATATTTCTAGTCATTGAACACAGTTGAGTATTGTGTACCTTATAGTTGAGTTGATATTATTGCTTTTCCTAGTTAGTGAAAATTCTAACTTCCATGTCAGGAATTTTATAATCACCAGTTAGCATAACAAAATTGTCTACTCCAGTATTGATAACAAAAGTCTTCATGTGATCTCTCCAGTATTCATAATCATTACCATCAAATATTGGTGGTCTTGTAGGATTTATATTATCAATCGAACCAACATTAATTCCTGTCATACTAGTACAACTTTTGGCACACAAATTTGTTAGTAGCAAAAGTTTGGAATCACAAAGTTCAGACTGGGAATTTTCGGAATGGGAAAGTTCGGAATAGAAAAGTTCGGAATGGGAAAGTGAGCAAGAAAAGCTTATATGTAAGTACAAGTATTTCAGAGACCTCCTCTGATACCAATTGTAGGATCTAAATAGTGATGTAGATGCTCAAAATACAAGACGGGGTGAATTGTAAACATTAAAAATTCCTTTGGAACCATTAAAGTAAGATACGAATAACTATGTTTTCCTTAAGCAAAGGAAAGCACAGAGTTTAACAAAGTTAAACTACGAAAATTCACAACACCTGTAATACCGAATGCAAACATGGAAAGAGATTTCGAAAGTAGGTTCTGGAATTGTGGTTCCCGAAATTGAAACTTAATAAAAGATTAAAATATGAGATTCTACCTTAAAGCGTATAGAATCTAAATGAAATAGAGTACAAGTAAGGAAGTATAAGAATGTTATACTTTCCTTACAATACAAAATGCAGCGGAAATTAAACAAATAGTTAAACTACAAGTAATAAGATATATGTCTTTTATCCCAAAGAGAAGGGTATCCAACAACCTTGGATAAAGGTCCCTTGATTTATACTTTCAAGAAAGTCTGTCTTACCCACACTAGGGTAAGCCCTCGATACAAAGATTGGAGTGTCTCTGTCTTGCTATCCCTGCAAGCCCTCAACATCAAGGTAGTTTGAAACCTCTGTCTTCCTCAGCAAGGAAGCCCTCGAACTTCAAGGTAGTCGGCACCTCTGTCTTCCTATCCCCAGAAGCCCTCGAATGTAATCACCAACATTTGGAGTCGCATGAAGCTTTGAGAGTTAATAAGAGCCTCTCTCTCTAGAAATCACTTCAAGCATGTAATCACATGAGTCGAAGATCAGTCAGCTTTTCAGCCCCGATCTCTTTCAAATGAGCTCCTATTTATAGGTAAGGTCAGTCTCCTTCCCAACGGTCATATCTTCCTTAAAAATCGGAGAGACCTGTACACGTGTCACTTAGCCAACTGTTATTTTAAAATAGAATGGACGACATCATTTTATAACAAAACAAATGTAACAGAAAGTACGACACCATTTTAAATCTTAACTAAAAAGATTCGGAGTTAAGGTTCGGAGTTAAAGTTCGAAGTGTAAGGAAAATAATAACGAGTAGACAAAATATAAAGGCATAAGTAAAATGAATGTTCGGAGTGAAAATTCGGAGTCTGAATAAATTCAGAGTGTATAAAACAGAGATGATCAGATTCTATTTAATAGATGAATTCGGAATGAGAATTCGGAATGAGAATTCGTCATTAGAATTTGTAGTGAGAATTCCTTATCAGAATTCATAATGGGAATTCATCATCAGAATTCGTAATGAGATTTCATCTTAAGAATTCGTTATGAGAATTTGTATCCAGAATTCGGAATGAGAATTCATCATCAGAATTTGAGTTGAAACTTTCTATTATTGGTCCTTTTAAAATACCATAAGTATGTGCTGAGAGAGTATAGTTTAAAAGAAAATATAAATAGGTTTCTCAAGGGTCTCCTTCCTCAGAAACATTTTTAAAATCATAATATTCTTCAAATTCTTGTGATAAGGTAAATATTTGAAAATACCTTGATAATATTTACCTTTCTTGAAAATATGAGAAGAATGTGAAAATAGTATTTGTCTAAAAACAACCCATGATCCACAATGATATCGAGGTATAGTGGATGTGTTTTATATCTCAAACAACTTCTTGCAAGTGAGTTGTATGCTAGAAAAATTTTCAAAATCATCTGAACATGACTTTGCAATAATTATTGCAAGCATGTCATCAAGAAGAGATATGAATGTCGTTTGAGATCCTTCTCCTTCCATTCGTAACCGACTTTACTTGACCGGAAAAATGTTATAAAACATGGATTTAACTAAAATAATAGATATAGGGACTAATAATGTGTCTAAAAAAAACTCCTAATCCCTATTGTTGTCTAAACTGACCTTTGATACCAACTATAAGGCCCCAGCCTTAAACCTTACTTAATCTTGAGTTAATACAAGATTACACTTTGAGGATCGTTTCAGGTTTAGTGTTTTAGGGAATTAGATCATAAAACTTGCATTACATTCCACATTTAAACAAAGTGGTTACATAAAGATAGTATTCATTTTTTTCCATCAATGGAAAAATATTTAAAATAAAACATGGATTCTTTCTTGACACTTCCTTGAAACTATAATCATATCATGTACCTTTCCCTTGACCTATGAAAAACATTTCAAAAAAACATGGGATGAGCATAAAAATCTCAGTAAGGGATATAAAAATATGGAAAGGAAACATGAGTACATGTACACATAAGAATCGATGAAATAATACTTTACTCATAAAACATAATCACTTTAACATACCTCTTCAAATCATGAATAAATCATAGAAATCATAAGACATAAAGATAACTTGAGGCATTCATAACATTCTTATGTAGTGAGTAACCCTCTTGTTTACATTTGGAATACCCACCACGGTATATTCCCTAAATCTCTTCGGAGAAACCTTAAAGTTTCACTCCTTCACGTTACCCAATGCATTGGAGAGATATATCGGGCACACCCACCCTTAGTTTATCACGGAACCACTCATCTTCATAATAATTCCAAAAAACCATAACATAATCGTATCACATAAAACATGCATAAAGGAAACATAACATTTCCACATTTCAATCACAAGATATCAATACAACACATTGATATAATAAAAACATTATGAAAACCGTTTTCAATACCAAAATAAAAGAAAATTAAAACATGGTATTTAGTTTTCTTTTAAAAAAGAAGGTATGGCTTGTAGAGGAAGCAGAAACTCAAATAATGGTCACGGCGGTGGAGAAGTCGTTGTCACCGCATACGTACGACAAAAACATTCCCTTTTGTTGTTTAGTAAAATGATTCATATAAAAAATTTTACTTTTTGGATAAACGTAAAAGTCAAAGGTGTTTATACACTGTAAAAAATAACTTTGTGTATAAAACAAAATATGCCTCAATGATTGAAGATTGAGACGAAGTCCCTTACAAAGACAGTATCCTTGGTTCAAGGATAAATCAATTACATAATTATGTGTGACAAACGAATACACCAAATATAAATGGATATTAAGTGTAAAAAAATCAGAATTTATTCACACATATTCACAGAACGACATATTCAGGGAGTACAAGTTTATCCCAAAGAATCAAATTTGGGTTAAGAATTTTCCTTGCAAAAATTTGACAGCCTAACGACGTCACTACAAAATTCGGAAAATGAGTTGATGAGAGATAAAACGGGTATCTCAGCACACGGACATAAAATTTAAATCAATAAGGATATAGAATAACATATCCCAACATAAGAGTAGGTGAATTAAAAGACATAGCAAAAGAAGTCTTTTAAAAAGAGGAGGGTGAAAGTTTCCCTTACCGACATGGGTATCTTTCGAGACATGCACCCCGTGAAAGAAGGACAATACAACATTGATGTAAATACTCATAAATGAAAGTATATTACCTAATGATTAAAATAATGGGCAGTACATACACCACTCAAAGGAAATTTTGGAAAATGTAGCATAAATCTCACGGGAATAAAAGTGAGATGAAAAATATCTTACGAAAACTTGGCAGCCTAACGGCACCACTTAAAACTTCCAAAAATGGATTGATGAGATCAAATAGGATCTCTTATCATATTAACATAATGTTTATATAAATTTTAATATAAAATAACATCCCCCAACATAACAACGTGGAGCTTAAAAGAAGTGACATAAAGGAGAGTACTTAAAAAGAAAGAGAGAGGATAGATCTCTTACGATAATTCGGCAGCCTAACGGCGCCACTCAAAACATCCAAAATAGATTGATGAGAGAGAGTAGGGTCTCTCATCATATTAACATAATTTTTACAGAATGTGGAATATAAAAGAACATCCCCCAATATAACAAAGAGGAGTTTAAAATAAGTGACATAAAGGAGAGTACTTAAAAAGAAAGAGAGAGGATAGATCTCTTACGAAAATTTGGCAGCCTAACGGCGCCACTCAAAACTTCCAAAATGGATTGATGAGAGAGAATAGGTTATCTCATAATATGAACATAAAAATTACAGTAAGATTAATAAAAAAGAACGTCTCAATAACAATAAAGATGAGCTTTAAAAGGATTGACAAAAAAGAGTGTACTTAAAAAGAAAGAGAGGAGTAGTATCTCTTACCTCAAGTCCGACTTGTCTTGTTCGTTTCTTTATATTCCTGAATAATAAACATTGGTAAATTTATAATTTCCTAAAGACCTACTTTATATATTATTATTCAGTTCATATCACATCTTATAATGTTATAATAATTTTTTATTAATGTTAGTTCATATCAGATGTTTTTGCCGATGTTTGGTACATGAGTCAAAAATGAACTTGTTTGAAAAATGATTGCCAATGTAGTTATAAGTAAATAATTTCCTGAATATTATTAATGATTAAAATTTCATATATAACCATTACATATTAATTTATACTATTCCATATCATTTGGAGATAAAAATGAAATGCACCGTTCATGGAGACGGTAGGCCGTACGTACGCATGAACGCTACTTGCATTTTTTTTGTCATATTAATGGAATTAAAAATAAATGATATATATATATATTATAATTCCATTATAATATATATGTCATATAGGTCACATATGTTCATTAATTTCATTCTATATACATTCCATGTATTGCATGTACGTGTCACATCACTTGAGGGGGCAGTAGTCCACACTTCCTCATATGAAATTATCACATTTATACAACATGAAAAGAATAAACGTATACTTTAAATATAAAATACAGAAGCATATAGTAAACATAAATACCATATATATCATATATAAAATACAGTGACATCATAATTTCCACCTTTAAAGGTGTTAAAAGAATATTGAACAATCATCGTTTCGTGAGGCAGAAAATCGCCAACCACAGAAACAGTATGTTCATTAACCATTAGATGAAGGTGTGTGTAAGTCTAGCTTGAATAATTCTTATAACAACATCCTAGTATAATGAAGATAGTGGATTTGTTACAAATTAAATGAATAAAAATAGTTTAGTGGGTTGGAGAAGCAAAATAAATCAAAAGGACACAAGTGAAGACATTACCTTAAAATCGGGTAACTCCCTTTGGTTTGAGCTGAAAGGCTTCCTTGGGAATACTTCTTCCCAAATTGAGGCTTCAAGGAGTTATAAATGGATGTGAATAGACAAAATGGGTAGGGTTTGGCCGATCCAAAGGCTTTGGAAGTGTGGGTAAGGAGGTAGAGGTGGGGGCCTTTTATAAGTGGAGAGGAGGGGCACCCATGGAAAGTAAAGAAATATTCCTTTATTTTAAAATGAGTTTCAGATTTAAAAGGTCCCACATTGATATAATTAGAGGCTAAGGTGATAAGGGTTCGAAATATATCCATCCAATAGGTTTTGGACATGTTTATGTCATAGATTTTACATTATATTTTCATTTTATTTGAATCCTTTATTAATGAGGTAATCGCTGCATCCTCATGATGTCATAAATAATTTAATATATTTAATGTCTAAAAATCATAAAAAAAAATATAATGATGTAGGAAATCTAATTTTATTTATAATAAATATTTATAGTCAAAAATAGGACTTCTATAACCCCATGTAAAATTGTTTTAATAAAACATCTCATGTTTGTGTCATTTTTACTTTAACATTAAATAAAAAGGTATTTATGTCATTTTCCAACCAAAGTGGCTCAATGGGGTCCCCAAGTTGACCCATGGATTTTCTTGGTCGGCCATGAAACATCCAATGAGGTTAGGACATGTGTCTAGGTCATTTAAGTTTACTAAAACATTATTCTTACCTTAAACTACACTAATTACCTCTAATCGCGATTAAAAACATAAAAGTTACTATTCACCAAAAAAAAATTATTTTAATCACATTGAACCACATTTTATTTCTTAATGACAACAATGTGTGTCAGATTTTTGAAATTCAAAACACAGAGGTGCTAAAATTTCATTTAAACGGAAATTCAGTTTTTATAAGTACCACTTAGTGGTTTCACTATTCATCAAAAATTGATGTTTTTCAGAAAAATACAAAAACTTCACCCTAAGCTATATTTGATATTCTGAATTCAAAAATGATGTCTATTTTAAAAAATTAAAAACATATTAGTTTCATTAATTAATTTAATAATTAATTCCCACTGTCAGAGCAAATAGCGTGTTTTTATGAAACAATAAGTATCAAAAGATTGACACTAGTTTAAGTCCAATTTTAACGTGAAATTAATTCCAACGACCACTATTGGATTAAATGGTAAAAATATATTCTAATTTCACTTGAAAACCAATTCAAAAGATAATCTAATCATATTATTAAAATAAATTAAAAAGAGGTTTTGAATTAAAATACATCATTTTTCACTATTCATTAAAAATTGAACTTTTTCGGAAAAATACCAAAAATTTACACAAAGTAAATTTTGATGTCCCGATTCTAAAGAAGAATTTTATTTTGTCAAATATAACACATAAAATTTTCAAAAAGTGGATTTAAAAGTGGTTCGCCTTCAAAAGGCGGTTAATCGACCTTTTAAAAAATATTAGAATGTCTACGCTTAAAATTGGATTCATTCTCATTTTTAATCCTCTAACATATATAATCATTTTGTAGTTAGTTCTGTTCATTCCCACCATTACAATGTCTAGGCGTTAACTACTATTTATAATAATATTATTTTATTATTAGAGTGCAACATAAGATTCCCAAGAAACTCGTTGTTGCGTATTGGGTACGCCATTGAGAATAGCATCCCCTTTAAAGTAATATTAATATTTTATTCACAAATATGGATAAATATAAAAATTTCATATTATTTATTTACCTGGGGTTTTACACCAAGGGGCTTTATATGTGTGATTAAATTAGTATATGTGATTCCCTTTTATAAGAGGCAGGAGGGGCACTTTAGGAAGGTGTTGAAATATTATTTTATTATAAAACGATTTTCTATTTCAAATAGTCCCAATGTCATTTATTTCAAATATAAAATCTTTTTGGGTCGAAAAAGTCTCATCCAATAGGTTTAGACAATTCTAGGTCATAAATTTAACCTTATCATTTAGCTTTAACCCTTAGTTCACTAATTTGACTCTTACCATGTCATTTTGTTTATTCATACTATATAGTCAATATAGTTACTATAAATTTACAATAAAACCTAAATTGCTTCATTAATGACATTTTAAACATTATATAAGTCATTTTGAATAATATTATATTTTTATTACAATTATATCATTTAATAGAAAAGTATTTGTTTTAAAAACACATTTTTGTCAATTTTTATACTATTCAAATCATGTCTTTAAAAATCCATAACAGCTTGATTCTTTATAAAAAATAATTAAATAAAATATAACATTTCATGTTTAACCCTAAATTTTTGGGACTAAATAAAATGTTCCCAAATAAATTTATTTTAATATTTATAATATCATTTATTTAAATAATTAATTAATAAGATAATTACTAAATCATCATTATGCCATAAATATTTTTATTTATTTGATGTCTACAAATTTTATATAAAATACAATGATGTAGAAAATATTTTTATAATTCTAATGAATATTTATAGTTGAATTTTATCTTATATAACCCAATATGAAAAAATTACTAAAAGATACATGTTTATGTTATATTTTTCATTACTTTAAATTAATTCTTATAAAATGTCATTTTCACATCCATGTGGCTCTATGGGGTCCCAATATCGACCCAAGGATGAACATGGTTATAAATATCCCATCCAGTATGATTATAAAATTGTTAGGGTAGTTTAATATTATTATAATATTATTTTTTACCTTTATTTACCAGATTTACCATTTAAGCATGGTAAATAAACTAATTTGTGAAGTTACTATTCATAATGTATAAAAATAACTGGTGCCTATGTACACAATTTAGACCTCCTGATTCAAAATATTAAATACATTATTCCAAATTAAAACTCATAATTTGGTAAAAATTAAGTCAAAATTAACTTCAATTGTCAAAACCAAAAAGTTGGTTTTTAAGAAGTAATAACTATCAAAATATTGACATGTGTTTATGTCATATTTTAAAGTGAAATTATGTAAAATTAATATAATTATATTAAATGATAAAAAATTAATCCAAATATAATATAAAACCAATTAAAAGTACAATCTACTTATATAAATAATTTATATTAAAAGGCAGTTTTAAATTAAAATGTTGTACTTTTCACTATTCATTAAAAAATTAACTTTATCATAAAATTACCAAAAATTTATCCAATTTAAAATTTTATTTTCATATTATATAAAAGAAGTATATTTTTTCTAATAAAAAATATAAATGTGACAAAAGCATCATTAAAAATGGTTTCTTCTTCAAAAGGCAGTAAAACGAACATTTAAAAATATTAGAGTTTTTCATGCTCCAAATCAGATTCATTATTATTTTAAGCCTCTAAATATTTTTGGACAAATATAAATACATTTAATAAATATTTGAAATAATAATTTTGTTAGTTCTGTTCGTTACAACCAGTACAATGGAAAGTCGTTAACTAACATTCAAAATATTATTATTATTAAATTATTTTTAGGTATAACTCAATGTTGTGTTTAATGTAAGATTTCAAAGAAACTCATTGTTGCGTGTTGAGTACGCTATCTGAGAAAGTTTCCTATTTAATATAAAATTAATATCTTAGTCATAAATATTATCAGATAAGAAAATTTGTTATTCTATAAATACCTGGGTCATTACATCACCATTATAGGAAGGAGAAAAGGATAACCGGTTCTCTAAGTCAGAAAGACCATGTAAAGTTTTCCATTCTAAGGACTGAATGAGATATAATACTTTTTTATTTTAAGAAGATTGATCCTAAAATCATTTTTATATAAGAATATAATATCTTTCTCAAATTAATTTTCAAATATACATCCATATGGGTATTAATGAGGTATATATGAAAGATGAAGAATTTTTTAATAATGCAATGAATGATTCTAAGATCAGCCTTTATTTTGAGGGTATTATGAAGGTAGGAACCAATTATTTGTATCATAGGCACCAAATTTGATGGAATTCTTGGATTAAGATCAGTTTTAATTAATATTTATTCTTATTAGAAGTAATGATATGTATAGTGATATGAAACATTATTTCTTCTGGGATAACATTGAAAAAGATATTGAAAAGTATATATCTCAAAGCTTGATATGTTATAAACATAATGACAATAGGTATATGTGTATGGGTATGTTAAAAATATTACCCATACAATAATGAAAATATAAAAACACATCCATGTATTTTATCATCAAACTCCCCAAAATAAATAATGGCCATAAAGTTATTTGGGTTGTAGTCGATTTCTATAAAACGTAAAAAAAATTAATTAAAATGAGGGAATATTTCTCTCATGATCAGGTTTTCATGTTATAAATTATGTAAGTGGTATTTATTTTTGGATTACCACATTCTATTGTATCAGATCGTGATCTAAGGATTATCATTATGTCATGGAGAATTCTTCTGCATGTTTTGAATACATAGATGAACTTTAACACTAAATATCATCCTCGGAATGATAGTATGTATAAGAATTCCATTAAAAAACAAATCTGTTGACTTATGTTTATATGGATTTTATAGGTGGTTGGGATCAATACCTTTCTCTAGTCATGTTTTCCTAAAATAACAGCTTTCACTCAAGCATTTAGATGTATCCTTATGAATCCCATTATGTAAGGAAGTGAATAAATACATTGTGATGAGTTAATGTTGAATAAAAAATTTATATTCTGACATAATCAATACGAAGAAATGTAAGAGAAGGTTAAATTAATTCAATAAAACTTTAGGGTAGTTCAAATTCAATAGAAATGTTATACTGCAAATCATCTGCACGATGTAGAATATAAAGTTGGTGGAATTATATTCCAATGAATATCTCTTTGTAATAATGTTAGTATATTTATATATATTCGATATATAAGAGATATATATTATTAAATTAAAAATTCTACACCGTATTGGTATTTTTTTTTATAACTTGTTGCTTCCCCTAAATTTATCTCATGTTCCGGATGATTAATATATATCACTCCTAAGGAAGTACATATGTGATCATTCACATGCATTTAACTCAGAGTTAATACAATTGTAGAATAATATATATTATAAGTAACAGTCAGTGGAGATTTTATATTGAATATATAATGTGGTGAAGAACATGACAAGTCACATAATCCATGTTTTTTGGTGAAACCATAAATATGAGAATGCTATAAGGAAACCCAAAGATATTATGAGGCAAATATATCCTTAGTTGTTTTAATTATAGTGGTGAAATTTATAGGGTAAAATTATTATAATTGCGTAGAATGTAACACACATAAATTATATGGTATACTACTCTTAAATTAATTTTTATGACTTTGATAGATTTCTTTATATGTAGTATTGAGTTTAAACAAACTGTGATATGCTAATTCAATATTATTATCAAATGAAAAAAGTATCACCTAATTATTATATTATTTGGTGTGAACAATACTAACTAAATTATGAAAAATATTTTTTCACATTTATAAAATTATTTCATTAGATATAATTTTTTGATATATTTTATTAAATAAAATTTAATGTCAAAGAGACTTTTTTTTCTAAAACCCATATTTTATGTGCACAATGTGTTTCTCTATTATTAAAATAAACTAATAACCCTTGATGAATTATTTTAATGAAATATAAATTTAGTATGTTGAATTAAAATATTTAATATTTAGATATTGTAATTTAATATGAATTGTATAACAGTAAATTCTATTTTATTCTTTTAGATGAGTTTTTCTAAACATATTTTTCTTTATATTATGGATAATTATATAAAAATGATTTTCTGTCAATTATATAAATTTATTAATTTAATGTATATTACATATTTTTAATCATAAAAATAAATATTATTTAACATTTGAAAAATAATTTTTTGAAATAATAATTAGTTACCATGGTATAAATCTTGTTTCCACAGCATAGTTAAAAGGGTTAAAAGAGGAGTTAACCTACTAGAAAAGGGTCAAAATATAACAAAATAATTATTTAATTTGATTTTTTGATGTGAATTAGAATTTAACATTATTATATTTAAATCGTCATTAAATTTAATTAAAATTAAATGATTATGAAATATATTATATAATAATTTTTCGTATATTTAGAAGTTTTCTACTAACCTCAATTATAAAAGGGAACCTCATCTCCCATCTTCTCAAGAAACCGTTATCTATTTATATCCAAAACTATCTTACCAAATACTCTCTCAACATATATATCCACGTGGTTTAGGTTCCCTATTCTCCTAATTACTAAACAAATAATCCTTAAGGTTCTTTTCAAAAGTGGATTCCCAAATAAGAGGTATAAGTTCTTATTGATCGTTTACCTATTTCATTATTGTTAAACCCCTAATAAATGTAATATTAGAATATTAACAACATTTAATATGTTATTTAATATAATTATAATTTTTTATGTAATGTCATAACCACTTGGTATCACCATCCCATCGATTATAAAATTATAATGATGCACATCTGTACATGAGAACTACCACAAACACCAAGTGATGTGATTTTTTTTCTTTCCTATTTAAATGGATAGTCATAAGGATGGATTTAATGAACATATATTATATATATGATATATATATATATATGATTCAATAATAGTTAATTATTATACACATTTATTTCATTCAATCCATAAAAATGTGAAAACATCCCTTCTACACACATATGGACTCTTACCTCCATTATGTAATGCAATTTATTTTTCATCACTGCTTTATATGAGTTTTTATAAAGGTAAATATAAAAATAAATTTTATATTTATATCATAATAAAGATTATAGATATTATTTATCCATGAAGAAGGTTCAGTGACCATTACTGTTGAAGATATTATACAATAATGGTTAATTATTATACACAATTATGTCTTTTTTCCTCAGTATTCTGGATCTGTTTAGTTTCAAATAATACCAAAAAATAATATTTTCCCTATTTTAAAAAAATATATAAAAATTATTTTATAAAATTATGTTTTCATCTATGTAGTCATAATTTAAAAATTTTTATGATTCAACATGGATATAACATTTTGTAACCATCAACATTCTTTATCTGAAAGGATTAGAATAATTATTATTTAAACTTGATCTTATGAAACTAATTTATTTCTTTTAGGTTAATTAATTTATAAGGAATTTTTTATATAAGTACGTTTCATTAAATTATATATGAAATAATGAAATAATGAATGTTTTTTAGATATTTTGGAACACATATATAAGGTTCTAAAAATATAATTAGTAGGAACAACTCATTTAATCAGATGGACTAGAATGGGGCTTAACCTAGAACAATAATGGACTACGTTCGATATGATAGTATTTTGAGTGAACCTTGACTAAGGAAATGATGGAATGCATTGTGAACCCAATCTCCTATAATAAACATAGTGGTTAGAATTGAAAATTAACTGATTTTATATTTTTATGATTATTCCACAATCATATGTTTTATTCTTTTGATATGTTATCCTGACTCATAACTGATTATTGAAGGCTTCTCACTATTATGAATTGTGTATTTTGTTATGAAAAATAAATATTCATTGATTCATGATTACTTGTATTTAACTAATTTTTTATGAATTTAATAATTTTTAATCATGTTATCATACCATTATTCTTATCATATTCTCACATATGATCGTTGATTGGTATCTCATATGTTTACCCTTATTTATTATCTGAGCTCTATATTTCTTATATTTTCTATCCCCAGGTAATGAATAATGGTTTTAAATAGGTTATTTATAATAACTGTACTATGTTGGAATAAATTAATGGGAGACATTGATAATCCTTACAGAAATAAAATAATTACCTATATAGGTTCCAAAGGCAATAAAACATTATGATTTTGGGGAACCTTTTTAATGATATGTATTGAATATTTTTTAAAAATGATGTAACATTTATATATTTTATTCTTGGGTGTCTTCATAGAGTGGATGATACAATATTCTAAAATAAAACTAAAGGACACCTAATTAGCTCAAACATCACTATTAGTGTCCCATGTTCACTCAGTATAATCTAACTATCTGTTCATTAACCAATGAACTACTGTAGAACAGAAACAGAAATGTTCATGTAAAATTGAAACATAAGAACTTCATATTGTCTTATAAATAGGTTCATATGTAGGTTGTGATATAAACATTTCAAGTCGGATTTTAATAAGGATCCCATGAAATTACCTTTATAAAACAATCTATGAAAATAAATTTTGAACATAATTAAAAAAAAGGTTTTTGCAAGACTAAAAAACATATCCTTCACATTTATAAAACACCTAAACTTTTATAAATTTATAAGGGTTAAGACTCTTTAGTTATGTATTTTTAATATGATTTAAGTGTTGCTTTATAACATATGAACAAATTTTTTTCCCACACCCTTTTTATATTTTTACAAACATTTCATAAAAATCCCATTTCCATAAATTTCATTATTTTCCTTTTAAATCCACACTTTCAAAACAGTTATAAAAATCAGTATTAATGCACAATATGAAATTTTTTTATATGAAATGCAATGAAAACTAGAACCCTGTTATTAAGAACACATAATAAAATAAACTATTTTAACTATCGATTAAAAAATATTGATATTGGGGATACAATAAATATATAATATTAGATCCCGTAAAACATCATAAAATAACTTATGTTTATTGGGAATATCGCTATGGATTAAGTAACATAGTCGAAACTGGAATCATGAACCCTTGGTCACCCTAAAAAGCATGTCAAACATGGTTATCCCAATAAAATAGATGATCCCTATAGCCATTTCATGAGGGTGAAGCTTTAATCAGTCTAGGAATACTATAAATCTACACCTCCTATATCTATCTAGAAATAACATAAAATAGAGTTTCACATATCCAAGTCATTTACTTACTCATTATATTATCAAGAAATCAAATAAGGTAACTAGAAAAGAAATATATAATCACATGAATTAATTGAAAATAATTTGAAATAAACATCATCTCACCTCATACATTAACTAATTAAAATCCCTCTCAAATCATGCATTAGAATCAAATAAGGATACAAAAAACTAAAACATTACCCAAGGGGTCAAAACCACAAAAGGAATATTAATTAAAAAGGAATAGATTTATGTTCCCTTACATTTTATAAATCTACTCTATATAAAACCAAATTGTTATTTACACAGTGTAATATGATTATACACAATTTGACACAATTTTAAAATTAAATTTGAAAAAAATTATTTCGAGTCCAATTTCTCAAAACATGCTTGAAATATTTTTTTAAAACCCAACAATTTACAAAATTTACTTTTTGAAAAAATTAAAAATTTTACTGAGACACAACAGGCTCAAAATATCAAAAAACAAGGGAAAACTCCTCTTTTATAAAAAAAATATCTCAAAAACAAAAAATATACCCATTAAAACTAATTTTAAGAACCCATTAAAAACATAAAATTATTTAGAAGAGCCACATAATAATTATTAGGAAAACTCGGAATATGAAAATACCATGAAAAGTGTTAAAAATATATAAAACAAACTTCTAACGCACTATAGGGATTATATAAGCTTACAAATTCAAATGAAAAAAATTAAAACATTAAATAAATTTATGACATGGATTATATGGTAATTCTACTGAAACACGTACTTTATTGAACTATAAGACCAATCAAAACATATTGCCTTTGATGAAGAACAGAAAATCTAGAAATAAGATGCCCCATTGAATCAATAAACCCCAAAAACCAATTATTAGAACCATCCCACACCTTAGTATGAACCAAAATTATGTTAAGTATTCATGGATGAAATAAAAAACATTGGATAACACTAGGGAAAGAGAGGGTAATATTTAAGGATGAAAAATATGTCCTTACTACTTTAAATATAGTTGATAATTAGAGAGAAACAGATTTAAAAATAAAATTGGGAATAACGGATGAGGCCCCAATGTACCCCACCTTTTTTGCATGACTTGTAGAAAAAATTAAGGCCAAATAATTGAAAATTTATTTGTTGTAGAAAATATATTCTCTTTTGAATGAAATATGGGAATACCACATGGTTAGGATGCATGATTTCTCAAACCATTCCCTAGTCGTTCCAATGGAACTACTTATAAACTACTCTCTCACACAATATGGTCACTCGGTCTTTCAAACCTTTCACCAACTATGAAAAACTACAATGGCACATTACATTCTACTTTTTCATTCTTTTCACATATTTACCTAAATATTTACTAGTTGTGTCCATGTACCCATACATACCAAACCTTATTCACTCTTTCTAATGAACTTTTCACAGTTTAGAAAAAATACCAACCCTATAATCAACAAAATTAAATGAGAACATCATTTTGAAATCATTTCAGATGCATGAAAATCATTTATGAAAATAAAATTTATTTATTATGAAAAATTGAAAATAAAATCTTCTTGGAAAATAAAATTACACTTAGATAAGATATAATTATATAAAATGTCACATAAAAATGATAGTAATGTGTAAAAACATTCCCCTAAATTCCACTTTATACCCAAAAAATGTCCTTAGTAAAAATATATGTAATAGAAAAATATGAAGAATAAAAAATACAACTAAGAAAAAATAAATTCCATATTTGATCTACCATATATACACCATTAAAATATTTATAAGACCATAAAGAAACACCATGCTATAAACAAACCTCCATTATTCTACAAGAAACCTGAAGAACGTGGATACCCAATATGGATCTCCCACCACCATTTTTAAATGAATGTAAATAGTGAATCATCGAAATATCACATCAAAGAAAAGAACTACCCAGCTACCATAATTCCTTAAATAAAAATAGGAAAAAATGAATACCTCTAACAATGAACATCTATAAATATATATCAAATTTACAAGGTAGGTACTATACAAGAAACAACAATTATCTAAAATGATGGTGATCAAAATAAACCCAAACCATCACATCCTAAAATATACACAGAATAAGGAAAAAAGAATCAATTAGATAAAAATGTGGATAATATAATTGGGATAAAAAAACCAAGTTGAAGGGATGATTTAGTACCTTTTACCTAGGTTACCCTCTCACTTCGAACCCATAAAAAATTAAATCACACACTTTCTAGTTCATAATATCATCTTGTGATATATTCATTTTAACCACCCAAAATACATACCCAAGGCATTACCATTGTAACATCCCAAGATTTTAAAAAGAAACACAATGTGCTTAAATGAACTAATGAGTACTATGTGATATTTATAACCCAACTGTTAAACATATTTTTTTCCCTTTTGTGTTTTGAATTTCAAAAATCTGACATACACGGTTGCAATCAGTAAGTTATTGGGAGTCTAATCTGACCAAATTAATTTTTGGTGAATAGTAACCTACCCTTATGAATAGAAACTGACCCATAAGAATATTAATTTTACCCTTATTAATAGAAACCTCGCCTATGAGATTATATATATAGGATTTAAGTGAAAGAATGATGTACCTATGTTTTGAAATATGTTAATAAATGTTTTACAAACTGTATTTTTCATGAAAATTATAAGTTTACATAAAAATTAAATTAATAATATTTATAAAAAAATTTGAAAAAGGAAATTCATTTTTTAAATCTACATGTCAAAAAAGATTATGGTGACTTTTTGGTATGTTTCTTAAATACTAAAAAAATTAGAAAAAGTAAAATACCATATTTTACAAATTAAGTTAAATGGACTAATTATAGAGTCATGTATGATTTTATGCAAATGTAACACCCATTGGTTCGGATTCACATAATAAAATTATTTTATTTAGTCATGGAATAATCATTATTCCTTATCTTGTAGAGAAATAATAATTTAATGAATTTTATATTGAGAAATCCCCTCTCCCCTCCACTACAAATACCACCCTTCTCACACTCATTTCCCCACACCTCTAAAGCATCAAAACATGTCTAAAATCTGCACAAACATCTTCCCTAGACCCTCCCCTATGTCCAAGAGATTTTTGTATCATCAAAAGACCAATCCAAGGTTCCTGGAGGAGGATCTCAAGATGATAACTCACGAGGTAATTTCCCTCTCTTTTTTCCTTTAATTTTCTTTAAATTTTAAGTTATTTTATTATTCTATACCCACATATCTTCACCCACATGGTATGGTAAATACACTATTATACATATACTTTAATCCTATGATACTAGTTGGATATTATATCATCCAACCCCCTTTATCCTATTATTTTTATATTTTAAAAGAAAATGTTGTTCATGGGGTGTTAATTTATAAACTTCAAGAACGACATGTTTTCAATTTTCTTGTTCGTCTTCAGATATGGTCATGAAAAAAAAATTTATGGTTGAACCAGATTATGTTATATGTATTATATCCTATTTAACTTTCAGGATCTAACTTATGTACATATTACTATATGATTAAAAAACAAGTTTGTTGTGGTCGAAAAACCACTCAAATTAACCAAAAAAATCAACATTTAATTATTATATAATGATTCACCAAAATAGTATATGATATAATTCATTATAAGATCATTTAAACTTATGTAATATCATTAATAACATTAAAGGTCATTTGTGTTTGTTTATCAACATTCTACACAAACTTCCATTTATGAATACAAGTAAACCGTTCAAGAAAACCCTAAAAATGAACCTTACCAAACAATGTTTTTAAACTCTACAACTCATAAGAAGGCCTATAAAATAACTTAATGAAACCAAAATGAACAATATTAATGTAAACAAAGATCTTGAATAATTTTTAATGAATATAAATTGTTTATATAATACATTAATGTGAATAAAACCTTCGGATACAAAGTAAGGGGAAATTCCCGATCCCAACATTCTTTCTTTGTGTTCTCCCTCTTTTACTCCATTTTTGGCATGGCCACTCCTTAAAAATCATTTTTTCGTCATTTTTTTAACTATTTTGGTATATACATGTTTTCTACTAGATTTTATGTCAAAAAAATGTTTTCTAAAAGAACTTTTCTTTCAAAAGAACATCTTTTACTTCTCACTCATGGTTGATAGTTCTTATGTCAAGTATATTATTCCCTCTTTCTTTTGAGAATCCATAGTTTATGAATGTTTTATTTTGTGTTGAAACCCATTACTTTAAATGGTTTATTTATGTTTATTTTTTGATATATTTTCTATGTTGCATTCATGATAATGAGAATGTTATGATGTGACGGGTGCGCCTAGAATTATATAGCATAAAATTAATGTTATGATGTGACGGGTGCACGCAGAATTATACAACGCTCCAATGCATTAGGTAAAGTGAAGAATCTCATGAGTAAAAGGGTAATAATGTGTGAACAATATTCTATCACTATTCACAACTATTTTTGGTAGTTAACCACTAAGACATGATGTTCCATTTTTATACATTGCCACATTTCAAGTCTCTTGTTAATGCTTTATCTCATGATCAATTTCATATGTTAGTTTTTTTCTCACCCCATGCTATAATTTTCTTATCTATCCTTTTACTGTGATTTTGTCTCACCCATTTTTTAGGTACATCCAAAGGTGATTATGTGTACTAAAATGTTTTCAATGGACAATAAGAAGCTAGAATAGAAGGAATTAAATAAATATAAATGTTTTCTGTTGAAAATATTAATGTATAGTTTGTATAATCCTCTAATACATAGACAAGAAAAGGTTAGAAAATGTATAATATATTGTTTTGTTTTATTCTATCATTTATAAAAAATTAAATACACAGCATGTTTTATTACTGAATCCGAAAGTGCGGGTTCAGGGCTTTACAGTTGGTATCAAAGGAACGGTTTAGACAACTTTAGAGATTACATGTTGTCATTTTAAAATTTACTTTTAAATATATGGTTAATTAGGTTAACATAAGAAAATAGTTTTCTTAATTATCAATATATATAGTCAGAATTATAATTACAATGAACAAAATGAGAGCATGCAATTCATTTAGGGGGGGATGTAAAATCCCAAGATTTTAAAAGGAAACATTTTGTGCTTAAATAAACTAATGAGTACTATGTGAAATTTATAACCTAACTGTTAAACATAATTTTATACCTTATGTGTTTTGAATTTCAAAAATCAGACATACACAGTTGCGATCAGTATGTTATTTGAAGTCTAATATGACCAACATTAAATTTGGTGAATAGTAACCTCCCCTTATGAATAGTGACCCACCTCTATGAATAGTAATGTTAACCTTATGAAATACATGATTTTTTTATGAATAGTGTACTATCATAATTTACAAAATAAGCTCATTACACTAATTATAGAGTCAGACATGATGTTTTTATGATGTATGCAAAAATTGTTGAGATTCACATGATAAAATTACGTTATTTAGTAATGGAATTCTCACTATTCCTTTTATTTTGGATAAATAATAAATTAATAAATTTTATATTGAGAAATACCCTCTCCCCTCTACTATAAATACCATCTTTCACACCCTCATTTCCCCACGCCTCTCAAGATTGCAGCCTTTTCTAACCTATGCCCAAAAATCTTCCATATCCCATCCCCCATGTCTGAGATCTTGTTGTCTAATAAAAATACCAATCCAATGTTCCTTGAGGAGGATCTCAAGAGGATATCTCAAGAGGTAATTCCCCTCTCTCTTTTCCGTTAATTTCCTTTTAATTTCAAGTTCTTTTCTTTTTCTCTCTCCACCTATACTCATCCAAATGGTATGGTTACTCAATTATTATACATATAATCGAATTTTAGGATACTGATGGGATATTATATCATCTAACCCCCTTCTCCTCTTCATTTTATTTTTGAAAGAAAAACATTGTTCGTGTGGTGTTAATTTATCACCTTCAAGAATGACATGTTTTCAATTTTATTTTACACCTTCAGATATTGTCATGAATTTTTTTTTATGTTTGTACTAGATAATGTTATATTTATTATATCCTATTTAATGTTATGTATCTATATTATGTATATATTACTAAATGATAAAACAAAAAAGTTCATTGTGGTCAAAAAACCACACAAATTAACTCAAACAATCATCATTTCATTCTTATCTAATGATTCATCCACATTATGTATGATATCATTCATTATAAGATCATTTAAAATTATTTAATTTCAATAATAAAATGAATGTTATGTTTTGTATGTTTATCCATGTTCTACACAAACTTCTATATATTAATAAAAGTGAACCGTTCATGAAAACCAAAAAAATGGACATTCCTGAACAATGTTTTTAAACTCTAAAACTAATCCAAAGTCGAATAAAATAACTTCATGAAACCATAATGACCCATATAAATGTACATAAGGTTCTTTATTTTTTAATTAATGAATCTAATGTGGTTATATAGGATATTAAAGGGAATAAATCTTTCAGATACAAGGTAAGGGGAAATTCCCGAACCCAATATTCTTTCTTCAGGTTCTCCCTCCTTCACATCATTTTTTGTATGGTTTCTCCATAAAAATAATTTTTTCATCATTTTAATAAATTTTGTAGGATATAAATGTTTTCCACTAGATTTTATGTTAAATAAATGTTTTCAAAAATAACTCTTCTTTTAAAAGACCACATTTTACATCTCACTCAAGATTGATGGTTCTTGTATCAGGTATGTTATTCCATCTTTTTTTGGGAATCCAAAGTTTATGAATGTTTTCATATGTGATGAAACCCATTACTTTACATGGTTTATTTAATTTAATCTTTTATATATTTTTTATGTTGAAACTATGATAATGAGAATGTTATGACGTGACGGGTGCACCCGGATTTATATAACGCAAAATTAATGTTATGATGTTATGGGTGCGATATGGATTATACAGAACTATAATGCATTTTGTAAACTGATTAATCTCATGAGTAAAAGTGTAATGATGTGTGAACATTATTCTAGCATTTTTTGAAACTATTTGTGGTATTTATCCACTAAGACATGATGTTTAATTTTTATGTGTTACCACATTTCTAGTCTGTTATTAATGCTTACTCTCATGATCCATTTCCTATGTTATGATTGTTCTCACCCAATGCTATATTGTTCTTATCTATCTTCTTAACAGGATTTCATCTCACCCCGTTTTATGTACATCCTTAGGAGATTATGTGTACTAAAGCATTTTCAAGGGATAATAAGAAGCTAGAGAATAATGAATTAAATAAATATAAATGTTTTGTGTTGTGTTGTAAATGTTAAGGTATGATTTTTCTAATCTTCTAAGACATAAACTAGAAAAGGTCCTAAAATATATAATAAATAGTTTTATTTTCTTCTATCCTTTATAAAAAATAAATACACATCATGTTTTAGTAATGAATCCGGATGTGCGGGTTTAGGGCTTTGCAACCATGAAAATTTTAGTTATTCAAAAACTATAAATGACTCCTACCATTGATTCAACACCACCAAATATGTTATTTAATATAAAAATAACAATAATCTAAGAGCCTAACAATGAAACCATCACATGATAATGAGAAAAAAAAATTAATCCTGATAATTTATTTTATATGATCCACCATAGAACAACAAAGATATAAAATCAATGAATAAAATTTAAAAAAATAATTTTTTCAAAACTAAATAGAAATCCAAAATCCCAAGATGAATAATCCCCGCCAATTAATCCCAACTAAGAAAATAGAACAATTATTAGCTCCCTATAAACAATTAATAAACAACACATTACTACACCACTAAAGGTAAAGGAAACACCTACCATTAAATTTAGAGTCTAAGTAAGACCTAATAATAAGTAATATATTTCTAATAAATATCAGAACCTTATAAATAATAAAATTATTTTTGGGAAGATTTATTTAATGAAAATAAAATAAAAACCTAGCCCAATTATATTTCTCAGATCTCGCCATCTATTCCCAACATCAATTAAGGGGAAAACCCCCCAAAACATTACTTTTTAAACCATGAAACCATGACAATGAGTCCCTAAAATATTATTTAAATCAACATCACAATTTAAAAAAGTTAAAATTATGAAATCCATAATTTGAAACATATACAAAAACCAACAACACATGTTAAAACATCATAGTTATTTTAAATGTTTCAAAATAACTCACTACTTAATTTTCATTAAATTAAAACAATAACTATTTAAAAAATAACAAAATATGGTATAAACTACAGTACACTTTAACAACCTGCTAATTATAAATACAAAACATATTATTGATTTCATTATAGGAAAAAAATATCAAAAGTATTTCACGGAGGGAAATTTTTTTATACAATATGCCCTACGGATTATGTTAAATCATAAAAATATATATAATAATATTATTTTTTCACACAAAAAATTGATTCCACAACAATCATAAAAAGGTAATAAATCATAAATCTAAAAAAATTCCATAATCTCTATATCAACACAATACAAGACTTCGTTAAATTCATACCGATCCCTAGGTGTCATCCAAAGGCAGTCTAAGTAATAAAACAAAATGGGATGAAGTAATATGCATGAACCAACCACATGTTCTGATGGGATACAAGATAGTCATTCAAAAAATAGTGAAATGTTCTCAAGATTGAGCATTTGGTCACCACTCTATGTTTCAGGCACTGAAAACCAGCATACATTTCGGATCGTATTTCGTTTTCCCCCTAAAATCTAAATAAAAGTTGAATGGAAACTCATGAGGAAATTCAAAAATATTATATATATATATATATATTTGTCTTTTTTAGATGAACATTTAGTATATTTTACAACAATACATACCTGAGGACCATAGTGGTTGATTTTTTTTTCATCATCGTGTTTGTGAGATAAATTTTAAATTAAAATTTTCAAATTATGTTAATTGAATTTGGAAAATTGAAATCCATATTTGGATTAATCATAATTTATAATTTATAATAACTTTAACAATTTTTTTTACAAAAATAAATAGTGAAAACATTAAAGATTATTTACTGTGCTTAAGGTAAAATAGATTTACTGGGGGTTAAACTACAAATATAGGGATTAAAAATGACTTCCCGACATGTCCAACACAGATTGGATGGAAATATTTCGACATCATATCTTTTATATATTATAATGGCCCATTTTGGATTCTTTTATCTTGAGTAAAACAAGGGTACGATTGAATCATTTAAAAAATTGGAAGTGCAACACTCACCTCACTTATAAAAGGCCACCCACTATCCCCTATTACTCACACCCTAAAAACATTTTGGTTTGACCAATACCTTTCCAAATCACTTAAAAAATTCCTACAATAATCCTATAAGACATATGTTTTATATAAATCCAACCTACGAATTCCTTTGGTTCAAACCTTTGAAGACACCCGAAGAAGAGGTAATGTTACCCAACACGATTTTTTTATTTCTCTATGCACCTCATTAAATATTTATTAAACCATGATGATATAATAAAATCATTATTTTACATAATCTTGGATGTTTTTATAATAATTATATATCCTAAAACCACCTTTAATTCCATCAAATATGTTTTGAAATCATCGTTCATGTGTACGGTGGACTACCTCCACAAGAACCGATATCGTTTGTTTTTTCATTTTCATATCTCATGGTTGGGTATGATTATGGATATAAATTTCAAAAATAAAAATTATAAAATGATTATATCTATGTATTTATTAAATCATATTTAAATGTCTACTCTCCATTCCATATTGGACACGATGATGTTACTCGTGTGTACGGGAGACTACCGCCTAGCGAAACGATGTGATTTATGTTTCACTAATGATTTACATGGAAGGTGAAAAATATAATATTAATGACTGTATAAATTAAATTATTATAATATTAATTAAATATTTATCATTAATAAATTGCAATATATATATATGTAATTTTCTTCCTCAGCTTTTCACTCAATAAAATATGATAATGTCGTTCGTGTTTGTACGGACTACCACCTTCACAAATTAGTGTGACTCTCTTTTCATCACCACACCAAATTGATGATATATATATATGAATATTTAAATAAATAATATGTTATATATTGTATTATTATCACTGTATTAGATAAAAAAAATTTATATTGATCAATGAATTATCAATACTTTACTCATGAATACGTATGACATACATCTCCATGAGTGTAACATGCTTCATTTATATAAACGGTATTTCATTATTGGTTTAAAAGTTTAATTTATATATAAATTTGATAAATATGTCATTATTATTATTATTATGGATATTATGGAAACAAGTAATATACCCAGGAAAAGGATCATTCATGACGAAACATGCCTAAGAAAAAAAGGCAATTAACAAAAAAATGATGAAAATTAAGAATTATTATTAATGAATGGGTAATGGGATGTTATAAAATATAATATATGATTTTATTAATATAAAAATGGTTCTGGAATAATTTAATAACATTTTAATTCAATTATAAAGTATCTTATTTGACATTCACCCAAAAGGATGTGTGAGGTAAGGGATTTCGTTACTAAATTTCAATTTATTAGGTTAAAAGTCAACATAAATGATTATATCATTCTATGATTATATGTGTAATGGAAATTGATTGTTTTATGTTGTATTTACACTTATTTTAGGTCTATTTAAATTTTATATGAAAAATAAATTCATTGAATATTCTTCACTTTATTGAAATGATCTTTGTAAAGGACTGTGTCTCAATTTATCTTCATTGAGGTATATTATAATGTTATGAATCTAATTTATTTGATATGGTGTATACGCTAAATATTTAACATGTAATATCATAAATAAATAATAATTCATGGTATTTGGAGTTTCAACTGTATTTATTTCAAACATGTTTTTATCATAAAAGATATCATTTGGTAAATAATTTCATAACTAAATTTATTTTCATTGGGTTATATTACATCTTAAATGACATTAATATTATTATATTATTTGTATAATGAATTTTTACTATATTACATCATATTTAAAAATATTTTTTGGGAATTTAAAATTGATACATGTAATAGATTCATTTATTAATTTTCACTATAACTTAATGATCATTTTAAGGGTTTACTTCACAATTTCATTCTAATCATGATTATTTAGTCTTGAATTTTTGTTTAAGTAAATTATACAATAATTTTCCAAAAAAAAAATTTATGTTAATTATAATTTGGTTATTCATGATACTTTTAAATAATATTTCCATTTTTTGTAATCTTTGGTACATAAAATCATTGATTAAATGTTTTTAATATAATTCAACATCATTTATCTCTTTTGGTAGGAATTTGTTTTCTTCCAACACCATGTTTTAGAGATGAATATCATTTATTTGAAATTTAATTTGAATGTTTACAAGTTTTTTTAGAGATATTTTTGTCATATTTGTATGGAAACTCTTATTTTTTAAAATTTATTTTCAAATAAAAATATTTTCCAAATGTTTTATGTTTTAGAAAGTGATTTTAAAAATGAAAAAGATATTTTCATCAAGAATATTTTTAGAGATATTTAATGTTATTTATATTTATGAATGAAGAACACCTTTCATTTTACATATAATACTCTAGGGATATTTTTATTGAGGAAACAAATGTTCTCCTTCTATATAGTTTATGGTAATGTTTCCAAGTAATAGTGTTGAAATTCACATCTTGGATTCATTTTTGTTGTCAATTACTTTTCCTTGAAATGTAAAATTTCTTATGATCATTGGACAATGGATTTTCCCTAAATATATATATATTATCATGGATATATTTTTTATTTAACATAATATCATTTTTACATACATTTTTCTATATGTAATTTCAATTTTTATCTAGGGAAATATTGATAAATCCATTTTATTCACCCATTACAGATGTTTTATGACAAGGAATATTATTAATGAATTAAATATATTATTTGATAAATAAGTAATGATTTGGACATGAATGACTTGGGTGGGTTATAGTTATTGATAGACCCTTGATACTTCAGTTGTATCATGAGGTAAATCAACAAAATATCATGAAAACAGTTGGCCAAACCCAGTTGATTTGTACCCAATAGTTTAAACATCCATGTGAAAGATCATGGGTGTAGAGGTATGATGATCTTGAGTTCATGACATATAATAATTAACCATTTATTATATATAGAATTCATTTATTATTGTCCCTAATAATTTTACAATGATATTATATATGGATGCATTTCATTATTAGTTACTGATAATATGGTATTTGATTTCATTTATTTACTTTATAATATTGATTCAGATTAATTCAGTTATTAGAGTCATACTATTGATTAAATTGAAATATTTATTATTATTTGACTTTATATATTTATTTTTATCCATTATATTTTCACATTGATATTATATATGGATTCACCTCCTTCTTAGTTTATTGATTACATGACTTGTGTGTTCAGTTTTTTACTTTTCTATATTGATTATTCTTAATGATTCACAATTTCCTCTATTATACATAAAATTTACTAGGAATTTAATCACACCCTTATTTTTTTATTTCATATAAATCCATGAACTATACTATGATATTAATTTAATGATATGCTAGATGAATAATTTTATTCTTGAAAAAAATTATGTTGTGATTTTTTATATTAAAAATTTATATGGGATTCATGTACGTATCTATTTTACCAAAATAACTAATATATTGTATCATTTGTTATGTGATTCATTGTATATTATTCCAATGTAATAAAGAAACCACTGGCTATGGGCTACTGGATTAAAGGTCAGTACAATTGGTATCAAAAGAATTATATTGGAATCCTTAGGAACTAGTTATATGAAAATGTATATTAGGGAAAATAACCCCAAGATAAACTTTAATGATAAGTATATAATAACATCGACATGTTTTATAGTGTTGATATTATTATATTTTTCGTATAAATACACTCTTTCATTGATACTATAGGTGGATGTGGCTCTGGAACAGAGGTTCCTGGGGGTAATAACTCTAAAAAGGGTGTATTGGGATTGACTAGATGTTCACCTAGTGTAACATCCCAGGTAAAAAAATAATAAGACATATTTCATATTTATTAATGTTTTTGAATTAAAAATTAATTTTACTTTAAAGTGGTTCTTATGTTTGATAGCGTACCTGATATGGAACAACTAGTTTCTTTTAAATCTTATGTTGCACACTAATAATATAATATTATTATTTTAAATGGTAGTTAACTCCTAGCTATTGTATTGGATGGAATGAACAAAACTAACTGCAATTTTTTTACACATGTTTTTTAAATGCATTTACATTTATCCAATAAAAGTTAGAGGTTTAAAATATGAATGAATCTAATTTTATGCATAATTTACATTAATAGGTCGATTTACCACATTTTAATGGAGAACCCTCATTAAATTTTTTTGGTCATCTTTATATGTTCTATTTGACCAAATAAAATTCTTTTTTTTATTGGGGACATCGAATTTTACTTTGGGTAATTTTTTGGTACTTTTCGGATAAAGTTCATTTTTTAATGAATAGTGGATAATATTGTATTTTAATTCAAAAGTGCCTTTTAATATAATTTATTTATATGGTTAGATTATCTTTTTAATTTGTTTTAAAGTGTAATTAGAATATATTTTTACCATTTAATCAAATTTTGGTCATTAGAATTAATTTCACTTTGAAATTGGACATAAACAAGTGTCAATCTTTTAATAGTTATTATTTCTTAAAAACACGCTATTTGTGTTAACAACGGGAATGAATTTTAAATTAATTAATGCCACTTAAATTTTTTGAATTTGAAAAAAGAGACATCATTTTTGAATTCGGAGTATCAAATATACCTTAGGCTGAATTTTTGGTATTTTTCTGAAAAACATCATTTTTTGATGAACAGTGAAACCACTTAGTAATAGTTAAAAAACTGAATTTTTGATTTAAATGAAATTTTACCACTTTTCGGAATTGAATTATGAACATCCTACATACATGGTTGTTATCCAAAAATAAAATGTGGTTCAGTAAGATGAAAATAATTTTTGGTGAATAGTAACTTTTGACTTCTATTTACCATAGTTAAAGGTATATAAGGTAATTCAAGGAAAAAATAATATTATAATAATTCTACATTACATTAACACTTGTCCAATCCTTATTAGTTTAGTTATTTATTACCATGGGCATCTTTGGGTCGGTTTTGGGACCCCATTGTGCCACTTGGGAGTGATAATGACAATTTGGATTAATTAATTTAATGTAAACGAAAAATAGACAAAAACAAATATCTTTTAGTAATTAATTTTTATGCGGTGTTATATAAGTGATCATTTTGACTATAAATATTCATTGGAAATCTGAAACGATTTCCTACATCATGGTATTTTTTTTTTATAATTTTTAGACATCAAATAAAGTAAATTATTTATGACACAATAATGATGTAGTGTTTACCTCATTAATAAATCATTTGAATAAATAAGATTATAATGATAAAAATATTATTCAAAACCGGTCCAATTACTATTTTATGGTTTTATTTAGACCATTATTCATCCTTTATTTGACTATAATTATTTTTGTACCATTAGAAACTTAATATCATTATATAATAAAATAATGTTTTCACACTTTCGTGAAGAGCTCCTCCTCATTCTTATAAAAGGAGAAAAATTATTACAAATTCCTCACACCTCTCAAGCCATTTGGCTCGTCCAACCTCAGCCCAATAAATATCCCTACATCCCTCTCCTCCCACTAAAATCCATACCTTATGTAGAAGTCACTTCAAGAAGTCCTTTTGGTTCAAACCAAAGGAAGTTATCCAAATTAAAGGTAACAGTTTCTCTTAAATTGTTTTCTTTTATTTTATTTATCCAACCCCTAAACTCTTTTTATTCCATTAATTAGTAAAAAAACCAGTATCCTCAATATACTAATTTTTTTATGAGAAATATTGACACTACACATACACACACCTCCATATAATAGATGAAGAACATAATGTTTCTGTGGATGGCAAACTAACGCCTCACGAAACGATGACTGTTTGATTATCTCCTACTGCCTCTCATGGTGACCATTATGATGGAACTTTATTTATATATGACATATATTATGTTTATTGTTTCTTTATTCTTCTGTATTTTCAATTTATGGGGCACCTTTATGGTTTCCATAGAGGGTAAATAAGATACTTTCATTTGAGGAAGTGCAGACTACCGCCCCCTCAAAGTGATATGAATCGTTAATGCCTTATGTGGGATGTATAAAGGATAGATTTAATGGTATTATATATGATATTATACTGGAATTATAATATACCTATGTATCATTATGTTTTAATTCTATTAAAATAAGAAATATAAATGAAAGTAGCGTTCATGCGTACGTACGACTCACCATCTCCATGAACGATGCATTTCATTTATTACCTCAAAATGTTATGTACTATTCTAAATATATGTATATACTGGATAAATATGATTTATATTATATCTAAATCATTAATATAATTCCGGATATAATGTAATATTGACCACATGGGCAACTTGTAAATATAAGGTGTTCATTTTTTACTCAAGTACCAAATATCGAAAAAATAGATGTTATTAACATAAATGATTACATAATATTTATAAAATAGTAATAAGTGATATAAAAGGAATAATAAACTTGGAAAACGTTCTTAAGCAAGTAAAATTATCTTTAGTTTTTTATTCAGGAGATTAAATAACGATGGAGTCAATTCGAACACGAGGTAAGGGACTTCATCTCAATCTCCTTTCATTGGGTAATATTTTGTTTTAATGCACGATTTATTTTTATATGCTGTATAAACACATTTGAATTTTCATTTCATTCAAATGGAATCTTTTTATATAAAGTGTTTTGCTAAATTCCAAAAAGGAACGTTTTTTACGTAAGCGGTGACAATATCCTTTCCGCCACCGCGAGTATTATTTTATCTTTGGCTTCCTTAACAAGCCGTAATATTTTTAAAAGGAAAAATAAATACCATATACTCAATTTACGTATTTTGATATTGAAAATGATTTTGAGAATGGATTTATTATTTTAATGTCTTGTAATGCTATTTTATTATTGCAATTTGGAAATGTTATCTTTCCTTTATGATTATGTTATGTGTTTTGATCATGTTATGGTTCTTGGACATTATTTATGTATACAGGTGGTTCTGTGAGAATCATAGAGCAGGTGAGCCCGGGATATCTCTCCAATTCATTGGGAAACATGATGGAGGTAAATATGAATGTTTCTCCTAAGTGATTTTGGTAATATACAGGGATGGGTATTCCAATGTAACTCCCTATGTAGTTGTGATAGCTGTAATGTAAGTATGATTTGGATGCCACAAGTCAACTTTATGATTTATTATTTCTATGTGTTATTCATAAATCATATGTTTTCATAAGGTAAGTAAACGAGTTTATGTTTTGTATGTATTATAGAACAAATTTCTTCTTTAATTGTTTTATAACCCTTACTGAGCTTTTTATGCTCATCCCATGTTTTGAAATGTTTTCAAAGTACTTAAAGATGAATAGGGTCAAGGATGGGATTAAGGAAAAGTCATGCTATCTGAAACCTAGAATTATATATGACTCTTTTTTCAAGAGTTTTTATTTTGTTAAAAAAATGGATACTAGGTAGAATTGTCTACATGTAATATTTATGTTGTTATGTAAATTAAATGACCTAATTCTATAAATCTATAAAACCTAAAAAATCCTCAATGTAAATTATTCATTTTATTTAATAGTATGTATTGTTAAAGATGGGGTCCTTATAGTTGGTATCAGAGGTCGGTTTAGATAACTTTAGGACTTTGGGTATTGTTAAATTAATATCCATAAAGTAATTTATGTTAATATTTAAATCATATAGAATTTACAGATTACCATGTTGCTTTGCCTAAGATATTTCTATGATCAGAATAGTTTTCCATAGAGGAAACATGACAGCTATGTTGGGATGACGTCAAGAGGAAGGAAACCTTCCAAATCAGAAACCTGTGATGGTCAGAATCGGAACTGAATAGTTTGTTACAATAATGGAACAGTTCACTCAGGCTATAAATAGTGGTGGTATCCATGTACGAGATCAGCCAGATCAACCAGAGAGGAATATGTCAGTAGTGGAGCATTTCATGAGGAAACATCCCCCATCATTCAGAGGATCATATGATCCGGTGCTAGTTTAAGGGTGGATTAAAGTACTGGAGAAGATTTTTGATGTCATGGGTTGTTCAGAACATAAAAAGGTTAGTCTCATTGCTTACTGTTTTGAAGGCGTAGCTGATAAGTGGGGGTCGATGGTAAAAAATATCAGGGATAGTGAAGAGATTGATGCTCTTGATTTGGATGAATTCAAAGGTATGATTCTTGAGAAATATTTTACTAAGGTGGTTCGTCTTAGGATAGAGAAATAATTCCTGGAATTGAGGTAGGTGGATGAATTAGTGGCTGGTTATGATGAAAAATTCACTGGACGGGCAAGGTATGTCAAAATTTCATACGAGATCTTGACAGTAAAATCAACCATTTTTACTAAGTATTAAATCCAACGTATCAAAGGGAATTAGCTTCTCGTGAGTTAAAAAGTTATGAAAATCTTGTTCATTTTACAGAGAATGTGGAAATGGAGGTTTTCGAGGATCAGGTATTCTTTGAAAAACAACAGAATAAAAGGTATAGGTGGCAGGCGAAAGGAAAGAACTCTTCAAAAAAGTCTGATGGTAAGAAACTTAAGTTTATAGTTTGTGAAAATTGTGGTACAAATAATTTTGGGGAATGTCTTTTGAATTCTGTTAAGTGATACCGATGTGGTAAAATGGGACATAAGGCTCGTATTGCACTGAAAAAGAGTAGGGTAATAGTAAGAAAAAATCGGATTTGCAGTCAGTAAAATGTTTTAAGTGCAATGAAATGGGTCATTATGCAAATGAGTTTCCAACAAAGAACTCACGTGAAGGAAAGTAGCTAGACTACAAGCTGAAAGGGGTGGTTAAATCCTTTGCAACTACTTCAGCAGATGTTGGGACATCAAATGAAGTTGTATTAGGTACACTGTTTGTTTGTTTAGATTATGCCAATGTGTTGTTTGATTCAGGTTCTACACACTCTTTCATTTCTAAGAAGTTTTCTAATAAATTGGGAATTCCATCCCATGATATGAATATGGAAGATACGGTAAAAACACCTGGAGGAAATTTTGAGACAAAAAGAAAACATAAGAACCTTCTTGTCCTTGTGTGTGGAAATAATCTACCTAAAAACCTTTTTGTTTTTCCTCTAGTATAGTTTGATGTTAGTTTGGGCATGGATTGGATTTTTTTTATCATGCTAAGATTGACTATAGAGCTAAAGTGGTTTCTTTTCAAAATTATTTTCAGTTTGTATAAAAAAATGAACCCTTGATATTGATAACATATCCAGAAGCTGAGAAACTAGTAAAATATGGAAACGAATGTTACCTTGCACATATTTTTGAAAATAAAGGAACTATTCAGATTAATGATGTGCCAGTGGTAAATGAGTACCTTGATGTTTTTCCTGATGAGTTGGTTGGTATTATACCTAATCGGGAAGTTGAATTTACCGTTGACTTTGTTTCTGATTCTAAGCCAATTTCAAAGCCCCCGTATCGAATGGGTCAAATTTAACTTTTAGAGTTAAAGAAGCAATTACAAGAGTTATTAGATAAAGATTTCATTCGACCTATCACATCACCATGGGGTGATCCTTTACTATTTTTTAAAAAGAAATATGGTTCAATTAGACTCTGCATTGATTATAGAGCATTGAATAACATCACTATTAATAACAAGTATCCTTTTCCTCATATCGATGATTTGTTCTATTAGATCAATGGAGCTCAGTACTTTTAGAAGATTTATTTGAGGTCGGGGTACCATCAGTTGAAAGTAAAGGAAGCAGACATTCCAAAGACCGCGTTTTGTACTAGATATGGCCATTATGAATTTGTACTTATGCCTTTTGGTTTAACAAATGCACCTGTTTTATTCATGGATCTTATGAATAGAATTTTCCATGAATTCATGGATAAGTTTGTGGTTGTGTTCATTGATGATATTTTGGTGTATTATAAATTTAAAGTGGAGAATGATAGTCATTTAAGGGTTGTCTTGAAAACCATAAAAGAAAAAAACTATTTGGTAAATTCACCAAGTGTGAATTTTAATTACAAAAAATTTCTTTCTGTGGCCACATTATTTCAAAAAAAGGCATAACTGTTTATCCTCTTAAAACAAAAGTTGTTGAAGAATGGCCAAGACCCAAAAATATAACAGAGATTTGTAGTTTTCTTTTTTGGCAGGTTATTACCAGAGGTTTGTTGAAAATTTTGCACAGTTATCTAATCCAATGACTAAGTTAACTCGAAAAGGTGTTAGGATTATTTGGAAAAAAGAATGTGATCATTCTTTTCAAGAATTGAAAAGAAGATTGGTGAATGCTGCAGTTTTGGCACTACCATCCAGAAATGGTGAGTTTTTTATCTAAAATGATTCTTCATTGAAAGGACTTGGTTTTATCCTAATGAATAATGATCAGGTAATTGATTATGCTTCACATCAGTTGAAACCACATGACTTAAATTACCCTACACATGATTCGTAATTAGCTGCTATAGTTTTTTCTTTAAAAATTTGGAGGCATCATTTCTATGGAGTAAAATGTGAAATATATACTGATCACAAAAGTTTAAGGTAAATATTCACTCAAAAAGAATTGAACACAAGATATAGGATATAGCTAGAATTAATCAAGGATTACGATTGCATGATCCATTACCATCTGAGAAAAGAAAATAAAGTGGATGATGCTTTGAGTCGAAAAAGTAACACTTCATTAACCATGTTACGTTTAGAACGAGATCCTTTGGTTTTTGATTTGAGGAAGATTGGAATGGAAGTTGTTGGTGCATGAAATTCCTCTGTTTGGTATTAGGTTTCAATGATATCATCTCTATCAGACATAATAAAGCAAGCACCGAAGAAGACAATGAGTTACAGAAAAAGGTAGATTTGGTTCAGAAGGGTATGTTTCCCTAATTTAACATTGATAATGATTGTGTTTTGAGATTTGAAAAGAGATTATGTTTTCATTGTGATTCACAATTGAAGAATGAGTTGTTATGTGAATCTCATAGTTCTTCGTTTTCAGTTCATCCTGGTAGTACTAAAATTTACAGAGATCCTCGGGAGTATTACTGATGGTTTGGAATGAAAAGAGATATTTTTGATTTTACTATGAAGTGTTTGACCTGTCATTAGGTTAAAGCAGAGTGGTAGTTACCAAAAGGAATGCTTCAGCCTTTACCGGTGCCAGAGTGGAAATGGAAAAATATGTCCATGGACGTTGTTGTGGGATTACCGAAGACATCTTGAGGTAATAATGCAATTTGGGTTATTGTTGATTGATTGACTAAATCTGCTCATTTCCGTCCTATTTGAGATACTTTGTCTCCAGATTAACTTTCCTGATTGTATGTTAAAGAGATAGTCATGTTTGATGAAGTTCTCCTCTCCATTGTATCTGATCATGACCCCAGGTTTACTTATAACTTTTGGAAAGGACTTAAAGAGTGATTGGGTACTAAATTAAATTTTAGTATAGCTTTTCATCCTCAATCAGATGGGCATTCATAATGAACAATTCATACCTTGGAGGATATGTTATGTGCTTTCTCGATGGATTATCAGGGAAGCTGGGACCAATATATTTCATTGGTTGAATTTTCTTATAATAACAGTTTTTATACCAGTATACATATGGATCCATTTTAGGATTTATATGGAAAGCGATGTTGAACTCCAGCTTTTTCGGATGAAGTAGGTGAAAGGAAGATGATGGGACCTAAATTGGTAGAAGAGATAGTAGAGAAATTTCAGTGTATTTAGAAGAACATGAGAACAGCTCAGAGCAGATAGAAAAGTTATGCAGATAACCGGAGGAAGGATCATTCTTTTGAGGTATGTGATCATGTATTTCTCAACGTTTCTCCATGGAAAAGTGTGATGTGTTTTGGTAAGAAGATAAATTTGAGTCTGAGGTTCATTGGACCTTATGAAATTCTGGAGAAAGTTGGATCAGTTGCGTACAAAGTGGCTTTACCTCCAAGTTTATCTCAGGTACACTATTTTTTCATGTTTCAGTGTTAAGAAAGTATATTCGAGATCCATATCATTTTTTGAGACCAGAGGTAGTTCAGTTGGAAGAGAATCTCTCTTATGAGGAACAACCAGTCCAGATTCTTGACTGTAGAGAGAAAGTGTTGCGGAATAAGGTAATTCACCAGGTGAAGGTTTTGTGGAAAAACTATATGGTTGAAGAGGCAACGTGGGAATCTGAAAATTCTATGAGGGATAAATACCGCCACATATTTTAATAAGTGAATAAAAATTGTGGGGACGCAATTTCCAAAAGGGGGAAGGATGTAACATCCTAAGTAAATAAATAATAAGACATATTTTATATTTATTAATGTTTTTTAATTAAAATTTAATTTTACATTAAAGGGGTTTCTATGGTCGATAGCGTACCTCATACGCAACAACTGGTTTCTTTGAAATCTTATGTTGCACACTAATAATATAATATTATTATTTTAAATGGTAGTTAACTCCTAGAAGTTGTATAGGAGATAATGAAAAAAATAAACTACAATATTATTATACATGTTTATTAAATGCATTTACATTTATCAAATAAAATTTAGAGTCTTAAAATATGAATGAATCTAATATTAACCATAATTTACATTAACTGATCGATTTACAGCCTTTTAATGGCGAACCCTCTTTAAATTTTAGTTTGGTCATATTTATATGTTATATTTGACCAAATAAAATTCTTATTTTGATTTGGGACACCAATTGTTTACTTTGGGAAATTTTTTCGTATTTTTCAGATAAAGTTCATTTTTATTGAATAGTGGAAAATATTGTATTTTAATTCAAAAGTTCCTTTTAATATATTTTATTTACATGGTTAGATTATATTTTTTATTTTTTTTTAATTCTAATTAGAATATATTTTTACCGTTTAATCCAATTTTGGTCATTGGAATTAATTTCACTTTGAAATTGGACATAAACAAGTGTTAATCTTTTAATAGTTATTGTTTCTTAAAAAAACGCTCTTTGTTTTAACAATGAGAATTAATTTTAAATTAATTAATTCCAATTATATGTTTTGAATTTAGAAAAATGTCCATCATTTTTTAATTCTGAATATCAAATATAGCTTAGTCTAAATTTTTGGTATTTTTCTAAAAAACGTCAATTTTTGATGAATAGTGAAACCACTTAGTGGTAGTTAAAAGAACTGACTTTTTGATTTAAATGAAATATTACTGCTTCTATGAATTGAATTATGAAAATCTGACATACATGGTGGTTATCAAGAACTAAAATTTGTTTCAATAAGATGAAAATAAGTTTTGATGAATAGTAACTTTTGACTTTTATTTACCACGGTTAAAGGTAAATAAGGTAATTCAAGGTAAAAAGAATATTATAATAATTCAAAATTACCTTAACACTTGTCCAAACCTTATTGATTTAGTCATTTACGACCATAGCCATCTTTTGGTTGATTTTAAGACCCCATTGAGCCACATGGGAGTGATAATGACAATTTGGATTAATTAATTTAATGTAAAGGAAAAATAGACATAAACAAATATCTTTTAGTAAATAATTTTTATGGGGTGTTATATAAGTTATCTTTTTGTCTATAATTATTAATTGTAAATCATAAAATATTTCATACATCATGGTATTTTTTTAATAATTTTTAGACATCAAATAAATTAAATTATTTATGATACAATAATGATACAGTGATTACCTCATTAATAAATAATTTAAATAAATAAGATTAAAATGATTAAAATATTATCAAAAACCTATCCAATTTCTATTGGATGATTTTAGTTCTACCATGATTCATCTTATCTTATATTTAAATGATTTTTGAACCGTTACAAACAGAGTATCATTATATAATAAAATAATGTTTTCACACTTTCGTAAAGATCCCCTCCTCTCCCTTATAAAAGGAGAAAAATTATAAAAAATTCCTCACACCTCTCAAGTCATTTGTCTAGTCCAACCTCTACACAATTAAGCTCCATAAATCCCTCTCCTCCCCCTAGAATTATTTCCTTAGGCAGAAGGCACTTCAAGAAGTCCTTTTGGTTCAATCCAAAGGAAGTTATCCAAATTAAAGCTAACGGTTCCTCTTAAATTGTTTTCTTTTATTTTACCACTCCAACCCCTAAACTCTTTTTATTCCTCTATTTTGTAACAACACCAGTATCTTCAATATAATATGATGTTTTTATAAAAATTATTCGAACTACACATACACACACCTCTATCTAATGGATGAAGAACATAATGTTTTTGTGGATGGAAAACTAATGCCTCACAAAATAATGATTGATCGATTATCTCCTACCTCCTCGCATGGTTTCCATTATGATGTAACTATATTTATATATGATATATATTATGTCTATGTCTTCTTTATTCTTATTCATTTTCCATTTATAGTGCGCCTTTATGGTTTCCATTGTGGGTAAATATGATAATCTCATTTGAGAAAGTGCAGACAACCGCCCCCTCCAAGTGATGTGACTCGTTAATGGATTGTGTGGGAGGTATAAATGATAGAGTTAATGATATTATAAATGATATTATACTGGAATTATAATATAACTATGTATCATTATGTTTTACTTCCATTAAAATAAGAAATAGAAATGAATGTAGCGTCCATGCGTACGTACGTCTTACCGTCTCCATGAACGGTGCATTTCATTTCTTACCTCCAAATGTTATGTAGTATTATAAATATATGTATATAATGGATATATATGATATATATGATATCTAAATCATGAATATCATTCTGGATATAATGGAATATTTACCACATGGACAACTTGTAAATAGAAGGTGTTCATTTTTGAGTCAAGTACCAAATATCGACAAAATGGACGTTATTAACTTAAATGATTACATACTATTTATAACATGGTAAAAAGTGATATAAAAGGAATAATAAACTTGAAAAAGGTTCTTAAGAAAGTATAAATTAACATTAGTTTATTATTTAGGATATTAAAGAACAATCGAGTCAAGTCAGACACGATGTAAGGGACTTCGTCTCAATCTCCTTTCATTGAGGCATATTTTGTTCTAATAGACGATTTTCTTTTATACGCTGTATAAACACCTTTGACATTTCATTTCATTCAAAGGAAATATTTTTATACAAAGTGTTTTACTAAATGAGAAAAAGGAATGTTTTTTTACGTAAGCGGTGACAATGACCTTTCCGTCGCCATGAGTATTATTTGTTATTTGGCCTCCTTAACAAGCCGTAATGTTTTTAAAAGGAAAAATAAATACCATATACTCTATTTACGTATTTTGGTATTGAAAATGATTTTGAGAATGGATTTATTATTTCAATGTCTTGAAATGATATTTTATTATTGCAGTGTGGAAATGTTATCTTTCACTTATACTTATGTTATTTGTTATGATCATGTTATGGTTCTGGGGAGTTATTTACATACAATGGTGGTTCCATGATAAACCTATGACGGGTGAGCTCGAGATAGCTCTCCAATGCATTGGGTAATGTGATAGAGGTAAAAATGAATGTTTCTCCTAACAGATTTAGGGAATATACTTTGATGGGTATTCCAATGTAACTCCCTATGTAGATGTGATAGCTACAATGTAAGTATGATTTGGATGCCACCAGTTACCTTTGTGATTTATGATTTCTATGTGTTATTCATACATCTTATGTTTTAATGAGGTAAGTAAAAGAGTTTATGTTTTGTATGTATTATTGAACAAATGTTTTCTTTTATTGTTTTATAACCCTTATTGAGCATTTTATGCTCATCCCATATTTTAAAATGTTTCCACATGACTTAAAGATGAATAGGGTCAAGGATGGGATTAAGGAAAATTCATGCTTTCTAAAACCTTAAACTAGACATGACTCTTTTTTTCAAGAGTTTTTATTTTGTGAAAAAAATGGATACAGGGTAGAATTGTCTACATGTAATATTCTTGTTGTTATGTAAATGTAATGACATAATTCTCTAAAACTCTAAACATGAAAGGATCATCAATGTGAATTATTCATTTAGTTCAATATTATGTATTGTTAAAGGCATGGTCCTTATACCTAGTTCATGAAAATAGACCTTATATTGAATCCACTTTGACTCTCCCAAGGTATATTCTTAGGATAATTCACATTTTATTTATAGACCATGTTGAAGTATTTGGTTAGATAATGAAAATGAATGACCTAGATTAATCCTAAGGTGTCATTGATTGAAATTAAGGTATCTCATATGAGTGTAAAATTATTTATTTTTCGAAATTAGGGCATAATGAAAATAATTTCGAACAAAAAATATCTAGTATGATGGATAGAAATAAATATCATCTTATAAATCCGTTTATAGTTTTTTGGCATAAATTTGATGGAAATGGGAATTATCCAAGTCAATGTCCTAATCTAATGGTTAACTCTTATACCAGGAAAGTACATATGTTGAAATAAAATGGATAATGAATTTAATGGGATTCCATAATTCTATTACAGATTTTTTTTCAAATTAATTTTTGGTTATATGAATAATGATACATTTAATGATTCTATTTAATTTGATAAGTATATATATCTTCATTAATAAATAAGTTATGTATACCAGAATGGTTTTATGAGTTTAATATTGATTATAAGTTAAAAAAATTAAAAACCATTTTTTAGGTTATATATGATTAGAGTATACCATTTTTATTGATGTTTTTAGAGAAGGTTATTAAAATTATATGTTTTAGTGAAAAAAATATTCGTTCAATAAAGAATTTAAATTTTAAAGAATAGAGATTAAAATTATTTATAACCATTATGGTTAATATGATCTATAATGAAAATTCAAAAATATTAAACAAATATTATTATTCATTGATGAAAAATTAATAGAAAAAAAATTAAAAGCTTAGTAAAAATCTAATTTAATGATTTATTTCATTTCAAGGATCTCGATCATATTATTTTGGGAATTATATATGAATTATAAAAATATAGTTTACAAAAGGGATAAATCGCATATAAGTTAACAAACCATCACATCCAGTAAGGTCGTGGGGCTTAAACCCATGACTGAAGGATGATAAGGGTTTAACACTTTCCAATGGCCTACATAATGACCGAGTTTATATTTCATTTTTTTAGTTAAAGAATTTGAAATGTATATATTAATGATGAATCGGTGGTTTTTCTTTTGAGTATTATAGAATAATTTATTATATTGGATAAATTGTACCATCAATATGTTTTTGAATAATAGTAAGAGATATATGAAAAGATATGTCACTCTTTTATGAATCCCACAATTCATTAAAAGTGAGTTTTTGTTCTTTGAGAATAAAAAATTGAATTTTGAATATTCATTTCTTGATGTAAGGGATGAATTAGAAATTATTATAACCACAACCAATGAATGAATTTTTATTTCATGAAATATAAATTTATCAAGTAAGTATATTTCCTTATAAAATTATATAGTATAATAATTCCTCAAAATTAGAAAAATGATGTCGAAATAAAAAATTTATCCTATTACATTCATCTCCAATGAATCAAATGGTCTTTTAAATCATAAAAGATTTATGGTTTTGAGGCCCTAAAAATTACATTGACCATTAAAATTATTGTGATAAATGACCTCAATCACTTTTTATAATTGTTGACACATTTTCTCTCTGTTCATATCTTCACTTTCCAAATATTTCATCCAAAATGAAAACCTAGTTATGTGTTACTTAAAATAAATATGGAATTCTCATTCTGTATAATTAGTTTTACATTTCATTATCCCTTATCATGATGTGGTATTTCAAAAATGGTAATTTTGAATATCAAACCAATGATTATTGAGTTCAAGTTTAAATATAAATGACACAATTTATTTATATTGGGGATAATGAAACACCTTAAAATTCTAAAAGAATAATATTGTATTTAGTATCATATATGACATGTAACACCAATATTAGAAAAACTATATAACAACATGAGAATTGGAAATATATTTACATTTTAATAACATTAATTACATTAATAGATTGAATTACAAACAACACTTATTTTATCTTCTGTTACACATAATAATTAAATTCTTTGATAGTTTTCATTACATTCAAGACACCTTTTTTGAGTAACCGTATAATATTTACATTAATATTTAATATAACACCTAGATATTGGAATGAAAGTTATAAATATGATTAAATAACATATAAAAATATATATTTTCACATTTTTATTATATATTTATTGATTAGTGATAAAATAAAAATCATTTGATTGAAAAACTTAATAATATTTAAAAACAATAATTTTTTTAAAAGAAATATTTTTCGTGATTTGATCACCTAATTTAAAATTATTTATTATATATTTTAGAAGATTTATATGAAAAAATTAAATTCATTTTTGAGATCATAATATGAAACTTATCTTCGGTTGATTATATGGGATGTTTTTTAAATATTTAATTTTCTTATGAGTAATAAAAAATACAAAAGTTTATTTGAAAAATGCATTTTTGTTTATTTTTTTCATAATATTAAATTATATTTTTTTTAATGAATCGGGAATAAAATTTTATTTAAATTATTCCAATTTTGTTATTTGGAGTCATATTAATATTGAATATTGATAAAAAATTTAAACATTTGAAAATTTTCCCTTTATAAAACCTACATTCCCATCATGACTATAAGATTAATTTTAAATTATTACTTTTAGTTTCTATATATTTAATTTTGAAAACTTAATCTATCTTTGGAATTAGAAAAATTTATAATTTTTTATAGTTTAAATTTAATATTTGAGCCAAATAAATAGTGGGAAAAATTATTCACCAAGATTAATGTAAAAATGGATTTACTGGGGGTTAAACTAGGAAGGTAATAGTTAAAAATATCCTAAAAAGTCTTAAAATCCCATTTTATTTCTATTTTTCCACCATTTTTTAGATATGTTCTAGAGTGGATCATTTATTAAGCTTGTTACATGATATAAATGTGGTTATTATTGAATATTCTAAAAAACAAACTAGTGTTCAACTCACCTCACTTGTAGAAGGACACCACCAGCACACTTATTCACACCATAAAACCATTTTTGATTAGAAAATAACTTGAAAATCACATAAAGACTTCCCTAATCTCTTCATAGAAGAATTATTTTTTTTTTCAATCTATCTTATGATTGACATTATTACAAACCTAAGGAGGATACCTAAAGAAGTGGCAACATTCAACCATGGTTGTTTTCAATGTATTTTTTCTCCAACTCCTTAAATTATTATTTAACCCTTATGATATAATAATTTAAATATATTACATATAAAGGGATGTTTTTATAATATTTAAATGTTCTTAAACCATCTCTATATTCATCAAATGGATTACAAAATCATCATTTGTTTTTATGACGGACTACCACCTTTAGAACTGATGTCATTCATTTTTTCCATTACCACCGCACATGGATGGGAATGAATATGGATATATTGTAAATATATTCTATTTATAACATAATTACATCACTTTATTTTTTTAATCATACAAACATTTTTACTTTATATTCTATAGGGGACATGATAACTTTGCTCATGTGTAAGGCAGACTACCAGTTTATGAGGTAATGTCATTCTTCTTTCACTAACGCTTTGCATTGAAAGTGATAAGAATAATGTTAATGATTATATAAATGAAATAATTATGATTTTCATTAACTTTTTATAAATACTAAATGATAATATATATTATTTTTTTACTATATTTTCTCTCAATAAAAGATGATAATGTCAATTCTATATTTGTGGACTACCACCTTCAGGAAACAATGTGACTCACTTTTCATAATCGCACAACATGGATGATATATATATATATATATATATATATATATATTTTTATGTATATTTAAAGAAATAATTTGTTAAATATAATACTACTATAATTATTAAAATATAAAATATTACTTACCTTTTTTCAATAATGATCATATTAAAATGGAAACATTTGTCATGTGTACGTATAGCCTACCATCTATAATATCATAACGTACTTAATTTCACAAAAATGTATTCCATTATTGGTATCAAAAGAGTAAATGATGTATAATTATGATAATTATGTCAGTATTATTATTCTTATTATTATGGATCTATATAATTTGTTCAAGAACCAAATCTTTCATGAGGAAACACGTATGAAGATACCAAGGAAATTAACACCTGAAATAATGAAAATAATGAAACATTGTTAATGAATGTGTGATAATATGTAATAAAGATGTCATTTATTATATTGTAAATATGGTTATGGTTATTTAAAAAGTTAATAACTTGTTCAAAATCACTATACTATAGTTAGAAACCCATTCCACCAAAAGGAATCATGAGGTTAGGGATTTCTAAACTAAATTTTCATTCCTTAAATTAAACGTAAATGTAAATGATAATGTCTCTCTAAGATTATTTTTGTAATGAATTTTTTTTGTGTATTTTTTGTTTCCAATTTTTTGTGTTTATTTACATTTGATACACATTATAAATTCATTTATTATACCCCACTTCAATGAAATAATCTTTATAAGGAAATTTTTTTCAATTTCACTTCATTGGGAAATATTGCAACGTTATTCACCAAAGTTATTTTATATGGTGTATATTGCTACCATTTAACATGAAAAATCATGAATGATAAATAATTCATGGTGTTTTGTAATTAAAATTAAATTATTTCATCAGACGAGTTTGGAATTAAAAGTTACCATGTGGTAAAAATTTCACAACTCAATTTTCGTTCATTGGTTAATGTTACTTGTTTAAAATCTTTGATATTCTAAGATTATTTTTATAATGTTTTTGGATTATATTATATTTTATATACACATATTTTATGTGAATTTATTGTTAATACATATAATTTATTCATTTATTAATTCTTAATTCACTTTTATGATCCCAATATGTGTTCGTTTCATAATCTAATTCTAATCGAGATTATTTACTCTGGTATTTCAGTTGAATGAAATTATTTTTCCATTTTATATTATACGTATTTAAATTTAATCCACTATTTTTTCATTATATTTTCATGTGATAGTACCATTTTTCCATTTTTGGTACTTAAAATAATACGGAAAATGTTTTTAAGATTATCAAACATCATTTTTCTCTTCGGTCAGAAATCTATTTTCTTCCAAAACCATATTTTATAAAAAATGTTCTCAAAAATGTTATTAACTTTTTAAAAATTATTTATTAAAAAAATATTTAACCAATTCATATTCTTTTAATTTTTTTCAAAAGAATCATCTTGTATTTTTTCGAACAAAGATCATGTTTAGTGTTTTTATATTGCAAAAGGAATGTTCTTTTTAAAATTGTATGACAAACACAAAATTACCCACCAACATTACCATTATTTAATTGATTACACCTTTGAAATATTACAAGGGTCCTTTTAAATAACTTTTTTTCGAATATTCTTGGAATTATTATTTTTTGAGTTTTATTTTCAAAGAAAATTATTTCAAAAATGATTATGTATTAAAAAATGATTTTCAAAATGAAAATAATATTTTTATAAAGAATATTTTTAATGATATTTTATGGTTTTTCCATTCATCACTAATAATAACCCTTCACTATACATGCACTAAAGTAGGGTTATTTTGTATTGACACAATACTTATTATACCTATAGAATGATTATGATTATTTTGACAAAGGATTTTATTAACATTCACTTCCTTGTTTCATTTTGGTAATGAATAAAATAACCATATAATGTCAATAAAATAAATTATTCGATATATGAGGAATTCATTGGAAATAAAAAGAAATGTGTGGTTTTTAACAAATTTTATTTTTCCAATTCTATTTTTATAAAATTGTTTGGAAAATTAGGACATCAAGCACTGAGACGACGTGTGATTCCAAGGCTCAGTGTACCTGGAACAATCTATCAAAAATTGATATGTTTTTAAATATGGTGTAAAAGATATTTTCATAAAAAAGTGTAATAACACTTAAATGGGTACAAGAATCATAAATAGTAGGGAACTGTTGTGTCTAGAGTATCATATATACCTCAGGTAGGGCATAACCTTGACCAGTGTGGGTCAAGGGTGAAAGTTATATTTTAGACATAAGCATCATTAAAATATTTTAAATAAAATATTTTTGTGCAGTGTGAATAATTATTTTAATTATCTCTTTGTCATAATTTTAGAGTTATTAACATAAAACAATAAATTATCTATGAAAAATATGAGAGTTTCTCCTAACTAATTCCAATAGATTTGGAAAATTAAGAATGGGGATTGGATTGGAAGAATGGAGAGTCTGACAAATCAAAGATCGAGGATCGACAAAGGGAGATGACAAAAATATCTTCTTCAATGATCAATCCAATACCTAGGTAGGGTTTATTAGTTGAATATTTTCTATCCCCATTATTTGATTTAAACAACGATTGTGGTTCAACCAACATATAGGTTGACTAGCGGTTTGATTATTCTAAAGGGAAGGGAGTTTTGTTTGTGAGGTTTTAACGAGAGTTTAACTTGGTGGGTTTTTATTACCACTCTTATTTTGATGATCCACGATAGACAAAAACATAGATCAAGGCCCATTCCTTTTTATTGATTGATGAATTTATTCATCATGTTCTTCGTTCGTCATGGGAATTCTTCATTTGGACAGTGACTCGATGTTTAATGATCGATCAATCGTTGTGTAACTGATCCTTGGCGCAACAATCTGATATCGTAGATCTTGGATGGAAATGACATGAAAGAGGTGTGAAGGCAAAGGTGGAGATCAGATCAAGGTGGTGCAATAGATATCATCACTCGAAAAACATTGCACTGGGAAGGATTATGGAATGAATCAGTGATTGTGGCAGGGAAGAATGTGACCCGAGGATCCAATAACATCTTCCAAATCAAAAAATGGGCAACCAGAGCATGTTTGGTGTCCCACATAAGATTCCACTAAAGTGGCAGTGCCAGTAGAGGTGGTGTCACACTCTAGAGGTGCACCACAGTGGGGTGACCTAGACCCCTGGCTCAAGATGTGGGTGTGGGGAGAACAGCTGGCTCGACCAACCATGTGATACTGAGTGGACGCGACACTTGTTCCATCCGGGGTGGACGAACTGACCCACGTCCAAGCATGTGGGGCTAGAGAAGGTGGACCGACCCTGGGCTAGGCCCAATGGGCTGGGATGACCCGATGGGTCGAGTTGGACCCAGATATGGTTTGGAGACCCAATGTCAGGTCGGTCCAACTAGGTCGGACGAACCCAGACCCAATCAACACCTTTTCACTAAAAGGATCATAACATCCAAACCGTATATCCTATTGATGAACCTTTTGTGGCATTGAGACCCCCACGATGATAATTTCTTTTTAATATACTCTATGCGGGTTTCATGGAAGTTGACATATTAATAATTGATTGAGGATCATTTTATGGCTAAATAAAGCATGCTATGAGAGGGTCTAGGTTACCCAGTAGGCCTATGTGATGAGCGGGTCTAGGTTTCCAAGTTGGACTATGTGACGAGCTGGTATTAGTGACCTAAGAATCCTAAGTGAGGAGCAGGTACAGGTGACCTAGCGGTTCCCCCATACCCAATAAACTGAAAGATTTGGTACTCTCCTATAGGACTAGGTTTAATGTCCTCACTTATGGAGTTTCACTTCCCCATCTCGAGTAGAATTGAGGAGTGGTTCCTCCATTATTGTTGGATCTCCCTTGGTTGTGGAACACAATTGGGAGGAGTAGTCCCATCCACTTGATGATAATGATTCCTATATAAGAGCTAGTTCTCCCTCAATAGACAGAGGTTCAAACCACTCCTTATAAGAGCGATATAGGTTTTGTTAGATGGTTGGGAGTAGGGATCCCTCATATATGGATAGTTATGAAGGTCGGCCTCTCCACATATGGTTCTTTAGTCTTATGGTGGGAACCAGACATTGATGACTGAACATCTAGTTTTGGGCACTAGAGCTGCACTTAGTAGGATTTTCATGATAGAGAACGTTCTCTCAGACATACCATTAAGAATGATAGAGTTGATCTTGATAGAGTGTATCTCTTGAATGGGTTCCATCAGAGATGGCCGAGCAAATTGATTTTTTCCCCTTGGTTTTTGTGTTATGATTCAAGATAATGATGAGATTCCTATTTCTGGCTATGAGATTGGAATCTTAATAATTGGTTGTGTCTGAGACAAGTACACCCAGATGTTCTCGTTATATGTGTTGTTGACACATACTTGTGTTGAGATGACTATATCTTATTAGTTTTGTTTCTTTTTTGGTCTTTTACATTGTGTTTTGGGGTGCCCTACTGAGTATTTTTTAATCACCCCTAGATGGGATTTTCCTGTATATGTCATGTCTTGTGTAGATGATTGATGCTTTGATAGAAACATTGTAGACTTGGGATAGGTGGTTCTTAAAGTGACTTGATAGATGAGGTGTACTTCTGCGGCTTTATGAAGCTATTTATGTACTTACCTATTAGGTATGGTTTTCTACAGAGGAGTTCCAAAGACTTGTAATTTTAATTTCCATTTTTTGGGATTGTATTCTTGCCATGTTTTCTTTCTATTTTCTTCTATTTAAATCTATTGTGGGGTTGTGTGAATGTGTACAAGTTCTTAGGAAAATGCCTCCCATTTGTTTGGGATATTCCTACTCGGTGTTAGTCACCAGCCTCTGGCCTAAGGGAGGCGGGCTTGGGGTAGTCATAGAACGGGACTCAGGGGATGGGTCGTGATAGAGTGGTATCCAAGTTTGTTGTTTCTACCTTATAAACCTAGATTATATGAGTTTTTTTGGTGCAACAGTGTTAACTATTTTGAGTTCAACATTGAGGCTAAGAAATTGAGTGTTGGTGTGTTGGATGATGTACCCATACACCAGGACTCTAAATTCTACATTTTGACTCGGTATATGAAAACACTAGTTGTTGGAAAAAATGGTACATGCATCATATAATAATGGTATGTATTTTCCATGTCCTTCTTGATTCATCTCACCAGATATACTCCATTGATTGTGGTACATCTTGTTTTCTTTCAGGATGCTTCCATGTAGACAGCCAGCTAGGATTCACTTGTGTGATCACGAGGATGATCTGCTGGGAGAAAGGATCGGTAATGAAATTTTTACCAGATATAGAACCTCCTAGTGGTGTACTAGCTATACCACCACCTATAGGGTATTAAATGTAAAATTTGGTACCATCAGACAAGATGTGCATGTTGATCACAATTAATGAGTTTCAGCAATAGAGACCCATTAGGTTCTATGTAAATCATGGATTTTAGGTGGTTGAGGACTAGCCTAAGGCAATGAATGAGTTTTATATCTTGTAAAGACATTATTAGATCAAATGGTGGTCTTAGTGGTGACCCTTTTATGTCTCTTAGTTGGATGGTGGTGGGGTTTAGATTACCCGATTTTACAATGAGGTGACTCTTCCGTGGATAGAGTTTGATAACCTTTCTCGAAGTAGGGGATCTCACCATAAAAGATATGAACTATGCCTTGCAAAGAGCTTCTAAATTTATAGAATGATGACATGTGGGAATATGATTATTTATCGAGGCATAATTACCATTCTAGGTACTCAATGATTATGATACAACTAGTGCTTCATGTCTCGGACCTCTGAGTGAGGTGTGTAAAGGAAAAACTGAGCCAGTTTTTTTCCTCTATGTATTTTTATCTATGATAGGGTTCTAGAGGGAACCATTGGGGATAAAGGTCCTTTGGATGATCAAATAGAGCCATTGGATGTTAGTAGTGGGAAAGTAGGAGTAGAGACCTCAGGAGTAGGAAGTCCACATCAGTCTACGAGATATGGACTTGTGAGACGTTCAGAGATAAGTTCCCAGGATAGAGTATATAAAAATCAGGGCTCATAAGATGACCCCAATTGACCTAGAGAGGGGAATTTATTTCATGGGAGATGGAAGAGGAGCTGTGAGAGTAGTATAAGGTGGTATACATTTTAGAATGTTACTGTGCTATAGGAAAGTGGAAGCGGAAGCTGCATGTGGTAAATGAATATGATCCAAGGGCTCCAAGAAAAATTTATGGTATGGTATATGTATAATTTTAGCTTCAGTATTAATATAAATGGGTGTTAATCATTTTTCCTTGTAACGGATTTTTTCCAATACATTGAGTTCTTAGTTAAATTTTTTTCTTGACCCTTCTGTCTTGAGATAAATTTGTGAGGAGAACTGATAATCACACTTATGCTGATAATTTGATCTGACCCTTGAGGAGAGAGGTTCAGTTGGAAACTCTTGGTGGCGGCATCTTGGCCTTATGATGTCCTTCTTGGTGGGGATGTGTTATCGGTAGTCCATTTCCAGATCAACTATTTTTTAGAAACAAGGGTTTAGTATGTCCACAGATATGGAACGGGGTTCTATGTATTTGGAAAAAAAGGACACCCAGATAGTATGGGATGGACTCATGCATTGGAGGGTGCATCTGATCACTCTTGAGTCTTCTGGAATTTCCCAAAAGGTATTAGATTTTATGAGTTTTTAGTTCCCAATAGTAGTGGTGGAGTTTGAGTATGCCTTTACATAAATGTTACAGGTTTACCTCCCTATAGAGAGATAGACTTATTCTTTTTCCTACATCCCAATATGGAATTGATACCAGAATTAGTATATCAGATGGATTTCTCAAATATTTGTGACATGGGGTGTGCAGATGGGGGAATTATAGAGGAAGGTCTTGTTAAGACCCGGTGATTAACCCTGGGAAGAACAAGTGATCTTTTTGGATGACATCTTAATATACTTTGTGTCTTAGGAGGAGCATGTGAGATAATTGAGAATGGTCCTGGACACACTTTGAGAGAACTAGCTTTAAAATAATATCTTTAAGTGTCAGTTATGGTTTTGGAAGGAACCCTTTACTAGGACATGTCATCTCAGAGAATCATGTTTTTTTGAATCTAGTGAATGTTGAGATAGAGTTGCATGAGTAGAACTACCCAATCCATAATCTTGAGCTAGCAGTGGTGTTCTTCTCATTGAAGATTTGGTGATACTACCTGATGGGAAGGAAATTCATCATCTACTTCAATCACAAGATTCTCAAGTATGTATTCTCTTAGATGGACCGAGTCTTGAGATAGAGGTGATGCCTAGAGTTCATCCAGGACTATGAATTAGAGTTTTTCTATACTACTTGAAATAAGAATTTGGAAGCTAATTCTCTAAGAAGGAGATCCCATTCATAGTTGTTGAATGAGGAGAAAGAGAAGTTGGACTCATTGTAATTTTACTTTGTGGATAGAGATGATGAATATTACCTCCAGTCTATGTTTCTTACCCCTCAACTCTTCCAGTGATTTAGAAAGGAATAGCTTTGTGATACTAATTATGAGACATTATGTGCCCGGTTTTCCACAGGGAATTACCCTGGTGAATATTCGATTGTAGGGGAGCATGTAGTTCTTTTCAGGAGATGTGAAGTTGTAGTAGTGGATTCTTAGAGTGGTGAGGTTCATCGAAATGTGCATGTTGGTGTTAATGAGGACACTGGGTATGAAGAAACTAGTTGAATCTAGGAATACCTATTGAGATAAAAGCTAAAATCTTGTTTGAATCATTTTTTTGGGTTTTCAACCCACCAAGTAAAGGCCCTTTGCTTGGTATGGGTTTCTCCTTCTCTTTCTTGGGGTACCAAGAATGAAGTGGGAAGGGATATCATTGGAATTCATGATGGTTTTACCACATACATTCAAGAGACATGATACCATCAAGGTTATCATTGACTGATTCACCAAGTTTTCTCACTTCATAACTTCCCAGAAACATAGTTTAGTATAGGGCTTGGGATGCCTTTATTAGAAAGAGATAGTTTGACTCCCTGGGTTTCCATCTAAGATTGTTTCAGATCGTGATGATGTCTTTCTATCCCAGTTGCGGAAGGGATTTCAAGAGAAATTTGCAATGAATTTTTAGGTCATCTAGGAGTATATAAAGAAAGCATAGGGTCATCCATAGTTTTGCGTTGGAAAATAGTAGGGACCTTTAGAGTTCGAGGAAGAGGACAACGCCCTCCATTGGTTCTCACCTCGATGAAGGTTACATTGATTTTTTTCAGGGAGGAAAAGTATCTTTTGGATTAATAGTCCCTCATTCAGGTGTGGCGTAGAGTTATCGAGGTAGCGTACTACTTGTCTCTACCCCATAGTGGGACTTGGTACACTATGTCTTCCACATGTCGCAGTTGATGAGATTCATGCATAACCCTTTGCATGTCCTAGTCTATGGAGAGCTCAATGATGACATGGATGTGTTTTTGGTTGAGTTCCCAATAAAGATTGATGATACTTTGTGGATGACCTTTTTCCTTGGAATGTTCATGGAGGTTTCACGGTGATCTTAAGAGGATCACAAGGGAGTGGGAGGATCATATTTGTGCTTGATACTCTCAACTTTTGTTTAGTTAGACCATATTTGGATTTTCATCTACCCAAATCATTAATGTGAGGTTAATTTAATGGATCTGATTTTCCCAGTTTTATTTTTAAAAAATTCATGAGAAAATTACGAGACCAAGAACTAAGACGACATGAGATTCTAAGACCTGGTGTGCCTGGAACAATCCGTCAAAAAATGTTATGTTTTTAAATAGAGAATGTAAGTTTGTTTCCTAAAAAAGTAATATAACACTTCAATGGGTGCCCGAATTAGATATAAGATGGTACTGTTGCATCCAAAGCATTGGATTTCCCTTATACCGGGCCTAACCTCAACTGGAGTTGGTTGAGGGTGAGAGTTAGATTATTTACATAAAAATAATAAAAAAATTAAAATAATATATTTTGACATAGTGTGAATATTCCGTTTAATGAGACCTTTTTTAGAATTTCAATGTTATTTATATATCCCATGAAATTTTGTAAGAAAAATTGGAGAGACTCTCTCAGAAAACACCAATGGATTTGGAGAATCAAGAACGTATCTTGGATTAGAAAAGCAGTCAATCTTACGAATCAAATATCAAGAATCGATGAACAACAATGACATAAATATCTTCGCCAATGATCTATCCAATACCTAGTTAGGGGGTTTTAGTTGAATATTATATATCCTCATTCTTGGATTTAAATGATGAATGCGGAAACCCATGAATTGGTTGAATCACGGTTCGACCGTTCTTGTGGGAAGGTTGTTTGTCTTGCTGGGTTATAATGGGAGTTTATCTTGGTGGTTTTCGATTACCCCTCTAACATCGAAGATCAACAATAGAAATTAACAATAATTGAGGTCTGTACCTTTTGTTTGATTTATGAATTTTTCCCCTATTCTTCATTCGTTGTGGGTGTTCATCGTTTGGCCCATGACTTGATGTTTGGCGATCGATTTATCATTGCACAACTGGTCTATTGGGAAAGGATACTATATTTTAGATCGAGAATGGAATTGACACGAATGTGTTGTGAGAATGACAGTGGATATTAGATCGAGGGGTGTTAGTGATATCGTTGCTCGAACAACTTTTCCTCAAGAAGAATCATGGAATGGATTAAAGCTCGTGGTAGGGAATAAGGAAACCTGAGGATCACAGAACCTATTTTGTATTAAAAAAGGACCACCAGAGCAAGTCTGGTGACCCGAGAAAGATGCCACTGGTGTATCGGCACTGGAGGTGGCCACTTGACAGTGCAATAGAGGTGGTGGTTGCGTGCTGATGCGGTGGAGGCGGTGTGATATGGAGGTTGTAGCCGCCACGTCGGAGAAGTTGTAGCTTCATGCTATGGCAGGGTGACATGGACCTATAGCTTAGGTTGTGGGTGTGTTGAGATGTTTTCGTCTCATCCGGTCGCATGACACGGTGCAGACATGGTGCATGACGCATCCAGGGTGGGATAACATGCCCACGTCTGAGTGGTCCATGCTAGAGCAGGTGGTCTAGGCCTTCCTGATGGTTCAGGTAGGACCCAGATCGAGTCGGCGGACCCCTGGCCTAGTTGATTTGGGTCGATAAAAACATGTCAGATAGGCCCCTTTTCACTAAAAGGCTCATAACATCGAAATAGTATGTCATATTGACAAGATTCTTGTGAAGTTGAGTGCCTCGTGATAAGGTGGTCCTTTTGAAATAATCTAAGGTTGTTTTTTTGGAAGTTGAGATATGACTGATGGCTTAAAGAATAAATTCACTTGGAATCAAGTGTGCTACATGAAGGTCTAAGTGACCTAGTAGGTCTATTTCATGATCTGGTCTAGGTGACCCAACATACCTATGTGAAGAGATATTCTAAGTGACCTATCATGATAATGTAAGGAGTGGGTCTATGTGACCCAACGGGTCCCCCATACCGAATGAACTGATTGAGTTGGTACTCCCCTATTGGACCAGGGTGTGGGTCCTCACTTACAGAGTCGCAGTTTCCTATCTTGTGTAGCGGCGGGGAACTTTTCCCCCCTTTGAGTTGGATCTCCTCAACTATCGGACAATGTTATGAAAAGCAGGCTCATCCACATGATGAGGAAGATGACTAGAAATGAGATAGTTCCCCCTTGGCAGATTGAGGTATTTGCCACTCTTTATATGAGAGAAAGAGGATTCGTGAGATGGTTAGGAGCAGGGATCCCTCATCTGTGTATAGTGGTGAGGGGGGATCTCCACTTGGGTTTCTTTAATCTTGTTTTGGGAAAAAGATATTGATAACTAAACTTCTAGTGTTGGGAACTAGAGCTAGACCTAGTAGGATGATCTTGATGGGAGACATTCTCTTGGATGTTCTATTAAGAATGGTAGAGTTGTTCCCAATGTAGTGTATCTCTTTAACAAGTTCCATCGGATATGGTTGATCATGTGTAGTGTGTTTCCCATTGTTTTTCATGTTATGATTTGAGACTATGATGAGAATATTGTCACTGATTATGATATTTGAATCTTATGAATTCCTTATGTCTGAGACAAGTATACCTGGAAGTTCTCATTATATGTTTTGTTGAAACATACCTATATTGATATGAATGTATCTTATTAGCGGTTTTTACTTATTGTTCTTTTACATTTTGTTTTGGGGGTCCCAATAATTATTGTTTTACTCACCCCTGCACGGGCTTTTCCATCACATGTCATGTCTTGTATAGACGGTCGATGATTTGATAGAGTCTTTGGTGGACCAGGTCTGTGTTGTTCTTAGAGTTTCCCGATAGATGAGGGGTGCTTATGTGGCTTTAGATAGCTATTTATGTACCTACCATTCAAGTTGGGTTATCTACTAAGGAGTTATAGAGACTTGTAATTTTACTTTTCCATTTTTTGGTCTTGTATTCTAGCCACGTTTACCTTCATTTTCATTCTATCTTACTTTGTTGTGAGGGTTGTATATGTGTGTATAGGTTCATAGGAAAGTACCACACACTTGTTTGGCATATTCATACTCAGTGTTAGTATCTAGCCCCTATCCTATGTTAGGTGTTCTTGGGGTAGTAATGACATGGGCCTCGGGGGACGGGTGTTGACATGGGTGCTGATTAAAGATATCCCCTCAATGCATTAATATTCTCATGAGGTAAATCAGTAAGCTTGTATGAAATAAGTTGGCTAAACACATTGGGTTTATATCCATTAGTTTAAAAGGTATTATGAAATATATTGACAATAGAGGTATCATGATCTGGAGTTCATGACATCTAATAATTATGTATTTACTTACTTGAAAATAAATATATTATTATCCTTAAGATTTTTAAAATCAAATTATCTATTGATGCATTTCATTCTTAATTATTGATTAAATGAATGTTTTTCAATTATTTACATTTCATTAGTGATTATACCATATCTAGTTATGGTATTCATATTATTTATTGAATGTAATGTGTTTCAAATTATTTTATAGTTCATATTGATTATTATCAATTATATTTTTTCATTGATAATATATCTTGATTCACTTCCTTCATAGTTTATTTATTACGTGGTATGTGTGTTCAGTTATTTACCTTTCCATATTGTTTATTCTTATTGATAAATATTTTATTCCATTTAACATAACACTTACTTAGCATTTTATCTCACCATTATTTTTATTTCTTTCCCAGAAACCCATGAACTATACTGTGATTAAAATGAAAGGATATGCGATTGGAAAAATGTTATTCAAAAAATAATATTATGTTTCAATTTGTGTATTAAAATTTAATATAGTAATCATGTATGTATCAAGATTACCAAGAATATTAAACTATTCAGTGCTTTGGGATGTTATTTTGTTGTATATTATGCCAATGTAATGAAGTAGGGACTGACTCTGGGTTATTGGGGTCATGATCTTATAATTAATCATTTCCATGATAGGAAATATAGAGAAACTGACTAGATTTTATCATAATATGATATCTGAGGTTATTCCTTATAATCCTTAAAGGATGTTTTCATTGATGAAAATAACATCTAAAATAAAAATTAGACATTTCATTTAAAACATGGAGGAAATCATTTTCATTCAATATATTTAAAAACAAAAAATTCCAAAACTATTTAAAAAAGGATTTTTCAAAATAAACCCAAAAATGTATAAATAAGTATATAACTAAAATAATATTTATGTTTGTGAGAAATTTTCTTCATTGTATCTATGTGAAAAAAATATATGAAAATGTTCACAAAAATTCATAAACGACATTGTTGGAATTTTTTTAAATGAATCCATTTAAACATTTTTAAATAGAGTTAAAGGTAGTTAATGTGAAATTTTTTAAAAAATAAATTACAGGTTAATAAAATTTAATTAAATAATTTTGAATAGTAAATAAATGGATGTAAATATTTATCACCCATAGTAGAAATAAGGATGATTTTTCTTGTCCCAATCTATTTTTCCCAACATTATAAAAATAGTTTAATGTTTTATCAGTATCCCAATGTTACAGACTTATAATAAACCCACCCCATATATAAAACCAATCAAAGATAAAAATGGATAACATGAAATACCACATATTAAAGCCTAGAAAACCACTCACACCCATGCTTTAAACCTAGAATCACCTAATTGCATCTGGCAGCAAGATCCAAAACATCAAGCCACCTTGAGTTGTGTTCCCGGAAACTCGAGCCCCTTTATTGCTGAAATTCATGAGAGATAACCCATATGATTTCATAACATCATTGAAACATTAACACCCAGCATAATCCTCATTTTCAATGAAAAAAATCGAAGCCAACACACCCAGATGATCCGCAACCTGTAAGAGAACCATATGAAAACATCACCTTCGAACGACATCAGTGTCATTAAGTCTCACCATTGAGAAACCAATGATAATAAAGAAATAAAAATATTCACCCCCCAAATACACTAGAGTTGGAAAAAAAATTTATCATATATCCTATAAAATGATGGAAACTCAACAATACATCCCAGAACCCCCTTAGTGAACACTGCACCAGACCAACTAGGAAAGAGTTTCATACCAAGTAATTTGATAAATGTATAGCGTAAAAAAGTTTGAATAAGTTATATGCTTCAAAAAACCTCATCCCTCCATTTAGGGACCTAATCTACTAGCATACTAGAAATCAAAATGCTAAATCCAACATACCTGTAATGATCATCTGGCATAACATTTCTTTGACAAGGACCAAGGATCAGATCGTAGATGATGTTAGATTACCCTCCTATAGACAATTCATCATAAAAAATAGTAATCCCAAAGCCTCCTTAATACCACTACAACAGACTAACACGGATAGAATTGAATGAAAAATGAAACTATAACAGAGATTGATATGGAAGGCCCACCATAAGAAATATCATCCATGTCTGGATACAACAATCATGAATGGCGGAGACACATCTAAAACAATATCAAATTAGTAACAAAACAAAGAAGATAAAACTTCCAGGAAATGAAAAACTAATAAATTACAAGACCAAAAGCAAGTTGAGCTCCAATGACACTAACACAACTCAGCCTGCACATCCCCAACCTCCTAGAGAAAACCAGAGCAATAGACTACAATAGGGTCTAAAATGAGGTAATCAGAATGAATTATTTATGGAATTAATGACATGGAATAATCAAGGATCCAATACTAATAACAGAAGATCAATGGAGTGGGGAAGGGTAGAACCAAACATAAATAAAGGGAGAGTGGGTGGAAGAATAAAAAGGGGGAAAATAGGGAGGGAAAAATGATTGAATGTGGGAAGGGGGAGACGAATCTAGTGAAGTGGAGAACTATCCTCTCCCTCCTGATCAAAACTGAGGGATGACCTTGAATTTGTGATAGGAGAGAGAGAGGTCGTATAGAGGTTCTAGAGGAACCTGAATTTTCATAAAAATCATTTTTCTCAACCATTTAAAGATCCACATAGAGAAAAATAAATTATTACAGTGAAATTATAGTAATAACCAAATTAAAATTAATTATATTGGTTTTAGAAGATAATATCCAAATAATTTTCCATAAATTAGTTTTACCATATAAAATCATGAAAATAAATGAGTTTGTAACATAAATTCATAATTATAAGTCCCATCTTAGTTCATACGCATTAAAAAACCATGTATAAGAAATATATATTTTATATAAATAAATTCAAATATCATATTAATAAAGAAATTACTATGTATTATTCTTTTCAAATTTAAAATTATGGTTTTATTAACAATTTATTTATTAAAGGGAACATTCCTTTGAAAACATATCTATTTTCCATGCATGTTTCAATTTTATGGTTCATGTACTATCAAATTGGTCATTGTTTCATCACACCATAATGATAATAATTATTAAAGTATCATATTTAGTCATTATATAAAGTATTAAAACCATTAAAATGAAGGTGTGATGAAAAATAAATTACATCACTTCATGGAGACGGAAACCCGTACGTACGCATGATTGATGTTTTCACTTTTTTCGATAGAGAGAATGAAGGGTAAATATTAATTTACCATTATATAATAAAAATGATATCATATATATCATATTTATTCATTAAATATATATTTATGACTATCCAAATAAATAGGATATGAGGAATTAATCACATCATTTGGTGGAGGTGAAAGTTCACACATACGTATGAGCAATGTTATCATTTTCCAATAGATGGGAATGACATAGAAAATGGGTTTCCCATATTAATAGTAACATATTAATATATTTATGGTAATAGAATAATTATTTTAGGATGGATAAACTTTATTAAGAATATTCATTAGAAGAAATAAACATTTAAATAGTTTTGTAAAATGATAACCTATTCTTTGAGATACATTTTTTGGTAAAAAACTTAAGCCTTTATTGAATGGAATTATTTTAATAAAAGATGATCAAGAATTAATTGATGTACTATTAAAATATTTTTTGGTATATATTTTTTGAGATATAGGGATCATATTTTTTGAATAATGGATTGAAATATGTTCCCTTTTATAATGGAGGAGATGAATAAAAAATGAATTACATAAAAAATTAAAATATTAAAATATTGCTTTTCTATGAAAATAAAAAAAACTGGAAATTGATTATAAAATAGTATAGCATAAGATATAAGTGTTATAAAATTAAATATATATATATATATATATATATATAATTTTTACCATTATCTCTAAGTTTATCATTAACTATGGTAACAAATTTATATTGTTTTTTACAATTCGTTAAAAAAATAATGAAATTGGGATCATTATAAAATTTGAAAATAATTTTTAAAAGTATTTGATCCATTTTATCTCAATAAATTATTATAAATAGATGTAATTCATTGTTAAAAAGGCACATAAAAGGGAAATTATATTTTTAGAAAAAGGTATTTTAAAAGAAAAAATGGATTTATTATTGTTTCATGCTTAGTAAAAACATTTAGATGAAGTTTTAAATATCTCATTGAATATATAATCTATAAATTACATTAAAAAAATTCATAATTATTGATTAATTTAATTTACCATTACAGAAAATGCATAGTGTTTCAAATATATGTTTTTAAAAAGATTATTTTACCTTCAAATGTTTTTTTTCATTTTTTGAAATGATAATGGGAATTAAAATCATTTTATAAATTTGTAAATAATAACTTTTCATAATTAACCATCTAATAGAAAGGGTATAAATGGTTCATTAAATAATAATATTTTAATATTATATTGTGGTTCATTTAAACTCGGTTCTAAATGTTAAGAAATATATCAAGGAAATCAAAATTATTTCAGTGGAAATATATCATTTAATATTGAGATATTACCTTATACCACCTTATAAAAAATTCCCTCAAAGTTCATTAACTTGATATAAACTACTGAGGATAATTTTATCTCATCATAACCTTAGGATTCCATGTAGATTCCTCAAATTTATAGTCTCACCAAAATACTTTGACCAGGTGAGTGGGTTTGTTCTGAAAAAATTATATCTTCGATCCATAATTTCCACCAGTTCTTGCAAATAAGATATATAATTTTATATTGGTATTAAATATATGTTTAGTACAAATAAATGATAAGTTATGTACTTCCACATTAAGAAAAAAATGGAATAGATCAAAAACATGATAGATATTTGGTGGAAGCACCAAGTTATAAGTCACTTTCCTGGTATGATTAATACTTTTTATGTGACCAAAATATCATAGGATCATATTTACATTCTTTGTAAATATCATAAACTTGTTCTGTGAAGATATTAATATAAATAACATGTCTCCAACTTCGAACTCTAGATCTTATTGATTAGTATCAATACAAATCTTTGACCAACTCTTAGCTGTTGTGATGTGATATCAAATGAATCTAACATTATTTTCCATTTATTAACCAAGTAAAGGTCTAACTGTATTTATTTTTATGACTTTATCCAAGCACATAGAAGTTATTCACTTCATATAATAGAGGTCTTCTTGAGGAACCACCTGGACCCTTGAGAGAATACTATTTCTGAGTGGAAATTCCTACAAAAGAAGTTGTTGACCCCAAGAAATGTTGAATTCCATATAACTTGACCTCATCATATATTGTTGTTTTTAATGGACCTATCAGACTTACTATCTATTTGAGGATGATATGCAGTGCGAAACCTCATCCCATATTCAATGCCTTCTGAAGACATCTCCAGAACAATGAGGTAGACCGTAGATCCTGATCATATAGAATAGAATTTGGTACTCCATAAAACCAAAAAACATTCTTAATGTATGTGATAAACATATGGTCAATGTATAATTATTATATAATGCTAATAAAATTTTCTAATTATTTAGGGTGGCCAACTATAAAAAATATATTTTTTTCCCATTAGACATTTTGTTGAGTCTAACAACAAAATCCATGGTAATTTTCTTCCATTTACATCCTTGTATGGGTAATTGTGATCAAATTCCCATACAGTTTAGTCTCTTAGATATTAAATTAGTAAAAACTATACATCTATTTATAAAATCTACAATATCCATTTCCAGGTTATCCCATCAAAAATATTCTTTTATTTTTTTATAAACATTCTTACTTAAATGATGGATAAACAAGAATGAAATATGAGATTTATCTAACAGATCATTCTTCAATTACAACATTGATTGGATTCATACAATTTTTTTAATATTATCATTCCATCATATTCATGGATGAAGTCATAAACATTACTGAGCTTCTTTTTTCCATATCTTTATTTGTCACCATTGTAATCCTCAAATTGATGGATGGTTGAATATTCATCTATGAAAGATAGAATCCTTCTCCCTTATTTATGATTTTATTATCCATAAAATATAAATAAAATGGTGTTATATATCTTTGCATCCCCATAATTAATAAATTATCATAGTCTATTTGACTCAGAGAATCATCCTACTTGTTTTCCTTCCAAGGGTGGTAGTGTATAGAAAAATAATAATCATTAATCCATTCCAACCATATTATTTGGATTGTATTAAACTCTTTTTGTTTTTATATATACGTTTGTATTTTATGATCAACATATATATCACATATATCCCCATAAAGATAAGGCTACCATATTTTCAATGAAAAAAGTTCCACATCTAGCTCCCAATCATGAATCGGGTAATTTTTCTTATAAATTTTGAATTGGTGTGAGGCATAATATATCATTGTATCATTATGAATGAGGATTCATATGAGTCACTTATTCAATGTAGCCTAATATATCACAATCCCATACCCACTTCAGGGTAGTGTGAGTGTCGGTACACTGACCAATCATCTCTTCAGTTCCTTGAATCATTCCTCACAATCATTGGTCGAGTGTAACATGGTTCCTTTTGAGTCAACATAGTTATTGTATTAGATAGACGTGATAAATATCTCTCAAACTATAAGTATTATATAGAAAATATATTAAAAAATATATCTATGTAATCATGGATGGTCTGGTCCATTATTTAATAACTTATATCTTCTAAGGATCCACGATATATCATTTTTTTAGATTATATGACCCAAGAAAGAATCTTTCAATAGACATAATTCAAAATTTCATAATTTTTCATTATACTTATCATTACTCAAGTTCATAAACACAATATTAAAATTATATTTTTCATCTTTCTTGATCTTGTAATATATATGAATATCATCTAAAAAGAATACAACAAACTGATCAAGGTAATCACTAATGACCCTATTCAATAAACAAATGAAGATAATAAGGGAATTGTTTAAAATTGATGGTAATTATAGAATAATAAATTTTAATATCTATTAGTATTTATTAATTAGATGTTAATTTTACTTTATTTTTTATTCTATGTTTGATAGTGTACGCGACACATAACAATGGGTTTCTCTGAAATCTTACGTTGTAAACAAGACAAAGTTATACCGAAAAACAATATATTGTTAATATTATTATAAATGGAAGTTATAGCCTAGACATTTTATTATATAGAATTAAAGAAACTAAATATATTATTTTTACACAAGTATATTAATTGTTTTTACTTTTTCAAATATATTTTCTGGACCCAAAATAAGAATAAATCCAATTTTAGGCATAAAAGTTCAAATATTATTAAAAGGTAGTTTTACCAATTTTTGATGGAGAAACCATTTCAAATGTATTTTTTGAAAAATTAAATGAAATATTTGACAAAATAAACCTATTTTTTGAATTCATGATTTCAAAATTTCATTTGGATAAATTGTTTTATTTTTCTGATAACATTCATGTTTTAATGAATAGTGAAAAAGACATTATTTTAATTTGGAACAGATTTTCATATAATTTATTTTAAATGTTATGTTATAATTTTAATTATTTTTACAGTATATTTAGATTATTTTTATATAATTTAATCCAATTTTGGGTATCTGAATCAATTTTAAATTGAAATTAGATTAAAAAATATTTCAATCTTTAGGACGTTTCACTTTAAAATCCTAGTTTTTAGTTCTTATAAGAGAATTAATATTAAATATAATTGTCCAAATAATGAGATTGGAATTAGGTAAAATTGATTATATATTTTTAATCATAAGGTCCAAATTAGGTTGTAAGGTCAATTTTATTTTTAGGTATAAAAAAGTAACCATGGTAAAATATTATTTATAATAGTAAATGTATAATTTTGACAAGGGTTAAAATTAAAAGTTAAAAGATAAACATACCTAAAATATAAATATAGTGTTAAGTTTATAATTTAATGTATCATATCACATCTACCCATGTCTCCTCAAATTAAATACAACCTATCCACCCCCTATTTAAACCCAAGAATGATTTTATCTCCTCAAATATCATCCCAAACCACTTTTAATCACACTACTCACGTCCAAGTGCTTATTGTATCACCAAAAGACAGAATCCAAGGTCTTAAAGTGTCTTTCAAGGAGAGGATATTCAAGATGTAATTTTCTCAATGTACATCTCTTAATTTATTTATTTTTTTACATTTTTATAACCTTCTTAATAAATAAATTAATGATAACTCAATAATAATATACATACTATAGTGTTATGTTTATAATTTAATGTATCATATCAATTTCATTTCTCAACTCATCTTATTCTAGTAAGATAAATTGATTTCCATGTTATTCCTATTAATCGCATCCGTGAATGACGTTTTTGATCTTTTTCCATTACCACATTCACGACTGGTATTATAACTATTTTCAGGTTAAATAATGTTTATATATTTATATTATAACGTATTAATAATATGTAATTGTTATATTAAACCTGCCATCATGAATTTCATCTTGTTGTTATATGATAACTTTGTTTCGGGACGTGAGGAATACTGCCCCTTCAAAAGGACGTTGTTCGTTCACTCATCACAGGGAATGTATTAAGGATTTTTTAAGTAAAAATATATGATATAAATGAAATATTTGTTCTTATATGATGATAATATATATTTACACATATTTAAATACATTTAATTTAATTTATCCCTTTCAATATATCATTAAAAACTAAAATAGTGTTCATGGATACGTATAACCTATCGTCTCTATGAATGGTTTTTTTAGTTTTCCTTAAAATATTATTTCAAATATGTATAAAATGAATATATAATATTTTTATAACATGTTTTATATTCTGTAGATAATGGACTTACGACCACATGGACTATTAACATCATATCATGTTCATTTTTGACTCAAGTACCGAATATCGATCAAATGTCTAACATGAACATAAATACTTGTGTAATTGTTATAAAATGGTAAGAAATGATATAAAATGAATAATAAAATTTAAATATTTTAAAAAAATGTATTAATTAACCTAATTTTGTTATTCAGGATGGTAAGGAATATACAAGACAATTCAGACTCGAGGTAAGGGAATTTTTTAACGCAATTTCCATTCATTGGGTTAAATTTATACTTCTTGAAAATTTCATTAAAATATTACATGTGAAATTATTTTTTATATATTATATTTTATTTATATCTTGAATTTCATTCAGTTTTTTTAAAAGTAATTTTTTTATATGGAGTGTTTGACATTCCGTACAAAACAAAAAAAATGTTTGTTTAACGTATACGACGATAATGACTTCTTGGACGCCATAACCATTATTTGATATTTGCATTACTCTATTAGATTTAATGGTTTAAAATTTAAATAAAATTTCATATGCAATTTTAATTTATTTTAGTATTGGATATGGTTTTGATAAGAGATTTATTATGTTTATATCGTGAAATTTTTTCTTATTATGGCAATGTGGCAATGTTATTTCTCCTTTATGCATTATTTGTGTTTTGTATTTATGTTTTGGTTCTTGGTAATTTCTTTTGTATATGGGTGGTCATGTGATAAACTATGGGTGGGTGATCCTATGATATTTCTCCAATGCAATGTGTAATGAGATAGAGTTAAATAATATGGTTTCTCTTAATATATTGAGGGAACATACTATGATAGGTATTCTAAACATAATCAGGAAGGTTACTCCTTATATAGCTATTAAAACTACAATATAAGTACGATATGGTTTCTAGAAGATACCTTTATGATTTATAATTGCTATTAATAATTTTCAAGAATTTTATGATTTCATGAGGTGTATTTTTATAGGAGAAAATTATCATTTTCTAAAAATGATATCTTGAGTTTAAAATATTCTTAGACTAACAGTCTAATTCCTTATTTCATATCCCTTACAAATATTTTGGTGCTCATCCAATGTTATTAATATTTCTTCACAGGGTGTATGTATGGGTAAGATAAATGAAGAAGTCAAGATGATTTTTATCAAGAAAATAAATCAAGTTTTATTTTCAAAGTTTTATATTTTTTTTAAAATGCATACTATTTTGGTAGTATCCTCTTGTATGATGATGGGATGTTGTGTATTAATGATGGAGTAATTATATAAAACTCTAAACATTAAAAGATACTCAATGTGAAAGAAAATAAATTCTTGATTAAACTCATTATTAGGTAATTTTTAAGTTTCGGGCCATATAATTGGTATCAGAGGTCAGTTTAGATAATTTTATAAGTCAGTAAATTGTTAATAGAATATACATAAATTATTTTTACTTTATTGAAAAATTTAAATGATATAGTATTTAATGATTACCATGTCGTTTCGTTTATATTATGTATTTTCATAATGTATTTCCATATTGGAAATAGGGAAGTTGTTCTAAAATGACATTGTGAGGAAAAAACCTTCCAAATCAGCCAACAGAGTTGGTTGGAATCAGAATTGAATAGTTTTTTTCCATGATGGTTCATTTGACTCAAGTGATAAATGTTGGTGGAATCTATGCATGAGATCATGCATATCCACCATATAAGAACATGTCGGTAGTGGATCACTTCATGAGGCAACATCCTATGTCATTCATAGGATCATTCGACCTCGTGATAACTGAACGGTGGCCTGAATACCTAGAAAATATTCTTGAAGTAATGGGTTGTTCAAACAATCAAAAGGTTAGTTTTGATAATTACCATTTTTGAGTTGAATTCGATAAGTGGTGGTTTATGGTTAATAATATCAGCTGTAGTGAGGATATTGATACTCTTGATTGGGATGAATTAAAAATTATGTTTCTTGAGAAATATTTTCCTAAGGTAGATAGACTTAGGAAGAAAACAAATTCTTGGAGTTCAGTTAAGAGGATGACTCTATGACTTCTTACGAAGAAAATTCACTCAACTAACAAGTTGAGCTCAAAATTTCATTTGGGTTCTTGCGAGTAAAATCAATCATTTTTACTCCGTATTAAATCTAATTTATCAAAGTTAATTGGATTATCATGAGTTTAAAAGTTACAAAAACTTATTCGATGTGTGTAGATGGATGAAATGGAGTTTTTAGATAATCTTGCGTTCTTTTAATAACAAAAGAATAAGTGGTTAAGGTGGTTGGTGAGAGGTAATAATTCATCATAAAAAATATGGTAAGAAAATTATGTATACATTTGGTAAGAATTGTGGTAGAAAACACATTAGAGAATGCCTTATGAATTATGGTAAGTGCTTCTGATGTGGTAAAGTTGGGAATAAGGCTCATAACATCACCGAAAACGAAAATGATAGTGGTAAGAAAAAATATTATTTATAGTCAATAAAATGTTTTTAAGTGCAATAATATGGGTCATTATACATATGAGTGTCAGATGAAGAACTAAAATGAAGGGAACCATCTAGACTATAAGAAGAATGGTATGGTGAAATCATTTTCAACTACATAAAAAAATGGCGGTCCATAAAATGTAGTGGTATCAGTTACATTGTTTTTTACTGAGATTATGACAATGTGTTGTTTAATTCAAGGACTACACATTATTATTTTTCTATGAAATTTTCTAGTCAATTGAAAATTCCACCTCCAGAAATGAAACAATAACATATGGTAAAAAAACACGAGGAAATGTTCAGTAAAAAATAAATAATAGGAATATTCATATCCTTATATGTGGAAATAATTTACCTTCAAACCATATTTTTTTTCATCTAAAATATTTTGATATTATTCTAGTATAGGAGTGGATTTTTTTTACCATGTTCAGATCGAATATAGAGAAAATGAATTTTCTTTTTAGAAAGACGTTGATATTATATACAAGAAAAAACCGATACCAATGATAACATATTAGGAAGTTGAGAAACTATTAAAATAAGGAAATAAATTCTTTCTTTAACATATTTTTAAAAAAATTAACTTTTTAGATTAATGATGTGATAATGGTAAATGTGGATCTTAATGTTTTTTATGATGAGTTTCCTAGTATTATACATGATTAGAAAGATGAATTTACTTTTGACTTAGTTCCTTATGCCAAGCCAATTTCAAAGCCCCCATACCGAATGTCTCAGATTGAACAATTAGAGTTGAAGATGTTATTGCATGATTTAATAGATAAAGGATTCATTATACCTGGAACATCCCCGCAAGGTGATCCTATCTTTCTTGTTAAAAATAATGATTGTTCAATGAGACATTTCATTGATTATGGAGCCTTAAATAAAATAACAATTAAGAACATGTATCATTTTACTCATATTGATTATGTGTTTGATCGTCTCTATGGATAAAAATATTTTCTGATGGTTCACCAGTGTTCTGGGTACCATTAGTTGAATGTAAAGGAATAAGACCATTCGAAGACTGAGTTTTATACTAGATATAGCTGTTATGAATTTTTAGTCATGCAAATTATGTCAACTAATTCACCTGTCATATTCAAGGATATTATGAATAGAATATTCCAAGAGTTCTTAGATAAGTTTGTGGTTGTGTTTATTCATGAATTTTTGAAATATTTCAAAATTAGAGAGGAGAATTAATGTAATTTAAGGGTTTTCTTGAAAAACATAAAATAAAATAAACTATATAACAAATTAATCAAGTGTGAGTTTTGGTTACAACGAATTTCTTTCCTTGGTCACATTTTTCTTAAATATTATATAACTTTTGATCCCGCAAAAATAAATGTTTTTGATGAATGGTTGTGACCCAAAACTATAATCGAGATTCAAATTTTTTTTTTTGGTTTAATAGGCTATTACTAGAGATTTTTTGAAAAAAAATTATACTTTATCTAGCACACTAATGAAGTTAACTTGAAAAGAAGTTAAGTTCATCAAGCTAAAAGAATTTGATGGTGTTGTCATGAATTTAAAATAATATTGGAGAATGATACAGTATTAGAATTACCTTCTATAAATGGATAATATTTTATCTAAGGTGATGCTTTGTTGAAAAAAATTGGTTTTGTACTAATACAGAATGATCAGGTAATTACTTATTCTTCACGTCAGTTGAAAAATAATGAGTTAAATTACCTTAAACATGATTTTTAATTATATGACGTTGCTTTTTCCTTAAAAATTTTGAGGAATCGTCTTTATGGATTAAAATGAGAAATATATACTGGCCCCAAAATTTATGTATATATTCACTCAAAAATAATTAAACAGGATATAGAGGATATGGATAGAATTAATCAAGGATTATGATTGTATGATTCATTACCAACCAAGAAAATAAAATAATGTGTCTGATTCTTTGATTCTAAAAAGTAATGATAAAATAGCCATTTTGAATTTGGAACATGATCCCTTGGTCAGTTATTCGATGAATTTTTTCATGGATTTTTTGGGTGCACGAAATTCCTTTCTCATTATGTTTTAGGTGTCATTGTAATCAAATATATCAGATGGAATTAAATATGTGATGAAGGAAGATAGTGAGTTGCAGAAAAAGGTAAAATTGGTTCAGAAGTTTATGTTATCTAAATTTAACATTTATAAAGATTTTGTTTAGATATTTTCAAAGATGTTATGTTTGCCTTGTGATCTAAAATTGAAGAATGAGATGTTATGTGAAGATCATAGTTCTCTTTTTTCAGTTTATCCTCATAGTACTAAGATGTACAAATATATTTAGATGTTTTACTAGTGGGATGGAATGAAAATGGATATTATTGACTTACTATGAAGTGTTTGACTTGTTAGCAGGTTAAAGAAGAATGAAAATTTCCAAAGTGGAAGATTCCACTTTTTTCGGATCCATAGTGGAAATGGCAGAATATGTCCATGGATTTTATAGTGGTATTACCAAATAATTATCAAGGTAACAATGTGATCTAGGTTATTTTTGATCAATTAACTAAATCTTCTCATTTTATTCCTATTAGAGATACTCTATCTCTCTATCAACTTTCTAGGTTGTACATTAATAAGATAATCTGGTTATATGGAGTTCCTCTCTCTATTGTATTTGATAGTGATCCCAGTTTCACGTCTAAATTTTGGAAAGGCATTTAGAGTTCGTTCGAAATTGAATTAAATTTTAGTGCATCTTTTTATCCTAAATGAAATGGTCATACAAAATGAACAATTGAGATTTTATAGGATATGATATGTTCATGTTCAATGGATTACTAGTGATGTTTGGATTAACATCATTATTTGGTCATTGTTTCTTATAATAACAATTTTCATTCCATCATATAGATGGCACTATTTGAGGAATTATATGGAAAGAGGTGTCGAAATCTAGTTTTTTGGGATAAAGTAGGTGAAAGGAATTTGATGGGACCAGAATTAGTACAAGTAATGGGAGAAAAAGTTGAGTTGATTTAGAATCATATAAATAAATCTTAGAGAAGTAAAAAAATTTGTTTTGATACTCAGATGAAGGGTCTTTCTTTTGAGTTAGGTGATCATTTTGTTCTCAAAGTTTCTCTATGTCAGTGTGATGCGTTTTGGTAAGAAAGGGGAAATAAATCAATAGTTTTTTGGACCCTACAAAATCCTATAGAATGTTGTATTAGTTTCTTACAGATCGTATTTACCTCCATTTTCACCCAAGGTAAATAAATTTATTCATTTTTTTATGATAATAATGTATATTCTGGATTCATCTCATGTTTTGAGTCAAGAAGTAAATCAGTTGGAAGATAATATTTCTTATGATGAATAAAAATTCCATATTTTTACCATAGAGACCAAGGGTAGTAGAATTAGGTGATAGATCAGGTTAAGGTTTTATGGAAAACCCATATAGTGTTATAGGAAACATGGGATTCTTAAAATGTTATGAGTGATAAATACTCCCACTTATTTGATAAGTGAATAAAATTGTGAGGACACAGTTTCCAAAAGGGGGGAAGGATGTAACATCCCAGGTAATTATAAAATAATACATTTTAATATCTATTAATATTTATCAATTAGATATTAAATATATTTTAATAGGGACACTATGTATGATAGCGTACCTAAAATATAATAATTGTTTTCTCTGAAATCTTATGTTGCACACAAGACTAAGTGATACCAAAAAGAAAATGTTATTAATATTATTATAAATGGTAGTTATCACCTAGCCATCATATTGAAGGGATTGAAAATAACTAACTATATTATGTTTAAACTTGTTTATTATTTGTTTTTACATTCTTCCAGTTAATTTTATTTCCCTAAAATAAGAATAAATCCAATTTTAGGTATAAAAGACTTATTGTTTTTAAAAGGTAGGTTTACCAACTTTTAATGGTAAACTTATTTTAAATATAGTTTTTGATACCTTAATATGTTTTATTTTAAAAATAAACTTCTAATTTGGAATTTGGATATCAATAATTAGTTTGGTTAAATTTTTGGTATTTTACTAATAACATTCAAATTTTAATGAATAATTAAAAATACACAATTTTTATTCAAAACTATTTATCATCTAATTTATTTAAATTATTTATTATCCTTTTAATTGATTATAAATTATCTTTATATTATTTTTTATCAATTAATCCAATGTTGGTGATTATAATAAATTTCAAATTTAAATTATATATAAAAACATTTCAATCTTTTAAATGCTTCACTTTAAAAACCCTCTTTTTAGTTTTGTCTGCAGAATTAATTTTAAATATAAATATCCCAATTATGTGAAATAAATTAAGGGAAATTAATTCCTTATTATTAATCATAAGATAAAAATTAGGTTGTAATGTTAAATTAATATTTAGTTATAAAAAATTTACCATGTTAAAAAAAATTATTTACAGTAGTAAAAGTAAAATTTTGACAAGGGATGAAATTAAAAGTTAAGAACATAACGTACCTAAAAATAGAAATATTTAATGGATGTTTGAGGTTCATATTGACCTTAAAAATCCTATAAAATATTAATTACAAGACAAATTATAGAAATTTAATTCCACCTCTTATGGTTATATTTTAATACAAAATAATCAACAGATTAATTGTTTGAACCCACCTCTCCTAAAGTATAAATACCACCTATCCACCACCCTATTTAGACCGAAAAATACTTATATCTCCTAAAATACATTCCCTAACCTATCTTCCTAAATATCCCCATGTAAAAGTTCTTAGTTTCTCAACAGAATACAAAATCCAAGGTCCTCAAGGGTCTTTTAAAGAGGGATTTCCAAGAGGTAATTTTCTAAAGGTACCTATCTTAATTTAATTTATTTTTATAATTTCTCCTCAAATCCTTCATCCATAAATGAATGAAAAAGTACAGAATAATTTAAATAATGGTATTTTTTTTTTAATGTAATATTTCATATCCATTTCTTTTCTCACCTCTTCTTATTTAAATAAATGAAATTGTTGTCTAAGTTATGCTGGTTAATCACCTATGTGAATACTGTTTTTATTCTTTTTCTATTAATGCCTTCATAGCTGGTCATAAAAATATTTTTCAAGATAAATAATATTTAAATTTTAATCTTATATCCTATTTCATATTTTGTAAATGTTATCTTAAATATACCTTCATTCATTCCATATTTCTGTTATACGATAACTTCTTTTCAAGATGAGTGGACTACCACCTCCTCAAAATTATGTTATTCGTTCACACATCACAATGGATGTATTATGGATTATTTTACTAAAAATATAGTATATAAATGAAATATGAATTATTTTTTAATTCTAAAATATATTTATACATATTTATATACATTTTATTTAATTTCTCTCTTCCAATACGAGAGGAAAAATGAAAATAGTATTCATGCGTACGTACGGCCTACCATCTCCATGAATGGTGTTTTTAGTTTGTCTTAAAAAAATTAAAATACTTATATAATGAATAAATAATAGATTTATATTTTGTTTTATAATTTTTAGGTAATGGACTTATGAACACATTTACTATTGATATCATACCAAGTTCATTTTCAACTCAAGTTCCGAATATCCACAAAAGGTCCGATATGAACTTAAATAATTATTTAATTCTTATAACATGGTAATAAGTGATATAAAATTAATAATAAATTTGAAAAATGTTCTAAATATATTTAAAATTAAATTATTTTTATTATTCTAGAGGATAGAGAACGTAAAAGACAAGTCTAACTTTAGGTTAGTGAATTTCATAACCCAATTTTCTTTCTTTGAGTTAAATTTCCACATCATGATTATTTCATTAAAATATTATGTGTGAAATGAATTTATAATATAATATATTTTGTTTAAATATATAATTTCATTAATTTTTTTTAATTGAATAATTTTATATATAGTTTTTTACTTTCCATACAAAAAGACAAATGAAATGTTTTTGACGTATATAGTGACAATGAATTCTTTACTACCGTAACCATTAATTGATATTTTTCATCCTCTAAAATCCAAAATTATTTTAATATGAAAATAAATACCATATTCAATTTTCATGTATTTTTGTATTGAAAATGTTTTTGATTAGGTATTAATTATCTCAATATATTGAAATGATATCTTGTGATTGCAATGTAAAAATGTTATATTTTTTATGTAGGATTTATGTTTTGTGCTTATGTTTTGGTTCTTGGGAATTACTTATGTATACATGTGGTTCTATGATAAACCAAGGGCAGGTGATCCCATAATAGCTCTCCAATTAGTTGGGTAATTAGATAGAGTTAAATAATAGGGTTTATCATAAGATATTTTGGGAATATACTATAAAGGGTATTACAAATGTAACCATGAAGTTTATTCCATATATAGCTATGAAAGCTAATATATAAGGATGATATGGATACCACAAAATAAATTTTTTATTTAATAATTCTTAGAATTATTTTCAAGTATATTATTATTTCAGGTGGTATGTTTTTATTAGTTAAAATTATTATTTTTTAAAATGGTTTCTTAAGTTTAAAATATTCATGGACTAATGGTCTCATTATTTATTTTATATCCCTTACTGAGCATTTTGTTCTCATCCCAAGTTTATGAAATTTGTTTATATAGGTTATGTGGATGGGTAATAGAAATGAATAAGTCTACAATATTTTTATCAGAAAAAGAAATCATTTTTTTATTTTAAAAGCTTTATACTTTGAAAAAAATGGATAATTTTTTGGCAGTATCCTCTTTTATGATTATGGGATGTTATGAATTAATTATGGACCAGTTATCAAAAACTCTAAACCGAAAATGATCTTCAATGTGAAAGAATTTAAATTATTTTATAATTTCATGATTCATTAATTTTTATGGTTGTGGCCTTATAAATTGGGATGTCCAAATGTAGTCACTATACATTCATAAAGAAAATACCTTATAAGGAAGGTTGTATTCGGAATATTATCTTTTTTAATAATTAATTGATGATTTATGGAACGAATTTCAGTATTTTAAAATAAATTATCTCCCAAAATTTTATCAAAAATCCATCAATATGGTGTAAAGGATACTTTTTCTGGATAGTGAACATATTATGTTCTCGAAAATCAATTGAAAAACACATTGACCAATATTTCTTCTTAATAAGAGCATCTTATATACCCCACTTTGATTCACTAGAGAGTATGAATCCCTTATCAATATTCATTTGGAGTTTCATTCTCAATTTTAACAAATCATTTGGGTCTATTCTATATAGATTATTTTGAAATGTTATAAGAACATTTAGGAGATCTATTGTAAACACAAATTCATTATTATTGGGAAGGCAAGGAATGTCATATGGATACACATTGGCTTATTAATGAATATTATGAATTCCATCATTGTTGATTTTCACCCCATTCATTTGAGAAAAATATACCTCATGAATAGGAAATAAGAAACTTATAATGGATTTAATCTGCACTATAGTTTTATATTCAACACTGAAATAAAACAAGATCATATGTTTATTCATAATATCAAATGTGACTTCTCTTCCTTGTAAACTAAAATGAGCTATACATATAGAAATATAATACATTAAAAAAACATATAATTCAACTATATTAAGAATCATAAAATTTTCAAGAATCACATTCCCAAAAAATTCTATTAGAGAGGAGCTGTAGACATGAGATGTTATCATAATATCACTAAGACTTGATACTATTAAATCAATATATAATCATGGAGGTGGTTTCATGATACCCTTAATAAATTATTTGAATATAAATTAGTGGGTAGATATAAAATCAAGCCATATTAAATTATTGAGTAGATTATAGGTGTATGTTTCACCACATTTTTCTCACGACCCACTTTAATAGTTTTTATTTCATGATATTTCCATTTTTTGATGGATTAAATAGTTAAAAATGATGATTGTTTTCATTAACCCTCATAATTATACATTCATTATCATAATTACAATACTTAGTGAAATTATAAAATTGTGGTGTGGGTGACACATTTGGTTGATATTTATCACAAACATATACTCTCATATTAATTTCACTACAACATTATTTTTCTTGATGGCCTGATTTTTCACAATTAAAAAATTTACCAAACCTCATAATTTAATTTACTTAATTTTTCTTTTTAAATTTGTGTATTAAATAAGAAACACCTTATTTTATGCTTGTTTTTATTATTATAATTTCATTTGAATTAAATTCTACCCTTATTAACAAAATTAATATTTTTTTGGGTGAATTGGATCTCTATTTTTACATAGGGAAAACCTCTAATTATTTATTTATAACTAAAAATTTATCTTATGGGTAGTTTGTTCTAATGTCTTGGCTTTCATCCACTAAATAATTATTCAATATTACAATAATTTTCAATGATATTACCAGAAGTATAACTCAAAAATCTTGTAAAATTATCCTCACATGTACTAATGGATTAAACATCCATCTTAGTTTTCTCAATGATTTATTTTCCATTTTTGTATAAATAATAAGATCAAATTGGTAATTGAAAAATTAATTCTTAAATTAATCATGCTTGATATAGTAAATTTCGTAATTTTGCATCATGTTCTTGTTAAGATTCAATCATTGAAATGATTCACATTCCAAATGATACAAACCTAAAATAAAATTTCTATTCTCTGATCACTTGAGTACAAAAAATATATATTTTTAGTTGTATTAATCAACTTCCATGAAATTATGAGATCATAAGACCCTCCAAAATAAGTTGGATGTCTCAACATGAATAACTCAAAAGTATGTTGTTACCTCCTTTGATTATTTGTAACATCAAAAGGATTCAAATCTTACGAAAATTATTTATATATAGAAACAATATTTTTTATCTCATCTCACATCAAATTCAATTTCTCAGTAAGACAGTCATTATATTTTCTATCATCTTTAGAATGAATGTTATTCCTCCTAGTTATAACTATTTACTAAAGTTAGAAAGCCTAATTTGAGGAAATTTTTCATAGTGATTCATCATATAATAATGAAAAATCATTCATAGGATGTCTAAATCATATAATATTATTTTAAATATATGATTCCTTAGGTATAACATGAAATATCCATGGTTATTATCTATTAAAATCATTCATGTTGGTTATTTAAGAAAATGATAATTAACCCAATAATATCCCATAAGATTGTCTAGGGGATTGTGTAATCTATGTACAAATCATTGTGCACTAGACAAGATTGAGTAAATACCAAATCCTCCCCTTTTAGAGTTTTTAACCATAGGTTAATCAGTGCCATATTTTCATTCATTTCTAGTATCTAGATAAGAATTTATTTTGGTTAACTACATGATTTATAATTTACCAAATCGTTGGGATATTATCTTATACATAGTCTAATCCTTAGGGTTTTCAAAAGAACTCTTACTTCCTAATGTCTATAAATAAATTAACACTACTATGATACCAAGAATGAAATCCAAAGAATAAGTAAATATATAAATATATATAATAATTTAAATAACATATAAATATATTTCACAATAATACATTCCTGGGGACCGTAATGTTATAATTTCATTAGATACTAGATATAAATCAACATATTTAATAAAAGATAATCAAGACCTACCACACGTTTTATCTCTCTTTGTACCCATACTTGGCATTTTCAACATAAGACCTTTATTTATAATAGGGGAAATGGAAATATAATAAAGGGATGGCTCAAATGATCTGTATGGGTAAGAATAAAGGATATCAATCAATGATAATAACTGAACACAGAAATAAGGGTTTGAGAAAATGATCATAACAAAAGAAATTCATAGACAATTATTAATTGATTTTTAATCATGAATCATGGAATTAGGTATTATCTTAACAAAATACATAGTTTATTAGAGTGTGGAATCATCTATAAAAATCATGATCCATAAGAACATATCATAAGTATAAGAAATAAGTTTTCGGCAAATACATGAGCATTGAAAATAATTTCCTTAGTTGAGAATCACTTCTAAGGCTATAATATTATATTGGGTTTACTCCCCATTTAATAATTTAAATATTCTAGGTTAACTCCCAATACAATCATATGATACAAATTCCCTTACTAAATTGTGTTCACTCACAATTATAGTCCCTATTATCTCCTCAGATATCATTCTATACCAAATTAATTTAAGGGGTATATAATTTTTAGCCTATAGTGAACCATCCATAGTAAGATAGGATTTTATGTCTATTACCATTAAATTAGAATAAGATGTAAGGAAACACACTGTGAAGAACTGATCAGTTTAGTTTTATTAGTAAACTAGATGCAAACATGATTCCTATATTAAAAATGTATATGCAAATTAGATCATATTATTTCTGATAATTAATTTATTCTATTTAGAATATCCTTGAATATACTTATTGGTAAACATTGAGGAATATTTGGGAAAGGAAAAAAATAAGGTTGAGATAAAATACTAAGTAATGGTTAAGTACATTAGAACAAATAATGGATTAATTTGAATAATCAATATAGCATGGCTAAAAATAGAAACATATGGTATTTATTCAATACCATGTGCATATTATAGAAGAAAAAATAGATGTTCAAATAATTCTATATAAATAACCATCTGATCATGAAAGTTAAATATGTATATTCTAACTAATCTAATAATCACATGGAATATTAGTAACTGAATTCATAATGATGGAATATATAATGACAGAAATATAATTTTTATCATCGAGGATTCATGCCAGAAAATCTAATATTTTAAAAGATTCATTCTAATAATCTAATACTATAAAGTATTAATTACAATAATGTATTATTTTTAAGGATTCATTGTAACACCCCAAGATTTCATAGTAAATTATTTTTTAAAAATTAATTCAACAGCTTGTGCTACATGCAACACTGAGTTCGTGCGCACCATGACTTACCAAACTAGCCATTCAAAAAGCGGCTATAAATAATATTAACTGAATTTTGAATTTTTTTATACTTCATGTAATTTTAAAATCTATATTATGTGTTTCTTAGACATAATATAAGAACAAGTTCAAATTTTTAGATAAAAGAAGTATTTTTCAAAAAATACAATTTTACAGCCTTTTAATGGTGAACCATTTTTAAATCCAATATTTGACTCTTTTATATATTTAATTTGACTTCATAAAATTATTCTTTGGAAGAAGTAAATAAAAATTTAGTTTGTATAAATTTTCAGTGCTTTTCTGATTACTTTTATATTTTGATGAATAGTAGAAAATACTAAATTTTAATTAAATACAATTTTTTTAATAAAAATAATTTATAATGTTAAATTATATATTTGAATAGTTTTGAGGTATAATTAGACTATATTTTTTTCATTTAATCCAATTTTGGTCATTGTAAGTAATTTTACGTTAAATTGGACATAAACACATATCAATCTTTTGATAGTTTTTATTTCCCAAAAACCCGCTTTCTGGTTTTGAAAATGAGAATATTTTTTAAATTAATTAATAAAATGTCCCTGTCATTAATTTAGTGAAATATAAATCATTTTTTATTTTGAAATAGAAAAATTATCTTAGATTTAATTTTCGGTATTTTTCTGAAAATTATCGATTTTTGATGAATAGTGAAAACACTACGTTATTATTTAAAACCGTATTTTTAATTAAATAAATATTTATTTTATTTAAATTTATTTTAAGTAAAAATAGATAAGTAATAAATATGAAAATTCAATTTAATTCATTGGATTCATTTTATAATAAGATTAGATGTATAAAATCTTGTTGAACTTTTTACCATCTTTTACCCCCTTCTAGGCACATTTTCAAATTTTTATAAAACGTAATTTTACCACTTCTAGGGATTGAATATCAAAAATCTGAGAGACACGGTTGAAATTATAAATTAAAATTTGGTTCAATAAAATGAAAATAATTTTTTATGAATAGTAACTTTTGACTTTTATTTACCACGGTTAAAAGTAAATATGGTAATTAAAGGTAAAAATGATATTATAATTACCGTAACACATGTCCTAATTCAATTGTATAAGTGGTTTTCAGCCAAAAAAACCTTAGGAATAAAATATGATCCACTTTTTCAACATTGATTAGATTAGGACATTTATTATTATTTTATTTAAATAAGTGTTAAAAGTGTTAAATTCATATTTTCATAAATAAAACATTGTTAATATAAGGTTATACATTATATAAATTAGCCATTAAATATTAATTATAAATATAAAAATATTTCCTAAATATTGGTATTTTATTTATAATTTTTAGACATTAAATAATTAAATTTATTTATGACACAATGATGATGATGTAATTACCTTATTAATGAAAGAATAAAAAAATTGATATTATTAATATAAAAAAATGTAAATTATTACTTTTGATGCATTAGTAGAATTTTATAGGTTAATATGACATGTTAGGGTTGATTTAATTATTTATTTGCGAAGTAATCAAGTTTATATGACTTTAACAAAAACCAAATAATAAATAGTGTCAAAATTGACATAATTGAGTTTGTTAAAAAAATTATTAAATTATATAATAGTTTTAAAAACTATGGTTCAGCCAAAAAACATATATAATGATATATATGTTCTCAATTAACCACTTGGGTTTCTCTTGTCAGTTTATAGTATGTTTGTTAACCATATAATATAAATATACATGAAGACATGGTAAATGACAAACTATTTCACTAAGAGTAAAATCTAAAAGTTATGGTTAATATGGTGACCTAAATCTATATAAAATATATTATTTGAGAGGTTATAGACCCAGACACACCTTAGAATTGAAATAAATTTATTTAGAGCCTTTAAAAACCAAAAATGAATTTATAATAAATCATATTTCAAGTTTTTCCTAAACTGACAATCACATATCTTATAAAAGGGAACTTCCCCTTCTATGAATTTCACACCTCCAATTCCATTTGGATCAACCAATCCCTACCCAAATATCCTTCTAAATACTATAACAACATCTTAGAGGACTTCCTTTGATCATAACGCCAACCTAAGGATCCCTTTTGATCAAATCAAAGGGAAAACCCTGTAGAAGAGGTAATAATTTCATCACCTCTTTCCAAGTTATCTTCTTCCCCCACATCCCCTTTTATTGTTCTTTCCATACCAAAATAATAAATATAGTACCTTATACATAGTATGGTACAACCATATTCATTATTCTATCCATCCTATGAATGACAAGGTCACCATACATGTGTACATACGGCTTACCGTCTCTCCGTCATGGTGTAGTTGTTATACAACACTTCATTATTTGGATGGGTATAATAATGATGTATGATTTATTTAAATAATAAATATAAAATCTTAATTATTTTTTATATATGATATAACATCCAATTATATATGATTTCACCTTCAATTGAATGATATTGTCGTTCATGTTTATGTATGGATTACCACGTCCACGAGCGCAATGAGATTCATTACCCATCGTAACCGTTCAAGAATAATTTTCATTTTATAATTACAAATAATGTTTAAGAACTAAATATAATTCTGGATATGAATAAAATACATCCTATCCATAAAAATTATGAATTACGTAACAAAACATATAAAATAAAATGAATTAGTTAGCACCTAAAACAATAATACTACTAAAATATTGTTATCAGATTAATATTAGAAGATCATATTTATATATTTTGTTCTTTAATAATTTAATAAAAATTATTAAACAATTATATTTGAGGTTAAATTACCCTCAACTAAGTAAAATTACAAGGTATGGGGTTTTCATCTCACTTCTTATTCCCATGAGATTCGTGCTATATTGCCACTATTTACTTTTCTATGGTGTATGTACGGCCCATGATTGTATTATTTGTGTAATATAGTTTAATTTATGGGTATTTAAATCTTCATTGTATGATTCTTCTTTCAAGGGGTGTTTTTTTTAAGTTACCAAGTCAATAAAAGAATTTCTAATTTCAATTTCAACTCATTGGGTTTTATGTGAACATCATTGATTATTTTACTCCTTCATTATGTGTGAAATCACTACTTATTTATTTATGAAGTAATTTCCACACCCCCCCTATTGTGCGAATATAAATTTGATACACATAATCACTCCATTGATAAATTCTCAGGTCATTGATATAAACTTGATAAGAGTAATATTAACTCAATTTCCATTCACTGAGATAAACATCCAAGTCATTGGTGTTTTATTTACAAGAATATGTGTGAATGTACTCTGATTGATATACCCATAATATCCAATAATATGGAGTTTATTTATATTTATCACACATAATTATGTCATTGATTTTTCTTTAATCTAAGGATATAGTCTTTATATGGGATTTCATCTCAATTTGCATTCCATGGATACTTCTTTGTTGTTATGCACCAATTCACTTTTATATGGTTTATGTACTATCCATTGACATTTTATATCATTAATAAATTTATTCTCAAGATATAATAAAGTTTTGATTATTTTTATTCCTTAGTTACTTGTATCCAAGAATTTCTCATTTCGTTGGGAACTCTTCAACTAAAATATAGTTTTAAATATTTTAAATGTTTACTCTTATTAATATTTATCATTAATGTCCATATTTTAAAAATGGTTATAAGTATTTATTAATATGGACATGAATAATTTGAAATTGAAATTCTTTTAAAATGTTTCAAAGTGGTATGGGAATATTTGATTCAAAAATCTCTTTTAAGCGACTTCTTTGATAAATAGTGTGACTTTTCAATGTTTTCAAAAAAAGGGGATATTTCTCTCAAATAGTTTTACAGAATATTTTTATCTATTTAAATATACTTAATTTTATATTATTATTTATTTAGGTTGATTTATTATAGTACAATATTCAATATTGTATTTAATGAGTTATGTTTGATTGTGGATGTGCCATTTTTATGCCATTCATGTATTGTAGTTAAAGTGTTGATATTTCGTATGCCAGTTTTAATACTAATGTTTAGATTATGTTTCACCCATTTTATACGAGGAATACATTGGAGTTATTAAGTGATGGGTTGAGCCCACTAAATCTCCTCGATGCATCGGTAGGTCTTAGGAGACAAACTAGGGTCTTAGAACAAAGCCTTGACAAAATCGTAATTGTAGTCTTAACACAAGGCCTTGACTATGTGGTTATGATGCACGACATTATGAACTATATCATTATGAAATTATCTATTTATATTACATGCGATTATTTTACTAGTATAATATCCATGATAATAATTAAATGACATTTTTTTATTTATATTTTCTATTTTATGCTGAAATTTATGTTTAAAAGGCTTTCGTTTTAGTTTTATAAATTGCCTTAAATATTTATGCTTATTTATGAAAGTTTCTACTATATTGTTATCCTTTTTTAGCATCTGAGCTCACCCCTTTCTATGTTTTGTTTTTCATAGGATGTGGAGTACATCATGATTAACCTACAAGAATAGGATAAGGGATATGAGTGTGTTCAAAAGGGACACAATGTTGTTTTTCTTTATTTCATGATGTAATATAAAACTTATGTATGTATCTGGTACTTACCAGGCTACTAAACTAATAAGTATTTCATGACATGATCTCTTGTGATCATGTCAATGATTTTTAATAATGAACCGACTTTGGGTAACTATGGTTGGGGTGTTACATTTAGGCCAATAATCTAATACTATCATGGTTTTATGCCAATAATTTAATTAATTGGTAAGGCCTCAACCAAAACCATAAATTGTTTGTCTCATGAAACCTACAAATGCATCGAGGTGATACAGTGGGCCCTTCCAATTACATAAAATATATACATCATTCTTCATATGAAACAGTTGAAACACAATCAACATATACATTCACATTAAATCTAGCATATGAAATGTGAACTCTTTCTCTCGACCATAAATCCCCATGATTAATGCGGAAAATTGTTTCAAAATAGCACATCCATAGTCAAATTAATCACAAAACATCTAATTAAATAAAATAATGGAATCAATAAAACAAATACCAATTGTAGTAAGAATAAGGTATGTTTTCATTAATGAAATAAAATAATATATTTAAAAAAATATTTGATGAAAATATCATTTTTAGTTTGAAAACACTTTTGAAAAACCATCTCTTTGAAAATAAATATTAAAATAGGAAAAAAATTAATAGATGAAAATTAAGTCAATAAATCATATTCAAGAGTTAAAAAAAATTGAAAACATTTTTTGAAAACAAGGTTTTGGAAAAAAAATAGACCTCCGATTGAAAATAAAAACAAAGTTGTTTTTTCTTAAAAACATTTTCTAAAATATTTTGAGTTCCAAGGAGTAATAAAAAGAAATTTTACTTGAAAATATCGTTGATATACTATAGATAATACATTTAATTTATTTATTAAACAATTATTATATATTTTTCTATTGTTTAAATTCTTGAATGAATAATCACATTTTGGATGACAATGTAAAATAAACCATTAAAATTAACATAACACTATATTTTTTTTAATAAATGAATTATTGTTTTGTGTTTCAAACGAAAATAAAATAAATTAGCGTAAATTTCTCAATATATAGTTATATTCATTATGCACATAATCATATAATATTATAAATAATTTGAAAGTAATATCACCCAAAGAAAAGGAATTGAGTTCTAAAATTTCATTACAACTATGTAACATTATTTTTGAAATACACTAAGATAAAATAATTAAAAATAAAACCAAAAATACCATTTATAATAAATTATTCATGACATTAAATGTTAAATTGGAAGCATATACACCATATAAAATAAACTAGGTTCATAAAATTACAATTTTCCTTAATGAAATAAAATTGAGATGAAATCCACTACCTTCAGTTTCTTTTTTGTTGATTAGTATTTTACCTCTTTTATAATTGTTTGAGAATGTTATTAACATATAAAATAACCGTATAAATATTTATATTATCATATATAGTTCTTTTATAACATATAATAACACATTCGTTAATATTCTTTCGTTGTTTTCATCAATTTTTGTGTTAATTACCTTGTTTTTTGAGTATGTTTTGACTTGTTATGTTTTTTTCCTACTACATAGATCAATATATATGGATGTAAAGAAATTAGGAAATGATTTAAATTTCATATATATTATGTATATTTTAATTTTTTTAATCAATAATTTTTTAGATACGAAATGGAATATACTGTTCATTGAGAGGGTAGCTTGTACAAACACATGAACATTGTTTCTTTTTTATTATTGTATTAAAACAATGAAAAGTAATTGAAATATATGTATAATTTTATTCCAGTATAATATTTATATCATATATATAAAATATTTTTATTAAAACCATCCTTAATAAATTCTTTGTAAAGCATGAATGAATAACATCACTTTGACGAGGCAGTAGTCCATGTGCCCACAAATGATATTATCATATTCCCATAAAATGGAATCCTTCAAACTATTTTTTATATAATATTTATATAATAATAAAATGAATATAAATAATATATATTAAATATATAAACTATAATTCCATCATTATTTCCATTCTTTAGATGTGGTAATGGAAAAACGAACGACATCATTTCGTGAGCTGATAATCTGTCGTACACACAAATGATGAGTTTTTATACAATTTGATGGATGGTTTAATGGTTTAGCTAATGTTATTAAAATTACACCATCATATTATATTTATTATACTTAATTTGTTATATAACCAACATATAATAATAATTTAATGGGTGAATATATAAATAATAAAAAATTGATTAGTAAATAATATAACCTCTTTTTCAGGTACTTTCTTTTATTTATACCAAGAGAATTAGGTTGATGTATTTATGAAGAAACTGCATCTTATTTGATAATTTGAGGTACTTTTGAAGCTTATTTGGGCAGGTTTTGGATGACAAAAAGGTCATGATGGGTGTGACTAAGTGGGAGGGGCGAGATTCATTTTATAGTGGAAGAGGACTGGCATTGTTGTAAATATAAAAAATGAAAACAATATTGAGATGTAGCTTTTACATAATGTACCTAAAATAATAAAAAAAAATTATATAAAATGGATTACATGGTGTATATATATTCATCTAATGTCTTTTTAACAAGTTTATTGGAAATTTTGGCCCTCCAATTTTATGTTTATTCCTTTGTTTACCTAGTTGTTCTCTTAAACAATGTCATTAATTTTAGTTTCTTCCACTGATTTTTTTTGTAAAAAACTAAGTTAACCATACTAGACATTATGAATTATTCCAATTCCAAATATAGAATCCATTTTTCTTGATTCCAATCACATAAGTGTCAAAAAGTAATTTAAAATTAATCATCCAAGTGAGATAGGAAAATGGGTTTTCAAGTGAAAATGTTTGAACGTTAATTATGTTTTTATATCTAATTTAAATATAATAATGATTCCAATTAATTAAATTTTATTAACATATTTAAAATATAAAAAACTATAAATTAAATAAAATTTAAAATATAATTTAATGTTATATATTATATAGAGGAAAATGTAGTTTCCAATTAAAAATCAATATTTTTCATTATTCATTAAAAATGGAACATATTTTAAAAATATCAAAAATTAATTGTAATATAATAATGAAATTATTTTTTGAAAAGATAATTTTATTTTGAAAAATAAAATTTATATTTTTCCAATTTTTTTAAAAATAGGTGTACCACTTTAACATAATTTTTGTTGTATTTAAAAAATATTTTAATTATTATGTAAAATATATATATAATTATTAATATCATTCACTAAAATTAATTAATTTAATTTTTTGAGACTAATTTTTTTTGGGAGAATAAATGTATTTAAAATAATACTCTATATTCAATTGGTTTTTATATTAATCTCTAATTAATTGGAAACAAATGAGATCGACCATAAATATTTTAAATTTAGTCAATAATATTAATAACCTCTAAATTAACTGTTGGATTATATCTTATTATATAAAATTTTATTATTTTAATAATATATTATGGTTAAGTAAAATATGGTCTTTCATGTAACGTAGTCTAACCCAGAGTTTTTAGTAGAGAAAGCTAAGCTTTGTGTTGAGTATAATGACTAATACTAAATAATTAAATTTATTCATAATGTGAACTTTTTTAATGTTTTGGGGTTTAACATTCTCCCCACCATAAATAAATTTCATCCTCAAAATTTAAACATGATCTCTATAATCAAAGGTTCAATATTTGAAAATTCTATTGTTGAAAAATCCACATTTTAAATATATTTAATAAAAACTATTCTTAATAAAATGAAAAATTAATTGAAAAGGTCACCAAAAAACTAGGATTTAGAATATGAGAACATTAGTGAATATGTGGAAATTGAAGAAAAAATAGAACTATTATGTTCTAATGGAGAGTGATAGGGAGAATTTTTATGAAAAATTTGTCTAAAACAAACAAATAAACTAGAGGTGTGAAAAAAGGTCATTAATATCATCAAAAATCATGTTAAAACACATTTTTTTAATACCCTTTTCTTAGAGTTGAGAAATTATTTCACACTCTATGAATATAAGTAAATATTCATTTCTATAAACATAATAATATACTTATTTTGTTCCTTGATTTATTTATACTTCATCTATTAGCACAAGTCGCGTAATATTGTGATGTAATTAAATAATCTTTAAAATATCATCTAATGTTCAACTTAAATAATTTCAAAAAAAATTAACTTTATGACCCTTCCAATTATTTTTATCCAAAGCATTATAATCGGTTGCACTATATTTAGTAGTATCCAATTTATGTTATTTATATAAATTATCATTTTATCCCAACATAATTATCTCATCATTTTAGGACATCTTAAGGGTTATCATTCCATCAATCATGTGTTTTCCAAAAAAAATAACTTGATACTAAAAACAAATTCTTGGTACCATTCAACATGTGAGGACAATTCCTTAATGAAATATAACTGCAATATAATACTTATATATTTCATGATTCTCAAAACCTGAATTCCATAGAATAAATACTTAAATAGAATACCTATTGAATCCAAACAAAATAAAATTAATCATTCCACTTAATAAGTTGTTATAACATAAGCATGACTTTGATTCGTTATCTTCTATATAGGTATATTACCTTGTATCTTAGGGAATTCATTTTTATAGTTCCCCAAATCCTTACAGTTGAAGTGTTTAATATTATAAAATTATTTCATTCCCTTTCAATCTATAGCATGGTGTAATTTTTCTCCAGACGGGAAGAAAACTCCGTATCCTTTTAATCATGTACCAATGTGTTTCCATCCATATGTATCACATGTTAGTAAATAAGTCATTACCTTATTCTATTTATTCAATATTTTCTCTACTATCATGTTCATATCTTGATTTTAATTAACGAAATAACTATTTAAAAAATCTATATCTGTATTAGTAGAACATGGTATTATGTCATTATGTGATGATAATTTTTTGAAAAATATTTCCATTTTAAGACATTTCTTGATCCATTTGAATAAATGGTAAATCTTGTACCAGATGTTGTGTATATAATCCAAAAAAACATAGATGACCTTGTAATAGTGGACTCATACTCTTAAACACATTATTTATCCTTTTTCCTCAAGCCAATGAAATTTATTTTCATCAATTTTTTTCTCATGGGGACAATATTTTTCAAAAAAATGTCTCCTTAAAAATAATTACATTCCCTTAGTTATATCTCTTATTCATCCTTATAATTATTTGGATCAACTACCACCATTGATCAGCATTTCCATTTATATAATACACTGCAAGTGTAACATTTTCATTTTAATCACATCTTAATGCTATAAATATGTTCTCTAAATACTTAATTCATTACTAATATACCATTGGATCAATAATCCCACTAAATAATGAGGGACTTTATTGGATAAATTGATCCAACATTTTAGAATATCACTGAAGAATAGGTTTTTCTATACGGAGGATGATATTTGTCATAACATGATTAAGATTCCCAAATATATCCATATCTTTCTCAGTTCTAATACCATCGTGATTGACTTCCTCAGTAAGAAACCCTATACTTTGTACATGAGTACTGATACCCTTCTTCCTTCGAGCATCCATTTCTAAATAATGGAATAAACTAGATTTGATCATAAAATTATGAAACATAATTTATAATTCAATAATTTGTGAAATAGATACCATACATTGAATCATTTATGCATAAACAATATTATAATCATAAAATTTTATTTTTATGTTATTATATTTTTATTATAAAATTCTATCATAGATTTATGTTCTCTAATCTTTGTTTTCATAAATCTAGTGACCAAAGTGTTACAAAACCTCCTTTGATTCAAACTTTAATGACCCTAACCTAGTATGCCTAAAGTTGGTGTCTACTACTATTACATTTGTATAAGATGTAATTAAACACACCCCAAAGGACCAATTAGTTTAGTTTTCTTCGGGAACTAGATAAATACAAGTGGATTGTATTAAAAAAGAATACACAAATTACAGAATAACTTTTTTATAATAAAATTTATTCCATCTAAAATATACATGAATATATTTATTATTAATATGTATTTAATCCTAGGGAAAGGAAAAAAATAAAGGTTGGCTCAAATAGTTAGTAAGGGTTATATATAGTGGAAGGAATAATGAAATATTTACCATAATAAATATGGAGAGGCTAATAAATGAAACATATTCTATTTAATCAATAACATGGGAATTATAGAACCTGAATAATATATGATCAAATAATTCAATATAAAAAAATAAAATGAATATGAAAATTATACGTGGATATTCGACCTAATAGAATGATAACATGGAATATCAATAACAGAATTCATAGTGATGGAACACATGATGATGGATATCTAAAGATTATTGTAGAGTATTATTAACAAGAAAATAATATTATCAAGGATTCATTCCATGAATCTATTAATATCAACGACTTTTTAAAAGAATATAATATTATCATTAATATGTTCCAATAGTTTAATAGTATCAAGGATTTAGGCCAATAATCTCATAAATGGGTAAGGCCTCATCCAAAACCATACATAGTTACCCTAATTAAACATGTTGATGCATCGAGGGGATATAGTGGGACCTATCCATCACAAAAAAATTCAAATTCATTACTCAAATGAAATAAGGCAAACATAATAAACATTAACATTTCTTTTTAAACAATTATACAAAATGTGAATACTTCCCCCAACCATAAATAACCAAGAGTGATTTGGAAAATTGTATCATTATAGCACATAAATAGTAAAAATTATCATAAACCAACCATATAAATATTAAGGATGGTATCAATGTGTTATATACCCATGGGAGTGAGAATAAGGGTTGTTTTCTTTGATAAAATAAAAGGATATCTTTAAAAAAAAATTGAGTAAAATATTAATATTTAAAACATGTAACAAAAATTTTCATTGAAAATAACTTTTAAGAACATAAAAAAATTTAAATGGTGAAAATTAAAATTATAAATTATTTTTAAGAATCTAAAAAATATTTTTTTTTAGAAATCAGTATTTCGAAAGAAAACATGCATCTTACTAAAGAGAAAAAAAAGTTTGTATTTTCTTAAAAAATATTCAAACAAATTATGTGTTATAAGGAGAGAAAAATTTGTATTTTTAATTGAGTAATAACATACAAAAATAGATTATAATAAATATAAAGGGACTATTGGAAAATTATTATATATTTTTCTTCATTGTAACTTCAAGAATGAACAATCTCAATTAGAATGGCATGGTGAAATAAACCATTAAAATGAACATAAAATTAAAGTGTTAATTAATAAATGAATTGATCATGTGTTTAGACTATAAATACACATAAAATAAGTCTAAATACATCAATATATAATAATTTTCATTATACACATAATTATATAATAATAAAGACAACTGGAATTTAATTTTACCCAATGAAAATGAATTGAGTTACGAAATTTCACACCAATTGGTAACATTAAGTTCAAATACCATTAGATGAAATAATTAGAAATGAATCTCAAAATACCATGAATAATTAATTATTCATGATATTTAATGTCAAATGGGTATCTTATACATGATATGAAACTAGGTTCATAAAATTACAATATGCCTCAATGAAATAAATTTTCTATGGAATACCTTACCTTTCACTTCTCTTTAGTTGAACACTCCTTAACCAAATGATTAATGGTTTTGAGAATTTTTATTAATCATAAAATAAATATATTAATATTTATGATATCTTATATAGTTATTTTATATCATATTATAACCAGGTTGTTTATAATCATTCATTATTTTCATCATTTTGGGTGTTAATTTCCTTATTTTTTAAATATGTTTTGACCTATTATTTTTTTGTCCTATTACAAGATCATGATTTCATTATATAAATAATTTAAATAATGAATTAAATATCATATATATTTATTATATATTTATTTTTAGTCATCTATAAATTTGGAGATAGGAAATGGAGTACACAATTTATGGAGACAGTATGTCGTACATACACAAGAACGTTTTTCTGTTTTCCTGTCATATTAGAATAATGAAAATTATATGATATTTATTTATATTATTAATCCATTATAATAATTATTTCATATATATAACATGTTTTTATTGAAACTATATTAAATATATTCTACGTAAATCATGAACAAATCACATCACTTTGAGGAGGAGATAGACCACACATCCACAAACAATGTTATTTTATTCCCAAAGAATAGAAATCATGAAGGTATATTTTATATAATAATTAAATAACAAAAAAATACATTATAAATATCATATAAAACATATATAAATTATAAATAAATCATTATTTACAATATTTAAAGGTGGTAATGGAAGAACAAATAACATCAGTTCAGGAGGCGATAGTATGTCATGCACACGAATAATGATTGCATATCCCATTTGATGGGTAAAGGTGTATCTTATACCATTAATATAAACAAAATTAGTATATTTAGGCTTCATATGATATTATATTATAATTATATAATAAAAATTGAATGAGTGAATAAATAAGTAAATCAAAATTGATCATTGAATAACTTTACCGCTTTTTCATGTAACTCATTTTTGTTTATACGAAAATAATTCTTCGCGTGGATTTATTCAAATTTTTGGGATTCTAGGATGAGGGGAGGTATTTTGGTATCTTATTAGGTCATGTTTTTTATGAGGAAAATGTTTTTAGTGGTGTAAACAAGTCGGAGTCGTGTGTTCTTTTTTATAGTGGAAGTGAAGTGTCATTCTTTTCAATATAAAATGGTAAACACTATCGAGATGTGTCACATACATACCATTCCTCCAATAAAGAAAACCATAATATAAAATGAAATATATGGTCTAAATATGTACATAAAATTTATTATTTAATATTTTCTAGGTCATTATGGACATTAAACTTTATGTTTAGTCTCTTGTTAAGATATTTTTTCTCTTTATCGATGTAATTCATTTTCATTATTTCCACTAATATTATTCGTAGAAAAATAAGTTGAGCATAATAGAAATTTAAAATTATTCAAATTCAAAAAATGGATTCCATTATACCAAATTCAAATCAAATAAGTGTTAGAAATTAATTTTTATAAAATTTAAATGGCATTATAATTTTGATTTTTTTTTAAATTTACGTATTGGTAAAAACATCCATAAAACAATTTTGAATATCATGTTCATGGATGAAAATTTTCATCATCCAAAGAGAAAATAAGGTCCTATTTTCATTAAAAACATGTTCTCGGTCATTTTATGTTCCAATGAGATGAAAAGGCACTATAACTTGTTAATTAATTAATAAATAGAGGGAAATAAAACAGTTGTAGTGTAAAAAATAATAATATATATATATATATAATTTCCCACAATGAGAATGTATTATATACAGTAGTGAAAATAAATGACATTTTAAAAAAATCTCTTCCCTAAAATATCAACTTGGTTTATACACATTCAAACCCCAATTAAAATAAATATAATTTATTTATACATATATTATATAACTATATTCATATATATTACAATGTATCATTCATTTATAAATTCTAATTGTCCTTTTATATATATTTTCTTCATTTAAAAGGGACATTTGGGTGAAAGCTGACCCTTTTTTCATGCTTGTTTCGGTTTGATGGTTTTGATATATGAATGAGGGTCCTTGTTTCATCATTTCATAAATATTAATAATTAAATAATTTTCATACCAAATCATTATATTACCATTTATAACCATTCAAATAAAGCGGTTATGAAAAATTAATTACATCACTTTATGGAGACGATAGTCTGTACGTATGCATGGGTGATGTTTTCACTTTCCAATAGATTGAGTGAACTTGAAAAAACCATAATGTAATATTACATTATCATAATTATATCATAAATATATTATATTTTCTAATATATCATTAAAAATACCCATTTACTGTTGAAAGGAAAAATGAATTGCATCGCTTCGTGGAGATAGTAGTCCACATTAACGCATGAGTGACGTTATCATTTTTAATGGATAGGAAATAGATATAAAATGATTGTACCCTAAAAATAATTTTATATATGTTTATTTATGATAATTTTGTCACTATACATTATTTTATATAATATATTTATAGTATGTAGAAGAATAAATAAATTTTTAAAGAGACAGATAATATGGTTACCTCTTCTTTGAGAAACCATATTTGGCATACACCTTAATACATCAAATGATGGTCTTAGGGAATAAAATAGTTCATAAGAAAGAAGGATAGGAATATGGTAAGGATTTTATGTAGGTATCATCATATTTATAGGGAAATTTTTTATTAATAAGGTAGTGTTATAGTTTCCCTTTTTAAGTGAGAGGAGGGATATAGGTCGAATTATTAAATAATTTAAATAATATAAAGTCATTTTTTGTAGAATTATAACCAAATAAAATGTTAATATAAAGTGGTATAATATAAGGTCAAAATATATTCAAACTCTAGTATTTATACAAGTATTTATGGAATTTTTTTACTTATTTCTTAGTTTATCCACTAGTAATCACATTTTAACATGAACCATGTTTAAAAAAATTAGTTTTTTTATTTTTCATTATGCCTAATAATGAATGTTTTATCATTAAAAATAATAAATTTTATTCTAAATATGTAATACATATAATTAAATTTAACTTCTATAAGTGAATGAATTTTAATTTAAAATAAGAATGAAAAGCACAATGGAAACTGTTTTTTTAAAAAGTCTTCAAAGAATAAAATTGGATTTATTATTATTTCATACCCAGTAAACACCATTAGATGAATTTTAAAAAATTATATTCAATATATAATTAATAAATATCCTAAAAATAAATTTTCAATAGTTATTAATTTAATTATTTTTAGATAAATAAATTATTAAGTTCGTATAAGCTTGTTTTTCAGGAAAACATTGGTTTTTACATAAAAATGACTTTGTTTTCATTTATTACCAACTCATAACCAATGAATTAAATTTATAATTTTTTAAAAAATATTTTTTCATAATGTAGTTTCCCAATTCATACCCTCTAATAAAATGTATTGGATATATTTGTGAAATTAGATAATAATATTCTAATAAAATATCACTGTTTATTTAATATCAGTGTTTCATTTATGGAATTCTATCAATGAAAAAAATATTATTTAAATAGAAATATATAATCAAGTAATGGTTTATTAAAAATCATCCAATGAAAATGACGATCAAAGACACTATCTAAAAATAAACCTAATAATAATATTCAAAGTCCAAAAAACCCAACTTCCTACAGTGACTCAAGAATCATCATAGGTAGTGATCAAGAACACACTCATGATTAGTTTTCTAAATCTTGATGATGTTCCTAACTCAACCTAATCACTAACAACCAAAATAAAAAGGATTTATTCTAGAATATTGGACTCTATTAATAAATTTATTCTCTAATACCTTTAGTAATGAACCAGTCTGAACTGATTTGACGTGTCACCCTAACCAACATAAAAGTATGACCGAATGGTGTTTCCAATTTCCACGGGCGGACAACTAGTTCTTGTGTCACAAAAAATAACATATGATAATATTTTCACCCATGATAATAATAATTAAATAAAAATGAAAAAGTATATAAATCAACCAAAATGGTATGATAATAATTCATGTAACACCCCGACCCCAGTTACCCAGAGTCGGTGCATTATTTTAATACATTGTAATGATTAAAAGGAATAAAGTCCCGATGGACCGACTGGTTTAGAAGTATTGGAAAATAGATTACATACATGAATGTTAAATTACACTTTATAACATACAAAACAACATAAATAATCCTTTATGAACTCCATTATTCCCTTGGCATAACCCTACATATAAATCACAATACACTTCATGGAATCCTGAGAAAAATAAAACCTAGAAAGGGATGAGCTCAGATTCTCAGTAAAGATAACAATATAGAAGAAACTTTCATAAATAAGCATAAACATTTAAGGCAATGTATAACTAAAACAAAAGCCTTTTAAACTTGAACTTCAGCATAATATGGAGAAAATAAAATGAAATATTTCCATTTACTTATTCACATGGATATTCTACTAGTCTAATAACCACATGCAATATCAATTACCACTTTCATAATGATGGAATGCATAATTCCAGACTATCATTACCACATATTCAAGGCCTCATGCCAAGACTATAAATAAGATCTTATCAAGGAATTGTTCCAAGACAGAAGTTTGTCTCATGAGACCTACCGATGCATCGAAGAGCTATAGCAAGATCCACCCATCACATACTATGTCCAATTCATTCCTCATATGAACAGGTTTAAACATAACATAAACATTCGTATTAAAACTAGCATACGAAATGTCAATACATTCTCTAAAAACCATGAATGCTATAAAAATAACACATCCACAGTCAAACATATCACAAAACCATCAATATATTATGGAAGTTTTGTATCATAATAAATCAACTTCAAATAATCTTAAAATCCATCAAAGGATATTGACATAGATGAAATCAAAACAATTTGAGAGAAATATCTCATTTTTTTTAAATCATTTAAAAGTAAGACATTTATTAAGGAAGTAATTTAAAAGATATTTTTGAATCAAAGTGTCCGATAACACTTTGAAACTTTTGAAAATAAATATCATTTCAGAACATTCATGGTCATATAAATAAATCCTTAAAATCATTTTAAAAACATGGACATTAAATAAAAATATTTAGAAAGATAAATCTTTAAAAAATTTAAAATTCTGATCTTGATAAAGAGTACCTTTCACAAATTCATAAAATATTCATTTTGAAATCATTTAAAAGTCACATAATTATAACATATACATTCAAAATATTCTTATGAGCTTGTAAGGGAAGCTTTGACGAGTTTATAATGGTACAAAATAGTTGCACCTACCGTTGAAGATAAAGAAACATTCTTACCTTAAATTTGTCAAAAAGGTCAAAAAGTACCTTGTTTGGAAAATAACGGAAAGATTCCTTTCAAAACACATAAGGGTATAAATGACTTTAACCCATTTTCTAGTAAATATTAAAAATATTTTAACATATATTATTATGAAACATGGATGTGGATGATAAGGAGGTCCCAGTAGACAATTACGTATAAACAACCTCGGATAATGAAGATATTGTGAAATAAACCCTTACCTTGTACTTTTCCTTGGTCGAGGGTAGGTTAAACTCTTGTATAATAGTTAAATAATTGTTATTAAATTATAAAAGAATCATGTACATAAATATGATATCATATATGATATTTTAATATTGTTTTGTTAATAATATTTTAGTATTATCGTCATTTCGGGTGTTCACTTACTCGTTTTTTTATTTGTTTTGTTACATAAGTCATGGTTTTTATCCATAGGTTGTATATTATCTATATAAAAAATTATATAAAGTCCTTAAACATTATTTTTAATCATAAAATGAAAATTAGTCTTGAATGGATACGATGGGGAATGAATCTCATCACGTTCGTGGAGACGGTAGTGCGTACGTACGCACGAATGCTATTTCCATTTCATTTTTTCATTTTTAAATGAATCAAAAACAAATGATAAATAGTTATATTATTGTTCCAGTATAACATAATATCTTATATGTGTTACTTAATTTCATTAACACCATCCTTTATACATTCCATGTATGGTATGAACGAGTCATAGAACTTTGAGGGGGCGGTAGTCAGCACTTCCTCAAATAAAATTATAGTAAATATATATACAACCTGAAACGAATAATGGTATGCTATAAAATGGAATTAAATATGCTTATATATAGAATAAATATCATTAATATCATATTTAAATATATTTTCATCATAATGTACACCATGAGAGGCGGTAGGAGATAATTGAACAATCATCGTCTCGTGAGGCGTTTTGTTGCCATCCAAAGAAACATTATGTTCTTCACCCATTAGATGGAGGTGTGCGTAAGTGTAGTTAGAATACTTATAATAACAGTATCCTGGTATATTTATGATACTTGTTTTGTTACAAAAGAAAATAATAATAATATTTTAGGGGTTGGAGAAGTAATATAAAAGAAAAGAAGCTAAGAGAAATCATTACCTTTAATTTGGGTAACTCCCTTTGGTTTGAACCAAAAAGGCCTCTTGAAGTGCCTTATTCCCAAGGTAAGGCTTCTAGGATGAGGAGAGGTATGTAGGGAGATTAATTGGGCAGTGTTTTGATGAGCCAAAATTCTTTAGAGGTGTGAGTAATTGGTTAGAATTGGTGTCCTTTTATAAGGGAGAAGAGGGGCTCTTTATGGAAAACATAATGTATTATTTTATAATAAATTAATATTAGGTTTATAATGGCTCAAAACTAGATCATTTAAATTATAAGGTTGGTATGGGTATAAAACCACTCAACAAATAGGTTTTAGACAATTTTGGGTCTCTATTTTACCCTTATCTTTTAGATTTAACTCTTAGTTAAATAGTTTGACATGTACAATGTCTCTTTGTATTTTTATATTATATGGTTACTAAACTTACTATAAACTGTCAAGAGAACCCAAAGTTGTTCATTAATGTCATACCTATCATCATATAAGTATTTTTTCTGAACCTTAGATTTTTAGGAATATTATATCAATTAATAAGATGATATTTTTTAAAAAAAAATCATTTTTGTCAATTTTGACACTCTTTAATAATTAATTTTTTTAAAGTCTTAATTACTTTATTAATTCGAACCAAATTCATTTAATCAATCATAAAATGTAATATTAACCAATAAAATTAGTTTAATGCATTAAAAACCTCAAATTATATTTATTTGGGTATTTATAATTTCAATTATTGAAATATTTCACTAATAAGGTAATTACTGCATCATCATTGTATCATAAATAAATTAAATTATTTAATGTCTAAAAATTATAAAAAAAATACCATTATGTAGGAAATAGTTTTATATTTCTAATTAATATTTATAATCGAATTTATATTATGTATAACCCTATATTAAAAATGTTTTAGTTATTAAACATTGATTTTAACTCTTTTAACTCTTTGAATTAAATAATAATAAATGTCATAATCTAATCTAAGTGGACCAAAGAGGTTTATATTTTATTCATAAGATTGTTTTTTGTCTAATTATATTTAGCCAATAGAATTAGGACATGTGTTAGGGTAATAATAAAATCATTTTTTCCCTTAATTACCCTATTTACTTTTTACCATGGTAAATAATATTAAAAAGTTATTATTCACCAAAAACTATTTTCATCTCATTGAACCAAATTTTACTCCTTGATTTAGTTGTGTCTCTTGGATTTTTTAAATTCCACTCACATAAGCGGTAAAATTATGTTTATGTGAATTTCCAAATTCTCTTAGGAGGTGGGTAAAAGACGGTGAAAAGTTCAATAAAATTTTTATATATCTAAAATTATTTTAAACTAGATCAAATGAATTAAATTGAACTTATATAGGAATTATGTATCTATTTTTACCATAATTAAATTTAAATGAAATAAGTAATGATTTAAATAAAAATTCAGTTTTAAACTATAACTCAGTGTTTTTCACTATTCATCAAAAATTAAAAGTTTTTTGAAAAATAAAAAAATCCACCATAAGCTAATTTTGATATTCCGAATTCAATAATGAAGTCTATTTTACCAGATTCAAAACATAGAAGTTTCATTTATTAATTTAAAATTAATTCCCACTGTCAAAACTAAAAGGCGTATTTTTAGGAAATAATAACTACCAAAAGTTTGACACCTGTTTATGTCAAATTTAAAAGTGAAATTACTTACAATGACCATAATTGGATTAAATGGTAAAAATATAATCTGTTTATACTTTTAAACCTTTAAAATTTATAATTTATCAATATAAATTATTTTTATTTAAAAAGATGTTTTCAGTTAAAATATAGTATTTTTCATTGTTCACCCAAATATGAAAGTTATCATAAAAACTCCAAAACATATCAAAACTAAATTCATATGTCCCGATTATAAAGAAGAAGTTTATTTTGTCAAATTGAATATATAAAAGTTTCAAATATTGGATTTAAATAGGCTTCGCCATTAAAAGGTGTTAAAATTGTATTTTTTGAAAAATATATCTTTTATCTGAAAAGATGTATTTTTTCTTAAATTATGTCTAAGAAACTCATAATATGGATTCTAAAATTATAAGGATTATATAAAGTTCAAAATTCAATTAATACTATTCATAATCGCTTTTGAACGGCTTGTTTGGTAAGACATGGTACGCTAGAACTCGGTGTTGTGTGTAGTGCAAGTTATTGAATTACTTTGATGAAATAACGTACTATGAAATCTTGGGGTGTTACATTCTTCCCTCCATCAATAAGTTGTGTCCTCGCAATTTGACATTATTTTTCAAAAATAAAAGGTTTAAAATAGAAAATACCTTTTGGAAAACCCACATAAGAAATTAGGTTAATAAAATTTAGTCTTAATAAAAGGAAAAGGAAAATAAAAGGGTCACCACCAAATTATAATCTTGATTAGTAGTACATTGGTGGAAATTAGAGACATATAATTGGAGGAAAAAATGTAAATATTTATAAGTAGTGATTGAGGTCATCAATCACAAACAAGTGTAAAATTGAGGGCCTTAAATTTATCAATCTATGTTGATTTAAAATACCATAGGATCAAAAAAACATATGGTATTAGGATAAAACATTTTTTGTTTTAAGATACCTTCACTAAAGTATAAGAATTAATTTCTTCATATAAAAAAAGAAGAAGAAAAATATATACCTGACAATTATAGTCTCTCCTTTAACTAATTTCTACCACAAACTCATCTTTCACTCTAAAAGATAATAGAACTTAAAAATAATATTCTATTTATCCTATTCGTATAGGGTTTCCATAAAAATGAATTCGTTATTCATGTACCAGATTTTTTTTAAAAGACTACATTATTCAATCTAGGACATTACGTGGTCTAGTGGTAGGTGATACACCCTTGTAACCCTTCGGTTGCGGGATCAAGTCTCACGGCCTTGCCAGACGTGACAGGTTGTCGCCCGACCACTGGGTTGTCCTTTTATGGAAATCCAAAAATAATCTCAAACTAGAATTATCCAAAATATATCTGTCCAAACTCATAGTCTAAAATTTATAAGGATGTTAAACACAATGAATATTCTTTTTTCCATGTAATAACATGTGAACACCTTCATTATGTATTCGTTTAAAACAATGCAACATCTTGAATTACCATAAAACCTTATTCATTACATTCATGATCCCTTATTCCTTATAGAATACTGGATATAATCCTTCAATCCAAAAATGTTGTAAACTCAATCAATGATGGAATATCATTAATCACTTTCATATTAGTCAAGAATATCCAATATAATTTATCCAAATTAGTCATGTATTATTCCAAAATCACTACCTCGATATCAGAACCATATTATGGTTTATCTTTCTCTCAACCATATGTTTTGCAAAAATTTGACCTGCTATTGAGTCACTTTTCTTGGTCTCACACAATCTCAAGTCCTTAATAAAATAGTACTATATTACAATCCTTATATACTCCATAATTATTATAACCAGTACATCATTGATACAACACTCAAATGACATCATTCTTTAATAACAAGATAAGAACTCTAATCATTCCTCCTCATCTGTGGTAGTATCATAACTTGATTATTATCCAATAGCATCATTTAGGGCATACTCAGATGATTTGGGAATTGGTTCTCATAGTGTACTAACTCCTTGCAGATGAATCATTGTACATTTGAAACCTTTTTCTTACCCTTACAGTCACGTACATAGTGTCCTTTTTCTCCACACTTATAACAAACTCTCATTCCCTTCATGAAAGTTCCAGGGTGTTTCTTCCCATAGTTATCACATATGGTCAATTTCTTCTTTTCCCTATTCCCTTTATCCACCATTCTCTCTTCCATACTTTTCTTCTCTTGCTTTCCTTCAATGCCATAGGACTCAGATAATTATTTACATATCTTATTAACACATGATACAATTTCATCATATGTTGAGAATATATGGGAGACTATTTCGCTTCTAAATGTTGGATTAATACTATGAAAGATATGATCCTTCTTACTCTTTGGATCATACGTATTACTGGAGTTCACATTCCTTTTACTGGGTGCCATTTCTATACAATAGCATAAACTAGGTCAGTTTATGAATTACAATAATTCCAAACGTGTAAAATACCTAACGTAAATTGAATAGTTTATGGATATAATCCATAATCATAAAGATGTTTTCATTGAGGAAGTATATACTCATAAACCCTTCATAATTATTTGTAATGAAAATGAGAATTATCCTAAGAATATCCCCTAGGAGTTTCGTAACCAAGAGTGCAGCAAGGCCCGTTTTCGTGCACCAGTTCATGTTCGAGCCTAACTCAATGTAGTGTTTTCGGGTTTTACCCCTAGGTACATTTGTGCCAGAGACGCCTCTACCTACTCGTATCCAAACCGGGATGTATTTGGTTGGAAAACTCACAAATTCTCTACATTACCAAAATTCTAGGAATTTCTTCTATACTAATCCTAAAAGTCTATTGTAGGTCTATGTGCTCTAATCAAAGTTTATCTAAATATAGCATCTAAGTTTATTGCTAAACTTCCTCTGATACCACCTGTAACACCCCAACCCCAGTTACCCAAAGTCAGTTCATTATTTTAATACATTGGAATGATTACAAGGAATCATGTCCTAAAGGACCGATCGGTTTATAAGTCATGGAAAATAAATTACATATATGAATGTTACATTATACTTTATAACATACAAAACAACATAAATAATCCTTTATGAACACCGTTATTCCCTTGGATTAACCCTACATATCAATCACAATACACTTCTCAGAATACTGGAAAAAAAACTATAGAAAGGGATGATCTCAGATTCTCAGTAAGGATAACAATATAGCAGAAACTTTCATAAATAATCATAAACATTTAAGGCAATGTATAACTAAAACAAAATCCTTTTAAACTTGAACTTCAGCATAATATGGAAAAATTAAAATGAAATAATTCTTGTTACTTATTCACGTGGATATTCTACTATTCGAATAACCACATGAAATATCAATAACCACTTTCATAATGATGGAATGCATAATTCCAGACTATTATAACCACATAATCAAGGCCTCGTTCCAAGACTACCAAAATGTTTTTGACAAGGCCTTGTTCCAAGACACTAAAATGTCTCATGAGACCTACCGATGCATCGAGGAGCTATATCGGGCTTCACTAGTCACTAACTATGTCCAATGCATTCCTCATATGAACAGTTTTAAACATAATAGAACCATTCATATTAAAACTAGCATACAAAATGTCAATACATTCTCCATAAACCATGAATGGTATAAAAATAACACACCCACAGTCAAACATATCACAAAACCTTCAATAAAATATGGAAGTTGTGTATCATAATAAATAAACTTCAAATAAGCTAATAATCCATCAAAGGACGTTTACATAGATTAAATCAAAACTATTTGAGAGAAATATCTCTTTTTTTAAATCATTTAAAAGTCACACAATTATTAAGGAAGTAATTTAAAAGCGATTTTTGAATCAAAGTGTCCCATACCACTTTGAAACTTTTGAAAACAAATATCATTTTAAAACATTCATGTAAATATAAATAAATCCTTAAAACCATTTTGAAAACAAGGACATTAATTAAAAATATTTACAAAGATAAATCTTTAAAACATTTAAAATTATGATCTTGATAAAGAGTACCTTTCACAAATTCTAAAAATATTCATTTTGGAATCATTTAAAATTCACATATTTATAAAAGTTAAATTCAAAATATTCTTATAACCTTGTAAGGGAAGCATCGATGAGTTTATAATGGTAGAAAATATCCGCACCCGCCATAGAAGTTAAAAAACATTCTTACCTTAAATTTGTCAAAAAGGTCAAAAAGTACCTTGTTTGGAAAACGACAGAAAGATTCTATTCAAAAAAATAAGGGTATAAATGATTTTAACCCATTTTCTAGTAAATAGTAAAAAAATTTGAAATATATTTTTATGAAACAAGGTTGTGGATGATAAATAGGTCCCAGTAGACAATTACGTATAAACAACCTCAGATAATGAAGAGATTGTAAAATAAACCATTACCTTGTACTTTTCCTTGGTCGAGGTTAAGTTAACCTCTTGTATAATAGTTAAATAATTTTTATTAAATTATAAAAGAATCATATACATAATTATGATATCATATATGATCTTTTATATTGTTTTGTTAATAATATTTTAGTATTATCGTCGTTTCGGGTGTTCACTTACTTGTTTTTTATATGTTTTGTTACATAAGACATGGTTATTATCCATAGGTTGTATCTTATTTATATCCAAAATGATATCAAGTCCATAAAAATTATTTTTAATCATCAAATGATAATTAGTCTTGAATGGATATGATGGTGAATGAATCTCATCGCGTTCGTGGAGACGGTAGTCCGTATATACGCACGAATGCTACTTCCATTTCATTTTTCATTTTTAAAGAAATCAAAACCAAATGATAAATAGGTATATTATTGTTCCAGTATAATATAATATCTTATATATGTTACTTAAGTTTATTAACATCGTCCTTTATACATTCCATGTACGGTATGAACGATTCATATCACCTTGAGGGGGCGGTAGTCCGCACTTCCGGAAATGAAATTATAGTATATATATATACAATATGAAACAAATAATGGTATGATATAAGATGTAATTTAAGAAGATTATATGTAAAATGAATATCATTAATATCATATTTAATTATATTTCTATCGTAATGGCCACCATGAGAGGCGGTAGGAGATAATTGAACAATCATCGTTTCGTGAGGTGTTTTGTTTCCATCTACAGAAACATTATGTTCTTCACCCATTAGATAGAGGTGTGTGTAATTTTAGTTCGAATAATTCTCATAACAATATCCTATTATATTTAGTATTCTGGTTTTGTTACAAAATAAAATAATAAGAAGAGTATAGTGGTTGGAAAAATAAAATAATAGAAAAGAATCTAAGAGAAATCGTTACCTTTAATTTGGGTAACTCCCTTTGGTTTGAACCAAAAATGAATCTTGAAGTGCCTTCTGCCAAAGGTAAGGCTTCTAGGAGGAGGAGAGGGATGTAGGAAGATTAATTGGACATATTTTGGACAATCCAAAAGGCTTGAGAGGTGTTAGGAATTTTTTATAAGTGGTGTCCCTTTATAAGGGGGGGATGGGCACTTTAGGAAAAAGTTAAATTATTATTTTATAATAAATTCATATTCGGTTTATAATGGCTCCAAACTAGATTATTTAAAGTATAAGGTGATTATCGGTTGAAAAAGACTCAACCAATACGTTTCAGACAAGTTTGGGTCACTATTTTACCCTTATCTTTTAGATTTAACTCTTAGTTAAATATTTTGACATTTACCATGTCTCTTTGTATTTTTATATTATATGGTTAATAAACTTTCCATAAACTACCAAGATAACCCCAATTGGTTCATTTATTAAATACCTATCATCATATAAGTCCATTGGACGAAACATATATTTTTATGAATATTATATCAATTAATAATATAATATGTTTTAAAAGCTCCTTTATGTCAATTTTGACACTATTTAATAATTGATTTTTGTTAAAGTATTAATAACTTTTTTAATTAGAACCAAATTCATTTAATCAATCCTAACATGTCATATTAACCAATAAAATTTTTTTAATTCATTAAAAGACTCAAATTATATTTATTTGGTTATTTATAATATCAATTATTTGAATATTTCAGTAATAATGTAACTGTTGCATCATCATTGTATCATAAATAAATTAAATTATTTAATGACTAAAAATTTTAAATAAAATACCATTATGTAGGATATTTTTTTATCTTTCTAATGAATATTTATAATCGAATTTATCTTATTTATAACCATATATTAAAAAAATTAGTTATTAAACATTGATTTTAACTCTTTTAACCCTTCATTGAATTAAATAATATTTAATGTCCTAATCTAATCCAAGTGGACCAAAGAGGTACATATTTTATTTCTAAGATTTTTTTTTTCAAATTATACTTAGTCAATATAATTAGGACATGTGTTAGGGTAATAATAATATCATTTTTACCCTTAATTACCGTATTTACTTTTTACTGTGGTAAATAAAAGTAAAAAGTTACTATTCACCAAAAATTATTTTCATCTCATTGAACCACATTTTACTCCTTAATGTTAACCGTGTCACTCGGATTTCCAAAATTCCACTCACAGAAGCGGTAAAGTTAAGATTTATATGAATTTCTAAATTCTCTAGGAGGTTGGTAAAAGACAGTGAAAAGTTCAATAAAATTTTTATATATCTAAAATTATTTTAAACTAAATACAATGAATTAAATTGAACTTATATAGGTACTATAACGACCCACACTTTACATACATTGTTAATACTTCAAAATTTAATCACACTTATTACAACATATGACAAAACCACAAAGGACCGTATAGGTATAGTGTCTTTAGAAACTGGGAAACATAAACAACTGGTTCATAAATCTTCTACAGTGTCTCCCATTTATTTCATCATATATAGGGTCCCTTTTAGCATATTCTACTTAATATCCATCTTCCTGACCTGGGGAAAAGAAAACATAAAAGGGTGAGCTCAAATGCTCAGCAAGGGAAAATAAAGGAAATAAAAATCATATCATATCTTTTTGAAAATCAAAACCTGCAAAAGAGATCATAATATCTTAACATGGAATAAATCATAGAAGTGAAAATGAGATCCCCAAAATCATAACATAAAACTTGAAACTTTGTGGCATGCACACATAATCATGGAAAATCATTTCTTGTTAGTCATGACTCATTGCCAAGACTATCTTAGTGGACAAAGTCCCTTTCTGAACCGAGTTCACTCCTCGTTTCAGTCCTGTATCACTGAACCGAAATAACCTTCCGTTCCAGCCATGTCTATCTCATGAGATATAAAATCATTACCCAATGCATTGGAGGGAGATATAGGTCCCACCCATCTTATAATGAATCCTTTCTTATGTGTGCCACATAATCATAAAACATGCATCATCGCATAACACATGTAACAAAAATGGGATTCTTGAAACATCATGACATCATAAATCAATTCATATATGATAAAGGAATTCATAAACATAATTCCATCACAACATAGTCAAACCAATGTAAAAATATGGATAGAAACAGAACCCTTTATTATCTTAGATGGAAAATAATTTTGATAAAACACTTGAATTGAATTCTTGAGGAAAATATCCTTTCTTCTTCAAAAATATTTTTCCTTTCATAACATGTCATACAACTTTAAAATAAAAGAAGTTGATTAAAAATAAACTTGAAAACTTGTAAAGGAAGCTTCTTTGATGTAATGTTTTAAAAATCCATTCATGCCGTATAAGTTAAAAAAACATTCTTCGTACTTTTGTCGGAAAAGTCAAAAAGTACCTCGTACGGAAAAACGACAAAAGATTCCTTTCATATTCTTTACTAAAAACTCACCTAAGGGTAAAATTGGATTTAAACTATTTCAAGTGGATGGAAACAATATTACATATTGAGGGAACATGGATGTGGATGATAAAATACACCCTAGTAAATACTTACGAATAAACAATCTCGGATAAAAATGAGATTGTGATATTTCCCTTACCTTAGGTCCGATTTTCTTTGTTCGTGTCCGAAGCTCCTGTATAATGGTTTAAATAATGTTATTGACTTATTCCAGAATCATACATATTGATATGAGATCATATATGGTCATATTATTAGCTTCTTGTTAGTAATATTTCATTGTTACTTGTTACTCGGGTCTTTATAACTTTTTGTTCTTATGCGTGTTTTGTCGAATAAATTCTTATTCTTATCTTTAGGTTATAGATAATTCATTTCCAGAATGGTATTAGTGTATTATATACCATATTCATTCATTCAATTCATTTATATAATCATTATGAAATGAAGATCATGTAGAACGAGTCGCATCACATCGTGGAGACGGTATTCCGTACGTACGCACGAGTGATGATATCGTTCCTATGATCGTGGAATTGTATTGGAGTATATATATATATTATTTCAGTATCAATATTACTTAATAATAATCATATATAGTTACTGATTACACCATTATACCCATCCTTGTAAGGTGATGGTGGAAAATAGATTACACCACGGCGTGGAGACGGTATTTCGTACGTACGCACGCGCGGTGATTTCATTTTTCCGTAGGATGGATAGAAGGTGAATTAGGGTTGTTTCATATTTATAATAACATATCAGTATGTAAGTAATACTGATGTTATTACTTTATCATGAAACAACTAAAGAAGAAGAAGTTGAAGAAGAAAGAAATTGAAAAGATCGGTAATGGATATTACCTCTTCTTTGGAACGCCTTTTTGAATCCTCCACTTAGGGAACTAAGATTGGTCTTTGGAGAAGACCAGGACCTCTAGGATTATTCTAGGGAAGTGGAGAAGGGAAAATGGCAGGGGTTGGCCGAGCTTGAGTGCTCAAATTGGTGTGAGGAGGAGGGGGAGGAGGTGCCCTTTTATAAGGGAGGAGAGGGGCACCTTAGGAATATCTCAAAATATTATTTTATATTAAAGTCAAAATCGGTTTATAATGGTTCCAAAGGGTCTTATTTCGAAGCCAAAGTGGGGATGGGTCGAAATCCTATCAACCAATAGAATTTAGACAAGTTTAGGGTATTATTTTAACCTTATCAATTAGATTTAACTCTAAGTTAAATAATTTAACTTTTACCATGACTTTTTGTTTTCTTTCACTATATGGTTAATACACTTACTATAACATGCCAAACGAACCCCAAATTGTTTATTATTAAACTATATATCCTTATCTAAGTCATTTGGCCGAACCTTAGATTTTTAGGAATAAAATAACAATTAATAATATAATATTTGATTTAAAAACTATTTTGTGTCAATTTTGACACTATTTGATATATGATTTTTGTCAAAGTCATAACAGAATTATATGTTCGAACCAAGTTGATTAAATCAATACTAATATATCATAGTAACCTAGAAAATTAGTGGAATTCATAAAAAGTCTCAAATTACATTTATTTTGGTATTTATATTATCAATTTTGTCAATATTTCATTAATAAGATAATTACTGCATCATCTTTGTGTCATAAATAAATTAAATTATTTGATGTCTAAAAATTACAAATAAAATACCATCATGTAGGAAATCTTTTTAGATTTCTAATGAATATTTACAATCGAATTTATCTTATGAATAACCCTATATTAAAAATGATTTACTTATTAAACTTTGATTTTAACTATTTTAACCCTTCTTTAAATAAATTAATAATAAATGTCCTAATCTAATCCAAGTGGGCCTAAATGGTCATATTTTATTCCTAAGTTTGTTTTTGGTCGAATTACACTTGTCCAATAGAATTAGGACATGTGTTAGGGTAATATTAATATCATAATTACCCTTAGTTACCCTATTTACTATTAACCGCGGTAAAAATAGTAAAAAGTTACTATTCACCAAAAAATTATTTTCATCTCATTGAACCACATTTTAGTCCTTGATATTAACTGTGTCTCTCGGATTTTTGAAATTCCATTCACAGAAGCGGTAAAATTAAGTTTTTTGCAAAATTCAGTTTTTAACCTACCACTTAGTGGTTTCACTATTCATCAAAAATTGAAAGTTTTCAGAAAAATACCAAAATTTCACCCTAGGCTAATTTCGATATTCTGAGTCCAAAAATGAAGTCCATTTTGAAAAATAAAATTTATAAAATTTCAAAAAGTGGTTATTACTATTCATAACGGCTAGTTTTAATAGCATATTGTTGTTTAGTGAAACTCGGTATTGCGTACGACGCAAGCTATCGAGGAAGGTCGCGATTGCGTGTAAAGCAAGCCAAGAAAGTGTTGTGTAGAAAAAGATTCCTTTGATGATTTATATAACATAAAAGTCTCGGGTGTTACATTCTACCCCCCTTAAAAAGAATTTCGCCCTCGAAATTCGTCACTTTGCAACAAACAAATGAGGATACTTCTCCCTCATCATATCCTCAAGCTCCCATGTAGCTTCTTCAAGTTGGTGGTTTCTCCATAAAACTTTCACCAAGCGAGTGGTCTTGTTTCGTAGGACTTTTTCGCTACGATCCAGAATCTCTATCGGCTGTTCTTCATAAGAAAGATCTTGCTCCAGTGGTACAACTTCTGAGCTGAGTACATGTGAAGGATCTGGTATGTACTTTCTCAGGAGAGATACATGGAACACATCGTGAACTTGAGAGAGATTCGGTGGAAGCGCCAATCGGTAAGCTACCTTCCCAACACGATCCAGTATTTCAAAAGGACCGATATATCTAGGGCTCAACTTCCCCTTCTTTCCAAATCTCATAACCCTCTTCCAGGGAGATATTCGTAAGAACACTTTATCACCCACTTCAAACTCTAGGTCTTTTCTTCGGTTGTCGGCATAACTTTTCTGTCGACTCTGAGCTGCTCTTATGTGTTGTTGAATAGATCTGACCTTTTCTGCCATTTCATCAACGAGATCAGGTCCTAATAGCTTTCTTTCCCCAACTTCATCCCAGCAAGTTGGAGTCCTGCATTTCTTTCCATAGAGAGCTTCATAAGGAGCCATCTGAATACTGGAGTGAAAGCTATTATTATAAGAAAATTCCACCAAAGGTAGGTGTTGATCCCAACCTCCTTTGAAATCCATAGAGCAAGCTCTCAACATATCTTCTAGGGTTTGAATTGTTCTCTCAGACTGACCGTCTGTCTGGGGATGATAAGCAGTGCTAAAACTCAACTCTGTATCCAGAGTATGCTGAAGACTTCGCCAGAACTTCGAGGTAAATCTCGGATCTCGATCAGATATAATAGAAAGTGGTACTCCATGCAATCTTACCACTTCCTTTACATATATCTTGGCAAGCTGATCTAGAGAGAAATCCTCTCTAATAGCAATGAAGTGTGCAGACTTTGTAAGACGATCAACTATGACCCAGATAGCATTATTGCCTTTGGATGTTTTAGGAAGTCCTGTGACAAAGTCCATAGTGATGTTTTCCCATTTCCATTCGGGTATGGGTAATGGTTGTAACATCCCCTTAGACTTCTGTCTCTCAGCTTTAACTTGTTGACAAACCAAGCATCGAGAGACATATTCAGCAACATCTCTTTTCATGCCATCCCACCAGAAGTACTCTTTCAGGTCCCTATACATCTTCGTGCTTCCAGGATGAATAGAGAATGAAGAACTATGAGCCTCATCCAGCAGCTCTTTCTTTAATTCGGGGATGGGAGGAACACAAACCCGATTCCTGAACTTTATTATCCCATCACAATCAAGGTTGAATTCAGGAACATTTCTCACCTTCTTTTGTAACTCGACATCTTCTTTCTGTGCCTCTTTAATCTTCACATGTATAGATGGTTGAACATTCATTTGAGAAAGATAAGATTTTTCCCCTTCCATTATAATTCCAAGATCCATCCTTTGTAAATCCATAAATATTGGATCTTTTGTGATCCTCATCATGGATAAACTAGCATGGTCTTGTCGACTTAATGCATTTGCCACCTTGTTTGCTTTCCCAGGGTGGTAATGGATTGAGCAGTCATAATCCTTAATCAGCTCCAACCATCTTCTTTGGCGCATATTCAGCTCCTTTTGTGTGAAAATATACTTTAAACTTTTATGATCAGTATAAATATCACACCTTTCACCATAAAGGTAATGCCTCCAAATCTTTAATGCAAAGATTACCGCAGCCAACTCCAAATCATGTGTTGGGTAATTTTGTTCATGGATTTTCAACTGTCGTGAGGCATAAGCTATCACCATATCATTTTGCATAAGAACACACCCCAATCCCTTCTTGGATGCATCATTGTAGATCACAAACCTTTCTCCACTACAAGGCAGTGTGAGCACAGGTGCACTGGATAACCTTCTTTTCAACTCCTTGAAATTCTCTTCACATTCCTCTGTCCAGACAAACTTAACTCCTTTCCGAGTCAACATGGTGAGTGGATTAGATAATCGTGAAAAATCTTTTACAAAACGTCGATAATATCCAGCCAAACCAAGAAAACTTCAGATCTCAGTTACTGTTGTTGGTCTTGACCATCTTTCGACAACCTCTGTTTTTGCTGGATCCACAGATATCCCCTCTTTTGAGATTATATGACCCAAAAATGCAACTTTTTGAAGCCAAAATTCACACTTGGTAAATTTGGCATAAAGCTTCTCTTTTCTCAGGGTCTTCAATATAATTCTCAAGTGATCTTCATGCTCTTCCTTGCTCTTTGAATAGACAAGAATATCGTCTATAAAGACTAACACAAATTGATCAAGATAGTCTCTAAAGACTCTATTCATTAGATCCATGAAGATAGCAGGGGCATTAGTAAGACCAAATGGCATCACTATAAATTCATAGTGTCCATACCTTGTACGGAAAGCCGTCTTTGGTATATCCTCCCTTTTGACCCTTAATTGATGATACCCTGAACGAAGATCAATCTTGGAAAAGTATTGAGCTCCGCGTAGTAGGTCAAATAAGTCATCAATGCGTGGGAGAGGATATTTGTTCTTGATAGTGATCTTGTTAAGTTCTCGATAATCAATGCAGAGTCTCATTGATCCATCTTTCTTCTTAACAAATAGAACAGGTGCTCCCCAAGGTGACGCACTAGGGCGTATGAATCCCTTATCAAGATTCTCTTGGAGTTGCTTCTTCAATTCCTGCAACTCAATTGGGGCCATTCTATAAGGTGTCTTTGAAATAGGCAAAGCACCCGGTACGAGTTCTATTGAAAACTCAACTTCACGATTTGGTGGAAGACCCGGAAATTCCTCCGGAAAGACATCATCAAACTCCCGTACAATGGGCATATTCTTAATCGTGAGTTTCTCACCAACCATTTGAGATAAATAACCTTCATTTAGTGGAATCAATACCCATAAGATGGAAGAAATTTCCACTGGAAGGTTATGTTCATCCTTGCATTGATAGACGATCGTAGGTTGATCTGGAATATGAAATGTGACTTCCCTTCTTTGGCAATTGATATGAGCTCCATGTAGAGAAAGCCAATCCATGCCAAGAATCACATCAAATTCCACTAAAGGAAGGATCACAAGATTTGCAGGAAGCACTTTCCCACAAACTTCGATCGGAGAAGAATTATAAACTTTTGATGCGATTGATGTGCCATTAGGTGTTGTCACAGCTAACTCAACATCTAATTGTTGAGGTAGTACGGTGATACCCTTAGAAAAGTCTTCAGAAATAAAAGAGTGGGTGGATCCAGAATCAAATAAAACATTTTCTACTTTAGAGTGGATGGTAAGTGTACCTTTCACCACATCGTTATCGTACTCCACATTGCTGATAGAAATTGCATGTGACTTTCCTTTGTCTTTAGCCTTAAGAGTTTGTTGACGTCGACCATCATCATCAACCCTTGGATTTGGGCATTGATTGGCATAATGCCCCATCTCCTTGCACTTGAAACATTGAAGTGTAGCAGGTTCATTCTGTGTATCCCTTCCTTTGTTTGCATCATTAGACATCTTCTTCCCATTATCACGGCATTCAAATGCCCGATGACCTTCCTTTCCACATTTAAAACATTTACTTGTCCCTTTAAGACAACTCCCTCCATGTTTCTTTCCACACTTTGAGCATAAGGGAAAGTTCATCTTCTTTTCCGTGTGCTCTTTAGATTTTTCTTTGAATTCCATCTTCCTCTTCTTATCAAACCCATGTGACTGATGGGTTACTCCAATCTCCATCTCGACTTTGAGAGCACATCGAACGATTTCTTCGTAGCTATTGAAGTCCCTTATGGCTAACGCCCTTCGAAGACTTGGTTTTAAGCCACTAAAGAATCGATCGATCTTACTCTCAGGTTGGATAATAATACCAGAAGCGTACCTTGCAAGTCTTGTAAAATTTGCTTCATAGGTACTAACAGATTCATCATCCCTTTGCTTCAGTTCAAGGAACTCTTTCTCCATCTTTGTTCGGAGAATACGAGGGAAGTACTTATTGAAAAATAAGTTCTTGAACTCGTCCCATTCCATAGACTCAATTTCATCCCTTTGCCTCGTATTCTTAACAAGATTCCACCATTGATCCGCATCTCCTTCCAAACGATACACTGCTAGGATGACTTTATCATGCTCAGAACATTGAAGAACTGAAAATATCTTTTCAGTAGTACTAATCCATTGTTCAGCAACTAATGGATCAGTAGACCCGCTGAAAGATGGTGGACGCTGCCTCATGAAGGATTCAACAGAATGTTGCTCCCTTCTTTGTTCGTTTGGAAATCCTGCATGATTCATAGCTTGAGAAAGTTGTGTGAGCATGGCTACAAGATTTTGCATTCTAGCTCCCATATCGTTTGGTTGCTCAGGGGGACAATCATTGCATTGCCCATCGCATTCCGCATTAACACGGTTCCTTCGGGTTCCAGCCATTGACTAAAACCAAGAAGAATAGTGTGAGAAACACTAATTATAATAGGAAACCACATAATTCAAGAATAAAATTTTCATGCTTAAGGTCTTATCCTAGGTTATTCAAGGCCATTTCTAAAATTGTGTTCTATGCTTAGACTTATCCTTAGGGTTATTACTAAGGCTTTCACATCCTAGTTTCCAAAGGTTGACTATACCTTTCCTCTGATACCAACTATAACGACCCACACTTTACATACATTGTTAATACTTCAAAATTTAATCACACTTATTACAACATATGACAAAACCACAAAGGACCGTATAGGTATAGTGTCTTTAGAAACTGGGAAACATAAACAACTGGTTCATAAATCTTCTACAGTGTCTCCCATTTATTTCATCATATCTAGGGTCCCTTTTAGCATATTTTACTTAATATCCATCTTCCTGACCTGGGGAAAAGAAAACATAAAAGGGTGAGCTCAAATGCTCAGCAAGGGAAAATAAAGGAAATAAAAATCATATCATATCTTTTTGAAAATCAAAACCTGCAAAAGAGATCATAATATCTTAACATGGAATAAATCATAGAAGTGAAAATGAGATCCCCAAAATCATAACATAAAACTTGAAACTTTGTGGCATGCACACATAATCATGGAAAATCATTTCTTGTTAGTCATGACTCATTGCCAAGACTATCTTAGTGGACAAAGTCCCTTTCTGAACCGAGTTCACTCCTCGTTTCAGTCCTGTATCACTGAACCGAAATAACCTTCCGTTCCAGCCATGTCTATCTCATGAGATATAAAATCATTACCCAATGCATTGGAGGGAGATATAGGTCCCACCCATCTTATAATGAATCCTTTCTTATGTGTGCCACATAATCATAAAACATGCATCATCGCATAACACATGTAACAAAAATGGGATTCTTGAAACATCATGACATCATAAATCAATTCATATATGATAAAGGAATTCATAAACATAATTCCATCACAACATAGTCAAACCAATGTAAAAATATGGACAGAAACAGAACCCTTTATTATCTTAGATGGAAAATAATTTTGATAAAACACTTGAATTGAATTCTTGAGGAAAATATCCTTTCTTCTTCAAAAATATTTTTCCTTTCATAACATGTCATACAACTTTAAAATAAAAGAAGTTGATTAAAAATAAACTTGAAAACTTGTAAAGGAAGCTTCTTTGATGTAATGTTTTAAAAATCCATTCATGCCGTATAAGTTAAAAAAAACATTCTTCGTACTTTTGTCGGAAAAGTCAAAAAGTACCTCGTACGGAAAAACGACAAAAGATTCCTTTCATATTCTTTACTAAAAACTCACCTAAGGGTAAAATTGGATTTAAACTATTTCAAGTGGATGGAAACAATATTACATATTGAGGGAACATGGATGTGGATGATAAAATACACCCTAGTAAATACTTACGAATAAACAATCTCGGATAAAAATGAGATTGTGATATTTCCCTTACCTTAGGTCCGATTTGCTTTGTTCGTGTCCGAAGCTCCTGTATAATGGTTTAAATAATGTTATTGAATTATTCCAGAATCATACATATTGATATGAGATCATATATGGTCATATTATTAGCTTCTTGTTAGTAATATTTCATTGTTACTTGTTACTCGGGTCTTTATAACTTTTTGTTCTTATGTGTGTTTTGTCGAATAAATTCTTATTCTTATCTTTAGGTTATAGATAATTCATTTCCAGAATGGTATTAGTGTATTATATACCATATTCATTCATTCAATTCATTTATATAATCATTATGAAATGAAGATCATGTAGAACGAGTCGCATCACATCGTGGAGACGGTATTCCGTACGTACGCACGAGTGATGATATCGTTCCTATGATCGTGGAATTGTATTGGAGTATATATATATATTATTTCAGTATCAATATTACTTAATAATAATCATATATAGTTACTGATTACACCATTATACCCATCCTTGTAAGGTGATGGTGGAAAATAGATTACACCACGGCGTGGAGACGGTATTTCGTACGTACGCACGCGCGGTGATTTCATTTTTCCGTAGGATGGATAGAAGGTGAATTAGGGTTGTTTCATATTTATAATAACATATCAGTATGTAAGTAATACTGATGTTATTACTTTATCATGAAACAACTAAAGAAGAAGAAGTTGAAGAAGAAAGAAATTGAAAAGATCGGTAATGGATATTACCTCTTCTTTGGAACGCCTTTTTGAATCCTCCACTTAAGGAACTAAGATTGGTCTTTGGAGAAGACCAGGACCTCTAGGATTATTCTAGGGAAGTGGAGAAGGGAAAATCGCAGGGGTTGGCCGAGCTTGAGTGCTCAAATTGGTGTGAGGAGGAGGGGGAGGAGGTGCCCTTTTATAAGGGAGGAGAGGGGCACCTTAGGAATATCTCAAAATATTACTTTATATTAAAGTCAAAATCGGTTTATAATGGTTCCAAAGGGTCTTATTTCGAAGCCAAAGTGGGGATGGGTCGAAATCCTATCAACCAATATAATTTAGACAAGTTTAGGGTATTATTTTAACCTTATCAATTAGATTTAACTCTAAGTTAAATAATTTAACTTTTACCATGACTTTTTGTTTTCTTTCACTATATGGTTAATACACTTACTATAACATGCCAAACGAACCCCAAATTGTTTATTATTAAAATATATATCCTTATCTAAGTCATTTGGCCGAACCTTAGATTTTTAGGAATAAAATAACAATTAATAATATAATAGTTGATTTAAAAACTATTTTGTGTCAATTTTGACACTATTTGATATATGATTTTTGTCAAAGTCATAACAGAATTATATGTTCGAACCAAGTTGATTAAATCAATACTAAAATATCATAGTAACCTAGAAAATTAGTGGAATTCATAAAAAGTCTCAAATTACATTTATTTTGGTATTTATATTATCAATTTTGTCAATATTTCATTAATAAGATAATTACTGCATCATCTTTGTGTCATAAATAAATTAAATTATTTGATGTCTAAAAATTACAAATAAAATACCATCATGTAGGAAATCGTTGTAGCTTTCTAATGAATATTTACAATCGAATTTATCTTATGTATTACCCTATATTAAAAATTATTTACTTATTAAACTTTGATTTTAACTATTTTAACCCTTCTTTAAATAAATTAATAATAAATGTCCTAATCTAATCCAAGTGGGCCTAAATGGTCATATTTTATTCCTAAGTTTGTTTTTGGTCGAATTACACTTGTCTAATAGAATTAGGACATGTGTTAGGGTAATATTAATATCATAATTACCCTTAGTTACCCTATTTACTATTAACCGCGGTAAAAATAGTAAAAAGTTACTATTCACCAAAAAATTATTTTCATCTCATTGAACCACATTTTAGTCCTTGATATTAACCGTGTCTCTCGGATTTTTGAAATTCCATTCACAGAAGCGGTAAAATTAAGTTTTATGCAAAATTCAGTTTTTAACCTACCACTTAGTGGTTTCACTATTCATCAAAAATTGAAAGTTTTCAGAAAAATACCAAAATTTCACCCTAGGCTAATTTCGATATTCTGAGTCCAAAAATGAAGTCCATTTTGAAAAATAAAATTTATAAAATTTCAAAAAGTGGTTATTACTATTCATAACGGCTAGTTTTAATAGCATATTGTTGTTTAGTGAAACTCGGTATTGCGTACGACGCAAGCTATCGAGGAAGGTCGCGATTGCGTGTAAAGCAAGCCAAGAAAGTGTTGTGTAGAAAAAGATTCCTTTGATGATTTATATAACATAAAAGTCTCGGGTGTTACAGGTATTATGTATATTGTTTGAACTTAATTAAATTTAAATGAAACAAATAATTATTTAAATAAAAATTCAGTTTTAAACTATAACTCAGTGTTTTCACTATTCATCAATAATTAAAAGTTTTCAGAAAAATACCAAAAATTCACCCTAATCTAATTTTGATATTATTAATTCAATAATGAAGTCTATTTTTATAAATTCAAAACATAGTAGTTACATTTATTAATTTAAAATTAATTCCTGTTGTCAAAACGAAAAGGCGTATTTTTAACCAATAATAACTACCAAACTTTTGACACTTGTTTATGTCCAGTTTCAATGTGAAATTACATAAAATGACCATCATTGGATTAACTGGTAAAAATATAATCTATTTATACTTATAAACCATTAAAATTTATAATTTAACAATATAAATTATTTTGATTTAAAAATTTGTATTGAGTTAAAATATAGTATTTTACACTATTCACATAAATATGAAAGTTATCAGAAAAACACCAAAACATTATCGAAACTAAGTTATTATGTCCCGATTCTAAAGAAGAAGACTATTTTGTCAAATTTAATATATAAAAGTTTCAAATATTGGATTTAAATATGCTTCTCCATTAAAAGGTGGTAAAATTGATTTTTTTTAAAATACTTCTTTTATCTGAAAAAATGTGTTTGTTCTTACATTATGTCTAAGGAACTCATAATATGGATTCTAAAATTATAAGGATTATATAAAGTTCAAAATTCAGTTAATAATATTCATAACCGCTTTTGAACGGCTTGTTTGGTAAGTCATGGTGTGCTAGAACTCGGTGTTGCGTGTAGTGCATGTTATTGAATTATTTTGAAGAAATAACATACTATGAAATCTTGGGGTGTTACAAATAATCCATTCAAAATTAAAATATATAAAAAATAAAACAACAAATATACAATACATAAGACTAAAATACAACAAGTTGAGTGTCCAATATAGAATCCAAAAATAAAATAAGATGCATCCCGAATAGATCCAACAGAGACACTAGTAACCCATTATCTCTCAATTCAGCCCACTTGTCTATTAAATAACTAATGAAAAATTGAATAAAATATTTATAATTGGGAACCTAAACAATAAACATAAGATATTAATACAATCCCAATAACTGGTAGACATGTATAGTGTGAGGAAAACATACCCATTAAAATATCACCAAGGATTCAATGTAATTCCCTTCATAACATAGTCCATAAAAACATAGTTTGAATATAATGTATAAAATAGGTTTTAACAACATAGTATAAAAGAACCCAAGTAAAATTTTCTTTAGATTTATAAAACACAGTCTCTATTAAAAATTAATAAGGGTTATAAACTCTTTAGTTCAAAATTGTCAATATAGGTAAGATTTCCTTTCAAAAATGGCAATATCATTCCAATAAATCCCATCTTTCCAAATAATTTTAAAAATTATATTGAAACTTATATTTAATTATTCTCAATGAGAAATAAAATCACAACATAAACCAAGGTGTTGAGAATAGATAACTAAATTAATTCTATTAATCAATCATTCCACAAAATCAAGAACAAGGGGATATAATATAATTATAGTATGGAATCACCTTAAATGCTCTAAAAAGACATAAGAATCATGGGTTTCTCTTAAGACTAAAGTAAAATTATAAAAACTATTGAGACAACCCCTATAATAGCCTATAAATACCCATTAAACCTATTTCTATTATCGAACCTGTTTTTCACTACAATTGTATTGAGATCACAAAGCTTCCATAAGTCCTTGGGTGAACAATATTTGTGGTTCCTACCTCAATATAGGAAAAAGATAGACTATAATTTAACTTATTTATATTATTTACTAAATACTAGAATTCTTATGAAATAAAATAATGGAGGTAAGAAAATAAATTGACTATATCATGAATCAATTATAAAAAATATGAAATAAACCACACCTCACCTCTTAATCACTCAAATAAAACAACCTCATTCACATCATTCATATGCATCAAACAAGGATAAATCAATCAATAACATCATACCTTTTAGAATATAACTCTATATATATATACTAATGGTAATTTACAAGAATTATTTTGATTCCAATCCATTTCATAAAATTTTGAGATTAATTATCAAATTAATTAGTTTAAGTACAATTTCTCCAACCATTCTTGAAAAAAAAATTAACCATATTTTTTTACAAACTTCCATTTTTAAAACATTTCAATGTTAATATATTAACATAGGATAAAAAAATAACTAATAACATGCTCTAAATACAATATTTTTTTAAACCACCCTTTTAAATTTCTAAAAATATCCATTTAAAAATAAAACCAATGTCAAACACCTTTTTAGAAGACTTCACATTATTTTTAGTTGAACCTAGAGCTATTACACAAAAACATCACATAAAAAAGTAATTTACATGTGATAAAATCATTTGAATGCAATTTCCCAACCACTATAAGAAAAATATAAGATTATAAATTCATAATAAATAATTTTAAAATATAGAATAATTTTTTTCATTTTGGTATAATAGAATTATATAGAAATGCCTACCTCTTAAAAGTGTGTAAACAACTGAAACATGTCAACATCAGTATTGAATGTACAACAATGAAATTAGAATCCTATATAAACCAATCAAAATCAAATGTCCCATCATTGAAAACATACTAAGTCCCAATATCAACCCAAATATGTGTTAGGGTTCACATATGATAGAAAAGTCAAAGGAGATGACATGGAGAATATATGGGAAGATGAAAATGGTAGAATGAATGGATTACAACAAGGAATCCATATAAAAATGAGATAGAGGTATATATATTGAAATGAAAAGTTAAAGATGATATGAGGCACCAACACATAACATGTAGTTTATCTAATAAATAGTAGGGAAAGAGGAGGCCAAAATGTTAAAAATCGAGTGGGGTGTAAAAGTAAATTCAATTCTATATGAAATTTGTGTCTAGATAATAGTTCGGATACATAGATTTCCAAAAAATACAACACATGATTATATGGAACTAAATTATTAAAAACAAATAACATGGTTTGGATGCATGGTTTACCAAACCATGTGCCAAATGTATAGAACTACACTAACACATTTCAATTAGCTGCTTCATGCTTTATGAACTATTTTACCAACTATTTGAAAGGTGTGATACCATACCCATTTTCACCATTTTTATGTCATAGTTTATACTAATCATTTAATATTTATAGTAAATTGTACACTACCTATGTAGACCAATCAGTTATTGAACAAAATGGATTGAAAACCTCCATATGTAAGGTTAATTATATTATTTCCCGTTAAACATCAATTAAAACCATGAAAAGAATATATATAAATATATATATATATAAATATATTAAAATTTCAGATTGATACTAAATAGAAAATAAAATTACCTGAATATATTATAAAATATCATGTAACAGTGACATATGGGTGTCATAATGTATTCATCTAATCAAAAAATTATTTTTTTTAATTCACCACAATGATTTGATACTCTTTAAGATATATTTCAAAACATAAATTGAATTATATCTTATTTTAATTTAGTATTTGATTATAAAATTTTATTTTAACCTAATAATTTGATCTTATATTAGGTAAAAATCATGAATATAATACCCTCTTCTTTTATTCAATGCCCTTCAATAGCTTTAAATCAAGTATCATGTGGGTTAAATAGTAATTTTTCCAATATCCAAAATTATTCTTTTTCTGAATCAATAAATTAAAATTACATGATATAAGAAATATTTTATTATTTCATATTATCATAAAAACATTGAATTATATTATTCAAACTCAATTCAGGTGGTAATATGGAAATACATTAAACAACCACATGACCTGATTTGTCAAATATTTTATGAAACTCGTTCACCAATAGAAATTTTTTCTCCAAAATTAAATGTAAGTTTATAGATTTTTAAGGAACTTTTTGAAGATCCCTTGATCATGTGGGAGTTTGAATATTCCTAAAGAACAGATGTTATAATGGGGATTTTTGAATAACTCAATTGATTCTTGGTCAACATAGTATTAATATTTTAATTTATTTTTATAAAACTATCAAAAAAATTATTTTATCCAATGGTATGGTGTTCTGATAACTATTATATTAGGATCATGATATGTACAGCTTTTTGAGAAAATAATATATGAGTTTGTTGCATGTTTCTTCAAGTTGTATTTATTGATAATACTTTCATGGATTATTAAAAGATTTTTTTAAATTTTTTGATCTTTTAAACGGAATGAATAACTTCTGAGGAGACATGAACCACATTATTGTGTTCTTAAAATAAGTTGTAATTAGTGTAATTTAAATAGATACTAAAGGATTAAAGGGAAAGTGACCATTTTAGAATTCATGATTCTATGTAGTTCATGAAAATGAACACATCAAGAAAAATTGTAATGTAGTCTTTATTATTACATCATATTTGTTCCTAGAACTGACTATTGTTTATATTGGTCATATTTACAGACATTATAAGGAGAGCATGAGACTAAAATTAATTATTTATGAAATGGTAATGTTTTTTCTCACCATAAAATGGGAAAAGAAAAAATTAAAAGTATTATATTTTGGTCGAATGGAAGATTATTGTTTTCCTTATTGAAGAATAAATTGATTATAGAAGTAATTTTTTGGGATAGATAAAAGTTAAATATTACATAGATACTAAAAATATTTCATATTTTATATTATAGAAATAATAAAGAGGATTAAATTATCCATTTAAACTTGAAGAGTATCATAGATATCATTCTATGGTATTTGGATATATGTTAAAAAAATTATACTATACAATGGATGACTCCCAATATAATATGGTTTTTTCATTAATATATATTGTCTGTTTTTATTGAGAATTGTGAAGAAAAATTTTTAAATCCATAAAAACATTATATAGATAGATCTAAAGAGGCTTTGGTCAGGTTTGAGTAGAATAAATACGGTACACACTTAACCTACCACATAAAGAACTTGAGGGTTGTATTAAATGATTGATGGAGGATTTTAATCTCATTTCTATATATCTTATTCCTTGAATTCAAGTATATATCCCATCTATTTTCCTTAATCCTATTGATTATAATATATAAATATGCATTATAGGATTATAACAATTGAACTCTAAGTATTATCCACTCTATAAAAAATAATGTAAAACATGTAAAAATAATGTTTGTCATGTGTGTTGTTTCATTACCACTACCACATAGCATCATTACATGGATTAATTTGGAAATATTAGTATCTCTTTTAGAGGGAATAATTTTTTAGAAATAATTTTTTTCCCACTATTTAATCCCCCATTTCTTAATCATGTTTCACCTAAGACACAAAATTATTACCATAGTTTCATGATTCTAGAGAGGAACATATAATTATTTTCAAAGAATAGTTTTATGTAATATGAGGTTATAAGTTATTTCATTTTGACTACATTTTTTTAATTTTATTTAGATTGTATTAATTATTTAGACTAAATGGTGGTCCTAATTATAAATGGAATATAATTTTAGCTATGGAAAGAGAATATAGTTCCATTACTTTTATTTCATTTCAAGGATTATCTTAAAATCAATGAAAATGGTAAAAATATTTCAAATGATAGGAAAACCAAAACATTTAATGATAAATAAAATATTCATTCTAATGGGATAACATGAAATGTGTTCTCTTATCCCTCCTGAATAAATATTTGGCTCATATAATGGGTTTCAAATTATAAAAGTCTATATGGAAAAAGCTTCAGGATATCCATAAAGGATATAATAAATCCAAGGACTCTAAATTAAAATTATTTTATGTATAATATGAGGGTATTTAAATGGTATCATATGAGATATAGGATAATTTCTTTATTATGGGGAATATTGATCTCTAAATTTGATGTTATGGATAAATTATTATGGATTATACTATTTTGCTGAAATTGAAGAGAGTTATGTTGAAGAATCATGATTCTAAAATAATAGTATTATAAGAACAATATTTGTAAAAATAATAATAATTTATCACTCAAAAACATATTATTATATTATTATATAAAACTTGGGTTTACATATAAAAGATAGAAAAATGAAAATGATTCTACTTTCAAATCCTCAAAATTATTAAAGGACATTAAAAAAAGAAAAGAAATATTGAGGGATTAAAATATAAAGATAGAACCATATGTTTTAATAAATTAATATCACTTTTGTCATATGTGATGAAATTATAAAAAGGTTAGTAAAAAAGGAAAATGAACTTTTAATTCTTTTAATTATAGAATGATTGAACACTTTTTAACTAGTTTCCCCCAGAATGGTAAATAAAATAAAAAGTTTGATCATATTAAAAGACTATAGGGGAGAATCAAAGTGGTAACTTCTTTAACTAAAAGTAATTAATTTAAAAAAAGATAAAAATTAATAATATAAATTTAATTTTCTTTAAAAATGATATTAAATACTATGATTATATAATTTTAATATTAAAACATGATTTTGATGTCCAAGGAATCCAAAAGTTTTTAGATAAACTGAATTAGTTTGTTGACCTACAAATGATTAAGAATGTAGTATAATATATGAAATCATTTATGAGAAGAAAATAAATGGATTTAAATTAAAAATGGATCTACATGTTTTTACAAAATAAAATAATAAAAAGAAATTGAAAAGAAATATCAGAAAATTGAGATGAAATCCTAACAAAAACCCCTCAAAAGTTAAAGTAATTTCCAGAATAAATGTAATGTTCATGAAGAAGATTGATTATATTAATAAAATAATTAAAGTATGATATAATATTATTGATTATATAACATCTAATTTAAATTAAATTAATTGGGTTGTAAAGGATCATGATGAAAATTTGGTTATAATGGAAAAATTATTGAGTTAATTATAGTTTAAATTTTCAAATTCTATAAAGAAAGCCTAAAATACTAAAAAATCTATATAGAATGTTCTTGGTGTCAATAAGAAACTTATATAATGCCTCATGGTAACTTATAAAATGATGTTAGGCACTCAATACTATAATCAAAAACGTGTATGGACTTATTAAATCAAAATCAAAGGGTGGAATTTTGTAAAATTTGAGGAGAGAGACTATTGGGGGATATTTCATGGATATACACCTAATTAAAGGAGTTTCTAGTCTTATAAAATTATTTAAAATAATATCCTTGATAGATATGATTTTATATTCATGGTGGGTCATCATAAACCAATTAAATTATTTCTCATTAACTATGATAGTGAAGAATCACAAGGATGTATTTTTTTGGTATCATAGGATAGATTATAGTGGAGTATTAGTTTTTAAAGACCCCATATTGATTTTTAAATTTACAGTGATGAGTAAGGAATATAGAAAATGAAAACCAATTATTCAAGCTACAAAATGAACTTGTAGAACATTATTGGATACAACACCCATAATGTTCAAACCAATAGAAGATTGAGAAAATTAAATCATAAAAACATTATTTCATATGTTGAACTCAATAATATTGATTATTCATTATAGAATATGGATTAGATTGTAATTGTGGAGGAATATTTGAATCAAATATATATTTATGACACTTCGGATATTTTTTTCAAATCCAAAATATAGCATATGATTAGAATTAAATGGGTTTTTTGAAATAATCTCAATGGTAATGGAAATGTATTATGGAAAGAAGATAATATTTTTTTCAAGTTTACTCTCAAATTGATTTTACTGAATTTGAGGATAATTTTTCTCTTGTTATAATGGTTAAAAAATATAGATATTTTAAGTGATAAAATATCCAAGGAATTTAAATTTTTTTTAATCATATTTTATGTAAATGATCTCAAAGAAGAGGTTTATATTAAATAAGCAGAAGGTTTTATCCTTGATATATGTGGTTACCTAGTTATTGAGAACCTTAATGAAAGATATATTTCATAATACATGGGGTTCAAAGTACAAAACAATAATAATTTTATTTCATGGTAAAAGTTATTTATTTTGTAATAATATTCCCTATGAAGGAAATATTCTAAAAACTTTATGAATTATTTGGATTGCATTATTCTACCAAAATCCGTAAGAGTGGTTTTTTTATTTTTGAACATAAATTTATTTATATTTATTGTTAGTGTAAGAATATTGTGATAACTCTACTATAAAAGGCAGAAAGATTATAATTATTGTAAAAAAGGAAAACAAGGGTTATTTATTTTAGGGGACACTTGAATTTCAATAGTTAAATATTTAGAGAAAGTGATTAAATTTTTTATCATGCTTTAAAAAACTAAAATGTGAGAAATTAATGTCAGTTTTATGTTGAGGGAGTATGAATAACCCCCATAAACTAAACAAGAAATTTATATCTATAAAGATATTAATTAATAATTTTTTATAATGTTTATCAATACATAGAGGGTTATAAAACAATCAAAAAATAATTATATTCACTATTTTGTTATTCAAATAACTCTTATATTAGTATCATTCTCTAACTAGTTTTTTAATATAATCATTTAAGTGTTTTTACATATTTTCATTTTGTATTTTTTGAAAAAAATTATCATGAATTAACCAAAGACACTTTGGTGTTTTGGGGATGTATAAAGAAATGAAGAAATTATAAGTTTATGTAAACCACATAGTGGAAATCATTAAACACATCATAAATGGATTGATGGAAATAAATCATGAATAATTGAATAAAAATTACTATTCTAGTTTTATTAGATCTATTTATGCATATAGGATAAACATTGGAATATGAAATATTTTGTTTTCATTCTTATTGTTTAATGTTTTTTTCTAGAAATTACTTTGGTCTAAATTAAAAATTGTTTTGAAGGTTGTAGGGTGAATTAATGACTCACCATAGGGTGATACAAAATGGTCATGGGTATTTTATAATAAAATACTCAAAAAACCATTGTAATATATTATATCATGGTTTACTCTAACATCCATGTATTCTAAGATCAAGTAAAAACCAATCATGTTTATAAGTATTTTGTGTTATAGATTAGTTAATGATGAAATGGTTACAAGAATTATTTCATGTTGGATACTAGTGATATAAATCATATCTATAAAATGGTCATTAAAACTAAAAAATTATCTTAGATATCTATCCATTTTTTTAGATTTGGTTGTGACCATCAAGACCACAACATAAAATTCTCATAACATGTGAGTGTTTTTTTATGAATATATCATTAGATTTTGTATTTGTATAATTGTGAATAAACATTGTGATATCCATACAAACATTCCATAGAGTGTTTTATAGATACTTTTTTCATGTCTGTAGAGAAGAAAGAAGGTCCACTCATGATTTATCCATCGAGGCACATTAAGAGTACTGTATAAGATGGATCAAATAATTTGTGGTAATTTTAATCGATCTTCTTCTTGATGTTTGGAACTATTTTACTTCATCTATTCATATTATTTTTGATAATATGATATGAAATTTTCATGTGGTATTGTAACCATTGGACACCAAGTATTATATACCTAATAAAAATAGTGTGTGGTCCTTGTAATATAATATTTTTTAACTTATTCCCTTTATAAAAAATAATAATCACTAAAAATTATATATATCTGTTTATTTATTATATCATTAAATATCTTGTTAGTAATGTTTTTAAAATATTACTTAGGTGAACATTGATTTTTCTTCTTCATAGTGTATGTCCGTCCCTCACATAGGTGTCACACTTTTTTTGTTTAAATGAATTTTATACTCTCAAATTATTCCATATTTATTGTCATGAAATTTATATGTTCCTAAATTGATCAATTTTCTTTACTTGTGTAGGGCCCTATTTAAGCAGTGTAAATATTATTTTGGATATATATTTATTTTTGGGAGGATTGGGTGAATTTCCATGTTTTTAAAGTGTTTTCGAGAATTAATGGGTTTTGCATGGTCTTATGAATATCTTATAGTCATAGGATAATCATTAATGGGTTAAAAATTGTGATAAAGAGGGTTTAATAGTCAAGGAAGAGTTATCAATACTATAAAGGCCAACCATGAATCCCCAAAATTATTCATAGGGGGACTTTCAGGGTAACATTGCACTCAATTGGATATAGTAGTAAGTCCATGTATCAACTTAAACACTCCAAGATATTCATTATTTATATAATTTTGGGAATTTTTATCCCTTTATATCCCTCTTTCATGAATTTATCAAACGTAGGTGTCATTGGAAGTGATTATAATAAATTATCTCTCTTAAAAACTTATCTCTCCTTAATTCATAGGGTTATTGGTGTCTAGATCTATGGTATGTGACCTACAAATATTTCTTTTTTATTATTATATTTTTCTTATTAAAATCATAACCAGATAAGTTTTTGGGAATTATTTACAGGTGGATATTTAAATGATATACATATTTTATACCATGGTGTATGATCAAGGTGATGATACAATGAATTTTGAGTTTTGTGTAGATATTTCACTCTCTGATAGAGTTTAAGTATGTGGATTCTTATCTACTTAATGTTTTGATAAATATATTTAAATTGAATGTGAATAATTCATTAAGTTATTTTATTTGATTATAAATATTTTAGGATTCTGAAATATTTCTTTTCAATTGAGGTTTTTATTTTCTGTATTTTTAGTGAACACAAAAATAATGAATTTACATGCGTGTGTTATAATAGTTGGGGAATTTATAAAATATATCTTCATATAATTCATAAGTGTTTTTATAATGTTTCATGGTCACTAATTTTTTAATTATTAATAATGGTATGGTTTTTAAGGTCTCATATATTAGTTGGGAATTCCTACTTGAGTTTAAGTTCGTTATTGGGGTTAAAAAGGTTTTAACTCCTTCTTATGTATTGGTTCCTAATCAAGGTTTATTGGTATATAATAAAATGGTTGTGTAGTGGTACACTCATGAGTAAGTGATACCATTTGTGTGATGGTTCTCGGAATAGCAGATTCTCATGGGTGGATGTGGCCACTTGTCTTTTTGTAATTAGAAATGATCAATCCGGGAGCAATACGATGATAAACGCCAGTCTCCATGGATTGATTCACAGAAATAGACAAATAAGAAGAAAGGTCTCGGAACCACCAAAGTGGATCGTCACAAGTCAATTATAATTAATTTAATTAATTGACAAGAAGTACCATTTGGATGTTATTTCTTAATTGATACTTTTTATCACGTTCCAATGTGATTTTTCGTTCTGTCGAAGAATCAAAGGGTAGAATTCCTCTGGTGGTTATCGACACATCCACCACGTATCTCTGGACGTCGCCAAAGGAATCTTCGGGTGCTGGTGTGGAGAAACCTTTTCTTGTGTTGTCTGCCTTAGATCACCTTGATCCAATGGAGGTGGATCTCTATTTGTCTTGAGAGCATTCTTTGAGGATGGAGTTATTTTGGTCTTGAGAGAATTCTCAAGAATTGTTGTGCACAATGATTCTATTAGGAAAGGATTTGGGGTTTTGAGGATATTTATAATCAGATTTGAGGTTGTAAAGTTATGAAAATAAATAAACACGTTACACGTTTTATTTTTTTCATTAACTCATTTTAAAAACCCCATGTAGAGTCATCAATTCCTTGACATGTGCCGACACTGATTATAAATATCATTTAATAAAATGACATTATTTCCTCAAAATTCCGACTAGAAAAACTACACAGAGTGTAATCATAAATACAAGGTGTGTACTTTTTTTCATTGAAAACTACATGGTGTGTACATTAAATATACTCGGTGTGTATAACTTGTTTTCATTTATTCATTTCCTTTCCAAAATAAAACCTACATGGAATGTAATCATTAATACATGGCGTGTAATTGTTTTCATTTTATTCTTCCTCCATCATTAAAAAAATTTAGGCTTACTTGAATAATTATTAAACCACGTAGGAGAATAGTCTTTATTCTAATTGAGATACTTGAATACACTTAGTGTGTGACTCTCTAGGCATCTTTCTCGTTGGCATTAGGCGGGCTTGACTAAAGCCCAAGATTACTACCTTGCAATGGGTCAAGGCACCCAAGAGAAATAAGTTGACACCGCATTGATGTGTCACCTCATACGAACGCTTGTCGTGTAATTTAATCTCTTTCCTCAATATCTCATCAACCAGGTTTCATGGCAGTGTCATAAACCTATAATCTTGATATGTCATTCTTTGACTTCCAGAAATAAACATGTCATTACACCATGGCCATGGAATTTGGGTGACTGTTATATTTCAATCAAAGTCCCCGAGATATATACTTCCATAAATATAGAAGGGAAAAATCATTCCTCATCTTATCCATTAACAACATGTCATTTGTGATGCACCCAACGTACCCTACTTCCCACCAACTATCTACCTGATGGTTTTTGTCAGCAAATCTAATTGCACGAGTCATGACTTGAGTTAAGGATAATCTTCCTGTATAAGTACCATTAAACATGCTCGCAAATAGAAATATACGATGACATCAAGACATGTGGAATTACTACTGGTGTGTCTGTTCTCGTAATCTCCCATGTTGGAGATTACCAAGTGTGAACTCCATGAGAGAGAGTCCCATCTTCTTATTAGTACTCGCACATGACAGTATGTATACTATGTGTCCTATAAAAGTATATCATCCAACCATAGAACTTTATTTAAGAATATTGTTATAGCATTTCAAGGTTCTCATCATAGCGGGGATCTGCGATGACCTTATTAATACAACAAATATTCTATGATATTATTATAATACTGTCATGAATAACAATGCATAATAAATAATAAGTGTATATTCATGTAATCAAAGTACAAGAAGTTGGTTCTTAGGACACCAACTCTAACAAACTCCCACTTGGACTAGAGCCAACTGCCTATAACTTTTAGTCCACTAAATCTTACATGATGATCATGTTTCTGCTGGGTCAAGGCTTTAGTCGAGGGGTCTGCCACGTTGTCTTCCGTGGAAATATTTCCCCCTGCAGCTTCACCTCTATGAGAAAAATCCCTAAAGATATAATACTTTTGAAGTATGTTCTTTGTCCACTGAAGTGACCTTGGCTCTTTTGTAAGTGCCACCACCGCAGTATTATCATAATAGAGTGTGATAGGATCTTTACTGCTAGGTACTATATTCATCTCTTGGTTCGCATCCGTACTTCTTCTTTAGCTACCTTAGAAGCTTTGATATTCTCGGACTCTGCTATATAATCTGCGACCACACCTTGCATTGAGATCTTCCATCTCACTGCACATCCATTCAAACTGAAGATGTATCCAGTATGCAACTTCATGTCATCTTGATCAGTCTATAAAGTAGAATCTATATGACCTATGATGACTAGTTCCTCATCTCTTCCATAAACCAGGAACATATCCTTAGTATGCCTCAGATACTTAAGGATATCCTTGACTTCCATCCAATGGCGGTCTCCTAGATCAGCTTGATACCTTCCTACCGCACTCAATGCATAAGGAACATCTAGCCTTGTTCGAGGCATATCATACATGACTGATCAAACCGCTGATGCGTAAGGGATCCTTTCCATTTTCATTATTTCCTCATGTGTCTAAAGAAACATTTTCTAAGAAAGATTAATTCCTTGTGACACTGGAAACAATCCCCTCTTGGATTGTTCTATACTAAATCCCTTAAGTATCCTGTCAATGTATGTACATTGACTCAGGCCGAGCATTCTCTTGGATCTATCATGATGTATCTTGATCCAAAGAATATATGCTACCTCACTCAAGTCTATCATAGAGAATCATTTATCAAACCATGCCTTAACTAACTGTAATACAAGTACTTTATTTCCAATTAGTAATATGTCATCAACATATACTATTAGGAAAAAAAATGCACTTCAACTGAAACTTTTGTATACAAAAGGCTCACATTCGCCCCTAACAAAGCCAAATTCTATTCTGGTTTCATCAAAAGTAATTTTCCATGACCTTGATGCTTGCTTTAATATATAAATGGATTTATGCAACTTGCATACCTTGTTGGAATCATTTGGAGTCACAAACCCTTCAGGTTGCGTCATGTAGACATCTTCCAAGAGGTTCTCGTTATGGAATGATGTTTTGACATTCATTTTCCTAATTTCATAGTCTTGGTAAGCGGTAATGGCCAGTAGGATTATGATGGATTTCAGCATCAGAACTGGTGAAAAGTTTTCATCATAGTCAATTCCTTGATGCTATCTAAAACCTATTGCAACCAGTCATGCCTTATAGGTGCTGACTTTCCCTTCCATGTCAAGTTTCTTCTTGAATACCAATTTATTACCAACAGTCTTTACATCAACTGGAGGATCTACCAAAATCCAGACTTGGTTTTGGTACATGGAATCCATTTCAAAATTCGTGGCTTCTTTCCACTTGGCATCTTTTGTGCCTTCAACTGCTTCCTTGTAGGTAAGAGGATCATCATTTTCAACCAATAATGATTCACAATCCTCGGTGACAATAAAACCATATCATTCTGGTTCTCTCACCTCTCTCATGCTCCCACACAGTTCTTGTGTCTCTGGAATATATCGTTCTTCTACAGGGATTTTTGGAATCTATTCTTGTACCAACTCTTGTGTATATTGATCCTTGACTTCATCGAAGTCTATCTCACTCCCACTACCTCTTTTGTAGATGTGATCCCTCTCAAGGAATATGGAATTTCTTACCACTACTACCTTTTTATCTAAGGGGTTGTATAGGTAATATCCCCTTGTTTCCTTGGGATATCCTATAAAGATACACTTTGTGCCTCGGGGTGAAATCTTGTTACCTGAAGAGGCCTTAACAAATTCTTTGCTACCCCACACATGAAAATTTGATAACATGGTTTTGCGTCCACTCCATAATTCGTATGGGAGAACATTTATCGATTTAGTTGGTACATGGTTTAGTATGTGTTCTACGATTTGTAATGCATATCCCCAAAAGGATAATGTAATACTCGCATGACTCGTCATTAATCTCACCATATTCAATAGGGTGTGATTCCTCCTTTCACATACGCCATTCCACTGAGGCGTGTAAGGAGGAGTGATTTGAGATAGAATCCCAAACTCTTGTAAGAAATAACTGAAGTCTTGATTAAAATATTCTCCTCCTCTAATAGAGAAGAGTTTATTTATCTTCTTACCAAACTGGTTCTCAACTTCATTATTGTATTCTTTGAACTGATCAAAAGAATCTGACTTATACCTCATTACATAAATATATCCATATCTACTAAAATCATTAGTAAAAGTTGTGAAGTACAAGAACCCACCCCTTGTTTCAACTCGAAATGTTCTACACACATCTGTGTAAACTAATTCTAGAATCTCTTTAGCTCTTTCACCTTTCCCACTAAATGGGGATTTGGTCATTTTTCCTTATAGATGTGCAAGACATACACCAATTGGTTTTAGTTTTAAAAAATTTTAATAACCATCTTGATGTAATTTTGTCAAACGTTTCTCATTGACATGACCTAGTCGGTGATGTCAAAGTTGGGTGTGGTATGAGTCATGTGAATTAAATTTTTCATTGATTTCCATTACTTGGTTTGTGTAGTCTAACACATATTAGTTGTTATATAAATGTACCCTACCAAAACAAATGTTATCTTTATAAAAGTAGCAACATTCATTTCCAAACATGAAGATGAATCCATTAGTATCTAATATGGATACTGAAATGATGTTTTGAGTAACAGAAGGGACATAATAGCATCTCTTTAACACCAAGATCATACCAGTTGGCAATGTGAGGTGGTAGTCCCTAACAGATACAGTAGCAAGTCTGGCTTTGTTGGATACTCGTTGATCTACCTCACCTGAGTAAATATTTCTGAATCTACTGGGTTCCTATATTTGGATACAGATGTGAGCACCATAAGCAGTATCTAATACCCAATTAATAGAAACAGATATATTGCATTCAATAACAAATGAACCTCAAGCTTCCCTTTGCTTACTTGGTTGGGTGAATTTTTTCTTTTTAGTGGCCCTTATTTCCACATATGAAACAAACAGCCTCATTTTCTCTTGCCTCCCCTTTGATCTTCCTTTTCTTGGAAGGCCTTGAAGAAGCTTTGGGATTAAATATCTTCTCCTTCTCTTTCCATTTATTCACTATGAGGATAGAAGGATTTTCACGCTTCATATCATTTTCCACTTGGCGAATGAAGATAAAGAGATCAGATAAAGAATTATCAATGTTGTTCATGTTGAAATTTACAGCAATGTTGGAGAAGCTCTGGGGGAGTGATGCAAGAATGATATCAGTACCCAGTTCTTTGGGGATTTTAAACCCTAGAACCTCCAAGCGCTCAATATAACCAATGAGCTGACAATATGAGGCCCAGCTGGGGAACCCTCTCCAAGATTTCTCTGGAATAGAGCCATGGAGATCCCAAACCTTACCTATCTTTCTCTCTCCTGGTATAGACCTCGGAGGTGCTCAAGCAAGCTATATCCACTCATGTATTCATGAGACTTCATGAGATAACTAGATATTGATGATACCATCAAACATTGAACGTCAAGTACATTGTTCAAATGTTCATCATCGGCCAGGAAATCCTCATCACTTTCCCCTTGGGCGGGCGAATCAAGAAGTGAGGACTCCAACATGTAAAACATTCATTCATGGAATAGGATAACCCGAAGGTGCCTAAATCATTCTTGATAGTTACTGCTGGTGAGGATATTTTCATTATCCAAAATTCATCCTAGAGAAAATGTGGTTGATGAGTTTGTCATATTGATTCAACAAATTAAAGGAGAAGATTTATCAGTACTTTCTCGATTACATTTTATGAGAAATTATAAATTATATTAATTCTCCCAATATTTTATCAAGCCTCAATGTCCCTCACCATTGAACTCAGAATGACAAGTTTCTTTGACATTTTAGTGTAAAGGATCCATATTTTCCTTCGCATAACCCCAAAAGGGTTGGTCAAGCTATTTGAAGGTATTTAGGTAGGTAGGTCTTTGCCAACTGTGAGCTTACATTTCCTTGATCTGTTGAGTGGACTCCCTAATCCTGAAATCCTGACATGGATTTCCTCAACACTTTCCTCCATTTTAAAACAAGTCTATCAAGGGCTACTCCTCTTGATGTAAAATGTTTAAGTCAACCCGAAACTTTTATAAGAGCTTCCTTTATAAAAGTATGTGTCCCAACAAGGGTTGGTCAAACACATAGTTTTATTGAGTCTTTCCCTTAATCAATTAATGGAAGGCTTGGTATTACTTAAAATGGTATTTGGGGGATTTTATTCTTTATGCATAGTTTTGAATTATCACATTCTTGTTAATATTAAGTGATGCTTTCTAAAGTGATTAACCATGTTCTGATAATGTTTACACGTCATCCGGTTTTTATTTTATTCCATCTTTGCATGCTTGTTTATTTCATTAATTATTTGATCACGACAACACATGCATAATAAATAAACCATGCATTCATAAAGAAATAAAATAAGATGGTGTGATCATGAGGTTCTATTGGTTAGTTTATCTATAGGCTTGATAATCTAACCCGGACCTAGGGAAAACACCATGAACCGATGGTTTATATTTTGTATCTCCCACCTGTCTACCTTTGTATCTAATTGTGTTGGTTTCGCCTCAGCTTTGGATTTTGAATTTTCTCCTATATCATGTGAGATCCTCCATTACATGGGACTTACATTAAAGAAACTATGGGCACGCAGGCCCTACATTTTTTTGGAAGAAGGCTCACAGGACAACTAATTTAAATTAAACAAATTTAAATGAAACCATACACACATATAAAGGGTCTTTGGTCTAGATCATGATTATCCATATCATACAATGACATTTACACATATTTTTAATTCAAATTCTTTTAATAATTCTATTATTTATGATAAGTCTCACTTGAAATTAATTAATTATATACGTATAATTAATCATTTCTTTATCTTAAATTCCTTTCTGAATTTCCATGAGATTCTTCTCATCCATAACCTATGTATAGGTCTTTGTACTTTTGGAGGAAACTTGAGTGAATTCCATTTCTGGAAAGTACACGGTGTGTAATATAGCCTACACATCATGTATTTTTCACCCTTTATCCAAAGTACACACTGGGGCTCTCGTGTGTTTTTTGTACTTTGGAAATTTGTAGTACACGGAGGTTACTTCCTAATTATGTGGTTACTGTCGTGGAAATCCCGTGAACACGGAACATGGTTTCTCCTTGTACATTGTTTCATATGGACCGGATTAAACTACACAGCGTGTTGATTTAATATACACACCGTGTATTCCGTTTTCCACGTGTCGTACAATTCTTGTCAACACGGTGTGATAAACACTCAGGTATACTAAATTCACACAGTGTGGTTTGGCGGACCAGTACTGCTTTATTGAACCTAAGTACATGGCATGTATTTTTGACTACATATTGATTATTCTTATGTTGTACGGACAGAAATAACGGCTTCTCTAGATGAGTTCCTTGTTTTTAATTTAATCAAAATAAAAAATAAAAGTTTGTTTCTATAATGTGAATCGAGAAATGAATGAGGAAGAACAGATCTCGTTTATTCAGTTTTATAAAACGATTTATCTTTAATTGAATAAAATATAAATGTGTAAATTATCAACGAAAATTAAATAACAATAATCAACATTGTAAACTCCCTCTGATACCAATTGAAGGTTTCGGGCACAGCGGAAGCTCCTGGTTAGATGTGCCCACATGGATTTTTTCATTATCAATAATCAATCCAGGATCTATATAACGATAAATTCCAGTCTCCATGGATCGATTCACAGAAATAGACAAAGAAGAAGAAAGGACTCAAAACCAAAAAGGTTTTTCATCACAAGTTTATTATAATTAATTTAATTAATTGACAAGAAATAAATTTTGGATGTTATTTTTTCATTGATATTCTTGATCATGTTCTAATGTGATTCGTCGTTGTGTTACAGAATCCAAGGGTAGACTTCCTCTTACAGTGATCCACATGTGCACCATGTATCTATGGACGTCGCTAAAGTAATATATGGGTGCTAGCATGGATAAGCCTTTGCTTCCGTTGTCTACCTTAGATCGCCTTGATCCAATGAAGGTGGATCTCTCTCGGTCTTGAGAGAGTTCTTGGAGGACGGAGTTCTTTCGGTCTTGAGAGAATTCTCTAGAATTTTTGTACACAATGATTCTCTTTGGAATGGAGTTGGGGTTGTGAGGATATTTATAATCTGGGTTGAGTTTGTGATGTTATGAAAATAAATAAACGTGTTACGAATTTTATTTATTTAATTAAATCTGATGAAAAACCCTATGTCAAGTCATTAATTCTTTGACATGCACCCACACTGATTATAAATATCATTTAATAAAATGACAATATTTCCTCAAAATCCCAACTGGAAAAACTACATAGTGTGTAATCATAAATACACAACGTGTAATTGTTTTTCATTGAAAACTACACGGCGTGTACATTCAATTTACACGGTATGTATATATTATTTAAATTTATTCCTTTCCTTTCCAAATTAAAAACTGCATGGCGTGTAATCATTAATACACGTTATGTACTTGTTTTTCATAATTAAAACTACACGGCGTGTAATCATTAATACATGGAATGTACTTGTTTTCATTTTATTCTTCCTCCAACATTAAAAAGATTTACGATTCCTTGAATAATTATTAAACCACGTACAAGAATAATCTATATTATAATTGAGATACTTGAATACACCTAGTGTGTGACCCTCTAGGACTCTTTCTCATTGGCATTAGGAGGGCTAGCCTAAAGTCCAAGATTACTATCTAGACCTATATGCTTGATCTGTCATTATTTGACTTCCAGAAATAAACTTGTCGTTGGACCCTGGCCAGGGAATTTGGGCGACAGTTCTTTTTCAATCAAAGGTCCTGAGATATCTAATTCCATAAATACGGAAGGGAAAAATCCTTACTCAACTTATCCATTAACAAAATGTCATTCGTGATGCACCCAACGTACCCTACTTCTAGCCAACTGTCTACGTGACGGTTTTCATCTGCAAATCTAAGTCACTGAGTCATGACAAGAGTTAATGATAATCTTCCAGTCTAAGGTCATTACACATGCTCATGGATAGAAGTATCTGATGACACCAAGACAATCAGAATTACTACTGGCGGGTCTGTTCTCATAATCTCCCATCTTAGAGATTACCAATTGCGAACTCCATGAGGGAGAGTCTCATCTTTTTACGAGTACTCGCATATGATAGTCTTTATACAATGTGTCCTATCATAGTATGTCATCTAATTGTTGAACATTATTTAAGAATATTATTATAGAATTTGAAGGTTCTCATCATAGTAGGAATCATCCATGACCTTATTAATGCAACAAATATTCCAAGACATTATTATACTACTGTCATGCAGAACAATGAACAATATATAATATGTGTATATTCATGTAATCAAAGTGCATGCAGTTGGTTCATAGGAAACCAACTCTAACATTGTGTTTATTAGTATTTTACCATTTTCTAATGAGTTTTGATGGGTTTTTATTGAGCATTATATATAAGTGTGTGTTTTAGAAAATCAGAGATTCTGAAATGTTGGCATGGTTTCTGTTAAAGATTTTTTATTATTGAATTATGAAATTACTACAAATGGTTTTAAAAAATATTATGGTTAGGGAATATTTAATAAAACTCATTCGTAGTATTGTATAATTTTATATACAAGGGGTGCATGAGGAATTATATAAGGATAACTACTTAGTTTTATACTCACCCGCAGTCGATAACTTCATGAATGAGTAAATTAGCACAAATAATGGAAGGACATCCTAATTCACGAGTGGTGGGTCATATCCATAGTGAAGGATGTACAATGAAGTGGGGTTTACATATTATGGAATGACTAGTGGAGTTTTTTATAGGTTTTGAAGTGTTTTATATTATCCATTTTATAGATTGTCATTTTTTAAGTTGGTCAAACTTTTTTGTGTTTACTTTTTAACTTTTTAAATTTTTTTCACTACTTTTCGTATTTGACAATGAGTTTTATCATGCATCATATATGGTTAGGGATGGTATTTTCCATAGTATTTGTAATTTTTTATATATGTTGGTAATGTTCATTATAAAAAATCCCCATTTAGAAATTTCTACAGATTCACGTCAGAAAGAGTTTGGTTCATATGATGGTTAATGAAATGAACCATACTTTTCAATATGAAATTTTCTTTATGAATATATCATTGTGTCAAATTTAGGAAATAGTATAGTATAAAATACATAAAAAATGTAATAGACACCAACACTAAATTACCTATAAAGTTTAAAAACATATATATGGAGAATAAATGGACACAATCATGGGATGATAAAACAAACAACAACATAATTAGTATTTTATAGTTCCTTGAGTCATGATTTTATAGAATAATTACACCCAAAAAAATTTACATATAAATTTTTTTTGGAATGTTATTAAATTTTAAAAAGGATATATAAATTTTTGAGGAAAAACTAATTGAATGATTAAAATCATAAATTTTAGCTATTTATAGAAGTTATAAAGGCTCTATCACCATTGGAATAATAATATGATCATTAGAATAGTAATATGATTATTAAAATAGTATTATGACCAAAATAATAGTAAAATTACTTGTAAATATTAATAATAATGAAAAAATTAATTAAATATAGAAATTATAAAATTATAAAATAAAAATTCATAATTAAAATCTAAAATATATATACAAGTGTGTATTATCTATAAAGGTGTATTTTGACATATTTTCAAAAAACATTAGTCATTTTTTAAATATTTAAGTATTTAAAATTCCTCATATTAAAAATTATTTTAATAAAATATATTTAATTTCTGAAATCATCCTATCAAAATCTTTAAAGAAAAGTTTTTCTTGTGAAGTTTCTGAAAAAAAACATCAATTTTTAAGGAAATACTAAAAAACACTTTCTCAAATACCACATGATCTCTGACAAAATATTAATGTAATAATGACATAATTAATTATAAAATTATTTTATCATCCAAAAATATGATTTGATAAGATAAATTAAAAATTTATGAATAATAAACTTATTTTTTAAATGTAAAAATATTTTACAAAGTCTAAAAATATAAAGTATACTATTAAAAATCATTTTTTTGTTTTTCTTCAATTATTTTTCAAAATTTTTATATTCTTGGTTTAAATTTTTTTATTGATATAAAACTTTTATATTTAATGAAATATTATTTATAGTCTCAAATGAGACCAATTTTTTAAGTCATGTTCTAATAATATTATTTTATTCACTATTTTCACTCTAAAATACCCATCACTCCATGTATAAGTTCTATCTCTGAACAACTTGAGAAATTATTTTCCAAGAAATTATCATTATCAAATATATAAAAAGTTAACCTCTATTAATACCCCAATTATCCATATATATATTCTAGTTTCATGAAACTTCATGATCCCAATGCCTTAGTTTGGTGGAAAAGGAATAAGAATTAGTGGAGAGTGAACTTAATCATCCTATTTCATTCATTATTCTTTCTATTCATCAAATTAATTTCATTTTTCTATCAGTCCCAATAGTTTAATTAAAAATTATTTAAAATATTTATTTCATTATGATATGGTAAAATAATTGTTTATAAATTTAAAAAATTATAATTCTATGTATTTTTTATCTTATGTAGGTTCTTTTATAAATGAATATATAATAGTGAATCAAAACAACAAAATCAAACTTAAATTGATTTAATTCAAAGAAAAATTTCATTGTACCATTTTACGATTAACAAAAAGTTTGTTTTATTTTTTTATTATTGATAAATAATTACATAAATAAATTTAATTCACTTCATGAATTAGTTTTAAATAAACATTAGTTTATTATATAGGAAAAATTCTGAGACTAACTGGACAATAGGAAATAAGAAACTCACACCTAACTCTTTAATTTTCATATATCTTATCTTATGTTACCTTTTCCAAATGATTATTCTGAAATATATTCTAAATATATCCAAAATTTTTATCCTTTTTTGATATTCATGTTTATTTTTAGGTCTTTAGAATAAAAAACCTTGAGATTACAAAAAATTAACTTCACCAAAACCAGGATACACTAATACCTTGGGATATAATCAACCATAAGTCACATGTAGGGGAACACAATCCTTCCCAAAAAAGATTATATTACCAAAGAATAAAATATTCATAGAAACCTAAATCCAACTGATTATTCTTCGAACATTTCTCCCATATAAAAACATAAAACAAATAAAAATTAAAAAGAAAATGGTAATTTTGATTTAATGTGGATAAATAATTATGTCTAAAATACCTAGGAGAAATAAATTTCATAATATTAATTATTCTTAAAAGAAAGTTTTGTACAATAACTATGATTATACCACCTCATAGATCACTAAATATCAATTCTTCACCAACAATGTGTGTAGGTGGTCCCACATCACTTTTGTAGAGAGGTCCAATTGTTCTTTTGATAAAACCCACTTCTGAATTTTATAAGGATATTTCAGTTTTAAAGACATGAAAACTAATTTCTTATATTATATTTAGATTAACTATTGAATTCTAATAGAATAATTTGACCCTATTTTTGATCCAACTAATCCAATCTCATAAATACCTTCCATTAAACTGACCAATCTATATAATACCATCAATTGTTAGTTACTTCTGACCAAATATCCTCTACAAGGATTTACACTACAGTTTACTTAAAACTCAAGGATGACTAATCTTCTGTAACCACTCTTTATGTTGTCTTTAATTAAAACATTAAATCATTTTTATACAACATAATAATCATTAAATTTAATATTATTTTTATGTAATTCTATCAACCATGAAAATTATGTTAAAATGATCATTTATTCATCTTATATAACATGCAGTTCTCTTCACCATTTTCTGGTGACCCTAATGCCACTAAGATATAGCTTTCCTTTAGAAATTATAGAAAAAAATCATGGTGAACATATCATTCATATTATTATTTCTAAATATATTTAGAAACATGAACTCATCATCCTTAAAAAAACATTTAATAATAGTGTTATTTCACATTGATATGTTTTTTCCATGAATGAAAAAAACAATTTACGTAAATTCCAATTGGACAGTCACAATAGAGTATCACACATTATTATCCCTTTATAAGTTCCAGTATAGATTCCCCAACCATACCAACTCATTATATTTTTCTCTTTTTCCAAATATTCAGATCCTATTGTAGAGAGTAAAACCACCACCTAAGTTCTTTACATCCAACTGACTATTATCCCTCTAAATATAAATACTTAGCCACAATTACAATTTTAAGTATTATAATCACACCCAAACCCAAATTATAAATACCAATAAAATGTTTTGGATATTATAAAGTGTAAGGGCTGATCTTATGTGAATTTTAGATACCAGATAGTCTATTTGAAGGATTCCTAGTTTTCCAACACCATATTTTCCATGTACTAACTAAAGAATCCCTTTAAATATGTAATTTACATGTGATATATATGTAATAAGATACCCAAACATACATCAAACATGTAACTATTGAAGTAATTTGTATTTTTGTGATATAACATGCCTTATCTTCAAATCTTAATGATCTTTATTTTGATAACATTAAGTTTCCTACATTGGGAGATGAATCATCCTTACATATGTTAATTGAAAACCTCTTGATAACCTTTTATAAGAAATCCCTTTAAGAAAACTCTAAACATCAATATTTAATTTCTATTTCAATAATTATTCAAAAAATGTTCATTGATGATCTAATATAATTCATTTCAAAAAAATATAGAAAACTCACATTTATCCTCTAAATCCATTAAATGATTAATTAGATAAAAATATTTCCATCCATATAAATAAACGGTATGATAAAGAATGAATCATAAAAAATATTCTTATAGAAATAGTGTATATCGTTAATCTATATAAAATCCTTTTAAACCGTAGATATGTAAAATTTTATTTTCCATTAATTATGTATTTTTTAATCCATAGAGATAGTGTTTCAGCTTACAAACTATGTACGTATTCTGATAAAACATGAGACTATATGGTTTCTTCATTTAAATTTACTCCTATAAATTAGCATGAATAAAAATATATTTTAATTGGATTTTTTATAAGTAAAAAAAATTTGGGGAGACCATACATAACATGGTTCAGATTTCATTTTATTTAACTACTGGTGATTTATTTTTGAGAAATCTATTCCCTCTGCATGTTTGAATCCTTTTATAACCATCTAAGACTCATTTATTTTTCTTCTATGAACTTATTATTTTGACAAGAATAACCTCTTATTCTGTAGTTCTTTCTTCCCTTGTGGTAAATTTATAATCTTCTAAGATTTATTTGAATCGAATAAACATAATTACTTTTATATTGATAACTACAAATTTTTGGATTCATTATGTGTAGTCGATTCCACTTAGATTACATGATCTCCTACATTAATATAATGTATGTATTGTAATTCATCATAAAAAATCATTTCACTAACATTAAATTTTCTTCGAAACATAACGTGCAATTATTCCCTTTTAAGAACTACATATTTGGGGGGGTATAAATTATAAGAGTCTTACCTAGTGAAAATATTAAATTAGCATCATAACACTTTTGAATTTTTTTATATCCTCTATTTTCTAATTTCTCAAAAATATTATTGATTATTTGAACCTTCTAGATAATTTCTACCTCTAGATATTCAATTTGGATCAAACTGAGCATGTTTCTTGACACTTAATCCTTGAATTACTCATATTCCATGTTATGGTCTTTGCATTAGACCCACTCATTTATGTGAACATTATGTGATCTGTCATTTTTCTAATTATCATCATCATATATATAAAATCCAATTGTTCATCTCTATATACAATAAAGAAACCAATGTGGCACTTAACGATGAGCTTTTACATTTCATTATCATCAATGATAACATTATAACGACTTGATATTTCACCGTACATCCTCTTTAAATAAATAATATATTTAATTTTAGGATTCACACACTAGACCAAAAAAATTAAAATAAAACACATTGATATATTTTTAATTTTTAATTTATCTATTAATATGTATCTTCTAAATTATCAGGTAAAAATTGAAGTAAATATATTAATAAATCGATAAATAAATTAGTATGAAATAGAATCTAAAAGTGGAAGTCTCCCTTATAAAGACCATTTTTATGATCTTGTAAGGGAGTTAACTTTTCTAGGGTTTTCTTAGACTAAAATCAACCAAATTCAATCAATTACATCATTAGTGAAATTTTTTATATGAAAAGATTGATCTTATGGAACTTTATATGAAATCTATGCTAAATGAATCACTATCGACAACATCCACTTCCAGTTATCATACCCTTTGATCTTATACAAATTTTATCAAGGGTGATTTAAGTATAAATTATTATGATATCAACATATAAATGATATTCATAGAATAAAATGGATATATTGATATAAAATCGATTTTATGCTTAATATCTTCTATTTTATGTGTTAGGTATTACCATGTTAAAATAAAATTATATCAATTTGATAAATGAATTTAATATACATAAAAAAAATTTATTATCCATCCAACAGATATTATTGATAATAAATAATAAAACATTCACATTATAACTAAAAAAATTCTATGAAATTGTAATTATGTACATTGCACCTTTTTATTATAATAAAATTATTTTTATTTTAGAATATAAAATTAATACAATTGAATTAATTTTTTAGTTTAAAATAATTTATATTCATTTATTTTTAATTATTTTTTGAACATGGTATTTTTTAGTCCAGAAAGGATTTTTAATAAACAACTAATTTTTTAAATTTAATAATTTTGAAGAAGAATATTAAAAATCATTTTAAGTAATAAATTATTAAATTATGGAATAAAATTATACATTTCAAAATATTCATTAATATTATAAAACCAATTTTAAACATTTATATAAACTAATTAAAATTTTACATTAATAAAAATTGTTCTCAAACTTATATTTCAACCAAGGATTTTCAATGTGCGATTAGGATAATATTTAGATGAATTCATCGTACATTTTATCTAATTTAAAATAAGTCAACTTATTTCTTTTAAAAATTTATTAATGAATCTTATATATTATATATAAATTTAATTTTTAAAATTATATTTTATCTAGAAATTGTTTTACAAAATCAAGTTTTCTTATTTTGAAATTCAATTTTTACACATTTGTAAATTTTATTTGATAAAAAAATTTTACAATTTGAAATAATAATTTTAAAATTATGTAATAATATTAATTAATATTTTATTTGTTAAAATTCATTGTTAAGGATAAAACCTAATACCTAGGTAAAAGTAAATTATGGTTAAATATAAAAAAAAATTAAATAAAAATACTAAAAACACTTATTGTAGTCACAAAAATGAGTTTTTGAGGTGATTTTCACCCCATACTCACATTCTACCCAATTTTTTTCCTTTTTTGGTCACTAACTATTTAATTGTTACATTATATTGTTGAAAATATAAGGGTTACTTCCAATAATACCCTTTTATTCAATTATAAAAATATAACACCTCCACCTCTGTAAATATCACATTACATTATAATTTCTCTCTAAAACCCTTTCACATTTCTCCTCCAATAACCATATCCTATTAAAAAATCCTATGGTCACCATTAGTAATAATAAGTCCTTCATTTCAATGGAATGTTCCTAGTAAAAATTCATGTCCCTGATGTGAGTATCCACTTATTCTTAGTGCTTCTTTCTTTTGTTTAATATACCACCATTCTCTAAACTCATAAATATAAGGAATTATGTATCTTTAATATAATGAAATGTCATTATGTTAAATAAAAAATAATTATTAATTCAATCCATGTAACACACAATGTTTTTATAAATTATTTTCATTGAATTAATTAATTTTTTTATATATTTCTGAATAATAAACACAAATTTTAATTTCTGCTACATGCCGCACTATGTCAGCTTCTGTTACACACGACACTGCTATGTTATTAATGTTATCATTTAAATGTGACCTTTATAACCTTTTTATAAAATAAAAAGATAAATAGTAATAAATAAATTTAAATAATAATAATTATTATTTTTAAAAAAAGGAATCATATTCAAGAAAAAATTACATTATTTTCAATAATGTTTTTATATGGTCATAAAAACTATTTTCTTAGAAAAAGAGTCCTGTTTATTATTGTGAACAGTAGTAAAATTAATTTTTAATCATTTTATAGAATTAAATTTATAAAATAAACATTACTTTTGAATTAAAATTTTCAAAATTACCATAGGTATAATGTTTAGAATTTTTATGAAAAGTTTCATATTTAATGAATAGTGAAAATACTAAATTATAATTAAAACTTTAATTATTTTTTAATTTATTTATTTAGATAAATTATATTCTAATTTGTTTTTAAAGTATAACTAGTTCAATTAAACATCCATTAATACAATTTATGTCATTTCAATAAATTTCCTATTGAGTTTATATATATAAAAACTTTGTAAACATTAGTACATTTTCTCTTCTAAAACTCACTTTCTCATTGAGTTTGTGAGATTCATTTTAAATTAAAATTTTAAAATTATTTTAATAGACATTGGTAAAAATAATTCCATATTCTTAATAATAATAATTTATATTATCTAATAATATAAAATTAATTTTTGACCAAAATTAATAGTGAAAATAGTAAAAATTAATTACTGCATTTATGGTAAAAATGGTGTTATTGAGGTTAAACTAAAACGATAAGGGTTTAAATGACTTATAAACTTGTCTAAAATACATTTTATGGACATGTTTATACATTATTATATCTACGGTTCTATTTTGAACCATTTTTTACACATTTGGAATGTGATATACATGGGTACACTTTTTTCTTTTAAAGCATTACAAGTGTGCTGGTCACCACACTTATAAAAAGATACTACACCTCCTCTCTTATTCACACATTCAATACCTTTTATTATATCCAATAACTACCAAAATTATAGGGCCCTGGCCTTAAGCCTTACTTAATATTGAATTAAATGAATAATTCAAATTGAGGATCTTTTCAGGTTTATAGTTTTAGAGAATTAGACATAACTATTACATCTCAAAAGATTACAAATTAGACACTTCTACTAAGTTTCCATAGAATAAAAACTCTTAAAAAGAATCATGTATAGTTCCATGTTTTATATAGAATGACTTTCCCTTGATCCCATCCTTGACACTATTCCACATTAAGTCTTGTGAAAAACATTTCCAAAAAACTTGGGGTGAGCATAAAAAGATCAGTAAGGGATACACAAAGAATGAAAACTTTTAGTTTATCAAAACAACAAGTAAACCACGTATACTTTATCAAAGTAATACTTTTCACCTTTATGAAGAAGTAAAAACTCTTCACTGAAAAAAAATATCATTAATTACCCTTTTGTAACCAAAAGATTACCATAAAACCCATATAGAGATCACATAACATATAAAGGTAACTTGGGACATAAACATACTTAAGTGGAATAACCATACGGTCGACTTCCACACATATCACGTAATGGAATAGCCATTCGGCCAACTTCTATACATACTTAATAGAATAGCCATACGGCCGACTTCCATACCCAATGCATTGGAGGTTATAACGTAACCACCCATCCTGGTATTCACGACACCACCCGTCATATGGTTTATCACGTAACCACCCGTCAAATGTCCAAGTACAATTATAAAAATCATAAGACATAAAACAAATATAATGGAAAGAAAACATTTCCACACTTTAATCACAATATATCACTTAAATATCTTGACATAATAAATCCATTATAAAAACCATTTTCAATACCGAAATACATAAAGGATTGTATTCTATTTATTTCATTTTAAAAAAACATTACGGCTTTTTCAGGAAGCCAAAGACCAAATAATACTCGCAGCGGCGGAAAAGGTCGTTGTCACCACGTACGTTAAAAGAAACATTCCTTTTTGTTGTTTTGTAAAACGCTTCGTAGAAAAAGATTCCTTTTTTTAAAAAAGTAAAATTCAAAGGGGTTTATACACCATATAAAAGAAAGTTTTGTATAAAATGAAATATGCCTCAATGAAATGAGATTGAGACGAAGTCCCTTACCTCGGATCCGACTTGACTCGATCGTTCTTTAACATACTGAATAATAAACTTGAGTTAATTTCTACTTTCTTAAGAACCTTCTCCAAGTTCATTATTACTTTTATATCAAATATTATCATGTTATACACATTATGTAATCATTTTAGTTAATAATGTTTGTTTTGTCGATATTTGGTTCTTAAGTCAAAAGTGGACTTCTTACAATTACATGTTGTTCATGTGGTCAAAGGTTCTTTATATCCAGAATGAAATTACTGATTTGGATATCATATATATCATATATATCTATCATATACATGTATCACATAATAATTTAGAGATAATAAATGAAATCCACTGTTCATGGAGTCGGTAAGCCGTACGTACGCATGAACGCTGCTTTCATTTCTATGTCATATTAATGGAATTAAAACTAAATGAGAGATATTTATATTTTAATTCCAGAATTATATTAATCATTTAGATGTAACATACATCATATATATCCATTATATATATGTACTTATAATAGTACATAACATTTGAGGATAAGAAATGAAATGCACCATTCATGGAGACGGTAAGTCGTATGTACGCATGAACGCTACTTTCATTTCTATCTCATACTATAATGGAGTGAAATCATAATGATAAAATGGTATATTATAATTACAGTATAATATCATTTATAATATCATTAAATACATCCTTTATATGTCCCACGTATGGCATTAATGAATCAAATCACTTTGAGGGGACGGCAGTCCGCACTTCCTAAAATGAAGATATCACGTATACCCATAATGGAATCCATAAAGGGATTCCATAAATAAAAAATAAAGAAGCATAAGGAAAACATAAAAATATTATATATCATATATAAATATATTGACATCTTTATGGCCACCTTTAAAGGTGTTATATGAGTGTTGAACAATCATCGTTTCGTGTGGCAGAAATTCACCATCCACAGAAACAGTATGTTCTTTAACCATTAGATGTAGGTGTGTGTAAGTGTATCTCGAATACTTCTTATAAAAACATCCTAGTATATGGAAGATACTTGTTTTGTTACAAAATAAATGAATAAAAAGAGTTTAGGGGGTTGGAGAAGCAAAATAAAACAAAAGGACTCAAGTGAAGACATTACCTTAAAATCGGGTAACTCCCTTTGGTTTGAGCTAAAAGGCTTACATGGGAAGACTTCTGCCCAAAGTGAGGATTCAAGGAGTAAGAGAGGGATGAGGAGAGGCAAAATGGTCAGGGTTTGGCTGATCCAAAGGCTTTGGAAGTGAGGGTAAAGTGGTAGAGGTGGGGGCCTTTTATAAGAGGAGAGGAGGGGCACTCTTGGAAAGTAAGGAAATGTTATTTTATTTTAGAATGAGTTTCGGATTTTACTGGCCCCAAATTGATGTGTTTCTAGGAAAAGGTGATAAGGGTTCTAAATCCACCATCCAATAGGTTTTTTACATGTGTAGGTCTTAGATATTACATTATATTTCCATTTTATTTAAATCGTTAAATAATGAGGTAATCGCTGAATCATCATGGTCTCATAAATAATTTAATATATTTAATGTCTAAAAATTATAAAAAAAATACTAAGATGTAGGAAAGAATTTTACCTTTACATTGAATATTTATTGTCAAAAATATTATTTGTATAACCCCATGTAAAAATTGTTTTAGTAAAACAACTCTTGTTTGTGACATTTTTATTTTAACTTTAAATAAAAAGCTATTAATGTCATTTCCCAACTAAAGTGGCTCCATGGGGTCCCCAAGTTGACCTATGGATAGTCTTGGTCGGCCATAAAACATCCAATAATATTTGGACATGTGTCAAGTTCATTTCATATTATTAAAACATTATTTTTACCTTAAACTACACTAATTACCTCTAATCGCGATTAAAAACTTAAAAGTTACTATTCATCAAAAAAAAATATTCCCATTAAACTACATTTTACTTCTTAATGACAACCATGTATGTCGGATTTTTGAAATTCAAAACACAGAAGTGGTAAAATTTCATTTAAACGAAAAATCAGTTTTTTATGTACCACTTAGTGGTTTCACTATAAATCAAAAATTGATGTTTTTTAGAAAAATACCAAAACTTCACCCCAAGATATATATGATATTCATAATTCAAAAATGAAGTCCATTTTACAAAATTCAAAACATATAAGTTTCATTAATTAATTTAATAATTAATTCCCGCTGTCAGAGCAAATAGCGTGTTTTTATGAAACAATAAGTATTAAAAGATTGACGCTAGTTTATGTCCGATTTCAAAGTGAAATTAATTCCAACGACCACTATTGGATTTAATGGTAAAAATATATTCTAATTTTACTTTAAAACCAATTCAAAAGATAATCTATTCATATAAATAAATTATATTAAAAAGAGGTTTTGAATTAAAATGCAACATTTTACACTATTCATTGAAAATGAACTTTATCGAAAAAATACCAAAACTTTACACAAAGTAAATTTTGATGTCCCGATTCTAAAGAAGAGTTTTATTTGGTCCAATAGAATGTATAAGAGTAAAAAAAACTATATTTAATGGCGGTTCTCCATCAAAAGGTGATAAGTGAAGCTTTAGGGAAAATTAGGGTATATATGCCTAAAATTGAATTATTTCCATATTTTAAGCCTTTATCTTTTATTAGATAAAAGTAAAAACATTTAAAAAAACATATATAATCATATTTTAGTTATTTCTATCCATTATCGCCAATACAATGGCTATGTGTTAACTACCATTTAAAATAATACTATTTTATTACTAGTGTGCAACGTAAGATTTCAAAGAAACTCTTTGTTGTGTATCAGGTACGCTATCGAACATAACAACCCCTTTAAAGTAAAATTAATATTTAATTCATAAATATTAATAAATATGAAAATGTTTTATTCATTATTTACCTGGGATGTTATATCCTCCCCCCCTTTTGATAATTGCGTCCTCCCAATTTTACTCACTTATCAAGATAAGTGGGGGTATTTATCCCTCATAGAATTTTCAGATTCCCACGTTTCCTCTTCAACCATATGGTTTTTCCACAAAACCTTTACCTGGTGAATTACCTTATTTTGCAACACTTTCTCTCTTCGGTCAAGAATCTGGACTGGTTGTTCTTCATAAGATAGGTTCTCCTCCAGCTGAACTACCTCTGGACTCAAAACATGAGATGGATCTGGCATATACTTCTTTAACTTCGAAACATGAAAAACATTGTGTACCTGAGATACACTCGGAGGTAAATCCACTCGGTAATAAACTGATCCAACTTTCTCCAGAATTTCATATGGTCCAATGAACCTTGGACTTAGCTATCCTTTCCTACCAAATCTCATCACACTTTTCCATGGAGAAACCTTGAGAAAAACATGATCACCTACCTCGAAAGAAAGATCCTTCTTCCGGTTATCCGCATAACTCTTCTGCCTGCTCTGAGCTATTATCATGTGTTTCTGAATCAACTGAACTTTTTCTGCCATCTCTTCTACAAATTCTGGTCCCATCAGCTTCCTTTCACCCACTTCATCCGAAAATGATGGAGTTCGACACCACTTCCCATATAATGACTCAAATGGTTCCATCTATATACTAGAATGAAAACTGTTATTATAAGAAAACTCAACCAAAGAAAGATGTTGGTCCCAAATTCCCTGATAATCCATCGAACAAGCTTGTAGCATATCCTCCAAGGTCTGAATTGTTCGTTCTGACTGCCCATCTGATTGCGGATGAAAAGCTGTACTAAAATTTAATTCAGTACCCAACGACTTTTGAAGGCCTTTCCAAAAGTTAGAAGTAAACCTGGGATCACGGTCAGATACAATGGAGAGAGAAAATCAATGTAAACTTACTATATCTTTATGATACAAACGGGAAAGTTGATTTAGGGAAAAACTATCTCGTATAGCAAGGAAATGAGCAGATTTAGTCAATCGATCAACAATAACCAAGATTTCATTATTACCTAGAGATGTCCTCGGTAATCCCACAACAAACTCCATGGATATATTTTCCCATTTCCACTCTGGCACCGGTAAAGGCTGAAGCATCCCTTTCGGTAACTGCCGCTCTGATTTAACCTGCTGAAAAGTCAAACACTTCACAGTATAATCAGCAATATCTCTTTTCATACCATCCCACCAGTAATACTCTCGCAGATCTCTGTACATCTTAGTACAACCAGGATGAACTGAAAACGGGGAACTATGAGCCTCACATAACAACTCATTATTCAACTGTGAATCACAAGGCACACATAATATCTTCCCAAACCTCAAAACACAATCATTATCAATGTTGAATTCAGGCAACTTACCCTTCTGAACCAGCTCTACCTTTTTCTGCAACTCACTGTCTTCCCTCTATGCTTGCTTAATTCTGTCTGATAGAGATAATCTCACTGATACCTGAAACAAAACAGAAGAACTTCCTTCTCCAACAACTTCTATGCCAAAGTTCATCAAATCAAAAAACAAAGGATCTCGTTCCAAACGTAGTATGGTTAATGAAGCATTAATTTTTCGACTCAAATCACCGGCCACTTTATTTTCTTTTCCCGAATGGAAATGAATTTTACAATCATAATCCTTGATTAATTCCAGCCATCTCCTCTGTCTCATGATCAATTCTTTCTGAGTGAATATATACTTTAAACTTTTGTGACCAGTATATATTTCACACTTTACTCCATACAAATGATGCCTCCAAATTTTTAAAGCAAAAACAACAGCAGCTAATTCCAATTCATGTGTAGGGTAATTTACCTCATGAGTTTCCAACTGACGTGAAGCATATGCAATTACCTAATCATTCTACATAAGGACACAACCAAGTCCCTTCAACAAAGCATCACTGTATATAACAAACTCACCATTCCTGGATGGATGTGCCAAAACTGGAGCATTCACCAATCTTCGTTTCAATTCCTGAAAGCAGTCATCACATTCTTTTGTCCAGATAAACATAACACCCTTACGAGTTAGCTTAGTCATTGGACTAGATAACCATGAAATATTTTCAACAAATCTTTGGTAGTAACCTTCCAAACCAAAAAAACTACAGATCTCGGTTACATTTGTGGGTCTTGGCCATTCTTCAACAACTTTTGTTTTAGCAGGATCAATAGTTATGCCATCTTTTGAAACAATATGACCAAGGAAAGATATTTTTTGCAACCAAAACTCACACTTCCTGAATTTCCCATACAATTTATTTTCTTTTAAGGTTTGAAAAATAACCCTTAAATGACTTTCATGCTCCTCTTTACTTTTAGAAAACACCAAAATATCATCAATAAAAACAACCATCTTTTTTCACCTGAGTCAGCTGAGCCATCACTGTGAAAAACTGTTTAGTTCTGATTCTAACCATCTCAGGATACTGATTTGAAAGGTCATTTCCATCTGTATGTCTTCCCAGAAAAGTTGTTCTGTTTCCACTACGAAAACCATTCTTAACAATGAAATATCTTAGGAGAAACAACATGGTAATCTTTAAATGCTATATCAATTCAATCATACCATAAATTAACTTATAATTTAACAATTTTGTAACTCCTATTGTTTTCTAAACCGACCTATGATACCAACTATAAGGCCCCGGCCTTAAACCTTACTTAAAATTGAATTAAATGAATAATTCAAATTGAGGATCTTTTCAGGTTCAGATTTTTATAGAATTAGAAAATGACTATTACATCTCAAAATATTACAAATTAGACACTTCTACTAAGTTTCCATAGAATAAAAACTCTTAAAAATAATCATGTATAGTTCCATGTTTCATATAGCATGACTTTCCCTTGATCCCATCCTTGACCATATTCCACAGTAAGTCCTGTGAAAAACATTTCCAAAAAACTTGGGGTGAGCATAAAAAGCTCAGTAAGGGATACACAAAGAATGAAAACTGTTAGTTTATCAAAACAACAAGTAAACCACGTATACTTTATCAAAGTAATACTTTTCACCTTTATGAATAAGTAAAAACTCTTCACTGAAAAAAGATCATTGCTTACCCTTTTGTAACAAAAATATTACCATAAAACCCATATAGAGATCACAAAACATATAAAGGTAACTTGGGACATAAACATACTTAAGTGGAATAACCATATGGTTGACTTCCACACATATCACTTAATGGAATATCCATTCAGCAAAATTTCATACATACTTAATGGAATAGCCATACGGCCGACTTCCATACCCAATGCATTGGAGGTTATAACGTAACCACCCATCCTGGTATTCATGGCACCACCCGTCATATGGTTTATCACATAACCACCCGTCAAATGTCCATGTACCATTATAAAAATCATAAGACATAAAACAAATATAATGGAAAGAAAAAATTTCCACACTTTGATCACAATATATCACTTAAATATATTGACATAAAAAATCCATTATAAAAACCATTTTCAATACAAAAATACATAAAAGAGTTTATGGTATTTATTTCATTTTAAAAAAACATTATGGATTGTTCAGGAAGCCAAAGACCAAATAATACTCGCGGTGGCAGAAAAGGTCGTTGTCACCGCTTACGATAAAAGAAACATTCCATTTTTTCGTTTTGGAAAACGCTTCATAGAAAAAGATTCCTTTTGTATAAAATTAAAATTCAAAGGGGTTTATACATCGTATAAAATAAAGTTTTGTATAAAACAAAATATGCCTCAATGAAAGGAGATTGAGACGAAGTCCCTTACCTCAGGTCCGACTTGACTCGATCGTTCTTTAACGTCCTGAATAATAAACTTGAGTTAATTTCTACTTGCTTAAGAACCTTCTTCAAGTTAATTATTACTTTTATATCAATTATTATCATGTTATAAACATTATTTAATCATTTTAGTTAATAATGTTTGTTTTGTCGATATTTGGTTCTTAAGTCGAAAGTGGACTTCTTACAATTACATGTTGTTCGTGTGGTCAATGGTTATTTATATCCAGAATGACAGTACTGATTTGGATATCATATATATCATATATATCTAGAATATACATGTATCACATAATCATTTAGAGGTAAGAAATGAAATGCACCGTTCATGGAGACGGTAAGCCGTACGTACGCATGAACGCTACTTTCATTTCTATGTCATATTAATGGAATTAAAACTGAATGATAGATATTTATATTTTAATTCCAGAATTATATTAATCATTTAGATATAGCATACATCATATATATCCATTATATATATGTACTTATAATAGTACATTACATTTGAGGATAAGAAATGAAATGCATTGTTAATGGAGATGGTAAGTCGTACGTACGCATGAACACTACTTTCATTTCTATCTCATACTTTAATTGAGTGAAATCATAATTATAAAAATGTATATTATAATTCCAGTATAATATCATCTATAATATCATTAAATCCATCCTTTATATGTCCCACGTATGGCATTAACGAATCAAATCACTTTGAGGGGGCGGTAGTCCGCACTTCCTAAAATGAAGATATCGCGTATACCCATAATGGAAGCCATAAAGGTATTCCATAAATAAAAAATACAGAAGCTTAAGGAAAACATAAACATATTATATATCATAAATAAATATAGTGACATATTTATGTCCACCTTTAAAGGTGTTATATGAGTGTTGAACAATCATCGTTTCGTGAGGCAGAAATTCGCCATCCACAGAAACAGTATGTTCTTTAACCATTAGTTGTAGGTGTGTACAAGTGTAGCTCGAATCCTTATTATAACAACATCCCAATATATGGAAGATACCGGTGTGGTTGCAAAAGAAATGAATAAAATGAGTTTAGGGGGTTGGAGAAACAAAATAAAACAAAAGGACTCAAGTGAAGACATTACCTTAAAATCCGGTAACTCCCTTTGGTTTGAGCTCAAAGGCTTTCTTAGGAAGACATCTTCCCAAATTGAGGCTTCAAGGAGTGATAGAGGGATGTGGAGAGACAAAGTGGTCAGGGTTTTTCCGATCCAAAGGCTTTGGAAGTATGGGTAAAGTGGTAGAGGTGGGGGCCTTTTATAAGAGGAGAGGAGGGGCACTCTTGGAAAGTAAAGAAATGTTACTTTATTTTAGAATGAGTTTCGTATTTTAATGGTCCCACATTGATGTGCTTCTAGGATAAGGTGATAAGGGTTATAAATCCACCCATCCAATAGGTTTTTGACATGTTTAAGTATTAGATTTTACATTATCTTTCCATTTTATTTAAATCGTTAAATAATGATGTAATTGTTGCATCATCATGGTGTCATAAATAATTTAATTTATCTAATGTTGAAAAGTTATAAAAAATACTATGATGTAGGAAATCGTTTTACCTTTCAAATTAATATTTATAGTCAAAAATATGATTTGTATAACCCCATGTAAAAATTGTTTTAGTAAAACAACCTATGTTTGTGACATTTTTATTTTAACTTTAAATAAAAAGATATTAATGTCATTTTCCATCTAAAGTGGCTCCATGGGGTCCCCAAGTTGACCCATGTACTTTCTTGGTTGGAAATGACACATCCAATAAGGCTAGGACATGTGTCAAGTTCATTTCCTATTATTAAAACATTATTTTTACCTTAAACTACACTAATTACCTCTAATCGCGATTAAAAACATAAAAATTACTATTCACCAAAAAAATATTTTAATCCCATTGAACGGAATTTTACTTCTTAATGACCACCATGTATGTCTGATTTTTTAAATTAAAAACATAGAAGTGGTAAAATTTCATTTAAACAAAAAATCAGTTTTTTAAGTACCACTTAGTGGTTCCACTATTCATCAAAAATTGAAGTTTTTCAGAAAAATACCAAAACTTCACCCTAAGATATATTTGATATTTCGAATTCAAAAATGAATTCCATTTTAAAAAATTCAAAATATATAAGTTGAATTAATTAATTTAATAATTAATTCCCGTTGTCAGAGCAAATAGCGTGTTTTTATGAAACAATAAGTATCAAAAGATTGACGCTAGTTTAAGTCTGATTTCAAAGTGAAATTAATTCCAACGACAACTATTGGATTTAATGGTAAAAATATATTATAACTTCACCTTAAAATCAATTCAAAAGATAATATATTCATATAAATAAATTAGATTAAAAATATGTTTTGAATTAAAATACAACATTTTACACTATTCATTAAAAATGAACATTATCAGAAAAATACCAAAAATTTACACAAAGTAAATTTTGATGTCCCGATTATAAAGAAGAGTTTTATTTGGTCCAATAGAATGTATAAGAGTGAACAAAACTATATTTAATGACGGTTCTCCATCAAAAGGATATAAGTGAACCTTTAGTGAAAATTACGGTATATATGCCTAAAATTGAATTCTTTCCTTATTTTAAGCCTTTATAATTTATTAGATAAAATTAAAAACATTTAAAAAAACATATATAATCATATTTTAGTTATTTATATCCATTACCGCCAATACAATGGCTATGTGTTAACTACCATTTAAAATAATATTATTTTATTACTAGTGTGCAACGTAAGATTTCAAAGAAACTCTTTGTTGCGTATCGGGTACGCTATCGAACATAGAAACCCCTTTAAAGTAGAATTAATATTTAATTCATAAATATTAATAAATATGAAAATGTTTTATTCATTATTTACCTGGGTTGTTACAAAAATAACATCCCAAAATAACTAATATTATTTTATAAGACATATTTTTGACACAAATCTTACCTAGTAAGGATTTGTTTCAAACCTAAGGGGGATACCGAACAAAGAGGCAATGTTCATCAGAGATTGTTTTTATTTTATTTCTTCCTCAACCTCATTAAATTATTATTATAATATAATGATATAATAACGTACATATCACCCATATATAAATATTTTTTGTTAAGGTAATGACCTAAAACCATCTCTACATCCATCAAATGGGTTACAAAATCACCATTCGTGTATACGGCGGACAACCACTCCATGAACTGGTTTCATTTGTTTTATCACTACCACCCCTACAGAATGAATATAATGATGTATATATTATTTATATGTGATATTTATAATATTATTATACTTCTAGAATTCTTATATCATACATACCATCATACTCTCCATTTTTCTGATATATGATAAAGTCGTTTCTGTGTACGATGGACTACCGCCTCGTGAAGTGATGTTATTATTTCATTATTTATATGGTTAGAAATAAATATGGGATTATTAATTTTATGTGATATATATGAAATAAAAATTATTATTCAATGAAAATTATCATTTTCCTTTCCTTTATTCAATCCGACAAGAAAATGGAAACAGTGTTCATGCATTGGTACGACCTACCATCTCTATGAACAGTGTATTTCATTTTATATTACTAAACATTATGGATTGATATGGATAAAATATAATTAATATATATTATATTTATATAATGGTTAAATTATGGATATTATTAAATCACAATCTATCTTAAATGTTCAAAAACAAAAAATCAAAACAGATATGAAAAACAAAGTGGTTATTACACTAAACGTAACTTTAACTTGAAATTGTAAATAAAAAGGTAATAAAAGTCATAAGATAATCATTGATGGTATTATATATATAAATATTATTATTTAATATATATATATAATAAAATATATTTTTATTATATATGAGGTTTTATCAAGTAAGGCAGAAGTAAAGACTTATGTTAAGAGATTTTTTCTCAATTTTCCTTCGTTGAGATATAAATTATGTTACACAACTATATTCCTTAAAGACGGTTATAAACCATCATGTTGAAATATAATATTGAAAATTTATTTTTATTCATGATATTTTGAGTACCATTTTATTTTATTCTTTCTTGGTGTATATAATTCAATGTTACATAAGAAGTAATGAATTTATGTTACAATCTCACCGTATTAAAGATTATTTACAATTATGTTTTTTTATAATATTTTATGATTATTATCTCAAAAAAATAAATTATTATTTATCATATGGTTATTAGTTATATTTTCATGTAATATTACTATTATCACACTCTTTTTTAATTAAAATAATTGATAAATTTTTTTATAGAAATTTAACATTATTTATATCTTCAGTCGAAAATCTATTTTCTTCTAAAATGATTTTCTATAAGAATTTGATTTAAAAAATGTTTTATTATGATCCTTTGACTTTTAAAATTCATTTTTACTCATGTTTTACTTTTTAAATAAATACTTTTAAAAGAATATTCAAATCATTTTCCCAAAAATTCTTGTTTGTAATTTACCAAAAGTGTGAAGGGAATCATTATTTGACATGTATTGAATAGATGAGACTCTCTGTCAGGTTTAAAATTATTTTAATTTATGGTTAAATTGTTATATTTCAAAGTTATTTTCAAAGAAAAATACTTTCAAAAGTTTTTATTTTTAAAATCAATTTTTTTTTAAATCAGAAAGTACATTTTATGAAATTGTTTACATGATGATTCAAAATCATTTTTCCTCAAATATAACATATTTTGATGTCACATTGCCTCAATAGGGAAATAATATAAGGATATCATTCATATAATTCCTTTTAATGATTTGTTTTTATAATGGAATGATGTTTATTAATATAATGATCAAGGATACTCATATATGGATATTACATATTATTAAACAAATATTCATTTCATTACACAAATATATGCCAAAATACCATAATAGTTTAGTGGATTTGGAAACTTGAAACACATTATTAAAATTTGGTAAAATATATTCAAAATATCCTATAAATAACTTCCACTTTAGTAATCCTAATTAAAACCTTTCTTTATTACCTATGGAAAGGAAAAAAAATAAGAAAGGGTGACCTCAGATACTTAGTAAGGGTATACAAGGGAGATATGTAAATATAACATCATCATAATGGTATGATAAATAATAAAAACAATTAATGATCAAATAATGTATATTAATATTTATATACATTATTCATGGAATAAATGTTGGTATTTCATAAGATATGAATCATAAGAGAATCCAGAGAGAAATTCATGAAATCATAACACACTAATATGATATGTAATTGTGGTAGACACTTAAACATGTAATATCAATACCTATAAGTCTAATTGAATTTACAAAACTTATTAGGGTACTTCATGTAGACTATATTTACTGGTTGGGACAAACCAACTCCTCTAATCACAGTATTTTCCTTGCAAGGGATGTGGTTTCCCCATCTTCCCATAGTGGATTGGGATTCACATATTTCATATTGGATCAAGATTGTAAAAATTTTTCCTATCATTTTCTCATGATATATAAATCTTTAACCAATGAATTGTAGATATATATAGGTACCACCTATCATTAAGGAAAACTATACATATATGTTCCCCAAGATCACAAATCATCCACCATATTAGAACCCATAAAAAGAAATGTGTTTCATTAATAGAATTACATCAAAACATAACTCATGGAAAAGAAATGTGTTTATAAATATAATTACACCATAAACATAAAAAATAATGTATTGAATATGGATATTATCATTGAAAATTTTCCCCAATAAATTATATCTAATGTTAAATAATTTTATTATAAAAAAAATAATTTTGAGATATCACTTGAAAACAATTATTGAGGAATATATCCTTTCTCCTTTGAAAATTTTATAATTTATTAAAATTCCATGAAATTTTAAAAGAAAACATTTTATTTTAAAACAATATTGAATTTTTTTAAAATAATATTTATATAATTAAGGTTTCATGACATTAGAATATCCCATTCATGTTGTATAAGTTAAAAAACATTTCGTCGGAATATTTTTTTCTTTAAAGTCCCAAAGACCCTTGTTTTCAAAATGAAAAATATATTTTTTTTTCAAAACATTTAGTAAAAATTCAAAAAATGGGTAAAAATAAATTAAAATTTTCATATGATAATATTAAAATAATTTTTGAAAACGTTTTTATAAATCATTTATGTGGAAGATAAATATTCCACTATGGTGATCTAAAATGAATCAATCCTTATTATTGTTGAGACTGTGGAATAGATAATTATAACATTATAATTATTAATTAATTTTCCACATGGAAAAAAATAAAATTATAAAGATATGATATTTCTATAATATTTATAATAATACTCGTAAATGAAACTCATTCATGGTATATACACCACTAAAAAAGAAACTAGTAGTGTATAAAGTATGTGTCCCATATAAATATAAGGGAGACCAAAATCCCTTGATTCTAGAGTAACATTTCCTTCATGAGACCCATGAAAGAGTTACATAAATTGAAACACTTAATATCATGAAATAAATTAAATTAATTATAAAAATTTAATATTTTAGTATAGACACCATACAACATGAATAAGTGGTTAATAAATCATATATCTCACCGAAATAAAAGTGAGATGAGAAAACCATTACCTTATGTCTTGACTCACTTCATACTTTTTAAAATACACTTTATAATAAATATATGTTTATTATAAATATATTATAGAACATTATTAAATTATATCGTACCATATAGGATTTACTTATGACCTTTTGTTAATGGTTTTTTAATAATTCAGTGTTAAATTTACATTTTGGGTAATAAATGCTTTGTCTTTCGCATGAGTTTTTATTTGTTATATTTTTTATCCTCTTACTTATATAATGATTTCATTATCTCATAATTATGACCATGATATAAATATCATATATACTCAGTATATATTTATTTATAATAATCTATAAAATAACGAATTTGAAATGGAAATACATCGTTCATTGAGACAGTAGGTCGTACATACGTTTGAACTCTATTTTCATTTATAATTGTATTTAAAAAAGTATATGATATATTATCATTAAATAATAAATATCATGTTATATATATATCATATATATTAAATAAATCATCCTTATTACATCCCATGTTATATATACATAAAAAATGAATTAGATCACATCATGGAGAGGGTAATCCATACGTATGCACGAGCAGCATTCTCATTTCCCCATATATTAGGTTGTAAAAAGGTAGATACTATATAATGATTAAATAAGTATATTTATGTAATAAATTTCATATATAAACATTAAACCCATCTTAATTACCACTCATAAAATATGGTGATGGAAAATAAATTTTATTGATATGTGGAGACAGTAAGCTGTATGTACGCACGATCAATACATTCTCTTATTTATTGATAAGAAAATGGATATTTAATGGGGTGTTCATAATAATAATAAAATTTAAGAATATTTATGATTATGAAGTTTTTATATGATGATATATATCATATATTTAAAGGAGTTATATAAAAGTACAAAAAAGAGAGTGACTAGTTACATTGATTACCTCTTCTATGAAAGGCCACCTTTATATCCTCTCTAATGAACTCTAGATTGGGTAATTTCAGAAGAATGTAACCTCTATAATTTTTATAGTGGTTTTTATAATATTTTTTTAATATTTTAGTTGATATATAACAATAAAAATTTCCGGTTGGAGTAGAGTACTCAAGAGGGGGGTGAATTGAGTATCTATTAAAACATTCTGTTTGAGGAGGTTTCTTTAAAAAGGTTCCCCAATAAAAATAAATATAGCCCAGTTAATCAATGTAATATTGTTATGAAGGTTTTATTTTTTAAATAACTTCTTAGAAGATTGATTAATTCTCAATAATCTTAATATAGGTTATTAACATTACTTTTGAAGTTATTCTAATAAGGAAATGAAATTATAACTTTTTTCCAAGATTAACTATCAAAGAGAGTTAGTGATTTTTTAATTATACAGTATAACAGAGTAAAATAAATTAAACAACATAACAGATATTAAACAAGTGGTTCAGTCTGAAACTGATACCTAATCCACTCCACTTGGTGATCACCTGCCACCAAGAATTTTATATTAACAAACCTGATCCACACCCTGGATCGGGGTAAACAATAGTACACAAGACTATCCAGGTCACATGACCTCTTCCATAGTTCTTCATGTGTATGAAGTATTAGGTCACATATACAACTCTTCCACAATTACTAGTGGGAATAAACAAGTGTAAAAATATGTTAGAGGAAGGATATTTTGTATCCTACTGTTTAATGTAGGAGACAGTGTGGGTTTTTATATAGACAAACACACTAATTAAACTCTAAGAACAATAAACAATAGAGGAATGATGATGAGATAAGGTTATAAGTGATCTAAGTGTTAGTCTATGAAGCTCTATACTTGTAGGATAAAGAAGATCTAGGAATCGATTCCTCTTGTGGAAAACAAAGTATCATTATTCAGATAGATTTGGCTTGTGTTCTTTGTGGATTTGATAGTGTGAATATGTTCTCAACATTGATCTATTGTATCCTAGGTTTTCGTATTCGAGAATGCTTCATGTTTTCTTTAGAAGTGTTGAGTTTCATGTGTCATTTATTTTCTTAATTATGTTCAGGCTTATTTGTTATCACACGGACTTGTTTCTTTATCCAATATTTTTGTTTCTGGCCATGATATTTTTTTCTTGGAGTGCATGTGTTGGAGCAACAGGATGGAAGTATTATGCACCTTGTACCTTGTACTGGTAGGTGACATGTCTACAAAAAAACATTAATTATGTAAGTGCATTTAAAAGACTCAAATATGATAATTTGAAATTAATTTGAAAACGACAAAACAGATTAAAGAACGATGGCATAGTCTATTTGGAAACGGTGTCACTTAGAAGCGGTTTCTCTATGAAATGGTGTATCATTATTTTCCATTGAGTAGTGATACAATCATGATGGCACAGTTGTATAGGTATCAAGAACCAGTAGCACAAATGTGGTGTTAGAATCATAGTGTCTTGTCCTTTGCCAAACTTCAAACAGTGTCTTAGCACAGAACCGGTGTCATGGAATTAAATAGATCTAAAGATAGTTTTGGTGTCTGGTCATGTTGTCTTGTTACTGTGTCTGGTCACGTTGTCTAGGTCATGGTGTCTAGTTCATGTTTTCTAGTCATGGTGTGTTGTCACAACGTCTAGGTCACAGTGTCTGTCATGGTGTCTGGTCATGGTGTCTGGGTCTCAGTGTTTAGGGCCTTCGCCAGAAAAACATAATCAGTGGAAGACGCATGGTTTCTCAGACTTATCCAAAATATCTATATACCGACTTAAACAGAGATATCCATAGAATTAATTAAACTTAATCATTTATAAAATAAATTAATTATAAAATAAATTTAATATAGTTTATATAAATAAGCATGATTTTAGGAATTAAGATCTTGGATATGATTATTTAAAGTATAAAGACACCAACCATCTGTCAACATGATTTGAGATAGATTAAATAGAATTATTAAGTTTTACAGGATGTATAAGATTTATGATCATTAAACCATCATTAACACATGAGTAGGTCAACAATCTCCCCCTTTTGATGATCACATATCATGTGAGTGAGATTTCTAATCATAGTTAATTTGTCTCTCCCTTAGTGTGCAGTTAGAGTGCATGTTTCTCCCCCTTTTGGGATTATCAAAAATAGTACAAAAGGAAATAAGAGAGTAGATAATGAGAGTTTAATATTCATTAGATGGATTAAAAATGTCAATACAAACAGTAATCAATAGAAATATAGAAATCATCCCAATCAAAATATATTGTTCTTTTTTTATTATCACCAGTTGTCTTCCCTTTTCCCTTGGCAGCAGCATCACTATAAGACATTGGAGTAGAGGTATAAGTGGAAGAAGGAAGTGAAGAAACTAATATAGAAGGTAGAGGGAGTCCTTTAAGAATAGAAGGGTCCAAGGTAGGTTCGATGGAAGACCAAGGCAATTGTTGGTCAAGGATAACAGGTCTGATCTAACTCAAATCCTGGGAGATAGACATAAAAGTTGGGGAAAGGGCAGAGGATGAGATGGTAGGAAAACTAGGTATCATGGGTTCAACTACAAGAACCACAATTGAAGTACTCTGGACATGAATATAAGGCCTCAAAAGTTTGATTAAGTCAATAATGATTTCACCACCATACTGCATCGCTTTCTCAAAGTCATCCTTGATCTCCTTGAACATGTCTAACCATGGAGTGAAATCCTTAAGCTTTTGAACATGAGTTTTAAAATATTGAGTGATATGAAGGATTCTCATATTCATTTCAAGGTACTTGATGTGTTTTTTCATGTAATGCTTCTAGAATATACTATTGAAGTAGTAGTCGACTTTCTTAGTAATATCCTTATGAGCATCATTTGCAATTTTGGAATGAATTGTTACCAAATCAAGAACTCTGTCACTGCTCTGGAAAACCACACATAGATAATCTTTATAAAATCCACTGAGCCCATATTGAAGTTATTATTAACAATAATTCTAAGTATATCGATGTCCAAAGATGATTGAAATGATTTCCCAGAATTATTAGAATCTTTAACAGTTGAAGTAAGGGACTTCAGTTGATTTAGAACTTTTTTGAGACAAACCTTTTACTCATAAGTGAACTTGTTCAGATCAATAACAATCTCACGCATCACTTGAACAGTTTTATTTTTTCTTTCATCCACCATGTCAGCTTAGGATATTAGATTAGGTTGAATCATGGAGGCCACCTCTTGTAGAATCTGAGAAATAATATCCTCAATAGGATGAGAAACAGGTTTTGGTCCTGAGTTCAGCACTCTCTGCATATCTTCAACCATACCTCTAAGAGACTTTACTTCATCACTGAGCTATTTTTTCCTGATGCTGACTTCTTGAATTTCATAGAGAATTTTTTGGCTAAATCTACCAAATAATTTTCTCTTACAAACAGGGCATCATCTATTTCACTCAAGTTTGTCACAAGAGCAGGTTGATTATTCATGAGAATTTTAACCTCACCCAATAGTGTAGCTTCAAATGATTTAAAATCATCCTTACTCACCAAGTTTTAAGGTTCTTATAAAGGTTAATGAATAGGAGATGAGGAAGGCGCAGGTTCCTTTGTAGCGATAACATCAAGAGAAGATACTGATTTTAATTGAAACACAGTAGATAGATCTATACATTTATGTGAGGCTTCCTGAGGTTCATTCACATAAAAATAGAAAGGAAATTTATACCATGTATCTATTGATATTGAATCAAACGGATTTGGCACTTCAACACTTTCCAGATTCATGTGATGCACTCCCTCACCATGTGCATCTTTCTCAAGACTAAGAGCATTAGATATTTAATCTTCTTCTAAGAATTCATTCCCAATATCTTCACCCATTTCTTTTCTATCTAATTTAAAGGATTTCTCCATTCACTCTTAAGTAGATGGAATAACCTCAAGAACAACTTTTTCCTCCAAGTGTTCCTCAAGATAAACTTATTTCTCAAGAGAAATAACGTCTTCCAAAAGTTCATCTAGAACTACCTTTTTTCCTTTCAACAACAACAGATTCTTCTTTAGAGATAGGTTCTTCCCGATCAACAATCTCTTCAGGGATAGGTACTTATTTCCCAATTATGACTTGAGGAGTAGGTTTACTGACTTCCTCATCCAAGATAGTTTTCCCTATAGGTACAATAGCATCTTCCTCTTCTTTCTCTTTAGAATATTACGTGATTTCCTCTGGTTCCAAAGCATGATCAGGAATGTCCTTAGGTGTTGAAGAGTGCCTAACCGTGTTGAAATTTTCATAGACCATATCATTATCTTTTACTCAGGCGTTTCTCTATGGATTCCAACTGATTTTAATTATCTTGACTGTAAATTTTGAAATAAATAATTCATAGTACCTAATGACTTCTTCATCTTCTCCAACTAACCCTTATTGAGGAAGAATAGTTGAGATTAATCATGACTATAATAGAGAGGTTGAATTGAAGGTTTTCTTGATCAAATCACACGTGTGGAGTATAAAATACATCCATCGGTTGATCTTGTTTCCATTATTCATAAGATGTATCCAAAATACATCTTAATACTTGAGTGTATCAAAATTTCATTTTACAAGGCTAATCTGATTCTGAGCAAATTTAAATAGATGACGGGTTTCACCATCTAGATTACCAGATATAACTCTTCTCTTTGTTTCATTTCTTGTTAACCTTCTTAATGATTCTTCCAAAACAAATATCTCACTTAGAGGTGGAGGACCTCTCTGTAAGTCCTCACAAAAACCCCCATGAGGTATTTTTAGGCATGTATCCCATATCCTAGAAAAAAGGCACATCTCTAGCCATTGATCTAGCTTCTCACAAAAAACCATCTTTTGTATCAAAATATAATTGAACATACTGATAAAAATGTGAAACTAGTTTTGGGTAAATTGGAATATCTTACTTTGTGAACCAATCCATCCATATATGCTCTTTTAATGCTTTCAATAATAAAGACTTACTTGAAATAATCCACTTGGGGAAAAAAAAATTTACACCACTATTCTATTTACCAGATTCATATTCAAATGAACTTCGGGAACTAACTTTGGAACTATTTTTATCGTCTTCTTTGATCATAGATTATCAGGAGTTGACGATGATTAGTATTTTATCTTGGGAATTAAATAAAGGTTTGATATAGAGAAAGGTTTAAAGAGGGTTTACCGTTTTAGAGAAGACATCTCAGGTAAAGAAAGGAGTGAAACTTGTTTCATTTTTATCATTTAGGGATACCAAGCATCACAAAAACAAAATCACGGGAAATTAAAAATAAAATAATTAATTATCAAGATATGGGTTATAGAATGTAAATAAAAAATTATGTCATCTTTGTAGTGAGACCATAATAGAATTTTATGGTGAGACTATAACTATATTTCACAGTGAGACTGTAATAAGCTTTAACTGTGACACCGTAATAGGCTTTAACGGTGATACCGTAACCGTGTGATTTCTAAACTGTGCGACTATATTGTTTGAGACAGTAAGACAATAACAGATAGGTAGTAACTATGAGATAATAAGCATGAAGCAAAAACCTCTAATATAGTAAAATATTGATCAAATAGAGTTACACAGTAGTCTTACGACAGTTACTTGTGAAACCATATACTGTGAAATAGTATACTTACTACTTAAGATTTATCATTCCCAATTTATGTATGGCTTAATATATTATTTTATAATTTAATGGTTTGGTGAATATATCTCAGAGCTAATATTATTTTCCAATGAATTCTAATGTGATGTTACCTTTTTCATAAAGATCTTTCAAAAATTGATGTCTTACATAAATATGTTTTTTCCAAGAATGTGAAACAAGATTTTTTGATTTATTAATAGCACTTGTATTGTAACAATTTATAGGTACGTTTCTGAATTGATATCCATATTCTAGTCACTTTTGTTTCATCCACAAAATTTGTGCACAACAACTACCAGTAGCTATGTATTCAGATTCTATAGAATATAATGCAGCAGAGTTTTGTTTCTTATTACACCATGATACTAGTGACTTGCCTAGAAAGTGACATGTTCTAGAGGTTATTTTTTATCTAACTTATAACCACTGAAGTCAGCATCATAATAAATAACTAACTCAAATTATTTTCCCATGTAATAGAATAGTCATTGATTAAGTTTATGATTGAGGTATTTGAAAATTATCTTAACAAAATTTAAATGATATTCCTTTGGGTTTTCTTAAAAACAAGCACACATACATACACTAAACATAATTTGAGTTTTGATAGTAGTTAAGTAGAGTATACTTCCAATTATTCCCTTGTAAGTGGTTTGATTAATAGATTCTCCATCATCATCATGATTGTACTCATTATAGTGTCACTAGTTTTAGTACTATCCATTCCAAAAAAAATTGAAGATCTCTAGTATATTTGATTTGATTTAAAATAAAACCATCATTATTTTAAAATATTTCAAATCCAAGAAAGAATTTTACTTTACCCATTAAACTCATTTCAAATTCATTTTCCATCATTTTATAAAATTCAATACATAAATAATTTCATTAAGATCCAAAGATAATGTCATCTACATAAATTTGAAATACTAAAACATCATTGGAAATTCGTTTTATAAAAAGGTCAGGATAATCTATTCCTTTTGTAAAACCATTGGAAATAAAAAAGTACTTAATATATCATAATAATCTCTTGGATCTTGTTTTAAACCATATAAATATTTTTATAATTCAAAAATATGATTTGGGAAATGAGGATTTTTAAAAATATGGGGGGTTCTCCATAAATACATCCTCAGCTATATACCCATTTAGGAATGCACTCTTAACATCCATTTGATATAGTTTGAAATTCAAATGTGAATCATAAGAAAGATGAATTTTTATGGATTCAATTCTTGCTACTAGTGAAAAGGTCTATTCATAGTCAATTCCTTATTCTTCACTATATCCTTGTGCAACTAATCCATCATTGTCTCTAACTATGATACCATCTTCATTTACCTTGTTTCTAAACCACCACTTAGTGCCTATGGTGAATGTGTATTTAGGTTGGTCAACAAGATTCCAAACTTTTTTTCTTTCAAACTGATTAAGTTCTTCTTTCATAACCATCACCCAAAATTCCTCATTTGTAGCATCATTAATGTTTTTAGGTTCAATTTGTGATAATAATACTTGATGATCAACCCAATTTATAAGGGAAGATCAAGTTTGAGTTCCTTTACTTAAGTCTTATACAATAACAACTAAAGGATGGTTCTTAAGAGTTCTAACATCTCTAAAAAACAATGACTAGTGATTTCAGGTTCTTCAACAGGATCAAGTTAATTGTGACTTGAATATAAACAATTTACAGAACTGTAAGTTTTCACAGATTCCTTCATAGGACGGTTAAGGGATTTGGAATTAATTTATAGAATTGATACCTCATCCTCTAGGTTCTCTAGAGTGGTTTTAGGCTCATGTGGATCTGTTTCATCAAATTTGACATGGAATGATTATTCCACACATTTAGTTCTTTTGTTAAACACTCTATAGGAATTAATAGAGATTGAATTTCCTAGAAAGATTCATTCATCACTCATGGATTATAATTTTTCAATATTTTCCTTTGTATTATGTATATTGAATTTGCAACCAAAAACTTTGAAGTATCTTACCTTGGGTTTTCTATTATTCCATAATTTATATGGAGTTTTTTTAATAATGGGTCTAATCAATTATCTATTGTTAAAATAGGATATTTTATTTACATATATAACCCAAAAATAAATATCTAAGTTATATTCACTAAGCATGGTTCTAGAAATCTCATGTAAGGTTCTATTTCTTCTTTCTATAACTTCATTCTGTTGATGTGTTCTAGGGGTATAGAAATTTTGAATATATCCAATTTTTGAGAAAAAGGATTCAAACTCTTGATTTTCAAACTCATGGCCATGATCACTTCTTAAGAATTCAATTCTATGTTCACAAATATTTTCTACAGTTTTGGAATATTTGCTAAAATGAGAGCAGGCTTTACTTTTGTGAGCCAAAAATAAAGTCCAAGTATATCTAGAAATGTAATCTAAAAGAACATAAACATAGTACATCCCATTTAAACTAGAAACACTATATTTTACAAAAAAATCTATGTGAACCAATTTGAGAGGTTGAGAAGTTGACACTTATTTCTTTGGTTTGAAGTAAATTCTGTGTTTCTTTCCCTTCAAACAAGGATTACACACATTATTATTTGGAAACTCATGTTTGGGTAAGTCTTTGGCTAATATTTTTCTTATTAACTTTATAAGAGAGTAAATATTATAGTGTCCTAGTCTCCTATACCAAATCCAAAACACTTTGTGAAATACACTTAATCATGAAGCATTTTGAAAGACTAAAAAATCTAAGTTAACTGTATATAAATTTTCATTTCTTAATGTAGAAAATAATAATTCATTTTTTAGAATTAAAAACATTCCATGCATCATTTTACAAATTCACATGAAATCCATCATCGCATAGTTATGAAATACTAAAAAGATTATATTTCAGTCCATCAACAAAAAGTACTTTAGAAATTAAAACTGAGTTATAATTACCAATTTTTCCAAGGCCAAAGATCTTTCCTTTGACATTGTCACCAAAGGTCACATTTCCTCCATTAATGTTTATTAAATTCTTGAAGCATGAATATTCTCATGTTATGTGTCTTGAAAACCCACTTTCCAAGTACTAAAATATTTTACATGAACTCTTTAAGAATCTTCCCTAGAAAATAGTCAAATTAAACAGATTTTATTACCCATATTTATTTGGGTCTAGTAATATTAGTGACTATTGATCTAGGAACCCAAACATGCCTCATAGGTTTCCTATAATCATTATGTAAAGTTCTTGATAAATGAACTCTATTTGGTCCAAAAAAGCATCAAACAGTGGAGGGTGTATCATAATTTGAACTAGATAAAGGTTTTTCAGAACTATGAGTAAATCATTATGTTTTAGACTTAGAAACAAAATTACTCCTTCCAAAACTTCATTTACTAGGTTGATACACAATTCCAATAGTATAATTAGGAGTAATATGTTTACCTAGCATCGGTATCAAATTATCTTTACCATTACTAATCCTATCAATAACCTTTTTAAATTTCTCATTAGATATATTTAGTTCATTATTTTCATTTAGTAGTTGATCATTTTTCTCCCATTGTGTAGTAAGTTCTGTTTTAATAGTTAAGGTAAGAGCATGTTGTTTCTTTAAAGATTTCTATTTGTATTTAATTCATTACATGTCTATTCAAGAATATTACAATTCTCGAACATTTCTTCATTAGACATATTTTCAGAGTCACTCTTATATCCCGAATAATAAGAATTTTGTACAGGATATTCCAATGTTACATCAGATGTGTTTATTATAAAACACATATTGGCTTTGTTAGCCTGTTCATCAGGGAAATATTCTGAGTCACTTGAACTATCCTTAGAAGAACTCCATTTTTCTTTCGTTTCCTTTTTATACTTTCTATCTTTTTCTTCATAATTAGTTCTGTACATGATCTTGGGACAATTATCATTTACATGTACCTTTCACTTACGTTCATATAATACTATCTCATCAAAATTTTCACATCATTTCCATTCTTTCTTCCAGCTTCCTTTTTGATCATATATTCCCTTTAAGTTAGGATTTCTAAAAAAATTTCTTACTCTTATAGAATCTCTTAAACCTTCTGAATAATTGAGACATCTCCTCATTACTATCAGGTGATGATTGTTCACTACTGGAACATTCTACATAGACTTCCAATTTTTCTTTATTTTTGTGTTTAGAAGTGGTGGTCTTAAATGCAACAAATTTTATTTTGGGTTCATCCTCCTCTTCCTTATTGACTTTTATCTCATCTTCGTACATCATCAGTTTCCCAATGATTTCTTTTAAGGGTAACTTACTGATTTCACATGAATCTCTTGTAGAGATAATGGTTCCTCTCCATATATCAGGTAGGCATCTGAGAATCCTCATAATTTGTTCTTTTGCAGTGACTTCTCTTCCAATAGAAATCATTGTGTTTAAAAAAAATTTGAACCTAAAATACTTGTCAGAAATAGGCTCATCAGGTTTCATTTTAAATTTATCATATTTAATAGTATAAGTATTAAGTCTCATTTGTTTCAAAATAGAAGTTCCTTTAGGTGAAATAGACAAAGTATCCGAAATTTCATCAAAATGTTTCATACAGAAATTATATTAAATTACTCACCTCCTAAAGATTAGTATAAAGCATTCACAGATTTACAATTTTTATTGTAGGGAATCTTGGTAGGGTCATCCCAAGTGATTATATCAGTAGAAGTAATCTTATACTATTCAATAATTGAAAACCAAATTTCAAAACTCATGCTTTCTGAATGCATTTTAATTTTAATATTCCATTAGGGATAATTGGTTCCATTAAAGAATGGCAGTCTATTTTCTGTAGCACCTTTCAGTATATTATCAATAATAAAGAACTACATTGAAAGAGAAATAAATTTATAATTAACATAAATTTATGTATCTTTAATGTACAACTAAAATCATAGTTTAACAGAGTCAAAAATAGGGTCAAGACAAAGTCTTAATAGGAATTAAAATCCCTTTGATACCAAAAGTTGTTCGGTGTAGATTAATCAATAGGGGGTGAATTGAGTATCTATTAAAAATTTCTATTTGAGAAGATTTCTTAAAAAGGTTCCCAAATAAAAATAAATACATCCTTGTTAAACAATGTAATATGGTATTGAATGTTTAACTATTTAAATAACTTCTGAGAAGATTGATTAATTCTCAATAATCTTAATATAGTTTATTAACATTACTTTTTAAGATATTCTAATAAGGTAAATAAATAATAAATTCTTTCCATGATTAACTGTCAAATCTAGTTTAGTGATTATTGAATTATACATTAAAACAGAGTAAACTAAATAAAACAACACAGCGGATATAAAACAAGTTGTTCAGTATCAATCCGAGAAATAATCCACATTACTTGATGATCACCTTCCACCAAGTAGTTTATATATATAAACTTTATCTGCACCCTGGATCAGCATAAAAAATAGTACACAGGACTGTCCAGGTCACATGAACTCTTCCAAATTTCTTCGTGGGTATGAAGTATCAGGTCACATAGGGACCTCTTCCACACTTATCTTTGTGAATAAACAAGTGTAAAAAAAAATTTATAGGAAGGATATATTGTATAATCTTGTTTAATATAGGAGACGGTGTGGGTTTTTATGCAAACACACACACACTTATTGAAAGCTAAAAAAAATACACAACAGATCAAAGATGATGAGATTAGGCTACAAGTTCATTGAGTGTTAGTCTATGTAGCTCTGGACTTCTAGGATAAATCAGAAGTAGCAATCAAGTCCTCTTTTAGAAAATAGAGTATCTAAAGTTAGATAGATCATGCTTATTTTATTCATGGAGTTGATAGTGCGAAGATGTTCTCAACTCTAATCTATTGATTCCCATCTTTTTGGATTTGAGAATTCTTCATCTGTTCTTCATAAGTGTTGATTTTCATGTGTCGGTTATTTTCTTAAGAATTCTTGCGATTCTTCGTTATCACGCACACATGTTTTTCTATCCTCTATTTTCATTTCTGGCCACACTATTCTTTTTATTCATTGAGTTCATGTGTTGAAGCCAACAAAAATCAAGTATTCTGAACCTCATACCTCAAACTATTTGGTGACATGTCTAAAAAACAATAATTATGTCATTGCATTTAAAATACACAAATATGACTGTTAGAAATTAATTTGAAAAATGACAAAATATATTAAAAAATCTTCTCACAATCTATCTAGAGACGGTGTCACATAGAATCAGTGTCTCCATGAAAAGGTCTATTATTCTTTTTCATTGAGCTGTGAGATAGTAACGATGTCATAGTTGTATAGGGATCATGAACCGTATCACAGATGCGATGTTATGATCATGGTGTCTGGTCCTTTTCCAAACATAAAATGGTGTCTCATCACGGAACCGGTGTCACATACTTCAATAGATCTGATCCTAGTTTTGGTGTCTGGTCATGTTGTCTAGTTACAGTTCCTGGTCACAGTGTCCGGGTAATAGTTTCTGGGTCACGGTGTCTGGTCACGGTGTCTGGACATGATGTTTGGATCACGGTGTCTAGTCACGGTGTCGCGTCCTGGTGTCTCGGTCATGGTGTCTAGTCACAGTGTCTAGGTCACAGTTTCTGTGGCCTTTTCCCGAAAAACATAGCCGGTGGTAAATGCATGGTTTCTCAGACATAACAAAATTATTTTTATACCAACTTAAACAGTGATATAAACATAATTAATTAAACTTAATAATTAATAAAATAGATTCATTATAAAATAAAGTAAATATATTTTACACAAACAAACATGATTTTAGCAATTATGATCTTGGGTGGGATTATTTAATGTATAAAGAAACCAATGATTTTCCAACATGATTTGAGATATATTAAATAGAATTAAGAAGTTTTACTAGATGTATAGGATTTGTAATTATTAAACAGATTAAAAAATGAGGAGGTAAACAAACTGTTTTGAAATAATATGAGGGAGGAGGTGTCCTTTTATAATGAAGGTGAGGGGCACATTTGGAATTACCTAATATATAAATTTATAATAAATCAAATATCAATCGAAATACCTTAAAATTAAATTTTATATGAATAAAATATGGGATATGGTGGTAATAAAACCGACCAAAATATTTTTGAAATTTTTTTTAATTTTAAACCTTATCATTTTAATTGACTATTAATTAATATATTTTAATTTTAACTTTGGTAACAATGTGTTCAATTTTTAAAGGGTGATAGATTTACTCATAATGTGTAAATTTAACAATAAATTGTAAATTTATGATATTTTAGAACCCAATTTATCCCTTTTGTCCTTATATAGTTTTTTTATTTTTTTTAAATAATTTAATAAACAAAATTTTCATAAAATATAATTAGTGTCATTATTTACACTATTCATTATAATGAATTTAAGAAAATAAATACTTCAAGATAACTTTCAAAAAATTAATTTAATACTCTCTTTATATGTAATATAATCTTATAAAAATTCTTATATCTAGTTAAGTAATTAAAATATATATTTTAATATTTTTAATATCACTAAATTGATTTTTTCATTAATTGAATAATTAAAGCATCATCATTTTGTAATTATTTATGACAATTCTTTCTTAAGTAAAAATTAAAAATAAATTTACATGATGTATATAAACAATTTATATTTTTTAATAATATATTTTATAGGATATCTTTTATTTATCCCCATAATAATATTTTACGTATTAAACGTTAGAGTGTCCCATTATGCCACTCTCTTTGATTTCAATAATGTCCCAGTCAATATCATATACAAGTGTCTATTAAATTATTACATTTAGAAAATTATATGATAAGGGTATAATTAAAGTCATAAAATAAAATTTTAAAACGTTTTAGGGTAATTTTATTATCTTTATCACTTTATTTTTAACCTAAATTACCCAATTTTACCCATTACATTGGTAACAAAATTAACCAACGTTTATAATCACATGTTCTCAAAATATAATGAAAATATTAAATAAACATAGTCCATATTATTCCAAATATTGATTTAATTTTTTAAAATTATAAATAAATATTTGGTTAAAATTAATTTAGAATTAATCTCATTGAAGGACTAAGAAAACAAGTTTTCAAAGTGAAAAAGTCCAAAAGTTTGAAATGTTTTAATATAAAAATTCAATGTAAAGTTGGTTAAAATGACCTAAATTGGATTAAATTATGAAAAATATTACTTATTATACTTTAAAACAAAATCAAAAAATAACATTAATAAATAAATATGTTAGAAGAAAAAAACATTCAATTATAATTCAATAATTTTTTCACTATTCATCAAAACATGAAACATCTCAGAAAAGTGATAAAAAATTAACCAAAGTAAAATTTGATACCCACATTTAAAATAATATGTTAATTTTATCATATAAAAGCTATTATATTTTAAAATTTTAGATATAAAATCTATTCCCAATTAAAATATGGTAAAATTTCCTTTATTAAAATACGTAATTTTATTAAAAAAACATTTATTCTTATCTCATGATTAAAAAATATATTGGATCAGCATATTTTTTAAAAAATATTTAATGTATTAATACTATTAAAAATATTCACTAATATTTTATTTAATTTATTGATAAAAACGGTGTTTTTATTTAGAAAAAAAATTTCTTTGAAAATGAATTACTTTATTTTCAAATAGTTTTAAATTTCATTTCTAGCTAGTTGATGTCCAAAGGATTCATTTTATGTACATTTATAAATAATATTTTCATAATTTAGTTATTCTTTTTTTAATTTCTGTTCCAACGACTAGTTGGTTTCCTTAATAATATTTTTAATAACAATATTAATAGTATATTTTACTTTGCATGTACTACAAGCATATATAAGTGTCTCATGTAGAACAAACCTGACTTGGTTTTTTGTACAATGAAATAATAATTTGGTGATTTCATATAACACAATCTATATTTAGTGTTGCGTGAAATGAAAAATTTCAAAAATATTAAATTAATTAAAAAAATATTTCACAAACTCTCTAGGTGTTACATTTTACCCCATTAGAATGAGTTTACACCTTGATGTTTATCTTTGTTATCAACGTTTTAATATTTTAATGTTCCCACATCATAAAAATAAATACAAAAACTCCCTATCAAAATGAAATGTTGGAAACATAAGGTTTACCCAAAGTTTCTCATAACTAGGTATTCAAATAGGAGAACATTAGTGAGGAGTAAAAACATGGACATGAATGTAAAATAGAACTATCAAGTTCTAATGGAAAGTGATAGATAACATTGTTTGGAGAATGTTAAAAACCACAAATACATATCCCAAATAAGCTTGAAAAAATTAATTGATATCATAAAAATGATGATAACGGGATAACATTTTATTTAAATAACCTCATCCTAATTTTAATAATTTTCCTGATAATATATATTTACTTAATTTCAACACAATCTCACACTTTGTTTTGCATTGATCAATTTTCAATTCATCAATTATTCTAAGAAATAAATGGGATTTATTCATTCCTAAAGTATTTGTTGATCAAGCGGTCCATAAATATAATGCTAGGAAATTTCAATTATCTTTTTCACAACAAAAATAGTTATCACAAGTTATCTAATATTCATAAAAACCATTAATCTCTAAAATTTCATCCAAAGTTTAATTTGAACAATTTCTTACATAGTTTCTCTTATAAACCTTCCATATGATTAAAATCCAAAACATTAAAAATAAGGAAATAACTCTAAATAATCTACGCATCATTAATCCCCAAAAATCATGATATAACTCTTAATTGTCACACACCAAATATGACAACACCATTATAATTTATTTTCTTGAGACATGGTAATAAACTGAATTACCATAAACACTTAGAGAAAACATGAATTCATTCATAGGGAAATTCATTCCTCATTCCATAAATCTAAAATTTTATAAACTCAATCCAGGATATCATAAACCAACTTGTAATCTTATTAGAACCAAGGTTTTAAACAATATCCCATTTATTTTATCACAATCAAACACATTTATACTTCATCATCCCAAAAAGAATCAAATGGTAAGGTTTATCCTTCCCTTGATATTTTATTTTCCTAAAATATAACCTTACCATGTCAATAAATTATCATGGTTACTAGTAAAATTTAGAATATGATCTGAAAAACTTATGGAAAACCCATAGTGGATAAATACTAAGATGTTTCATTACTCCTTAATACCATAAAAGCAATTCTCCAACATCATTATCCATTTCTTTTACATAAACACTCAATCATTCCTAAACATTATTTTCATAGTCTGCATCTCCAATAGTGATTTCATGATATTTACCTTTCTATTTTTCTTTAATAGGTTCATAATTTCAATATTCATCATTAACCCTTGGATTCAGAAATTTATTATTATACTGTCCATTTTTCTTACACTTGAAGAATTGAAGTGTATGGGATTCATTATTTGTAGCCTTATCTCTATTCCCATCATTATATAACATCTTCTCATTACATAAAAATTAATTTTCTAGTTGACCAACCTTTATACACAGCAAACATTTACCAGCCCCCTTATGATAATATAAACCATTATTCCTTCCCCACTTTGAACATAAAAAAACTCATCTTCTTTTCTTCATAGTTTTTATATTTTTCATTAAACATCATATTCCATTTCTTCTCAAAACCATTAGATTGATACATAAATAAATACTCCATTTACACCTTGATATAATATAAAAATATTTCATCATGACTATTTAATTATTTTATAGATAATTCCTTTTAAATTCTTGGTCTTAATCTACTGAAAATTGATCAAACATACTTTCAAGTTGGATGATAATACAAGAATCAGACCTTGTAAATCTTGTAAAAAAATAATTGGTTCCAACATATTCATCATACTTTTTATTTAACTCAATGAATTATTTTTTTATTTTTATATGATTAATATAAGCAAAGTACTTGTTGAAAAATAAGTTCTCTAATGCATCTTATTCCATGGAGTCAATTTCATCCTGTTTTATCATAATCTTAATAATATCCCACTATTGATATACTTCACCTTCCAAAAAATAAATATCCAAAAATTAATTTCTCATGTTTTGAACCTTGTAAAATTTAAAATATATTTTCAACGGTACTCATGCATTGCTCAGCCACTAGTGAATTAGAAGACCCGCTGAAAGAAGGTGTAATCTTCCTCAAGAAGGACTCAAAATGGTGTTGTTCCCTCCTTTTCTCATTTTATAGTATTTTATTATTCATATCTTGATAATTTTTTGTGAGCATAGTTGCAATATTTTTCATTACTATCACTATAAATTTTAATTTCTCAGGAGTAAAATCATTATATTTCCCTTCAAATTCATCATTAACACGGTTCATTCGGGTTCCATCCATTAAGTAAAACCATAATAAATTGTGTTGTAAGAACTAATCGTAGTGGTATAAGCACATAATCAAGGGAAATTACTAATAATATTTCAATATATGACACCTTAGGTTTAGTCCAAGGAAATTTTTAAATATTAATAGAATTATAAGATTGTAACCTATAATTATAATTATCCTTTAAGACATCTAAAGACATATATTTAGAAATATCTATAGGGATCTCAAAAATGATTTCTCTTTCTATTTTTGAAATTTAGACTAAATTTTTTTTCTAATACCAACAACAAATACCCATGATTTTGGTACATGGATATTACTTATTTTTAGATGAATAATCATTACATTACACAATCTCATGCCTTATAGAGTAATAGTTTACTATATCTAGAAACTTGGAACACATTCACCCAATTTGGTGAAATATCATAAAAATTTCCTATAATAATTTTCCCCTTTAGTACTCCAACTTAAAACCTTTATTTATAGCATGGTTAATTTAAACATAAGAAATGTTGAGCATAAATGTTTAGTAAGGATTAAAAAAATAGATACATAAACATAACATTAGTATAAGTATATGATTACATGAGAAAAACACATTAAGATTATACCCTATATATTATAGATCATATACTAGAGTCGTGGAATACATAATGGGAGTCTATAATAAATGAATCATATGGTAATTAATAGAATAATTCATGAAACTATAACATAGAAATAAAACATGGAATTGTGGAAGATATAGAAACATGTAATATCATTCCAAATAAGTCAGGGTGCCTTGCCAAAGTTATCAAGGGACTTTATGGGGACTACACCTATTGTTTATGAGACACAAAAATCCCCAATCATAGTACTTTCCTCATAAGGTATTGGGTTTTTCCATCTTCCCATTGTGGGTCAGGATTCCCTATCTTCCATAGTGGATCAAGACTGTTGACTTGTTTCCTTTCATTATCAAATGATATATACATCATTACCAAATGAATTATAGGGATATATGGTTCCTACCTAAAAAATAATACAAACTATGCATATTTGTACCAACATAACATAAATCATTCATCATATAAGAACCCACAAAAATAAATGGGTTTTAGAAAATTCATTCGATCATAACATAACCCATGGGAAAGAAATGGATTTCATAAATTTCATTCCATTATTAACAAAAACCAACCATTGGAATAATATTGATATTATCCTAGAAAAATACCCCAAATAAATCATAAGTAACACAAAATAATTTTATCTGAAAAGGAAAATAATTTTAAGAGATCACTTGAAAATAATTCTTGAGTAAAATATCATTTATGCATTGAAGACGTTTTATTTTCTCAAAATTTAACAAAACATTAAAAGAAAATATTTTCCTTGAAAATAAAATTGTATGATTGTAAATATATATTCATAGAACTAAGTTATCATGATGGATGAATGTTTTATTCATTTCGTAAAAGTCAAAAAAACATTCCTTCCGTATATTTTTGTCAGTAAAGTCACAAAGATCCTTCTTTAGAAAATATTTTTCATTAAAATCCATTCCATAAAAATTAAAACATGGGTAAAAATAAATTTAAATATTTATATGATAATATTAAAAAAAATTAAATCATTTTTATAATACATGGACCTAAAAGATAAACTATAACGCCCCGACCCCAGTTACCCAGAGTCAGTGCATTATTGCGTAACTTTGGCATGATCACAAAAGATTAAGTCTCGAAAGACCAATTAGTTTAGTAGCCTTGGAAACACTAGATACATTCATAAGTCTTAAATTACATAATAAATTAAAACAAAACTACAACAACATATTGTCTTCATATCCCCTCATACTAACCTTATAGGTCATTCATAATATACTTCTTCACATCCTGGAAAAATTTAAACATTGGAAGGGGTGATCTCAGATGCTCAGTAAAGATAAAAATATAGCGGAAGCCTTTATAAATAAACATTAACATTTAAGGCAATGTATAACTAAAACAAAAGCCTTTTAAAATTGATCTTTAGCATAATATGGAAAAAATAAAATGAAATAATGTCATTTACTTATTCACATGGATATTCTACTAGTCAAATAATCACATGCAATATCAATAACCACTTTCATAATGATGGAATGCATAATGCCAGACTATCATAACCACGTAGCCAAGGCCTCGTGCCAAAACTACAAATAATATTTTGTAAATGCCTCATGCCAAGACACTAGTTTGTCTCATGAGACCTACCGATGCATCGAGGAGCTATAGTGGGCTCCACCCGTCACTTATTAATTCCAATGCATTCATCATATGAACAGTTTTAAACATATCATAAACCATAACATAATTGTATAACATAAAACATGCATAAAGGAAACATAACATTTCCACATTTCAATCAAAAGATATCAATACAACACATAGATATATTAAAAAACACTTTCAAAACCACTTTCAATACCAAAATAAAAGAAAATTAAAACTTTGTATTTATTTTTTATTTTAAAAATAGTTATGGCTTGTAGAGGAAGCTGAAACTCAAATAATGATCACAACGGCAGAGAAGTCATTGTCGCCACAAACGTACGACAAGAAAAAAAATCATTTTTTTCATTTAGTAAAATGTTTCATATAAAAATATTCCTTTTTAATAAACGTAAAAGTCAAAGGGGTTTATACACCATATAAAAGAAAGTTGTGTATAAAACAAAATATGCCTCAATGAAAAGAGATTGAGACGAAGTCCCCACAAAGATCATTTTTTAAATAAAATAGATATATTATGTGTATTCAATATAAGTACACATAAATAAATTAAAAATACAATATAGGACATAATAATATCATGACATAATTTGAAATTATGAGATTAACCCAATGAACGGAAATTGGGTTAAGAAGTTCCCTTACCTCGTGTCCGACTGGACTCGACTGCTCTTTAACCTCCTGAATAACAAACTTGAGTTAAATTCTACTTGATTAAGAACCTTTTTCAAGTTCATTATTCCTTTAATATCACTTATTACCATGTTATGAACATTATGTAATTATTTAAGTTAATAATGGTCATTGTGTCGATCTTTGGTACTTGAGTAAAAAAACTTCTTATATTTACAAGTTTTTCATGCGGTAAAATATTCATTATATCCAAAATTATATTCATGATGTAGATATCATTTAAATAATATATATCCAGTATATACATGAATTTATAATATTACATAACATTTAGAGGTAAGAAATGAAATGCATCGTTCATGGAGACGGTAGGTTGTACGTACGCAAAAACACTACTTTCATTTCTATTTCATATTTAATGGAATTAAAACAAAATGAGATATATATATATATATATTATAATTCTATTATAATATATATGTTATATATGTCACATAAGTTCATTAATTTAATTCTTTATACATTCCATGTATTGTATGAACGAGTCACATCAGTTGAGGGGGTGGTAGTCCACACATCCTCAAATGAAATTATCGCATTTGCACAACATGAAAAGCATAAAGGTACGCATTAAATGTAAAATATAGAAGCATATAGAGGAAATAATTATAATATATAGCATAAATAAAGATAGTGCCATCATAATGGCCACCATGAGAGGTGGTAGGAGAAGATAGAACAATCATCGTTTCGTGAGGCTTTAATTCAACATCCATGGAAACAGTATGTTCATTAACCATTAGACGGAGGTATATGTAAGTGTATCTCGAATAATTATCATAAAAACATCCTATTATATATAATATACTGGTTTTGTTTCAATAGAATGGAATAAAAAGAGTTTAGGGGGTTTGAGAAGCAAAATAAAACAAACGAACACAAGAGAAGACATTACCTTAAAATCAGGTAACTCTTTTTGATTTGAGCCAAAGGCTTACTTGGGAAGACTTATACACAAAGTGAGTCTTCTAAGAGTAATATAGGGAAGTTGAGAGAGTATTTTAGTAGAGTTTGGCCGAGCCAAATGGCTTTGATTGTGTGAATAAGGTGGTAGAGGTGGGGGCCTTTTATAAGAGGAGAGAAGGGACACTCTTGGAAACACATGAAATGTTTCATTATTATGAAATTCTTTTCAGATTTTAAAGGTCCCAAAATGATATGTTTAGAGGATATGGTGATAAGGGTTAGAAATCTACTCATACAATAGGTTTTTGACAAGTTTAAGTATTGTATTTTACATTATCCTTCCATTTTATTAAAATCGTTAATTAATGAGGTAATCGTTGCATCATCATGGTGTCATAAAAACTATAATTTATTTAATTTATAAAAATTATAAAAAAATTACCATGATTTAAAAAATATTTTTAGCTTTCCTGTGAATATTTATAGTCAAAAAGTTAAGTTAACTTATATAACCCCATGTAATAATTGATTTAGTAAAACAACACATGTTTGTGACAATTTTATTTTTACTTTAAATAAAAAGTTATTAATGTCATTTTCTTACCCAAGTGGCTCCATTGGGTTCCCAAGTTGACCCATGGATTGCCTTGGTCGGAAATGACTCATCTAATAAGGTTAGGACAAGTGTCAAGATATTTTTATATTTTTATAATATCATTTTTACCTTAAATTTCACTAATTACCTTTAATCGTGATTAATAAAACATAAAAGTTACTATTCAAGAAAAAATTATTTTAATCCCATTGAACAACATTTTACATCCTAATGACAACCATGTATGTTGGATTTTTTAAATTCAATTCATAGAAGCGGTAAAGTTTCATTTAAACGAAAAATCAGTTTTTTAACAACCACTTAGTGGTTTCACTATTCATCAAAAATTGAAGTTTTTCAGAACAATGCCAAAATTTCACCCTAAGATATATTTGATATTCCTAATTAAAAAATTATTTCTATTTTACAAAATTCAAAACATATAAGTTGATTTAATTAATTTAATAATTAATTCACGTTGTCACAACAAATAGTGTGTTTCTAAGAAGCAATATATATCAAAAGATTGACAATTGTTTATGTCCAATTTCAAAGTGAAATTAATTCTAATGACCAACATTAGATAAAATGGTAAAAATATATCCTAATTACACGTCAATACCACTCAATAGTATAAAATATCACTATAAATTATTTTGATCAAAAATTTGTTTTAAAGTATTTTTTTCTATTCATAAAAAATTGGAAGTTCTCAGAAAATTACAAAAATTTCAACTTAGGATAATTTAGATATTAAGAATCCAAAAATGAATTCCATTTTGAAAAATAAAATTTATATAATTTCAAAAGGTGGGTATTACTATTCATAACGGATGCATTTATTGGTCACGGTGTGTTAGAACTCAAGGTTTCGTACAACACGCGTTGCTCTATTATTCAAAGATAAGTGTACCATGGAAGCTTGGGGTGTTAAATTCACCCCTCTTTCAATAAATTTCATCCTCGCAATTTGAAATTTTTCTTTGAAAATAAAATGTTGAAAATAGGAAATACCTGTATGGAAAACCCACATCGGAAATAAGGTTAATAAAAATATAAAATTAAAAGAAATAAAGGGAAGTAAAAAAGGTCACCCAAGATAGCTCATACTATGATTCTATGAAAATATGGATATGGAGGAAAAAAACCATCAAAGTCTGATTGAGAGTTGTAGAAAACAGGATTAGGAGAAAGTTAACCACAATAAAATCACAAACTTGTGATTGGTTAAACGTTCATTGAATCCCCAGTTGGAAAAGTTAACCAACAACATTTTTGTTTTCAGTTACCTTTCATAAAGTTGAGGAATTTATTTAAGATATTTACTAAGAACATAACAAAATATACTTACTTGTCATGTAAACTTTCATTCTTTAATAAATTTTTACCACAAACCCATCTTTCACTCTAAATGGTAAAAAAACTCAAAAATATTCTATTTCTCGTAATTGTATAAGGTTACAAATATTTCCACATACCATTTTGATTAGGAAAACTATTTTTTAATAACTAGGGACTTCATGTAGGCTAGTGGTAGGTAATAAAGTCCTATCTCACTATGGTTGTGGGTTCGATTCCTGTAGCTTTTTCTGACGCGACGGGTTATCCCCTGACCTGCAGGTTGTCCTTTTCCTAAAACTATAGTATTATAATATTCCAAAAATAATCTTCAGAAATGTTTTAACCTTAAACAATACTATCCAAAGTTCAACTTAATCCATTCCAACCTTTATAGTTATCCAAAATACCTTTGTCCATACTTTCTCTAAAAGGTATCTAAATTCCAAAATCAATTCATCAGACTCCCCCAACAAAGTAAAGTTTCTCTTATTGTCATATACTAAATATATGACTACCTTCATCATATTGAAACCTTAATGAAAAAAATAAGTACTGTAGTACAATCCTTATATATATCACATTATTCTTATAACCAGAATATAATCCTTGATTCCAAAAGCACCAATACATTAATTATTCCAATTAAACTATAGTAACAGCATAATATTGGCCTTGATCCCATGGCCTTTTCTGAGGTAAGTTTCCCTGACGCTTAGGACATTCATTTGCATAATGCACCATTTCCCTAAAATTGTACCATTCAACATTGATAGCCTCTTTCATTCCCTTTCAATCACAATCCTGGTGACCTTTTTCTCCAAATTTATAACAAACGCCCATTCCTTTTTGGAAAGTACCGGGGTGATTCTTCCCACAATTATCGCATAATGGAAAATCCATATTTTCTTTTTTCCCTTTATCTATCTCCTGTTCCACTGTTCTCTTCTTCTCTTGCTTTACTTTGTTGTCATAAGACTTAGAGAATTTCTTTTCTGTCTTGATAGCACATGAGAAAATATCTTCATATGTTGACAAAGATTCTGATACTAAATCTCGAAGGAGAAATGGGTTTAACCCATCAAAGAAATGGTCAATATTACTTCTTGGGTTACGTATATAATCTGTAGCATGCCTCGCTAACCTTGTAAAGTTACCCTCATACTTTGTGACATTCTCATCCACCTTTTGCCTCAGAATCAGAAATTGCATTTCCATATCTTCTCGATGGTCATGGGGAAATTATATTTCTAAGAAAAGCTCTCTGAACTCCCTTCATTCCATATTTGATACTTCATCATCTTCTTTTGTGTTTTGAATCAATGACCACCATTGATCAGCATCTCCAGTGAGGCGATAAACTGCCATGACAACTTTTTCCCTTTCACTACTCCCCAAGGCATGGAATATTTTCTATAAGGAATTTATCCATTTCTCATCTACTATGGGATTTCTACTCCTATTGAATGTCGGTGGTTGTTGCCTCATTAAGCGATCTAACATTAATCCTCCACGCTGTGGATATGGGTGCTCCATACAGGTAAGGTTATTATTCATAACCTGAGTGAGTTGTCCCAGTATGGTGATAAGCTGATCAGCACCAGTTGTATCACCAACTCCATTATAATTATCTTGAGATGGAGGGAAATCCCTACATGGAGTGCGTGCATTGATAAAGTTTATATTCCTCCCACTAGGCGCCATTTCTGAATAATGGAATAAACTAGATTAGTTTATGAATGAAAATACGTAATTTCGTACTTGTAAAACACTTAACATAAATTGAACTATAATCATAAAAATGTTTTCTTTGAGGAAGTATATACTCATAAACCCTTCATAATGGTTTGTAACGAAAATGAGAATTATTCTAAGCATATCCCACGGGAGTGTCGTAACCAAGAGTGCAGCAAGGCTCGTTGTCGTGCACCAGTTCCCGTTCGAGTCGAGCTCAAAGCGGTGTTTTCAGGTTTTACCCCTTGGTACATCTGTTCCAGAGCCGCCTCTACCTGCTCATATCCAGACAGGGATGTATTGCTCGGAAAACTCACAAAATCTCTATAATACCAAAATTCTAAGAAGTTATTCTATACTAAACCTCAAAGTCTATATTTGGGTTATGTGTTCTAATCATAATTTATCTAAATATAGCTTCCAAGGTTAGTACTAAACTGCCTCTGATACCAATTGTAACGCCCCGACCCCAGTTACCCAGTGTCGGTGCATTATTGCGTAACATTGGCATGATCACAAAAGATCAAGTCTCGAAAGACCGGTTAGTTTAGTAGCCTTGGAAACACTAGATACATTCAAAAGTCTTACATTACATCATAAAGTAAAACAAAACTACAAAAACATCTTGTCTTCATATCCCCTTATACTATCCCTACAGGTCATTCATAATATACTTCTTCACATCCTGGAAAAATTAAAACATTGGAAGTGGTGAGCTCTGATGCTCAGTAAGGATAAAAATATAGTGGAAGCCTTCATAAATAAACATTAACATTTAAGGCAATGTATAACTAAAACAAAATCCTTTTAAACTTGAACTTCAGCATAATATGGAAAAAAATGAAATAATTCCATTTACTTATTCACATGGATATTCTACTAGTCGAATAATTACATGCAATATCAATAACCACTTTCATAATGATGGAATGCATAATTCCATACTATCATAACCATGTAGCCAAGGCCTCGTGCCAAGACTACAAATATGATTTTGTCAAGGAATCATTTCATGACACTAGTTTGTCTCATGAGACCTGTTGATGCATTGAAGAGCTATAGCGGGTTCCACCCGTCACTTATTAAGTCCAATGCATTCCTCATATGAACAGGTTTAAACATATCATAAACCATAACATAATCGTATAACATAAAACATGCATAAATGAAACATAACATTTCCACATTTCAATCATAAGATATCAATACAAAACATTGATATAATAAAATAACACTTTCAATACCATTTTCAATACCAAAATAAAAGAAAATTAAAACATTGTATTTAATTTTTATTTAAAAAAAAGTTATGGCTTGTATAGGAAGCCAAAACTCAAATAATGATCATGGTGGCAGAGAAGTCATTGTCGCCGCATATGTACGACCAGAAAAACATTCCTTTTTTCTTTTAGTAAAACACTTCGTATAAAAAGATTCCTTTTTAATAAACATAAAAGTCAAAGGGGTTTATACACCGTATAAAAGAAAGTTGTGTATAAAACAAAATATGCCTCAATGAAAGGAGATTGAGACGAAGTCCTTACAAAGATCATTTTTTAAATAAAATAGATTGATTATTTTTATACAATATAAGTAAATATACAGAAATTAAAAATACAAGATAGGACATAATAATATCATGACATAATTTGAATGTAGGATATTAACCCAAATAATGGAAATTGGGTTAAGAAGTTCCCTTACCTTGTGTCTGACTTGACTCGACCGCTATTTAACCTCCTGAATAATAAACTAGATTTAATTTCTACTTGCTTAAGAACCTTTTTCAAGTTCATTATTCCTTTCATATCACTTATTACCATGTTATGAACATTATGTAATTATTTAAGTTAATAATGGTCGTTGTGTCAATCTTTGGTACTTGAGTCAAAAATAAACTTCTCATATTTACAAGTTGTTCATGTGGTAAAATATTCATTATATCCAGTATTATGTTCATGATGTAGATATAATTTATATCATATATATCCAGTATATACATGCATTTATAATATTACGTAACATTTAGAGGTAAGAAATGAAATGCACCGTTCATGGAGATGGTAAGCCGTACGTACGCATGAACGCTACTTTCATTTGTATTTCGTATTTAATGGAATTAAAAAAATGAGATATATATATTATTATTATAGTATAATATATATGTTGTATAGGTCACATAAGTTAATTAATTTCATTCTTTATACATTCCATGTATTGCATGAACGAGTAACATCAGTTGAGGGGGCGGTAGTCCACACATCCTCAAATGAATTTATCGCATTTGCACAGTATTAAAAGAATAAAAGTACGATTTAAATGTAAAATAAAGAAGTGTAGATAGGAAATAAATATAATATATATCATAAATAAAGATAGTTCCATCATAATGGCCACCCTGAGAGGTGGTAGGAGAAGATAGAACAATCATTGTTTTGTGAGGCAGTAATTCACCATCCACATAAACAGTATGTTATTTAACCATTAAACGGAGGTGTGTGTAAGTTTAGCTCGAAGAAATATCATAAAAACATCCTATTATATTTAATATACAGGTTTTGTTACAAAATAAAGGAATGAAAAGTGTTTAGGGTGTTGGAGAAGCAAAATAAAACAAAAGAACACAAGAGAAGACATTACCTTAAAATCGGGTAACTCTTTTGAATTTGAGCCAAAGGCTTCCTTGGTAAGACTTAATCCCAAAGTGAGGCTTCTAAGAGTAAGAAAAAAAAGTTGGGAGAGTATTTGGTCAGAATTTGGCCGAGCCAAATGGCTTTGATTGTGTGAATAAGGTGGTAGAGGTTAGGGCCTTTTATAAGAGGAGAGGAGGGGCACTCTTGGAAACTCATGAAATGTTACATTATTATGAAATGATTTACAGATTTTAAAGGTCCCAAAATGATATATTTTGAGGCTAAGGTGATAAGGGTTAGAAATATACTCATCAAATATGTTTTTGACAAGTTTAAGAATTGGATTTTACATTATCCTTCTATTTTATTAAAATCGTTAATTAATGAGGTAATCGATGCATCATCATGGTGTCATAAAAACATTAATGTATTTAATGTATAAAAATTATAAAAAAATTACCATGATGTAGGAAATATTTTTATATTTACAATGAATATTTATAGTCAAAATTGTAACTTATATAACCCCATGTAATAATTGTTTTAGTAAAACAACACATGTTTGTGACAATTTTATTTTTACTTTAAATAAAAAGTTATTAATGTCATTTTCTTACCCAAGTGGCTCCATGGGGTCCCCAAGTTTACCCCTGGATTATCTTTGTCGTCCATGACTCATCCAATAAGGGTAGGAAAAGTTTAAAGATATTTTTATATTTTTATAATATCAATTTTACCTTAAATTTCACTAATTACCTTTAATAGAGATTAATAAAACTTAAAAGTTATTATTCACCAAAAAATTATTTTAATCCCATTGAACCACATTTTACATCCTAATGAAAACCATGTATGTTGGATTTTTTAAATTCAATTCATAGATGTTGTAAAGTTTCATTTAAACTAAAAATCTGTTTTTTAACTACCACTTAGTGGTTTCACTATTCATCAAAAAATGAAGTTTTTCAAAACAATGCCAAAATTTCACCCTAAGCTATATTTGATATTCCTAATTCAAAAAAAGATGTATATTTTACAAAATTCAAAACAAATAAGTTGATTTAATTAATTTAATAATTAATTCTTGCTGTCACAACAAATAGCGTGTTTCTAAGAAGCAATATATATCAAAAGATTGACTATTGTTTATGTCCAATTTAAAAGTGAAATTAATTCTAATGACCACCATTGGATAAAATGGTAAAAATATATTATAGTTATACTTTAAACCCGCTCAATATTATAAAATATTACTTTAAATTATTTTTATTAAAAAAGTTGTTTTTAAGTATTTTTTTCTATTCATAGAAAATTGGAAGTTCTCAGAAAATTACAAAAATTTCAACTTAGGATAATTTCGATATTCTGAATCCAAAAATGAAGTCCATTTTGAAATAAAAAATTTATATAATTTCAAAAAGTGGGTATTACTATTCATAACGGCTGCTTTTGTTGGTCGCGGTGTGTTAGAACTCATGGTTGTATATAACACACAATGCTCTATTATTCAAAGAGAAGTGTACCATGGAAGCATGGGGTGTTACATAAATATTTATTAATAGTTATTTGAAATGCAATAATCTCGATTAATGATGGGACTGTGGAATAAAAACTTATCACATTATAATCAATATAATCATATATATATCATGAAATAAAAAAAATTATATACATATTAAAATACCATAATATTCAAAATAATACTCATAAAATACACTCATGTGTGGTATATACACCACACAAAATAAATAGGTATTATATAAGGCATGTCCCAATGAAATAAAAGTGAGAAAAAAATCCGTTACTACTAGAGAAACTTTTGTATTGTGTTAACTATAAAATAGTAACATGAATTGAAACATTTAATATCCTGAAATAAATGAAATTCATGACATAAAATTTTATAATTAATTATATACACCACACAACCAGAATAATTGGTGAATATAGCATATATTTCACAGAAATAAAAGTGATATGATAAAACCCTTACCTTATGTCTTGACTCACTTCATACTTGTTAAAACCTCCTATATAATAAATATAAGATTATTATAAATATATTATATAACCTTATTCAATTATATTATAATTTATATAATTTACATGTGACTTTTTATTAACCGTTTATTAATAATTCCATACTAAAGTAAAGTTTTGGGTAATAACTGCTTTGTGATTCACATGAGTTTTGATTTTTATATTGTTTTCCCCTTAAAAATATCATGATTTAATTATCTAATAATTTTAACCATTATATAAATATAATATAAATTCAGTATACATTTATTCATAATAAGTTATAAAAATGTAATTAGAAAATGAAATACACTTTTTATGGGGACTGTAGGCTATAAATACGCATGAATATTGTTTCATTTCATTATTGGATTAAAAGAATTATATGATATATTATCAATAGAAGATAATTATTAAGTTATATATATCATATATATTCAATAAATGTGTCCTTATTACCTTCTATTTGAAATATATATGAAAAAGAATCGCATCGCATCGTGGAGGTGGTAAGTCATACGTATGCAAGAGCAACATTATAATTTCCCAAAAGATTAGGTGGTAAAAAGATAGATATAATATTATCATTAAAAATTATATTTATGTCATAAATTTCATATATAAACATTAAACCCATCATAATTCCCACTCATAAAATATAGTGGTGGAAAATGAATTGTATTTCTACATGGACATGGTTAGTCGTACGTACGCACGATCGATACTTTCACTTATTATTCAATGAGAGATATGATGTATAATGGTGTGTTCAAACTCATAATAAAATTTCTTAATATTTAGAATTTTTAATTTCTTAATTTTATTATTTATATCATAAATTTATAGTTGGTATAGAAAATTAGAAAAAATATAGTGATTAGTTAGAGCTATTACCTCTTCTTTGAAATGGCTCCAATAGATACCATCTAAAAACTCTAGAGTTGGTATTTTGGTATGAAAATGGCCTCTATAATGTGTCTAGAGAATTTTAGAAGATAATTTTTTGAATTTTTTTTGATATATAAGAATAAAAATTTTGAAATGATATTTGGGAGGATGTGTCCTCTTATAATGAATGTAAGGGGTACTTTTGGAATTTCTCAAAATATTAATTTATAATAAAGTAATTATCTATAAAAATTATGAAAAATTGGTTATTATTTTAAGATAAAATATAATAATGTCGTAATAAAATTAAATAATATATTTTTCACATGTTTTATTGTAATTTTAAACCTTCTCTTTTTTATTAACCCATAATTAACCTATTTTAATTTTAACTATGGTAACAAACTTTTGAATATTAAAATATTTATAGTTTTTCATATAAGGTGTAAATGGAACTATAAATGGTAAATTTATTATATTTTAGAAAATTCTTTTTCCCATTTTCCTTATTTATTATTTATATGATTTTTTTAACCAGTTAATAAAATATTATTTTCATAAAAAATCATTAGTGTTTATTTTGACACTATTCATTACAATTATTTTTAAAAACATTAAAGCAATATAACTTCAATAAAATTAATTTTATACCCTATTAACATTTCATATTCACATATAAAAGTAATTTATATCCTTATTTTATTCAAATTATATTTATTTTAATATTTTTAATATCACATAATTGAGTTTTTCAATAATTGTATAACTACAACATCATCATAGTGTAATTATTTATTATAATTAAATCATCACTAAAAATTTAAAACAAATTCCCATGATGTATATAATCCCTTTATATTTCATAAGAAAATATATATTTTACCGTATATTCAATTTATCTCCATAATAAATATATTATACTTATTAGAAGTAAGAGTGTGACAGTTTGTGACTATCTTTGATTTCAATAATATCCAATTCATTATAGCATTAATGTGTCCAATAAATTATTAAATTTATAACCTTATGTGTTAAAGGTATAATTAAATTCATCAATTAACATTTTTCATGTGTTAGTTTAATTTTATAATCCTCATCACTTTATTTTAAACCTAAATTTCCCAATTTTTTTAATAATTTCGGTAACAAAAAATTACCAAAGTTACAATTAAAATTTTCCATAAATAAAACGGACTTATTTAATAAATTTTTAATATATAATTAAAAATATGCAATCCATTTTTAACAATTCAAAACATATAATTTTATAAAATTAATTGAAAAGTATTCTTATTGAAAAAAAGAGAAAATAGGTTTTTAATGTAAAAAGATCCAAAAGCTGGAAATGTTTTTATATCCAGTATTAATATGAAATTTGATCCAATAACATAAATTGAACTAAGTGGTGAAAAATTGTACTGATTATAATTTAAAACAAATTCCAAATTATTTTATCTTTATAAATAAGATATATTAAAAATTGGTTTTTAATTAAAATTCCCTTTTTCACTATTTATCAAAACATAAAACTTATCAGAAAAAAATAAAATTAAAGAAAAGTAAATTTGGATTTCCCAATATCAAAGAATATTTTTATTTAATCATATAAAATTATAAAAGTGTAAAAATTATATTTAAAAAGGGTTCTTCAATAAAAGGTTGTAAAATTACCCTTATGAAAATACATCATTTTATTCATAAAATTGGATTTATTCTTTTCTCGTTCCAATCTAAAATATTAGATGAGTGTGAATATTTTTTAATATTTAATATATAAAGTTTAAAAAATTAATTCACTAATATTTGTTTATTTAATTTATTGAGTTAAAATGGTGTTTGTGTATTAAAAATAGTTTTCTTTGAAAATTAATTGTTTAATTTTAAAATAGTTATTACATTAATTTATAGCTAATTGAAGATAAAATAATTCTTTTTATATACTTGTTTAAATAATACTTTAATAACATAAATATTTTTATTTGTAATATGTATTCCAATGGAAATGTGGTAAATATACTAATATTTTAATAACAACATTAATAGTATATTATATTTTGGTAAAACTAGATTTTGTGCATAATGAATGTTGTCAAAAGAACTCAGAATTGTGTGTAACAAAAGACAGACATAGTGCTCTAAGTATAACAAGATAATCTATTTGTTTTGTTTTGTGAACCCTTTATTTGATTTTTTGTATAATGAAATAATATCTTGGTTCATTTATATAATAAAATTTATATTATGTGTTGTGTGAAATGAAACATATCAAAAAGATTTAATTAATTCGAAAAAAATATTTCAAAAAATTTATGGTTGTTACAATGAACCTAGTTTCTCTTCTATAGGTTATTTCATGATAAAATTCATATTAAATGCTCTTCTTTTTCACTGGGTTTTGTTATTATAAAATGATAAAATGATTATGAAACCTATATCTTTTCAAAATAATATAATACAATAAAATGTTTATAAAAACCAATTCATTTCATGGGGTTTTATATGATGAGTTTTTTATGATCGTGTGGAACACATTAATATGGTTTTTATTATGTGATGGGTGGGACCTATATGTCCCTCCAATGTTTTGAGTAAATATTTATATCTCATGAGATAGACATGACTAGAATGGGGAGTGAACCAAGTTCAGTAAGGTAATTTTTCCACTATGATGGATTTGGGAGTAAACCTCGGCTACTATGTTGGTTTTGCTAGTGAACACATTCCACTATCATAGCCATCATAGTGAGCCTTGACTATTATAGAAATGATATTATTTTCTTTTTTATACCATATATCTATATCTTCTACCACTTTTATGTTCTTATTACTCATGTTCTCTAATTCCTATGTGATTTCTGTTATATGAACTGCTAATATTTATTTAATGACTCAAGATTGTGATTTTTGATATGATTGGTATGGTTTTCATATGTTATTCTCATGTTCTCAGACCCTTATGTTCATGTTATGATTATATATCGACCTTTTTTATCCTTACTAATCATCTAATAACACTATTTATTATGTTTCTATTTCCTAGGTTAGGAAAAAATGTATTACATATAATTTTTCTAACAAGGGTTATAGTTATAAAGATCATGGCGGGAGATGATTTAGATTACCTATGGACTAGTTTTTTGTGTTTCTATGTTTCTAGAGGCACTGTACTATTAATGTATTTAGGTTTCTGTTTGTGTAATATAAATAATATTCATTAAAAATGTTGTAATATATATATAAATGATAATCCTAGGAAACTATAGTTGGTATCTTAAGATAGGTTCTATAAAACATTAGAAAATAGGATGAGAAATTTTTAGTGATATCCCTAGGGATATTTATATGGATATGTCTCATGGTTTTTATAACTATAAGTCTAATGATGAGTCAAATTATAAGAAAATTTCTTATAATTTTGGTAAAGGATAGAGAATGTGATTTCTAATAAATTACATCCATGTCTTGATACTACAAGTGGGTGCGGAGGTACCTAGGGGTAATTACTCTGAAAAGGTCACATTGTGCTCGACTCAATCATCACTTACTACGTGATAGTGGACATTATTGCACCCCTAATTTGACACACTTGGAGGGACATTATTTGGATGTTCAAAAACTCTTTATGAACCATCATGAAGGATTTAAATAGAATATTACTAGGAATGAAAAAGGTAGAACTAAATATTCATATATTCATTATAATGAGTCATGATTCATACATCCTATAAGTTATTTTTTATAAATTTGTTGTTTTACAATATGATTATTATTCCTTACACTGTGATTTTTTGTTTTAATCAATAGATGTAACCAGAAAGAATCATGTTAAAATTAAATCTAATGGGTAATAGGGTGAATTTGAGCAACCAAATTGGTGATGACAATAGAAATGGATATTATGATTATGTGTAATAAGTTTTGATGTAATATGATTAATTACATGTAGATTAAAAAATATTAGAGTCATTATTTAAGTGAAGGATATAGTTCCCTAATATTTCAGGTATTAGGGACTATGTAGGAAAGAATATTTAGTTTCTTATATGATGATCAAGTGAGATGAATAACTCTATGTTATGTCTCAAAGTGATGAGAAGATATTTTTGGTGTGGAAAATAAGGACACAAAGTAAGAAACTACAATGGAAAAATGAAAATGTTTGTTAGCAATTTTTTTAATGATAATAGTCTCTCTAACGTATCATTGACTATTAAATTTTTTAAATGTGTAAAATATTTGGATTATAAAAATTAATGTCCTAAGGGGAAATCTCATGAATAGAACCAGTAAGATTTTATGAGTAATGGTTCTATTGATTATGATAAACAGACTGCAAGTGACATATTTAAGGAATGAAGTGTTACATAATAAGGCAACAAAGTAATGTTAATGGTTTTAGAAGTAAATGGGATTATTTAGGTGATTATGTATTATAATTCACGAAATATGTTATATGAATCATGAAATATATAATTAATATTCAATATAATTTTTTCTATAAGGATATGGAAGTATATGTTGAATAATAATAATTTCATAGAAAAGTTATTTTATTACTGGGTAATTTTTTATGGAAGAAAACTTATTAAGGTGACATAACACTTCATGTATTTTTGAGAAAGGGAAAATGATGTTTAGTTAGGATAAAGAGATGATTTATATAGATAAACTAAATTGGATTGTATTGATGACCTCAGAACGGATAAAATATTTTTTGAAAGTTTTGTTTATGTTTTCATAGATAGAGTTTTCAATATTATTAGATACATGGAAAATGATCAATAATTTAAAGAGTACTTTATGTGATAAGGAATGATGTATGTTTTTAAAAAGGTTTAATGGTAATTCAGGTTATTACCATATTTCAAGTGAATACATGATGAAGGTATTCACATGTTTGGAATGTAACAATTAAAATCTACTTCATATTGTTTGGGGAATTAATTATATGTTTATTTTTTAAATTTAGTGACCTTATTAAAAACAGTTTTGGATTTTTATATTTTTTAAGGGTTATAAGGTTAACCATATATGTAATGGTTTAAGTTGAACTTTGGTTGAGGTTTTATAGATTTATATATTATAGAACTATATGAAAACTAATGGATATTAGATAAAAGTGAAAACCTTTTTTTACTAGAGATTAAATGAATGGATTATCATTATATTATGGATCTTTTGATATGTTAGTTCTTCATGCATAAAAATGAAATTCATCATCATTTCTTGGAGTAAGAGATGATGTGAAAATTGATAAAATCACAACCAAATGATTAATATGTCTTGTGATACAAATGAAAGGTAATCCATAGGTATATTTGTACATTAAAAATTCTTGATACTATTAGTATGGTATAATATCAATTGGAAATTTAACAAACCCTATATTAGGTTCATGATGTGTTCCATATATCTCTCTTAAGAAAGTACATACCTGGTCTATCATATATACTAAACTCATATGACGTATTGATGAAGCATGCTATTCTTTATGAGGAATAACTTGTAGAGATTATGTAACAATGAAAAAAAAATTTAAAAAAAGACCACTCACTTGCTTAATGTTTTTTTAGAAACCACCATCTTTATGATGTTTCATGGGTTCCTGAGGATATAATGAGGCAGAAGTATCCTCAGTTTTCAGTACCAATGTGATTAATTTCAAAGGATAAATTCATTAAATATGGGTAGAATGTAACACCTTGAGTTTTTATGAATTTTTTTAAAAATTAAATTAAATTTGTTTAATATATTTCATTACATGAAACACCAATTTAATCACGCACCTCATGCAACACTAGGTTAGATTTTGTTAAACACGACACTTAGTTTTAACAAAACCATGATATGTTATTAATATAGTAATTTAAATGTGACAATTAAAAAAATTGTTAAAAATATTGAAATGAATAGTCATATATAAATTTTAAATATTAATTATAATGTTTTTATATAAAATAATAATATTAATAAATAAATTATTTAATATTTGGCAATGTTTTTAAATGTTTTGAAATAATATTCTCTCAAAATAATGTTTATTATTTATACTTGTGAAACATAAAAACTATTAATTATTAATACTTTTAGAGAGTATGTTTGGTAAAATAAAACTAATTTTTGAAATTTTCATTTTAAATTTATCTTTGGGTAAAGTTTTTATATTTTTTCTAAAATGTTCATTTTTTATGGATAGTGAAAAATATTGAATTTTAATTGAAAAATTCATTTCTGTTTAATTTATTTGCAAATATAAATTCTATTTCAAATTTTTTTAATGTAAATTTATTTCAATTATACATATTTTAGTTCTATTTATTTCATTTTAATCTATTTCATATTGAATTTTGATATAAAAAATTTGTAAACTTTTGAATATGTTCTCTTTAAAAAATGGATTTCTCATTTTGTATATATGATAAATTTTAAATTAAAATTTTTAACTTAATATAATGGAATTTTCAAAAATGTATTCGGAATTTGGTATCATAATAATATATATTATTTAATAAGTATAACTTAATGTTTTAAAAAAATAAATTGTGGGAACTATAAATCTTAATTATCGAAGATAAGGTAAAAATAGTTTTACACGGGGTTAAACTAAAAAGATAAGGGTAAAAATATCTTATAAACATGTAAAAAAATATTTTATGGACATATTTAGAACATATTATTTAAAATTATATAATTTTAACCATTTTTGACCCTTTTAACTCCTGAAAGACATGTGTATTCTATTTTGTTTCAAAACATTACTTGTGTGCCACTCACCACACTTATAAAAGGTCATCCCTCTCCGCTATTTTTCACTACATAAAACCAATTTTTCATAAAATACCTATCCAAATAACATCTCAAAATTCCTCTTCTCATATTATAACCATTATTTTGGATACAAACTCAGTCTATGATGGCCTTTGGTGGAAGCCTCCACAGGATACCCAAAGAAAATGTAACATTCATCAACAAACATTTTTTTATTTTTTCTTCCACCCATAACAGTTATTATTATACCATGATGATATAATAAATTCCTTATCATAAATACATATATATATATATATATATATATTTAATTTCATGACCTACAACCATCTCCACATCCATCAAATGGGTTAAGAAAACATCATTCATGTGTACAGTGGACCACCACTTCATGACCCGCTGTCATTAATTCCATTACCACCTCTCAAGGATGGAAATAATTATCTATTTATTTTTTATATATTTTCTTCATGAAATTATTATAATTATATAATTATATATCACACATAACATCATACACTTCATTTGTGGGGAATATAATAACATCGCTCGTGTGTACAACAGACTGCATCCTCGTGAAGTGATGTGATTTGTTCACACATTACATTGAAGTTAATAAGAATTGTTTTGATAAAAATATGTGATATATATGACATAAATATTACTCTGTAATTATAATATATCTTTTACCTTGTTTATTTCAATCCAAAGATAAATTAGAAACAACATTCATCTCTATGAATGACCTATCATCTCCATGAATAGTTTATTTAAATTTCTATAACTAAATTTTATAGATTACTCTAAACCCATATTTATTGAATATATATGATATTTATATCATGGTGAAAAAAAATTATGATGAAATAATGATAATATTCAGAGTAAAACAAATAATAATATCAAAACATATACAAAAAACCAAGCAATTACTACCTAAAACGTAACATTAACATTGAATTACTAATAAAAGGGTAATAAAACATCACAATAAAATCATATATCATATAATATATATAAATATTAGTATTTAAAATATGTATAAAAAATATTATATTGATTATATAGAATATTTTAACTTGTATGATGGAAGTGAATACTTAAGGTAGGGGATTTTAATCTCAATTTTTTTTATTGAGACGTACGTTATGTTATACAACTGTATTCTTTTATAAGGTGAATATATAAGACCTTTGACATTTAATATCATGAATATATTTTTAATCTTGGTATTTTATGTTCCATTTTATGTTATTCATTCATGGGTATTATAATTCAAATATAACAACATGGTAATAATTTTATGTTACAATCTCATCATTTATTGGGATTGTTTTTATTTATTTTTTTGATGATAAAATATTATGATAAATTTCCCAATAAACACATTAATATTACTTTCCTACAACCATTCATGGTATTTTTATGTAATATTACCATTTTACACTATTTTTTACTTAAAATTATTAAGGTATTATTTTAAAAAATCATTTATTATTATCTCTTTGGTCGGAAATACATTTTCTTTTGAAACCATTTTTTTTGAAAAAAAATATTTTCAAAAATGTTTTATTAATCTCAAAGGATTTTTAAATTAACCTTAACCAATTTTTGAATATTTAAAAAAAATTGAAAAAAATTTTCATTTCTTTTTACAAACAATTTCCATTTGGATTTTTTTGAAAATGTAAAAGGAATATTTGTTTGAACGTATAAAAAATAAACGAAACATCCCATCATCATTACCATTATTTTTTTGAATACTCCTTTAAAATTTTCAATTTTTCTTTAAATGAAAAATAAATTAAATTTTTTTATGTTATAAAAAGTTTTTTCAATATAAAATTTATATTTTCCTTAAGAAATTTTTTAAATGATCATTTAAAAAAAATCAATCTAATTTGGAATTCCATCATGTTACGAATTTTATACAAGAGATATAATACAAGGAAACCATTATTATTATCATTCTGAATGATTTATTTTTATTATGGCATGATTTTTATGAAAACTATTTCTCTTAAATGGGTTATTCCATCTTAAAATTATTATAAAACATATTTCTTATTTCATATGTTATGATATGAAGAAATGATGAAATGATTATGAAACATGCCTCTTTTTATTGGGTAATGATATATATATCATGATATATAAAGGACTAAAATGGGCAGTGAACCTGGTTTAATCAGGTAATTTTTCTATTATGGTTGTCTTGGGAGTGAACCTTTACTACTATGATGGTTTGGGGATTGAATCCATTCCATTATGAAAGAAATGTAATTGAGCATTGACTATATTAGAAATGATTTTCTATTATTATTTATAGGCCAAAAATATATGTATTAGACCAGTGTTATCATATCATGGATAATGTTATTTTATTCTCTTGTGATTCATGTCTTATAAACGTCTAATTATTTTCCATGACTCAAGATTATGATCCCTGATATGAATGGAATGGTTTTTAAATGTTATTATCATGTTCTCATACCCTTATGTTCAAGTTATGTATGCATATCTATCTTGTTTACCCTTACTAAGAATCTGATATAACCATTTCTTATGTTTCCATTCCCAAGTATATAAATAAATGTATTAGGTATTATATGTCTATGAAGGGTCCTAATTTTGATATTCGTAGTTGGAGATGATGTAGTTTACATGTGGGCCATTTGTTTGTGTTTCCAAGTTTTCAAGGACACTAAATAGTTATGGTCCTCATGGATGTATTTTTTTAATGTAATAAATATTCATAAAAATTATGTAACATCTAGGTATGTTAAACATAATTCATTATATATCTATCAACTAAGAAAAACAAAAAAAATTGATCTTGTAAAGACAAAGAATACTACATCCATGGGGAAATGTTGTTTGTTTTTCATTACCACCTATAGAGAATAGTTCTAAAGATGATTTTAAAGGATATATATTATTTTTTATATGAATGCGGTTTTCATAATAAATGTTTATTATTTTTTTAATTATATAAAGGGAAAACAATGGTTTAAAAATTAACTATCTTAATCAAGTGAACTAAGAGGATAACAATTTATTCATACAATGAAATTGTTTTTTATACATAAATTATAATCCTAAAAACAATTAATATAGATATACCACACAAATAAAAACATAATGATATAATTATTATAATAGAATTATGATATTTTAACACAATCACTTCATTATCATCCATTATTCTTTGTATATTCATGTTTTGGTCAGTTTGATCACCTATATAAAAAATGATATAAAATTATATCATGGATGATTATGAAAACATAATTAATCGTATAATATTATATAAAAAAGTAAATATTTATTTTATTTTTTTACATTAAAATATTCAATAAATATTTTTCTCATTAATTATAAAAACACCATTCCTAGATCAAAAATCACTGAAAAATGAAATCTGTTGATTTCAGCTACTCGAATAAAGACTAAATTAATCATTGAAGGAAATGAAAACATAATAAATAATTTCAAACATACAATTTATGAAAATATATTTTTTTGGAAAATATTAACATTTTAAGAAGTGAAAATATTAACAATGCTCCTAATAAACCTGTATAACCCATTAAAATTATAAACACACGATGTATGAAATATATAAAAGAAAAACTAATATATATATGTATATATATATAATTATTTTCACTATTGAGTATAAATTGTTATAGATTCAAATAATGTTATTTGGTTTGTAATTATTAATCTTAGTTTAATTATTCAGGACATTTTGTGTATGTGAAAAATAAATTAGAACAAAGGTATGGGTTTTTCGCCTCTAATTTTTCTCTTTGAGATACGTTTTTTATTATGAATATAATTTTTTTAAATGGTGTATATACTAGAAAATTTATATTTTTACATTAATTATATATTATTCATTGTAATTTTAGTTATATTTAAATCTATCTCTTTTTCAATAAATTTTTAGTTGAATTCTCTTCAAATGTAAGGTGTTCTTTTTTCAAATTTTAATTCCTAGAAAATTGTTTGTGTTATACACCATTTTTTATTTTCATGAAAAAATAAATCCACATTATAATTTTGTATCATGATTCTTTTATAATTCATGGAATTATAGTATATCATTATTGGGAGAATTTATCTTATGATTCAAAGCTTCCTAATTGATTTTTATATCACCTAATAGTATAATGTTATTGTGATTGAACCTCCATATTTAATTGTATATATGTATCAAGTCCATATGTTTGTTCCTAATAATATTCCCCTATATTTGTTTGAATGATGACATATATTATTTAATATGATTCTATTAATTCCCTCTACCCCTATTAAAAATGAAAATATATTAATTTTTTTTATATGAATTTTCAAAATGGTATTCTAGAATATTTTCCACGCCAAATTTATTTTGATAATATTTATGATTTTTCAAGGAATCATTCCATGAAGTTTACTTTTCAAGGGTAAATATTTTTCACTATTTTCACTATACCTTTTTGAAAATATTTTTTAAATATTAATTGGAACTTCTTCATATAAAGGATATGTTGTAAACCATCGCTTTTACCATTTTCCATGGAATCACATCTTTCCACCACCTTTATAAGTTTATTATAAAATTCTTCTATTTATTTTCAAGTTTTTTAAAATAAACTTTTTTCTCATATATTTATAAAATATATAATTTAACGTTATGTTAAAAATAAATGAAATTAATTATTTATATTTTAATTTTACAAAAACTCTTTAATGTATTTTAGATTTAAGTCATGCTCCTTTGACTGATCTTATTCTTGATCTAGAATGGTTTTTAAATGGTACCATCCACCTTACTTATCTGGATGGATTATGTAGTATCCAATAATTTTAATGAAAAATGATCTATAATTACATTTTAAGGGCCTAATCATCTTGATTTTATAACAATAAATCTTCTCTCAATGCTTTTTTTGGTGAATACCTTGTTTTTTATTCATGTGATTGAAGGGTGATCACAAATATCCATTAAACAGATTTATTGTGGAAATTATTGACATAAATATATCTTCTTAATCTATAAAATGTAACTACTAAATGATTTCTTATCTGTATTTAATGTTATTTTCTTGGAGATTTACATAATTTCTTTATTTTCTAATTTATTTTCAATGGATTTATAATATTGGTTATTTTCTTATATGAATCCATTTGAAAATTATATGAAACCCATTTTCATTCAATGTTTTCATTGAAGTCATAATTGATTGATTTTTAAGTGAACACATAACCATGGATGATGGTGGATGAGTTACTCTACCTCTCTTAATGCATTGGTTTGTGGTTTGTATCTCATGAAATATTTAATCGTGAGTGCATTTTATTTACTCCTAAGCTTGAGCACTGAGGTTCTAGATCATGAATGTAATGTTAAGTATACTATAGTTTTCCATATTTTAAATATTCTTCAGAGTTTTAATCTTATTTTCATGACTATGTTATTCTCTCATGGCTCATTTTCATTCAGTCACTCTTTTAATTCAACTATTATTTTTTATAAAATTTTATGTCATGGTTTATGACCTAATATTTGTTTGGTAAGATTGTTTAGGAATTTTAATTATACCCATATACATATCTAATACTCAGTTTATGAATATAGGAAAATGTTGAAATTTCTATTAGATTTTCATATGTAAATAATTAATGGGAGAGGTTGATTAAATTTTATAGATTAAGTAGTTTCTGATATTGTAAACAAATTATTAATTATTTTTAAAAATAATGAGTTATGGTAGTAAATTTTTTTCTTATTTCTTTACAAAACTAAACCTAAAGGTTCTTTAGAATATATTTAAATAAAAAAAATATGTAATTTAATTATACAGTAATGATTTTTGGCAATTATTAACATTTTAAAAACATTTTAAAACTTTTAGGTGATTAATTTTTACAATTTTACAAGACCACAACCACAAAGTAATATCATAACTCACTAGTATCAATGGTATTCTGCTTCCATATATGCTTCACAGTATAGGTTTTTGGTCAAAATTTTATTCATTATACCTTAGTGAATATGTAAAATCATGTTAAATACTTCTTATATAGTACATTAATCTAATGATTCAACTAATACATATCATGTACAGTTTCACAACACAAGGACCTAAAGTTTTTGGGTCTTATAGATTATCAACATAGGCATATTATTTAAAAAAAATTAAAACATTTAACCATTATCCTGAACCTCTTGATCCTTTCAAGATATATCACATTATATAATCATTTTAATACCCTTGGGAAAAGAATTGAAAAAATGGGTGAGTTAAGATGGTCAGTAATGAAGAAAATCATATTTTTTTAGATCATAAACATGAAAGATAACAATAGGATGATATAAATATCTTAATAAAAGATAATAATACCATTGATGATAAAACAACTTGATATAGAAATAATTTATCATATAGACCATTAAATAATTTTAAATGTTATGTTGTTTCTCAAAATACATGAAAATAATATTATAATAGGTGTTCATGATAAAACATTGTAGAATACATTAAACATAATATGTAATCATGAAAACAATTAATTTCATGGAGATTAAAGGACATATGAAAAATTATAAAAACAAGATAAAAACATGGAAATTTTTCACAACCATTAAAATATGAAAACCATTTTTATTATACGCATTATGTGCATTCCAATGGGAAGAAAATGATTGTACCCATTCTAGATAAAGTGTACAAACCTGTATTTCCCAAACCCATGTGAAAAAACAAATTAGGTCCACATCTGACTATCTCATGATATTTAATCTTAAACCAATACATTATAGACCAGTATAGGACCCCAAATTTCATTATCGATACCTATATTTTCCATCTAAAATAAATTATATATATATAGATATATCTCTTAATGAACCAAAGGAAAAATAATATTTTTCTTAAACATTACAAAAACATCACATAATATAAATATAAAATATCATTTTTATTAGAAATATAATATTCTAAAATGAATCATATCATAATAAAATATATTGGATGATAATAACATCATTTTTTGAGATTTAAAAATTGGAAGAAAAATATAAGTGAAAATAAATAAGTTTTCAAATACATTTTAAACAATTTTATAAAAGATGAAGTGAAAGTTATTTTCAGAAAAAAAAAATATTGGAAAGAGAATGATTTTTAAAACATTATTATATTGATTTAAAAATTTAATATCACTAAGAATGCCTAGAGTTTATTAAAAATTTCTTTTTGGAAGATAAAAAAATTTATCTGGTAATGATTTTAAACTATTTTATTTAATATTGTGAAATATTTTTTTTGAAAACCTAAATTTTCTAAAGATTATAAAAATTTATGTTTAAAAAGGGGTAAATAGAATTATAAGAATTATAGAATATAATCTATATAATATTTCAAATAGGATATGAGAATATTGAGTGTATTTAATATATGAACGTGGAAGAAAAGAATCATTAATAAGAATGATATTTACTCTATCCAATATTAATTTTTCTTCATAAAACTTTTTCTCAAAGACGTAACAATCATTGATAAGAAATAATTTCCATATAGAAAAAATCAGAAACACCATAAAATATTTGTTTGGTATGATCAAATAAATCATCAAAATTATACTCATGTAAGAAATATTATAACCTAATTAATCATAAAATGAGTCAATGAAACTCTTATATAATTGATAAAAAATAAAAGGATCATGAGAGGATGATCATGAAATAGGAATTAATACCTATTAATATGAAAAATATTTTTATATATGAAAAAATTGTGTAGTTAATACCCCGTATAAATGATTTTATGGTAAAAAACGTTAAATATGTCCATTGGAGTTGAAAATTGGACATTTAAACCCTTACTGTAATGTACTGGGTTTTTGAGAAAGTCGAAAATTTCTCATCCTTTTTGAATTTTGAGTTTGGTGGTTAGACCAACACTTTTTTTTATCCTAGTAACCTAATTATGATTAGATTATTGACCCGGGTACTTGTTTCTATATTTTTTTAAGGACTATAATGTTTCTTAGTGTTTTATATGAGTTTTGGGTGTGTTGGGGCCCAAAATATTAGTTTCAAGAAAGCGAGAAAAGAGGTGTAAAGTTAGATTTAACCATGTGGCCTTTCGAGAGTAATTATGTCAGTGGGGATGCTAAAAATGGTACAAAAGTTGTTTATTTATCTTTTTGGTCTCACTATTTGAGCTATGATAGACCAAAAAATAGCATGTATTCATATCTGGGTAAAGAGCTCATGTTTGGGTGTCTACTCCCCATGCACAGGAAAAAGGAAAAGTTGGTATGGGTGGGATATTTATGTTCTTCGATATGATTTTACATTTGATTTGATTTCCTCCTCATATGAAACACCTAGTTTTAATGATTATATGTTACGTGGTTTGACCATTGTCCTAGTATGAAAATGGGTAGTTATTTAGATATCAAATTATTTACAAAGGTTAAAATGATAAATGTATGTTCCTGAAATACTTTCATTGAATCTAGAATGTTATAAGAGGGTTTTGGAAGTTTAAAGTGTCAAAATAAAAACAAAAACAAAATAATTTCTTATCCATTTTGGTGGGATTATACTCATCCATCCCAAGAATGTGGTTTCCTATGAGACTGATATGTTCTATTTTATCCTAAAACTATTATGAATAGAAATGGATGATAAAAATGGGGGAGTTATTTAATGTTTCAACAGATAATCTAAACTATGTTTTCCTATATAAATTTTGTTTTGGAATTCTACTCAGCCACCCCAAATTGATATATGTGATACACTATTCTTGACTCTGTTATGGGTAGGAAAGGTGCCATGATTCTATATTAAATGTGATTACTAACTCTTATATGAGTAATAAAGGGGACATGAGGTTTAATTATTTATGATACGTGACACTAATATGGGTAGGTGAGGGGTGAGGGGGCGGGATGTCTTATTACATGGGTGTGGTTGGGTAGTGTAAGGGTAGGGAGATTTGATGCCAATTACATATTTACCTATAAGGGATATATATATATAAATATATATATATATATATATATACTTTAATATATTTTTTATTATCATTTTTTTCAATTCAGTGTGATTCCACATAAATGGATACTGGTGGAGCATCAGGAGGTAAGAGATGGTGTGTCTTATGAGTGTGTATGGGTTGAGGCCCCTAAGTGTTGACATGATTCCCATAAGGGTTGGGATTATCATGAGACATTGGTATAGGGTCTAGTTCAGGTTGGGAAGACACAACAGATGGAAGACTTTGGGCCATGGTTAGATGAACATCTCAAGGTGAGCATGATTCGTTTCATGCAAGGCATTAACTAGGGATCTCTGGGATTTTTTCTATCTATGGCATACATGACTCGTCAGTTTTTTTCTCCACACCATGTTAGAACCATGGTCCTTCTCTGCATGAATTGTAGTATGTTCTGTGTTTGTTGTCAATCCTCTGTGGAATTCCAGAATGTGTGTTGGTTAAGTGATCATACAGTTCAAGCAGACAACTGTATTGAAGGTGGCGTTGTTCTCCAGTGTTTGCCAAATTTTTGGACATGAAAATCGGAAAATGAAGGCATAGGTTGTCAGAAAAATGAGGTTCACGCAAAGATTAAGTGGTGTGCAAAATAGGTAAGGTGTGCGTGAAAAACAACATGGTGCATGAAAAAGAGCTTGGTGCATGAAAAATGGCGTGGTCCATGAAAAATAGTGTGGTGCGTGAAAAACAACATGTTGTGTGAAATAGTGGAGCGAGATTTTTTCACGCAAGAGGTTTTTAGTAATCAGAATGTCAGAAAATGGCAAAGTCAAGGGTTGCATGAAAAACCAGGAGATGTGCATGGAAAATAGTTCCTGCAGGAAATATATTGCGCGTAGAATGATAGGTTTTTCATGCCACGATGGGTTTTGCGTGCGGGGGTTGGTGATGCCTATAAATAAGAGGTGACCCCCCCCCCATTCTGCATGTCTGAATACTTAGAGAAGATCTGAGTGTTGATTCATGTAAAATGTTCGTGTAATGGGGTTGGGTGAAAAAGGACGAGTTGCGCGAAAAGGTTAGAGTTACGCGTAAAAGGTGTTGCGCATAAAAGTTTAAGCTGTGTGAAAATTCATATGGTGTTCATAAAAGTTTAAGTTTCGCATAAAATTTGAGGTTGCGCATAAAGAAGATTGTTGCACGAAATATTTTCTATGCGAAAAACAAGTATTGCATGAAAAAGTGTGATATTCCGTGCAAAGGGTAGGTCTTACGTGAAATGTTCAGTGTAAAATGTTTTCACATTCCAAATATATGGTTGAGTAGTTCAGTGCTTTCATGTGCATATTTTTTGGACTTCTATGCAAGAAGAGTCTTCTATTGAACAGAGGCAAATACTTCAATGCATATCTGTTGAAGAGATCTTCACATCTACAAATAGAGTCAGACTTCACCAAAGGCATTGAGCCAAGGGGAGTCAACAGGAGTGACCTGAGGGACATAGTGAGCTATCCCTAAACCTCTGTAAAGGTAGTGTTCCTGGAAACATGTGATTGTGACTAGAACTTGTAATCCATAAACTAGTGAAGATTAGTGTATTTTGGTATGACCGACACACTTTCGGCGTATGCTCCTTGGACGTAGCCCTTTTTGGTGAACCAAGTAAAAGTGTCATGTAAACATTATGTTTTCATTTATTTTATAGATTTAACAAGTTCCTAAAAACGTAAGAAGAAGATCCTTAACATTAAAAAGAAAAATTTGACACCCTGATTCACCCCTCCCCTCTCAGGGTGTTCTGGGGTCCTTCACACCAACCATTTTTTCAAGGTGATGGTAGACCACAAGAATAAGAGAATTAGATCAAGTAACTTAAAACTATCATTGACCATGTATATAAACACCTAGGTTCGAGGATGATGTTAGAAATATACATGCTCAAGGGACCAAAACAGCTCTGGTGGGATGTATAGGTTTATGGATAAAGACATTAGGGGTAGACATGAAATGATTTTAGGTCCAGGTTATGGAAGCATTTATTCCCTAACATTATGAGGGTAGATTGATCCTGAGTGTTCATGAATCTCCAGCAGTTGTGTACATCTATCATGGAACATGTGTAAAATTTCATAGACATGTATCATTTTATACATCCTATAGTGGGAAATGAAATTTATGGGGTGCAGTGTTTCGAGGAGTTATTATGGTATACCATCAGGGTGCAGATGAACATATTCAAGTTGAATCTCTTTTTAAAGGTATTCAATCATGTGTTGATATCCAATAAAATTTTAAAGACTAGTCTTATTTTATTTGGGTGATGATGTTAGGTGAGCATAGCATTGAAGCTTCTGGTAGCTGACAGTCGGATAGTGAGGGGACACAATTGGGAAGTTAGGACAGATACTTAGGTAGGCCAATAAGGGGTGGTTCTTCAATGGTGTTTTTACATTATTAGAAGCTAGGGAATATTTATAATCTGTTAGATCATATTATGAAGGAGTTATGATCATGTAGTTAGATGGGGAAACTAGATAGTTTCTACCGGAAACCTTCGTGGATAGACCTGAGTCAAGGAATGGGTCTGAATCAAGCATGTGAGGTAGGACCAAGAGTGGTTTCAGGATCTGGTAGCTAGGATTAAATTACATTTTGGGGTCATTGAATAGATATATAGACCTAGTAGTGGGGTTAGTGGTATGTGGTTGGTGAATCTCTACATGGAGGTCAAGCCTTGGGCTATCGGGCTTCTTGCCTGGTGCATGTTCTTTATCCTTTATGCTCAGAGTAGGCGAACCAGCTGATGATGGTTATAGGTACAACTTGATCATTCCATGACTTTATCATCTATGATTTCATGGCTATTTTTTCATGATGTGAATATATATTGTTTATATACTAACAATACATAGTTTAAAAGGTGGGAATCAGTATGATGAATCATAAGTATGAGGTGTGACGGAATTGAGACTATAACTATATGATGGGAATTGATATATATATATATATATATACGATGTGGGATTATTTTTGAGTTTTTTTGAGATTTAGTACATATTTTAATCTAATTTTATGTGGGTTTTGATATGTTTTATTGGTGGAATAGGTATTATATAGTTACATAATGACATGTGGTACTCTACGGTTTTCATGTGTGACACAAGAATGAATTGACTACCCCGTGAGGTGTAAGAGTGATTATGTTTCATGGGAGTAACTTTATTTATATGTATGGTTAGTTACCATAAAAATTTATTAAATATAGTTATGGAAAGTTTTTGGGTAGTTAATTACTAAGGTGGGTAGGGCCACATGGAGAATTAACTATGATTGACAATCGACATAGATCGAGTTGATGTAAAAGAGAAGGGTATTTTCAGTACCATGTATAGGTAAATTCTAATAAACCAGGGATGAGATATTATATAGTGGGGATAATGTAATGTCTTGTGTTTTTAAGTGGGCCAATAATTCCATAACCTTTTAAATTTTGGGTTTTTTGGTCAGGGCAACCTTTTTCTTGATTTTTCAAACCTAATTTTTGAGAGTTTGATTGTTTCATATCCTTATTTTTAAATAATTTTTAAGGATAGATAAGGAAATTGGGATTTTGAATGTATTTAGGATATTATAGATCAAATACACCTAATTTGGGGGATTTTCATATATAGGTTCAGGATTATATTTAATCATGTAGCCTCACATGAGTAATCGTGCACCCCACTTATTGCACTAGTCGTGGTTTGAAATAAAATGTAGGTGGGGGAACATGGCCATGAATGACCTCTACAGTTTTTGATAGAGGTGATATGCATGGTCTGTTTATGGGTTAGAAAAACAATTCCTAAATGTGTGTAGTTGGTTGCATGGGTTGTGAGCACTGCATGGTTGGGGTACAGTTATACAAACCCTTTGGGTTATTAAAAAGTGGAAAATTGCAAGATTTACATCTATCCCTTTATATTATTTTCCTCCTTCTTTCTCATTCATTCACACAATGTATTGGGAGGTGTCTCCCTTCTTACCTCTTTGGATAATATAAGAGGTAACCTCTGGTAGAGATCTAATTCAAACATCATTGGTCTCATTGGAATAATATTAGTAATTTTATCAATCTACTTGCTTATCTTTCTGATTTATCACACCATACAGAGTGGTAAATCTATGCAATACCTTTTACCCTATTTTAGGTTGTTTGTATAATACCATGATTTCTCTCATTTTGGATTGAGTTAGAGGCTATTATTAGCTGACAGAGAACCTATAATTATAAGGTAGGTAGTTCCAAGATTTATCCTTAATTTTACGGGTGTTTGTGGGTGTGTAACAGAATGAACAAATTGGGTAGTTCAAGTGAGAATCCTACATAATTAATTCTTTCATACACACCGATTGGTTAGTATTATGGGATGTAGTTTAGAATTTCATAGTCTATTTTTGTATGTGATTTTTGGTAAAGGGGTTTTGAGCAATGAGGAAGATTATTCCATGTATTTAATTTTAATTAATTAAATTTATGTGTGATTCCATTAGTTTTGTGGGAACATGAAGGGAATGACAAGAGTATTGAAGATGTGTTGACCTCATAGACTGAGGTGGCATGGTCTTTCATTTGAGGGTGTGGACCAATATATATGGGATGATGGTGATCACTAGGTTTAGGTGACATGGTTGTCGGTTTGAGGTAATGGGGTAGAAAATATAAGGGTATGGCCCGTGTGACTTCAGATGGCGATTAACATTCGGATTTAGTGACATTATCATAGGGTCATGAGGGGGCAGTTGATGTGGATTAAGTATTTTTTGGTGATCTCTTCCCATATGTCTTAGCTGGCACATTTTTGTATTCATGATCACACATATGGTTCTTAGTTGATGTGGTGTTTTCCACTCTTGTGGGTGTAGGCCTATATTGATATTTCATCTTTGGGGTAGGTGTTGAGACCATTACATTGTTGTTGAGGCCCCTAGTAATAATTTAGTTTGATGTTCTAGGATTATTGGAGGACAGATATTATTATTCCTTGTGATGTCGGGATGTTGAGCTGATAATGATTATTTATTTGAGTATGGATATCATTGTGCCTTGGGTTCTATAGTTGTTAAGCCAATTGTGGTATTATGAGTAGATATCTCAGGGAAATGGGACTTGATGGGAGTACTTTTTGGACACTGATTACCTGGTGGATGGAATCAGGTGTCGGGTGAAATAATTATGGGTGGAACCAGATGGTTCACTTGGTTTGATATTCTTTAGGGGACTCCTTGGACATTAATCCATGGTCCTTTCCTTTGGAAATATAAATATGTATATGTATATATATATATATGAAAACATGTTTTTTAAACCATATAAATATTTTGGGGACTTTATTAAGAGATATACTAGCTATGGCCGAAGATGGTGAACACTTCCTTTCGGCTATTATTAATAAGTAAAGTGGGATAATTATTAAATGTTCATGTGTTACTTTTTATCTATATTTCACATACACCTTCATGACTATGGATTTAAGATACGAACACAATTGGTGGTGTCCTATTGAGTTCATACTCACACACTACATGGACCCCTCAGGGATGCTTGTATGCCTATTTTTATTTACATCAGGCAAGGGATTAGGATGGGATCTAGACCTTTGTTATCATAATTTCATCTTTTGTATGGGATGAATAGAAGTGGAACAAGTTGTTCTTTTATCATTGAGTTAGAGATTATATTTATATTTTTCATGCTTTATAGATGTGTTTATATGGTCGTTCAGCAGTGAAACTTATTGTCTAGTTTTTTTGGCACCTATTATTATATGTTTGTCATCTGAAAATTGTATTATAACATTATCCTTTTTACTATTATTGTCTATTATGATTCTTCAATGTTTTTTATATTTATTTTATTATTATTTTAAATATTCTATTGTATTATATAAATATTGAAATTTATTATTCTGACCACCTAAGGATATAGTATCCCCACTATCATCCCATAAACCCCACATTCATAGTCATAATCCTTTATCATACTGGGAGGCACACTTATAGCCTAGTATCGAATCCGACCAGTGCACTTTTTGAGTGGAAATAGGTTATAAATGCTACACTAAACCTATCTCTCCTATGAGTTTAATGAACTCTATGATCCTGTATAATAATACTAAATATCATAATCACATATTTCTAAAATTTCTTTTTATACATTAACTTTTAAAAATATAATTAATAATTATTACCCAACGTGTATATCATCTATCTGTTATCTATTTTCAATATATGGTGAAATTAATCAATGTTGGTTTGAACTACATTCATAATAATAGAGTTTTTCTACATTATTTTTCCAACATTCATATTTAATAGGTTATTAATGTTAAATTTAGGGATTATCTGGAATAATTTATGATGTTCTAAATTCCTTTCATTGGTGTTTTAGTCTTTATACTTAAATATGAAATTGATAATGATCATGTATTAGTTATTTTGATGAAAAGGGAATTTTATTAATTAATGAGTTTAATAATAATGTTAAAATTATAGAAAAAAAATAAAATTATTTACTTATTTATATCATATATTACTAGTGATTAAATTTCCATACTAATCAATGATATAACATTACTGATGTAGGTGTCTAAAAGTCTGTAATTACTAAAGAAAGTTTTGAAATGACGAAGCGAAGTGATATTCGGACCTGGAGACCCAATCCGGAGGTTTTGGAAGTGTTGCGTGGAAAAAAGGTGAATGCATGCGAAAAAATTGTGTTGTGCGGAAGGATTTTTGGATTTTTGATGGATCCTCGGCACTGGCGCGCAATAATTGTGTGCCCGCGCCCGTGCGGTTCACGTTCCGCAGTGCCGCCTCTGGCGCGCAAATTTTGCGCACCAACTGGGATTTCGTTCCACTGAAGGCCTATAAATAGAAGGATACCCCTTCCATTTCGTGGTTGAAGAATTCTAACTGGCTCTCGTGCGCGAAATCGGACTTCCGTGCACACAAGATGGCCTTCAGGTACTAATCCCTTTCGCGCCACCTCGCCCCGGGATCCGCCTTTGCGCGCAATTCCACTGTCTTAAACATGATTCCAAACTCTTTAGGGTTCCTCCCTTGTGCGCAATTCTTTCTGTTGCACGCAAAATGGTCCAATTTCATGCAATCCATCTACCCTGATTATGCACCATCCCGGTGTTTTTCACACAAACAGTTTCATTTCACGCAATCCTCGGGACCCCTCACATTGATGCTCCCTGGGTGACTCCCTGCATACTCACCCGATTTCCTCCTTCTGGATGTCCCGGGCATACATACAGGGCATACACACCATGTTCTGTTTTCCCGTGCAACCTTCTAGGCTCGTACGAAGTAACCTCAAGGTCCCTTGGGCGGTTTTTCCCATTCCATTGCTTTTCTCCATGTTTCTTCGCATAGGCATGCTAGAAGCTATTGCTTCTTCGCATATCAATGCTAACGTGGACCCCTCGATGGTTCGCTCTGCGACCCCCCATCACAACGGCCTTGTTGATTCCTTCCCTCCCACAAGGGGTAGAGGGTGTCAGTTATGTAAGTCCTTGGGGTGTAGAGCGAACCCACCTCGTCCGAGCTACAGGAAGTTAAACTTCCAAGCACCTTGTCCTCAACACATGACGTTAAACTATGATCTGGCCCCATGCCTCGCACGTAGGGTCCCCCCGGCTCGGGAATTCTTTACGCCCACTCGTCTCCACAAGGATGGGATCACCCATCACATGGGATGATATCCTCTTTATCGGAGTGGTGTTTATCCACGGGGGAAGGGAATCCTCCTTGGTGTAAGCCCCTAGCCCCTCTTGCGGAAGGTAGCACCCATGCACCTCCATACTTCCCCACCACCAAGGCCAGTGGAGGGCGTGATAGGGAACGAGGCCCCTCCTTTCTTCGGTCCCAAATCCCTCTCCTTTTGAACTTTGTCACACTCGGGCCTCCATACTGGAGTAAGTCCTGACACCTTGGGCCGCTCAATGCGTAAGCCTCTCTTCGCTTCTCACGGACGCACCCTTGGCGATGTGATCGTCAGGTCCCTGCAACCTCTTGTTTCCCACACCGAGCATGACTCACGTGATCTTAGAGTGAGCACTGACCCTGAACCCCGCCAACAGCGAACTACGAGGACTTCGATCCATGCTAAGGCATGGTATGTAGGAAGTCTCCACGAGGTTCAAGCCCACCACCCGGTCGTTCCTACCTCTTCATGTTAGTTCACCAACCACCATGGGCCACCTTAGAGTGAAAGCCCCAAATGAACCAGTCCTGCATGACGTTAAACTGTCCACCCGAACAACGTGGACTTTGATCCGTCCTAAGGCATGGTACGTAGGAAGCCACCATGAGGTTCAAGCCCACCACCTGGTCATTTCGACCTCTTCACATTGATTCTCCAATCACTGTGGGCCATCTGAGAGTGTAATCCCCCTCTATCCATCACTGTGGGATGCCTCATAGGGTAAGCCCCATTCACCCATCATTGTGGGCCACCTCAGAGTGTAATCCCAATCCATCCACCCTTTTGGGCCACCTTAGAGTGTAAGCCCCATCCATCCACCATTGTGGGCCACCTCATAGTGTAAGCCCCATCCATCCCGAATTACGTGGACTTTGATTCCCTGCCACGAGGATACGTAGGAAGCCTCCATGAGGTTCAATCCCACCATCCATCAGGACCCCAGGTCCACCTTCACGTGGTTCTACCGAAACCATGGGCCGCCTTAGAGCGTTAGCCCCAAATTCCATCAAACTACGTGGACTTTGATTCCCTGCCATGGGGATACATAAGAAGCCACCACGAGCTTCAATCCCCTTCACTTCATCACCCATCTTGATCCTCAACTGGGCCACCACATCACGGTGGTATCATGCCAACTCATTCCACTCCACAGAATTCAGAAACCACCCATGTGACGGCCCCAATATCGGCATCCCCTCTAGGGGGGGTTCTCTTATCTGATCCACTCTCAGTGTTCTGATCAGTCAGATCCGTCTCCGCTGGATGTTAAACTCACAGCATACCCTGTGTTAAACATGGGAAGCTGAGGAAAACCTCAGATACATGCCTATGACATACAATTCCCCGTGTTCGATGTGGGATTCCTCGGGCTTCTACGCCCTTGAGAAGTCCTATAATAAGGGACAGAAGATAGACATTCCAATCCCCCAGCGTCAAGACAAGACAATGATGCCTCAGCGTGACCACTCTCCTAACCGAAGGTTTCTGCCCTGACCAGACCCCTTGGAGTGCCTCGACGGAAGCATCGTAATTAACTATTGTCCATGAAGATATGGGACCAGGAATGAGATTCAAGAATACGTTTTAAATCTATGAGGGAGACCCAGACTAGGTGACGAGCTCTGAGGAGGAATCCATGAAAGGAAGAACTGACATCCCATCATCCCAGTTTCGATCAAGGAGAAGACATCCCTGAATAAGGAACGGATGTTTCCCGCCTTTCGAAAGAGGGAATGCGGGGCTACAAGTTGCACATGCTATGCGTGAAGAATGTGCATGCGTGCCCCGGCAGAAAGCGTCGGAAACAGAAAATGGTGAACCCAACGTGAATCTTTTCTCCTCAATATGGAGACTGGTAGTGTTTGAGGTGTCGGAACATTAGCATGTCACCAGGTCCGGGCACCCAGCACCAGGACGTGAAACCTTCCAGGGGTTGGGGCAGTCAAGACATTGAGCACTCTATTCTGCGAGGTTGACAGCATGGATCCCTCTTACCGACCATGGAAGACAGAATGGTGTTGGGCTATTGGTTGTTGATTTCTTTTCCAATTAGTGTTAATGCGTTCATCTCCCAACTTTCAAGAATCAGATCACTACATCTGGAGCTCAGTTTCGACCTTCCCACCAGTGTAGGGGCATGGGCAGTACCGATGCGGCTACCCCACGTGGTTCCGCCTCTTCAACAGCTGCTTCGACCGCCGCGACTATTGGGTGCTCATGCCCCCTCTCCCCATCAGAGATTGTCCAATGAAGGGTGATCAACGACCTTGTGCATTGGTATGTGGAGGAGGGGGTCATCCCCACAAGGGACATGGCCCATTTGGACCTTGAGACAGCTGTGCCTCACTGCCAACTCCACCCCCAAGGGTCGCACAGGGAGCCACTACTCCCCACCCCAACATTCAACCATTTTGGGAGCTTATCCCCGGAACGACTTGACACCTCCCTCCACTACATCGACGAGGTAGGGGATGCATGGGTTAGCCTAATCGGAGAACCGCTTCATGGGTTCATGGAAAGGGCCCCCTTTATGCCACATCGATGTCACTGCCCAGTTCCCCAAGCTGAGGAGTAGGCAATCCATGTTCCCGCACTACTAGCTCTAACCCATATGACCTGACGCCAGCGTCGGGCATGAGCGGAAGAGGATGCCCGCCCCGGGGCATCAACGTCAGCAACCACTGTGGCATGAGCCACTAATGACTCTTATCATCAAACGCCCACACATGTTAAGAAGGGGAATTTATATTCCCGATATGGATCGAGGCCTCGACCGCCCCACGGGCAGGTTTTGTCGACTCTCCAGGTCGCCAGCATAGGCAATGGCCACTGTGGACCAATTTGTGGTAGTGCCATCCAGCGTGAAGGCCTACTCCGTGCCCTCGTTCTAGAAGGTATGGTCCTTCCCTTCTTCCAACCTCAGCCTGGAGTCTCTCCTAGTGCCACCCTCGCTATAGGTAAGGGGCTTCCTTCTACAAGCAACACTCCGGGTGGGGATCTCTCCAGCGCTCACTACGATGGGTGTAGGGTCACTTCCCCTACCGTAGGCCGTGAATATGGAGCCGTTTTATATTTGATCACTCACCCACATGGAGGTCATCCCCGTGTCCCTTTAGACATTTTCCCCGGTGCTCCCCGCACCCCGGACTTCAGTCCTCTCCGCCCCAGCACCAGTGCGGCTAGAGGACTCCGTGACCGAAATCAGCCTTGCCCCGAGGATCCACCCAGGGGAAGGAAGGCAGGATGTCATCACGGTAAGAGAAATTCCAGGGAAGGATGGATGGAAATCAGACGAGTCCATTTCTCAAACTCCGAGGTGGAGTATGACTCGGCAATGGAGCCCTATCCTCAGTCCTCTGAGTCAAGGGCTGGGGTAGGGATGCGGCGCATCAGCCTCGTACTCCCCGAATGTGAGATCCATATGATCCCTGCCTCCCTCTGAAAGTATTTCTAAGAGGAGGAGTACTTGGATTACCCCCAGGGATCGAACCTATAGATACCATTAGCCTCTATGGAAGCACCTTCCACCTCGACTAGAGACGACAGAGAGCTTTTTGGGGGGTTGATGGCGGAAGATCCGCGACACAGCACACCCCCGGTAAGCACCGACACTATGACAGCAGGCCCGTTCGCCAGTCCATCCTATCATGACGTGGAATCTAGGACACTAGAACCCTTGGAGGATGACCTAGGATTCAGTAACCAATCGGCCTTTTTTCTGTATTCTTCACCGGCTAGCCCACTGACCCAGCGGCCTGCCTCGGCACAGCTGCCAGTTCCCCAGCCATTACCAATTGATGTGTGAGGCCATCAAGCGCCAGATCCTGAACCTGAGTCATGGAGCTTCTGGACAATCCTTGTAGCAGGCCACTTCCCTGAGAAGTTTTGGCTAATCGCAGGGTCGTATTTTGATACACTAGAATCTCTCACCCCGGGAGAGTTTGAATGTTTCTGCCAGACCCTCCGGGAGACTCAATCCCGTCTTCCCCATCAGCAAGTGCCTTATCCCGGGAGCTAATAACACCTCAAGGATATCAGCAAGAAATGTCATCAGGTCAACCTGGTCGCGCTCCCCGCGGTTCGGCACACCGTGTCACTTGGCCACTACAGGACCTTCCAGCAACAATGCGTTCAGAGTTTTCAGGTACTCCGTAAAGTTATCAAGGAGGCCACACCCCATGCGCATGTCCATGGATGGGGGCAGTACGCTACCCTTCTCTTCAGTAAGATTCGCCAGCAGCCCGACTCACTAGGCGGCTCTGAGGACATGCCCGCGAGGGTAGTGGCGGTCAACATGGAAGATCTATTAGGAGAGAGGAACAATTTGGAACTTCTTGATGGGGACATAAACCTTGAGGACAAGCTACCACTGGACCCATCACGAGGTATGATTACTCTTTATTAGAGGAACCTCCTAGGTCTCCACGCACCCATTGAGGCATTAATACTAAGCAGGAATATCAGCAAGGGTAAAGAGCACGTTGGGGCCATCATGCTCTCTAACCCGTCTGCCTCAGGCCAAAAGTCAGAGGAAGATATCGAGAAGGCCACGCTGCGCCAATAGCTTGCTGAGCATAAGAGGTTGTTCGATGTGCTTCTGAATGAATGCATTGCAGAGCGGAGACCTGACTATAGTGATCCTAGGTCGGGGCAGCAGGGGAAGGAACAACTACCCCTCGACAAGATTCTCCCAGGCAACCTCGATTATGCCATGTTCACTGACAGTGGAGAGGCTAGAACTCATTGAAAGAGGGCACGATATGTTTCTCCAAACCCTCATGAGCGGCGCGACCACCCAAGAGACCCCACTCCGGTTCCTCCAGCCACCATAAGGGGCACTCCACCAGCTTCTCCATGAGCTGGTGAGCTTGTCTACCGAATTGAAGTGCCCGGAAACGCGCTTGTGGTTAGGGATCCTATTTTGGAAAAGAACCTGCATCCAGACGATCTGATGGAAGCACTCATCACCCGCTTAGAGGCTTTGTAAACTCGGCAGGTGGCAATCCCACCAGACGGAAAGCCATTCCGAGCATGGGTGGATGATATGTCAGCACCTACAGGGTTTGGGAACCCCACTTTCACCCCCTTTAACGGGACATGAGACCCACCATAGCACCTGGCCCACTTCAACTCAAGGTGTGGGCCTATGTTAGGGACTCCAGTGCAGTAGGAGGCCGCCATGCTCTGTTACTTTGTTCAGACGTTGGAGGGGTCGGCATTCGTCTACTACAGCCAGCTCCCTGTCGGATCAATGACTAGTTGTGAGGACATTCGCAGGAAATTCCTCTACCAGTTCAGTTCCACAACCAAGAAGATAAACATCGTAGACCTCTTTTGGTGCAACCAAAGGCCCAATGAGCAATTCGCGGACTTCATCGCCCGATTGAAGGGGCTCACATACTCCCTTGACATGCCACTAACTCGGGATCAATTACAGACAATGTTCATAGGGAACATCAAGGTAGAGCTGGTTCCTTCTATGATCACTCAAAATTACCTCGGAGGGTTATGGGACTTCTTAGAAAAGGATTAGAACCTCGAAGAAGCCCTGCAACAGGACAGTCAGGCACACCCGCTGCCTCCTGTGATCCCAGCAAGGAGAGCTGTCGGAGCCGAGCCCACTGCTATGGCCCAGATAGAGGCCCCCAGGCAGCTATAATTGCTACTAGTGAGGCCATCTCCACAGACCCATAGGGGTCTGCCACCACAGGCACAGTTTCCAGCCTAGCAGTGACTACCTCAACATTGGGAAGAGCCTCCGTGTAACGCGCCGCCTACGCCTAAGAGAGATAATCAGGTTCCACCTCCTCATCATGCTCCTCCGGCCCCCTGTCAGGGTCATCCACCTAGAGCCCCCTTCTAGATAGAAGGAATTGAACCTACTCTTTTGACGAGTCTCAGGTCACTGTTTACTTCCATAGTGCCTTGGAGTAGGGAATCGTGTGGTTTCCTGAGGGTCGGAAGCCAAAAGAGGTGTATCTCACTGATCACCCCAACTACTACCCTTATCATCGGATCCTAGGGAACACCATAAAGTGATTATACATGTTCATGGACTGGATCGAAGACCGGATTTATAACAATATAGTCAGGACGAGCCCAGCCCTGGCACAAGTGGCAGGTGTCTTTGTGATATCGGATGACAGTAGCGGTGACGATGGTGAAAGATAGCAGGTTTCTGACCATGGGTCCCAAAATTATAATGACTGGATGGCCCGAAATATGATCACCTGCACCCATGGAATCATCCATGCAGGCCTAAATCAGCCAGATCCCTTAGAAGTTGTTGTTACTACTTCTGCATCGTTGTCTCAGCTAGCCTCTTCCCAGAAGAGAAAATAGTGGCGGCGCAAGAAGAAGCAACACGCTCCACCATTGTCATCATCGTCATGCACTCTCGACGACTTCATGCCCCCAGAGATGGGAATCCCTCCTAGAATCTTCCCAGTGGTGGATTATTCATCAATTGACAGCCCGGGGTACGCTTCGGTTAACACCGTAGAGTTGGTAAATCCCTATTTGACTCCCGATGATGCGGAATGCAAGGTGGACCTTCCCAAAGTCCCCAGCCGTCACCAATGTCATCTGAACCATGGTTACATGAATCTCCAGGGAATGACATTTGGAACCTCCATCCAGGTCGTGCACGCCACTGAGACCAGATAGCAGACCCGGTGCAGAGCTTAGCACATGCGGCCCCTTCATCCGGTGTCTACAAGTCCGCCTCTACCACCTTTTGTGTTGCTGGATCATGCGGAACCACATCGTCCTTGCCGCGACCAGCTTCACCCTACCATCATCCAACCCCAGCATTCTGGTCCTCATCTGGAAACCACTCCTTGGGCTTGGACTAGTGAACAGTTAGATATGCCTAGTACTAGTCAGCCGTCGGTCTAGCCGGCAGGGCCCGCCGTGCCTCCAATTACAGAGTGGCCTCCCATAAGCAGAGGCTCGCATTTGGCATGAAGGAATGATGTTTTGAAGCACCTTACTGGCATTCCGGTGAGGATTTCTATTCTTTAGGCACTTCTCCTATCGTCTGAAATGCGTGAGGCACTTGCCAAGGCCTTAAATATCCCCCTCCAGTTCGTGACGGAGGTAGAAGCTACAGAAGCCTTCCACATCAAAGAAATTGAGGACGCCGAATGCTAGGAAGTTTTATCATTCTTTGGTGAATACAAAGACCCTCTCATATAGGGGCACATTCAGCTGATGTACATCACTAGCTAGTTCAATGGCGTGGAAGTCCACCGTTGTCCTATTGACACAGGTTCTGGGATTAACCTAATCCCGACTCAGACATTGCGGATGCTGGGTTTGTCTCAGGATGATTTAACTCCCTCTGACCTCAGAATCCAGGGATACAATAGGACCGAGAAAACCCCGGTTGCCAATATCCTTTTGAAGACCCAGTTCGATGGCCTGATTTCAAGCACCGAAGTCATGTTTTCCTCCTAGGACACTGCGTACAATGCATTTATTGGTAGGTCGTGGCTTCACATTCACACAGAGGTCCCCTCATCGTACCACCAATGCCTCCAATACTCCATTAATGTATGAGTGGGCATGCTCCAAGGATATGTGTCTCCTTTTTCCTCTTGTGAAGCACATTATCTGGACATCGACTATTACAAGAGCGAGGATAAACAAGTCTAGGAAAGTGAAGTTGAGCCCGTCGCCGCTACAACCGACCTGTGGGCAGGTTTGGATGATGATTATGTCTTCACAATCTATTGGTTGGAGGCCATGACCCCCGACATGGGGAAGTGTTTTGTTGTTTCGGGTATAAGAGGAAGGCATATTCCCAGGTCCAAGAGACGGTGGAAAATCACCTCGTACTCCTACACCAACCCAGCTCGGGTGATCCCGGAACGTCCTACCCCTGTATGGTATCGGGATGTCAAGCTCATGGAAACGGTGGTACGTCATATATGTCTATTTCGCCGGGCTGTAATTAACTGGCTCAAGCCAACACACCACTACTACTTTGATGTCATCAAGCACGGCCCCATGGGTCGAATACCATAAGGGATTGGATTGACTGCCTTCATCACTATGGTCTCAGTGGTGCATGAATCTCTCGATATGATGACCACTACCTCTCAAGCCAGCACTTTCCTCCCATCAGAGTCTGGTGGCTCAGAAGCAACTCCCCCCGCTGAAGATCCATCCACAAGTGTAGAAGGGGATCTAGAGGATGCTCCCCCCGCCTTTGAGGATGGCGTCTCCACCAGGGTCGACGAATTGGTACAGGTGAACCTCAACAGCGAGGCGGACCCGAGGCTCACATTGGTCAGTGCCTCCATGCCGACCGAGGAGTAGCAGAGGTATGTGAAATTCCACAAACAACATCGTGATGTGTTCTCTTGGAGTTACGATGAGATTCCATGACTAGATCCTTAGGTAGCCATCCACCGCCTTGGTCTCCCGGCAAACCATCACGGGTACAGGTAGCCTCCTAGAAAGATACACCCTTCTCATGGTGCCACGGTCGAGATCGAGGTAGATAAGCTTATCAAATCCAACATCGTCAAGGAAGTCCAGTACCCCAAGTGGCTAGCCAACATTGTTCCACTCAGGAAGAAGAACAGACAAATTAGAGTTTGTATCGTCTTTCGTGATCTCAATTTCCACTGTCTGAAGGATGATTTTCCCCTTCTAGTGACAGAGTTGTTAATTGATTCCATGGCTAGGTTCTGAGCCCTCTCTTTCATGGATGTGTATTTGGGGTACAACCAGATCTGGATGGCCCCCAAGGACGAGCAGTCCACTGCCTTTAGGGCACCCCAAGGTACTTTCTGTTATCAGGTTATTCCCTTCAGCCTGAAGAATGCAGGTGCCACCTATCAGTGAGCCATGCAGAGCATATTCAAGATGATTTTGGGAACATTGGTGGAATGCTACGTGGATGATCTGGTGGTAAAATCTCACTAGTTCCAGGACCATATCAAGGACCTTGAGAAAGTGTTCGGCTTCCTCCATTCCCGTCACCTGAAGATAAACCCGTTGAAGTCTGATTTCGGGGTCACCTCTGGAAAGTTACTTGGCTTTGTTGTTAGGCACTGAGGCATTGAGATAGACCCAAAAAAGATCAAGTCCATCATCCAGATGCCTCCCCTAAGCAATACTTGGGAGATTCGAGGTTTCCAAGGCCACTTATCCCACATACGCCAATTCATTGAAAATACGAATGGTAATTGTAAGCCTTTTTCTCGCCTCAAGAAGAAATGCACCACCTATGAATGGGATGAATAGTGTTAGACCGCCTTCGAGGAAATAAAGTAGTATATGCTCCAACCTCCGGTCTTGATGCCACCCGTTTCTAGGAAGCTGCTGGTCCTTTATGTGACCGCCCTGGAATGGTCCCTCGGCACACTTCTCACCCAGAAGAACAACGAGGGAATAGAGAACAGCCTCTACTACCTCTGTCACATGATCCTTGATATGGAAATAAGATATTCTCTCATCGAGAAGAGCTGTCTGGTGCTTGTATTTTCGGTACAAAATTTGATGCACTACTTGCAGCACCACGAGGTACAGCTGGTCTCTTGGGTAGACCCGATGAAGTACATCCTGAACCGACCTATATTGATTGGCTGACTAGCGCGGTGGGCGATGATCCTCCAGTAGTTCGACATCAGCTTTGTGCCTCATAAGGCTATCAAAGGACAGGCATTGGCAGATTTTTAGCTACCCACCCAACCTTCACGGATCAGCTATTGGACCTAGGTTTTCCTGATGAGGCAATCCTCTCAGTTGGTCATGTCATACCATGTTTCCAGATGCACTTCGACGGTGCCTCCCATAGCCCCACCGGTAGGAGGCTCAACGATCCTAGGCTCAACAGAGTGGGATTGGTTATTGTCTTCATCACCCCGGAGCAAGCCATTCTACCATACTCATTCCTTTTTTGGAGGGTTACACCAACAACGAGTCAGAGTATCATGCCCTCATTACTGGCCTCAAGTTGGCCCTCGAGATCGACGTGCCCCATCTGCATTTGAAAGGGGATTTCGATCTAGTCATCAAGAAGGTCAATGGAAACTATGTTGACAAAAATCCAGAACACGTGCCATTGTTGGAGTGCACCCTCCATCTAATGGCCCAGTTCCCTTCTCGGCCAGAGGTCACTCACATCCCTCGGTCACAGAATGGTCGAGCAGATGCTTTGGCCAGCCTGGCCGCGTCGCTTGCGGAGCCCGAAAAGGACGACCTGATTATCCACATGGCGTACCGGAGAGTCATTTCTCCCATTACCCAGGAGGATGATCACGGCCCGCGGGTAAAACACCTTACCGCTGGTGCCCCTACGTCAAGTGCCCCGGGTACTCCAGATGTGTTAATCGAAATGGTTCCTAATTATAGGATACCCTTGGTTGAATACCTCTAATATGGTAATCTCTCGTCAGACCGGGCCGAGCGCGAGCGAATCCAATGCTGCACGCTATATTTTACCCTTCAAAGCGGTCCCAACCTTGATCAGATCCTTTATAAATGCGGATTTGATGGTTTTATACTCCGTTACCTTCAAGGAGTCGAGATTTTGCAGGTCATGCAAGAAGTTCATGCAGGTTCCTGTGGTGACCATTAGGCTGGGTCAAAGTTGTCTCACCAGATATGGAGACTGGGATACTTCTGGCCCTCCATGATCGATGACTGCATTGAGTTATCCAAGAGGTGCCATGCATTCCAAGTTCATGCTATCTTTGTGTACCAGCCACCGAAGCCTCTTCATACTACCAAGTATTCTTCACTCTTTGCAGTCTGGGGGTTGGATGTCATAGGACCTTACCCACTGGCAATGTCTCACCAATGCCGGATCATTCTTACCGCTATGGATTTCTTTTCCATGTGGGTGGAGGCAATTCCACTCAAGGAAGTCAAAGCTCGTTCTATCGCTGACTTCATGAGTTCCAACATCATCTATCAATTTGGAGTACCTCACGCAATCCACACTGATAACGGCACCAACATCCGAGAATCCGAGCTGAGGAAATTGTACGCCAAGTACAACATTCGCTCTAACCATACCTCCCGCTCTCATGCACAAGAAAATGGACAGATTGAGGCATTTAAAAAAACACTCACTAACATTTTACAAAAGATGGTTGGTCCGAAAAAGAATAGATTCCCTGATAGACTCCCCAATGCCCTTTGGGCTTATCGGATGATGACTTGTAATTCCACCCAGGTGACCCTGTACTCCCTGGTGTACGGAACTAAGGCCATCATGCTCGTCAAGATTCATTTTCCCGCATTGCGCATAGCGGTCTACGAACAGCAAGCATCGGATAGAGTTTCCAAAATCCATTTAGCTGAATTGGAAGCGCTGGATGAGAATAGGCTTCGTGCTTTGCACAACTTGGAAAGGCATCAGAGTAGGATGGCTCGAACCTTCAACAGGAAGGTTCTCCTCCCCTCTTTCCTGCAAGGATATTTGGTCTTGGCCCCCAGGGTGCCAATGATCCCTGGCAAGAAAACACCCAAGTTGGAGCCCAAATGGGAAGGACCTTTCATTGTTCATAATGTGTACCCCAATGGAGCATAATCCCTAGTGACCATGGATGGTGAGTTTATAACTCCTCCCACCAATGAAAAGTTACTCAAGAAATAATTTTCTTGAGCTTGATGGTCCTGCATGACCTTAAAATGTATGGTCCTACATGACCCTAAACTACCTCTGGTCCCGCATGACCTTAAACTACACGTTCGTCCCGCATGACTTTAAACTGAATCTGGTCCGGCCTTCCTGTCTGAGTCCCAGCCTTAGGCCCCTCGGCCTTTTCGGGCCCTAACCCATGTTCTTACCAGGTGAGTATGGTGCGGTGTGGGATTATTTTCTGTTTCGCGTTTGGTTAGTCTCTGCACCATATACCGCCCTTATTTGAGGTGTCCTCCTCCTCTTCTCGTCCCCACTGCAAGATGTTAACCTAAAAGCCGGTCAGGCCTCCCTAACCGAGGCCCAGCCTCGGGCCCCCGGCCCAGGCACTCTCTTGTGGGATTGTATGGTGTGGTCTGGGGTTATCTCTTCATTCATTTTGGGTTACTCACCGTGCCATACACATTCCCAGATGAAATCCCCCTCATTGTCCTACGTGACTTTAAGCTGTTCTTCTAGAACTACGTGTGGCTTGATTCCCATATTTATGGGATACGTAGGACCACCTGAACACCTAGGTTTCAGGTCTACCCCCGTCACTTAAGAGATCCCATGATCTCATGGTCACCTCGGCCTCTTGGCATGTCCCTCTCCACGAGGGGGGTATATAGGTGTGGTATAGATTTGTTGGCACCATTCCCCCTTTTCTTGAAAATCCTCCATCTTGTGGCTGCTCTCCAATTGAGCCCTTTGACCCTTCTTAGTGGTCTAATAATGTGTTAAGAGTAATCTGGTCTAGGACTTGGAGTTTCATATTCAACTTAGGCAAGTTCCGTCCACTTGTCAAGCTTCGTTCTCCCCTTCATTCGGGCCCCCATTATCTTTCACACCCGGAGGGACCCCCAAGAATGGACTAGATACAACGCCTAAGGGCTCTCCTACCATTATGGACCAATGCCCCTGAGGGTTTCAGACATCAAATTGATACAAATCCCACGTTTTGAACATGTTCAGTGGTTGATTATCATTTGTTTGTCCCCATTTCAGGCTAACACGACATGATGATGTGTTGCGAACATGGTCAGCAGTAATCCTCCGTCGCCATGTCGACTCTTTCAGACCCTGAATATTGGTTGCATGATTCACATTTTGTTCCACCCCATCATGTCAAGGTGGAATCTCGACACTCCTTGCACTAACCCTCAGTGCACTTCCACACATCAGGCAGACAAAGCTGCGTTACGGTGTCTCTCGGGGATCCCGCTATCCGAGCGCTAAGATTATGGGATTGGGTCTTCTCTAAGAACCATGCACAGCTTGACCCTTGTCCCCATGAGAAATTAGGGGTCACCCAGACATTTCATTTCAGGCCCAGCTCAACTAGAGGCTAGTGTCTCTTACCCCTTGATCTTTAAACCCTCGTTGTCCCCTTGGCCCGAGGCTCCTCTCCCAGAATCACGTGCGGTGATGGTGTGGGATTATTTCCACATCCAAGACAGTTATGCTTTATTTCATCATGCTCATTCCCAAGGGTCCAAGCCATATGACCTTAAACCGTGTTGGTTGGTCATACCACATGACCATAAACTGTGATTATATCATCCCAGCCGCATGATGAAAAAAGGCACTGCATTGTGATGACCTCTCCATGGAGGGCATCACATTGGGTATTGGTCATTTACCATACCATTTTTCAATGCCCATATATGGCTTGAATATTGTGGCGATACCAGGAATTTCTACCCTAGGTCGGTCACTCCACACATGAAAAACCATTCACCTTCAAAGAAAAACAAGATACATCAAATACCGATTCTTTTGGTGTGAAGGATAGACCTGCATGCTCCTTTCATCCATGGCACAGGTACCTTCTCATGTTATGCCACCCTTTCCAGAAATATATGCGGCTTGATTCTCATCTTTATGAGATATGTAGGAATGCCCTGGAACTTCCCCATGGGCCTAGCCTATCATTCGTGTTTAGTCCCTTGACTGGAATACTTTTCCAAGGAACACATGGTAAGCAGGACCTCGTCATCATTCACGTCGGGTTTTGTGATCACCTCACCATGTGTCTCCTGCCCTCCTTACCAATCCTTGGTCTGAGTTCTAAGACCATAAACTAAGATCCTTTCCAGAACTACGTGCGTCTTGATTCCCATTCTTATGGGGTACGTAGGAACACCCAGACATTTCGTATTGGGTCCATCCCCATGGATTACCAAATCCCATCCCTCCTCATTTTCGGCCCCTTGTCTTGACTTCTTGGGGAGTTTTGTAACTGCAGCATTAGCCCCGAATAAGTTTGGGATGCCCCATAGTGATGTTGGGAAGTGACAGTTCCCTCACGAGAGAGGTCTTGTCTAGAATTTGGGATGATCTGTGACCAAATTAATATGTCTGCCTAATGTGCCTCCACCATGGTGGTGTTATTTTGCGAGTGTTGGATTCTGTTCGAACAAACCACCACTTTACTTTCCACACTTTGTGTGCCCCTTTATTCGTATATTCATCCTATTTCAAGTTTGATGGGACCCCCTAATAGTATGGATGCTCGACCCATGGTCCGCCTGCTGTCCTGGGACAATGTTCCAGAAGACTGGTCATGTTTAATGGGACCCCCTAACAGTATGGATGCTCGACCTATGGTCTACCTACCGTCCTAGGCCAACGTTCCGGAAGACTGATCAACGATATTTGAGTTGGGCCCCGTGTTGTGAACATGTTCAGTGGTCAGCCCTCATTTGTTGACCCCATTTCTGGATAATGCGATATAAATGTTTTTTTTCCTCCATGGTTAACAGCTATCCTCCATCGTCAAGCCCCTCCCATAGTGATTCCGAATTTTGGGTAATGTGATTCACCTTTTTCATCTCTCTATGTTTGGATTGATTCTAATGCCCCTGGTATTGCCTTATTTGTGTGTTAGAGAACATTGAGGAGGCGATACATCAATCAGGTCTGAGGTCCACTTACCTTGGTAGGACCCTCCCTCTTCTCCTCAGAAATCTGAGCTCGATTTCAGATGTCGGAAGCTTGGTTGATGCCCCCACGGTCGAATGAAATGATAATACAAGTATCCTTTGTTTCTTACATTGGGTATAGACCACATGAGTTTAGGTATGAAGTGTTATTTATTTCGAGATTATGGACGATCTGGCTAATCCAAAGGTATAGATTAATGAATTTTTCCATACATTGGAAGCAAAAAGTTCATGAGCTAGCCAAAACAGGGTCCTTAAGGGTCAGCTTCTTGGAGAGATCTTTCCAACGCTGCTACCCTTTGGTTGGTGGCCTCTAGGACTACTTCTCGCTCCCTAAAGACTACATCTTCACCAGTATCCACAGAGCACAGTTCGCCAATCCTTGCTTGTGCCTGCGCCCATTCAGTTTGAAGCACAGTCATCTGGTGACTCGCCTACATCAGTTGTTCTTGGGTGTCAACCAGTTGGGCTGTCAGTTGATTCACAAGCTCAGAGCATGTTGCAATGAAGGCTTCCTTACCTTTGTCATGCTCTTTGAGTCATCGTACTTCCTGGTCTTCCCTTAGGAACACTCGGGTGCTCACCAATTCTTCCCGACACTGGGCAACGTCGGTGTGCCGGCTGCTCTCACGTATCTTCTCAGCTATATAATCACAGACTGTCAGATGAAGGCATTGAGTGTCAGCCCCTCTGGCACACAGGAAACGCATCCATGTCTAAAGTGATCCCATCCACCTCAGCCAATCCATCTGAGGTTTCCTGAGAAAATGTTGGATGCACTTCCACCCTTTGTGACGTGTCATCCGGATCTCCTCAGCCACTTCTGAATCTGAGTAGTCTATTTCTTCGAGATCAGTGGGCCGGTATACAGGGAAGACATCTAGAATATTGGTAGCAGGATATGGCTCAGGGATGCCTTACCAAGGAATAGGATCCTCGACGTCTTGGCGACCTTCCTCTCTCACCCCAACAGCGGCGGTGCCTTCGTCAGCTTCTGGCCTCGCTCTAATGACAGCACCACCGGTGTCCGCCACCCCCTGCTCACCAATTTCTTGGGCCGACCCAGTTTGTGAAGTATGTTCTGGAGGAGGCGGTACATCCGCCACTAATTCACTCACAGGCGGCCCGGGCTCAGTAGCTCTACGAGCCTCCAATGCCGATATCACTGTACCTGGAGCATCCTGATTAGTTGAGCTCTCTGATAGTAAGCACCAGTAGCGAAGAAAGGGACTTACAGGAACCAAGAGTGTCATCCTTTAGTGTTCTGGCCGCTATAGGAGTTGTCGTGGCAAGATACCCCTCAGCGATTGTCAGTTCGATAATGGGCGTCGGAGCCCCACCTTGTCCCATCAGCACCTCTTCTCCTTTCTCTATTGGTTACACCTGATCAGCGTCTATATGCTCCTGAGTGAGATAGAGAAATGGAATATAAATTGCAGAAGAGAATGGATAAAGGAGGATTAATAAGAATAGAGACAGACCTTGAGCAGCTCGGTTATGTCTATGCCGGAGCCGACGATCTCGCTACTCTCCTGCAGGCTCCCTTGGCTAGACCCTCCCTGAGATCCTTCTTCTTCTCCTGTCTCCTCCTCTCCCTTCGACTCATCACCACCATCATCATCCTCCAATAGAATCTGTTCAGGATCATACCCTTGACCAAGCATCACTTTCACTAAGAGAGGTGGCTCCATGCCAACCCCGTTGGCGCGCGTATATGTCCTTGGCCATCATGTAGGCATGCCATCGATGAAAGTTTACCCGGTTGGTAACCCGAATTAGCCCAACATCTAGCAGTTGGATCCCATCCTGTGTTATCTTATACCATAGAGCTTCAACACTCATCGATTGTCGTAGGATCATCCAGGACAACCACAATTCCAGGAAGATTGCATCATTGGAAGGTTCGAGCAGGTATCTTATTCGCTTCCCGGGAAATTCTCTGACATCCCCGTGTGACCCTCCTCCAGGCAGTGAGGTCACATCAACACCATGTTATGTCCCCGCTGCTGAGGTCCCGGCCTACGCAGGCCTTGCTATCTAGTGCGCCCCTAGTCCCCCCTTCTAGTGGAACCTTTCCTGCTCTCTCATCACCTGGGTTCCATGCGGGTAGTCTCGAGTTTCCGAACTCCCTTGCGCAAAAGTCCCTCAGGGTATGCTATAGCACAATTTTTGGCATACTCGGTTGATAGGACAGTGTCTTCCCCGGTGGGAGGAAGGGTAATGACATCACCAGATCCATAAGTGGTGAACATTAACATCATCTGGCGAAGGATACGGGGATTCCTCTCCTCCCAAATGTCCGTGAATACCCTCTTTGGCATTCGCTGGAGGCACCCGAATTTCCTGGTGAATCGAGATGGTACGTAAGGCTCTTAGATGATCTTCCCGTCAATCCGAGCCACAAGCACCCCCCCCCCCCCCGAATACTCTGGAAGTATTCCTGCTACTCCAGCGAGCCTTACCTGTTGTCTTCCATTTGGCCGATCAGGGTGGGGAATGGGATGAAGTTGATGTTGGCATGGTTACCAGTTTGGATCCTTACACCCTCCTCATTTAGCGTCATCGGCGCGACCCCTACAATGTTAAACAGAGATGGTCACAGGCTGTTTCATGGAGGACGAATGGCATTTGGGAAAGTGTACCCGCCAAGATGAGCCGCCACCCAGCCATGGAAGATCTGGAAGGGCCCACACACCCTCTGAGGTGACCTCCCTCTTGAGATGCGTCTCATAATGGAGTACAACCAAGCCAGCATGGGGACCCCCAGATTAAACCTTTTGTTGGTGGCCATGGTGCTTGCCATCACGAGGGTTGCTGGACGGACGCCCATCCTTGTGTCCTGCATCATCAGGATCCACCCACTTAGGAAGGTGGCGAGGAACCCGACATATTGAACTTTCGGGTCCCGAGCCTCATTAATGCGGTAGCCCCATGATTGGTATTGCCCGGCCTCCAGGATCCTCCAGTACAATCCATCCTTGCTCTTATGAGCTGCGGTTGGACACCATTTTCCCCATCCCGGCATCTTGAACGTCGGGTTCTTCTCTAGGAATAGGTTGAACCAGTACTTGTAGTTGAGTTCCCTCAGGAAGTCCTTGACCTACATCCTCTCTTTGGCAAGCTCCAGCAGGTGCTACGTCAGCATGGGGGGTCCGTGATCTGTCCTTCCAGGTGTTCATTGGAGGAAGGAACTCATCGTATTGATAGATCTCCAGTGGGATACCTCCGATGCATTGGACGTCCTAGAGACTGATATCAACTTCCCCATGGTGAAGATGGAATGTGTTGGTGTCAGGGGACCATCAGGTGAACAGCTCCGCTCTGAGCTCAGGCTGGCGGTAGAAGTGGAACTGCGACGTCCACACTGCCTCGAAGAAACCAATGTGCCGCATCTCGGCCCCAAATTGGTCGCACATATGGAGAACCTAGAATTCCTAGGCCCACTCACTGGTGAAGATGCCTCTGGACCGAAAATCCCAATATTGAAGCCAACCCTTAGTATCGTCTGTGATGCTCTGACGGAATGTGCTTGAGTAGTGGGATAGGGAAGTATCCGTAATAGGATAACCCCTAGCAATGGTCCTGGTCCTCAGGTTTAAGACATATACGTCCATATGTCTGGTATCTCTGGTAGGACGACCATTGTTGGTGATATTATATCGGGGAAGTTCATCCTCCCGGGTCACCCATGACCGCGGTATATCAACCTCAAAGCCCGGCAGCAGAACCTCCTCCAAAATGCCTATGTTCCATAGCGGAAGGTTGTTGGACAAAGGATACTCCTTCTGGGCAGGGGTTAGCAGGTTGAACAAAGTATGGTTGTTGGAAACAACCACCCTGGCACCATAAAACTCCTTGTTTTCCGCCATTTCAGCTCTATAAGTGGAGGCTTCCCCCTCATCTACTTGGTTTGTTGCCATCTCCTTCCAGCCAAATGCTTTGAGAGAGTTGCGTGGAATCTAGATGTGTTGCGCGAAATTCAGAAACCAGGTGCGAAATCAGAGATGTCAGCAAGGAAAATCAAAGGTTTTCGCGTAAATACAGCCAAAACTCGGAGAAATTACACGCTATCAAAGCGTATTTTACGCGCAGGCGCAGAGGAAATTTCGCACACGAGTGCTCTGAGCCTATCACGCGAGAATGCATCAGTGTGAATCATGGGACCCATGGCCCCTTTTATAGGCAAATTTGGGGTTCCGCGCTACGCGGAAAGCAGATTCCATGCCATCCGGAGTTTTTTGCGCGCCACAACATTTTCTTTTCACGTAGGGGCCCACGAAGCCCAACACTTCAGCGTTCCGGCATTTCCCTCAAAATCCAATCATTGCGACCTCTCGTTGATCCAATTCCGAGGGGGGGGGGGGCATTTGTAGACACTGAAAAGTCCGTAATTACTAAAGGAAGTTTCGAAATGACAAAGCGAAGTCATATTCGGACCCAGAGACCCGGTCTGGAGGGCCCGAGGTGTTGTGCGGAAAAAAGGGGAATGCGTGCGAAAAAATTGTTCCATGTGAAAGAAGTCTGGGATTCGTGAGGGATCCTCGGCGCCGGCGCACACTAATTGTGCCCCCGCGCCCACGCAGTTCACTTTTCGCACAGCCGCCTCTGGCACACAAATTTTGCACGCAAATCGGGATTCCGTGCCTCCGGAGGCCTATAAATATAAGGAGAGACCTTCTTTTTCAGGGTTCTAGAATTTGAACTGGCTCTCATGTGCGAAATCAGACTTCTGCATGCGCAAGATGGCCTTCAGGTACTTATCCTTTTCGCGCCACCTCGCCCCGGGATTTTCCTTTGCGCACAATCCCACTGGCTTAAACAGAATTCCAAACCCTTCAGGGTTCCTCCATTGCGCGCAATTCCTTCTGTTGCGTGCAAAACGGTCCAATTGCGCGCAATCCCAATGCCCCGATTACGCGTCATCCCAGTGTTTTGCACGAAATCCCCAGGACCCCTCACCATGATGCTCCCTGGGTGCCTCCCTGCGTAGGAGCCCGATGTCCTCCTTCTGGATGTCCTGGGCATACATACAGGGCATACACACCATGCGTTGTTTTCACGTGCGACCTTCTAGGCTCGTACGAAGTAAACTCAAGGTCCCTTGGGTGGTTTTTCCCGTTTCATTGCTTTGCCTCATGGTTCTTCGCATAGGCATGCTAACAAATTTTTCTTTTTTTCATAGCCACGCTAATGTGGACCCCTCGATGGTTCTCTTTACGACCCCCCTTCACAACGGCCTTGCCGATGCCTTCCCTCCCACAAGGGGTAGAGGGTGTCGTTTATGTAATTCCTAGGGGTCTGGAGAGAACCCACCTCATCCGAGCTGCCATATGATAAACTGCCAAGCACCCCGTCCTCAACACATGACGTTAAAATATGATCCGGCCCCGTGCCTCGCACGTAGGGTCCCCCCGGATCGGTCATTCTTTATGCCCACTCGTCTCCACGGGGATGGGATCACCCCTCTCATGGGATGATATCCTCCTTATCGGAGAGACGTTTGTCCATGGGGGAAGGGAAACCTCCTTGGTGTAAGCCCCTAGCCCCTCCTGCAGAAGGTAGCAACCATGAACCTCCATACCTCCCCACCGCCAAGGCCAGTGGAGGGCGTGATAGGGAACGAGGCCCCTCCTTTATTTGGTTCCAAATCCCTCTCCCTCTGCGCTTTGCCTTCCTCGGGCCTCCATCCTAGAGTACGTCCCAGAACCCTTGGCCGCTCAAAGAGTAAGCCCCTCTTCGCTTCTCATAGACGCACCCTTTGTGACGTGATCATCAGGTCCCTACAACCTCTTGTTTCTCACACCGAGAATGACTCACGTGAGCTTAGAGTGAGCACCAACCCTAACCCCCGCCTACAGTGAACTACGAGGACTTTGATCTGTTCTAAGTCATGGTACATAGGAAGCCTCCACGAGGTTCAAGCCCACCACCCAGTCATTCCGACCTCTTCATGTCGGTTCACCAACCACCATGGGCCGTCTCAGAGCGTAATCCCCAAATGCCCCCGTCCCGCATGACGTTAAATTGTCCACCCGAACTACGTTGACTTTGATCCATGCTAAGGCATGGTACGTAGAAAGCCTCCACGAGGTTCGAGCCCACCACCCGGTCATTCCGACCACTTCACGTCGGTTCTCCAATCACTGTGGGTCGTCTCAGAGCATAAGCCCCATCCATCCACCACTGTGGGCCGCCTCAGAGCGTAAGCCCCATCCACCCATCACTGTGGGCTGCCTTAGAGTGTAAGCCCCATCCATCCACCATTGTGGGCTGCCTCAGAGTGTAAACCCCATCCATCCACCATTTTGGGCCGCCTCAGAGTGTAAGCCACATCCATCCACCATTGTGGGGCGCCTCAGAGTGTAAGCCCTGTAACGACTCGAAATTTTTTTAAATAAATTTTGTTTCCTAATTTTATGTTTTATTGTTATACTCAACAAAAATGTTTTATTTGATAAACATGATTATAATTAAAATGAGATCAGTGGGTTTTGACTATTATATAACCATCGGTCAACATGACCGCTGTGAACAAAATGTTTTGATTATTGTCTCTAAATATAAGTAATCTTGGTTAATTATTATAGAAAGAAGATTTGATGGCCTCACCTAGTAGTCTTGGACCGATCGAAGCCCATCTAACAGAGCTTGGGAAAGAGGTAGCACCACTGGGCTTTGCTCTGGATCAAATCCAAGCCGAACTTCATCATGTGAAGCTGGAACGGAATCGCCTTCGTGAGAAGTTCAAACTGATAGAAATTACTACTCAGGCAATGTTGACTAAGCCGCCCCAAGCTTCTATCACCCTAGCACACCTTACTCTTAGGTCCTATGCTGGTATTATAAGGGGTTATGTAACGAGACCGTAACTACCTTGTGTAATCCTTGTTTTAAATAAAAATTGGGATTTCTTCTTATGATGAAGTTTATGAATTTTTAAATGACTGGATAAATATAGTATGCATATTTTTGATGAATTTTAGAAAAAGGATATTTTAAATATGTTTATGTAAACCCTAAATAATTAAAAATGTGTAATGATTTTCAAAAAATGGCCTTCTGCAATTATGTTCAGTACTAAATTTAGAGTCTAATAAGATCAACTTGATTTTTGATGAATAGTAAATTATGAATAGTGATTTTATGATTAGGATTAGTAATATGACCAAATGGATTAGTAATCTCACTTAAATAAAGTTTTAAAATAATCTAGGCACCTTGATTAAGTAATGTGATTCAATAAAATAGTTAAATAACGGTTTCATTAATTATTATTCAAGTATTAGTTTTTTCGGGTGAATAGTGTTTTTTAATTAAAAATTTAATTAAAAATAATTAAAAAATTATTTTTATAAAAATGACTTTATTTTTGAACTCAATGCATCGATATTATGTTATGGTAATTTTTGGGGTTTTTTCTGAAAAAAATGAATTTTCGATGAATAGTGTTTTTATTTAAAAATTAAATTAAAAATATTTAGAAAATTATTTTTATAAAATGGATTTCATTTTTGAAATCAGAGCATTGATATTTGGTTAATGTGAAATTTTGGGATTTTTCTGAGAAAGTTGAATTTTCAGTGAATAGTAAAAATACAGTTTTAGGGTTTCGGTATGTTTAATGACATCATAATGGTGTCATGATGATGTCATGAGATCTTTTGAGGGTTGGCCGGCCAAGGGTGATGAATTATTGTTTTGGGGGCCCCATGTGGCCTAACTCCATGATAAATGACAAGGGAGAGCACATGGGTTTGAGAAAAGCACATGTGAGGTGTCCCTTGGCCATTAATGCCTTGTCCCCTCACTTTCCCTATAAATACCAAGCCCTCCTCTCATCCATTCGACTCCCCACTCATTCCCAACGAATTTCTGGTCTCATTACCTCCCAAGGAGTCCTCCCAAGGTGCCCCCAAGCCCTCAAGGTCCCAACCTTTGAGGTTTGAGAGTTACATTTTAAGGTAAGGGATCCGACCTCTCTCTTTCTTTTCAAGTAATCTCTTTTATGTATTTTCTTTTATACTCCATGTTCTTATGTTGGAGGATGTTCTTTTATATTCATCCTACTGCCTATTTCATTTTCATATGATGAGATACCCCCCCTTGCTCTCATCAATTCGTTTTAAGAATGTTTAAGTGGCGCCGTTAGGCTGCCGAATTTTTAAGGGATTCTTTCACCTTCCTCGTTTTCAAGTTCTATTTTCATTCAAGTCTTTCATGTTCCTTTTTGTTATATTGGGGTATGATCTCTATATATATCATACTGGACTCTTATGTTCATATTATGAGAGACCCCATTTGATCTCTTCAATTCAGTATTTTGATGTTTTAAGTGGCGCCGTTAGGCTGCCGAATTTTTAAGTGGTTCTTCACCCTTCTCGTTTTGAAGTTCTACTTTCATGTCAATTATTTCAAGTTCCTTTTTGTTATATTGGGGTATGATATCTGTATATATCATACTGGACTCTTATGTTCATATGATGAGAGACCCCATTTGATCTCTTCAATTCAGTATTTTTATGTTTTAAGTGGCGCCGTTAGGCTGCCGAATTTTTAAGTGGTTCTTCACCCTTCTCGTTTTGAAGTTCTACTTTCATGTCAATTCTTTCAAGTTACTTTTTGTTATGTTGGGGAATTATCTCTATATCTATCATACTGAACTATTATGTTCACATGATGAGAGATCCTATTTGATCTTTTCAAATCATTTTTTGTTGAGGTTTAAGTAACGCCGTTAGGCTGCCGAACTTTCATAAGAGAAATCTAATTTTTTTTTCTTCCTTCCATGTTTTTCATTTCAAATGGTATTCCCTTGAAATCTCATTACCATGATCATGTATCCTTCTTATTCTGTCCATGTACTATTTTATGGGTCATTTATGAATGTTTGACCCATTTTACCTCTCTTTTAATGTCTTCTAAAACCTCGGAACATTGCTGTTATGCTGCAGAATTTCTGTCTCAAAATGTCTATCTCTTTTTCTAAAGTCCTTTTATTTTATTAAGTGAATACTCAAAGCTCTTTCTTCTAAAGGGATATTCACATATATACCAAAATTTTCTATTTTAAATTCTGGGATTTACATACAGGAGACCCACCTTCCTTTTCTGTGGGTTTTAAAGTGATATAAAGATCATGTCTTTAAAGCAGTTTTTAAAAAGTTATGATTATGAAATGAAACCCATTTCCTTTATGCTATATGGGTTATTTATGAAATTTTTGATGATGATATATGTGGCTCACATGATAATAAAGGCAAATTTAAGGGTGTGCCCTGATAGCGCTCCAATGCATTGGGTAATGATGTAACCACTAGAGATTACAATTTTCACGATACCTTGGTGAATAACCTTGGTAATTTTAAAATGACCCCTTGGGGATGGACCTTGGTGATATGTTCACGATTTTCTATGTTAAATGATGTAGCCACATCTTCAAGTTATGAAAAAGTTTTATTTTTATTATGATATGCCTCATGATTTCATTTTCATGCCTTAAAGTTCTTTTCATGACTTTATTGATGTATCTCAAGTTCATATGTAAAATGTTTCACTTGTTTCCCTTGCTGGGCCTTCTGCTCACCCTTCCTTTTGATGTATGTCCCCAGGTTATGGGCTGCAGTAATGAGCCTAGGGTGAACATGAGGAGAAGCCTTTCAAGTGTTTAAGAAGAATGTTTTTTTTTGTTTCATGTTTTATGTTCCTTGTTTCCAAGACACTAAACCTTAAAGATCCTCAGTTCCGTGTAATGGAATGAAAAGTTATGTTATAAAAAGATGGGATGCTATAGTTGGTATCAAAGGATGGTTTAGTTATTTGTGTAAATTAGGATATTAAAACTCTAGGAGGAACCCTATAGAAAAGTTTAATATAGGAAATCTTCCTGGTATTTTGGTGAGTATTGAGTAAGGGGTTGCCAAGCAAATACATCCCTGTCTGGATACGAGCAGGTAGAGGTGGCTCTGGCACAGATGTACATAGGGGTAAAACCCGAAAACACCGCTTTGAGATAGACTCGAACGGGAACTGGTACATGACAACGGGCCTTGCTGCATTCTTGGTTACGACACTCCCGGGGGATATGCTTTAGTAAATTCATAAGCTTGGTATGAAACATTGTTAAAGGAACAAAGATAAAATAAAATAAAGGTTCACATAAGAATATATGATCATTCATAACCTAGATGGGAACCTAGGAGATCACAAGTTAGGTTATACCTTTCATATACAAGTTATCCTTATATGCTTTCAGTTCCTTTTCATGATTATTATCTAAGTACTTAAGCCCCTAATTATGCTTTCTCTTCTTAGTTAATGGTGGGAAATGGAAGAACATGTTCTGACAACCAATGTGATAGGAAATGTGATGATTTTCGTATTAATATGACAGGGATTATTAGGGGATTAAAATATGATTATTATTTTGGAAGACGTTCATTATTTTGGGAACCATATTTGATCGAGGTAAATAGATTACTACGGTATTTTCATTGAGGAGTAAGGTTGACTTATATTTTGAAGAATCGATGAATTTAAGGTGAACTTATAGTAATTAAGTTACTTATGGGAATGACTAACCTATCTTGGGTAAAATATGTTTAGGTTAGCTACTTTTTTTATAAGATGTTAGGTGTGGTTGATGTTGTTTGGAGATGAACAATGAAGTTGTTTTGGAAGACTATGTTATCAAATCCGTATTGTATTTGGGTTTCAATATTAGTTTGGTTTGTTTTGAGGAATTTTAAGGACCGTTATTTATGGAATGGTCTATGATGAACTTTGGGTAGTACCATGGAACTTTGATGATTTAAAAGTAGTTTCTATTCCTATGGGATTATTTCTTTTTGAAGAGTTGTTTTACCTTAACCTTTCTGTTTTTGGGATAACGTTTAAAGATAGAAGAAATAGATAGTTAATCTTTTGTAGATTATGTGATTCTATAGAAGATGATTCTTGTGCTTTTATGAGACCAAGTGTTTTTGAATTCTCATCATTTGGAGAAAAGATTAGTGTTGGTAGGGACTTGTTAAAGGATGAAACTCTACTTGAAGGTAGGTATATTTTCTTATGTTTTTGTTCTATGTAGTAAATGAAATCCTCAAAATTATGAAAAGAAACGTAAAACAAAAATGTTTTTGGTTTACGTTTCCTACTAGGTAATCAAAGACCGTTTACACACATCATAAGTTTGGGATTTTCTCATGGTTAACTTTCTCCTAATCATGTTCTCTATCACTCTCCCTCAGAACTTGACCCTTTGTTTTTCCTCCATGTCCATGTTTTCCTACATGGAACCCTAGTGTGGGTTAACTCGGGTGACCATTGTACTTCCCTTTCTTTATTTTAAAGTAATAGTTTTACTGACTCCTTTTCCGATGTGGGACTTTCAATGAAATTTCAAAACCCAATTTTAAAATTGCGAGGACACAATTTCTTAAGGGGGGAAGATTGTAACGACTCGAAATTTTTTTAAATAAATTTTGTTTCCTAATTTTATGTTTTATTGTTATATTCAACAAAAATGTTTTATTTGATAAACATGATTATAATTAAAATGAGATCAGTGGGTTTTGACTATTATATAACCATCGGTCAACATGACCGCTGTGAACAAAATGTTTTGATTATTGTCTCTAAATATAAGTAATCTTGGTTAATTATTATAGAAAGAAAATTCGATGGCCTCACCTAGTAGTCTTGGACCGATCGAAGCCCATCTAACAGAGCTTGGGAAGGAGGTAGCACCACTGGGCTTTGCTCTGGATCAAATCCAAGCTGAACTTCATCATGTGAAGCTGACTGAGCCGCCCCAAGATTCTATCACCCTAGCACACCTTACTCTTAGGTCCTATGCTGTTATTATAAGGGGTTATGTAACGAGACCGTAACTACCTTGTGTAATCCTTGTTTTAAATAAAAATTGGGATTTCTTCTTATGATGAAGTTTATGAATTTTTAAATGACCGGATAAATATAGTATGCATATTTTTGATGAATTTTAGAAAAAGGATATTTTAAATATGTTTATGTAAACCCTAAATAATTAAAAATGTGTAATGATTTTCAAAAAATGGTCTTCTGCAATTATGTTCAGTACTAAATTTAGAGTCTAATAAGATCAACTTGATTTTTGATGAATAGTAAATTATGAATAGTGATTTTATGATTAGGATTAGTAATATGACCAAATGGATTAGTAATCTCACTTAAAGAAAGTTTTAAAATAATCTAGGCACCTTGATTAAGTAATGTGATTCAATAAAATAGTTAAATAACGGTTTCATTAATTATTATTCAAGTATTAGTTTTTTCGGGTGAATAGTGTTTTTTAATTAAAAATTTAATTAAAAATAATTAGAAAATTATTTTTATAAAAATGACTTTATTTTTGAACTCAATGCATCGATATTATGTTATGGTAATTTTTGGGGTTTTTTCTGAAAAAAATGAATTTTCGATGAATAGTGTTTTTATTTAAAAATTAAATTAAAAATATTTAGAAAATTATTTTTATAAAATGGATTTCATTTTTGAAATCAGAGCATTGATATTTGGTTAATGTGAAATTTTGGGATTTTTCTGAGAAAGTTGAATTTTCAGTGAATAGTAAAAATACAGTTTTAGGGTTTCGGTATGTTTAATGACATCATAATGGTGTCATGATGATGTCGTGAGATCTTTTGAGGGTTGGCCGGCCAAGGGTGATGAATTATTGTTTTGGGGGCCCCATGTGGCCTAACTCCATGATAAATGACAAGGGAGAGCACATGGGTTTGAGAAAAGCACATGTGAGGTGTCCCTTGGCCATTAATTCCTTGTCCCCTCACTTTCCCTATAAATACCAAGCCCTCCTCTCATCCATTCGACTCCCCAATCATTCCCAACGAATTTCTGGTCTCATTACCTCCCAAAAAGTCCTCCCAAGGTTCCCCCAAGCCCTCAAGGTCCCAACCTTTGAGGTTTGAGAGTTACATTTTAAGGTAAGGGATCCGACCTCTCTCTTTCTTTTCAAGTATTCTCTTTTATGTCTTTTCTTTTATACTCCATGTTCTTATGTTGGAGGATGTTCTTTTATATTCATCCTACTGCCTATTTCATTTTCATATGATGAGATACCCCCCCTTGCTCTCATCAATTCGTTTTAAGAATGTTTAAGTGGCGCCGTTAGGCTGCCGAATTTTTAAGGGATTCTTTCACCTTCCTCGTTTTCAAGTTCTATTTTCATTCAAGTCTTTCATGTTCCTTTTTGTTATATTGGAGTATGATCTATATATATATCATACTGGACTCTTATGTTCATATGATGAGAGACCCCATTTGATCTCTTCAATTCAGTATTTTGATGTTTTAAGTGGCGCCGTTAGGCTGCCAAATTTTTAAGTGGTTCTTCACCCTTCTCGTTTTGAAGTTCTACTTTCATGTCAATTATTTCAAGTTCCTTTTTGTTATATTGGGGTATGATCTCTGTATATATCATACTGGACTCTTATGTTCATATGATGAGAGACCCCATTTGATCTCTTCAATTCAGTATTTTGATGTTTTAAGTGGCGCCGTTAGGCTGCCGAATTTTTAAGTGGTTCTTCACCCTTCTCGTTTTGAAGTTCTACTTTCATGTCAATTCTTTCAAGTTCCTTTTTGTTATGTTGGGGAATTATCTCTATATCTATCATACTGAACTCTTATGTTCACATGATGAGAGATCCTATTTGATCTTTTCAAATCATTTTTTGTTGAGGTTTAAGTAACGTCGTTAGGCTGCCGAACTTTCATAAGAGAAATCTAATTTTTTTTCCTCCTTCCATGTTTTTCATTTCAAATGGTATGCCCTTGAAATCTCATTACCATGATCATGTATCCTTCTTATTCTGTCCATGTACTATTTTATGGGTCATTTATGAATGTTTGACCCATTTTACCTCTCTTTTAATGTCTTCTAAAACCTCGGAACATTGCCGTTATGCTGCAGAATTTCTGTCTCAAAATGTCTATCTCTTTTTCTAAAGTCCTTTTATTTTATTAAGTGAATACTCAAAGCTCTTTCTTATAAAGGGGTATTCACATATATACCAAAATTTTCTATTTTAAATTCTTGTATTTACATACATGAGACCCAGCTTCCTTTTCTGTGGGTTTTAAAGTGATATCAAGATCATGTCTTTAAAGCAGTTTTTAAAAAGTTATGATTATGAAATGAAACCCATTTCCTTTATGCTATATGGGTTATTTATGAAATGTTTGATGATTATATATGTGGATCACATGATAATAAAGGCAAATTTAAGGGTGCTCCCTGATAGCGCTCCAATGCATTGGGTAATGATGTAACCACTAGAGATTACAATTTTCACGATACCTTGGTGAATAACCTTGGTAATTTTAAAATGACACCTTGGGGATGGACCTTGGTGATATGTTCATGATTGTCTATGTTAAATGATGTAGCCACATCTTCAAGTTATGAAAAAGTTTTATTTTTATTATGATATGCCTCATGATTTCATTTTCATGCCTTAAAGTTCTTTTCATGACTTTATTGATGTATCTCAAGTTCATATGTAAAATGTTTCACTTGTTTCCCTTGCTGGGCCTTCTGCTCACCCTTCCTTTTGATGTATGTCCCCAGGTTATGGGATGCAGTAATGAGCCTAGGGTGAAAATGAGGAGAAGCCTTTCAAGTGTTTAAGAAGAATGTTTTTTTTTGTTTCATGTTTTATGTTCCTTGTTTCCAAGACACTAAACCTTAAAGATCCTCAGTTCCGTGTAATGGAATTAAAAGTTATGTTATAAAAAGATGGGATGCTATAAGCCCCATCCATCCCGAACTACGTGGACTTTGATTCCCTGCCACAGGGATACGTAGGAATCCTTCACAAGGTTCAAGCCCACCATACATCAGGACCCCAGGTCTACCTTCACGTCGGTCTACTGACACCATGGGCCACCTTAGAGCATAAGCCCCAAATGCCATCGAACTATGAAAACTTTGATTCCCTGCCACGGTGATACGTAGGAAGCCTCCACCAGGTTCATGCCCCTTCACTTCATCACCCATCCTGATCCTCACATGGGCCACCACATCCCGGTGGGATCATGCCACCTCATTCCACTCCACACCATTCAGGAATCCACCCATGTGTCGGCCCCAATATCGAAATCCCCTCCAAGGGGGTTCTCTTATCTGATCCACTCACAGTGTTCCGATCAGTCTGATCCGTCTCCGCTGGACATTAAACTCGCGACATACCTTGGTTTAAACATGGGAAGCTGGGGAAAACCTCAGATACATGCCAATGGCATACAATTCCCCACATTCTATGTGGGATGCCTCAGGTTTCCTCACCCTCGAGAAGCCCTATATGAAGGGACAGAAGACAGAAATGCTAATCCCCCAGCGTCAAGACACACCAACGATGCCTCAGTGTGACCACTCTCTTCACCGAAGGTTGCTTCCCCGACCAGACCCCTTGGAGCATCTCGACAGAAGTAGCATAATTAACTGGTATCCATGAAGATATGGCACTAGGAATGAGATTCATGAATACCTCTTAAATCTATGAGGGATACCCGGACTAGGTGACGATCTTGGAGGAGGAATCCACAGAAGGAAGAACCGACATCCCATCATCCCAGTTTCGATCAAGGAGCAGAAATCCTTGAATAAGGAATGGATGTCACCCACCTTTGGAAAGCGGGAATGCGGGGCTACAAGTCACGCGTCCTCTGCATGACGGATGCGTGCACACACCCCGATGGAAAGCGTCGGAAACAACTGCATTGTTCAAGCATGTGGTTAAACCAACCCATACATGAACATGCAACAATTAATAGATGTCAATGTGGTGGTTTAAATGAAATTTCATTATTTTAGAATCATAATGACCGGAGATAATGTTTATTAGTGTGATATATCAAAATTTTAAGGATATAGAATAATAAGAAATGGATATGAAAATATTACTTAATATGAACAAATTTTTTTCTCTTCATAATTCACTGGTTTATAAGGATTGATTTTATGAAACTTGGTTATCATTTATATAATTCATAGGTGATTAAATTTCTATTAATATAACTATATTCATATCATAAAAAATATTTATCCATTAAAACTATTTTTATGACCATCCATGTAAGGTTATGTTGAAATCAAAAACCACAATCAATCATTTATAGTGATGGTAGACTACATGTACGCATGAATTATGATTTTATTTTCTATAGAATAAGGATGAGAAATATAAATTATCATTTTGGAATATATAATATTTCATAAATAATTACATTATCTATTAAAATTTATATTATTAATATCCTTATAATTTTTTGAAGTAAAATGAATCACAATGTGTCAAGGTGGAAATAGTCTAAACAATGATCTATTTGATTTTAGATTTTCATAATTTAAAGGAGGAGGGTGGTTAATACATGTAATATCATTATATAGTATACTATTATATTATTCATAATCATTTTATCATTATAATATACTGTAGTGAAGTTTCATGTAAAAGAAAATTATACAATGAAATATGAACAAGAAAAGATTGGTTAGAAATCACTACCTTACTACTAGGGTTATCATTTTTACAAATGGGATTAAACCTTTATGGAATTGAATTTTGAGATTGATAGAACCTATTAAAGGTTTATAAGACTATTTTAGATAGGGTTAGTTATAGTTTGGGCTTAACATAATGGGTATTTTTTTAGGGTATGTGAGGAGGAGAGAGACCCTTTTATTAGTGACAACATATGTGATTTTTTTAGATACCCAAACATTTTAATATTTGGAAGTCACTCTCAACTAAAAAAGGCTCAAAATTATTAAATAATGGATAGGATAATATATAACATCATCCCACACCGCACAAACTCTAATAAAAAAATTGTTTAATATGTCAGGCTCTTTTCATCTTAGGTTACACATTTTTACCATTTTGGTTTTCACAATTGTTACTAGTTTTTACCTAGTAAATTTATCCTTTATGCCAAAAAATAAAATTTTGCATATTATATAATTCATTCCCAATTATTAAAATTTTTAATTCATTATATTTTATTCAATTTCTAAAATGAATAAAGAAAATATTAAAATACTAAATATAAAATGTTTTAATTTTTTTTAAAATTTATAACTTATGTTACAATTTTTTAAATATTGGTTTTAAAATTAAATATTACATTTTCACATTTATATATTTACTTATAAAATAAATATTTTATGTGATACAAATGTTTCATAAATTTACAATCCATGCTTATTTTCTAGTAATGTCATAAAAGTCATGTTATTAATAAAAAATATATTTTGTACTATTTTCCAAAAAATCAATTGTGTTAGAAGAATTACAATAATTAATACAAAGAAAATATTTCATTGATAAATTAAAAAGTGGATTTATGTTTTTAAATTTCACATCAAAATATTTATACTTTTCTTAAAATAGGAAATTTCAAGAAAAAAATTCTTAGAGGAAAACAGTTTTCAGTATATTAAATATTATTTTTACTATAAATAATAATTGAATTAGCTTTACTCTATCTTATTATTATTAAGTAAAAATATTCATAGTTCTTTGAAATAAAATTGCAAATTATGATAAATTCACTTTTTTCATAAAGTGAATTTAGCGTAAATGAATTTTCAAAAAGTATAATAATTAAATATATATCTATATATAAATAAATTTTATTAAATTTTGATATAATACTAATTTATTTTAAAATAGTACCCTATTATATTCATATAAGGACAGATCATTTGATTAGTTATGGTTCATCTCTTATGTTGTGGTTCAGCTAGCATGGATCTTGTGGAAATCATTATAATCTATAACATCTCTTGTATAATTTTTTTTTCAAATTTTAATTGCTCAAATTTGTCTTAGGATTTGTTGAGGGAACCCCCGAGAGAAGCTACCTACCATCAATGTTTAGAGAAATAAGCTTCAAAAGTAAGACTTACATGTACAAATGTCATTTATTTTTAATTATTTATTGATTCTGTGACATGTTTACTTTGATTTATATCTGCTAATTTAATGGTTATGTTTTAGCGATCATATATAATATTCAAAAATAGATCATTGGTTTTAATTCTAGTTAGGTATAGTTTCGGAAACAAGTTATTTAATATATTATTTACTTAAGGATAATATATTGAGAAATATCGAGTCCTTTCATTCTCCTCCCTAAAATGAATTTTATGCATATCATTTTAATTATTAATTTCTAATAATGTTATCTAAGGGTATCTATAATATCAATTGAGATTTAATTTTATCATGAGTTGTCAATAAATTTTTTTAAATATATTAATAACATTCTTAATTTGTTTCTCTTCTTAAAATTTGTATAAAATACATTAAATGGTTGGGTGTTAAGAACTATTTTATTTATACTTCTAGTTATAACTGAGACCTATAGGGACTGATTATCATAAAATGGTTTAAGGTAATAATTATGACACCCTATTTTAATAATAGCTTCACTACACACAACAATATCTCATCCCCCATTGTTATTCAACTTTTGAGTTAATGTATAAAGATGAGGTTAAATGATGATGTCAATGAAGAATGAACTTCCTCCTCATAAGTCTCATTGAGATCCACAAACGAACCAATCCTAGCACTTTTCAGAGTAGATTCCACCACTGCACCGGCCTACACCCTCTCTATATTATCTATTCCTGTGTTTTAAGCATTAATAGATAACCACTCATCTTCTCACTCACTTATTGCACTAGTGCATTCACTACCCACTCGATAAAACCCTATCGACTAAGGTATGTGGGGGATAGAAACCCCACAGTATCCACTTTGGTTGTATCTTGCTATGCCCAAATAGATCCTTTCAAGAAAAAACAATTTTCTAAAATAAATTTATGGGATCAGTTACTATGGTAAATCACACCAAATTTTCAAATAGCTTTCATCCCTTATTTCGCTAGGTAGACTCCTTCTCCTACACATTATGTCTTTATGAACTAGTTGAAATGGATGTGGGTTTTATTCCACATCCACTAATCACATTATTATTTCAAAATAACATGAAATATTGGGGCCTACATACCATGGAATTTCCATGATGTATGATGTTGAAGACAAGTAGTTGTTGTCAAAAACTATTGGAGTTATGTTATGATATCTCCAAAAAAGTTACTAATTGTTGTTTCTACCTGAATCCATTTTCTTATTAGTCATAATGTTGTGTGTAATCTAAAAAAAATCAGTGAATAAAATATATATTTTGAAATAATTATTCCATTACCTAAAATCCATCCAAATGATCCATATTGTTATTTTATTTCCATATTAATGAATTTTTAAAGGAGAAATTCATAAAATTTGATATTTTATTTAATAAATAAAACATCATGGTGGTATAATTATAAAACAATATTAGAATCATTGGGGGGATATAATAAATATCACATATTCAAAATTATAATTTGGATGATTTATTTATCATAATATACCTTATAAGTGTTCATTTAATTGGCTCTACTTTGTTACCCTAGATATGGTGTCTTTTTATTACAACCATTCATTTCATCTAATTATTTTTTTACATTGACTTGGATAATCCCCAATTTTTACAAACTTAAGTCTTTGGAACATTATTTTTTCTTTCTGATACATGTTTCCTACTCCCATCATGCTAATTATACTCTTTAATTTTCTATCTAATTTTATGTTTGATGACCCCCATCCAAAAGTAATGAAATTTCCAATCCTCATGAGATAATTTATTTAGTGCTACTTCCATAGTTTTTCTTATATAGAAAAGTTTATATTAATTCTTTATTTTTCTTTATCATGTGATATTTCATGAGAATATATCTATATCTTATGTGGCATGTTTTGAACTTATACTATGTTCACATTATAAATCATGTTTCATGATAGTTGGCATGGAATAATTACATGGTTTCTTACTCATGTACTCATCAAGTTAGATTTTTCTTTGTGGTAATATTCACAATATCCATCACACCCATAGCTTCATCTAGTTCTATACATAACTAAAAAATATATATTTAAATGATTTGTTAAACATTAAAAATGGGGGAACTATCATAATCATAAAATAATTCAATCATAAAATATCATTCTCTATTACATTTCCACGTTTGGAAATAGTTACATTAGTTCAAACTATACAAATATTAGTTTGACCTAGGATACTTTTTGTATGGTTATCATATGATCTATTGATGTAAATATGTTTTTAGGTGTAATTTTTTTAAGAATAATCTAGTTAATAATAATGAAGGTTTGTTTAATTATTTTACTTTATTTCCAAAGATAAATCACTTTACAAAGTTGAGAATTTCTTGTAAAGGTGAGAGGACTAAGTCCAAATACTCAAGAATACAAGAAAAAGTCTAGAGGATATAGTCCATTAGTTTTATGTGATATCATAGAGGGTGGTACAAAATATTAATCAAAATATGCTCAAAATTTATATTCTTGAGATATGTTTAATAAAGTAAATCATGTGATTCCTTTTCATCATAAATGTACCAAACATCTTGATTTCTTAAAGATATCATAGTTCATGATTATGTCTAAAGGGTGAGATTGAGGTATGTTTGTATAAATTTCATTCTTTGAAAAATTATGAAGTTTATTATACTGATGTTATATAACAAAGGTGTAACTATGAAAAGTGAAAGCCTCTCTAGTCTCCAATTTTTTTATATTCAAATAAATAAATTTATAGTTGAGTGAGAAAAAAATAAGAATCACTTTTTGGTTAAGTGATAACCAAATCAAGAACCAATTTTGTGACAACATTACCCACGGGATCAACCATTATAGACACGAGACTAGACATACCCAAAACACCATAAGAGAGGCTGAAAATAGAAAGAGAAAACAAACAAGAACCATCAATGGAGGATGATTGATGGAAATTGATTCATCAATATAGCTTCTGAATAAGGAACTATAGGACCGTGAAGCCACTAAGAAGACACCACCAAGACAAAAGAGCACCCCACCAGATCCACCTTCCCCAAATCCACCAACCCAATAAAAACATTTTTCGAATCTATCACACCAAACCAATATGGGGTCATCCGTGAAAGATAAAAAAATGGCATAGGAAACAAGGAGAATGAGGGAAATTAGGGAACAAAAACAGGGATAACATATGGTAGGTAATTTTAAATCTATTAGGGGAGGAGAAGAAGGACCACCAACATCGAGCATTCCTACAATGTATATCTGTGTCCGCTTATAGGACCAGGTTGTCCATAATAACCATTCAACAATTTTATTCCAAAAAAAACTAAACCAGTAACTTTACAACTAGACCACAAAAAAAGGAAAAATTACAACGAACAGTTGCGACACCAAATCATCGGAATAGAAGTGGTCGTGCCAAGCTGTTACAAGGACCAACACCGGATCTGAGATCTCCACATCAGTAATCCGTGGTAGCTTCGGGGCAGGGGAGTCCTTTGAGCCAGAAAGAACAAGATAACATCACTGATATCATAGAACCCCCTAGATATGAAGCTAACATCTAGATAGAAAATCATCTTCCTTGGATATGTAATATAGATAATATGACGTCATTAAAACCATAAGTTATGGCATGAGGAGTGGGGAGATCAATCTGAGGCGGAACGAAGGCCATATAGACAATACTAGTTAGGTGGTGGTGGTGTAGGGGAATCCCCAAGTCTGGGTAGGGAAGAAACCAAACACCAAGAGAGATCTCCATCTTCTGCACAATGCATGCATCTGGGAACATTAATTAATTATGTTTCATGATTCCACATTTGTGGTTTATAAATATATAGAGTTATAGTTGTAAAAATTGTTATCAAAAAGAAATTTATGATATCTTTATAGCATCATAAGTTTGAATAAGTGTTAAATAGATGTATCTAGAAAATTTAATAACATGGAACATTACATATTCAACTTACATTTTCCTCTATGTGGACCAAGGATTACAAGTACACTAGTAGGATAAAAGGATGTGATCCCACTAAATGAAATTTTATATTTTATATGGATAAATTAAATTTTTTTCTTGTGTTTGAATTATATAATAAAAGATTTTACAATTATTAAGATTAACTATGAAGAAATTGAGGAGTAATTAAATAAAATTATATGTATAAAGATCATTAGATATATATTTCCCAGCGAACACAACAGATAATGTTTTTCGATGAAATTCATTGTTTTAAGGAAATATCTTAATGAAGATATGAAGATGTTCCTATAAAGTTATGAGTAAAACCAAGATTTAGTTTTCACCAGAAAAATAGTGTAGATATGTTTATGAATTTTTTCATAATTTCATTAAATATGTTGATGTTGAAATAGTCATTCAACACTCTAACAACCATGAAGGTATATTTTTTATTCTAATTGAGAGAAAAATAATGTTAGATGAATGTTGATGCTATTATTTAAGGAAATTTAATTAAACAAATGTTGTCTATTATTTGTAAATTGGGTTAATGGTAGTAAAATGTTAAAATTTTTGAGTGGGACATTCAAATTTTAAGTGGGATCATTGAATTTGAACATCTCATTCACTTAATTTGTAGAGAACTGATGTAACATCCTAATATTTAATAAAATATTTTATATAAATTTAATTTAATTTCTTTTATATCTTGAGTTACATGAAATAAAAATTTTACCTTTCACTATACGCAACACCATGTTTATATTTTTATTCACATAACATCTAGTTGCTCTGATAACTTATGTTACACATAAGGCTTTGTATTACCAAACATAAATATACAGTTATTAATATTATTTAACATGATAGTTAAATCCTAGAAATTGGAATGGAGGGAATCAACATTATTAACTATATTATAAAAATATAGTTTAAAAATATTTATAAAATGAAATAATTGGTTACCAATTAATTATAAATGAATATAAAACCTAATTAATTATAAAGATTGTTTTGTTTTAAAAAATCCTAATTTTATTTTCAAAAGGCATATTATCTTAATAAATTAAATTAATTTATATTATTTAAAGATATTAATAAAATATATATATATTATGGTCAATTTATTAAAATTCATCTGATATATTTTATAGTAATTAGATAAGAAGATACCCTATTTTCAGCGTTAAAAAGCTGTATTTTTTTCTAAATGGAAAATTTTCCAGCTTTTTCTGGAATACATGTTTTAAAAATAAAAACATTTAATTTTTATAAATTTAATTTGAAAAAATAAACATAATTTTTTAATTATATAATAATAATTTACTTTTAGTGATTTTGTTTTATTTTTTTGAGAAAATTCATTTTTATAAATAGTGAAAAACACTGAATTTATGTCAAAATTGGATTTTTAACTAAATAATTTATAACGTAAAATTAAGTTTTAATTTTTATTTAAAGTAAAAATAGTTAAATTAAAAATCTATTATTCCAATTTAGTTCATTTTTATTCAATTTTATTTTGAAATTGTATATATAAACATTGTGAACATCTAGATTATTTCACTTTAAAAATCAACATTCTTTTCCCATATCTGGGATTAATTTAATATTAAATTTTGAAAATTCTATAAATGAAATTAAGAAAAATTGAATTAATATTTGGAATAATAATATATATAATTTATAATAATTTAAACTTAGTTTTTTACATAAATTATTAGTGAAATAAAATAAAATTCATTGTAGTGATTAAAGTAAAAAGAGTTTACTTAGTGGTTAAAATTAAATCTTTAGAGGAAACTGACCTAGAAACTCATAAAACACCCATTTTATATAAATATTTCAGCCACATACCCGTATTTGTGAAAAGTGGTTAACTATCGTGGGCACATGATGTAAGATACACCTCTCAATAATGTTACCCTTTTTGTATTTACAAGAATGACACTCCGCCACCATTATAAAAGAGTACTCTATAGCGACCCGGCCTTTTCTTAAATTACTATTACATCATTTCAAAGATAGAAAACATAATACTATTACACATAGAGGATCCAGAGGTTTATTGTCTTGGGAAAACTAGGACCAGACATAACAAATACAACATCAAGCATAAACATTTATTTAATTTCTTCTTCTCTAGCTTCTTATTGGCACTTGTCCTCTCTTTAGTACATGTAGCCACCTGAGGATATACATAAAAAGGGGTGATCTTGAATCCCAGTAATAGGATAGATAATAACAATATATCATGGGGTGATCATAACCATAACATAGGCAAAAGATCATGAACATGAGAGGAGCATAAATAAAAGACTTGAAATGTGGAAATGCATAAAAACGTAATATCATGTCTTAGTGGTTAACTACCACACATACTTGTGAATCAAGATAGAATCTTATTCACACATAATTTCACATTTACTCATGAGATTTATAACTTTACCCAATTCATTAGAGTGTTTTATAATTTTGGGTGCACCCGTCACATTTAAACATTCATATTGCGCTATATAATTCTGGGCGCACCCATCACATCATAACATTATCATTTATCATTCTTGCCACAATGAAAATATAAAATAAATTAACATAGTGAACCCATGATAAGTAATGGGTTTTAGCTCATAATTAACACATTCATAAGCTTTGGGTTCCCAAAAGAAAGAGGGAATAACATAGATGTTACAAGAACCGACCACCTTGAGTGAGAAGTAAAAGGGGTCTTCTTAAGAGAAGAGTTCTTTTGGAAAACATTTTGTTGGACATAAAAACCAGTGAAAAACATGTATATCCCATAAAATTAAAGGCAATGATGAACAAATGATCTTTGAAGAGCAACCATATCAAAAATGGAGTGAAAGTGGGAGAGCCCGAAGAAAGGAAATTGGGTTCGAGATTTCCCCTTACTTTGTACCTGAATGCTTCCATCTCTTTAATGTCCTGTATAATGAAATTATATTAATTAATTAGAAATCTATAACCATGTGTACATTAATAGGGTTAATTCTGGTTTCATTATGTCATATTATGTTCCTCTCTATGACTTATAGAGTTTAAAAACATTGTTCAGGGATGTTCGTTTTTATGGTTTTTCTTGGGTGGTTCACTTGTATTCTTAAATTGATGTTTGGGTAGAACATGAGTAAACTTCCAGAAATGATATTAAATGTTATTAATGATATTACAGGAGCTTTAATTGTTTTATAATGAATTATATTAGTTCCATGTGGACGATTCATTAGATAAGAATTAAATGATTGGTTTTTGAGTTAATTTGAGCCATTTTTGGATCACAACGAACTTGTTTTAACTTTTCACTTAGTAATATGGACATATGTTATTTCCAAAACATTAAATAGAACATAATGCATATAAAATATTCTGTTTCAACCATAAAAATGGTTTCATGACCAGATCTAAAAGTATAAATGGAAGAAGAAGTCATGTTGTTCTTGAAGGTGATAAATTAACACCTCACGAACAACGTTTTCTTTAATAAAATAAAAGGAGGAGGGAAAGGGGACTGGATGATATAATATCCCAATAGAATAATAAAATTATATTATATGTATAATAATGGACTTAAAATACAATTTGTATTAAGATAGGTGGGTAGAGATCAATAAATGAACTTGAACTTGAAAGGGAATTAAAGGAGAAGAGGGAGGGAAATTACCTCTTAAATCCTTCTCTTGAGAACGTACTTAAGGGCCTAATCTTGGACTTTTGATGAGAACAGAAGCTCTTGGACGTGGGGGAGGGGCTAGGGGAGATTATTGGGTAGATCATAGACAATTCTTGAAGCTTGAGAGGTGTGGTTTGGCTAGAGGATGGGGAGGGCTTATTTATACATGAGGAGGGAGGTGTTTTTAGTATAAAATATTAAATAAAATAATATATCAAGATTTAGACTTGTAATAGTAGTTTTTTGACAACCTAAATCATATATTAATATAATATAATTCGAAGGAAAGTGAAAGAAAGAGAAAAATACACTTTAAGAAATCACATTTTGTCTTTAGGCTTTGAAATGTTTTTTTAGGTTTGAGAATTGGATTTATTGTATTTTAAGAAACCATTTATGATATTTAATATAATTTGGCCGAATATAAAGTTCTATAATATTTATGAAATCATTACATCATTAATGATGCAATTTTGTTTACACTAATTATGCGAAAAACTGTATTTTTTTACTATTCACCCGAAAATTGAAGTATTTCAGAATAAACCCCAAAATTTACCCCCACCATTTTTCGGGGTGTAGAATCAAAAAATAAAGTCCATTTTTCAAAAATAATTTTCTAAATATTTTTAATTTAATATTTAATTACAATCATAATTTACTTAAAAAACAGTTTTTAAGATTAAAACTGATTTTATACTGCTTCCAAAAATTACGTAGGGTCTTATAAGATTATCCAAAATCTATAAGACATTGACTCAATATTTTATGAATACATTTTAGGGAACTAAATATTCTTTTAAATTAATTAATTAATTATAATTAATTATTTTTGACTTACAAAATACCAAAACGTTTACTAAGGTCAAATTGTCACTTTCAAAGATGTCTAAATTTTAGTTAATTATTAATAGGTAATGTTACTCTTATGTTGGATGATTTACTATTCATAAGTGTCATATTAATATTCATAAAGGTATGTTACTATTCATAAGGGTAGGTCACTATTCACCAAAAAAATCATTTTTGTTTCATTAGACTCCAAAAACCATCTTGAACACAACCGTGTATGTCAGATTTTCAAAATTCCAAACACATGAGTGACAAACATATGTTTAAAGGTCACTTATCACTTAGTATTTCATTATTTTTGATTTTATGAAATAAATATAAGAATGGAATTTTCATTGAAAAACTTTGGGTCGTTACATTCTTCCCCACTTAAGAAATTTCACCCTCGAAATTTCATTTTACATAAACAGGTCAGGGTACTTCTCCTTCATTGCCTCTTTGGGTTCCCAAGTTGCTTCCTCAAATATATGGTTCCTCCACAACACATTGACAAGGTGGGTTGTCTTGTTGCGTAAAACCTTATCACTTTGGTCCAGAATCTTTTTTGGATTCTCCTAATAGGAGATATCATCTTCCAGCTGCACCACCTCTGAGTTTAGCACATGTGAGGGGTCTTGTATGTACTTACTCAGCAGTGATACATGAAACGCATCATGAACCTGAGCCATATTTGGTGGAAGTGCAAGCTGATATGCCACAAATCCTATGCGGTCAAGGATTTCAAAGGGGCCAATATACCTTGGGCTTAGCTTCCCTTTCTTCCCGAATCGCATGACTCTCTTCCATGGGGATATTCGAAGGAAGACTTTATCTCCAACGTCGAACTCCAAGTCCCTTTGACAGTTGTCAACATAGCTCTTTTGCCAACTTTGAGCAGCGTTGATGTGTTTCTGGATGACTTGAACCTTCTTGGTCATCTCTTGAATAAGATCAGGCCCGAGTAGCTTTCTTTCTCCAAATTCATCCAAAAAGGTTAGAGTTCTACATCGCTTCCCATAAAGAGATTTATATAGAGTCATCTGAATACTCGAGTAGAAGCTATTGTTGTATGATAACTCAACCAATGGGATATACTGATCCCAACCACCTTTGAATTCTAGAGAGTAGGCTCTTAGCATATCTTTAAGCGTCTGAATGTTCCTTTCAGATTGGCCATCAGTTTGGGGGTGATAGGCCTTGCTGAAATTTAATTTAGTACTCAAAGCATGATGAAGGCTCCTTCAGAACATAGATGTGAAACATGGATCATGGTCAGAGATAATTGATAGTGGAACACCATGCAGTCTCACCACTTCCTTCACATATATCTTTTCAAGTTTCCCATGCGAGAGGTCCTCTCGAATAGCAATAAAATGGGAAATCTTGGTGATTCGATCAACCACAACCCATAAAGCATTTTTTCCCTTTGACATCTTCGGGAGACCCATGACAAAGTCCATAATAACATTTTCCCATTTTCACATGGGTATAAGCAATGTCTGCATCATACCCTTGGACTTTTGTCGCTCAACTTTAACTTGCTGACATACCAAGCACCTTGATATATATTCCGCAATCTCTTTCTTTATGTTATCCCACCAGAAGTGTTCCCAAATATCATGGTACATCTTGGTACTCCTAGGATGGATAGATAAAGTTGAGCTATGTGCATTATCCAATAGCTCCTTCTTTATCTCGGGTGATGAAGGAACACAAATCCATATTCCAAACCGAATCGCACCATCATCGTTGATATGGAACTCTTGCAGCTTCCCTTCCTTTACTACATTCACCCTCTTTTGTATCTCCACATCATCCCTTTGTGCTTCCTTAATCTTCTCTTGGATGGATGGTTGCCCAATCATTTGGGCAAGGTAGGATGTATCCCCTGCCCTTATGGTTTCCAAATCCATCCTTTGCATATCCAAGAAGATAGGGTCTTTCTCAATCCGTAACATGGATAGAGTAGCATGTTATTTTCTATTTAGAGCCTCAGCTACCTTGTTCGCCTTTCCAGGATGATAGTGAATAGAGAAATCGTAATCCTTGATTAGCTCTAACCATCTCATTTGATGCATGTTGAGATCCTTTTGTGTGAATATATACTTTAGGCTCTTGTGGTTGGTGTATATGTCACACTTCTCACCATAAAGGTAGTGCCGCCAGATTTTCAAGGCAAAAATCAGGGCTGCCAGCTCTAGATCATGCGTCGGGTAGTTCTGCTCATAGATCTTCAACTGTAGTGAGGTTTAGGCTATCACATTATCATTTTTCATGAGTACAAAACCGAAGCCTTTCTCTGAAGAATCACTGTATATCACAAAACTTTCTCCACTTTTCAGTAGTGTGAGTACAGGTCCAGTGATCTGCCTTCTCTTTAGCTCCATGAAGCTTCCCTCGCATTCTTTCATCCAGACACACTTTACCCATTTCCTTGTTAACTTAGTTAGCGGGCATGACAATCGTGAGAAGTTTCTCACAAAACGTCGGTAGTACCCAGCTAATCCAAGAAAACTACAAATTTATGTAACACTAGAGGTCCTGGTCCATTCCTCAATCTCCTTTGTCTTTGAAGGATCCACAGAAATTCCCTCACTTGTGATCACAAGTCCCAAGAATGTGATTTGATTCATCTAAAATTCACACTTGATGAACTTGGCGTACAAATTCTCCTTTCTAAATGTCTCCAATACAGGTCTTAGATTTTCATCATGTTCCTCCTTTCTCTTAGAGTAAATGAGAATATCATCGATAAACACTACCACAAATTTGTAAAGGTAATTTCTAAATACCCTATTCATCAAATCCATGAAGATTTCAGGGGCATTAGTAAGTCCAAAGGGCATCACCAAAAACTCATAGTGCACATACCTTGTATGGAAGGTAGTCTTATAAATATCTTCCTTCTTCACCTTTACTTGATGATATCTAGAACGAAGATCCATCTTTGAGAAGTATTTAGCTCCTCTTAATTGGCTGAACAAGTCATCAATACTTGGGAGAGGATACTTGTTCTTTATGGTGATCTTGTTGAGTTCCCGATAATCGATACACAGCTGCATTGTTCTATCCTTCTTCTTCACAAAGAGCACCGATGCACCCCAAGGTGATGCACTAGGGCATATGAACCCTTTGTCTAGATGCTCTTGCAGTTTTTTCTTTAAATCCTCCAGTTCTATAGGAGCCATCCTATACGGGCACTTTGAGATAGGAGTAGCTCCATGTATGATTTCAATAGAGAACTCTACCTCACGATCCGGGGAAATTTCAGGTAACTCTTCTGGAAATATATCACTGTATTCCCTCACGATGGGTATTTCCTCAAGGTTGGAACTTTCCTTCGACTTAACCATTTGGGATAAGTATGCTTCTTCATAGGGAATCAACACCCACACCATTGAAGGATTTTTCAAAGGGGATTCATGATCTTCCTTGAATTTATGGAGAAGCATGGGATGGTTCTGAATATGAAAATATATTTCTTTTTCCTAACAGTTGATATGTGCTCTATATAATGAGAGCCAGTCCATTCTCAATATAGCGTCGAATTACACCAAGGGATGTATTAAGAGATTTTCCAGAAGAATCCTCCCACATACGTCAATAGGAGAAGAGTCAAACACTTGGGTTGCAATGATTGCACCACTTGGTGTTTTTACAGATATCTCTACTTCAAGGTTTTGGGGCTTTGATTCTATAGTTCTAGCAAACATAAAAGATATAAAGGAATGCGTAGAACCAGAATCAAATAAGACTTTTTCCATTCTTGATTGAATAGGAAGTGTACCTTGTATGAATTCATTATCATGATCCACCTCCGCAGTAGTGATGGAATAAGCCTTCCCTTGTTCCTTTGGCTTTGGTGGCTGCTGACGCTGATTACCCTCAAGAGCTCTAGGTTTAGTCCATTGGTTTGCATAGTGCCCTAGCTTCTTACAGTTTTATCATTGAACCATGAGTGGTTCTCTCCTTTCATCGGTAACATTCTCCTTCCTTTTCGTGTCTTTTAGACACTCTTGAGCATAGTGTCCTTCTTTCCCACACTTGAATAATTTCACCATCCCTTTAAGGCAGTTCCCATTGTGCAACTTCCCACATTTTTGGCATGTGGGTCGTTGATTTTTCTTCCCACCTTTTTCATTAGATCCACCAGCTTGAAAATACATCTTTTTGTTCATATCACCATAGCCATGGGACCATTCTCCAAACTCCATCTCCACTTTTACAACACACTGAACAACTTCTTCATAACTTTCAAAGTCTCGAATTGCAAGAGCCTTTTGAAGGTGTGGTTTTAATCCACTAAAGAATCGATCAATTTTGATATCATTGTTGATAACAAAACCCGAAGCATACCTTGAGAGCCTTGTGAAATTCTCTTCATAGGTTGTGACAGATTCTCCTTCTTTTTACTTGATCTCTATGAATTCTCTCTCTATTTTTGTGTGATGAGTTCGTGGGAAATACTTACTAAGAAACATTATCTTAAAGTCTTCCCATTCCATCTCTTCAATTTCCTCACTTGGCTTGGTGTTCTTAATCAAAGACCACCATTGATCGGCTTCTCCATCTAGACGATATACGGCTAGAGTCACCTTCTCCGTCTCAGAATAGTGAAGCACAGATAAGATCATCTCCATGGAGTTGACCCACTGTTCCACAACTTGTGGATCGGAAGATCAAAAAAACGTCGGTGGTCATTGCCGCATAAAACATTCGATAGCTAGTTTCTCCCTCTTTGGTGAAGGAGTACATTCCCCATTATTATTGTTATTACTCATAACCTGAGATAATTGGGTAAGCATCACCATGAAGTTTTGAACTCCACCTCCCAAATCATTGGGGATATTATTCGGGAAATCGTTGCATTGTCCCTCGCATGAGTTGTTGGCCTGATTTCTCCTGGTTCCCACCATTTTCTAAAATAGAAAAGGTTAGAACAAAACATAAGTAAACATGTCATGAATAACTTATTCATTTAAACAATTTATACCAAAAACATAACATATGGTATCCCTAGGTGCATATTTGTACTTAGTACCATGCTATAGGTTTCCTCTAAGGTTCACTAATCCTAATTCCCAAATTAACTAAACCTTGAATCTGATACCAACTATAGAGACCCAGCCTTTTCTTACATTACTATTACATCATTTCAAAGATAAACAAAATAATTGTATTACACATAAAGGATACAGAGGTTTAGTGTCTTGGTAAAACTAGGAACACAAATAACAAATACAACATCAAGAATAAACATTTATTGAATTTCTTCTTCTCTAGATTCTTATTGGCACTTTTCCTCTCCTTAGTACATGTAGCCACCTGCAGATATACATCAAAAGGGGTGAGATAGAAGCCCAGTAAGAGGATAGATAAGAACAATATATCATGGGGTGAGAATAACCATAACATAGGAAAAAGATCATGAACATGAGATGTAACACCCCAAGATTTTATGAAAAATATTCTTTTAATTTCATTAATGTCTTGTGTTTTATGCTACACCAAGATTACCTTGCGCTATACGTAACACCGTATTAGCTTGCAGTATACGCAACACTATTCATGGATCGTGCTACACACAATTTTGATAATAATTATTCTATGAAACATTGAGTATATATATATATATTCAATGTATAAATGAAATATGGTTGTATTTTGTTATACCAAACAATGAAGGATTCTTTCACAAAACGCAACCCTGACTTGGCTTGCATTACACGCAATCGCGACCTTCCTCGATAGCGTGTGTTGTACGCAATATCGGGTGTTACTAAACAACAATATATTATTATAATATTATTATGAAATAGCCGTTATGAATAGTATTAACTAAATTTTGAATTTTATTACATTATTATTCATCTTACACATTTTCTAGAACATGTTATAAGAATAAAATAAATTTTTCGGGTAAAATGAGTATTTTTAAAAAAATACTGTTTTGCTGCCTTTTGATGGTGCACCCCCTTTTAATCTAGTTTTTGAAATTTTTATACGTTCCTTTTGACAAAATAAAATTATTCTTTGGAATAAAGAAATAAAAATTTACTTTGGATAAATTTTTCATTTTATTCTGATGACTTTCATATTTTAATGAATAGTACAAACACGCTATATTTTAATTAAAAACAACTTTTTTCATCATAATTTCTTATGTGGTTAAATTATAATATTGAATGGATTTAAAGTATAAATAGAATATATTTTTACCATTTAAAATAATGTATGTAATTATCATTGATTTTACCTTGAATTCGTTGGTTAAATCAGTTCAATCTTTTGCAATGTTTTAAAGAAAAACCCGTTTCTTTCGACAACGGGATTAATTTTTATTTAATTTCTGCAAGTTTTGTGTATTGAATTAGGAAAAATGGATTCCATATTTGGAATCAGTGGTTCCAAATTATGTTAATAAGCTACTTTTTATTTTTGGGCATTTTGAATAGTAACTACGGTAAATTTTATTTACTATAGTTAAAGGTCAATCGGGTAATTAAGGGTAAAAATAAGATTATAAAATTACCTTAACACTTGGAAAAATCTTATTTTATGACTCAAAGTCGACCCATATCACCTAAGGGTCGGATTATATTCATTTAATGGACTTTGTTCCATGAAAATAAGTTAATTATTTTTAAAACCAAAGAATGTGACAACATGTCACTTTCTTAAATCTTATAAGTATAATAATTTTCATTTAGTGATAAACTTCATGAAAATTCGAACATGAATAGTATAAAAAAATCTAATACAATTATCTACATCATATAAATTTATTTAGAATTTTTAGATATTAAATAATTATCATTTATTATGACACAAAGGTGATGCAGTAATTATCTTATTAATGAAATATTGACATAATGGATGTTATAAATACCCAAATAAATGTAATTTAATACTTTTTATGAATTCCACTAAAATTATAGGTTAATATGACATGTTAGTATTTATTTAATTAACTTCTTTAGAACTTATCATTATGTTATGATTTTCACAAAAATCAATTACTAAATAGTGTCAAAATTGACAAAAAATAGTTTTTAAAACAAATATTATATTATTAATTGTTATTTTATTCCTAAAAAATATAAGGTTAGGCCAAATGACTTAGATAAAGTTATATATATTAATAATAAACAACTTGGGGTTCGTTTGGCTTGATATAGTAAGTTTATTAACCTTACAGTATAAGAACACAAGAAGACACGATAAAAGTAAAATTATTTAACTTAATGTTAAATCTAAATGATAAGGTTAAAATTGGAACCTAAACTTGTCTAAATTCTATTGGATGTGATGATTTCGACCCATCCCCACCTTATCCTCGAAATAAATCAATTTTTAGCTATTTAAAACCGAACTTGACTTTATAATAAAATAATATTGTTAGTTATTTCAAAGGTACCCCTCTCCTCCCTTATAAAAGGGCACCTCCTCCCTCTCTTCCTCACGCCACATTGAGCCTTCAATCTCGGCCAAAACCTACCAGTTTATTTTCTCCAATTCCCTAGAGACATCCTAGAGGTTCTGGTATTCTTCAAAGACCAATTTTAGTGCCCTAAAAGAAGGTCTCAAAGAAGCACTTCAAAGAAGAGGTCATGTCCGTTACCGATTATTTCATCTTTATTTCTTCTTCCACTTCTTCTTATTTAGTTGTTTCATTATTAAGTAATAACATCAGTATCAATCATATACTGATATGTTATTATAAGTATGAAACAACCCTATTTCACCATCTATCCATCCTATGGAAAAAGAAATCACCGCGCGTGGGTACGTACGGAATACCGTCTCCACGCCGTGGTGTAATCTATTTTCCACCACCACCTCACATAGATGGGTATAATTGTGTAAATAATGACTATATATGACTATTATAAAGTGATATGATTCTGAAATATTATACATACACTCCAATACAATTCCACGATCATAGGAACGATATCATCACTCGTGTGTACGTACGGAATACCGTCTCCACGATGTGATGCGACTCGTTCTACATGATCTTATATTCATAATGATTATATAAATGAATTGAATGAATGAATATGATATATATTACACTAATACCATTATGTAAATGAGGTATCTATAACCTAAAGAGAAGAATAATAATTTATTCGACAAACACGCATAAGAACAAAACGTAATAAACACCCGAATAACAAGTAGTAATGAAATATTACTAATAATAAGCTAAGAATATGACCATATATGATATCATAAAAATAAGTATGATTATATAATAAGTCAATAACATTATTTAAATCATTATACAGGAGGTTTGGACACGTACAAATCATATCAGACCTAAGGTAAGGGAAATATCACAATCTCATTTTTATCCGAGATTGTTTATACTTTGGAATTTACTGGGGTGTATTTTATCATCCACATCCAATTTTCCTCAATATTTAATATTATTTACATCCACCTACAATTTTTTAAATCCAATTTTACCCTTTGGTGAGTTTTTAGTAAAAGATATGAAAGGAATATTTTGTCGTTTTTCGTACGAGGTAATTTTTTGACTTTTCTGACAAAAGTACGAGAAGAATATTTTTTTTTGACTTATACAGCATGAATGGATTTTTAAAACATTATTTCCAAGAATATTCCTTTACAAGTTTCCAAGTTTATTTTTAATCAACTTATTTTAGTTTAAAATTATATGACATGTTAAGAAAGGAGAAATGTTTTTGAAGTAGAAAGGATATTTTCCTCAAGAATGGAGTTCAAGTGTTTTATCAAAATTATTTTCCATCTAAGATAATATAGGGTTCTGATTCATTCCCTATCATTACATTGATTTGATTATGTTGTGATGGAATTATTTTTATGAATTCATTTATCCTATATGAATTGTTTTATGATGTCACGATGTTTAAGAATTCCATTTTTATTACATGGGTTATGCAATGATGTATGATTTATGATATTTGTGGCACACATAAGAATGGTTTCATTATGAGATAGGTGGGACCTATATCTACCTCCAATGCATTGGGTAAATATTTTATATCTCATGAGATAGACATGGCTATAACGGTAGGTTATACTGGTTCAATGAAATAGGACTGAAACGAGGAGTGAACTTGGTTCAGAAATGGACTTTTTCCACTAAGATAGTCTTGGCAATGAGTCTTGACTAATAAGAAATGATTCTCTATGATTATGTGTGTATGACACAAAGTTTCATGTTTTACGTTATGATTATTGGGATTACATTTCACTACTATGAATTATCCCATGTTATGAAATTATGATCTCTTTTGCAGGCTAAGATTTCCAAAAGTTATTGCTTATGTATATGATGTGATCGATATTTCTTTTTTTTACCCTTACTGAGCATTTGAGCTCACCCTTTTGTATGTTTTATTTCCCCAGGTCAGGAAGAAGGTTATTAAGTAGAATATGCCAAAAAGGGACTCTAGATATGATGAAATAAATGGGAGGCAAAGTAGATACTTTATGAACCAGTTGTTTATGTTTCCCAGTTTCTAAAGACACTATACCTATACGGTCCTTTCTTGGTTTTTTTATATGTTGTAATAAGTTTGCTTCAATTATGAAGTAATAACAATGTATGTAAAGTATGGGTTTTTATAGTTGGTATCAGAGGAAATGTTTAGTCAACCTTTGGAAACTAGGATACAATAACTTTAGTGAGATCCCTAGAGATATTTCTAAGGTATGTATAGGGATGTCCCTAAGGTTAAGTATAAGTATAGGTTATAGTCCTAGAATTGTGCTAATGATCATAGAATTAAACCTAAGATGTTAGATATTGAGGGTACTCTCCCTTTTATTATGTTGTTTTCCCTAGCATGATTTTTGCCTCTCACACTATTCTTTTTGGGTTTTAGAAGATGGATGGAACCCGAAGGAACCGTGTTGATCAATGAAATGGAAAATGCAATGATTTTCCTCCTAAACAAACAAATGTTATGGGAGATGGAGCGTAATATATTATTGTTATACTTACACAAGCTATGAATCATTCTGGACTTCCAAATGAGCAGAGAAGGGAACAATATTCTATTGAGTCCTTCATGAGGCAACGTCCACCTTATTTCAGTGGGTCTTCTGATCCACTTGTTGCTGAACAATGGATTAGTACCCCTGAAAAAATATTTTCAGTTATTCAATGTTATGAACATGATAAAGTCATCTTAGGAATATATCGTTTGGAAGGTGAAGCTGATCAATGGTGGAATCTTATCAAGAATACAAGGCAAAGAGATGAAATTGAGTCCATGGAATGGGAAGAGTTCAATAACTTATTTTTCAATAAGTACATCCCTCGTATTCTTCTAACAAAGATAGAGAAGGAGTTTCTTGAACTAAAGCAAAAGGATGGTGAATCAGTTGGTATATACGAAGCGAATTTTACAAGGCTTGCAAGGTATGCATCTGGATTTATCATCCAATTTGAAAGTAAAGTTGATCGATTCTTCAGTGGCTTAAAACCAAATCTTCGAAGGGCATTAGCTATAAGAGACTTCAGTAGCTATGAAGAAATTGTGTGTTGTGCTATCAAGGTAGAAATGGAAGTTGGTGTTACTTATCCATCTCATAGTTTTGACAAGAAACAAAAGATGGAGTTCAAGGAGAAATCTCATAATAATGGTGAAAAGAAGATGAATGTTTCCTTATGCTCAAAGTGTGGAAAGAAGCATGGTGGATATTTTCTTAAAGGGACAAGTAAATGTTTCAAATGTGGAAAGGAAGGTCATCGGGCATTTGAATGCCGCAATGATGGGAAGAAGATTTCTAATGATGAAAACAAAGGAAGGGATACATAGAATGAACCTACTACACTTCAATGCTTCAAGTGCAAGGAAATGGGGAATTATGCTAACAAATTCCCTAATCCAAGGGTTAGTGATGATCAACATGAGAAACCACTTAAGGCAAAGGACAAAGGGAAGTCACATGAGATCACCATGGGCGATGTTGAATATGACAACGATGTGGTGGAATGATTAAGTGTTTATGAAATGGGATTCCAAAATAATGTTGTATATAGTATCGTGGAATATTGGAATATTTATGTATTGGTCTATTGTGGTTTTCAATAATTTTATGGTACCGATAACCATGGAAAGTGATTGAGATATTTTTGGAAAAAAAAAGATGATATGCGCATAATGAAGGGAAAACGGGAAAATGAAATATTTGACAGCATTCATGAGCTCATGATTGATATAAGGACTAAGTGATATCATGGTTTGAGTATATAGAATTTTGAGGATTTTGGTATGTGGAAAGTGTTAACTTTTAGCTACATTCATGTTTTCACTAAGTTTCAATGCGTATTCAAGAAAATACATGATTAAGGCCTCTGAATGTTTGGAATGTGACCAACAATACATATCTTATGATATATGGGGATCAACGATGGTATTAAATCCCTGGTAATTGTTTTCAATATATTATGAGAGTGGACTGCAGTATTATGGATAATCCTAAAGATTGGAATGGATTATGATGGACATAAGTTAGTATTGTTTAAGGATAGAAGTTTTTTCGATATTATTGATGTATGTTATAGTAATATAGTTTTAGAAAAAGGAAAACCTGCAGGATGGGCGACCGCCCATCGCGTCGGACAAGGCCGTGGGAATCGAACCCACAACTGAAGTGCGACTGGCCTTTATCACCTACCACTGGCCTACAGGAAGTCCCTGTTTAGTAGAAACTAGTTTTATTATATTAAGCAGTATGATATATGAAGTATAAGTCCATTTTAGGAACCATATATGATTAATCTCACTATAGATGGACTTATGTATTTTTTTTTTTGATAAATTTTCTAACCTTTTGTTTGAGACTGATAGAATGACCCATCATTCTATCACATGATCTACTAACACATCACGAATGACAAATTCAACATCATTTCTTTAAGAGATGAAGTGGGAATTGTCCAAAGAACGACCAACGGTGAGACTATACCAAAATCACGAAAGTATTTCTTCTAATTCCAATGTCATCAACTTTAGGGAAATGATCCTGAAAACCAAAAATGTTGTCCTAGTGCTCTTATATCTGATGAATCAGATGGTACCTTAGATCGTCACAAATTTATGGATTTGCGATTTATGTCTTTTCCATAGCCATGTTCTCTACCACTCTCCATCAGAACATGATGGTTAGATTTTTCTTCCATATCCATATTTTCACCTATGTTCTCCTACGTGGAAACCCAGTGATGAGTTAATTTGGGTAACCATTACATTTCATAATTTAGTTATTAAAGCCATGTTTTGGTATTCCTTTTTACGATGTGGGTTTCTATTAAAAAAAATTTCGAATAGTAAACTATTTATAACCCCGACAAATTTCGAGGGAAAAATTCATTTTAAGGGGGGTAGAATGTAACACCCCAAGATTTTATGAAAAATATTCTTTTAATTTCATTAATTTCTTGTGTTTTATTCTACACCAAGATTACCTTGCACTATACGCAACATCGTATTAGCTTTCAGTATACGCAACACTATTCTTGGATCGTGTTACACACAATTTTGATAATAATTATTCTACGCAACATTGAGTATATATATATATATATATTCAATGTATAAATGAAATATGGTTGGATTTTGTTATACAAAACAACGAAGGATTCTTGCACAACATGCAACCCTGACTTGGCTTGCATTACACGCAATCGCGACCTTCCTCGATAGCGTGTGTTGTACGCAATACCGGGTGTTACTAAACAACGATATATTATTATAATATTATTATGAACTAGCCGTTATGAATATTATTGACTAAATTTTGAATTTTATAACATTATTATTCATCTTACACATTTTCTAGAACATGTTATAAGAACAAAATAAATTTTTTGGGTAAAATAAGTACTTTTCAAAAAATACAGTTTTGCCACCTTTTGATGGGGAACCCCCTTTAAATCTAGTTTTTGAAATGTTTATAAGTTCCATTTGACAAAATAAAATTATTCTTTGGAATCGAGAAATAAAAATTTACTTTGGATAAAATTTTCATTTTATTCGGATGACTTTCATATTTTAATGAATAGTAAAAACACGCTATATTTTAATTAAAAACAACTTTTTTCATCGTAATATCTTATGTGGTTAAATTATAATATTGAATGCTTTTAATTTATAAATAGAATATATTTTTACCATTTAAAATAATGTATGTCATTAGCATTGATTTTACCTTGAATTCGTAGTTTAAATCAATTCAATCTTTTGCAATGTTTTAAAGAAAAACCCGTTTTCTTTCGACAACGGGATTCATTTTAATTTAATTTCTGAAAATTTTTTTTATTGAATTTGGAAAAATAGATTCCATATTTTTAATAAGTGGGTCCAAATTATGTTAATAAGCTACTTTTTTTTGGCATTGTGAATAGTAACTGTGGTAAATTTATTTACTATAGTTAAAGGTAAATCGGGTAATTAAGGGTAAAAATAAAATTATAAAATTACCTTAACACTTGGAAAAATATTATTGAATGACTAAAAGTCGACCCATATCACCTAATGGTCGGATTAGATTCATTTAATGGACTTTGTTCAATGAAAATAAGTTAATTATTATTAAAACCAAAGAATGTGACAACATGTCACTTTCTTAAATCTTATAAGTATAATAATTTTAATTTAGTGATAAACTTCATGATAATTCGAAAATAAATTGTCTCCAGAAATATAATATAATTATATGCATCATAGTAATTTATTTAGAATTTTTAGCGATTAAATAATTATCATTTATTTTGACACAAAGATGATGCAGTAATTATCTTATTAATGAAATATTGACATAATTGATGTTATAAATACCCAAATAAATATAATTTAAGACTTTTTATGAATTCAACTAATTTTATAGGTTAATATGACATGTTATTATTTATTTAATTAAATTTTTTTGAACTTATGACTCTGTTATGATTTTCACAAAAATCAATTACTAAATAGTGTCAAAATTGACATAAAATAGTTTTTAAAACAAATATTATATTATTAATTGTTATTTTATTCCTAAAGAATCTAAGTCTCGGACAAATGACTTATATAAGGTTATATATATTAATAATAAACAACTTGGGGTTCGTTTGTCTTGATATTGTACGTTTATTAACATTATAGTATAAGAACACAAGAAGACACGGTAAAAGTAAAATTATTTAACTTAATGTTAAATTTAAATGATAAGGTTAAAATAGGAACCTAAACTTGTCTAAATTATATTTGATGAGATTATTCTGACCCATCCCCACCTTATCCTCGAAATAAATCAATTTGGAGCTATTTAAAACCGAACTTGACTTTATAATAAAATAATATTTTTAGTTATTCCAAAGGTGCCCCTCTCCTCCCTTATAAAAGGGCACCTCCTCCCTCTCCTCCTCACACCACTTTGAGCCTTCAAGCTCAGCAAACCCCTGCCACTTTCTCCTCTCCAATTCTTTAGAGACATCCTAGAGGTCATTGTCTTCTTCAAAGACCAATTTTAGTACCCTAAAAGAAGGTCTCAAAGAAGCACTTCAAAGAAGAGGTAATGTCCGTTACCGATTATTTCATCTTTATTTCTTCTTCCACTTAATCTTCTTTAGTTCTTTCATTATGAAGTAATAACATCAGTATCACTCATATACGGATATGTTATTATAAGTGTGAAACAACCCTATTTCACCATCTATCCATCCTACAGAAAAATAAATCACCGCGCGTGCGTACGTACGAAATACCGTCTCCACGCCGTGGTGTAATCTATTTTCCACCACCACCTCACTTGGATGGGTATAATGGTGTAAATAATGACTATATATGACTAATATAAAGTGATACTGATTCTGAAATAGTATACATACACTCCAATACAATTCCACGATCATAGGAATGATATCATCACTCGTGCGTACGTACGGAATACCGTCTCCACGATGTGATGCGACTCGTTCTACATGATCTTAATTTCATAATGATTATATAAATAAATTGAATGAATGAATATGATATATATTACACTAATACCATTCTTGAAATGAGGTATCTATAACCTAAAGAGAAGAATAAGAATTTATTCAACAAACACGCATAAGAACAAAAAGTAATAAACACCCGAATAACAAGTAGTAATGAAATATTACTAATAATAAGATAAGAATATGATCATATATGATATCATAAAAATAATTATGATTCTGTAATAAGTAAATAACATTATTTAAATCATTATACATGAGGTTTGGACACGTACAAAGCATATCGGACCTAAGGTAAGGGAAATATCACAATCTCATTTTTATCCGAGATTATTTATACTTTGGCATTTATTGGGGTGTATTTTATCATCCACATCCAAGTTTCCTCAACATGTAATATTATTTCCATCCACCTACAATTTTTTAAATCCAATTTTACCCTTCGGTGAGTTTTTAGTAAAATATATGAAAGGAATCTTTTGTCATTTTTCGTACGAGGTACTTTTTTGACTTTTCAGACAAAAGTACGAGAAGAATGTTTTTTTAACTTATACGGCATGAATGGATTTTTAAAAATTATTTCCAATAATCTTCCTTTACAATTTTCCAAGTTTATTTTTAATCAACTTCTTTTATTTTAAAATTGTATGACATGTTAAGAAAAAAAAATTGAAGTAGAAAGGATATTTTCCTCAAGAATGGAGTTCAAGTGTTTTATCAAAATTATTTTCCATCTAAGAAAATATAGGGTTCTGCTTCTATCCCTATCATTACATTGATTTGATTATGTTGTGATGGAATTATTTTTATGAATTCATTTATCTTATATGAATTGTTTTATGATGTCATGATGTTTAAGAATTCCATTTTTATTACATGGGTTATGCAATGATGTATGATTTATGATTTTTGTGGCACACATAAGAATGGTTTCCTTATGAGATGGTTGGGACCTATATCTCCCTCCAATTCATTGGGTAAAGATTTTATATCTCATGAGATAGACATGGCTGGAACGGTTGGTTATACCGGTTCAGTGAAACAGGACTGAAACGAGGAGTGAACTCGGTTCAGAAATGGACTTTGTCCACTAAGATAGTCTTGGAAATGAGTCTTGACTAATAAGAAATGATTCACTATGATTATTTGTGTATGCCACAAAGTTTCATGTTTTATGTTATTATTATTGGGATTACATTTCACTACTTTGAATTATCCCATGTTATGAAATTATGATCTCTTTTGCAGGCTAAGATTTCCAAAAGTTATGTGCTTATGTATACGATGTGATTGACATTTCTTTTGTTTACCCTTACTGAGAATTTGAGCTCACCCTTTTGTATGTTTTATTTCCCCAGGTCAGGAAGAAGGTTATTAAGTATAATATGCCAAAAAGGGACTCTAGATATGATGAAATAAATTGGAGGCAAAGTAGATTCTTTATAAACCAGTTGTTTATGTTTCCCGGTTTCTAAAGACACTATACCTATACGATCCTTTCTTGGTTTTGTTATATGTTGTAATAAGTGTGCTTCAATTCTAACATAATAATAATGTATGTAAAGTATGGGTCGTTATATGAGAGGAGCATAAATAAAAGACTTGAAATGTGGCAATGCATAAAAATGAAACATCATTTCATAGTGGTTAACTACCACACATACTTGTGAATCAAGCTAGAATATTGTTCACACATAATTTCACATTTACTCATGAGATTCATAACTTTACCCAATGCATTGGAGCACTGTATAATTTTGGGTTCACCCGTCTCATTTAAACATTCATATTGCGCTATATAATTTCGGGCGCACTCGTCACATCATAACATTATCATTTATCATTCTTGACACAATGAAAATATAAAATAAATTAACATAGTGAACCCATGAAAAGTAATGGGTTTCACCTCATAATTAACACATTCATAACCTTTGGGTTCCCAAAATAAAGAGGGAATAACATACATGTTACAAGAACCGACCACCTTGAGTGAGAAGTAAAAGGGATTTTCTTAAAAGAAAAGATCTTTTGGAAAACATTTTGTTGGACATAAAAACCAGTGAAAAACATTTATATCCCATAAAAGAAAATTCAATGATGAACAAATGATCTTTGAGGAGTAACCATATCAAAAATGGGGTGAAAGAGGGAGAACCCGAAGGAAGGAAATTGCGTTCGAGATTTCCCCTTACCTTGTACCCGAATGCTTCCTTCTCTTTAATGTCCAGTATAATGACATTATATTCATTAATTAGAAATCCAGATCCATGTGTACAATAATAGGGTTCATTATGGTTTCATTATTTCATATTATGTTCCTTTGGATGACTTATATATTTTAAAAACATTTTTCGGGGATGTTCGTTTTTACAGTTTTTCTTGGGTGGTTCACTTGTATTCTTAAATTGATGTTTGGGTAGAACATGAGTAAACATACAGAGATGATATTACATGTTATTAATGATATTACAGGATATTTAATTATTTTATAATTAATTATATTTGATCCATGTGGATGAATCATTAGATAAGAATTAAATGATGGTTTTTGTGTTAATTTTAGTGATTTTTGGATCACAACGAACTTGTTTTAAATTTTAACTTAGTAATATGGCCATAGGTTATTTCCAGAACCTTAAAATAGAACATAATACATATAACATATTCTGTTTCAACCCTAAAAAAGGTTTCAGGACCAGATCTGAAGGTAGAAATGGAAGAAGAAGGCATGTTGTTCTTTAAGTTGATCAATTAACACCTCACGAACAATGTTATCTTTAATAAAATAAAAGGAAGAGGGAAAAAGGATTGGATTATATAATATCTCAATAGAATCATAAAATTAAATTATATGTATAATAATAGAGTTTTAATACAATTTGTATGAAGATAGGTTGGGAGAGAACAATAAATGAACTTGATCTTGAAAGGGAATTAAAGGAGAAGAGGGAGGGAAATTACCTCTTAAATCCTTCTCTTGAGAACCTCCTTAAAGGCCTATGCTTGGTCTTTTGATGAGACCAAAAGCTCTTGGACGTGGGGGAGGGGATAGGGGAGATTATTGGGCAGAGCTTAGACAATTATTCAAGCTTTAGAGGTGTGGTTTAGTAGCAGGAGTGGGGGAGCTTATATATACATGAGGAGGGAGGTGTTTTTAGTATAAAATATTAAATAAAATAATATATCAAGAGTTAGGCTTGTAATAGTAGTTTTTTGACATCCAAAATCATATATTAATATAATATAATTCGTTTTAGGCTTTAATTATTCTTTATAATTCTAATTCATTAATTTATTAAAAGGAAAGTGAAAGAAATAGAAAAAAAAGTTTAAGAAATCACCTTTTGACTTTAGGCTTTGGAAATTTCTTTTTAGGTTTGAGTACTGGATTTATTGTATTTTAAGGAACCATTTATGATATTTAATATAATTTGGCAGAATATAAAGTTATATAATTTTTATGTCATCATTAAATCATTAATGATGCAATTTAGTATACACAGATTATGCAAAAAACTCTATTTTTTTACTATTCACCCAAAAATTGAAGTATTTCAGAATAAACCCAAAAAATTTCCCCTACCATTTTTCAATGTGTAGAATCCAAAAATGAAGTCCATTTTTCATTCCAGTATACAGATGGAACCATTTGAGGCGTTATATGGGAATCAGTGTCGAACTCCATCTTTTTGGGATGAAGTAGGTGAAAGGAAGTTTTTAGTACCAGAATTGGTAGAATAGATGGAAGAAAAAGTTCAGCTAATATAGAAACACATGAGAACAGCTCAGAATAGGCAGAAAAGTTATGCAGACAATAGGAGGAAGGATCCCTCTTTTATGGTAGGTGATCATGTCTTCCTCAAAGTTTCACTATGGAAAAGTGTGATGCGATTTGGTAAGAAAGGAAAGCTGAGTTAAAGTCTCATTGGACCCTATTAAATTCTAGAGAGAGTTGTATCAGTTGCATACTGAGTGGCTTTACCTTCGAGTTTATCTCAGGTACATAATGTTTTCATGTTTCAATGTTAAGAAAGTACATGCCAGATCCATCTCATGTTTTGAGTCCAGAGGTAGTTCAACTGGAAGAGAATCTATCTTATAAGGAAAAACCGGTCTAGATTCTTTACCAAAGGGAGAAATTATTGCATAATAAGTTGATTCATCAAGTAAAGGTTCTTTAGAAAAACCATATAGTTGAAGAGGAAACATGGGAATCTGAAAATGCAATGAGGGACAAATACCCCCACTTATTCGATAAGTAAATAAATTGCGGGGATGCAATTTCATAAATGGGGGAAGGATGTAACATCCCAAGTAAGTAAAGAATAATATATTTTCATATCTATGTCTATTTATGAATTATATTGTGTTTTAGAGTCTTAAAATGAGAATAAATCCAATCTTAAGCATAGAATACTCCAATATTTTTAAAAGATTGTTTTACCGCCTTTTAATGGAAAACCATATTTAAATATAAATTTGGACAATTTTATAAGCTCTATTTTTCAAAATGAACTAATTTTTTATAAATGGTACATTTAAATTTACTTTGGATAAATTTTTGTTATTTTTCTGACATTGTTCATTTTTTAATGAATAGTGAAAAATTCTGCATTTTACTTCAAAACTAATTTTCATATAATTTAATTATATGGTTATATTATCTTTTTAATTGATTTTAAAGTGTAATTAGAATATATTTTTACCATTTAATTCAATGGTGGTCATTATAATTAATTTCACTATAAAATTGGACATAAAAAATTGTCAATCTTTTGATAGATATTGTTTCTTAAAAACATTCTGTTTGTTTTGACAACGTGAATTATTTTTAAATCAATTACTGGAATTTCTGTGTATAGAATTTGGTAAAATGGATTCCATATTTGTAATTATAAGGTCCAAATTATTTAATTAAGACCTTTTTTTGGACATTATGAATAGTAGTGACGGTAATTATCTTTAATTATCGTCATTAATTAGTAATCGGGTAGTTAAGGGTAATAAAATAATATCATAATAATATAAAATGACCACAACATGTGTCCAAATAATCTTTGTTCTGTCATGGTCGACCATGGGAATCTTTTTACGGAACTTTAGGGCCCATGGAGTCACATGGGTGTGATAGTGACATTTATGACATTATTTTTAAAAAGAAGAGAAATATAACAATGGTTTGTATATCCTAAGTAAAACAATTTTAATTTTGTTTACATAAATGATATATTAGAATATAAATATCCATTGGAAGGATAAAAATATTTCCTACATCATGGTATTTTTTTCATTTTTAGACGTTAAATAAATAAAATTATTTATGACTCCATGATGATGCAGTGATTACCTCATTAATGAAAGATTTAAATAAAATGAAAAGATAAGGTAAAATATAATACATAAACTTGTCTAAAACCAATTGGATGGATAATTTCAAACCCTTATCACCTTATCCTCAAAATATATCATTGTGAGACCTTTAAATCTGAAAATCATTTTATAATAAAGTAACATTTCAGGACTTTCCAAAAGTGCCCCTCCTCCCTCTTTTAAAAGGCCCCCTCCTTTACCACCATACCTGCACCTCTCAAGACCTTGGATTGTCCAAAATCTTCTCATATTATCTCTCCACATCCCTATATTACTCCAAGAAGCCTCACTTTGGGCAGAAGTCTTTCCAAGGAAGCCTTTGGATCAAATCAAAAAGAGTTACCCGATTTAGAGGTAATGTCTTCTCTCGAGTTTCTTCCTTTTATTTTCCTTCTTCACTCACCACTATCTTCTTATTATTTGATCCCATAAAAACAAAAATATCCTCAATAAACTAGGATGTTGTTTTGATAAGTATTATACCTACACTTACAAACACCTCCGTCTAATGGTTAAAGAATATATTGTTTTTATGGGTGGCAAATTACTGCCTCATTAAACGATGATTGTTCAATCTTATTTTAACACCTTTAATGGTGGAAATTATGATTTAAACGTATTTTTATATGATATATATGGTATTTTTTCTATATTCTTCTGGATTTTATTTTTAAATCATGTCGTTATGCTTTTCATGTTGTGAAACTGCAATAATTTCATCTGAGGAAGTATGGACTACCGCCCCTCAACTGATGTGACTTGTTCATGCCAAACATGAAATTTATAAAGAATGTAATTAATGAACTTATTTTACCTATATAACATATATTTTATACTATAATTATAATATATATATGTATCATTTAGTTTTAATTCCTTTAATATGAAAAAGAAATGAAAGTAGTGTTCATGCGTACGTACGGCCTACCATCTCCATGAACGGTGCATTTCATTTTTTATCTACAAATTTTATGGAATAGTATAAAATGAATATGTACTAGATATATATGATATTTAAATAATTAATTACATTTTGGAGATGATGTACTTATAACTACATGGGAAATTCTTTTCAAACAAGTTCATTTTTGACATATGTACCGACCATCGACAAAACGTATGATATAAACTAACATAATTAAGTAATTATTATAACATGATAATATGTGATATGAATTGAATAATATACTTTAAAGGAAGTAATTAATTAATTATAAATTGACCTAAGATTATTATTGAGGAATATAAAGAACAAATGAGAATAAGTTGGACTTGAGGTAACAGACTTCGTCTCAATCTCCTTTCATTGAGGCATACTTCAATTTATATACGACCTTATTTTATTAGTTGTATAATAAACCCTTTTGACTTTTAATTTCATTCAAAAGGAATCTTTTTACGTGAATATTTTTACTAAATGACAAAAGGAATGTTTTTGTCCTACTTATGCGGAAAAAATGACTTCTCTGCCGCTGTGACCCTTATTTGAGTTTCAGCTTCCTCTACAAGCCTTAACATTTTAAATGAAAAATAAATACCATGTTTTAATTTTCTTTTATTTTTGTATTGAAAATAGTTTTGATAATTTTATGATTATATTAATGTGTTGTAATGATATCTTTTGATTGAAATATGGAAATTTTATGTTTACTTTATGCATGTTTTATGTGATACGATTATGTTATAGTTCTTGGGCATTGTTTATTAAGTCGGGTGGTTCCATGATAAACCAAGGGCAGGTGATCCTGAGATATCTCTCCAATGCATTGGGTAACGTGAAGGATTTAAATGCTAAGGTTTCTCTGAATAGATTTAGGGAATATTTTGCGATGGGTATTCCAAACGTAACCATGTGGGTTACTCCCTACGTAATAATGTTATGAATGCCTCAAGTTACCTTTATATCTTATGATTTCTATGAGTTATTCATAAATCTTTTGATTTCATGAGGTATATTAATGTTCTTATGTTGTATGAGTAAAGTATGATTTCATTTATTCTTATGTATACATGGACTAATGTTTTATTTCTGTATTTTTATAGCCCTTACTGAGATTTTTATACCCATCCCAAGTTTTTGAAATGTATTTCACAGGTCAAGGGAAAAGTACATGATGTGATGAGAGTGTCTAGGAAGTGTCAAGAAAGAAAGTATGTTTTATTTTAAATATGTTTCCTTTGGTGGGAAAAATGAATATTGTCTTTGATGTAACCACCTTGTTAAAATGTGGAATGAAATGCATGATTTATGATCTAATTCTCTAAAACTCTAAACCTGAAAATATCTTCAATGTTAATTCTTGAAATAACCCAAGATTAAGTAATGTTTAAGGCTAGGGCCTTATAAAAATTACCACATTATCTGACATTAAATTAAGTGGAACATAATACACAATGATAAATTAATATATTCCATTCACAATAGGGACAAAATTAGACAAAATATTAGTTTGGAAAAACTTGAAATAATGGTATGCCAAAGGAAGTTACACTATATCAAGATATATGTATAAAATGTATTTACATATTATTTCATTCATAAAATATTAAGATATTATGGTAAAATAGATCCCTCAAAAATTATATTAATTATAAAATTGAAAATTAGATCACACCATAACCATAGGAGTATCCCCCATAAGAAACTAGGGGAAATATAAATGAATAAAATATGAAAAAGGGAGAATATAAGAATTAATGAAGGAAAAATGAGGTGATAAGAGAGATTATCTAGAGAGAGAAAAATTCAGTCTAGAGAGATCCACAAAATAGTTTAGAGAGGGTAATATCTATGGATTATAAATTATTTATGGTGTTATAATGGATATGGGAAATCTAAATGAGAAAATAAAATTAATTAGCAGTGGAATGTTGATTACAAATTTAGATTTCTAGGTAAGTCTGATGTTTTGATTTTTTTACTTTGGAAACTAAAAACCAATCCTTGTAAATATAGATGGATAATCTATGTAGGATTATAATGTTTTTATATAGTTTTGTAAATTGTGTTCTAACCATTTATATACTTTTGTAATGCATCCTCCCCTTAGGTATATTAAGTATACAAGGATAGTATTAATTGTTCTCTAATCATGAACCCTACATTATCCCCATATTTTTTGTTTTTTCAATCACCAAACACCTTAAACTTTATAAATTTAAACAAATTAAATAATTAAATAAAATTTTATACATACCAATGATAGTATGGAATAATAATTCCCCCTACCATTATAGTATCCACCCTATGAAAGTCGCTATTGATTTTAATTATAAAATAATTGAGGCCATTACACTTCCATCATCGCTTCACTTTCCTATTTTTTATGGATATCTTTACCATGATTCTATATCATATTTATTAAGTGAATAGATTAACCCTATAACACTATATTTTGATAATCAAGGATACAAAGAGGTTTATTAATCTTAGGGTGTCAATTTCTAAATATAGTAATCCCCCCCAACAATGTTATATGGGTTCATATGGTATTTCTTCAGTTGAAAAACATGGAATAAATTTTTAATAAATGATAATTGATATGGTATATCCTCTCAAAATTATATCTTGTTGAGATGATATAATATTTCCAATGTGTTGACCTAGTGTTACATAATCATTCCCTTTTCCATAATATTTGATGTCCCAAACAAATAGAAACTCAAGGAAATAGTTGATCACTAATAAAAAAACACCATGGTACAATGTCTATGATTTATATATGGTTATTTTAATCTGAGAAATCACTAATATATTTTGAGTCAAATGAACTATTATCACCATCGCTTGAGTTAATTTGCATCCCAAGAGAGAGTAATCTTCCAAAAATCCCATAAAATACGAAACTGACATGACCATCCATAAATATATTTTAAAGGGGAAAATTTTATCAATTATTGATAATTTTTATTATTAAATATCTCAATAAATGATAGATGTTTGTCCCATTATCCCCCAAAGTCATTATAATTAGTATGAATCATTTCCCCAACAATATGAATCCCTCACTCAGTTAGTCTATTTTGTAGTGTCATGACCCCAGTTACCCAGAGTTGGTGAATTATTTTAATACATTGGAATGATTATAAGGAATCAAGTCTCAAAACACTGATCAGTTTAGTAGTCTTGGAAAATAGATTACATACATGAATAGTACATTAAACATTATAAATTAAAACAAAAAATAAATGATCCTTTGAGAATTCCATTAATCCCCTATATTAACCCTGATTATCAATCATAATAAACTTCTTGGAATCCTGGGAAAATAAAACATAATAAATGGGTGAGCTCAGATACTCGGTAAGGATAACAATATGGCAAAAACTTTCACAAATAAGCCTAAACATTTGAGGAAATGTATAAAACTAAAACAAAATCTTTTTAAACATATACTTGGAAATAATATGGAAAATATAAATCAAATAATTTCATTTACTTATTCACATGGATATTTTACTAGTCATATAATCACATGAAATATCAATAGCCAATTTCATAATGATGGAATGCATAATGAGAGACTTCATAACCACATAGTTAGTGCCTTGTGCCAATACTACAAATAAGATTTTATCCAGACCATGTACCAAGACACTAGTTTGTCTCATGAGACCTACCGATACATCGAGGAGCTATAGTGGGCTCCACCCGTCACTTACTAAGTCCAATGTATTCCTCATATGAAAAGGTTTAAACATAACATATACATTCGTATTAAAACTAGTAGACGAAATGTCAATACTTTATCCATAAACCATGAATGGTATAAAAATAACACATCCACAGTCAAACATATCACAAAACCTTCAATACAATACAGACAATTTTTATCATAATAAATCAACCTCTATCAAGAATAATATATAGTAAAGGATGTTGACATAGTTGAAAATGATCAATAAAAATCATTGGGAGAAATATCCATTTTTCCTTAAATCATTTCAAAATTTGAAAAATTTATAAAGTGATTCATTTAAAATATATTTTTCAATCAGCTTTATCCATACCACTTTGAAACATTTGAAAGGAATTAACATTTTAAAACATTCATGTCTATATAAATAAATCCTTAAAATCATTTTGAAAGCATGGACATTAATGAGAATGTTTTAGAAGAATAAATCTTTAAAACATTTAAAATGATTATTTTCTTAAATAGTCCCATAAAATGAATCATTTTGAAATCTTTTTTATGAAACATGGAAATGGATAATAAATATGTCCGAGTAAAAACTTATACATAAACAATCTGGTATAATAATGAGATTGATGAATTAACCCTTACCTTGCACTTTTATTTGGTCGAGGGTATGTTTAACCTCCTGTATGATGACCATAGTACGTTATTAAATTATACCAAAAACATATTCATATTTATTATATTATACTTGATTAATTTAGGACTTTATACTACCCATTTAATAATGATTTCCATGTTAAATTAACATTTCGGGTAATAATAGTTGTTTTTATCGTACGTGTTTTATCTAGTTATTCTTGATCGTATCATTTAGATAATGATTTAAATACTTAAATAATATATACCATGATTTATATATCATATATATTTAGAATATAAATATTTATAATAGATATATATATGAAATGTAAGGCACTGTTTATGAAGATGGTAGGTCGTACGTAGGCATAAATGTTGTTTCAATTTTCATATCATATTGGAAGAAAGTAAGTAAAAAAGATATATGTAATTATATAAATAAATATATTTATATATATCCAGTAGAATTATAATTTCATATATTACATAATTATTAATAATATATATTTTTATAATCATCGTTGAATGGTTAACGTGGAAATTAATCTCATCGCGTCATGGAGATGGTAATCCGTACGTACGCACAAGAGACAATATCATTATATTGATAGTGAAATTTTATGTAATTGGATGGTATATAATATATTCAGAATCATTAACATATTATATTTATTATTTAAATCATTTATACTCATTATTGTATCCATCCAAATAATGAAGTGTTTGAATAACAAACTACACCACTACGTGGAGACGGTAATCCGTACGTACGCACGTATGGTGACTTTTTCATTTATAAGATGGACAGAATAATGAATATGGTTTTAAAATTTATATAACAACATCACAATATATAGAATATTATATATTTATTATTTTATAATAGAAACAACAAAGTAAGAGGAAGTGGAAGAAGAAAATAAATTGAAAGTGGTGATGAAATATTTACCTCTTCTTCGGGATCTTATTTTTAATTTGATCAAAATGGATATTTAGGTTGGCTTTTGGACCAAATAAATGCCTCTGGGATAAATGGAGGAAAGTTGGGAGGATAGTTGGGCAGGGGTTGGCCATGAAAAAAGGATTTGGAGGTGTGAAATTAACTGAAAAGGAAGTTCCCTTTTATAAGAGAGGTGAGGGTCGCTTTAGGAAAAGCTTGAAATATTATTTTAAAATAAAATAATTTTTTGTTTTTAATGGATAAAAATGATTTATTTAAATTATAAGGTGTTTATGGGTCGAAAACCTCTCAATAAATAGGTTTTATATTGGTTTAAGTCATCATATTAACCTTATCTTTTAGATTTAACTCTTTGTTAAATAGTTTGACATTTACCATGTCTCCTGGTATTTTTATATTATATGGTTAATAAACCTACTATAACAAGACAAGAGAACCCCATGTGGTTAATTATTAATATATATAACCTTATATAAGTCTTTTCGATGAACCTTATATTTTTAAGAATATTATATCAATTAATAATATAGTATTTGTTTTAAAAACTCAATTATGTCAATTTTGAAACTATTTAGTATTTTTTTTAATCCATAAAAACATTATAACTTTGAATAAAAATTATTTAACTGACCCTAACATGTCATATTAACCTATAAAATTAGTTTAATTCATCATAATTCTAAATTTAAATTTATTTAGACGTTTATAATATCAATTATTTTAATCTTTCATTAATAAGGTAATTACTCCATCATCATTGTGTCATAAATAAATTAAATTATTTAATGTTTAAATATTATAAATAAAATACCATTATTTAGGAAATATTTTAAGATTTCTGATTAATTTATATAGTCTAATTTATCTTATGTATAACCCTATATTAAAAATAATTTAGTTATTAAACATTGAATTTAACTCTTTTAACTCTTCTTTAAATAAAATAATAATAAATGTCCTAATCTTATCCAAGTGGACCAAATGGGGTTATATTTTTTTAATAAGGTTTTTATTAGTCTAATTATACTTATACAATAGAATTAAGACATGAGTTAGAGTAATTATGATATCATTTTTACCATTAATTACCCTATTTACTTTTAACCTTGGTAAATAAAAGTCAAAAGTTTCTATTCACCAAATATTATTTTCATCATATTGAACAACATTTTACCTAATTATGTCAACTGTGTCTCTCAGATTTTTTAAATTCAACTCACAGAAGCGGTAAAATTATGTTTTATAGAAATTTTCAAATGTACCTAGAAGGTGGGTGAAAGAGGTAAAAAAGTTCAATAAAATTTTATATATCTAATTCTATTATAAAATGAATACAATGGATTAAAGTGAACATATATAGTTATTATATATCTATTTTGACTTAAAATAATTTTAAATAAAATAAATAATTATTTAAATAAAAAGGTGGTTCTAAATAATTACACAGTGTTTTTCACTATTCATCAAAAATTGAATGTTTTCAGAAAAATGTCAAAAATTTACCCTAAGCTAATTTTGATATTTTTAATTCAAAAATTAATTCTATTTAACCAAATTCAAAACATAGAAGTTGAATTTTTTAATTTAATATTAATTCCCCCCGTCAAAACCAAAAAAGTGGGTTTTTTAAAAGTAAAAACTATCAAAGGATTGACATGTGTTTATGTAAAATTTATATGTGAAATTACTTATAATGACCTAAATTGTAGTAAATTAAAAAAATATAATCTAATTATACATCAAAACATTTTAAATCCATAATTTAACACTAGAAATTATTTCGATTAAAAAGTTGTTTTCAATTAAAACATGGTATTTTTCACTATTCGTCAAACTATAAAAGTTATCAGAAAAGTACCAAAAATTTATCCAAACTAAATTTCTATGTACTGATTCTAAATAATAATTTAACTTCATTAAATAAAATATATAAAAGTGTCAAATATTGGTTTTAAAAAGGGTTCTCTATTAAAAGGTGCTAAAATTGTATTTTTTGAAAAATATTTCTTTTATCTGAAAAAAATGTATTTGTTCTTATATTATGTTTAAGAAACACATAATTTGGATGTTAAAATTATATATAATATATAATATTCAATATTCATTTCATATTATTCCGAGCCTATTTTTGAACAGTTAGTTTAGTAAGTTATTGTGCGCTCGAACTTGGTTTTGTGTGTAGCGCAAGCTATTGAATTACTTTAATGAGATAACGTACTATGAAATCTTGAGGTGTTAAATTCTCCCCTCCTTCAATAAATTGTGTCCTTGAAATTTGAAATTATTCTTAGAAAATAAAATGTTAAAAATAGAAAATATCTTTGTGGAAAACACACATCAGAAATTGTGTTAATAAAATTTAGTCTTAATTAGAGGGAAAGGGAAATGAATAATTCACCACGAAATTTGGGTTTCAAATAGGATAACATTGGTGGAAATTATAGACACATAATTGGAGGAAAACATAAATATTTATAGGGAGTGTTTCAGGTCATCGATCATAAACAAGTGAACAAAAAATGGAATATTGAGGGCCTCAAATCCATAAATCTATGATGATTTAAATACCATAAGTTCAATAAAATATAAGGTTTTAGGATAACACATTTTTGGTTTTAATATCACTTCCCTAAATTTTACGAGATAATTTCTTCATAGAATAGTAAAAAAAAATTAAATATATACTTTATAGGTAGAGTACCATCCTATAACTAATTTATACCACAAACTCATATTTCACTCCATAAGATAATAGAACTCAAAAATATTATATATATCGTAATCATATAGGGTTCTAAAGATAAGGAATTTATAATTCATTTGTTAGACTATTTAAAAAATCTACATTACACAAACCAGTAAATCACATAGTCCAGTGGTAGGTGATGAACCCTTGTCACCCTTCGGTTGCGGGTTCAAGTCTCATGGCCTTGCCAGACAAGACAGGTTGTTACCAGACCTATGGGTTGTCCTTTTTATAAAAATAAAAAAAAAATATTCTTAATAAATTATTTAACATTAACAATAGTATCCAAATAAAAACTTAGTCTATTAAAACCTTTAGACTTATCCAAAATACTTATTTTTAAACATACATTCCAAAATTTATAAGGAAGATAAACACAATGAAGATATTTTTTTTCCATGTAATAACATGTGGATACCTTCATCTTGTATTCTTTTAAAACATAGTAACACCGTAAATTAACATAATACCTTATTTATTACATTTATTCTCCCTTATTCCTTACAGAATACTAGATATATTCCTTATATCCAAAAATTTTGAATACTCCAACAATGATGAAATAAACAAACCATTAATCAGTTCCAAAGTAGTCAAGAATATCCAATATAATTTATCCAAATCAACCATCTCTTATTCAAAAATTACTACATCAGTATTAGGACCATATTAAGGTTTATCTTTCTTCTAACCATGCATTTTCTAAAAAATTTAACTTTTTGTTGAGTCACTTTTTATATAACCATAAAATCTCAAATCCTCCATGAAATAGTACTGCATTACAATCCTTATTTATTTCCATAATTCATATAATCAGTTCATTGTGGATAAAACACTTATATGAAATAATTTTTTAAAAACAACTTAATAACACTAGTCATTGTTCTTCATCTGTTATATTATCATAACTTAATTATTATCTAATAGAATCATTTGGGTCATACTCTGTTGATTTGGAAATTTATTCATGCAGTGTCCCAACTCCTTGCATAAGAATCATTATAAATTTGAAACCTTTTTCTTACCCTTGAAATAACGTACTTGGGGTCCTTTTTCTCTACACTTATAACAAAATCTCATTCCCTTTAATAATTTTTACCTAGGTTATTCTTTCCATAGTTATCACATATGAAAAAATCCTTCTTTCCCCTCTTCCCTTTATCCATATTTCTCTATACCATCCCTTTCTTCTCTTTTTTCCCTTCAAAGCCATAGGATATAGAGAATTATTCCCTTATCTTATTAACACATGATATTATTTCTTCATATGATGAGAATATGTGGGAGACTATTTCCCTTTTAAATTTTGATTAATACCAAGAAATATATGATACTTCTTAATCATTTGATCATGCGTATTACTAGAATTCTCATTCATGCTACTAGGTGCCATTTCTAAACAATGGCATATACTAGGTTAGTTTATGAATCTCAATTAATATTTTCAAACTTCTCAAATACCTAACGTAAATTGAAACGATTATGCATATACTCTATAATCATAAAATGTTTTCATTGAAGAAGTATTTACTCATAAATCCTTCATAATGGATTTTAATGAAAATACAAATCATCCAAAGCATATCCCCCGGGAGTGTCATACATAAGAGTGCAGCAAGGCCCGTTGTGGTGCACTAGGATACCCTGGGTCAAGCCTGAAACTCATTGTCCGATTTTTCACTTGTAGGTAAATCTGTTCCAGAGGCACCTCTACCTGCTCATATCAAGACAGGGATGTATTACTTATAAAACTCACAAAATCTCTACAGTACCAAAATTCTAGAAAGGTATTCTATACTAATCCTGAAAGTCTATCTTAGGGTAATGTTTCTTAATAGAAGTTTATCTAAATCTAGTTTCCAAGGTTATTTCTAAAATTCCTCTAATACCAAATGTAACGTCCCGACCCCAGTTACCTAGAGTCGGTGTATTGTTTTAATACATTGTCATGATTACAAGGAATAAAGTCCTGAAAGACCGATCATTTTAGCAGTCTTGGAAAATAGATTACATACATGAACGTTACATTACACATTTGAAAATAAAAAACAATATAAATGATCATTTTAGAACACCATTAATCCCCTATATTAACCCTAATTATCAACAATAATACACTTCTTGTAATCCTAGGAAAATTAAACATAAGAAATTGGTGATCTTAGATGCTTAGTGAGGGTAACAATATAGTGGAAACTTTCACAAATAAGAATAAACATTTAAGGAAATGTATAAAACTAAAATAAAAGACTTTTAAACATAAACTTCATCATAATATGGAAAATATAAATCAAATAATTCCATTTACTTATTCACATGGATATTCTACTAGTCGAATAATCACATGCAAAATCAATAGCCAATCTCATAATGATGGAATGCATAATGCCAGACTTTATAACCACATAGTCAAGGCCATGTGCCAAAACTACAAATAATATTTTTTCAAGGCCTTGTTCTTAGACACCAGTTTGTCTCATGAGACCTACTGATGCATCGAAGAGCTATAGAGGTTTCTACCTATCACTTACTAAGTCCAATGCATTCCTCATATGAAAAGGTTTAGAAATAACATAAACATTCATATTAAAACTAGCATAAGAAATGTCAATAATTTATATATAAACCACGAATGGTATAAAAATAAAACATCCATATTCAAAAATATTACAAAACCTTCAATACAATATGGAATAGTTTTTTCTTAATAAATAATTCTCGATCAAGAATAATATCCAGTAAAGGATGTTGACATAGTTGAAAATGATCAGTAAAACTCTTTGGGAGAAGTATCCCTTTTACATGAAATCATCCTGAAAGTCAAAAAATTTATAAAGGAAGTCATTTAAAATATATTTTTGAATCATTTTTTCCCATACCACTTTGAAAATTTTTAAAGGTATTAACATTTTAAAATATTCATCTTCATATAAATAAATCCTTAAAATCATTTTGAAAGCATAGAAAGTAATGAGAATGGTTTAGAGGAATAAATATTTAAAACATTTAAAATGGTTTTTTTTAAAGAGTCACTTAAAAAGAATACTTTTTAAAACTATTTTATTAAACATAGACGTGGATAATAAATATGTCCCAGTAAAAACATACACATAAACAATCTCAGATAATAATGAGATTAAGGAATTAACTGTTACCTTGAACTTTACATTGGTTGAGGGTATGTTTTACCTCCTCTATAATGACCATAGTATGTTGTTAAATTATATTAGAACCATATTTATATTTATTATATCATACATGGTTCATTTATGACATTATACTACCAATTTAATAATGATTTCCAGGTTAAATAAACATTTCGGGTAATAATCTCATTCTTTATCATACGTGTTTTAACTTGTTATTCTTGATCGTATCATTTAGATAATGATTTAAATACTTCTAGAATATAAAACTTGATTTATATATCATATATATTAAGAATATAACTATTTATAATAGATAGATATACGAAATGGAGGGAATTGTTTATGGAGACGGTAGGTTGTACGTACGCATAAACGTTTTTTCGTTTTCATATCATATTGAACAGAAGTAAGTTAATAAGATATATGTAAGTATATACATATATATATATATCTCCATTAGAATTATTATGTCATATATTACATACTTATTAATAATATATATATTTTTATAATCATCGTTGATTGGTGAACGTGGAACTTAATCTCATCGCGTCATGCAAATGGTAATCCGTACGTACGAATGAGCGACAATATCATTATATTGATAGTGAAATAGTATGTAATTGGATGGTATATAATATATCCATAATCATTAACATGTTATATTTTTTATTTACATCATTAATTCTCATTATTATACCCATCCAAATAATGAAGTGTTTGAATAACAAACTACACCACGATGTGGAGACAGTAATCTGTACGTACGCACGTATGGTAACCTTGTCATTTATAGGACAGATAGAATAATGAATATGGTTTTAGAATTTTTATAATAACATCATAGTATATATAAGATACTGGAGTTATTATTTTATAATGGAACCAAAAAATAAAGAGGAAGTGTAAGAAGAAAAGAACTTGAAAGAGGTGATAAAATATTTACCTCTTTTTTGGGATCTTCCTTTTGATTTGATCAAAAGGGATCCTTAGGTTGGATTTATGACCAAAGGAAGGTCTCTAGGATTAAGGGAGGAAAGATTGGAGGATATTTGGGTAGGGTTTTACTGAGACAAAAGGCTTTGGAGGTGTGAAATTAAGAGAAGAGGAAGTTCCCTTTTATAAGAGAGGTGAGGGTCACTTTAGGAAAAGCTTGAAATATTTATTTATAGTAAAATAATTCTCGGTTATAATAGATAAAAAATGATTTATCAAAATTATAAGGTGTGGATGGGTCTAAAACATCTCAAAAAATATGTTTTAGATAGGTTTAAGTAATTATATTAACCTTATCTTTTATATTTAACTCTTGGTTAAATAGTTTGGCATTTACCATGTCTCTTTGTATTTTTATATTATATGGTTAATAAAATTACTATAACAAGAAAAGAAAAACATATTTGGATCATTATTAATATATATAACCATATATATGTCCTTTTTTCTAATCCTTAGATTTTTCATAATATTATATCAACTAATAATATAATATATTATTTTAAAACTTAATTAGGTTAATTTTGGCACAATTTAGTATTTGATTTTTTTGAAATCTATAAAAACATTATCACTTTGAATAAAATTATCTAACCAACCCTAGAATGTCATATTAACCTATAAAATTATTTTAATTCATCAGAAGTCTCAATTCACATTTATTCGGATATTTATAATATCAATTATTTTAATCTTTCATTAATAAGGTAATTACTACATCATCATTGTGTCAAAAATAAAATAAATTATATAATGTCTAACAATTATAAATAAAATACCATTATGTAGGAAACATTTTTATATTTATAATAAATATTTATAGTCTAATTTATCTTATGTATGACACTATATTAAAAATGGATTAGTTATTAAACATTGAATTTAACTCTTTTAACTCTTCTTTAAATAAAATAACAATAAATGTCCTAATCTTATCCAAGAGGAAAAAATGGGTCATATTTTATTAATAATGTTGTTTTTGGTTGAATTATACATTTACAATATAATTAGGACATGTTTTAGGGTAATTATGATATCATTTTTACCATTAATTACCTTATATACTTTTAACCGTGGTAAATAAAAGTCAACAGTTATTATTCACCAAAAAAAAATTCATCTTATTGAACCACATTTTAATTACTAATGTAAATAGTGTCTCTCAGTTATTTGAAATTCAAATCACAGAAGTTGTAAAATTACATTTTATGCAACATTGAAAATGTACCTAGAATGTGGGTAAAAGAGGTTAAAAAGTTCAATAAAATTTTATACATTTAATTTTATTATAAAATGACTCTAATGAATTAAATTAAACATATATAAGTATTATATATCTATTTTTACTAAAATTAATTTTATATAAAATAAATAATTATTTAAATTAAAATTTGGTTTTAAATAATAACGTAGTGTTTTTCACTATTCATCAAAAAATGAAAGTTTTTAGAAAAATACCAAAAAATTACCATAAGGTAATTTTGATATTCAGAATTCAAAAACTGAAGTCTATTTAACCAAAATCAAGATATAGAAGTTTCATTTTTTTAATTTAAAATTAACTCCCGCTGTCAAAACCAAAAAGAGGGGTTTTTTTTAAATAAAACTATCAAAAGATTGACAAGTGTTTATGTCAAATTTAAATGTGAAATTACTTATAATGACATAAATTGTATTAAATTATAAAAGTATAATCTAATTATACTTCAAAACCATTCAAATTCATAACTTAACCATATAAATTATTTCAATTAAAACAGTTTTTTTTTCAATTAAAACATAGTATTTTTCATTATTTGTCAAAATATAAAAGTTATCAGAAAAGTACCAAAAATTTATCCAAACAAAATTTTTATATCCTGATTCTGAAAAAGAATTTAATTTCATTAAACTGAATATATAAAAGTGTCAAATATTGGTTTTAAAAATGGTTTTCTATTAAAAAGCGGTAAAATTTCATTTTTTTTTAAAATACGTCTTTTATTTGAAAAAAATGAATTTGTTCTTTTATTATGTCTAAGAAACACATAATATGGATGTTAAAATTATATAGAGTAAATAAGATTTAAAATTCAGTTAATAATATTCATAACCTCTTTTTAAACGGTTAGTTTAGTAAGTTGTGGTGCGCTCGAACTCGGTGTTGCGTATAGCGCAAGCTATTGAATTACTTTAATGAGATAACGTACTATGAAATCTTGGGGTGTTAAAAATTTGATTACAGGTGATAATTAATGCTCAAATTCCATTTAGAACTCATTTTTTATTTAATACACATTGAAAATACAGATGTAAAGAATGTTTATCAATTAGAAACAAGAGTATAGGGAACCCCATTTAGATTTATCATCTCTTTGATAAAAAGGTGTCCATGATCTTCTACCTTATTATTCTTCTTTATAGGATGAATGTATTTTATTTTTTATAATTGTTAAATAATCATCAAAATGTAATTATTCCCACTACGGGTCCAAGGCAATCTATTAAAAAATACATGGATATTGCATCCTATTTTTTGAGATTGTAATGATATTTAAATACTCTTTAGAGATTTAGATCTTCAACCTTCACCTTTTGGTATGTATGGCAATGAGATATATAATAGACAATAGTTTTCTTTGTTACATTCCCCCAATATCATGCCAATATCCATAAGTCATTTTGGTTGTATAAGGATGGACTACCTGACTATAATAATGCCCATATTTCATCACATACTACTTTTTGACCAAATAACAATCGTAATCCTTTTTAATTAAATGATACCATTGTGAGAAAATGATTAATCTCTTTCTGTCTTGACACAATTTTTAATTCCATTTGTAAACTAAAAATTTATATCACATACCCTTTCTTTACATATTTTATCATCAAAGAAAGGTGTGGATTTCACTCTATCTAAGAATACCATATCATCTTCATTTGTTACATTCATTTTTAATTAATTCAAAGGTTCATAAAATTTAATTTTTCTTAAAAATATATCATAACATGAGGTGGAGATTTCCATTGTAAATAAGAAGAAACCACATTCCCGTTCCATGAGGTATAAACCATATAAAAGTCAAACATCTTGACTAATTCAGACATGTGACCTTGTTTGAGATTCAGACCATTCAATGAGAATATGAAATTTAGAAAATTATGATCAGTATATATCATGAAACTCTCCCAAATTTGATAATGGTTCCATTTCATCAATGCACACATCTCCACCACCAATTCCATATCAGGAGTGGGGAAGTTAATCTCATGAGGCATAAGTGATGGGAGATATATGTCATAAAATGATAATTTTAAGTCAAGAAAATCCCAAATCTCATACATATACCATTATAATACACCATATATCCCTCATCCGTCTTGGGAATCATCATGATTGATGTCAATGTTAGTATTTCCTTAAATTAATTAGAAGTATCCTAACATTTATCACTCCATTTCAATTTCACCCACTTTTGGTCAAGGATATGAAGGTAGATTCCAGTGTATAATATTATTGGATGAGCCACATATAATACTCATAAAGTCTTAGAAAATTATATAATTTTAAACACATTATTGGATCCTTTCTAATATATGACTTCCTGAACCTTTTGTGGCCTATGAAAACATTTATTTTAAAAATTAATCTCTCAAGAATTTTACTTCATAAATAAAAATTTATCATTTATACAAAATAGAATGTTTTAATTTACATTAAAATATCCTTAAAATCATATAAAAATAATTATCATGATCCTTCCATATCCTAGAGTAAAAAAGAGTATCATAATAAATACTATGATAACGATGTTTAAATATTAATTTTAAGTATGTTTAATCAAATCCATAAATATTATAAAAGAATTTATAGGATGAAAATTCTTTCCCAGTTTTTTATAATTTTTATACCATAATATAAATACAATTTTAGAAATATCTTCTTCATTCACCCTCAACTAATGTTATCTCTATTAGAGTTCATTTTTAGATGATCATCTTTCCCGCAAAGTTGATCAAAGAGATCATCACACTAAAGAAATAGATATTTTTCTGGATGTTCACCTTATTTTTCTTCATATAGTAATTGAAAAGAAAGATAATTCTGTATAACATCATTGAAAATAGGATTTATTCTTCCTACGATGACACATCTAGAAATAAAAAATTATTCCTCTCAATATTAACCAACTATACATTCATTTCCATTAAAATAGGATAATATATTGAATATAATATTAATGATATCATTCCTATTTCCAGATTTAAGTATATGGATAAATTAAACTCTATATATCATAATATAACTAGTATATTCTTAAAAAATATCTCAATATATATATTCACCACCATAATAATCACACCATATAATTTTTATTTAATAGGCTTCAAAAGAAAACTAGATATCCAATATGAAATCGAACTAATATCTAGAGTGATATGTCCTACCCTTTTAGATCTTTCATATCAATATCTTTGAAAAACATTACCACTTCCATTAAGAGAAAGGGGAAAAATTATAATAGTATAAATCAAAATTATATTTTTTTTTATAATCATCCAATCTATTCTAAATATAATATCTATGATGTCAAAATCCAAAAAAAAAGCTCAAACAATCTCAATAATGGAAACCATCATCTAATAGAAAGGAAACATAAATAATTGGTTTATCATCATTCTAAATGGATTATAATGATCCAAAATATATTAAATAAACTAAAATGTAAATTATAAAAAATATAAACTAGGTTAAAATAAATGAAAGAATGTGATTTACCTTTATCAAACATTGTTAGGATCATATAAGAAGAAATGATCATTATAACTCAAATTGTTGTCAACATAGATTCTAATTACATAGGTGTATGAATTATATCATATAACATCATACATTTATTCTCACTCCAATAATTATTATAATATCTATAATCTTCGTTAATATTAAAGGTTCCCTTTTATATTGAGGAATGAGACCATTTACTCTTTAATATATCAGATTGTACTTGAAAACCTCTAGTATGAGAATATGTAACTTTGATACAACTATAAATTATTTTATAGTGAGAGGAAAAATTCATGGTTCTTATTTTTCTATATGCACATAATTCCCTATGTTCTCCAAGTTCTCCACACATACCCATCTTCCACATAGTAGAACTCTTGACTGAATCCCCCTAGCATGCATCCTTCATGTCCAAGACCCCTTCCCTAAATATCTCACTTAGAAGTGCAGGAGTGGTAGTAATATTTATGCCTTTCTATTCTCTTTCCTATACATATTCATCACAACTACAATTTAATGATAGGGGTGGTATAAATTACCCAATCTTGGAATTTTAGGAAATAAGTCACTTCTTCGTGATCCCCAATCTCCTATCTATCTTTTCGAAGACACCCTATGTCAAGACATATGAAAAATAATGGAATCCTAGGGTTATTACACCATCCAATGGATTTAGCATGAAAACATCAATAAATACCACTAAAAATATATTTATTAGAGTTAAGGATCCATTTTTAAAAGATACATACTTAAGGAACACATGGTTAAGTCATCTCAAATATCTCATATTTGGGTATCATGCACCCATATCATCTCAGGGATCCCATAATTGGGTACTACACACCTATATTATCATAGTGATCCAATAAATGTGCTCTATGCATCCAAATAATCAAAATAAATCTAAAAAAAGGTTAATAAGTTTCCCATGTCCCATACATGTACATCACTTAACCAAGGTCTCATACCTAGGTTCCACTTCACCCTTGTCCCACACTATGGGTGGCTACCTTCCCAAACCTCCTCCATAGCCTCATAACATACACAATTATGTTATTCACACTAGGGTTCTCCCCCATTAGTCAGGAATTACTTTGATAATGGATCATCATAAACTATTTTCAATAAATAATGGGACACTCAAGTTGTTTATAAACATTTATTACCTTGATAATGATCGTCCCTCTCATTAGACTACTGGAAAAACCTCTTTTAGATAAATTTTGTAGGAACTAGAGATAACTTGAGAGAGGGTGAATCAATGTTTCAACAAATTTTAACATATTATTTCACTGAATTATTCGTGATCTTTCTCCCATATTAATTGGAAATGAAATCAACCTCTAATAACTCCCTATTCACACAGATTTATCATAATGATGTAAAAGTAAAATACATTAAAGATACATGAATAATTTACTTGGTTTAAGAAAATGGGATACAATAAATAGAACACATCAATGAGATTTTTATATTCTAGGATTTAATATGACTCATATTAATATTAAAAGGATTTAGAGAGGCTCATAGTAAATCTAGGACCACTCTCTCTTATTCACTCCATGCACTACTTCAACGAATGATAAATTCTATTTATAAACTTGAGGGTCTCTTAAATATCGTAATTGTATGAAAAAAATATTTTATATTTAACTCTAAATTTATGTTCCTTAATATTCAGTATTCTTATAAATTTCTCTTTCAAACTCGATGGATTTAGCTCCTCATGTATATAGATTTTGTTTGTGTCTACCCTTGAACTGTTGAACTTTATTTCTAAATACTAATAATTTAATGAATATAATTATTCATCAGTGAATAACGTTTTATATATCCAGATATATTAATGGTGAATCTTGTTATCCTTCCTAGTCATTAAATATTCATAAAATTTGAGACAGAATCATTAGAACTTTATATAAAAACAAAAATAGATTCTTCAGAATAGTCGTATCATTCCACCTACTTTATTATGATAAATCATCATCTGTTTCCCACTATATTATCCTTATTATTTTTTAAAATATTTATAAACAATAAATCATCTCTCCCTAATTATCTTTTCTTTTGAAATAGGTATGTAAAGCTAGAATATGTCTCTCTTTCATTTTCATGGGGCTTCTTCAAGTTGTATTTAAGAATTCACTCAAGATGCTATGATTAGTAATAAATGATATAGATAACATCATATATATTTTTGTTTCATGATATCTCTATGATTAACTTATGATAATTATATTTATATTAAAATAAATCCGCAGAATAAAGCTCTATTAATTTCAATCATAAATTTGAAGACATATTTCCTTAATCTACAGCTCCCAATTGAGGAAGCTTTAACTATAATCAAATAACATGAGCCATTAAATTTGTGTCACCTTTTGACTTCATAAATATTTTATCATAGGATATAAATTTAAAACCTTTTAATTTCAAGGATTTTTTTTCAAAACACCGCATGTCATGTACCAGTCATGTCTGTGAGACATTTCACTGTGTAACTTGTCAACTTCATGCAGCTTATAGTTTCATGAAAACTCCATGATATATCATAAAAAGACTAAAATTTATGTTTATAATACTCTTCAGTTATTCTTACAAAGATTCATGTTAAACCTCATGGAAATCATGGCAACCTTATGATATTCTTTTATTTTACTTATGAAGATAATTTTATACCCTATGACATTTATCTTCCACCCTATGTTTATTCTATATGGATTTCATCATCTTTTTTATATGAAAAAATAATGTATTAGATATACCAATAACCTAGATCCCAAGACATATAAAGATTCATCCAAATCAAAATAGTGAGTACCACATTGTTTTATTGATTAGTTTCCTATTCCGGAATCATCATGATTTGTCTTTTAACATGGATATGACATCATGAATTACTCCAGAAAATTATGGGTTTAAAATATTCAATTCATGAAAAAAACTCTTAGGATGGAGGTAGATAATAATGTAAGTGATATTGTTTCAATAAAATTTAATTGATTTTAATAAATTAATAGCACCCATTATTTACAAGATATCAAATTGATCTTCATTTTGTACCCTAGTTTGGTTTGTTAACTTATACATGTCCTCAACCCTTTCAAAACCCCTATAGGGCCAATGTACCTAGAAGGTTCATAGTCCCCCACCCCATGCATGGTGTCTTTGGTCTACCTATACACATCCCCACACTTCTATTATCCCTAATTTTTACAACTAATTCTTTATTTCTAGGATTCAATCATTCTTAACCATTCCCTTTATAGGCTTCTAACTACTTCATCTACTAGCCTTAGGAAGCTTATTTTTTCTATTATATTCAGAGTAACACATTTCTAAAACCTTATTTATAAATATACATATTTTTAAGTCTTCCGCATATAATACCTAATTGATCCAAATAAATAACACTTATAAAAAGTAAAAAAATGCATCAATATATCTTTAATGATGAATAAATTGCAATTCTTCAACCATTGACATAAATCCATAACAATCCTCTATGAAACACCATATTCTTTAACAACTTCCATTTTAAGCATGGAATCCCAGGAGAACTCAACAATTTCATGTGGGACTAGTTTAGATCCATTATAAAAAATATAAATTAAATAAATACCACATAATATCATGGTTGTAAATATATCCACCTTTGGAATTTAGATAAAATTTCACATAGAATCTTCTCCATTGTGGTTCATACATTTTATATTCTCTTATTCCCCTAATATTATCAATAAAATGCGAAGGGATTATCTTCCTCATACCATTTAATTGTATCTACATCTTCATAAAATAATTTATTTTTTACCATCACTCCCCCTTTTCTAGCATACTCCATGGACAAAATTTTCCAAGATTAAATCATTATATTAACTCTTCATGATGAAATCTTGTTTTAGATAGACTATCCCCTCCTTTAATGATTTAATCATGCTCTTTTTATAAATACATAAACACCTTAAAACACATATTTTAGAAATTAAATTAACTCATTATCCACTATCCTAGTTCTATATCACAGCTTCATCATTAAATTCGAATTCAAATGAGTGAATTTCACAGTTTAGCAATTATTTTTAACGAATCCTCAAACACAACTAAATAAAAACTCATTATAGTAAACAATATTTCTTTCTAAAAATAAAAATTATAATCATATAAATAACTATGTATTTTTAAAACATATATAGTATGAGAAAACAAACATCCTATGAACTCGAACAACCTCTCATAGAATTTTTTTTATAAAAACATTATTACACATGGGTGGGGAACATACCACTTCTATAACTATTTAAATATATCTTTTTAATAAAAATAATTTTATACCACATGAAACCAATATTGTTTAATTCATAAAAATCCATTACCTATTTTCAAATTAGGATATATAGTCATCAATTATATATCACCAACTACCCATGACTATTTTCACATATAGACACCTCTTATTGGGATAATTTTAGAATGGAAGCACTTGTTTATACTACTTTGTTGATACTATTATTTTCATTTAAAAAATTTCAATTTATTCTAAAATAATAATAAATAATACCATCATGTAAGTTTATAAAATGATAAAAAAATTATTCCTCACAATAATACACATACAACACCAAACTTCCCATCATTATCTTCAGTGACAACCATCATTAATATGTTCCTGAAACCACCTAAGGGTATTCCCCAAAATGACCTGAAACCATGAGAATATTAAAATAAAACATGAAACCTATTTTATTCCAAAAATACTTGAAACACACAATATTTTTATCATTTAATCAAGTTCTCATAGATTCCAGAATATGTGATCAAAATGAGATATGATTATTTATGTTGATATATTATTAGTACTTATTGAAAAAATAAATATTTTACACTAAATTTGTCTTATCCCTTCATGAATATTAAAATTAAAAAAGATTTAACATATTGAAAATATATAATTTTAATAAAGATCCATGTATATATGTATTATATTAAATTATATTCACCATAAACTCAATTATATGTGCCATTTTTGGCACAACAACCGCATGGATCATATCTCTCTATAAATTTTACATAAAACTACCCATCAGATTCTAAAATTAAGTATAAATGGGATAGGGGTGCCTATCGAGTGTTTTATTAGTGTAATTTGTTTTCCCATTCAATGAAAACAATTTAGTTTTAATTTTCTTATAACCTCTTTTTTAATGTATGGATAATAATTTTTACCTTTTATAGATCAGCATTTACCTCTTCAGTGAGAGACATCGCACTAGTAAAATTACCCTTTATTAGTGAATCTTTATAGTCTATCACTATATTTGGATTGATATTTCCTTCAATAAATATAATCATACTACTATTAAAAGAATTTTACATTGGAATAATATCTTTTCATCTTCTTCTGGAACAATTTTTTCAATGTCTAAGGGAAACACCAGCAGTTTTTTCTTCTTTTCATGTTATTGTATGAAAAAAACCACTAAATCATGGAACATTATTATCTTCCATGACATCTATGAGCATAATTTATTCCTTTTATATTCTCACCATTCTATTTTATTTTAGTTCTAGGTAGGATGATGAGTGCACAATTCATTTTGTTATTTATTCCATATTTAATTACTATCACTTTCCCAAACCATAAACTTGTACCTTATAAGAGTAGATTTCATTTTAATTTTGTGTTATAAAATCTTTATTCACCATATAATTATTTTATTTATATAATTTATTCTGTGATAAATAAATTAAAGGTACTCCACATATGTTCATTTTCATTATTTTCTCTCCATTATCCTAAAAATTGAATTTGGTTTTAAGTGAATCAAATTGTCCACCCTTTCATCCATTTCTCCTTCCAGTTATGGTAATGATGGGTTTCATTTTAATATTTCAATTTCCCTAATTTTTTATTATTTTAACATGTTGATTTTATTAAAATATATATATCACTTTTAAATAGAATAATATCATGAAAATTAATTTCTTTTTGAGATATGATAGTGGTTATCCTTCATTCATTGTTGAAACTCCATGATTTGATACACACACTTATGGTGTTTCCATTATTACTAAAAATAATGATTTAATTCCATTATTATTTGAGAACATTTTAAATCAATGATTCATTTTTGGAAAGCCGTCTTCTTGAGGAAGGATTGTTGTACTGCTTACTATCATTTGAAATTCTCTTATGAGGCTCCTCAATATTTGAATTATTTTCACTATATAAAGCTATCCTTTAGGATCAATAATAAATATATATTTCTAATTAAATTATCCTTATAAATTCCAAATGTGATAAAATATTTATTTATTTGAATCTTTATAAAACTCATTTGGGATGCTTCTTAAGGGAAATCATGAATTCTTCGTGGTGATTATTCCTTTGCATACAAACTCTTAACTCTTGACCTAATTATTCAATTATATCAATTTTACCTTTCATTTTGAAATTTATTTTGATAATTTATTCCTAAAAATATTAAATTAGGTCACCAATCCTTCATTCTCATGTTTTCAAGAGTTGAGCGTAATTTTTCAGCACTTGAACATCCTCATTTTAGTTTAAATTAATGAATTACTATATGATATTAGTTATTTATCCTCAAACCCTTTATCTAATGTGAGACATGTATCTAAAAATATACAATATGTTTTTTTAAGTATTTGTAATCAAATATATATATATATTGGGAACACTTGAAATCTTTTAATACTTCTTCTTAAACATCATCCTCTATATTTTAGGCAAGTGAAATTCCTCTTAAATAGAGTGTAAAAATGCATCTATAAAATATTCATATCTAGATTTAATTAAATAAACCTAGTTTTTTTCTTTAAATAAATATTATATAATATACAATAGGATAAATTATTAAAAAATCATATTTTTGAATAATTACTCTCTTATTACATAACCTCATTAAACCAATACATACGTAAAATGCATGAAAGAGGCTCGAATAATTTACTTAGTAAATATAAATGGTATATTCTAAGGAAACACATTAATGATGTATCAATGTTCCAAGATGTAATAATACTCACTTTTCCATTAGATAGACTTTGAAAGAATCATTTACAATCTAGGGTCACTCACTCTTCCTCACATTTTTTCTCTAGTTCTGTGAAGTAAAATGTTATTTTTTATACTTTAAGGTCTATTAAATATAATCATGTTAACTATAATCTAGTTTCTTCTTTAACTCTAGATAGATTCACTATTATCTTCAATATAATTCTCATTTTCTCTTTCAATCTAGATGTACTCGATTCCTAATATATGTGAGTTAGATATTTTTATAACTTAGAAATGAAACACATTCTGTTATGATAGTAATAATTAAAATATCAGAATTATTATTTTATTCTCTCCTTGATTAAATAGTATTATAAATTAATGACTAATCTTTTTAATTGATCTTTCTATCATAAAAAATCTCCATATGTAATATGTGGAAATTATTTTTCAAACAAAAAAAGATCATTTAAAAAACCAAATCTTACATTCTATTTGAACTAGAAAAACAAATATGTGTTAGCCTTTTTATTATCCTTCATATCTTGTAATAAATGTATATGTAATGTGCACTCTATCCCTCCTAATATTTATTACATTTCATGATATTTAAATTTATTGTTATCTACATTATTATTATGTTCAATTATTAATTTCAAATGAAACATGAAATAAAAAAGAAGCATGAAATATTAAATTAATATTATTAATATAATAATAATAAAACTTATAGTAATTAAAAGATATCTATATTTATAAAATAATTGTGATTTTATGTTTAAAGAAATAGTTTTTTCTTAAATAAATTTTTTAAAGTATTGTATATATTAACCCAATAAATTATATTGACCAATTTTGAATTATAGGGTATAGTATTTCCATATATGAACTAATATATTATTATTTTATAAATTAATAATTTATATGAAATACTATTTATAAAAAATAATTTTTTGATAAGGAAATTTTTTAATAACAAACGGTTTCTCTTTTCATGTTGTATTTTCATGTCAAAAAAAATATAAAAATTTTATAATTTTAATTTCATAAAAATAATTTCATTTTTAACTAATTATTTCAAAAATTATATTATGGAAAATTTATTATATTTTTTCTTAAATAATTGATTTTTAAGAGAATAAAAAAAATAACTGTTTTTATTAATGTTATTTAATGAAATTATCATCATATAAAAATAACATAAAAAATTTGGGAACTTTATATATATAATTATTATGTAAAATAATGCATTAGAAAATACTATGTGGTATTTTTTAAACTCATGTGTAATTTTTCGAAAATCTATGTAATATTATTCTCCAAAAATAGTTTTTCCCCCATATTAAAAATTATTTTTCAACACATTTTTAAATTAAATATGTAAAAATTGATTAGATATTTCTTATCAACCTGATAATATTATTTAACAATTTCATTTTCATTTTTATGTATTCAATTACAATTACATGGATTATACTTAATGCCCCTGATAGTTGTAAAATTATTCTTCTCATATAATTGTTTTAATAAAATTATGTTATTTTCATCTAATTAAATAAATTAATCTCATTTAAAAATTAATTTAATATAATTTTTAAAAAAATATATAAATATATTACCACTCATTCAATTTTTAAATAATACTAAATAAGGTACAGTTAATGATAAAATCAACATTTTCGAAAAAAAAAATCAATATCTTAAAGAAATTAATATAAAAGTTAATTTCTTGTTATTTAGAAATATAATTACATTAAATATATGGAAAAATTAGGTTTATAAAAGTAAATTTTTTAATTATGTTTTATTTTATTTTTTTATTAAAGAATATATTACTTTGTTAAAAACTAGTTACGTAAATAAAAATAAAAATGGTAAAATGTATAAACTTAGTGATAAATGAATTGAATCATGTTTAAAAATGTTTTAATATTAGAGGTAGATGATTTATCAACATTATCTCACACTAGAATACATTAATTTTCAATTTTGGATCAATTTAACCTTAAATAGTGTGATTCTAATATCAAAACATAATTGGTGTTCAAAAAATGTATTTTTCTTACCGCAAAAATGGTGATCAATTCCATCAATTTATGACACACATATTCCAAATATTTTATTGATGAATATATTCCATTTTTATACTCCTCTAATAATTTCTCATGTAAATAATAATATGGCCTCAATTAGTTACAAAAATCCCTTCAAATCTAGATAGATTTTCAAGAGAAATATCATGGTCCCAAACTGAGTAGTACTTAATCCTTTTCCTTTTATTCTAAATATTTCACTTCTATTACTACCCTACACATAGTAATATAATGACCTCAATATTATTATTATTCATAATATTTATTATATTAATGTAACATACCTTATTTATTTATTTCCATCCACTTGGAAAAACATAAGAACATTGATCTTGCATTTGGGTAGACTACCATCTCCACAAAGCAATGTCTTCTGTTTTTCACCACTTCCCCTATTCCAAGGGTATAGATGAAATTTATAAATAAATTTCAATAAAAAATATAATAATTATTTTTAATATAAAATTTATTATTCACTTTTATTTTGTCTCATTTTTATGAAAATGAAATCATTAAATCTGCTTTCGACGGACTACCACCTCCCTGAAGTAATTTTTTCATCTTGGATTTAATTTTTATATAAAACTCTAAAATAGAATTTTTCAAATTGAAAATATATAGATAATATTATTTTTATATTTTAATAGTTTCATTATTACAAAGTATACAACTTTAAAAACCATAAGAATATATTAATTAATATAGGTTCATGTTTGGGTGAGTCTAACAACCTACTTGAACAATGCTATAATAATTTATCAAGGATGACTATGAAAAAATAAATATTATTATTATTATAAGTTAACAATAAAATAATTTTTGGAATATTTTAATGGGTTATATTGTGTATTTATCATATTATAAAAATATCATCTTTTATCAATAAAATAACTCAATATAAGTCAGTAATGATTCTATTTTCATAAATCATAACTTAAAAACTAATGGAATGTAACAATAACTTATAAAAAAATATAAGTTATCTCTTACATTACACTATATAAATAAATAATGTTTAAAATTCTGGTAAGAATGAATAAAAAACCACTATTACCAAACTAGTTCAAAATGATCAAGATGACCCACACCAAATATCAAAAATAGATTATAAATTACTGATATACATGTATGAAATGATTATAAATAAACCATATATAATTTATTATATATTAATATGTTTCTTAAATATAATACTAAGATATCTGGACTTTTTATATAGATTTTACAGTGTATTAGACTATGTGGGGAATAAAGGTAAGGGATCATTGTATCAATTTCAAATCCATGAGACATGTATGATATTTTGAACCAACGTTCATCTTATATGGTGTATTTATTTCCCCATTAACTTCAATTATAATTAACAACACTCATTTTTTCATATTTTAATTTCCATTTCATGATAACCCTCTAATGTTATTTGATTCATACGTTTCTATTTGTATAAGGTATTTCATTAACTCAACTCCCTTAATAAAGTTATAATGTGTCTTCCTAAACTTATTTATTCATAACTGATTTCTTACACCCTAGAAATTTTATATTATGGTACCTTTTATTTCTAAGTAAATGGAACATTTGATTAAAATATTAACCCTCTTTTAATTTTATCATTATACTTTGTATATCATTGTTGATAATAATTCTCAGCCTATTAAATTAAGGTTTCCCCTCTTTGCCCATATTTTCTATTCCTACCAATGTTCTTCTTTGTACTTGTAAATCCAATTACTTGTCATCTCATGCGACCTTTATATTTCCCTTCTCCTCTTTTGAAATTTTTTTTTCTTACACATTGTGAGATTTGGGTTTTCAAAAAAAATTCAAAAAATTCAAAAGTATTTACACCCATTAAAAATAAGTTTTTATGCCTTCCACTCCACATTCCTTTGTATAACTGTTGTGTACTTTCAAATACCAATAATTGAATATTATTTTTAAAAGTAAAATTTTTAAAAAAAAATAAATATAACATTTGAAAATTTTAAGTGATTTCCAAGGATCTTTTATTAAATATTATTTCTAAAAGTAAAATATATAAATGTGTTTTCACAAAAAAAAATTGATACCTTTATTTTTTTGGATAAAATATTAGAAATATCTTTTTAAAATTAATTTTTTTTAAATCACTTCAACTTTTCAAAACTAACATTTCAATGTGAAGATTACTTTTTCTTATACCGTAAATATAAAATAATTTTCTAAAAATTATTTTATTATTTCACCACCATTTTAAGCATTTTCTATAAGGTAAATGTTTCCTTAAAAATTATTTTTGATGAATAATCTTTAAAATGGTCTTATGAAATTATTTTTTTTACTGATTGTGTTTTGGGTATTAATCATTTAAAACAATGATGTTAATTTTTGTGATACCATTTCAAAATGTTATGGAACCCATTTTGATTTCCCTAAGTTTCTTATGATGTGATGGATGGCTAATTTCTTGTGGAACACCTATGTATGGAATATTTATAGTTCGGGTATGAAAATATCATGCGATTATTATAATTTCCAATGAAAGGTTTAAGGATTTATATATCACAACATATCAATAATAATATTGTGCAATTTTTTATTCACAGTACAAATAGTGGTTCAAAGAAGGAAGTTTGGTCGTTTTATTTTTTCAAAAAAAGAATATTTTACATTTTGGTTGATCAAAACATTAAGTATGAACTTTTTTTGTTAACACAATGAATCATAGAAATATTTTTGGTTCTCAACATAAATCATTTATTTCTTTTCACAATGTTATAATTTCGATATTCTAATTCATGAGGAAAATTTTCTTGTAATGTTATATTTAAAGTATAGGTTATATTTCAATGAAAAATGTATATTATTATAATCATTGTATCAATTTTATTATCTCTTGATTCCACACCGTTTATCCTGAAATATTTTTTTCATTTGAGGGAACATGTACTTCTATCATGACTTCTAAAAAAATTATTTTTCTATGATCTTTTAAATTACAAATTTCTCTCAAGTAATTCTTATAATCTGACCCATGATTATATGTTGGTGAGTTACTTTACTTTAAAGAGAATTTGATCTCATCCCTTTCTTATGTTTTCTTTATTAAGGTAATAAAGATGATTTTAAACTATTAGAAGTGTATAAATGTGTCTAGTTAGTTTCAATTATATGGAAATTGTAAACTAGTTTTTTAAATTAAGTTGACTATGTTACTCAACCTCAAAGTCACTAGGTTGAAGAGTTATCCAAGTTGTGTGATATTATTTTGACATGTAAAACTAATATGAAATTTTTTTTATGTTTTTTTGTTAATACCTCTATATATCAATGTTAATTTGTGAAACTATAACATTTTTACCACCAAACACTATAGTTCAATTCCAAGGAACCTCAATTCATATTATAGGATTGTTTAGTTATTTTTGAGATTACTTATTTATTTATTATTAGAATAAGAGAAATTTAGTGAGAAATTATTGGATAAGACTAAGGGATAAGTCTATATAAGGGATAGCATCCCAATGTTTAGGTAAGGTAGTGATTGTGTGGTTCTCTTAGAAATTATTTCGTTTCTCATACTCTCTAAGTAGATGTTTGATTTAGAAAAGGTAAAACTACGGTAATAGCCCTCATAAATATGGATTGGGTAATAACATGAACATCAGCTAGTCTATAAAATAGAATCCTAACTACACACCTAGTTTTAAATTATCAGTGTATATTTTATTCTTAATTAAAATTCCTTCTAATAAAAAATTATAAAGGATTTTATAATGATGTTAAAAATTTATTTTTGAGAACCAAAAACGAAATTGACCAAGGATAACTTAGCCTTGAAAAAATAGAGTCATAGGTTGTAATGAATATATCATATATTAAAAAATACTGTTTTAAATTGGAAAACCTATTTGGATAGATGCTTTCATAATAATATTATAGATATGATCATAATAATTTTTTTTATTATTTAGTTAAAATTGGATCACATAAATGATGTTAAGAAAGTTATGTATCTAAAACTCACTATGTCTTATTACTTAATGAGGGTGAATACTTAAAAGGATTTTAATATTAATAAATACCTATAATGATGGAAAAGGTGAGTTTCCTGGTGTTTACTAAGGTAGTGAGGCTTATATCTTAATGAAAATTAAATCTTCCCACACATAGATTTATTTATTTGTAAGTGACATTTATCGATGATATTTTTATATATTAAAAATGATGTGTGGATTATATAAAACGACTAATGATTTATCTTTACTATTTTTTCCTAAAATTTTTTGGAAACATATTTTAAATGGTGTTAGTAATAATGAAAATTGATTTTATGAAATGGTTATATTTTGGAGGATGATAATGAAAGAACACATGATTGAGTGATTAAAAATTATTTAGTTTGATATACAGTTTAGGTTAAGATAATAAAGGGTTGTTTTATTTTTAAAATTAGAACTATATTGTATGAGTAACTTTAGAACTGATAATTGATTCATAAAATTTTTGTTATGTTGATTGAATTTTTTGGATTTTAGTATATAGTGAATAATATGTAATCTTATGGCCTAGAGATTAATATAATTTATGGGATAAAGATAATGTTATTTTTTTATTGAATATATAGATTCATTGTGGTTTAATTTCTTATAAGTTAAAATGGTTTTTAGAAAGGTATATTTTTTTAGAACATATTATTTGAGTATATAAATCCTTGATTATATTATTGTATAAAATATTTATGTTTTTGGAGGAAAAGAAGTTACTTAATCCAACATAATAGATTATAGTAGATTTCATACTAGAAGTTATATCTTGAATGATAAATATGTTATTATAATCTTTACCTACTTTAATCAGTGTGTAATAATTAAAAATGAGTGTATGTAATTTATTTAATTCGGTAGTATGTAACACACTAAGATTTTAAAATATAGTTTACTCTAAATTAATACTATGTTTTATATCATTTTTCACACACAACACATAACTAAAATGAGCCATAAAAATTTAGAATAATATTATTAATTTAATAATAATAAAACTGATACTAAATAAAAAAATATATTTATATTGAGAGAACAAATGATATATGTGATTTAATATTAAAATGAATAGTTCTTCATCAAATAGTTTTTTAAAGTATTGTATATCTCATCCCGATAATATAAATCAAAAATTTTAAATGAAAATATATAATATTTAATTATATTAACTAATATATTATAATTCTCTAAATTATATATATTTTTGAAATAATATTTAGAACACATAATGTTTAGAAAGTAAATTTTTCAATAAAAAAATATTTCTTTATATTTTGTATTTTCATTTAAAAAACTAAATATATAATTCTATAATTTTTATTTGATAAAAATAAATTTTTAATTAATAATATTGATATTATTTAAAAAGAATGATTTATATTTTTCTAAAATAAATAATTTATTGGTGAATATAAAAAAAATAACAAATTTTCTATTTTTATTAATTTTATGAAATTTTCATAACATAACAGTGGATCAAATGTTATTCAAAAAGTATATATATAAAAATATATATTTATTAACTAAAATAATTTATTTAAAAATACAATTTTTAATTCATTAAACTCATGTGTAAAATTTTTGAAACATATGTGTTATTTTACTATAAAACTATTTTTATTTGATTCTATTAAAAATTATTTTTAAAGACATGTAGAAATTAAATAAATAGAAAAGGATTTAATATTTTATATCAACAAGATAATATTATATAATAAGTATAGTTTCATTTTATTATCAAAAACTTATGGTTACTAATATTAATGTTAATGACCATAATAATAGTCGAACTGTTAGTTTCAAGGAATTGTTTTATTAATATAATATAATTTTTTTAAGAAAATATACTAATCACTTCAAAAAATTACATTAATATATTTTTTTGGAAAGTTTATATAAATTTATTATCACTTATTCAACTGGTAGTCAATAATAACTATGATTAAGAACACATAATTTTAATGCAAACATTTTCTATATAAAAGTTTTCTTGTATATTACATTTTTTAATTTAAAAGATAATTTACTATTGTTTTTAAATTGAATTGGATTAAGTAAGGGTTATATTTTGGTTCTTGAAACCCAAATTTTTTAGGATTTTTTGTTTAATATATTTAGTAAAACATATATTACTTAGTTAAAAACTAGTTACCCCGGTAAAAACAAAAAATAAGTAAATTGTAAAAACATAATGGTAAATGACATGAAACATGATTAAAATTTGTGTTAAAATGAGGGGTAGAGAATTGATCAACTTTATTCCACCATAGAAACAATTATTTATTACTTTTTTATCCTTTGGAATTTAATAGTTGAATCTAATTATTAAAAAATAATGGGTGTTCACAAAACGTTCCCTCTTCTCTACTTTCAGAAGGGGAACACTTCTCCCACTTCATAAAACACATATTCCTTCACCTTTTTTACTAAATATATACCATTTTATCTTAATAAAACCCTTTTTCATTTTTATATGACTTTAATCTCAATTATTTTCTATAAGACCACAATTCCTAAGGATTTTTTTGTGAGAATTTTAATGTTTCCAAAGTGATTATTACATAATCAATATCCTTTAATTCATAATATTTAAATTCTAATCCAACCCTAATAATAGTAATGTAATTAACTTAGTATCATTATTATACTAATGTTATATTACATAAATCAAACAACTATTATTTATTTTTTAACATCTACCCGGAAATTCAGTAAGAGGCGATCCTTTTACAATTTATTAAATAAAAGAAAATCCAACAGACAAGAACACCAATGTGAAATGACAAGTACATGTCATATTAGTCCAATTCATCACCATACCAATTATATATTGCGTCATTTGTAGTATCCGATTCCCACTCTGAGTTGTCATAATGGAGAAAAATCTTGGTGTACTTCCTTCTGAGGTTCAACTTCTCCAAAGAGAGAAATTCCTTAGCAGACCGCTCAGCCCAACCTTCCCCCCCCCCAATGGAGGACCTGGTAGTCATTGGCTTTGCCAAATAATAATAGTCCCTCCTCAGCCTTCTTCGTGGTGGTGAAGTCACCACTTCCGCATTCCCAGACACCTTGCTTTTCCTACCCTGGACAACATCACTGTAGGAGGCCCGGGCCATGACACCTTTATTCTATTAGTCACTAGTGAGACAATTCCCCCATTGTCCAGGAATGTGAACAAAACGGTAACCCTCCTCCACACCCTGTTCCTACTGAGATTGGATGTTAGGATCAGGCATATCAAGACACTGTGAGTTACCCGTAAGAGCGCATCCAATATTTGTCCCTTTCTTCATGAAGAGATCAGCAGCAGCAGCCTCAGGTGAAGTGCTTCCATCAGCATTGATTGAAAAACCATCCTCAGTGTTAGCAACTTTCCTATTCTCTAGCTCTTGCTGAAAAATTCCAATGGAGTCAAGATCAGGAACCTCAACATCATCCTCCTGCCCTTGCAATGGTACAGCAGAACCATATGAGTCCACAACATTCTACCCCTCTAAGGCTTTTCCACGCATAGCCACAACCCCATCTCGGTCCAACCCCACATCATCCATAGCCAAACCAACAAAACAGTTGCTCATCTCAATATCAGTCTCATGCTTCCATGATTGGGGCTGCAACTCAGGTGAATATTGCTCCTGCACAACACTCCCATCAACAGCCTGCTTCACTAACCCATGATCTATAGATGACTCCTTTACAAACCCCTCCTCCGAAGCACAGGCACTACTAATGACCGCATCCTTCAAGATAGCACCCTCCCTTAGTCGGTCTTCATTATTAGGTCCACTGCTCATATTCTTCTTCTCACCCTCCAAAGAGGCCATGATCTCTCCAGAGAGGACTGTATTGTATACACTAGTCCCAACCATAGACCTTGGTTCAATTCCAAGATTAGATTTCAGTCTGTCAAACACTTGTAGGACTGATGGGTTTAGGGGCTCCTGCAGTGTCTTCAAACCACCTGCAAGACCCGGAACCACATCAAAATGACCATGCATCATTCCTTATCTATATGTCCAGCAGGCTACGCTTCAACAAGCACTCCTTCATAGTACACATAATCCAAGAGATCCCCTTGCCCAGATGAAACTCCACGATTGGTATCCCCATCAACGTCCATCGGGCCATCCTTCACAGCCACCTGAGTCGACTTGACAGCCGCATGCACCCTGTCACCATCCCCACTATGTTCACCCATCCCTTGTGAGTGAGAAACCAACACTCCCCTACGGAAAACAGTCTCCAAGTGCCCGAAACATTTACACTTCACACAGAACTTCATCCATGACTTAAAAACTACCTCTTGCATCCATCTAAACTCTTTCTCGTCAGTAATCCATACACAGTTCACAGGGGGTCTCGAAACGTCAACCTCCACACATATGCGTGGGCAAACCGGGTGAGACACGAACTTAGTCCATTGATCAGAGAAAAGAAATCGTCCAATCATATTGCCAATTGCACAGAGGATAGAAAGATTTTGAAAAGAAAGGGGGAGGCTGGGAAGACTTACCTAGGTAGCAATCGATGACGGGTCATGCTGCATATGAAATTAAAAATCCCAACAGAAGAAATAAAAGGAAGAGTCATCGCACCTTCTAGGATCCCGAGACCAAGCGATGATAAAATCATCCTCTGATCCAAACCAAACCATGATATTCCATCGATCGAGTAACCCAACAAGCGGATGCTCATGAAGTTCCCAAGATTTTGATATGACTTGCGCAAATGCTTCCACCGACGGTTGATGAGGATGAAAATGAGCCACCAGGGTAAACTTACACAGATCCTCTGCAAAATTTATCTCAGTTGGGAGTAGCGACAACTGAGGCACCTCTTGGAAGATAACCGAAACTTTTTGGAGCGACGGAAATCATTCATGGATAATTTTTAAATATATAATATAATTAATATTTTTAAGAGAAAAATTATAATCCACTATAGTTCCCTCTTATTAGTTGGGAAATTAAAATGTTAATCATGTGTTGTGTAGACTACCGCCTCCCTAAAGTATGTTTTTCATTTCTCATACTAATTTAGTTATTTATCTAAACCTCTTATAATATGATTTAAAACCATAAAAATATCTAAATAATATAATTATTCTCATATAATAATGATATTATTCCAAAATAAACCACTTTCATAATAATAAGCATCCATTATTTATGATATGTCTATGTTTGGGTCAGTTTAACTAACTACTTGAAAAATTATAAAAAATTATATCATATATGACTATGGAAACTAGAATAATATTATTTTTATAAGTTAATAAAATTAAATTTTGGTTTATGGTTGTGGAAATGTTAGAAAATGTACTTTACTTATTATTAAAATATCATATTTACAACTAAAATAACAAAAATAAGATGACACCAATTCTTTCTTTATGAAACATAAAAAGACACTAATGGAATTAGATGAGATATTATAAATATATATAAGTTATATATTATAAAAAATTAAATTTACAATTAATTTTTGAATTTGGGAGAATAATAAATAAACAAACTGATATTACAAAACTATATCAAAACTATTAATATTACTCATTCCTAATACCAGAAATAGATAACAGAAAACTGATATGAATTTAAGTAATAATTAAAAATGAAGTTTATAAATTTAATATAAATAAATAGAGTTAAAAAATAAAATATTAAGATAAAAAAATTTACATATAGAAGATTAGATTTCTTTTGACTAAGTGTGGACTTAAGGTAAGGGTAATTTGACTCAGTTTTCAAATACATGAGAGGTGTTTAAAATTTCGCACCATAATTTATCTTCAATGGTGTATTCATTTCAAAATTACTTCTATTATAATGGACTTCATTAATTTCATTATAATTTAATTTCTATTTCATGGTATCTATATTATGTTATTTGATTCTTAAGTTACTTTTTTATGTGGGTTTTTGTTAACTCAACTCCTTTTATTAATATATAATGCATCTTCTAAAACTCTTTTATCCATGAATGATATCTTCAACCATTATATTTTATTTCTTGGTACCTTCTGTCTTTCTCTAGATAAATGAAACTTATGATTCAAATCTTTCTACTCATTGAATTTCTCCCCCACAAAAAGTATATCAATGTTCTGAATAATTCCCATCTAATTAAATGATAGTTTCCACCTTATTCCCATATTTCTAATTTTCCACCAATTTTCCCCATTATATTTGGAAATACAATAATGTGTTCAATCATAAGACCTTAATATTTACTTCGATAATTTTAAAATGGTTTTTTTTTCTCCTTTTATGAAGTGGTTTTCATCAATGATATTTCAAAACATTCTCAAAGATTTTCATCCTTTGAAAATAAAACTGTTTTCTTCCAAACAAAATTTATTTTGGAAAACCATTAGATATTTGCAATAAACAGTTATTTAATAAAAAAATTTAAAGTAAAAGTGTTCAAAAAAATCACCTCACCTTTTTTAAAACAATTTTTTGTTTTTCATGGCTTCATTATTTAAAATTCTTTTTAAAATTAATCATTTTAAATGTTTTTTCACTTCACTATTTTGAAAAAATTATTTATTTATAAAGTTTTTACTCTTGAAAGTTTATTTTGAATGTAAATATTTTTCTAAAAAACACTTCACCTTTTCAGAAATGAATTTTCAATGAGACTGTAACTTCTTATTTTTTTCTAAATACAATAACATTTTCTAAGATTTTTTTTTTTGATTTTTGGACCAGTGTCCTCATTTTGTTTAAACAAATTATTTTCGTGGAAATTATATTTAATTAATCATATTTGAAATATTATTATGAAATACTCTTTGGATTTACTATATTTCAAGTATCAACCATTTACATTCATGAGTTTTTTTTTGGTGATACCATCCAAAAAAGATATGGAACCCATTTTTCTTCCTATAGGTTTTTTCTTAGGTGATGGATGATTTTTTTTCAAGTGGTACACATATGTATGGATGATTTATTTTTTGGGTATGATAAAACCATAAGATAGTTTGGGTATAATAAAACTTTCAGAATGTTTCCTTATAATAAATCCTTGAGATGGTTTGGGTTTGATAAAACCATGATATGTTTTAGGTCGAATAAATCCTTAAGAAATTTTGGGTCTATTAAATCCTTAAATTTAATTTTATTAGGATTTATATCTCATTATATTAGGATTGTAATATTGAAATTTTTTATCGATATGATGTGTGTAATGTTTTTTTATAACATTAATCATGCACATTTTTTTATTCATAACATAAGTAATGGATATTTTTTTGGTTCACAAAAAAAAGCATGCACATTTTGTTTGTTCAAATCATGAAGTGTGTAAATGTTATTCACAAAATGAAACATGTACATTTTATTAGTTCATGATTTAATAATTTTCTTATGTTAATGTTTGGGTAAATGTTACATGTTATTTTATATTTGAAGTTCATGTTGCGTATCCATTCCATATTCCTATGATTTTTTTCCATGGATAATGTTTATTATATCTTTATTTCACACCCATTTTCAATAGAATATGTTTTTTAATTATAGTTAACATGTCCTTATATAATTTCTTATGAAAAAATATTATAATTCTATTCCCTTTTTGATAAGAAATTTATCCTGGGTAATGTTTTTTTGTGGTTACAATCCAAACCATGATTGTTTTTTGATGTGTTTTTTCCCTAAATAAAAATTTTTGTGCACCCCATTATTATATTTTATTTCGACATTTCATGAATACGACTATAACCTATGAGAATTATATAAGGTATTATACTATTTTATAATTATGGAGAAACTTTTACATGTTTTCTAAAATAACATTCCTACATAACTGATCTCGAAGACACCGTACCAAAATGTTCTTTGAGTTGTTAAATATTCTTAAGAGATATAATACTAAAGAAATTTTTTGAAAAGTTTAGTACACATCATCTCAATTGGAATCAAAGTTAGTTTTTAAATGTTTTTTGTATTTTGGAACCATTCTTGGGAATGTGGGTCCAAGGTGCATCATCTCTTCTTCTAAAACTGAAATAGTCAGTCGGTGCTGGTATTTCATTCTTTTTACAGGGAGTGCTTCAAGATTTATTTTTGTAAGAACTCAATAATCCATTAATATAAATGAAAATTATTTTTCAAACCATATTTATCAATACTTATTGATATCTGAATGTGTTCCATTTCATAATTATATTAATATTCATATAGATACACTAAATTAACCAATATGATCTTGGACCGTAAATTTAAAGTATATTCTTATTCAAATCTCATTTAAGGAATCATTAATTAATTATAAATAAAGTTATCTCTATAATTTATACTTCCAATTAAATTTTCAGATATATTATCATAATATTTCCATTTAAAAGAATCAAATTTCTTGGAATAATATTTCCAAAAAACCTCACACCAGAAACAGGTCACGTGTGATACATCTATCATAGTGTGAAACTTGTTCTCTTCATCATGATTACTATTTGATTAAAATTTCTAATTTATCATGTGAAGGTTACACTTTATCCTTATGATCCTTTTTAGTTATTCATAGAGAGTTTACATTCATCCATTATGATGTTCTTTAATTTTTCTTACAATGATATATTGTTACCTTATAAAGTTTCTCCTCCACCATCCATTTTTACTATGTGGATTCCTACATATTTTTGTTCTCAAGAAAATATAGTATTCACAATGTGGATAACACATATCTTAATTTTCATACTGATTAATTTCAATACATTTATTGAGGACCATAAAATTTTATTTATTCCTCTATAGTTTCGGAATCACCCTGATATATTATATGCCATGGATATGAGATCATGGATGAATCTAATCAAAATAAGGTAGTAGATATTTTATTCATTATTGTTGAACCTTTAGGTTGGAGGTGAAAAATTAAATAATGGATGTAATCTCAATAAAACCATGTGAATTTTAATATAAAAATAGTAACCACTATTTTTTATCCCATATAAAACATCACCCTACTCTCATGTGTTATTTATTATCCAAGATGCACCATCAACCATCTAAAAACCCCTTAGGTCATACCTACTAATTGGGTGCACCATCCCCCCCCCCATGTGCATTTCCTTTATTCTACCTATGAGTTATTCTATTCTTATAATATCCATTTCACATACACCTTCTACCTTGTTTCTAAGTGGTGGTTATGATCATCACTTCCATTTATGCATAATAGGATGCTTTAGATTTCAACCTTATATAGTATATTTCTTTAATTTTTCTCCCTATTAATACCATTCCAAACCCTTATTCATGATTATACATATATTTTTTGATGTCTCCCAAAAATAAGACCCACTTCTTTAAAATTCGTAGGACTTCATCCATTCATACTAATAATTCAACATATCTTCAATGATGAATCCATAAAAATCCTCCAAAAATCACCATTATTCCATAACATTACTCTAAGCATCACAAATTTCCTTAATAGCTACCTAATAAAATTTTAAACTCAATGTCAACACACCAATACCATGAAACACATATTTATGTTCATTTTTTTAAAATATTTGGTAAATAAATCCAATATAGTATCATGGTTACAGCAAATCTGTTAATACTATATCTCCCATATCAAGCATATTTTCATCATTAAGTCACAATGTGTTCATATTTTATGTATCATGTGTGAATATTTTATAATCCTTCACTCATTCCCACTAGGATATATCCCATGTGACTCCAACTTTACTTCCTAATTTCGCTATCAAAATATAGGAGGTAAACATCCTTTTATGGGCCTCTAATCTATTTTATACCCCCAATGATCCAAATTAGACCATATCATATATTATAATTGTCTTTTGTCCTTATTTAACTATCAATGGATAGAGATGTATACATCCATATATAGGCCTCAAATTTAGTGTATGCTTGTACTCTTCCTCACAGCTCCATATACCATGTGTGACTTGTCTTCCTTCCTTTCTTAATTATGAATATACAAGAAGTTGAGAGATATATAATCCCTTTACTAGTATAATATTAAACCACACCCTCTATGATTTAGTTACCAATGGAAAGGATTAACTATAAATGTCCTATCATCAATATTCCCCACACTTACCATTTTAGGAACCTTTTATCTAATAGTATTATATCCAGGATTTTAAACTACATAGAATATAGTCTATTCCACGTGATATTAATCTACATATAATAGGCCCCACATGCATGGCCTTAAAAGTAACTTTTTTAAGTCATTGTTGTGTAATAAAAAAAGGAAGAACCATGGTCCTTGTCACATGACCAAAAAAGGTATTACATTCCCACTTAAGTTATAAAAAAGCTATTTGGGTTCTAAATCCATTCCAAGTTATTTGTAAGAATACCTCTCCTAGAATCTATCTCAACTTCACAACATATCTTTTCTCCCTGTATGGTGATAGATTATTTTTTTCTTATATGTATAAAATTTAACCTAGGTATAATGACTATTAAAGTAAAGATATAAAACTTTTCATACATGTCGATATTGACTTCAATGAATGATTTTAATCAATTTACTACATATAGGTAACTGATATTAATATCATTTCTTAAAATAATTCATAGAAATTTCATCAATATATAATAGAGTATTGGAATATTAAATAAATCCCTTAAGGGATGAGCTAACCACAAATCCTCTAAACTAATGGGAATACCAGATCAACACTAGTATTTCTTAGCAATTTGATACATTTGAAAACTAGGTCTCCACTGACTCAAAACATAATGACATAGGGAACATTGAAAATAGAATGATGAACATGAAATGAATTATTTAAATATAAAATATATCAATTCTCCATGATTCTTATTCATATTTATAATAATAGGTTTCTTATTTGTGGATTTTTCTCTATTCAGGTCTCTTATACATCCAATTGTTGTTACTAAATTCACCATCTCAAATCAACCTTCTAGTAAATCCTGGTGAAAGATACTAATCACTTCAGTTTGTAACACCTCATCAAGAGGTATCATATTCATATCCCTCTGCTACAATAAAGGTCAGAGCCCTGATCCTATAAAATACAGTATCACTAACAGAGTACCTCTTGTGCTAATCAATGAATTTTTTGGTGCGAGACAACCATTTAAATTCCTCAACCGGGACTCTAAATGAGTCTTATTTAATACCAAATTTATATCCAACAAACAATGGTCTACTGTGAAGGAAGTAGTCCCTTTAGTAACATTGATCCATTTGTGGATCATATATATAAAGAATATATATTTGGATTAAGAAATTTATTACATCCCAATGGATACTCAAAAGCTTCTCAAAAGGGTTACTTCCAGCCATCACCATCATGTCATTTCCCTAACCTCCCATGAATATATTGAGGTGTAAAAATTAGATATATCTTACCCTATTTTCTAAACCAGGGCATGCAGTGGGATGTCTCATTATGGGATACAAAAAACTAAATCATAGGAATATGTTAATATCCATATTCAAACATATATTCATGAAGCATTTCAGAATATTCTAATAGTTTTCTAAGAGAAGTATTATATCCCTATTCTAATTATGACACATGAAACTCATCAGAAAATCCTAATGAAGATTGGGGATAATGATCATATTTCTACTTACACCTATGAATCGTACAAGCACAACCCAACTATGATTAATTATTAGGTTCATATTACTACTCACACCTATGAAGTCCTTCAGTATATCATGATGGATTATGAGGAGCAGGTTCATATTCTTACACATACCTATAAAGTATGCTAACACATCTTAGTGATGATTGATGAGAATGATCATTTTTTTGATCACATATATAAAACCCATTTTCATAACACCATAATATTAAAATTTATGATTACATTTAAATAATTAATTTTTTTGATGACTTATACAAAATGAAACAAAAACATAAATGAAATAGTGATATATTCACTTAAAATAAAAAAAATTAAGAAATGATGTTAAAACCTATCCATTTAATTAGTTAGAACATATATAAGTAACCACTTTTTAAAAAATATGTATAAAAAATATAAAAAATACTTTCAATATGAATGAAATTCAATTAGTTTTCCAAAAATTCTTAATAATATTAATTATTATTTAGAAATAAATTTTTCTAAAAAAATAATTTTCTATGATAGACAATCAAATTAATAGAAAAATTTGATTAATGATAAATTATTTCAGATATTAATAGTTTCTTAACACTAATTATGTTCGTAAATGATATGAGATAAGAATAATAATAGTTAATATTTAAAATTTCAACTTCTGATAGAAAATCATTATATTTTATTAGCTTATTCAAAAACTGAGTTTATAATTTTTGAAATATAAAATCAATTAAGATGATCATAAATTTTAAATTCCTCATATAAAATTTGAATTAAGATTATTTTTTCAAAATTTTTAAAAAAAATTGGTTCTTATTTTAAAAAGACTATATTGATAAAATTTAGAATTTCCATGATTTTTTTTATAATCATATTCTAGTTAATTTGAAAACTATTTTATGAATAAAATATAAATATAAATAACTGAAATATTTATTCTAAATTATTCATTAAACTTATAAAACCTGTGGAAAACATTTTAAATTCTAATTGAAATTTAAATTTAATATAAAAATGTTTTTCTATATTTTATTTAAATCAAGTATTTTCAAGGTGTGGTTATATTTTGAAATTTATTATAAGCCTCATATCTAGTACTCAATTAATATTAAATTAATATTTTTCATTAAAATAAATAACCATGATAATTTTAATTTATAAATAAATTTAGATCTTAAAATAATATTTATCTAAAAAAATTACATTGTTAATTATGTTTAATTTAAATATAAAATTTTACACCATCAAAATTATTTTTGTAAAATTAATTTTAAATTTAATATTAGTGGTATTGAATTATGTTTAATTTTTAATCTTATTCTTCTTCATTAAGAGTAATTACTGAGGTTATAAATTAATTACTAAGGTAAATGTAAAAGGGGTAAATTGAGATTAAAAAATAAAAAAGACCAAAAACATTTAAAAATGTTCCAAGTAATGAATGGTTGAGATTTTTCATCACAAATACATGTGTACCCTAATTATTTTTTCTAATTTTTTCATTGACTCTTAAATAGTATCCTGGAATTTTTGAAAAATGTAAAGGTGTTCCCAAAACTACACTTTCCTTCAATTATTACAACGTAACATATTCACCACTTAAAGACAAATAATACCTTTAAATTCTGAATAAAAAAACTACTATATTACTCTACATATATCTCTATCCATGGAAATAATACTCTAGTTAGTCATAGTTGTCTTATTCCCTTCCAATTTAAGTACACTTTCAAGGAAAATCCAAGTCTCTAACATGAGTATTACCAACTACTTAATTTTTTATCATAATTATCTAATTTAGAATTTATTCTAAAAACAAAAAAAAATTATTATTATCATTTATATTTTATAATTTCATTATTTTATGTTTATTATCATTTTTAATTGTATACAACATCTATTAAGAAAAAAAATTGTGTCTTATGTAGCCTATCGTCTCCACGATGTAACACGTTCTGTATTACCTTAAAAAAATAAAAATGTGGATCCAAGGATGGTATTAAAAGAAAAAAATATTATAATGATATCATTATGGTTCTAGGATCACAAATAAATTATCCTATTAATGAAAAAAACCTTCCCTTCATTAAGAATCACCGAAACATGATCATCATTGATTTTATCTCAATTGTTCGCAAAAAAAATTGAAATGAAATGAAATTATAACATTATAATCTATGCTGAAAATTTTATTCTATTATATTATATAATATATCAATGATAAAATTTTATAGTAGAATAAACACAGACCCTGCTATTAAGAAACTAGTAAAAAATATCCAAACTGTAAAAAACTAATATAGAAAATAAAAGTAATTTGTATAAATAATGTCTATTTAATAATTATATGAATGAAAATTGATATGATTAATATTTTTTATTAATGTATTATGATATATATGTATGTGTTATAGTATTTTAAATTATTTTTCATGAAATTTAGGACAACAGTTTATGGTTTTGTCTCAATTTCCCTTCATTGAGATAATGATTGTATTTATGTACCTATTTTTATTTTTTAGTTGTATATAAGACCAGTTTGATATATTGTATTATGAATCCCTTTTATTTAATCATATATAAATATAAATTTTTGTTTTAACTCTCAATATTTACTAATTTTAATTCTTCTAATCCATTTGTCTTTTTTTTTGTCTCAATTATCATTTTATTTGAGACATAATGAAATTTTTTCACCATAATCCCTTTGTATGGTGTTTAATTGATTCCATATCCCCTTAATGTTATTTTAATTTAATTTAATGGGATTTACTAGCCAAATATTATTTCCTTATTCATTTTTCTATTTATTAATTTCTTCCCCCAATTGTTAGTATTTTTGGTAACTCGTTTTTCATTCATTGTGCTATAATCATTCTTTGAACTTATTTTATATATTATGGTTCAATTATACCCTTTGAATTTATTATGTGGTATTAACTTATTATTTTATTGGGATATAAATTCCCAATATATAAACCCTTTCATAATTATTTCTCACTTATTGGGATATATTCCTTTGAAACCATCCACTTTTATTCTCCAGATGGATTATGATCATGTTATTATGGTATTATCTTAGAATTATACCCATTTATATATATGATATAAACATAAAATTTTACAAGATTCGGATTATATTATGTTAACCAAAAAATTATGATATTATATTAGTGAGGGGGAAGTATTATCATTGTAATATAGATTATTATTTTCAAGTTGACTATTTACTTTTTACCAATCCACATTATTCCTATGGATGGGTTATGATTAGGTCATCCATTTTATTCCCATAGAGAAAAGAGTTTTCATTTAAATATGGATTATTATTGGTATATTAAGTATATATTTTTTTATCCATACACTTTCTTCCCCTATATTAGTTCTTCCATTTTATTAACATGGTAAAAAGTATTGGTATTACAATATAGATTACTATTAGATTATTTACAGTGTAATCTTTATCTGACCATCTTCTTCCTCCAAATGGGTTACAATCATGTTATAACATTTATTAACATGAAGAATTTTATAAGCATTTAAAATGTTTTTAATTCAATATTTATGTTCATTTTCATGGTGTATTATGTATTGTTTATTCATTTTATATTATAGTGAATTCATTAGACTTAAAAAAGTGATGGTGGGGACCAATATTTTATATCCCCATGATACATCTACTGGAAATATGAGACAAAATAGCTTATGTTCTAGTGTATTAGTCTTCCCATGATAGGATAATATCCTGATGTAAAGCCTTGACAATAGGATATATGGATTGTGGGATCAATGAAAAGTAATATTTCTTGGAATAAGGCCTTGATATCAAGTTTTTTATTTCTGAAATTATGTATTCCATTAGTTTGAGATTAGTATTATTGATATTAATGATTTCATTTATTCTTATGGATATAGACTTATTTTAGTTTCAAATTTATTTTTTCTTCATGTTGTTTATTTTTTTATGCCATAATTTTTATAACATGTTCCTACAATGATTGCTTCAGTAATATGTTTCTCTTACTAAGGGTTTGAGCTCACCCATTTTATGTTTTCCATTTCCCCATTTTAGAGATAAAATTAGTATATGTGAAATTTTTAGAAGGATATTACATGTAAATTTTTTTGGGATATTATGAATATTCTATATGGATTTAGTAGTTTCATATAAAAATATAATGTTTTTATTTGAGACAACCTACATGTCATTTATTAGTTTATGATGGGTCTTAATTCTCTAAATCTCTAATCCTAAAAAGATATGTGGGATGTAAAGGACTCAATAACAATTATTGATTTTTTTTTTATTATGGATGGTTATATATCAGATTTTAGAGGTAGTATGAAGGAAAGTATCTGAATTATTTTTCTATGTTCACTTAAACTAGGAGTGTCAGTCTAGATCATCATTGTTGGCATATCTGGATAGAGGCTGAGAAGTAGCAACATATTCCTACTTGAACATTTGAATCCCACCAGTGTATTCTGAATAAAATTAGAATGAAAAAACAATTTTTTACTCACACCTATAAATCCCAACATCATATACTGGTGGTGATTGAGGAAAATGAAATTATTCTTCCCTATAACCAATAAGAACCTTGGTATTTTTTGATAGAAACCAAGGAGATATTTTTTATTTATTCTCAAACAAATGAATGCAATTTAAATATATTGACCAAACCATTGAGTATGCTCAAATAAAAATTCCAAATTCTAATTCCCAATAATATATTTTAATGAAAAACAAATATCCTCCAAGCATGACTCTTAATCATGCTGGTCACTACACACATTATGTGTCCCTAATCATGATCAAGGTTCTAGAAATGTTCAACCAACTGAGAATGAATTGAAGGAGGTCTCTCTAGTGATAATCAATAATCTAAGATCTATCCTATATTATCTTTTTCATGATTATACTCAAATATCATTAAAAATTCTAATGGTTATCAAAGGATTGGTCAACTCTTCATCAATGGTATAAGTAAGTTATAGCAATGGAGGTACTTCCCATGGTTCGATGATCCAAAATACTTGAGGTTATTAACACTGTATCCTTCATGATTTTTTATACAATAATAATGTGGTGATTAGTCATGAATGTCCTCCTCATGACATCAGTTGTGGGGGTCCACCCCAGAGCAAGAAGATGGACCAGTAAGGAATTAATACCCTTTCCAATCATCTATAATTTGAAACACTGGTGTTACACCCTATAAAAACTCAACCAAGAACTCTATGCATCCTTATAATGGAATGTCACGAATAGAATCTGGTCACCGCAAAAACCAGCACCAAACCTAGCCCGTGACATGACCTGAAGGGCGTTCCCTATCCCCACGGGCTGGCACAAGTGCCCGGGTATCATTTATTTTTGTTTGGTAACGATTTACCCGAATATGAAGGCATGAAACATTAAAAACAATCAATAAACTGAATCTGAAAAATTTATACCAAACGATGTTTACTTAAAAACAAGAACTGAATAAATTGGTTTGTATTCAATACAATATGTCTATAAATAAATGAAAACATTAGCAAAACAACCACCAAGACTCCACACGACAAGGGGTCATCGCCACCGAGCCATCTCCACAACGCTGCACAGTAGGAGGGGGCTAACAACCTGAATCGCCTTCACCTGAGGCCTTACCTTTACCTGAGTAAAAAATAACCAAGTATACTTACAACCAATGGGTGTAAGTAGGGTGCGAGACTAATCCCAATAGGATACCACCCAATGATTCCAAAGTACATGCAATATAAGTTGAATAAGCAAACAGTTTTAATTCGTAAAAAATTGAGGATGAAATTCCAAGAAATGAAACTTTCATTTGAAAAAAAAAGTTTTCAAAATAGAATTTCCAGAATGTTAACATATTTAAACGGAAATGATAGATACTGTAATGTACTGAAAAACACACCCAAATACAATGGTAAATACTAAAAATCCAGTCAGCAAAAATCCAGGAACACCCCAAGGCACTAGGTTGTCTCGGGCCCTATGTACCTCGTACCTCGGTGTAAAGCAACCATAGTAAAATCCACTCTCATGCACGAGCCACTAGTAGGGAACATACCCACAACATAGTGGTTTTCAATCATCATTCACATAGTTTAGTTAGAGTTTTCGTTATCCAAATGCTAGGTGAAACAGGCATAACACCCATCTGGTCCACTAGCCGTACTAGTACAAATCCGCCCACCTAAGTACCCGGGCTTCCCCTTTTGTGCTCAAACAATTTCAGCATGCAACATAAATACATTTTCAAATAAAAAACCACTACTAGTCACACACAATCAATACAGTATCTATCACATTTTTATTCCACTTAAAACACACAATAAAACACTTTGATTTTTAATAAAACAATTCCTCAAAATCCCGTAGTGTTTTACACAAACAAACACCTTAAGATCCCCAATTGCACACTATGTGCACATTTTTGAGTTAAAAAACATAAAGGGAATCCCAATAAATTTAAATTAATACAAAAAATCATTTTTAGGGAAGCCTCATATGGTTCAATAAGTGACATCATTGTAAAACCTCCATTTTTACACAACACGGCTCTTAGAAATTCATGTGTTTCACAAACACCATTAAAACCAACATTCACAGCAACAAACATATGGTACAATCATCAAAACAGTATTTTCAGTCATATTACAGTTCATTAAAATCAGCTAAGTACTTATATGGCAGCCCCAAATAAACTAATTAAACATTTCTATAAAAAACCCCAATTTCACATGAAATTGGCATTTAAGATTCATTTGAAATACAAACACCACTAAAACTATTTTTTCAGCAATAATAAAATTCAAAACGCATGAAAATACCATAAAAACACTATCCAATTCACAAAAACTTCATACATAATGTAATAACCTACCAAAACCAAGGAAACCCTTGAATCCTTTGTGCGAAAATTCAAACGCACCACCGCTGCACCTCACGGAAGGTAAAACAGACCTAAAACCAGAATTTCAGACCATGAAACACAAGATAAAACCATAATTTTTATACCCTATTTTTTGGAGATTAGGAACATCAATGATAAGGGAAGAAACCCTAAGTACATTGAATGTAACCCTAAACAAATTAAAAGAATAAAGAAGGTGAACAACTTACTAAAAATATCTTGTAGAAATCTCCCCCAAAAATACCAGTATCTGATTTTAAAAATAGTCAAAACATCAAGGGAGTTTCGAAAAAGGATAAGGAGATCATTTAGGAATTTTAATGGGGAAAAGAGTAATAATTGAGAGAGTTATGAAGGAATGAACATACCTCTTCAAATCTGGATGTTTTCAGAACCCTATGAATTTCTGCCCAAATTCGAGATTTCCAGGAGCTCCAAAGAGGGGGGTAAGGGAATGGTTGCGCGTTTGGGTTTAGTGGCCTTGGTATCCACTTATAATCACCGAAATACCATTACTATTGAATGAGATATTAAATAAACAGTTTTTTTTAAACTGGAAATGGGCCTTCGGGCTGGCCCAATTCCTTAAATAAAAACCCAATTCCACCATAATTATTGATTCATAAAGGGTCCAAATTTCAATGGTGGTCTTAATAGGTCAGGGGAGGTCATTTAGGAATTTTAATGGGTGAAAAATATTAAAAAATTAAATAGTTATAAAATAAACAAAATTGGTTTTTAAATCTGGAATTGGGCTCACTGTTTGGCCCAATTCATGAAAACTCTCCCATTCCTCCATAAAAGATTGGGAACCCCCCCCCCCCAAACAAAGCATGAATGGAAATTAAATGAAATTTACCTTTAAAATAAGTCATGTATGTGACAATTCTCCCCACCATAAATCATTCCTCCCCCGGAATGCCACAACAACACCAGATGCAAAAGCAAAGCCCAAACGATAGACCATGACAGGCTTCCTTGCCACGTTTTCACCCGCTTCAAAAAGGACGAACATCTCCAGTTGATCAAAAAAAGGAAGATAATAATCCCACCAACCAAAAATTACCCCACTTACTTAAAATTATGAAATAAATTTAAGACACATCCCAAAACAAAACACCTCAAACACTACAAGACGACACTCAAGCAATCCACTTGAAACGAACAACGAACTCGAAAAATGCTATCACCGCATTACGTAAACAAAACCATTGGGTGTTCTCCAACCCCAAATTTACCCAGGTAACAAATTTGTGGATAGATATACTTGAACGATACTACCTCCTACCTAGAATACACCAAGGATAAAACTGAGTCACTAGTACAGGGTGACCCAATATGGACATCCTACCACCAGGGACAACTCAATTTCTAAGACAGAATAAGGATAACAATTAGGGAAGGAACGAATGATCTCCCCATCACAAGGGTTAAACTAACATTATTCATTTTCCAAGAGAACATACATGATACCCATGATGGGTCTCCCCACCATAATAACGAACACAACTTTCTTTAATACAAAATCGAGACACTAACAGGGGGCCTCGAACGGACTTCCCTGCATTAGGGGTAGATTAATATCAGAATTCATCCAATGAAACATACATGAGACCCATTGTGCGTATACCCAAAACAAAACCCACCATATTAACTAACTAGTATGGGATAACAACAACAAAAACAGCAGAATTTTAAGGAGCTGGCATGGCCGCATGGTTGGTTCACAGGGTTTGGGAAACCATGAGTTAACTGTGCAGATCATTCTGTCCAAAGAGGAATCTTCACACAGTTTCCTTGGCCAAGAAACATGGACGTGTAGAGACCATGTGGTAACTACTGTCTCTTATCACACGGTCCCCTGGGTTGGCACACGGTTACTACTAACCGTGCACAAACTAGGTACTTCAACCTGTTTAACCCAAATGCTAAACTTTTCTCCAAAAACACAAGGGAACCCAAATGGGAAAAAATCAACTCAGGGTATGACAAGAGAACAAGGTACTCACACCTATTTCCACTAAATGTTAGAAATTGGAACAAGAAGATGACACCATAGGTTTGAAATATTCTTATCTTTCATATTGAGGATATGACCTTGACCAAAAGTGTGAAAGACTCTAGGATTTCCCCTAACTACGTGCCAGCTTCTCTCTGGGGCCTATGGCTGGATCTCAATGGATTGAAGCATCTTCGGCCTCACAGTTAGTATTTGGAAACCCCTAAACTGAACATCTTCTTACAATGCCAAAAACAATTATACTGTAATCTGAGAGGGTCTCATTGAGACATGACACACTTCAAACCCACTTTTCCCCAACCCATCATTTTACCAAAACAAGAACTTAGAGGATGCACACACATCGCCCCCTTTTTTCGGATGCTATACAACAGAATTAAAGGACATATATAAACACATTCCTCTAGAACATAGTATTGAGAATTTTCTATAGGGAGACACACATCCAACAAAATAGTGACTCTCATAAGATTGCACAATCTTTACCCTTATAGTCAAATGAACACATGACATAGAATAGCATCACCGAACATGACCATTGTGGATAAAAGAAAACACAAGGAGAGGGACCTTGTACTGAGTCGCAAACAGCACATGATTCCAGCAAGTGTCCATAATAGCCACTCTTAGCCAGATCTTTCACACCGGTGGCCTAACATGAACTCTTGCTTCAATGAGACTGACGAAAGACCTAGAGGACCTTTAAGACATCATTCTACATTGACAACCCTGAACTTCATTGACCTTTGATAGCTTAGGAAACATATGAAACTATGGTCTATTTCAACCTCCCACAAACTCTCTCCCACTATAGGGGGATCCACATAATTTAAAAAGAAGAGGGGTAATCTCAATCTCCATACCTCAAGAATAAAGTCCTTATGTTGATCAACTGGAGGATCATCCAACGGTGAATCACCATAGGCCAAACATTAATCATACATTAACACTTTATGGGGGCGTACCCTAGCCTACAAGAAAACCCAAGGAACCAACTGATCTAGTCATTTGATCACAATAGACCACAAACCTGAACCAAACACATGAGGGGAGCCACCACATTGGCCTCCAAAACTTTTCCTCAAAAGGGACCACTGACCAACACTTCATTCCATCTTATCAATGAAACACCAACCCAAAACATAGTTCAAACAATAGGGGTTATTTCACTCAAAAAATACCACAATAATAATCCCAAAAACACATAATCCATACCTCCCAACCATAAATTATCAAAACAAAACACTTTCCTTCAAAAACATTATTTAAAAAAATAGTTTTGGTCAATTGCGCATTTACCGATGGTATCTCATGAGCCTCACACATGCATGTTTACAAGCCACATTGGGAACCCACCTTATATCAATCCATATTCCCAAATAAAACTATGCATGTGGTCACCCTTGAGAACACAAAATACCAAAAATCAAACCTTTACTCTTTTTAAAATCAAAATTTTAACCACAATTTTCTTTTTCTCAAAAACACTAACCATAATATCAAAACCCAATTTTTCATCTCACAAACCAATTTAGAAAAGAATTCATAATTCAATAAAATCACATATTCATGCCTTTCACAATTGTTTCAAAACATTTCAACCCATTTCAAAACACTTATAATTTCATGAAAAACACCATTCCATAAGTCTCTATTTAATTAAGAACTCAACTCTTCTCAATTCAAGAAAAGATTCTAAAAGTTCATAATTTTTTTTCAAATTTTTAGTAGTCACCAAACCCAAAATCCATCTTCAACCCCTACACTAAAATTATAGAACACATAATTCAATCCAAAACACTTTTCCACAGTTAAAAAAATTCCACTAGAAACATATTTTCAAAACCCCAATTAACATAGTTCATATTTTCAAAAGTGGTGTAAACACATAATTTACCCTTTTGAAATAATTCTGAAATTTCATTTATAGACTTTAAAAAAATAAAACCATTTTCAATTTACTAGAAAATAACTTCACAAAAACTCACACTCCTTAAAGTGAAGTCATTTTTTTGCTTAAAAAACCAAGTTTCCAAGATTCCAAAACAAAGAGACAGAAGACAATGTGAGAGGAAACTAGTTTCGGTGGGTGACTTGGACATATGGTTGGCAGCCATATTCCAATCATGTCCCCATCACAGAGAGTATTCAAGGGAAATATCAACGGATCCACATGGCTTTCTAGGCCCTATGATCTCACTGAGATTATTCGCCCAACTCTTTTTTCATTTCCCATAGTCATCATTAAACCAAGAAAACCAAAGGACTCAGATAAAACCATACTTCCCCTGGTGAAATGAATCCTTTCATGAGTTGTGCTAGCCAGTCACACTACCCATGAATGAAATGTCAAGTCCCGACAATCCTAGTTCCTGACTATCTTGACTCTTCCCCAAATAACATGACCTAAGGAGTGAACCTCCTCTGATACCATTTTGTCACGAACCGAATCTGGTCGCCGCCAAAAACGGCACCAAACCCAGCTCGTGACATGACCCGAAGGGCATTCCCTATCCCAACGGGCTAGCACAAGTGCCCAGGTATCATTTATTTTTGTTTGGTAATGATTTACCCGAATATGAAGGCATAAAACCTTAAAAACAATCAATAAACCGAATCTGAAAAATTTATACCAAACGATGTTTACACAAAAACCAGAACTGAATACATTGGTGTGGATTCAATAAAATATGTCTATAAATAAATGAAAACATTAACAAAACAACCACCAAGACTCTACATGACAAGGGGTCATCACCCCCGAGCTGTCTCCACAACACCACACAGTGGGAGGGGGCTAACAACCTGAACCGCCTTCACCGGAGGCCTTACCTTTACATGAGTCAAACATAACCAAGTATACTTACACCCAAGGGTTGTAAGTAAGGTGTGAGCCTAATCCCAATAGTATACCACCCAATGATTCCAAAGTACATACAATATAAGTTAAATAAGCAAACAATTTTAATTCATAAAAAACAACGATGAAATTCCAAGAAATGCAACTTTCATTTGAAAAAAGAGTTTCCAAACTAGAATTTCCAGAATGTTAACATATATAAATGGAAATGATAGATACTGTAATGTACTGAAAAAAACACCCAAATACAAGAGTAAATACTAAAACTCTAGTGAGCAACAAACCAGGAACACCTCTAGGCACTAGGTTGTCTCGGACCCTGTGTACCTCGTACCTCGGTGTAAAGCAGCCATAGTAAAATCCAATCTCGTGCACGAGCCACTAGTAGGGAACATACCCACAACATAGTGGTTTCCAATCAACATCCACATAGATTAGTTAGAGTTTTCTTTATACAAATGCTATGTGAAATAGGGACAACACCCATCCTGTCCACTAGCCGTACTAGTACAAATCTGCCCACCTAAGTTCCTGGGATTCCCATTTTATGCTCAAACAATTTTAGCATGCAACATAAATACATTTTCAAATAAAACACCACTACTGGTCACACAAAATTAATACAATAGATATCACATTTTTATACCACATAAAACACACAATAAAACACTTTGATTTTAAATAAAATAATTCCTCAAAATCCCGTATTGTTTTGCACAAAAAAACACCTTAAGAACCCCAATTGCACACTATGTGCGCATTTTTGAGTTACCAAAACATAAATTTCTTCCCAATAAATTTAAATTAAAATAAAAAATCATTTTTAGGGAAGCCTCATATGGTTCAAGAAGTGACATCATTGTAAAACCTCCATTTTTACACAACACGGCTCTTAGAAATTCATGTGTTTCACAAACACCATTAAAAGCAACTTTAACAGCAACAAACACATGGAAAAATCATCAAAACAGTATTTTCAGTCACATTAAAGTTCATTAATATCAACTAATTACTTATAGGGGAGCCCCAAATAAACTAATAAAACATTTCTATAAAAAACCCTCAATTTCACATGAAATTGGCATTTAAGATTAATTTGAAATACAAACACCACTAAAACTATTTTTTCAGCAATAATAAAATTCAATAAGCATTAAAATACCATAAAAACACTATCAAATTCACAAAAACTTAATACAAAATGGAATCACCTACCAAAACCAAGGAAACCCTTGAATCCTTTGTGCGAAAACTCAAACGCACCATCGTCGCACCTCACGGAAGGTAAACCAAACCTAAAACCAGAATTTCAGACCATGAAACACAAGATAAAACCCTAATTTTTAAACCCTACTTTCTGAACATTAAGAACCTAAATTATTAGGGAAGAAACCCTAAGTACATTGAATGTAACCCTAAACAAATTGAAAGAAGAAATAAGGAGAACAACTTACTAAAAATATCTTGTAGAAATCGCCCCCAAAAATACCAGTAACTGATTTTAAAAATAGTAAAACCATCAAGGGAGGTTCGAACAAGGATAAAGAGATCATTTAGGAATTTGAATGGGGGAAAAGAGTAATAATTTAGAGAGTTATGAAGGAATAAACTTACCTCTTCAAATCTGGACGTTTAGAGAAACCTATGAATATCTGCCCAAATTCACGATTTCCCAAAGCTCCAAAGAGGGGGTAAGGGAAAGGTCGCGCGTTTGGGTTCAGTGGTCTTGGTATCCACTTGGAATCACCGAAATACCATTACTATTGAATGAGATATGATATAAACAAATTTTTGTTTTAAAATTGGAAATGGGCCTTCGGGCTGGCCCAATTCCTTAAATAAAAACCCAATTCCACCATTATTATGGATTCTTAAAGGGTCCAAATTCTAATGGTGGTGTTAATAGGTCAGGGGAGGTCATTTAGGAAGTTTAATGGGTGCAACATATTAAAAAATGAAAATGTTATAAAATAAACAAAATTGGTTTTTAAATCTGGAATTGGGCTCATGGTTTGGCCCAATTCCTGAAAACTCTCCCATTCCTCCATAAAAGATTGGGAACCCCCCCCCCCCCAAATAAGGCATGAATGGAAATTAAATGAAATTTACCTTTAAAATAATTCATGGATGTGAAATGTAATACAATACAAATTCCCACTGTTCGAAAAATAATTCTGTAGAAGTAGAGGCCCTCCCCATGAGAGAAATGCCATATTAATAACCATAGAGGTATTCCCCAGGGAGATTTTTGTGGACGCCCTCATCATGATGATTAATAATCAAAACATGAAGGTACTAATAGTATCAAAACTATTATTAGTTTTACCTCTTACCAAAAGGAATTCAAGAAATTTATGCTACCTGTACTAAGGGACTTATCACTGATAAGAGTTGTTATATCATAGTATAATGATATTTTATGGTTATGTACATCATATGTTCCCCATAGACCATATAATATTTTATGTAATTGAGGAAATTCTATGAGTTACTTCTCTTATTCACAAATTAGTGTAGAAATTAATTTTATGGTAGGATAAAGTTGAATATCACCTAATAAATAATGATTTGAATTCTATAGTCTTGTGGAAAAATTTGGTGGTGGATAGAATAGTAGTCATTATTTGGCCCATTAAAACTCCAAAATATAATATTTTTTTATTTATATATATAGTAATACAAAACTTAATTTCATGAAAACTTGTTGGAGTCACCTAATCGAATGAAGACTAGATGCATGTCTTATGGGTAATATGCTGACCATGTGAAGGTGATAAATCATCTTTCAAATAAGTTTACTTGTCGACCTTTTCAATGGACTTAAACACTAAAGTGGGAAAATAACATGAGGGGATCTATCATTCCTTACTTAATTGAATAAATATAATGAACCAATCTCTTTCAACTAGACAAGACACTTGAATCAGCTCATCACATGATATGGGTAAAATAAGATACTAAAAACCACTATTCAATATGAGAAAAACAAGACACAAAACCAGAGTATGAAGAGGGAAAATAAGAGATACCAAAAGGTAAATAAAATCATATCCAAAATATGATAAAATATAAAGTAATTCATAGCCTTATGTGACCAACATTTACCTCTAAACCAACCTGAACTGGAAGAAGTAACAATAATAGAAGACAACATACTATAATATGTTCTTCCCTTTACCTAGATTTTGAAATAAAACATTAACAAACACCCAAATTCACATTTAGGGTGTAAGAAAAACCCTCATTGGGATACCCTCATAGTTTCTATATAATTTATAATATTAATAATTCAACAATTATATCTTTTAAAACAAATAATTTTACAAATAATTTTTATTAATCCAAACCATTTATAAATCATTTTCAATTTCTCTTCATAGTTTGATTTTTATAAAATCCATTCGTATTATCAATCCATAATTATGACATGCATAACTAATAATAATAGGAAATAGTATCTTAGAATAAATAGCTAAAATTTAATCACAAATACTTAAAACAACCTATCATGTGAAGAAATTTGATATAAACTCACATAAAACCCTATGACAAACTGACCGTGAAACAAAAAATCATGCGATAAATAACCAAAAATTAAAAATTACAAAGAACCTCATATTGAAATCTCTCCTATTAGAAAATTAGTACTAGAAACTCATATGAATAAATAGAACTATGTTGGATCCAAAATATATCAATTCCTACCAGATGAAATCACAAAAAAAGTTGCCTTCTAGTGGTGAAACAAACACTTTGTCTACCTGTGTCTTTATCCCAACAAACTCAAATTTCCTAATATTCAATTGTAAAATAAATTTTCAAAACCATTCTCATACATTCATAAAACATTTTCAACTCCAAGAATATCTAATTTATAGTTTGAAACCCCTTTTATAAATCAATAAAATCTATTTTTAAAGAAAAAATACTATTTAGAAAAAAAAATTACTTTATAAGAAATCATTTGAAAAAATTATCACTTATAATTAATGAAATTCCTTTTATGAACTATCAATAATGACATTTAATTCTTCAAATTAACTAATTTTAATGAAAAAATGACCAAAACATGGTATAAACCCATCTTTCTTTGACAACGATGACCATAAACCATGATAATGGCTACGATAATACAAGGAATGATAAGAAAATAATAAGGGTAGATAGAAAACACTATCTAATCACAAATATTGTTCCAATACACATCCACAACCAAAACCAAATAATACCAAAAGGATTATATAGTGAGAGAGAATTAATCCAACCTCAACTGTGATCATTCGATGAATAAAGTCATCTAAAGGGGAGGGAATAACCCAAAATCACCAAGGAAAAGATCTCTGGCCAAGATGGGAAGGTTGAAAAAACATATTAAGAATCAAAACTAATATTAAACCCTAAAAACCAACACTATAGAATTTTCATGGTGTGTAACCCCATTATAGGTTGTGTGTTTTTATTCACACATACCTTAAAAATCCCATCTTCTTTTATTAAAAACCTGATAGTTAATATTTTCACAGTGTGTAAACTCTACACAACCTGTAAAATCTTAAACTATGTATCAATTTTGAGGGTTATATCCGACATCCATTACACATCATGTATTCCAATTACATGTTGTGTAATTTCCCAACAAATAAGAAAAAACTACATGTTTTATAATAAAAACTTCAATAAATCCATGACTTCCCAATTATAGGTATCTTACCAATCACTTCATCGAATTACTAAACTAGCGAAAATTAAAACCAAAACAAAGGTGAAATATACCTAACTAAATGGTAATAGGTTATTACAATCTCCCCACCATAAATTCTTTTTACACCCAAAAAACCCATAAGATCCTAGATCTAAAAAAAGAGAAGTCTATTGTTTCCTCAATAATGACTCTTGATCCCATGTCTAGTAGTTATACTATTTTCACTTCTATAGTACACAGACCATAGGGATTGTCTTTACCATATAATACCTTATCCTAGTGATCCATAATCTAAACAGGATGCTCAACCAATGTGGAATCGGGCTCAAGGTCAACATCCTCTCATTTAATAATATCAGTATCTAGTATATAACTATAAAACCATGAAACATGAAACACATCATGCGTAGAAGTCAAGACAGATGGTATGTACCCCATATTTTCCACATTACCTAGTTATAAAATGATATCAAAGGAGTACAAAACCTTACTTCAAACTTACCCTACTAACAAAACAAAGGATGTCCCAAGTTAAGTGAAACTCTGAGATAGACCAAGTCACTAATCACAAAATCGAATGACTGATGATGATAGCATGTATAAGATTTATGACGACTCTCTACTAGGGTAAAAAGCCTCCAGATCAATTTCACTTTCTCTATTATCTTCTAAACAACACTCAACCCAACAAAGGACTACTCTCCCAACTCTGCCTACAACAATGAAGATCTACATGGACTCTTATATATAGCCTCATAGGGAACCATTTTTATCAAATCCTGGTAAAAATTTTATTAGTAAAATTCAACCAAAGGAAAATTATTTTCCCAAGATCCTCCAAAATCAAGTACACAATCCTAGATCATATCCTTTGGAAACTAGATAGCCCTCTCTGTCTATCCATCCATCTATGGATGATAATTTGTTCTAAATTTAATCTAGTAACCCATATCCTTCTATAATACTTTCCAAAACATGGATGTGAACCTTGGATTCTAGTCAAAAACTACTATAGAGGTAACCTAGTGAAAGTATCACAATCCCTCAGACAAACCAATCCCCAAACATTTCTACCATAATTATATCCTTCATAGTTAGTAAATGTTCATGTTCTATGAGTTAATCAGGTATCATCCAAATTGAATCCATCCCAAAAGGATTCCATGAAAAACTAATGACTAAATCCATGTAAACCTCATCCCACATACATACTAAAATGGGAAAAAGAAAAAAAAATCTTGTAGGTCTCTACTGTTCTGCCTTAATTATATGAGAAGAAAGGCACCACAAAACAAATTTTCTATTGTCCATCTCATCCCTTGCCGCCAATACTGATGCATCAATTTGTGATACAATGTGATAGCCTCAAGGTTTATGAACCAATAATAATAGTTCCCACTATCCAAAAACTCTTTCCACTAGGGAAACAAAACAACCAACATGCTATGGAAGAAAAAATCTACACTTAAAGATCGAGTCAACTAACCAAAGGTCTCCCTAAAAAAATTATTTCACTAAAGTCATGGAACATGGTGTCTTCCATCTACTCGATCCAAACTCACTCATCAAAAGAAGATTAATATATTATTGAATCCAATAACACCTTTCCAGAAACCTCTTCCACTCCAAATCCCATATTAGTAAACAAAATCATTAGATTCCACTACTCAATTTATTCATTCATTCCTTCTATTAATAATTTTTTGTTCAAGACATCATCCACCACATTTCCTTTCTTAGGGGTGTAATAAATATAAAAATTAAATGTATGAAGAGACTCCACCTAGTGAATCTATCACAAATTTAGATCCTTATAAGTAAAAATGTATTTTAGGATATTATGATACCAATATAACTCAAACCACTCCCCAGAGAGATATTGATTCCACGTTTTTAGTGAATTCATAACACTTTATAATTCAAGATCATGGTTAGGTTAGTTATTCTCATGAGGGATTAACTGGAAATATCCATTTTCCACAACATGTTTCTCTTACATCAAGATATATCCAAAACCTGTACCATAGGTATCATAGAAAACATCATAACCCAATCCTAGTTCTGAAAGATTCAAAGATACTACATATTTAAACCTCATATTTAGTTCCTAAAAATATCTAGGACACCTTTCATTATATTCAAACTTTAATCCATTTATGTTTAAATCTCTTATTGAAAATGCAATCTTGAAGTAGTCCTAAACACCCCATTTATAGTAAACAACCAAACCCATGAATCACTAGATCTCACACACATTTTTGGGATGCTCCCATAATATAACATCATGTAAATTTTTAATATCTACTAAGATGTCCCTATTAGATATAACATTCCCTAGAAACATCAATTATCAGATTCAAAACAGATCATTAAGAGGCTTACAATACATATGATTTTCTTTCAAGGTTTGAAGAATGATATCCAAATGGAACATATGATCCTTCTATGACTTAGAGTGCCCCAAAATATCATCCACAAACACAATATAAAAAGATTCCAAGAACTGATGAAGGATCTAGTTCATAAAATCCATAAACACCATAGAAGAATTAGTGGGGCTGAATTGCATACATAAAAATCAAGAAATACCCATATCAACATCTAAATGTTTTTCATTAGTATATCATCTTCTAAGACTCTAAAATATTGATACCATGGTCGTAGGTCAATATAATAAAACTAATAAACCACTTTATGTATATCTAATAGATCATAAATTCTTAGAAAAGGATATTTGTTCTACATTGTCTCCCTATTCAACATTCAATAATCAATACAATGTCTAAGACTCATTTCTACCTTCTTATAAAATATGATAAGAAAATTCCATTGTGACACACTTGGTAGAATAAATCAATTAGCCTCTAGGTTTTGAGGATGGAGTTTAAGTTCCACCAACTCAGCAGGTTCTATATGGTAAGATGACAAATAATTTGGAATCGTACCAGGGATCATTTCAATAGTAAACTCAACTTCTCTCCATGGTGGAAAAATAGGAAAATAATCTAGAAATAACTCGGGGTACTCACACACAACTGAATGATGTCGGTCACCCAATAAAATGTCAAATTCATCAAGAAACAACTTTGAAAACTGGAATGAGATTACCAAGGTATATAGAACAACAATACCTGAACATCCCAATATAGAGTCCAATTATCCTTAAAAAAACATGAGTGACTCAATTATTAGATAATAACTCATCCTGATGATGATGATATTTTATATGATCCTTAACGCTAATCATCTAATCAATTCTAATAATCATGTCAAACATGTCAATATCAAGAACCAAAAATTCACACTCCACCTCAATGTTGATTATCGTCACCTGACAGGAGGTACATCTAAAACTGTGTTTAGGCCTCTTTCCCAAAGGAATAGAAAGATCCAAAAATAACGGCATAAGTTCCAAACACAATGCCAAAAAGAAAAGTAAATTTTAAGATATAAAATAATGATTACTACCCGCATCAAAATTAATTGTACCATAGAATATGAAAAAACACCATACATATAATAGGAACTATCCCTTCATCATATTCCTTTGGCACATACTCTATTGCATAAGCTCATATGGTCTTAGACACATGAACATATCCCTTGGACTAAGGATTAAACCCACCAACCTTGGAAGCATCTTCATGAACCTGTAAACCCTTGGTGAGAGTGGATACTACCCTACTTAATATATATTTTTACAAATTCGCCGTTAAAGGACATATAATTGACAAATATTACAAGTCTTATAATAATCTACACATTTTGGATTGGTATGACCTTTCCTTACACATAGGTTTCAAACAACCTACTAGTCCCCTTTCATATCCCCTAAATCTAATCCTAGAAAAAACTGACCACTCTTACGCTTCCTTTTTTCCCAAAAGATACACCCTAGAGAACAACTAAACCAACTGAATATCCACCCAAAATTTTCTTACCAACTATATCAGCCTCATCTAAATATTCCTTTTCAACTACATACATAATTTTCAGAAGTATCATGAGTATTAACATCGAAAAAATATCATGACTCATTCCCAACTCAATCCTCTGAACCTTCATGTACTCATTGGTGATAAGCCTCAGTGCTAAATACACTTACATGAAAAATGGGTAGAATACACCAGAAACGTTTGATCCCCATGCTTAAATGAAATAAACCTTAGGTCTTTTCCATATGAATTGTCTCAAGATAAAACTTCCAGTAAAATATTTTCTTGAAGAAATCCTTAATAAGTACCTTGTGAAACTAAACATGAAAAAAAGATTCACACCATATTCTTCCTAGTCCCTTAAGAATATACATGGAAAACTACACCTTAGAGTGTTCAAGAATTTTCCTGAAGATTAAGATCATTTCTATCCACTCAAGCCACTCCTCATATTCCTAGGGTCCTTTTTCAATATGAAATATGGTTGGATTATTATTAGTAAATTTTGATTCAAGATCCATTATGCATCATGGGTTCTCAACACTCCCTTGACCCACATCTGAACAGTGTAGAAAATTTCTTCTACCAATGTAGGGTCCAGTGGATGGATCACCTATGGAACCTATCTCATAGCCTCTGCTTTTGGATTTTGAATACATATTCTTAGAAGAATTTTCAAACATAATTCAAAAACCAATTAGTCGTGATAAAATTCTAAATCAATGGACAAAATTTAGTTATTAATAAAAAATATTTAAAACATTAATAAATTAAAACAACTATAAAACCTTAATTTAAAAGGAACAAGTTAGTTTAAATAAAATTACCATGTAGTTATTTCAAATTACCTCAAACTAATAATTACAAACCCGGTAAAAAGTTCTTGACCACCTATGGTAATGAGGGTTCAATCTTGGAAATGAGCTTGATAGGACCCTTTTCCACACCCACTATCTGGATTCCAATGTTCCTAACTATGGTCTACCAAAGACATAGAAACAAACTCAGGCAGTGCTACCACACTTTAGGATGATTAAATTCAGTGATACCAATTTGTAATGAAATATCCTGGGTTAACTAGACAAGCCACTTGAAATTGATTATCACATGATATTGGTAAAATAGGATCAACAAACTAGTCTTGAATATAATAAAAACAAGATATAAAACTATATAATTAAGTGGAAAGAGATGAGATGCCACAAATGCATACAATACAATCCCAAACATGATAAACCACAATGTAATCCATGTCCCCATGTGACCAATAGTCACCTCTAGACTAACCTGAACTGAATGTATAAACAACAAGAGAATCCACAATACTAAAACATTCTCTTCCCTCTACATAAATCATGTAACAAAACATCTAAAAATTACCAAAGTAATAATAATGGTGTGATCTAAATCCTATTATGATACCAACATTGTTTTTATACAAGGTATAATATCAAGAATTCAACAATTCTAGGTTTTAAAACAATACAATTTTATAAATCTTTTTTATAAATCCAAACAATTTTTAAATAATTTATAATTTTTCTTCTTCATCTAGTTTTCATAAATTACTTTCATATTATCGATCTAGAAATTAACAAGTATAAGTGATAAAAATATAATACCATATCTATGTATAAATATATAAATACTTAATTACACATAATTGAATCAATATATCATATGAAGCTATGTGACACAAACTCATTTAAAATCATGTGAGAGGAAATCCATGGTAAAAAAATCATCTGATAAATATCAAAAATGAAAAATGAAAAAATAAATTTTCCTTGGGATCTAGTCTAATAAAGAATTCCTAGTAGACACTCAAAATCCTAAACAAAAATACATTGGGTCCAAAAATATCAATTCCTTCTAGTCGATATCAAGAAAAATACCTCCTAATGGTAAAACACACACTAAGTCTACCTGTGTCTTTATCCCAATGCACCCAAGGTTCCCAATGTGAAATTTAATAATTAATTTTCAAAAAATTAATTTCAATTTCATAAAAAAAATTATCCACTCTACCTTCTTCAGTGTTTGAAAATGCACTTCCAAATCAAGAAAATCCATTTTTAAATAAAAAACCTATTTTTGAAAACATTTTTCATTTTCAAGAAATAATTTGAAACTGAATATAAATTCCAATCAATAAAAACTCAAAATGAAATTTATCAATAATTACATGAAATTAATCAAATTAAACAATTGTATAAAATAATTTCTCAACAAGATTGAAACCTATATTCTTTTAACAACGGTGATCGGAAAATAAGAGAATGACTTACACAAGAAAAGGCATGCCTAGAAACCTACAAGGATCTATAGAAAACACTATCTGATCACAAATGTTCAATAAAATCATATCCAAAACCAATAATAAAGAAAATAAAAAGGATTAAAAACCCATAAAGATGTAATCCTACTATAATGGTGATCAATTATTTAATGAATCAATCTATATGGGATGTAATTTCCCAGAATAACCTAGGGAGATAGATCTAGCTAAGATAGGAAGGATGTAAAAACATTTTAAGTATCAACACCCATACAACATCGTAATAACTCCACCCTTAAGATTTTACGTAGTGTATAACCCCCATCACCAATATTGTAATTTTCAAGCCCCACATACTCTAGAATACTTCTTATCTTTTATTAAAAACATGATATTTAATATTTACATGGCATTCAAACTCTACACAATGTGTAAATTCTCATGTTGTGTATATATTTAATGGGTTCTTTCAGGAATCCATTAAATGTCATGAATTCTAATTACAAGTCGTGTAATTTTCTAGTTAATAGAAAAAATTATATGTTTTATACTTCACTATTATAGGTACCCCCCTATACCTTGTTGGCATTACTCAACTAATGACAAATTAAAACCAAAACAAAGGTAAAAACCAACCTAAATAAAATGTAACGGGGCATTATAATAAAGGTTATCTGGTACATATTCATTAATATACTACTTAAAATGCATATTAAGGGATGGGGAGAATATGGAACTCTATACTTCACCACTATCACTGGATAACATGATTCACCTAGAAATTTATATTTTATCATCAACACTCTAGGAAATGTCTCATATACATGATCTGAGTTTATTAATTGGTCTGTCCATTGATTTCATGATATTACTAAAGCCAAAAAATAGTGATATCAGTTGAAAAAAACAAATAATATCCAAAATTAGGCTACTAAAAAGTTCATGGAGGCCTCCCATCTGAGTAAATTTTAGCACACAATTATAGAGAGAACGTTATAAGAGAGTATTTCTCTCCTAGAAAAGGTGTTATATCCAAATCATGCTATAATATAAGTCTAAAATTATAAAATATCCATGATATAATCTACCTCAATGTGATTAATGGAAATAACCTATCCTAGGTGGATGGGGTATTTATACTACATTTTTCTCTTATAGAGGGAAGTCCATCATGGGTGTAGAACAAATCCCACCCCAACCTGTAACCCAAGGAGGATTATTACCTCCCTTAAATTTAGTAATTTGATCATTTCAATACTTGGGGTAACATTGCATGAAGTTTCCTAATGTTTTTATCTTTTTTGAAAATCATATCATTTATTCAAAATTCATTTATTGAAATATGTTAGAGGATATATCCGAATTAACATTCATAAATTACTTAGAGTGACGAATTGTGGTGAGAAAGTGAAGAATTATAGGATTAATAAACTGAAAAGGTACACTAATAAAGAAGATATAAATTATTATTTTGATGTTTATATATAAAGGTATTTGTATTCTGAAAAATCCCCTTACTACTCTATTGAAAATGAGTTATGATCCCAATTTTGTGCTTCATGTCAGAGAACATTATTGACATCAGCCCCATAGATAATATTGATCAGGAAAAAACATAGAATAACTTAATAAGGTAGAATCCATGTTAAATTTTGTTTAAAAAAACATGTGAAGAATATGTAGATACCTAACAGAATTGGAATACTTTTGATTTGGGATCTCTTATGAACAATGTTTTATCTCCGACGTGGCGACCTTTGGCCAATGATAAAGGAAAACATGCGGATTTATCCCACCCACTACTAGAAGAATATGACCCTCTCTCTATTGGAGATAGGATTACATAATATGTAGTCGATATATCTACATTGATGTATCTGAATGATGAATTAATCAAATTTAATATAGCTAGTGTGTGAAACTACCAAGCAGAGGCCAATATATCCCCTCCAATGAATCCAATTCAACAAGAAGAATGTGGTCTAAAAATGAGAGAATAGTTTTGTCATCCATTAAACCTAAGGCATATAAAATTGGTTTATCTGGAACTAAATGTTTAGGACTATCAATATTATCCTACTCCAGGATATTATTCACTACCATTTCAAGTGAGCCACCCCTGGCTGACTCCATCCAAACATTAATGGTAGGTATATGTGAACTGTTCAAATAAGACACTTTCATCTACCTCCTAATAAGGAAAATATTTCCCTATTTTTATTCTATAATTATTTTCTCTAATCCCACCAATATATTTTCTAAGATGTAATTAAGACATTTTTATATTTTATGTTTATTTTAAATGTTGTAAGGAATGTGTCTTTGTTTTAGAATTTTATGTGTTTTTATTTAATTTTTTATTTTATAATAAAATTATATACGCTAATCCTAATTAAAAAATATATTTTTATTGGATTTAATATTCATTGGGATACATTTCACTCAGTTGAACCAAATGTTGAATCCTTCCCAATGAGGCAAAAATTAAGCTCACAAGTTGGGTCTCAAAATCTATGTGAAATTTTTTATAATTTTAATTTTGGAAATATATTTTAAAAAGATAAGGCTTTTATTAGATGAAATTATCCATGAATATATATATATATATATGGTTAAAGAACATTCCCATTAATATTTTCTTCTTAATATTCAACCATTTTTTTGTCTATAAAATCATGGGAAACTGGAGCATGGGAATTTAAATATTCTTCCATGCCACCAATGTTTTATTTATTTATTCTATAAAAATATTTCCTAAAATTGTCTATAAAAGTTTTAATATTCTTTATTCATGTAGAGAATTTAGGTGAAAACATCACATAGGAACACAGTATAAGATTCATCCATTTAATGTTCCAAATACATTCGAATTTTTGGAGGATATATTTGAAGTGAAAATTATTCACCCCTCTTACTGATAAATTTTTTCATCTATTTATATTAAAGAAGGTATCAATTATTTTTCAGATAAGGAGGAGATTTTATTTTTTAATACTCTTATGAATTTTTAATATATATTAAATTTCCCTTTTGTATTTATTTTCCTATTTTATTTTCACTATTATTCTCCCTCTGTGAGTCTCATCTCTATAAAAATAGAGAACTAACTTTGATTATTATTAAAATGGAGGGAGATTTGTTATGATTTTGGTTATATATACTTAAATAATCCTATTTATTTTTTAAAATATTTTAGTACTTATTAAATTTATTTTATTTTGGGGTAACTAACTATAACATCCCGAATCTCGATACCACTAAATTGGTGCCCTGTACTAGGTTGTCCATAGTTCCTCAAGCACATTTCACCAAACGCTAGAGGATTCCAACTAGAAGTGAGGTCCTAGGGTGTGATAGTGGGGAAACTATAACCTCATTGGTAGATTGTAACATAATAGAATAAATAAAAATATAATAGCAGAAGTAGTAAATAGAATACAAATGAAGTGAACAGTAGAAGATTGATAATAGAAGTAACCAACATCATTACATACAAAATATGATGCAACATGTTATGTTATAATAAAACAAAAGAAATAGCTATACTATATTAATCCACAATAAATGTTCCAAAAGCACTAAAGAAACAAAGGAATCAAAGAAACATTTCATGCCTCAGCTCGGTCCCATGCTCTCCAACTCCTAAATAGCATATCAAGAACTAGAAGAAGGGTTTTTTTTCTGATCAACACCTATAATCATATAATCTATTTGGTCCCAAATGAATGACCCAAATAGTGTTTCAGACTTAATCCCATTAGGCATATAGCAATGATATATGTTGATCAAACAGTGAATATATATATATATATAATAGGCAGTGTACATTAGTGAAATCAGTAACTAAAAGATAATCAAAAGTAAATAGTTCTATAAGTAATCACAACAGCTCTCTCAAGAGACCATATAAAAAAGTATAAGTAAAGACCGAATCCAACCTTGTATTTTGGCTTGGAAGACGCGTCTTATATCACTCTATTTCATTTGTCAGTTCAAAGAGAGGATAATCTCGTCTATTCCATAATGGATCATTCATGACATAGTAATAGTAAGTGAACCCTCACACTCAGTAATAAAAAAACCTCTCCCTCATGTATAGAAAACCTCACCCTCTGGAATAGAAAAACCTCACCCAGAGTCATAGAAAAACCTCACCTGTATTCATAGAAAAACCTAACCAAATACATCCAATATAACATGCAAGTACCAACCTCATAAGTCTTGTCCTTTCAAATACTCACATGGGCTGGATTTATAACAAGAAAATTGTAAATTAAACTATTACATAGATTCTACAAAAATAACTCACAATGGATCAATTTCTGTCACAAGAGTTTCAAGTAATATAAATAGTTATAATGCTTAGAAAATGTACTCACCTGTGAAATTTATACATCAATCCTTACATGAAAATTAAACTATAAAAAGGCTTAATTATCAACTATCTCACATGGAAAATTCATTCAATTAACCAATTCCATTTTAAACAACCCATTAAGGTAAAATAATGTCAATCCCATAGTCATCCTAGTCTAAACGGATAAAAATTGGTCTTCCAAGGGAAATACACCCATGGGGTGGGCCTTAATCTAGGTGATCAAACCTAAACATGGTTTAAAACATCTAAACAATTACCTAATAAATAATAAAAAATAATAATAGACAAATTTCAATCAATAGACACCCTAAAAGTGGTAATGTAGCACTGCAGCATATATATTCAACTGAACAACTACAAAACGTCACAGGACCACCTACCTCGTACTTATACAAGTCTCAATATAAAGATTCAGCCTCTAATTCAAGCTATAATAATGTAGATCTATAAAACGAGGTAAAACACTCAATTTGAAATAACTTCTTCAAGATAAAAAATCATGAAGAACCGCTCAAGTTGAATTGATATATTACTTCTTGGGTTCAAATTCCTCTGGTAGTGATAGGATCGGAGCTCATATAGATATTTGGGAAGAGAATTTAGTTCCGGTGTTTCTGGTTTTTGAGATAGGTGATCCCTTATATCCAAATGAAAATAGATGACTCTATTGCTCAATTTAACAAATAGAAATAAAAGTGCACAGAATGTACTTAAAATTACTTGTTGTGTCTATAAAAATATGATCCAAATCATGACGTGGCATGTATAGGGAAGTAAAAAATCATGTACCCATATTATATAACATGTTCATGAAATTAAACAACATATAAAAACCAGTTATGTCGTGTAAAGGCCTATATCCATCCCTTGAACTTTTTTCCTCCGTTATCCCAAGTATAACCCGAACTAAAAATATTTGAACCTTAAAGGAAGAACTGGGTTTTTATAAAATAACCCCTTAAAATAATTCATCCCCGAATTTCCATGCCAAAGGTGTTGAAGGAAAAAATTGGTAAAAACTCTAGCTACTGTGATCTTACATCAATCTATCTCTCCTAGGTCTCATCCTTTACGCGGTTGTGCAGCCATAGCACCCATTCCAGTGGAAAAAAATAGCCAGGGTGAACCTTCGTGCAATGATCCACAATACAAATAGTATGTTCCTCAAAGGATGTATCTTCTAATAACTGCACTTCCTCAGGATGAAACAAATGAGATGGGTCTGAAAAGTAAAGTCGTAACTCAGAGACATAGAATACTTCATGCATAGTAGTGTAACTATTAGGTAACTACAATTGTTAGGAAACTTGCCTGACTCTCTCCAGAATCTAGAATGACCCAACGTATCTTGGTGAAAGATTACCATGTCTCATGATCCTCTTGTGTCCCAACCTCAGTGCGACACATAGTAAAACATGATCCCCAACCATGAAATACAATGGTCGTCTAAGGAAATCTATGTATGATTTATGATGAGACTGCATAATATAAATCCACTTCTGAATCAATTGAACCTACTCAGTGGTCTCTTTGTCAATATGATGTCCAAACATATCTGCCTCCCCTGTCTCCATTCAGCTCGGGGGTGATCAACAAGGCCTATCATACAAAGCCTCATATGGCACCATCTGAATAGTATATTGGAATCTGTTATTGTAGGATAACTCGACAAGGGTTATGTGTGTCTCCTAAGAACACATGAAATCTAGGACGCATGCTCGAAGCATGACCTCTAACAGATGAATCATACGCTCTGACTGGCCATCCGTCTAGGTGTGGTAAGATGCGCTTAGAATCACATGTGTACCAAATCCCTCTATAGCCCTTTCCAAAAACGAGAAGTAAACTAGGTGTCCCTAAATGAAATTATAGAATGTGGGACCTCATCTAGTCATACAATCTCAAGTATGTATAACCCCCAAGCTCATCAACACCAAATATTTCCTTGATCGATAGGAAATGTGAAACATTCATAATCTTATCAACAAAAACCCATATAGAATCATCACCTCGAGGCAACATCGGTAAACCTATCTTGAAATCCATTATAACTGTAGAGACCCAAATCTTGACGTACATGGACATTAAATTACTTTTGTGGAATACTCAATACATAACAAAAACAGACACCAAAGGACCGTAATATTTTAGTAACTTTGGAAACTTGGAACATAATATTCTAATATTGGTGAAAGATCCTCAACATCTCCCATAAAGATCTTCCCTTTTTATCTTACCTAAAACCTTTCCTTATATCCCGTGGAAAAACCTAAAAAGTGTGAGCTCAAATGCTCAGTGAGGGCAAACATAGATAACATAAAACAATCCATAAACATTTGGAAGCAAAAACTTGAACATGAAATTTAAACATCAAAATCTTGAGCAAAGACATAAATCGTGGAAGTACGTAAGGAATATATCATAACAGAACATCAACCATGATAAAATAAAATGGGAATAAAACATGTAATTTTGGAAACCATTCAACACATGATATGATTTCCCTAATAGCCAAGGCAATGCTTCCAAGACCATCTTAGTGGAAAAAGTCCCTTTCTGAATCGAGTTCACTCCTCGTTTCAGTCCTGTAACACTGAACTGGATTAACTTACCTTTCCATCCATGTCTATCTCATGAGATATAAATATTTACCCAATTTATTGGAGGGAGATATAGGTCCCACCCATCTCATAATGAAATCATTCTTACTTGTGCCACAAAATAAACTTAAAACATTCATCATAACCGAAAGAATAAAATGGGTTTCATAAACATCATCCCATCATCTCATAATCCATATAAAACAAATGGACATTTTATCCTAAGAAAATTTAAACCATGTAAATCATAGAGACATTAAACTTTAAACATACACATATGAAATAATGTCATCTTAGATGTAAAATGGTTTTGATAAAACATTTGAAATGAATTCTTGAAGAAAATATCCTTTTTTATTCAAAATTATTTTCTTTTCACAAAATGCCTTGTACTTTTAAAATAAAAGTATTTTGTTGAAAATAGTCATAAAATCTTGTAGAGTAAGCTTAATGAAAATGAGGCATTATGAAACCGTAAAAATCCATTCACGCTGTATAAGTTAAAAATAACATTCTTCTCGTACTTTTGTTGGAAATGTCTAAAAGTACCTCATATGGTAAACAAACAAAAAATATTCCTTAAATACCAAGTAGTAGAAGTCAAAAATGGGTAAAAAGGACTTTAAACATACATGAAAACATTTTTATAAAACTTGGACATGGATGATAAATATAACCCCAGTAAATACTTACATATAAGCAATCTCAGATAGAAAAAAATTGAGATTGCAACATTATCCCTTACCTTAGGTCCGATATGCTTCGTATGGATCTGAAACTCCTATATAATGACTTAAATAATTTCATTGACTTATTAAATAATCATATTCATTGTTATGATATCATATATGTTTCACTTATGACTTTATATTACCCATTTTTTTGTAAATTCCATGTTAAAGTAGTGTTTTGGGTAAAATCATTTCATGTATCGTATGTGTTTCGACTTTTCGTTCGTGATATTATTACTTATATCCTAATTTACATAATTCCAGAATGTAAAACATGATTTATATTCATCATATACATATATATTATAGATCGATAAAAGGAATGAAATACACCGTTCATGGAGACGGTAGGTCGTACGTACGCATGAACGTTGTTTTCGTTTCCTTATTGAATTGAATGAAACTAAATAGATGACATATATAAATATACATAAATCCAGTAGAATTATTATTCATATATTTCATTGTTATTCATTATATAAACTTTATGATCATTCATGTATGGTTAACATGGAGAATGAATCTCATCGCGTCATGGAGACGGTAGTCCATACGTATGCATGAGCGATGATATCGTTCCCATAGTTATAGAATTGGAGTGGATGGTATAATATATCAGAATCTGTTTGATGTTATAATAACTATATATAGTTAATATTTACCCCATTATACCCATCCATGTAAGGTGTTGGTGGAAAAACAGATTACACCACGACGTGGAGACGGTATTCCATACGTACGCACGCGCGGTGATTTTGTTTTCCGTAGGATGGATAGAAGGTGAAATAGGGTTGTTTAATACTTATAATAACATATCAGTATATGATTGATACTAATGTTATTAATTAATAATGAAACAACTAAAGAAGAATAAGTGGAAGAAGAAATAAAGGTGAAAGAATCGGTAACGTACATTACCTCTTGTTTGAAGCACCTCTTTGAGACCTCCTCTTAAGGCACTAAAATTGGACTTTGAAGAAGACCAGGACATATAAGATGTTTCTAGGGAAGTGGAGAAGATAATTTTTCAGGGTTTGGCCGAGCTTTAAGTCACAATGTGGTGTAAGGAGGAGAGGGACGAGGTTCTCTTTTATAAGGGAGGAGAGGGGAACCTTTGGAATCCTCAAAAATATTAGTTTAATATAAATTCAAACCCCAGATAAAAATCTCCAAAAATGACTAAATTATAATATTAGATGATATAGGGTTGTAATCTCATCACGAAATCAAATTTAGACATGTTTTGAACATATTTTAAACCTTATCATTTTGATTTATCCTTATCTAATCTACTTAAGTTTATTTGTGGCAATACAATTATAAATTTTAAATGGTTATAAATAATCACTTATGTGTTGTTAATTTTCTTTAATTGGATAATTTATTACATTTTAGGCTATATAAATTTCAATTTATAATTTTTAAATATTTTTGTGGTTTTTAAACAATTTAATAATATGTTATTTTTATAAAATAACAATAGTGTCAATTTTGACACTATTCATTTATTTGAATTTAAATAAACAATATACAGAAGATATGTTCAAAATAAAAGCTTTAATATATTCATAACAAATCATATTTATCTAGAAAATTAGTGTAGAACATTAAATAGTTCATATAATATTTATTTTATTATCTATAATACCATTTATTTGATATTTCACTTAATAAAATAACTTCAACATCACTATTATGTCTCCTTTAATGATTATTATTTAATCCCTAAAAATTATAAATAAATTCATATGATGTAGATAATTTTATTATATTTCTTGAGACTATTTATATCCTAAGTTTCATGAAGTTTATCACTAAACTAAATTTATTATACTTATAAGATTTAAGAAAGTGAGATGTTGTCACTTTCTTTGGTTTTAATAATAATTAAATTATTTTCATGGAAAAAAGTCCATTAAATGAATCTAATCCGAACCTTAGGAGATATGGGTCGACTTTTAGTCATCCAATAGGATTTTTACAGATGTTAGGGTAATTTTATAATCTTATATTTACCCTTAATTACCTGATTTACCTTTAACTATGGTAAATAAAATTTACCGTAGTTACTATTCATAATGCCCAAAAATAAAAAGTATCCTATTAACATAATTTGGACCCACTGATTCCAAATATGGAATTAATTTTTCTAAATTAAATAGACAAAAGTTTCATAAATTAAATTAAAATTAATCCCGTTGTCGAAAGAAAATGGGTTTTTGTTTAAAACATTGCAAAAGATTGAATTTATTTAACCAACGAATTCAATGTAAAATCAATGCTAATGACATACATATATTAAATGGTAAAAATATATTCTATTTATACTTTAAAACCATTCAATATTATAATTTAACCATAAAAATTATTACGATTAAAAAAAGTTGTTTTTAATTAAAATATAGCGTATTTTTACTATTCATTAAAATATGAAAGTTATCAGAATAATATGAAATTTTTATCCAAGGTAAAATTTTATATCCTTATTCCAAATAATAATTTTATTTTGTAAAATTGAACTTATAATTATTTCAAAAACTAGATTTAAAGTGGGTGCACCATCAAAAGGCGACAAAACTGCTTTTTTGGAAAAATACTTATTTTACCCGAAAATTTTATTTTTTTCTTATACCATGTTCTAGAAAATTAGTAATATGAATAATAATGTTATAAAATTCAAATTTTAGTAAATACTGTTCATAACGGCTAGTTCATAATATTATAATAATATATCGTTGTTTAGTAAAACCCGGTATTGCGTACAACACATGCTATCGAGGAAGGTCGTGATTGCGTGTAATGCAAGACAAGTCAGGGTTGCATGTAGTGCAATAATCCTTTGTTTTTGCGTATACTACAATATAATACAGTGTTGCGTATATCACAATATAGTCTTGTTGTAGCATAAAACACATGACATCAAATAAATTAAAAAGAATAATTATCATAAAATATCGGGTTGTTACATTCTACCCCCCTTAAAATGAATTTCACCCTCGAAATTCATCGGGGTTATACATGGTATTCTACTTGAAAGTTTCTTTAATTTAAACCCACATCGTAAAATGAAATACCAAAACTTAACTTTAAAAACTAAAGTATGAAACGTAACGGTTACCCAATTAACTAATCACTAGGTTTCCACATAGGAGAACATAGGTGAAAATATGGATATGGAAGAGAAATCTAACCATCATGTTTTGATGAAGAGTGGTAGAGAACATGGCTATGAAAAATCCAATAATCACAAATCCATAGATTTGTGATGATCTAAGGTACCATCCGAATATAAGGGTACTAGGACAACATTTTTGGTTTTCAAGATCATTTTCCTAAAGTTGATGAATTAAAAGAAATACTTACATGATTTTGGTACAATCTCACTGTTGTTCATGAATTGAACAATTTACACTTCATCTCTTAAATAAATGAAGTTGAATTTATTATTCGTGAAGTGTTATCAGATCATGTGATAGAATGATGGGTCATTCCATCTGTTTCAAACAAATGGTTAGCAAAAGTTATCAAATATACGTGAGTCCATCTATGGTGTGGTTAATCATATACGATTCCAAAAATGAACTTATAATTCATATATCATATTGCTTAATAAAATAAAACTAGTTTATACTAACTAGGGACTTTTTGTAGGCCAGTGGTAGGTGATAAAGGCCAGTCTCACTTTGGTTGTGGGTTCGATTCCCACAGCCTTGTCTGACGCGATGGGTTGTCTCCCGTCCTGCAGGTTGTCCTTTTTCTAAAACTACATTACTATAACATCCCATCAATAATAACGCAAAAAGTTCTATCCTTAAATAATACTAACTTATCTCCAACATAATCCATTCCAATCTTTAGTCTTATCTAAAATACTTCGGTCCAAGCTCATAGTATAAATAAAACAATTACTAGAAAGGTTATCTACCAAGAATGTGAATACATGCATTTATCCAAAATATATCATAAGATATATCTTGTTGGTTTTATTCCAAACACACGAATACCTTAGTCATATATTCTCTTGAAACATAAATTATCATAGAACCTTAGTGAAAACATTAATGTTGTCAAAATGTAACTCTTTCCACATACCAAAATCCGAAAATTTATATATACTCAAACCGTGATATCACTTTGTCCTTATATAATTCATGATCTCATTAATACTATCAAACATTTCATTATTTCCTTAGCACTTCTTTATGCGCATATTAGGTGCTTTCCAAAAATATCTGAATAACCTTTCATGGTTACCGGTACCATTCGTCATACACTTTCAAAACATAAGGAAAGACAATAGTGTAACAATCCTTAGATGTCTCTCTATTCCATAGTACCATGATATTACTTATACAACATTACTCTTGATAAACATGTAATCATTCCACTACCTTCTTAAACCATTGACCAAGCTTCAACAATTCTTTCATCTCACATATCATTTGTAGTCTCTTCATCATAATCCACATAAATACTACTCATATTACCGTGCTGATTCTCTTCATGAAATTTTTCCTTAGGGCATTGGTTTGCATAATGCCCATACATTCCACATTTAAAACATCTAATCATTGTTGATGACATAGCAATACCATTATCCTGGTCCATGGTGTTAACTGAACCTTTTCCTTTGCACTTACTGGCTTTGTGTCCTTCTTTTCCACACCCAAATCATCTTCCAGTTCCTTTGAAACAATATTTCTAATTCCTCTTCCCACATGATTTACATGAGGGAAATTAAACTTTATTTCCTCTATGATCATCATGAAACTCCATCTTTCTCTTATTATCTGAGTCAGGAAACTTACAAATTTGAGTTTATTGATCATATTATGAGATTGATGATTCGTCATAATAACGATGTTTGGACTTCCAAATCTCGTTTCATTTGGTTTCTCATAAAGAATATCATTCCATTGTCTGTCATATCCTCCATTATCATGAATCTTCCTGTTTCCAGCCATTTTCTAAAACCCAAAAAGAATAGTTTGAGAGGAAAAAAGCATGCTAGGTAAAACAACATAGTAAAGGGGGAGTAACCTCAATATCTAACATCTTAGGTTAAATTCTAATATCATTACCGTAGTTCTAGGACTATATCCTATACGTATACTTATCCTTAGGGACATCCCAAGACATACCTTAGAAATATCTCTAGGGATCTCACTAATGTTTTCACATCCTAGTTTCCAAAGGTTGACTAAACCTTTCCTCTAATACCAACTGTAGAGACCCAAAGCTTGACGTACATGGAAATTACATTACTTTTGTAGAATACTCAATACATAACAAAAACAGACACCAAAGGACTATAATAGTTTAGTGCCTTTGGAAACTTGGAATATAATCTTCTAATCTTGGTGAAAGATCCTCAGCATCTCCCATAAATATCTTCCCGTTTTTTTTCTTACCTAAAAACAGTCCTTATATCTTGGGGAAAAGAAAACATGAAAAGGGAGAGATCAAATGATCATTAAGGGCAAACATATATAACATAAAACAGTCCATAAACATTTGGAAGCAAAAACTTGAACATGAAATTTAAACATCAAAATTTTGAGCAAAGACACAAATCGTGGAAGTACGTAAGGCATATATCATAACAGAACATCAACCATGATAAAATATAATGGGAATAAAACATGTAATTGGGGAAACCATTCATCACATGATATGATTTCCATAGTAGCCAAGTCATTGCTACCAAGACCATCTTAGTGGACAAAGTCCCTTTCTGAATCGAGTTCACTCCTTGTTTCAGTCCTGTAACACTGAACCGGATTAACTTACCATTCCAGCCATGTCTATCTCATGAGATATAAATCTTTACCCAATTAATTGTATGGATATATAGTTCCCACCCATCTCATAATGTAATCATTCTTACTTGGGCCACAAAATAAACATAACACATTCATCATAACTGAAAGAATAAAATGGGTTTCATAAACATCATCCCATCATCTCTTAATCCATATAAAACAAATGGAAATTTCTTCATAAGAAAAGTGAAACCATGTAAGTCATAGAGACATTAAACTTTAAACATACACATATGAAATAATTTCATCTTAGATGGAAAATGGTTTTGATAAAACATTTGAAATGAATTCTTCATGAAAATATCATTTCTTCTTCAAAATCATTTTCTTTTCACAAAATTCCATGTACTTTTAAAATAAAATTATTTTTTTGAAAATAGTCATAAAATCTTGTTTAGTAAGCTTCATGAAAATGAGGAATCATGTAACCGTAAAAATCCGTTCATTTTGTATAATTTAAAAATAACATTCTTCTCGTACTTTTGTCAGAAAAGTCTAAAAGTACCTTGTATGGTAAACAAAAAAATATTCCTTAAATACCATGTAGTAAAATTAATAAATTGGTAAAAAGGACTTTAAACATACATGAAAACATTTTTATAAAACTTTTACAAGGATGATAAATATAACCCCAGTAAATACTTACGTATAAGCAATCTCGGATAGAAAACAATTGAGATTGCAACATTATCCATTACCTTAGGTCTGATATGCTTCGTATGGATCTGAACCTCCTGTATAATGATTTTAATAATGTCATTGACTTATTATATAATCATATTCATTGTTATGATATCATATATGTTTCACTTATTACTTTATATTACCCGTTTTTTTGTAAATTCCATGTTAAAGTAGCGTTTTGGGTAAAATCATTTCATTTATCGTATGTGTTTCGACTTGTCGTTCTTGATATTATTACTTATATCCTGATTTACATAATTCCATAATGTAATAAATTATTTATATTCATTATATATATATATATATATTATAGATCGATAAAAGGAATGAAATACACCGTTCATGGAGATGGTAGGCCGTACGTACGCATGAACGTTGTTTTCGTTTCCTTATTGAATTGAATGAAACTAAATAGATGACATATATATACATAAATCCAGTAGCATTATTATTTCATATATTTCAATATTATTCATTATATAAAATTTATTATCATTAATGTATGGTTAACATGGAGAATGAATCTCATCGCGTCGAGGAGACGGTAGTCCGTACGTACGCAAGAGTGATGATATTGATCTCATAGTTATAGAATTGGAGTGGATGGTATAATATATCAGAATCATTATGATGTTATAGTAACCATATATAGTTATTCTTTACACCATTATACCCGTCCATGTAAGGTGTTGGTGGAAAAACAGATTACACCACGGCGTGGAGACGGTATTTCATACGTACGTACGCGTAGTGATTTTGTTTTCCGTAGGATTTATAGAAGGTGAAATAGGGTTGTTTCATACATATAAGAAAATATCAGTATATGAGTGATACTGATGTTATTACTTAATAATGAAACAACTAAATAAGAAGAAGTGGAAGAAGAAATAATGTTGAAATAATCGGTAACGGGCATTACCTCTTCTTTGAAGCGCCTCTTTGATACCTCCTCTTAGGGAACTAAAATTGGTCTTTGAAAAAGACAAGGACCTCTTGGATGTTTCTAGGGAAGTGGAGAAGAGAATTTGGTAGGGTTTGGACGAGCTTTAAGGCTCAAAGTGGTGTAAGGAGGAGAGGGAGGAGGTGCCCTTTTATAAGGGAGGAGAGGGGCACCTTTGGAATCCTCAAAAATATTAGTTTAATATAAATTGAAACCCCACATAAAAACCTCCAAAAATGACTCAATAAGAATATTAGATTATATAGGGTTGTAATATCATCAACCAATCAAATTTATACTTGTTTTGAACTTATTTTAAACCTTATCATTTTGATTTATCCTTATTTAATCTACTTAAGTTTATTTGTGGTAATACAATTCTAAATTTTAAATGGTTATAAATAATCACTTATGTGTTGTTAATTTTCCATAATTGGATAATTTATGAAATTTTAAACTATATAAATTTCAATTTATAATTTTTAAATATTTTTGTGATTTTTAAGCAATTTAATAATATGTTTTTTTATAAAATAACAATAGTGTCAATTTTGACACTATTCATTTATTTGAATTTAAATAAACAATATAAAGAAGATATGTTCGAACTAAAAGATTTAATAGATTAATAACATGTAATTTTAACTAGAAAATTAGTGGATCACATTAAATAGTTCATATAATATTTAATTTAATATTTATAAACCATTTATTTGATATTTCTCTTAATAAAATAATTTCAACATCACTATTATGTCTCCTTTAATGATAATTATTTAATCCCTGAAACTTCTAAATAAATTCATATGATGTAGATAATTTATTAGATTTCTAGAGACTATTTATATCCGATGTTTCATGAAGTTTATCACTAAACTAAAATTATTATACTTATAAGATTTAAGAAAGTGACATGTTGTCACTTTATTTGGTTTTAATAATAATTAAATTATTTTCATGAACAAAAGTCCATTAAATTAATCTAATCCGACCCTTAGGTGATATATTTCGACTTTTAGTCATACAATAGGATTTTCAGAGGTGTTAGGGTAATTTTATAATCTTATATTTACCCTTAATTACCCGATTTACCTTTAATTATGGTAAATAAAATTTACCGTAGTTACTATTCATAATGCCCAAAAATAAAAAATAGCCTATTATCATAATTTGGACCCTTTAATTCAAAATATGGAATCCATTTTTCTAAATTCAATACACACAAGTTTCAGAAATTAAATTAAAATTAATCCCGTTGTCAAAAGAAAATGGGTTTTTGTTTAAAATATTGCAAAAGATTGAGTTTATTTAACCTACGAATTCAATGTAAAATCAATGCTAATGACATAAATTATATTAAATGGTAAAAATATATTCTATTTATAATTTAAAACCATTAAATATTATAATTTAACCACGTAAATTATTAGGATGAAAAAAAGTTGTTTTTAATTAAAATATAGCGTGTTTTTACTATTCATTAAAATATGAAAGTTATCAGAATAATATGAAAATTTTATCCAATGTAAAATTTTATATCCTTATTCTAAATAATAATTTTATTTTGTAAAATTTAACTTATAATTATGTCAAAAACTAGATTTAAAGTGGGTGCGCCATCAAAAGGCGGCAAAACTGTATTTTTTGAAAAATACTTATTTTACCTGAAAAATTTATTGTGTTCTTATACCATGTTCTAGAAAATGTGTAGGATGAATAATAATGTTATAAAATTCAAAATTTAGTAAATACTATACATAACGTCTAGTTCATAATATTATAATAATATATCATTGTTTAGTAAAACCCGGTATTGTGTACAACACACGCTATCGAGGAAGGTCGTGATTGCGTGTAATGCAAGCCAAGTCAGGGTTGTGTGTACTGCAATAATATTTTGTTTTTGCGTATACTACAAGCTAATACATTGTTTCATATAGCACAAGATAGTCTTTTTGTAGCATAAAACACATGACATCAAATGAATTAAAAATAATACTTATCATAAAATATCGGGTTACATTCTACCCCCCTTAAATTGAATTTCGCCCTCGAAATTCATCGGGGTTATACATGGTCCTATACTTGAAAGTTTCTTTAATTGAAACCCACATCTTAAAATGAAATGCCAAAACTTAACTTTAAAAACAAAAGTATGAAACGTAACGGTTACCCAAATTAACTAATCCTTGGGTTTCCACATAGGAGAACATAGGTGAAAATATGGATATGGAAGAGAAATATGACCATCATGTTCTGATAGAGAGTGGTAGATAACATGGCTATAAAAAAGCCAACAATCACAAAGACATAGATTTATGATGATCTAAGGTACCATCTGATTCATCGGATATAAGGGTACTAGGACAACATTTTTTCTTTTCAAGATCATTTCCCTAAAGTTGATGAATTAAAAGAAATACTTACATGATTCTGGTACAATCTCACTGTTCTTCATGAATTAAACAATTTCCACTTCATCTCTTAAAGAAATGAAGTTGAATTTGTTATTCATGAAGTGTTAGCAGATCATGTGATAGAATAATGGGTCATTCCATCTCTTTCAAACAAAAGGTTAGCAAAAGTTATCAAATATATATAATTCCATATATGGTGTGGTTAATCATATACAATTCCAAAAATGAACTTATAATTCATATATCATACCGCTTAATAAAATAAAACTATTTTCTACTAACCAGGGACTTCCTGTAGGCCAGTGGTAGGCGATAAAGGCCAGTCGCACTTCGGTTGTGGGTTCGATTCCCACAGCCTTGTCTGACACGATGGGTTGTCACCCATCCTGCAGGTTGTCCTTTTTCTAAAACTACATTACTATAACATCCCATCAATAATATCGAAAAAAGATCTATCCTTAAACAATACTAACTTATGTCCAACGTAATCTATTCCCATCTTTAGGCTTATCTAAAATACTTCGGTCCAAGCTCATAGTATAAAGAAAACAATTACTAGAAAGGTTATCTACCAAGAATGTGAATACAAGAATTTATCCCACATATATCATGAGATATATCTAGTTGGTTTCATTCCAAACACATGAATACCTTAGTCATATATTCTCTTGAAACATAAATTACCATATAACCTTAGTGAAAACATGAATTCTGTCAAAAGGTAACTCTTTCCACATACCCAAATCCCAAAATTTCTATATACTCAAACCATGATATCACTTTGTCCTTATATAATTCATGAGCTCATTAATACTATCAAACATTTCATTATTTCCTTAGCACTCCTTTATGAGCATATTTGGTTCTTTCCAAATATACCTGAATAACCTTTCATGGTTACCGGTACCATTCATCATACACTTTCAAAACTTAAGTAAAGACAACAGTGTAACAATCCTTAGATGTCTCTTTATTCCATAGTACCATGAGATTACTTATACAACATTACTCTTGATAAACATGTAATCATTCCACTACCTTCTTAAACCATTGACCAAGCTTCAACAATTCTTTCATCTCACGTGTCATTTGTAGTCTCTTTATTATCATCCACATAAATACTACTCATATGACCATGCTGATTCTCTTCATGAGATCTTTCCTTAGGGTATTGGTTTGCATAATGCCCATACATTCCATATTTAAAACATCTAATCATTGTTGATGTCGTAGAAATACCATTATCCTTGTCCATGGTGTTAACTGAACCTTTTCCTTTGCACTTACTGGCTTTGTGTCCTTCTTTTCGACACCCAATGAATCTTCTAGTTCCTTTGAAACAATCTCCCTGATGCCTCTTCCCACATGATTTACATGAGGGAAATTGAACTTTCTTTCCTCTATTATCATCATGAAACTCCATCTTTCTTTTATTATCTGAGTCAGGAAACTTACCAAATTTGAGTTTATTGATCATATTATGAGATTGCTGATTCGGAAAAGTAATAATGTTTGGACTTCCAAATCTCGTTTCATTTGGTTTCTTATGAAGAATATCATTCCATTTTCCATCATATCCTCCATTATCGTGAATCTTCCTGTTTCCAGCCATAATCTAAAACCCAAAAAGAATAGTTTGAGAGGAAAAAATCATGCTAGGGAAAACAACATTGTAAAGGGTGATTACCCTCAATATCTAAAATCTTAGGTTAAATTCTAGGATTGTTACAGTAGTTCTAGGTCTATATCCTATATGTATACTTATCCTTAGGGACATCCCTAGACATACCTTATAAATATCTCTAGGGATCTCACTAACATTTTCGCATCCTAGTTTCCAAAGGTTGACTAAACCTTTCCTCTAATACCAACTGTAGAGACCCAAAGATTGACGTACATGGACATTACATTACTTTTGTGGAATACTCAATACATAACAAAAACAGACACCAAAGGACTGTAATAGTTTAGTGCCTTTGGAAACTTAGAACCTAATCTTCTAATCTTGGTGAAAGATCCTCAACGTCTCCCATAAGAATCTCCCCTTTTTTTTCTTACCTAAAACCATTCCTTATATACTGGGGAAAAGAAAACATAAAAAGGGTGAGCTCAAATGCTCAATAAGGGCAAACATAGATAACATAAAACAATCCATAAACATTTGGAAGAAAAAACTTGAACATGAAATTTAAACATCAAAATCTTGAGCAAAGACATAAATTGTCGAAGTACGTAAGGCATATATCATAATGGAACATCTACCATGATATCATATAATGGGAATAAAACATGTAATTGTGGCAACCATTTTTCACATGATATTATTTCCATAGTAGCCAAGGCATTGCTGCCAAGACCATCTAAGTGGACAAAGTCCCTTTCTGAATCGAGTTCACTCCTCGTTTTAGTCCTACAACACTGAACTAGATTAACTTATCATTCTAGCCATGTCTATCTCATGAGATATAAATCTTTACCCAATGCATTGGAGGGAGATATAGGTCCCACCCATCTCATAATTAAATCATTCTTACTTGTGCCACAAAATAAACTTAAAACATTCATCATAACCAAAAGAATAAAATGGGTTTCATAAACATCTTCCCATCATATCATAATCCATATAAAACAAATGGAAATTTCATTATAAGAAAAGTGAAACCATGTAAATCATAGAGACATTAAACTTTAAACATACACATATGAAATAATGTCATCTTAGATGGAAAATGGTTTTGACAAAACATTTGAAATGAATTCTTGAGGAAAATATCCTTTCTTCTTCAAAATAATTTTCTTTTCACAAAATGCCATTCACTTTTAAAATACAAGTATTTTTCGGAAAATAGTCATAAAATCTTGTATAGTAAGCTTCATGAAAATTAGTTGTTATAAAACCGTAAAAATCCATTCACGCTGTATAAGTTAAAAAAACATTCTTCTCGTACTTTTGTCGGAAAAGTCTAAAAGTACCTCATATGGTAAAAAAAGATTTCTTACATACCATTTAGTAAAAGTAAAAAATGGGTAAAAATAAGTTTAAACATACATGAAAACATTTTTATAAAACTTGGACATGGATGGTAAATATAACCCCAGTAAATACTTACGTATAAGCAATCTCGGATAGAAAACAATTGAGATTGCAACATTATCCCTTACCTTAGGTCTGATATGATTCGTATGGATCTAAACCTCCTGTATAATGATTTAAATAATATCATTGACTTATTACATAATCATATTCATTTTTATGATATCATATATGTTTCACTTATGACTTTATATTACCCGTTTTTTTGTAAATTCCAAGTTAAAGTAGTGTTTTGGGTAAAATCATTTCATTTATCATATGTTTTTTGACTTTTTGTTCTTGATATTATTACATATAACCTGATTTACATAATTACAGAATGTAAAACATGATTTATATTCATCATATACATATATATAATAGATTTATAAAAGGAATTAAATACACCGTTCATGGAGACGGTAGGTCGTACGTACGCATGAATGCCGTTTTTGTTTCCTTATTGAATTGAATGGAACTAAATAGATGACATATATATATACATAAATCCAGTAGAATTATTATTTCATATATTTCATTATTATTCATTATATAAACTTTATGATCATTCATGTATGGTTAACATGGAGAATGAATCTCATCGTGTCGTGGAGACGGTAGTCCGTACGTACGCACGAGCGATGATATCGTTCCCATGGTTATAGAATTAGAGTGCATGGTATAATATATCAGAATAATTATGATGTTATAATAACCATATATAGTTATTCTCTACACCATTATACCCATCCGTGTAATGTGTTGGTGGAAAAACATATTACACCACGGTGTGGAGACGGTATTCCGTACGTACGCACGCGCGGTGATTTTATTTTCCATAGGATGGATAGAAGGTGAAATAGGGTTGTTTCATACTTATAATAACATATAATTATATGATTTATACTTATGTTATTACTTCATAATGAAACAACTAAAGAATAAGAAGTGGAAGAAGAAATAAAGTTCAAATCGGTAATGGACATTACCTCTTCTTTGAAGCACCTCTTTGAGACCTCCTCTTAGGGCACTAAAATTGGTCTTTGAAGAATACCACGACCTCTATGATGTTTTTAGGGAAGTGGATAAGAGAATTTGGAATTGTTTGGCCAATATTGAAGGCTCAAAGTTGTGTAAGGAGGAGAGGGACGAGGTGCCCTTTTATAAGGGAGGAGAGGGGCACCTTTGGAATCCTCAAAAATATTTGTTTAATATAAATTCAAACCCCACATAAAAACCTCCAAAAATGACTCAATTCTAAGATTAGATAAGATAGGGTTATAATCTCATCAACTAATCAAATTTATACATTCTTTGATCTTATTTTAAACCTTATCATTTTGATTTATCGTTATTTAATCTACTTAAGTTTATTTGTGGTAATACAATTCTAAATTTTAAATGGTTATAAATAATCACTTATGTATTGTTAATATTCCATAATTGAATACTTTATTAAATTTTAGACTATATAAATTTCAATTTATAATTTTTAAATATTTTTGTGATTTTTTAAAAATTTAATAATATGTTATTTTTATAAAATAATAATAGTGTCAATTTTGACACTATTCATTTATTTGAATTTAAATAAACAATATACAGAAGATATGTTCGAACTAAAAGATTTAATAGATTCAAAATATGTCATATTTGTCTATAAAATTATTTGATCACATTAAATAGTTCATATAATATTTATTTTAATATTTTTAAAACCATTTATTTGATATTTCTCCTAATAAAATAATTTCAACATCACTATTATGTCTCCTTTAATGATAATTATTTAATCCCTAAAAATTCAAAATAAATTTATATGAAGTATATAATTTTATTATATTTCTGGATACTATTTATATACAATGTTTCATGAAGTTTATCACTAAACTAAAATTATTATACTTATAAGATTTAAGAAAGTGACATGTTGTCACTTTCTTTGGTTTTAATAATAATTAAATTGTTTTTATGGGAAAAAGTCCATTAAATGAATTTAATCAGACCCTTAGGTGATATGGGTCTACTTTTAGTCATCCAATAGGATTTTGACAGGTGGTAGGTTAATTTTATAATCATATATTTACCCTTAATTACCTGATTTACCTTTAACTATGGTAAATAAAATTTACCGTAGTTACTATTCATAATGCCCAAAAATAAAAAGTATCCTATTAACATAATTTAGACCCAATAATTACAAATATGGAATCCATTTTTCTAAATTCAATACACAAAAGTTTCAGAAATTAAATTAAAATTAATCCTGTTGTCGAAAGAAAATGAGTTTTTGTTTAAAACATTACAAAAGATTGAATTTATTTAACCTACGAATTCAATGTAAAATCAATGCTAATGACATAAATTATATTAAATAGTAAAAATATATTCTATTTATACTTTAAAACCATTAAATATTATAATTTAATCACATAAATTATTACGATGAAAAAAAGTTGTTTTTAATTAAAATATAGTGTGTTTTTACTATTCATTAAAATATGAAAGTTATCAGAATAATATGAAAATTTTATCCAAGGTAAAATTTTATATCCTTATTCCAAAGAATAATTTTATTTTGTAAAATTGAACTTATAAAAATGTCAAAAACTAGATTTAAAGTGGGTATGCTATCAAAAGGCGGCAAAACTGCATTTTTTGAAAAATACTTATTTTACACGAAAATTTTATTTTGTTCTTATACCATGTTCTAGAAAATGTGTAAGATGAATAATAATGTTATAAAATTCAAAATTTATTTAATACTATTAATAATGGCTAGTTCATAATATTATAATAATATATCGTTGTTTAGTAAAACCAAGTATTGCGTACAACACACGCTATCGAGGAAGGTCGCGATTGCGTGTAATGCAAGCCAAGTTAGGGTTGCGTGTAGTGCAATACTACTTTGTTTTTGCATATACTGAAAGCTAATATAGTGTTGTGTATAGAACAAGATAGTCTTTTTGTAGCATAAAACACATGACATCAAATGAATTAAAAAGAATACTTATCATAAAATATCGGGTTGTTACAGTAACATCATTTAATTTACACTTAGGAATGTTTAGCTGCAATAAAATTATGATTGGTCTCTGGTGTTCCACCTTCACGTGCTAATAGGTGAAATATCTCAGGACAAAACTAGTTATATCCCTTTTCACACCTATCCACGAATACTGAAAATGTAAATCTTGATACATTTTTGTGGCACGAGGATGCACTACCCATACTGAAGAATGAAAATCATGCATCATCCCCACACGCAAGTCTATTGAAACCTGTATGCGACCCTGTAACCATAGGAATTCATCCTCATTAATGGTCCAACCAGGATATGGGTCCTCACCAAATATACCCTCTCATAGAACTAGGCATTGTGAATATAATAGTTTCCTCATCTTCACTCTATCTAGTAAGGTAGAGGTAACGCCTAAGGATTAAAGAAAATATGACTCCGCCTTTCGAGAACCTCTAAATGCATCTCAGAGAACAAGGTCGTAATCTATCACTCACTACTGACATGTTTTATTTCATGTATCTGAGTCCTCTTGCTCAGTGAATGGGCCACTTCATTTCCATTATCAGGCATGCATGTAATATATAATTCAAAATACTAAATGTATTCCACCCACCTTTTCTGCCTCAGATTCAGATCAAACTGAGTAAAGATGAACTAGAGGATTTTATGGTCGGTGTACACCACTAAACGCTCCCCCAATAATTAATGTCTCCAAAATCATAAGGCAAAACAACTACAGCTAACTTGAGATCATTTTTAGTGTAAAACCTCGCATGATTCCTTAACTACTAATATGTGTACACAACGACTCGACCCCCCTACATAAGAACTTCTCCAAGAATGATACATGATGCATCAAATCACACAATTTTACTACTGCATGGCTATGGAAAAAATCAATATTGGTTTTGAAGTTAATATCCCTTTAAAATCGTGAAAGGTCATTTCGTAGGAATTTTTTCATACATACTTCACACCCTTTTTAGTCAGTCATGTCAGCAGCACTGCTAAATGTGAGAAGTGTTGTATGAAGTGTTTGTAGTAACCATCTAGCCCTAAGAAAATTCATATGTCAAATAAGTTCTTGTGTTGTTCTAAGGAAACTACTTCTCTCACCTTCTCTCAGTCCACTAATACTCCTGTCTCCGATATTATGTGACCCAAGAACTGAATTTGTTCCATCCAGAAGTGGCGCTTTGTGATCTTAGCATATAACTGATGCTCTCTCAGTGTATTCAAAATGATCTCAAGATGTGTGTAATGGTAATTTATATTCTGATAGTACACCAAGATATCGTCCATGAAAACCATAAAAAACAAATCAAGATAAGGATGGAACACTTGGTTCATCAGTTCCATGAAAACCATTGGTGTGTTCGTGAGACTGAATGACAAAACAAGATACTCGTACAGACCAAAACTGCTCCAAAAGTCTGTACAAGGTATGTCTGATGGTCTAACTTGAAACTAATGATAACCAGATCTCAAATAAATCTTTTAAAATACTCAAACTCCTCAGATCTGATCAAAGAGAGAATCAATTCATGTAATATGATGCTAGTTATTAACTTATAACTTGTTCAATTTCTGATAATCCACCCATATCCGAAGGTTACCATTTTCCTTTTTTGAAAAAAATGACCGTCGAACCCTGCGGAGATGTACTTGGTTTCATGAAACCCTTGTCCTTCAAATCCTCTAGTTGTATCTCGATCTCTTGCAACTCCATCGTAGCCAACCTATATGGAGTAATGGATACTGGTGAAACTCTTGGTACTAGCTCGATAGAGAACTCTACCTATCTCACTAGAGGTAGTATTAAAAATTCATATGGGAAGACGTCCCTGAAAGGATAAGATATTGGAGGGAAATATGTCTGACATTTCCCCTTTTCATATAAAAATAAACCTACAATATTGGTTGTCATCCTTCCCAACCCATGATGATTAGTTCCAACTTGGCTTACCTTCACATCCCATTCATCCTTGTGTAGAAATAATCTTTCTTCTAGTGATGTAAAACTCACCCTATGACGATAGAAATCGAAAAAGAATTGAAAAGAGACATACTAGTCCATTCTGCAAATGATATCAAATCCTATCATCTCTAATATGTAGAAGTCCCATACAAAGTGACACCCTCTCATTTCAAGGGGGAAGTCTTCCCAATGTCACACACCTATCCTAGTAATCCCTAACGGAGTGCCTAGTTTCATAACTTCAGAAAAAGTAACAACACATAGCCATATCCTCCCCATAGTGGCCACATATATGAAACATTTATAATCCCCTATATCAAAAAGTGTAAAAGCTAAATCGGAGGATAATTGAATAGTACCTCTGACATTAGAAGTTATGGGATCCTTCTCCTTTTGCGTTAGTTGTACTGCAAAAGTCTGGCATGTACCATGGCCCTGCGACACTTCTTGGGTACCCTGAGCTGATCCACTCTACTGTCATTGAGGAAATCAGGTCTGGCTACCACGACCAAGACCACTACCTCATCGTGAATGTCCTAACATATTCCAGTTCCCTACATGGTGAGAAGCTACTAGCCCTGCTCTTGAATTTGGAGTCTATAAAGACACTCTCTCACTATCTACTAGATGAGACACCCTTCATAAGTACATAACATGGCCCATATTTTCACAAGATAGGAACTCTACCGGATCCATAGGAAAATAAAGTTTGCTATTCCAAACTCTCCCACACTAGTAACACCTCACCTGGTTACCTGATGATACATTTTGGATACTAGACATACCGTGAGTAAGCTCCAGGCGACACTTCCTGCAACAGGTCCAAATAGTACCATATCTTGGGGTTGAACCACCCTAGCTCGCACCTTCTAATTCCCTGTGATTCTACTCAGTAATCAGTGGTTGGTTTACTATAGATGTAGTCATCCTGATGATATTCACTAGCGATCAGATGTCTTACCTGAGACCATCCTTGAATCAACATTCCTTAGACAGATCGTCGCCTATCAAAATAGGTGTGAAGCTCTAGAGGTCATTAAAATAGGAAAATTAATCTATTACTGATAGAGCTCCCTCCTTCAGATGAATAAACTCCCACGCTTTGTATGCCCTCAGCATCTTGGGATAAAATTAATCATACAAGACTATCTAAAACTCTCCACATTCCATATCTCAATAATTTTTCATCTGAGTGATAACATCCCACCATCTCATGGAGGAATCACACACCATATATGTAGTGAAATTGACACTATTCTTAAGAGGCATCTTCATATGCTCAAATATTGATATCATGGCCTTGAACCATGAATCTATAGATTCATATCCTCTATCCCACAAAAACATGGGTTGATGCTGCTGCTAGAACACTCATATCAGTTCATCCATATAGCTGCCTAGGTACTATGCTCCTTGGATGGTCTGCATGAAGCACATAATGTTTTCACAAAACTATGCCACAACACCTATTTCTGGTATAATTGTCGATGCCTCAACTAGAACAATTGGAAAATCCACTAGTAGCCTATGGCCTTCTATCTTGGAGTTATTCTCATCACCAACCTCCTAGATTACAGCTGGAGGTCTTCATGGTGGTATTACTCTCAATGATTTTCAAATGAGGATTACATTGCATGTATATCCCATACACGACATATACACTTAAGATCTCACATGGGCTTGTACCTCCGCCTGCCATGGCGTGTAAACATCTTGGGTACGTGGTGTGTAAGACTGACACACATTGTGTACTCCAGTTTCTCCTCCTGTCCATGTAATTTTATGTGGCCAAAGCCAAATGGAGTGTTCCTATGTCAAACTACAGGCGGATTACCTAAGGCACACAGTGTGTTCTACGCAAAACCCATCATATCGTGTTATCTATCACATGGATGGACACATGGTCATCTACCACATAATGGGTACTCGGAGTACATAGTGTTTACACTAAGAAGTTATTTTCTTCTTGAATATAAGAACACATGGAATTTGTTTATGGACTCACACACTATTTTTTATGGGTTTCTAGATAGTAAGCCTCTGAAACATCCTTAAAACCCCAATTTTTGAAAAGTAACAAAATAGTGTTCCAAATTCCAATCTTTGGGAGCCCATACTCTCCATAAATCAATGTTTCGAATCACATATAGCACATAATAACAAAATTTCTACTCATGGTGAAAACATGATCCACCAAATTCTAATCAAAGAGGGTTTATACTCCTCTTGGACAAAATATTGGCATCCATCTAATTCAACCCTTAGTACGAACCAATACACCTATCACAACAAAAGTTATATCTAACATGGTACATATCACAACAACATGCATATCTATCACGAAATCAATCACAATAGTAGGAAATTAGTAATTCTCCTAAATGGCATGGAAAGAATTCATGGCATGTGATATTTACAAGTTCTTATATGATGCATGAGATGGAATACCCACATCTCATCGGGTTTCAACAATATAGAACCACAATGAAATAAATAATTACTATACAAAACAATTTTGTCACCCAATGGTAAAATTGAATCAACCGTAACAATTCAAAATCTAAAAATCACAAGTCAATTAGAGGTAATTTGGATTTTCCTTCTATGGGGGGTAGCTACTCCCAGGTATAGTTTATTACAAAACTTCATTTCCTTATTATACTTATCTAATGTTAATAAAATTTAAGTCCAATCAGAAAAGAAACTTTTTTTGACACCAATTTGTAACGTACCTGGTCCAGATTCCACTCAATTGGTGCATCCTGCCTTATTGGCCATGTGACCTCAGGTGCATTTATCAAACTCTAGAGGCTATCGACTAGCTGCGATGGCCTAAGGTCTGATAGCGGGGAAATTTTTCCCTCATTGGCAAAGTGTAAAAGAGTGGAATAAATAATAATACAATTGCAGAAGTAGTAAACATCATACAACTGAAGTTAACAGTGGAGGACTGATATTATATGTAACCAACATCATTCCATACAAAATATGATGCAGTATGTTTTGTTCTTAGAAAACATCCAAAACAAGTACATTGTATTAATCCACAATACATGTTACAAAAGAACAAAAATAAAAAAAGGAATCTAATAATCACTGCAATCCTCATCTTAGTTCCATGCTTTACTTCTCTTAAATAGCATATCAAGAACCAAAAAAAGGGTGTTTTCCTTGATAAGCACCTACAATCATATAATCTGTTTGGGCCCAAAATCATAACCCAAACATGGTGTGAGACTAAATCCCAACATTCAACCACCCAAGATCTATTTCGATCAACTAGTATATATATATATAACAGGAATATTATAGTAGTGAAAGAAATAACTGGAAGATACTCAAAAGTAAACAGTTCTACAAGTAATCCCAACAGATGTCTCAGGAGACCATCTAAGAAATTATAAGTAATGACCGAATCCAATATTATGATTTTTTATGGAAGAAATTTCATATATCATTCCATTTCATTATTCATTTAAAAGAGAGACTAATCTCTTCAATTATATCATGGCTCGCTCACAAAATTGTAATAGTAAGTGAAACCTCACCTTCAGGTATAGCAAAACCCTCACCCTTAGGTATAGAAAAACCTCTCCCTCGAGCATAGAAAAACCTTGCCAGCAGGCATAGAAAAACCTCATCCACAGGCACAAAAAAACCTAACCAAATACATCCAATATAATAATCATGGACCAACCTCATGAGTCTTGGCCTTTCAAATACTCACCTAGGATGTATTTATAACAAGAAACATGTAAATTAAACTCTTACATGGATTACACAATAATAACTCACAAGGGATAAATTTATGTCACAAGACTTTCAAGTAATTTGAACAATTACAAGGCTTAAACAATTGCACACACCCAGGCAGTTTGTTCAAAAAGACTAACATGCTAATTACACTATCACAAGGCTTAACTATCAACTATATCTCATGGAAAATTCATTCAATTTACCAATTCCATTTTATACAACCCATTAAAGGAAAACAAAGGCATTCCCATAGGCATCCTACTCCAAATGTCTAAACATTGGTCTTACAAGTGAAAAACACCCACAGGGGGGTCTTAATTAAGGTTATCAAACCTAATCATGGTTTAAAACAACTAACCAATTACCTAATCAACAATAAAAAATAATAATAGACAAATATCAATCAAGAAACACCCTAAAATTGGGTTTTAGTCACTTCTGTATATATATTTAACTCAAAAACTAGCAAAAGACACAAGACCACAAACCATGTACTCCTATGAGTCTTAACATCTGACATAGGCCTCTAATTCAAGATAGAACGAAATGGATCTAAAAAAAGGTAAAATTATCAAGGTATGATAACATTTTATAGAGAAAAGATCATGAAGAACGTCTCAAGGGGAATTGAGAGATTACCGATTGGGTTCAAAAACCTCTGATGGTGATCAAATCAAAGTTCGAATGGATATTTGGGAGGAGAATTTAGGTTCTACACTGCTGGTTTGCGAGACAAACAAGCCCTTCTGTCCATATAAAAAAATCCGACACTACTACCTGGTTTAACAAAAAAAAGTACATGGCACGTATTAGAAATTATATGACATTCGCATAAAGATCCTGGATAGACCATTAAATGGCGGGTAATGGGAAGTATATATCATGTACCCATATTACACAATGTGTTCTTGAAAATACACAGTGTGTAAAACCTAGTTATGTCGTGTAACAGGCCTGCATCTAGACATTAACCTCTTTTCCTTCATTATCCCATGTATATCTCGGAAAGAAGAGATCCAAACCTTAATGGAAGAACCATGTTTTTACACTCACATTTCTCCATTAGAGTTTTTCATCATCCTTATTGATAAATATACTTTTCTTTTAGTGTCTAAGTCATTTATTGGATGAAGTATGACTTAGGTATTGATGGTTATTGAAGTGATCTCTAATATGACCATAGGATGTATATAATAAAATATATAAGGGTCCTTATTTAGGGTAATAAAAATAAAAATGAGTTCGGTATTGAGAGACAGTTCTTGATATAAATGTTGAATATAATTTTGAAAATATTTTAAAAATCAATGATAACATCATTGAAACTCATATGTGTAGTAGTATTCATTTATAATATCCCCTTTATGTTTTTTTTTATTCAATTTTTTTATATAATTTATATATCATATGAAATTTTTGAATCCCTTACTTCATTAGGTTATCAATTTTAGTATATTTTATTTATAAGTAGTGGATAAAATGAAATATTATTGTGTAAGTAGACACCCAATGAGATCTACCTAGGTTTAACACTATGAAACATGATTTAAAAAATAATAAAACATTGAGTTTGGAATTTTCTAAAATCCATATCATCACCTCCACTCAAGTTTCATCTCAGTAGAAATACCCTGAAAAACTCCATGAATATATTGAATTACTTACTACTCAAATGGATTTCATAGAGGGTGATACATGCCAGTATTTCAAAAGAGGAAACTATATCCTGATTTGGTGGATTTGATTCTTCCACTACAAAATTTTTTTAATTCTGCATTCCTAATATTCAATGGGATGATTTGTCTCTAGTAGTATTTTAGGAATTTCGCATATCAATTTGGACTCATGATGGGAACACCAGATAAATATGCGGTTGTAATATTTTATTGCTTCATACAGACCATGTGGGGACCAAAATTCGTATGGTATATCAATGTACATGATGGATCAATCTCTAATTACACATACATTTTGTAGATGTTTTGTTACATATTCAGTTCTACACTAAAAAACACAGTGGCACATGACCTCTTGAATTGAAAAAAAGTGAGAAAGAGAGTTTTTTTAACATTATTTTAAGGTGTAAAGGTTTATCCTAATCACTAAATTTTTTGATTATATAATATCATGCACCAGATATGTTTATATAAAATCTATAGGATTTGTTGTAAACTCCCCTCATTCCCTTAACGTACCCTAGATGATTTAGTGATTTAACACACATGGTACAATTTCTATAGGATTGAATTTATTATTCAATGTATAAATAATATTTTACACCATTAACATAATGGAAACCCGAAGTAGATTAGAACATGTGACTGTTACACTCAATCCATCACTTTTCAAAACTCTAACTCTCAAGACTACTCAATATCATGTAGAGAATACAACTAAACAGTAATTTAATAAATGAAACCATCATCAAGAGGGGAAGAGGTAACAAAATAAACTAATAATTTTTAATAAGAGATATAAATTTTACTCTTTAAAAATAAATAAGTTTTAGGTATCCTAATTTTTTTCTATAAAATAACTTGGTTAAGATTCTATAGGTCAGAAGGCTTAATAAATTTGTGATGAAAGATCAACCTAATTATTTACCCTTGCCCTGAAAATTGGGAAACTATATTTAATAATTTTTATCATAAATAATATATTCTATATGATGGTTGAATATAGATAATTCAAACTGGGAACACATCTAGTGTGAGAGGATTTTGTCTCCATCACTCCCCATGAAAAAGAGGATAAATGGAAATAAGTTTCAAATAGTCATATGCTAAAATAATATAACTCAATGAACAATAAATCAAACAGCCTGGAAAATGAAATACTCATAGCATAACTGGTCCATGCCCTTAGGTACTTTTTACCCCTAACCATGGGATTATAATAACCACCTCACCAAGCAGGTTTATCATCATATAGAGTTTAATAATTTTACCACATAAATTTTCTCCACTCAATATAATTCTAGGTTGAGGAAGAGGACTTATATGATGATGATTTCCCAACCAATAATTGGGGTGGAGGTTATAGTGGTTAAGGATATTAAGGAAGATAAATGTGTTCCAACACCATATGATATCATAATATATTTTACTCTAAAATACATATGATTCATTTGATAGTATGTGATGCATGGAACATTTAACTTAAAGTGAATAATAAAATACCTTATTAAATAGTTAAGAAAAATTAATGAAATAAATTACTTTGTAATAGGGGAAATTCATTTAATAAAATTCCATTGATTATTTTCTTAACTGTTTTGTTAAATTATTAATTTTTTTATAAATTTAATAATTTTTATGAATGATATAAATGTATTTTTTTGAATAAATAATAAAATTACTCAATAATATCCATGTAATAGTTAATTAATGACATGAAAAACTTTTCTAATAATTATTAGATAATAAATATGTTTTTTTTTTACAATAATTATTTTATTTATATATGTTTTTGTTTGAAAAATAATTCATCTTATCTTCTCTAGTAAACTTATGAAATATTAATTTTTATACATTGAGAAAAAATAATAATCATTCAACCAATGATTATCAACTAGTTATAAATAATGATAAAATAATTTAAAAGTAAATAGATAAATTTTTAGGAAAACTATTATTATGTATGTAATGTATTTTTACATTAATAAATAAAATTAATCATTATTGATGAATAATTTTAAATAAATTTGTAGATAATATACTCAATCAACTAAATCATCATTTATATAATTTTCTTACTAGAAAATGTATGATAATAATTTTATTTTTATAAATAATAATTCATTTTTCCAAAAAAGGTTTTTATGAATTTTTGTATGGATATTAGAAATATGTTTTTCCACATTTATAAATTAAATCTCATAAAATTGTTTCCAAATTTGAATTAATGTTTCCATATTTTTTTATAAGGGTAATTATATTTATTTTTATAAAAATATGTTACCTAGGTAAAAATATAGTAAACATGGTTATGTTTAAATGTGGTAAATGGTTAAATAATGAGATAAGACCCTAAATATAACTAAAACTTGTTTAAATTTTATTTGACGGGTGTATTTGGATCTTAAATATTCTTATATTAATTTTTTATAGTATTTTATACTTTATATTTATAAATTCCCTAATTATATTAAAAATTTCTTAATAATTACAATATTTCTACACCTATCACTTATAAAAAGGAACCTCCTCTTCTCACTTATTCATATAATTTATGCTCCTTAGATCAACCAATATCTACTCAAATCATATAAAAAATCCTCCACATATCCAATAGGTTATGTTATCACCAAAAATCCAACTCAATAAATAGTAAGGAGAGATCTAAAGGATGATTCCCAATGAAGAGGAGGTAAGATCATGTTAAACTATGAAGAAGACTGGGGTATGGGTTTATGTTATAATATCACTTTGAATATGGATTATTCATGTTTAAATTTTTATTATAGTGAATTTTATTTTCTCTCATTCTAAAAAAAATTGTCCATTTTCTTCTACTATAAAAATTATTTAGGTTTATATATCTCTTAGTAATTTATTTCCCATTTGGTTTAAAAATCAACTACAAATAATGTTTATATGATAATCTAGACTTATCTCTTCTTTTAGGTCAATAATATTTTTCTTCAACTTCCATATTATTTATCTTATTTCAATAATGTTCGTATTTAAACTTTAATGATTTCTTAATGTAATTTTCACATACTTATTACTATTTATAATGGTTTAAAAAATGTATCTTATTAACATTTTCCATGAATGTTAATTTTCACTTTCTTTATAATGGTGTTAAAAAATTAACATTTACATATACACCACATTTTCCAATGATCATGATATTTATTCATTTTCAAGATTATTTTACAAGTTTAAATAGTTTATTTAATAATATTATATTACCATAGTTTGTTGAATTCAATTTATTTTCAGGATACCAAAATAAAATTATTTTTCTCTTTATTGTTCAATAGAATATTTTTAATGATTTTATAAATTTATTTTAAATATATTACAACACCCTTTAATGATCATTATGCTCTACTAGGGATATGATATAACAATATCATTCACCGTATTTTCCAAGATTTATTATAATGATGTTTTAATGAAATATTCCAAGAACCTATTTATTTTATACATTTTAATTAAACATTGAAGGAATGATGAATGATTTCATGTTCTGGTGGTATAAATATAATTTGTTTATCGTTATGTTATGGGTGGGTCCATTATATCCCTCTAATTCATTATTTAATGTTTTATATATCATGATATCAATATTTATATGAATAGTTATCCCAATCCCAAGAGGTTATATTGGAAACTAACCCAAGCCCAATAAGGTACATGTGTGGTAATCTCAAGCCTACAATTTAATTAATCTTTTGGTGGGAAGGCTTAACATATAATTTGTTTACATTTGTTTACATAACAATCTTATGAAATATTTTTGGGACTTTTTTATTCTCTCATGGATCTGGATTCATTGATGTTATGAACTCTTATTACTCATTTCTATTATTATTCCAATATTATATGTTAGGACTCATTATTTTTTATTTATATCTTTGGGTATGATTTTTTGTTATTTTCATCTTATATTAAATTATTAACTTCATATGTTATCACTAACCTTTACTTGGTATCATATTGTACCCCTTCATATGTTTCTATTCCCTCAGTTTATATAGAAGTATATGAAGTATGATAAGAATAGAATGGCTCCACATGAGATTAATATTTAAGAGAAATGTTAATGATTGTTCATAAATATATTGGTTTTTTATATAGTATCCATATATATTAAACCCTTATGATTATTTTGATTATATTATAATCATATATATTGAAAATTAATTTAAAATTACATAATGTTTATTTATGTTATGCTTAGTTCACCTAAGATGGTATCAAAGTGGGGATTAATTATTTTTTAGGATTAAGAAATGAAGAATAAGAGAGAAAAACCAAAAAACATTCTATGTTGAATGTGATATAAGATAAACCTATAATTTCATGAGTTGAAATATTTTTTCATAATTTATGAATTCTTATGATTTATTTTCACTATTTTAAGACTTCTCATTCTGATTATTATTTCTTTATGCTATAATAAAAAATCCGTTGTAATTAAAAGATGTGAATCAGAATCAAATAGAGAAAGGTACACTTTTTTACCATTTATAAACTCTGAATTACATGTTTTTATATAGTTCTAATAACTATTTATATCTAGAAAATTTTATATGGGTTTTACATCAACACCTCAATAATTAGATAATGAACTATGGGAGAAAAATTAAAATCATAAAATGATTTCATCTCATGTATATAACTCCACTCTGATAGAATTTTTCTGGAGTATGCTTCTTTTAAGTCCTATTATTATCCTAATAGTTATATTTGATGTGATTTTGGGCATGTATTTTCTTTAACCACATAGAGCCTATACTAATTTTTTATGAAGGGATGTCACGTATGATATCTAGAATCAAACTATAGTAATTTATCAATAAAATTATGAATATAAACATCAAATGGAAATTATTTTTATTTTATGGGTATATATTATTACTAATGAGGTTATCTAGATCAAAAAATTTGTGAGAAAATAAAAATTAAAGGCACAACAATTTTATTGAAATTTTCCAATGTATTTTCAAAATATTTTCTTAGTCTTCCCAAAAATCAAAAAAAAATGTTTTTAATATAAAAAATATATGATATTATATATATTTAAAATAATCCTTATATAATTTACCAAATTTAGTTTAAGGAAGTTGAGAAGAAAATAAAACCGAATTTAAATAAGGTATTCACATTTTTGGTAATTCACCCCAGTGTGAACCAAATATTTTTTATAAAAATAAAATGGGCTAATATGTATTTGTATTTATTACCAAGTTATTAAAAATATCACTATCAATAATATGTATCATCAAATCCATTTTAATGATTTTATTGATCAATTGCACAGGGCTCAATAATTTTACAAGATTTGCCACTAATTTGGATTTCAACAATGAAGGTTCAAAAGGTAGGATATATCCAATATAGTATTCTATATGAGGTATTGACACTATGAATTTATCATTATTCCATTTATAATTTCTAATGTACCGCTATCTCCATGGATCTAATGAGTAAATCTTTTGTAGGTTATCTTAAACAATATTTAGTAGTCTTTATAGATGGTATTACTCAATATTCAATGATAAATGAAATTAATGGATATCATCTATGGATTTTTTTTAATGATCTTGATAAAAGACCATGTTTATAACAAATTTTTCAAGTGGTAATTTTGGATATCGAAAGTCTCATTCTTGGGTCATGAATTCACAAATGAGGGTATTTCTATGGATCCTTCAAAGATAAAGGTTGTGCAGTAGTGTTTCAGACCAGCCACTATGAATGACATCCCTTTTTTTCAGGGATTGTATAAATATTATTTATTCTTTGTGATAAATTTATCAATGTTACCAAATACAATAACCATGTGCACATTAGAAGGGAGCCATGTTTTTTTATAGATTAATGTGAAGAAAATTTCAAGAAGTTAAAGAGACTAATGGTCAGTGAACATATTCTTACCATATGATATAGTCGATAAGGTTTTTTTGATATATATTGATACATTAAATATGTGATTTGGATATTTCCACATGAGAAATTACATGTTATTATTTTATGACACACCCCAATTGATGGTTCATTAGAAAAATTACCTGACTCGAGATTTGGATCTAAAATTAGTAATTATTATTTTTAAAATATAGATTTTCTATTTTTATACTAAATGGTTTGATATATACATACATATATTGATTATAAAATCATAATGTATATATTCATAGATAAGTAGTTGAAAATCCACCAAAAGAGATGGTTGGATTTTATTAAATTTTATGGTTTCTCAATACATTAAAACCTAGGGAAGGAAAATAATGTGGTTTATACATTTATTAGGAAAGATCAATCTACCTTTTCTATGATGATAATTTGTAAATATATAATAATTATTTATCTAAAGAAAATGGATTTTGAAATCATAAGAAATGTGGATAAATTCTACCTTTCTTAGATAATTGTTCAATAGTTTATCCATGTAAATTTTAAGGAGGTATAAAAAGAAGGTGTGGAGATAAAATAGAAGGTAAGTAATTTTTTGATGTTAAACGTTGACAATTATTGATTGATAATATTCAAGACCCAAATATATTACCTTTAATATCATAATTAATAATGGAGGAATTTTATGAAGCATATATCTCATCATTCTTTACCCATCCCGAAATCAGAAAGATGTATTGAGATCTCAAATAGAAATTCTAGTGGGACATCATGGAAAGGAATATATCTGATAATGCATATTAATTAATGTAATTTCAACAATTTAGGGTTTGTTATCATAATTATAAGAGTATGATTAAACAATTACCCATATTAGTGTGATAATTGAAATACATCACCGTTAATTTCTTCATAGGACAACCCAAGGTATAGAAATAATATAAATCCATTTTAGTTGTATTTTATCACCTTACTAAGTGAGCACATTTCAATTCTATTAGATAATATTCCTTTCTTGGAAAAATTATTAGGATAGAAATTAAGGAATTAGTAAGGTTTCCTATAATACCACTCTCCATTGTATTTGATCGAGATATGAGGTTTACCACATATTTGAAAAAAAAGTATTCATCAATAATTGAATACATTGGTGAACATTATCACTACATATAATCCTAAAGAATATGGTCATTATTATAGTAACATTAAATCCCAAGAATTTGTGTTTAGACCTTTCTCTGTGTATTTGAAAAGATGATAGGTATCAATACCTTTCTCTAGTAAAAGTTTATTAAAACAATAGATTTAAATCAGTAATTTTAATGGATCTATATGAATATCTCTATGAAAATAATTCCATAACTCTAATATGTTGGGATAAATTTGGAGAATGAAATCTATAGGGACTTGTGATAACAGATAAAATGGTATATAAGGTTAAATCCATTTAGTAACACATCATGGAATTTTATAATCAAAAAGAAAGTTGTGATAATAATCACTGGTGAGTTATAGATATTGAAGATATTGATATGTTATTCTTTTAAATATTTCATTGGATGAAGGTTATGAGATTTGAAAAAATGTAATGTTGATCACTAGATACATCCGTACCTTTGAGGTTATTGATTTTATCTGAATGGTAGATAATTTCATGGACCATCCTATAAACCCATCTCAATTTCATGATGTGTTTCTTGTATCAATTCTGAGAAAGTACATACCTGATTCTTCACATGTACTGAACTCATAGGTTGTACAACTGGAACAATATCTATCTTATAAGGAACCATTGATAGAGATTATTAGTTGGAGATATTAGGTTTTTTAAAATATAATTTTTCACTAATTAAAAGTTTTATGGTGGAATCATAAGTTTGAGGATGCTATGTGGGAATTTGGGATGTAATTATGTAGTTCTATACTCAATTTTTCATTAGAGTAATACAATTTCATAGGAGAAATTATTTTAACGAAATAGAATATAAAACCCTATGATTCTAAAATATTGTTCCATATTAAAAAAAAGTCAATTTGATTGATATTTTTTGATTCACACAACATAGAACTTAATGTTAATAATGAAATGCATTGTTAAATAGCCAAATTAAATAGATAAAATAAATGACTTATAAAAAGGTTTAAATTCACTTAAGAAAATATCATTGATTATATATTGAATTTTTTTTAATTATGAAGTTTTGTTAAATTAAATAATTTTTTGAGATTATATTAGTAAAATTTTCATTTCATAAGAAGGGGAAAATATCCCATGTTGTATTTGATTAGAATTAATTTGTGGAAAGATTGAACATATGTATGTTTTTAATCATTTTGAGGGTGGTTTTCTATAAAAGGGAAACCATGTAAAATTTTTATGAACTATTAAATGAATTGAAGAGATCTAGGGATTTAGTGTGTTAAAGATGATATCAATGGGTATAGGTTTATTCAAATTGTATTACCCTTATATTTTGATAAGATAAATGTTTGGTATATCATATCCATCTCCCTCAATCTATATTTTTGATAGAATTCATAAATGGTAAAAACATATATTTACCCCTTCATTATGATGAACACAAATACTCAAATATAAAGACACATCAAGAAACTGAATAGGCTATATTGGAACCCCAAAATTCTCTGGAACATTACATACACAGTTATTCTTCCCCTTATAATATATAAGGAAACCCACAATCCTATATTCAACAATATTTTTTTTGTTCTTGTTGAAGATGACTTAGAAAATATCTTTGTCAAGGAAGGTGGTGCTCACCACCATAGAGGAATCCATCATTATGTGAATACATTATGAATTAAGTAAAAAAATTGTTAATATTATATTTGGATTATACACACTCTTCCAAAATATAGGAGAAACATCACATGTATGATATGTAAGATAAAGAGGAATTATGAGAGGTTGTGAAGGAGATGACCTGAAAGGGAAAGGGAATGATCCAATATCCTTCTTCATCGATGATTTTTCATTCTGTAATATAAGAGACACATCCCAGACCAATTGGTGATACAAGAATAGTTAATAATCTGGTGGTTCTTGGTGGGATTAAAGTCAACACTGAGAAAGAAGAGAATCAAGGATAAAACACAATTATGGTTGGACATAATGAAAAATTTATGATATAGATTCAAGAATGACACATCATTGTATCACACTATTGGTATTTATATAGAACCAATCCTTTTAATTTATAATATAAATGATGGTGCTGAGGATAATCTAGTGAATGATAAACTAGGTATGATTAGAGTTTCTAATGATCAGGAAAATTATGATGGGCCATAACCTCTGATTTTTAAGGAACTTGAACCCCATAATGGTGTTAAAAGAATCCCTTATGGTGAGAAGGTGACACTTTATTAACCAAAGTTCGGTTCTTGTAGGTATTATATTCTTCAAAACATAAAGGATATAACACCAAATGAGATAGTGGGAAGGAATCACCACCAGTATTGTGGTGATAGGGATTTCAAACATGTATCTTCTTATAAGGATACAAAAATAAGATTAAATAGGGACCCAACCCCATGTATGGGATTTTATAGAAAATTATTCCCTCTGAATGGACAATTTTGGGATGATGTGGTTATTAATGTTTATGATTTATAAATCAATGATTCTACTTGCAGATCAAAGGAGTAAGAAAAAGAAAAACATCTTGAGTATCCATTCAATAAAGGGAAATGACTACCACTGGAAAGAATGGAAACGGGGATACATGGAAAAAAGAAAATTCATCATGTGAGCTGCAATTGAAGGATATCCCTCACATAAGAATTAGGTAAGATACACTTCAATAATGAGATTCTTATTTTAGATTTGTGTAGGTACTTCTTAGTGATCCAACTACCAAATCCCGTGGATGTTTCATTAACACTAACAAGTATATACTTGTGGGTCTTGTTAAACCGATGAAGATCTTACAGAACTGGAAGACCTTAAAATGGGAAACCCTTGGATACTCCTTTGTTTCTGATAACTTCCATAGATGTTCCTTAGAAGGCCTAAGTGTACCATCCCGAAAATTATAAGATTAATTTTCATTTAATAAATTGATTAGTCAAAAAAACTATAATTTATTAGTTAAGTAAAATATTTAAAAATTATTTAGTATTCCATTAAAATGTCTCATCAAATAATATATTTTGAAATTTATAATTTTCATGAATTATTATTTTAATAAAATAAGATGAGATATTTAATTAATCATAAACATGGTTTTGTAATATTTAATTATTTTTTTATAAAAAATTAATATTTTAACTGAAAGGCATATAAAATCATTATAAATAATTATTTTGAAAAAAATAGAAATATGTCCAAATATAAAAAAAATATTCCTAAAACTGAAATGATTTTCAATTATGGTTTATTTGATTATTAAATGGAGAAATAATGTTTTTTTATAACTTATGAGATTTTTTATTTAACACATAAAAATGGTTTCAATTTAATAAATACTTAAAATTTATATAAATTAATTATAACAAAAAATTATAATAATTTAAAAACAAAAAAAATATTATCAATTGTTTTTTCATTAAAGTTGATTATTATTATTGTTATTATTATTATTATTAAGAGTAAAACATATTGTTTAAAATTTGATTATTATTTTTATGATAATATATTTTATAAATATATTTGATTTTGTTTAATAGATATTCGAAATTATAAATGTATATAATTAAAACAAAATATCATATATAAAATGGAACAAATAAAAAAATTGAAAATGAGATTTAAAAAAAAGAGAGAGAGAAATCAATTTTTAAGGGGGGGGGATTTTTTGGAGTCTTCCATGCATATGGGGGTGGCATGTGTTGATAAATGTAAAATAAGAGTGAGAATGGTGCTTCGACAAGAAAAGAATGTGCCTTATGCATCGGGATTGGATTCTGCTTCTGGTGATTCGACATCCTCTCATTCGACTAGGGCTTCTCATCCTGGGGATCCTGGTCCTTCATCTTCTGGTTCTGGATTTCGTAGGTCGGATAAAGGTGCTCCTACTTCGGGTTTGATTAAATCGTTCACAATGTCTCTTTATGGATCATCTCCGGATTTGGGGTTGCATGTTTCCATGAAGATCCATCAGTTTTCTTCATTATTCTGTAGAAATGATTCTGGGATGACGGTGTAGTTTCCTTCGGAGTTTTATGATGAGGTTGTGGATGGTCTGTGATGGACTCTAGTGGTGCAATTTTGGGCAGAGAAAACACCGATTGCGGATTTCAAGAAAATTGTTGAATCTTGGGGTATTTATTAACCGGACTAGGTTTCACCTCTTCATCGCTCTTCCTTTTGTTTGTCCTTTGTTTTTGAAGAGGATTTTCAGAACACTTGGTGTCACTCTTCCCATAACATGGGATGTTGGAGATTCAATCTATCGTGGTGGTCTCTTGATGTTCACAGGGGAAAGGAAAGTTCTTTTGTAATGGTTTGGATCTCTTTACCAGGTCTTCCTTTACCAATCCATAACATTTCTTTCCTCAATTCTATTGAAGATTCCCTTGGGATATTTTTGGTATAGACAGATGTCCCAGGGGGTGCACGAATGTATCTAATGTGTTGATCTGTGTTGAATTAGATCTATCCTTGGTGATTTTGGAAGTGGTATCCTTGAAGGTGAGGGGGTCAATTTCTTGGAATCAGAGCATCGTCTATCTGGTCTTTCCCAGGTATTGTTTTTGTTGTTGTATTCAAGGGCATTTGATTTAGATTTTCAAGAAATATAAATGTGATGGGTTGCGTTTTCAGAAATTTTATAAAAAGGTTGAGGTTTTAGATGATGATATAAATGATAAGGGTGATCTGTATGATATTTCTAGCAGTGATTCAGGGTAGGTATTCCTATTTAATTCTGATTCATATGATTTTAATCATGATCTGTTATCCTTGGATAGCTTTAATAAGTATTCTAGAAAATCTGAATTTGTGTTTATTCTTGTTTCTTTACCGTATGGGGATTCTTCTGATCTTCATATATCTATGATGAGTATTGATAGTTTTCTGAACACACCAATACTTAGTATGTTTTTCAAGGGTTCATTCAAATGGTGTTTTCCCTTTGTTGGTCTATTGAGATGTTTAAATCCGGTTCTTTTGTTGGAATCCTCGATGGCAGTTGAATTGGGTAGAGATGATAGGGCTTTAGGTAATTCCAATGATGTGCAAAAAAAACCATTTGATGATAGTTAAAGGGGACATATATAAGACATCATCTCATGGGGACTTGGGTGTATTAAAATGAAGTGATTTGTCTAATAATGGTAGTATTAGACCTCTTTATAATGAAAGAGGGTATTTTTATCAAGGTGGTCAAATTTTGGATTTTCCTACTGAGGCTAATATTTCTGTAGATACTGTAGTGGTTACTAGGGAAAAAATTCATCTTATTGAGAAGTTTTTGGAATCCCGTTTTAGTCTGACCAAGATGCTTGGGCCAAATCCAGGATTAGATTATTTCAATGAATCTTATTATCATATAGAATTCTCTTGGCATGGGTGCACTAGTAAAATCCGATTTTTTGTCATAAAAATTAAGAACTATATAGTGCGTGTTATTGCTATTCTAGAACACAAGTAGAATTCAGATGGAATAAGTGAGTTCACTTGTTGAATAATTATGCATTTTGGGCTACATGCAGACTGGATAATCAACATATATGGGTCTTCTATAACAAAACTATGGATTTTTATTTAGTTAAGGCGGGTGATCAATACCTTACTATGAAAATTAACAATGGAATTTATGTTTTTAGGTATCCTTTGTTTATAGGAGTTGTGATTCTTAGAAGAGGGAGGTTTTATAGAAAAATTTTAAATGTTTTGATTCAGAGGATCTTCCCTGGATTGTTGGTGGATACTTTAAGATTATTTCTGAACCTGGTGAGAAGAAGGGTCGAGGTGTTTTTCCTCATGCATCTAGTAGAAGCTTTGTTCAATTTATATCTAGGAGAGGTCTTAGTGATATGGGTTTATCTGGGGATTTTTTCACATTGAGTAATAATTAGAAAGGAAATACACACTCTTAGAGTCATCTTGATAGGTGTTTGTAGAATTTTCATGTTGTTTCTAGTTTCCCTAATGCAAACGTTGAGCACCATGTTTGTGGAATCTCATATCATTCTTCTCTCCTTATGTCTTTATCTTCTGGATAGAGTTGTGTGGAACATTTTCATTTCTGTTATCATTGGGAGGAGAATTTTGATTATCATCAGCTTTGTTAAAGATTTTTGGGAGGAAACGGTTCAGGGTTATTCTTGGGTTTCCTTCCATAATAAATTGAGACGGCTTAAGCATAATATTTATGCCCGGGAAAAAAAATTTCTTTATGTGGATCAAGATTAGAAGTTTCTAAAGCAGGAGATTGAGAATATAGAAAAATACTTAGAAGATAGTTGGAGTGATAGGGTTTATGATCACCTTATAGGTAAGAAAAATGTCTTTAAAGATCTTATTCTGAAACAAGAGTGTATTTCCTGAGATAGAGCTAGAGTTAAATGCCTTCGTGAAGGTGATAAAAACACTGCCTATTTCCATGTGTGTATTAAGTAATGAATGAGGTGGGGTAATCCAATCATTCTTCTATAGTATGGGTCTTTCTCAGGTGATAGGGATGTGATTGTTTCCTTCTCAATTTCTTTCTTTAAAAATATTCTTACTGACCCTAACCCGTCTATGGTTAATGGCCATCCTGGTGGGAATGTAGAGTTTTTTGAAGATATTTTGAACATGATGTTTTGTTTGGATAATGATCTGCTAGAAGCTATCCCTGATGAGATGTAGATTTATAATTCTATGATGAATCATAACCCGGAGAGTGATCTGGGTCCTAATGGTTTCCCAGAGGTGTTCTATAGAAGATTATGGGTGGTGATCAACTCTGATTTGATTTTCACCATTCAGGATTTCTTTTGAGGTGGTCTTATTCCTATGGTGGCTGGTGCTACCACCCTGGTTATGATTACCAAAGTTAATAACAATTCTTCTATTTGTGTTTATATACTCGTGATTATGTGTATCTTTCTATAAAAAGTTATTTCTAGCATCATTAATATGTGTCTGTCTGGTCATGTTTCTCAATGTATTTCTCTTGAGCAGCATGGTTTTGTTAAAGGTCGACTGATTCAAGGTGCGGTTTCATTGGATATTAAGATGATACATGATATTAACATCAAATTCCATTGTTCAAATATTTCTTTAAAGCTAGATATGAATAATTCCTATGATAGGATGGAGTGGGGTTTCATCATCATAGTTCTTAGAGGTATGGGTTTCTCTTCATCAGTTGTTGACCTTATGTTTTGTTGTTTTTGTTCTGCCTAGATGTCAGTTTCATATATGGGAAAAACTCATGGTTTCTTCAAGAAAGCTCGAGATCTTAGACAAGGGGACACTACTTCTCCGACCCTTATTATTCTCATACAGGATTCTCTGAGTCGTCTTATCAATGAGAAGATCTCCTTGGTTAATATTTTACCATTTCGGAGAATAATGGGACAAACATCGATATCTCACTGGATGTTTGTGAATGATTCTCTATTTTTCATTAATGATAGTATTAGATCAGTTTGTGGTATAATTATAGTGTTGGATGAGTATTGCGTATGGAGTGGTAAATCGGTTAATAGGGAGAAGAGAAGCTTTTACATTTCCAATAAATGTGGTGACAATCAGATTCTTTCTATCTCCAGATTGTTGAATATGCAGAAAGTTTCTTTTCCACTAACCTATCTTAGTTCTCCTTTATCTCCTGATCATATTCATATTAAAGACTTTGAAAATATTTTTAATAGAATCTTGAGTCATGTTCTTGATTGGAAAAACCACTTTTTTATCTTTTCATGGGAGGATTTCCTTAATCAACAGCGTCTTAATGGCTATTCCGATCCATGTTCTTTAAGCGTGCAATGTGACGAAGGGGGTTATTTCATATATTGATAAGTTCCTAGAGGATTTTATTTTGGATACTCATTTTGAGGGAAAATTTCATTGGGATTCATGGGAGAAAGTGTCTAGACTAATTCAGGAAGGTGGTTCTAACATCAGAAGTCTAGGGGATACAATTCATTGATTGTATGCGAAGCTGGCCTAGAAAGTTGTGGAGGGTTGTACTCTTTGGGGTAAAATTATAGCCTTTCAGGATGAAATCTACTTAGTGGATAGTAGAAATGTTTCCTCTTTCTAGGCTTTAATTTGAAGTTTTTTTTCTATTATTCTCCAACATTTGTGCTGGATTATAGGGAGGGGTGATTTATCTTTTTGGAATTGCAATTGGACTGGGTCTGTTATTTTATTTCTAGGTTTCCTGACTCCAATGATTTCTTTTAGGGAAGCTTGTAGTTATTCCAATTTTATCAATGATGTTCTTTATGAAGAACAAAGGAAGACTTTTGATCTTACTGAGATAAACATGGATCTGGATAGATGAGTTTTTACAACTTCAATGACTGGTATGTTTTCTTCTAAAGAGTTTTAGAATATTTGTATTTACCAGGGTCATAGTGATTCTTGGAATGATATGGTATGGTGTAAGAGAATTTCCACTAAATTAAATTTACTTGTATGGGGAATTAAAAGTCATTTTATTCCTATATATGAGAATGTGAAAAGGAGGGGAATTTACCTAGGTTCTAAATTTCACTGTTTCAGTACTGATATGGAAGAAGATTCCAACCACCTATTTTTTAGGCTAATTGGGGCTTGGTTGTATAGAGTTTTTTTGGTGAATTCACTATGGTTTCAAATCCTTTCCCTACTAGAACGTTTTTTCTAGATTGGTGGTTTTATGGTCTGAATAGTGTTGGTCTTGAAAAAAAGCCAGATCTGTGACCCTTAGTGTAGGGTGTTGGTGAATTTTGAAGCAAGGAATAAAGCTCATATTGAGGATATTCATTGCATAAAAATATCGGTTGTTATCATGGATAAAATTCTTCTTCTAGACTTGGTTCAGTATTATGAAATTTCAAGTGATGCTTCTTCCTTGATGTATATCTATCTAGTCTTGCCTCATCCAAATCTTATGAGGAAAGGGAACTGGGTTAGTTGGTTTCCTCCTAACATGGGTCTTAAGCTGAACTTTGATGGCTCTTGTGTTAGAGGTTTTATTCGGGGTGGTGGTGTTGTATGTGATGGAAGTGGAATCATTTTACTTTCCTTTTCTGCATTTTATAGGAGAGGTAGTTCTATTCAAGGTGAAGCTAAGGCAATGAATACAAGGTTCATGTTGTGTTCTCATAAAAACTTATCTATTTCTCATATTGAAACTGATTAAATGATTATACTCAACTCGATGAATGGAAATATTTCTACACCTTGGTCGATTTCTTATATTATTAGAAAATGCAGGAGGTGGATCGATAGCAATAAGATTTAGATTTTTCAGATATGGCGTGAACGTAATAATGTTTCGGATTACATTTCATCCTTGATGGTGGTGGATCAAGGTCACAATGTTGTTTGTTTTCATAGTATTCTTTAAATTGAACCGGAAGGGGTGGGGTTGATTAGGGGAGATCAACTTGGTCTCCACCATTTTATACCACACTAAAATGATTTTGTATCTTGCCCAAAGCCTTGTTTTCTTTGTGTTTTCTCCTCTTATAATAAAAATTTAGATTGTGTGTGGTGTGGGTGGCATGTGTTGATCTTATTGGGAAAAGGGGAACCAACATATTCGAAGGAGAGAAAAAGTTTGATGTGTTTTTCGAGCGTCGAGGGAGTCGGGAGCTTCGCTTCAGGTAAAGGATGAATCAAAGTAATGAGTGGGGATTAGATTATAGGCATAGGTTTTTCTAAAGGTCTTGACCATGATGGAGGTAGGAGACTGGCTACCTATGTGTGTGGACCGATTTTTTTCGATGGGGTTTAATCAAGCTTAGGGTTTGTGTTGTCAACAGTTAGGTTGACCTATTCATCTTCTTCATTTATATAATAAGTACATGTTTATTTTGTTTTATAGGAGTCTGAATCATCTAGTTTCATCATGTATATTATATCTCTTTAGATTTTACTACTGGCACTGTATGTTGTTGTCAATCTGGTCATATTTATCACTTTATTAATATTATATGCATCAATCTCTATTTGATTCAAACTCATTTAAAAATGAGTTTTAGGTATACGTAATTATTTTAAGATCTCCCCAAGTCTCTATAAGAAAGTCTTCGATATGATATATATATATATATATAAACCACCTCTGTCTTATTGAACTGTTTTATAATTTCTACTAATGAACATCTTTTTCCATTTTTATTTTGTCAAATTTTTATTCTCTGATTGAATATCGAACTTGCACAAAATGAATATTCAATTTGAGCTTTCTCAGCAATCAATTCAATTGAACCACATCTATTCAGATATTTTCTTCATCTAAATTTAATTATATATATAGATATATATAAAACACTAAAATTATGAATATTAAATATACCAGAATATGGGTGTAAAATCCTTAATTCTATGTGGAAATGAGAATGGAAAACCAGTTCTCAATCTCGTGAATGTGAGAATCCACAATATAACCTGATCTTATGGTATTATAAAATTCAAGTAAGGGATTTCCCTTTTTCAAATCCTTCAATTTATGTATTTATAATCTTTTTAATGATAATCCTTTTTATTAAATCTAAACTAGTTATTTTCAATTCTATTTTTATCTCATATATATATACATATATATATAAGTAATGTTTTGAAAATATTCTAGTATATATTATTAAGTTTTAAATTCAATTTATGTAAATATTCATATATATGCAATAAAAAATTCAATTTTAGTTTATATACATCTATTATTATAAATTGATAGTTTATCCATTTGGAATTTATTATCTATAAGACTATTATTTATATAATTATCTTAAATTACATGTTTTATATATTAGTGATTACCAAGTTTATATCTTTAGAATTTAAGTTCATGATATATATATATATATATATATACATTTGTAATTACAAGTCTATGTATGTCATACACACACACATATATATATATATAAGTAATAATTTTCATACTCTATGACTAAATTCAACAAACTGATGTAAGTAATTTTTATGGTTGTATTATGTATATATATATATTATACATGTTACGTAATTCATATATGTATAAATATATTAATTACTCAATTTTCAAGATCATTTTATTTTATGAATCCTAATATCATGTTTATATTTATGTACATATATATATATATATCTGTGTGTGTGTGTATTTATTTTCATGTTTATATTCTTCAAAAATTATGTTCATTTATTTTCTAATTTCAATATTATTTATTTTAAATTAAAAAATTATCTCTAATTTTATAATTTTGTAAAGGGAGTCATTTATTCATGTATAATTTCAATTTAATAAATTATACAACATGATTGATTCCACTTAACCCCTTTATATTTTATGTATAATGGTTCCCATAATTTTATTCGCATACGTATATATATATATATATATATCTGTATGTATGTATGTATGTGTGAAAGGATGAGTGTTTATTTTAAAAATGATCCTTTGATAATTTTATATGGGATAAATAAATGTTTATTTCTCATAATCATTTCAAGAAGAAAATATTATATACCTACTATTTTATGCATATGATCAATTAATAAAATGAGTCTTAAACATTTTTATTATTCAAGATTAAGTCTTAAATGATATAATTTATCTTTTATACAAATTTTTTTTCAGTAATTGATGAATGAAATTTTGAATACATGAATGCTCATTATTATTAAAAGTCCGTGAAAATTCAAAATGAAATGAATTTTGGTTGTACCAAATCTCACAAGTAATATCTTAATGAACTTGATATTTATATATTTTTTTATAAATAAGTGTATATGTTTATTTAATGCATTGACATGATTTTTGAATCAAAATCTCTAGTGAAAAATATATATTTACATATATATATATGGAAATATCAAAAAGTTATTATAAAAATTGGAATTTTCACATTATAAACATGATAGGATGTGGGAATTGAATCCATCCCTCTAGAAAGTGGGTAAGCCCCGATAGCCTTCAATGTTTCATGTGATATTATGGTATTTTTTTCAAAATCATGCTTAATGTTTTCAAAAAAAACTAATTATTTTTAAATCATTTTCAAATTATAATAATTTTAAAAGTATTGTAATATTTTATAATGGTATATTACAAAATTATTTTTTTCTAGAGTTTTAGAAAACCCTCTTACTAGGTAAAATAATTGCTCACCATGTGTTTAGAAATTTGTTTCACGAGTTGAGTATAATTTCATTGAGTATGCATCACACACGATGTCTTTTTATTTAATTTATTTTATATTGAACAATTTGGTTAATTTTTAATCCATTTATCTAATTCTTCAAAACCTAGACTAGAAAAGTTCCTTGTATATAAAATATGTCGTGTATTTTTCAGTTTACTTTTATAAAAACAATACACTTCATTTTCAACTGCTGAACCCATAAGTACGAGTTCATGCCCTCACAGTTAGTATCAGAGGAACAATCTAGAAATATTTTGAGGATATATATTTTTGATATAGTATAAGAGTTTAGAGGTCCTAGTTTTTTTAAATTCTGAAGAAGGAATTAGAAAAATGCTTTTAGTCTAACAAATGAATATCGAGAATTCAATTCTTTTAAGGGTGAAGAATGTAAAATATAAAAAATTATATGTTTAATTTTTTTCTTAAATTCATTAATTAAAATAAGATTTGATTTTTTTTAGTTAAGTAAAATATATAAAAAATATATAATATTACTTTATAGTATATCATTGAATAAAATTTTATGAAATATGTAATTTTCATGAATTATTATTTTCAAGAAATAAAATTTGATATTAAATTAATTATAAACATGTTTTTATAATATTGAATTATTTTTGTATAGACATTAATATTTTATTAGAACAGAATATAAAATAATTATAAATAATTATTTTGAAAACAATATAAATACGTTTTAATATAGTAAAAATTTTCTTAAAACTGAAATGATTTTCAATGTTGGTCAATATTTTTACTAAATGATGAAATAATATTTTATTTTTATAAATTATGGGAATTTTTATTTAACACATAAAATATTTTTATATCTTATAAATATTTAATATTTATATAAATTAATTACAAAAAACAAAATTTATTATAATTTTAAACTAAACAAAATATGATAAATTAGATTTTCATTACATGTAATACTAATAATAATTATTATTATTATATAATAAATATATTTATAATTTATATTTATATATATATAATAAGTTCTTGGGTATAGTTACATTAAACACACACACACACATGTCGGAAAGGTAGGCCATTGCCACCCCAAGGGACAACCCATCCATCAAGCCTTGTTTATTCAGTACATGGCCTGAAGGACCAGTGGGCATAAATCCCATAACATAGCCCTAAGGCCTAGTGAAACGTCATGTCTTCATCATTCTTCCTATATCACTAGGCATGTGTCATGCCTACATCACCACCTGCATGTGTCATGCAGCATTCCTGCTTCACGACCAGCCTGCATCATACATTATGTCTACCTCACCCCTTGCCTTAAATTTTTTCCCTCACCTAGATTTGAACCTAGGTCTAATGAAATATTATGGGGATCATTTATCACTCTCGTAATCCCCCAACTAATTATTATTATTATTATTATTATTAAGGATAAAAAAGTTTAAGAAAATTATTATTATCATTATTATTATAGTATATTTTATAAATATATTACGATTTTGTTTTTTAAATTTTTGAAAATATAAATATATATAATTAAAACCAAATTTTATATATTAAAATAGAATGCATTAAAATTTGAAAATTATCTTTTTGAAAAATAAATAGAAATGGATATTGAGATTTAGGGGGAGGGGGCTTTTTCAGGAGACTTCCAAGCATAGGGGTGGATGTGTTGACCTAATCGAAAGAAAAGGTAACTGATGGATTCAAGGGAGATCTAAAGCTATGGTAGGTTTCATGATTCGAGGGATCCGGGATGTAAGGGCCCATATCCATCTGGTCGACCCTTTGTGTGTTTTCGAAGAAAAAAGTGCTTGGAGGTGGCTTGGAATAAGTTTGGAGAAATTCGGTCAAGTAAAAGTTGTAAGGTGGGGATTACATGTCATATAACAACATTACATGACATGATATCCTATTTCCCAAGTTGTGTTAGAAATCATAACGATGTTCAGTCTTTTACATAATATGAAAGAGTGATTCACAACATGAAATACTTCGGAGTTTGAAAAATAAAATAATGTGTTGAGGGGATGCGTTTTTTGAAAGAATTCTACCTCAAAACATTAAACGATGTGAAAGAGGATTCCACATTTTATAATTCCCTGACGCTATATGTTTTACGTGTTTTTTCAACCCCTCGAGTTTTGTCAAACCTACGGTTACAGCGGGTCTCCTTTAACCCCAGGTGACCTGATGACCCTCTCTTCAAATTTTGGGGGATTGCTTCATTAAGGAACAATCCCTCACTCCCTCCTTCAATATGTAGCGATATGTATTCCATCTAAGGTATGATCTACCTTCTTTCTTGAGGTTTCTTTGATTTGATTCATCTCATCTCTCTTTTCTAAGTGATGGCATGTTATATACTTATTTCTAATGGAGTTCTCTTGGTGGTTGGTTGGTGCGGTTGTGCCATGGGGTCCTCAAGTGGATGCCATTGTTGTAGGAGTGCTGATCAGGATCCATTTATTTGATCCATTATCATGTGAAGAATATCAAGGGCCTTTTTAGGTATGGTATTTGATGCATCTCTGTTTACTTATGTGAAATCATATATCTAGCATGATTTATCCCCTTGGTTCACAATGAAATTGACCTAATAATTATATGAACTAGATTAAAGGAATTGGTATCGATCGTATGGTTTTTTTTGATATCAGGATAATGGTTTGCCTCTTTATTTGAAATATCATGTGATTTCTATGATTTTATTGATTTATAATGTTTCTCTTGATTAAAATTGTTAAAGAACCTAAATCTATAATTAATTGATAATTAATTGGATAAAAGGTAAAGAGGCATGTTTAAGGAATCTTGTTGTTGTTTCAATTTGATGATAATAAAATTTATGCAAGTGAGCATGTTTAATTTAAATTATTTGAAAAACCAAAATAATGTTGATTATTATTGACAAAAGAGTTAAAGTAGTGATAAATTAATTTTTTTAATTAATTTGGTGATAGCTTATGATAGCTTGTTGTTTAGATTTCTCATAGTTGGAACCTGTGAATAATGAATTGATTAATTCAATATAGTATAATAACTGGATGTGTAATAAAGTTAATTCCTTTATTAGGCCTGAGTTTTATTCTTTCTTGTAAAGGTATATTTCCATATGCTTTGGATCCATGAGATCTCATTGTGTGTGATGGATGAATGCCTTGGTTTTGGGCTGATAGCCCATTGTTGTTATTTCTTGCCTCTTGTGACGTACTTCGGATATGAGACTTCTGGTTGTGGGGTAGGGAGGCCAAAATGTGATGTGAGCCTAGGATAGCTGATCCTGGAGGGTTGTTGTGATATGTAGGGGCATGTAGGCCTGGTTTTTTTGGCAGCAGTTGACGCCTAGAGTGGTGAGATGCATCATTTTATTCATATGTGTGTTGGGGAGGACACCTGAGATGATGGAATGGGTTGAAGAAAGCATTACCCATTGATGTGAAAGTGGTTTCTATTGAATTTATTTTTAGTTTATCTTCTTCAATTTCCCACTACATGAGAAATATGGTATTTCTTACCCTCTTTCCAAAAGAGTAAAATACGCGGTGGGGTATGCCATGTGCTTTCCATGTTTTTCTCCTCGAGTATGGATGGATCTACGCTCATACTATAGGTAGAAAAGGATTGACAGGTAGCTCATCTACTCACCATTTTGGTACCCTTTCATTTGTTTTCTTAGAATGATTTTGTATAATTCATGGTAATATGTAGAATGGGAATGTTTTGAGATAAATGAATAAATTATGTTTATCCCATGGGGTTTGATATTGTAGGGATGTAATGACAGGGTTGTGGTTCTATGAATCCATGGACTCGGTTTGGTTATAAATAAAAATAAGATAATTTTTCTTTGATTCTAGTTTAATTATATGTGGGAAATGATAATGGTTAATTACTGGTTGAAGAATTAATTAACATAAAGTGAAACTAGTAAAATGGGATAAAGTAAATTAATGTAGCTTTTTAAATGGTTGTGTTCTTATAGGATATTTTGTCTTAGAACTGGCATTTGGGAGTCTGAGAGATGTAAGTTTCTGTTGATTCTAAGTCTAGGTTATTTTCTTATTGTTCTTGTGAGTTATATTATATCTTTTACTTTTAATGTTTCTATACGATACCCACACTCTGTCAGTTTGGTAGACTGACACCCTAGGAATTCTGAGCCCTAGGGGTGTTTTCCCCAACATTCTGGTTGGAGGATGGATGGATGAATACCCCCTTTGGCCCCTCTCTTCTCTTGATAGTTATTTGTGCTGGTATGCATGGTGGTTAGTTTTCTCCATATATTTGTGTAAAAGGTTTCAATATAATGTGGTTATTTTACCAACATGTATTCTTCATATATTTTCTTATGGTCTACTATAGGTATGACATTATAGTTTATGATGGTTTGAGGATCCTTACTCAGTGTATGGGATATAATGGCTAGAGTTATAATACATGATGTATGATAGACACTATGAGATTTTTGGTGGCTCCCTAAAACTATTTTCTTACTTTTGGTTGTGTGGTTTTAGTGGTGAGTTGCACAAGTTCGATGTTGTGGTACTTTGCCTAGGTTTCTACAGGAAATTCTTTTGAGAGAGAGATGTTTAAGATGTGCAATGTTGGGAAAAAGTAGAAAACTAGTGGGTAAGTTATGGCAGGGTACCCTTGAGATTATTTATTGTATTATATACTTTTTTAAGTGATACTTGGTGATAGTATCCTTGGTGAGGCTGGAAACATAGTATACTTGTTTAGGTTTTGAGTTAGTTTTACTTGTTGTTCATTGTGCATTAGCATAATTTCTTTACTTTTTCACAAGTGGATACGGGGAGGATCCTACTGAGTATAATATTATAGTCACCCTATGTATATATAAACTTTTTTAGGTCACATAGAGTACGTTGGAGATTATGATGGTTACTACTAGTTTGTAGTTTTGCAGTATCTATTTGGGCATCATGGTCGTTTTCGTTTTACTTTCTTTTGGTACTTTCAATTTATATTTCAATTGTAGTAGTTTTTCATGACATTACATATGTGTAATTGGGTTTTATTTTCTATTCTAGTCTGGTCATGATTTTTTTGGTTTCTTCCTTATCTCTCTCTTTTTCATGTGTTCTCTTATAGGGTAATGCCTCTAGTCATCATGTTTACTATACCCTATGTGCAAGTCACCCACCTAGGGCCAACTAGAGGTAGGACTTGAGGTTCATTATATCTCTTATCAAATTGAAATCCTAGGTGGGGTACACTTTTTGGGGAGGTGGTTGTGGAAGAGTGGTATCAGAGGTATGGTTGAGGGAAAGGATGGAGTTTGGAGTTAGGCACAAGTGAGGTTGCATGGGTTACTAAGGCAATGATGTCAGTCATGTTCATAAAGAACTGTAAACACATGAGACTGGCTGAGACATAGGAATTTAGTGCCTCCTATGATCTGATGCATTAAACATTAAGTTTACTATGGATACTAAACGAGGTGATACTTTTTGTAGGGTAGATACGTAGGAATGTATCATGCATCATTCTTATTTGTGACTATGTTTGAATGGGTAGACCTTGGGATAGGTTAACCTAAAATGAATAATATAAACCAATTAATTAATGTTAGAGACTTCTATATTCTAGGTTTAGGATCTCTAAATGATTGTTCTTTGGAAGGTATGGCTCTAGGTCAACATCCTCATAAGTTTTGCATAGATGATGTTCAGTAGGCTTCGCCAACATATCATCATCGAGTATAGGTTGACGAAAATGGTATTTGGAGAAGGACACTCTAAGAGTTTTAGCACCAAAGTCTACAGATGTACGAGGGCTCAATTTCACATAAAGACACCGAAGAATAGTTAGATGGGGTTGAGAAGGCTTTCAGTTCAATATGTTCTTGGAAAAATCATTGGGTATCATTGGTTGTGGAAATTCTATGTGGGGCCATGAGGTAGTGGTGGTTCTTATTTCTTGGGGATCATGAGGAGTCATCACTCTCGTGGGAGAAGATATGGGATCAGTTTTGAGAAATTTTTCTTTCTTAGATTGGGCAGGAAGACGATATCTAAGAGCTTCTTACCCTTCAACATGGGAGATCCAGTATGCGAAAGTTTGGGATCCCTTTCATGAACCTTCTGTGATATTCTTCGGACCTTTTTAGAGATGATGAGGCAATGGAGAGGAATTTCGAGGAGGATTTTCATCCAGATATTCATTACCATGTCACCCCATTTATGCTAGCTATATATCTAGAGGTCCTGCCAAGGGAAGAAGTCATCAAGAGGATTTTATCCCTAATCAGATCATCATGAGAGGGTAATATCCATGATTCCTCAAGAAGTAGAGCTGTGGTCCGAGGATCCTAGTTTTTAGGGCAGAAGAGTTTTTGTTCAGTTGGGGGAAGGTCCCAATCCTCAATGTCTTGTTTCTTTGGGGGTAGTGGATCTTAGGCCTATTCCAATGGATAAGGTTTGTATTTTCTTTATATATGATAAGTTCATATTAAGCGATAGTGACTGACCTTTCTGAGTATTCAGTGTATGTTTGGTTTTCTGCTTCGTGTACCTTTATTGAGGAAATTCCAACCAAGGTAGTAGTAGTAGGATTCACCTATTTTGGATCAGTAGAGAGTAGACGGGACGGTCATAGGATAGCCATGGGATTCTTTTCATCCTCAAAGAGTAGAGTGCATCCATGACGGTTGACGTCGTCAAGGTTAGGGATCTCATATAGCATGTCGTGGTTATCTTCGTGTGTTGGTATTAACAACGCCCGATGATCCAGATATCAATTGAGTTACCCTTTTCTTGTTTTCTACTTGTGTGCAGGACTTGTTTGATTCAGGAGTGACACACTTATTCATATCGACTTCCCCTGTCCATGCTTTCGCAATTGATATATAGAGTCTTCTAGTTCCCTTGGCATTGACTATGCATGTTTGAGTCCAAACTAACTTTTTTGAAGTATTTAGAGACTGTGAGATAGTGCTGGGGTAGCACCGCTCTTGGGAATATTTATTATGTTTACAGATACAACCATATGATGTTATCCATGGCATGGATTGGTTGTATTCGGTGTAGGATATCATGAATTTCTTCAAGAGGTAGGTGGTGTTCTTCAATGTTGGTGGTGATTCGATGGTGTTTGTTGGAGAGTGAGACCCTTAGATGGGTTAGAGGAATGTTTAGTGCCTTAAATCATTGATGGATAAGATAATGATGAGTTCATCAGAGTTTCAGTAGTTTGAATTTCCCAATGTCTTAGAATATTACCATCATATCTTTCTATAAGAGGTGGTATCATTACCCCCTTGACAAGAAATTAATTTTTTGATCGAGCTATAGGAAGTTGTGTCTCCTATATTGATGACTATATAAAGGATTTCACCTTATAAGATACAAGATCTATGTTTACAACTTGATTGTTTTCTATAGTGTGGTTTCTATCGGCCATGGGTGTCACTATGGGGTGCACTAGTATTTTTCATGAAGAAGGCTAACATTAGTTTGCTGTTTTGTGTTGATTATAATCTCTTGAACGAAGTGACAATAAAGAATTTCAATCCTCTTACATGGATTGATGATTTATTCAATCAACTGAAGGGTAAATGTTGGTTCTCAAAGATTGATTTTCATTTAGGATATCATTAGATGTGAGTGAAGGATGAATATATTTCAAATATTTCCTTCCATTGTATTCATGGGCATTACGAGTTCATTATGATGTCGTTATGTGGGATGAATACTCCACATGTGTTCATGGGGTTGATAAACGTTGTGTTACATGATTTCTTAGAAATTTCATGGTGATCTTCATCAATGAAATACTTTTGTAATCCACATATGAGGAGGATCTTTCAGAGCATCTTTATTCTATTTTGGGAGTTCTTTTTTGACAGTAGCTATTTGGGAATTTTTCAAAGTGTGATTTTTGGGCTCGATAAATCTGTTTCTTGGGGAATGATGTGTCCAAGTTGGGAGTAGTTGTGGATCCATCAACTATAGAAGCAGTTGTGTATTGGGAAACCCCCAAGATATTGGTAGAAGTGAAAAATGTTCTTGCTCTATAGGCTATTATAGGAGGTTCTTAGGTGATTTCCCTCAGGTTGTAACTACTATAAAAACATTGATCATAAAGGATCATGAACTCGTGTGGATTGATCTATGTCTGGTAGATTTCAAGTATCTAAATAAGAAGTTGGTCAGTAATTTAGTTCTTTTTATACTAGTATAAGGAGTTAATTTTGATGTTTTTTATAATTCTTCTCATCTGGGGTTAGGTTGTGTTCTAATGTAGTTGAGATTGGTTGTTTCTTATAGGTCTTGAAAGTTACGTTCTCATGACTGTAACTATTCCAATATCAATCTTGAGTTGGTTGTAGTTGTGTTTTCCCTAAAGTTATGGAGACCTTACCTCATCCATGAGTTCTTTTTGGTCATCACCGATCATAAATGTATAAGGTATGTTTTCTCCCAACGTGATTTGAACTTGCAACAACATTGGTGGATGGAGTTATTATAGGATTAAAACTTCAAAATTTTGTATACACATGGAAAGGGGAATGTTTAAGCTGATGCATTGAGAAAGAAGTCGTGTAGTGGTGTAGTGTGAGAATTAAGCAATTCCTCGAGAGTGATGTATGAACTTTAAACATTACATATTGATATAGAGAAGTTGGGGGTAGATGTTTTATTTTTTTTAGATGATGGTGCAGTCATATCTGGTGTAGCAGGTAGAAGAGTCTCAATTGGGGGATCCTGAGATGGAGGTCTGGAGAGACCGTGTTGTTTTTGGGGAGGCCCCTAATGGTTGTTATGAGGATAAACAAAATTGAGTGTTGTTTCATGGAAAGATTTTAGTTCCTTTGGATATGCGTGAGATAGTTCTCAAAGAGTTCCATAGTTCACATCTAGTGGTATATCTTGGTGTGAAAAATATGTACAGAGCCTTGAGAGTTTAGTTTTTGTGTCCTAGGTTAAAGTGTGTTGTTGTAGAGTTTGTGTCTCGTTGTTTGGTCTGCCAGAAGGTGAAGATCAAGCATAGTGTTCCCTGTGATTTTCTCTAGTCGTTAGATATTCCTTATTGGAAGTGGGAGGACATCTTGATGGACTTTTTTACCGGCCTACCTCAAGCTTAGGGAGTCTATAACTCTATGCAGGGGATAGTTGATTATTTTATGAAAGTATCTCACTTTATAGAGAACAAGGATTCAAGATCAATAGTGGTTTTCTTGACGACGTATCTCGAGGACGTGTTGATACTCTACAGAGTCCATAAGACAATCATTTCCGATAGAGATCCTCATTTTACCTCTAGTGTGTGGGGAGGTATCTAGAAAGATTTTAGTTCTTAGTGATACCTTAGCACTACTTTTCATTGGCTGACAAATTTTCAAACAAAAAGTATTATCCATGCTCTTAAAGACATGTTTTTGTCTGGTGTCCTGGATTTTGGAGGTTCATGGATGAGGTACCTACCTTTAGTAGAGTTCTATTAAAACCACATTTTTCACTCTACCATCTACATGGCTCTATTTGAAGCCTGGTATGTCTAACCTCAACATTCTTCGTTACGATGGACTGGGTTCATAGAGTCAGTGATTCTCAGGCTAGAACTGGTACAAAACACTATAGAAATAGTTCAGGTGATTCATGAGTGTATTAATGTAGATCAAGATCCTCATAATTCATACGATGATCATAGGAGGATACCTCTAGAGTTTTATGTTGGGGATAAAGTGTTTTTTAAGGTGACTCTCTATCATGTAAAATGAAGGTTTGGTCAGGGGATTAAGCTTTCTCCCCCATTTTTTGGTCTTTTCGAGGTGTTGGTTCTTGTCATGTGGCGACACATTGGTGTGGAGGAGAGTACTTGGGAACGTGAGTCACAGATATGTGCTCAGTACGTCGAGCAGTTTTAACTCTAGGTCTTATATTATAATGTTTTCCCTTTTGTGTTTGTAGACTCTTTCTGTTATGAGATGGATTTCTCTTTTTTCTTGTTGTGGATTTCTCACTTTTTAGTGGTATCTCCCCCATGTGTTTTTTTAGGATCTGGTTATTATTGTTTCCTATTTTTGCGCTTATTCCTCTTGTGAGGTGGTGAGCTCCTATAGCAGAAAAATATTTGAGAGTTATCTCATGGGGGTGATGTTCAGATGTCCCCTTTCTATTTCCTCTCTATGTTTTTTTTAGATTCTGGAGGACAATAATTTTTGAGAGGTATCTCATGTAAGGGTCTAGATCCATGTGGATCGACCCTTGGTGTTTTTTTGAATATTGATATTCTTGGTGCTGGATTGAAAGAATCTTGAAGAATTTTGATTTAGTAAAAGCTGGAAGGATGGGATTACTAGTCGTCTAACTACATTACACGAAGTAAAATACTGTTTCATGGGTTGTTATGTAAATATTTATGATTTTTTTCCTTTTACATGGTGTGAAAGATGGATTCATATATTGAAATACTTATGGGTTTGAAAAATAAAATAAACCATTGATAAGATTCATTTTTTGATGTAACTCGACCTTGATGCATTACATTATGTGAAAGGGGATTACATGTCATGTAATACCCCTATGTTGTATGTTTTAAGTGTTTTTCCAGCCACTCGTATTTTACCCATCCCATGGATATAGTGGATCTCCCTCGAATCTCAGTGACCCGAAGACCCTCTCTTTATCATTTTGGGGATTCCTTCATCAAGAAAATATCCCTCACTCCCTCCTTCAATATGTAGTGAAACATCTTCAATATATGGTATGATCTACCTTCGTTCTTGATGTTTCATTGATCTTTTTCCTCCCATTTCTTATTGAAATTTGATGGCACGTGATCTCTCTATTTGTAATGAAAATTTTCAAGTAGTTGGTTGGTGCGGGTTTTCCACGGCGTCCTCGGGTGGATACAGTTGTTGAGAGAGAGGTGATCGTGATCTCTTGCTTTGATCCATTCTCATGAGAAGAACATCAATGAAATTTTTAAGGTATGGGATTAGATGATTCTCTATTTATGAACTCTCAATCATAGATCTACCATGATTTATCCCTTTGGATCCCAATGAAATTGACCTAATAATCTAATTAACTGGATTAAAGGAATTGGTATTGGTCGTATGTTATCACTTGATACTATGATAATGTTTTGCCTATATATTTACTAGATAGTGTGATATCTATGATTTTATTGATTTAACATGTTGTTCTTGATGGAAATTGGTAAAGAATATAAATCCAGAATTAATTTTTAATTAATTGGCTAAAAGATAGAGATGCATGTTTAAGGAATATGACTATTTTTTCACAATTTCTTGATAATCAAATTGATGCAAGTTATCATGTTTATATTAAATTGTTTGATAAACATAAAAAATGTTGATTCTTGTTAATAAAAGAGTTAAAGTAATGAAAAATTAATTGTTTAATTAATTTGGTGATAGTTTGTGATAGCTTGTTTCTTAGGTTTCCCGTAGTTGGAACCTATCAATAAGGTATCATTTAATTCAATATGGAATAAGAACTGGTTGTGTGTCAAAGTTAATACATGTATAGATATTGAGTTTCTCACTTTCTTGTATGGGATGAAGGCCATATTCTTTGGATCCATGATAAATCATTGTATGTAAAGGTTTTATGCCTTGTTTTAGGGTCGATATCCCTTTGTTGTTTGCTCCTTCTACTTATGATGTGATTTGGATACGAGACTTGTGGTTTTTGGGGTAGAGAGGCCTAGATGTAATGTGAGTGTTGGATGGATGATCCTGGAGAAATTATATGGTGTGTGTGGGTTGGGAGGCCCAATTTTTGTGGCATAAGTTGATTTCTAGAGAGGTGAGATGCATTTTTTTAAGAATATTGGTGTTAGGGAGGACACTAGATATGACAGAGTGGGTTGAATCATGGATTACCCATTGATTTGAAAGTGGCTGTTTTTGAATCCGTTATCTGTTTATATGATTTAATTTCCCAACGTATTGAAGCATATGGTCTTTCTTACCCTCCTTCCAAAATAAGTGAAGATGCATGGGGTATTCCACATTCTTTCCATGTTTTTCTTCTCATGGATGGATGGGTCTACGCTCCTGTTATATGTGGAAAGACTTGATAGGTATCTCATCTACTCACTGTGGTTATCCCCATTGAATTCGGTAGAATAGATTAATTTTATAGAATGTGTGGTAAAGTTTAAAATGTTAAAGTTTTTGAACAAATGTATAAATAACGTTTAACCCATGGGGTTGGATCTTGTTGTGATGCAATGCTCGAGTTGTGATTTTGAGAAGTCATGGACTCGGTTTGGTTATGCCTAGAGGGAAGAGAACATTATAGTGATACTAGTGTAATGAAATGTGGGAAATTTTAACGGTTAATTAATGGTTAAAGAATTAATTAACATAAATATCAATAGATAAAAAGAAATAAAATAAATTAAAATAGATCTTTAAATGGTTGTGTGATTTTATGATATCTAGTCTTAGTAGTGGTTGTTAGGAGTCTGAGAGACATTAGCTATAGTTGACTCTAAGACTAGGTTATGTACATAGTGTGGTTGTGAGCTATATTATGTCATGTACTACTTGTGTTTTTGTATTCTACCCCACCTTGTCGATTAGGATGACTGACACCTCAAGGATTCTGAGCCCTGGGGGTGTTTCCCCAAACATTCTGGTGGGATTATGGATAGTTGACTACCCCCCTTTGGCCCTGCTCTCTTCTATAAATAGTTACATTGTTATTATGGATGAAAATTAATTTTTCCCATATATGTTTTTAGAGGGCTGTAATGGATTCTATTTATTTCACATGCATGTATTCTGAATATAGTTTTCTACGTACTACTATAGGTATGACGGGTATAGGCTATGATGGATTGAGGATCCTTACTCTGTTTGTGGGCTATAATGGATTGAGATATAGTACTCGATGCATGATATATTATATGAGAGCTGTTGTGGCTCAATTAAAATACCTATTTACCTTTGGTTGGATGGTTTTGGTGGTGAGTTTCACGAGGTGCAATTTGTGGTGTTTCACCGAGGTTTCTACAGGCAAGCCTTTTTTGAGAGAGATGCTTAGGATATGTGATATTTTGGAAAAGTGTAAAACCAGTGGGGAAGTGGTTGTAGGGTACCCTTAAGATTATTTTTATATTATATACTATTTTATGCGATACTTGGTGGGAGTTTCCATGGTGAGGATGGGAACATAATATACTTGTTTTAGTGAAGAGTTAGTTTCACCTATTTCTCTCTATGCATTTTCATTCTTTATATACTTTTTCACAAGAGGCTCTAGGGAGGATCCTACTAAGTATACTATAATAATCACCCTATGTATATATAAATTGTATTAGGTCACTTAGAGAAGGTTTCAAAACCAGCGAGTTATTAATAGTTGGGAGATTTTTCGGAGTTGTTCGGGCTTTATAGCCACTGTCATTTAACTTTCTTTGGTACTTGCAATTTTCTTTTAATTTTAGTGGTTTTTCATGACATGGCATGTGTGTACTTGATTTTTCATTTATATTGTAGTCTTATTAGGAGTTGTTTTGTTTCTACCTTATCTCTTTCTTTCTCATGTGTTATCTTATAGGGTAATACCTCCCATCGGTGTGTTTACTATACCCTTGGTTCTAGTCTCCAACTCAGGGCATACTCGAGGCGGGACTCATGGGCCATTATCTCTCTTCTTAAATTTATATCCCATGAGTTGTACACTTTTTTGGGTGGAGGTCATGACACGAGAGCTTCACATCAGGTAGAGTTCAAATCCAATCAAGGAGCTGGAATTTGACTATAGGCACGACTTCATCTGGAGGTCTCGACTGCGGTCGATTTAGGAGATCGGACGCATGTGTTTGTGGACCGAGTTTTTTCAATGGGGTTTAATTTTTCTTAGGAATTATTTTTTCAGAAAGGTATGAAACATGTTCTTTATCTTAAAAATCTATGATATGTGGGTGTTCATTTTATTTTATAGGTTTCTAAATCATCTGGTTTCATCGTGTTCATTGTATCTCTTCGCATTTCACTGTTGGAATAACCTGTTGTTGTCCATATGGTCTTGTTTGTTGTGGTATTAATATTATATGCATCAATCATTTTTTGATACAGTCTCATTTGAAAATAATTTTAGGTTTCTGTCAATATTTTTAGATCTCCTCACGTCTTTCATAGAAAGTATTCATTTTGATATATATATTTTTTTCAAACCACCTCGGTCTCATTGAGTTGTTTTATAATTTTTACTGATGAGAATCTTTTTATGTTATTATTCTTTCAAAAATTTATTCTCTGATTGTATATCAATCATGTAGAAAATTTATTTTTAATTTGATCTATTTCAGAAATCAATTCATCTGAACCACATATATACTATTATTTTCTTATTCTAAATCCTATTATATGTATAAATATATGTGAAATAGTAATATGGTGAATATAAAATAAACCAGAATGTGGCTATAAAAGTTTTACTTCAGTGTGAAAATGAGATTGTAAAGTCAATTCTCAATCTAGTTAAAGTTTGAAGCTGCAAGAGAAGCTTATTTAATGATTTTATACAATTCAAGTAAAGGAATTTTTTTAAAAAATATATCAATTTATAATTTTATAATTTTTTTTAATGGTAATCCTTTTTATTGAATATAAACTATTTATTTACAATTCTATGTTTATATCAAATACATATATGTGAGTTTTTTTTGTGTTTTTTTTTGTGTGTGTAATATTTTTAGAACATTGAAGCCTAAATTATTATTTTTTAAATTCAGGTTATGGAAAAGTTTATATATATGCATTTCAAGTTTAAACTTTAGATTATATAGTTCAATTATTACTAATTTCAATTTTATCCATTGGTAATTTATTATCTATAAGTCTTGTATATATAAAATTATCTGAAATTACATGTTTTATACCTTAGTGATCCCCATGATTATATCTTTAGAATTTAAATTCATGAAATAGATTTATATAAATATATATATATATATATATATATTTAATTAGAATTCTATGTATTTCATAAGCACATATAACTATATATATATATATATTAATTTTTAATCTCTATGACTAATTGCTGCAAAGTGATGCAAGTAATTTTTATTGGTGTTTTATTGATATATTTATATATATTATACAAGTTATGTTATTCAGATATATATACATATATGAATTAATAAATGTTCAAGATCATTTTATTTTATGAATCTTAATATCATGTTTATATTTATGTACATATATATATATATATTCAAGTTTATATTATTCAAAACTTATGTACATGTATTTTTAAATTTCTTTTTATTCATTTTAAATTATATAATTATCTTTAAATTTGTAATTAGGTAAATGGATTCATTTATTCATGTATAATTTAATTTTAAGAAACAATGAAACATTATTGATTTCACTTAACCTCTTTATATTTTATGTTTAAGGGTTCCGATATTTTTATGAACATGTATATATATGTGTTTGTGTGTGTGTGTGCAAGAATGAGTGTGTATTTCAAAAATGTTACCTTAGTAATTTTATGTGGGATACATAAATGATTATTTCTCAAGATTATAGATAGAAGAAAAAATTATATATCTAATATTTTATTCATAGAATAAATTAAGAAAATTTGTCGTCAATATTTGTATTATTCAATATTAAGTCTTAAATGATAAAATTTTTTATTTATACAAAAATGTATTTCATGAATTGATGAATGAATGTTTGAATATTGGAATTCTCATTGTAATTAACATTCAATAAAAATACTAAATGATATGAGTTTTGGTTGTACCAAATATCACATGTAATCTCTTAAGATAGTAAATATTTATATATTTTTATTTAAATAAGTATGAATCTATATTTAATGCGCTGAAATTATTTTTAAATAAAAAACCTCGGTGAAAAATTCATATATATATATATATATACATATATATAAATGTTTTTTTAATTGTAACATGGACATTGTAAACAAGGTAGGGAGTGGGGAGTGAACTCATCCCTCAAAAATATTGGATAGGCCCAAATATCCTTAAATGTTTCGAGTGACCTCAAAGTTTTGTTTTCAAAAGCTTTATTAATGTTTTCCAAAAATCATTGGATTGTTTTTATAAAATTTTAAAAATATAGTTATTCTCAGAGTTATATAATATTTTATAATGGTATTATTCAATATTATTTTTCACAAGACTTTTAAAAATACCTCTTATAGGGAAAAATAATTTATCATGCTATGTTTAAAATTTATTTTCAAAGGTAGAGAAGAATTTATTTGTATATGTATCACACACAAATTATTTTTGTTTAATTTATTTTATTTTCTACAGTTTTTTTATGTTGTAAGGAATGTATCTAAATCAAAAAATTCAATATCGGAAAATTTCATGGTATGTAAAAAAAATTTGTGTATTTTTCAATTTACATTTATAAAACAAATACTACACATTTTCATATGTTGAACACAGAAGTGCGGGTTCGGGTCCTCACACTATGGTCCATAATCATGATTCTATGTAGGTTTATTCATATGTACAATTTTTCCAATACATCCCCCTATCAGTTTATATTTTAGAGAAACTCCTTTTAATGAATTCTAATTTTTGGATTACACTACTTACATCTTAGATCTAGGTAAATTTGGATGATGTGACCTCTGGTGCTTCATGCCAAACAAGCAGTGGTAATGTATTTTGATACCATAGAAGTTTCATTAAAGGTTATTTTTAACACAAAATTATAAATTATATTGTGTACAATATGAAAATATTACTGATCATATATTTGATTAAATATGCTACTCATTTTGGATGAAACCTCCTTTGAGTGGAATATTACTCAACCCTTTTAGTGGATGCTTTGAAGACTAGGTCAAGAAATTTCATGTGGATACTTATTTTGGAGTGGATCCAATTCATACATGACATAGAAAATCTCCATCATCACATAACACATGACTAAAGGGAGGAGAATTATGTGGTAAATGCACTATCTAAGAAGGATATTTTGAATTATATATTTATGAGTTATTTTTTTATTCTAAGTAACTATTATATATTTGTGGACTCAGATGCCTGTGGTGGACCCTATACAAGACTATGTAAAACAACCTTAAAGCACATTCACTTAATATTTTTTTATAAATTTCAAGGAGTGTTGATCATAGTACCAAAGCCTATTTTATATTCATTGAATTGTTAATTAATGATAACAAATACTTATCTAATAATTCTGGGCTAAATGATAATTTTTTTTACAAAAATTTTTATATTTATATATATTTTAATTTAAAATATAATTTACTATATTTTGGGTTCTAAACTAATGGAAAATTATTTTTATACATTTACCTAAATTAATGACCACTCATACATTGTTTAGAAAATTGTTATAGATAAAGATAAATCATTTTAAAGTAAAAAAATTGATATTTTTCTAAAAGTTATTTTTATATTCATAATGTATTTTTACCTTTATAAGTTACATTAATCCATATTAATGAATTATTTTAATAAAATGTGTACATAATATATTCTATCAAATAAATTAACATTAATCTAAAGTTTTCACTGGGGAAAATGAGAATAAAATTTTATTTATAATTAAAATTATTTTTTAAAAAATAGAGGGTTTTACACATTTTGTGGGAAAATATTATAATTTATTTACCCCTTATTTAGAAGTTGAATCCGATAAATTCTGTTACATATTTGGAATTAGTATGTTTAATTTTTTAAATAAGGTCAATGTCATTTTTATCATAAAAATATGACACAAATGTTAACATATTGTCAATGTGGTTAAGGATAAATTTGGTAAATGTAACATCTCGAAATTTTAAAAAGAAACTCTCTTCTTAATATCATACATGATACACCACTTCAAATTTACACAAACAATTAAATATTATTATTTAAATGTGACTATTATCACAAATTCATTGGAATGGCCAGAATGAATGAGATTAACTTAATTATTAAATAAAAACTTGTTTATAAAATGGATTCACCGGCTACCAATAAAATATAAATAAAAAATAAACCAATTGAATGTGGGTTTTCATAAAAAAATATTTTAATGCCCATAATAAAACAATTTCATAAAAAACAACATAAAAATTATTATAAAAAATATATTAATGAAATTTATAAGTTATATGATCATTTTTTTTAATTCATCCAAAAAAATTTATAGTCTTGTGATAAGAATACATCAAAACTTATCCTAAAAATCTATATTTTTTCTAAAAGATGTTTTTTTTGGCTTTTGATGGAACGCCTATTTTAAATATCAATTTTGACACTTTTATAAAAATTTTTTGACAAAATAAACATAATTTTTAAAATTTTAATATAAAAATTTTCTTAGGGTGAATTTTTATTATTTTTCTAATATATTTCATTGTTTATGAATATTGAAAAATAATGCATTTTATTCCAAAACTACATTTACATCTAATTTATTCCAATGTTTAAATTTTATTTAAAATTGGGTTTTAAATATCATTATTTTAGTTATAAATCAATCAATCCAATTTAGGTCATTGGAATAAATTTCACATTGAAATTTTATGTAAAAAACATTTCAAATTTTTGAACATTCCAATTTCAAAAACACTTTTTTTCATTATGTCTACGGGATTAATTTTAAATAAAATTTTTTGAGTATTATTAATTTAATTAGGTAAAATGTATTACATATTTTGAATAATATGTTTCAAATTTTTTATGTTCAATTTAATTTTTCAGTCCTTAAAAAAATACCATGATGAAAAGATGTTTTACTATAGTATAGGTAAAAAATGAAACGGGTTAAAGTTAAAAGGGTAAAGGATTTAAATACATAAAAAATTAAAAATTTAATGGTTTTTTGAGGTATTTATTCATTATTAAAATACTATAATATATTAATAATCATCTAAAGTCGTAGAATTTAATTTTTCATAAATATGGTTGGATTAAAATCTAAAATATTCATTATTTTAATCACTTAAACCCACCTCTCCTCGTGTATAAAAACCACCCCTCACCACCCCATTTCAAATCAAAATCATTTTATCTCCACAAATATCCTCCAAAAAATATACCAATCACTATCTCCATGTCTATGTACATCTAGTATCACCAAAATACTAAATCCAAGTTCCTCAAGGTTTTCTTGAGGATGTGATATTCAAGATATAATTTTCTCCAAGTACCTCTCTGATGAGAGTTGTCGCACATGCTCTCAAAAAAATGTTTGTGATATAACTAAGTGCAGCATAGTGGATAACCTAGGTCATTCTCCTAAATAGGAAGTTAATTAAACAACCCTTAATAAGCTTTAAGAAAACAAAAAAAAGGAAATAAGTGAAGAAAAATGAAACACAAGATGGGGGTTAGGTTTTGTGACTTTTGAACAATACATCCTAAATAATATTTGTAGCCCAGTAATTCAGGAACACAGTTAAAAAAATTTAAGTCAAACTAATTTATAGAAAAATATTTATTCTTGAAATACTACAGTAAATTTTAAAAGGGTAAAAGTAGAATTTTAATCAAATTTGAAAATAAATGATCTAATCCCAAATATTCCATAATTGAACATATTTAGAATAATGTGATGAAATTATTTCATTTATTATCAAAAAATATACAAAAAGAAAATTTTATCAACTCCCCCACACTTACCCTTTTTCACTCCTGGGAAAAACCTCATATCATGTATTCCAAAAAATTATGACAATATATGCATGTTCATATTTCACAATCCATATTAGAAAAATAAGAAAAGTAAGAATCTAATCAAGAGTCAATATCGATAAATTTTAAATTCATTGCCTTATATGTTTTGTTAAAACAAAATTCAGTGAGATTAATCACACTAATCAGAGAAAAAATAATTCATGGGTCTATCATGCCACTAACTCCCCACGTGTGTGTGTGACAATCATTTGAAGCTTTTATCTCCATGATTTATCCAGTATATTTATTTTAATAAAAACTTTTCATCTTACCTGATTCTATTCCACCAAACCTATTCAACATCTATTTCAATCAAATTCCAGAACCCACCCATTTAAGCATTCCCAAAAGTAAAGCCATGAGCTTCCAACCTAAATATCCCCACATGTTGTACATTTCTTCACTCCCCTATTTATTAATTTTTTATTATATGTGTGTGTGTGTGTGTTTTTTTGGGTCATATAATTGTCAGATATTAGGTTCATACGCATAGGCCAATCTTGTACAGTAATGTAAATTATCGAAAGATAAATAAATGTATGGAAAGACCATGTTATAAGTTGAAAATAATTAATTACCATAAATATAGATTCAATTTGGTAAAAGAAGATCAGTATTCATTATTATGTGAAAAGAAGTGTGGAGAAATTAATGACACAATTTACCATAAACAAAAATTATAATTAATGGTGTCAAAATCTAAAACGTTTTATTATGACATAATCATTCATATCATCAATGACTTAAATTTTTATAAATATCAACCCTTTATGATGAAATTTCACTCATGCTTATAATAATACCAATTAATTTTAAAAAACATGCATTTTCCATATGTTTCACATGATAATGTTACATGATATATATATATAGTGTTTTTTATCTATTTGTTTTTGTATGATAATTTAAAAAAAACACTTAATACAAAAAAACACAAATGAAAATCCTAAATATCTACCCCAAAATTTTGTTCCCTCCCACTCATTTAAAATATTGCATTATACTCAATCTGAAAAAATGAGATAATATGTGCACATGAAAAAAGGAATTTTTAAAATGAAAAATAATATAAAAGTGAAAGGGTTAGAAGCAGCCTAATATTCTCAAATGATAATGGGGTCATTTAGTGTGATGAAATCTACAACATTAGTATAAAGTCCCTCGATATATTTTTTTAAGCATTTCCCATTGACTGTGAAGCTCCTTCAAGTGTCCTCTTGCATGATCTCCATTGTACCATAAAAACATTAGATACAATATATGGACCCAACCATCTGGAATGCAACTTACCAGTTATCAGCTTCAGTTGTGAACTATATAGAAGGATTTTCTCTCCAACATGAAACTCCCTTTGTTGGATCTATCTATCTTCAGCTGCCATTAATATTTTCTTATAGAGACTTGAGTTCTCATATGAGAACAGTTGAATCTCTTCAAGCTTTGTAATTTTCATCTTCCTTTGAATTTAAGCTTGGGCCAAATCCATGTTGCATTTATTTATAGCCCAATAATCTTGATGCTCGACTTCCATGGGTAGATGATAGGCCTTCCCAAAGAAAATACGAAATGGGGATATACCAATGGGAGTCTTGTATGTTTTCTTATAAGCCCACAATGCATCATCCAAGCACATTCTCCAATCCTTACTAATCAGCTACACGGTTCTCTAAAAAATCTGTTTCAATTCATGAGTTGAAACCTCATGCTAGCCATTTTTTGGGGGTGGTATGGTGTTGATGTTTTGTGTGTCACCCCATACTTCTGATGGAGGGAATAAAAATTACAATTGAAGAAATGTGTCCCCTGGTCACTAGTGTTTTCTTTGATACTCCAAACCTTCTAAAAATATGTGTCTTGAAAAAGTCAACTACAACATGAGAATCATCAGTCCTGGTGGCCTTAGCCTCCACCCATTTACTCACATAATCAACAACAACCAGAATATACAAAAACCCAAAATAACTAGAAAAAAGGACCCATTAAATCGATTCCGCACACAAAAAAAATCTCACAGAATAATATGTGTTGTTGAGGCATCTCATGTCTCATTGAAATGTTTCCTGTGTGTTGTAAATGTGAGCATGACTTTGAATACCCATGAGCATCATGGAATAATCTAGGTCAATAAAATCCATACTGTAAAACATTCCTAGCTGTTAGTTGGGGTCCAAAGTGTCTACCATAAGCAAGTGTATGATAGAATTGAAAATAGACTCAAACTCTTGATCAGGAACACACCTCCTAATAACTTGATCACTACACATGCGCCAAAATTAGGGATCTTCCCAAACATAATACTGAGAGTCACTTTTTTTATTTTTGGACTTGATGTTTCTTTAAATTTTAGAGAATTTCATATGAAACAAGTTAGTTCACTAAATCATCATACCAAGGATATGTACCTAAGATTTAATAAAGATGTTCATCAAGAAAAGTGTCCCGAAGTGGTACATGGGCCAAGGTGTCAGCCTCTAGTGTGTGATTAATCCTACTTCTATGGTCTAAAAATAGGTTTTTTGACCCATTATTTTCTTTTATTTCAAAATCAAATTCTTGAAGAAGGAGCATCCATCAGATAAGTCTAGGAATTGCATCTGGCATTCTCAAAAGGTTCCTCGGAGCTACATGGTCAGAAAAAACAACTACTTTAGATCCCAATAAATATGAAAGAAATTTTTCTAATCGAAATACGACAACAAGAAATTCGTTTTATGTGGTTCTATAGTTTGATTGGTCTAAATCCAATGTCCTCGAAGCATAGGCAATCACATGTGAATGTCCCTCTACCCTTTATGATAAGACATCTCCAACCACAAATTTTGATGCGTCACACATAAGCTCAAAAAGAGTGTCCCATTGTGGGGGTTGTATGATCAGTGGAGTGGTCATACACTTCTTCTGCTCATCAAATTATACCCTGTATAAATCATCAAACACAAAATCTGAATCCTTTTGAAGTAATCGTGACATAGGAAGAGAAATATTACTAAAATTTTTGATGAAGCATCGATAAAATGTTGCATGCCCCAGGAAAGATCTAACATCACACACACATGAAGGATAGGTTATGGATGAAATGATATCTACCTTAGATATATCAACCTCTATCCCATTTTTTGACACTACATAACCTAAGACAATTCCATGCTCTACCATGAAATTACACTTTCAAGACTATATTCTTCTCAATACAACGATTTGACACCTTTCCAAAAATACTTATACATTCATCAAATGATGAAATATATACTATAAATTCATACATAAATACCTCCATGTAGGTCTCAATAAAAACGAAAAAAATACTCACCAAGAATCTTTGGAAGGTACCTGGGGGATTGTAAAGTCCAAATGGCATCCTCCTGTAGATAAATTTACTGAAGGGACATGTGAATATAGTCTTCTCCTGATTCTCCAGAGTAATAGGAACCTGAAAATATCCATAAAATCTATTCAAGAAACAATATTGTTTCTTCAAAGCTAGTCTCTCAAGCATTTGATCAATATAAGGGAGAGGAAATGGTCCTTGCAAGTGTATTGATTTAGTTTCTTTTAATCAATACACACATGCCAACTATCTTGAATATTCATTGGAACTAACTCATCTTTCTCATTTTTAATGACAATAATACCACCCTTTTTGGAACAACATGAATAGGAATTACCCATTAAGAATCTGAAATAGGAAGATTATACCTACCTCAAGAAATTTTTCAACTTCTTTTTTAACAACTTCCACAATAGTTGGATTGAGTCTCCTTTTTGGTTGCCTCACTGGTTTATCCCTATCCTCCAAAATAATCCTATGTATGAAAATGGAGGGGATAATACCAGATATGTCACCCAAGGTCCACCCAATTTTCTTAATATTCTCCATCAAAAGTTTCAAAAGTTTTTCTTCATGTTCAAAAGAGAGATTGTTATCAATGATAATAAGTAATCTTTTACCACTCAACAAGTATGAGTATTTGAGATTAGGTGGAAATGGATTGAGTTCCAATATTGGGGGGTTATGTATGGATGGATATAGTGAAGGAACTGAAATATTTTCACAAAGAGCATCAGTATTAGAATATATATCACCAAATTATAGAATAGATCATCAATTCCATCAACATGTTCAGCATCCATTTCATAATTAGAGTTCACATGATCAAAATAAGAATATGAATCCATTTCAAAATCAAATCTAAGAGATTATTTTTTTCATAGAAATGGTTGTGGAAGTGCTCTTAGACATAAAACTAGAACCAATTATCATAATCTCCCTAAGAATAGGAAAATAAAAATCCATGGGGTTTTTACTAGGTGGTTCAAAATGGGAGATAACAAAAGAAGAATTGTCCTTTGAGAGATACTTCTTGGAATCAATATTATTAAATATCACAACTTTATCTCCAAACTCCATGGAAAGTGTACCCTCATGGACATTTATGATTTTTTTTTCAATTTTGAGGAAGTTCCTACCAAATATAATTGGAGCATGTGAATTTACTTGATCATCCTCTATGTTAAGAAAATAGAAATATACAGGAAAGATCATGTCTCTTACCCGAACAAGTACATCCTCAAGGACTCCCACTGGATATGTTGTAGATCTATTCTCCAAATACGCCACCACTCTTGTAGGCTTCAACTCACCAACCTATAAAGAAAAGAATACAGAGTGAGGAATAACATTTATGGAAGATCCTAAATCACATAAATCATTAGAAAAGTGTAACTACCCATTGGTTCATGGGATGCTGAATGTCCCTAGATCCTTTCACTTCATTGGCATTTCTAGAGTTGGTGTAATGAGTGCTGAAACATTCCTTCCAATATTGATCCTCTCATTCCCCATAATCCCTCTTTGATTAGTACAGAGTTATTTTAGGAATTTGGTATACCTTGTGATTTTCTTAATAGCCTCAATAAGGGGGATGTTTATCTCCACACACTTGAATGTGTCCAAAACCTCCTTTTTCATCACCTCTTCAGCCATCTTCTGGGTTTGTAGAACCCTATTTATAAAAGGAAGGAGTTTAGGAGGAACATCATTAATCTTTTTCTTACCTTTATGTTTCTCCTTGGGTTTCTCATCAGCCAGTTTTGAATGGGGAATATCTGGAGTTGAGGTGAATCCCGGTGGAATGGTAGGTGGAGAAGCATCAATTGTTTCCTTCCCACATCTCAGTGTGATGGAACTAACATTACCCTTAGAATTTAGAGTAGGTTGTGAAGGAATATTTCCATAATTCTTACTTACCAGTTCATGGAGGGTGGTGGAAATCTAGCTCATTTGAGTTTTCAACTCCCTCAGCTCTGAACCTTGACACTTTAACTCATTCTATTGATTAAGAACAATTTGATTCAAAATATTATCTTTATTAGAATATACCTTTGGATGATAAGTCCCTTTTTGTTGAATTTTTATGCTTGAGATTCAAATCACCTTCAGGGTTGTTGGAAACCCTGTTGGTAAGGTCGAGGTTGTTGGATGTTTTTTTAAAGGGGGCCTTTTTTGTTGTCTATAGTCATACCTCATGTCTGATTAATCCTTCCACCATGGGTTGTATATTGTATAAAAGGAATCAAACTTCTTTAAGTGATATGGTTGTCATTTCTATTAAAATGGTCTCCCAAGAAACATTGTTGCACAATCTTTTGTTTCTTATAGTTGGGGGAAACAATTTGTTGGGTGGCTTGTCTCAGTGTAAATGCCACAAGGGATTGAAGGTGTGGGTTGGGATGTCTTTTGATCCAATGAAATTTGTCTCACCATTATTTTAAATTCTTCCAATTTGGTATCAATAAAATGACTTTAAAGAGAAGATGGAATTACCTGATGTACACCTCTAACCCATGGGGTACCTTGATCACCAAATTGTTGAGAGTTTTGCACCATATTTTCAATAAATGCACGTGAAACTACTGGTGTTTTGTCGACTAATTCTCTTCCATCTGTAGCATCTACCATGATCCTCTCCATAGGTGTGAGTCCTTCATAGAAGTACTGGATGAAGAGTTTCTCACTGACTTGGTGATGCGGGCAGCTTGCATGCTACTTCTTGAATCTTTCCCAATACTCATACATTGACTCCCCATGTGGTTACTTGATCCCTGAGATATCATTTCAAATGGAAGTGGTCCTTGATACTACAAAAAATCTCTGCAAGAAAATACATTTCAAATCATTCCAACATGTTACATATTCAAGTATTAAATAATACATCTAATCCTTTGTGGTTCCATCAAGTGAAAATAGGAATGCTCTAAGTTTAATTTTATCTTAATAGAATTTTCATGGTTTCATTTTTGATCATACAATAATTAATTCTTTCAAATTTTTGTTTAGATCCTCACAAGATAATCATTGAAATTTTAGAATAAGGTGAATTAACCCAGATTTCAGTTCAAAGTCTGATTCGAGAGTTGGATATGAAATGCATGTAGGTTGATAATTAATATTAGGTGTAGTCAACTCTCGAATAGTCTTATTGATTTCATTGTTGTTGTTTTCAACCATTTAATCTTGTTTAATATTTGTTTTTGAAGAGTTTCAAATTTCAAAATTCCTATAGTGGATAAATTTTCTAGTTGGGTAAATGTCGACAGTTCCCATAGACCGAGATTGTCTTATTCAACCCCTAAAGATGTGCTCAATCTTGGGGTCAAGATCATGGATATCCTCAGGATGGGATCATGTCATAAATCATAATAAATAAAGAAATAAAAATAATTGGACACCAATATCATTAAATGAGGTTTCAATTGATGGTCCGAAATAAATTGGGGAAGAAAGAACTATGAAGAGAAGGGAAGAGAAGAATAGAAACAAAATAAATAATAATAATAATAAAATTACCTAAAATTGGTTGAATAAAACACTTTCCTCCCTGAAAATGGTGCCAATTTGATGAGAGTTATCGCACATTCTCTAAAAAAAGTTTTTGATTTAACTAAGTGCATAACAGTGGCTGACCTAGGTCGTTCTATCAAGGAGTAATTTAATTAAAAAACCTTTAATAAGTTTGAAGAAAACAAAAAAATAAGTGAAGAAAAATTAAACACAAGATGGGGGGTTGGTTTTTTAACTTTCAAACAATACACTAAACAAGTGAATGAGATGGAACAATTAAAGACACAATTTCTTTAAAAAACTTATATGAGAAGATGTAGTCAATATTATTTGTCCCCTTATGCATTCATTTATCCTTATAACATATTATTTTAATTCATTCAATTGTAATCTTCTAATCTTTTCAACCCCTGAACCCTACGGAAATTAACACGAACAGAAATATTGAAAAAATGAGACTTCAGTCAACTTCGAGGCTTCCAATCACAGCATATTACCCTAATTGTGATACAAAAGCCAAATTATAGTTAATGGTAAATTAGTGAAGTATGTACTCCCTATATTTGAGAATTAATTTAGTTGGGGATGAGACTTGAACTCTAAAATTCTATCCCATGTTGATTATATTTTTCGATTGAGGTTTCACTCGCATGGTTTACACAAGCCCGACCACGCAGTCAAGTCCAAGTCGATCAAGTAGAATAGAAATTTTAACTCAACTAATTGATCACAATTTAAGAATTAAATTATGTTTATAGATTAAAAATAAATAAATTAAGGGAGTGGGGATTAGATTAACTATGAAATAAATCACTCTTCCATAGGCGGAGTTGTCATCGTGGAGACGTTTTTTATAAGAAATGAGTTGATTTGGGAACACCCAATATCATCTCTACTCTTAGTTTCCAGTCCATGATGAAAAATAATAAGATAAAAAGTTAAAACCCCAGAATATTAATTAAATAAAAATTCAAGATAGAAGCACGAAAGAAAAGAAATACAAAGAGGAGGTGGGAGAGGAGAGCCTTCTTAGAAGAGATGGTTTCACAAGGACTTACTTCTTACAAAATATGTGAGGGGCTCCCAAGAGACGTCCTTTTGGAAAAACATTCCCAATTCCTTGAACAACCCAACCAAAGAGTGAAAATATCGTTTAAATAGAGTTTGTGAGGGCTAAGGTTGCAGGATTTTTTAAGTATGAAAGGGAATTTCAGAAAAATTGTTTAATCCCACTTGAACAATATAGTTGACCTCCAAAACACGTGAATTGGATGGCCTTATATAATAATGGTTTGTTCATAATAATGTACCCAATATTACCTCAACATTTGAGCCCAATCCAAGCCTGGATAAAGAATCTTCGGCCTAAATGGTGAAGTTGTGTCCAATTTTGATAGTTCATTCCTACTTTGTCTTCATGGCCCATTTAATCCACACAAATTCACGATACAGATCCCACATCCTAAAAATAATTTGTATCCCATTAAGTCAGAAACACATTAACAAAATGTTAAGTCAAAATAATTTATATAAAAGTATTTATTCCTGAAATACTACAGTGCATTTTTTAAGGGTAAAACTTGAATTTTCATCAAATTTGAAAATGATGAATCTAATCCCATATATTCCATAATTGAACATATTTAGCATAATGTGAGTAAATTATTTCATTTATTATCAATAAAATTGTGTTTTATCACTCTCTTAATTTCATTTCTTTATCTACTTTCTCCTCAACTCATTTTCCAATCAATAAATTATAAAACTATGATCATGTATAGACAATAGTATTGTTTTTATAATTTAATATCTCATGTCTATTTCAGCTACCATCTCCTATTATTGAAATAAATGAAACTATTTTCCAAGTTATGTAAGTTAATCACCACCGTGAATAATTATTTTGGGCATTTTCCATTACCGTATTTATATCTCGCCATAATACTATCATTATGGTTAAATAATATTTTAATAGTTATATTATGAACTATTTTATGTTTTGGAAATAATATATATATGTAATATTAAACAAAACTAAATTAGTTCGTGATGCTCGGAAAAACCTCCAAAATAAACTAAACATTTATCATTAATGTTTTATCTAACTAATCTACTCATGTAGGAAATAAAAATGATATATAAAACCATTTATAATTCTATAAGTTCATCAATATTATTCCATTTAACTTATAGAGTTTTAAAAACATTTTAAAAGAACATCCATAATTATACACAAATGAAATGATCATGAAATCATGAAACAAATGCACCTAAAACCATATAATTAAGGAATGTGTCATAAAAAGTTATAAAATAATCAGCGAAGGTATTATAAATATTTATATAGTTATTTAAAGATTTAATAATATTATTCAACCATTAAACAATAGTTTTGAACTTATATTAATGAATTCTAATGTGAGGTAAGGTATTTTTTCACCCAATTTTCATTCTTTGGGTTAAGCTTCTACTTCTTGATTATTCATCCTAAGATTATGTGTGAATGAATTTTTAATATCTTATACTGTATTTCTAATTTTTTAATATGGATTCAAACTGAAAATTTATAATCAATTCATTTTATTGAGGATCACTCTAATATAATAGTATTTATAAGAGATTTTCTTTTAAAATTTATCTTTTTAAAGATTCCATAAAACACAATTTTTATTCCATTTCCATGATTTCAAAAATTGAGTCTAATTTTTTTTACTACTATCATATGATTTTTATAGTCATTTTCAAAAATGTTTTAATTTTTAAAAATAGTTTGTAATTATTCTTTTTTTCATTTTTTAAAAGTGGTTCTTTATGAATTTTCTGATAAAAATACAAAAGGAATGTTTTTTAAAATATTAAAAATGAGTGGATTTTCCTTCCATCATGAAACATTAATTATTTAAAGCATAATTTAAAATATTAGATGTTTTTTTCAAATAAAATATTTTCCTTTTTATGTGCATAGTTTTTCTGAAAATATGATATTTTAAAATAAAAGGGTTATTTTCCATATGAATATTTATATAATGCAAGTATAAATGTTTTACGATTGTGATATAGTTCTAAGGAATTGTTTATAATTACGGGTGGTTACATAATAAAACAATGAATTATGGTTACATGATAAACAAGTGATGATAGTTTTATTGATAAAACAATGATGGGCGGTTCCTTGATAAAACAAGAATGGGTGGTTGGTGATAACCTCTAAAGCATTGCGTACTTCAGAGTTGTAGGATGACTATATTGGGTACTCTAATTAAATGAAGGTTTGAGACTAATTATAGATCATGGGTGAGACTGATATATCTTATGTTAATCATTGACCCCCATTATAGCTCGTGGAAAATGGGTGAGCCTGATATAGCTTATACAATTCATTAAGCCCCATTATACCTCATGGGTGATCCCAATATAGATTATATGATGGGTTGAGCCAAATTATAGCTAATGAAAAATGGGTGGGCTTGATATAGATTATATGGTGTTTTGAGCTCCATTATATCTTATGGGTGATCCTAGTATATCTTATAAAAAGAGTGTTCTCCATTATATATATCTATTATATTGTGTAGTTATTATACTTGAATTTGACTATATGGTTATTTCATTTAAAAATGGTTTTGAAAGGGTTTTAGGAATGTGAAGCTCTAAATTCCCAAAAAAGGGTTTTATTTTTATTTAAATGGGTTTTAATAATATTATTTGAGCTAAAAGTGTGTCTTTTTTCCTAAAAAATTTATTCATTTCAATATCCCAATGAACATTGAGATAAACTTAATTATTATATGGGTGTTCATTTTTTTCACTGAAATAATGTTTTACATTCCTTTTTTCCCTTACCGATATTTTTCTCTCAACTAATGTTTTAAAATATTTATCATTTGATTTAAGGTAGAATAGATACATGGATTATAATAAGGAGAAAACTATTAAGGTTGTACATGAATAATAAAATTTTTTATTTTAAAAGGGTTTGTTTTGGAGAAAAAATGGATACTGAATATAAGTTTCCACTTTCAATTTATGTTTTTACTATGTAAGGGTTTGACCTAACGCACTAAAACTCTAAACATAAATGATATTTGGGAATGAAATAAACATAATTATTGGTTAAAATCACTAGAACATGTAATGTTTATGTTCAAGTCATTAAATATGGTATCAAAGCATGGTTTAGATAACATTAGAGGTTTGGGTGTTATTTGGGCATAAGATAAATATCCTCTACAACAAAAAGAGTTATTATCATATGGATAATTTTTTTTGTTTATGGTAATTTAGGTGTATAAGATGAAAACTTAAATCAACTGTTATAAAAGGGGGTTGAATAATTATAGTATTTCAAATATTTAAATGTATTACCTTAACCCTATAGAGTATTTTTTATTTAATAATTCATTTCATGTTTAAGTGATTTTCTTTCCAATATATTATGGATAATTTTTCAATATGGAGGAATAGAGATATTGGACAACCTTCTTATTCATCCCCGATTATTTGATCATCACTGTTATTGAAAAATAATGTTTATATGATTTTGATCGCTTCATGAGTATTCAAATCACCTTCAAGAAACTTTTTGAGTTATCCAACACATATTCATTTCTATAAAAATTTTATATGTCATGGTATTTTTTATTTTATCTCAATATATCTACTCTCCCAACACTACTTAAAAGTGAAATACCAAATGTGGTGTAGATAATTACTTTTTTAAAGTAGTATAACATGCGGAATGAAAAAATGGATCTCAACAATTTCTTAATATATGTACTTTAGGTCTGAATTATTTTATTATGTTCAAAGTGTGTAGCATTTTTGGGTTGATATTAATAAACCATAAGGATATAACTCATATAATTGATTGTATGAATGAATATTAAGGAATAATATGAAAAATAATTGATAATAGTTTAATAAGGAAGATGAATGAAGGATGTGTTTATATTTTGAGTTTTAAAATTTATGATACTGTAGTATTCTACCAAAATTATGGGAATCATAGAATGAATAAGAATTTTTATATAATATTTTTTTCATAATTTTGAAATCATATGTTAGATGGAATTGATACCTTTGAAAAGTGGTAAAAATGTGATAATTTTTAATATACATGTAACCATTAATAATATTATATTAAAAAAGTTGAGTAAAAATTTATTTTACTTTTTATGGACATAAGTTTGATGTTATTGATAATATTTTTGGTTTATATGATCTATGATTTTTTGTTAAATATGATTTCTTAGTTTTTGGGATGCATAGTGGAAGTTATAAGATAAACTTTGAGGATAAAACATTTATTTAATGTTAAATATATTGAGGTTGTTTTTAAGGATGTTTCTCACCCTATATAATTTTATAATGATTATATAAATAATGTTTTAGAAATAGATAAACTCATAGGATGGTTGAAAAGTCATCATATCTAGCATGGTCATGAGAATCGAACCCACAACCAAAGGGCGGAAAGTGTGAATTTCCTATAAGTAGCGTATCTTATGTCCCAATTAGTATGATATTTTTCTTTTTTGGAAAAGTATATGATTAATACAAAATAAACTTATTTTGGGATCATATGTTTTATTATAATGATAACCAAGGGATTTTAAATTGATTTTGAGATTAAGTGAACAAAGTTATTTCAAAAGACATACAAGATTTTGGAAACCTTATATCATAAAGTTAAACATAATACTATGGTATTTTATTTGAGAAATTAAAGGATGAGTTATATTTTGGAAACATATATTATTTATGGTGATTCATGTTATTTTTTGAAATAATTCATAAATTTTGAAGATTATTAGGGAATTTACTTTTTGGTATGAGACTTCAAGGGTAATTGATGTTATTTGAGGATAATTATTAAATTTATCTTTGAATAACATGTGATGGAATCCTTTTGGTTTTGGGATTAAATTTTTGTTATCAATATTTTGAGGAATTTTGAGGATAGTTATTTATTGAATAATCTATGTTGAAATTTGGGTATTACTATAGAATTTTTGAGATTAAAGTAGTTTTACAACATATAAAGGTTTATTTCTTTTCAGAAATTACATTATATTATACTAAAGATTTTGGTTTTGGTTAATTTATAAAAATAAGAGGAATGTATAGTTATCCTTTTTTAGATTTTGTGATCCATAAAAGTTAATCATGATGATTAAGGTATGTAAATTGATCTTGAATACCCATAATTTAGAGGTAATATGAGGATGAAAATATTCTTTTAATTTAATTATATTTCCTTATGTTCTTAGTCTATGATGAGAAATAATTTTTTAACTATAAGAAAATTATTTCAAAATTTGTTATTTGATTTCTTATCATACCAAGAAATCAATAGCCTTTCAATCTATCTTAGATATACGGTTTGATAATTGTTAAATTTCTTAAAACCATGTTCACTATTACTCTCTATCATTCCATAAATGTTAGATTTTCACTTCCATGTCCATTTTTTATTACTGGAAACCTAGTATGTTTTATCTCAAGTAACATTCATTCTTTCCTTTATCTCTGTTATAATGGAATTTTTTTACCCTTTTTCCCATGTGGGATTTCAAAAAAGGTATTTTGAAAATTCAAACCCATACTTTTCTAACCTATATTAATATTGTGAGTAAAGAATTTATTAAAGGGGGAGAATGTAACAGCAATAAATTTTAAATGGAAACACTAAGCTCAATATCATACAAGATACGCTACATCAAGCATACACAAACAACAAAATTTTTTTATTTAAATGTGATTTTTATCACCTAGATGTTGGAATTTTTTCAGTGAATGAGATTAATTAAATTATTAAAAAATGAAAATATTTATAAAATTACTTCACTGTTTACTTGTTAATTAGAAATAAAAATAAAAATAAACCTATTGAATATAAAGGGTGTTTTTTATAAAAAAACTATTTTTATGCCCACACTAGAATTTTTCCTTAATAAATTAAATTAAAAACTATTAGTAAAATATTTTAATGATATTTATATTTTATATATTCAATAGTTTTTTTAAATTCATCCTATAGGTTTTATAGGCTTATGATAAGAAAAAATTGAATTTTAAGCATTAAATGTTTTTTTCTAAAAGAGAATTTTGTCACCTTTTGATGCACACATGTTTTAAATATAAATTTAAGTATTTATATAAATTTATATTGAAAAAATAAAATTATTTTTTGAAATTTTAATATAAACATTATATTAGGGTGATTTTTTTGTATTTTTCTATGAAATTTTATTTTTTTCTGAATAGTAAAAAATAATGCATTTTATTTGAAAACTGTTTTTTTATCTAATTTATTTATATAGTCAAATTACATTTTAATTTTTTTTTAAGTTTAATTAGTTAAATGATACATAAATCAATCCATTTTAGTTTATTTTAATCAATTTTACAATGAAATTGGATATAAAAACATTTCAATGTTTTGAACCTTTCACTTTAAACCCCTTTTTTTCTCTGTGTCTACAAGATTAATTTTAAATATAATTTTGTCAATTATTTTAATTCAATTTAGAAAAATTTATTCTATATTTGGAATCAAAAGTTATATATATAGTTGTAATTTGAATTTCATTTTTGAAACATAAAAAAGTTAACATGGTAAAAAATATATTTACCGCAGTATAGGTAAAAATATAACTGGTTAAAGTTAAAAGTTTAAATATTTAAATGCCTAAAAATAAAAAATATTAAGGTTTTTTCTAAGTTATTTACATACCATAACCAGCCTATATGATATTAATTGTCATCCAAACTTTTTTAATTTAATACCACATCAATATGGTTGGCTTAAAACATAAAATATTTATTATTTTAATCACTTAAACCCACCTCTAATCAAGTATAAATACCACCCCATTTCGACTCACAAGACTTTTATCTTCAAAAATATCCAACCGAATCTCTCTTTATCACTCTGTCCATTTCCAATGGATTTTGGTGTCAGAAAAATACAAAATCCTAGGTCATCATGGGTTTTTTAAGGAGTTAATAATCAGGAGTTAATGTTTCTCAAAGTACCTCTCTTAATTTCTTTTTTTTTACTTTTTAATCACATCCTTTATCCATATATGAATGATAAATCTATAATAATTTATATAAATTATTTTTAGGTTTATAATGTAATATACAATTTAAATTTACATTCTTATCTCCTATTATTAAAAGAAATGAAACTATAGTCCAAGTTATGTTGGTTAATCACCTCCATGAATAGTGATTTTCTTTATTTTCAATTTCTTCCATCATGGATGGTCAAAAAACTATAATTTTAGTTAAATAATATTTAAATAGGTATATTATAGCATATTGCATGTTCTGTAAAAAATATATAAATATAATATTATATTAAATTAAATTTGTTCATGATGTTCAGAAAACCCTCCGAAATAAACTAAACATTAATCATTAATGTTTTATCTAATGAATCATCCTCATGTAAGGAATAAAATTGATATATGGGAAAATAAAAAAATTTGGAAGTTAATTAATACTATTTTATTAAACTTCTATAATTTTAAAACCATTTTACAAGAACATCCATAATTATACAAAAATGAACTGATCTTGAAACCATGAAACAAATGCACACAAAACCAAGAATATAATGAAATATTAGTAATTAATGTGTCCTAAAATGTTACAAAATATTTATATAAGTTATAATAAATATTAATATAGTTATTTAAATATTAAATAACAATCATAGAACTTTTATATGGGAGGTTTTAAAACATTTTAATGAATTCAAACGTGAGGTGCATGATTTCTTAACCCAATTTCCATTCTTTGGGTTAAACTTATACTTATTTATTACATCATGATATGATTATGTGTGAAATTAATTTTTAAGATATTATATTATATTTAAACTTTTTTATGTGGAATTACTGTGAAAAAATATAATCGGTTAACTTTATTGATTCCCACTCCAATGTAATCATATTTATAAGAGACTTTATTTTAAAAAAAATTAAAGATTCTTTAAAACTCTATTTTTCTCCCATATCTATGTATTAAAAAATTGATTCCAAAAATCATTTTAATATTATATTATGATTTCTTTATGTAATTTTCCCTCATGTTTGAATTTTTATAAAACATTTTGAAATTTTTCTTTATTTTTTTTCTAAAAGTGTTTCTTTGTGACTTTTGAAAAAAATATAAAAGGAATGTTTTTTTAACTTATACAGAATGATAAGATTTTCACATCATAATTGAATCTAAATTATTTGAATATAAATTTACAATATTATATGTTTATTTTGAAATAAAATTTTTCCTTTTCTCTATGCACATTTTTTCTAAAAATATGAGATTTTAAAATAAAATTGTTATTTTCCTTATGAATATTAATATAATGAATTTATTCATGTTTTATAATTGTGATATAGTAATTGGTAATTTTTTATAATTTAAATTTGTTCAGTTATAAACCATTGATTTTTGGGAACATGATAAACAAATTATGGGTGGTTATGTGATAAACCAATGACAAGTAGTTTTGTGATAAACCAAGGACAAGTGGTTACATGATAACCTCTAATGCATTGAGTACTATAATGTTAGAGGTTTCCATATTAGTTACTCCATTTAGATAAAGTTTTGAGCCCCATTATAGCTCTCTATTGTGCCCGATATAGTTTATATAAAGGGATGATCCCCATCATAGCTCATGAAAAATGGGTGAGTTTGTTATTTCTTATATGAATTTATGAGCCCCATTATAGCTCAAAGGTGACCCTGGTATAAGTTTTAGCAAAGGTTATGACCCATTATATCTCATAAAAATTAGGTCAGATCTCTATGAATTATATAAAGTGTTTATTCCCATTATATCTCATGTTTGTGCTCGATATAGATTTTAAAAATGGTGATCCCTGTTATAGCTCTATATTACATTTTGTAGTGACTATATTTGAAGTCGAACGTATGGTTGTTAAATTTTAAAATGATTTTGAAAGGGTTTTATGAATGTGTTTATATATGATTATAAAAAGTCTTTTCTGTTGATTTCAATGGGTTTCAATGATTTTTTTAGCTAAAAGTATTTTTTTTTTGAATATTATTTATTTCAATAGCACAATGAAAATTTAGATAAAGGTAAATATTACATGGTTTTTCATGTTTCTTACTAGACAAACATTTTCCCTTCATTTATGTACCATACTAAGCTTTTGTTCTTATACCTAGTTTTATTAAAAAATTACAATGATTTAAGGGAAAATAGAGATAAGGATGAGAATTAGTGGAAACTGTGAGGATTTTACATGAAGAGAAAACAAGTATTATTTTCAAATGTTTTCTTTTGGTGAAAAAATGGATACTAAGTATAATTTTCCACTTTTATTTTATTGGTTTAATATGAAATGGTTTTTCCTTACTCTTTAAAAATTAATGCCAAAAAGATATTTGGTAATTAAATATATTGAATTAAAGTTTTAAATCCCTTGAATATGTAATGCTTAAGTTTGGGTCCTTACAATATGCGGTTAAACTAAGTGATAAAGCCACAAATATCACTAAAAATTATCTAATTTTAATTGTATGAATGTATTAAAAACACCGATATACTATATTTTTATATTTGTTAATTTTATTCAAATTTCCTTTATTAATTTCATTTACTATATTAAAAAAATTTAATATTTACATGGGTGAAACTACTCATTCTTTTAAAAGGGAACCTCCACTTCTCACTTCTTTACTCACTTTGTGAACCTTATCTCAACCATTATCTACCCAAATAACTTAACAAACCTCTTCTGTATATCCAATAGTTTTTGGTCTCTCCAAAAGACGAACCCAAGTATATGACAACCCATATCATAAAACTCTTTATTTGTTTATTTATTACATAATGGTATAAAATATAGAATGAAATAAGATTGTGTAGTTTATTCTCTTTGATAAAATAGATATATAACACAATAACATGGAACATTGGTATAATTTTTTTCTAATATTTATTTAATATTCTCATAAAATTTCATTGATCTTCTAAAACTGCAAGCGATAACCTCAAGATGTACATAAGAAAGGGGTGTGTTATAAGGCCAAGTAAAAAAATAAATTAATAACATAAGATAGAGTAATAGATGTTAGTAAAGATTTATATAAGTGTACCATAAGAGGCATGAGAATCATAATCTTTACAATCAAAGAATGGTATAGGTTGATAACACAAAGAAAACATGAGTAAGTGGAAATAGTATGAAACATAAAATCATAAACATATGTAATGGTTAACTACTGGGAAATAACGGCATGGTGTTCTTAGGATTACATATTGTTCACCATGCATGGTATCTCATAATATATAAACTTTACCCAATACATTATAGGTAATATAATTTTAGGCCCACCTATCACTTTTATATCATGTATACGTGTAATTGTTTCTCATAGATCATCCAAAATAATGATGATTTTCGTCATTTTTAATCCCATGATCAAGGATTGTGGGTTATATAAATGGATTTCCCCAATAATTGATGGATAAGTACATATATTTTAATACCATTGAGTTAAAATGTTGATGGTTATTTACTACAAAATAGTTTGGCATGGAAAATCGCATGAAAATTGTGGCAGCATTATAGGGTACATAAATATTCATGGAAGGGTTTCATGAGATTTAAATGGGTCTAAAATTACTTGTACATAATCATAAATGTAACAAATATGTGTAAAAACATATCCCAATATGAAAAATTGAAAATAAATATTCATAATATAAATAAGTTTCTTGGATAAAGAGGGTAAGGATAGGATCCGTTACAATGATATGAAACTTCTAAAATCATTAGAGGATATTCTTAAGAGCGTGGGAACACATTGGTAGGGATCTAGAGAAGTAATGGTAGTCTAAAATCATGAATAATGTGTTTTAAGTGAAATGGAATGGGAGGTGGGATGGGTTTTTATAATAAAAAAAGTGGTAAAATATTTATTAACTTTTAGATAGAGTTTTTTGAATCTATATAATAAAATAAAAAAACATTATCATGATTTTTTCCATCTATTTCTTCCATAAATTAGTGGTTTTAAATATTTTATAAGAATATAAATAGAATTCATTTAAATAATTCCCTTGGTGATATGGAAGTGATTCATGTTTATTAATAATTATTTTTAAAACCCTAAAAAATAATATTGGTTTTTTGTGGATTAAACAGTGGCATATAATATTAATCAAATAACTTAATAAACATTATCTTAAAGTTTAAATACAATTTTGGTCATCAACACTATTTAGAGTATTTATTATGTCCCTTTTTTTATTTTATGATGTCATAATACATACTGTATATATATATTGTATTTAATTTTTACATAAAAAACCACTATCTCATAAAAATATAAAAATTTCACAATTGGTTAAATTTTGCGTGTTGGTTTAAAAAAAGTATTTATTTTACCAAAATAATTATTTAAATATATGAATCTCTACATTGAAATGAGAATCCCCATTTATTAAAAAATATTTTTTTATGATAATAGTTTTCTGACCCTTATAAACTATTTTTCCTTCATAAAATAATATTATAATTTGAATTTAAATAAATATTAACAATTTAAAATGTTACACTAAAATAAAATTTATTTAAACAATTATTAAATTCATTAAAAGAGTGTCTTTATTGAGACTATATATTTCTCAAAAATAAAATTTAAGTTTCATCATATTAAAATTAAATTTGTATGAAAATTATAATTTAATCATATATAATGTAAAAATAGAAGGTAAAAATATTATAATTATATTATTTAAAATTAAAATATAAAATTTCATACTACTATGGTCTATATACATATCCCCTTATTACACCAATATATTCCCTAAGAGTAATATGTGAAATGGTAACGATTTCTTGAGGCTGTTCGGTAAACATGATTTCAACCGAGATCTCGATAAGCTTGAAATTATCCTTTATATGGTTTTCATCATTATTTAGTTATTGAATATCATCTTGGGATTTATAAATGGATATTCATCAATGGAAAATTTGAATGATGTCATCACCATCAAAATCTGTGATAAATGGGCTTCAAAAGGTATGATCCTACTAGTTGAGGCCATTTATTATTTTATTTGTGTCAATTTGATTTATCTTAACCATTAATATATAAAAATCATAATTTTCACATTAAAAAAACTATATTATCAATGGTTATGGTGATTAAAAGTGTTTTAAATATGATAGAATATAAATTATAACATTATTAAATAACCAAACTAGTGAATTTTTTTTCCAAAATATCATTAATTAATAAATAATTAATTAATTTGAAAAGATAATTTCATCTATAAATAATTAGTTCATTACATAATTCCCGATACATAAATTTCACCCATGTAATTTCATTTCATACACTAGTAAGATAATGGTACTTCTTTTTAATTACATCTTCTGGTTCCCATGTTTTTTTCTCTTATTAGTAGTTCTTCCATAGTTCTTTGAAAATGTGATTTGTCTTGTTTTGTATAAATTTGTGTCTAAAATATATGATCTTCATTAGAAGCTACTTGTACAAAATATCATCCCCCAATGGAACTACCTATGGATTTAGTACATTTGAGGGGTTAGGTTTTTACTTCCTCACTATGGTAACATGGAACACATCAAGTACTTGAGATAGGTCGGTTGGAAGAGATAGTATATAAGCTATAGGTCCTGTACAACCAAGGATATCAACGGAAATGATGTATCTTAGAATAAGATTAACCTTCTTACCAAACCTCATGACCTTATTCCATGATGATTGATAAAGAAAAACTTTATCTTTAATCTCAATCCCCAAATCTCATCGATGACTGTATACACAATTTTTTTACAAAATTTGTTCAAATTTATATGATGTTGAATGGTTTGACCCTTTAATGTCATATCTTGTATGATATTAGGTCCCATAATCTTTCTTTGTCCAACATTATCCCATTATATTATAGTATGACACCTCTTCCCATAAAAATACTCATAAGGTATCATTTTAATGAAGGCATGAAAATTTTTGTTATATGATAACTCCAAAAGGGGAAGGTGTTAATCCCAATATTAATTTAAATCCATTGATTAATATCTCATCATATCCTCTAGAGTTTGAATTATTATTTCTAATTGAACGTCATCTTGAGGGTGATAATCTATACTGAAAATAAACTTGATATCCTGTTCTTACTGAAGTCTTCTTCAGAACCACACTGTAAATCTCAAATATTGATCAGGTATAATAGAGAGTTGTACTCCATGCAGTCTTACCACTTCTCTTACGTATAGATTAGTGATTTGTTCAAGAGAAAAATATTCTTTTATAGAAATTAAATGCGATGACTTTTTAAGGTGCAGAAATGGTGGAATCATAACCTTAGACTTCTATCATTCATCCTTGACATGATGGTATACCATGAATAAAGATACATATTTTTTAATATCCATATTAAATTTATCCCACCAGAAGATTTCTTTAGATATCTACACATCTTAGTGCTTATTGGATTATTGGATAAAGATTATCTATGGGCATAATCAATAAGTTCCATCTCTAGTTTTAGTTTTGATAGAAAAATACCAAGATTCCAACCATTATAAATCTATATATATAAAAGTTAAACTCTATAAAATTTTCTACATTTTCTATATAGTACATCTTTGTCTTTTTGGGACTCTATAATCCTCACAGTAATGTATTATTGAGCCATTCTTTTAGAATGATAGGATGAATAACCCTTTATTATTTTTATGTTCACCATTTTCATGTCTATGAATATTGCATCCCTTTCAATCCACATTGAAGATTAAGTTGTGGGATCCTTACTTCTAGAAATATTTAAAACTTTTTTTCTTTCCCATTATGGTAATAAATTGAACAATCATAATCCTTGATAAATTATTACCAAGTTAATTGGCGCATATTAAGCTCATTTTATGTGAATATATACTTGAGGCTTTTATTATATGTATATACATCACACTTCTCCATGTAGAGATAATATCACAAAATATTCAATGTTAATATAATTTTTTCCAATTATATATCATGTTTTGGGTAGTTCTATTCAAGAATATTTAATTAGTGGGAGGCATATTCTGTCCCTTTTCAATCTTTCAGGAGTACACAACACAATCCATTTTAGAAACATCATTTTAGATCACAAATACATATCTATTGGTGGGTAATATGAGTACAAGTGTGGTGATTATAATATTCATTAAAACATTGAATCTATCCTCATATTCATTGATTCAGAAAAAATGACTCATTTCTAACTTATCTTGTTTAGTGGGATTAAAAATAGTGATAATTTTCTCAAAAATAGAAGTTATCACTCAGGTAATCCTTGGAAACTATAGATTTCAATCATACATTTTGGTTTGGGAGATCCTCCAAATTCCTCTATTTTTTATAGATCCATAAATATCTATTTATTACTAATAACATGCCCTACAAATGCAAATTTTTCCATCCAAAACTCACATTTACTATACTTAACATTTAGATTTTCCTTCTGTAATATTCTCAATATGACATTCAAACTCTCTAGATGTTTCTCCTTGATTTCGTAGTAGATAAAAAATCATCCATAAAGAATACCGCAAATTTATAAAGGGAATTCATAAATTATAAATTCATTATGTCCATGAAGATATATATAGCATTATTTCATCCAAATGGAATCACTATGAACTCGTAGTGTCAATACCTTATATAAAAAATTGTCATCCTGGGGGGTATCCTATTTTTTCATGTTTACTTGATAATATCCTGACTAAAGATCCACCTAAGAGAAATATTTTACTCCATATATTTTATTAAATAATTAATAAATATATAATATAGGATACATTTTCTTTATCATGATCATATTTACCTAATGATATTCAAAGAAAAGGCACATTGACTCTTCCTACTTCTTGAAAAAATGGACTGTTATACCCCATTGTGAATCATTGGGCAGTATAAACCATTAATCAATATTCTCATTTAACTCTTTTTTCAAATATTAATGTCCAAAAATGGATATTATATATATGGATTCTTGTATATTTAAAAATATTTAGGTATAAGTTGGACTGAGAACTTAAACTCTCAGCTTAGAGGAAGACCAGATAGTTCTTTGGGAAACACATAAGTGAATTCCCATACAAAGAGAATGTAATCAAGGGTGATCTTTTTATTAGTCTCAATAATTTCATCAATATATTATTTCTCATAAGGAAATAATATCCATGCTTGAGATTTTTATAATAATAAAATATTCAACCTATTTCTTTCATTTTTATAGAATCGTATGGAGATTTTTGATAGGGAGGGTGATTTTATTCTCTTGAAAATTTATGTTGACTCTATATAACGAAATACAATATTTTCCTATAATATCATTGAATTATGGTAAATAGAGTATCACAAAGTGTACTGGGAAATTCAGCCTATTGATATTGATAGGGGAGAGTTATATTCTGAGGAAGAAATAGTTGACCCATTTTTCATCTTCATCGATAACTCGACTTCTATGTTTTGATAAGGTGTTAGAATAGTTCTACCAAATTTGTGTGATATGAAAGAATTAATAGAACCATAATCGTATATGAAATTTAAAGTTCATGAATGGAATATAGAACTACCTTTCACTATTTTATTTTGGTTTTAATTTTTTACATTTTCTATAATATACACAGGGATGAGAATTTTTAAACTATTAATCACATAAAATTAAAATTTCAAACATTTATGGGATAACTCATACATTCCTTAATCTATAAATGTATAGGTCTTAAAATAATTTATCCATGTTCTATTTACTATCATAAAATTTTATGGTAATTTTTATTTCCTTTATAAAGATTATAAAAGTGCTTATGAATTTAAAAAATTGTATCCCCAATGAGTATCAAACAGGTATGCAGCAATGCCACTTTTTCAAGCACAAAGTGATGATCAAGTCAAATCACTACTATCCCTTTTTGGGGTCATTTCTCCTTGGTACAATGATTCCAGAGCCACATCCACTTAAAGTATGAATATAAGTATTTTATTTATTGGAAAACACTTAATATATATATTACCAACATATTTTCCAGTTTTAATATGTTTATAATTACCCTTAGTGATTTCACTAGGGTTTTATAATCATAATCCTCAAATATAACTAGTATTCCCTCACATAATAACTATGAAGAACCATATTTTAATACACACTAATTCATGATTTATTACATAATTTTACGCATAATAAAATATTATAAGATAATGAGGACCTGTTTCTTTAGAAAATTATGTATGTAACAAAATAACGTTTCAAATTGGTACAAGAACATTATTTAAATCTCATTAATGTGCTCTTAAAATTTAATTTCTCTTATAAAACTATAATGGATGGCCTAGGGATGTATATAAGAAAGGGGAGATCTATAAATCCTAGTAAAGTAATAATCAAAGAATAATATAAGATAGTAAATTTGAGTTAATAATCATATTGACGAAACATAAGAAGTGTGAGAATCATAAACTTGAACATTGAAGCATGATATAAGATTATAACAAAAAGAAAACATAAGAATATAGAAACAACATTAAACATAGAATCATTAACATAAGTCATGGATGACCACTGAGACATCATAAAATAGGTATCTTATGATAACCACTCATGAATAATTCATGGAATCTCATGAGATAGAAACAATACCCAATGCATTGGAGGATATATAATTTTAGGCCAACCCATCACATTTATATAATTTGCAACCATAAGTGTTCCATATATATTACACAACAAAATGATGTATCTCATCACTTTTATTATCATGATAAATTAGATTGCATCACATAAATGTAATTCAATAAATAAATTTTGGATAGGTACATCAAAATGAATACCATTTACTAGAAATAGGGATGCTTAATCACTACAAAAATGTTTGAAATTGAAAATCATATGATAATTCTATCAGCAAAATAGGGGTATATAAATTTACATTAAAGGGTTTAATGAGAGTGAAATATGTCTTCGATCACTTATAAATAATATGTATAATAATAGGGATGTGTAAAAATACACCCCATCATGAAAATTTCCCAATCAAAATGTATGATATAATGAGGGTTCTTGAATAAATAAGAGGATAGGATCTCTTACCTTGAGAGGGAACTTCTAAAAGTGTGTGAGGATCTTTTTATGCTATTAGAAACACCTTGAGAAGCAAATAGAGAGGAAAAAAATATAATTCATTATAAAATTATTTTTAGTGAAATTTAAGGTGATTTGGGATTGGTTTTTATATCAGAAGATAGAAAAATTATTTAATAATTTCTAAACATACGTTTTGGACTCTATATGATAAAATAATAAAATCCAAAAATATTCCAATCTGTTTTTCCCATTTTGTATTCCAATGGATCTTTATTTTAAATTTTATAATTCTAATAACTAAAATAATTCAAATAACACCCTTTGTGATGTAAAAGTGATTCATGTTCCTAAATGATTAACTTTAAAACCATAAAATATAATATTATTTTTATAGGATTCATCAAGGGTTTATAAAATTAATCAAATAACATTAAAAAAATAATTTGAAAGGGTAGAAATATTTTTTTAATTGTCTCTGAAAATTATTAAAAATTTACTATTAGATAATTTTGATTTTATGATTCCAAATATAATATTTCAGTTATCAAAATAATTCCCCAAATATAAGAATATACACTTTTTAATAAAAAACATTTATTTAAAAATACTAGTTGTTACGATGACAATAGTTTCCTAACCATTATAAAAATTAATTTTAAAATTATAAAATTATATTATAATTTATATTTAAAAAAATATAATTTAACAAAAAATAATTTAATAAAAAATAATTTATTCCAATAATTATTTAATTTATAAAAAAAAATTCTTGATTGAAACTATGTATTTTCCAAAATATAATTTGAGTGTCACTATATGAAAATCTATTTTTTATCAAACTCATTATTTAATAAATTATAAATTATAAATAAAAGATATAAATATAACAATTATTTTATTAAAATTAAAATATTAATATTAATACTATTAGGATCTAGATATATTACCCCTCATTACACTAACACATTCTCTAAGGGTAAGGTGTGTGATGGTGAAACTTTCTCATGGTTGGTCAGCGAACATGGTTTGGGTCGTGATCTCGATATGATTGAACTTCTCCCATAAATCATTTCATGCATGATTTATTTGTTGAATATTGGCTTGGGATTGGTCGTTTTAAAATCCTAGTGAATCCATCTCCCTTAAAAGATTCGATAAATATGCTTCATATGTTATGATCTTATTAGTCGAGGACATCTCTTATTTCATTTAGGTTAATTGAATGTATCATAACGATTAATATATATTAATCATAATGGTCACTATTGAATGTATATATTATCAATGGTTAATATGATTAATAATATTTTAAATCCAAATATATATAACTCATAACGGTCCAAAATAAGAAAAACAAAACTAATGCATGTTATTTCTATAACATTATTAATTGATAAGGAATTTATTCATTTTAAAATGGAATTTAATTTATAAAAAATCTTATTATTACATATATGAGATAAGGAGAAGTTAGAATGAGGACTCCCCTTGAATAGGAGGTTATATCTTGTTCAACAAAGATGAAGACTGAAATAATAATTTATATTGCAATCTAACTTTTAATCAAGCTTTTTTAATTTTAAATTTCCATTGGGAAAATTATACACTCTATCTCACTATTAATACTTATCTATATTATTCAGCTCTGGTTATTCTTCAGGTTTACATTTAAACATATTATTATATTCCTCTTTGGTGTAAAAACCTATTGAAAATAATGATCATAATAAAATTCAGCCTTATCTTTTTTTACATCAAGAATCATTTTCTTCCATTTCCATATTCTTTATATTGTTTCAAGAATGATCTTATCTATAAATTAATGATTTCTCAAGGTAATTTTTTTAAATCTGATAGTTTTTAAAATGGTTCTAAAAATTAATCTTTTTAACATTTACCATATGATTCATGTTTTTTACATTCTTTACAAATATTTGAAAAAATGATTTTTAACTTTAACAACTTGACCACATTTTCCCACAATCATGTATGTTTTAAATAGAAAATATTCCTTTAAACTTTTTAAAAAAAATCAAATAAAGTCATATTCCATTTTTTGAATGATTTTTTATTTTTTATAAGTTTACAAAAGAAAATGATTTTACTTCATATTTTTTAAGGATTATTTTTAATAAATTTATAAAAGAAAAATTATCTATGAAAACATTATCAAATGATAATTATTCTTTACTTGGTATGTTCTCTAATGACACCATCTAATTTATTACTTTTGAAGTATTAGGATTATTTTAAGGAAATTTTCGTGAAAATCATTTCTCTTACACTAGTAAATTAAACTTTAATGTAATTATAAATTATTTCATACTCTATTATAATATTTATGAGTAGTTTTACTTTATATAGTTTATCGGTCCATTATATCACTCCAATACATTAGTTAATTTTTTATATCTCATAAGCTAAAAGCTAACGTGGGTAGTTAGCCTACGACCAATAGGGTATATGTGAAGCTTTCCCATGACCAATATTGTGTGCAGGTAGTTAACCCAATCTTTAGAAGGTACATGGATGTTTATAAGCATCCTACTATATATTGAAATTCTTGGTGGGTATTTTTGAAATATTATTTTTATTGTTTAATTTTTACTACACTCTTAATACATATTCTAATTCATATGTTATGTGCTCATGTCTCATGATACTTTGATGTTGTACATTCTTATGGCTCGTGTCTTATATTATGTTGATTTTGATAACCATGACTCATGATTTGAGATTTAAATCATTGGGGGTTATCTTTATGGTCTCATATACTTATTATAATCGTATGTTTACTTATGATCATTGAATTTTATCTCCCTTTTCTACCCTTATTAGGAATTTCAGCTCACACATTATTTTTTTCAACTTCCCCGTGATATAAAAAAGGATATTATGTATGATAAGTTTATAACGATACCATGTAAGAATAATTTTTGTGGGAAATGTTGAATATTGTTCATAAATATGTTTTATATGTATCTAGTCTCCAAATACAATAAAACATTATCATTGTTATACATTTATTTTTGTGATATGTATTGATTATGCTTCTATGATTATGTATTATTTATTTATTTTATTCTTGGGTCACCTCAGTCGTGGTGGATCTCAATTATCAGTAATAATATCCCTTAAATCAATACATGTATCTAAACCCCAAAGAAAGGCACTCCAAAAAGACCAACAAGAACATTGATCTAATCATAAATCCTCTTGGGATTAATCAAAATGGATTATCTTGGATGACTGACTAGTATGAAGGAAATATTTTATTCCATATTATAATAATGGTAGCCCATGTCATCTTAACATAGATAGGAAATGGCTAATCCCTATTTTCAAAAAATTAATGGATTCATTAATGTAGATAACCATGAACCCTATGCCTCAAGCTAGTGAGAAACCTCATTATAAGAATCATAGCCCCATGATCAAAAGTAAAATATCATGAATTATATTACTATAATACTAACCGACATATTAATATTGTATCCCATTCATATATAAATAGTTCTCATTAAATCACTTATCAAATATTTTTAATCCCTAAATTATTAGAGACTAAATTTATTGTATCCTAGAGATATCATGTTGAGATTGAAATTATTGGATGTTTGATAGCCATTTAATTTAGGGAATAGGATTAATAGGTTTTCATAAATGGTAATAATATTTTATTATATGTATTTATAAATATCAATTATATAAGAATTTATCAAGATTTAGTTGATAATGGTTCTAGAATCATCCTCATCCTGATCAAAAAATTACAGTTTTTAGTCGATAGTGAAGATAACTTGTCTCAATTTAACTTGAAAATTTAGGGTGTGAGAAGAGAAAAAAAAGTCCCATCGGAGAATCATGTTTAGAATTTAATTCAGTGAAGAAATTTCAAACTCTGAGTTCATGGTGGTCTTCCAATACATGGCAGTCATTGTATTTTTTAGATGTCTATGACACAATATGAACATGGTAGTACATTTTTAATATCATCAATGATTAAAGTACTCTATTAATGGTAATTTAAGGGTACTATATAGTGAAAAATTAATTTTTATCCTTATAAACTCTAATAAATACATTTATAAAATTACAAAAAATAGGGAATTTTATTAATGGTAGATAACTCCCTGTAGATTTCTATACATAATAATTTGGAAATTTCTCCTATCAGTCCATAGAGAGAACTCAGTGATGACTTCATGTCTACTATAAAGCAAATTTAGGAAAGAATTAAATATTTGGGGATTTATTGGGTCACATGGGTCACATTGGATAATAAATTAAATCCGCCGATGAATTTTATCTCATATAATGGTCATGTGGATGCTTCCATTGACTCATTACTACTAATAAAAAAAGACCCAACGAATTTTCCATGTGAATAAATATTATCACTGAGTTTATTTACTCAAGTATATTTCATATTAATACTCAAAAGCACAACCAATTATACTTTAAAAACTCAATATGAATCCAAATAGAATAAGATTATGGGTTTGAGAACATTTTCGTTTATTCTAATAGTGTCAAATACACTAGATAAACTTGACAATTCTAAGGGAGGATGTGACACTAATAGTAAAAACAATTCCAATACATCATCATATAGTACTCATTAATTTTGTCCATAATTTTCAGCTGATACTGATGAACATTAAAATAACAAAATTAAGGGCTCTGTTTTTATATTCAATTAAGTTGTTTTAGCCACCATCAATGAACTCATATTGGTTAATCTGATATGGAGGAAAACAAGGGTCCTATAATTATTAGTGTCTCCATGAACCCTATGTAATAATAAAATTATATTTCTTTTATAAGGTAACACTAATATGACTTTTCGTAATGTTTTGAAACAATTCCATAATAATATCCCTATATTCCTACACATCATCGGGTCTTATCATTTGATCACCATGGTTATAAAAATGAATTGAGAGGAATGAACCTAACCCATGTTTCTTAAGTGGAATAAAATTTTGATGAGATGATCAAGAAAAATATAAGTTAATATGTTTAATTACTAATGTGTCTTAACAATATGTCCCCATTAATAAAAATAATGGTACGATCATGGTTTGGATTAATTTATGGGACCACAAATATCACTACACAAAGAATGATTTAAAAGACCAATACATTAAGGAATGATAATTGGGATATAACTATATCAAAATATCCCTCAAAGATGAGGAGGCCAGTACCTTAAGAGTGCCCTAAGATGTATATTGATACTAGGTACTTCCATTCATCTTGAGGAATGTCATAGATACATACCAATATTCCTTGGATCATATTTTTAATTCCATTTTAAGGAAAACCATGGATTTATTTCTTGATTATATGGTTTTTAAATTTGAACAATTCTATAATAATTATGTCAATCATGAATTTGTATTTAAAAAACTATGGAAATAAAAAATGAAGACAAACCCCCTAAAGTGTAATTTCATTATAATATTTTGGAAATTACTCCAAATCATCTCATACCATCATGGCCTTTAAGTTGAACATCTAAATATCAAGATGATAACTGATATGTACCCTCATAGAAACATTAAGTAATTGAGAGGAAATAAAGGATAAATCACCCATATTTATAACATCATAAATAACCTCACTACAAATTAGTTTCCCTAAATAAATTTGATGCGTAAGGGGACACCATTCTCTATTATAAAGATATTTAAAAAAAATTATGATGTCAAGTAGTACCTTCCTCACCCACTGATCATAGTTCCACAGGTATAAGGTAGTCACATACTCATCTATATAGACACTTTAGGGAGATCACTCAGATCCCTAATTTCTTGTAAAAATGATGTGGGAAAGGATAATAATATATATTATAATAGTAGAACTATTTTGGATTCTAAGACTCAATATTATGACATTAAGAAGAGTAGACTTCAAATTTTAATTTTAGTGTAGAAATGAATACACTATTTGTAGTGTCACAAGGGCTGCATTGTCCCGTGTGTTTATCCTATCAAAAGAATCCTTATATATACCATATTAATTTTGTGTTTGGAATGGAAGGAAGTCATCTTAAAAAACAATACATCAAATTTTTTTCTCACAAGGAAATAAATGGGAAATAATTAGTATATTTTCTCATTGAACACCTTATCTTAGGGAAGTAATTGTTAGACATAGATATCCTTGATGAAGAAGTTATTTGTATCCATTAAACATACCAAAAAAGTAGAATTAATTTTAGGGGGCGTTTAGAATCCCAAATAGTATAAGGATAAATTCCTCATAGCTCTACCAAATGGTCTTTAAGATTTTGTTAATCATTCAAGTGAAGGTAGTTTTTTCTTACACCTTTTAATCAGAAGAATAAACCAAATGTAACAATCCATATTTTTAAAAATTTAGGAATAGTAGTTTTTTTACAATGATTCCATTTATTAATCTTGGTAAATTTGTGTTACATCCTATAGAATTTCCAAGGAGTGTCTAAGAATTGTTCAGATCCTGGAGTTCTGGAAAATGGGAAAATATGGTGGACTGCATGGTTAGTACTAACAATGTGGGTTAACCTTGCAGGACCCTTTTAAAGCATCAGGGCTACAAAATTTGTTTATAACCATGTGACCCAAGGCTCACAAACATGTGATTTTTCATACATTCTTGGTAGAGGAATTTTTTATGGTTTGTACACTATTAGGGGAACTATTTGTCTTAACCATGAAGGGTCTCTCCTAACAAAGTTGGCTTAGCACAGTTTGTATATGGTTTTTCCAACCCATGCGGCCCAACTATGAACCCCCAATTTTTTGGGTCAATTTATTTTTTTACCTTAATGTTATTCTATTTCAAATTTCATCTTTCCTCCTCTAATTTACAGTGGGTGATCCCTCCTTCCTCCTTTGGATCTCCCTTAAGCTCTCCTAGGTATTTTGATGTCTCTTAGATTTGGACATCAAATTAAGATCTATTAGAATCATTGGATATCTATAGTTATTCTCTCAAATCCAATTCGTTTAATTCTAATTTTATATTCATATATTTTTATCTATTTAGGTGAGAGTTCATTCACCATATTTTTAGGGAATTGTATAGTTATTCATTTTTCTTAAAAACTACTTTGAATCTGAGGAGTCATCAATGACCCTAAGGTAAGTGGTATAGTTGCTTCCTTGAAAAGGGAATTGTTTTCAAAGATGTTTCATTTTTTTACATGATTCCATTTTTCATGTGTCTCCCTGATATGAGTTATTTTATTGCAACTTATTATATGCACCTTTTAATAGTCCCTAGGATCATTATTAAGTAATTAGAGGATTTCAACCTCAGTTATAGACACCCCTTGGATTTTTCAGCTTGATATGATCCTTTATAAATAATTTCTTACATTCCCGGAACGCCTCATAATTGTTTGGATTGGTTTTTAATTGAAATTTACCACTTTTATATAAATTTTTATAGAACTTAATCACAAAATAAGTTCTTGGATTTAATTTTAAATCAAATTTTCCTTCTAGGTAGTTGCCTAATTGATAATGGAACCTTCTAATTACTACATTGAATACTGAAATTGAGTTTTCATGTTTTGGTTAATTAAATGGATTTAATTGAGTTGAATGTATTAGTAATGATGGGTTTCCATGCTAATTAATTAAATTTACTAAATAATAAAATTTTAATGGGTGTAAAGGCCATGTTAATCTATGCATTCCTATTTATGTGGCTTATATAAATTTAAAAAACCTTGGTTATATTTGGTATTGATGATTATAATTCGTTAGAGGTGATAAATAATGGTTATTAATATTATTATTAATCCATTGATATTAGACATGATATGATGTTTAAGGGACTTGTTGGGAATGGAGTTTCATTATCCCTTACATCAGGTGTTGAGCATAACATCTAACGCCACTGACACTGTTTGTATGGTGGTCATGAAGCACCACGTTCTTTTCTTTGGGTGTTTCCATAGAGACTTACCCATCGTCTCGAGTGTTCAGTGTGATATATCCCACTCATCATGGGATATAGGGTATGTACCCTTTTCTTGAGCTTATTTTCTCATTTAAATTGTTTGTGGATGATTAAGTTACACCCAGGTCAAGCTAGCACCTAGTATTCGAGGCGTATGGCTACTAACCTCCATATATACTTAGAGAATATATGTGGATGAAGTATATATCTAAACTATGTTAATATTATTATAATGCATATGGTTATTGATCATACTATTATTCTATCGCATGACAAAGCACATAGAGTCATCGGGTCTTCCTTAGAAACCTAAGGAGGATTCTATGATTTATTCATCATTACTAATTATCTATTTACACCTTCATGCTACTGTTTCTATGTGCACTGCTTGGATTAATTATAGAGATCATTGTTGGTGGCCTCTGAGGATTTCATCTCACACCCAACTCAGGCCACCTCTGGTACCTGAGTAGATTACTTTTCTATAGGTATGGATAAGGTAAAGAACCCTACTATAGATATTTTACATTCTTAGTTTATTTTTGGAACATGGGAATAGAGGACCGAGCATATTCTCAAGATGCTAGTAGATCAACCATTTTTATTTTTTGAGTTTTGGTATAACTTGTTGTATATTCATGTTCTATATTCCTTTTTTCGTATATCAGCATTCCATGAAAACATTTATATGAAACTACTTAGTGTATTATTATTATTATTTAGTTTCATGGTTATTTATGCTTTTTCATTTTATTATTTTTATCTTTTTTATGTTATTCCACTACGGTTGGTTACTGGTCCATTCATTTTTGGGTCTTCTTATATTAGTATTTTATTTTATTTTTGTTTATTGTTATATCCATTTTTTATATGAAATAAAGGTATAGTATCCCAATTGTACCACCTTTACACCCTCGCTAATGTTTGGTATCCACTGGCATACATGGAGGCATGCTCGAGACCATGTGACCCACAGGCTTGAGCACGGGTTAAGTGGATCCTGATTTGGGTTGTTATAAACTGGTATTAGAATAATTTTACATTTTATCTTGTTGTTTAGGTATTATACATGATTCTAGAAGTTAATGGGATTTGGTAATGATCCTGTTCCAGGGAGTAGCTAACCCACACATAGGGGGAATCCAAATTACCAAGGATGGGTTAGTGTTGTTTTGGTTTTTGACTTTTACGGTTGATATGATTTCACTATCCAATTATGAACATTTCTTGTGAAGTTCTAATTACTGGTATTACTGGATTGATGATTTCTATTATTGGGAAACTAATTGAGGGAGTTTTATTACATGCATCATCATAAGCACTATATGATTGATATGTCATGCATTTTTCATTCAACGTTTATATTTCAACATGCATTTTCCAGTTTCATATTGTTATTTCCTTGATTATTATATGTGGAAATGTTCTAACATTCCATACAGGATAGAGAAAACATTATTAACACCTAAAGTTCATGCAATAACCTAACATTGTTTTCCTATATAGGTTAAAGCAGAAAACTTAATTAATTAGTTGTGGCACGTTGAGTTGTATACTATTAGTCGTAGGGGTTGGAACGTTTTATAGTTTATATTAAGTTCATTCCACCTTATAATTTTTAAGGAATGTCAGCCCTTTTAAATTTGAAATGGTGATTAATCTTGTTTAGACATTTAAAGATATTTAAATATTTAAATGAGTATGCAATTAAAAAGTAATATCACTTTCAGAATTAAATGGACATCTTATACATGTGAAATAGAGAATAAAACAAATACCTAGCATTAATAGTTGGTATATGGTTATCTTTTATGTTCATATAGAATGTAATGTTCTTTTATACCACCTATACCGGGCTTTTGGATCATCAAGAGAGGTGTGATAATTTCTATAAAAAGGTGTGTAATTTTTCTAGTTATCCATCTAAAAATTATTTCAAATATAATATTTTATTTTTTGTCATGTAATTTTCATTGTATCATATTACCTCTACAATGTCCTCTAGTCATAAACCGTAAAGGTTGTGATGACCACACACAAGAGGTGGTAGGACTTAAGCTGCCATTGATCTATCTTATAGTTCAATATGTGGAACCTATTCCAATTTTTGATATGGGCACTAAATCCATATTATTAGAGGGATTTATACATTTGTTTTATTATATACATGGTGGTGCTCGATCTACCCCAAGTATGGTAGAGTTGACTCGGAAGTTCTATTAGTAGAATCCTCCCACTTTTTGAGGTTTGAATAACCTCATAATACTGAGACTTAGCATGAATATATTCTATCTATATTCTATTACCTGGAGATGCCTCTAGATTTGATGGCCAATCATGCTTTGTTTATGCTATGTGATTCTTCCAAGAAATGGTGGGATGTTATTACCTATGAATATCATCATTGTTATATGGTCTAGGATGATTTCCAAATGATCTTCTAAGTCTTTTTCTTTTTGTAGACTCTAATGGATGACCGGGCTAGAGTGTTTATTAACCTACAACTAGGATTCATGTCTGTAATGGAGTATTATTCTAGTTTTACTGAGCAATAGTGGTTCGAACCAAATCTAGTGAGTGATAATCTTATAACTTCTAAGAGATTTGAGGATGGGTTGGTATACACCATCTGATCATTGGTCAATGTACTTCGGTTGATGAGTATATCTAAGATATTAAACCAATACCTTATTATAGAGAGGAATATGAGGGAATATGATGGTACGAGTCAGGGATATTTAGTATCTAAATATATTGGTGGTTCTACTATAGAATTAGTTTTTTCTTCATGTATTCTCATGGGGGTAGTAGCAGTCAGGCTCCTTGTGCTGATAGTTTCTTGATATATCACTAGTATGGGAATCCAAGACTTTAAAAACCCTAGTTTTTATGATATATAGTGAAATACATATGTTGTGGTAGGATAGGGAATACCCATTTCTTCTGCTGGACCTTTCCATAAACTATTAATGATAAGGTATTTATGCCTAATACACATTTAGGAGAAAGGATTTTAGTATCTCATTAGGTAGGCAGCTGGAATTCCACTGAGTATTCAGAATGAGGTGGTGGTTGAGGAAGATGTATTTAGACTCATGATTCTCAACACCAGTAGAGCGGGATTTCTCACAGAAGTTAGGTTGTGACTCGGGGTCATGGTATAGTCTAATTAGATTCAGTGCAGCCTTTTCCAGAAGAGTAGAGCACCAAAACTTATACTATTTTAGGTACTATTTTAGTAGTCTCTACTTTAATTTTTGAATTATTTGACACAATAAATTCTCAATATTTTATATCTACAGAAATCACAGAGAGTATGGGCCTCGATATTGAAAATTTTTTTGGTGTTATGACACTTGATTCCCCATTTGGTATCTAATTAGAGATCATATTCCATTAAAAATATTTTCCCATCAAAATAGGAGGGTATCTCTTGGTGTGGGATATTTTTGTTGTTGACACGATTGTATTTGAGGTAAGCATTAGTATGGAATGGTTTTCCCCATATCAATCCCTTATTGAATGTTATTGTTGAAGGGAGACCTTTACATCACTAGAAGGATATAGGAATGTGAATAAGGGAGAATGTGATGTTCATGTGACTCAAGCTAGACCCGAGTAGCAGCAACTGGGTAGCGTGACAACTCATATCTCAAAACAAATATTTTATTATTAGGGGTTACAACTCACTTTTCCCTATATATTGGATCATTTTTGGGATGTCTTAACTAATGAATTTTTTGGCCTACCTCCAGTGTGGGAGGAATAATTTACCATTGATCTAGTTACAATAGCAACACTAGTGACAATTCTTCATTATAGGATGGCACTAATGGAACTTATGGAGCTCAATAAGTAGTTAGAGGATGTGGAGGATAAAGTATTTATATCCCCCCATCACTTCTCCTTTCTGTTTACCACTCATTTTTTCAAGAAGGTGGATGGTACCCTTAGAATTTACATGGATTACCATCTATTGAATCATCTTATGATAAATAATAAGTATCTGTTGCCTTTAAAAGATGACCTATTTGATAAGACCTATGTAACAAGAGTGTTTTCAATGAAATATTTGAGATCATCCTATCATTAGGTGATTGTTAGGTCTTCAGGTATACCATGCACATATTTCAAGAGTAATTATGATCTATATGAGTACATGGTTAATCCATTCAGTCTCATGAAAAATATGCATTTTTTATGGATCTAATGAATCAGTATTTACACTCATATCTGGATTTATTCATGGTAGTATTTGTGGAAGAAATATTACTATATTCTGGATCTAGAAAATAACCTTACAACCATCTTGAGATCATTATAAATACACTAAAAGGGCATAATATTTATGTAAATATTTTAAGATGACATGTTTTGATAAAAAAATTATACTTATAGGGTCATATCATCTCAGATTCATGAGTTTCAGTAGACCTAGAGAATGTGATAGTTGTAGGTTCCTGGGAGAAGCCCAAGAATGTCTTTAACAATTAGGATTTCATGGGATTATCCAAGTATTATAGATGTTTCATTGAGTATTTCTACAAAAATTCAATACCACTTACCAACTTGACAAAGAATGGTTTAAAATTTGTATGTTCAGGATCTTTTTATGAAGTCTTTTAGGATTTGAATGGCCATTTGACTTTAGTGTCGATCCTGATTCTACTAGATTTGGGAAGGAGCTATACTATTTGATGTGACAAATTATTCATCCAGATGGGAGCTATTATGATGTATAATGAGTGGTTTTTTTCATATGAGTCTCATCATTTGAGGCCTTATGAGTGGAATTACACAATGAACAACCTCTATATAGCATTTGATGTTCAGGAATTACACTATTAGATGTACTATTTACTTCTATAGCGTTTTGTGTTATTCATTGATCACAAAATCCTTAATTACATCTTTACACAGCATGATCTAAACCATAGAAAGCACATAAGGGTTGAGTACATATAGTCCATTAATTTTTTAGAACACTTATATGCCTGGAAAATGAAATGTTGTAGTTGATCCTCTATGTTGAATGAATCAGACACAAGCAGTTTAGGAGGCCAGCGGATAATGGAAACTCATGGAGTTATTTTGAGATATACATGTTGAGGTTTAGGAGGATTAGTGGAAGACTATCCTATATTCCTTAGCAGTTACTTCCACCCTTCTGGAATGGGTGAGATTGAGTAAACATTTAGATCTTGAGAGCCATATACTAGGGGATAATATCTTTGATGAAAATTCATCTTCTGGTTGGACCAGGAAGGGGATGATACTTTACTCTTTCATGGGTGTCTATGGGTCCCAATAAACATCAGAGTTTCTTATGTGATAATTTCATGCCTCATCATGGGAAGTGCATCCTGGTATCACAAAGATGTACCAATATTTATAACACCATTATTTTTGTCCTGGTATCAAATGTGAGATTTCTTGTTTTATCAATCGATATTCCACATGTTAATTGGTTGAGTTATAACATCAATGGCCAATAGGTCTTTTACCACCATTTTCTATTCTTGAGTAGAAGTGGGAGGTTGTTTCTATTAATTTCACTACTTGTTTACCCAGATCACATCATGTAAACTATACCGTGTGGGCTTATTTATCATTTTATTGAGGTTTCACATTTATTACTAGTGTGAGATACCTTATTGACAGATGAGAAAGTGATACTATATCCCATTGATGTCTTACGTCTTCATAGAGATACTCATAATATCATTTCTAATAGAGATGCTCATTTCACATCAATGCTCTGGTAGGGGTTACAAAAGTCATTAGGTATACATGTTCTTCTAAGAATGGAATATCACCCTCATATAGATGGATATATAGAGTGTATGATTTATTTATTACAGGATATGCTATGTACATGTTTCATTGACTTCAAGGGTTCTTGGGAGAAATACATAACCACTACTGAGTTCACTTATAATAATAGATTTCAGGATACAATTCATATGGATCCTTATAAATCCTTATATGGAAGGTCCTTTCGTTCACCTCTATTTTGGATAAAGGCATAGGAGGCATATTTTCATGGACCATGTCTCATTCAGGAGACTATAGAGTAGGTCTAATTGATCAAAAAGTGCATGATGATAGCTCAATATAAAGATAATTAATATTCAAACTAATTCCAGTGACCTCTTGAGTATGGGGTTAGAGACTAGTTTTTGTTGGGAGGTTTTTCTAGGTTCGGTAATCATTGTATTCAGAGGGAGTTTAAGCTCTCAACTATGCTTATTGGACCCTTTGAGTTTTTGAAATAGATTGAATTAGGTGATTATCATATAGATCTTCCTTAGAGATATCAGTCTATTCATGATTTCTTGCAAATGTCATAGCTTTTCTGATATTATGTATACCTATAATATTTATGTCATCTTGATGAGGTTTTGTAAGTAATAGATGCTTCCTTCAATGAGTATCCGGTGAGTATTGTGGATTTTATCATCAAGAAACTCTCAGGAAGGTCACTTCCTTTGGTATGGGTGCTATGGAAACATGGATAAGTACAAAAAGAGACCTAGGAGTGGTAAAATGATATGTGATCTCTATAGACAAAACTCCTTGCTGATGATACCTCTTTAACCACAAAATCCAAACTTAGGGTTGGGTTTCTTTAAAGAGGGGAGTTTGTAAGGAATAATCTATTCATGAAGGTATGGTTTATTGATTTTTTAGTTTTAATCCTTCGGTTAATCATGGTAAACATGTGTTATAGCCTAAGGTACTAAGAGTTTCTAGAGATTTTTCAGAGCCTATAGTTTCGGGGGAAATGAAAATAGGGTAGGTTGTAAGGTTATCGCATGATTATTACTAACTGTGTACGGTAACCATGATGGGGTCCTTTGAAGCAATAGGGGTTTCATGGTTTGTCTACAACCATGCGACCTGAGGTGCATGACCAAGCAAGGTTTAATACATTCTTGATATAAGAGTTTGGAATGGTTTGCACATATTCTTGGAAACTATATACCTTAATAATGTAGGGTATCTCCTTTAGAAGTGGGTTGAGCACTATTTGTGCATGGTTTGGCCAATTGTGTGGCCAAACCCTGCACCCCCAATTTTGAGGGTGAATTTTCATTTTTACCTTAATGATATTTTAAATCCAATTTATTCTTTCCTCCTCCCATTTCTAGAAGGTGATCCCTTATTCTTCCTCCCATGGTTGTCCCTCTAGCTCTCCAAGGTATTTTAATATATTCTAGATCAAAAAACTGAATTAATATCTTTTATAAGCATTTGATATCTAAAGGTATGATCCCTAATTTTCTTCCTTTCATTCTATGATTATTTTTCGTATCCTTTGTAGTATTTATATTTGATCTCATTCACCATATTTTCATGCGATTGGGATGTTATTATTTTTTTCTTCCAAAATACTTCAAATATAATGCATATATTGGACAAGGAGTCATAAATGGACCTCATGTAGGTGGTCTAGTTCTTTCCTTGAATAGAGAGTCATTTTTGTATTTGTTTCATTGTTCCCCATGCCAGACTTTTCTGTGTGTCGCCATAAAAGGAGCTCTTTGATTTCAATTTTTTATAATCACATTGTTATACTCTTGGGGATCATTGTTAAGTAATTATATGATGTATCTCTTAGTTATGGATACCCTTTAGGTGTGTAATATTTATATTCTCATATATATTGAACTGTTTAAATTCATAGAACGCCTCCTCAGTGTTAATATTGGGTTTTAATTGAAATTTTCAATAGTTATATAAATTCTTATAGAATAAAAGAACCTATTAAGATATAGTATTCACTTATGAATGTAATTTATCTTGTATGATGTTTCTAATTGATAATTGAACCTTATAAGTGCTTCTTTGAACCATTAAATTGAGTTTCCATGTTTTGGATAATTAAATGGATTGTATTAGGATGGATTTCATGCTTATTGAATGTTTTACTCGCCTAAAAAATTATATGTAGAAAAAGATTAAATTTTAATGGGTGGAAATGTAACACCCGAGACTTTTATGAGAAATATTCTGTTTTTATGTTATATAAATCATCAAAGGAATCTTTCACTACACACAACACTTTATTGTCTTGGTTTAAACAAAATCGCGACCTTCCTCAATAGCTTGCGTCGTACGCAATACCGAGTTTCACTAAACAACGATATGCTATTAAAATATTATTAAAACTAGCCGTTATGAATAGTAATAACCACTTTTTGAAATTTTATAAATATTATTTTTCAAAATGGACTTCATTTTTGGATTCGGAATATCGAAATTAGCCTACGGTGAAATTTTGGTATTTTTCTGAAAACTTTCAATTTTTGATAAATAGTGAAACCACTAAGTGGTAGTTAAAAAAACTAAATTTTTCATAAAACTTAATTTTACCACTTTTGTGAGTGGAATTTCAAAATTCCTAGAGACACGGTTGATGTCAGTAAGTAAAATGTGGTTCAATGAGATGAAAATAATTTTTGGTGAATAGTAACTTTTTACTTTTATTTACCACGGTTAAAAGTAAATAGGATAATTAAGGGTAAAAATGTTATTATTATTACCCTAACACATGTCATAATTCTATTGGATAAGTGTAATTGGACCAAAAACAGCCTTATGAATAAAATATGACCATTTAGGCCCACTTGGATTAGATTAGGACATTTATTATTAATTTATTTAAAGAAGGGTTAAATAGTTAAAATCAAAGTTTAATAACTAAATAATTTTTAATATAGGTTTATACATAAGATAAATTCGACTATAAATATTCATTAGAAAGATATAAATATTTCCTACATAATGGTATTTAATTTGTAATTTTTAGACATTAAATAATTTAATTTATTTATGACACAAAGATGATGCAGTAATTATATTATTAATGAAATATTGACATAATTGATGTTATAAATACCCAAATAAATGTAATTTGAGACTTTTTATGAATTACGATAATTTTATAGGTTAATATGACATGTTATTATTGATTTAATTAGCTTTTTTCAAACTAATCATTCTGTTATGATTTTCACAAAAAACAATTACTAAATAGTGTCAAAATTGACATAAAATAGTTTTTAAAAAAAATATTATATTATTAATTGTTATTTTATTCCTAAAAATATAAGGTTCATCCAAACGACTTAGATAAGGTTATATATATTAATAATAAACAACTTGTCTTCGTTTGGCTTGTTATAGTAAGTTTATTAACCTTATAGTATAAGAACACAAGAAGACACGGTAAAAGTAAAATTATTTAACTTAATGTTAAATCTAAATGATAAGGTTAAAATAGGAACCTAAACTTGTATAAATTCTATTGGATAAGAGGATGTAGACCCATCCCCACCTTAGCTTCGAAATAAATCAATTTGGAGCTATTTAAAACCGAATTTGGCTTTATAATAAAATAATATTTTTAGTTTTTCCAAAGGAGCCCCTCTCCTCCCTTATAAAAGGGCACCTCCTCCCCCTCTTCCTCACACCCCTTTGAGCCTTCAAGCTCGTCCGAACCCTGCCAATTTATCCTCCCCACTTCCCTAGAAACATACTAGAGGTACTGGTATTCTTCAAAGACCAATTTTAGTGCCCTAAAAGGGGGTCTCAAAGAAGTGCTTTAAAGAAGAGGTAATGTCTGTTACCGATTCGTCCAACTTTATTTCTTCTTCCACTTCTTCTTCTTTAGTTTTTTCATTATTAAGTAATAAAATCAGTATCACTCATATACTGATATGTTATTATAAGTATGAAACAACCCTATTTCACCATCTATCCATCCTACGGAAAATGAAATCACCGCGCGTGCGTACGTATGGAATACCGTCTCCACGCCGTGGTGTAATCTATTTTCCACCACCACCTTACATGGATGGGTATAATGGTGAAACTAAACAACTATATATGATTATTTTAAAGTGTTATTGATTCTGAAATAGTATTCATACACTCTAATAAAATTACATGATCATGGGAACAATATCATCGCTCGTGCGTACGTACGGAATATCGTCTCCACGATGTGATGTGATTCGTTCTACATGATCTTCATTGCATAATGATTATATAAATGAATTTAGTGAATAAATATGATATATATTACACAAATACCATTCTTGAATGAGGTATCTATAACTTAAAAATAAGGATAAGAATTTATTCGACAGAACACGCATAAGAACAAAAAGTAATAAACACCCGAATAAACAAGTAGTAATGAAATATTACTAATAAGAAGCTAAGAATATGACCATATATGATATCATAAAAATAATTATGATTCTGGAATAAGTCAATAACATTATTTAAATCATTATACAGGAGGTTTGGATACTTACGAAGCAAATCGGACCTAAGGTAAGGGAAATATCACAATCTCATTTTTATCTGAGATTGTTTATACTTTGGTATTTACTAGGGTGTATTTTATCATCCAAATCCATGTTTCCTCAATAAGTAATATTATTTCCATCCACATAAAATTGTTTAAATCCAATTTTACCCTTCGGTGAGTTTTTAGAAAAAGATATGAAAGGAATATTTTGTCGTTTTTCGTACGAGGTACTTTTTGACTTTTCCGACAAAAGTACGAGAAGAATGTTTTTTTAACTTATACGGCATGAATGGATTTTTAAAACATTATTTCCAAGAATCTTCATTTACAAGTTTTCAAGTTTATTTTTAATCAACTTATTTTAGTTTAGAATGGTATGACATGTTAAGAAAGGAAAAGTGTTTTTGAAGTAGAAAGGATATTTTCCTCAAGAATGGAGTTCAAGTGTTTTATCAAAATTATTTTCCATCTAAGATAATAAAGGGTTCTATTTTTATCCCTATTATTACATTGATTTGATTATGTTGTTATGGAATTATATTTATTAATTCTTTTATCTTATATGAATTGTTTTATGATGTCACTATGTTTAAGATTCCGATTTTTATTACATCGTTTATGCAATGATGAATGATTTATGATTTTGTTGCACACATAAAAATGGTATCATTATGAGATGGGTGGGACCTATATCTCCATCCAATTCATTGGGTAAAGATTTTATATCTCATGAGATAGACATGGCTGGAATGGCAGGTTAAACCGGTTTAGTGAAACAGGACTGAAACGAGGAGTGAACTCGGTTCAGAAATGGACTTTGTCCACTAAGATAGTCTTGGAAATGAGTCTTGACTAATAAGAAATGACTCTCTATGATTATGTGTGAATTCCACAAAGTTTCATGTTTTAAGTTATGATTATTAGGATTACATTCAACTACTATGATTTATCCCATGTTATGAAATTATGATCTTTTTTGCAGGTTAAGATTTCCCAAAATTTATGTTCTTATGTACACGATGTGATTGATTTTTCTTTTGTTTACCCTTACTGAGAATTTGAGCTCACCCTTTTGTATGTTTTATTTCCCCAGGTCAGGAAGAAGTTTATTAAGTAGGATATTCCAAAAAGGGACTCTAGATATGATGAAATAAATGGGAGGCAAAGTAGATGCTTTATGAACTAGTTGTTTATGTTTCCTAGTTTCTAAAGACTCTATAACTATACGGTCCTTTCCTGGTTTTGTTATATGTTGTAATAAGTGTTCTTCAATTCTGAATTAATAACAATGTATGTAAAGTATGGGTCGTTATAGTTGGTATCAGAGGAAAGGTATAGTCAACCTTTGGAAACTAGGATGTCAAAGCCTTAGTAAGAACCCTAAGGATAAGTCTAAGCATAGAACACAATATTAGAGTTTTATAAATGGCCATGAATAACCTAGGATAAGACCTTAAGTGTGAAATTTTATTCTTGATTATGTGGTTTTCCTATTATAATTAGTGTTTCTCACACTATTCTTCTTGGTTTTATTTAATGGCTGGAACCCGAAGGAACCATGTTAATGCGTAATGCGACTGGCAATGCAATGATTGTCACCCTGAGAAATCAAACGTTATGGGAGATGGAATGAAAAATCTTGTATCCATGATCACAGAACTTTCTCAAGCTATGAATCATGAAGGACTTCCAAACGAGAAAAGGAAGGAGCAACATTCTGTTGAATCCTTCATGAGATAGCATCCACCTTCATTCATTGGGTCTACTGATCCATTAGTTTCTGAAAAATGTATTAGTACTACTGAAAAGATATTTTTAGTTCTTCAATTTTCTGAACATGATAAAGTCATCTTAGCAGTGTATCATTTGGAAGGTGATGCTGATCAATGGTGGAAGCTTATTAAGAATACGAGGCAAAGATATGAAATTGAGTCCATGGAATGGTACGAGTTCAAGAACTTGTTTTTCAATAAGTACTTCCCTCATATTCTCTGAACAAAGATGGAGAAAGAGTTTATTGAACTGAATCAAAAGGATGATGAATCTGTTGGTACCTATGAAGCAAATTTTACAAGACTTGCAAGGTACGCTTCTGGTATTATTATCCAACCTGAGAGTAAGATCGATCGATTCTTTAGTGGCTTAAAACCAAGTCTTTGAAGGGCGTTAGCCATAAGGGACTTCAATAGCTACGAGGAAATTGTTCGATGTGCTCTCAAAGTCGAGATAGAGATTGGAGTAACCCATCAGTTATATGGGTTTGATAAGAAGAGGAAAATGGAATTCAAAGGAAACTCTAAAGAGCACACTGAAAAGAAGATGAGATTTCCCTTATGCTCAAAGTGTGGAAAGAAACATGGAGGGAGTTGTCTTAAAGGGACAAGTAAATGTTTCAAATGTGGAAAGGAAGGTCATCGGGCATTTGAATGTTGCAATGATGGGAAAAAGATGTCTAATGATGCAAACAAATGAAGGGATACACAGAATGAACCTACTACACTTCAATGTTTCAAGTGCAAGGAGATGGGGCATTATGTTAATCAATGCCCAAATCCAAGGGTTGATGATGATGGTCTATGTCAACAAACTCTTAAGGCTTAAAGACAAAGGAAAGTCACATGAAATTTCTATAAGCGATGTGGAGTACGATAACGATGTGGTGAAAGGTACACTTACCATCCACTCTAAAGTAGAAAATGTTTTATTTGATTCTGGATCCACCCACTCCTTTATTTCTGAAGAATTTTCTAAGGATATCACCGTATTACCTCAAAAATTAGATGTTGAGTTAGCTGTGACAACCCCTAATGGCACAACAGTCGCATCAAATGTTTATAATTCTTCTCCGATTGAAGTTTGTGGGAAAGTGCTTCCTGAAAATCTTATGATCCTTCCTATAGTGGAATTTGATGTGATTATTGTCATTGATTGGATTTCTCTACATAGAGATCATATCAATTTCCAAAGAAGGTAAGTCACATTTCATATTCCAGATCAATCTATGATCATCTATCGATGCAAGGATGAACATAACCTTCCATTGGAAATTTCTTCCATCTTATGGGTCTTGATTCCACTAAATGAAGGTTATTTATATCAAATGGTTGGTGATAAACTCATGATTAATAATATTCCCATTGTACGGGAGTTTGATGATGTCTTTTCGGAGGAATTGTTGGGTATTCCAACAAATCATGAAGTAGAGTTTTCAATAGAACTCGTACCGGGTGCTTTGCCTATTTCAAAGACACCTTATAGAATGGCCCCAACTGAGTTGTAGGAATTGAAGAAGAAACTCCAAGAGAATCTTGATAAGGGATTCATACACCCTAGTGCGTCACCTTAGGGATCACCTGTTCTATTTTTTAAGAAGAAGGATGGATCAATGAGACTCTGCATTGATTATCGAGAACTTAACAAGATCACTATCAAGAACAAATATCCTCTCCCATGCATTGATGACCTATTTGACCAACTACGCAGAGCTAAATACTTTTCCAAGATTGATCTTCATTCAGGGTATCATCAATTAAGGGTCAAAAGGGAGGATATACCAAAGACAGCTTTCCGTACGAGGTATGGACACTATGAATTTATAGTGATGCCATTTGGTATTACTAATTCCCCTGCTATCTTCATGGATCTGATGAATAGAGTCTTTCGAGACTATCTTGATCAGTTTGTGGTAGTCTTTATAAAAGATATTCTTGTCTATTCAAAGAGAAAGGAATAACATGAAGATCACTTGAGAATTATATTGAAGACCCTGAGAAAAGAGAAGCTTTATGCCAAATTTACCAAGTGTGAATTTTGGCTTCAAAAAGTTTCATTTTTGGGTCACATAATCTCAAAAGAGGGGATATCTGTGGATCCAGCAAAAACAGAGGTTATCGAAAGATGGTCGAGACCAACAACAGTAACTGAGATCCTAAGTTTTCTTGGTTTGGCTAGATATTATCGATGTTTTGTGAAAGATTTTTCACGATTATATAATCCACTCACCAAGTTGACTCGAAAAGGAGTTAAGTTTGTTTGGACGGAGGAATGTGAAGAGAATTTCAAGGAGTTGAAAAGAAGGTTATCCAGTGCACCTGTGCTCACACTGCCTTGTAGTGGAGAAAGGTTTGTGATCTACAGTGATGCATCCAAGAAGGGATTGGGGTGTGTCCTTATGCAAAATGATATGGTGATAGCTTATACCTCACGACAATTAAAAATACATGAGAAAAATTACCCAACTCATGATTTGGAGTTATCTGCGGTAATCTTGGAATTAAATATTTGGAGGCATTATCTTTATGGAGAAAGGTGTGACATTTATACTGATCATAAAAGTTTAAAGTGTATTTTCACACAAAAGGAGCTGAATATGCACCAAAGAATATGGTTGGAGCTGATTAAGGATTATGACTGCTCAATCCATTACCACCCAGGGAAAGCAAACAAGGTGGTAGATGTATTAAGTTGACAAGACCATGCCAGTTTATCCATGATGAGGATCACAAAAGATCCAATATTTATGGATTTACAAAGGATAGATCATGGAATTATAATGAAAGGGTAAAATCGTATCTTTCTCAAATGAATGTTTAACCATCTATACATGTAAAGATTAAAGAGGCACAGAAAGAAGATGTCGAGTTACAAAATAAGGTAAGAAATATTCCTGAATTCAACCTTGATTGTGATGGGATAATAAAGTTCAGGAATCGGGTTTGTGTTCTTCCCATCCCCGAATTAAAGAAGGAGATGCTGGATAAGGCTCATAGTTATTCATTCTCTATTCATCTTGGAAGCATGAAGATGTTTAGGGACCTGAAAGAGTACTTCTGGTGGGATGGCATGAAAAGAGATGTTGCTGAATATGTCTCTTGATGCTTGGTTTGTCATCAAGTTAAAGTTGAGAGACAGAAGTATAAGGGGATGTTACAACCATTACCCATACCCGAATGGAAATGGGAAAACATCACTTTGGACTTTGTCACTGGACTTCCTAAAACATCCAAAGGCAATAATGCTATCTGGGTCATAGTTGATCGTCTTACAAAGTCTGCACACTTCATCGCTATTAGAGAGGATTTCTCTCTAGATCAGCTTGCCAGGATATATGTGAAGGAAGTGGTAAGATTGCATGGAGTACCACTTTCTATTATATCTGATCAGGATCAGAGGTTTACCTCAAAGTTCTGGAGAATTCTTCAGCATACTCTGGATACATAGTTGAGTTTCAGCACTTCTTATCATCCTCAGACAGACGGTCAGTCTAAGAGAACAATTCAAACTCTAGAAGATATGTTGAGAGCTTGCTCTATTAATTTCAATGGTGGTTGGGATCAACACCTACCTTTGGTGGAATTTTCTTCTAATAATAGCTTTCACTCCAGTATTCAGATGGTTCCTTATGAATCTCTCTATCGAAATAAATGAAGGACTCCAACTTGCTGGGATGAAGTTGGGGAAAGAAAGCTATTAGGACCTGATCTCGTTGATGAAATGGCAGAAAAGGTCAGATCTATTCAACAACACATAAGAGCAGCTCAGAGTCGATAGAAAAGTTATGCTGACAACCGAAGAAAAGACCTAGAGTTTGAAGTGGGTGATAAAGTTTTCTTACGAATATCTACCTGGAAGAGGGTCATGAGATTTAGAAAGAAGGGGAAGTTGGGCCCTAGATATATCGGTCCTTTCGAAATATTGGATCGTGTTGGGAAGGTAGCTTACCAATTGGAGCTTCCACCAAATCTCTCTCAAGTTCACGATGTGTTCTATGTATCTCTCCTGAGAAAGTACATACCTGATCCTTCACATGTACTCAGCTCAGAAGTTGTACCGCTGGAGAAAAATCTTTCTTATGAAGATCCGCCGATAGAGATTCTGGATCGTAGCGAAAAATTCCTACGAAATAAGACCACTCGATTGGTGAAAGTTTTATGGAGGAACCACCAATTAGAAGAAGCTACATGGGAGCTTGAGGATATGATTAGGGAGAGGTATCATCATCTGTTTGTTACAAAGTGACGAATTTCGAGGGCGAAATTCATTTTAAGGGGGGTAGAATGTACCACCTGAGACTTTTATGAGAAATATCTTGTTTTAATGTTATATAAATCATCAAAGGAATCTTTCACTACACAGAACACTTTCTTGGCTTGCTTTACACGAAATCGCGACCTTCCTCGATAGTTTGCGTCGTACGCAATACCGAGTTTCACTAAACAACGATATGCTATTAAAATATTATTAAAACTAGCCGTTATGAATAGTAATAACCAATTTTTGAAATTTTATAAATTTTATTTTTCAAAATGGACTTCATTTTTGGATTCGGAATATCTAAATTATCCTAGGGTGAAATTTTGATATTTTTCTGAAAACTTTCAATTTTTGATGAATAGTGAAACCACTAAGTGGTAGTTAAAAAAACTGAATTTTTCATAAAACTTAATTTTACCGCTTCTGTGAGAGGAATTTCAAAAGTCCGAGAGACACGGTTGATTTCAGTAAGTAAAATGTGGTTCAATGAGATGAAAATAATTTTTGGTGAATAGTAACTTTTTACTTTTATTTACCTCGGTTAAAAGTAAATAGGGTAATTAAGGGTAAAAATGTTGTTATTATTATTACCCTAACACATGTCCTAATTCTATTGGATAAATGTAATTCGACCAAAAACAACCTTTGGAATAAAATATGACCATTTAGGCCCACTTGGATTAGATTAGGACATTTATTATTAATTTATTTAAAGAAGGGTTAAAATAGTTAAAATCAAAGTTTAATAACTAAATAGTTTTTAATATAGGTTTATACATAAGATAAATTCGACTATAAATATTCATTAGAAATAAAAAATAATTTCCTACATAATGGTAGTTTATTTTTAATTTTTAGACATTAAATGATTTAATTTATTTATGACACAAAGATGATGCAGTAATTATCTTATTAATGAAATATTGACATAATTGATGTTATAAATACCCAAATAAATGTAATTTGAGACTTTTTGTGAATTAAAATAATTTTCTAGGTTAATATGACATGTTATTATTGATTTAATTAACTCTTTTCTAACTAATCATTCTGTTATGATTTTCACAAAAATCAATTACTAAATAGTGTCAAAATTGACATAAAATAGTTTTTAAAACAAATATTATATTATTAATTGTTATTTTATTCCTAAAAATCTAAGGTTCGGCCAAATTACTTAGATAAGGTTATATATATTAATAATAAACAACTTGGGGTTTGTTTGGCTTGTTATTTTAAGTTTATTAACCTTATAGTATAAGAACACAAGAAGACACGGTAAAAGTAAAATTATTTAACTTAATGTTAAATCTAAATGATAAGGTTAAAATAGGAACCTAAACTTGTAAAAATTATATTGGATGAGATTATTTCGACCCATCCCCACCTTAGATTCTAAATAAATCAATTTTTAGCTTTTTAAAACCTAACTTGACTTTATAATAAAATAATATTTTTAGTTTTTCCAAAGGAGCCCCTCTCCTCCCTTATAAAAGGGCACCTCCTCCCCCTCTTCCTCACACCACTTTGAGCCTTCAAGGTCGTCCAACCCCTACCAATTTCTCCTCTCCACTTCCCTATAAACATCCTATAGGTCTTGGTCTTCTTCAAAAACCAATTTTAGTGCCCTAAAAGGGGGTCTCAAAGAAGCGCTTTAAAGAAGAGGTAATGTCTGTTACCGATTCTTCCAACTTTATTTCTTCTTCCACTTCTTCTTCTTTAGTTTTTTCATTATTAAGTAATAAAATAAGTATCACTCATATACTGATATGTTATTATAAGTATAAAACAACCCTATTTCACCATCTATCCATCCTACGGAAAATGAAATCACCGCGCATGCGTACGTACGGAATACCATCTCCACGCCGTGGTGTAATCTATTTTCCACCACCACCTTACATGGATGGGTATAATGGTGTAAATAAACAACTATATATGATTATTATAAAGTTTTATTGATTCTGAAATAGTATTCATACACTCTAATACAATTAAACGATCATGGGAACGATATCACCGCTCGTGCGTACGTACGGAATACCGTCTCCACGATGTGATGCGATTCGTTCTACATGATCTTCATTGCATAATGAATATATAAATGAATTGAGTGAATAAATATGATATATATTACACGAATACCATTCTGGAATGAGGTATCTATAACCTAAAAAGAAGGATAAGAATTTATTCGAAAAAACACGCATAAGAACAAAAAGTAATAAACACCCAAATAAACAAGTAGTAATGAAATATTACTAATAAGAATCTAATAATATGACCATATATGATATCATAAAAATAAGTATGATTCTGGAATAAGTCAATAACATTTTTTAAATCATTATACAGGAGGTTCGGACACTTATGAAGCAAATCGGACATAAGGTAGGGGAAATATCACAATCTCATTTTTATCCGAGATTGTTTATACTTTGGTATTTATTGGGGTGTATTTTATCATCGATATCCATGTTTCCTCAATATGTAATATTATTTCCATCCACATAAAATTGTTTAAATCCAATTTTACCCTTTGGTGAGTCTTTAGAAAAAGATATGAAAGGAATCTTTTGTCGTTTTTCGTACGAGGTACTTTTTGACTTTTCCGAAAAAAGTACAAGAAGAATATTTTTTTTAACTTATACGGCATGAATGGATTTTTAAAAAATTATTTCCAAGAAGCTTCCTTTACAAGTTTTCAAGTTTATTTTTAATCAACTTCTTTTAGTTTAAAATGGTATGACATGTTAAGAAAGGAAATGTTTTTCTGAAGTAGAAAGGATATTTTCCTCAAGAATGGAGTTCAAGTGTTTTATCAAAATTATATTCCATCTAAGATAATAAAGGGTTCTGTTTCTATCATTATTATTACATTGATTTGATTATGTTGTGAGGGAATTATATTTATGAATTCCTTTATCTTATATGAATTGTTTTATGATGTCACTATGTTTAAGATTCCCATTTTTATTACATGGGTTATGCAATGGTGTATGATTTATGATTTTGTGGCACACATAAAAATGGTATCGTTATGAGATGGGTGGGACCTATATCTCCCTCCAATGCATTGGGTAAAGATTTTATATCTCATTATATAGACATGGATGGAATGGCAGGTTAAACTGGTTCAGTGAAACAGGACTGAAATGAGGAGTGAACTCGGTTCAGAAATGGACTTTGTCCACTAAGATAGTCTTGGGAATGAGTTTTGACTAATAAGAAATGATTCTATATGATTATGTGTGTATGCCAAAAAGTTTCATGTTTTAAGTTATGATTATTAGGATTACATTTCACTATTATGATTTATCCCATGTTATGAAATTATGATCTTTTTTGCAGGTTAAGATTTCCCAAAAGTTATGTTCTTATGTACACGATGTGATTGATATTTCTTTTGTTTACCCTTACTGAGAATTTGAGCTCACCCTTTTGTATGGGTTATTTCCCCAGGTCAGGAAGAAGTTTATTAAGTAGGATATTCCAAAATGGGACTCTAGATATGATGTAATAAATGGGAGGCAAAGTAGATGCTTTATGAACCAGTTGTTTATGTTTCCCAGTTTCTAAAGACTCTATACCTATACGGTCCTTTCCTGGTTTTGTTATATGTTTTAATAAGTGTGCTTCAATCCTGAAGTAATAACAATGTATGTAAAGTATGGGTCGTTATAGGAAAGGCCACTTAAATTGATACATTCCTGTTTATATGGATTATATGAATTGTAATTCCCTTGGTTATATTTGTGCTTGATGAGTATAATTCATGAGAGGTCATACCTCATGGATATTTTTATTAATATTATTATTATTTCATTGATATCGGACATGGTAAAATGGTTAAGGGAATTTTTGAGAATGGTATATTACTCTCCCTTACATCGAGTATTCAACATGATGTCTTAAACCATTGACACTATTTGGACAGTGGTCAGGATGCACCATGTTCCTTGCATTGGGTGTTGACATGATGACTCACCCACCATCTCATGTGTTGAGCATGAATTCTGTGGCTTTCTATGTAATATAGGAAATGTATTATTTTATTGATCTTATAGGATCATTTATAAGTTATAGATGACTGAGTTACTCTTCAATAGATCCAGAACCTAGTATTCTAGACATACAGATACTTAAGTTTGTACGTACTTAGCGAATATATGTGGATGCAGTATATAACTAAACTATATATATATATATATATATATTTCTATATATAGGGTTATTGATCTGAATATCATTATGGAACATTTTGAAACACATAGAGCCACAATATTTCCTTTCAAAACCTCAGTAGGATGCTGTGATTTTTTCATAATTGTATATTATTTATTTATACCAGAATACTTTTGTTCAATGTAGACTACTTGGATTACTTCTAGACACTGTTGGTGGTGGCGTTCTATGGTTCTATCTTGAACCATGACATCCCCGCTTTGGTACTCAAGTAGATTACTTTTCTGTAGTTATGGATAAAGACAAGAACCCCGCTCAAAATATTTGATATGGTTAGCTTATAGTTGGATCATGGAAGTAGAGGACCGATCATATTCTCAAGAATCCATTGGAGAAGCCTTTTTTCTTTTTGTAGTTTTTTATAGCATGTTGTATATGCCTGTCCCATTATCCCCTTTTTTTATATAAACATTCCATTAAATCATGTATATAACACTGCATAGATCCTATATATTATTATTCAGTATCTTAGTCATTTACACTTCAGTAGTTTATTATTTTTTCTCTTGTATGTGCTTACAATATGATGGGTTACCTATCCAGTCATTTTTGTGTCTGCTTATATTAGGCTTCTGTCATTGTATGTTTATTATTATATATATTGCGCCATAATTATATGAGGCTATAGTCTCCCCATTTTACCACATTTAAACCATTTTTTCTAATCATCATTCTCTGGTGTATGGGTAGGCATGCTTAATGCCATGTGACTCACCAGCTTGGGGAATGGGTTAAGTGGATCCAAGGTCAGGATGTTACCTCAAAGATGTGTAAAAATACCAATCTCTCATTATATGTTTAGAAAAGGCCCTAAAAATACAATTATCCTAAATAAATATTAAAGGGAGATTTAAATATATTTATTAAGAAATTTAATGGTTATTTTTTTCATCATAAAAGAAGAGTTTATTCCCTTTCTTTATTTTGTATGAGAGTTTATGTTTGGATTATCCATAGATTTAACATTATTTCATATCCTTCATTCACAAGACACCCTAGAATATATATTGTACAATGTTTCTATGAACCTAGAACATCTTCACAAGGATGACATGGTCATTCAAATCACACATCACAAGGTGGTTAATCCATTTGTTAGAAGTGATATGGGGGAAATTAATGAAGTTAATTCCATTTTATTTCAAATATATCTATTATCCTCACTAGTCAAGACCATGATTTCCCAGATTCTTCCCATAATAGAGTACCTACAAGGTGGTATCCTCCCAAAAAATTGACCAAAGAAGGAATAGATCCATTGTTGGGTAGTAAATTTAATCTTTTATAACTACTTAAATTCATGTAATATCCTTTAAAAATCTTAATGGATTCCACCATGGTTGAATTAAATGAGGAGTAACCCTGAATGTTATACAGGAAGTCCATGATAGCAGTTATGAGTCCTACTAGTTAGGAACCAATATCATTCATCAAATCAAGAAATGTAGATACTTATAGTAACCAATGATATATGAATTTAAATAATTCATAATAAAATTTAATTCTTTTCAAAAACATTGAAACTTCATTCATAAACCCCCAAAATTATTTCAATTTGAAAAATACTATTGGCCATTTTCTAAATGGGAGATTGATGTCATCGGTCTATATCCTCCATCCATAATAGGTAAATTAAAGTAAATCCTAACTATCATAGATTTGTTATCCGAATGGGTTGAAGCAGTTCCTTTAGAAGAATTTGTAGTAAAATATTTCATCAAATTCTTTATGTCCAATATCATCACCATATATGGTGTCCCTTAAAAAATATTGATAGACAACAACACTGATTTCTATTCTTCTAAATTAATGTAGCTATATAAAGAGTATAATATATTTTCCCACCATTTATACCATTATAATATAGAATAAAATGAATAAATATGTACCTTAAATGAACTCTATCGAATAACCTTTATATTATTGTGGATAAACACAAGATGTATAAGCTAAACATGCTCCCATATACTCATTACAATTATCACAACATAATTTATAATAGAACATTAGTGACCCCATGTTTTATTATATATATGATAGAGGTTTTACTATCCATAAAAGTTCAACTATATTCACTTTGTATCACTGTATAAAATCAACTATATAAAGATGGAAAATATCATATATAATATGATGAATTATAATTACTTCATAAGAGATTGTTACTCCCACAATATAGCACTGAAATCCATCAAAATCATATTTTGTGGAAATTCAATAAGCATATTCACAAATAATCATTTATCCAAGGGTAATGAGTGTTTTGCCTAAGAATTTCCCAAATATATGATAAAAAACTTTAAAGTTTTAGATAAAAAAAGGTAAGGTTCCTATTACATGAATAAGTTCTAATATAATAGACAGTATTCCTTGATTATAATGGATAGAGATTATATCACACCTACCATTAATACAATGATTATCAATAAATACATTTTATAATTTCATGATGATTTAATGAATAAATATTTATAATAAATTAAGATATATGAAATAAAGTCCACCTTGAATCACTCTAAACTTATTCAATATTATCATAGTAATATTAACTTAAAACTCTATGAAATCAATGTCATTATCATATGAATTGAAACTAAATTACATATATTCCATCCCACATTACCTAAAACTATTCATAGTGGTTTGTACTATATAAATTTAAACTTCATGTATAGTTATATTCCATGTGAAAGAAAATTGAAAAGCATTCCCTTATGTTTGGGATGGATCTACATAAGATTTCTATTTTCAAGAAGATTTTAATGGTTATAGATTCATCTTTATTCCTTGAGGTAATGGTTTAATTAACATATTAAAAAATTACTTTTACCAATAGTTGTATTTTCATAATCCCAATTACCTCAGTTTATATAGTGATGGATGAATCTATTATATTAAGAACAACCATATATTTTATCTTTACACTTGACATTAGGTGATGAGACCTACACAAGTTTATTTTAGGTACTCCCATGGTAGTGAATTAGGATATACCCAATTAATTTTATCTTTGTGTTGATACTTCATTAACATCGACTTTCCTCCCTTATCACACCAAGATAACCCTTTATTTCATTATCATATCCCCTATGTGTGAATCAGATATATAGAGAGATATAATATATAAAAACTATGTGTGTCTTAATTATTATTACCATAGGGTATGTGCTGATTTATATATCTCTCAGCCAAGGCTTGGCCAAAAATCTACATCCCATTCCTAGTCTATGTTATTGGGCCTTAAAAATCTAGTCACTTGGTTTTGGTATAAGTTTCATGAATTTAAACTATGGATAAAAGGACACAGTGGATTTTAAATTTAAACACATATAAAGGGTCACCCAATAAAATGTTAGTTATTTTCTTACTAATAATTAAATTTTTTTTATTAATAAAAAAGTTATGGAATAAATGCAAAAGAAAAAATTCATTTATTGACTATAACAAGGCCTTATAAAAAAGTAAATATAGGATTACAAGGCCCATTACTCTTGTTAAATATAAGAATATATCTTCCATACCATATATTGAGTGGGATTATACTATTTTATGGTTATATTTTCATTCATGATAAGGATACTTCTTCAAATTGATCAAGAAATCCCATTAAAGTGTCTATATAACCATGAAATTTCATGTTATATACCTTCACCCTGATCATATGTTCAATAAATATTTGTGTAGACTCTAGGGTGCTCAGACCCATCTTGAATTTATTTTTCTATATTAACCTACTTCACAGCTTTTCTATTTTAATCATCCATAAAAAAAACTAGATTTTAGATTCTTCTCCAAGAATCCTCCCACCTTGATTATATACTCTTAGTTCCCCCTATTATAGAATATAGTAATGAGTGTATTTGACTCAAAAAATTTAACTCTTTTTATTAATAATATTTGTTTTTAATATTTTTTCTACCAAATATATGTATGTTTCATCATGAAGAGAAGATTATCTAACCATATAAACTAGATCATGACAGTGAAGTGATAGTATATCCATTTACAATGTTTAATATATCCCTAATTATCTCAATTTCCAATTGAATCATACACTCTCATGTTATGATTTACACATTCCCTAACCCAACTATTCATGTTGGTTCAAATTCTCTTGATGTTATACATTTTTTATCATACTTCTTATAAAAGTGGGAATATAACATTATGTTTATTATTCCATTTCATGTTTAGGTATTATTTTTTTCTGAAGAACTAAAATTCATGAATTGATATTATCATCTTAAAAAATTATCATTGGAAACAAATCATCAATTATTATATACCTTAAAATAAATATAAAGATATACCTAAATGAAAAAAAAAATATTACATATAAATTATATCTATATAAGAGTTCCTAATGTGTGGGTTTACTAGTTATTGATGGGGGTTAATTGAAATCACTATAATAGTAAAAAATCTTTCATTTACCTTACACATTATCCTGATTTTTTCATATGATACTTTCAAAAACTATGTGTTTTTTATTCTATTATATTAGGAAACATAGTAAAAGATGGAGGTCTTCACCTGGGTCCATCCAAAAATCTCATCAACTTTAACCCCTATCATTCCTAGTTCATAAACCCTCTCATTCATATTATGATACTTGATAGTAATTATTATAAGCAAGATTCAAGGTATTTTTATTTTTTTGACAATATGGCTATGATGATAGGATTCTATAACCATATTCATTGACAATATAGATATATATAATTATGGTTAAAAAGTGTTTCTTATATTTTTTTAAGTTTATATAATATTTATATTTTTTTTAATGGATGTTATGGGAATATTTGAAAAGTTAAATATCTAATAATGTTTGTAATATTGTTACATAGAAGAAGAAACATGGTGACTAAATGAGTATAATTCATAGTTATAGCCTTATTATAACATTTATGAAGTTTTAATTAATAATTAAATAGTTGTAGATAATTGTGAAAGTCTTCGATAAATTTGATCTTTAGAATATTTAAAAACATAAACTTTACTTAATTTTTTGAATTTTTCCAACCTGAATAATGGTAAGCTAGATAGATGTGTGGCCAAATTGTATTTATTCATGAGTTCAGCTGAAATAGGTTAGTTATATTGGACTGAAATATGTTCTAATTTTAATAATTTAGGTAATTTTCATTCATGGTAGTTTTGAGTTCTTCTTGTTGTTTTATTAACTCTTTGTGTGTTTCGTTTGAAAAAGGAATGGTAATTTTCTTTCAAAAAATCAATCAATTGACTTTAAATGTGTGTCTAGTTCAAGGATTTTATATTTTCAAACACATCCAGTTGGAACTCAAAGTGTGGACAGTTTTTTTTTCAATGTGCAATTAGATAGAGTTCAATGTATGGTCAGTTTTGCACTAACATGACTCAAATTTTGAGCTTAGGTCTTCATGATCATAAATCTTCATAAACATATTACATGAGGATATGAAATCACTAATAAAGAAAATTTGAAAAGGTGTGGGCATACTCTATTAGAATAGGATAATAATCCTTTATAGATGAGTGTAAAATTTGATCATATAACTTCATTAGGGATAAAAATGATAATGTAATGGGCATAAGTCTTTATATAAGTTTATTAATTTTTCATGAGCCTTTAATATTTGGAAAATTAATATGGATGAATGAATTAAAAAATGTTAATTTGTGTTCCATTTTTTAAGGTAAAGGTCCACATGGAAAAAACACATGATTCCATGCATGTGAAGATCATGATTGGTTTTAAAATATAGATTTTGTAGAGATAATATAGGTGGAAATAGTATAATTCCCCACATAATAATCAACCCATAATTACATAATTTATAATAAGGGTTTCCATTTTTTAAATTTTAATTATCTTTTAGGTTTAGTGTTTTAGATAATTTAGAAAAAATAATTACATTATATAGGTAATAGTGAAACATAGTGTACATTTGTTTCCAAGAAAAAGGATTCTAAAATTTAAACTCTCATTTAATTGAAAAAGTTTCTTTATATTTTATGAAAATTCACCATAAAAAATATTTACATTTCAATAGTTTCTAAAATTACTTAAATCCTATGAAAAAAATTTCAAAAAAATTTATGAGAAATATAATCTCAATGAGTGATATAAAAATAAAGGAATCATGTTAGTCTAGTGAAAAACAAAAAAAACCTATAAGAAAATTAAAATTTTAAAAATAACATTTTTGGAAAAAAAATATAACATATCCATATAAGAAAATAATTATTTTATTAAATAAAACATTTGAAACCAATTAGTAGTCATAGGAAAAAACAAATAAGGAAACTTGAGGCATGTGTGAACTCATGAAAAAAATTCTTATAAAAACAAACATTTTACATTTATAATTTCCTTAACGAATGAAATAAAAAAAATAAAAAAAAGTTTTTTTTGTATAATTATATAGGTAACTTGGATACTCATTTTCATAACATGTGTTCACTATTAATTAACCCATATCAAAATAATTAAATCCAAGCTAATTCCATATTAGTAACCGACCTAGTTATCTCCCACATTTTCTTTCCTTTGAAGACTATTTATTAACCAATGCATTACATAGCTATATTAGGTTCACCCATAATCATGATATATATCAAGATCACCTATCATAATATATAAATATCCACTACTATATCATGGAAAAAGTTTAATTTTTCTATCTTTCAGCAAAAAATCTTTTTTGAACAAATAATAAAAACACATTCTATTTTTTCACCGTCATAATGAGAAATATCTTCTTTCTTAAAAAACTAATTGAAATGAAAAAATCCTAAAAGTTAATAAATAGGGTACTCTTTGAAAAACTATTCTAAATTTTATATAATTATTGATAAAAATAATAGCAGTGATGGTGGGAAAATCATGTCATGTCATATATGTAAAAAACCATTTTTCTAATTTGGTAAAAAATGTAAAAAGTGTCCCATATCTAAAATGATAAAAACATTACTTTAAAAATATTTAAAAAAATAAAAAGTAGTTTAAAATAATATTTAACATCTATTTTATTTGAAATGTTATAATTCATGAAAATTTTTAATAAAATATTACATGGATGAATTTTTTTCAATGGAATAATTTAAAAAATGTTTTAATGATAAATCCCTTGAAAGTTTAGTAGGTTTTAAAACAAAAAAGATGTTGAAGAAGATAAATTTAAATTGGTTTGTATGAAAAACATTCATTAAAGTGATGATAAATTTCATCCATAAGGTAGTCCATACACCACAAAATATAAAACCTGTGTTGAAAATGTAATAAGTCTCAATGAAAAGATATAGAGGCTAAAAATACCTTACCTAATCATCCAACTTGCCAAGTATGTTCATTAAAAATTTTATAATAAAATTTTATAAATTATTTACTTCCATAAGAAACCATTTCAGGTTATTTATATATCATAATATTTTTTATTTCATATATTTCCATGTCCTATATTGCATTTAATTTGATTAATTTCATGTTTAATTTTTTGAGCATGTTCGGTTCATAATCCCCAAAAAAAAATTTATAGGTTGAGCAAGGTAAAAAGGGTCATTATCACATAATATAAATAATATTAATAGTTAAATAATTATCATTTTCATACATTAAAATTAATTTTATAATCATCCATGAAATAAAAATATGAAAAATTAATTTCATCCCTTTATGGAGGTGGTATTCCACACGTACTCATAAGAAACATTTCCATTTTTTAATAGGTGGAACAGTAATAAAGTAAGTAATATATTATATTTAAAAATACTAATTTTTTCATAAATATAGTATATATATATATAATCTATATTTTTTAATATAAATATTATGGAACAATGATAAAAGAAGCTTTGCTTCATGAAAGTGGTAGTATACACATACACATAAGTGATGTTTACATTTTCTATTTAATAGAAAAGGAGATGAAAATAGGTTATAACATAATCAAAATAAAATTAAATTAAATTAAATATACTTGTTTTATTATTTCTACATTTTTAAATTTTATTTGTAAGAGGTAAAATAATAAACAAACATGAAACACACGATTAAGAATTATATATTTTCTTTCAAAAACCTCTCTTAGCTTACTCTTTAAGCCTTATTAGGTTAGTATTTTGGTGAGAAAATTATCTCTAAGATTCGATTGGTTTTGTGGAGATATAGGGGTATGTATTTTTAGATATATAGTTTTCAAAAATTGAGAAAAATAGAGGAAAGAGGGTACCTTTTTTAGCTGAGGAGGTGGCACAATTGTAAATATTAAAAACATTAAAATATAAAAAATATCAAAATCATTCCATGTGGAACCAAATATAAATAATTTTAATTTTAATAAATTATAAGTTTAAAATACATTCAACATGTAAAATATTTACATTTTTGAGTTTCATTATAAACCTAATCTTTCTATTTAACCCCTCATTTACCCTTCTTAACCTTAACTAGGGAAACTCATTTTCAATATTTAAGGGATCTAAATTTATATCTAAGGTGGAAATTGGATTACATATAGTTCATGGATGAAATTTTGTATCACTTAATATCCCACTTTTCCTTATTCAATAATATTTATACTTCTTAATAATTATATAAAACATTTTTCATCATAATATATCGTTAAAGAAATTTTTATGACAATTCGTTTAATTTTAATTCAAAGAAATAAATAAAGTAATGAAATTAGAATATAAACACATTTAAAATTATTTATACTTTATATTTCCCTTAAAATTATTTTAATACAACAAATATGTCAAAACATGTGAATTTTATTTTTCAAAAAATCATTTATCTTGATTTTTCATCTAATTTCACATGTAAAATATCAAAATTTTGTAATCATTTTAGGTAACAATAACATAAAAAAATTAAAATAAGTTAATATCATAGAATAATGTATTTGTATTATTAATAAAAATTTATGACGAATGAGAACTACTTTTTATCCCAACAAAAAAAATTATTGATATAAAAATAAAGTGACCTTTTTAAAATTATCCTTTAATTAAAATAATATAATGGTTATAATCAATGGAAATGGGAAATAAATTTCTAGTTTTCTAAATATCGTTTGGATATGCTCAAAAAAACTCATCCAAAAAAATAAAGTAATTTTTTTGGGATATTTTAGACCTTATATCATAGTTTTAACAATGTTTTACTTGTTTTTTCCTTACCTTGATGACATCATTTTTACCAAGGATACCATTCATAATGACCAAAACTAAAAGTACCTATTTAAAAATTATGAACATATGTATTAAAAAATTTGAAAAAAAAATCATGATTCAATTTTCATAATTGTAAAAATTACTTTCAACAAAAATTTAAAAAAATAAATAAAAAATATTATTTCAAAAATTATAATTTTAAGCATAAAAATGTGTTTACACCATTATCAAATATATTTTTGATTAATATTTAATTCATTAGATTAATTTCACTATAAAGATATTATTTTACTTTAAAACCAAATAAAAACATAACGAGACTTTAAAATTACTTGATTATGAAATATAAATGACCATTCTAAAAAAATTCATTTTTGACTATTCACTCAAAAATAAATATTTTTAGAAAAATTAAAATAATTCCGTCTAAGTTTATTATGGAATAAAAATTTAAAAAATTATTTTCATTTTTTAAAATAAAATTTCTAAAAATGTTAGAAATAAATTATATCTGCACCCAAAATTCAATAAAACCCATTTTTTGAAGAAAATGTATTTTTGAAGCATAAAATGACATTATTCTAATTATTTTCATAAAAACCATTAGTAAATAAATTTTAGTTCTTATGAGTGGATATATAATCTATTTATTTCATAATAATCATTTAAAAATACTGATTAATTTAATCGATTAATCAAAAAATATATTGTGCCCCTAAAAACTATTTTATGAAAAGACATATCTTTAGCATGAAAATATTTTATCTTCATTTTTAATAAATTGATAATTAATGTACTATTTATAATTAATTTTATTAATAAAAAATTTATATAGTTTTCATAATATGGTTCTTTATTTTCATACGTGTAAAACCAACAGTTATTTTATAATATTCATATTTCAAAAATAATATTTGTATAGCATATCATCATTTTATTAAGTTCGGTTTTTTGTATATGAAATGATGACAATTGTGTTATTATTTAAGTAAAATACTTTATAAAATCTTAGGGGTAATAATAATACTAATTCTTAATAAATATTTCAAAAACCATGACTTGATATAATAAATATATTCCTAAGGGAATATTTTAAATGGATAATATTTGAAAAAGTTTTATTTTAATTAAGATTACACATCATGGTACTTAGTGATTTAACTGAAAATACCCTTGCATGATATTATGATATTTTATATATTGTGTTTAAATGTTTTTTGTCACATATTATGTGTAAATATTTGTTGTCTATAGTAAAGGTATTCACATATCTAATGATACTGATGTTAATTTGAAGTAAAAGAAGATTTTAGAAACTAATTGTGGAGTTAAAGTTATGATTTTTAGATGTATTCTTGGGAGGATTAAATAAATAAATTCAGTACATAGATACAATATGGTTCTTACAAATAAATGGTAGAATGTTGAATAATGAAACATCTTTTCAAAGGTTAAATATTATGGATTTGAATTCGACATATTTGAATTTAATGAAGGGACTTATCATTCAATATATATGGAAAAATCTTGAATCATATGAATAGTTTAAGTGTGATATTCATTATTTGATTATAGTGAATTTAATCATTTGTAAAACTATATTTTTATTACATGAGACAGTAAGAAAGTAATGAATAATGTGAATAATCCTCATAAAAATATATGATAAAGAGAGGGGATATACGATATCATTTAATATCTTAAAAGGGAAATCTTTATGCACACTATAATATTTGTTACTAAATAGAAAAAGAAATAGATACTTAATAGAACATCATTTCTACATCTGGTTTTATTTTGATGAATTGTGGTTTGAAAAAATACTAGAACCACATTACTATATCTTCCATGAAGAAGATGAAATAAACATAATAATTTCAATTTGTAATTATCCTCATTTTGGGAAGAGAAGTGTGGATACTAAGAAGACATAGAGTTATCCTTATATAAGATGATTTAATTATCCAGGGTTAGAAGATGAAGGAATAATACTATACACCAATTATGGATTTAGTCTCATATAAACTTTCATAAAATGAAATTATTAAATGAGGTACATAATAGAAAATCTACCTAGTAATACAGAAGAAAAAATAATCTTATGCTGTTTAGATAGAGAACAACAAGTCCTTAAACATTTAAAGAGACCCTCAAGTATATAAAATTATAACATCCCTAACTTTAGTATTTTATGATAGTTGATATGATTAATTGTTCAAGGGATCAATAATTAATGTTTCACAAATCCCTTGTAATATCCTTACATAAAGTACTAATGTTGTTTGAAAAAAACCTCCTGATCATACTTTTCGGTTGATTGTATTTGTCGAAAAGGTTTGAGGTTGTTGAAAAATGTTGGTTTCCAAATTAGTAATGAAGAGCTAGAGAGAATTTCTCAACTGATATCATAGAGAAAAAATGTCTAAAATAATTTCATCGAGTGTGAATGTGTTAAATGATCTCATAGAGCATGAATTTCATAAGTGCTCTCATGGAGTGTGAATGTCTTAACTGCTCTCATAGAGCCAAGATTTAAAAACTAATCTCATAGATCAGTCACATGAAGAATGAAATTATTTTTAAAATATCACCCATTAATATCATGTTAATCACTTGAAGAAATCACATTATTTTTATAGGGTCTTTTGGGGAGATAATGAAAATCATTTAATGAAATTACAAGATTGTCTAAGGATCTTATAAATAGATCATGTGAATCGTATAAAGGAAAATAATTTTCAAATGATGAATATTTTTGTGGCTATTCATAATCATGAAACCAAATGATTATATTTGGATATTACAATGGGATATCACAATTTTCTTAAAGAAAATGTTGTTGACTCGTCATGATTGTATTTGGATCATGCGATGAGATCACACAAAGCGCTTGAAGACAATTGTGATGATCACATAAATCATATGCAACATGAAACAGGTGATCTTGTAAAGCGATCACAAGAAGTGTGTGATGAAAATTGATGAGGTAGTGGAATGTATGGATTACCTCAATTTTAAAAGTTATGGTGGTGTATTTATTCCTATAAATACTTCTTAACCCTTCCTTACGAATTAGAGATGTTTTCTTAAGTGGTTTGATCCGAAGAAAAAGTATTTCACATGGCTTGAATAGTGTCTTGTACAAGAGTCATTCGATCCACTTAATTATTATAAATTCGTGTGAACAGATCTCATGAACTGATGTATGTACTAAGTGTTTGTATGCATAGTAAAACCTATTCATATAATGTGATACACATTATTTGAATAAGTTCATGTGATCTATGTGATATAAAAAAAGGTCTCTCGGACCGTAGGAACTGAAGAAAGTCTCCCGAAAGGTTCTTAAAAAGGGTTTTAAGAACTGGTAATATGCATAATAATAAATTTCACATGATACACTTGAATTTAATTGTGTCTCATGGTAGATCCAAGTATTCTCCATGATCTGAAGGGTGACTTGTGAAATGGTCTCATGGAGGGGTCTTATACAGGAGTCTCACATAAAACATATTTTCACCACATTAATGAAAATAGATCATAAAGATACATATGAGTGTGAATCAACTATGAACTAATTTTAAGAAGAGTATAATATCAGAGCAGTGTGTTCACATCATAGAGAAATCATCAAACTTTTAAATTGGGAATGGTTGTAAACCAGGAGGAACATTGAGTCAACTAAGAACATTATAACAGTAGTGAGATTTATTGGATTTAGAAAATTAAAAATTTCCATTTTTATGATCCTTATATGTATCCCAATGAGGGTTAACCAAGAAAGATTATTATGTCATTTACATGTTTTAATTTCCATTTATATTGTGAAATAGAAAATACAAAGAAGAGAGTTTTGTCTAATGACGAAACAAGATATGAAGAGATAGTTATGATAATTTGTTATACACTAATTAACCCCCACCCCCATCACTGGTTATTTAATCTATTTGGGATAACAATTAGTATTAGTGGTAAATTTTAAAATCAGTGTTTCTCTCTCAGTAGTTTCAATGGATGTTTTTGACCACAAAGGGATTCCAATTTTTGATGGAAATTGTTTCCAATTGTGGAATATTGGATTCAACATTACTTATAATCATTTGGTATGGATGAAATTATAGATATGATCTATTTAATTTATTCTAGTTTGGATCGTGGAGTTTAATCATAAATAGAATTAAATTAATTTTATTTCTATTAAAAGGTAATCAATACCTTATGAGGAGATTTATCAAACACGATCTACATGAAGGTGGTGTCATGTAAGTCAATGAATTCCATGTGGGAAAATATTCAAAATATTTATGAAGGAGATTTAAAAGATATATAATTTATATAAAATTTTATATGGAAAAATTTTTAGGATCTTATAATGCTCAACAATGAGTCTGTAGATACATTCATTAATTGCATAAATTTTTTCATAGAAGACATGAATTCTATTAGAGAAATTCTTGAATTTTTAAATATTTTCAAGATCATCTTAAGAAGACTTATACCTTAGTTAAATAATAAAGTATCTTTAAAAGAATATAAAGATACAAATTTGGTACCATTGGATAGATTACACAATAATATTATCACAAATGAGATGATAAATGATGATAATGAGTCTATGGAAAAAGGAAAATCTAAAGAGTTGGATTTAAAGTCCATGAATAAGTTCACTATATAGAATGGTCAGGATGTAGAAGTGGTGGATAATTTTATGTCATTAGATTCCTCCAATATATTAATAGTAAAATTAATGTTCAAAGGAAAACATCCTCTATCATGTTTTTTATGTGGAAAGGTAGGACATCATGCAAAACATCTATCCAATAAGTTCCAAGATAATTATGATGATAAAGTTAAAATTACTATGAAAAGTTATTCATCCTATGTGAAAGGAAATATAAATGTGAAGTAAAATTTTTTCATGAAAATTAATATTCATTTATAATATAATGACAGTTTTGAATAAACTGACGTAGAAAAAATGGATTACTGCAAGGATCATAAAGAATATGTTTTGGTGCTAGTTATAGGTAATTTTTAGTCAAGGGAATAAGGTGATGGTAATGAAGGATAAATAAAATGAATATTAGATCTTTAGGTTGAATAAGAAGATTCACTTGAGGATATAGAATATTAGAGATCCAAAATAAAGAAATCCAATAGGATGGTTCATGATTATAAACTTCATATGTTGTAGTAGGAATAAGAAAACTCTAAGATAAAGGCTGAAATTGAGAATATTATATATAAAAATCTAGATAACTCATAGAAATTCATTGAGTTTAAACTCATAGTTGAAGAACAAACTAAGTTTATTGAGGTGTTCACTAACATAATAAAATATCAAGTCTAAGCTATTCATAAACAATAGGTGAAAGTTGTCAACCAATGAAGAAAGGTTAATGATCAAGAGAAACTCATGACTACTGATATGATTTTGGGATATCAGGATCCATATGTTATATTAAAAGGGAAATTTAAATTTTGAAGTCCTAAAAAATAGTCAAAGGAATGTTTAGAGAAGAATATTTTATAATAGAATAACACTTCTAGTATGAGAGTTGATCAGAAATATAAATTAGTAATGGCTAAGGTCATACCAGAATCTCCCACTCCAAGATTGAAGATTTATTTGGGTATAAATAATAATTAGAAGATTTAGAGAACTAAGGGGACAATTAGTTGTATAGAAATGATGAAAATTAAAACACCTCAAATCTTGGGTTATTGTTATGGTAAAATGGGAAAGTATAAAAAAATTATTATGTAACTAATATGTATCAATAAAAAAATGAAATTTAAGAATCCAAACAGAACTTAGTATTCCAGGAAGTCCTTTGATGGTTATTGTTTCTGGTGTGAAGGATTCAGAATCAATGCTATATATTTCTCATCAACAATTTGGAGGAAGGTGTTGAAGAAGACCCAAATAAATTACATATTAAAACCCAAGGGAACATCGAATGAGATAATGATGAAAAATAAATTTTCAAATTTTCAAGATGAGGTTTTACAATCGTACTCTGAATAAGATCAAGAACATTAGTTAGCATCATGTATAAATCCAAATACATGGATCAAAAAGAAAATAGTTGAGAAGGAAGTGGTTTTAAATATTTCCTTTAAAGCAATAAATCACACTATAATTTGGATTATTAATATTGGATTCACCTCCCATGAGATTGGAAACATGAATCGAATGAAAATATTTAGGAACGACAAGGAAAGTGTTGTAATATTTGGAAATCATGAAGTCCTAATGATCGTTGTCTTAAGGAAATTCAAGTTTAGATAGATGAGATGAGATGTGGTGATGTCTTAGTTGTTGAAGGTATCATTCACAACGTGTTAAGTGTCAAACAATTTTGTGACTCAATACTTGTTATAATATTTAATAAACGGTTATGTATCATCAAGGGAAATGATAAAGAAGTTATTTATAAAATAAATTACATGAAGGGTAATCTCTAACATGTGAGTAGATAAGAATATATTTTTTCCCTAAGGAAGAAGAAAACCATATATGGAATAAGCATTTTGGTCATCTGAGCCAATGACCCTTATAAAATGTGGTAAAATGTGATGATTTTGGAGATCTCCTTAAGTTAACATGTGATCATTCTCATTTGTGTGATACATTTCAACATGGTAAGATTAATTGGATGATGTGTAAGGAAAAAAATAAAAGGTTAACAAAATTTCTTTAATTGGTCTATATTGAAGTATGCAGACCTATTTCACCAATATCTTTCAATGAGAAGAGATATTATATTATTTTTGTTGATGATTTAAATATAATGATATGGGTTTCAGTTATAACCAAAAAGTATGAGGTGTTTATTTTCCTAACATTTTATCGAAGAAAAGTTGAAACTATTCTAGATCAAAATATCTAGAAGCTCATAAATGATAATGGAACAGAGTTAAAATATAGCCACATGGAGGATTATCTTGAGAAATAGGGGATAATAAACCATTTTTCATTCATAATAAATACATAGAAAAATGGATTGGTCAAGATAATAAATCATATTTTCAATAGCATGGAAAAATGATGCTTATCGAGAAATTGTTTCTAAAGATGTTGTGGAATGAATAAGTGTTGGCATCAGTCTATATTTATAATTGATCATTATTGTGTCTAAAGTAAGAAAATTCTCCATATGAGTTTTGGAATGGAAATAATCCAACATTGAACTACTTTATAGCCGTAAGTAGTAATATTTTTATTCACAATAATGGGAAACATAGAATGTCTAAATATTGTGGACATGAAGGGATATTTATTTTTTACTCCAGAAAAAATTCATATAAATGATTTAATAAGTTACTTGGAAAATTTATAGATAGAAATAATTTTTTTTTGTGAAAAAATAAGCAGAATATTTGACAAATACATGAACAGACTCAGAGGGATAGGGGTGAAGAAGTGAGAGGATCATGTGGAGTGAAAATACATGATTAAGATTACAAATAAGATTCAAATGATGATAAAAATAAACCTATAAAAACCCAAAAGAGTCAAGTTGAAATTTATTGGTAGAAAATAATCAGGGATCATACATCTCTAGTGTAGACTATGAGGATGAAGACTCTACATCAAGAATATTTCTTATCATAGGTATATCCAACATATTTAGAAGAATCTTTATGATATGATATGTGGGTTCAAGAAATAAATGAATAACTTGGAAAAATAGAAATTAATTAGATATGGGTGACTGTTTTGAGGCCAACGGATAAGAATTTCATCAATTCGAAATGGGTTTTCTATAACATGATGAATTAATATGGAATAATAACTAGAATCATATCATGAATGGTGATAAACGGATACTCCTAGATAGTGGGTATATATGTTGATTAAATATTTTCACTTTCATAAAGCATAGAGAAAATTTGTTTATTCTTGGACATAGAAATAAAAAGGAAATTCATATTTTTCCTCATTAATACCATCCTTGACCCTATTAATCTTTAAGTCCCATGGAAAAAATTTAAAAAACTTGGGATGAGCATAAAAAATCTCAGTAAGGGATATAAAAATACAGAAAGAAAACATTAGTCCAGGTATACATAAGAATCAATGAAATCATACTTTACTCTTAAAACATAAGCACTATAACATACCTCATGAAATAAAATGTTTTATGAATAACTCATATAAATCATAATACATAAACGTAACTTGAGGCATTCATAACATTCTTACGTAGGGAGTAACCCTCATGGTTACGTTTGGAATACCCATTACAGTATATTCCCTAAATCTCTTCGGAGAAACCTTAGTGTTTAACTCCTTCGCATTACTGAATGAGTTGGAGAGATATATCGGGATCACCTGCCCTTAGTTTATTATGTAACCACTCGTCTTCATAATCAATGCCCAAGAACCATAACATAATCGTATCACATAAAAACATGCATAAAGGAAACATAACATTTCCACATTTCAATCACAAGATATCAAAAACAAATTGATATAATCAAAACATTATCAAAACTATTTTCAATACCAAAATAAAAGAAAAGTAAAACATGGTATTTATTTTTCATTAAAAAAAATTTTGGCTTGTAGAGTAAGTCGAAACTCAAATAATGGTCACTGCGGCGGAGAAGTCGTTGTCGCCACATACGTAAGACAAAAACATGCCCTTTTGTCTTTTAGTAAAACACTTCATATAAAAATATTCCTTTTGAATAAAATTAAATTTCAAAGGGGTTTATACACCGTATAAAATAAATTAGTGTACAAAACAAAATATGCCTCAATGAAAGGATATTGAGACAAAGTCCCTTACAAAGTCAGTATCTTTAGACTAAGGATAATTCAATTACATAATTATGTGTGAAAATATAAATACACCTAATATAAGAGGATATTAAGTGTAAAACAATCAGAGTTCATCCACACATATTCATAGTACGACATAATCAATAAATAGAGGTTTAACCCAAAGAATTGAAATTGGGTTAAGAAGTTCCCTTACATAAATTCGACAGCCTAATGGCGTCACTTTAAAATTAAGAAAATGAGTTGATGAGAGGTAAGAAGGGTATCGCATCACTTGAGAATAACATTTACAGCAATAAGGATATATAATAACATATCCCAACATAAGAATATGTAAATTAAAAGACATAACAAAAATAAGTCTTTTAAAAAGTGGAGGGTGAAAGGTTCTCTTACCGATTTGGGTAACTTTCGAAACGTACACCCCATGAAAGAAGGATCATACAATGAAGATGTAAATACCAATAAATTAAATTATATCACACAAATAATACAATCATGGGCAGTACACACGCCACAAAAAGAGGAAATAGTGGCAAATGTAGCATAAATCTCACAGGAATAAAAGTGAGATGAAAAATCCATTACGAAAACTCGGCAACCTAACGGTGCCACTTAAAACTTGAAAAAAAATGGATTGATGAGATAAAATAGGGTATCTCATCGTATGAACATAAAATTTACATTAACAGGAATATAAAATAACATCCCCCAATATAATAAAAATTAGCTTCAAGGAAATTACATAAAAGAGAGTACTTAAAAAGAAAGAGAGAGGTAGGATCCCTTACCTCAAGTCTGACTTGTCTTGTTCGTTTCTTTATATTCCTAAATAATAACCTTTTGTAAATTTATAATTTCTTAAGGAAATACTTTAAATTTTATTATTCAATTCATATCACATATTATAATGTTATAATAATTAGTTAACTATGTGAGTTCATATCAGATGTTTTTCTCGATGTTTGGTACATGAGTCAAAAATCAACTTGTTTGAAAAGAAATGTCCATGTAGTTATAATTACATCATCTACAGAATAGTATTAATGATTTAAATATCATATATATACAGTATATATTCATTTTATACTATTACATAACATTTGGAGATAAAAATAAATGAAATACACCGTCCATGGAGACGGTAGGTCATATGTGCGCATGAACGCTACTTTCATTTCTTTGTCACATTAATGGAATTAAAACTAAATGAGATATATATATATATATTATAATTACAATATAATAAAAATTTTATATAGGTCACATAAGTTCATAAATTTCATTCTTTATACATTCCATGTATGCATCGATGAGCCACATCACTTGAGGGGGCGGTAGTCCACACTTCATCAAATGAAATTATCGCATTTGAACAACATGAAAAGCATAAAGGTATGTTTTAAATATAAAATACAGAATCATAGAGAGGAAATAAATATAATATATATCATAAATAAATATTGTTCCATAATAATGGACACCATGAGAGGTGGTAGGAGAAGATAGAAAAATTATTGTTTCGTGAGGCAGTAATTCGCAATCCACGGAAAGAGTATGTTCTTTAACCATTAGACGGAGGTGTGTGTAAGTTTAGCTATAATTATTCTCATAAAAACATCCTATTATATTTAAGATACTGTTTTTGTTACAAAATAAAGTAATAAAAAGAGTTTAAGGGGTTGGAGAAGCAAAATAAAACAAAAGAACATCAGAGAAGACATTACCTTTAAATCAGGTAACTCGCTTTGGTTTGAACCAAAAGGGTTTCTTGAAGAGCTTTCTGCCTAAGGTAAGGCATATAAGATGAAGAGAGGGATGTGGAGAGATAAAATGAGTATAATTTGGTCTATCCAAAGGATTTAGAGGTGTGTGTAAGGGGGTAGAGGTGGGGGCCTTTTATAAGAGGGAGGACGGGCACTCTTGGATTGTTATAAAATGTTACTTTATTATAAAATGCTTTTCAGATTTTAAAGGTCCCACAAAGATGTATTTCGATTATAAGGTGATAAGGGTTATAAATACACCCATCCAATAGGTTTTAGACATTTTTAAGTCTTCTATTTTACCTTATCCTTTCATTTTATTTAAATCATTCATTAATGAGGTAATCACTGCATCATCAAGGTGTCATAAATAAATTTATTTATTTAATGTCTAGATATTACAAAAAAATATAATCATGTAGGAAATATTTTTTCTTTCCAATTAATGTTTATAGTTAAAGATATAATTTATGTAAACAAGATTAAAATTTTTTTACTTTGGTGATACATACTTTGGTTGCATTTTCCTTTCTTTAAAAAAACATGATAAAAGGTCACTATCACACTAAAGTGATTCTATGGGGTCCTAATATTGGAACAATGCATCCCATGGTCGGCCATGACACCACCTATATCATTAGGACACATTTTGGTGTTACTTTATATTTTTATGATATTATTTTATTACCCTTAACTACCCGATTACTAATTAAACACGATAATTAAAGATAATTATCATCGTTACTATTCATAATGTCCCAAAAAAAGAGTCTTAATTACATAATTTGGACCTTCTGATTACAAATATGTAATCCATTTTTTCAAATTCCAAACACACAAATTGCAGTAATTAATTTAAAATAATTCTCGTTGTCAAAACCAAAGACGGGTTTTTAAGAAGTAAACTCTATCAAAAGATTGATTTGTTTTTACATCAAATTTAAAAGTTAAATTACATAAAATGACCAACATTGTATTAAATAATAAAAAAAATTTACACCTTAAAACCAATTAAAATGACAATTTAACTATATAAATAAATTGGATGAAAAGGTAGTTTTGAATTAAAATTCAGTATTTTTCACTATTCATTGAAAATGAACATTTGTCAGAAAAATACCAAAAATTCACCCTAAGATATATTTGATATTCCAAATTCAAAAATGATATGAATTTTACCAAAATAAAAACATAGAAGTTGCATTAATTAATTTTATAATCAATTCCCGCCGTCAAAACAAATAGTGTGTTTTTAAGAAACAATATCTATTAAAATATTTACACTTACTTATGTCCAATTTTAAAGTGAAGTTTATTAAAATTACCACCAATGGATTAAATGGTGAAAATATATTTTAATTACACTTTAAAACCAATAAAAAAGATAATCTGACCATACAAATAAATTAGACTAAAAGGGGGTTTTGAATTAAAATACAGCATTTTCACTATTCATTAAAAAATGAACTTTATCGGAAAAATAACAAAAACATACAAAAAGTAAATTTTTATGTCTTTATTCTAAAGAAGGATTTTATTTTTTCAAATAAAAAATATAAAATTGTCAAAAAGTGGATTTAAAAATGGTTCGCCATCAAAAGGCGGTTAATCGGCCTTTTAAAGAATATTTGAATATTTATGCTTAAAATTGGATTCATTGGCATTTTAATCCTCTAAAATTTATTGGATAAAAGTAAAAATATTTGACAAACATATACAATAATTTTGTAGTTAGTTCTGTTTATTCCTACCATTATAATGGCTAAGCGTTAACTACCATTTAAAATAATATTATTATATTATATGTGTGCAACGTAAGATTTCAAAGAAACTCGTTGTTGAGTGTTGGGTACTCCATCGAACATAGCATCCCATTTAAAGTAATATTTATATTTTATTCACAAATATTAATAAATATGAAAATTTCATATTCTTTATTTACCTGGGATGTTACAATAGGTCACTTTATTATGGTACCTATATTATATTTATTTATCATGATATAGATCAATGAGATGAGAGAGTATAGAGTATGTATCAATTTCCTTCTGAATCATTGGGAAGTCATTATTCATGGATGAGAACATAAGAAATTGGGAATGCAATACATCATCAATGTATTTTCGAAAGGTGTTTTTATCGTCCTCAAAAAGCCTCTTGATAGGTATCAATGGAAATGGGGGACTTTAGTGCATAAAAAATCAATTCATGGTATATAATAATATATGTGAGACTTTACCATTTTTGGAATTTGGAGTAGTCATGAGATTATCATTCTTCAAAATAGATCTCATTTAGAGTGATGTAGTTGAATGGTTATAACATACACTATGAAAATTGGTGCTACTATATAATTGATTATTTTTCTACCAGGTCATATTGAGTTATAGTATCTTAGGTTGGATATTCACCATGTTAGTTATTGATTGATTAGTTTTATTTCCCATTATAAGAATTATTAGAGTTATATATTTAGGAATACTTTTCTTGAAGGATTTGATATTGATATATGGATTTGTAAATATGAATGTGTGAATATTGAATGAAAATTAATATTCCATACAGACTAGTGAATCATGATGGGACATTATTAAGTGATAAAAAGTGATGAGTTTTCCAAGATATAATATCATCATGATAAATTTTCATCCAAAAAAATTTGTGATAAATTTTCAATATCATGAATATCTTGTTAAATTCATGAAGAGGTTTTTTTTTATTTTTTGGAAGGTGTATGGGATGTTATATAGAAAATAATATAAAATAAATAAGTTTCATGTAAAATCCAAAGAAGGTTCACTAAAATTTATAGTTTCACAAATTTTTTGACATTTATGAAAATGATGTGTAGTGTAGATGGATATTCCTGGAATAAATATTGTGTAATGAAATGTTATGAGAAGGAATTTTAAGATATGGATGGATTATTATATTTACTTTAAAAATTTAACTAATATCATAATTAAACATTAAGATAAATAAGATATTTGGTTGAGGATTGTAACACCCTAAGGTTACATGGTATGTTTCTCTTTGAATAATGCAATGTCTTGCGTTGTACGCAAATTCGAGTTCTAGCACCCCCATGACTAATCAAACTAGTCGTTATAAATATTAATACCCACTTTTTGAAATTTTATAGATTTTATTTTTCAAAATGGACTTAATTTTTTGATTCGGGATATCAAAATTATATTAGGGTAATTTTTTGGTATTTTTCTAAAAACATTCATTTTTTGATGAATAGTGAAAAACATTATGTTATTGTTTAAAATCAACTTTTTATTTAAATAATTATTTATTTTATTGTAATTTATTTTAGGTAAAAATTGATACATAATACCTATATATGTTCAATTTAATTCATTGGAGTCATTTTATAATAATATTAGATATATAAAATTTTATTGAACTTTCAACGTCTTTTACCCACCATCTTTGCACATTTCCAAATTTTCATAAAACTTAATTTTACCACATCTACGAATTAAATTTAAAAAATATGAGAGACATGGATGACATCAGTAAGTAAAATGTGTTTTAATAGGATAAAATAATTTTTGTGAATAGTAAATTTTGAATTTTATTTACCACGGTTAAATGTAAATAGGGTAATTAAATGTAAAAATGATATTATAATTACCCTAAAACATTTCCTAATTATATTGGATATGTGTATTTCGACCAAAATCATCCTTAGGAATAAAATATTGGCCTTTGGGTCCACTTGGATTAGATTAGTACATTTATTATTATTTTATTTAAAGAAGAGTTAAAAGTGTTAAATTCATATTTTAAAAACTAAAACATTTTTAATATAGGGTTATACATAAGATAAATTAAAATATAAATATTAATTAGAGATATAAAAAAAATCCTACATATTTTTATTTTATTTATAATTTTTAGACAATAAATAATTAAATTTATTTACGACACAATGATGATGTAGTAATTAACTTATTATTGAAATATTAAAATAATTGATATTATAAATATTAAAATAATTTTAAATTGAGACTTTTTATGTATTCCACTAATTTTATAGGTTAATATGACATGTTAGGGTTGATTAAATAAATTTTTTTTGAAGTGATAAATTTTGTACGACGTTCACAAAAACCAAATACTAAATAGTGTCAAAATTAACATAAATGCGTTTTTAGAACAAATACTATATTATTAATTTATATAATATTCCTAAAAATATAAGGATAGGTAAAAGGAATTATATAAGGTTATATATATCTATAATTAACCACTTTGTGTTCTATTGGATTTTTATAGTAAGTTTATTAACCATTTATTATAATAATACAAGAATACATGGTAAACGTTAAAATATTATACTACGAGTTAAATATAAACGATAAGGTTAATATGGTGGCCTGAACCTATCTATAACCTATTGGTTGAGATTTTTTCAACCCAGAACCACTTTATACTCAAAATAAATCTTTATGGAGCCATTATAAACCAAATATTATTGTATAATAAAATAATATTTCAATATTTTCCTAAAGTGACCCTCACCTGTCATATAAAAGGGTACTTCCCCTTCTCTTAATTTCACACATCCAAAGACATTTAGCTCCACCAAAACCTGCTCAAATATCCTCCCAACTACACTAAATTCATCCTAGAATCCTTACTTTGATCATAATCTAACCTATGGAGCCATTTTGATCAAATCAAAAGGAAGAACCCAAATAAGATGTAATAATTTCATCACCTCTTCCAAAGTTCTTTTTTTCTTCCACTTCCTCTTTCTTTGTTGTTTCCATACCAAAAATAATAACTCAAGTAAATTATACTTACATTGATGTTATTATAAATATGGTACAACCATATTCATTATATTATCCATCCTATGAATGAAAAATTCACCATACGTGCGTACGTATGGCTTACCGTCTTCACGTTGTGGTGTAGTTTTTTATTCCACACTTCATTATTTGGATAGGTATAATAATGATTATAATTGATTTAAATAATAAATATAACATGTTAATGATTCTTTATATATGATATACCATCCAATTACATACTATTTCACCATCAATAGAATGGTATTGTCGCTCGTACGTAAGTATGGATTACCATCTCCACGAATGCAATGAGATTCATTCCTCATCATAACCATTCAAGAATAATTTTAATTTTATGAATAAAAATAATGATTAAGAACTTAATATAATTCTAGATATGAATCAAATACATCCTATCTATATCAAACATGACTTTCATAACAAAACATATAAATGAAACGAATTAGTTAACACCCAAAACAATGATACTACCGAAATATTATTAACAAAGAAATATTAGAAGATAATATATAATATCATATTTATGTATGTGGTTCTTTTATATTTTAATAACAATTATTTAACTATTAAATTTGAGGTTAATGTACCATCGAGCAAGGAAAATTACAAGGTAAGGGTTAATTCTATAATCTCTTCATTATCTGAGGTTATTTATACATGAGTATCTATTGGGACCTCTTTATCATCCACATTTGTGTTTCTTAAAAATTTATTTCAAAGAATTTTTACTATTTCTTAGACTATGGTTTAAATTCATTTATACCCTTGTCTTACTTTTTATAAAATGTTTATAAAGGAATATTTCCGTTATTATTTAGACAAGGTCCTTCATGACCTTTTCAACAAAATTAAGGAAAGAATTTTTTTAATGTATACAGTGGGTGAGGTTATTTTCTGCCATTATAACATATTTGAAGGTTAACTTATAAGTATATAAGAATATTTTCAAAATAAATGTTTTATTTTATAATTATGTAACTTTTAAATTATTTAAAAATAAAGAGATATTTCTCTCCAAAAGTTTTGATTTCATCTATGTCAACATCCTTTGATGGATTTTACACTTGTTTGAAGTTGATTTATTATGATACAATACTCCATATTGTATTAAAGGTTTTTTATTTGTTTTACTATGGATGTGTTATTTTTATACAATTCATGGTTTATGGTTAAAATATTAACATTTTTTATGCTAGTTTTAGTACGAATGTTTATGTTATGTTTCAACATTTTCATATGAGGAATGCATTAGACTTAGTAAGTGACGGGTGGATCCCACTATAGCTCATCGATGCATCGGTAGGTCTCAGGAGAAAAACTAGTGTCTTGGCACAAGACCTTGAAAAAATCTTATTTTTATTCTTGGCACGAGGCCTTGACTAGGTAGTTATGATGTCCGGTATTATGAATTCTATCATTATAAAATTGTCTATTGATATTACATGTGATTATTTGACTAGTAGAATATCCATGTGAATAAGTAAATGGAATTATTTTATTTATCTTTTCTATATTATTATGAAATTTATGTTTAAAAGGCTTGTGTTTTATTTTTATAAATTTTCTTAAATGTTTATGCTTATCTATGAAATTTTCTTCCATATTGTTATTCTTACTGAGCACCTGATCTCACCCATTTCTATATTTTATTTTTTCCAGGATGCAAAGAAGTATATTATGACTAACCTGCAAGGATGTTATAAGGGACATGAATGTGTTCAAAGGAGACACAATGTTATTGTTTTTCATTTCATAATGTAATGTAAAATTTATGTTTTTATCTATTACTTTTAATGCTACTAAACTTATAAGTCTTTTGGTATTTGATCCCTTGTTATCATTACTATGTTATTTAATAATGCACTGACTCTGGGTAACTAGGTTCAGAGCATTACATTTGGTATCCAAGGAAGATTAGTACAAACCGTGGAAGCTAGATTTAGAAAAACTCTGATTAGAGAACATTACCCTAAGATAGACTTTGAGGATTATTATTGAATAACTTCCAAGAATTTTGGTAACATAGATATTTTTTGTATTTTCTAAAAAATACATCCTATTAGGATACAAACAGGTAGAGGCGGCTCTGGCACAGATGTAACAAGGAGTGAAAGCACTGACAAGGAGTTTTGGGCTTGACCTGAGTTATCCTAGTACATGACAATGGGCCTTGTTGCATTCTTGGTTGTGACACTCCCAGGGTATATGCTTAGGATAATTCACATTTTCCTTACAAACCATTATGAAGGATTTATGAGTAAATAATTTCTCAAAGAATACATTTTTTATGATTATAGATTATATGCATAAATAGTTCAATTTATGTTAGGTATTTTACTAGGTTTGAATTATGTATTACGATTCATAAACTAATATAGTGTATGCCACTATTTAGAAATGGAACCTAGTGGAAGGAATGGAAATTGTATCAATGCACGTAATCCATGTAGGTATTTCCCTCCTACTCCAGATAATTTTAGTGGGGTGGTGATGCAACTGGTGTTGAAAAATGTATTACCATACTGGTACAAATCACTTAGGTTATGAATAACATTACCTATATGGAGAACCCTAATCCACAATGAGAAGGATAAATGTCATACAGCTTCATGAGGAAACAACTGCCAACATTAAATGGGACTAAACATCCATTTGTAGCTAAATAATAGATAAGTTCTTTAGAGGAAATATTTCATGCTCTGTGGTGTAGTGAAAGGGAAATAAATTCCTGGTAGTTTATCACCTCACAGGAGATACAGATTAATGGTGGTCATTAATTCAAAACACAAAGGAGTATGAAGAAGTATCAAATATGTAATGGATGTAGTTTAAAGAAATTTCCTTTTAAGAATACTTTCCTCATGACCATTGAGAGGATATAGAAAGATAATTTCTAAGTCTGAGGCAAAAGGAGGATGATAATGTCACAATGTATGAGGATAACTTTACAAGGTTAGAAAGGCATGCATCATATTATATACGTAACCCAAGGAGTAAGATTGATTGATTCTTCGATGGGCTAGAACCACTTCTCCATTGATCCTTAGTCTCACAATTTTCCTCATCATACGAAGATATTGTCTTATATACTATCAATATAGAAAAGGAATTATAAAAGTCTTACAACTTTAAATAAAATCAATATAAGAAGTGATCTGATGAACAATATAGAAATGTAAATAAGGGGAAGAAGGGAAAAGTTGAATTTTTATCTTGCAGTAAATGTGGGAAGAAACACCTTGGTACTTGCCTAAAGGGAATGGGAGTCTATTACAAGTGTGGGGTAAAAGGACACCAAAATCGTGATTACAAGGTAAAGAAAGAGGATGTCAATGTTGAATGATACAATTTTAGAGAAATGAGGCATTATACAAATTGATGTCCTAAGAGTTAGGTAAACTTACCTCAAAAAAGTCCAAGGGAGCAAGTCCATGATTATGCAATCACTACTGCTGAGTTTGAAGCTCCAAATGATGTGGTGACAGGTAATTTAATGGTTTCCTAAAATTTATCCAATGCTTTATTGGATTCTGGATAATCGCATTGTTTCATATCTTCCTTGTTTGCTAAAAAAATTAGATATTTCCTATTTTATTTAACAAGGGAGTTGTTAGTAAAAACTTTTAAGGGAAGTATCATTGCAAAAACGTTTTGTGAATTAGTTCCAATTATATATATTATGTTATTTATCTACTGATCTCATTGTCATACCCATGATTGGATTTTATATGATCTTCAGTATGGATTGGATTTTAGACCATGATGCAAAAATTTATTGTAAGAAAAAGGAGGTTACAATTTTTGATGATGATAAGGAGTGCCTTATCTTTATAGTAGAAACATCACCACCTGATTGTTATCTAGATCCACCTCCAGTAGCTCTACTAAATTATATTATTGGGTAGGAAGAGATTAAAATAACTATGGTTGGGGAAATAAATGTTCAAATATATGACATACCTATTATGAAAGAATATGTTGATTTTTTTCCAAAACATTTACTTGGACATTCTCCAAAATGAGAAATTGATTTTTTCTATTGATTTAATTCCTGGTTCAAGGCCCATATTGAAGACCCCTTATAAAGTGTCCACTGTGGAATTAGTGGAACTAAAGAAACAACTAGAGGAATTGAGTTATAAAGGATTTATTTTCTCTTATGTTTCTCTATGGGGATCCCCTATTCTTTCTTTTTTTTTGAGAATAATGATGGATCAAGGAAGTTGTGAATTGACTCTAGGGAGATCAATGCTATAACAATAAAGAAAAAGTATCCCCTACCTCGTATTGATGATTTATTTGATCAACTTCCCAGAGATTAATATTTTTCAAATATTGAACTTAGATCTGGATATCATCAGTTGTGTGTGAAGAAGGAAGAAATTCTGAAAACAGCATTTCGAACCAGATATGGGCATTATGATTTTACAGTAATGCCTTTTGGACTGACTAATTCACCATCTGTTTTCATGGATCTAATGGAAAGAGTTTTCAAGGAATATATTGATGAATTTTTAGTGTTATTTATTGATGATATATTGGTATAATCAAAAATCTATAAAGATCATGAAAATCACTTCTGCACTATTTTGAAAGCCCTCAAAAGAAATGAATTATATCGGAAGTTTAGCAAGTGTGAATTCTGGATTTAGGAAATTTATTTTCTTTGCCATATTGTTTCTATGAATGGAATCTATATCGATTCTTAAAAGACCAAGGCAATACAAGAATGGCCATCACTGACAAGTATAACTGAGGTATGCAGTTTTATTGGTTTAGCAAGTTATTATTGGCATTTCGTCCAGAACTTTTCCCAATTTGATAACCCATTAACAAAGATCACACGTAAAGATGTTTAATTTGTTTGCAAAAAAATAGTGTGAGGAATGTTTTGAATAACTAAATAGAAGAATTTTCAATGATCCTCTCTTGACTCTACTATCAGGGACTGATGGGTTTTTTATTTGTAGTGATGCTTCAAAGAAAGAACTTGGTTGTGTTCTTATGTATAATGATAGATTTATTTCCTATGCATCACGAAAGATAAAAATTCCTGAAAAAAACTATCCCACTCATGATCTTGAGTTAGCAGTTGTAATAATTTCTTTGAAGATATAGAGACACTATCTCAATGGTGAAAAATGTGAGATACATACCAATCATGAGAGTTTGAAGTATATATTTTCTCACAGAAAGAACTAAACATGAGGCAAAGATAATGGCTTTAACTACTCATTGATTATGATTTCACTATACACTACCACCCGGGGAAAGAAAATAAGGTGGCACATGCTTTGAGCAGAAAGCATCATGGAGTTTTGAACAAGATAAGAGTCGAAAGGGATATGATGTTTATGGATCTAGTAAATAATGGATATGGGAATAATTATGGAAGGTGAAACATCAATACTTTCTCAAATGGTTGCCAAACCATCTTTAATAGAAAGGATTAAAAGTTCTCAGACTGTTGATGAGGAGTTTCAAAAGATAATTAAAGCTGAAAATGATGGGAGATTCATTGACTTCGTATATGAAGATGGAAGTTTGAAATTTGGGAAGATAATTTTCATTTATTATATACATGATATAAAAAGGGAATTATTGGATGATAATCATAGATCCAATTTCTCTATACACCTTGGTAGCACTAAGATGTAATGATATTTGAAGGAACATTTTTTGTGGGACAGCCTGAAGAGGGATATTGGTGATTATGTGTCAAGATGTATGGTTTTTCAATAGGTTAAGGCTAGAAGAAAACATCCTCGAAGAGTCATGAAACCTCTTCCAATACCTGAGTAGAAATGGGATGATATTATTATTGACTTTTTCATGGGGATACCAAAGACTCCTAGAAGGAATGATGCAATTTGGGTCATTGTTTAGCGTCTTACCTATTCAATGAATTTTCTTTCTATAAGATAAGATTTAACACTTGAACGTTTAGAAATAATATATATTAATGATGTTTTAAGACTTCATGGTGTACCCATATCGATTTTTTCTGATCATGATCCCTATTTTACATCAAGATTCTAAAAACATCTTCAAAAATCCCTGGATACTGAACTTAGTTTGAGCACTTCCAACCACCCAAAAACTGATGGGAAATTAGAATGGACTATTCTTACATTATAAGACATATTTATATCTTTCTCACTTGACTTTCAAGTAATGTTGTATCAATATTTACCTCTGGTATAATTTTCCTATAACAATATATTCCATTAAATTATTCAGATGGCACCATATGAAGAGTTATGTGGAAAGAGATGTTGTACACTAACTTGTTGGGATGATATTTGTGAAAGAAAACTTGTAGGCCTAGAACTAGTTGAGGAAACAATAGAAAAGGTGAAGATTATCCAAACCCACATCAAAGCATCTGAAAGTAAGAAAAAGAGCTATGCTGATAATTAAAGGAAGTATTTGGAATTTCAAGTAGGAGATCATGTTTTATTGAAGGTATCTTCATGGAAGGGTGTTATACATTTTGGTAAGAATGGTAAATTATGTCCTGGGTACATCTGACCTTTCGAAATTCTAGAATGAATTGGAGTTGTAGCATACTGTTTGGTAATGCCTCCAAGCCTATCCAAAGATCATGATGTGTTCCAATTATCACTGTTGAGAAAATACATGCTTGACCAAACGCATATACTCACCAATGAATAAATATAACTGGAACCTAATCCATCTTATTGTGAATAGCCTATCAAGATTCTTTATACTAGAGAGAAAGTGCTAATAAATCGGTTGACTCGTCTAGTAAAAGTTATTTGGAGAAACCATAAACTGGAAGAGGCAACAGAGGAACCCAAGGAACTTATGATGAAGAACCACCCGAATGTTTTTACGTAGTAATATTCTAGAAATTTTTAGGAAAAATTTATTTGAAGGAGGGAATAACTTAACACCCCAAACTTCTATAGTACGTTTCTCTTTGAATAATGCAACAGGTTGCGTTGTACACAACTTCAAGTTATAGCACCCCATGACCAATCAAACTAACTTTTATGAATAGCGATACCCACATTTTGAAATTTTATAAATTTTATTTTTCAAAATGGAATTCATTTTTGGATTTGGAATATCAAAATTAATTTAGGGTTATTTGTTGGTATTTTTCTGAAAACTTTCATTTTTTGATGAATAGTTAAAATCACTACGTTATTATTTAAAATAAAATTTGTATTTGAAAAAAAATAGTTATATTATTTAAATTTATTTTATGTCTAAATATATACATAATACCTATATATTTTTAATGTAATTCATATGAGTCATTTTATAATAAGATTATATATATATAATTTTATTGAACTTTTAACATCTTTTACCCACCTTCTAGACACATTTGCAAATTTTCATAAAACGTAATTTTACCAATTCTATGAATTTAATTTTAAAAATATGAGAGACATTTTTTACATCAGTATGTAAATTTTGGTTCAATAGGACGAAAATAATTTTCTTTTAATAGTAACTTTTGAATTTTATTTACCACAGTTGGTTATTAAAGGTAAATATGATATTATAATTACTCTAACAAATGTCCCAATTCTATTAGATAAGTGTATATATCGACCAAAATTAACCTTATTAATAAAATATGATCCTTTTGGTCTACTTTTATTATATTATGAGATTAAATATTATTCTATTCAAAGAAGAGTTAAAAGTGTTAAATTCAAATTTTAATAACAAAAACATTTTTAATATAGGGTTATACATATGATAAATTAGACTATAAATATTCATTAAAAAGATAAAAATAATTCATACATGTGGTTATTTTATTTATAATTTTTATACATTAAATAATTAAATATATTTATCACCAAATGATGATGTAGTAATTACCTTATTATTGAAAGATTAAAATAATTGATATTATAAATATTAAAATAATTGTAAATTGAGACTTTTTATGTATTCCACTAATTTTCTAGGTTAATATTACATTTTAGGGTTCATTAAATAATTTTTTTTGATGTGATGAAGTTTTATAACAATCACAAAAACCAAATACTAAATAGTGTCAAAATTGAAAAAAAATGTGTTTTTAAAACAAATACTATATTATTAATTGATAAAATATTCCTAAAAATATAAAGATTGACCAAAGGACTTAGATAAGGTTGAATATATCAATAATTAACCACTTGGGGTTCTCTTGGAATTTTATAGTAAGTTTATTATCCATTTATTATAATAATACAAGAATACATGGTAAAAGTGAAACTATTTAACTAAGATTTAAAAATAAAGGATAAGGTTAATATGGTGACCTAAATCTTTATATAACCTATTTATTTATAGTTTTTCGACCCATAACCACTTTATACTCTAAATAAATTATTTTTTATCCATTATAAACCGAATATGATTGTATAATAAAATAATATTTCAAGATTTTCCTAAAGTGGCCCTCACCTCTCTTATAAAAGGGTACTTCCCCTTATCTTAATTTTACACCTCCAAATCCATTTGACATGGCCAAACCCTACTCAAATATCCTCTCAACTTCCCTCAATTTAGTCTGTAATAATTACTTTTATCATAATCCAACCTAAGGATCCCTTTTGATCAAATCAAAAGGAATCACACGAAGAATAGGTAATAATTTCATCACCTCTTCCAAAGTTATTTTCTTCTTCCACTTCCTATTTCTTTGTTTTTTCCATACCAAAATAATAAATACAGTAACTTATACTTACTATGATGTTATTATAAATATGGTACAACTATATTCATTATTCTACTCATCATATAAATGACAAAGTCACCATACATGCATACGTATGGCATACCGTTTCCACGTCGTGGCGTTGTTTGTTATTCAACAATTCATTATTTGGATGGGTATAATAATGAGTAAAATTGATGTAAATAATAAATATAACATGTTAATGATTATTTATATATAATATACCATCCAATTTCATACAATTACACCATCAATAGAATGGAATTTTCGCTCGTGCGTACATGCGGATTACCGTCTCCACGAATGCGATGAGATTCATTCCCCATAGTAACCATTCAAGAATAATTTTCATTTTATGAAAAAAAATAATTTTTAAGAACTTAATATAATTCTGGATATAAATCAAATAAAACCTATCCATATCGAACATTACTTATATAACAAAACATATAAAGTAAAACGAATCAGTTAACACCCAAAACAATGATACTACTAAAATATTATTAACAAAGAAATATTAGAAGATCATATATAATATCATATTTATGTATATAGTTCTTTTATAATTTAATAAAAATGATTTAACTATTATAAAATAGTTTAACAAACCTTCAACCAAGTAAAAGTACAAGGTAAGTGTTAATTATATAATCTCTTCATTGTTCGAGGTTGTTTATACATGAGCATCTACTGGGACCTCTTTGTTGCCCTCGTCAATGTTTCTTAAAATTGTATTTCCAATTTTTTTTACTATTTATTATACTTTGGGTTAAAGTAATTTATTCCCATGCTTTAATTTTTATAAGAATTTTATAGAGGAATCTTTCCGTCGTTTTCCAAACAAGGTCATTTATGACCTTTTTGACAAAATTAAGGAAAGAATGTTTTTTTAACGTATAAAAAAGAAGAGACTATTTTACACCATTATAAAATATTCAAAGCTTACCTTACAAGATTATAAGAATATTTTAGAAATAAATTACTTCTTTTATAATTATTTAACTTTTAAATGATTTCAAAATAAAAAGATATTTCTCATAAATAGTTTTGATTTCATCTATGTCAACATCCTTTGATGGATTGTACACTTGTTTAAAGTTGATTTGTTATGATAAAATCTTCCATATTGTATTGAAGGTTTTATGATATGTTTTACTATGTATGTGTTTTTTTATACCATTAATGGTTTATGGTTAATGTATTAACATTTTGTATACTATTTTTAATACGAATGTTTATGTTATGTTTCAACCTTTTCATATGATAAATGCATTGGACTTAGTAAGTGACTGGTGGAGCCTGCTATAAATACTTGATGCATCGGTAGGTCTCATGAGACCAAATAGTGTCTTGGAACAAGGCATTTACAAAATATTATTTTTATTCTTGGCACGAGTCCTTGACTATATGGTTATAATGTCTTGTATTATTCATTCCATCATTATGAAATTGGCTATTGATATTACATGTGATTATTCGACTAGTAGAATATTCACGTGAATAAGTAAATATAATTATTTGATTTATCTTTTCCAAATTATTCTGAAGATTAATTTTAAAAGTCTTGTGTTTTATTCTTATACATTTCCTTAAATGTTTATGCTTATTTATGAAAGTTTCTACCATATTGTTATCCTTACTGAGCATCGAAGCTTACCCCTTTAAATGTTTTATTTTTCCCAAGATGCAAAGAAGTATATTATGATTAACTTGTAGGGATAATATATGGGATATGAATGTGTTCAAAGGAGACACAATGTTTTTTTTTCATAATGTAATGTAAAACTTATGTTTGTATCTAGTACTTCCAAGGATACCAAACCGATCAGTCTTTCAGGATTTGATCCCTTGTGATCATGCCAATGTTATGTAATAATGCACTGACTCTGGGTAACTAGGGTCAGCGCGTTACAAGGATGATATTGAGATAGAAAAATTCTCTAATTTTACTAAAATGAATTTTGTGTGAAATTGTGACATCAACCGCTGTGTTGTGTGAGTGAATTGTAAAAAATACATCATTTTGTAAACATAAAGATTGTGTGAACCATAATTTTCTATAAGGGATAGATTTTTAAAAAATTATTTTTCTTAAAAAGGTTCTTTTTTACAAACATACAAGTCCATATTCTGAGAATGTATGTTCCATTAAATTAAGTATTAGAAATTCATAATTACTGAATAGTATAGAAAAAAATTGTAAATCATTAAAGATATTTACAAAGGAAGAATTTATTCATATAAGATGCATTAGAAATCATCAGAGGAATGTGAATATTCTATTATGGAAGAGTTTAAATCACATGTGTTAAAGAGAAGTGTATTAAATCTTTGACCATCTACTCATATGTGGTGAAACACAGACATAATGGCATCTTTTATTGTTGTGTCTGCCAAAGTGTGATCCTTTTATAATTATTGGTCAAAGAGAGAGGATGAATGGAGTTTCCTAAGGGAGTTAGTGAATCATACTTGAATAATTTTAAATGGAGTGAACCTATGGACTTAGTGAACCATAGCTAAATCCATGTAAGGTGATTAACCCTATGAATGGAGTGACCTTGCCTAAACCCACCACAAAAAGTGAATTAGTGGATCTTAGTACTTTGAAAATTTTTAATTTTATACTCCATGGATTATTCTAGTGTGCTTGAACGATTTAATACAAGTTTTACTTGTATTCAAGATTTATATACACTCTAATAAATAAATATATGTGCATGGGATAATTAATCATTAACCAAAATAATTAATGGAAATGATAAGTGAAGAATTAATCAACTCATCATTGAAAAAAGAACATGAGAATGACCCTACTAATAGTATATAGGATATCATTTATGGTAGTGAATTATTAATAATTAGGTGATGATATTGGAACATTTTTCATACCCTGATTCACCCCCTCATTGTGTGTCTCATTGAGGAACCTTGTGTGCCAAATAAGTGGAATGCTAGAATAAGTCTATCTTGTTGGATTTTTTTATTATAAATGGATATGAGTGGTTATTAGTGATATGTTTTATTATTCCATTATTGTTTTGGTTACATTGAAATGGGAAAGGATATGAAGAAGAGTCAAATTTCCAAGATATTTTCTAATAATGGAATAGATTGTGGAAAAGTGTGATTTAGCTAAAATATTCTAGTATCCTTCTAAAGGAATGTATAAATGCTTATAATTATGAAACTATTAAATTTTTAGATGATTATTTAGTATTATATAATTATCCTTATGTCCCAAGTGATATTATATATAATTATGATGGGGAGATACCATGCAATCCAAATATAAACCTTTTAAACTCATTAGAGGAGTTAGATTCGGTGTTGTAATAATAATTCATGAAGCTAATGAAAAAATGAGGTTTATGGGTTCCATATTAAAGGATTAAAGATTTTTTTAGAGAAGATAAAAATCATAGATAATATATTAATTTATGTTTCCACTGATTTAAAATATAAGAACAAAGTACAAGCTGATAAATTAAAAGAGATGTCCTCAATAGTCCGAATTTTGAAACTTGTTCAAAGTAGAATGACCTTGACTTAAAAGTATTTTAAAATTTCAAGGCAAATAATTATGAACATACTAAACACATGTAAAAATTTATTGAGGATAATTAAAGGCTAAATAAAGTGTTGTTTTCCTTAAATAAACATATTACAACATTGGTTTCTAAAATAAAGAGGAAAAGAAACCTCCTTGAGAGAATTTCAAAAAAGTTGGTGAATAAATAACTATAAATAAGTAACTAAAAGTGAGTATTATACCTATCCAAACACAAATTGGGGAAAAGATAATGTATGTAAATGAATCTATATTGAGGATGAAGGTGATGGTATCCTAGTTAATGGAAAATGATGAAAATATCAAAAACCATGAGGAGATGATTAAAACGTTTAATGAAAAGTTGAAGATGCCTCATATGGAAGCATCAATAAGTGGAGTCCATAATTGTGGAAATTAAGAATTGATAAGTATATAGAAAATTAATGATAAATACTGAAGAAACTTCTACAAAAATAATGTAGCTATGAAGTGATACTATTGTAGAATCATGGGACATGACGTGACTATTCTTCAAGAATCCAACAGGCTCAATAATGGAATTAAATCTATTATAACAACATCTCAGATGAGGATTGACTATGATAGGTAAATTTTTTGTGGGAGATGTTTTATCACTGCTAACAATGGTCTATGGATATAAATTATAGGAAGATAGGAACTAAAGGTGTTATAAAATATTCATTTATTCCCATCGAAAATAAGAATACTATTTTCACATATAAAAAACCTACACTGCTAGAAAAAGATTTACAATATTGGAGGAAAATAATAATTCTCAATGAAGGGTTCACTAAGAACTATTTATGGTTTAATCAAAGTATCACTCTTTGAAAGTGTAGATACCAGATGGATCATGTATGGATACTGAGAGGTGGGTGTATCATTGTACCCAACTTTTTATTGATTTTATACATTCTTTCCAAGTATACCCTCTTACTCTCAAACCTCCTCCTTGGTTAAGTGGAATGGATCTCTTGTGCATTCTCAAAAATAAAATATTCATGCAATTCATATAATAAAATAAAACATTCATACAAAAAAATTACAAGGTTCGGTACAAAGACCTCCTCCTTGACATGATCAACCTTTGGTTGTTTCATGGATTTTCTTATCATTATAACATTATAGTGATTATAAATTAACAAAATTGGTGAAAATGATTGAGAAAAAAATTATAAAACATCATGAGTATGTGTAATTCATTATAATGGTTCCACCAATTCTTCGATGGAATTTTTTATACATGAACCACTAATTCCTCATGGATATTCAACAAAAATTCGAAATAAAATTTATCTACTATACTGGAAGTCTTTTCATCAACTGAATAGACTTATTCCTCATTTGTATGTATTCTAATATTACTATATCAACAATATTATATGTTAATTATCCCATTACTCTTCAATAAGTGGAAGATATATCTTCTTCTATAACTCATTTTTCTTTCAAAATGGTCCACTGAAGAATATAGCATTAAACTATTAGTTGTCTTCTTTCTTGATAATAAAATTCATTGGCAGACACTCCTTCCAGGAATAAAGTTCTCATCCTCAATTAGATGAATGCAAGAGATGAACACAATTTCTCATTCCACATCATGCATTAATTGTATGGATCTTCTCAAAGTTATAAACCCCAGCACATGGTATTTATTTCTTTATTATTTAATGTTCTTTTCAGGTTTATTATTTTTTTATTTTTCTCAAGTTGTGCATGCTCATTTATGTATGAATGTATATATACACACACTTGCTACAAAAAAATGGAATTTAGTGACCTTTCCAAAAAACATGGATAAATTAGTGCCGTTTCCTAAAAAAATGTCCCTAAATTAGCCACATTTTTAGGAAATGTCACTAAATTAGCAATTTTTTTCAGGAAAACTTGATAAAAATATATATATTTATATAACTCATTTTTTTACATCGATGTAAATATATATATATATATATATTAATATATTTAAGCACAAACACATATATATGAACATATATATATATAAACACACACATATAAATATATACATAAATATATATTATTCTTTACAAAAACACATATATATTTTAAATTTAGTCATTTTTTTAAGAAAACGTGCATATTTTAGTGACATTTTTACTAGTGTTTTAAAACATTGCTAATTATATATATATATATTATATTATATTATATATATACATACACATATATATTTATACACACAAACACACATGCACACACACATATATATATATATATAAACATATACATATATATATAAACATATACATATAAATATAAACATATAATATATATATATATTATAAAAATATATATAAACATATATATATATATGATATGAAAATATATATAATATAATCATATATATATTATAAAAAATATAAACAAATATGTAAAATATAAACATATATATATAATATAATATAAACACACATTTATATATATATTAATATATATATATATAAATATATATATATATATAATATTAATTTTTAAGTACTAAAATATATTTATATATATATATAAATATAACATAATACAATAAAATACTTTAAATTTAGTCACATTTTTTAGAAAACATTACTATTTTAGTAACATTTTTAACTACGTTTTAAAATGTGTCTAATTATATGTAGTTATATAAACACATATAAACACACACATATATATATATATATATTTAAACATATAATATATATATATTGCATATATATATATATATATATATATGTATGTATGTATTATAAGAATACATATATATATATAATATAAACATATATATATAATATATAATATAAACATATATGAAAAATATAAACATATATATATTTATATTATAATATAATATAAAAACATATATATATATATATATAAACACTCTATATGAAATACAAACATACATATTAATATAAAAATATATATGTATATGATATATCAATTTATTAAATACTGAAATATTTATATATATATATAACATAATATATATTATTATTGAAAATCCAAAGAGGTGAGTTGGTCATCTTCTTTGTTGTGATGCTGGAGGTGCAGGGATCGACTTTTACTGGATTCGTAATTTCTACTTTCATGTGTGTGGAGTTTGGGGTTTGGGTGTACAAAAGGGGGGTCATATGCTACTAGAGGTAGTTTGGGTGTAGGTATACAGGAGAGGGTATGTTGGGTAGGGTGGATTGGAGGGGTTTGAGAGGGGGAGGGGACACTAGATAGGGTAGCGGCATAGGCATATGAGAGGTGGGGGTTTTGGGTAGGGTAGGGGAGTACGAGAGGGATTAGGGGTGATGGTTAGGGTAGGGGAGTACGGGAGGGGTTCATGTGCTTGTTTAAATTTTTAAAATGTAAGGAAACTAGATAAAAAATTAATTTCTAAGAAATATTACAGATATTTTTTAGAAACATTGTTAAATAAGGTGTGATTTACCGATGTTTCTAGAATGAGTCATTACAAATTATTAATTTCAAAATAAAATATGATTTTTTTAAACATTTTTAATTGAATTAGTGACATTTCTAAACATTTTCAATGAAAAAAGTAAAAATTGACCATTTATGTTTTTTTAGGTAGTGATTGTTCAATGTCTTCAATGTATATTTCATAATCTATCTTGTGAAAGTGCTTCTCTATTCAACAGTGCACACCTGATGTAAAAAATCTTCATCAAGCCTACTTCCTTAATGTTTTTCACGGGTTGTGATATTAAGTGTGTGGGTTATTCTGTTTTCACCTTAAAATAACATAGTATATTTATATCCATATTTCATGGAAAAATTATCCTTCACATGACTCTTTTTAATCATGTAATCTCATCTTCTTCACAATTCTATCTAAGTCACATGGGAGGCTCTCTTCACTCAAAAATAAGGCTATGTGGAAACAAGTTTCTTCATGAACCACTTCTAATGTGAAAACATAAGTCAAAGGGATATGGGATTCTCCTCTTCCTAATGCAAGTAAAATATTCATGGATCCCTCTCTTTATAAAACAAGAGTTTCATTGTGGCCATGTTTTTACAAAATCTAGAGATATTAAATATATAAATGTTTTCAGCATACCTTGGCCTCAGGTGCTCAATATTTATAAGCAAGGTTCCACTTCCTCATAATTTCCTTATCCTCTAAATAATATGTCTAATATAAGATCTGATAAATATGTCATGTCAAGGATATTTTTAAAATGCTAAATATATTAGGTTCTTATAATCCTTTGAATGCGGGTTTCCTTTTATTTATCATCTCAATTTGATGAAAAAAATAATAGTGCATTGGATTCTCAATAAACCCTCATGTACATGTGAGAATCATCATGTGCATCATCCTAAACCATGAATACTCATTGTATTCAATCTTTATTTTTAATCATACATAGTATCATGTTATTTGAATATAGTCATTCATGCATGAAGAAATTCCATGCATGGATTTTGGGAATATCTTGATCATGGTTTGATCAGTGGCGGATGGTTGAAGGGATAAATTTTGAATTATTGGGATAGGAAAACCAGGGATCTCATGTTCTTGCACAAAATCCTTAAAAGATTTATTTTAAAGTTGATCATAAAAAGTTATCATATGGTCGAGATACTATTATTTGGATAGACTATGGTATTTACATATTATTGTAAGGATAGGTGAATAGAACCTCACTCGGTGTTTGTCCCCCATCAATGTTGTGTTAGGATGGGCTCTTGAATGTAATAAAAATGATCCCACTGAGTTATATATCTAGTTTCTAGGTCCACACTCGGATACACTATGCACAAAACTAATATGGGGAAGGTTGGCCCGCTCACCCCCCCCCCCCCCATACGCTCCCTAGTGCACACTCCACACAACTACTTCGAGGTGCTCACCCTATGTCATTATATAGACTTCTTGTGGGTGGATATACCTTATGGTTGAGTATTTTCCAATAAATAAAGTAGATATGACTTGTACCCTTGTTTCTTGCATGGAAAGTCCATTTTTTATATAAGTCCCACCATAAAATACTTATAATTATTCTATGTATAGAATATAATTTCAATCCATCCTCAAATTGTTTCAACATGAAAAATATATACGTAATTATATTTTTTCATGGCCTTCAAAAACACTTCCATGTTAAAATAAATATTTGAATGATCTTCATAATTATCCTCACATAATAATGACATATTGTATGGATTTCATTTAAATACATCAAATTTCATCAAATCATAAACACTATTAGATGGATCTTCTTCAATAATTCAAAGATTATTCATGAAAAATATAAATATATTTTTCCATGGTATTCTTATAAATTCCCCAGTCACTTTTTATGGACTTATGAATACTTCATGAACATAAGGATTTTCATGTCCTTCACTTATTTCTTTAAATTTTGTAATAATGTGAAATCATTAAACATCTCTTCACATAGCTTAGGAAATAGGATCATTTCATCAAATTTCTAACATAATATAAAAAATTGTATTTCTAACTAATATCCAATGATTCCATAACAATTATCCAAGAACTATCACCAACATGAATAATTATCTCACCTAATATCATTCAATAAATTTATAAAAATTATCCAATCATTATCACAAACATGAATAATTTTCTTAGTAAATGAAATCCAATAAATCCATTACAATTATTCAGGCATCATCAGTAGCATGCTTCAATAATTCTCAAGTTATTTCAATCATTATATTTCCATGATTAGTTACTAATCATATATTAATTAATCATACATTTAATTTTGATTCCTTACTATATATTGACAACAAATGCAAAAATATTCATCTATTATTCACATGGATTTTCAATCTCCCCCTTTGGCTTTGTTGTCAACACAATTTCCTTAGATAAACTAATTTTATATTCTCCCCCTTATTTAAAATAAATGAAAATTATTAATTCATGGGTTTTAACATTAATTTTTTTGTCCTTAAGGTATTTTGGAATTCAATTTAATTTTTCTTATAGAGGATAGTATCACATTCTTCTTCATGGAAAAGATTCTCTAGTTTTCCTACTCAAAGTCTACATGGGCTAACCCGGTGTAGAAAACAAAGGAGAAACAACCAAGGTTTTCTATTCTCTCCATTAACAACCATGAATATGAATCATTCTTAGAAATAAATTATTTATCAAATAGGGTCTATATAAAATAGATTTATCAAGAAAAATATTCTCTTTAACAATCCAGAAAACACATTATAAATTTCATGTACAAGAATAATTTACTCCCTATTTATATGAGATTATTAATTGACCAACACTATCCCTTTATGAATATATTTGGTATAATAAAGACTAGTGAAATAAGTGTAATTAGGTTACCACCATTTTCAACTTATATAAATACATATTGATATTATATCTATTCATATAATGAATCCTTAATAGAATATACTTTATATTTTCTCCCCCACAAGGTGTGCACTCCATTAATTTTACCTAGTTGAAATTTTCATTAGATAGTATTAAATATTTTCATGTTGATGATCAACCATTTTGGAATAATTAAAGTCTTCATTATATTTCCAACAATCATTAAAACTTGTTTTCTTCCAATTTTTTACTCAGTTATTATCTTGGGAATGAGCTTCACCTTTAATTATCTGTAATGTAAGAACACAAATACCTTAAAATAAGTAATAGAAAAATGTGAAGCACTTATGATCATATCAATAATTGAAATAGGGTTGAGTATTTTATCTCAAACTAGAGGATATTGTCCTTGTATCTTGAAAGTTCCTAGTACTCTTCCTATTTGTGTCTCCTTTACATTTCACTTTCTGAGATTTCATTTATATCACGCACTCCTTACATCTATTAACCTTCACCTTGTAAGGATTAGTTAATTTCACGTATTCCAATGGTGAAATAGCTTCCTTGGATGATTTTTTTTTCAATCATAAAAATCAAAATATAAGTATGTATAATAGTCATACAATTATTTACATTAGGTTGATACTTCTTTCAACTTCCACAAAATCTTTGTGAAACACTTCCGTTGTAATTTTTTAACAACCTCTCATGAAATATGAGTACTTATTCATGTGGAATAGTCAATTTTTCTTTTTCCTTTTCTATATCCAGTGATTTGTCTTTATCTCTATGTATTTATATTGCAACTTTCAATTGATCAGGAAAAATAATTAGGAATTACTTCTTAACATGTTCTACATTAGAGATTCTACGTAGTTTCATAAATGTTTTTTAGTTACACATCTTGGATAATATATCTAAATACTCTTCATGAATGTCTTTAATCAATCCTATATTATTGTATCTCTCTATAATTGGTTCTCTTATTGATTTAATCTTGCTTGTATTCATCTCCATGGACTGTTTTTAGTAGTCCATGCTAAGACCACTCTTTCCACCATAGAAGCATATTTTCTTGGTCGATATGAAAATATTGTAATACATCTTATTAATCTTATTAGGAGTGATTTTTAGGTCTTTCCAAATATTTAACATCATTCATCACTTGTTTATCTCTCAAGGTATCTATTTCTCATTTCTTTCTAACCTTCTTCTATCAGCTTTCTTCTCTTTTATTCACATTATCCTAGTATTTCTACATGACTAGTGAATATCATTACTTTTATTCTATGTGGCTACATGTGTTGTAGTACTAAAAAATATCGTTAAGGCATTTGAATCTATTTTTATTGTATAGATTCATTTTAATATGTGTAATATTCTTCTATTTAGTAGGTTTCTTCATTTTTTCACCTCTACTCCCACCGATTTTAGGACTTATGTGGTATTTATACATTCTCATGTTGTGTCAAAATTTAGTAGCCTAATTTGAGAACTTCCATTAGCACCAATAGTAACTAATGAATATCTGTATTTTTCTTATATTACTAATATGAATAAATTTGGTGCCTTTTTTATTCTGGATTTTCTTTTCCTTATTTGGAGGATTATATCAAGAGTTATCTTTCTTGATATTTCTATAATAAACCATTAGTTTTTCGGTGAATTTATGAGTATTTTTTTCTATACACATCTTCCAAAATTTTATCATTGAACCTGTACTAGTAGATGAGACTTTATTCGTAAAAACTGAATTAACTGGGTTAATAGTTACCTTATTTCATGATCTTGTATAAGGTTAAACAATACTTGATTCTAAGTTCTTATTTCCACCAGTAAAAGTCAATTTTTATGCATTATTCCCATAAATAGTTTTTATAATATCATCCCTTTTTAGTCCTTGACTCTCTTCATATGTATGGGTTGTTGAATTATCGGTCTAAAAATACAAGGATGTTCTAATATGTGTATACTTAAAATTTCTCTATTTTACATCTAGTTTAAAAATTTTATTATTGAGAGAAAACTTCTCATTTTCAAATGATGTAATCTTACCTTCCCATTAACTTTTTATTTGTTAATATGATCTTAATTCTACCTATAACCTTTTTTCAATGATTTTTCAAGGTCTTTCATTTTTATGGATTTAAATTTCAATTAGGTTGCCTTAACCCTGATGGTAGATTTATTATATTTTTATAGAGAGTGGATATTTTGAAAACACTCTTCATACAACTTGTTCTTTTCTTCCACTAACATGTCATGATTTTTTAACTTAGAAATGTTTTCTTCAATATGAGTATCTCTAAAATTCATGGAAACATTGAAAAATATTTCAATTAAATGGATTAATTTACTAAAACATGTTTAGTTATGGTTCTCTCGTAAACATTATATTTCGATTATTCTTCAATTAATGAAATATTTTCATTTTATTGAGCAACAGATTATTCCTTTGAATCAATAAGTTCAGTGGGATCATTTCGGCTTTTGAATTTCTTACCAAGTGCATCATCATATTTACTAATTTCATCTTCAAGGTGTTCTATATCATCACAAATATCATTTAAAGAGCATAGTATATATGAAATAACTTATTTAAGAGAATTATTTATATATCATTCAAATTTAGTGTATAATTGTTCAAAAAAATTGAGAGATTAATCTTACTCATACTCTCCACAACTCAATATAGTTTCTTAAAAATTATAATTTTCCACTAATTTGAGAAGTGTGCACTTATCCTTTTAATTTTTATTTGAGATTATCTATAATATCTTTACTTACATATTCTTCTTATTTTTCAAAATATTTGTGGATATTTTAATTTCTTCTTTAATAGAAGTGGAGACTATGTCTTCCACCTTAGGTACCTCAAAATTAACTTCAAATCAATACATTATATAAACCTTATAAACTAATTTGATCAAATAAAAGGTATACATGTCCCCTGATACCACTTATAGAGCCTAGTTTGATCATTTAGGAACACTGAGATGGGGTGAATTGATGTACCCACCTTTTTATTGAGTTTAATTTTTTTTTCAATTATCCCTTCTATGGAATCCCGCCTTTTTATTACATAACTTTTCATTACATTTTACAAACACAGGATATTTAAAGTCTAGTGTCTTGAAAATCAGGGATATAAAACCTAATAAAACATAAAATATTCTTCTAATACACTTGTAAGGATTCATAATAAGTTAATCCTATGTACAATTACTTCATCTCATATCCTGGAGACATACATCAAAGGAAAGGGTCAGCAGAAGACCCAGTAAGGGTAAATGTAACGTCCCAGATCTGGATGCCACACCATGGGTGCCCTGAACCCGGTTGGTCACATGACCTCAAGCACATTTCCCCAAACTCCAGAGGCTGCTGACTAGCAGTGAGGGCCTAGGTCTGATAGTGGGGAAACTATGCCCTCATTTGTCAAAGTGTAGCGCAGCGGAAAAAAATATAATATTCAACAGCGGAAGAAGTAAATAGTATACAACTATAATGGACAACTGAAGTAAAAGAGAACCAGCAGTCATATATATAAAAAGATGCAGCATGTCACTTATTCCATGAAAGTATCCAAAACAGGATACACTACAATACAATACAATACAACTCTAGTGCAAGGTACAACCAAAACAAAACAAAACAGTGCAACAGGAACTCAGCCGCATCGCGAGCCTAATCTCGGTCCCATGCTCTCCTACTCCTCTGCAACAATCATGTACCTGTATAGGGACCTTTCCCCTCATCGACACTTGCAATAATATAATCTGTTTGGGCTGAAGACATGACCCAAACAGGGTGTGAGAAATAAATCACAGTAGGCAACCACCAAAGGATCATGCCCAACTATCAGTGAAAATGTGCAACAATAGTGTGCAGTAGTAAACTCAATAAACTATGCATTACTCAAAAGTAACTAACTTTACCAGTTATATTTCCATTTTTAATATTCATTTAACCATTCCAAGCATGTGCTTTAACTTGACAGGTACAACATATGAAAATCACCACAGTGAACATTCATGATAACACTTTTCTCAAACATACAAACCTTACCCTCAAGTAAGCAGAGTCGAAACCTACATGTGTCTTCCCACAAGAATAACGAATATCACCCATAGGCATACGAGGTGTTTCCCACAGGTACAGAATATATTTCCCACAGGTACAGGAACTACTGCCCACATGCATGAAAAAGGTTGTTTGTAGGCTAAACGGGACACTACCCTTAGGCTATACAAGTAACTGGGTCGAGCCCAACATATAAGCAAGAAATTATATATAATTCCTCTCAAGGAAATTTTAAATCACGCTACAACTCACGGTATACCCACAGGTATCTTGGTCAAATGGCTAAATAGAGGAACGCACCCCTGGGGTGGTCCTGGATCCAATAAATGATCTCAAATAGTAGTTTTAACTTATCAAAAGTTTATCTATGAAATTATAGATAATTTTCAGAAACATCCACAGCCATAAGACACCCCAAACGTGGGTTTGTAGAACAAAGGTACACAAATTCAACTCAACAGTTGTAAATAAACACCAGACCACCTACCTCTATCGCCCCTGATCGGTATATGTAAACGACACCTCCTGAAAAAAATTAGAATGGAGCTGATCTGAGATGAACAAAATCCCGTTCAAACTCAAATAACTTTACCTTGGGAAATAATTGGTAAGAAAGGCTCTGGGAGAAAGAAGAACATACCCGTGCGGTCCCAAGGAGATCGACGGTGTAGGAATCAGGTTCCCAGTGTGCGGTTGGGAGATCCTTTAAGCTCCAGCCATCTATCTTGCTCTCCTCCAGCGTTATAAGATTACTCTGTGAACATAGTAGGCTACTTCCCATTTTAAACAAAAACAAACAAACTACACGGCATGTACTCTCAAGTACACAGCGTGTACTTTCATCATTTAACTATTCCTTTGGCCGCTACTTTTCACCACTGAACTGTTCACTTGCCGACATGAGTACACATCGTGTATTTCTAAATACATGGTGTGTGTTGTTTCTCATCTGGCGGCTACTTCCACCACCTTAATTTTCACCTTCCGACTGATTATAGGCGTGTAATTGTAGGTTCTGGGCACAATGGAAGAACATTGGAGGGTTTTCCCAACATTAATTTTAGCTTTAAACAATGTTCAAAACGAGATCTGTCACGATATAAAACGCCGGATCTTTGGAATATAACAAAGAACGAAAAACAAAAGAGGGAATCTCGAAACCATAGAGATAGTATCATCATATGTTGGTTATAATTAATTTAATTAATTCACAAGAATTACCTTGGTGCAATTATTTCTTTGTTGATGTGTCTAGTCATGATTCGGTGATCCGTCTTTGCGTCCTAGAATCCAAGTGTAGGATTCCTCTAGCGGTGATCCACACGTGTACCACATATCTCCAGACATCGCCAAAGGGATCTCTGTGTGCTAGCGTGGAAGAACCTTCACTTGCGATGTCCGCCTTCGATTGCCTTGATCTCTCGATCTTGAGAGAGTTCTTGGAAGAAGGAGTTCTTTCGAGCTTGAAAGAATTCTTTAGAATTTGTGTGCACAACGATTCTCTTGTGTAAAAGTGTTGGGGTTGTGAGAATATTTATAATCAGGTTTCAGGTTATAGAGTTATGACAATAAATAAACGCGTTACACATTTTATTTATTTCATTAATTCTTATTGAATCCCCCATGTCGAATTATTAATTCCTTGACATGCGCCCACGCTGATTATAATTAATATCATTTAATAAAACAATATTATATACTCAAAATCCCAACTGGAAAACTACATGGTGTGTAACCATTAGTACACGGTGTGTACTCGTTTTCCATAAAACTACACGGTGGGTATTTTTAATATACATGGCGTGTACTTTTATTTTCCATTTTTCTTTATCTCCTCCTCCACATTTATTTGACCTTGAGTAATGGCTATTTATTTCTTAAATAAATGTAACTGCATTACTCACTAATAAATATATTATTCCACCCACAATATATTCTCTTAAATAACTAGTGTTGAAATAAATGCGATCAGGCATCCTTAAATAATTTTTAAACCACAGTTGGGAATAATCTTTATTTAACTTGTTAAATTAATATTTAACTGAGATACATGGACACACTTAGTGTGTGACCCTCTAGGCCTCTTTCTCAGTGGCATTAGGCGGAGCCTGCCTAAAGTCCAAGGTTAGTGTCTTGAAACATGCTAAGGCACCCATAGAGAAAGAAGTTAATGCTGCAATGACGTGTCACCTCATACGAACTCTTACCATGTAATATAATACCTTTGTCTCGATATCTCTAATCAAGCGGGTTGCATGCTAATTTCATCAACCCATCTGCTCGATTATTCTTTCTTTGACTTCCCAGAATTGAACTCGCCCACACCTTACCATGGACAAGGATTTATTTAGGCTATATCAATTCTATAAAAGTGCCTGAGATATCTACTTCTATTATGGAACAGAAGGGACAAATCCTTTCTCACATTATCGATTAATGAAGTGTTACTCATGACGCACCCAACATATCCTACCTCACTGTGAATAGTGTGTCGTCACAGTTTTTGTCGATACATATAAGTGTGCGAGTTGTAATACCCATTAATAATAATCTTAAATTCAAAGGACCAATACACACGTCCGCAGATAGAAACATCCAATGACACTATGAAATGTGGATTTCCTACTAGCGGGCCTCATTTTCATAATATCCTCCAGGATATTACCAAGGGCACACACCATGAGAAGGTGCCTTAAATTTTTATGATTCCTCACCCCTAATGACATGTATTATTTGTGCCCCTCAAATAATATCATTCGGCCATAGAACAAATATTCAAGAACAGTGTTATGGCACTTCTGGGTTCTCATCATAGTAGGGATCCACTATGACCCTTTAATGCAACAGCTGTCCTTAGGACATTTTCAGATGCATTGTCACGCAGAAGAACAATCAAGATGTGATAAGGTTTTTATTAATGAATAAAGTACAAAGTGGTTTGTTCTAGGACACCAACTCCAAAAGACTCCCACTTGGACTAGAGCCAACTACTAACAACATTTAACCCGCTATCTCTCACATGATATTCATGCTTCTGCTGAGATAGGACTTTAGTCATGGGATCTACCACATTCTCTTCTGTGGACACCCTGCTCACTACAACTTCACCCCTTTGATAGAAATACCTCAATAGGTGATACTTCTAGAGTATGTGCTTTGTCCGTTGGTGTGACCTTGGTTCTTTGGAAAGAGCCACTGCTACAGTATTATCACAATACAATGTAATGGGATCTTTATTTCTAGGCACCACATCAATCTCTTGGACAAAGTTCCAAATCCAGACAGCTTCCTTGGCTACATCAGAAGCCGCCATATATTCAGACTCCACTATAGAATCAGCGAAAACTGGCTGCTTTGAACTCTTCCAGCTCACAGCTCCTCCATTGAGATAGAAAACATATCCAGATTGAGACTTTAGATCGTTCTGATCTGTCTGAAAACTAGCATCATCATACCCTCTGATGACAAGCTCCTCGTATCCTCCATACACTAGGAACATATCCTTAGTTCTTCTCAGATACTTAAGGATAGTCTTAACAGTAGTCCAATGCTATTCTCCTGGATCTACTTGATATTTTCCTACCATGCCCAGTGCATAGGCAACATTAATCCTGGTACATAACATGTCATACATGATGGATCCTATAGCCGAAGTGTATGGGATCTTACTCATTCTACCTTTCTCTTATTGTGTCTGAGGAAACATTTTCTTAGAAAGGTGTAGGCCATGTGACACTGGAACTAATCCCCTCCTGGATTGTTCCATACTAAATCTCTTTAGTATCTAGTCAATGTATGTACCCTGACGTAGTTCAAGCAGCCTCTTGGATATATCACGAATGATCTTGATCCCTAGAATGTAGGCTACTTATCTTATGTCCTTCAGGGAGAAACAATTGTTCAACCAGTCCTTAACTAACTGTAAGACTGGTACATAATTTCCAATAAGTAATATGTTGTCAACATATAATACTAGTATAATGATCGCATTCCCATTAAACTGCTTATAAACACATGGCTCACATTCATTCTTAATGAAACCAAATTCTGTTATGGCTTCATCAAATCGAATTTTCCATGACCTGGATGCTTGCTTCAATCCATAAATGGATTTCTGCAACTTGCAAACCCGTTTGGATTCACCTGGTGTCACAAACCCTTCTAGTTGTGTCATATAGTCATCTTCCTGAAGGTTCCCATTAAGGAATGCTGTTTTGACATCCATTTTCCAAATCTTGTAGTCATGGTAAGATGCTATGGTAAGTATTATTCTTATGGATTTAAACATGGCAACTGGTGAGAAGGTTTCATCATATTCAATTCCATGACGTTGTCTAAATCCTTTAGCCACTATCCTTTCTTTATAGGTGCTAACTTGACCTTCCATGTTCAGTTTTCTCTTGAATACCCATTTTCATCCAACAAGCTTTACATTAAATGGATCATCGACCAGAACCCATACTTGGTTCTGATACATGGAATCCATCTTAGAATTCATAGATTCTAGCCATCTTGCATCTTCTGAGATTTCTACTACTTCCTTGTAGGAGAGAGGTTCATCATTGTCCAACAATAATGATTCACCATCCTCGGTGACTAGGAAACCAAATCTCTCTGGTTTCCTTACCTCTCTTTTGCTCCTACACAATACTTGTGTTTCTGGAACCACTTCCATAGGGACCTGTGGAACTTGTTCCTGTACCAAATATTGTGTATCTTGAGCATTAACTTCATCGAAGTCAATCTTGATCCCACTATCCTTTTTGATGATGTGATCCCTCTCAAGAGAGATGGCTTGTCTAGCGACAGTCACTTTCTTGTCTTGATGGTTATATAGGTAATATCCTTTCTTTTCTTTAGGATATCCTATAAAGATACACTTTGTGCCCTAGGGTGCTAGTTTGTTTCCTGATAAGGCCTTAACAAATGTCTCGCATCCCCATACATGTGTATGTGATAAAATGGGTTTCTTTCCCTTCCATAACTCGGAGGGAATTCCATTTGTTGCCTTAGTTGGTACTCGGTTTAATGTGTATGCTGCATTTTGTAATGCATATCCCCAAAAGGATAATGGAAGATCAGCATGACTCATCATTGACCTCACCATGTCCAACAAGGTGCGGTTCCTCCTTTCACTAACAACATTCCACTATGGTGTATAAGGAGGATTGAGCTGAGATAGAATCCCAGACTCCCTTAGAAGATCGATGAACTCTTGGTTCATATATTCTTCACCTCGATCCGATTGAAGCTTCTTTATCTTCTTACCAATCTGATTCTCTACTTCATTCTTGAATTCCATAAATTTATCTAAGGACTCTGACTTATACCTCATTAAGTAGACATAGCCATATCTACTCAAATCATTAGTAAAAGTAATGAAGTAATAATAACCACCTCTAGCTTCTACTAGAAATGGTCCATACACATCCGTGTGTACCAATACTAGAAGCTCTGTGGCCCTTTCACCTTTTCCACAAAAAGGTGGCTTAGTCATTTTTCCTTGTAAACAAGTGTGACATCTATCAAGTGCTTTTAGATTAGTAAAGTCTAAATAGCCATATTGGTAGATATTTTTCAAGCACTTCTCGTTTACATGACCGAGACGGTGATTCCACAACTGGGTGATGTATGAGTCATGTGAGTTTGTTTCGTTATCGATTGCCAACACTTGGTTTTCATAATTTAATACATACAAACCATTATTTAAATGTGTCATACCATAGCATACATTTTTCTTATATAATAGACAACCCTTATTTCCAAACATGAAAATAAATCCATCCATATCCAAACAAGATACATAAATTATGATCTTGGTAACACTAGGAACATAATAACAGTTATGTAAAACCAAAATCATCCCATTCGGTAGTGAGAGGTGGTAATCGCCAATAGCCAACGCAGCCAGCATTGCACCATTGGCAGCTCAAATATCCACCTCTCCTCTAGAAATCTTTCTAAATCTACTTGGTTCCTGCATTTGAATAAATATGTGAGCCCCACAAGCTATATCTAATACCCAATGTGTAGAAATAGAAATATTACCCTCGATAACGAACGCACCTTTAGCGTCCACATGCTTCTGGGGGCAGTTCCTATTCCAGTTGGCTTGCTTTCCACATGCAAAACACGTTGCCTCCCATTCCTTACCCTGCCTCTGGATCTTCCCCTTCTTGGAGGGATGGTGCTCAGGGTATTCAAACTGTTTATAAGTCTTTGGCCCCTTTGCCTTGTCCTTTATTTTCTTGTTCACCATAAGGATTGTGGGTTTGTCATGCCGCATGTCCTTGTCTACCTGGAGAATCAAGGTTAGAAGCTATGATAGACTCTTCTCATTGCCGCTCATGTTATAATTGACAATGAAGCTAGAGAAGGTCTTGGGCAGTGATGATAGGATGAGATCTGTACGCAACTCATCCAGGAATTTAATCTCTAAGATTTCCAGGCATTCAATGTAGCCAATAAGCTTGACTACATGAGGCCCAGCTAGCGCAGACTCTCAAATCTTAGTTGTAAACAAATCTTTGAAGATCTCATACCTCTCCCGTCTCGCCTTCTCTTGGTAGAGATCCTTAAGGTGAGACATCATGCTATACGCGTCCATGTTTTCATGTTGTTTCAAGAACTCATTGGACATGGTCGATAGCATGAAACAATGGACATCTGTGGCATCATCCATGTGTTTCATATAGAGAGATAATTCCACATCACTGGCCTCTTTCCCAAGCGCAACTGGAATAGGCTCTTCCAGCACATACAATTTCCTTTCGTGGTGAAGAATGACGTGTAAACGCCTCTACCACTCTTGGAAATTGGTGCCGGTGAGAAGGTTTTCCTTCTCGAGTATGGTTCACAATGATATGTTTGAATTAATTTTCTTTCCATTTCTACAAATCAAGATGATCAAAGGTTTATTACTTTATTAAAAAACTGAGACAAAAAAATAAATTAATACTTATTAGTCTCCCACTATTTTATCTAAATCCACTATCCCTCGCCATTGACTTTTAAATATTCTGTTGCCTGAATATTCTAGTGGAAAGGATCCATATTTCCCTTTGCATTACCCCAACTAGGGTTGGTCAAGAAACTTGAAGGGTTTTAGGTAGGCATTCCAAATGCCAACTGCATTAACTCGTAGCTCCTTGATCCACTGAGTAGACTCCCCAATCCTGAAATCCTTTTATTTTGGATTTCCACAACCTTTGCCTCTTGGTCACACCAAGTACTGCTATGGAAGTCAATCCTTGATGTGAACCAAGTCAAGTCAATCCAAAACCTTGAATTAGAATTCCCCGATAATTGAAAGCACCCCAATTAGGGTTGGTCAAGCACTTTGAACTATGGTTCGATTCTAACCAAGATTATGGAAGGCTATACTGGCTTAATATTTCTTTTGAGGGATTTTATCCTTATACGTAAATTTCCATTTTATTATCTTTGATTACATGATGTTTAATATTAAGTGGGATATACTTAAGTAATTAACCATGACTAAGATGATATTTACGTATAAACTGGTTTTTATTTTAGTTCTATCTTGTATGCTTGTTTAATTCATTAATTTTGTGATCGTGACAACAGAACCAAAATAAATAAACCATGAAACTAACAGAAATAAAATAAATGGTATGATCATGAGATTTTCTATTGGTTAGTTTATCTAGAGGTTGATAAACTAACCCAAGACCTATGGGAGAAACACCTTGAACCTTCCAGGTTCGTGTTTATAGATTTCCACCTATCCACCATTGTATCTCCTTGGATTGGTTTTGCCTTTGCTTTTGACTTGAGCCACCTCCACTAGATTGGGAGATCCATCCATTAAATATGCATTTATCTCACACGCAGGTGAGGGGTAAAAATGGTTTTTTACATAAAATAATCCTTGGGCGCGCAGGCCCTACATATTAATGAGGAGAAGGCTTGCAGGACAACAAATTTAAATAAATAAATTAAAATAAACCACTCACATACAAAGGTCTTGGTCTAGATCATAATCATTCATACATTCAATGATATTTACGTATAAATAAAAAGAAGTATTCAATTCTTTGATCGTTCTTTCTTAAGATAAATCACGCTCGTATCAATTAATTATCTTTAATTAATCAATACTTTTATCTTAAATCCTTTTCTGAATTTTCTTGATATTTTCATCCATCATAATTTTAAACAAATAAATTCATTTATAATTATCCTTGTACGTAACTTTTACCTTGGAGGAAACCCAGTGAATTCCCATTTATTATGCAGATGTTAAATTAAACACATATATATAAAACACCTATCACGTGTTGTGCCTCAACTTTACGCCTGCACTATGGTGTACATCTCAAGGGTTTTTATAATATAATAATAAATTTTAATAAATCTGTGTAATTTGGGTGAGTATACGGCATGTAGTTCTAACTACACGGCTTGTACTTTGTCTTCACCGTCCATCCAAAGTACATGCCCGGGGACATGGCGTGTTAATGTACTTCGGAAATTTTCAGAGTACACAGCATGTTTAGTGGGACACACGCCGTGTATTTTCCATGTTACATGATTTCCAGCCGGGAAAACTATGTACGGGGTTCACGGTCCAACCCTAACCCGAAGTGACTACACGCTGTGTTCTGTTGGACCACACGGTGTGTAATCCAGAAACCGTGTTCCACCTGTTCTTGGTCAACACACGGTGTCATAAATGACTTAGATAGGATCAATACGCGGCCTGATTTGGTAGAACAGTCTGATGCATGAACCTAGACTACACGACGTGTACTTCTGAATACACTTTGTGTATTCAGGTGTTGTGCGGCCAAAATTTTTTGGCTCCTCTAGATGAGTTCCTCTATTTTATTTTAATCAAAAATTAAAAGAAAAGGTCATTTCTGTATGGTGAACGAGAAACGATAGAGGAGGAACAGATCTCGAGATTCAGATTTAAAGAACGATTATCCTGAATTGAAACAACTAAATTATTTAATGCGTAGATCACCAACAAAAAACTAAATAATTATAATCAATGATATAACCCCTCTGATACCACTTTTAGGTTCTGGGCACAGCGGATGTGTGTTGGAGGGTCTTCCCAACTTTAATTTTAGCGTTAAACAACGTTCAAACTGAGATCTGTCATGATATAAAACGCCAGATCTTCAGAATAGAACAAAGAACGAAAAAAAAGGGGTAATCGCGGAACCATATAGATAGGATCATCATATTTTGGTTATAATTAATTTAATTAATTTAGAAGAATTACCTTGGTAGAATTATTTCTTTGTTGATGTGTTTGGTCATGATTCGGTGATCCGTCATTACATCTTAGAATCCAAGTGCAGGATTCCTCTAGCGGTGATCCACACGTGTGCCACGTATCTCCGGATGTCACCAAAGGGATCTCAGGGTTCTAGCACGGAAGAACCTTCGCTTGCGATGTCCGCCTTCGATCGCCTTGATCTCTCAGTCTTGAGAACATTATTGGAGGAAGGAGTTCTTTCGAGCTTGAAAGAATTCTTCAGAATTGTTGTGCACAATGATTCTCTTGTGGAAAAGTGTTGGGGTTGTGAGGATATTTATAATCGGGTTTGAGGTATAGATTTATGATAATAAATAAATGCGTTACGAGTTTTATTTATTTCATTAACTCTTATTGAAACCCCGATGTCGAATTATTAATTCCTTGACATGCGCCCACGCTGATTATAATTAATATCATTTAATAAAACAATAGTATATCCTCAAAATACCAACTGGAAAACCACACGACGTGTAATCATTAGTACACGGTGTGTACTCATTTTCCATGAAACTAAACGGCGTGTATATTTAATATACACGTCGTGTACTTTTATTTTCATTTTTCTTTATCTCCACCTCCACATTTATTAGACCTTGAGTAATGAATATTTATTTCTTAAATAAATGTAACTGCATTACTCACTAATAAATATATTATTTTTCCCACAATATATTCTCTAGAATAACTAGTGTCGAAATAAATGCGATCAGTAATCCTTAAATAATTATTAAACCACAGTCGAGAATAATCTTTATTTAACTTGTTAAATTAATATTTAACTGAGATACATGGATGCACTTAGTGTGTGACCCTCTAGGCCTCTTTCTCAGTGGCATTAGGAAGAGCCTTCCTAAAGTCCAAGGTTAGCGTCTAGAAACATGACAAGGTACCCATAGAGAAAGAAGTTAACGCCGCAATGACGTATCACCTCATACGAATTCTTACCGTGTAATATAATCCCTTTGTCTCGATATCTCTAATCAAGTGGGTTGCATTCTAGTGCCATCAACCCATGTGCTCGATTATTCTTTCTTTTACTTCCCGAAATTGAACTCTCCCATACCTTACCATGGAAATGGATTTATTTAGGCTATATCAATTCCATCAAAGGGCCTAAGATATCAACTTCTGTTATGGAACAGAAGGGACAAATCCTTTCTTGCATTATCTATTAATGCAGTATTACTCATGACACACCCAACGTATCCTACCTAACTGTGAACAGTGTGTCATCACATTTTTCATCAATACATCTAAGAGAGAGAGTTTTAATACCTATTAAAAATAATCTTAAAGTCTAAGGATCAATACACACGTCCGCAGATAGGAACATCCAATGACACTATGAAATGTGGATTTCCTACTCACGGGCTTGGTTCTCATAATATCCTCTTGTATATTACCAAGGGCGCATACCATGAGAAGGTGCCTCAAAGTTTTATGAGTCCTCACCCCTAATGACTTGTATTATTTGTTCCCCTCAAATAATATAATCCGTCCATAGAACATATATTCAAGAACAATGTTATGGAACTTCTGGGTTCTCATCATAGCAGGGATCCTCTATAAACCTTTAATGAAACAGCTGTCCTTAGGACATTATCACATGCATTGTCATGCAGAAGAACAATCAAGATGTGATAAGGCTTTTATTAATGAATAAAGTAAAAAGTAGTTGGTTCTAGGCCACCAACTAAAACATTAATTACCTAGTACATGGTGTGTAGTCGGTTTTGACACCTTTCATCGCCGACATGCCTACATGCCCTGTGTAATCATCCCACACAGCCAAAGTACACGGCGTGTGGAAAAGTACACGGCGTGTACCCATAAAATTTGTGATTTTTCTTTATTTTCCTTATTTTATAAAAAACACTTAAGGAAAGAGGAAAAGAAGAAACATGTACCTCAATAATAAGAACTGGGTTCTTACAGTAAACAAGGGAATCATTTTACATGTGATATCAATAAGAACTTGATAAAAAAATAAAGACATAAGCAATGTAAGTATAGAAAAAAACTAATGAAAAAACTTGAAACATAACTTTAATATGTGGCTACAATAATTCATTTAGACATTCATGAACATATCACCAAGGTTCATCCCCAAGGTTTCATAAAAATTATCAAGGTTATTCACCAAGGTATCATGAAATTTTCATCTCTAGAGATTAATTATTTACCCAATGAATTGGAGAGATATTAGGGAGCACCATTAATATGTATTTATTTTCATGTGATCCACATAGTTCATAATCAAAAATTTCATAAATAACCAATAGTGAATAAGATAAATGGGTTTCATTTCAAAATCGTGACATTTTAAAAGTTCTTAAAAATAAGATCATTATATCATTTATAACCCATGGAAAGGGAGTGAGGGTTATATGTATGTAAATTATAGAATCAAATATATCATAATTATATATTTATTAAAACCTATAGAAATGAAATAGTTCTGGGTATTCACATAAATAAAATAAGAGAATTTCTTAATATAAAGAGATAGAAATTTTGAGGCAAACATTCTGCAGCATAACGGTTATATAACATGGTTTTAGAAAACATTGAAAATAGAGGGGAAAAGGGTCACCCACTAACAAATAATTCATAATATAGTATGTGTAAATAATAAGATCATGGTATGGATATTTTAATGACATAACACATGAAAAGGAAACATGAAATAAAAGAGAAGATGTGATTTCTTTTACAAGAAATTCGGTAGCCTAACTGCGTCACTTAAAAATTCAGAAAAAAAAATTGATGAGAGTAGAAAGGGTATATCAACAATTAGACATGAAAAGGATAGTAATGAAAACATATAATAGCATACACTCGACATAAATAGATGGAAACTAGAAGACACAACATAAAGGAAGTCATGACTTAAAAGAGGAGGGTGAAATTTTCCCTTACCTTGAAGAGTAACTTTGAAATCTTGAATGTCGGGACCTTGAGAGGCTTGAGGGAACCTTGGGAGGACTCCTTGGGAGGTAAAGAAACCATATCTTAATTTAAGAGGATTTAGTAATGAAATGAATGAGTTAATGTCTTGGTATTTATAGGAAAAGTGATAGAATAAATTATTAATTTCCAAGGGACACCTCATCGGTTGTATTTGAAAAACCATAGGCTTGCCCATGGTATTGGACACTTGGGACACCACATAGAATATCTCACTATTCATAAGTTGAACAGAAATATTACATCATTATTGTATCATTAATGATGTCATTAAACACCTGAAATTCAAAACAATATTTTTACTGTTCACCGAAAATTCAAATATTTTAGAAAAATTACAAAACTTCACCCTAACCTAATATCGATACTATGAATTCAAAAATGAACTCCATTTTATGAAAATATTTTTTTAAATATTTTTTATCTAATTTTCAAATAAAATCATTATTTATTCTAAAAAAACTCTAAAACTATAACTCGTTTTGTAACTCCTTAAGAAAGTAATCAAGGTCCCATAAAATTATCTTATAACCATAAAACGATAAATTAACTATTTATTATTAAATTATATGAAAATAAAATTACATTTTAAATTATTAAATTAATTATAAAATTTTAAATAAAATATTTGTGACATACAAAAATACCAAAACTTAAACTATGATTGTTTTTTTACTTTTAAGATGTCTAAAATGTATTTATACATTCATGGGTGAAGTTTTTATATTTTTTTTGGTCGATTTACTATTCATAACTATTCATACGGTTATGTTACTATTCATACAAGTATGTTACTATTCATACTTTACTATTCACTAAAAATTAATTTGATCTTATTAGACTCTAAATTTATTACTGAACACAACTGTAGAAGACCATTTTTTGTAAATCAATTCAAATTATTAATTATTTAAAGAATACAAAAATATTTTAAAATACCCCCTTTTTCCAAAATTCATCAATAATATAGAACTTCTATAAATTATTCCTATATATATCCGGACATTTGAAATTCACAAATCCATAATAAGAAGTAAAAAAATTATTTATATAAAAGGATTACAGAGAGTAACTAAGGCTTCATTACATAGCCCCTTATAACATCGGCATAGGACCTAAGTGTATGGTGTGTTATGGTGATAGAATCTTGGGGTAGCTCGGACAACATTTCTAGAGTGGTGATTTATATCAGCTTGAACTTCTCCCTTAGGAGATTCCATTCAAGCTTCACATGTTGATGTTCGGCTTGGGCTTGGTCTAGAGCAAAGCTCAGTGACGCTACATCCTTCCCAAGCTCCGACAGATGGGCTTAATATGGCCCATGTCTACTGGATGACGCCATAGACTCTTCTTTTTATATTAATTAACCAAGATCATTTTAATTTATAAACAATAATTGTAACATTAAGAATTTAGTTTACAACGGTCATATTGACTAATGGCCATATAACAGTCAAAACCCAATAGTCTCATTTAATTATACTCACTTCATTAATTAAAGGATATAGTTTTGTTGAGTATAAAATAAAATAACACACAAATTTAAGAAATAAATATTATTAAAAAGTTTGGGTCGTTACATTCTTCCCCCCTTAAGAAATTTTTTCCCCAAAATTTTAACTCATATCCTAAGAACAGAAAAGGTGTGGGTACTTCTGCCTCATAAACTCCTCTAGTTCCCACGTGGCTTCCTCACATTTGTGGTTCCTCTACAACACCTTAACAAGGTTAGTAGTCATGTTATGTATAACCATGTCTCTATGATCCAAGATCTCCACCGGATGCTCCTCATAAGAGAGGTCATGTTCCAATTGTACCACCTCTGGATTTAGTAAATGTGAAGGTTCAGGTATGCACTTCCTCAAGAGAGATACATGGAAGACATCATGAACTTGTGCTAGATTTGGAGGACGGGAAAGCCGATAGGCCACTACTCCTACGTGATCAAGGATTTCATAGGGTCCAATGTACCTAGGGCTGAGCTTCCCATTCTTCCAAAACCTCATGACTCTCTTACAAGGTTAAATTCGAAGAAATAATTTGTCCCCAAAATCAAACACCAATCCCCTTCGACGGTTGTCGGCATAGCTCTTTTGCCGACTCTAAGCAGCCTTAATGTGTTGCTGGATGGCATGGACTTTTTCTGTCATCTCTTGCACAAGATCAGTCCCAAGAAGCTTTCTCTCACCAGCTTTATCTCAACAAGTATGATTTCTACATTGCTTCCCATATAGAGCATCATAGGGTACCATTTGAATGCTCGAGTGGAAGTTTTTTTTGTAAGAGAACTCAACTAAAGGGAGATGTTGATCCCATCCACCTTTAAATTTCATTGAAAAAGTTCTCATCATGTCCTTGAGTGTTTGAATAGTATTTTTAGATTGGACATTTGTTTGGGGGTGATAGGTCGTACTGAAATTTAATTCAGTGCTCAGAGCATATTGAGGACTTCTCTAGAATTTTGATTTTAAACCTTGGGTCACGATCAGATACGATAGAAAGTGGAAATTCATACAGCCTTACCACATACTTCACTTAAATCCTGGAAAGTTGATCAAGAGATAAATCTTCTTTAATAGAGATAAAAAGGGCAGTCTTGGTTAGACGGTCCACAATAACCCATATCGCATTGTTTTTTTTGTAATTTCTTAGTAGACCAGTGATGAAGTCCATAGTGATATTGTCTCACTTCCATGTTGGTATGGGTAGTGTTTGAAATACCCCTTTAGCAAGTTTTCACTCTGTCTTCACTTTTTGACATACTAAGAACCTTGAAGTGTAGTCAGTAATCTCCCTTTTCATATTATCCCACCAATAATGATCACAAAGGTCCCTATACATTTTCATGTTACCAGTATGTATAGAGAAAGTAGATCTATGAGCTCCACCCATCATCTCCTTCTTTATTTTCGGAATAGATGGAACACATAGTCTTTTATGAAATTTCAGTGAACCTTCTTGATCAATATTGAACTTAGGAAACTTCCCATCCTTCACAGCCTCAAACATCTTCTATAACAAAGTATTTTTATTCTAATCTTTCTTGATCTTCTCTAGTAATGACAGTTGAGAAATCATTTGGGATAGGTTCGATGATGTCCCTTCCATTATAATTCCCATTTCCATCTTCAGTAGCCCATTGATCAAAGGATCCCTTTGAATCCTCATCATGGAAAGAAAAACTGGGTCTTTCCTTCTTAATGCATCAGCGAATTTGTTTTCTCTTCTGGGATGATAATGAATTGAACAATCATAGTCATTAAGATGTTCCAAACATCTCCTATGTCTCATGTTCAATTCCTTTTGTGTGAAAATATACTTCAAACATTGATGGTTTGTGTATATTTAAAATTTGTCTCCATAAAGATAGTGCCTTCATATATTCTGAGAAAAAACAACCACATCCAGCTCCGGATCATGCGTAGGATATTTTTTATTAGGATTCTTCAACTTTTGAGATGCATAAGCAATAACTTTGTCATTTTTCACGAGGACACACCCAATACCTTTCAGATATTCATCTCTAAAAATAATGAATCCTTCTCCACTTGAGGGCAGAGTTAACATGGGTGCAGTAATCAATCTCTTCTTCAGATCTTGGAAACTTTCCTCACACTTCTTTGTCTAGATGAACTTGAACTCTTTTTTAGTTAACTTGGTTGATGGATTAGAAATTCATGAAAAGTTTTTCAAAAACCTCCTATAATAACCTGCTAGTCCAAGGAAACTATGAATCTCAATTATTTTTGTAGTCTGAGGCCACTCCTCTATAACTTTTGTCTTTATAGGGTCAAATATGATTTATTCATTGGTAACAATGTTCCCCAAGAAAGAAACTTGTTTTAACCAGAATTCACATTTTTTGAACTTCCCAAAAATCTTATCCTTCGATAGAGTTTGCAAAATAATCCTTGATGATCCTCATGCTCCTCACAACTTTTGGAATATATCAGAATATCATCAATAAAAACTACCACAAAGTAATCAAGGTAGTCTTTAAAGACTCTACGCATCAAATCCATAAAAATATCTGGTGAATTAGTCAGTCTGAAGGGAATAAAAACAAACTCATAATTCCCATATCTTGATCAAAAGGAAGTTTTTGGAATATATTCTTTATTCACCCTCAATTGATGATAACCAGATCAAAGATCAATCTTAGAGAAGAATTGAGCCCCACGAATTTGGTCAAATAATTCATCAATTCTTGGAAGAGGGTATTTGTTCTTTATTGTGATCTCATTCAATTCTTTATAATCAATTCATAGTCGCATAGATCCATCCTTATTCTTCACAAATAGAACATGTGCTCCCCAAGGAGACACACTTGGTCAGATAAACCCCTTCTCCAAAAGTTCTTGGAGTTTTTTCTTTAATTCCTCCAGCTCTACATTTTTTATCCTAAATGGGGTCTTTGATATCGTATGAGATCTAGGTTCAGGTTCGATGGATAACTCTACCTCTCTTTTTAAGGTAGGTTTGGGAAACACCTTAGTAAATACGTCGATGTATTCATAGACAATGGGGACATTATCTATCCTAAAACTCTCATTTCCTTCTTCTTCTTCACTGATCAACTCTATACAGAATGATATAGGAGTTTCTTCTAGACAAATATCAGGTTGAGATATCTCTCCTTGAAAGATAATTGTAGGTTCTCCATTAGAAACTACAAATATTTCTTTTCTTATGCATTTGATCATAGAATTATACTTTGAGAGCTATTTCATCCCTAGTATAATGTCGAATTCCATAATGGGAATGACAACTAGATTTGAGATAATATTGTGCTCACTAAAGTAAATACTAGAGTTTCTCAATACTGACGATACTTGGATAATCCCACCAGGGGTCTTGACTGATAACTCTTATTTTATCAAATTGGGGGTTGATTCTAAATTATTTGAAAACTTGGGGGAAATAAAGGAATTTGTAGAAGTAATATCAAACAAAGTACTTTCTAGCTTTGAGAGAACAACAAGAGTACCTGCTACCACATGATTCAGAGATTCAACTTCAGCTGTCATGATATCAAAATCATGACCTTGATCCCTTTGCCTTTTCTATGGTTGATGGTGGTTTCCCTCTACTACCCTCAAATTTGGACAGTGATTGGAAAAGTTCCCAAGTTGTCCACACTTAAAGCACTGGACATAAGGTAGGGAATGCACCATCTTCCCCTTGTCATTAGTGTTTGAATGTTGAGGTTTCACCTCACTATGGAAATTCCTCACAATATGGTCTTCACTTCCACACTTGTAGCATTTCCCACTCCCGAGTAGGCAGTTCCTCGAATGATTCTTCCCACATTTATTACACGTGGGACGTTGAAGTTTCTTTACTCCTCTTCCCTGATCAAAGTTCTTCTCTAATATAGTATCAATAGATCTCTTCTTTTAATTATATTTATGAGACTACTGTGTCTCACCAAACTCCATCTCAACTTTCATCACATTCCGGACAATCTCCTCAAAGCTATCATAGTATCAGTTGGCTAGATTATTATGCATATAAGGTATCAGTCTAATGAATAATTTATCAACCTTACCATTTGGATCCATGACAAAGCTAGAGGTGTAACGTGAAATCCTTGTGAATTTAATCTCATAACTTCCCATAGATTCATTCTCCTTCTGATTCTACTCGAGAAACTCCTTCTCCATTATTGTTCTCATCGATTGAGGGAAATACTTGTTGAAGAATATCCCTCTGAACTCTTACCACTCCATAGCTTCAACTTCCACTCTTAGCCTTGTGTTTTTAATTAATTCCCACCTATGATCAGCTTCTCCCTCTAAGAAATAGACAGTCAGGGTAACCTTCTCTTGTTCAGAACATCTGAGCACAAAAAATATCTTCTCGATAGAGCTGATCCGCTGTTCAGAAATCAATGTGTCAGTAGATCCACTAAAGGTTATTGGTCGTTAACACATAAAAGATTCAATAGAAATCTGTTCCCTTCACGGTTATATTGGTCTCTCAGCTTGATTCAAGTTATTTCCCATAACTTGTGTCAGTTGTTTCATCATTTGCATGAAAGTTTCCATTATGGCTTCCATTGGAGGGTCGTCAGTACATGGTCCATTGCGGTCACAATTTTCATGGTTCCTACTATTTCCCGCCATTTTCTAAAAGAATAAAACCTTAGTGAGAAACTTATTTCATTTAGGAATATTTTAATAATAATAGATTTTATGTCTTTAAACTTTTTTAAACAATTACATTTCTCCATAAATCCTTTATAATGATTCATAAAAAGCTTATGATTAACCAAACATATCACTCGAGAGTGACGTAACCAAGAGTGCAGAAAGTCATGTTGTCATGTACCAGGATACCCCAGGTCATGCTCGAAACTCCTTGTTGGAGTTTTCACTCTTAGGTACCTCTGTTCCAGATCCACCTCTACCTTCTCATATCCTTACAGGGATGTATTTTCTTGATAAACCACTTACTCAATACTCACCAAAATACCCGGAAGTTTTCCTATATTTAAACATCACTATAGTATTATTCCAAAAAATTTCATAGCCTAATTTTCATAAATAACTAAACAATCCTCTGATACCAACTATGGCATGCTACCTTTTTATTACATAACTTTTCATTATATTTTACAAATAGGGGATCCTTAAAGTCTAGTGTCTAGGAAATCAGGGACATAACACATGAAAAAAAACATAAATAATTCTTCTAATACACTTGTAAGGATTCATCATAAGTCCATCCTATGTACAATTACTCCATCTCATATCCTGGAGACATGAATCAAAGGAAAGGGTGAGCAGAAGGCCTAGTAAGGATTAACAAGGGAATCAGTTTACATGTGATATCAATAGAAACTTGATAAAAACATAAAGACATGAGCAATGGAAGTATAGGAATATCATAATGAAAATAACTTGAAACATAACTTGACTATGTGTCTACAAAAATTCATTTATACATTCATGAACATATCACCAAGGTTCATCCCTAAGGTGTCATAAAAATTACCAAGGTTATTCACCAAGGTATCGTGAAACTTGTCATCTCTAGAGATTAATTCTTTACCCAATGCATTGGAGAGCTATCAGGGATCACCCTTAATATGTCTTTATTTTCATGTGATACACATATATCATAATCAAACATTTCATAAATAACCCATAATGAATAAAATAAATGGGTTTCATTTCAAAATCCTAACATTTTAAAAGTTATTAAAAATAATATCATTATATTATTTATAACCCATGGAATGGGGGTGAGGGTTATATGTATGTAAATTACATAATCAAATATATAATATTTATATATTTATGAACACCCATAGAAACGAAATAGGTCTGGGTATTCACATAAATAAAACAAGATAATTTCTTGAGAGAAAGAGATTGTAATTTTGAGGCAAACTTTCTACAGCATAACGACTATATAACATGGTTTTAGAAATCATTGAAAAGAGAGGGGGAAAGGGTAAAACACTAAAAAATAATTAATAATACATTATGGGTACATAATAATATCATGGTATTGATATTTTAATGACATACCACATGAAAAGGAAACATTAAAGAAAAAGAGAAGATGTGATTTCTTTTAAAAGAAATTCGGCAGCCTAACGACATCACTTAAAAATTCAGAAAAAAACATTGATGAGAGTGTAAATGGTATATCAACAATTAGACATGAAATGTACAGTAATGAGAACATATAAGAACATACACTCAACATAAATATATGGAAACTAGAAGACACAACATAAAGTAATTCATGACTTAAAAGAGGAGGGTGAAACTTTCCCTTACCTTGAAGAGTAACTTCGAAATCTTGAAGGTTGGGACCTTGGGAGGATTGAGGGAACCTTGGGAGGAATAATTAGGAGGTAAAGAGACCATAGCTTCATTTAGGAGGATTTAGGAATAAAATTAATGAGGTAATGGCTTGGTATCTATAAGAAAAGTGAGAGAATAGATTATTAATTTCCAAGGGACATCTCATCGGTGGTATTTGCAAAACCATGGGATTTCCCATGGTATTTTCCCATGGTATTTGCCACTTGGGACGCCTAATAGAATATATCACTATTCATAATTCAACCAGAAATCTTACATCATTATTACATCATTAATGATGTCATTAAACACCCGAAACTCAAAATTGTATTTTTACGATTCACCAAAAATTCAACTGTTTCAGAAAAATCCCAAAACTTCACCCTAACCTAATATTGATGCTCTAAATTCAAAAATGAACTCCATTTTATGAAAATAATTTTCTAAATATTTTTAATTTATATTTCAAATAAAATCTTTATTTATTCAAAAAACAACTCTAAAACTATAACTCATTTTGTAACTCCTTAAGAATGTAATCAAGCTCCAATAAAATTATCATATAACCCTAAGAAAATAAAGTAAAAATTTATGATTAAATTTTATGAAAATATATTTCCATTTTAAATTATTAAATTAATTATAAAATTGTAAATAAAATATTTATGACATACAAAAATACCAAAACTTAAACTATGATCATTTTTTCACTTTTAAGATGTCTAAAATGTATTTATACATTCATGGGTGAAGTTTCTATTTTTTTGGTCTATTTACTATTCATTACTATTCATACAGGTATGTTACTATTCTTACATTACTATTCACTAAAAATTAAGTTGATCTTATTAGACTCTAAATTTCTTACTGAACACAACTATAGAAGACCATTTTTTGAAAATCAATTCACATTATTAATTATTTAAAGAATACAAAAATATTTTAAAATACCCCCTTTTTCCAAAATTCATTAATAATATGGAACTTCTATAAATTCATCCTATATTTATCTGGACATTTGAAATCCACAAATTTTACCATAATAAGATGCAAAAATTTTATTTATACAAAAGGATTACATAAAGTAACAAAGGCTTCATTACATAGCCCCTTATAACACCTGCATAAGATGTAAGTGTAAGGTTTGATATGGTGATAGAATCACGGGGTGGCTCGGGCAACATTGCCCGAGTAGTGATTTCTATCAGCTTGAACCTCTCCCTTAGGCGATTCCGTTCAAGATTCACATGTTGATGTTCAGCTTGAGCTTGGTCCAGAGCAAAGCCCAATGATGCTACCTCCTTCCCAAGCTCCAATAGATGGGCTTCATATGGTCTGAGTCTATTGGATGATTCCATAAAATCTTCTTTCTATATTAATTAACCAAGATCATATGAATTTATAAACAATAATTGTAATGTTAAGAATTTAGTCTCCAATGGTCATATTGACCAATGGCCATATAACAGTCGAAACCCAGTAGTATCATTTAGTTATACTCAATTCATTAATTAATGGATATAGTTTTTTTTAGTCTAAAATAAAATAACACACAAATTTAGGAAATAAATATTATTAAAAAGTTCAGGTCGTTACACCCTCTTACTCTTAAACCTTCTCACCATTTAATAGTAATGGGACATTTCTTCACTCTCGACCACCACATACACATTAAATTAAAATAATAAAATAATCAATCACACACAAATATTTTTTCATGGTTTAGTAAAAATATATTCTCTTTAACATGATCAAACTTTGGTTGTTTCAAAAATTTTATTATCACTATAAATTTTATGTGATTAAAATCACCTAGAATTGGTGAACAATGTTCAGGTAAAAAACTATCAATTCTTGAGTTAGTGGAATTATTTATAATCTTACCACCAATAATTTCATGGTGTTTTTATACTAGCCCCAGTAGTTCCTCAGTGACATTAAACAAACTTTCTGAACAATATCTCTCTACTACATTGGATGTCTTTTCCTCAAATAAATAGCCTTGTTCCTCATATATATGTCTTCAAATATAACTTTATCAATAATATTATATCCACATAGGCTCATAACTCTTAAATAATTTTAAAAAACAACTTCCACACCAACTCACTACACTTTTAGAATGATCAACTAAATAATTTGGAAATACACTTGAATTTTTATTCTTCCATGATAATCAAATTTTTGGGCAGATACTCCTTTTATGAAGAAAGTTCTCTTCCTCAATCAGATGTATGAAATAAATGCACACAATGTCTCAATTACACTTTATGCATGAATTTCAGGGATCTTATAAAAGTTATAAAACCTAGAACATGGTATTTCTTGTATTATTATGTAATGTTATTTGTAGTTTTATTCTATTTTGATTGTTCTCAATGTGTTCAAGTGAATTTACATATGCATGTATATTTGAAAACACTATTTAATTTCTTCACTTATCTTACACTCTCCTTCATATTCAAGTTCTTATTTGTGTAGTAATTCAAAAATTATGTAACCAATATTCCTCAAGACTACTTCTCTAAGGTTTCACATAAGTGGTGATCTTAAGTTCATGGGTTATTTATTTTTCACCTTCACCTAGCATATTGGAATTATACATTAGTTTACATAAAACAATATTCTTTAAGAGACTATTGTCAAGAACGAAATATTCATGCAAGAAGAATGATTTTCATAAATTAATTTCTTTATGAAGCACTTCGAGTGTGAAAACACATGTTTAAGGACCACGGGATTCTCCACTTCCTCGTGTAAGTAAAATATTCATGGATCCCACTCTTCACAAAACAAGAGTTTTATGGTGGCCCTATTTCTTAACTAGATATCTTAATGATCTTAATGATAGTAGTACACCTTGGACTCAGGGGATTGATATTTTATAGACAAGTTTCCACTACCAATGCATGTCCTCATTCTTTAACAAAATCCACAACAAGGATCTAATAAATATACTATGTTGAGGCTATTTTTAAAACCCTGAAGATCTCAGGATCTTTGAATCCTTTTAATGTAGGTTGCCTTTTATTTATGAGATCCATTTGACATTGAAAATAAGGGAATATCAAATTCATGATCAACCCTCATGTGCATGTGAGAATGATCACATGCTTCATCTTCAACTATGAATACTCATTGTCTGCAATCTTTATTTCTCATCACTTTTAGTAACATGTTCTTCAAATAGAATCATACATTCAAGATGAATTTTCATTCATGGATTTTAGAGTATCTCATTATTCATTTAAACAATAGAGTATGGTTAGAGGGATGATTGTTGAAGGATTGGGATGTTGAATATGGTGATATCAATCTCACACATAGAATAAGTGATTTCTAAAGGTTTAAGAAGATCATATATTGTGATCAGATGGTCAATATGCACTAGGTAAGATGGCCTCTATTCTTAATGTATATTTTTTAGGATATGTGAATAGTACCCTGCTCCATTTTTGTCCAATATAGAAGTTTTTTTAGCATGGGAACATGAATATAATACATATCATTCTACCAAGCACTTGAGATGAAAATAGGTTTGAAACCCTAATACACTGTTTACACACCTAATATTAGGAAGGTCAACCTGATCGTGCCCCTTGAACACCCCTCTGCACACTCCACATTCCTTCCTACAGAAACACACCATATCCTATTGAGTAGGCTACTAAGGGATGTATCCCTCTTATGTTTGAGCATGATCCAATAAATAGGGATTATATGATCTATACCCCTATGGATTTCATGGTTTGTGTGTTCTTTATATAAGGTTTATTATAAAATACATAGAATTATTCAAATTAAACAATATAATTTAAATCTATACTTAAATTTTTTATCATGTATAATATATATGTAATTATATATTTTCATGGCCTTCAAAAATTCTTCCACATGAAAATAAATATATGTATGATATTCATAATTGTCCCCATTAAATATTGAGATATTACATGGATTTTTGTTAACTTCATCAAACTTCATACAATCAGAAACACCGTTTGATGGAACTTCTTTAATAATACAATGATTCCTTGTCCAAAATATAAATACATAATTTTTTATGTCCATCACATAAATTCCTCATTAATTTTTAATGGGATTCTACATCCTTCAAGAAAATAAATATTTTCATATCATTCACTTATTTCTTAAAATGTGGTACCAATGTTAAATCTCTAAAAATCTCTTGCATATTGTTAAGGAAATAGGATTAGTCAATAAATTTCAGACTTAATATGGATAATTGTTTTACCAACTTTCATCCAATGGTTTGATAACAATTCTACAAGAATCATCACGAATATATAGAATTGTCTTACCAACGACGTTCCATGAATCCATAAAAATTCTATGAAAATCATCTTTACCATGGAAAATTTTCATTGTAAATTAAATACAATGAATCTATAGTAATTCTGGACACATCATTAGTAGCTTTCTTCTATAATTATCATGGTATTTCCATATATGTCACGACCCGTCCTCGGGGCCCGTGCCGTGACTACCCCAAGCCCACCTTCCATAGGCCAGGGGCTGGCGACTAGCACCAAAGGCGTAAATCCCGATAACTGGGAAGGCATTGCCTTTATAAAAGTAAACAAACACGACAGAGTATAAGAGGAAGTAAACACTAAGTACAAAGAGAAGTGAAAAAAGGAAAAATGGGCCAGAATACAAACCCAAAAGAAAGTACAACTACAACTGAACAAAGTACAACAGAAAAAGACAACAGCTGGTGGGACGGAAGCGGCTCCTGGGTCGTCCTCCTCGGATCCTACCTGAAGGGTAAGTATAGTTGGCGCAGCTCTTGGATCGTCCACCATGGATCTTACTTGAAGGGTAGGTACAGATATCCTCCTCCACGCTCTCGTCCGTCAACCTCCTCAGTGAGTCGTCACGTCGTGTAGTCCACCTCCGGGTACTGACTCGTTGTGTAGTCCACCTTCGGGTACCGTCCAGTCCTCGAACACTCAGCCTCCGTCAGCACTGTCCGTCGTCTGCAACCAACACAACGAGGTGAGGGCATAGCCCGTGCAGGGGTGATTATAACGATACTCAGTAGGGACCCCGAGACCCTCAAGGTATCACTAAACCAACAAGGATAACCACAAAGAAAATCTCAACAGATAACCTCTACTTAGGTATATGCCAATACATATACCTAAGTTATCAAGTAACCCATATCAATCATGAGGAAATACAAGGATCATGAAATCAACGGATAACCACTACCCAGGTATATTCCCATACATATACCTAAGTTATCAAGTGACACATCTCAATCATGTAGTAAACACAAAGGTCAAAAGTCTCAGCTCAAACCAGGATTTTCATTATCGAAACCGTAACTGCTGAAGAGCTCCGTCTCTGGAGTGTACAGTGGTCCTGTCACGACTCTGAGGTACTGCTCACTAACCTAAGACTGCTGAATTACTCCTCCTGTCGAGTACCGCGGGTCAGCCACCCAGACACAGTAGTGCTTTCCGCCGAGGTATGTCACCCAAACACAGTAGTGCACACCCCCTAGTAGCCTGCTGAGGTACTCTCCGGACGAGTACCGCGGGTCTGCACTGTCACACAGGTAGTGCTCCGTCCGCCATGGGTCTGCACCTCAGAAAGTAGTGCTCCGTCCACTGGGCTAGTCGACTCACTCCAAGTCGAGTCGGTCAAGCAGTCGTCGGGTCTCAGCCAGTTACACGGTCTCCGTACTCCGCACGCTCGTCACTGGGAGGGTCCGCTCCACGAGCTACAGGTTGATACTCCAAGTATCTCAAAGTCCCACAAAGAAGTATCTCAAAGTCCCACAAAGAAGTATCTCAAAGGACCGCCTCGTCATAGGGGTCTCAACACAACAGACGGTGCGTCAATCGGATGCCCGGTCTGTGAGTTATTAGCCTTTTCGTCCTAGGGGCCCGGTTGGTTTCGTGAGCAAACCAAACCCATCCATATCTCAACTATACCCCGAACTCTCATAGGGTATACTCATAGGGACCGTTTCTCAATGAGATCACCAACGCCACTGACGGTTCGTCAAACGGACGTTCTGTCAGAAAGATATCAGCTTTTCCTTTCCAGGAGCCCGGTTGGATTTCGGTGCGATCCAAACTAGCCACTATCCATCTGCATCCAATTCTCGGGCGGAGGATTCCAAAATTTCCATATCGTCAATAGGAACTCAACGCAACAGACGGCGCGTCAATCGGACGCCCGGTCTGAGAGTTATTGGCTTTTCCGTCTCACACCCACCCTAGGAAACTTCCCAGGAGGTCACCCATCCCGATCACTACTCTAGGCCAAGCACGCTTAACAATGGAGTTTTAACCACGTAGGCTCCCGAAAAGGAAGGTGTACCTTGAGTATAGTATACCGAAACGACCGTCTCGATCCAAGGATCGTGTTACCGCTGACGGCGAGTCGTTTGGAGGCTCGTAGCCCAAGATACGGGCATTTGACCAAAAGTGGTCCGAAACTGGGGGTCTGGGCCCGGGCCGACCCGGCCCGACCCCCCCTGGGTCGGCCGAACCAGGTCGACCCGCCCCGGGCGGCGACCCGGCCAGACGACCCGGCCCGGCTCGGAAAAACCCAGCCCGGCCGGCGGCGCGGCGGCGCGGACCGGCACGGCGGTGCGGAATGGCACAGCGGCGCGGCCTGGGCATCGTTCGGGTGTCACGCGCGGGGGGAAAACCCCCCCCCCCTTTGAGAACCGTTGCCCCTTAATTGGGGCTGCTTTTGAGACCCGGCCGGGGGAAATTAATTCCCCCGGTCTCCACTGCCTGGTCGGCCCGCACTGGCCGGCCGGTTTCGCCAGCAAGGACCGGCGACGGCCGGTCCTTCCTTCGCCGACACCGGCGGCCCGGTGCCGGCCGCCGGTCATCTTGCTCCACCGCGGCCCAGAACCGGCCGCGGCCTATGCCGTTCGGCACGATGCGACGGCATCGCTTCCCTCCGCCGCGGCCCCGCTCCGGCCGCGACGCCTTTGACTTTCTTCGATGCAACGCGACGGCGTCGCGTTCTTGGATTTCTTTCCACGGCGCGGCGCGACGGTGCCGCGCGTATCTTCCTCAATAAATCGCGTGGTGCGACGGCACCACGTTTTCTCGTATCATCCTCAAGAAACCATCACAAAAAACAAGGAGGAGGGTCGGCCGTGTTTGTGCGGTCCGACCCCCACGCGTTATTCGATAACAAAAAGGGTTTTAAACTATGATCATCACCAAGTTTGTATTCATGAACAATTAAATAAAGAAAAACCCTCAATCATCAACCGCTTGATCGGACGATCCGCGGATCAACCCGGTATTGGTTGGTCCGCGCTCATCGTTCTTTTCTCAAAAGATAAGAGAATTCAAAAATAAAATTCCCCTACCTCGGCTTCAAGAACGGAGTTCTTCAACGACCCGCGGAAGACAAGCGTCGCGTAGGTCGGGCGTCGTTCCGTCTAGGTTGGTGGGAGAAGAGCTCGGTGAAGTCGAGCCGAGACGTCACCCTCTGTATACTTTGTAGGCGGCGGTACTTCCCTTCCTTACTCCGGTTGAAGATGGTCAGAGGTGTTGCTTCACGTTCTTCGGAAACGTGGAACGTTCTTCCTCGAGAGGTTGGTGATCTTCCAAGAGTTCTTCTCCTCTCCTTAGTTCTCCCCACAAGGTTTATGCCAACCCAAAAAGAAGAATATAATCTCTCTTTTTAATGTTGGCAAAATGAATTCAAAAGAATTCAAACACTCAAAATAATTAATTAAGTTGGTTTAATTAATTAATTGCTAAGTGTTGGAAAGAATTTCAAAAGATTGAAATTCAAATAAACCATACTTAACTCACCTCATTAATTAATCAAGTTGTCAAATATTAAAGAATGTGTGTTAATGGGGAGTTGGAATGTGAGGGGTTAAGAGGGTTAGGGATTTTAAGGAATTTGAAAAGGTGGGGGGTTCGTGTGGGCCCCACCCTTTCAAATATCCACACATGGGAAGTTGGATGGGTGTGGGCCCACCACCAACTTCCCATGGGAGAAGTTAACCACTTAACATTGTTAAAATTTGATTTAACAATTTTATTCACTTTTTTAAATAAACCCCAAAAATTAACTTCTCCCCCCGCACAAACGCAACTATGGTAAAGGTTCTCTTAAGAGATTACCGGCATTGCGAGTTCATCGGTGCAATCGGATTTCAATTCCGAGCACTGGTTCAAAAGATAGAAATTCCCGCTCGCTCGTTAACTGAACGTACCCGAGCCAAACTTCGGAAATTAATTCCGGGCACACCGGGCCTCGGAATCAGGCGTCGTCAGAAACTGCGTTCTTTTAAAATTCCAAAGAAAATTAAGAAAAAATTTTCCTTAAAATTTTTGGTTCTTTACATTACTCACACCTCAGGGCTTTACGTCCCCATAAAGCTTCAACACAAACCAGGGTCACAAAAGCGGTACAGAGCACGCATCTGAGCCTTCCACTCCCATGTGCTTACCTGGAGGTTCCGTACTGCCAAAGAAAGTGCACCCAAGGAATCGATCATCCTCGTAGGATCTTCTCATGTCGATCCTCAATCCCCACTGGAATCTCCGTGAAAGACACCCCATAACCATCGTCCAGCTCCTCATGGTCGATGGTATGCGAAGGGTCGAGCACGTATCTCCTCAGTTGAGATATGTGGAAGTCGTCGTGCACCTGGTGCAACTGCAGTGAATGGGTCAAGCGGTAAACCACCCCGCCTACCCAGCTGGGGACCTAAGAAGGTCCACTGAACCCCGGAGATAACTTGCCGCCTTGGCCACATCTCCGTAAACCTCGTCGAGGTGAGACCCGTATAAGGATGTGATCGTCATCCTCAAACTCCAGAGGTCTCCATTTTCTGTTAGAACTGGAACTCAAAAGGCTGCTGCCACGAGGGTAAGGTTGACCGACTCAAGAGTGATCGGTCGCACCCTCCTGTGCAAGAGTTACCCTGCGCTACCTGGGGTTTCCTTTTCCGCCGACCAAGGAAAACTCATCTCGGCGTTTGCCTAAAACCGTCAATTTGAGTATGAATAGTTGTTGCCCATTCCATACTCAAACTAACGTCGTAAGTCCTCGACGCTGCCACCAAGAGATTACAACCGAAACTCTCGCCTCGAGGATCTGACCACACCATCGGCGTAAGTGTGATTATCGAGTCTCCTCCCAAGGTATCTCCAGACGTGAGGGTCAAGTCAACGGCGTACCGGAAACTCTAGGTCTAGAACAAGATTTGTGAAAGAGAGGAATGATTCATATCGACATCTGTTACTACAGTAGCTAGTAGTGGACACAGACTGTCCCTTGAATCATTTCTAGAGCCATTGGGTCACACTCCTTGACTGCATGCAGCTGCATTCTTCCACCACCCTCCAGCTCCCTGATCCTGGCAGGAATAACTAAGGCGGGTGGTTGTACAATGTTAGGATGTACACCACCTCATGCTGCTCTCCTAGCTCTGCCTCCACGTCTGCTACTTCGTAGACTCATCTCTCCTTTAAGCTTCCTCTTCTTTAACACGCCCGAGTCTCTAAGACTGGCACTGGTTTCCTGTTTCTTACTGCACTGTGCAGTCTTCATCCTCTCTTGGATGTCCTGGACCTCCTTTAGTCTCACAAGAGCTGCTATGATTTCTTCTTTTCCGATAAGAGAAACCTGGTCTCATCCCCTGAATGAACCACATTCGTTGCCTAATACAGTCAATCCTGACATGAATGATGCATTCATGCCATGGATGACGTCGTAAGGCCTCGACGTAACTACTAAGAGATCCAACTGTCACTCTCGCCTCCAAGGGTCGAGTCACACTGTCGGCATCAGTGTGAGGTCACTGGGTCCCCTCCAGTAGAAATCTCAAAATTGAGGGTCAAGTCAACAGTTTAACCGGGACTACTCAGTATCAACCAAACAAAAGGACAGGAAAGAAAACATATCAAAGATAAGTGTCTTTTTATTATTTCAGCTCATAGTACAAGACACAGATACAACAGAAAAATGGAACTAGAAGTACAAGGGACGTATCCACTAGTTCCTCTCCTGTCCACCTATTCCCGGAGCTCTACTGCCTTGTCCACTGCTCGGCTGTTGCTCAAGCACCAGCCACTGCTTCTATCTCGGTGGGTCCTCCAACACCCTCTGATCAACCGTACGAGGAGTCGGACAGTCATATGCCAGGTGACCCTTCCCACCACAGGAGTAACATTGTCCGTTTCTGGCACGCCTGGCTCTGACCCCACCTCGGGTGCCCCGCACCACTGGTCCTAAAACCCGAGATCGTCCAACTGCTAGTCTGGTCCTCCTGGACCTCTGCATCATCTTTCTACTGCCCACAGATGACTCAGCTACTGATCGAAAAACACGTGGCAAAGGCAGAATCTCATGTACACGCTTGGGGTGTAGAGCTACTGGCACAAACTCCACCCTGAAGAAGGTCTCGAATTCTTCCCATGCGAAGGTCATCCCGTCGCAAAACTGAAACAAGTGGCTCCACCACCTTCCTGTTGCTTCCTGAAGGAGGCTGGCAGCAAAGATCACCATGAAGTCTGCCGGCTTCCCCACTAGCCTGAAGACTCTCACCACAGCCTCCAGCCAAACCTCAGCCGCCTGCGGGTCCGTCTCTCCCCGGAACCTGGGTGGCCTCTGGCGCTGGAACTCGTGCAGTGCGCTCAAGCGTCGTGCATCGCCTACTGTTGGGGCTGGTGGCATCGGTGGCCCAACATATGGTAGTACCGCTGGTGCCTCCGCTGGTGCCTCAACTGCAAGAGGGCCCTGCACCGAAGCCTCGTCGCTCGACAGGCTGTCAGCACGCACATCCCTCTGGGCTCTAGCTGGTCGTCCGTGAAAAGGCATCCTAAAAGAAACATCGTGACATGGTCAAACGTTTATACCTGGTGAGCTGACCTGGTTTGAGCTCTTTTAAGGGAAAACCTTTGAAAACACACACGCAATCAGTGTTTTCGTGCACAAAGTCAGAAATCAGTTGTCAGGGTCCTGGTGTATGGATACGTCGGCCGCCCGCACCAACAATGGACTCCCTAAACTGAAATCCACACTCGGTACTCTTAACACTATTGCTTCACAGAAAGAAAAAGTCAGAGTCACAAGTTCTGCGGTAGAACCGAACTCCTCTGATACCAATTTTTCACGACCCATCCTCGGGGCCCGTGCCGTGACTACCCCAAGCCCGACTTCCATAGGCCAGGGGCTGGTGACTAGCACCAAAGGCGTAAATCCCGATAACTGGGAAGGCATTGCCTTTATAAAAGTAAACAAACATGACAGAGTATAAGCGGAAGTAAACACTAAGTACAAAGATAAGTGCAAAAAGTAAAAACGGGCCAGAATACAAACCCAAAAGAAAGTACAACTACAACTGAACAAAGTACAATAGAAAAAGACAACAGCTGGTGGGACGGAAGCGGCTCCTGGGTCGTCCTACTCGGATCCTACCTGAAGGGTAGGTACAGTTGGTGCAGCTCCTGGATCGTCCACCACGGATCCTACCTGAAGGGTAGGTACAGATAGCCTCCTCCACGCTCTCGTCCGTCAACTTCCTCAGTGAGTCGTCACGTCGTGTAGTCCACCTCCGGGTACTGACTCGTCATGTAGTCCACCTCCGGGTACCGTCCAGTCCTCGAACACTCGGCCTCCGTCAGCACTGCCCGTCGTCTGCAACCAACACAACGAGGTGCGGGCATAGCCCGTGCAGGGGTGAGTATAACGATACTCAGTAGGGACCCTGAGACCCTCAAGGTCTCACTAAACCAACAAGGATAACCACAAAGAAAATCTCAACAGATAACCTCTACTTAGGTATATGCCCATACATATACCTAAGTTATCAAGTAACCCATCTCAATCATGAGGAAACACAAGGATCATGAAAACAACGGATAACCACTACCCAGGTATATGCCCATACATATACCTAAGTTATCAAGTGACCCATCTCAATCATGCAGTAAACACAAAGGTCAAAAGTCTCAGCTCAAACCAGGATTTTCATTATCGAAACCGTAACTGCTGAAGAGCTCCATATCTGGAGTGTACAGTGGTCCTGTCACGACTCCAAGGTACTGCTCACTAACCTAAGACTGCTGAAGTACTCCTCCTGTCGAGTATCGTGGGTCAGCCACCCAGACACAGTAGTGCTTCCCGCCGAGGTATGTCACCCAAACACAGTAGTGCACACCCCCTAGCAGCCTGCTGAGGTACTCTCCGGACGAGTACCGCGGGTCTGCACTGTCACACAGGTAGTGCTCCGTCTGGCATGGGTCTGCACCTCAGAAAGTAGTTCTCTGTCCACTGGGCTAGTCGACTCACTCCAAGTCGAATCGGTCAAGCAGTCGTCAGGTCTCATCCAGTTACACGGTCTCTGTACTATGCACGCTCGTCACTGGGAGGGTCCGCTCCATGAGCTACAGGTCGATACTCCAAGTATCTCAAAGTACCACGAAGAAGTATCTCAAAGGACTGCCTCATCATAGGGGTCTCAACACAACAGACGGCGCGTCAATCAGACGCCCGGTCTGTGAGTTATTAGCCTTTTCGTCCCAGGGGCCCGGTTGGTTTCGTGAGCGAACCAAACCCGGCCGTATCTCAACTGTACCCCGAACTCTCATAGGGTATATTCATAGGGACCGTTTCTCAACGATATCACCAACGCCGCTGACGGTTCGTCAAACGGACGTTCTGTCAGAAAGATATCAGCTTTTCCGTTCCAGGGGCCCGGTTGGATTTCGGTGCAATCCAACCCGGCTACTATCCGTCTGCATCCAATTCTCGGGCGGAGGATTCCAAAAGTTCTGTATCGTCAACAGGAACTCAACGCAATAGACGGAGCATCAATCGGACGCCCGATCTGAGAGTTATTAGCTTTTCCGTCTCACACCCACCCTGGGAAACTTCCCAGGAGGTCACTCATCCTGATCACTACTCTAGGCCAAGCACGCTTAACTATAGAGTTTTAACCACGTAGGCTCCCGAAAAGGAAGGTGTACCTTGAGTATAATATACCGAAACGACCGTCTCGATCCAAGTATCACGTTGCCGCTGACGGCGAGTCGTTTGGAGGCCCGTAGCCCAAGATACGAGCATTTGACCAAAAGTGTTCCGAAATTGGGGGTCTGGGCCCGGGTCGACCCGGCCCGACCCACCCTGGGTCGGCCGAACCGGGTCGACCCGCCCGGGGCGGCGACCCGGCCCGACGACCCGGCCCGGCTCGGAAAAACCCGGCTCGGCCGGCGGCGCGGCGGCGTGGTCCGGCGCGGCGGCTCAGCGGCGTGGGCCGGTGCGGCGGCTTGGTCCGGCGCAGCGGCGCGGACCGGAACGGTGGCGCGGACCGGCACGGCGGCGCGGCCTGGGCGCCGATCGGGTGCCGCGCGCGGGGGGAAAAGCCCCCCCCCCCCTTGAGAACTGCGGCCCCTTAATTGGGGCCGCTTTTGAGACCCGGCCGGGGGAAATTAATTCCCCCAGTCTCCACTGCCCGGCCGGCCCGAACTGGCTGGCCGGTTTCGCCAGCAAGGAACGGCGACAGCCGGTCCTTCCTTCGCTGACACCGGCGGCCCAGTGCCGGCCGCCGGTCATCTTGCTCCGCCGCGGCCCGGAACCGGCCGTGGCCTATGCCGTTCAGCGCGATGTGACGGCATCGCTTCCCTCCGCCGCGGCCCCGCTCCAGCCACGGCGCCTCTGACTTTCTTCGACGCGACGCGACGGTATCGCATTCTTGGATTTCTTTCCACAGCGCGGCGCGACGGCGCCGCGTGTATCTTCCGCAATAAATCGCATGGTGCGACGACACCACGTTTTCTCGTATCATCCTCAAGAAACCATCACGAAAAACAAGGAGGAGAGTTGGCCGTGTTTGTGCGGTCCGACCCCCTCGCGTTATTCGATAACAAAAAGGGTTTTAAACCATGATCATTACCAAGTTTGTATTCACGAACAATTAAATAAATAAAAACCCGCAATCATCAACCGCTTGATTGGACGATCCGCGGATCAACCCGGTATTGGTTGGTCCGCGCTCGTCGTTCTTTTCTCAAAAGATAAGAGAATTCCAAAATAAAATTCCCCTACCTCGGCTTCAAGAACGGAGTTCTTCAACGACCCGCGGAAGACAAGCGTCGCGTAGGTCGGGCGTCGTTCCGTCTAGGTTGGTGGGAGAAGAGCTCGGTGAAGTCGAGCCGAGACGTCACCCTATGTATACTTTGTAGGCGGCGGTGCTTCCCTTCCTTACTTCGGTTGAAGATGGTCGGAGGTGTTGCTTCACGTTCTTCGGAAACGTGGAACGTTCTTCCTCGAGAGGTTGGTGATCTTCCAAGAGTTCTTCTCCTCTCCTTAGTTCTCCCCACAAGGTTTATGCCAACCCAAAAAGAAGAATATAATCTCTCTTTTTAATGTTGGCAAAATGAATTCAAAAGAATTCAAACACTCAAAATAATTAATTAAGTTGGTTTAATTAATTAATTGCTAAGTGTTGGAAAGAATTTCAAAAGATTGAAATTCAAATAAACCATACTTAAATCACCTCATTAATTAATCAAGTTGTCAAATATTAAAGAATGTGAGTTAATGGGGAGTTGGAATGTGAGGGGTTAAGAGGGTTAGGGAGTTTAAGGAATTTGAAAAGGTGGGGGGTTCGTGTGGGCCCCACCCTTTCAAATATCCACACATGGGAAGTTGGATGGATGTGGGCCCACCACCAACTTCCCATGGGAGAAGTTAACCACTTAACATTGTTAAAATTTTATTTAACAATTTTATTCACTTTTTTAAATAAACCCCAAAAATTAACTTCTCCCCCCGCACAAACGCAACTACGGTAAAGGTTCTCTTAAGCGATTACCGGCGTTGCGAGTTCATCGGTGCAATCGGATTTCAATTCCGAGCACCGGTTCAAAAGATAGAAATTCCCGCTCGCTCGTTCACTGAACGTACCCGAGCCAAACTTCATAAATTAATTCCGGGCACACCGGGCCTCGGAATCAGGCGCCGTCAGAAACTGCATTCTTGTAAAATTCCAAAGAAAATTAAGAAAAAAATTTCCTTGAAATTTCCGGGTCTTTACAGTATATCACTTTCTAGGATTACTTACTAATCGTAGAGGTCTTAATAATGCATTTAATTTTTATTCCTTACTATATATTGACAAAAAAAATACAAGTATTTTAATTAACTATCCACATGTATTTTCATAAATAATGAAAACAAATTTGGAGGAAAAATAAATAAGTTTCACTGGTTTTGAAAAATATCTATGAAAAGGTATGTAAAAACCCACCAATAATGAAAAAATTATGAGGTGGATATAATTTCAATAAAATAGGAAAAAAATGAATAATTCCTGATTTGATTCACAAAATATACCATAAGGTAATAGTTTATGTGTAAGTATATTAAGTTACAAGAGGATTATTATATCTCAAATGTTCTGTTCCATCAGAAAACCTAGCATTGGTAATGATGATACCCCTCTATATTATGAGAATAAGATAACCATTGTAGTTCCAAATAAAATAGAAAAAAAATATATTTAATTAAAATAAATAAAAAAAGTTTCATCAAAGTGGTAATGAAAAATTGATGAGTTTCATAAGAATTTTAATGAGAATAAATGGAGAAAACCTTCATAAATTTAGTGAAATACATATTTTTTGAGGAATAAATATCATGGTATAGATGAATAATATCACCAAGAGGAAGGTGGTTTAATGGTAAAATCAAAATCATATGTTTAATAAAAGTTTTATTGGATATAAAATAAAAAAAATATTTGGAAGAGTAAAAATACTCCAAAAGATATTAATTTAAATAAAGTATCCCAAAATAATGTATTGGTTTTGGGAAAAAATTGATTCATATGGGATATGCATGGTAGTAAAAAGATTTGGAAAATAAAAGTATAATCATTGAAATTTCAAGAGATACTTATCAAAAATAATAACTATGTAAGAACTTATTATTATTTATGCTATTAAGAAATTTGCATGCCTATGTAAAGTGAAGTGGAGTTATATTCTATGAAACCCATATAAATCTAAATCTGGGTTTAAAATAGAATGATAAAGGTAAAGAAATGGTCTATATTAACTCGTCATCTTTCTCAAAATCAGGAAATTAGATTTTACCCTATCCATATATATTTAAATTCTATAACTATTTTTTATGCTTTTCGTGTTTTAGGGGAGATACGATATGTGTGGATGCAAAATTGAAAAATAAAAACAGTTTCAAGACTTTATATAAATTTATAATTGATTTTATAGTAGTAGAAGTGATATTTTATTTAATTTTTAATAAAAAGTACATGACTTAAATAAGAGTAATCATAGTAATAAAAATTAGTACCAAATTTTATATCAAGAACTAATTAAAGTGTTGGTATTATTTCATCCCTCCTTTTTTACATAAAAATTTCATTACATGGAATGAAATCCATGATCTTTAAAAGTATAGTTTCTAGTAAATTAAGAATATAATATAAGAAAACATAAAATATTATTCTAATCCATGTGAAAGTCTTACTCATGGGTTCACCCTATGTTACTTTTACTGCATCTACTATCCTTGAGACATACATCAAAGTAAATCGGTGGGCATGATCTGATTAAGGGAATAAGAAAGGTAGATATGTAGTAAGTGATCATGTGTAATATCAATAAGAACATGAGGTATAACAATAAAAAATTATCTAGATAACATGATAGATATTAGAATAAAAATAACACGAATCATAACATGGAAATTTGGCTACAACATAAAAATTAGGCATGCATAATCATATAACCATGGTGTCATAAAAGAAAATTATCAAGGTTATTCATCAAGGTATCATAAAACATGTCATCTATAAAGATTAAATTATTTAACCAATACATTTTAGCACTATCGGGGCACACCCTTCATATGTCTTAATTTCATGTGAGCAACATTGATCATAATAAAACACTTTTTGATTAACTTCAGGAGAATAATGTATCGATTTCATATAAAATCATTAGGTACGTAAGTGATTAAAGGATTTACCATAACTTCATTTTTAACCTACAGAAAGGGAATGTGGTCTTTTATATGTAAATACATGAATAAATAAATTATATTAACATATATGTTAATACCAATGGATAAAAAATGGTTATGATATACACAATATAAAAATTAGTTATGTTAAAGTGATAAATTGATAAGTAAATTCAGCATCATAAAGGGTAATAAAAAGAGATAATGAAGTTCTCCCATTTATAAAAAAAATGTTTTATAAGTAAGGGTATGATCAAAATAATAAGAAAAGAAACTAACATACTCGTATATTACATACATGAAAATAATTACTTTAATGGAAAACAAGAGGATAATAATTCCCTTACCTTGAAGAGTTTCTTCTAAATATTGAGGATGGAACCTTAAAAGATTAAGGATGCCTTGGAAGACTATTTGGGAGGAGAAAAAACCATAAATTCATAGATAATATATTGTTAATGAAGGGGATGGGTTAAATGGGTGGGTATTTATAAAAAAAGTAGAGGAATTGATTAATACTTCCCAAATATAGGTCTTGTAAATTGAGGTTGCGGAAAATGAAAAACGGTTGGCTTAAGAATGGTTTTTTCCATGGTTTTTTAAATTTGAGTCACATTTATGATATTTTAATTCATTAGAACAAAAATCCACTATTTAATACTTCTTTGGACATGGAAAAGTTAATTTTCCACAAAATAATGTTTTTAAAATAAAATTTTTTATTTTAGACTTTGGAAGGTCACTTATAGGTTTCGAAATTACTTAAAATCTATTAAAATAAATATTATTAATAAATTGACTTATTTTAGGTCGTATATTGTAGTTAATTAATTATTAAATATTTATGAAATAAATATAAAGTCATAAAACATACCAAAAACCCAAAACTATATTTTTACTATTCAAAGAAAAATAAAGTATTTTAGAAAATTCACAAAAAATCACCCTAACCTAATTTAGATATGATATTTTAAATTATAATATTTATTTTATCAAAATAATTTTATAAATATGATAATTTTAACTTTTAAATATAATCATTCTTATTTGTTGAAAATTTTTAGTTTTTAAGACACTGCCAAATTTATGGTACTCATAAAAATTTCCTAGCACATTATAAAATTATTTTATCATTTTTGTTTAAATTAGAGTTTTTTAAAATGAATATTTAATTAAAATAAATATTATTCATAATATATGAGATTATTATAAAATTGTATAAATTTTATAAAAAATAATTATGTTTTACTTTAATTCTGTAATCAATTTATCAAAGTGGTCTTATTTAAGAATATAATTTATTAAAAAAATAGTCTCAAAATGAGGTTGATGGAATAACCATTTTATTGGTAAAAAGGAAATTACACTTTAAGTGACTAATTAATAGACATGTAACCCCTTATCACACCCACATACCACCTAAGGGAATGGTGTGTGGTAGTGACAGATTTATGGGATGGCTTAGCTAACATTGACTGAGTCGTAATCTCCACTAACATGAACTTATCCCACCATTTATTTTATTCAAGAATAAATTGTTCAATATCATCTTGGTATTAATCAATGGAAAACCCCTATGACACTACCACCCTATAATGTTCTGAAAATTGGATTCAAACTTCTTTTCTCTACTCATTAAGGCCATCATTTCTTCTTTTTTGCATCAATTAACCTTCTTTGTTACTGTTTATAAAAATTAATTATAATAGTAAAATTATTACTAGAGTGTATAGTTCCCAATGTTAAAATATATAAATGGTTATATTGGCCAATGGTCATATTACTATTCCAATATTCACATTACTCCTTATAAATACAACTTTATTCTTTCACTTGAAATTCACTATAATTCCTCATAAGGTTATATTTTCATTTTCAAAGAAGTTTATTAGTTTAATAATATTTTCTTTTTTCCCTATTTTTGGTCATCGGGTTAATGATTCTAATAAATTGGGGGTAATCCATATTTTTCTATTTTATCTTTTCTATTTTATATATTTTTTTCAATTATAATGTTTGTAATTTTCATTGGTTTTATGGGAGACTAATATAATAATAATTATTAATGAAATAAAGTTTTATTGGTTCCTTTATTTTTTTTAAATATTATATAATATAACACACATTTTCTCATGAAACAAATTTCATTTAAAAATACTAGATCATTACATTCTCCCTACCTTTATAAATTTCATCCTTGGTATTTAAAATCATATTTTTTATTAATAATAGGTGAGGGAACATATGTTTCATTATTTTCTCTAGTTCTCATGTCACCTCTATATACTTATGGTTATGCAGCAACACTTTAACAAGGTGAGATGTTTTATTGTGTAGAACCTTGTCTCTATGATTCAATATCTCCACTAACTACTCCTCTTAAGATATGTCAGGTTCCAGTTTACCACCTTTGAATTCAATACATCTAAGGGATCAGGTATGAACTTAATTAAGAGATATGTATTAAATAAATCATGAATTAAATCCATATTTGGTGTAAATACTAGTTGATAGGCCAATTATCCTATGCAAAAAAGGATTTAAAAGGGGAAAATTTACCTAAGTCTAGGCCTCAATTCATTGAAAACCACATAACTCTCTTCCAATGAGATATGTGAAGGAAAAAAATTTCTCTGAAATAAAACTTCAAGTCCCTTTTATGGTTTTTATTATATCTCTTCTATTAACTCTGAGAATATATTATATGTTTTTATATGGAATGAACCATTTATATCATCTCTTACACAAGATCAGTCCCAAGTAGCTATCCCTCACTAACTTTATCCCAACAAGTAGTAGTTCTACGTCCCTTATCATATACAACTTTATAGGGTTCCATTTGAATGCTCGATTAGAAGATGTTTTTGTATGATAACTAAAATGATTAGATTTATTGATCCCATCCACATTTAAATTCCATTGAGAATGTTCTGAACATGTCATCATGTGTATGAATAGTCCTTTTTGATTGGTTATTAATTTTAAGGTGATAGGCTATAGTGAAATTAAATTCAATATTAAGGTAATGATGAATAATTATCTATAATTATGATGTGAACCTCGGATCATGATCATAAATTATTGAAAGTGGTGCCCCATGAAGCCTCACCACTTCCTTTATATACATTTTTGAAAGTTAGTCAAGAGAGAAATCTTCCCGAATAGTGATGAAATGGGCAGTCAAGGTGAGTTGATCCACTATAAAACACATGTCATTATTTCATTTGTATGTTCTTGGAAGTAAAGTGAATATTTATATAGTGATATTTTCCCACTTTTATATTGGGATCAGTAGTGGTTGCAATACCCCTTTAACAATTTATCACACAACCTTCACTTGTTGAAATTATAGGCACCTTCTAGTGTATTCATAAATGACACTTTTCATATTTTCCCACCAATAATGATAATTAATATCCATATACATTTTATTACTTCTAGGATGAATAGATAATGTATATCTATAAGCTTCATCCATAAACTCCTTCTTTATCTCCATAATATATGGGACACCTAGCCATGTATGAAATTTTAGTACATCTTCCTGATCAATATTAAACTTAGAAAATCATCCCAATATTCAGTTAATATATCTTATTTTCTATTAAATTATATTTTAATTTATATCTCTAAATATTATCTAGTAATTATGGTTGAGAAATCATTTGGCATATGATTGATAATGTCCCTTTTCTTAGGATTTCAATGTCCAACCTTACTAGGTTCATAGTCAATGGATCTCCTCTATTCCTCATCATTTCCAGCTGAAAAATAAATATTTTCAATAATTATACTTTTAATTTAAATTTTTTTAATCCCCCCCCCAATTTTTATTTTAAGGTAATTTTTCATTTTTTTTGTTTTATATGTATTTTTATCTTAATTGGAAAAAGGCCTAATTTTGGATTTTAACTATTTTAATTTATTTATGTATTTTGGACAAAAAAAATCTATACTAATTTAAATTTTGAAATTAGTTTTTTAGGCTTAAATAAATCTTGGTATTTATTTTTTTCTTAAATATCCAATGATTAATTCATCATTTCATGTTTGAAAACTAACTCACAAGTCAGGCCTTGAAATATATGCACATATCTAGAACTTTTTTAAGAATGGCCCATATCTCATAAATTGTAAATAAAAATGAATAGAAATTCTACATGTTTATTTAGAATATATTAATTAACATTTTTATAAATTTGTACATTCTATCATCTTCCTCTTTCAAGGCCAAAAATTCATGGGAAATCAGATTTGGTGAATACGAAAAGTCTTCATGGGCAGAATAAATTATCAGAGTAAATGGGATGTAACTTTTTCTACACATGTCCAATGAAGATAAAATTTGGTGATCAAACATGAAATATATAACTTTAAATAAGAAAACAATTTCCAATTCTATAATTAAATGGACCTACCATGCACATACTTTTGGTGATCATATTTGGAGCGAAATAGTTACCCTATTTTCCAGAAAAAAATCTATCTCCTCTCTTTTCCAAAGGGTTGGAAACTTTAGTTTCCCAATTTTAGTAGCTTTTTAAGGTTATATTTATATTTAATTATATTATTCATTTTTAATATATATTAGTCTTCTTCCACTCATTATATTTTTTTTGTCTTTTTTGTTTCAACCTCGTTCCTCTCTATTGTGATCTCTAATACTCATGATCAGAAGTAACTAACCTGAGGAAGTTCCTAGGGGATAAATATAGTGTTGAACCCAAGTTTTATTTGAATTAAATATTAATGTTTCTTAATTTTTTTAGTTTTATACTTAGGGGGGTCTTATTGTGCTATGAATCTTCATATCTACACATTCCACTTAATTGTTTTCTTTTTCTTCTACAATATTCTCACTTGATTGAGGATGTGGATGTGTGGTCTCTCAGTGATCATTGAGTGCACTGTATATTCATAACATGGTAAGTAAAGTATATTCATTCATATGATGGATCAATTTCATTAAGTTTATTTGAAGCTAATAATGAGACGATGAAGGTTCACTCTTATTGTTCTCCTAGGAGGATATCCTTTCTATCTAACAACATTTTATATACATTCAATCTATTTAAATTTCATTATATATATATATTTATTTATTTATATATTTATTTATATTAAATTCATATTTAAAACCCAATTATTTATATTATGTAATATTATATTTTTCAAAATTTAAATAGTGACAATTGAATTTTAGTTTTGTGTAAGTTTCCTCCTTGAGACTGACCCAGGGTGTGCACTATATTGCATGTTTATGTAAATGATCTATTGATTGGGGATATATAATAAATATTTTCACATAAATTCAGAATCATTTTCATATAGGCACTACACATTTAAACATTATTTTCATATAAAACAAAAATATATATACATACATAAATATATATATATATATATATATATATATATATTCTTGTTGTATTTAAATTAAAAATATTCTTCATGGACTGACCAATATCAGGTAAAAGAATAAGTTCATAGGGATGTTGAATCTTATTTGGAAAGTATTAGTTATGAAATAAAAAACCTAGAGAGCCAAATAAAGTGGATATCCAGATATATGTGTGTATCTCATAGGAAACAGATGTATCCATAAGCATAACAAGATCGAGTGGTGGAAGAAATTTCACAAATAATTCTTTACATTAAATAACTTGAGGAGGTTGATAAGGATATACTAATGGAATTAATAACATTATACCACACTCAAACATTTCTTGAGGAGGTCCCTAAATAACACATATAATTTGATTCACTTATATTATATCAATATTTTTTAGAAGAATTATGGAATCACTTTATTGAAGATAACCTAAAACATAATCTTCCTATCCTTGATAATTAAAAATATTCACCTCTCTGCCTCTCTCATTATTTGGTTTATAGTGGTAAAGATGAACTAATTGAGATTGAGTTTACAATGGTTCAAGAAAGAGAGATAAATCTTCAAGATGACTTAATTAAAAGGGAGATTTATTTATTAATTCTTTATGATTTAATATTAATCAAGATGAATTGTTTTATAACTTTTCTTTTTCATAAAATTATAATATATAATAAATGGAGAGGACCTTGGATGTTAAATAATAGACCACCAAAGTGGTGGTGATAAAATAGGTGGAATATTTTAGCATTACTGGAATGGAAGGAAATAGAAATGCCCATATCCCAAAGGTTTGGCCAGGCCGTTGGGATAAGATAATTTATCCAAGGCTTTTCCAATGGTTTTTAAAAAAAACATTCGGAATGGGAATCTATTCTAATAGTTTTTAAAAACCATTGGGGAATCATTACACAAATTTGTGGCACGAATATTCCTCCCCTCTTCCCATTTTGATATAAACTTAAACCCTTCCCTCCTTTCACTAAAATCTAAACTTGATACCTCCCCTCCTCTCATCCTGATTCCCTAACCCTAGAAGAACTTTCATCCAGATCTGAGCCCAGTCATCACTCCCATCAAGATCAAATCTAGAACCAGTAGAGCCATGCGTCTCTCCCCTCCTCCCATCCAAATCTAATCTCGTACCCCATAATTAGCACTATTTTATTGTCTTCCCAACCATCCAATCAATCTCTGTATGTGATTTCATTTCATTATTCTTAAATATTAAATCATTGGGCCACAAATATTGGAGTTATTTTATCAACTATCCATTTTTATTAGTTTAGTTTCTAAAACTCCACCACGTATTCTTAATTTTGTGGATATTTAATTTATTTTGATCATGTGGTTTGATTTAGGATTTTTATATTATTTTCATGTCTGTTTGGGTTAGTTAAAACCAGTTTAGTTCGGTTTGGGTTTGTTAAATTAAATTTTGTATTGTTTCATTATTTTTTCTACTTTGTTTTTGTCCCAGCTATTTTATTTCAATCTCTATATTTCTTTTTTAAATTCATACAGTTTCATCATTGTTAGGTATGGAAAACACCCTTACAATATGAAATCATGAAAAAAATTACTACATAAATGTTTAATTTTATACTTGTTAGGACTGGATTACGATTAATCATTCATATTTATTAATATTTGATATAGTCAAACTGACATGTGATCTTACGTAACAGTTTTTTTTTATTTATAGAATACATGTTAAAGTACATAGCTTCAATACCTATTATATGTTTAACTAATCTAATTATTCTTATTTATTTTTTTATATTTTCAGGATCTTATATGAAATTATTATCTTGATATAAAACGTGTTTTTTTGATTCAGGACTTTTCATATTAAAAGATTATTTAAAAATAAAAAATATATTTTTTTTCTATTATTTTTAGTGGTGTTTAAGAAAAATGATTTTGTTGTGAAAAATGATATTGAGAAAAGATGTTCGTAGAGGGTGGAATTTTTTAATTATGGATTGATATGGTATAAATTTTATATATCTGTTCTGGTTTTGTGTGTGAAAAAAATAAATTATTCAAGTAGGTTATTTTCTAAAATATATACAGCAATAAAGATCCAATTATCATATTTTAGCCTTTAAAAATTTAATATTAGCATATGGTTTTCTTAACCTATATTCATGATTTGTAGTAGCTAAAAACTTAATTCTGACGTATATAACATTTTTTATATTCTATCGCAAATATCACTTCTTCCCCCTTGATCTCAAAATATCTATCAACATTTATTCTAGTAGGTAACACCTTCTCTCTCCCATGCATTTGTATAGTTTTAATAGAAATTTTATAATTATGAGTATATTTTTTCACTGATATGTTTTCAAATATATATTTTGTATCTTTATGTGATTTTAATATTTGGAATTTTTTGGACATATCAAATTAAATTTTTCATGTTTACATTACATTTCAAGTATTTAAATGCATTTTTTTATTTTTTGTCTACTTTCATGGAATTGTTCATTGATACAGGCTCATGATGTTTTAAATGGTTATAAATGTATCATACGCATCTATATAATATGGGATAAAGTTTATTTTCAATTTGTACTTCATTTAATAGTTACAAAGCATATCATAATGTCTAATAGAATATTTTCTAATTGTATTGGGAATGTATATAAGAGAATATTTTTGTAAATGAACAGTAATAGGTATACCTATTATTGAATAAAGATTTATGGAACTAGTTTGATAGGAAACATGTTGAATCCATACACCATTTACCTTATTCCCACTCCGATCAGAAATAAAATTAATAAAATGGGATTCAAAATTTCTATTTACTTATAATGGTTTGGTTATTCTTCCTCTAATCAATTATTTTTTATGTTATCATATTTTATGTGATTGGTTTTTTGAAGGTAATACAGGTCTAAAACATTATTACATAGAGAGTTACTTGTCAAAAATAAAAAATATATCCAATATTTCTGATTTACAATGCCAAAAATAGTTGTTTCTGCTCCTATAGCTCTATATTATTTCTACAAAAATATTATATTATAACATGTCTTGTGTGGTGATGTGGTGACTTCTTACTAGGTATATTATACTAAAATTATTCATATGAATATCTAATATGTGGAAACATTATTTTATATTAGTTCAAGGAAATATAAATGTCCTAGAGAAGGTGAGGGACATGGAGTGTGGATATGCAATGGTTAAATTTAGATATTTTGATGAATTAGATAGTAATATTTGTGGGTTTTATCAGTAGATATATTTATAGATGTTATTATAAATAGAACATCTCATTTTTATAACACCCCTATGTATTTATATTCCCTAATAATAATTTTCATAATGAAATCCTTGACCCTTGATGGATTTGGAAAATTATTATTCATTAATATTATGAAATTTAATATCATGATTTTATTTTTATTGTATTTTATTATATATAGTATTTTTGTCTTTTATATTATGATTCTCATATATAATAGTGTGTAAGTTATGGTTTCATATAAATTGAATAGTTCTCATTTACTTAAATAGTTTTTTTATTATGCTTCAATAATTTTTAATTGTTTTTATGAAATGACATATAACATTTTTTTACAAAATGGATAGAATTTGGATGTATGAAAATAATCAGATCTCAATGAATTTTCAAAATACGTTGGAGAGATTTTTATATATCTCATTTTAAAATGATTTAGATAGCGGTCCCGTACATTACCCATGTTATAACTATGTTTGAAGACCTTGGTTGAGCTGTAAATAATTTAGCTACCATATAACCAAATATGGTTTTCGAACAAACTGCTATGTGTGGTATCAAAATGGGGAGAAAATTCAATCTCAAAATTCTCATGATCAAAATGAGAGGATTGGATTATAGAATTTGTTAGATGACCAGTTTCTGTTTATTCATCACCCTGAGAAGAAAGGTATTCCAAACCAACAAGACATCGATACAAACACACATGATGAATTTCATTAAAATTATGATATTGATAGTATGAAAAAATTTAATGATGCTACCATTACTCTAATATATCGACAATGTGGTAAAATGAAAAAGATGAAATTTTCATTTGCTTGTTTCATGGGAAAATAAAGTATGAGATTTCTAATATAGCAATCAATTAAATTATTTTATTTTTGAAGTAATTTCTTTCAGATGATGCATATAATCCCTCCAACCACTATATAGACAGAAGGTTAGTTGAAAAACATGGATTTTCATAAAACAAAATTCATGCTTTCCCAAGAGATTACAACTTATTCTGGGATGAGACTATTGAACATAATGATTGTATAAAATGTGGGACATCTCGATAGAATCCAGAAGATGATGGAACACCATAAATTATTACACATAAGTAATGTGGGACTTTCCATTGATCCCCAGACTCCAAAATCATTTAATGTCAGATGAGATATAAATAAAAATATTATTATATGATATCGAGAGAAATAAGAATAATTATGAGTTGGTTCATTATTTAGATGGATTTGCATCGTATAGATTTGATGCTCGATATCTATATTTTGTAGATTACATTCATAAAGTGAGGTTAGATCTTTCATGTGATGATTTTAATCTATTTGTGAGGTTTCTTACTTTACACAGAACATGTATAGTTTTTATACACATTTAGAACCTTACACCATGGATGTGTATGAAAAACCCTTTCACTTTCATGAATATACTCATATCTGGACCATCTGATCCTAGCAATGATATAGATGTATAAATGATACCATTAATAAAATAGTTGAAACATCTTTTTAATGTGTTCGTGCGTACATACGATGAATTTTTGTAAGACATATTTCTAATGTGTGATGAACTAATTCAAATGATCAATGATTTTCCTACTTATAAAATGATTTTTGGATAGAGCACGAAGGAAAACCTATCATGTCTTTTTTTTTATAAATAATACATGATCTATAAGATTTAAATATCACCATATTTTTTTAGTTTTATTTTAGATTGACAATTATTCACAATGGACAATACATATAGGAATAATAATAAAAGATTTAACAATACCATAAAGACTAAAAATCCACCTCGTCATATGTTTGGAACTGATGTGCTTAATTAATTACAAGATTTCAATATTTCATTAAAGAATGGTAAGATTAAATATATAAATAGTAATAATTTTTTTCACTGAAACCTATCAAAACTGAAATAAGGGAAGTATCTTCTTTGAGTTTCATTATTGGTCAACCAATTTTTTATGTCATTTCTTAGAAGTAATGCATGATGAAAAATATATTTTAAATGATTCATTCAATTATTATAATTGTAATGGGAAAGAAAAAAATTGATTTACGATCTCATAATGACTTGGTGGATTGGGGCATCAGACTAGAATTGCATCCTATGAGTATCAGTTAAAATAAATGGAATATTTTTGTCCTTATTATATGAAGATAGATGCAGAAAAAATCAATTTATTGAATTACTATAGATTATTAATGTTATTTATTTTTATTCAAGCAACATATCAAAATGTTTCAATATAAGATATTTTAAATTAAAATCCTTGAAGACTCATGATTGTCACATCCTTCAGCATGAGTTGATTCTAATAAAAATCTATCATATATTATCTAATAATGTAAGGGTTTAATTTATTCAATTGTTCCATTTATTTAGAGATATTTTTGTTAATATGGTGTCAAGTACTTTCTTGATAAAAAATATTGGAAGAAAACCATTAATTTTGTGTGATTTAGAGAAAATATTTCCTTGATCATTTTTAACGTGAATGATTCATCAAACCTTCCATATTCTAATTGAAATAATTCTTAGAAGACTCGTTTATTTTCTTTGGATATATCAAACTAAAATAAATATGTTCAAATTGATGTTTTATGTCTAGAACAGAAATCATCCCAAAGGTTCTATCATCAAAGGTCACATGGCTCAAGAATGTATGGATTCCTTTTCAACATAATTGTTTGATCATACATAAGATGAAATAGACCAATGATAAATGAAGAAAAATAGTGTTAGTAAATTGAACCCCATTTTATGTCACTTCCTTAAACAAGGAAAATTCATAAATCATATACATTGATGGTATTAGGCCTTAAAGATTGAGAGATGGAATATCGCACAATTTTTTTACATGTGATTTTTTCAACGACTAGACCAAGTAAGAAAATTGAACATGTATATATTATTTCATCTCATGTAATTTTACATATATGTTAAAATATTTCTATTTTTTGGCATGAAATATAAACAAATGATAAATAGAAAGAATAATTATTTATCATTGATAATGGGAGAGACTTTTCATAGAAAAGGGTTTAATGCTTGATTGAAATTTAAGGTATCCATATTAGTTTAATAAGTTAATAAAATAAATATTTAATTAAGTTTAATATTAATTTATATTTCAGTTACTGAGTTTTCATGTTGGATCTGTATCTGAGGAAATGATAGCTTTGGATTTTGGTCTTAATTCTCTGGTTTGTGAATGAAAATCAATTTTGATCAATGGGTAAAGATTAATTATCATTGAAAGAGCAAAGAAAATGAGAACACAACATGATGGTGTTATGTTAACTACCACAACATATTTCTATTCTAGTCCATTAGATATTACACCTCTATTTGAGAATGTGTCTTACTATGAAGTCATTTAGAAAATACTAATATTGGATTATTACTCTCATGGTTGAGTCACTCTGATGAAATGACAGTTTTTTAATTCAATGATGAGGCATAGAGCATTTATTGATGATTTTGGATTTGAAGTTATTGTAATGACTCATAAACTTGCTATTAATGGACCATATGTATTGTCATTAATGGAGAAACATTTTTTTATGTTAAATATCATCTTCAACATAATTTTTTTTCATTATTAAAGTAATACCAAGACTTATTTTTTATGATGGTGATGATGAAATGGACACCATATTTACTCAAATTGGTCCTGATGCATTTATTATTTAAAATAACTCAAATACTTTAATTTTTATAGTTTATTGTGAATATGAAGTTATGGTGGGAAAAATAAAGAATCATCCGTATGGGTTCTCAGTTATTTGGGTTTAGATCGACTTGTGTTTTTTAGGTTGGTGTCGTAAAAAATTGATTTAATATTGATTAAAAATATTTTGTATCCAACTAGACCTTTATGTGAATTTCAATATTTACTGGTTGTAGTTTTCTTTGAGTTGAATTTTCAAATATTGAATTGAACTTTATTCAAACCTACCAAACCAAAAAAATTGAAACAATAAAATTATAACACAAAATAAAATGAATTTAATTGGACATATTAAACTAATCGATATGAAAATCAAATCTAATGAAAATAATGACATAACCAAAAAAAATAGAAAAATTACCTAACAAAAAATATGAACCAACTAACCTAAGACAAATAAAAATGGATAAATGATATCATCAATTGAAAAAAATGAACCAAATGACCTAAGACAAATAAAAATGGAAAAATGACCTCATCAATTAAAAATAATAAACCAAATAACCTAACCAAAATTCAATTGTCTCGAATTGAAAATAGAAAAAAACTATATCATAACCATGATAAACATTATAATTTGACTATTTTTTCTATGACATGTCTTTTGTTTTGATATTCATTCCACTAGATATAAAATGTTTTTGTTATGTCAATGCATATCATGTGTTTGGTTTGACAAGTGGTATTCCTTAATTAAGTCATGTCACGTCTTCTTTCTTTGTTTCAGTTACACATTATTTATGAATTTATAATTAATTAATTTTTTTTTTCAAATGTAATAAATAAAAGGCATTAACGACCTATAAATAAAAAATAAGGTAGAAAACAACCAAAGAATGAGTGATATGGGCTTCCCTCCTATAGTGCATGTTCTGAGTATTTATTTTTCAAAAAAATATATCAATAACATATAATGTCATGTGATTAGTTTTTTTTACTTTTAATCATGATAAAACACCAAGTTGAAAGTTATTCAACAACCAACCTAGTGGTTCCAGTGCTCAGGCTAGAGATTTGAGGGTGGTAGTGCTCCATCTCGGTACTATAGTTGGTATAATTTATCACACCATGTCCATCCCCAAAATGTACCATCCACCACACATTCTGATCTCACGGTGTCATTACAGACACCTGGGATATTTAGGCCACCCATGTTTGCATCTCCATTTTCATCTAAGCCTACCAACCCATATTTCCCATATTTGATGATGATTCCTACCCCTCATCCTTATTATGCATTTTCAAATCCATCTTTTCTATATTATTTTCCTTCTACTTCCTTCTCCTCAAGCTAATACATTCATTATTCTTTGAATGATACTTTGACATATTCTAAGCTTATAGAAAATACACTAGGACCCATTACATCTATACAGGTTGATGTTCCTTCATTTACAAGGGATCTAATGCCACCCACTGATCACACTACCTCAGGTATATTTATTGAACCCCAGTAAAAAAAATAATAATAAATTATCTTCATTATAAGATGTATTGATATAATATTTTTTTCTTCTTTAATAGTTGGATCTATCGATAATAATCATGGGTGTACATGCATGAGTGCGGTGTGGAACCTCTGCATGTAGCTGATGGTGGAGTATAATTAATTCGAAAAAATGATTGGAAAATAGTACAGGAATGTAGGAGTTTTTTAGAGATGCATTCCAAATACTTTGACATCACTCTCATCTATCCACTCTCCTAGATACACATTATAAATGAGTTATAGGATAACACTGGGGAAAAAATATTGATAAACAAATTTTTTGGATTTAATGTTATATTATTATTGTATTTATATGAATTAATATTTTGGTTCCAACTTCATTTTAATTTTCCTCACAGTGAGGTTGTGAGATCAGCACAACTTATGGAATGAGGTGAGCTCTAGATAGGCTATAAGCATGTGTTGTATAGTAGATAGTGTTCTACACATGGGATGGATTTAGAGGCCACACCTGTTATAGATGAATTTCAGGTATAAAATTATTATGAAATGATTACTCTTTGGATGAGTACCAAGTTCAAGGTATTAATCATATTTAAGGTTTTTAATTGAAAATTTTAAGGAATTCCATTAGTACTAAATTTTTTTTTATTGAATTTTTTTTGAAATAGTTAGGAAAAATAAAAAAACAAGGATGCTAGGACAAACCTCCACACTTTTGGGAATACTATAATGTCATACAATGAGGGGAATTAGGTACAACACTCATTTACTTAGATGTAATTAATTTTTTATATATCATGAAAATATGGGGGTCAATCCGCTTAAAAATTACCTTTCCAAAAAGGTGGTAAAATTAATTGATTTGGTATTTCTTAGAGAACTGACTCATAAATTTTTTTTTCCTTTCATGAAAGGACTATAACTTTTACACCTTATATTTTATAGTTTAATTTTTTCCCTAGTCCTTATATATCTATTCCCTCAATTTTTACTATGCTAAAAAATGAAGATAATAAATAGGATGATATAGAAGAAATTGATGATGACCTAAACAAACCCAAACCAAATGGAATCAAATATAAATAACCTAAACCAAAGTAAAAAATTACTGAACTGAATTAAAAAAAAGAAACTCAACTTAACCTGATCCAAACTGAATGAAATTGAACTAAAATGAAATTAAATAAATAAAAATTAATATAACAAAATTGAATTGGTATTAAATAACCTAAATCAAACCAAGACAACTTGACCAAACCAAAATATTGCTTAAAATGCATTATGTAAACCAAATATCCTCAAACCAAAGAAAACTAAACTAATTCAAAAAAACAATACTATATTTGCCTTATTCAAGTCTTACCATGCCAAATTAAATGAAATTATATAAAATTAATCAATCACATAAATAAATTATCTAAACTAAATAAAATTAAATCAAAATCAATTAAACTAATGAGAACATAATTGAATTGGACCAAATAAAATACACAAAAAAATAAAACATCACTAACCTAAATTGACCCAACTCAACCCAAACCACACTAAACTAAATTAAACTAAAGTAAAAAAAGAATATTATAAAAACTAACTAAATCAAATAGATTGGAACCAAATTTATTTGACATTACTTAACATAAATAAAACTGAATGACACCTAAATGAATCAACCCATATTAACTAGACCTGTATAAGTTTGAATTGAGTCAAACTAAATCAAATACAAACGAATTACGATAAATTAGACAAGTAATACCTAAACATAATTGAACCCAAAAAAATCATGTTTATACTATTTAAAGTATAGGTAAACCAAATCAAATTGACTATAAAATAATATATTTGTATTAAAAATACTAAAACCAACATAAAACTAATAAAAAATATTATTGAAACAAACCACAATGAAATTAATTATATTGAATTTAATAAATGTTTAAAAAATGGATTCTATAGAATATCATTTAAATAACTGAAATCTAACCAAATAAAGATGAATTGAATTGAACTAAATTGAACTAACTTGGCCTAAATAGACTCAACAAAATCTGAACCAAATTGAACAATATTAAGCTAAACTAAATTTAAAAAAAATACATAGTAAATAAATCATAAGAAAACCAAATTGGATTGGACCAATATGAATTGACCCAACATGGTATATACTAAAGTATATTTAGCTAAAGAAGATAGACTTAATCAATCCCGATCTAAAAGAAAATGAAACTAGATCTAACTTAAAAAATAAATTAACTTAAATATTACTAAATTAAATTGATTCAAACCAGATACAACAAAACCATAATTAAATAAATCAAAAAAATGGAATAGATCTCAAAAAAATAAGAAAAACTAAAAAAAATACACTTAGACGAATCAATAATGAATTGTATTGGCCTGAACCACCCACAACGAAACTAACAAGAATCAAACTGAAACAAATAAAACTTGACTAAAAAACATAATTTGTAAACATGAATGAATATTTCCTAACTAGAAATGATTATAATGGAATTGTACTGGAAAAAAATAAATTAAATAAAACAAAACTAAATTTATATAAATATTAGGAAAAAACCATGAAAAATATTCTTTTAGTTATGGTTTGAATAATAGTAACTAAATGAGGGGTTTCAAGGAATACTAGGACCTCATGTGATGGAGAAAAAAATTCACTTGTATCATTAAATCAAAAAAACTCAAGTAATATATTTAAATTTTCAAAATGATTGTTTAGGGAATGAAATTAGTATTATTAATACTTACCAAAACATAATTCCTTTATGTTATAGTCATGATTAGAATATTAATAACACATTCATGCTATTTATTTTATATAATGGAAATACTTATTCATATTATCATTAATTATGGTGGTCAAACAACCACATTATTATTGATTACTGTGATGACCTATTCACTTATATATATTATAACTATTGATAACCCATTTGTTGATACTTAGTTATAATTCATCCACCATATTTTTTTATTTTTATATTCATTTATAATTAATATCCATTTGATATAAGTTATGAAAATAATAATAAGTAACCTATTTTAAATTATGGTTTCCTACATTAAATTTCATTGTAGAGGGTGGTATTAAATATTGAAGGATGTGTGCCTCGAGAAAAATAGTTTTTCTCTAGAAGAAAGAAAACATATGGAAGAACATTCAATGAACTGACATAGTAGTAAATTATAAGTTATACATTGTTTATTTCAATTTTTAATATCTTTTTTTTTAAAAATATTCTACTTATATTTCAAGGTTTTGGGCATAGTGGAAGTGCGGTTATGCTGGAACCCAACTTTAATTTTTACCATGATCAGTGATTATTCTGGGATCAATACGATGATGAACGACAGTCTCTACAGAATATAATTAAATATTTAAATAAAGAAGAAAGTGGCCTGAAACCTTTAGAGAGGATCTTTCACATAATTTTTATAATTAATTTAATTAATTTAAAAAATAAACTAATACCTCAATCTTTAGTATTTTCTTCATTGATGATGTTGATTGTTCAGAAATGACCCTTCCGGATTATCTTATTGCACTTGAGAGGATCTAAACTAGAATCTTTATAAAGGTTATCCACACGTGCTTCGATGGACTCCGATTAACGCCACTCATTCCCTGGATGCTAGCATGGTGAAGCGAGTGTCTTATGTCAGTCATTCTTGATCACTTGTTCTTCGTCCTTGAAGAATGTCTCTCGTTCTTGAGAGGGGTGAGAAGAGGATTCGAGAGAAAAATGTTTTAGCTCAGCAATTTCCAATTCACCAAGTGTGCGGTGTGTTCGCTATGGCATAATAGACATACATGTCTATTTATATGCATGGAACTTCGATTAAAATATTTAATTTCATAACAGCAATTAAATACATTCATGAACATAGAGAAAACCCATGCTCATAATAATAATACTCTGTCATTATTTATGATGCACAACTTGTGAAAAACAGAATTATGAAAAAATTCTACATCACAAAATAATAGCAACATCATTATTATTTTAACCTGTTCCAACTAATAATTATTTACAATATTTAAAATAATTATTTTACTACCGGATCGTCCTTGGTCCACTTGAACTCCACTTCCATTTATTGAACACCAGAAAAAATAAATAAGTAATTTATTCTCTTAAATAAATATTTTATTAATAAACTAGTAAATAAATATTTATTAAATGTTCAATAAAATATATAAATATATTAAATTTAATTTATCTAATAATATTAACTTGAATAAAATTATTCCACAGTCTTGAGAATAATATTTATTTCATTAATTAAATTCAAATAAAATTTAACTCAGACCACCAAAAACACTTAGTGTGTGGCCCTCTAGGATTTTTTCTCGTTAGCATTAGGAGGGCTTGCCTAAAGTCTAGGAGTACTATCTAGAAACAAGTCAAGGCACCCAAGAAAAAGAACATAAAGTCACAAAAATGACATCCACATATGAACGCTCACTGTGTAATATAATACCTTTGTCTCAATATCTCATTAAGTAGGTTTCATGATTGTGTCGTCAACCTTTATACTTGATACATCATTCTTTGACTACCTAAAATAAACTCATTATTACACCATGGCCATGAAATTTTGTGTGAAAATTCTATTTAAATCAAAGGGCTGAGATATAAACTTCCATAAATGGAAGGTAAAAATCCTTCCTCAACTTATCCATTAATATAATGTCACTTGTGATGCACACAATATAGACTACTTCCCGCCAATTGTCTGTGTGGCGGTTTTTGTCTGTAAATAAAAGTGTGTGAGTTGTGACATGTATTAATGATAATATTAAAGTTTAAGGATCATTATACACACTCATAGATAGAAATATCCAATGACACCAAAACATGGGGAATTCCTACTAGAAGGTCTGTTCTCATAATCTTCTGTCTTGGAGATTACCAAGTTAGAACTTCATGAGAGGAAGTATCATCTTCTTACGAGTACTCGCACCTGAAGTTCTGCATGATATGGGTCCCTTCATAGTATTTTATCCAACTTTAGAACTATATTTAAGAATATTTTTATAGAATTTAAAGGTTCTCATCATAGAGGGGAACTTCCATGACCTTATCAATGCAACAAATACTCTAAGATATTATTAAATCATAGTCATGCAGAACAATGAACAATATGTAATAATATGTTTAATGTTTAAATAATTTAAATATCCATGTAATCAAAGTAAAACTATTTGGTTCTAGGACACCAACTCTTATAAACTCCCATATGGACTAGAGCCAACTGCATATGAATTTCAGTCTTCTAGACCTCACATGGTTATCATGTTTCTGCTGAGTCAAGGCTTTAGTCAAGGGGTCTACCACGTTGTCTTCTGTGGAAATACTTATCAATAAAACTTCACCTCTCTGATAAAAATCCCTCAAGAAATGATACTTCTGAAGTATGTGCTTCGTCTTATAATGTGACCTTGGCTCTTTTGCGAGAGCCACTACTACAGTATTCACTACTAAAAAATAGAGTTAAACCCATGGTTTTGGAAAAAACCATGGGTATAGGCACTCCTATACCCACGGTTTACCCAAAACCATGGGTATAGGTATTATATGGGAACCTATACACATGGTTTTACCTATATTTTGGGTATAGTCACCCCTATACCTACGGTATTTGGCAAATCATGGGTATAGGTAAGGTATGGAAACCTATACCCACAGTTTCCCAAAATCGTGGGTATAGGGTAGTTTTTTGAGACCTATACCCATGTTTTAACAAAAACTGTGGGTAAAGGGTTGATTTTTGAAGACCTATACCCATGTTTTTTTAAACCATGAGTATATATTTCCCACCTTATGGCATGAAAAAAAATCATGGGGCACAAATTATTTTTTGCAGGAATACCTATTCTCACAGTTTTATTCCTATAGCCATAGTTTATATAAATATATATAACTGAATATTTATTTTTATACTAATAATACATATAGTCTAGTGGTTTGGTGTGGGGGGAATAAAATTATGATCCAGGGATTGAATCCCACGACCGCATTTTTTATCAAATATATACCCATGGTTTTAAAATTGTGGGTATAGGTAAATGACATGGTGTCATGGTGACTAACATGGTGGACTGGATCTATACCCATAGTTTCCAAAACTTTGGGTATAGATCTGGGTCTATCTCGATGCCTCGAGAGCCCACTGTTACCTGAAACTATGGGTATAGCCTATACCCATAGTTTTAGGGGCTATAACCATGGTTTTAAACTGTGGGTATATATCAAATTTCCAGTAGTGATTATCACATTACAATGTGAGGGATATTTACTGCTAGGTATCACATCCAGCTTCTGGATGAAGCTTCGTATCCAAATTTTTTATTTATCTGCCTTAGAATCTATGATATACTCAGAATCTATTGTAGAATCTGTTATCACACGCTGCTTTTAGCTCTTTCAGCTCACTGCACCTCCATTAAAAGTGAAGATGTATCCCGTTTATGACTTCATGTCATCTTGATCAGTCAGGAAACTAGCATCTGCATATCCTATGATAACTAGTTCCTCATATCCTCAATAAACTAGAAACATATCCTTAGTATGCCTCAGATGCATTAGGATAGTCTTTACTTCCATCTAATGGTGGTCACCTGGGTCAGCTTGATATCTACCTACTGCACTTAATGAATAGGCGACATCTAACCTAGTACATAGAATTACATATATGACTGGCCCAATCACTGATTCATATGGAGTGCTTACCATTATCATTCTTTCCTCATGTGTTTAAGAACACATTTTCGTGGAAAGATGAATAACATGTGATGATGGAAACAACGCCCTCTTGGATTGTTCCATACTAAATCTATTATGTATTTTATCAATGTATGTACTTTGAATTAGGCCCAAAAATCTCTTGGATCTATCATGATGAATCTTGATACCAAGAATATATTCTGCCTTTCCCAATTCTTTCATGTAGAAGCATTGATTCAACCATTCCTTAACAGACTATAAGATGGGTATCTCATTTTCAATAAGTAATATGTCATCAACATATACTATTATAAAAAACAACTTCACTCCCACTAAACCTTTTGTAGACACAAGGCTCACATTCATTCTTTATAAAACTAAATTCTGTTATGGCTTCATCAAAACGAATTTTCCATGACCAAGATGCTTTATTTAATCCATAAATGGATTTATGAAACTTTCATACCATATTGGAATCCATTGGAGTTACAAACCCTTAAAGTTGTGTCATGTAGACATCTTGATGAAGGTTCCCATTAAGTAAGGATGTTTCGACATCCATTTTCAAAATCTCATAGTCATGGTAAGTTGTAATGGCAAGTAGAATTCTTATGGATTTCACCATTGAAACTGGTGAAAGGGTTTCATCGTAGTCAATTCCTTGAATATGTTTACACCCTTTTTCAATCAGTTATGCCTTATAGATAATGACTTGTCCTTCCATGTAAATTTTATTCTTGAATACCCATTTTCAACCAACAGTCTTTACATCGACTGGAGGATCTATGAATATACAAACTTGGTTTTGATACATAGAATCTATTTCATAATTAATGGATTTTTTCCACTTGGCAACGTCTGTGTCACTTACTACTTCCTTGTAGGTCAGAGGATCATTATTATCAACTAATAATGAGTCACTATACTCGGTAACTAGAGAACCATACCATTTCAATTCTCTAAACTCTCTTATACTCCCACACAGTACTTGTGTCTCTATAATAGATTCTTCTTCCATGGGGCTTTGTGTAATCTGTTCATGTACCAACTCTTATGTACCTTGAGCCTCAAACTTCATCAAAGTCTATCTCACTCCCACTATCGTTTTTTGGATATGTGCTCCCTCTCAAGAAATATGATATGTATTTACACTATAACATTTTAGTCTGAGGAGTTGTATAGGTAATATCCTCTTGTTTCCTTGGGGTATCCTATAAAGGTACACTTGGTGCCTCTAGGTACGTGTTTGTTACCTGAAGAGTCCTTAATAAATCCTTCACTTCCCCACACTTGTAAATTCTATAACATGTATTTTCTTCCACTTTAGAACTCATATGGAATAAAATTTATCTATTTAGTTAGTTCTTGGTTTAGTATGTGTGCCACTATTTGTAACACATGTCCCTAAAAGGAAAATGGAAGACTCGCATGACTCATCATTGATCTCTCCATGTCCAATAAGATGTGGTTACTCCTTTTGATCACACAATTCCACTGGGTCGTGATTGGATGAGTTATTTGGGGTAGGATCCCAAACTCTCGTAAGTAATGAATGAAGCCTTGAATAATTTATTCTTTACCTTGGTCTAAGCAGAGTTTCTTAATATTCTTACCAAGATGGTTCTCAACTTCATTCTTGTATTCTTTGAACTTATCAAAAGAATCTCACTTATACCTCATTAAGTAGATATATTCATATCTACTAAAATCGTCAGTTAAAGTTTTGAAGTATGAGTACCCTCCCCTTTCTTCAATTGGAAATAGTCCACACACATCAGTATGAACCAATTCAAGATGTTCTTTAGCCCTTTCACCTTTCCCCCTAAATGGGGCTTTGGTTATTTTTCCTTGTAAACATGCATTTCATGCGCCAAGTGGTTTTAGTTAGAAATAATCTAAATATCCATCTTGATGTAACTTTGTCAAGTGTTTCTCATTTACATGACATAGCCAGTGATGCCAAAGTTAGGTGTGGTATCAGTCATGTAAAGTATATTAGTTATCGATTTCCATTACTTGGTTTGTGTAATCTAACACATAAAGACCATTGTATAAGTGTTCCCTACCAAAACAAATTCTATCTTTGTAAAAGAATAAACATTCATTTCCAAAATTGAAAAAAAAAATCCATATGTATCTAATATGGATACATAAATAATGTTTTTAGTAACATAAGACACATAATAACAACCCTTTAACACCAAGATCATCCTAGTTGGCAACGTGAGGTGGTAGTCCCCGACAGCTACAGCAGCAAGTCTGGCTCTGTTGGCTGCTCGTAGATCTACCTCCCCTCGTTCAATTTTCTTGAATCTACTTGGTTCCTATATTTGGATACATATGTGATCACCATAAGATGTATCTAATAACCAATCTTTAGAAACAGATATATTTCATTCGATAACAAACGCACTCGAAGCCTCCCCTTGTTTCTTAGGCTGGGTGCAGTTCTTCTTCCAATGTCCCTTCTTGCCACATAAAAAACAAATATCCTCTTATTCCTTTTCCTCCCCTTTGATCTTCCTTTTCTTGTAAGGTCATGAAGATGCTTTGGGATTAAGGATCTTTGGATTTTTGTTTCCTCTTATTCACCATAAGTACATAAGGATTTTCACTCTTCATATCTTTTTTCACTTGGACAATGAGAATAAGAAGATCAAATAGATACTTATCAATGTTGTTCATATTGAAATTGAAAAAAAAATTAGAGAAGCTCTGAGGGAGTAATGTGGGAATGAGATCGGTGCCCAGTTCTTCGAGGACTTTAAACCCTAGAAGCTATAGGAGCTCAATGTAGCCAAAGATATTGACTACATGAGGCCCAGCTGCGATACCTTCTCCAATCATACTCTAAAAGAGTGCCTTAGAGATCTCAAACCTTTCATTTCTTTCTCTCTCCTGGTAAATACCACATAGGTTCTCGAGAATGATATAAGAATCCATGTTTTCATGAGATATCATGAGCTCACTAGACATTCATGATAGCATCAAACATTGAATGTCGATTGCGTCCTTCATTTGTTTCTCATACACCATAACATCCTCATCACTCACCTATTTGGTAGGTGCATTAGGTAATACTGACTTCAATACGTAAGACTTCCATTCATGGTGTCAGATAAACCGAAGCCATCTAAACCATTCCTGGATGTTACTATTGGTGAGGATGTTTTCTTTACCCAGAATTGATCATAAGGATAGTGTGGTTGAATAGATTGTCATTTTTTTCTAAAATTAAAAGAGCATATCATTAGTACTTTCTTGGTTACATTTTATAAGAAATAATAAATTTATATTAAGTCTCCCTTTATTTTATCCACTCCCAATGTCCCTCACCATCAAACTCAGAAGGTCCAGTATCCATGACATTCTAGTGGTAAGGATACATATTCCCTTTTCCATAACCCCTACAAGGTTTGGTAAATCTATTAGAAGGTATTTAGGTAGGAAGGTCTTTTCTAACTATGGTATTGTAACTTCTTGATCTATTGAGTGGAATCCCCAATCCTAAAATCATGACTTTTGGATTTCTTAAACTCTTGCCTCCAATATTAAATCAAGTCTTGCAAGGGATACTCCTTATGATGTAATATTTTTAATTCAACCTGAAACATTTCATAAGTGCTTCCTATATAAAAGTAAGTTTCCCAACAAGGGTTGGTCAAACACATAGTTTTATTGAGTTTTCCCTTAATCAAGTAACAGAAGGCTTCGTCTGACTTAATATTTTATTTGAGTTATTTTTATATATTATGCATGAATTTTATATTATCATTATCACATGCTTGTTAATATTAAGTAGAACTTACTTAAGTGATTAACCATGTATTGATAATATTTATGCATAAGTCTGGTTTATTTTAGTTCAATCTTGCATGCTTGTTTAATTCATTAATTATGTGATCGTGACAACCCATCCATAATGATAAACCATGAAACTAATAGAAATAAAATAAAGGGAATGATCATGATATTTTCTAATGGTTAGTTTATCTAGTGTTTGATAAACTAACCCAGACCTAGGGGATAAACATCTTGAACCTTTTGGGTTCATGTTTATAGCTTCCCACCTGTCCACCACTATTTCTCTTGGGATTGGTTTTTTCTTGGCTCCATCTTGAATCGGGTCTACTAGATTGGGAGTTTCATCCATTACATATGCCTTTTTTTAAACTTACATGTAGGTGAGAGGTAAAAAATGGGGTTTTACATAAAAGAAACCTTGAGCATGTAGGCCCTATATATTAATGAGGAGAAGGCTCGTAGGCTAACAAATTTGATTTAAATAAATAAATTAAAAGAAACCATCCACATAAAAAGGTCTTGGTCTTGCTCATGATCATCAATACATGAAAAGATATTTACTCATACATAAAACTAGCATTTAATTCTTTAATAGTATTTGTTTTAGATAAATCACGCTCGAATCAATTAATTATCATCTTTAATTAATCAATCCTTTTATATTAAACCCTTTTCTGAATTTCCTTGATATTCTCATCCATCATAATTTTAAAAAAATAAATTCATTTAAAATTATCTCTGTATGTAACTTGTACCTTATAGGCAACCCGATGAATTCCTATTTATAACTACCCAATGAGTAGAAATCAGCATTACACAAATGTTAAATTAAACACACAGATATATATATATGTATATCACCTATCATGTGTTGTGCCTCAACTTTATGCCTGCACTATGGTAAACATCTCAAGGGTTTGTATAATATAATTATAAATTTTAATAAATCTGCATAATTTAGATGAGTACACAGTGTGTATTTATGACTACATGGCGTGTACTATCGTTCACCGCCCATCTGAAGTACACACCCAGGGACATGGCGTGTAGATGTACTTTAGAAATATTTAGAGTACACGACATGTTCAGTGGTCCACATGCTATGTAGTATCCACATTACATAGTTTCTAGTCAGGTAAGCCAGGTATGGGGTACAGATTCCAACCCTAACCTGAAGGGACTACATGTCATTTTCAGTGGACTACATGGCATGTAATATAAAAACTACATGAAACCAATTCCTATTCAACACATGGATTCATTTAAGACTTATAAAGACTCCAACACAAGGATTGGTTTGGAGAACTGGTCTGATGCATTGAATCTTGACTACATGATGTGTACTACCAAATACATGTCGTGTGTTCTGTTTTTGTACGACCAGGAAGCTTTGGTACCTCCGGATGAGATCCTCTATTTTATTTTAATAAAAATTAAAAGAAAATATTCTTTTTGTAAGGTGAACGAGAAATGAAAGAGGAGGAACAAATCTAAATATTTAGATTTATAGAACGATTAACTTAAATTGAAAAAATTAAATTATTAAATATGTAAATCATAAAATAAATATTTAAATAATTATAAACTATGATGTAAACCCTCTAATACAACTTTAGTGTTCTGAGCGCAGTGGAAGCGTAGTTGGACTAGCACCCAACTTTAATTTTTACAATGATCAATGATTATTCCGGGACCAATACGACAATGAACTCCAGTCTCCAAAAAATAGAATCAAAGATTTATATGAAGAAAGAAGAGGCCTGAAACCTTTAGAGAGGATATTTAACATTATGTTATAATTAATTTAATTAATTTCATAAAGAAAATAACACCTGGATATTTGGTATTTTCTTCATTGATGATGTCGATCATTAGGAATGACCCTTCCAGATTATCCTGTTACGCTTGCGAGGATCCAAACTAGAATCCCTCTAGCGGTGATCCACACGTGCTCTGATGGACTTCGATCGACACCACTTATTCTCTAGGTGCTATCATAGAGAATCAAGTGTCCTGTGTTGGTCATTATTGATATCATGTTCTTCATCCTTTAAGAACGTCTCTCGTTCTTGAGAGGGGTGGGAAGAGGATTCGAGAGAGAAATTTTTTAGCTCAACAATTCTCAATTCACCAAGCATGTGGTGTGTTCTCTATGGAACAATATATGTACTTGTCTGTTTATATTTATGGAACTTCAGTTACAATATTTAATTGTATAATAGAAATTAAATACATTCATGAACTTAGAGAAAACCCATGCTTATAATAATAATACTGTGTAATTATTTATGGTTCCCCAACTTGCACAAAACGAAATTATGAATAAAATTTTGTATCACAAAATAATTTTAGCATCATTATTATTTTAACTTGTTCCAACTAATAATTATTTACTATCTTTCAAATTATTATTTTACTATAGGATCGGCATTGGTTTGCTCAAACTCCACTTCCATTTATTGAACACCTAAATAAATAAATAAATAATTTATTCTCTTAAATAAATATTTTATTTACAAACTAGTAAATAAATATTTATTAAATGTTCAATAAAACAAATAAATATATTTTATTTAATTTATGAGATCATCTTAACTTGAATAAAATTATTCCACGGTCTTGAGAATAATATTTATTTCATTAATTAAATTCAAATAGAATTTAACTGAGACCACCAAAAACACTTAGTGTGTGACCCTCTAGGATTCTTTCTCATTGGCATTAGGCGGGCTTACCTAAAGTACAAGAGTAATATCTAACAATGGGTCAAGGCACCCAAGATAAAGAACATAAATTCACAACAACGACATCCAAATATGAATGCTCACTGTGTAATATAATCCATTTTTCTCAATATCTCATCAAGCAGGTTTCATGATAGTTTCATCAACCTTTATACTTGATATGTTGTTCTTTGACTGCCTGAAATAAACTCATTGTTACACCATGGCCATGGAATTTCGCCTGATAGTTCTATTTCAACTAAAGGGATGAGATATCAACTTCCATAAATGGAAGGGAAAAATCCTTCCTCGACTTATCCATTAATATCATGTTACTCATTCCGCACCCAGCGTACCATACTTCCCACCAACAATCATCGTGACTATTTTCATCAGTTAATAAAAGTGTGTGAGTCATTACACTTATTATTGATAATTTAAAGTCCATGTATCATTACACACTCTCATAAATAGAAATATCTGATGACACTAAAACATGGGGAATTCTTACTGGCGGGTCGGTTTTGATAATCTTATGTCATGGAGATTACCAAGTGAGAACTTCATTAGAGGAAGTCTCATCTGCTTACGAGTACTCACACCTAATGGTATGCATGCTATGTGTCCCTTTATAGTATTTCATCCAACTGTAGAACTATATTTAAGAATATTGTTATATAATTTCAATCTTATCATCATAGTGGGTAACTTCCATGACCTTATGAATGCAAATAATACTCCATGACATTATTACATCATATTCATAGAGAACAATGAACAATATGTAATAAGATGTTTAATATTTAAATACTTTAAATATTTATGTAATAAAAGTAAAACCAGTTGGTTCTTGGACACAAACTCTTACAATATTTGTAATAGTATAATTTGGAGGCCCTTGATGCCCAGAAACATAACAAATTTGACCCAAACAATCACTTACATTATGTTTTGGGAGATGAGCGCCATAGCATATTATGTTGACAACCTGGGAATTATATTTCCCTAATGAGGTCTTAGCCCACGTCAGGTGTAGGTTCTAGTAACACCGAGTTAGAAAAATATAATTCACCGATAGAATAGAATTAGGCTATGGTAGAAAAGGATGAAAAAAGATCCATACTTGTGGAATAATAGACTCAAAGGGAAAACACTAAATTAATGAAACTGGTGAAAGTTTTATGTCCATCACTTCTACTAGAGATTGTTGTGGCTTGTGATGCATATATGTTGATGATGAGTATGTTATATATTTCACTAGGTAGATGTACTAGGGTGTTCAGGATGATTATGTTTCTAGAGATGGTGATAGGGAGGATGACCATGATGAAGAGGGAGGGTGTAGTGGTGAGGAAGAGGGAGAGGATGATGGAAAGGAAGACGGTGGGGTCGAGGTTAAGGCTTTGGATGAGGATGAGGCTGAGGACAATGATGATGATGAGGATGAGGATGAGGCTATAGTTGACAGTGAAGATAGTGATGGTGATGAGGGAAAATTGATCTATTACATTTTTGGAAGATATTTAGGGCATTTATAATTATTTATTTGGTGTGAATTAATATATGTGATAGTTTTTATGTTTGTTATCATTAGTTAAATACAAAAATTGATTTCTTATATTATCATTATTTCTGTATTTTTTTTTTTTTTGCTATTTGATGATGATCTATTGGTTTCATTGCAGGTTCTATGTTTTAAGCATGTTCTATTAGTTTAATTATAGGTTTAGGATGTTCTGTTTTCATTATAGGTGATATTTTTTCATTTTAGGTGTAGTGGGAAGTTGGTTTCATTATTTTCTATGTCATTTTTTTATTGATGAAATTTTTTATTACAGGTGCAGTGTTTTTTTAGTTTGATGTTTTCTTGTGTACTATTTTGAGGTTTTTATTACAGGTGTAGTGGGTAATGGGGATGTTGTTACTTGGGGTTTGGGGGGTCTATACCAATGGTTTCATAACCTTTGGCATGCCTATATTCAGAATGATTCCAAGGAACTATTGATAAAATAAAATTCTAAACATTATATATTAATGGTTCAATGTGAACCATTGGTATTGGCCTTTTCCAATAGTTTTACACCTTTAGAATATCTCTATCCAAATAGTTCACATCAAACTATTGGTAACATCAAGTTCTAACCACCCTATAAAAATGGTTCACCATAAACCGTTGGTATAGGCCTTTCCCAAAAAACACTATAACCAAAAGTTTAGAGAATTATTGGTATAGGCTATATTAAAGATTATCCAGACAATACCAATGGTTTTGAATCATTGGTATAGCCTTATTTTCCAGTAGTGTAATTATAAAGTGGTGTTATGACTACCTCCTCTGCAACAACTTGTATACCATATGGAGGAGGACACCATGGAAGTAAATAGGTAGAACCCCTATCTTATTTTCCCTCCCACTCTGTACTTCAAATTCTATCATTATTCTTTCAAGGGGTTTGGGAATTTTTATATCTTTTTGGATTTTTTTAATTATTATCGTCTACTCATTGACACCAAAAAAATCATATGTGTTGGTTCATCTCAAAGAAACCACATCCTTCTTCTGATTGGGGATAATCTACTGAAACTACTTTATTGGGGATAGTGAAAACCTAAAACCCAATTTGGGATTTAAACAATGAATTAACCATTTTATTTCCACTTTATCTTTACTGTTATTTTTTTGTATGTTTTTTTATTTCTTTCTTGTAGTTTTAATTTGGTAGCATCTAGGAGCTTAACTCAATTCTACCAAAAAAATCTAGTTTTGTCTTTCTTTTCTTAATTTTTTTTAACCAGTTAAAATTATATATGAAAATATTTTATGATATTATTTGAAATAGAAATAGGTTAGTGATTAGAATAAGTGTGGGGGAGGTATTTTAACTTATTATTAAGAATTTAGTGTGTTCTTGTATTTAATTTTTCATGTATTTTTCTAAATTTTTCATGTTTTACTTTTTCATTTTTGGTGTGTTTTTAGGATTCTTAAACCAAATAGAATACTTTTAAAATTAAAAGCATATTAAAGTTTTTTCATGTTTATTTATTTGTGTGCTTTAGTATTTTAATTATTTTAGAATGTATTTTGTTTCATGATTTATAGTATTTTAATTTAAATAAGTTTGATTTATTATGAAAATCGCATGTACTAGTATTATCTAAAGTGAAAATCTTTCCCAACCTGAAAGGTTTCTAAACCTTTTTTATGTATTATTTACATTAATAATTTTTTTAGAGACTTGAGAAATGTTTTATCCATAAATTTATTTTTTTATCTTTTTAAAATCTATTATAGTTTTTATAATGTGTCAAGTATGATAGAGGCACCATTTTCAAAGACCTTTTAGAATTTAACTCTAATTTTGGTCTACCTATACATATGACCTCTATTAATCCCTTAGTATCCATGAACGAACTTTTTAAGAATCCAAATTATAAGTAATTCATCCTTTAACAAGATTATATTAAAGATAAATTCATTATTATTGTTGAACTCAAGTGTGGTGTAGGGAGAAGATGAGATGAAGTTTTCTTTCCTGAATAATCTGGTTGAGCTAAAATGAAAAAAAATGTGTTATCATATTTATTGCTTCTTCAGTTGAATAAATTTTATTAAGTAAATATGGATGTTTGGACCAAATATAATTATTTTTTAGGTGTTCCAACATATTTTAAGATCAAAATGTGACTCTATTTTACTCAAAAATAGATTTCTGAAGAGAAATCCATATCTGAATTCAATATAAAACATTTCTAGAAATGGGGATAATAGGGAATAAATTCATAATTGATTCTGAAATTAAATGTGATAAATATTCATGTATATCAATATTTGTTTAGAGTTTATTCAATTTCAAAATGATTGAGGATCACACCATTCCTGAAAAAAAATGTATTTTCATGCATTTACTTCACTTTAGAGCCAAACCCTCCTCATTCTATTTTAGATGATTTTACATTTAGAATCCTCCAACCCTCAACCTCAGAAAAACCTATGAAAAATATCTCATTATTGATATTTTTTTACTCCATTAAGTGAAGATACAATGATTATATAAATCCAATGTATATCACACATTTTCTTGAGAATGAGAAAAACTCCACACATAAAAAATCATTGAGTGAAGAGAGGAATATTTTTTCCGAGGAGGTAGGTATGACATGAACATGAGGATTCAAAAGTGATTGAATGGATTTTAAAAAAATTATGATTTAGTTAATTTTCATCCATATAGGATGAAATTTTTTTTATTTATATGATAATCGATTTTTGTTTTCATTTATTCATTAGAAAGTTTGTTTTGACCTTGATATCACATGATTGATTATGAGTGTCATGTTTATTTATGGGGGAATATATAGATCAAATATTTAAAATAATTTTAATTTTAATGTAAATAATTTTAATCCCACTAAATTGTTATTTTAAGGTCAATTGTCACATTTTATGGTTTTATAAATATTTTCATCTTAATTGGAAAAAGGCCTGATTTTGGATTTTAATTGTTCTAATTTATTTATGTATTTCAAAAACAAATTTTTATAAACTCGTTTAAATTGTGAAATTAATTTTTTTTAGGATTAAATAAATATTTTTATTCATTTCACTCTTATGTACCCAAATACTAATCCACCACTTGAAGGCCCAAAACTTGCTCACAAATCTGGCCTCTACATCTATGAAAAAATCTTGGTACTTTTTATGATGGGACCATATTGAAAAAATGGCCAATCAACATGAGCTTAAATTCTACTTATAGATATATAAGATAATAATTAACATTTTTCATAGGGGTTTTAATGCCTGTTTCTTCTTCTTTCAAGGCCATAAATGGTTAGGAAATCAGATTTGGGGAATATAAACAGTCTTCCTATCCATAATATATTTTTAGAGTAAGTGGGATGTAAATTTTTCTCCATATGGCCAATGAAATTGAAATTTTGTGATCATAGGAACAAGACATAAAATAAAATCGTTCAATAATACCACATTAACCTATTATTTCATTAAATTAGGATACCATTAACATATTTTCATCATATTTTGATAAAAAAATTATCGTCTTTTTTCTATAAAAATGTATCTCAACTCGATTCCAAAGGGTTGGAAACTTTAGTTGGTCATTTTCAATAGATTTTTAGGGTTTTGTTTCTATATAATATAATTATTCATTTTTAATATATATTATTCTTCTTATTCCACTCATTCTATTATTTTTATCTTTTTTGGTTCCACCCTGTTGTTCACTACTGTGACCTCTAATACTCATGATCATGAGTAACATACCCAAGGAAGTTCCATGGGGAGAAATCTAGCATTGAACCCAATTTTTTGGACATTAATTATTAATGTTTATTATTTTCATAAGGTTATTAATGGGGGATATTAGTGGTAAATTGGCCTATTTGTCTCCACTTTCCACCCGAGGATTAGTTTTTTCTTCTGAAATATTCTCCCTCGATTGAGGAGTTAGATGTGCAATATCTTAGTGATCATTGAGTACATCATATATTAAAAACATGGGTAAAATATTATGATCATTCATACTATGTATTATGTTAATTATTTATATTTTATGATAATATTGAGATGATTAAGGTTCAATCAATGATCATCTAGAGGCCATACTTCCACCTCTTTGATTGAGGTAGAATATTGTATAGGAAAAACCTAAGCCAATGTTGGAAAGTGGAGACACAAAGAACCATTCCCACTAATATCCACATTTTATTAAATATAATAAAATAGTAAACCTTTATAATTAATGCATAAAAACTTTGGTTCAATATTATATTTCTCCTTCAAGAACTTCTCTAGGTTATTTACTCGTGATCATGAGTATTATAGATCACAGTCGAGAAGAACGGGATGGAAATAGAAAAGATAAAAATAAGATAATGAGAGGAAGAAAAATACTAGTATATATTAAAAATTAATAATAATATTAAATAAAAATAAAACACTAAAAATATACTGAAAATGGCCAACTAAAGTTTCCAACCCTTTGGAAAAGAGAAGAGATAAATTTTTATAGGAAAAAGAGAGGAACATTTTCACTCCAAATCTACTTATGAAAATTATGTGTTTGGTAGAAACATTTAAAAATATAATTTTAAAAAAAAATTATTCTTAAAAGTGGTTAATATATGTAATGAATGTGTGATCACAAATTTTCATCATCATTTTCCACCTATATAAAATTGTACATCTCATTTACTACAAAAATTTATTCTAACCATACAGACTCTTTGTATTCCCCAAATCCTATTTTTAATTCATTTATGTCCATGAAAAAGGAAAAATAAGGCATAAAAACCTATATTAAAATGTTTATTAGTATCTTCTAAATATCCATGTATATTTTCATCACATTTGGATCATCCATATGTGAGATATGGTCTTATCATAGAAAGTATCTAGATATGTTCATAGATTTCAAGGCCCGACTAGTGAGATAGTTTTGGGCCTTCAAATGATGGATTGATATTTGGTTTCAAAAGAATGAAATTAATCCTGATATGTATTTAATATTATAAAAAAATTATTTCACAATTTAAATCCTTATATAAAACTCTATTTCCAAAATACATAAAAATTTTAAAATAGTTAAAATCCAAAACTAGTTCATTTTCCTAATTACATTAAAAATACTTCTAAAACCATAAAATGTGACATTTGAGATTAAAATAACAATTTGGTGGGATTAAAAAAATTAAATTAAAAATAAATTAATGAAAATATCTTCTATATCATTAGCACAATAGGTCCTTTCCTACTTAATGTACCTGCGACTTTGTTTTCTCTTCTGGGGTGATAATGAATTGAATATTCATAGTATTTTAGAAGCTACAACCATCTCCTTTATCTTAGGTCAAATTAATTTTTCATGGATATATACTTTAAACCCTGATGCTCTATAAATATATCATATTTCTCCACATAAAGATAATGCATTTATATCTTCAGAGAAAAAATACATGAAGCTAACTCCAGGTTATGCATAGGATAATTCTGATCATGATGATTTAACTTTCATGATTCATAAGATATCACCTTGTAATTTTTCATTAGGGAACACCTTAGAACATTCATATATTCATCACTATAAATAAAAAATATTTCTATGACATAGGGCAGAGTTAACACAGGTGAACTAACAAATCTCTTCTTCAATTCTAGGAAACTTTCTTCATGGTCCTTCATATATATTAACCTATCTCTTTTTCAAGTTAACTTTTTTAGTGGATTATAAATTCACAAAAAAAATTAAAAACCTTCTATAATATCCTAATAATCCATGGAAACTATAAATATCAGTTACTATTATAGGATGAGGCCATACCTCTATAGCCTTTTTCTTAGCAGGGTTAATTAATATTCCTTTATTGGTTACAATGTTCCCCACGAATGCAACTTTTTGTGACCATAATTCACATTTTTTGAATTTTCCAAATATATTATTCTTACTAGTAGTTTCCAATGTAACTCTTAGATGATCCTTGAGTATTTTGGAATATATCAGAATATCATCAAGAAAAACTATAAGGAATTTATCAAGGTAGTCCTTAAAGTATCAATTCGTCATATCCATGAATATATTAGGAGGATTAGTTAAGTCAAAGGTCATAACAACAAACTCATAATTTCCATATATTGTTCAGAATGTTTTTTTTTTTAATATTTTATTTCTTAACCCTCAATTGACGATACCTAGACCGGTGGTCAATCTTGTAGAAGAATTGAGCCATGTGAAGCTGGTTAAATAAATCATCAATCTTTGGAAGAGTGTACTTATTATTAACTATGATCCCTCTAAGTTATATATAATCAATGCATGGTTGTATTGATGCATTGTTATTGTTTATAAATAGAATAGTGCTCCCCAAGGAGACACACTTGGTCAGATAAATTCCTTCTCCCAAATATCTTCAAGTTGTTTATTTAATTTCTAAAACTCCACATTTTCCATTCTATATAGGGTCTTCTATATTAGATTATATCCAGGTATGAGTTCAATAATTAACTCTAGATATCTTTCATAGGAAGGTCTAATTAACTCTTTAGGAAATACTTTAATGTATTCTATAACAATGGAGGAATTTTCTATCCTTATATATTTATTTCCTTCACTCTCTTCACTAATCATCTCTATAAAGAAGTCTATGCAAGGTTCTTCTAGAAAAATATCAGGTCAAGATGTCTCTCCATTAAAAATAACTATAGATTATCCATTTAAGACTATTGATATTTCCTTTATCCAGTAGTAGATCCTAGAATTATACTTTGATATATATTCTATACCTAGTATAATGTCGAATTTCACAATGGTAATGACTAATATATTAGTGATGGTATTTTACTCACCAATGTCAATAAGATAGTTTATATTCACTATTAATTCTATTATAATCCCTATAGGATTATTTACTGATAACTCTCCTAGCATGTAACGGCCCAGTCCAGCCCACGATCATGATATTTTCCACTTTGGGCCTAGCCCGCACGGTTTTGTTTTCCCTAGGCTTGACCCGTAGGCACCCTCCAAGAAAAGGCCTCATGATGGGAGAGTTATCTACACCACCTTATAAAAGGGTGCTTCGTACGCCTCCTCCTTCGATGTGGGATTTCAAACCCCCCCCCCCCCCCCACCCCCTCCCCTTGAAGGGCCCAACGTCTTCACTAGCACATCAAATAGACATCGGCTCTGATAGCATTTGTAACATCCCATTCCAGCCCATGATCATGATATTGTCCACTTTGGTCTTAGCCTGCACGATTTTGTTTTCCCTGGGTTTGAACCGCAGGCACCCTCCAGAAAAAAGGCCTCATGATGGGAGAGGTATCCAAACCACCTTATAAAGGGGTGCTTCATACTCCTCATCCTTTGATGTTGGATTTACATAACCAATAAAACAACTATTTATTAAATTTTAAAATAATAAAAAGTGGTTTCGCAATACCTGAAGTTAATTAAATTAACTGTAGGGTGATCGATTCATGACTTATGGATCCTGCCAGCTGAGACATAACAAGTGGAACTATCCTACACATGACCTTGAGTTGGCAACTATGGTTCATGATCTACGTTGTTAGAGACACTATTTGTTTGGTGAGATATTTTTTATTTACATGGATCATAAAATCTTGAAATATATCTCCACTCAATGAGACTTGAACTTAAGGTAATGCAGGTGGTTCGAATACTTGCAGTCATTCGATTTTGAGCTTGCTTATACCCCTGGTAAGTGTAATGTTATGGAGAATGCTTTAAGCCGCAAGACACAGATATAGGCCGTGCAGGTAGCCAGTAGTGAGAGGCAGATGATGGCCTTGTTTTCAGAGATGCATCTGGAGGTTCAGGAGTAGAGTGGACAACTGGTTCTAGCAGCTCTTACAGTGACCTCCTCTCTTTTGGAGAAAGTTTACAGGCAACAGTTGATTGACCCCGAGGGTCTCGTTTTGAGGTAAAGTGTTACAGGAGAGAACCCACCTCCATGTTGGGTTATTGATGGAAGTGAAACTCTCTTTTACCGTGGTTGTGTATGGGTACTTTCAGGTATTTGAGAAAAGGTGATGAAGGAATCTCACACCTCTATTTGGGCAGTTCATCCTGGGCTAACCAATATGTATAGAGACATGTGTTGACAGTATTGGTGGCTTGGTATGAAAAAACAGATAGTAGGTTTCCTCACTTGGTGCTCCACCTGCCTACTGGTGAAGGTAGAGCACCAGCGACCTGCTGGACTCCTACTGCCTCTATCCATTCCTGAACGGAAATAGAATGACATCACCATGTATTTTGTTATAGGCTTGTCAAGATCTCCTCGAGGCTGCGATGTAGTATGGGTAGTTTTTGATAGGTTTACCAAGGTTGTGCACTTATTTCCTATCCGAGATACCTTTATGATTGATGAGTTGGGAAGGTTGTATATCCAGGAAATTGTGCGACTTTGTGGTGTACCTCATTCTATTTTCTCGAACAGGGATTTTGTTTTACTTCATGGTTCTAGAAAGGGTTTCAAAAGGCACTGGACTCATAGGTACTTCTGAGTACTACATATCACCCCCAGACCGATGGGAAATCCGAGAGAGATATACGAGTGTTAGAGGATATGTTATAGGCTTGTATCCTTGATTTTGGAGGTTCCTGGGATAATCATTTACCTCTTATCAAGTTTACCTATAATAATAGCTTCTAGGAGATAATCCAAATGGATCTGTACAAGGATCTCTATGGTAGACCGTGTCATTCACCTTTTTGTTGGCTCAAAGAAAGTGGGGCAGCTCTGTTGGGTCCTCATCTCGTTTAGGAGACTTCTGAGCAAGTTCAGCTGATTCGAAAGTGTATGACTACAACTCAGTCTGGGAAAAAGTCTTATATCAATCGTCGATGCAGACCTCTGAGTTAGAGGTGGGACATCGAGCCTTTCTGCGTGTTTCTCCGAGGTTGGGTCACAGGCGGATCAGGAGTCCGGGGAAGTTATCACCGAGATATGTCAGACCATTCTAGATAGTGGAGAGTGTTGGGCCAGTGTCCTATCGGTTACTACTACCTCAGAGGTATCGTTCCATGCACGATGTTTTCCATGTATCTCAGCTTCAATAATATCATCCAGACCTGTCTCATTCTTTTGACCCTGACGACATCGATCTTGACATTGATGCATCCTTTGCAGAGCATCCGATCCGTATTGTCGACCATAGCATAAAATTCCTCTGAGGAAAGACAGTCCTACTGAACTGGGTGTTGTGGAAATATGGACGTGTTCAGGATGAGACCTGGGAGCAAGAGACAGATGTACGTGCGCAGTGGCCAGAACTCTTCTCTAGCAACGTTCCACTACCCTTATAAGGGAAACTTGAGGACGAGTTGTTTTAAGGAGGGAAGGTTTTAATGTCCTATAATTAATTAGGTATGGACAGTTTTTAATTTTTTCAATCTAATTATTTAAGCGACTCGGGGCGCACGCCTGCGCACCTCGCTGCGGGTCCTGAAAATCTTTTTATTTAATTTAAATAATTGTATACGTTTCATTAAAAATGTCATGTCACACTTTGGCATGGAATTATGGTTTTAAATAATTATTTAAGGATTGGAAAAGAGTAATAAGATATTTAAAGAAGATTTAAAAAAATCAAGAAAGGATAAAAAGAAATTCTGAAATAAAATAAAGAGGAGGTTATGAGGAAAATGAAAATAATTAAAATGGGGGATTTCCATTTTTAATTATTTTTATTATTTTACTTTCCATTATTTTATTTTATTTTATCTTTTTCTTTTATTTCCTTTTTTCTTATATTTTATTTTTCTCTCATTTTTCTTTTCTTTTCTTTTTCTTTCCTTTCTCTCTTTTCATTATTTTCCTCTCATCTCTCCCTCTCCCACTCATCACGTCGCACCCCTCAATCTCATCACACCAACCATCATCCCCTTTATAAGGTCTATCCTCCCCCGTATAACGTCTTATTCCTTCACCATCAGGTGCACAGTAAACCTTAGTGAATGGATAACTTTGCGCATTTGGAATCGTGCGTTTTCATTGAGTAATCTGTGCGCAGTTCATCGTGGAAGATTCTTACCCTATATTGGGGTTTTTCTAAAATCTTTTGTTTTCATTAATTTTAGGTCAAATAAAATCCTATCACAGATCTTAGAGTCATCTATGACTTCAAGGTATGGTGCCTACTCACTTTCCCTTCATTTTGCTGCGATTTATAAAAAACGCACCATTGTGTCATTGGTCGATGCCTATGGGCTTTGTGAAATTTTACCCATTTTAATTACTTTAATGTTTCAATTTTATTATTGAAGCATTAATAATCTTAAATTAATTTGTTTTAATGGTTGCAATAATATCAGACAACCCTTTTTATGTGCCGACAAAGTTGGCGTATTTTTCCATTATCCAGGTTATTAATTTAATTAGCTGCGGATATTGTGCAGCCCCTTTTTATTATTTTAAAATTAAATGAATAGTTTTTTGAATTATTGAAACAAATCTGGACACCCCTTTGGGCATTTTGATATGATCGGTGTATTATTCCATTAGCCGAGTTTATTATTTTATTAATTGCATGTGTTGCGAAGCTACTTTTTATTTTAATTAAATTAAATAAATAGTTTTTTGAACATGAACTTCAATTGTGGGATCATTGGAACTTGTTTTGATGAAATATTTATTATTTAAATGTGCACTATCCACTGAGGTTGATATGATATATATATTGCCTTGCAAATTGTTGTGTTTTATTGTTAAATTTATGCATTGTGATGCATGGGTGTATCTGGTTAGTTTTCAAGCAGAGACTTTATATGCTCATTATGTCATATCTGCTGTTGTGAAAACGTTAATTAAATTCAAGGTGGGGAAAGGGGGTGGGTATCATATTAAGGGTCACGCTTAGATCCTCCATTCCTGGTGGTTTACCTCTATGTGTCAGGGGTGTTGTAATTGGCTTTGTCGGACCGAGACTTCCCCAGACTTTCTAATACTTTTTAGTGATACCGGTTCTAAAAGGGCCCATCAGGACAGATCCTTTGGCAATGTGGCTAAGCCAGCCTCGGATGACACTCGACCCATTTTTGCAAGATTAATACGGACTCAGGATGAATCCATACCTTAGGCGATACTTGGTCTTTCGAAATATTGCCTTGGACGGGCTCAGTGGTATTGGATAAATTGACGGATATTCTGTAGCGATAGGTTCGGGATGGGCACAAACTCCAACTCTCAACTTGAACCTTAATAAATGATGCACTTAAGGGTTGATATTATTGACATTTTATTTTTTCTTAGGAATTGAGATGTCCTATGATATGTGGTAGTACACTTGGTTGACACTCGACTTAGACCTCAAGTCAAAGCACAAGCTTAGGGTATAACTCTTTCTTGTTTACTTTGTTTTCTGTGTTTTATACATATATACGTGTTTGTGAATTTTTCTAACATGTACCCTTTCAAAATACCAGATTAGGCTGAAGTAGGTGACCAGACATGGGTTCCATTTGGGACCTGGGCCGACTTATTTATTTCATTGTGTTTAAATTAATTATCTGGGGTTATTAAGTAATGGAACACTGCATTTTTATTTTGGAACGAAATTTAAAGGTTTAGACATCATGTGTGCCGACTTACTGGGATTTTTATCTAACACCCTGCTCAAGCGTCGTCAACACCCGAGTAGATTACATGCTCACAGGAATTAAAAAATGGAAGCATGTTGCTTTCGATGCTTGACTGTTCATTACTGCTTAGGATGGAGACTGGGGTAGAGGATCGGGCCTTTCTCGTGATGCAGTTGCTTCTTGTGTCTTTTCTTTTAGTTGACTGTGTGTTTGAGTTTTGTTTTCCATACTTTCAGTTTAGACTCATATCATGGCATGACACTCTTTGGTGAGTTTCCACACTTGGTTTTTATATTTCAGTTGAGGTTATTTATATTTCTTTTACTGTAGTTTATTTATTTACATGCTTCTGTTATTGATTATTATTTCTGGTTACTTCCACTATGATATTATTTATTACCTATGAGGTCATAGTCCCCCACATGGACACAAAAGATCCCTCGCTGCTAGTCGGTAGCCTCTGGCGTTTGGGGAGATGCGCTTGAGGTTATGTGACCCACCGATCTGACCACCATCTTAGAGGTGAGCCGGGTCGGGGCATTACAAAGTGGTATTAGAGGTGGTTTTTCCTTTTGTATTACTTTTTGGGTTAGATAGAAGACTAGGATATAGGGATTTGGTATGTACTTTGTGCTTGGATGTAGCTAACCCATGTACAGAGAAAACTCAAATTCCTGGTTTGGGATAGAAATTATTGATTATTCCAGTTACTATTGATATGATTTTACCTTGGGTGACTCACTTGTATTGAATTTTTATTGTGCTGGTATTATTGAAATAATGGCTTTACCATTGCAGCCTAATGATACGAGGGGAAAACTTCCCATGCATCTTGATAGTAACTATAGTATTTAAATTCCATGCATATTGCCATGCCATCTCAACTTTAAATGTACATTTACCTGTTTTCATGTGAGTGTTGTTGTGCCTAGTAATGAAATTTTGAAATGCTGGTTTTCTGAATATAAAGTTGTGATTGTCTGTTAGGTGTTATCCTAACTTAATCGAGGTGTGGACTGTAGAACTTGTTTAGTAATCCTTTTGAGTTGTCTCCTCCATATCGAAACCTAGCTCTTGAGGTGGGTTGTCTATTGTTTAGCATTCAGAGGAAGGTTATGTACCTAACCTCTTTTGAACCTTACTTGTTTTTCTCACCTTTATTACTCCTTGGATAAGGGTGTGTTTGGATATTATAGACAAATGCTATTGTGACGTCTTCATGTTGTGCCTCAATATGGTGGCAATGATCACAATACAAATATGGTTGGTCATGAACCACCAGTGGTACCTCTCGTAGATCCTCCTATGGCACTTCCTTCTGTTGATATTCTGAGGGACCCTGATGCTTAGTTTAGGGATAGTCTCCTCAGGTTTATGCAGTTGGTTCAGAATATTCCCAGACCTACCCCGTCTATGGAAGACCTTACGCGGGACTTTCTACAGCAACACCCTCCCACCTTCTCGGGGAGTGGCGGCCCCCATGTTCCAGAATCATGGATAGAAGTTGTATGGTCTCTCTTCGACCACCTTGAGACACCTATAGAGTGAAGGGTCAAGCTTTCAGTCTACATGCTTTTTGAAACCGCTAAACACTGGTGGGACATTGTTTCTCAGGCTGAGCAGGTCGGTGACATGGCTTGGGCTGATTTCCAAGTAGCCTTCTACAATTACTTTTCTCCGCAGACTCTGATAGATGATCATGCACGGGAGTTACTACATCTTCAGTAGGGATCTATGACTGTTTTAGAGTATTCTACTCATTTCACAGAACTTCAGTGTTTTTCCCCATCTCTAAATAGTGACGTGCAGACAACTGCGAGGCATTTTGAGGACATACTTGAGTACGCTATCTGATCGCAGGTGAACATCTTCCATTTGACCATTGTTACAGAGATCGTGAATCAGGATATGATCTCAGAGGAAAATGTCAGGAAAGCTAAACCATTGAGCCAGGGAAGATCAGTTTTGAGACAGGGTGATGGCTCTTCTGGTAGCAGGAAATGTTGTTTTGAAAGTGCATGTGGGGGAAATCCTAGTTAAACAGCACATCTCAATAGCTCTGTCACATGTTATCAGTGCGGTAGATATGGTCACAAGAATCCATAGTGCACGAGAGATCTAAAGGAGTCCCGATATTGCTGCAGGATGGGTCACCTTCAACATTTCTGTCGTTCCTTCTCTTCAGCATCCAATGGTAGAGGATCTACACCTACACCTTTGTCAAGTATGGGATCTATGACTCCACAGCAGGCTGGAAGTTCTTTTTTCCATCAGTCAATCAGGCTGAGGAAATGGTGGAGGTCGTTGTCGATGAAATCAATTTCTAGACTATCAGCATCAATAGAGTGGACCTACTCAGGACAACCAGGCAGCGTATCTGGGTCGTGGATCAGGTCCCAGGTATGCAGTGCAATCAGCACCAGAGGAATAGAGTGCATGTCCATCTACAGTTAGAGGTACTATTCTAATATCCTATACTTTAGTTTCATCTCTTTTTGATATCGGTGCATCGCACTCCTTTATATATACTACTATTATTGAAAGTCTTGGTTTTACAATTGAGTACCTTTGTGGCATCATGTCTATATACACTCCTCTTGGGGTCAAGACAGAGGGCATACGCCAGTTCCAAGAGTTCCCCCTCGATATAGGTGGGTACCGTTTTTTTGGAATTTTTGTATCCTCGAAATGTCTAGCATCGAATTCATTCTTAGTATAAACTAGCTTTCTCCTTATCATTCCCAAGTGGATTTATATCTCCATAGGGTGTCCTTTACATCCCCTGAGGGTGAAACATATCTTCATAAAGGAGAATGGGATCTGTAGGCAAACCGAGCTAGACCTAAATATGCAGGATTGGGAAGAGTGACCACTCAGTTGGCAAGTCTCTTCATGAGCGATCAAGGAATGAAACTAGTTGAATTCCCTCTAGTGGTGGATCTTTTCAAAGAAGTCTTCCCTGATGATTTCCCTATCTTACCTTCTATAAGAGACATGGAGTTCACTATTGATCTCATTCCAGGTGCAGCACCAGTGTCTATTCCTCCTTATAGTATGGCACCAACAGAGCTACAAGAACTCAAAAATCAGCTTGAAGACCTTGAGGATAAGGGTTTCATTAGACCTAGAACATCGTCGTGGGGTTCACCTATCCTTTTTTCCAAGAAGGTAGATGGTAACCTAAGGTTATGAGTGGATTATCATCGACTCAACCAGCTCACGGTAAAGAATTGATATCCATTGCATCATATAGATGATCTATTTGACCAGCTCCAGGGGGAAACTGTTTTCTTCAAGATTGATCTGAGTTTGGGATATCACCAGGTGAATGTGTGACCATCTGACACACCACGCATGACATTCTGAAGCAGTTACAGCTTGTATGAGTATCTAGTTATGCCTTTCAGCCTCACGAATGTTCCAAAAGTCTTTATGGATCTGATGAACTGGGTTTTTCATCTATATCTTGATTCCTTTGTGGTAGTCTTCATGCAAGACATCTTAGTGTATTCACATTCAAGACAAAACCATGCAAACCATCTTGATATCGTGCTGAGTATACTGAGAGAGAACCATCTATATGCTGATATCAGTAAATTCCACTTCTAGATTGATAAAGTGCACTTATTGGGTCATATTATATCTGAATTAGGGGTATCAGTTGACCCAGAAAAGGTGAGAATTGTGGTTTAATGGGAGTATCCCAAGGGTTTCTTCGACATATGTAGTTTCTTGGGGCTTGCTGGCTATTACAGGTGATTCATCTAGGATTTCTCTCGCTTAGTAGTGCCTCTCACGGCCTTGACTAAGAAGGGTGTATAGTTCATCTGGTCAGAAGCTTGTGAAAAGTCCTTTCAGGAATTAAAAGGAACACTGACCTCAGCCCTGATCCTGATTCAGCCTGAATCTAGTAAGATCTATATAGTTTAATGGGATTATTTATGAATTGGACTAGGCTATTACAAATGGTATCAGAGCCGATGTCCATTTGATGTTCCAGTGAGGACATTAGGCCCTTATAGGGGGTGGGTTATAGAAATCCCACATATAAGGAGGAGAAGCATGAATCACCCCTTTATAAGGTGGTGTTGATACCTCTCCCATCATGAGACCTTTTCCTGGAGGGTGCCTGCAGGTCAAGACCAGGGAAAACAAAACCGTGCGGGCTAGACCCAAAGCAAACAATATCATGATCGTGGTATAGACTGGGCCGTTACATAGCAGTTCAGGGATTGATTATATATTCTTTAATAAATTTGATTAAATAAATCAATGCATAGAACCAGAATCAAACAAAGTACTTTCTAGCTTTAAAATCACAACAAGTGTACCTTTGAGCACATAATTTGGAGCCTCTAATTCAATCTTTATCATATAAAATTTTCAAACATTCTCCATTGGCCTATGTTGAGGTTGTTAATTGTTTCTGTCCCTTATATTATTATTTGGACTTTGATTGGATAAGTGTTTAATATGTCTAAAATTGAATAATTGAATTTCATGTTGGGAATGTACCATCAACCCATTGTATTTAGTGTTGAAAAGTTGAGGCTTCTTCTCACCATGATTGTTCTGAGCTATATTCCAATATCTTCCACACTTGTATCACTTTTTGCACAAAATAAATTAGTTACCTAAATTATTCTTCCCATATTTTTTCATGTGGGAAGTTTCAAATTCTTTTCTCCTATTCTATGATCAAAATTCTTCCTTAAGTTTTAATCTATTGATTTATTCTTTTCATTCATCTTATGTGATCATTGCATCTCTCCAAACTCCAATTCAACCTTCATATCAGTCATCTCTATCTTCTCATATATTTCATCATCTCGATTTTATAAATTCCTATACATATGGGGTCTTAGTCCACTAAATAATCACTCAACATTTCCCTTTGGATCCATAATAAATTCATAGGTGTATTGATAAAGTCTTGTAAATTTCATTTCATAGCTTCTTACTGATTCATTTTTACTTAATTAAGCTCTAAGAATTCCTTCTCCATTTTTGTTCACATAGAATGGGGCAAATAATTATTCAAAAATATTCCCCTAAACTCTTCACACTCTATATAATCAATATCCCTTCTTGGTTTCATGTTTTTAATCAGTTTCCACCATTGATCAGATTCACCTTCTAGGTGGTATACTACCATGGTGACTTTCTATAACTCTGAATAGTGTAGAATAGAAAATATCTTATCCATATACGTAATCCATTATTCAATACTTAAGGATTAGTTAGCTTCACTAAAATAATATATTCATTGATATATAAAGGACTCGATGGAATGTTTTTCCCATCTAGGTGAACCTGGTTTCTCAACATGATTCATATTTTTATTCATAACTTGAGATAGTTGATTCATCATTCTCATGATGTTCTCTATTCCAACTTCTAATGAACTTCATCAATGCATCGTCTGTTTCACTCATTATTTACATGGTTCCACCTATTTCTCACTATTTTAATAATAGAATAATGCCTTAGTGAAAAACATATTATTTTTAGGAATATAATAATTATAAAAGGATTTTATTTCCTAAAACATCTTTTTTAAATATTTAATTCATTAATATTATATAATAACAATTAAATTTTCTTTATATCCTTGATAATGGTTCATAAACAGCTTCTTATTAACCAAACATATCACACAGGAGTGTAGAACTAGGTGTGCAGTAAGGCCTATTATCATGCACTAGTTTTTGGTCGATTTTATCTCAATAGAGTATTTTGGGTTTGTTACCTCAAGTTACATCTATGATAGAGCCACATCCATATGTAGTATATAGATATTGATGTAATTTCTTGGAATCCACTTAATTAATACTTCACCAAAATACCATGATTTTTTCATATATTTTAAATTTTATCTAAGATTCATATTAAGGATTTATAATCCTAATTTCCACAAATAACTAAACCATCCTCTGATACCAACTATTCTATACCACCTTTTATTAACTAAAATTTTCATTACATGGAACAAAATATTGGATCTTTTAAAGTTTATTTTCTTGGAAATTAAGAATATACTACAAGAAAACATAAAACATTATTCTAATCCATGTGAAAAGATTCTTTATGGGTTAATAATAAGTTATTTTTACTAAATCTCATATCTTGGGGACATACATCAAAGTAAATGGGTGAGCATGATCCTTGTAAGGGAATAAACAAGGGTGACATTTATCAAGTGACCATGAGGAATATTAATAAGAACATGGGGTGTAACAATATAACATGCTCAAGTTAAAATTAAGAATATCATAATAAAAAAAACATTAATAATAACATTTAAATGTTTCTACAATATAAAAATTAGGCATTCATAAGAATATCACCATGGTTTATCACCAAGGTGTCACAAATAAAAATTACCATGGTTATTCTCCAATGTATCATAAAACATGTCATTTATAGAGATTAAATTATTTAACCAATTAATTGGGGCACTATAAGGGTGAAACCAAGAAATATATTAATTTCATGTGATCCAAATTGATCATAATAAATCATTTTTCAATAACCCGAGGGGAATAAAGTATGGGTTTTATATAAAATCATTTTCTATGTAAATGATTAAAGGCGTGGACATAAGATAATTTTTAACTCATGAATAGGGAATGTGGGTTTAATGTATGTAAATCCCCAAATATTTAAATTATATTAACATCTAGATGAATTTTCATGGATAAAAAATAGTTAGGGTATTCAGAATATAATAATTCCACATGTTAAACAGAGAAATTGAGAAGTAAATTCGACAACATGAAAGGTATAAAACATGGATTTTTAATTGAATACTATGAGATATAATGAAGGTATTTCATTGATAAAACATTATTTTATAAATAAAGTAATGATAAAAATCATATGAAAATAATTTAACCCACCTTTTAGAAGATGTACACAAAAATAATTACTTTAATGGAAAAGATGACAAGAATTCCCTTACTATCAAGAGTTGCTCTTGAATCTTGAGGATGGAACATTGGGGGATTAAGAAAACTTTTAGGGGACTATATATGAAAAAAAAATAGAATAAATATATGGATTGTGGATTTATATTGAGGTTTAAGGGTGAAATGGGACAGTATTTGTGGAAAAATTGTAGGAGTTGATTAAGAATTTACAAATATAGGTCTTGGAAATCTAGGTTGTTGAAAATGAAAAAAAAAATTGCACCCAAGTTTTTGGACATTTGGGTCACATTTTAGGATATTTTAATTCATAAAAACCAAACAATATTATTTAATACTTCTTTGGGCATGGAAAATAAAATTTTACACAAAATAATGTTTTTAAAATCAAATATTCTATTTTAGACTTTGGAACATCACTAATAGGTATGGAAATTGATTAAAAGATATCAAAATACTTATTATTGATAAATTAACATATTTTAGGACTTATATTTTGGTTAATTAATTATTACACCATTATTACATAAATATGATTTCATAAAACATGATCAAAACCAAAAACTATATTTTTACTTTTCACTAAAAAATAATATATTTTAGAAAATTATCAAGAATTTACCCTAAAATAATTGTAATGCGGTGATTTAAAATATAATATTTTTTGATCAAAATAAATTTATAAATATGGTAATTTTAATTTTTAAATATTAAAATCCTTATTTATTGAAAATTAGTATTTTTTTAGACACGATCAAATTTCTAACACTTTTAAAAAATTTCTAGGACATTGTAAAATTATTTTATCATTGATATTTAAATAAGGGTATGTTAAAATACTATTTAATTAAAAAAATATTATCTAGAATACCTTGTTTTATTATAAAATTGTATATTTTTCTAAAAATATAATTATGTTTTAATTTCATCAAACAATCTATTTATAAAATTGGTTTTATTTAAAAATATATTTTATAAAAAAAATATTATAAAAAAGTATTTATAGAATCAATATTTTATTTATAAAAAGTAAATTACACTTTAAGTAACTATTACCTGGATACATAACCACATATTACATCGGTGTATTCCCTAAGGTAATGGTGTGAAACTATGGTAGTTTTATGGGGTGGTTCAGCTAACATTGACAGAGTGGTAATGTATACTAACTTCAAATTATACTATATGAAATTTCATTCAATCCTCACATATAAAATCTCATATTGGGATTGGTTAAGGTATAACCATAGTGAAACTACCTCCCTCCCAAGTTCAGACTAATGGGATTCAAATGGAATGACTCTACTAGTTGAGTATATCATTTCTTATTTCTGCATCAATTATCCTTTGTCATTATAATTTATTAACACTAATTATCATGGTAAAATTATTACCAATGGGTATAGTTACCAATGGTCAAATATAAAAATGGTTATATTGACCAATAATTATATTTTACCGACATTTATATTATTATTCCAATTGTTACATTTCTCCCAATAAATACAACTTCAATCATTCACTCAAAATTCACAACAATTCCTCCTAGGGTTATATTTTTAATTTCTAATATTTTTATTGGTTTACCAATATTTTGTTTCATTTATATAGTTTTGTTCATGGGGGACATGATTCTAATATTTTGGGGTGATCTATATTTTACTATTTTATCTTTTCTATTTTACATTTTTCAATAAATTATAATGTTTGGCATTTTCATTAGTTTTGTAGCTTAATAACATAATGGTATTTATTATTGAGATATGGTTTTTCTGGTTCCTCTATATTTTTTATGTGTATAATATTATATAATATAAAACAAATTTTCTTAGGAAAAAATAACATTTAAAAATACAATGTCATTACAGGTATCAAAATAAAATAATTATCAATTATAATTAGACCTTGAAGGCAGAAGAGGAACTTTGATGGAGTAACAATAGTGAATATATTTTTCATGATTTATTTATTCATATATCATCTGTTATATCTTCTATTTTTTATTAGGATATTAATATATGTAATCTATGGATGAATCAAATATTTTATATCAATTATTGTTTAGATATATATCTAATACATTCAATGGGATTTTTAGTATGACATATGAAAGGTGGTATCCACCTAAAATAAGTAATGGAATTCGGTCTGGGGTTAAAAATTATATTTTATTAGTTTTCTGTCTAGAGATGACCCTTGAAATATTAATAAATTATTAATTACACACCTATTGATTCATATTTATCCATTAATGGTTTATTTGGATGGTGGTTGGATTCATAAGAAGATTCCTGAAGTATGTTAACTATACAAGTTGTATTAATTTATGAAATTATATAAGTGAAATAGGTAGAATGTAATTAATTGACTAACTTTAATTTACTTCATAAAGTTATTAATTGGTGTTATTGGAGGTTTTTTTGATGGATTATTATAAATTGGTAATTCCCATAAAAAATCATAATGTAACTTTAATTGAAAGAAATTTATTTGATTAAAATTGAAAAATGTATTTTTGATGAATAAGTGAATATTGAGCTAGAAAATGATGAAACCATGAATTGTATCACAATAGAGAGATCCTAATATATTTCAATTTAATGAAAGGAATATATTAATTAAGTGGTGTAATATTTATTGAAACTATACTATTGTTATTCATGGATAATGTGGAAGACTTTCATGCATAAATTCATATCAAAATTTATTATATACTCCCATAATAATAGGAATGATAACAAATTATTTTTTTACTTTAAGTCAACTAAAAATGGTATAAAAGGTTCAACATGATTGTTATTTTTATTATTTAACATCATCAAGATAGGGAGAGTATGATAATAGAGATAAATATTTTTAACTTGTTCATGAAGGAAACGGTGTCTCAAGGATTATACATTTGTTACTTGTGGTATAGGATATTATTTAGATTTAATGTAAAAAATGAGTACATATCATTTTGAATATGAAGACTTTAGAAGTAGATACCACAAAAATATTATGTAAAGGTTGCAACCCCAGTATCCCAAAACTGGTGTTATATTATTACATTGTCACAAGACACAAGTAATTACATTACGAAGGACCGAATGGTGTAGTAGTCTTGGTAATCTATTTACATATATTCTTCCCATTTTACATTATAAAACTAAACATAAAACATAGTGGGAGTAATTATTATACATATTTGAACTCATTTAAATATTACTTCTTCATATATTGGTGAAAGTAAAAAAAATAAGGGTGAGCTCAGATTCATTGTAAGAGTTACATACGGTGGAAGTAGTCGTAAAATTAAGTCATAATCAGCATGGAAATATAAATAATTTAAAACACCTTCTATTTAATCAATTAAATTATCATGAATAATAATATTCTAGAAGTAAATTAAGATCAAATGATACTATATAAATAATCACTTGATCTTGAAACTTATCCATGGATAACATAACTATTAAAAAAATCACATTAAATTTAATATCTAATCTCATAATGAAATAATAAATAATTTCATAAATATTAAACATACCATCAATTCATTATTCCAAGACATCATATATATATTGGTAACTCCTCATCAAAGTGCCCAAACTAGTTTGTCTCATGAGACCTATTGATGCATCGAGAGGCTATAAAAGGGGGAAACATTTTCTTCGAAAATAAACTGAAAACATGTAAAGGAATCTATAATTAATTGAGAAGACAAATGGTAAGAAATTACATTTATGTTTTATAAGTTAAAAAACATTCCTTTCACACTTCTTTAAGAAAATTAAAAAAAATAACCCATTCATAAGATGAAATAAAGATTAATTTTAAACAAATTTTTAAAAGATAAATGGGTAAAAAAATTAATAAATAATTTTACAATGTAAAAATTATTTATTAAAACATTTTAAAGAAAATATATATATATAACAAAAATATTCCTGATCGAAACATGCTTTTTAAAACATGATTTTTATTTCTTTCTATTATAAAATAAATAAAATTATTTTTTTAAAAAATTATAAAATTTATTTCATTTTTTAATTCATCATATCAAAATTATCATAGGATGAATTTTTTATATTTTTCTTAAAAATATTGATTTTTTATGGAATAGTGAAAATACTAATTTTTATTGAAAAAATTATTTTATTTTAATTTATTTTCATGGTAAAGTTATATATTGGATTATTTTAAAATTTTCATTATTTGATCATCCAGTTATGTATTTTCAAAAGGATTTTATAATTGAATTTAGTATAAAAAATATATTTTTTAAATGGGCATATTTTAGAAAAAACTATTTTTCATTGAATTTTACCTGTTTAATTTCAATATAAAATATGCAAATTATGTGTTTTAAATTTTTAAAAATTTATTCCATATTTGGAATCCGTGGGTCTAGATTTAGTAAATATGACCCTTTGAGTTTTGTTAACATGAATAGTAACTATGGTAAAATTAATTAGCTCAGTAAAGGTTAAAACAAGTTAATATGGATTAAGAATAAGTGATAAGGCTATAATTTTAAATCTTATTTATTATTTTATGAAGAAAATTATGCCCTTAAAGCCTAATTTTTGAAATATATTTGTTTAAAGGACCCATTTCTTGGAAAATTACTTATATATTTTTCAAATCAATAAAAGTCACAAAATGTTACTTTCTTTTTTTAAATATCTCTTATGTATCCGTATGGAGAAAAAGTAGGTTATGGATGAATATCAATGTCCATTTTAAACTCAATAAGCTTATATTTATTATGTAAATTCATTTATGAATTTTTTTACCACTTATAAGTGACTTTTACCTTTATAATATTTTATTTAATGAAAAGTGAAATATGTCACGGTAATGTTTTTAATAACTATAAAATTTTTAATATGGATTTATATGGAAGATATGTTTGACTATAAATATTATTTTTAAATAAAAAATATTTATATTTATCATGGTAATTTATTTTTAATTTTTATGAAATAAACAACTAACTTAAATACTCACACAACGCTGATGCAGTAATTATTTTATTAATAAAAATTTGAAATACATGTTTTTAAAAATTTTAAAATAAATATTATTTTAGATAATTAATATGATAAATCAATTTTATTGATTCATTTTTCATGTTAGGGATATATTAAAATATTTTTTTAAAGTTATCTTGTTGTATTTATAATTTTAAAAGTCCAAGTAATAAATAGTTTCAAAATTGACATTAATGGTATTTTGGAAATAAATAATATTTTATTAAAAGAAATAAAATTCCTAAAATTATTAAATTCATCCAAATTATTGTGATAAATTTTTAAATATTATCCATGATCTATTTATCTATATTTAATAATTTTATAGTGGCTATATTAACCCTTAAAGAGTAAAAATACAAGTTGTCATGGTAAGAGTTAAAGGGGTTAAATAAGGGTTAAAACCGAAAGATAAGGGTTAAAATATAATAAAATATTATCTATATTTTATTTTATGTGAATATTTAGACACATAATAATCTTATATTATAAATTAATAAGTTTTATCCCTTTTTAATTAAATAATAATTTATATTAATTTAATATTTTGAGAAATTCCAAGAGTTCCCCTCCACTCTCATATTAAAAGGAACCACTTCTTCTCATTTCTTCACACTTTTACATTACCAAATACCTTTATAAAATTACTAACCTCTTTATAGAGTTCTTATTTTAGGTATAACACAACCCTTGTGGTCTTAAGGTGTTATGAAAAGGAGATTGTCTGGAGAAGAGGTATTGTTTTAATCATCTGTTTTTATTTTGTTTCTTCTTCGAATTCTATAAAATATTATTAAATCATGATAAAATAAAAAATAAATTATTTTCTATATATTTTTATGTTATTATTTTTTATTAATTATCAATATTCATCTCCTCTTCCATTAAATGGTAAAATAATTCATCCTTGGTGTGTACGGTGGACTACCGCCTCGCAAACTGATGTTGTTTATTTTCCATCACCATCTCTAAATAATGATTATAAAAATGGAATTAATGATTATATATTATATTAATTAAATATTTATAATTATTAAAATTTAATATATCATTTAAATTCTTACCTTTATATCCATATAAAAATGATAATGTCGTTTATGCGTACTTGTGGACTGCCACCTCCACGAAGCGATGTGATTTATTTTTCATCACAAAATTATATGGATTATATGTATAATTATATTTAAAGAAGTAATATTATATATATGATATTATTATCGTTATTTAAAGATAAAATTATATTTACCTTATTTCTATAATGATCTTTGAAAAATAGAAATGTTACTCATGTGTACATATGGATTATCATCTCCATGATTGTAATGTAGTTCATTTTTTATATCCTTATTTGATGGATGTATTTAAAAGAATAATTGATTTATAAAAAAAATAATTATTTTAGGATTATTATTCTGGTGATGATGGAATAATGACCACTTTGACTATATACATCATACCAAATCCATTTCGGACTTAAGTAACGAACATCTCCAAAATGTTTGACTTGAATGTAAATATTTATGAAATTTTTATAACATTATAATAAGTAGTATAAAATGAATAATAAACATGAGAAATTTTATCATTAATGTAAATATTTAACCTATATTTATTATTCATGATGATAAATAACATACGAGGTGGCTTGGACTTAAGGTAATGGGTTTATTAACTCAATTTACATTTATTGGGTTAAACATCGACTTTATTAGTTATGTCATTATAAGATTATGTGTTAAATTACTTTTCATTATCTTATATTTAATTTTTAATTTTTATAAGTATTTATATAGAATACACATAATTGATTCATTTTATTACTATTTATTTCAATGATATGGTCTTTGTTATTGATTTTTGTCTCACTTTTATTTCTATGGGACACTGGCCTTATACATTGCTTCTGTCTTTTTTTGTGTTTATATTGCCCATGAATTTATTTTTTAAGACTTATCTAGAAAATTTTGGGAATTATGTATCTATATAATTTTCTTACTTTCATGGGGTATATGATTTGAATTATTACAAAGTGGAAAGGGTTTATTTCACATTCTCATCATTATTCAGGATTGTCAATATTTATGTCTCTATTGAGGAATATTTCTATTATATGCCCATATTTTCAAAAAATGTTTTCAATAATATTGTTTATATTCTCCAATGATTTTTTAAATTCATTTTTACCTATTTTTTATTTTTTTTACAAAAAAAATTAAAATGAATCTTTTTTTCAAAAAGGGTATTTAATGATGTTTATTACAAAAGTGTGAAAGGATAGTTTTTTTAACTTATAAAACCTGAACATAATTACCCACCATCATGAATCCTTAATGATTTAAATATTTCTTTACAATTTTACAAGGTTATGTTCAAATAAAAAAATTCCTTTATAATTGTGTGGCTTAAAAATTTTCTAAAAAGAAAGGATATTTTCCTCAATAATTATTTCAAATAAAATTTAAAAATCATTTTCCATATAAGATAAAATTATTTGATGTTAATTATTCTTTATTGGGGATATTATCCATAGATATTTTTCTTATTATTTTTTTGGATGTTTTATTTTTATAATGACTAGATATTTATGAAACTCGTTCCCTTTTTCCATAAGTTATACTTTGATGAAATTCATTTCATTTCATGAATTCTTAGATGATGAATGTTTTATAATCTTATGGAACATGTATGTATGATTTTTTTTAAGTGACAAATGAGACCTATATCTCCCTCAAATGAATTAGGTAAATTTGTATAACTCTTGAGTAAAAATTTTATTCATGAACTTGATTACATGTTCACAATGTTATGTGTGAACCTGATTACATGTTCCAATGTTATGTGTGATCCTAATTACTTGTTCACAGTGTTATTAATAGACGAGTATTTAATGTCCATAATATTATTTTTGAACCTAATTTAAATTCCATAAGTTTATTTATGGTCTTTATTTCATGTCCTTAACATAATGATTGTAACTATTTCTATTTATACATGTTCACAATGTTATAATTTTATGTGTATGTTGCAATTTTATGTTTCATGTCAATGTTATACTCTCATGCATTATGTTATTTTATTATTTTATGATTCATATATCATTAACTTCTAACATTTATTCCATGAATTAGAATCTATGATATGAAAGGTATATATTTTAAAATGTTATGTTCATGTTCTCACACCCTTACAGTCATGTTATGATTTTTTGATTATTGATATCTCACATGTTTACCCTTACTGAGCATCTAATATCACCATTATTATGTTTTATTATCACCAGGTTATGTGGAAAGATGTTAAATGAATTATTTCTAGAATTATTTCACATGGATGATGTTGATGAACTATTTTCAAATGAGTAAATCTGGGTATAGTGGGAGATAATGTTAATCTTTATGAGCCAGTTGTTTATGAATCCAAGATGTTAAGATTTTTTCCTAATTCTCTTAAACTATAAACCTAAAAGGGCCTTCTATATTTAACTGATATAATATTTCCTTTTTATGTAGGATTTATTTTTGGAAAAAATTGAGTCTAATTTATCAGTATCAATGTAAGAAATGTAATCTTTTTGTTTTTAGCACTAGATCCGGAGGTGATATTTTGGGTTGTTACAACTAGTATCAAAGTTGAGTTTAGATAACTTGGGAGATTATGATTTTTTCATGATAAGTTATCTTATGATTTATAGATGCTATTTTGGGGATATAAGACCATAATTTTATAGTCTTATACACCCCTTTTGATGTTTTATGTTATAAAATATTAAACAAAATAATGATATTTTTGGAGACATTAATTTTTAAGAAAATTATGGATTATTACATTTTTTAAAGAAAAATAAAATTTATGAGATAAAATTTAAGGATAAAATATTTCTTTAGTGTTGAATATATTAAGTTTATTTTTTAATATTCTTCTCACTATTATGGAAGAGTTTTAGAAAAAGTAAAACCCATATGATGGGAACAAGGGTGCATCACCTACCACTGGCCTACGTGAAGTCCCAGTTAGTATTAAATTTTCTTAAATGATTTGATGGATGAATAATATGTTGATTTCGAGGAACATATATTTAATCATATAGATAACCATGGGTTTAGATATTGATTTTCTGGTTAATTTATTAATGTTATTTCGAAATAATATCACTATTCTGGGAGTTTTATATGATATTATGGGATATTATTTGAAAAATTAAGGTTAAAGTATATTTTGGAATCACATATGATTTTATTGTGGATTTTTGGTGGCCTAGATAATTTATGGAAATGATTATAATTTCATTGAGATTGTGTTATTAGGGAAATTACATTTTTAGTATGAGACTTTAAGAGTGATTGATGTTATCTGAAGATAAATATTATATTTATCTTTGAAGACATTGATTTTTGGAATGTTTCAATTAATTTTAAGGATATTTTTTTATTGAATGTTCTATGTTGAAATTTGGTAAATATTGTTGAATTTTGTAAGTAGTTTGACTTAAATAAAGGTTTATCATATTTGTGAATCAAATTATCTTTTGCTAACCATTTTGGATGTGGTTAATATATAAAGACAATAGGAGTATCTTATTATCTATTTATGGAATTAATGATCTAAGGAATTTGATTCTACTTATTCAAGTATGAAAAATTCATACTCATAATTTAGATAAAAATATGAGTTTATGGTTTAAATTTATTAAAGGATAGAACTTTTCTTTTCAAGTAAGTATGATTCTTTATATTTTTAAATAGCTAAATAGTTGATCAAAACATGGAAAAGGATTTTGAAAACAAAATATTATCCTAATACCTTCATTTTAAAAAACTTATGGTCTTTTAAATCATAACATATTTATGGGTTTGAGACCCTTAACATTCCATTGATCATTTACTTTCTTGTGATCAATGGTCTCCATCATTCTTCATTAGTATTTATGTATTAGTTATCTGGTCTATTTCTGTGTTTTATCCTCACATATATTTTCTCTTAAGTGGAAACCTATTTATGAGTTACTTTAGGTATCTTTTATGTTTCCAACATTCAATTTTTATAGTATTTTTTATTAATAATTTTTACGTTGTGGGTTTCTATGAAGAAATTTTTAAATGTTAAACCTTTGATGATAGAGAAGAATTTCATGAAAAATTTTCATTTTAATGGGGGTAGAATTTAATACCATGCGATATTTATGAAATATTTCTCCTTAAATAATTTGATTTATTCGATGGATTTCATTACATGCATGATCGAGTTTAAATGAACTGAGATGTATTATTTAAATATTATTATTTTAGAGAAACTATTATAACCTAGATATTAAATTGGTGGGTATTAATAGAAATAAACATATATGAAATATATTAATTCTATATTAAATACACAATATTTATTAATTATTATAAAATAAACATTTTATTTTTTAGTAAAGTTGTTTTATTAATAATATATATATATATGTTTTCTTCAAAAATTATTTATTTATATGAGAAAATAAATATAATTAATTTTAAAAAAAATTCAGAAATGTGTTTCATTTTTTTTATTCATCGTGTCAAAATTATCTTAGGATTAATATTTGATAATTTTATGAAAATATTGAGTTTTTAAGGAATAGTGAAAAATACTGATTTTTATGGAAAATTGTATTTTATTTTGAATTATTTTCCTGGAAAAATTATATTTTTGGATTATATTTAAATTTAAATTATTTCATAATAAAATTAATTTTTTTAAATGATTTATACATTAATTTATTATAAAAAACCATTTTATATTTAAAAGGGACATTTTTCCAAAAATTTGTTTTTTGTTCTGTTTTACCGGTTTAATTTTAAAATAAATTATAAAACTTCTATGTTTTGAATTTCGAAAAATGGAATCCATATTTAAAATTAGTGGGTATAAATTTAGTAAATAGGTCCCTTTTATTTTTAGTTAATATGAATAGTAATTGTGGTAAAATTTATTTCTGTGGTAAAGGATAAAATGAGTTAATATGGATTAAAAATAAGTGATGAGGCTATACGATTATATATTAGTTATTATTAGATGATGTTAATTCAAACCTTAAAACATAAGGTTTGAGATTTATTTTTTTAATGGAAACATTTTTGTAAAAATGACTTATATATTATTTATATCAAAGAAAGTCACAAAATATCACTTTATTTATCTTAAATATCACTTATGTGTCCACATGGGGAAAAAGTAGGTTGTCATTGAATATAAGTGTCCATTTTTAACTTAATAAACTTATTTTCATTATATAAATTTATTTATGAATTTTTGTATCACTTGGATGTGATTATGACCTTTATAATATTTTATTTATGAAAAGTCAAAGATTTCACATTCATGTTTTTAATACCTATAACATTTCTAATATGGGTTTAGAGTATATGTTCAACTATAAAAATTATTTTTAAAAATAAAATATTTATCTCAATCATGGTATTTTATTTTTAATTTTAATAGAATAAATTATTAACCTAAATTATTTCACAACACTGATGCAGTAATGCTTTTATTTATAAAAATATCAAATAAATGTTATTAAAAATATTAAAATAAATATAATTTAGATAATTAATGTGATAAAAGAAATTTATATATAAATTTTTCTTTTTATTAATTTATTAAAAGATTGTTTTCAATGTTATCTTTTTGTATTGATATTTATAGAAGTCAAAGTAATAAATAGTGTAAAAATATATATTAATGATATTTTAAAATAACATAATATTAATTAAAATCATAAATTAAACCAATGAATTCAGGTAAGGTTTAAAATTTTATACATGATGTATTTATGGGACATTTTTTCATTTTATATTAACTATATTAACTCATAAAGAGTAAAAATCCAAGTTGTCACAGTATGAGTTAAAAGTCATAAATAAGTGTTAAAACCAAAAGATAAGGGTATAAATACTGTTAAAACTTATATAAATTTTGATTTATGATTTTATTTTGACCCATAGACATTTTTTATTATAAATTAATAAGTTTTTATCAATTTTTAATTGAATATTAATTTATTTTAATTTAATATTTTGAGAAATTTACAGTGTCCCTCCCCTCACTTATAAAAGGTAACCACTTCTTCTCATTTATTCACACATAAAAACCATTTTTTCATCCAAAAAATGACCAAATTACATCATATAATTCCTAACCTCTTTATATAGTTTATATTTTAGGAATAACACCACCCATAGTGTTCTTAAATTGTTAAGAAAAGGTGATTGTCTGAAGAAGAGGTATTATTTGTAATCGTGTGTTTATGTTTTTTTTATTCTTACAATACATTAAAATATTATTAAACCATAATAAAATATTAAATCTAGTACAATCCATATTTTTTTATGTTATTATGTGTGTGTAATGATCCATATCTATCTCTTCTTCCATAAAATTTAGAAAGAATTCATTGTTCCTTTATACGGTGGAATACCGCCTTGCAAAATGATATAGTTCATTTTCCATCACAGTATCTCAATATTGATGTGATGATATAATTAATGATTATATATGATATTAATGACATATTTATCATTATTAAAAGATAATAAATCATTTAAATTCTTAATTTTCCATTCACAAAAAATTGATAATGTCGTTCAGGAGTACGTGTGGACTACCACCTCCACGAAGCGATGTGATTCATTTTTCATCACCAAAAAACATGGATGATATATATAAGTATATTTAAAGATTTAATATTATATATTTTATATTATTATCATTATTTAAATTTAAAATTATACTTACCTTTTTTCCATAGTGATCATTGAAAAATGGAAATGTTACACATGCGTAAAAACAACATATCATATCCATGATTATAATGTAGTTAATTGTCCATATCTACATTTTATGGATGGATTTAAAAGTATAATTTATTTTTAAAAAGAAAAATTATTTCATGATTATTGTTCTGGATATTATGGAATAATGAAAACATTTACTACAAACATCATACCAAATTCATTTTGGAATTAAGTACAGAATATTGCCAAAATATCTGATGTAAACTTATATAATTGAGTAATTGTTATAAAATTATAATAAGTGATATAAAAGTAATAATAAACTTGAAAATTTTTATTATTAAATTAAATAATTATCCTAAGTATATTATTAAGGAATTTAAAGAATGTACATGGTGATTTGGACTTAAGGTAATGGGTTTATTAACTCAATTTCCATTTATTGGGTTAAACTTATACTTCATTGATTATATCACGCTAAAATTATGATTGAAATTAATTATCTTTATATTATTTGTATTTATATATTTATTATTTGGATTTACATATAATACACATAATTTATTCATTTTATTAACACTCACTTCAATGATATGATCTTTATAACGGATCTTTGTCTCACTTTCATTTCTGTGGGACACATGCCTTATAAACTATTTGTTTCTTTTGTGTGGTGTATATAGTACCCATGATAGTCTTTTATGAGTATTATAAAACAATATTTATTTAATATTCCATTTATTATTCTTTCTTTCATGGGTAAAATGATTTGTTTGACTACAAAGAAGAAAGTGTTTATTTCAGAATCTCATCATTATTCTGGATTTTCAATATTTAACTCTCTATTATGGAATATTACTAATCCAAGCCAATGTTTTCTAAAAATGTTTTCAAAAATTATTTTACTATTCTCTCGTGATTTTTTAAATTCATTTTACCCATTTTATTTTTTACATAATTTTTTAAAATGAATCTTTTTTTGTTTTCCAAAAGGGTATTTTATGATTTTTATTACAAACATGTGAAAGTAATGTTTTTTAAGATAATACTGAATGAAAAAAATTTCCCACAATCATCATGCCTTAATTATTTGAAGATTCCTTTACAATTTAATAAGGTTATTTTCAAGGAAAAAATTTTCCTTTATAATTTTGCAGCTTAAAAAAATATTTCAAAACAGAAATGATATTTTTCCTCAAGAATTATTTCAAGTAATATTTAATATAATTTTCCAAGTAAGAAAACATTGATTTATGTTAAATATTCTTTACTGGGTATATGATCCAATTATAAATTCCTTATTAATTTTTTGGATGGTTTATATTTATGATGAAAAAATGTTGAAGAAAATTCTTTCCATTTTCCATGAGTAATACTTTGAATAAATTTGTTCCTTTTTATGAGTTATAATATAATGAATGTTTTATGGCATTGTGGGACACATATGTATTATTTTATTTATGTGATTGGTTGGAAATATATCTCCCTCCAATGCATTGGGTAAATATGGATAACTCATGGCTAAACATTTTATGCATGAACTTGATTACATGTTGAAAATATTATGTGTGGACATAATTACATATTCACATTGTTATGAATGAACCTGATTACATTTTCATGAAGTTATGTATGGACATGTATTTCATTTCCATAATATTATGCATAGACCTAGTTTCATGTCCATAAGTTTATGCGAGGAAATTATTTCATCTCCTTAATGGGTGAATCTGTTTCAATATATACATGTTTATAATGTTATAAGTTTATTTTTATGCCATAATTTCATGTTTCATGTCAATGTTATGTTGTCATGGATTATGTTCTTTAGTTATTTTATTATTTATTTCTTACAAACTGCCAATCTTTATTCCATGAATCTAAATTTGTGAAATGAAATGTATATATTTTCAAATGTTAAGTTCTTGTTCACACACCCTTATTATCATTTTATGCTTATTTTATTACTGATATCTCTTATTTTTACCCTTAATGGGAATCTAAGCTTACCCTTCTTATGTTTTATTTTTGTCAGGTTATAAGGAATGTTATTAAATGAATTATGTCTAGAAGTATTTCACATGGATGATTTTTATGAGCTATTGTGAAATAATGAAAGATGGGTATAGTGGAAGATAATGTTGATCTTTTTTATCCAATTTATTATTAACCCATTTTATTAAACGTTTTTTCTAATTATCTCAAACATTAAACCTAAAAGTCCCTGGAGTATGTAAGTGATCTAATATTTTCTTTTGATTTTGTAAGTTTTGTCGAAAAAAAATTGGTCAAATTTATCAATATAAAATTTAGAAATGTAGTTTTTATATTTTTAGCACCATATCTGGAAGTTAGGATTCTGGGATGTTAAAATATATGATTTTATTATAGCCTTTCATCACCCATTAATTAATAATTATTTATTAAAAACCTTGTTTTGGTTGATAACTGATTTGTCTTCCATGTATGTTTCAGTTAGATAGTTTTGGTCCTTGTAATTTGATCGTGGTTCCATAATCTCAAGAATGTTATTAATTATATAAATATCATATATATTACCAGGAAAGCTCAGCCAGGGACAAAGTCCCTGACCATTTATTAAAGAAAAGGAAAAAGTACAGTAAATATCATATATATTAAGTATATATATATAGATAGATATATTCATCTAAAAAATATAGAGATAAAAAACCGAATCTCCCCATTCATAGAGACAGTGAGTTGTACATATTCATGAATGTTGTTTTCACTTTTTGATGAATGGTATAAAAGAAAAGTAAATAATAATTAACCTTTAAAGAATCATTATTATATCATACATATCATATATATTCATTAAATATATATTTATTACCTTCCATGTAAATCATAAATGAAATATCAATCACATCTCTTTGTGGATGTGGTAGTCCACGTGTACACATGAGCGACGTTATGATTTTACAATAGATTTTAAGGTTTGAATTTATATTTGAAATTATAATTAAATAATTGTAACTATTTCATACATTTCTTATATAATTATTAAACTCATTATAATAACCATATGTAAAATATTATGGTGGAAATTGAAATGTATCGCTATGTGGAGATGGTAAGTCGTAGGTAAGCACTGGAGATACTTTCACATCCCATTTGATGGGAAAGTAGATGGGTAATTTTGATTTCATAATAAAAAAATCAGTATATTTAGTTTAATGAAGTTATTATTTTATGATAAATATCAATGATTTATATGAGGTAAATAATAATTAAAAGGAAAGTGATCACTTAAGGTGATTACCACTTCTTTTAATGAACTCCTTTATATCTCCTCTTAAGGATCCAAGGGTTGATATTTTGGGAATAAAAAAACCAATATATTGTGTATAATTAATTTTAAAAGGTATTTTTTTAGGTTATGTTCATTATATAAGGCTCAAAGAGTTGTAAGGAGGAGGAAAGAGGGTGTCTTTTTATAAATTGGGGGAGGGTAATTCTTGGAATTTCTTAAATTATTTAATTTAAATAAATTATTTTTCATGTTCAAATGAAACCAAACTAATATATTTAAAATATAACATGATGGGGAGTATAAATACTCGTATCTAATAAAATCTAAACTAGTTTTGGTTATGTTTTTACCCTTATCTTTTAGTTTTAACACCCATTGACCATTTTCATAATTACCATTGTGTTAAATCTTTCTACCCTTTAAGGGTCAATAATGTTACTATAAAATAACAAACAAACCAAAAAATTATTATACCTTATATTTTCGACCAAATTCCATTAATTTGGATGAAATTATGAATTTTATGAATTTTAAATCATTTAATAATATATTATTAATTATAAAATATTATTAACATCATTTTTGATAGTATTCATTTAATGTGACTTTAAGTACATCAATTAAAGGTGTGAATTTGAATATAATAATTTAAAACATCTTTAAAATTCAATATGAATCTATAAGTTTCATGGTACATGTTAATTAATTAAAATTATATCACTTTTAAAATTTTTAAAATCATTTATTTTATTTTTCTATTAATTGAAAATATATTGTATTAGTGTTTCACAAGAAATTGAATGTTATTATCTAATCACTAAAAATTAAAAATAAATTACCATAATTAGTACAATTTTATTATTCACAAAATTACAACTAATATTCGTTAACTGTTTGATTTTTTCCCTATGATAACACACAATAGATATTTAAAATAAAGCAAGTTACATTTTATAACCTTCCTCGATTTAAATATCATAAAGGTCATTTCCAAGGAAAAGTGTCAATTAAAAAAATTATTCCTAAGGTGATAATGGTAAAATTAAATTCATCCAGTAAATATTAGTTTGAAAAATTATTTCCTTATCACTTATTTTTAACCTAGATTATCCTCACTTTCCATTTACCGATGTGATAAATTTTACAATGGTTATTATTAATATTGATAAAAAATAAAAGGGTAATACTTACCAAATTTGAACCTCATTATTATAAATATGGAATCCATTTTTTAGGATTTAATTTTTTTAACACCCCAACCTTTAAAATTATTTTATTTCCTTATTTATTGGCATCGGTTAGTCTCATCATGGTGCGGGTTGAGTGCATGTTTAAATTTATTGATATCTGATGTTTTTGCTGGGTTTCGGATTGGTGCAAGGGCACCGCATGGCTGGCGGTAACCGTGCGGTCAGCCCAGATTCCCATGTGGTTTCCCATTACTTAAAATAGTAAAACATTGTGAGAATTAAATAAAGTAAATATTTATGAAATAATAATAATAATAATAACATTGTTGTGTAGATAAAAATATTTTTTTTTAATTAAAATTTTTAATGATCGTATTATCATTAAAATGGATATAAATATAATTATTATTTGGTTGTTATTAATTTTATTATTATTTAAAATAAAATGAATAAAATTATGATTTATCATTATTACTATTTTTATTTTTATTAAAATATTATTATCATTAATAAAATTAATGGTGTTGTTATGATTTTATAATTTTTAATATTACTATAAATGTTGTCATTCAAAATTTTGTTATTATTATTGTTATTTAAATTCTTATAATTATTATAATTATAATAATTATTTTTATTATTGTTATCATTATTATTATTAACATATTTTTTTGTTATTGTTTTTAATTTTATTTTTTTTAAAGGGTTTTAATTCCTTTTTTTATCCACCACGTCTCACCCATCTCTCCCATTTAATCCCTTCTATTTTTTTATTACTCTCTCCAATCACACCTCTCTCCATGCCTCACCCCTCTCTCCCATTTAATATCTATTTTTTTATTCCTCTCTCCACTCACACCTCTCTCCAATCACACCCCCTTTTTGTATTCACCACGCCTCCCCACTCACTCTCTCCCTATTACTACGTTTTTTATTATTTATTTTATTTTATTCCCTATATACTTCTCTCCCATCACACCACTCTCCCCATTAACCCCCCATGCACAACAAACTTCACCCCATTATCCTCTCATGCTCTCCCCTCTCCCCTTATCTCCTCATGCACTCACCCCTCTCTCCCCATATTCTCTCATTCACACCTACTACCTATTATCCTTCACGCATGCCTCCTCCCCTCCAATGCTTCTTCCAACAACTGCTCCTCCCTCCGGCGATTCCTTACTGTGAGTTTTTTTCTCCATTTTCTCTCCTCACTTGTTTTTTTAAGGTTTTCAAATGGTGTTTCTTGTTTACCGAACCCTAAATGTTAGGTTTAATGTGTATCTTAGGTTTAATTTATATTTATAGTGTGTGATTAGTCTATGGAGCTTTTTTATTACTCTCATTGAAGTTTCATTCCAATCGCATGAAGTTTCGGTAGGCGTTTCTAAGTTTTTCATTCCTAATTCTTTCCTTTGATGCTTGAAATTTTAAATAAATTTATCAAGTTTATTCTCACCTCTATAACAACATTTTTTAAATTATTATAGAATTTTTAAATTTATTTGATTTGTTTAAAATTGATTTTAAATGAGTTTTAGTGTAAATTGACTAGTTTTATGATATTTAGGAAAGTTGTTTAAATTGCCTTTGTTTCTTTAAGGAGCAGTTGGTACTTCATGAAATATATTTAAATTATTATGTTTCAATTACATTGTTTATTAATGAACATTGCTAGATTATTTTTGTAAAGCATTTTTGTAAGGGTTTATTGGATTCAATGTTTTTAGTTGGTTTTCCATTAAAATAATGTGGGGGAAGTGGTGATTTTAGGGGAAATAATTTAAAATGTTATCTTGGTGTGAATTTTATTTCAAAAGAGGATTTAAGGTGTGTGTTGTTTTATGTTGTTATATCATTATAAATGTTTTAAATTTCTTTGGAAAGGTTTTATTATTTTATGTCAATGGTTTTGTGGTTTTGAAGTAATTAGTTGTGCTTTCTAAATAATATGTGTGTGTTTATATTTGATTAAAAGGAAATGGTGTCTTTTATAAATGGTTTCAAATATCCTTTTTTTGATCCTTGGTGTGCCGTTTGATGTTGGCACATCCATGGGTGCATGAGGTGCACACATGGATGTGCCCTCAAGTGAAGATGGTGCTTGGAAATAATGTTTTCTTAAAAACTTTGTTTTTTCATGGGTTTAGTTTCCAAACAAGTTTGGTTTTCTTGTGGGATTTTGAAATAAAGTTTTAGATTAGTTTTATAAAGTGTTTCTTTATGCATTTTGAAAATATTGGTTTTTCATGGTGTTCCTCAATGTTGGTTTGTTTGGCTTGAAAATTTAAATGTGGTGTTTGCTTAATAGTTTGATAGTGTTTTTGGACATGTCGACTTAAAGGCATGTTTGGAACTTTCAATTCAAAGGTGATGTTTGTATGGGATTTTAGAAATTATTTTATCTTGAAAAGTAAGTGTTCCCGGTTAGAAACTCGAAATGTTTTATGAAATGCTTGAATGTTATAAGGTATAGAGGCCCAGTTGGAACCTTGTTTTATGATATAAGTATGTATATAAATATAGGGCACCTTTATAGGAGGGATATACCTTAGGGATTATCATATATTGGTGTCCATGTTTGGGGTAGTCAAGTGCGGTGAGATGAGTCATGTGTGTGAGGGCCTCCTACTTACACAGTATTACTATAACCACCATGGGGTCATGGGCGTATTATAGATTATCAAGTGACAGTTACTCACCATCCTCAATTAGAGGGGTTGGTTCCCCTTGTAGATAGAGAGGTCAGGTGGGATTTACTGCTGATTTTATCGCAAGGTAGATCAGTGGGTTATAGACTATGGGGCTTCACCATACGCTAGAAGGTGGTTCTAAATTGAGTGTGTCTAGGGGTTGTCTTGGGATGTTTAGGATCTCTTATTGTTACATATTTTATTGCTTGTTTGTTTTCTGCTACACTACTTTATTTTCAGCTTATATTTTTACCCATCTCTCTTGTGCACATCCCTGATATTACTTGTTTGGTTTTTTATAAAATGGTAAAGTATTTTGGAAATAATATATGGTGTGAGTTTGTTCTCATAGTGGTAAAAAGGTGTTATTTTGTTTAAACGAGAAAACCTTATTTTTATAATTTTATTTCCAAAATTGTGTCATTGGAAAGCTTTGGGAAAGGAAACACTTGGATTTGGAGGTTTACTTTGGCATCCCTACTAAGCATTTGTGTGGTCACACATATCCTTTACCATTCCAGTTGGAGGTTCAGTTGTTTTTCAGACTTTTCCTTAATGGATTCTCATGTGGTAGTGGTTTTGGGCTTGTGGTTGGAGGTGACCAAGGGGTAACATGGAGATTGTTGTAGTGGGGTCTTGTTTCCAGTTTTGTTCTTTTTAGTGGTATTTTGTATCTGGATCAGTTCTTTGTCTATTTAAGATTCAGTTTTTGTTATGTTGTGTGCTTTGTTTATTATATTTATTTATTTGGTCCTAGTTTTATCTCTTGGGCTTAAATTGTTTCCTCATGTATACATTGATGGCCGACACTGGTTTCCATCCTGGGGGTATCTGGAATGCCCCTCAGGACATGTCGCATACCTACTCGGGTGACTGTCTCAAGGTAGACCCGGGATTGGTTCATGACAAAATGGTATTAGAGGCAGGTTCTTGTTATTTGGGGTGTTTAGTAGATATAGATTAAAACTTTCGGGATTTGAGATGTAGGTGCGGGAAGGGTGTCATGAACCCTAGCTCATTCCTAACCTTGAGTCTCCATGGGTTGTCTGGGATTTGAGTCGTGTGTCTTTGTTTTGGATTGAGGGATGACAACGGAGGCAAGCTAGTGTCACGTCATAACCTCACATGGAGTAGTGACCCATGTGGAGTCTGAGTTCATGGTTTAGGTTCTTCTTAGTTTTTTATGCTTACCTAGGGCATGGCTCACTACGACATCATCGGGTTAAGTGTAACTACTAGTTCATCATTACATTGGTTCTTTGTATGTTTTACTCTGTTTGGTTTTGGTTAGTGAAAGCATGCTTTTGGAAATGGAAGTGGGTTTTTTTAAATGAAAATGTTTTCTCTAAAATGATTTTAAATTGGTAAATGGAGTTTCAAAATTGGAATCATTTTAGTAAATGATTGGGTTTCGATGTGGAAAGGATGTGTCCCTGGTAATCTTTATAGAAGATCACATGTGTGTGGGTGTGTACGGTAAGTGTTTGGGGGAACTTTTTTTATGGTTTATGTGGATGGAAATGGGTGGACACACATGTGATGATCTATAGGATTCCTTGGGTGTGTTTTAAAAGATAAAGGTTTTGGAAATTGGTTTTTCTTGGGGGAGTGGATTTTCTTGGCTTGTGAAAAGAGGTTTTTCTATTTCAAATCTTCCCATAAATGATTATAAGAATATTTTCAATATGGAATATTTGTATCATAATAAATCAACTTCAAACAAGCTTAAAATCCATCAAAGGATGTTGACATAGATGAAATCAAAACTTTTTTAGAGAAATATATCTTTCTATTTTGAAATCATTTAAAATTCATATAATTATAAAAATACATTTATTTTGAAAATATTATTATAAGCTTGTATGGGAAGCTTCGACAATGATATAATGGTGGAAAATAACCACACCTTCCTTATAAGTTAAAAAAATACATTCTTACCTTAATTTTGTCAAAAAGGTCATAATGTACCTTGTTTGGAAAAAAACGAAAAGATTCCTTTCAAAACATATATGGTCAAATAAGGGTATAAATTACTTTAACCCATAGTATAGTAAATAGTAAAAATGTTTTGAATTTCATTTTTAAGAAAACATGGATGTGGATGATAAAGAGCTCTTAGTAGATACTTACATAAAAACAACCTCGGATAATAAAGAGATTGTGAAATTAACCCTTACCGTGTACTTTTCCTTAGTCTATGGTATGTTAACCTCATTTATAATAGTTAAAACATTTTTATTAAATTATACAATAACTATATACATAAATATGATATCATATATGATCATTTAATATTTCTTTGTTTATAATATTTCAGTAGTATCATAGTTTCGGGTGTAAACTGATTCATTTTCCTTTATATTCTTGGTTATGTAAGCTATGTTTTTTATGGATAGGATGTATTTGATTCATATAAATAATGATATTATGTTTCTAAACATTATTTTTAATCATAAAATAAAAATTATTCTTGAATTATTATGATGGGTAATGAATCTCATTGCGTTTGTGGAGACGGTAATGCATACGTATGCACGAGTGACAATATCATTAAATTGAAGGTGAAATAGTATATAATTGAATGTTATATCATATATACATAATCATTAATATGTTATATTTATTATTTACATCAATTATACATCATTGTTATACCCATCCAAATAATGAAGTGTTTGAATAACAAACTACACCACGACGTGGAAACGGTAAGTCGTACGTACGCATGTATGGAGACATTGTCATTCATATGATGGATAGAATAATGAATATGGTTATACCATTTTTATAATAAAATCATAGAATATATAATATACTGTATTTATTATTTTATAATGGAAACCACAAAGAAAGAGGAAGTGGAAGAATAAAAGAACTTGAAAGAGGTGATGAAATATTTACCTCTTCTTCGGGTTCTTCCTTTTGATTTGATAAAAAGGGCTCCTTAAGTTAGATTTCTGGCCAAAGGAAGGCCTCTAGGATTAAGGGAGGAAATTTTGGAGGACATTTGGTCAGGTTTTGTCCAAGAAAAAAGGATTTAGAGGTGTGAAATTAAGGGAATGGGAAGTGCCCTTTTATAAGAGAGGTGAGTGTCACTTTAGGAAAAGCTTGAAATATTATTTTATAATAAAATAATGTTTGATTTATAATGGCTCAAAAATTAATTATTTAAAGGATAAAGTGGGTATGGGTCGAAAACCTCTCAACCAGTAGGTTTTATACAAGTTTAGGTCATCATATTAACCTTATCTTTTAGATTTAACTCTTAGTTAAATAGTTTGTCATTTACCATGTCTCTTTGTATTTTTATATTATATGGTTAAAAAACTTATTATAGCATGATAAGAGAACCCCATGTGGTTAATTATTAATATATGTAACCTTATATGATTCATTTTTCCTAACCTTATATTTTTAGGAATATTATATCAATTAATAATATAATATTTGTTTTAAAAACTCAATTATGTCAATTTTTACACTATTTAGTATTTGATTTTTTTGAAATACATAAAAACATTATCACTTAGAATAAAATTTATTTAACCAAACATAACATTTCATATTAACCTATAAAATTATTTTAATTCATAATAAGTCTCAATTTACATTTATTTTGATATTTATAATATCAATTATTTTAATATTTCATTAATAAGGTAATTACTGCATCATCATTGTGTCACAAATAAATTCAATTATTTAATGTCTAAAAATTATAAATAAAATACCATTAATTGGGAAATATTTTTAGCTTTCTAATTAATATTTATAGTTGAATTTATATTGTGTATAAATCCATATTAAAAATGGTTTAGTTATTAAAATTTGAATTTAACTCTTTTTACTCTTCTTTAAATAAAATAATAATAAATGTCCTAATCTAATCCAAGTGGACCAAAGCGGGTCATATTTTATTCCTAAGGTTGTTTTTGGTCGAATTACACTTATCCAATAGAATTAATTCATGTGTTAGGGTAATTATGATATCATTTTTACTCTTAATTACCCTATTTACTTTTAACCGTGGTAAATAAAAGTCAAAAGTTACTATTCACAAAAAATTATTTTTATATTATTGAACCAAATTTTGCTTACTGATATTATCCATGTCTCTCAGATTTTTGAAATTCAACTCACAGAAGCGGTAAAATTAAGTTTTATGAAAATTTGTAAATGCTACTAAGAGGTGGGTAAAAGATGGGGTTCAATAAAATTTTTATATATCTAAAATTATTATAAAATGAATCCAATGAATTACATTGAACTTATATAGGTATTATGTATATATTTTTACCTAAAATAAATTTAAATAAAATAAATAATTATTTAAATAAAAAGTTGGTTTTAACCAATATCGTAGTGTTTTTCACTATTCATCAAAAATTGAAAGTTTTCAGAAAAATACCAAAAATTCACCCTAAGCTATATTCAATATTCAGAATAAAAAAATGAAGTCCATTTTGAAAAATAAAATTTCAAAAATTTCAAAATTTTGGTATTATTATTCATAATGGCTAGTTTGATTGGTTGCGGTGTGTTAGAATCTCGAAGATGCATACAATGCAAGCTATTGTATTATTCAAAGGGAAACGTATCGTGGAAGCTTGGGGTGTTACATTCTCCCCTCCTTAAAATAATTTCTTCCTAGAAATTTCTAATATATTACTGCATAAAAAGATTCGGGTGGTACTTCCTCATAAGTTCCTTGGGTTCCCAAGTTGCCTCTTCCATCTTATGATTTCTCTATAGAAGTTTTACCAGACGAGTCGTCCAGTTTCTTAGCACTTGTTCTCTGGTATCAATAATTTTGACAAGATCTTCACAATAAGATAGATCAGGTTCCAGTTCAATTTCTTTATAGGTGAGTACATGCATTAGGTCAGGCATGTATTTTCTCAACAATGATACGTGGAACACATCATGAACTTTGGAGAGACTTGGCGGCATTGCCAAATGATAAGCTACATCCCCAATTCGTCCTAGAATTTTGAAAGGTCTGATGTACCTGGGACTCAATTTACCCTTCTTACCAAAATGTATAACACCCGTTCCATGGAGATACCTTTAAGAAAACATGGTCTACTACTTGAAATTCAAAATCCTTCCATTAATTATCATTATAGATCTTTTGCTTACTTTGGGCCGCTTTGATGAGGGTTTGGATAACCTTCACCTTTTCCATCGTTTCCTTAACAAGTTCTGGGCCTATGATTTTTCTTTCACCAACATCATCCCAAAAAGTTGGTGTGCGAAATCTGTTTCCGTATAATGCTTCATATGGTTCCATATGAATACTTGAATGGAAGCTATTGTTATAGGAAAATTCTACCGTAGGTAAATATTGATCCCACATACCTTGAAAGTCAAGTGATAAAGATCTCAGCATGTCTTCTAAGGTTTGAATAGTCCATTCTGATTGTCTATCGGTTTGATGGTGGTAGGCAGTGCTCAAATGAAGTTCAGTATCTAGGGATTTATGATGACTTTTTCAGAATCTTGATGTAAAACAGGGATCATGATCAGAAACAATCGATAGGGGTATACCATGGAGTCTTTTAACTTCATTAATATATAGTCTTGCCATACATTCAAGTGGTAAATCTTCTCTTATAGCAAGAAAATGTGTTGACTTCGTAAGACGATCAACAATGACTCATATTGCATCATTCCTTCTAGAAGTCTTTGGTATCCCCATGACAAATTCCATTGTAATATTATCCCATTTCCACTCAGGTATGGGAAGAGGTTGCATGACTCCTACAGGTTGTTGCCTTCTAGGTTTCACTTGTTGAGAAACCATACATCTTGACATAAAATCAGAAATCTCCCTCTTCATGTTGTCCCACAAAAAATGTTCCGTAAAATCCTTATACATCTTATTGTTTCCAGGGTGTATAGATAAATTAGAGCTATGAGAATCATCCATTAATTCCCTTTTTAGATTAAGTATATTGGGAACACAAATTATCTTCCAAAATTTCAAAATTCCATCTTCATATACAAAGTCACTCATTCTCCCATCATTCATAGCTTTAATCTTTTTTTGAAATTCCTCATCATCCGTCTGAGAAATTTTTATCCTTTCTAGTAAAGATGGTTTGGAAACCATTTGAAAAATCATTGATGTTTCACCTTACATGGTTATTCCCATATCCATCTTTACTAGATCCATGTATATAGGATCCTTTTCAACTCTCATATTGTTCAAAACACCATAATCCTTTCTACTCAAAGAATCTGCCACCTTATTTTCCTTCCCCGGATGGTAGAGTATAGTTCAATCATAATCCTTGAGTAGTTCAAGTCATCTCCTTTTCTTCATGTTGAGTTATTTTTGTGAGAAAATATACTTCAAACTCTTTTGATTAGTATAAATCTCACATTTTTCACCATAGAGATAGTGTCTTCATATTTTCACAGCAATGATTACATATTCTAACTCAAGATAATGAGTGGGATAGTTTTGTTCATGAATTTTTAGCTGCCATGATGCATAGGCAATAAATCTATCATTCTACATAAGGACACAACCAAGTCCTTTCTTTGAAGAATCACTATAAATAACAAACCCATCATTCCCTGATGGTAGAGTCAAGATAGGATCATTGACTAATCTTCTCCTCAATTCTTTAAAACATTCTTCACACTCTTTTTTCCAAACAAATTTAACCCTTTTATGTGTGATCTTGGTTAATGGGTTATCCAACCGGGCAAAATTCTGGACGAAACGTCGATAATAACCTGCTAAACCAATAAAACTGCATACCTTAGTTATACTCATCGGTGCTGGACATTCTTGGATTGACTTGGTCTTTAAAGGATCAACATACATTCCATCCTTAGAGAAAATATGGCCAAGAAAAGAAATATCTTGAATCCATAATTCACATGTTCTAAATTTCCCATATAATACATTTCTTCTAAGAGTCCTTAGGATAATGCGCAAGTGATTTTCATGATATTCGTAGATTTTTTAGTATACCAAAATATCATCAATAAATACCACTACAAAGTCATCAAAATATTCCTTGAAAACTCTATTCATTAGATCCATGAAGACAGAGGGTGCAATAGTCAATTCAGAAGGCATTACTGTAAACTCGTAATGCACGTACCTGGTTTGAAATGTTGTTTTCAGAATGTCTTCATTCTTCACACACAATTGATGATATCCAGATCAAAATTCAATCTTTGAAAAATATTTAGCTCCATGAAGTTGATCGAATAAATCACCAATGCAAGGTAGGGGTACTTGTTCTTTATTGTTATAGCATTGATTTCCCTATAGTCAATGCACAACCTCATAGATCTGTCTTTATTTTTAACAAAAATGATAGGGGCTCCCCATAGAGAAACACTAGGGAGAATAAATCCCTTATTACTCAATTCCTCTAGTTGTTTTTTTTTGTTCCACTAATTTCACAGTGGCCATTCTAAAAGGGGTATTTGATATGGGCCTTGAACCAGGAATTAAATCGATGGAAAACTCAATTTCTCTTTCTAGAGGATGTCTAGGTAAATCCTCTAGAAACACATCAACATATTCTTACACAATAGTTACATCCTTTATTTTAATATTCCTTTCCTCACCCATATTTATTTCATTATCTTCCTCCCCAATAATTGAATTTAGTTCAGCTACTGGGGGTGGATCTAGATAATAATTAGGTGGTGACGTTTATGCTCTAAAGATAAGGTACTCCTTATCATCATCGAGAATTGTAACCTACTTCTTCTTACAATAAATTTTTGAATCACGGTTCAAAATCCAATCCATACCAAGGATTATATCAAATTCAATCATGGGTATAATGATTAGATTATCATATAAAGAACATTTATATGCCCTAATGGGAACTGATTCACAAAACTTTGTTGCAATGATACTTCCCTTATGAGTTTTGACTGACAACTCCCATGTTAAATCAAATTATAAATATCTAATTTTCTTAGAAAACTGGGAAGATATAAAATAATGTGATGTTCCAAAATCAAATAAAGTGTTTTTTAAACTTGAGGAAACCATTAAATTACCTTCCACCACGTCTTTTGGAGCTTCAACCTCAGCATTAGTGATAGCATAATCTTGGCCTTGATCCCTTGTCCTTTTATGAGGTAAGTTTCCTTGGTGCTTAGGACATTAATTTTCATAATTACCCATTTCTCTACAACTGTAGCATTCAACATTGACATCCTCTTTCTTCCCTTTGCAATCACGGTCTTGGTGACCCTTTTTCACCACACTTGTAACAGACTCTCATTCCCTTCAGGAAAGTACCGGGGTGTTTCTTCCCATATTTACATCAGGATGGATATTCAAATTTTCACTGGTTCCCCTTATTTCCATTTCCAGAGTGTTCAAAAGATCTCTTCTTCTCTTGCTTTGCTTTAAAGTCTTAAGACTTAGAGAATTCCTTTTCTATCTTGATAGTGCATGAGACAATATCTTTGTATGATGTGAAAGATTATGAGACTAATTCTCGATGGAGAAATGGTTTTAACCCATCAAATAAATGATAAATATTACTTATTGGGTTATGTATATAATCTAAAGCATGCCTTTATAACCTTGTAAAGTTAGCCTCATACTTTGCGACATTCTCATCCTCCTTTTGCCTCAGACTTAGAAATTGTCTTTCCATATCCACTCGATGGTCATGAGGAAATTATTTTTCTAAGAAAATCCCTTTAAAGTCCCTCCATTCCATGTTTTATACTTCTTCATCTTACTTTTTGTTTTGGATTAATGACCACCATTGATCTGCATCTCCCGTGAGGTGATAAACCGCCATAACAACTTTTTCTCTTTCGTTATTTCCCAAAGCATGAAATATTTCCTCTAAGGAATTTATCCATTTCTTAGCTACTAATGGATTTTTACTCCCATTGAATGTTGGTGGTTGTTTCCTCATGAATAGGTCTAACATTGATCCTCCACGTTGTGGATCAGGGTGCTTCATATGGGTAAGGTTATTATTCATAACCTGAGTGAGTTGTCTCAGTATGGTGATAAGATGATCAGCATCAGTTTCATCACCAGCTTCACTATAATTATCTTGAGTAGGAGGGAAATACCTACATGGATTACATGCATTGATATAGTTTCCATTCCTTCCACTAGGTTCTATTTCTAAACAATAGAATACACTAGATTAGTTTATGAATCGCAAAACATAATTCCGAACTTGTAAAACACTTAACATAAATTGAACAGTTTATGGATATAATCCATAATCATAAAAATGTTTTCTTTTAGGAATTATATACTCATAAACCCATCATAATGGTTTGTAAAGAAAATGATAATTATCCTAAGCATATCCCCTAGGAGTATCGTAACCAAGAGTGCATTAAGGCTCGTTGTCGTGCACCAGTTCTCGTTCGAGTCTAGTTCAAAGCAGTATTCTTGGGTTTTACCCCTAGGTACATCTATGCCAGATCCGCCTCTACCTACTCTTATCCAAATAGGGATGTATTTCTTGGAAAACTCACAAAATCTCTACAGTACCAAAATTCTAGGAAGTTCTTCTATTCTAATCCTCAAATTATAACTTAGGGTAATGTTCTCTAATCAGATCTTTTATAAATCTTGCTTCCAAGTCTTGTAATAAACTTCGTCTGATACCAACTATAATTCCCTGACCCCAGTAACCCAAAGTTGGTGCATTATTATATAAAATTGGAATGATACAAAGAATCATGTCCCGAAATACTGATTAGTTTAGTAGCCTTGGAAGTAATAGATACATTCATAATTTTTAAATTACATCAAGAAATAAATAAATCAATGAAATTTTGTCCCCTTTTGAACAAACTTATATCCTTAGCCTATCACTACAGGTCAACCATAAAATACTTATTCACTTCCTGGAAAAAAACATAGAAAGGAATGAGCTCAGATGCTCAGTAAGGATAACAATATAGTGGAAACTTTCATAAATAAGCATAAATATTTAAGGCAATGTATAAGACTAAAAAAAGCCTTTTAAACTTATACTTGAGAATAATATAGAAAAGATAAAATTAAATAATTCCACTTACTTATTCACATGGATATTCTACTAGTCTAATAATCACATGCAATATCAATAGCCACTTTCATAATGATGGAATGCATAATTCCAGACTTCATAACCACATAGACAAGGCCTTGTGCCAAGACTACAAATAATATTTTTTCAAGGCCTTGTTCCAAGACACTATTTTTTCTCATGAGACCTACCTATGCATAGAGGAGCTATATCGGGCTTCACCCATCACTTAATAAGTCCAATTCATTCCTCATATGAAAAGGTTTAAACATAACATAAACATTCGTATTAAAACTAGCATATGAAATGTAAATAATTTATCCAAAAACCATAAATGGTGTAAAAATAACACATACACATTAAAACATATCACAAAATCTTCAATACATTATGGAAGATTTTTATCATAATAAATAAACTTCAAACAAGCTTAAAATCTATCAAAAGATGTTGACATAGATTAAATCAAAACATTTTTATAGAAATATCTCTTTCTATTTCGAAATCATTTAAAATTCATATAATTATAAAAGAAAAAATTTATTTTGAAAATATTCTTATAATCTTGTATGGGAAGCTTTGACAATGATATAATGGTGGAAAATAACCACACCCGCCGTATAAGTTAAAAAAATACATTCTTACCTTAATTTTGTCGAAAAGGTCATAAAGTACCTTGTTTGGAAAATGAAGAAAAGATTCCTTTAAAAACATATATGATCAAATAAGGGTATAAATAAATTTAACCCATAGTATAGTAAATAGTAAAAATGTTTTGAATTACATTTTTAAGAAAACACAGATGTGGAGGATAAAGCAGTCCCAGTAGATACTTATGTAAAAACAACCTCGAATAATAAAGAGATTGTGAAATTAACCATTACCTTGTACTTATCCTTAGTAAATGGTATGTTAAACTCCTTTATAATTGTTAAAAAATTGTTATTAAATGATACAAGAACTATATACATAAATATGATATCATATATGATCCTATAATATTTCTTTGTTAATAATATTTCAGTAGTATCATCGTTTCGGGTGTTAACTGATTCATTTTCCTTTATATACTTGGTTACGTAAGCCATGTTTGTTATGGATAGGATGTATTTGATTCATATAAAGAATTATATTATGTTCCTAAACATTATTTTTAATCATAAAATAAAAATTATTCTTGAATGATTACGATGGGGAATGAATCTCATCGCGTTCGTGGAGGTGGTAATCCGTACGTACACACGAGTGACAATATCATTCAATTAAAGGTGAAATCGTATATAATTTAATTTTATATCATATACACAGAATAATTAACTTGTTATATATATTATTTACATCAATTTTACATCATTATTATACCCATCCAAATAATGAAGTGTTTGAATAACAAACTACACCACGACGTGGAGACGGTAAGCCGTACGTACGCATGTATGGTGAATTTTTCATTCATATGATGGATAGAATAATGAATATGGTTGTAAAAGTTTTATAATATCATCATAGTATATATAAGATACTGGATTTATTATTTTAGAATGGAAACAACAAAGAAAGAGGAAGTGGAAGAAGAAAAGAACTTGAAAGAGGTGGTGAAATATTTACCTCTTCTTCGGGTTCTTCCTTTGGATTTGATCAAAAGGGCTCCTTAGGTTGGCTTTATGACCAAAGTAATGCCTCTAGGATGAATTTAGGAACGTTGGGAGGATATTTGGGCAGGTTTTGGATGATACGAAAGGCTTTGGAGGTGTGAAATTAAGAAAAGGAGAATTTCCCTTTTATAAGAGAGGTGAAGGTCACTTTAGGAAAAGATTGAAATATTATTTTATAATAAACTCATTTTCGGTTTCTAATGGATCAAAAATAAATCCTTTAAATTATAATGTGGGGATGGTTCAAAAACCTTTCAACCAATAGGTTTTATACCGGTTTATGTCATCATATTAACCTCACCTTTTAGATTTATCTCTTAGTTAAATAGTTTTTCATTTACCATGTCTCTTTGTATTTTTATATTTTATGGTTAATAAACTTACTATAACATGCCAAGATAACCCCATGTGGTTAATTATTAATATATATAACCTTATCTAAGTCCTTTTTTTGAACCTTAGATTTTTAGGAATATTATATCAATTAATAATATAATATTTGTTTTAAAAACTCAACTATGTCAATTTTGATACTATTTAGTATTTGATTTTTTTGAAAGCCATAAAAACTTTATCACTTCTAATAAAATTTATTTAACAAACCCTAACATTTCATATAAACTATAAAATTAGTGGAGTTCATCAGAAGTCTCAATTTACATTTATTTGTATATTTATAATATCAATTATTTTAATATTTTATTAATAAGGTAATTATTGCATCATCTTTGTGTTATAAATAAATTAAATTATTTAGTGTATAAAAATTAAAAATAAAATACCATTATGTAGGAAACATTTTTATCTTTATAATTAATATTTATAATTGAATTTATATTGTGTATAACCCTATATTAAAAATGGTTTAGTTATTAAAATTTGAATTTAACTCTTTTAACTCTTCTTTAAATAAAATAATAATAAATGTCCTAATCTAATCCAAGTGGACCAAAGGGGATCATATTTTATTCCTAAGGTTTTTTTTTGTTCGAATTAAACTTATCCAATAGAATTAGGACATGTGTTAGGGTAATCATGATATCATTTTTACCCTTAATTACCCTATTTACTTTTAACCGTGGTAAATAAAAGTCAAAAGTTATTATTCATCAAAAAATATTTTCATCTTATTGAACCACATTTTAATTACTGATATTAATCGTGTCTCTCTAATTTTTTAAATTCAACTCACAGAAGTGGTAAAATTAAGTTTTATGCATATTTACAAATGCTTATTGAAGGTGGGTAAAAGACGGTAAAAAGTTCAATAAAATTTTTATATATATAAACTTATTATAAAATGAATCCAATGAATTACATTAAACTTATATAGGTATTATTTATCTATTTTTATCTAAAATAAATTTAAATAAAATAAATAATTATTTAAATAAAAAGTCGGTTTTAACCAATAACGCAGTGTTTTTCACTATTCATCAAAAATTGAAAGTTTTCAAAAAAATACCAAAAATTCACCCTAAGATAATTTTGATATTTTGAATTAAAAAATGAAGTCCATTTTAAAAAATAAAATTTATAAAATTTCAAAAAGTGGGTTTTACTATTCATAACGGCTAGTTTGATTGGTTGCGGTGTGTTAGAATCTCGGAGTTGAATACAATGCAAGATATTGCATTATTAAAAGGGAAACATATCGTGGAAGCTTCGAGTGTTACATCAGGTTAAGAATGTGAATTAAATTATATACATCCCATGTGCACCACAACTACACCACAAGGATACCAAATCAGACCCTAATCAATAATATTAAACCGAAAAACTCAAGATCGAATCCCTAAAATGAAACCCTAGCCGCTGAAAAATGAAACCCCACCAAAAGGAGGAAGAAACTACCAGAAGAAGAGGGTGTGGTTGTGGGGTCACATGAGGGAGGGTGGTGGGTTCGCAATCACCGTAGGAGGATGCCTATGTGTTTGTGGTCACCGGAGGAGGAGGCCGACGGGTTCACGGTGCACCGAATGAGGGAGGTCAGTCGGTTCGGTGCGCCTCGGAGGAGGGAGTCCATCCATTGAAGGTCACTGGAATGGGAGAGCGGCTAGGGGGAGGGCATCAGGGTTCATTGGAAAGAGAGAATGAGGGTGTTAGGTGCGCTGCAAGTCTGTGAAGGGGGTGAGGAATTGCGGCCCAAGGGGGGAAGAGTGCATCGAAATGGGGGAGGGAGAAGAGAATAACAACACTAAACAAGTTATCTTATTATTATTATAGTAATAAAAATAATTATAATCATGATAATAATAATAACCTAATTATAATAACAATAATAATAACCTCATAATAATAATTATAATTATAATAAAGTTAGTAAAAATATTATCATTATTATTATTTTTAAATCATTTTATTTTTATTTTATTTTCATTCATTTTGATTATTAATATGATCAATTTTAAACATAAAAAAAGACTTGGATATAAGTAATCTAACCGTGGCTACAAGGTACCAGGTCAGGGTGTGACAATTCTCCCCACCATAATTATTTTCTCCCCCAAAAAACCACAATAAGGCTTAAGCCCAACGTTGTAACAAATACTCCTTCATAGTACAAGGGGATTACCAATGAACAAAAAGTGATAAGAGGAAAGAACACTACCAACAAAGATAAAGGCTTAAAAATTGGAATCAGGAGACCCAAAATGGACTCACTGCCAAGTGTCTCTCACCCCCAAAATCTAATACACCTGTAGTTCATTTTCAAATGATAGGAACTCTCACAACGCACCACTCATCACCCCGATAAAAAACACCTTAAACATTTCCAAATGGTCTCATGTATTTTACCAGAAATAAACATTGAACTCCATGAGACTACCACAACCTTAATTCACAACACCATTGGGAACACTTTAACCCCAACATTTACTCATGAAATGGACTTGGGGTTGGATATATCCGAACGAGACTACCAACTATCAACCCACCACCATAGATTAGATTGAATTTCTAACACAGGGAGTCATGAGCGGTCTCCCCACCAAAATAGGCAACTAACACCCGAGATAGAATCGGTATACCAACAATGGGAGGCCCAAACATACTCCCAATCATAAAGAAAAGGATAAAATTGATTTACTTCCAGGGAATTTCCACTAGACCCGTTGTGGGTCTCCCCACCATAAAGACCAACTAGCTTAACTAACTGGAATTGACCAACATATAAATCCTAACAAGAGATAACATGGAAGCTTCCTGTACATCCTAATACCCCATCAATAAATAGGTTCCTCATGACCCCTCATCAAATGGGGCCTTTTGGAATGGAATGCCTACACGGAAAGTTTAAACTGTCCCTATTTCCCAAACTGAAGACATACACTAGATCGAGGTTCCTTACAACTTTAGGGGTTCCTGACTACGCACCAGCTTCACTCCGAGATCTATGGATGGAGCTCTGATGATTGAAGCATCCCCTACCTCACATTCAGACATTGAAAACCCCTGATCAAAAATTATTCTTCTAGTTCCACCATCAACCAGACCATGATTCAATAGCACAAACAAAACACATCACACCCCAATACCCACTGACTCCCAAATGGTACTTTCTACAAAAAAGTGAATTAGAATATGCAATCACATTAGCCCTCTCACTCTGAACAAGAATCATAATAAGAGATAACCTACAGAAGACACGTTCTCTCGTAATAAGGAATTATGAAATTCTCGAAAGATAAAAATGATTTCATTTAAGCAGAAGTCCCCAGAATGTTCCATAACATCCACCTTTCCTCACTCAGATTCCCTTCACTAATTCTAGGAAAGATCTTCATATTTAGCAATTTCAAACTTCACCTATGACAATCAGACAAATAAATTCAACCAAAGCATTACTCCACGCCTCTTGCATCCTCTATCTTACTATGAGAGGATCTATCGATCCAAAAAATAAGAGGTTAACTCAATTCTAAAACCCAAGAAGAAAGACCTTACTTTGATCAACTGGAGGGTTTTCCATCGGTGGCTCACCCATGGGTGCACTTCTCATATACATCAATTATTTATGGGGGTACACATTAGCCAATAAGGAAAATCCAAGGACCCAATCAAAATGGTCCATTGGCCAAAACATACCATAAGAAAATGTTGAACACAAGAGGGGAACCATCACAAAGGATTCCTGAAACACTTCTCAAAAGAAAACACTAAACATGATTTCACATCGACTCACTGACAAAACACAACATGAAAATTTTCCAAGAAATAGGGATTCTCAAACTCAAAACACCTTAAAAGTAACAATCCCAAATCATAAATAATATACCATGATATTATGGGTCACCAAACACCATATTTTTCCTTTAAAAATATTTTTTTTGAAAATAGACGAGGATGGTGGGTTTCACGTTCACTAATGGTGTCTCACAGGCCTCACACATGCATGTTCTTATATCAATTGGGGACCAAATTTACGTTCCACATATAACCCATGCATATGGTCACCCATGAAAATACCAAAGGTTATAACATAAATTCTTACCATTTTTAAAAACAAACATTCAAACAACATCCTCAACTTTCCCATTTCAAATAAAACTTATTTCCAAACACCACACATCAATTTCCAAAATGATTTACCCACTTCAAAACACATCCAGTTTCACAAAAACCAATTTTATAAATAACTATTTAAACAGAAATCATTTGTTCTTATTTAAAACAAGTTTCCAAAACCATCTTGAAATTAATACCCCATTTTCCAACAACCAATTTTCCCATAAATACAAAAATTTTATTATGAAAATTCAATCTCACTGAACTCATTCTCATTTTTACACAAAAAGCATTTCATGAAAGTCTACTTTTCTAAGATTCACATTAAAGTGATTCTGAAAACTCATTTTCCACCATTCCAAAGCCGAATAAACTTTACTTTTAAAATTAAGTTTCCAAGATTCCAAAACAAAGTGACATGGGATGATGCAAGAGGAAACTAGTACTGATGGGTAACTTGGACATATGGTTGGTGTTTATATTTCAATCACACCATTATCATGAAGAGTGTTTTTAAGACAATGTCCCCAGCTCCACATGGATTTCCAGTCCCTACGAGCTCACTAAGACTGTGGACCCAACTCCCATTTCAGTTCCTAAACAACGAATAACCATAGTTATCAAAAGACTCAGATGAAACTCGACTTGCCCTGGTAACTTGACTCCCTTCACGAGGTGTCTTGGACAGGCACCCTGCTCGTAATTGAAATGTCAAGTCCCAAAAATCTTATATCTGGTCTACCCTGACTCTTACCCAATGAACAATACCTAAAATATAGTAGCCTCCTCTAATACCATTTTTAACAAACCAAGATGAGTCTCCATCTGACCCATCACCTGACTCGGTCTGCAATAATTCCTGAAGGGCATTCCTGATCCACACTGACTGGAGACTAGTTTCGAAAATCATAATAAATTAGGTGGGAATGATTTAGCCCAAAAAACACTGATAAATAAACATAAACTGAATAGAACATATACACACTATCATCAAAAAATAAAATAATTTTTCATTTCTAAATATACTTCCAATTGACCTTTTGTGTCACCACCAAAGAACAGGAGCACACTTGATGCAAAATTGACCCAAAACTAGAACCTAAAACTGAAAATATGAAGTTAGTGTGAGAATAGTGATGCTTAGTAGGAATTTCAAAGTACAAAAATGCTCTATGGCCTTTCCTTTAAAAATATAAATCCATTTATACTAGTTGGAAAATAATACAAAATAAAGTAAATTTTTTCATTCTTTTTTAATTCAAGTCACAAGTTTTCATTTTTATGGAAAGTGTTTATATTCCACTAAGTTTTTAGAATAGATTCTAAGTGTACATTAACATTTCAAAATGAAAGGAAAATAGTTTAAATTAAAAATATGGATTTTACAAAGAAAGAAAAAAGCTTTAAGTAACTAAAATGAAAATCATTTCATAAATTTCATGTCATAAATGAGCACCATGGTCAAAACCTATAGGTAATAGCACAAATGGGACCCTCAGAACCACGTACCTTAGTGAAATGTGGTATAGAAACCATGACAACCAACATTATCATACATGAGCCACTAGTAAGGGATACCCTCATAACCCTAGTGGTTTCCCATCATCATAATCATTTAGTTGGTGTTGTAATCATCAATCATGCTAGACAAAATTGGGATGAACCACTTCTGAATCATCTAATGTACTCACTACTATAATTTAAGGATTTTGTTATGGGTTATTTGCGACGAGATCCCATTACAAATGAGCTTTTGCAACAGGTTCCCTCACAAATAGCCTGTTGCAGAAAACGACGTTGCAAATAGTTCTCTGTTTTAAATATAAATTATTTTTATGATGGGCCCGTCGCAAAAAAAAGTAGTTATGATGGGCTCATTTTCCTATCAAAAATAGTTATTTAAAAAATATATAAACTATTTGTGATGGGAACCCGTCACAAAAGGTCTCATCGCAAATACTTAATAAAATAAAAATATATATATTCAATAAAATTATGATGAATTAATATTATAAAATAATATTAATATTAATACTATTAATATAAATAATATTATATTATATAATAATAATACTAATATTAATAGTATTAAAAAAATATTATTATAGTATTAATAATAAAATAATACTAGTAATATAATAATGTCATTATTATTATTAATATTTATGAAAAAATAATATTAACAATATTAAAATTATAAAACAAATATAAAATATTAAAATTCTCAAAATTCGATAAAAATATCATAAAATAATAAAAATTATTATTATTATTAGTAAAATAAACAAACATTAAAAATGATAGTAATAAATATTAAAATATTAAAATATTATAAATAATAAAAAATTAAAGAAAATTAAATTATGCAATATTCACACCAATTATAACTAATTATTAGTAATTATTACTATTTATTACTAATTATTACTAATTTATACTAATTTTTACTAATTTTTTCTAATTTTTACTAATTTTTACTAATTTTTACTAATTTTTACTAATTACTACTAATTTTTATAAATTATTTCTAATTACTACTAATTATTACTAATTATTACTAATTATTACTATTTATTACTATTTATTACTATTTATTACTATTTATTGCTATTTATTATTATTTGTTACTAATTATTAGTATTTATTACTAGTTATTAGTATTTGTTACTATTTTTTACTAATCTTTACAATTTTTTACTAATCATTAGTAATTATTACTAATTATTAGTAATTATTACTAATTATTAGTAATTATTACTAATTATCAATAATTATTACTATTTATTAGTAATTATTTCTATTTATTAGTAATTATTACTAATTATTAGCAATTATTACTAATTATTACTAATTATTACTAATTATTAGTAATTATTACTATTGTTACCTAATTATTACTATTTATTCCTAATTATTACTAATTACCACCAATTATTGCTAATTATTGCTAATTATTCCTAATTATTGCTAATTACTAATAATTATTGCTAATTATTAATAATTATTTCTAATTATTACTAATTATTACTAATTATTTGTATTTATTACCATTTATTAGTAATTACTACTAATTATTACTATTTTTTACTAATTATTTGTATTTGTTACTAATTATTAGTATTTGTTACTATTTTTTACTATTTTTTACTATTTTTTACTAATTATTTGTAATTATTAATAATTATTAGAAATTATTACTAATTGTTAATATTTATTACTATTTTTTTACTAATTATTACTATTTATTCCTAATTATTACTAATTACCACTAATTATTACTAATTAACATTAATTACTATTAATTACTGCTAATTACTGCTACAAATTACTAATTACCGCTAATTATTTATATTCATTACTAATTATCCTTAATAATTCTTAATTACAACTAATTATTAATAATTATCACTAATAATTTCAATTTATCACTACAAATAAGTATTGATAACAAAACAATCTAAATCTAATTTAATTACAACTAATTAACTATAATTAAAATCAATATAAAAATTGAAATAAATATTAAATTAAATAAAACATAAATACCTTTAAACTTGAACTCTTATAGGTGTAGACGACTTCAAAATCTGTTCGTAAAAAAATTTAACTCTGGGAAATTTTGACACTAAAATTAGAGTTTAGAGAAAGACAGAAAGTATGAATAGAGAGGAAGAAGGAAAAAATAGATGGGAATATATAAAGGTTAGATTATTTGTGATGGGAGACCCATCGCAAATACCTTTGGCCGGATTAATTACTGTCAGTGGTTAAAAGGGTATTTGTGATGGGGGCAGATCCCATCGAAAATAGTATATACCGCCACCAGTTATTTGCAATAAGAGGTCCCTCCCCGTCGCAAATAGTATTTACTATCGTCGGGTATTTGCAACAGGGCCCCCGTCGCAAATACCCTTCCCACGGTTTGGTGTGAAAACTGCACCAAACCTTTTATGATGGGACCCCTTTTCCCATCGCAAATAACTACTTATTTGCGACAAGTTATTGTCCTTGTTGCAAATAATCTTTTCGACAGACTATTTGCGATGAGATCTATTCCCGTAGCAAATAACCCTTCGCAAAAGGTCATTTTTTCCATAGTGACTAGTCCTAGTCCTCGCACCTAGATACCTCAGGTTTCCCATGTTCTCTATTCAAGTGGTGGTGAGTTTTCATAAAAATAACATACATGTTTATATCATTCTCTTTATTCAAAAATACACTAACCCGCTCACCACCGATCTCCCCCCTTGAGCACTTCCCCCCTTTTTCTGTCACACAATAATGCACAAGCCTCTTTACTAGGCACATATCACAATTCACACATTCAACACACACATCATTTTCTAAATCAAGGGGGCATGCCTCAATAAAGGTTTTTCTTTTTCACAAACCATTATTAAAGTGCCAAACGTTCCTAATTACTTACAAGGAACACATTTCATATTAGAACACATAATCACCCAACACTTTTAAGTTTCCAAAACTGTTTTAAAGTTCAACTAAACAACCAAGGTACTATACATTTAAAAATAGGATTAAAACCATGTGTACAATAAGTTAAATCCTTTTAAGAAAGTAAAATCACCCCTTTAATCTCATGTTAACACCAAAAACCCATTTTTGGAAATCACTTTGGATTTTTTTAGAAAATCAAACATGCCATTAAACTTTATAACAAAATCGGCCGAGAGACCACACGTCCTTAGAAATTCCCATTCTACATTCAAACCATCTAGGAAACCACTTTTCAAGAACCACCACCATTTACATATACTCATATATATAACATATGAATTTCATATAAAATCATAGAACACATTTTTAAAAGAAAACCAAGAAATCGTGGAAATTCTAATTGAAGGATTGGGCATAGGGCACAAACCTCAAGACACGTAGGTTTTGAAAATGGAATCCCAAGAACGCTCCACCTACACACATATACATTTTTAAATATATATATATATACCCTTTGACCCAAAGTACATATTATCTACTCCATGTAGTAATATGTACAAGGAGGATAAATAGATATATACATGCTTACCCATGTATATACACGTAGGCCTTTGCTTCCGATGACCCGAAACCACAATGTAGGGACCACCCAGTACATATATAATTTAATAGATCAATCAAACACTTAATAAAACATTTACAAGATGCACAACAAGACTTTACCCCAACAACACACTCAAATTATTCTCTTTAAAATCAAACAGACACTAAAACCACTTCAACACATGATTCGCAACACAAACACAATTTAACAAATCATTTCCTCAATTAATAAAATATTTTTAAAGGGAACAACATGGGATTACATAAATAACATTCCAACTCTATATGTAAATTCCATTTTAAAATCAACTAAATTTCAAATCTATTCATAAACTACTTTCTCACCACTTATATAATTTAACAAACCAATTAAATAATTTATAAAACACTTCAAATTTGCACAACACAAAATTACCCAAAGAATACACTAGATTTCATATGAAAAATTCCACTTTAAAACCAATGAACAATATAACCATACCAAGATGTGATTTTCACCACTCATACAATTTTATAAATCACTTAAACACTTAATGAAACATTTTTAAGATGTACACTAGGTGTTTGCACACAAAATATACCCAATTTCACATGTAAAAATTCATTTTCAACTCAAACGATTGGAAATTTTCTTCAAAGACCACTCACAAACCCCCACATATATATTATAAATCATGTCAAATTATAAAAGAATTCATAATTAACTCGTCAAGTAATGTCTATGCACATAATCACCTACCTTAGGTGAAGCACATGATAGAAGTGATATTGATCCCATTCGCACTTCAACCGCACCACAAGGAGACTAAATCTGACCCTAATCACAAATATTAAACCAAAAAACACAATATCAAACCCCTAAAATAAAACCCTATCTACTAAAAAAGGAAACACCAATCAAGAGGTTGAATAAACTATCAGAGGAAGAGGGTGTGAGTGTGGGGTCACCTGATGGAGGGTGGTGGGTTCACGGTCACCAGAGGAGGATGCATGCAGGTTCACGGTCACCATAGGAGGAGGCTGGCAGGTTCACGGTGCTCCAGAGAGGGAGGTTTTCCAGTTTTTTCACCACGTAGTAGGGAGTCTGATTGGTGGGGGTTGTCGAAAGGGTAAAGCAGCCAAAGGGAGGGCATCAGGGTTCACTGGAAGAAGATCAAGAGGGTGGGTTGGCGTGCCCAAGTCTTGGAAGGGGGTGAGGCATCGCGACCCAACGGGGGAAGGGTTAGTTGAAAGGGGGGATAGAGAAGAGAATAAAAACCATAAAAAATATCTAATTATTATTATTATAGAAAAAATAATAATTATAATCATAATAATAATAATAATATCATAATTATAATAATAATAATAATAACCTCATAATAATAATAATAATAATAATAATAGACTTTATAATAATAAAGTTGATAATAATATTATTATTATTCATAATAATAATATTATCATTATTATTATTTTTAAATCATTTTCTTTTTATTTTATTTTTTTCATTTTGATTTTTAATTTGATCAATTTTAAACTTTAAAAAAAATACTCATATATAAGTAAACTAACCACGACCGTAGGGTGCCGGGTTGGGGTGTTACATTTATTTTCATCACTCCTTTATTATTTCATAAATTAACAATTTTGAATTGAATTGGATAAAATAAAAATTTCAAATAATATATTATCAACTACAATGCACCTGGAATTATTTATCATCGTAATGACTGATGAAATCATTCCATTTTTTCTTCTTTATAATGTGTGCATAAGTAACTAGTGGGTGGGTCTTCACTTTCCCCTCAGCATCCCTAAGATAAAACCTGGTAATATGAGTTTCAAAGACTCTATGGTCTTTTCTAGCTATCATTAAGACATATTTCCTATGAAAATCTTCTAAAATAAACAAACTCTACATGGAATACTAAAAATAAAATAAATTTTTCATTATATAATATTTTAATAAAATAGAGAAAGTATATCTAACATTACCTTTATATCTTCTCAAAGTTTTTCCTTCGTTATAGAATGGAAATGGTTCCATGAATCTATATCAATCGGAAAATTCATCCTAATTGTGAACATAACATAACTAATGAACATTAACTTGTTGGGGTCAATAGGTTGGTTTCTTTGATTCCAGCAAACCTAAAATATTATACCCTTACTTATTTCCTTGATAATTTTAGTCAACGCTGTGATGTTGCATCATTCTGGTTTTTTTAAACAACATGTTGTTGGTCCACTAATAATTTAGTAGTTTTAGCCTCAACCACATATTCTTCCCCAATATTGGTAACATCGTCATGTGCAGAAAATATTATCTTCATGAGTATTTAGAAATTTAATTTATATTTTTGTTAATATAATAGATAATACATAATATTATGAGTAAAATACTATTATATTAAAACACATTAACCTTCTCATTGAACTATGTTTCTTTTTTTAATGGTTAAAGGGATTTGGATCCTCTATCGAGAATCCAAACCCCCTTTTGTGGTCCCCTCTAATGTAAAATACATTGTATATATATTGAAACTTCTATGAACTGATTGTGATATCTCAATGAAAGGTCCATCCTCGATTGAATTTTCATCTAACCCTAAAGTTGTTTTTATTGCCACCAGGACAATCAACCAGTTCTTGTTTGTTAGATTTGCGACATAAAATACTTTCCCTTATTGTGATTCCATTATGAATAGCACATCATTTTATCCTTACACACATAAATTCACCTTCACAACATCCATTTAATCAAATTTCATTGCACTTCTATTTTCAACACATTTGAAACATAAAATTAACACTTGAAATGTTTTATAATCCAACTCTTATATATGTTTGATAATGATAAAATATGAAATATTTTCATAAATTGTATTTCTATCCTAAGAACTAGATATGTGAATCAATTCTACTATGAGCATAAATTCTCTATTTTTCATCATACTATAGTCATCATGTTCTTTTGTATATAATGCATAACCATTAATTAAAAAATAGTGTAATATAAAACATTTTCTTTTGGTCCCCTAGCTAGACATAAAAGTCTTTCGACAATTGAATTTGGATTTTTAGATAACTACTTAATAAAAATGATCTTATAAGAATCCTATAAACTATTTATTATGTGTATTTTATATCCATCCATCATCCCTTGATGGATTCAAATTTATAAGAATTGATTTGTGGGATACAATGTATAGATCAACGTATTCACTATTTTTTAAAATATAATGGTGTGCTTGATCCTAATCTGTGATGGTAATTGTAACAATATCTCTTCTAGAAATCCCTTCACCCATAAGGTGTTAACTATAATGAAACTTTTGGGGACCAAGTATATCAACATCTTATAGATAATTGGTAAAAAAATCAAAAACTTATTAAAATATATATTTCATTTTTCGATAAAAATTCTGGTCGACTTCAATTCTTGACATACCCTTTAAAAATATTCACATACCATTAAATGGGGTACATCCATCTATAATGGACAGGACCAAATAGTTAAACATCTCTAACCAAGTGAACCATCTAGGGAACCATTATATAAAAGAATTATGGTGGGAAGAACATATATAATTCACATGATATGACTACAACCTCCTTATTCATTATTAGAAACTTTTTCCAGTTTATAAATTTAATATATATGCATTTAAAAAAGAATCAGAGTCTGGTTAATGTATGTTGTTCATTTTTAGGTAGAATGCAACGTAAAGTGACAAGCATAAAATCATGCATAAAAACATGACATTCATGTGATTTTATTTCCTATAACTTCGAATTAGTAATTTACACAATATTATTTATATTTTATGAATACCCCTATGGATATTTTACACCATTAAAGAAAATGAAAAATTGTAATTTTTTCTATCTGGATAGAGTTTAATCCATTGTAGGAAGAAAAGTGTTCCCTTTACCCTTTATCAGTGCCAACTATTTTCTTATTCCCATGTCAATAATGTCCAACCTATCCTTGATTCCATATTATATTTTTCTAGGAACATTAATAAATTTATAATAACACAATCAAATTCATTTTTTATATATGCATGAAATCATGAAAATTTATGACATAGAAAAAATTACAATATAATAATTCAAATAACATTAATATATTTTACCAACCCTATTTTTTATGGTTTTTCAAAAATGTTTTACCAAAAACAATATTAATATATTTTACTTTAAGAATATTTTATCACCCATTATTAGAAATGATGTTGTACCTTGTTCAGTATTCCCATCAAATAATATTGTCTACGATCGGTATTTACATCATCGAGGTAAAAAAATTGATGTCCTAAAAACATATTCTTAGAGTAATGTTTCAACTGAATTGAGTGTGTGTGTTCTTAAAAAATGGGACACCCCCAACATTCTTTTAATGTTATAGCCTAAAAACTTTCCATAAGTAGGAAAGTCATTTATCATCTTGTGCAATATGGCTCTCAATGTGAATTCATTACTTATATGAGCATCATACATTATAACCCCTATATCCCAAATCAATTTTATATATTCAATCAATGGATCCAAATAGACCTAAATATCATCACTTGGTTTTTTTGGTCTACATATAAGCATAGAAAAATCCAAATTCAATATTTTTATTTTCAGAAAGATCACTTATGTGGGTTCAGAGATAACCCTAAAAAAATGACACCATCTCAAAAGTTATACCAACATTCCCCACCCAAATCATCCAAAATCCCCCACACATCATTACCACAAATCATCAAACACCATAAGAGATCACAGAACCATTAAAAACAAGTTTAATTCTATCAGAATCATTATTCCTATATATTTTCCAATGTAAAGTCTGTACCTTTTTCCCAAATCATCCTTGATGAGGTTTTTAAGAAATAAGCCATATTTTCCCACATTTTAATAAATTCTTCCATATTTATTTTACTTTAGTTGAAACCACTTTTGAAAAAAAACTTGTCAAACCACTCACACTGATCATCATTAGTGGACACTAAAATAAATCTCTCAACTATCATTTCTGCATCCTCTTGGGAGGCCTTAATCCATAATGCAAGACAAAAGTTTCTTAGATAATATAAAAATTTAGGATACTCATAATCAATTTTATTATACTATGAAGAGTCTAGTGTATTATGTAGTTTCCTGTATTTAATTCTTGTATCTGCATTCCATGATAATTGTCTTACGATTTCTTAAAAACCATATAGTCTTCAAAACAGTTGAATGATAGGAAAGTTTCCTATAGATTTTTAAGGACTTGATTCATATTTCTTATATCGATATGAACCATAAAGCAGGAATTTTATGAATGATTCGTGGTCCTTCCAAAAAAATATGAAATCATTTGGACAAACAAATATATTTTTATAGATCATTCCCATTGAATGTAGCATTAAATTAACGTCATATGTTTGACAAGGATGTTCATTTTATTTTGTAAGCATATCATTCAGGGAAAAAAGTAGTTCTATAAAGATGGTGTCACTCCATCCACTACTATCTTTTAAATTATAAATTTTTAATATAGAAGATTTATTTTTTTATTTAGTTTAATCAGTATATAATGGTCTCTTAGCATAGCTATTTAACTTATCAAAAAACTTTGTACGATCACTAAGGTCATCTTCAATTGTATTTTTCATTTCTTCTATATTATACCCATCATATTTTAAACTATTATTCATATCAAATCATTCATAAACCATAATTTCATTCTAATCGATGTGTGAGTTAAATTTTTAACATGTTTAGAACAAAATTCATAACATTGATCTATTCTATTAAAAATTAAATGTTCTTCCAACTCTTATAGACTAATTTTTATTGAATAAAAAAATATAAAAATGGAAAAATGATTTAATAATGGTAATATACATTCTCTATTCCAAACATGATGAACTATTTAACTCTATTTTCATACTCATTTTTCATACAATTAGCATGCATCTATTTTTGATTCATATTCATCCTATTAGGTTCATAAAATATTCATTTTATAAAAAAATTAAATAAATACACCTAAGATATTCACAATCAAATGATAAAGTTATAGATAATTAAAATAAGGGTAACCCAACATTTGAATGTTATCGGTTATGATTCCTAACAATTTATCATTTTTCACAAGGGTCGCATGAAAAGAAATAATCTAGGGTAAACATGTGGTTGTTGGTATAGGTTACCAATTTTATATTGTGTAGTAAAAAAATTTAGTAATTCTAGGACTGTTTTTTATCCTTACTAGGTGGGAGTCCAATAAGTGGGAGGATTTGATGGTTATTTGTTTCTTAACATGGTATGTGGTGGTCCAGGTGGTGTTTAATTGATAGTGTGAGTGGATATTTAAAGGAGTTTTAAGGTTTAGGTGACTGTCACTTGCAAGTGGAAAAATTTCACATTTGATTAATTTAACGATCCATGAAAAGTAGAAAAAAATTAAAATCATAGGGTAAATTTTACCACTAAAAAGTATCGGTCAACCTTTGGTCTTTCTTTCCTTTAATTTTTACATATTACCAATGATAGGTATCCACTTCAATAATAAATGTTTCTTCTCTCATAAGTTCCCATTTACCATTTTTTGATACTCATTATATCATAAATCAAGGGATTTCAAATAATTATTTCATGTATAATTATAAGTTATCTCATTAATAATGTTAATTAAATGTATTTCTTACTCAAATGAATCAATTTAGACGTATATTAATCTAATAATTTCTAATATATATTTTGGAGAATAAAATTTATTTATTTTTTTATGGAAGACTTACCATGAAAATTAAAATATCATGGTAAAAATTTAATTGTGACCTAACATTCTAGATTTATGTAAAAATAATTTCCCTTAGAATATACAAGGTCATGTTACCACTTATATTGACATAGGGTTAAAGAGGATAGAATTTCATGAAACAAATGGATGAAACTATTATTAATGAAAAAAGTAAATTTGGATTCCATGTTACTCCCTTTTTCTATAGATTATTCTAGATAATTTATTATAAGAATACCAGTAAATATATTTTTACTATAACCCACTAAGGACCCCCTATTTTAAAAATAGTATAGTTATCAAGTTTAGGTATATTTCACATATCATAAAATATAAAAAACCTATATCTAATATCCTTACAACACCAAAAATACTTTCTATTAATAAACATTATAAAATATTTATTTATCATTAATTTCCCATCATTGAGATCAAAAAAAAATTTGATTCCACCTCTAAAAATGACAAAGATCACTATAAGTTATCTCTCACATCTAGGAGTCAAAACTTTCATAGGTATATCTAAAGGAAACTAAATCTGTAATGAAACCATATTTCATTATATTTTGGTTTTCTGAAAGGATCACAATATTGAAATATGATACTCTAATGGGCCCTAAAAATAAAATACAAAAGGTAATTAAATGTTTTAAAAATACATTGTGGTTTTAATACATGGGATTATAAGGGATACTTGGGTGAAAATGGGAAGAATTGTTTGATTTTAATCAATTGGTGTGGGGGGTACTTGAATCTTGGAGGCACTTACCAAATGTTCACTATAAAAACACTGATTACATATCATTTTCAGTTACCACCTTACATAATAAGTGGGTGGTATTTTTACGGTGCATATCTAGGAGATCCCTGAAATTAAAGTGAACGATAATGATGAATGAGTGAAAATGAACATGAACGCAAGGGGGAGGGTGAACCAACAATGGTTTGAGGCTAGAGAGATTGGGTGGGACATGGGAACATGATGGGTACATATAACTTGGAGCTGATAAATAGTTGTGCACTGAAGAAACTCTATTTACTTACCATTTGTGGTCATCACCTTACATGATAGTACAAATTGTTTTTGTGGTGCACAACTAGGATCTCCATGCATTTGGAGTGAAAAACAATGGTGAATGGGTGAAAATGAAAAAGAAGGTGAGGGATAGGGTGAACCAACAATGGATAAACGTTAATATTAGAGTATTATGGAGAACACCCGTTATGGTTTTGGGTTAAATATTTAATTGATATATTTGTGAGTTTTTCCTATATATTGAATATATCATTGTAACCCTATTGAAAGAAGTGAGGGTATTATAAGTAAAGGATGTATACCTTTTATGAGAAGTAATATTATCCTAAATCATGTAATCACATAATAGTGAAGTAGTATATAATTGGTATATGAATTCATCATTTATATATACTCCTTGGATATATCCCATTATAGGTGAACAATGTAAAATTTTCATTTCATTTTCTATATACTATTTCAACATTTGATTGTTCCTAGAATAATAGATTCAAAGTGTCTTGTATAAATTGAATACAAGATAAAAAAAAATTGAAGATAAAGATAATTTTTCAAGACAACCTAATTCACCCCCCCCCCCACACACACACATACTTATAGTGTAAAACAAAACTATAGTTTACAACATGTGGTATTAAATCCAAATGTTATTTCTCAGAGAATCTATCAATGAAAATTTTTAAGGAGAATATTTTGAATGCTAAGGGATTACTCTTATTTGAAGGGTGTAATTTTTAGGTATGGAAGAAGAGTATGAGATACCATTTAAGATCTCAATGATAAAGATGTTTACTCAGTAACAATACATGTGAATCAAGTAAGTGATCCGTTTAGATAAGCAATAATGGAATTAGGTTACATGATGTGTAATAATTAAACTAAATATCATAATTATTTATCTAAATATTTATCTATTCATATTTATATGAAGGTGATTTATGACACAACATCTATAGAATTCTGGTATAGGCTTGATAAAATCTATGAAAGCGATAAAAAGGTGAGAGAATAAAAGTTTAATGTTTTTTAATGAAAATTTAATAAACTTAATATGAATTCAAATGAAATTTTTAATGAATTATTTAATCATCTTACAAATTTTATTAGATATAATAATGACCTTGTTCATGTGTTAAATGATTCAAATATTGTAAAGAATATCATATGGATATTAACATCAACTAAAAATCTGAAGGAGTCGGCACATGATGAAATGAATCTTGTAGAATTATCTCTTGATGATTTATATAGTAAAATAGTTGTATAAGAAATGTGAGTGAAAATATAAATATCTTTATAAAATTCATCGAATGAACTTTTATTTAGATATATGAAGAACCAAGATGTTTGGGTGACTGGAATTGAAGAAGTGGTAAGTGATGATTTCTTATAACTTTTAAAATGGATGTTCAACTAGGTAAAGGAAAATTTGAGGGTATGTTATTTTTTTCTAACATTTATTGTGGATATATTTTTCTCTTTGCTTCTGATTTTCCAAATAATTTTGATGAAGATGAGGATGAATTATAATTTTCACAAAAAACAAAAGTTAAAATTTTACCGTATACAAAATCTTAATTCTATAAATTCACATGGATAAAAGTTTTAGAGAATGATGATAATGAGAAGATTTTATGGAAGATACATTATAATTTATTGAAAAATATTTTATATTAGAAGTGGTATATGGTATGTTTGAATAACTAGAAAAATAAAAAATTATTATTGAGGATGATTTTAAACAACAAGGATTTATAGATCTTAAGTTAGAATTGGAAGGGGCTCTCATGGTGATCGATCTAAAAATAAATATGTATATAAAAATTCTAGGGTTTTTTTGAAGGATTCATCAGATTATGTTGATGAATTGAAGAAGAAGTTGATCATCTCAAAAAAATACTAGAAGAATGTGAAAGAAATCATATTAAAGATAAATTAGTTATGAATTAATAATTGAATATTAAGTAATAGATCAAGATCATTAAGGATCATAATATTTTTTTTCAAGGAATAGTAAAATAAGATTGAGACACTATAAGTATAATTTGTTTCATTGAAAACTAAATTTTTGTTTGAATCTAAAACTAATGGCTCAAAGAATAATATAAGGTTCTCACATAAAGTGTTAAATGAAAGAGATTAACAATGAATAAGATCAATTTAGAAAGTGGAAATGCTTAAATAACCAATTTCATGGGTAAAACTACTCTTGAATATAACACTCAAACATCAAAAACAAAGACATAAAATGTGAAAAGTAAAGAGAATAAGATGAAATGATAAATTTATCAACCATAAATAATTTATCAATAATTAAGAAGTTATAAAAAATTGAGAGATATATTGAGATATGGAAGCAATAATATATTTCCCCTTATTGTGTTTTAATTTTTCAGTTATATTGGGTACATGATGTTTTATTATGGTGAAGAAGAAATCTATATATGAGATAAAGAGATTGGGCACCAAAATAGTAGATGAAAAATTGTATCTTTTATAAAAAAATATAAATTCATTTTATAGATATTTTTTTAATTTATAAAATAATTATAAATAATTAAATTTCAGGAAGAGAAGAGGTGGGTATTTTTAAGGAATTCAATGTTAAATGGAGGAAAGACAATCGTTTTTTAATTATCCAATTGAAGAATAAATATTAAGTTGAATTTATTATGCTACAAAAAATGGGTAGAGATCAAAAAAAGTTACAACTCATTTTATAATATATTAATGGTAATGAAAGAAGGTTGGGAAATAAAATTTGGTTGAGATTTCCTTGAGTGAATTAATAAATAGTAGAAACTTGACTCTAGATTTTGGGTGGTCATATTATATGATAAGTAATATGATTTTTTTTAAGAATGAAAATTGAAATGTTGATGGAAAAATACATATTTGATATGATGTGCCATTAAAGATTAAAGGTAGTGGAGTAAACTAGTTGGATAGAGATGAATTAGTCCACATTAAACAAAAAATGGAGAACTTATTCATTCTTTGAGTTGTAGTTGAAATTTCTAACATGAAGTAAGATTGGTAACAGAAGAAACCTATGCAATCCGTAATAGGCTAAAACTTGGATGGTAGAGCCCCTAAAACAAGGAAATGTCATAAGAGGATGAACAATGGTGGAGACTTTATCAACAGAGCACTTAAACATGGAATGATGAGAACACTAAGCTAAGAAAATGCCACACTAATACACACTGAGGAACCCAAACAAGAAAGTAACCAAAGAGGAGGATAAAAAAATAACATACCTTAGATTCTAGGTGATTCATTTGAGAAAAGGTCAAGGGGGAGTGACGGTAGCACTGGACATTCGTGAGAGTTTGAACGGAGTGACTAAAATTGGTTCAGTTAGGCTTCTCTTAGAATGACCAGTGAGGGTTTTATCAGTGTTTCCAAAAATGTTCTAATAAAGAGTGGTTTTATCATCACTATATTAATAAGATCTGATAAAAGACCTCTTTTGACGTTCTTTTTTAGCCCTGATAAAGATGGGTTTAGCATTGATAAAGATTTATAATTATAATTATAAATAAATATCTTTGTAAATATATTTATAAATATTTGTATATAGTTATAAATATATTTATATAATTACATATATTTATATATATTTCATTAATATATATAAATATAAATATAAATATATTAAATATATTCATTATTTAAATATATTAATTATAATTTTATAATTATTTAATTATGTAATAATTGTTTTTTAATTATATAAATACTTTTAGAAATTATATTTATTTATTTATAATTATAAATATATAATTTTATAAATATATTAAATATTCATTTATAAATATATTTATAATTATTTATTTATAATTATAAATATATTTATATCATTACATATATTTAATAAATAAATATAAATATAAATATTGTAAATATATTTATAATAATTTTATAATTATAAATATATTTATATCAATATGTATGTTTATATAATTATATATATTTTTAATGAATATATTTAAATATGAATATAAATGTAGTAAATATGTTCATCATTTTAATATATTTATTATAATATAATAATTATTCAAATATAAAAAAATTTATTTATAATTATATAAATAATTTTTAAAAAATTATATTTATTTATTTATAATTGTAAATATATAATTTTTTAAATATAGTAAATATATGTTTATAAATATATGTCTTTACAAATATTTATTTTTCAAATATATTTTTAATGTTATTAATGAGTATATAAACAGAAATGTATGAATGTAAAAAAAATGAGTGAATTTGAATAACTAAAAATTAGTAGACTTTAAAAATATTGAAAAAATGGATAAGTTTTATTAATTATAAAAATTATTAAAAAAATATATGGATATATATTGAAATGAATATGATTACATATTAAAACTATTAAAATATAGTAAATAAATATGTTTAAATAAATATTAGAAAATGATTAAATTTCAAAAAAATAAAAAATATTAAATATTAAATATGAATAAATAATAATAACTATAGTAATATTAAAAATAAATTAATAAAATAAACTGGTTAAAAACTTAACATATTAAATATATTATGTTACTAAGTAAAATTATAAAATAAATATTGAAATTTTAGTAAACTACATAAGTGTTAGGTATATGTGTTTCTATATAAGATTTCATTAATTAAGTAAATATTTGTGTGTGAAATTAATTTTTGTATATATATACAAGTTTAATATATATTAAATTGAACAATGATATTATATAATATGTGGCGTCTATTAATGAAATAAATAATAATAATAATAAATAAATTTAAAAATTGAATAACTGTTATTAATTATATAGATAATTTTAAAAAAATGAATATTTATATATGTTAATGAATACAAATTAATTATATAAAATACAACCATATTAAAAACATTAAATTTTAATGAATAAACATGTATAAATAAATATTGAAAATAGATAAAATTACAAACATATTGAACGATGATAAATTGAAAATGAATACATAACAAAAATATTAAAAAAACAATTATGATTATTAATGAATAAATAATATTAAAAATGAATAAATGTGAAAATAAATATTAAAAAGTAATAAATAATATATATTGAATAGAAATATAAAAATTGATAAAATTTACCAATTAGAAACATAATATATATTTAATAGATTATGTTAATAAATATAGTTATAAAATGAATATTAAAAATTGAATAAATTATAGAAATATTATGTGTGGGTGTGTTGTATATAAAAATGAATTAATTTCTTATATGTATGTGTGAAATCAATGTAATACATATTTGATATATGTTAAATTGAAAATCAAAATGACATTCAATTAAAAGTCTATTACTCAATATAATTAGTCAATATGTTTTCTTAATATTATTTTTTAATTATAGACCATTTTTCACTAAATATATGAATTATTTAATGTAAGAAAAAATATTTTTTATTATATAAATCATATTATTATGAATAATATATATTTATATATATATATATCTTGAAATATATATTAATATATTTCTATATTAAAAATATTAATTATATTAATGAATAATTATATATAAAACTATTAAAAATGAATAAGGCATTAATGTTTTTTTAATTATTACATTTTATTCATTATTTATATTAATATTTAATATATTATTTTTATTATGTGCTCATGGGGTGTTAGCTGATTGGTACCCACTAGTTGTACCCCTTGTTCTCCACAGAAACAGGCCCAGACTCAAGTCCCGCTAAACTTAGACACTATTCATATTATATACAGGCCAATTCAAATCCATTTTCCTAACTAAGGAACGTGTGCCGCCCTCTGGGCCTGGTGGGACCCCCTAGTGGGAGGTGATTGTTACCCTTACACACATTTCATTATGGGTTTCATGTCCACTGAGCCTATGGGCCATGAATGGGCTTCATTCCAACTAGGTCTACAGGTCATCACTACTAGAAATGAAGGTTATACCAATGGTTTTAAACCGTTGGTATAGGCTGGAAAACCATTGGTATAGCCTATACCAACGGTTTTCCAAACCGTAGGGCATTAATCCATAAATAAAGCCCTATACCAATGGTTTGATATAAACCATTGGTATAGCCCACTGTATGTATTGATTTACCAACGGTTATAGGCTAACCGTTGGTATATGTTTATATAACATTTTTACCAACGGTTTCAAGAAATTGTTGGTATATATTGGAGACTAAACACTATACCAACGGTTTTAAAACCGTTGGGATAGTTTTTAAATTTCACTCAAAGTATACCAATGGTTTAAAACCGTTGGTATTGTGTTTTTTCCGAACTATTTCACAGCAACCCCTCTAGTATCCCCTCCAGTATACACCTACATATAAAATAACACAAAAACCACAAACAAACAGACTTAAAACAGCATAAAAACACCTAAAATAGCACAAAAACCACATAAAACCATCAAACTCTTCCAACCATGTCATGTACTACAATTTCCTATTTTAATCTTCATATGACAACAATAATCCAGTAGAGTTAATAACAATTTCAATAACTCAAACATTATTTACACCCATTTCAATCTTCATATGACAACCACTCTTCCAATAGTAATTCACCTCACCCCTGCACAACCCCCCAACCAGCACAGCCCCCCCACCTCCCCATCAAATTCTAATAGGCAGAATAGTCTGAGAAATACTTATTAAAGTTGAATAAGAGTTTGAAATTGGCTCAAATCCCAATTTTTTTTCTAATCCTAGATTTGGGTATGTAATGTTTTGTGATGAATTATGCATTGAACTTGTATTTTTTATAATATATGGTGAAAATTTATTTTCTTAGGAGTCTCTTCACTTATGACCCCATGAGTGAAACTACCCAACTCATGAAAAAGAGTTTGCGACTATTATTGATGAGTGTAAATTTCAGTTGTTGTATTCACTTAAAATGAAGTCCTTTTGAAACAAAAGAGAGATACTTTGAGTGGTGTCGGCCACACCGTGCCTCAAATTGAGTCGTGTTTGACTCATACACATCACAAATGACCCATGGATCGTTTTCCTAAAGTATAAACACAATCCGAATGTGTTTGGTCAGTTTTTCGTATTCCATTTGTTTTTACTTAAAAGTGTATCCATTTTAAAAAAAAGACACGTTGAGTGGTATCGGCCACACCATGCCTCATATTGAAGCAAGGTTGACTCATACACATCAAAAATGACTCATGGATCCTTTTACTAAAGTATCAATAGAATATGAATGTGTTTGGTCAGTTTTTCGTATGTCAGTTGTTGTTTTCACTTAAAATGTTGTCCATTTCAAAGAAAAGTGATACACTTTGAGTGGTGTCAGCCACACTACACCTATGATTGAGGCAGGGTTGACTCATACATGTCAAAAATGACCCATGGATCATTTTCCTAAAGTTTTAATAGAATCCTAATGCGTTTGGTTGGTTTTTCGTATGTCAGTTGTTGTTTTCACTAAAAATGATGTCCATTTTAAATAAAAGAGAGACATTCTGAGTGGTGTCAACCACACCGCACCTCAAATTGAGGAGGGGTTTACTCTTACATGTCAAAAATGACCCATGGATCGTTTTCCTTAAGTATCAACACAATCTGAATGCATTTGGTCAATTTTCCATATGTCAGTTGTTGTTTTCACTTAAAATCCTGTCCATTTCAAATAAAAGTGAGACAGTTTGAGTGGTTTTGGCCACACAGGCCCTCGGATTGAGGTGGAGTTGACTCTTACACGTCACATATGACCCATGTATAGTTTTACTAAAGTTTCAATAGAATATTAATGCCTTCGGTAAGTTTTCTGTATGTCAGTTGTTGTATTCACTTAAAATGATGTCCTTTTAAAACAAAAGAGAGACACTTTGAGTGGTGTCAGCCACACCGTGCCTCGGATTGAGGCAGGGTTGACTCATACTCATCCAAAATGACCCATGTATCTTTTTTCCAAAGTATCAACACAATCCTAATGTGTTTGGTCAGTTTTCTGTATGCCAATTGTTTTTACTTAAAAGTGTATCCATTTTAAACAAAAAAAAGACACTTTGAGTGGTACTAGACACACCATGCCATAGATTGAAGAAGTGTTGACTCATACACGTCACAAATTACCCATGGATCGTTTTCCTAAAGTATCAAAAGAATCCAAATGCGTTTGGTCAGTTTTTCGTATGCCAGTTTTTGTTTTCACTTAAAATGTTGTCCATTTCAAAAAAAAAGTGAGACACTTTGAGTGGTGCCAGCCACACCGCACCTTGGATTGAGGAGGGGTTGACTCATACACGTCAAAAATGACCCATGGATCATTTTACTAAATTTTAAACATAATACGAATGTTTTTTGTTGGTTTTCCGTATGTCAGTTGTTGTTTTCACTTAACGTGATGTGCATTTGAAACAAAAGAGAGACATTTTGAGTGGTTCCAACCACACCGCACCTCGGATTAAGGTGGGGTTGACTCTTACACGTCACAAATTACCCAAGTATTGTTTTCCTAAAGTATCAACACAATCTGAATTCGTTTGGTCAGTTTTCCATATGCCAGTTGTTGTTTTCACTTAAAATTATATCCATTTCAAATAAAAGTGAGATATTTTGAGTGGTTTTGGCCACACTGGCCCTTGGATTGAGGTAGAGTTAACTCATAAACATCACATATGAACCATGTATCATTTTACTAAAGTTTCAACAGAATCCGAATGCCTTTGGTCAGTTTTCCATATGTCAGTTGTTTTATTCACTTAAAATGAAGTCCTTTTGAAAAAAAAAGAGAGACACTTTGAGTGGTGCTGGCCACACCGTGCCTTGGATTGAGGCATAGTTGGGTCATAAACATCCCAAATTACCCATGGATATTTTTCATAAAGTATCAACACAATCCGAATGTATTTGTTTGTTTTTCCATATGCCAGTTGTTCTTACTTAAAAGTGTATCCATTTTAAAACAAAAGAAAGTCACTTTGAGTGGTACTGGCCACACCGTGCCTTGGATTGAGGCAGGGTTGACTCTTACACATCAAAAGTGACCCATGGATCCTTTTCATAAAGTATCAATAGAATATGAATTTGTTTGGTCAGTTTTTTGTATGTCAGTTGTTGTTCTCACTTAAAATGTTGTCCATTTCAAAGAAAAGTGAGACACTTTGAGTGGTGTCGGCCACACCGCACCTCAGATTGAGGAAGGGTTGAATCGTACACGTCAAAAATGACCCATGTATAATTTTCCTAAAGTTTAAATAGAATCCGAATTCGTTTGGTCAGTTTTCCATATGTCAGTTGTTGTTTTCACTTAAAATGATGTCCATTTTAAACAAAAGAGAGACATTTTGAGTGGTGTCGGCCACACTGCACCTTGGATTAAGGCTAGGTTGACTCGTACACATCACAAATGACTCGTGAATCATTTTACTCAAGTATCAACACAATCTGAATGCATTTGGTCAGTTTTTCGTATGCCAGTTGTTGTTTTCACTTAAAATCCTGTCCATTTCAAATAAAAGTGATATAGTTTGAGTGGTTCCAGCCACACCAGCCCTTGGATTGAGGAGAAGTTGACTTATACACGTCTCATATGACCCATGGATCAATGTCCTAAAGTTTAAATAGAATATGAATGTCTTTGGTTGGTTTTCTGTATGTCATTTGTTGTATTCACTTAAAATGATGTCCTTTTGAAAAAAAAGAGACACTTTCAGTGGTGTTGTCCATACAATGCCTTGTATTGAGGTAGGGTTGAATTTTACATGACAAAAATGACCCATGGATTGTTTTCCTAAAGTACCAACACAATCCGAATGTGTTTGGTCGGTTTTCAGTATGCTAGTTGTTTTTACTTAAAAGCGTATCCATTTTAAACAAAAGAAATACACTTTGAGTGGTACCAGCCACATTGTGCCTTAGATTGAGGTGGGGTTGACTCGTACACATCAAAAATTACCCATGTATACTTTTCCTAAAGTATCAATAGAATCTGAATGTGTTTGGTCGGTTTTTCGTATGCCAGTTGTTGTTTTCACTTAAAATGTTGTCTATTTCAAAGAAAAGTGAGACACTTTGAGTGTTTCCATACACACCACACCTCGGATTGAGGCGGGGTTGACTCTCACATGTCAAAAATGACCAATGTATTGTTTTCCTAAAGTTTCAATAGAATCTGAATGAGTTTGGTCAGTTTTCCGTATGTCAGTTGTTGTTTTCACTTAAAATGATGTCCATTTTAAAAAAAAGAGAGACATTTTGAGTGGTGTTGGACACACTTCACCTCAAATTTAAGAGGGGTTGAATTGTACACATCAAAAAGTACCCATGGATCGTTTTCCTCAAGTATCAACACAATCTGAATGTGTTTGGTTGGTTTTTCATATGCCAGTTGTTGTTTTCACTTAAAATTTTGTCCACTTCAAATAAAAGTGAGACAGTTTGAGTGGTGTTGGCCACACTGGCCCTTAGATTGAGGCAGGGATGACTCGTACACGTCACATATGACCCATGGATTTTTTTCCTAAAGTTTCAACAGAATCCTAATTCCTTTGGTCGGTTTTCCGTATGTTAGTTGTTGTATTCACTTAAAATGATGTCCTTTGAAACAAAAGAGAGACACTTTGAGTGGTTCTAGCCACACCGCGCCTCAGATTGAGGCAGGGTTGACTCATACACATCAAAAATGACCCATGGATCGTTTTCCTAAAGAATCAACATAATCTGAATGCGTTTGGTCAGTTTTTTATATGCCGGTTTTTTTTACTTAAAAGCATATCCATTTTAAACAAAAGAAAGACACTTTTAGTGGAATCGGCCACACCATGCCTCGGATTGAGGTGGGTTTGACTCGTATACATCAAAAATGACCCATGGATCCTTTTCCTAAAGTATCAACAGAATCTGAATGTGTTTGGTCGGTTTTCCGTATGTCAGTTGTTGTTTTCACTTAAAATGTTGTCCATTTCAAAGAAAAGTGAGACACTTTGAGTGGTGTCGGCCGCACCGCGCCTCGGATTGAGGCAGGGTTGACTTATATATGTCACTTGGAAATTTTGAGTACTTTCAAGTGCAGATTGAAGATCTGGGTTATTCTAATCCTCTCCTTGCTTCCTCTTTTTGATTAGGGTTTTCACTCTTCTCTCATCTTCTTCTAAAGCTCTAAAACCCTCTTTTCCGTCGGGATTTAGGGTGAATCTTGAAGAGAGCTTAGATTGGGATCTAGGGTCCATGGAGGAGGGTTGGGGGGGATATCCGGGGGACTATCCGGGGGGCTGTCTGGGGTCCAGGGAGGATGGTGGGGGGCTATCGGAGGGGCTGTCTGGGGTCTAGGGAGGAGGGTGGGGGGCTGTCCAGGGTCCAGGGAGGAGGGTGGGTAATGTATCTAAAACTCTATCTAGGTATCATACATCGAATTCCGATAGGATTTAGAACCGCCACGGGGTGTTGTCCTGGAGTAGGGACAAATCACAGCATTACCACGGTGTGACGGCGGCGTGACGGCGGCGTGACGGCGGCGTGACGGCGGCGTGACGGCGGTGTGACCGCAGCGTGACCGCGGCGTGACCGCGGTGTGACCGCGACATGTTGGCCCGGTCCAGCGATATCCATAGGGCAGCATCTTCCAGCCAGGATTCCAAGTAAATCCTATGTAGTTTTCCTTCACATTATAGAATCTGATCTTATTTTATAAAAAGAAGACTCTTGATTCGGGATTGTGGTATGATAAAGATATATATTTTATATTATTTGTTTTTAAAGTTGGTACTATGTAGTTGAAACTACTGATTGAGAGTCAAATTATCACACCCTAAACTATCACTGTGAGTTTTTGTAGACAGCGCACCTCTGTTGGAGGGGTTTTATTATAAAAACATGACTTTATTTATCAAATGAAACAATTATATTAAAGAAAAATTATTCAAGATATGAAATTCAATATAATTAAGAAGAATTAAGAAAGAAGCTAAATTCAATTTAAATCATTCTTAAATTAAAGAGGCTACGAGAGGGACTCTACCTAAAGGTGTGTCTCCCATGGGTGTCTTCTGGTGTGTAGTGTCTATCTATGATTTTTGGGGTGCTTCCGTATTATGGGAAATGTGTATTTCATGGTTATTTTAAGAAATACATTATTCAATTAGAAAATACACCCATATTCAATAGAGATATACCCACTTTTGATAGAGAATACCACCCAAATTACTAACTCAGAAATCCAAGGCCAACATTTTACTTTACCAATTCTAATTACATAATATATGCAGCACCAACTTATGTTTTATGAACCAATCAATTAAAGGGAAAGAAACTCCTCACAATAACCCATAAAATCTCATATATCATCACTCACCTCCAAGCCATTATAACATCATTAGGCTTCCATATTTGGTAAAAAATAAAGAGTTATACAGAATTCAAAAATATTCATACCAGAATGAAAAACCAGGTTCAGAAATAAAGATTTATACATAATTCAAAAATCTAATGGATCAATCTACCCCTGATCACCATCACCATCACCACTTTTATCATCAGCCTCATCCTCGCTGCCATCTCTGCCCTCTTTTACATCCTCGTCATCGTCCTCATGCTCATCCTTAGCCCCATCCTCGCCCTCGGCCCCATCCTCGCCCTCGGCCCCATCCTCACCCTCATCCTCATCCTTATCCTCTCCCTTGTCCTCTTCAACATCCTCATCATCACCAGGAACATCATCATATAGACTTCCACTAGAACTGCTACCTGTTTCATTGGATAATGCACCCATCAACGACATATATGTCTGAAAAGCCGCGCTGGCCTCTGGTGGAAGTGATGAAGATAAAGCTTTGATCAGTTTCATAAATTCTTTCTCCCTCGTTTGAACCTATTCTTCCAACTCTGTGACCCTTTTATCAGACTTTCTTGCATGATCCTTGACCTATTCCAACTCATTGGTACTATAATGGGTACCTGGAGAGGACCAATACCTCGTTGGGACTATATTCTTACCAGGTTGGGAGCATACTCGACCAGAGTGCTCATCTCCCAAAACCTGATATAAATGATCGTGTGGCCCTAAATTATTAGTCTCTAGGGCATCAAGGGCCTCTAAAGCAGCCTGTTAAAAATATTAATAGATTATTAAATTTCAAAATAGATATTAAACTTTTAAATAAACAAATTAAAACTTACAATCTTTTCTTGTGTTGGTTCATTAACCGCAGTTCCATATTTTTCCTTCTACTCGAGAAAAACAATTTTTCTCGAGGGATATGTCCTTCAATATTCAATTTGTTCTTCTATAATGAAATTGAAACAATATAAAGTGAAAGTATAATCATTTATTAAATATTCAATAAATCACATAATTTAAGTAGGAAATAATAAAAAGGGTGAGTCCTAAAGAAAAATTATAAACAACTATATCGTACCAAGTGCCTCTTATAATCTGAAAAAGTAGTGCGCCCCAAAGTGTGGAGGTATTGCTTTGAATAAATGTTTTTTTTTTGTTTTTTTCAGAAGATTCCTAAATAATTTTTAATAATAAATAAGATAATATTAATGAAAAATATGAAAACTGTCATTTAAATACCTCAAATGGGATTAATACCTTAAATTTGGAAGTCTCCCAATGGGTAATAATTTGGTGATATTACTCTATCAGGAATTCATCCACGATAGGTAATGTCTCCAACTCTGTTCCCACTCTATCACACCATCCAACATACATCTCATGCTTATAAGCTCTCCAAATCTCTCCTAGCTCCTTTAAATGTGTTGGTTGTGCACCTTCACTATCAGGGAAGTTAAACCGAAGCAGACACCCAGTAGATTAATTCATATAAATACAAAAAAATAATACATTAAATCCAATAGATTTTTTACCCATATTTGTGCCCACACATTATCCTTGACTTCGTGTGGCAGATGTCTCTAAGAGAGAGGGTTGGTCGGAATAATGTCAGAGTATTTAGCTAGCATCGCCAAAAAACCCCAACATTCCTGCCCAGATTTATCAATCATTTGTCCATCATCATTGTATTCAACCATAAACTGTGTCTGGAGGTTCCATACCGCACACAAGCGAGTATGACCCCTCCCCCTCCTCCTATCAGTAGATGAATCTATTATTAAAGAAAAAAAATATCAGTACAAGTTATAATAAAAATAAATTTTGGTATAAAAATTTGTTAGAGTTATATAAATATACCTGTGGCAGTCGGATCAATGGGCGTCACTGGATGTGCAGAAGCTGAAGGAATATCCTGTACAGGTGGAGTGTCCCTCAGTGTACGCTCCTCATCCACATACTGTGTTGGAGCAGGAGTCGAAGAAGGTGGAATATAATAGCTCGAAGATAATAAACCAGAAGCAAAAGATAACGGCACAGATGTCTGGCCAACTGGTAGTGTAAACATTGGAGGTCCAAATATCCTGTATGTCCCTAAAGACACACCAGGATCAAAATGGGGCATAGAAGATACATCTGTGGTAGGGGCATAGTCCAATTGGGTACGACCAGTGGATCATCTAACTCTCACACCACGAGCCCTCGTACCACCATCCTTAGTACCGATACCACCAAATGATCGTCTAAATCTGACACCACCCCCATCCTACCACCAACCTTTGTACTGGGAGAAATATCGGACTCCTCATCGGATATCTCTCATCTAGGGGGTGGATCCTAAAAAAAGTTTAACACAAAATTAAACACATGATATTATAAGTTATTGAAATATATATATTTGAAATAAAATACTCACAACAGGGATGAGTAGAAGAACACCCATCTATGTCATGTGATGATTATTTTTTGTCATTTTTTTCCACTGCCTCTCTTCAATGGGTGTCATTTCCTACAATGAAAACAAATATGGAAGTAATTAGAAACATATAACTAATGTGTAACCCAAAAAACAAAATATAGAAAAACCATTATGACAAAAAAACATAAAGAAACAGAATATTTATGGTGGTTGGAAGGTATATACTAGGATACACACTCTGAATGATGTAGGTGAAACATGTAGGTGAGAACACGACTGTATGATTCTATATATTTCCCACCACAACTTCGGGTTCACAATCAACTCTGAAAATTGAGATATTGGAGTCATCATAAGTAATAAACAGATTGCTTCCAATTGCAGTAGGGATAATGTCAACTTCATCATCACCATCATCAAAAACATGTCTTGGATTTACTTCAATAATTACACTGAATTTAGGATGATGATTATCTTTGACATAAAAAACTTGTTTCACCATTGATGCCAATACATATGGTTCATCGATGGAAAGAGTGTGAGTCATGTCAATAACTCAAAATCCACAATAATCAATAAATGTTACTTGCCTCATCATTGAATCAAACCATTGACATTTCATCATCATGACTCGACCATGTGAGTAATAATCCAAAATTATTATTTTCTCCATGACTCCATAATAAGCTACATTTTCAGAACAAGGTCTAGTATCCGATGAACTGGCATAACAGTCTATTTTGGTAATTATCATAACACCATCATGTTGTGTTCTCATGTTTCTTGCTCATTCAGTGATAATAAATTTGTATCCATTTATTACAAGTGATTTACAAGCACGAACCATAGTATTAGGACCAAAATTCAAAGCTCTTATTTCCTCAGAAATAGAGTCTGTAGGCAAACTCGATACCTGAAATATAAACAAATAGTAAACTTTATTAAATATTATTTTTATTTAGTTATTACAGAAATATTTTTACCTTCAATTCCAACCAAGAAAAAAACTCTTTGCTATGAAAAGTCTCTTTCCTTCTCAAAGATAAAGAATTATTATTTCTATATATCAATTCTTTATGTTCCCTATAGATAAAAATAATAATAGTTTAATAAATATTTAAAATTACAAGAGATAAGATAAGAGATACATGTACAATTTACTTACTTGATATACTCATCGAACAAATCACAATTGAACAACACTATGCGATGTGCCATCTCTCGCTCTTAAAGGATTAATATCGCCAATGTATATGATCCTGGAATTTCTCTTATCTGAGGAAGTGATGGAAAACTGGGTTCAATTTGGTTATACTGTTCTTCTTCATTTCTCATTGGTCTGTTTATTCTCATAGTAAGATCAGACAAATACATTGAGCAAAAATCCATACATTCTTGAGCCAAGTAACCGTTCACAATAGAACCTTCAGGACAATTCTTGTTCCAAACATATGATTTCAATGTTTACAAGTTTCTTTCAGTTGTATACATCCAACAGAAAGCAACGGGTCCTCCAAGAAGTATTTTGGTCGGAAGATGGACAGTCAAATGCAACATGCATGTAAAAATGATGGAGGGAATATTTTCTCTAACTCACACAAAATTAATGGTGTCTCTGCCAACAGTTTTTGCAAGAAGGATTTGGAAAACTTCTTAGCACAAAGATCTCTAAACAAATAACACAACCGAATAACTGAGACTCTTACATTATTGGACAAGATATGACGGATTGTTATTGGAATCAACTCATGCAAAAGGATGTGATAATCACGAGTCTTCAAAGATTTCAGCTTAAACTCTTTTCTTGTTGGCCCGTTTTGATATATTTCTTGAATAGCCATTAGGAACTTTAATAGTCTCTAGTACTTCTAGAAATTGGTTTTTTTAGCAGGTGTCATCACATAAAAAGCACATAGAACTTGCCATTTATTTTCACTGATACAGACAGGATGCAATTTTGGTATGATCCCCCAATCTACCAAGTCACATCGAGATCGTAAATCATCTTTTGTATTCCCCTTGACATTTAGAAGAATCAAAAGCAACATTTCACATATATTCTTTTCAATGTTCATTACATCTAAGCAATGATGTAACAAGTTGGTTGACTAACACAACAACTCAAAGAATATACTCTTCTTCTTCCAATTGTAACAGGTATCATTGGAAACATTTTTCCTCTTTCTAGATTTCATTACATCCTTCCCAAATGAATAAATGAAATATTTCAATTCATTAAGCACATCATTTCCAGACATATGCTGAGGTGGATCGTCAGTCTCCATGGTATTGTCAAATCTTCGATGATTGTTTCTATATGGATGGTTCATTGGAAAGAATTGTCTATGTCCCATAAAAATAAAACTATGATGATATTTCAGTCTTCTTAATCAAGTATTCTTCATACAAATAGGATATGACAATTTTCCTTTTGTGCTCCATCCAGACATCATTTCATAAGAAGGAAAATCATTGATCATCCACATAAGCGCAACACGTATCTGAAATATGTCTTTCAAACATGCATCGTATGTGGGAACACCCACATCCCAAAGAAGTTTCAACTCTTTTATTAAAGGTTTCATGTATACATCTATATCATTGCCGGTATTAGAAGGGTCAGATATCAGTATACTCAAGAAAGTGTAAGGATTTTTTATACACAACCATGGGGGAAGGTTATAAATGTGTATGAAAACCATCCATGTGTTGTACGAAGTAAGAATCTGCCCAAATGGATTAAAACCTTCACATGAAAGACCCAGTCTCACATTATGCACATAGGCTGCAAATTCAGGATATCGAGCATCAAATATCTACCATGAAAATCCATCTACAGGGTGAACCAACTCTTCATTATTCTTTTTTCTCTCAGTGTCATGCCATCACATTTTTACTGATATTTCATCAGACATGAAAAGTTTATGTAATCTGGGAATCAATGGGAAGTGCCACGTTACTTTTTGTGGAACACGAGATGGTGTTCCATCATCTTTTGGCTTCCATTGGGAGGTTCCACATTTGATACAATCATTTCTTTCAGCAGTTTCCTCCCAAAATAAGATGCAATCATTCGGGCAAGCATGAATTTTTTTTTGAGAATCCAAGTTCATCAACTAACTTCCATGCCATATAGTGGTTTGAGAGAATATCTGCATCATCTGGAAGTAATTCCTTCAAGAAGGTAAGAATGTACTCGGTTGCAGTATTTGAAATCCCATACTTAGTTTTCCCATGAAACAATCAGATTAAAAATTCCAACTTTTTCATGTTACCACATTGCCGATATACTGGAGTCGTCACAGCATCATTCAATTTTTTCACCCTATCAACATCATCATTTTCATTGGACGCATCATGTGTTCTTGTATCGAAATATTGTTAGTTGGACATCCTTTCCTTCTCATGATGCCTAATAAATGGAAACTGATCATATATCAAACTCTCCAATTCAGTCCTATCATTTGGATCATCAATATTTTGAGATTCTATTTTCTCTCCCTTGTGATACCACAAATAATAGTTTGTTTGGAAACCATACTTGGTTATATGATAGATAATTGCTTCACGACTCAACCAAGGTCTTCCAACACAATTAGAACATGGGCAGTGTATGCAACCACTATCTGAAGCCTTGTCAAATGAAAATTTTAAAAATTTGTTCAAATTATTTTGAAAATTGGTTGAAATCCGATCAGTTTTGTACATCCAACTTCTATCCATTCTGTAAAAAACTTGAAATAATTCATTTCAAAGAAATTCAATAATATTAAAGTTTAATCAAAAAAAATATTTAGGTAAATGACAATTGTTTACTCTATATAAAAGCATAACTGACACATTACTCTATATGAGAATAATATTAAGAAACACAACAAAATACAGTGTATATAAGAAAATAAGATACATAATTTCTAATGACTATATTCAAGGATTGCCCAGTAAGATATTCGAAGTGGATTAAGAAATACATAATCCTTAAGGGTATTGTTAGGAGTACATGAGTTTTATACTTTAACTTCTTCAGGGAGATCAGGATGAGGAGTAGGATGAGGATCACATCAAAAGTATTTATGGCCTCATCAAGTTTCGCCTTAACCATAGATTAAAGGATCCTAGGTTTGGGGTCATAGATCATAGGTTGGTAGGGTGTATTCATTGAATCATGTCCCAATTGATTTTGTAGAGGGACCTTCAATAGTTATAGGTATGGATTTGATTAGAAACACCTATAAAAAGGATATCCAGGAATTGTGATGTCCCAAACCAGGATGGCACTCATTAGTGACCCGAACCCAGATAGCCACATGACCTCAAGAACATCTACAAAAATTCAAAATGTTATTGACTAATAGTGAAAGCCTTTGGTGTGTCTGGGGGAGACTATTCTCTCATTACCTAAGTTGCACAATTTTAATATTATCAGTCAAAAAGTATAAGAAAGATAACAATGGTAAAATATTAGAAATGGATTTAAATAACCAAATCAGTAATACCAACTAATAACATAATCATAAACCGAATGATGGTAATGTATGTCGTGTATCAAGAAGAAAAACATAGTTATAACTAGTAGGAAGTGGTACTATGCAAGAGGATCAATAAATTATAAAATTCAACCTAGATTCTTGAGCTACAACCCAATCATCTGTTAAATGCTCCATCCTATGTCATGTGAGTAGTCATGCATTTGTAAAATTGTGTTTCCCCTTATCTAAACATATAATCACGTAGTTTATCTGGGTACCCAATGGCATCTCGAACAATGTGTGAGATACATTTCATGTAGGTGACCACCGAGAGATCTATAACTATCCAGTCTATTTATATAACATTTTAATATAATGATATGATAAATTAAAGAGACAACTAAAAAATCTAAAAGGGTTTTCTATGGTTCCGAAGAAAAAATCTAAAAGGGTTTTTTGTTAATTAGTTTCATGAAGAAGGAAGAAGTACTACATGGTAGAAGGAGAGGTCCCACCGAGAGTTACCTTTGTAGATATTTTATTTATAAAGAACATTGGATTGTATGGTTAAGTATTTCTTATATCTTATGTGAAAAATAATTAGGGACCACATACTATTTTCCAAATTTGAAGAAGATACTCCATACGTTCTAATGTGCAGAGGATAAGTGAACAGTGTGTCATTTTATATATATAAAGTTTTTGATAGAAACATGATACATACTTGTTATGTAACAAACATAGTGTACAAAAATTAAGATGAATAAGATCTTCATGTTTGACATGATCTTAATGAAAGGAATGATTTTCATGAAATACTATGAATAAATATTACAAACAGTTTCTTATGAGTTCATATACATAAAGCTATAATATTTGGAGCATTGAGATTAAAAAAATAACTATGAATCTTTAAAATCAGAACACAAGAAATAGACCATGACCTTATAAATGTATATGTGTAATGAAAACATTAATTGGATAATGTGTACATTGATGTAGTCATTTGAGTACACAATTTGTGAAGGGAGTAGTGAATCATAAAATTTTCCAAAATCCCTAGAAATAGGAAAAAACAACATGATCTTTCTAAATAGTGAAATAAATGGAGAAATGTTGAGAATAGAAGTATATCCATAGCTAATATGAGAAGAGGTTGAAGGAATCTAACCTGAATGGGGGATTTGCAGCTGATCGGATGGAAAAGGTTCACCTAGGCGGCCGCTTCTAGGAGTCGGGAATGTGCTTCTGTAAATGGGGCGCGTCTGGGAGTTAGGGGTTATGTTTATGTGAATTGGGGGGGGGTCCCAATTTTTTTTAATAACTGTTGGGAAAAGCATGGATTTCCCAACGGTTATTAAAAACTGCAGTGAAATCCCTCCCTAACCACACCTTTACCAACGGTTTATTAAAACTGTTGGTAAAGGACATCTATACCAATGGTTCTTTTGAACCGTTGGTATATAATTTTTGGGAAAGATAGCCTTTCCAGTAGTGCATGTAAAAAATAAATAAGGCTTGATGGGTGGGATATCCCCTTGGGGGGGCTATGATATGCCTTTATATCCTTTGTGTGAGGTGTGTGTGTGTGTGTGTGTATTTGAATGTAATTTTACTACCAATCACCAAATATATTTGTATATATATATATATATTTATTTATTTATTATGATTTATAATTAATATATATATATTAAATTTATTCATTTTTATTAATATTTTTTTCATTAAAAATTTTCTTAATGATTTTTTGTTTATTCATTTTTAATTTGGATGATTAATTATTACAATTTTGTCATTTTATATATCAATATTTAATATGTACTATTTATTAAAATTTATAGTTTATATATATGTGTATAATAAATTTATTCATTTTTATAAATACTTATTTATTTGATGAAATTTGTAACATTTTTTTTAATTTACTCATTTTTCAGTACAATTTATTTAATTTTTTCAATTTATTTATTTTATATATGTATATTTAATATATAATATTTATTAATTTTTAAAATTTATTTACATATATATATATAATTTATTAATAATTATTTAATTAATGAAATTTTTAATATATTTTAAATTTATTCATTTTTAATTTTTATTTGTTTGATTATTTCAATTTTTTTTAATACATTTATTTTTTTATTTAAATTTATTCATTTTATATATCTATATTTAATATATACTATTCATTAATATTTATAATATATATATTAAAGTTATTAATAATTATTTAATTAATTTTATTTTTTAATTTTTTAATTTATTCATTTTTATTTTTAATTTTTTAAATTATTTCTATTTTTATTATTTTTATTACTTGTTTTTTTATTGATGTATATTAAAAAAATTAGGGTCTATTGGATTTATGGACAGCTGGGTTGGGCCGTGTATAGGCCCGGACGGTGGGGCAGGTGGGCCGGGACAATCCTGTATGAAGCATAGATCAGGAAAAGGCACACGGAGGCCTATGGGGCCATAAAAGTTTGTGAGTGTGTGTAATGTATGTGGGATCCTATCCCTGTAGTATGCTTCTAAGATTAGCCTACACCGGAATCATATATAAAGAAGCGGTCAAACAACCTCTATTTTGATGTGGAACTTACGCATGAGATTGGGACCTTTATCAACACTAGAAAATGTGCTTATAAACGTCCCCTTTATGAGTGCTAAAAATAAAACGATGAGAAAGGTTCCTTTTATCAATGCTAAAAATTCTGAAAAAGGGTTCCTTTTATCTTTTTAGCGATGACAAAAGGTTCCCTTTATCAGTATTTTTTTTAGCACTTATAAAGGTTAACATAGTATATAACATGTTTTTTATTAGTTCTAGAAGTTTTCATTGATAATTCAATAACTAATCATTGGGGTTTTGATTTTGTTCTCCTAAAAAATTTCTTAAATATGAAGGAATGGGTAAAAATCAAATAAGACATTTTCAACTCTAGGGTAGATGATGAGTGTGCAAAACAACATCTTTATTTCCATCATATACTTAAGTAGTTGGGGTTGTAAAGGATTTCCCATTATCCCTTTTCTTTAGAGGTTGCAGACGTCGATTTTCATTATTAACCCTTGCATACATGAAATTTTTAGAATAATTTAAATACTCCTTATAATTAAATCATTAGATTATGGGTGATGCATTATGTTGAACATTATTTCAATTTTTATTATCCCTTCAACATCCATGTTCTTGATATCCTTCTCTCCTACACTTTAAGCAATTATTTTTTTCTTTGAGACAATTCCTTCGTGCCTCTTCCCATATCTTTGGCATATAGAAAGATTAGTTCTCTTTCCTTCATTGTATTTATCAATGAAATTTCCATGAAACTGTTTTTTTCTCTTATTTGTTGTCTTTTGGAGTTTGAAAAAGTTCATGTTTTTAACTTCATTCATCCTAGTTCCATATAATTCCAAAAAACCAAATGGTTAGGATGAGTATTAATCAAAAACAATTATTGTAATGAATCATATACTTATGGAAGTCAATATTAATATTTTCTAAATTATTAAAATTAATTTCAACCTATAGATTTTAGGTTCATCCTGCATCACTTTTGGTTCATCATAGGTTGTATTAGGTTTTATACTCTTTTTCTAATCTATAAAAATAACTAAACTCCACTAGAATACTAACTTGGGTTCCCTATACCTTCACTCATGGATCTGGTGATAAAAATAAAAATTTTAATCATATGATTTGATTACATGTGAGGTGATCCAATTATAATACACTTAAATTTTACATCATTCCCATTATTTCAACATTTCATCTCATAAATTCACAAAATCCCAGAACCCAAATGATTACTACTACTACAACTAACATTAACTTTTTATTAAAAATTCAAGGTGGACAATATCCTCATACAAAACAAGACTAAGGAGGTCTAAAATAATGAAGTCCCAATTCATCTTCCCTAACAAAGTTACCGCATGCCTGTGGGAGAGATCCCAAGGTGGAAAATATAAGACTTTGATCGCTGGTGGTAATCCCGAAGGCCAAAAATTATGCAACCTTATTCCTCTAGTGCTAAGTGTGACTAAGTATCACCTGTGAATCCAGAAGATGCATGGATTTGTGAATAATGTAGGAAATGGTCCATGGAATGTGGAGCATCCCATGCATCGACCCGTGAAGAATAGTTGAGTCGGTTTCCACAGACTCAAGCATAAGATTATGGGAATCGCATAGCTTGATACCTTTCAGCATAGCATACGCCTCTTCCATAAGAGAATCTCCCACTCCAAAGCCATCACTGATATCTAGTACCACTACTCCTTGGGGGTCACGAACCACTCCCCCCTCTCATAAAACTAGACACACATGACCCATCCACATTGAGCTTCAGACCACTATCTGGATGTTTCTATTACACCCAACATCCCTTCCTATTCACCACCTTGAAAATGGGGTTATAGGAATTACCAGCCATGAAAATACTTAACAATGCGATGGAATCCCAACCCTTAATGAGTGGGATCAAATTGATCCTCGTAATCCTGGCACGAACCACCAGAGCCAGTTATGAACAGCTCGGACCCCCGTGTCGCATTTGGTTGTGAGCGCTCCAAAGACTCCAACATCCCGCAATAAGCAGTACCACCCTCTCCTTTTTCTCATATATGCTTTTATCAGTTCCCAAAAACAACTACTAAAGAAATAACACAGCCGATAGTGCCCGACCTCTTCATCTGAATGCTTTACCCAAGAAACCCCAAGTGTTGAACCTACCCAATTATCATTCCATAAATTAATCTAACCATAGCCAACCATCCATTTGGATTGAGTATAAAGCACGAATAAGTAACTAGAGATCGTGATCCCTAGATGGTAAACAGCTCCTTTTCCACTGGTTAATTAGTTTCCATATTGATTATTAATAAATCTTTCCCCCAGCGATTTGTTCTCAAGGAAGTCCCAAGCAATATTAGCTTGCATACATTTCATTTAACCTCTTACACTTCGTACATTAATACCACCATCTGAAACCTCTCTATCCATCATTTCCCATGAGGTCCAGTGTTTTCTTCCCTCCTTATGTGAGTCCCATATGAAGCTTGTCAACACTTTTTCAATATTGTTCAGCACCGCCTTTGGAACATTGAGCATCGAAAGCACATGCATGGGAATCAAAGAAAGAACACAATTAACCAGTGTAATATGCCCCCCAAAATAAAGGAACTCATTCTTCAAATTTTCAATGAGATTTTAGTTTTCCCATTGATCCTATCAAATTAGTGAATCAGGACCCTACCTAGCATAATAGGAGCTCCAGGATATTCTATCAGGAAATATTTTTTTATGTATGCCCACCTTCTCCTCAATCTTTTTCCCCTTCTTTTTGAACACCATTTCAAGATAAACACACTAATTTTATCCCTATTTATGGACTGACCACTCCACGTGAAATAGGTGTCCATGATCATATTAAATTTTCTAATGTTCCTCCTGTTACCATTCAAGAAGAATAACATGTCATCAATAAATAAGATATGTTAAACTTAACTGGATTTCCCTCTATCATGATATGCCTAAAGCCTCAAACTAAGAATTTTCCCCTCAAGATATCTGCAAAGAGTGTCCTCAACCAAGATGAAATGACAGGGAGACAGAGGGTCTCCCTATCACAGACCTCGGTTGGGTTTAAAGAACCCACACCGCTTCCCCATGAAAGAAATAACAAGCTAGGGAGATCTAAAAATCCTAAATAATAGATCCAAATCCCATCTATAAAAAACCCATGTGATCCAACACTTTAATGGTAAAGTTACATTCCATTTTATCATAAGCTTTGTGCATGTCCACTTTTATCACCACATTGGACCCAGTCATCATAAGGTTGATATCCCCTAAAAAATCATGAACCATGGTGATGGTCGGTTGAGTGGACCTCCCTTTGATAAAGCCCTGCTAACTTTCCAAGACCCATTGAGGAAGATGAGCCACATGTCCTCTATTAAGAATGTTTGCAAGGGCATTGAAGGGGAAATTGCATATACAAATCGACCGGTATTGATTGAGATATGAGGGGTCTTGCACTTTCAGAATAAGGATCAAAGCTAACACATAAGAAACTCGAGGAAAATGACCCCCTTTGAAGAAGTCCTGAATGGCCTTAACCAGATCCCCTTTAACCAACTCCAAGAAGCTAATGTAGAAAGAACCTGGAAAACCATCTGGACTTGGAGAACTCTCAGAATTAAGAGCCTTGACCACCTCCAAAACCTCATCTTCATCTGATATTTTTTCAAGAGAGAGACTAACCTCATTGGACACCACCCTTGGTATAAAATTTAGAAGATTAGTTTGCTCTGACGGATATCCCTCCTGCATATATGGATTAGGATCAACCAACTATTTTTTGAAATAGTCAAGATCCATGCCTCCCACAACCCCAATCTCTTGAGTAAAAGACACATCTTCCATTCGAATATTGGGTACAAGTGTATGAATCTTTTCCTTGATGAAAGCCTGAAAGTAGGTCGTATTTTTATCTCCCTCATTCAGCCAAGTAGCCCAAGATCTCTCAAGAACAATCCTCTCTTGATCCAAGAGTAACACAGCAAGGTGGATTTTCATTCCTGTCAGGGCACCAAAACTTTACTCATCCCAACTATCTTCCAGCCTTCTCTCAAGATGTTCAATTTCATATTTCAGATCTTCCAAATTAGTCAAGATAATGGGCCTGTTGGAATACCAGTACTATAAATCTTCTCTTATCCTTCTTAATTTTTTATGCAAGCCCATACAATGTCCTTCCTGCATGGGTTTGACCCAAGATAAAATCACTGTTGAATGGAAGATGGTATCTGTTTTATATTGTATGGAGTAGAAGAATCATCTATTGTACACCGGCCTATGATCCAAGCTAATAAGAAGAGGAGCATGTTCCGATAGAGCCCGAACCAAATGCTCCACCCTTGTGTTCAAAAAATAGGATAAATCCAATAGGTTAGCAATACACCGTTCCAACCAATACAAGCTGTGTCGAGGACCTCTCTGATTATTGCACCACATAAATTTATTTTACACAAAACCCAAGTCCATCAAACCATTCTGAGCAACACAGGACACAAATTCATGTCGATCACTACTAGAAACTTGTACGCCTCCTTTATTCTCTGACGGATCCATAATTGAATTAAAATCCCACCAAAAAAACCATGCTTCATTTCCTTTGTCTCAATTATCCAGACTCTACCACAAATCTTCCCTCTCCTTGGCGTTGCACTTGGCATAGACAAAAGAAAAAAGAGAGCTCTGATGACCCTCACTGATTTTCACAGAAATGTGATGATTAAAACTGTCCAGCTGGTCCACTAGAATATTTCCCTTTCATAAGATCCAAGTATACTGATTAACTGGATCGCCATGCAAAAAACCCCTCACTCTGAGTTTCACCGCAAAGTTGGAAATTTTAGAATAGTGTTGTTTATGCTCAATAATCACAACCATGGACGCCTTTGTGCGTTGAAGCTTAGAAACCAAAATATATCATATTTTTCCCATGCTCCCAAGCCCTATACATTCCAAAGACTTAAAAATATCATTGATACCAAGATCACTTGGATTGGACCCAGAAGACCCTGGAATTTGTTAATACAGTAAGGAGAACATTGAGAGAGCTTAGAATAAGCTCGGGTGGTGACGCCACTAACTAGAGAGGCCAACACAGCCTCCTCCATAGAGGAAAAATACAAAAATAGTAGGAGTCCATTGAATCTATTTGAGAGTGGTATCATGGAATTACTAGGGGGTCCATAACTGCCTGAGTATGAGTTAACTACAACCCCAATTCAGGAAACCCACCCAGATCACAACCAAAATACTTGAGAGAAACACTCAAAAATTCGGAAGACTTTGGACCCAAGAGATCTATAACTATCCAGTCTATTTATATAACATTTTAATATAATGATATGATAAATTAAAGCGACAACTAAAAAATATAAAAGGGTTTTCTATGGTTTTGGAGAAAAAATCTAAAAGGGTTTTTTGTGAATTAGTTTCATGAAGAAGGAAGAAGTACTACATGGGAGAAGGAGAGGTCCCACCGAGAGTTCCCTTTGTATATATTTTATTCATAATGAACATTGGATTGTATGGTTAAGTATTTATTATTTCTTCTGTGAAAAATAATTAGGGACCACAAACTATTTTGAAAAGTTAAAGAAGATACACCATATATTCTATTGTGCAAAGGATAAGTGAACAGTGTGTCATTTTATATATATAAAGTTTTTGATAGAAACATGATATATACTTGTTATGTAACACACATAGTGTACAAAAATTAAGATGAATAAGATATTCATGTTTGACATGATCTTAATGAAAGGAATGATTTTCATGAAATACTATGAATAAATATTACAAACAGTTTCTTATGAGTTCATATACATGAAGTTGTAATATTCGGAGCATTGAGATTAAAAAAATAACTATGAATATTTAAAATTATAACACAAGAAAGAGACCATGCCCTTATAAATGTATATGTGTAATTAAAACATTAATTAGATAATGTGTACATTGATGAACTGATTTGAGTACACAATTTGTGAAGGGAGTAGTGAATCATAAAATTTTCCAAAATCCCTAGAAATAGGGCAAAACAACGTGATCTTTCTAAATAGTGAAATAAATGGAGAAATGTTGAGAATAGAAGGATATCCTTAGCTAATATGAGAAGAGGTTGAAGGAGTATAACCTGAATGGGGGATTTGCAGTTGATTGGATGGAAGAGGTTCACCTGGGCGGCCGCTTCTGGGAGTCGGGAATGTGCTTCTGTAAATGGGGCACGTCTGGGAGTCGGGGGTTCTGTTTATGTGAATTTGGGGGGGGGTCCCAATGGTTTTTAATAACCGTTGGGAAAATCATGGATTTCCCAACGGTTATTAAAAACTGTTGGGAAATCCCTCTCTAACCACACCTTTACCAATGGTTCTTTTGAACCGTTGGTATAGAATTATTGGGAAAGATAGCCTTTCCAGTAGTGCATTTAATAAATAAATAAGGCTTGATGGGTGGGATATCCCTTTGGGGGGGCTATGACATTCCTTTATAGTCTTTGTGTGAGGTGTGTGGGTGTGTGTATTTGAATGTAATTTTACTACCAATCACCTAATATATTTGTATATATATATATATATTTATTTATTATGATTTATAATTAATATATATATATATATATATATATTAAATTTATTCATTTTTATTAATAATTGTTTCGTTAAAAAATTTCTTAATGATTTTTCGTTTATTTATTTTTAATTTTGATGATTAATTATTACAATTTTGTCATTTTATATATCAATATTAAATATGTACTATTTATTAATATTTATAGTTTATATATATGTGTATATTAAATTTATTCATAGTTATAAATACTTATTTATTTGATGAAATTTGTAACATTTTTTTTAATTTACTCATTTTTTAGTATAATTTATTTAATTATTTCAATTTTTTTTTATATATGTATATTTAATATGAAATATTTATTAATTTTAAAAATTTATTTATATATATATATATATATATATATATAAGTTATTAATAATTATTTAATTAATGAAAATTTTAATATTTTTTAAATTTATTCATTTTTAATTTTTATTTATTTGATTATTTCAATTTTTTAATTTTTTTTAATACATTTATTTTTTTATTTCAATTTATTCATTTTATATATCTATATTTAATATATACTATTCATTAATATTTATAATATATATATTACAGTTATTAATAATTATTTAATTAATTTTATTTTTAAATTTTTAAATTTATTCATTTTTATTTTTTATTTTTTAAATTATTTCTATTTTTAATATTTTTATTACTTGTTTTTTTATTGATGTATATTAAAAAAATAGGGTCTATTGGATTTATGGACAGCTGGGTCGGGCCGTGTATAGGCCCAGACAGTGGGGCAGGTGGGCCGGGACAATCCTGTATGAAGCATAGATTAGGAAAAGGCACACGGAGGCCTATGGGGCCATATAAGTTTGTGTGTGTGTGTAATGTATGTGGGATCATATCCCTGTAGTATGCTTCTAAGATTAGCCTACAGCGGAATCTTATATAAAGAAGCGGTCGAACAACCTCTATTTTGATGTGGAACTCGCGCATGTGATTGGGACCTTTATCAACACTAGAAAATGTGCTTATAAATGTCCCCTTTATGAGTGATAAAAATAAAGCGATGAGAAAGGTTTCTTTTATTAGTGCTAAAAATTATGAAAAAGGGTTCCTTTTATCTTTTTAGCGATGACAAAAGGTTCCCTTTATCAGTATTTTTTTGTAGCACTTATAAAGGATAACATAGTATATAACATGTTTTTTATAAGTTCTAGGAGTTTTCATTGATAATTCAATAACTAATCATTGGGGTTTTAATTTTTTTCTCCTAAAAAATTTCTTAAATATGGAGGAATGGGTAAAAATAAAATAAGACATTTTCAGCTCTAGGGTAGATGATGAGTGTGAAAAAAAACATCTTTATTTCCATCATATACTTCAGCAGTTGTGGTTGTAAAGGATTTCCAATTATCCCTTTTCTTTGGAGGTTGCAGACGTCGATTTTCATTATTAACCCTTGCATACATGAACTTTTTAGAATAATTTCAATACTCCTTATAATTAAATCATTGGATTATGGGTGATCCATTATGTTGAACATTATTTCAATTTTTATTATCCCTTCAACATCCATGTTCTTGATAGCCTTCTCTCCTACACTTTAAGCAATTATTTTTTTCTTTGAGACAATTCCCTCATGCGTCTTCCCATATCTTTGGCATATAAGAAGATTAGTTCTCTTTCCTTCATTGGATTTATCAATGAAATTTCCATGAAACTGTGTTTTTCTCTTATTTGTTGTCTTTTGGAGTTTGAAAAAGTTCATGTTTTTAACTTCATTCATCCTAGTTCCATATACTTCCAAAAAACCAAATGGTTAGGATGAGTATTAATCAAAAACAATTATTGTAATCAATAATATAATTATGGAAATCAATCTTAATATTTCTTAAATTATTAAACTTAATTTCAACCTATGGATTTTAGGTTCATCCTGCATCACTTTTGGTTCATCATAGGTTTTATTAGGTTTTATCTTCTTCTAATCTATAAAAATAACTAAACTCCTCTATAATACTAACTTTGGTGCCCTATACCTTCACTCATGGATCTGGTGATAAAAATAAAAAATTTACTCATATGATTTGATTCCATGTGAGGTGATCCAATTATAATACACTTAAACTTTACATCATTCCCATTATTTCAACATTTCATCTCATAAATTCACAAAATCCCAAGACCCAAATGATTACTACTACTACTAACATTAACTTTTTATTAAAAATTCAGGGTGGATAGTATCCCCATACAAAACAAGACTAAGGAGGTCTAAAATAATGAAGCCCCAATGCATCTTCCCTAAAAAAGTTACTGCCTGCCTGTGGGAGAGATCCGAAGGTGGAAAATATAAGACTTTGATCGCCGGTGGTAATCCCGAAGGCCAAAAAATCTTCAACCTTATTCCTCTCGTGCTAAGTGTGACTAAGTATCACCTGTGAATCCAGAAGATGCATGGATTTGCGAATAATGTAGGCAATAGTCCATGGAATGTGGAGTGTCCCTTGCATCGACCCGTGAAGAATAGTTGAGTCAGTTTCCACAGACTCAAGCATAAGATTGTGGGAATTGCATAGCTCGATACCTTTCAGCATAGCATACGCCTCTGCCATAAGAGAATCTCCCACTCCAAATCCATCACTGATATCCAGTACCACTACTCCTTGGGGGTCACAAACCACTCCCCCCTCTCATAAAACTAGACACACAGGACCCATCCACATTGAGCTTCGGACCACTGTCCGGATGTTTCTATTACACCCAACATCCCTTCCTATTCACCACCTTGAAAATGGGGTTACAGGAATTACCAGCCATGAAAATACTTAACAATGGGATGGAATCCCAACCATTAATGAGTGGGATCAAATCGATCCTCGTAATCTTGGCACGAACCACCAGAGCCAGTCACGAACTGCTCGGACCCCTGTGTCGCATATGGTTGTGAGCACTCCAAAGACTCCAGCATCCCGCAATAAGCCGTACCGCCCTCGCCTTTTTCTTAGAGATGCTTCTATCAGTTCCCGAAAACAACTGCTGAAGAAAAAAACACAGCTGATACTGCCCGACCTCCTCATCTAAATGCCTCACCCAAGAAACCCCAAACAGCAGTCGCCCAGTCATTGGCGAAGAAAAGGTGATCAGTCAACTCTTATATGGGAATCGTGAAACATAAGCATTTAGATGCAAGTGAAATCCCCTTGTGCTTCACCTGATCATCTGTAGGAAGCGCCTGATTCTTAAGGAGCCAAATAAGAAAATTATACTTCACTAGAAGATCATTACACCAAACTTCTTCATTCCAGATATCCGGTAAACCATGAACCCGAGTCACCAAACGATACCCCTTGGACGAGAGAAGACCCGAGTCTGACCCTATGAAAATAAGTTAATCAATTTCATCATTCATGGTGATGTCCTCGAAGACCTTCAGTTTATTGTGCAAGAGAATGTCCTGAATAAATGGTCTGAAATTGCTAGCCTGAGCAAAGGAAATCTCTGGAGTCAGGTAACCTGGGAAGCCAAGTGCTGAACCTACCCAATTATCATTCCATAAATTAATCTAACCACAGCCAACCAGCCATTTGGATTGAGTATAAAGCACGAATAAGTAACTAGAGATCATGATCCCTAGACGGTAAACAGCTCCTTTTCCACTCGTTAATTAGTTTCCATATCGATTATTAATAAATCTTTCCCACAACGATTTTTTCTCAAGGAATTCCCAAGCAAGCTTAGCTTTCATAGCTTTCATTTCTCCTCGTACACTTCGTACATTAATACCGCCATCTAAAACCTCTCTGTCCATCCTTTCCCATGAGGTCTAGTGTATTCTTCCCTCCTTATGTGAGTCCCATATGAAGCTTGTCAACACTTTTTCAATATTTTTCAGCACCGCCTTTGAAACATTGATCATTGAAAGCACATGCATGTGAATCAAAGAAAGTACACAATTAACCAGCGTAATACGCCCCCCAAAATAAAGGAACTGATTCTTCAAATTTGCAATGAGATTATAATTTTCCCAATGATCCTGTCAAAGTAGTGAATCAGGACCCTATGATGAAGCTCACATTTTCATATATTTTATACTATAAATCATTGTTTATAATCCCACAAAAGTGTTATGGGATGGTTAATTTTCATGTTTTTAGGTTTTAGTGTTATTTTGAGCCCAAATGTGAAAAACGACTAATTCTGGATTTTTGACAGATTTTTACGTCAGGGGTATTTCGGTCATTTCTGGAAAAATAAAATTTCCAATTTTCTAATTAAAATTTTTTTATAATCCTTATTTTAGTTCCTTCATTTTTTTCTTCTGGGCCAGGAGCTGATTCGGCCATCTAAAGGGTCTAAAAATTCATTGAATTTAGACATTTTTCCGGGCAGACAGCGTGGACCCACCCATCGTAACGGAACTTAAATTCAGCCTAAACATATCTAAATGATGTTTTTCCACCTGTTATACCACTATGACATATAGGTACGGCTCTACAATAAATTTGGGGGATGTTGGAGGTCATTAAGGAGGCTATTGAACGACATTCATTTGGAGGAACCTTCCTGGAAGCTTCGTCCAGAAACAGTAACTGAGAATGAAAACATCATAACTCCTTCATACCATTTCAAAATTAGCTTAAATTTTGAGGAGAGACGGACAAGATATTTATGAACAGAATTCATGAAGGGTGGAACACGTGAAGAGGTCATTAAGAGGTTCTAAAACATGCAAACTTTCGGGGTTCGAATTCTGTCTACAAAAGGAGGCCCTCACCTCCTTTCCAAAGCATCTCATTCTCCATCCATTCCTTCAAGGAACCAAGGAGGAGTTCGACACCAATGTTGGAGTGGAGGATCTAGGACATGATTCTAACATAGTAATTTTATTTTCTTCTCTTTTTATTTTTAGTTTTATTTTCCCATGTAATGCATTCATATTTTAATTAAAGTGTTTCCACCTTCTTTCCCACCATCTTTCTTTTCCAAATTTAATCTAATTTCTTTCTCTCTCCCTTATTTCTATCGTGATCTCTATGAACTTCACCATGGAAAGTGACTAACCCGAGGCTTGGCCCTGGGGGAGGTTTCATGGTGTTCTTTATTATTGTGCTTTAATTCAAAATGTTTTATTCTATTTATGGTGGAGGTGAGAATAGTGCACGGGTGCGGCGGTCGTCCACCACGACACTATTTCCAAATCCATTTCTTTTCCTTGATTAATTCATTTTCCCTCTATTCTCTTATGTAAACCCTTAATACGGTGGAGTTGGGGTTTCCATAAGGGATGAAACGACATACGGTGGAGCCGGGTCCTTTAGGAATAACATTCTCAGTTGAGGTGTTATCCTATTTGACTATTGGAGGAGGTGTGGTTTGGTGTGTCGGACGCATACTAAAATGACACACTAAATAAATCAAGGGAAAGTAATTCATTAATGAGGTTTCAATAAATGAATTATCAAATTGAATTTAAACAATTAACAAATAATGAATGAACCGGTGTTATCCAACCCTAGGACCAAGTTCTTTCTTCATTAATTGCATTTTTTCACTGCATGATAGTTTTAACTTTTATTTCTTTTAAATTTAATTACCTTCCTAGATTAAATACAAGCAACAAATAATTAGTTTAGGTTATATAGATTAAGTAGATGAACAACTGATAATGCTCTTCAAGTGAGACGACCCTAGTCAGCCACTGTGCTGCATTAGGAAAACATAGAAATTGCTTTTGTCACGCCCTACGACAGGCATGCGTCAAAACTGGCGCCGTTGCCGGGGAGCTAATCAGTTGTTTACTTTACTTTTTATATTTTCAAATTTTAGATAGTTTTCATTTTTTTTAAAAAAATCAAAAAAAAAATATTTTTCCATGATGCATTCAAATTACAATTATTATGCATGGAATACTCACAGGTGCAGGAGGAAGAAAACGACTACACTGAGGAGGCCCTCCAACGAAGGGCCGATGCTCTAATGATAAGGTTCAAACAAAAGGAAAGAGGACTCACAACATGGATATCACTTGAAGATTTGATATCCATGGCCGATGAACTCAAAACTGACATTGAAAGATTCAATGCTAAGAAGAAATTGCCACAGGTCTTCCCTAATTTCACTGAAGAAATCAATGAAGTTGAATCCAAACTCGAGGTGTAGGAGCATGACTACCTACCTCCATCTAGAGATAATCAACTCCAAGAGGCGCTTTCAAATCAAGAAGAGATTCAAGCTGAACCAACTCAGGGAGATGATACATTCTTGAACTCAAATTCTTTTAATTTTGTTGAAATGAATTTGAGTATAACTCCTAATTGTTTTGAATTTCCAGAATCAGATGAATCCTATTATGCCCCGGAGGATGAAGAGACAAAAGAATATGCACCTGTTGAAGAACACATGGAGCTCCCAGAAGTCGTGAAATATCTACTGGAGGAGCCCCATCAAGAGATCTAGGTTTCATGCAGCACATCTGGAGCAACCACTGGATTTTGAAGAACACGTTTCACAAGTAGCAAATGAAGAGGAGGAGGATCCATACTTCATCCTACCCCCGCCATGCAAGCTATACCACATTGCGAAGGGGGTGGATCTGGTGTACTCTATACATGGAATTCTCCTCACCAAGAACAAAGAACTGCAAGCTGGAAAGAACAACATGTGGTGGTTCATGTCCAAGAAGATCCACCCACCGTCAGATTATGGATAACGGCTGGTACTGCCCTCTAGAGGCAGTAAAAGATGTCAGGGCCCACTTGGGGGATCATACCAAGATTTATCCTTTACTTTCTTTATAGTATTTTAATTTTCAATATTAGGAATTTAGATTTCAAATTTTGTATTAGGAAATAGTCTAGCATGTGGCCCCTCCCTCTTTTCATTTTGAACTTAAATGAAATGATCCTTGTGATTAAATGAGTAATTTTTCTTGTGTAGGATCATGAATGCAAAAGGAAGCCCTGAGAATTAGAGGAAGAGGACCGAATCATTATTTCAAAAGGGAGTTAACTTTTTAGGATTATCATTTAAACTCCTTTCATTTTTTTGGTCCAAAACATATTTTGAGCTTTAATGAATATTCTTATCACTTTTCACGCATCAATTGATTTTGAAAGAGTTGAAATGATTTTTGAAATAATGGATTTTAAATGATTGTTGATATGAATTATTTTCCCTTGAAATGGATTTTCAAGCATTTTAATGAGTTTGACTAATTTTTGAAATCCATGCCCATGAAACACTGACTCAAAATATTTTTTCCAATCCTGTGAGGTATTCTAAACCACTTTTTCATATTCTTCCTAATACCCACACTTTCTTGAGGGAAACTTGAATTTTGTGTGAGAACCAGAATTTGTGAATATTCTCTTTCGAAGCTTTGGATTTCATGAAATGTATTTGAAATGATTGAGGCATCTCTTTGGCTAGCCACATTTTATCTTGAGACCCACCTTTACATTTATCCTTCGTAAGCCCTTAGATGCCATGAATTTCCTTATAGGTTTAAGCCACATTACAAGCCACTTTTTCCTTACCTACCCGCACTTTTAGTATTTTTGCTTGGATATTTCAAGTTTGAGTGTGGGGGAAGGAACTTTCGTGTGCGTTCCTTGGGATGTGTATCATTTATGGGTGGTTTGAGGTGTGTTTCAATACTTTGGGTAGTGGACAATAAGAGAATTGGGCATGTGTCATCATTTCATTGTGCTTTATTTGTTTCATCCATTTCTCCTTCAAAAAAAAAGAAAAAAAGAAAAAAATGGAGATGAATTTGAATTACTCATTGAACATTCTGTTATGACTCATGTCCCTCTCAAAAATCAAGGGCATGAATTGTCATTCATTCATTATATTCAATTTTCATCTCAACCTCCATAAAAAAAATAAAGTTGTGCCTTTCTGGAGCTTTGAAAAAAAAAGGGAGAACATAGATGATATCATTCATTATAAGCACTTATTGGCTCATGTACCATATCATTAAAAGGAGGGTGGTGTTGTGTTTCACATTTTCAAGTGGTATTGAGTGAGGAATTTCCTATGTTTTCACTTGATTTAATCATGCATTGTACTTAAAAGCCCAACCTCCTCTTTCTAGCCTGGAACATTTTTCTATAATTTTCCCACCAACCCTAAGCCACATAATCATTTGAACCATTAATTAAAGCCCTCATGATTAAATTCATTTTCGTATTTCACGCTGTGGAGAAAGGAAAATTTTCACAAACCTATGGTGATACATGCGATTTTCAAGTATGAGTATAACTCTAGATTCAATTTCTCTTGAGTGAAGAGTGACATAAAATTCAATGTGAGGTAGGTTGTGATTGGGCCATGGATTGATTTATGAGGTTGAACAAATTTTAGTGATTGAAATGAAAATAATAGAGAATTATTATTCATATATGAGACATGATGAAATTCTATTTTGGATAAAATCATTGATATTTTCTCATTTTTGATTGTTGTGTGGATTTTGGTTTGGATGTAAGATGATTGCCCAGGAGTGCAATGTTTAAGTGTGGGGGAGTGATGAAGCTCACATTTTCATATATTTTATACTGTAAATCATTGTTTATAATCCCACAAAAGTGTTATTGGATGGGTAATTGTCATGTTTTTAGGTTTTAGTGTTATTTTGAGCCCAAATGTGAAAAACGACTAATTCTGGATTTTTGACAGATTTTTACGCCAGGGGTATTTCGGTCATTTCTGGAAAAATAAAATTCCAAATTTTCTAATTAAAATTTTGTTATAATCCTTATTTTATTTCCTTCATTTTTTGTCTTCTGGACCAGGAGCTGATTCGGTCATCTAAAGGGTCTAAAAATTCATTGAAGTTTGACATTTTTCCGGGCGGACAGCGTGGACCCACCCATCATAACGGAACTTCAATTCGGCCTAAACATATCTAAATGATGTGTTTCCACCTGGGATACCACTATGACATATAGGTACGGCTCTACAATAAATTTGGGGGATGTTGGAGGTCATTAAGGAGGCTATTGAACGACATACTTTTGGAGGAACCTTCCTGGAAGTTTCGTCCAGAAACAGTAACCGAGAATGAAAAATTCATAACTCCTTCATACCGTTTCCAAATTTGCTGACATTTTGAGGAGCGACGGACAAGATATTTATGAACAACATTCATGAATGGTGGAACGCGTGAAGAGGTCATTAAGAGGGTCTAAAACGCGAAAACTTTCGGGGTTCGAATTCTGCATATAAAAGGAGGCCCTCACCTCCTTTCCAAAGCATCCCATTCTCCATCCATTCCTTCAAGGAACCAAGGAGGAGTTTGACACCAATGTTGGAGTGGAGGCTCTGGGACATGACGCTAACATAGGAATTTTCTTTTCTTCTCTTTTTATTTTTAGTTTTATTTTCCCATGTAATGCATTCATATTTTAATTAAAGTGTTTCCACCTTCTTTCTCACCGTCTTTCTTTTCCAAATTTAATCTAATTTCTTTCTCTCTCCCTTATTTTCATCGTGATCTATATGAACTTCACCATGGTAAGTGACTAACCCGAGGCTTGGCCCTGGGGGAGGTTTCATGGTGTTCTTTATTATTGTGCTTTAATTCAAAATGTTTTTATTCTATTTATGGTAGAGGTGAGAATAGTGCACGGGTGCGGCGGTCGTCCACCACGACACAACTTCCAAATCCATTTCTTTTCCTTGATTAATTCATTTTCCCTCTCTTCTCTTAGGAAAACCCTTCATATGGTGGAGTTGGAGTTTCCATAAGGGATGAAACGACATACGGTGGAGCCGGGTCCTTTAGGAATAACATTCTCGGTTGAGGTGTTATCCTATTTGACTATTGGAGGAGGTGTGGTTTGGTGTGCTGGACGCATACTAAAATCACACACTAAATAAATCAAGGGAAAGTAATTCATTAATGAGGTTTCAATAAATGAATTATCAAATTGAATTTAAACAATTAACAAATAATGAATGAACCAGTGTTATCCAACCCTAGGACCAAGTTCTTTCTTCATTAATTGCATTTTTTCACTGCATGATAGTTTTAACTTTTATTTCTTTTAAATTTAATTACCTTCCTAGATTAAATACAAGCAACAAATAATTAGTTTAGGTGATATAGATTAAGTAGATGAACAACTGATAAAGCTCCTCAAGTGAGACGACCCTAGTCAGCCACTGTGCTGCATTAGGAAAACATAGAAATTGCTTTTGTCACGCCCTACGACAGGCGTGCGTCACCCTACCTAGCGTAATAGGAGCTCCAGGATATTCCATCAGGAAAGATTTTTTTATGTATGCCCAACTTCTCCTCAATCTTTCCCCCTTCTTTCTGAACACCATTTCAAGATAAACACACTACTTTTCTCCCTGTTTATGGACTGACCACTCCACATGCAATAGGTGTCCATGATCATATTAAATTCTCTAATGTTCCGCCTATTACCATTCAAGAAGAATAACATGTCACCAATAAAGAAGATATGTTAAACGTCACTGGAGTTCCATCTACCATGATGTGTCCGAAGCCTCCCACTAAGAATTTTCCCCTCAAGATATCTGCAAAGAGTGTCTTGAACCAAGCTGAAATGACAGGGAGACAGAGGGTCTCCCTGTCACAGACCTCGGTTGGGTTTAAAGAACCCACACCACTTCCCCATGAAAGAAATAACCAACCAGGGCGAGCTGAAAATCCAAAATAATAGATCCAAATCCCATCTATAAAAACCCATGTGAGCCAACACTTTAATGGTAAAGTTACATTCCATTTTATCATAAGCTTTGTGCATGTCCACATTTATCACCACATTGGACCCAGGCATCATAAGGTTGATATCCCCTAACAACTCATGAACCATGGCGATGGCCGATTGAGTGGACCGCCCTTTGATAAAGCCATGCTGACTTTCCAAGACCCATTGAGGAAGATGAGCCACATGTCCTCTATTGAGAATGTTTGCAAGGGCCTTGAAGGGGAAATTACATATACAAATCGACCGGTATTGATTGAGAGATGAGGGGTCTTGCACTTTCGGAATAAGGATCAAAGCCAACGCACAAGAAACTCGAGGAAAATGACCCCCTTTGAAGATGTCCTGAATGGCCTCAACCAGATCCCCTTTAACCAGCTCCCAGAAGCTAATGTAGAAAGAACCTGGAAAACCATATGGCCTTGGAGAACTCTCAGAATTAAGAGCCTTGACCACCTCCCAAACCTCATCTTCATCTGATATTTTTTCAAGAGAGAGACTAACCTCGTTGGACACCACCCTTGGTATAAAATTTAACAGATCAGTTTGCTCTGACGGATATCCCTCCTGCATATATGGATTAGGATCAACCAACTATTTTTTGAAATAGTCGAGATCCATACCTCCCACAACCCCAATCTCTTGAGTAAAAGACCTATCTTCCATTCGAATATTGGGTACAAGTGTACGCATCCTTTCCTTGATGAAAGCCTGGAAGTAGGTCGTATTACTATCTCCCTCCTTTAGCCAAGTAGCCCAAGATCTCTCACAAACAATCCTCTTTTGCTCCAAGAGTAACACAGCAAGGTGGATTTTCATTCCTGTCAGGGCACCAAAACTTTCCTCATCCCAACTATCTTCCAGCCTTCTCTCAAGATGTTCAATTTCATATTTCAGATCTTCCAAATTAGTTGAGCTACTGGGCCTGTTGGAATACCAGTACTCTAAATCTTCTCTTAGCCTTCTTAATTTGTTATGCAAGCCCATACAATGTCCTTCCTGCATGGGTTTCGCCCAAGACAAAAGCACTGTTGAATGGAAGCTGGTTTCTGTTTTCCATTGTTTGGAGTAGAAGAAGCGTCTATTGTTCACCGGCATATGATCCAAGCTAATAAGAGGGGCATGTTCCGATAGAGCCCGCACCAAATGCTCCACCCTTGTGTTCGAAAAAGAGGATAAATCCAATAGGTTAGCAATACACCATTCCAACCAATACCAACTGTGTCGAGAACCTCTCTGATTATTGCACCACATAAATTTATTTTCCACAAAACCCAAGTCCATCAAACCATTCTGAGCAACACAGGACACAAAGTCATGTCGATCACTACTAGAAACTTGTACGCCTCCTTTCTTCTCTGACAGATCCATAATTGAATTAAAATCCCCCCCCAAAAACCATGCTTCATTTCCTTGGTCACAATTATCCAGACTCTGCCACAAATCTTCCCTCTCATTGACATTGCACTTGGCATAGACAAAAGAAAAAAGACAGCTCTGATGACCCTTGCTGTTTTTCACGGAAATGTGCTGATTAGAAGTGTCCAGCAGGTCCACTAGAATATTTCCCTTTCAGAAGATCTAAGTATACTGACTAACTGGATCGCCATGCAAAAAGCCCCTCACTCTGAGTTTCGCAGCAAAGTTGGAAATTTTAGAACAGTGTTGCTTATGCCCAAGAATCACAACCACGAACGCCTTTATGCGTCGAAGCTTAGAAACCAGAATATATCAGATTTTTCCCATGCTCCCAAGCCCCATACATTCCAAAGACTTAAATATATCATTGATACCAAGATCACTTGGATTGGACCCAGACGACCCCTGGACTTTGTTATTACAGAAAGGAGAACATTGAGAGAGCTTAGAACGAGCTCGGGTGGTGACTTCACTAACTGGAGAGGCCGGCACAGCCTCCTCCATAGAGGAAAAATCCGAAAACAGTAGGAGTCCATTGAAGCTATTTGAGAGTGGTAGCACGGAATTACTAGGGGGGTCCAGAACTGCCTGAGTATGAGTCAACTACAACCCCGATTCAGGAAACCCACCCACATCACAACCAGAAGACTTGAGAGAAACACTCAAACATTCGGAATACTTTGGACCCAACCACACACACACCGCGACCCCCTGCCCTGAAGAGATGAGAAACACTGCCGGAGACAAGGTGAGCCCAGGACCTCCATCTGAAAAACAGCTGGTACCCGAGGATAGCTGAAGAACGGCAAACACCTGATCTCTACGCCCAAGGGACACGCGCAGCGACTCGACCATTCCAGGGCAGGGAGAAGATCTGTCAACCAAGGTCCTTTCATCCTGGAAAGTCGAGAGGGGATTCAAAGGAGAGGCCGCAGCGACACCCACAAGCGGTCTGGATTGAACAGGAGCTAAGGGGGAAAGCACCTTCGAAGCCCCATCAGTGAAAACAGTAGGGCCAGGATCCGTGCGTTTCAAACGCTACCTACGACATACAGACTAGGAGTGCCCTTTAACCTGGCAGCCCGAGAAGAAGAGGGGGGAGAAATGAACTACGAGGGGGTTGAATCCAGTCCTCCATTCCTTCCACTCTGAGAGTGATCTTCCCTGGCAAAGGGGTAGCGAGATCCAAATCGACACTAATCCAAGCCATCGCTGCATCCTCAAGGTGGAGGGTTCTCCCATCAGCACAAAGAAAGACACCAAACAAATTTCCGATCTCGTGCAGAAGGTGAACATTCCGAAACAGAAGAGGTAATCCTGGTAAAGAGATCCATATCGCTGCCCTCGAGGAATCCCTTCCAGACTGAGAAGCCATCGAGCATCGGCAGAGGTGAAAATGACAGCGCCTGAAAGACCTAGGAAAAAAACACCAAGATCTGATAAAGTCATCATAAGAGCCCAAATCCACGCAGAAGCTACTCCGATTCATGGTCAAAATCTTGGCTGGAAGAGAAAGATTCCACGAATTCACAAAATTCCTAAACAGACGCAGAGGAGGCTTGTCCCGGCCGAATCTTGCAACTAAGGTCCACTTGAGGAACTCCGACGCTTCCCCGAAAGAGGCCGCCGAAATGGATAGCACCGGAGAACCCCCTTCCACAGAGGACGAGACGTCCAGAGGGACCACGGGGGAAGAATCTCCACCTGGTTCAGAGACAGCCCGCGAGCGGCAGAGAACCTCTTTGAAGGAAGGTCGAGGAAGCGGCCCCAGATCTGGACAGGCGAGGGAGACATCCCGCGAGGCTTCAACGAAGGATGCGGGAGGCGGAACAGCTTCAGCGGAACAAGAACATGACGGATCCGAAGCGGCGACGACCGGAAACCCAGGAGCAGGCCAGGAACCCGGCGGTCCCGACGCGGCGGTGGCCAGAGACCCTGAAGCGGCAGTCGGAGAAGTTTTAAAGCGCAGAGGCGCGTAGGGCGCGTTCTTTTCCATTAAAAAGTTCTCCACCCTTAAAAAACAATGTTACCCATTTAGAAGTCTTCATCATTTCCCACAAGTTATCTTTATAGACATTTCATATATAATACTATTTTTCATATCATAGGGAATGAAAACATAATAATGTTGTGAGATTAGATACTCGGTAAGAGTAAACATGAGAGATAACAATCTAATAATATAAGTGAACATGAAATGACATTGTGGGTATTAGATCATAATCAAGGTGCATAATAATAGAAAATTGTACCCAACAAAACATATATCATATGTATTAAGTTATACCATAATTCTTTTGGTGTGACATTTGACATTAATAATAGGAGTGTGGATACATGATCCAATAATCATGAAAACATAAAATAAGCATAAGAATATGGAATATACATATGAAAATGAAATCATAACATTATGAACATAGTTAATCACAATCATTTCCACACATCACCATATGGATAGAGCTATTTGAAATCATTTACACGCATCATTTATTAAACATACCTAATCATAATCATGTCCATGCATCATCTTGTGATCATTTATAATCATAATCATGCCCACACAAAATCTTGTGATCATATATAATTTAAATCATGTCCACACATCATCTTGTGAACATAACTATTCATTATCATGTGTACACATCATATAATGAGATAAAAATTTTAACTCAAGGAATTAGAGGGGAATAACATACTCACCCATCACATAATAATAAACCATGCATATGTGTGTCACAAGAACATGAAAACATTCATAATCAAATCATAGCTTATTTAAACTGTATGAAAGAATCAAGTTTCATGAAAACTTACATAAGATATTTTCATAAGACATATAGTGAAAGATGGTGGTAGGTATCATTAAATCATATCCATAGTGAATAAGTAAAAAAACAATATTGAAATTGATGAAACAAAAATTAATAATATATTTAAAAAAATCCTTTTAAAATTGAGAAGAAATACCCTTTTATGTTTTTAATAACTTTTATTTAAAATATAAAATGCGTAGAGCAATGTGAATATAAATTACATTAGAAAATAATCACTACTAAAAATGGGATATATCCCCATAGAACTATACCAATGGTTTTCTAAAACTATTGATTAACCCTATCTATTATTATTTTATACCAATGGTTTTATAAAATATTCGGTATAGAATACCGCTAATACCCCATTCCAATTGCCAGATGACATCTTCCCTTCGACTCGTTCTCACCTTCGGCTTGTTCTCTCCTTATTCATGTTCACTTCCTTTCATTATACATCAATTTTGGATTGATACATTATGCTTGAAATGATTCTTATATCAAACAATCAATTTATATTGACTCTTTTCCTTTTTTATAATATATTATCTTTGTGTTTGTACATTTCATTACCTAAATTATAAATGTCCTAAAATTTATTTTTATTACCATGTGATTGGTTATGAATCAATATAAATATTTCAAATCTATTTTTATATAAGGTAGTTTTATCAAAGTGGTGTGTTTTTTTTGAAACGTATAATTTATAGATGATTTATTTTTTAAAATTGGATTGTATTTGGTTATAATGTCATGTGTGTTTTCATGGTTTCTAGAAAATTTATTTTTAGAAGCATCAATTCATGCACTCTAAATGATTATAAAATCTGTGTTATAAAGATTTTTTGTTTTCTTATTCAGTTTTAAAACATTAAAGTGCTCATGATTTGAAGTATTATTTTTTCTATTTAAGGTGTTTTATGGTCATAATAAATTATTATTATTCTTTATAAATTGACATTATTAAAATTTATTCCATTAATGTATTAGTTAAGTTTAAAATTGATTCAAATAAAATTACAATTAATTGGTCATATAACATGATTGAAACCCCATTTATTAACTCTATTAGTATTTTTTGTGTGGTATTATGTATAGTTATTACTCATTGATATACTATATCTTAATAATATTGCATTATATATATGGTATTGTGTTATCTCATGTGATATATTTATCAAATATAGGACATGAGTGATAAATATAAAGATTTAATTATTTCCAAATGGCCTTCTCTGTTCACAAATTCTATTTTTCATGATTAACTATGTTTTTTATAATTATGTATTCATGTATGTTAAATTTGGTATTTATGGACATAAATAGATAGTGCTAAAAATGGATTTGACTTCAATCGTATTTCAATGTTTTCAAAGTGATTGAAATAGATTGAACGAGTATCTTTTCCTTAAATATATTTTGGATTTGACTTCAATCATATTTCAATTATTTTACAACATGACATATAACATTATTATATATATTTTTAATATAATGGATATAAGTTGTATGTATGGTACTAATCATATCTCATTCAATTTTGAAAACAAGTTGGATTGTTTTTTATATTTTTCATTTAACAATGATTTAGATTGAGTTATTATACACTTCCCATGTAATAATTATTCTATAAGACCTTGGTTAAGTCATTAAGATGATATCTAACTCATAAAAAAATTCTAAACAAACTACTATATACAGTATCACAATGGAGAGAAAATATAGTTTAAAATTATTTATGATCTAAATGAGAGAACTAGATTAGAGAATTTATTATATGAATGGTTTCCATTTATTTATCAATATGAGAAAGAAATTATGCTAATGAAAGAAGATAATTATATGAGTACACATGATGTATGTAATTAAAATGATGATGTTGAGAGAGTGAAAAAATTGAAGGATGTTACCACAGATCCAATATATCACCAATTTGGTAAAATGAAAAAGTTGGAATTATTAATATGAATGATTCATAGGAAAACCATGTATATAATTTCTAATACTTTAATCGATTATATTATTACTTATTTGATGGAATTACATCCTGATGGTATAGATATTCCATCAAACCATTATATAGAATGGAATTTAACAGATCAACATGGGTTTTCTTTAAATAAAATTCATACTTTATTAAAAGATTATAGCTTATTCTTATAGGAAACCACTTGTCTAGATGATCGTATAAAATATATAATAGCTCAATGGAATCCAAATTTTCATGGAACACCATCTCATATGCCATATAAAGTAATGTGGAACTTTAAATTTATTTTCAAGCTTCAAAATATTTTCCTGCAAATGAAATCTCAAAAAATATATGATGGAATGATACTGAGGGAAATATGAATAATGATGAATTCATTCATCTTTTATATGGATTAGAAAAAAGAATACATTAGATTATTGACATCTGGATTTTATAGCTGAGGTGTGTAATGAGTCTATCATGTGACAATTTTAATCTTTTTGGTCAGATTAATTCTTCACACAAAAATATGGCTAGTTTTCATTCATATTTATAAACTACCACCATGGATGAGTATGCAAAAACCATTCACTTTCTTGAGTATACTCTTATCTAGACCTTCTGAACCTGGATATTATATAGATTTATAATTTAAACCTTTAATAAAAGAGTTGAAGAATCTTTATAATGTGGGTGTTATATCATATGATGATGGTTTGAAAGATATATTTTATATTCATGCTGCACTTATGTAGATAGTAGATGATATTTCTTCTTATTCAATGATTTTTAGATAGAGCATGAAGGGTAAAATTTCATGTCTAATTTTTATGAAGAATACATGACCTACAAGACTTAAAAATCATTATAGCTTAGGTTTAATGGGACATCAATGGTTTTCCCCAATGGATCACTCATATAGGAATAATCATCGATGCTTGAAAAATACATTGAGTTTGAAAATCCACCTTAGTGTATTTATAAAATTTATTTTCATAATGATTTGAAATATATCAATTTTTTATTTCAGAAATTTTGAATGAAATATAGACAGAGGAAGAATTTTTTCACTGAATCAAATTACAATTTGAAGAAGAAAAGTATCTTCTTTGAGTTTACTTATTAGATAACCAATTTATTACATCATTTTTTAGATGTAATGCACATTGAAAAAAATATGTGTGAAATGTTTCTTTAAATTCTTCAAAATTTAAATGGGAAGATAAAATATGATTTGTGATCTTGACATGACTTGTTGGATTGTGGTATCATACCATAATATCATCCTTTTTGTGTTAGTGAAAATAAATAGAAAGTTTTTCATTCTTATTATGTGATGAAACTGTTAGAAAAAAATCCATTTCTAGAAGTATAAATGACTGTCAAGGATCCTGATTTCCATTAAATAAAAATATAAAAATGGGCCAACAAAAGATATTTGAAGCTAAAATCTCTAAAAAAAATCATGATTATCAAAAAAGTCTTTATGAGTTGATTACAATATAAATATGTATTCTATTTTTCAATAATTAAAGTGTGGAATTAATTAAATTATAAAATTTTTATAAATATATTTGAACTAAAAAAATTCCAAGTATTTTTTTAAAATATTAAAAAAGAGGAACCATTAATTTTTTCAGAGTTAAATAAAAATTTCCCTCCATTTTTCACATGCATGATGCATCTTACTGACCATCTTCCAATAGAAATACATCTTGGAGGAACTGTTACATTTTATTGGATGTATCCAAATAAAATAAATATTTACACATTAAAGTATTATTTCTAGAATATGAATCATCCTAAAGGTCCCATTGTGAAAGGAACCTTGGATCCATAATATATGGATTTTTGTTCAATGTATTTTTCTAATGTGACCAATAGGCGCAACCGGCCAATGAGAACTAAGGTTGGGTATTATGAGAAAATTGAACCCATTTTTCCATCACATCCCCAAATAGAGGGAATTACAAGATTATATAAATTTTCAATAATCATCCATGAAGAGGGGCGAGTGGAACATCGCACCGTCTGGTTTAACTATGTTTTTTTGGTTGACTACGTCATGTAAGTAAATTGAACATGTATTGTAATCGTGTACCAAGAATTTTTACATATGTGTTCAACTATTTATACCATTTTATGTAGGGAATATAAAAAATATATAAATAGAAATCATTATTCATTATCTTTGAGAAGGAGGGAGTATTTTTATAGAAAAGAGAATCCTACTTAGTTGAAATTGAAGGTGTAAGTATTAATTTAATAAAATAAAAATAAATATTGATTAAATTTAAATATTCATTTATATTTTTGTTATTGAGATTACCTATTTACTTAGTCTCTCAAGAAATAAGAGCTTCATATTTTGGTCCTAATTATGTGGTCCATGAATGTAAAACAATTGTGATCAATGAGTACATATTTATTAGCACTGATCAAGTACTAAATATGAGAGCACAACCTAATAGTGTTATGATAACTGAAATGATGGATTATTATGACATTGTATCAGATAGGAGGCCTCAATAATAAAATGTATGTTATTATGTAGTTGTTGAGAAAATACAAATATTTGATTATTACTCTCGTTGTCGAGTTTCTATAGTGAAATGAAAGTGGTTTTATTAAATGATGATAAAGGGAACATTTATTGATGATTTTGGATTTATAATTATTTATATAACTCACATCCATACTAATAATGAGCCATATATTTTGGAGTTATTAGAGAAGAAAATTTTTTATGTGGATGATTGTCTGAGACCTGAAATAGGTGTCATTATTGAAGTAATCCCAAGTTATATTTTAGATGATGTTGGGGATGAAATTTACAGAAATTTTTACCTCATTATCAATGATCAATTTATTACTTATGATGATTCAAATGGACTAATTGTATGAGTTGATTATGAACCTTAAGTTGTGGTGGGTAATGTATAGAATCAACTATATGTGTTCTTAGTTCATTCAGTTTAGCTCGATTTGGGTCTTTCAGGTTGGTATTATTAAAATTTATTTAATTTTGGTTTCATTTTGTTTCGAACATGACCTTCATGTAAATTTTCAATGTAAAGTGGTTTTTGTCTTCTTTAAGTTTCATTTTCTCATATTGAATTGATGTGTATTTTAACTTAACAAACCCAAAAAACTAAAATAATCTAATTATAACAAAATAAATAGAAATTGAACTGAAACAAATTAAAATAGTTTGAATTAAAAAAATGAAATTGACTTGTACCAAAATCAATTGAAAGACCAAAATGAACTGAATGACCCTACCCAAAAATGAACCAAATGACCAACCCAAAATTAACTAAATGACTTAACATAATGACCAAATAACTAAACCAAATATAAACCAAATGACCTTTCCAAAATATGAACCAAGTTACCTAACCTAATAAATTTCCAAATGTATTAATAAAATGTCCAAACCTAAATTGAATATGAATGAATTGAAAAAAAATAAGAAAACCATATCGTACTCTTATTTAACATGATAATTAAAATGTGTTTATTTTTCTATGAAATGAATTTTATGTTTTGATATTCTTATCAAAAAATATGATATGATTATGTTATGTCACTACCTATACTTTGTTTGGGATGATAATTGGTATCCCTTAATTATGTCATGTTACCTTTTCTTTCCTGTTTGGATTACATATCAGTTATGAATTTCTATTTAAATTAACATTTCTTTTCTAATGCGGAAAATGAAAAAAAATAACATATACAAAGGAAGAGAATGTCTGATAATAATCGCCGCATAAGACTGATGTGAATTCCTCCTTTGGTGCTTATTATGAGTATAATAATTTAAATATATATATCAATAATATATAATTTCATTTCATTATTCATTTTTTAAATTTTAATCAGAAACCATCATCTTGGAGATAATTATTTTCCATCCAAACTAGTAACAACAGTTCACATACTAAAGATTTATTGGGGTGGTACTAAAGAAACTCACATCACTCATCATACCCATTTAAAACCATACTCTTCTTCAGATATACAATATAGAACAATTTATTATCCCGCAATTTCTTAAGAGAAACCAAGGATACTCATACCGCCTATATTATCACCACCATTTATTTCAAATCCTCCTCTTTTATATTTTCCTTATCTGATGATGGATCTTACTCACCATATATATTATCCTTTTCCACAAATGTATATTAAAGTTCCATATCATACATATTTGTTCTCTATGAGATTTTATATACATGCTCCTTAAACTTATTCTTTGGAATATTCTGAACCTCCCAAGCACACTGATTATTATGAGAAAACATTAGACCCCACTGGTACTACATAGGCCATCGATCCTTCATAGCCTAGAGATCTATTAATTCCCATTGACTATCTTATCTCAAGTATATATATAGAACCCTAGTATATTTTGTGACTATAATTTACATTCCTTATAATATTTATTTATTTAATAATTGTATTTTATTCTTTTACAAGTATATCTACCACTATAAGGTGTACTGGACATATATTCATGCATGAAGTTTGGAACTGACACACATGGTTAATGATAGAGTACAATGAGGATAATCAACTGAATAGTAAAACTAAGAGATAATGTGGGAGTTTTATAGAGATGATTTCAGAATATTATGACATCATACCCTTGAATCCAGTCTCCAGGAGACACCTTGAAAATTAAATAAAGAAAAATTATTGGGCTGAAATATGGGTAAAAAAATTCATTATATTTGATGTTAAATTATTATAGTATTTATATGAATTAATATTTTGGTATCTTATTTGTTATAATTTCCCAGTTGGTGAAGCTGTGAGGACTATACGACTAATGAAATTAGGTGAGATATAGAGAGAATATAAACATGAGTTATGAAATGTATAAGTTTCTATAGTTGGAATAGATTTATAGGTTATACCTCTTCTAAATAATTTTCCTATAATACAGTATCGAGAAATTATTTCTCATTGGAAGAGTGATGGTTTTAATGTATTATTCAAATTTGAAGTTTTTTATTGAAAGTGGTGATGATTTAAATTAAAATTTTGATTTGTAATATTGAATATATTTTTTTAATCACCAAACATAAATAAAAAATAAGGATTATATGAAGTGTATACACACTTTGGGAAAAATAAAATGCAAGAACATGAGAGAAAACATGTATTTTTCATGGACACATTCATTTAATTAGGTTCAAATAGAAATGAAAATGTATCATTAATTAATAAATGGGTATGGTGTTATACAAGGTGTGTTATAAATAGACATAAAATTACAAAAAATTACTTTAAAAGGCTCAAAAAATTATTATTTTAGTAGGATAACTAAAAAAATTCAATAGATATAAAAAAAAATCAAAGAACATAAATAGGGCCCTAAATTATAAATTATAATGAAACTAAGGATAATGATTCAGGTACATCCATATGATCTCTACCTTGAAATGTTTATAATTCCACATAATCATGTTTAGTAGGTTATAAAAGTACTTATGTTGTATAATAGGGGAGCTAGAATTTCTATGTTATGGTTGGTCAACTTAGTCTACATCACATGTTGGTCTTGAATTTTACCTTTTTAAATAATCACTTTTATATTTGGAATTATCCAATTCCTAGAACAACCTAAACACAAAAAACAACCTTTTCTTATTTAATACATTAGAAAAAACAACCCAACTCATGTAAATTCTATGATGATACTTGGAGAATTTGGTATCCAAAAGAACACCCCAAAAACTGACTACCTAACTCAAACTACTAGGGAAACTATAATAGCGATACACCAAATCCAGTAACTATCCCAAAATATATGTTTCATGAAATGATTTATTTTTATGTATATTAATCAAAAACCTATATTTCCTCTTCAATTTTAATTATCATTATCATCTTTGACTCATAGAATAATTTTACATTATTCAATATAATCCCTATAAATGTCAACACACAACCAAAACCTCACAATTCATAGAAATTATAACTAAATCAAACCAAAAACAATCATCACCCAATTTAAAAAACACTAATAATTCACTTATCAAAACATGTCATCATATTAATTCAACACCTCTCAATTCCAAACTTAAAATGACCACCATGTTACCTTCTTAACATTATTTACCATTTATGAAAGGTTACATATTTATATTAATTGTATAAATTATCATTTTTTAATAAAATATTTAAATAAATTTTAAAAATTATTTTAAATAGTTTTTTAAAATATAATTTAAATAGTTTTAAAACTAATTTTAAAACATATTTTATACAATTTTTAAAACTTATTTTAAATAGTTTTTGAAAAAACATTTATTTTTTTTAAAACTCATTTTAAATTTGTTTTTGAATTTAATTTTAATTAGGTTTTAAAATTTAATTTATAAATGCTTTTAAATAGTTTTGAAATTTTATGTAAAAAGATCAATTTAATCATTAAATGTTTCTATTTATATATTTTCAAATTTATGACTAAATATTAACATATAAAAATTAAAGTAGCTTCACATGATATTAATATATAAATAGTTATAAATATATACTATATTAACATGTAAACTCTAAACTTTATTAACATGTACATATTTTCAATTAATATTAACATATAAACTTGTAAATAGATTCATTTAATTTGAAAATATATACTTGTCATCTATAAAAATTAACTATAGTTGTTGAAATATAATGAAACTAAATATAAATAAGATTTAATATCCATACCTTCCCAATTCATATAAAAAATAATAAAGAAAATTTGAATTAAAAGGGAACTATCTTACCCTAACAGTCTTGAACAAACTGTACATAAATAAAACTAAATTGAACCAAACTAAATATAATCAAGCATTAAATTAAATAAATTGTATCAACATGTATTAAAAGAATATAAATCTTATGTTGTATTGAATTGAGCAAAAATAACTAAAAAATGAATTAAATAACCCTAAAAATGATTGAAATTGAACTAAACTGAACAATAATAAGCAAATAAAAATTAAGATAAAAGAGAAATTATTAAACTAAACTATACTATACTGACCTAAACTAACCCTAATTCAAAAAAATTATTCACAAATAAACAAAAAAGATGAACTAGATCTAAAAGTTTTGAATTAACCTAAATAATTCATACTAAAACTAAATTCTTACAAACTTGGTTGAAACAATACCAAATGAACTTAACCCAATACAATAATAAAAAACTAATATGAATATATATTCACCAAATCAATCTAAAAAATTTTATTTTTAGTTTGACTAATTCTTGTTTCAATTAGTTTGAGATAATACAATAGATTTCTATGAAATTTAGTTTAATTAGTTTTGGTTATTATTAGTTAAAAGTTTCTTATAATGAGTTAATTTTGTTCAAAAAAATAGTATTATTGAATTATATATTTTTTACATTAAATTTCATTATATAGGAAGGTATTGAACATTTAAGGTTGTGTTCCTTAAGAAAAAAATTTTTATCGAGAAGATATAAGAATGATGGAAGTTTTATAAATGAACCGACACTACAAAGGATTGTAAGTTATATTTTTTTCTTTCATATTTTAAAATCAAATTTTAACTAAATATTTCATTTATATTATAAATAGTGTACATTGGTGGATCTTTATGAGTAGGAAGTAGAAACATTTAGGTCAAATGATCATTTTCACTAGGTATTAGGAGATGAGCACCAAGGGAGAGTATGTTGTCGACCATGGAAGAGTATTTCCCCACTAGGTATTAATTAATACTAGGCACCTCTAATAGTTCTAGTTGCACTGAGTTAGAAATGAATCATTAAGAGGTAGTAGAGGTTTTTGTAAAGGTAGTAGAGGCCAAAAAATAGGCATGAAAGAGCATGAACAAATTTAAAATTCCAGTGATCAATTTATGAAAGATGTAGTAGAATTACTTCCTTCGTATCCACTAAATACCACTTTAGTTTTTTGATACACACATTTAAACAGTGAATCCTTTGTATAATGAAATGGGTGATGGTGATGATGGTCCTAGTGTTGGTTAGGATAATGACATTTATGGTGGTGGTGATGTTGCTAGTTATTTTAATAGTGATGATGATGGTGATGGTGATGGTGATGATGATGGTGATGGTGATGGTGATGGTGATGGTGATGGTGATGGTGATGGTGATGGTGATGGTGATGGTGATGGTGATGGTGATTGTGATGGTGATGGTGATGGTGATGGTGATGGTGATGGTGATGGTGATGGTGATGGTGATGGTGATGGTGATGGTGATGGCGATGGTGATTGTGATGGTCATGGTCATGGTCATGATTATAGTGATTCTGATGATGGTGGTGGTGGTGATGGTGATAGAGATGGTGATGGTGATGGTGAAAAGTATGTAGGTGATTATTGTGATGATGGTGATAATAGTTATAGTACTGGTGGTCATGGGAGAGAGATTAATCCCCTAAATTTTTATCTCTTATTTATGACACATGATGTTCGATGACTAATAATCATTTTATAGATGTGTTGTTATTTTTTTACAATTATCAACTAATCAAATGTAAAATATAAAATATATCTATTTTTAATTTTAATTGTAATTGGTTCAATAAATTATTATTTTTTAAATGCTTCTATATTTTTGCAAGTTGTTTGGTGTATGGGTGTAGGTGTCTGGGGAGTATGTAGGTTCTGGAACCGGATTGGAAGGGTCATTTATTTCCTTAATGATATAATGTTATATCAATGGTTTGTTAAACTATTGGTATAAAATTTATACTAATAATTTTCTATAGCTATTGGTTTGAAGGAAATCATGGGGTTTTATACCAATGTTTTCATTGAAATAGTTGGTATATGGCTATCCCAACATACTACCACCCAAAGGTTGAGGGAACCATTGGAATAGCCTATACAAATAGTTCCCCATCCTATACCATTGGTATAGGGTAAATTCCATGAAGTGAATGAAAACATAGGGAGTAATATTATTTAATAAAAATGGTGATGAAATTGAAAAAAGGTGTTCATATAGAAAATGTTAAAAAATAATATCCTCTTCACACTTTTGAAAAGAGAATCAAATTTGGAAAAAAAGATAATACTAAAAATATTAAAAGGTGATTACTTTTTTAAATAAAAACACTTAATATATAATATTAATATAAATAATGAAATTCATAAAATAATATAAATAATATATACATGTATGAGAAAGATTCCCAACTAAAAAGAAAAATAAGTCCAAATCCACTTAAAAACATTATTCTAGTTGAATTTTGAAATAAAGGGAGTTGAGATGGTATGAATACATTTAAAACCCATTAATAACAATAGAATAAAAAATATATGGGTTTTAGAGAGAAATATGATAAAATTTCTTTGGATGGAAATTCAAACACATGCATTCTTGATTTTAAAATAATATTAGTAAAGAAACCCTTACGACTTTAGTAACTTTTGAATCAAATTCAATTGAAACAAAGAAAATGATATTTATTATTAAATTATATTAATTTCATAAAATAATATGGTATGATACATTCATTAATTCTATATATACACCACATAAAGAAAAAATATGGTGAATATAGAACATATATCATTGAGAGAAAATCGAGATGAGAAAACCCTTACCTTTAGTCCATAATTCCATGAAAGGGATTTAACCTCATGTATAATAAACATAACAATATTAATAAATTATTAAAAACCTTATTAAAAAATAATTCCTTTTATACTCTCAAATTTTAATCATTTACTAGATGTATATTAGTTATTATTTATTTTCATCATCAGATATTTGTAATTTTGTTTATCTTGTGAGAGTTCACAATGGATTGTAGGTAAAAAATCCCTGATACTAAGTTCATCATTCCAAGATTACTCAAGGTAGTGTGATTATTTTGATTAAATGGTTCATTTAAACCTATGATCATTTGACGGAATCATGATCAAGGTTCATAAGAAAGTAGTCAATGATGAGCCTGCTTTGGGTAATTTACTAATAACCAGAGATTACTTTATAAAGATCATTAATTTTTGTGTAAACATTATAGAATTATATGAAATAAAATACTCCTTAATATCATATACAATTATTATTAATGTCTTTATACTTATTCATTATAAAAATAATGTTGTTAGTATAGCACCATTCATATAGGTGGTTGAACCAACCCAAACAAGAACATGTTATACTAATGAATGAGTACAACTATATAGTTATATAATCAAAATATCATTTTCATAGAATAATAATAGTTTTAATATAACATCATTGTAATTGAGGATGATATTTAGAATTAGTGGATATAAGAAGGTAATTGAAAAAGATGGTGAATAAGTATGTACTTTAATGAATTCTCTGTTCTCGAAATGGGTTCCCTCGAAACGAATGATTTAGGATAAATTATTGGAACTAAGGAAAAAAAAATCTAGGAAATATTTATGATAGGAAAAATGTGATGAGATTACATATAATTTTTAATTAAGATATTGGTTTTCAAGGGGCATAGGAGGGGTACTTTTTTAGGTGAGTTTCAAGTGGCATTTCCTTAAATTCTCATGTTGTATTGAATAAGGTTGTCATTTTAAATGGAAATTAGATAAAAGTAGAAAAATAATAGATGTGGGATAATTAAATTCAATAAATACCTCACCCACACATTTATAGATAGGATTTTATGAAATTTGAAGTCTGAGCCTCTCAATTTCACATATTTTTACATCATTTTACCTTTATTATGGTAACCCAATTTTTTTCCATAGTAAATTGTTTTTGTGAATATAAATGAAATTGAACTCCATATCTAATTTTGATGTAGTGATTAAAAATTTGGATTCTGTTTAAACTAATTTAATTTATAAATATAGTAAATTTAGCTTCTAAATGAAAACAAGAAATATAAAATAACTGATTTTATGGAAAAATATATTTTTAAATTTTATGTGTTATTAATACTATTTCATTTCAATTAAAAATTAAATAATTTTAAATATATTGGAATATATATTGAAACATTTTATTAGAATAATCATTTAAAATTTATGAATTTAATTTATTAATATAAAAATATTCAATAATTTAATAAAAAAATCCTTTAAAAATATCAATTTTTAACATTAAAATATTTTATTATTATTTATAACCAACTAAAAATAGTTACATGAATGTTTATTCATTTATATATAAATATATAATTCAATTCATTAAATTTATTAAAATTAAATAATTTTAAATTTTAAATAAAATCATATAATATAATAAATAATGTTTTTAAATAAATCGTATTTAATTGGACATGAATAATTAAATTAGTATTATTTATATGTCATTAATTATTTCAAAGATTATATTTATTTAATTTAAAAATTGTTCATTTTTATCAATCCTTTTTATTTAAATAATTCTTTAATCAGAAAGGTTTAGGTACTAAGCAAAATCAATCCTAAAATTTTATTAAAAATAAAGTTATAGGATGTTACAAAGAGGGTTAATATATAGAAGGTGTAAATATCACCATATACATTAGATTCAGCCAGAGAAGCAAAATAAGTATGTAAAATAAAATGCCACAGTGAAAAGTTATCAATTATTTTCATTTTTGAAAGTTCATCACCTACCTGGTTCACTTCCCTTTAAACATGTTTTAAATTTAGAAGTATCATGCCCACCGATTATAGGCACTCAAGACGGTTTGGTAGGATTATCTATGAAGCATTACTCAATATATTTATTATATATTCCATCACAAGTATTGAGTCTAATTTAACCAATATACATTTACATCTAGAGCATCATGTATAATGGATTTCATGTGTTATCTCCCTAACACTTCTTCATAAGAAATTGTACCACCAATGTATTTATAGAAGAATCCCTTTAAAAAAACACAACATGTTATGAAATCTCATCTATATCCTGAAGTACTTGGTGTACCAGAAGTAGAAAAATCAACATTAATCATGATCCATTATGAGATTGGAGGGATCCGCCAAATGGATTTCAGTATAAGTGGTTTCTTTCACCTACCAGGAACACCACAAAAATTTAAGATATAAATATTATAAATTTCATTTCACATTGAACCTATATGAATTTTTGATATAACTTGGTCATATTTTTGGATGATCTTGATGCACACACTAAGTAAAGCTAGTTTTCCTTCAAAGACAAGCCCACTATGGGCACTGCATATATAATAAATCACTGCCACATCCATAACTAAAATCAGGTTGTGAACCTGATCAATGTCATGGGTTTTAATGATAAAAATAAGAAGCCCAAATAGGCCAGTATTGATATAGAGATGAACATAAAATATATTTCATTCATATCTCTATAGTTTTATTTAAAATATATAGTTAAGGAATAAATTTTTTGTATTCTCATACATCCTCAAGTAAAGGGAAAAAGTGAAATAGTTTGATATCTAGTATTTTGAATATTCTCATCAGTCAGTAACCAGTTTTTCCAAATTTTCTGTAAAAGAAGAAATTTATAGGGTGCAATAAATGGATTCTCTAATTTAAGTTATCTAGGAATATGGGTGTTGATGTTTCATTTCTTCCCATAAATTTCCTTGGTTTTTAAATGTCCATTAATTTTCATTATCTATACTAATTTTTCACTATCAATAAATTTATACCTATGAATTTTCATAGAGATATCATTGGTATATTATCATGGGATCCATATGGGTTCGAGATCTATTAAACAATTTTTATTTGTTGAGTTCTATGAAGAAATATCATATAATCCTTAAGAGGGATGCCCATCTAAGATAATTCCCATAAATTCAAATCATATTGGTTGTAGGCAAGATATCTATAATAATCTATAATCTCAATATAATAGTATTTAATAGTAGACTAAATAGATGATGAAAATTAAAAACGCAATAACCAATATATATCTTGTTTATGAATTTGTGATTTATAAATTGTAGAACATTATTACAAAAGTGATCTAGTTCCATGTGAATTTGGAAAAAATCCTCAATAAACATCTAGAGATATTTAATTCCTAATACATAATTTTTAATAGATTCAATAAACTCTTTAAAAGAAACTGAGACTAGTTTTTTATCATAATTAAAACCATACTATAAAAATCATAATCCTTCCATGTATTTTTTATTAGGCAACACATCCACTTGTATAAATAAAAGAAATAAGTAAACATGAAAATAATGACTAAATTAACAAGGCATACTCTCCTTGCCTATGTCATTCTATTTCCCTTCTATTTATAAATTTTGGATATGATTTTGGAGAAAATATTCTCAAGGTAACAACTCTTCACCTTTCCCCATAAGTGTTGGAATCCTAAATAATCAAAGTGAAGAAATCATTTTTTAACACCCAATGATTTAAGTAGTCTATTTTTTTGGGAAACTATAAAACCATCTCTAAACATAATAAAAGATTTGTTACAAATGATGGATTGACAAACATCTTCTTCATAAAGTCTAAGCATGGCATTGATGGCCTCAACTATCCTCTTAGATTATTCCCCAAAAATAATAATGTCATCATAATAGAGAAGGTGTGAGGGAGAATATATATTCCTTCCATCATTAATTTTATTTTAATTTCTATAATTACAAATATTAATAATGTCACGACCTGACCCAACGGGGCTCGAGCCGCGACTCCCCAAGCCCGCCTCCAATAAGTCAGGGGCTGGCGTCTAGCGCCGAGTAGGCTATCACACACATGGGAGGCATTAGCCTAAGGTACCTGTACACACGCACCCACATACACCTCCATGCAATAGTGAAGAGATATATATAAAAACTGAAAGGAAAATGCATGCGTACAACTATCCCAAACCAGAGTGCAATAGAAGTACAAAAGGGCAAAACAGGGCCCACCAAAAGAAAACTACAAAACTGTCCAACCTGCTCAGAAGGAGGAAAAACATTGCCAAAACACCTGCTGGTAAGCTCCTTGGCACAGCTCTGGTAAACACCCCGGCCAAACCCGCTCACTAAGATCTGCCTGATCCGGGTCCTCCTGGGACTCCGTCGAAAGACCTGTGGTCTGGACAAGACACAAACATGTGCGGGAAAAGCCCGTGCAGGGGTGAGTATAACAATACTCAGTAGGCACCCCAAAAACCCAAAACAAAAGAGAGCAACTGAATGGAAACAGTCCGCTCATCCCAGCCAGAGGGAACCTATATGAGAGAGAAACTCCATCTCACGACCATCCTCGGCTAAACACAACTAGTCAACTCAACTTAGGTGTATGTCCATACATACACCTTGAACATCCATATATACACATCTCACACACCAAGACACATGAGGTACCGACCTCATCACCAGCAACAGTTCACAACTAGGAGAGCACACTACATGATCACTGTCATCCCAAATGACACTCGTCTAAGAGATACACTCCATCGAGTCCCACACAAACATCTCAGACGCTTACTTGAGAGATCACGCCCCTCAGATATTGTCACAGAGGAAACCTTGCTGAAACAACATAAACATCAAACTCCTCAGATAGGGGATCACTTCTAGGGTCCACTAGGGGATACCATAACCCACACCGGTATACAAAGATCTCACAGATAGGGGATCACTCCCAGGGTCCGCTGGGGGATACCAAAACCCAATCTGTCATTCGTAGAACTCACAGATAGGGAATCAAACCCAGGATCTACTGGGGGATACCACAACCCGATCTGGCGCTCGACATAAGCACGTCACTCAGATAGAGGATCGTCGCCCATATAAAGGTGGTCACGATGATACCGAAACCCTATCTGATATAACTCGCGATGTAAGGGATCAAACTGATGATGCCGCAACCCTAAAGAAATCACGCGCTGAGTAGGGGATCACATAACCAATGATACTGCAACCCTACTATAATCCTCATGCTGAGTAGGGGATCATATTCCCAATGATGCCACAACCCTACTGAGCATGACCCACCGCGTAGGGGATCATATTCCCGATGATGCCACAAACCCTACGGGGTTAACCTGCTAGATAGGGGATCGTTGCCCATGGATAAGTGGTCATAGCGATACCAAGAACCCAATCTAGGAAAGTGATGCTAGAGGATCCCGCTCCGGGCCCACCGGAGGGATGCCACAACTCTAACAGATTAAACATCCCATCGAGAAGATAACAATCCTATACTAGGGTTGTGATGCTGCGCGAACCCTCATAGGCACAAATCAAGGGAGTAACCTCAACCACTACTGGTCTAAACATCGCTAACCCGAGTGACCCACAAAAACACCACACCACGCACCTCCAAGGCCAATATTGATGCCACTATCGAGATCCATGTGAAAAAACACGCAGGATAGGATATTTACTCGCCCGAAACGGACAACCGGTGAAAAGGGCATTATTCACCAAAGCCAGATCAGGCGAGGCCCACACTATGATCCCAAAACTCATTGAACAGATCACACCATTGCGATCCTCTCAGAAAAACACACAGGATCGACTATTTATCCGCCAAAATCGGACACCTGGTGCAAAAGTTGCGTTTCTCCGCAAATGCCAAAACCTGGCCTCATGGAGCCTGCACCCCAAACTCAGACCCAACACCCGGAAAACCTCATGAAAATTCAGTCGTATCATGAAGGTCTCAATTCCATTAATGGCACATCAATCGGATGCTCCAGGTAGAAGATACAACGGTCCGAAGTCGAATAATAATAAAATATTATTATTATTTCAACGTTTCGTAGCCCTGGGCCAAAAACCCGACTCACAAAACTCCCAAAGTGAATTCAAAAGGTCCTTCTAGATGCAAGGAATGTGTCGCCGCAAATGGATTGCAAATTGGACTTCCAGTTTGCAAGTTACAGGGGTTTAAAGAACCCCTGGAAAAACCTAACTGAACCACCGCCTGCCTCGCCGGAAACCACCGCGCCGCCACCAGATTTTACCGAGCCGCTGCCGGATTCCGCCGAGCCGCCGCCGGATTCCGCCGTTCCACCACTGGATTCTACCGCTCTATCGCCGGATTCTTCTATGGATGCCGCCCCTCGTCACAGTAAAACTGGGTTTTTCGTCAGAAAACTTCCGGGAGCCATCGGGAGCACCCAGGTGCTCTAAATTCAGATCTGAAACATGTTTTGGAAAGCTCAGGGCCCGAACTACACAACCTTTATAAAAATTTTAAGAAAAACAACACAAAAATGGGATCCGGGATTTTAAAACTCAAAACGCCTACCTTTTGGCGGAACGCCGAAGCTTCGCACGCCTCGTAGCTGCCGCTACAAATCCAGAAACACCCGCCGTCAAGATCTGAGTCCAACGACACCTTGATCACGCGATTCGGCCACCAATTTGCCATCGGAAGGTGAGGAGAAGAAGGAGGAAGGAGGAGGAACTCCTCCTCTATGCATCACACATCCAATAAGGGGGGATAATAAAGATATATATTTTTTAATATCTCCGGCTCCCGACTCGCCTCCGCCTGACGCCCGATGCAGACAAAGGTAAGGTCATCCTTAGGGTAAACACGTCGTTCTGAACGCAACGACATACTCGTATTTTGCGATCTGAGACTCTATTTAGGATTTATTCAAGTTGACGCTCATAAATTAACTTTTCCACTTATTTACAAAAATGCCCCAAGTGGCGCTTTCCCCCACAGGCCCGCGCCCGCAAAGTTTACACCTCACCTAGGGTAAAAGACACATTCCGAACGCAACTGTGCCCTCAGATTCATATTCTGAGCTACCCTTTAGGAGATATCACACCCATCCACGTGCATAGTATAAAAATACTTAATATTTTTATAAAATTAATTCCGGGCACACCGGGCCTCGGAATCACACGTCGTCTTTTTGCCTAGCTCTGGAATTATTCATAGAAATATTTCAAATTTTTACATGGCCAAAACCTGAGTCGCTACAAATAAGAAATATATTGAGATAATCTTTAATAATCACAAATAGAAGACCTGATAAATGACCCCCTGCCTGAAAACTCTGGAACACCCAATGAATCATTTTTTTGGCCCATTAATAAAGATAGTGAGCCTATAAAATTTAAAAATGAAATTGATTAGATTAATAATAGTATTGGAAAACCCATATTTATTAATAAAATTTATAATAAAACTTCATCATATATTATAAAATTCTTTAGAGAAGTAAAATTTAAGAGAAAAGTTCCCATTTTTTTCTTTCTTCCTTAAGACATTAATGCACTTTGAGGCAGTTAAATGACAGTTCTAAATGATCCTTCTAGTAACAAATTCAAATTGATTCAGGTGATGAAATCAATTATGATTTTCCCTTTCTCATATATAGTATCTTACATATAATTTTTGGGAGGGTGTTCCCAATAGAAACTATCTTAAAATCATTGATATTAATAGCATGATTCTTTTTGGAATAGTGTCTATAAAATTGGAATTAATTTCATAAAGTATTGAAGGAATAAGAAATAATTAAATCAAAACTCTAATCAGATCAATATGAATGATTTCCCAGTAGAACATTTTGAACTTTTTATTGAATCCATTATGACTTATAACATTAACCATGTTTAAAGAAAATAATTCGGGTTTAATTTTATCTTCCATAAGAGCCTTTGTACTTCTATATTTTTGTTTATCATCAATTCAATAAGTAATATTGTCAACTGATTGAGTAATAATATCAGTTACTTTATCGCTATAATTTTTTTAAAGTATTCAACCACAGTATTGATAATTTTAACATTATAGGTCAGAAGGCATCCCTACAACTGTATAGCTTTCAGGACATTATTAAATTATTTCTCCTTATGTATGAATTAAAATAATCTAGGGTTTTTATCTCCATATTGAAGCCATATGATATTGTACTAATTCTTAATTAGTCTCTCTTTGAGTGCAAAGAGATCATATAATTTAGAATGTAGTTGGATTTCTTCATTAGAAAGTATTTATTGAACTTTATTGTTAATTTTTAAAAGTGATATATCCTTCTCAACCTACTTAATATATTTTATTCATCTTGGAGAATGATTATTTACTCTATATCCTCAAAATTTTCTTCACCTTTTTAAATTTTTTAGAAAACCTTTATATGGGACCCACAATCTACACATGTTTTCATCCATCTATGACATCCGGGGATGATCAGCCAAACATTATTGAACTTGAAATGTAGAGTGTTTATAATTAGAGTGTTCAAAAAAATATTAGTAGTGAGAGAACTGTGATCATAGTTGGAATTAAAAAAGGTGAAGTTAGACACTTCCATTGGATCATTATGATCATCAATGTAGAAGAATGATCTATGAATCCTACTAGCTCGTATACCTTTAACCATATGTCTTATCTAAATATAATCATCCCTATTAAAAATATCATCAACAAATTTGAATTGATTAACACATGAGAAAATATCATTTAGATAATTCCTTATGGAATTGGAACCAATTCTCTCTTCTAGTTTCAAAGCAATATTGAAATCAACAATGATAATCCAACTAGTTTTCAGTTGATCAGCCACCACATTCAATTCTTCCTATAATTTCATCCATTATATATAATAATTATAATCATAAATGAAATAAATATTAATCAGATATCTATTTAGGAGAACTAATATGGAAACATGATGGAATCTTTCAAAGAAATCAATCACTTTCACACTATCTTGCATTAGAACCCAAAGGGTCCCAATAATTCTATTATGAATATTATGAGCGGTAAATGAGTATCCAAGGGAGGCCCAATTTAGGGCTCTCCATTTTTTAATCTTTATCATAGGTTTATAAATCCCATCCAATATTGGTTTATTAGTATAAATAAAGCGTCTAAGGGTGGAAACTATTGGTGTATTTCTTAGCCCTCGACAATTCGAGTACATGATATTCATTTGGAATGAGAGATTGTTTTACCCCTTGTAATGGGGCCTTTGTTCTACTCTATTTTGAAGGTTTTTTCACACCTTACATTTTACCTTCTTTCCTTTATCCTTATCATCCAGGTTATCACTTTTCTCTAGGGGATTAGAGTCTTTGAATCCATTAAGATAGTAATGATTGTCTGGATTGTGATCATCATCAACCTAGAGTCTTTCACTTAAGGGAATGAATTAGTTAAATGATATTTCCCCTTTAGGTTTTTTCTATTGATGTCTACTTTTGGTTTCATTTTTTGAAGATACCTAAATAAAAGTATGGTTCTTTTTATAGGCATTATTTATGACTTTGATACGGTAATTTTTAAATATATTCAATTTCTCATAAGGCCCACATAAGGGGGTATCATCCATCAAAGTCTCCACCCCCTCCATGCCTTTGGAAACTTACTCATTGGTATTATTACCTGTGATGATTGTCTCAACCATTATAGGAATAGTAGTCCCATCTATATTATCATCATAATAAGGAAAATCATTATTCTCTTTTAGTGGATGTGTAATATCCACCTAATTATCTCTAATTTTATTATCCTTTACTGTCATATATATTCACCTTCTTTATGAATAAGCCCATAATTATGCTCTTTCGGTGAAATTGTGATTACCATTTTTTTCATCTCCAATATTATCATAACTTCCAGCCATAGAAGCCTTATCTCTATTATGATTTAGTCCAATAGTTGGGATGAAATCTTACTCAGTGACTTGATCTTTCTTATAGACTACCTTTCTAAGTTCAACAACATTACATATCTATGAATCAATTTTGTAATTATCAAACCTTCCAATCATAGAATCCTTCCCTTATTTTGGTCCAATCCATTAGGTTTGATGATGACCTGTTCAGTGACTGAAGATTTATTAGAGAAAACTATGATGATATTGGATTTATTACTAATCTACTTGAAATTGAGAAAAGTCTCATCTATCATATTAGAAAATAATGGATCCTGAATTTTTTTCCTTCCCTTCGTGGATATTTTTACGAAACATGGTATCATTTTGTCTCTTAATCTTACATATATTGTTGACTATAGTAATTTTATGTTATAAATAAATGTGGAAAATAAATTGACACTCTTTATAGAATTTAATAATCCTTTAATGTTTAATTCCTAATATAATTATGACTTCATTAGTTGTGATCACAAACTCCTCAAAAAGTTTTTTTCTAGATCAAAATGTATTCTTAAAATATATCCAAATTTTCATTTATTGGTTTAGCTATCCATCCTTATATAAGTTCTAACTATATAGGAAGTATCCCATAGAATTCATGGATAAATATAAATTTAGTTTAATCTCAAAATTTTGATCATGATTTCATCATCTAAATTCCTTACCTTGGATGGATCAAAATTGGAGTCCCATTCCTAGATCCAAAGTAAGCTTGGTTTCAGTGTAATGGTCCCAAAACCCCAAACAATCCTTTTTTATTAATTATATATAAAGAAAATATTTTAAAATACCATTCCCATTTTAGTTATCCTCTAATCACTAAAACCACAGATGACAATAATCCTTTTAGAGAGATCATAAAATTTCTAAGGATTTTCTCCTTTCTAAATGATCACCCTCACAATGATTGAATACTGGAACTTGTTCAATATCATTGTGGAAACATATTAATTTTTTAATACATGAGAAATATTACCTTTTTTAATGAATTCCCCTAGGGGGATCTAAAAATTTACAAAAAGATATGTTCACATTAGATCTAACAACATCTGAAAACTTATTCTTCATACCATCCTCTTTAGAAATCCTAGTTGGTTTCTATTTAGATCATTTTGGTGCACAATGTTGAAATAGTTCTTTATTCCCACACAGGTCGTCTTAGGCCATTAAGGAACTAGTAATCTTTCTCAACATGAACATATTAGGTTTTTACATTAGATCTTCATGGGTGTCTCCAGAGGTCCCTATTTAATAATAATAATAATATGTAAAACATAAAAATATATTTTTATAATAAATTATTCTAATTAAATTTTTCCTATTTGTTTCATTATTTATAATTTTTTACTTATATTGTTTTCAATTTTTGATTAATAGTTACACATATACTATATACCTATTGGATACATGCTTACCCAATGACCATAAATCCAAGGACTACACTTCCAGCAGCCATATTTCCAAGGAATATATATCTAATGATCATATTTCATTCTTTTATATAGCCAAATATATGTTATTTGAATCATTTATCATATTCAATTACTTCTCTCTCAACATGTCTATTATATTTATATTATTTTTCCTTATTTATATAGTTTCATTAGGGTGATTCTCTTCATGGAAAAACGTTAGGATAAAGATTTTATGTTCATGGACTTGTTTTTTTGTGGAATTATTCCTCTTATAATATTAATAATAATGTTTCATATTGTATTATTAAAGTTTATTAATTTTTATCATTCATTATTATATTTTATTTCAATAAAATTTATCATGTTTCATTTTCGTTTGGTATTTTCTATGAAACATGTTTTCCAACACAATATTTATTTAATGGTAAATTAATACTAAAATATTGGGGTGTTATATGAAGATGTTGATATATTCATAAAGTATTTGTTTTTGAGGTATTTGAATTTGTTTAAGAAGTTTCATATAAAACTAGAGTAGAGGAAGGAATTTCACATAAATGAAAGAGAATTATCATGAAAATTCAGAGATGTATGAATTTATAGACCTTGATTTAAATAAATGAGTCAATCAAAATTGATTAAGAAGGTCCACCCAATAGGCCACAAGTTCTAATAGGTTTCGGTATAAAGAAATCATAACTCAATGACCTCTATAAAATATAATCCCAAGAAAAAAATACATAAGAAGAATTTTGATTAGGTATTAAGCTGCTTTGAACCCAATCGGTGCTATTTCCTTTTGCACACCTAAGTTGGTATAGAGATTAAAAAATGGATTGATGTCCAACTATGTTGATGAATATTAATGAGGCTTATTGAAAAAGATGATTTGATGATATTTTTTATGATCATATGGAGAATATGATTTTTATGGATATTATTTTTTAAAGGGGGAATCTATTGAATATGGGAGGGGCTTCAAATCCCAATAATTGTAGCCCTAAAGATGAATAATTTCACAAATATGAAGTTCAATGGTTTTCTCCAGTTAAATTTTGGTTGATCTAAGTGAGTAAAATCTTGAATACATATACCTTGATTGATTTTTTTTTATTTTCTTATCTTTGTAAGTCTATGTCAAGTACATGATAGTTGAGTAGGGGTGAGCTGGCTCACAGAACTGATGCTACCAATTGGTTTTGTGATCAATCATTACTGGGTACTTAAGAAGGAATCATCATTATTCTCTAATTCCTTGATTGAGGTGATGGTTTTTATTACACACTACCTTCTCATGAAAACATCTAACTAATGTTCCAAAGAAGATAGATTTTTTTTGATATAGTTAAGTGATCATGTCAGATACAATGATTTTGAATCAAGATGAGATTCATTGTTAATGATTGTATAATAATGATGATGAGTCAATATTTATTGATTAAATATGATACATAGGAGATAGAGTTGTGAATTGAGGGAATTGAACCAGAGCTTGATCATAGATGAAGAAATTGGTTCTAATCAATGGTATACTAGACATCATTAAGTCAATTTTCATTCATGGGTGATTACAATCTAGACTAGTGCATTATTGAGCTCATCACATGGAACATGTTGATTGAATATAAATTTTAAAGACTTTAATATTCAGAATAAAAATTGAATAAAAGAATCTAGATGTAAGGAAATAATTTTAAATTATGAGGATATTTTCTTTATGAAGTGAAATTTACAAAGATTCTAGGAATATTTTTGATTTTTATTTTGAATATTTTGGAAATTGTTGGATGATATGATTAAATTTCAACCTTAAAAATAATGTATCCATATTAAAAGTAAATGGAGTAAATCCAAGAACTTGTGGGTCTATCACATCAGTTAGATAGCCTCTGCTCAATTCATTTGAAGTTGGAAGTAAACTTTGAAAGGTGTCATTTGGATCCTATTGGGGTGAATAGTGAAGTAGATGATAGTTTTGGTGGTTGTGTTGATGGAGTAAGCATGTGACTTATTTATGGAATTTTAATTCCATTTTAATAGTATGGGGAGGATGGAAAATATGTCATGTTTTTTTTCTATAGATTTTGAGAAGAATGGATTTATTATTCTTTCTTCAATGGAGATGATGAGTGAAGATATATCATATACTCTAATCATGATTGGCTAGTCTCTTGGTGGATAAGCCTAATAAATTATTCTAGTGAATTCTTTTAAATATTTATTTAATTAATTTCACACTTTTAATTTTATTTATATGTATATTTATTAAATTTTAATTAATATATTATGTTAATATATAATATCATTTAGTTTAATTATTTCTTCCATTTTATGAACAAAAAATATTTTATCACATAAGGTTTTTCATTGAATGAAACTTGTAAATTCAAGTTTATTGGGATCTAAAAATTTGACTCTTTTTATATAAATTCTTAATTATTGATCGAGTATTATGAGCACAGTGAGTGATCAACTATCTATAAAGGTCTATATAGACTCTCTATTCTTGGAATTCTCAACTAGGCCTTCTTACCTAGGTGATGATGGTCATTGCTATGGTCCATACCCCTCCAGAGGAAGAAGGAATACCTTTTTCTTCCTTGGGGGTTTGACCTTGTTCTTTTCTTCATTTCTTTAACCCAGATATTCTCCCTATAAATTCTATTATGTAGCTAAGCCCTAAATCCCTAGATTTGTTTGATGATTTCCCTAAACACCCACTCTATATCTCAAAGTTCACAAAAGCCTCATATATTCTAAATCTAAATTTGGTGGTTTGATTCAAATAGAACTACCCTTCAATCAATTTTTTCAACAAGTTTGTTTTTAGATCTTGTGGATTACAATAATGATCAAATATTGGCATTCTCGACAATTGGAACATCATGATTATTTTTTCATCATAGGATGATTAGATCATGGCCTAGTCCAAATCTCCCAAAATCTTTAATGGATTCAATTTCTACTTATTTAGATGATATTCTGATATTCACATGAAATTTGTTTCTTAGACCGTAATGTTAAAGGTATGTTTCCCAGAAATACCTCTTCCTTTCCAAAATCTTTTGATCATCCAATTTTTAGGAAATATAGTTGGAGATATTTATGTTCCAATAGTAAAAAAAATATATTTTTCACTATATCTCCCCACAAATATTTTTTGAAGTTGACATTTCAAAAAATACAATGGAATATGTGTGTATTATGATTGGGGAAGATTTTAATTGCAAGAAATTAGTTGTCTTTGAGACTTGGGTTGATTTTTGTTCTTCTTGTAATTTATTGGGACATTTGAAGTTAGTGTGTCAACATGGCCATAGGAACTAGTATGGGAACTCTGATCCTATCACTCACCAGAAGGATGTTGGAATGGGTAGAATAAAAAGCCTAGATGATAATGTTCCAGCCTTCTCTTCTGGTGAATACCTTAAAGAATAGACCAACACTGGCAATATATCTTCAAGGTCAGGGGGTAAAGCGGATTCATGTGACAGGTCCTTCAAACCAAATCATTATTATCCCAAAACCTTCATATTTTATTGAAATAGTGTGAAATGGAAATGGAACTCCCCATGAGTAGATGAAAAAGGAAAAAAATGAAGAAGGAATATCTTTCTACTTGTCCCATGGAAGCTCAATGCAGGATATCCTGACATCAAAGAAGTAGGGTTAGGTTAATCCTATGTATAGGATAAATCCTAATAAGATCACTCTAATTATAAATCCAATTAATAATTTTGAATGATTGTAAGTTAAATGCTCATTTCAAGAGAATGGGTAATGGAATATGGTGATATACAAATGAAAAGTCTTAGAGGAGTGGATGAACAATGTAGAGGTAAGATAAGAAGGTAAAATCAAACAGGGTAGAAATATGGATGGCAATGATTTTGAGAAGTAACTTGATAACCAAACAAGATCCTCTAAAATAAAGGAAGCAGATCAAGTGGAGGATTTTCTTTAGTCCTCTTCCAAGAAAGTCAATAAATTAGTGGTGTAATCATATTGATTTACCAATCCAATGAAGAGATCATTAGAACAGAAATACGATTCATATTTTCATAGGCCTGCAGTCACATGATCTTCTAGAAAAATTCTTCCTCATCGAAAGATATACTACGAAGTCTCTAAAAATTCAGTCTATAAACTACAAGGGTGACCATTTTAGAAGAGCTATATCCCCAATAATGGTAATGGGGACCCAAGAAATATGGTTTAAGAGGATTTATTTATTCTCCATAATTTATCTAGGAAAATTAAGTCTCCTTACCTACAATTTGGCAAGGATTCACCTAAGGAATGTTCTGTAGACTTTAACACCATAAAACTATCAAAGTAGAAGTGTGATAGAATGTTAGATGAATAATTTCTTTGGGTACTTGAGGAACAAAGTGATCAGTGTTTTGAATCACATCTTAATTTCATTTTTCAAGATATTTATCAAGAACACTTTTATATTGATGAATACTTGGTGGATGTGATTATTGTTACCTATGTAATTTAAGATAGTATTTGGATTCATCCTAGAAAGAATATAAGAGACCAAATATGAAAGTTTAGGAGTGACCCCTTCAGCTCAATGATTAATGAGAAACATTTTAAATTTTCTTCTTCTTTATCTAGATCATGATATCAAAGAATCTTCCTAGAAGAAATGATATAAATATATGGGTGAATTATTTTCTATTTATTCTCTTAAAGTGAGTGGCTTGGAATGAGGTATCATATAGTCTTTATCATGCTTGTGGATAATTTTGGTTAGTTTTTCTTCTTATATGTTAGTCAGGTTTTATGAAAATTTATTTTTGTATATAAATTTTGAAATTTTTTATTACTTGTATGATGTTTTTATATATAGTAATTTTTTAGGGGTCCAACTAAACCCTATAAAAGTGGATCTTCTTTAAAATAATTAAAAAATGGTTTGATTTCTGATCAAATGTATATATACTCAAAGTTCATTGAGAGTATTGACCAAGTATTTCTAAAAGTATAATAATAGTTGTGATTATAGTTATTAATCTCAACCTCTCAAATTGTATGAAAGGTATGGTCTATGACCATGAATCTTTAATTTATAGAACTTAAAGTGTTAACATATTTTTAGGTGATGAATGAAGAATGATCTAGGAAAAATACTTGGTTTTTTAATCTTCTTTTATTATATTCATTCAATCTTTATTTTTTTTATAAAACTTAAAACAATTTTTTTCATTGAATTTTCATGAAAATATAATAAATAAATATACAAAATGTTATCAAAACTCTTATAATGAAACCTCATAGGATACTACCTTGGGTACTGCTACACTATAAAACTTTACAAAAAATTGATGTAGGATTAAGCAATTCAAAACCAACCCTTTGTTGATGTTTATGAAATAGATATGACATATAAATGGATTTTTCACATAGGAGGGTTTTGTAAATAAAAGTTTCATGAAGGAAGGATTTTATAGTCCCAAAAAGGCTTAGGATTTTTTCTATGAATAGGACACTAATAACATTATTAAAAATATAGATAAAGAATATAGTTATATGAGGAAAATATTTAGAGATATAAATGATCTAATTTTACCAAATTTAGAGTTGTCAGAATGTGATACATAGATCATTGTGTTGTGATAGTGAATATTGGTAACCACTAAGTTTCCTAAACATACTATTTATATAGACCTTTTATTTTTTAAAATTAAATATTATCTTGAAAGAATTTATACTAAACAAGTTTATACATACAGACTTACAAGGCCATACTTATATAAAAAAAGTTGTGTGAAAGTAATTTTTGGAAATTTATAGTGATTGAACAGTAGATAAATTCATTTGGAAATCATTGAAGATCATAAAATATAAGGAATTTGTTCATATAAGATATATTTGAGATCATTAGAGAAAATATAAGTTACTATAATGGAATATTTCACATGTCATGTTTTAAAGAGTTGTGCTTGAAGATCAAAGAGAACCTACCAATATGTGGTGAAACACAGAGATAGTGACATAATTTATTGTCATGTTTGAAAAACTATTATCTTTTATTAAGTAGTGAGAAAAGAGAGAATAATAATTTAGTGTCCCAAGAGTGGTAGTGATTCTTCCCTAAATCGTTATAAGGGGAGTGACCCTATGGAGGTAGTGGAATATCTCTAAATCAATGTTGGGGGAGTGACCTCAAGCTTGGAGTGACCATTTATAAACCCACCAATGAAATTGATTTATTAGATTCTGGTACTTCATCACATCATCATTGTATTTTAATTATATTATACTAGTTTCGACGTGATTTCCTGACCCAAATCACTTGACAACAGTAGCCGAACTGGTGGCCACATGACCTCAAGAATACCCCCTCATATGCTAGAGACTACCAACTAGTAGTGAGGGTCCATGAAAATATAGTTCGGTGACTATACCCTCTTATGTCAAAGTATAATAGTGGTGAGATAATAGATAAATAAATGAAGAATAATAAGACAAATAAAAATATGGAAGTAAATCATCCAGACAGTAATAATACATCAAACCAAAAGTGGCACCATATATAAAATGATGATTATTTCATGGAGCAATATAAAATGGGGGATACATAGAATATATAGTATTGCTATATACAATATGCTATAAAAAATAACAAAATACCAAAATACATCTCTACTGGAATAAAGAGAATATTCTCTACCCTCTTCTCTCATGCTCCCATGCTATAAGAAAATCAGATCAAGAATTCATGAACAAGCTCTTCCCATTGTCCCAACCTACATCCATAAGGTCTATTCGGGTACTAATCAGCGGCCTAAATAGGGTGTGAGATAAACTCATTAGGTCAACATGAAGTGTGTATAGAAAAATTTAGATAGTATTTAAAACATAGAATTATAAAGGTGTACCAAATAATAAACAATGGTGGAATCCATAAACTGGTCAGATCAGGTTCCTAGAGGATACCTGGATGACACTACCTTCTTTGGCATAGGCTAGGATAACTCTGATCTAATTTTACTATATACATATATTTATAAATAATTATACATAATATGTATGTATGTATATACAGTATATATCTAAGGACATATATAGTCATATACATAGATACTAGGTTCTAATAAGACCTGGGGCATAACTCAGGTGTCCAAGATTAGTAAAATGATCCATTGGCTTCAACAAGGTTATTATCCCTGAATCTCATGATAATATGAGAATTCATGCCCATCACTCAAGATACTATGGTGATTCGTCATTCTAAACAATCGATGAAATGGAATGTGGATCATCATTCCCATCATCCAAGTAAATGGTGTGAGATGCCATACCCAACAACCAATATAAAGGAGAATGAAACTCCATGATCAACAAGTCCCTTAACCATTTTCCATTGACCAATATTAATGGTATATTTATAATAACCATAAGGAATTTACTTTTAAAAATTTACATTCATTTAACCCAATCTACCCATGGTTTACACAAGTTATAAAATTCATTATCAATTTATAACATGTGAATTGGTCTTTCCACTCACTTCAATTTAGTTTAGATTAACCCATTTAATTTATAAATCAAGGAAAATCCAATTTAATTTTAATAAAAACTACTTAGGAGGTGGTTTGGTCAATTAAACATTTATATCATGGAAGGAATTTAATTCAACACACCCAAATGGGCAGAAACCAAATAAGTAAGAATCATCTAATAGTTTAACATCAGATTATACGAGTATCTTAACATGGTTCAATTAATTTAAAAATGAAGAACGCGTTTTAAGGCATCATGTGGAAGAGTCCATTATGGAGCGCTATAGCGAACACTATAAAATATCTAAATCTTTAGAAAAAATTTCTAGACCACCAACCTATCAGTAGAGGAGTACTCATCCATTATCAACTTTTGATTTGGTCTAGAATAGAAGAAATTGGAAATCCAAACAAACAACCTAAAAATAGGTCATATCATCTAGTACCAAAATAGCATAGAATATGGAAAAGAACTAGGAAATGAAGGAAGTAGATTGAATATCATACCAATGTGCTTCCAATATGGTGAATAGTTTCTTGATCAGATCCCAGAAGAAGAATTTTTCGCAAATACTAAGTAGAGGAAAATAGGAGATCCCATAGAAGAGAGACATTGTGCGGAGGAGAAAAATAATATTGAACAGGGTTCTTACCATTTTAAAAAACACAAGACATGAGATATTCATGACATGAATATTTTTTATGTCATTTTAATCTCTGTTTTTTCCTCTAAGAAAAAATAATGCATGTCATGAATAGGGTCTATCCCAACCAATTCACGATGTATACGAGGTCTGGCCCAACAAATTCACATCATGAATTAAATTCACATCGTGAATTGGTTCTACAGCTAGTCTTCAGCCCTCTTCTACCTTCTTCTCTAAGAAAACCAACCGTCTGAGAGGTGAGAATTATAGGTATAAGACAAAAAACGCTTTATTGATTTTTTACCAATATTTAAAAGGTCTATACCTTGTATAAAAAAATCAAGATCTTATAGTATTACCCCTTTAAAATAACGCACCCTCGATTTTTCCTTCCTAGGGTGGTTAAACTTCCTATTAAAATAAATCAATCCATTGAGCATGTATATTAGACTCTCTCTCCCAAGTCTCTTCCTATACATGGTCTTGATTCCATAGAACCCATACTATAGGGACAAACATACCTCGGAGGGCCTTTGTGTTATGATCAATGATACAAATAGGATAATCCTTAAAGGAAGTATCTTCCTCCAATTCTACCTCCATGGGATCAAAAGTATGAGATGGGTCGACATGATATCGGTGAAGCTATGATATATGGAAGACATCATGTATGGCTCAGTACCTCTAAGAAATCTCTTTCCAATAGGCTACAGAGCCACTCTCTCCAATATAAAAAATTTTCAAAATAATGAGGTGATAGATTTCCCTATATTTGATTCCATCTATTCCCCATTCTAGGAAAAAAAGCATGAATACATGATCCCTGACCTCAAAATCTAGATTTCATCAGTGGAAGTTAACATAATATTTATTTATAGACTGAGTAGTAAACATACCCCTTCTGATAATTTTTACTTTATCTGAAATCTATTCAATGAAATGATGTCCTAGTATGCCTCTCCTACCTTTAACTATCACATTAGTGAATGACACCACCTACCATATAAATCCTCATAAGGATCCCTCTATACAGTACCATGGAAGATTTTATTATAGGAAAAATCAATGAGAGGTATATGTTTATCCCAAGAACCTATAAAATTAAGAAAAAATGACCAAATCATGTCCTCCAATACCTGTATGATCCGTTATGACTGTCCTTTGGTCTATTAGAAAAAGGTTGTACTCATAAGTACATGTATACCCAATGATTTATGTTACCCTATACAAAACGTCAATGTAAAACAATTATCTCTATCTGAAATGATAATATGAGGGACCCTGTGTAATCATATAATCTCATGGACATACAGTATCACAAGCTCATCCACTTAAAAGTTCTCCCTGGTAGAAAAATGTTGTTTGACTTCTTATACCTATCCAAGACTACCCAAACTGCATCACTACCTTAGGGATACCTTGGAAAACCAGTCAAAAAATCCATAGATACATCATCCCATTTCTATTCTACAACTAGTATTGGTTGTAACAAGCTAGAAATACACTAGTTATCCTCCTTCACCTACTGATAGGTGGAACACCTAGTGATAAAACCAACGATTTTACATTTCGTCCCAGGACACCAATAATGGAGGTGCATGTCTTGGTGCATCATAGAAATCCTTTGGTGTACATCCCACTGTGAAACATGTGATTATCATATTAATTCCCATCGTATGTCTATAGTAACCCACACACATCCATGAACAAGTAGTATCTCATCTCCATCAATATACTAGCCCAGTGGTGGATCCTCACTTGAAATTCTATCCCTTAAGACTAAGCCCTCAAGGTCAAAGAACTACCTCCTCTTCACTCTAACCAGAAGTGATGAGGTTACCACTAAGGCTATAAGGAAAGGTGGATCATGACTCTCTTGAACCACCATATTAATCTCATAAATAATATCCATAAAACTCTATTAATCACTAGCTTCCTAAATAGCTTTCATGTGAGTATTCTAGCTCAGAGAATCAGTAACTATTTTTCCCTTCCTAGGCATATAGGTAAGCTCAAAGTTGAAGAAAATGAGGTAATCGACCCACCTTATCTATATGAGGTTCAAGTCACAATGTTTAAATATATAATTGAGTATTTTATGGTTATTAAACACAAAAAACCACTCTACTAACAAGAAAATCCTCTAACAACATAGGTTATGAATGGAAACTACTAGATCAAGATCCTCTGTCAGGTAATTCCACTCATGAGGCATCAACTAATGAGACCTATACATAATGAATCAATCCTCCTTCATGAAAACTAGTCCCAGCCTAATACCTAATGCATCATACACTTTTTATATCTTTTTACCAAATTTGGTAGAATCATGATCGATGTTGAATTCAATATTCCTTCATACTCCTAAAAGGCTATTTGGTATGCTTCATGCCACAAGAAATTTACATCCATTTTATTCAATCTTGTAATAGGTATTTAAATGTATGAAAATTCTTGTATAAAGAACCTGTAATAGCCATATATCCCCAAAAAACATATTATGTTAAAGAAATTATTGGTATACTACCAATAAACAATAATTCTCACCTTATTTGGTTCAAATGATACTCTTGTCTTTAAGATAATGTGACCCAAAAAGTGAACTCTATCAATCCATAAGCAGAATTTAGTGAGCTTAGTATATAGCTGGTTCTCTCTCAGTTTATTCAATACAATCTCAAGAATTTTTGGTATGGTTGTTTCAAGTGATATAATAAACAAATATGTCATCCACAAAGACTACAACAAATGAATCCAGATACAGGTGAAAACAAAATTTATCAGGGCCATGAAAATAGTTGGTGTGTTTATGAAACTTAATGTCATTACTAGGTACTCATAAAGACCATACCTTATTTGTAAAGTTGTACTAGGAATTTATAAAGTCCTGATATGCACCTGATGGTATCATAAACTCAAATAAATCTTTGAAAACAACCCTAATCCTCAGAGCTGATTAAATATTTTTTCTATACAAGGCGGTGGATACTAATTCTTAGCTATGAGTTGGTTCAGCCATCAGTAATCCATGAATATATTGAGGGTACCTTCCCCCTTCTTGGAAAAAAGGATCAGTAAATCCCATGGAGAGGTACTAGGTTGGATAAAACCCTTAGTTTCTAAGTTATTTAACTACTTCTTAAGCTCTAAATTCTCCACGGGTTCTATCTTGTAAGGAGGAATGGATACATGTGATACTCCAGGAACTAACTCAATGGTGAATTCCACCTCTCTCAGTCAAGGTAGCCTCAAAAATTCATTAGGGAAAACATCCTTAAAATGATCCACCAAATGAGGTAAATAGGTAGGTTTCATTTCCTTCTCATCTAAGAAGAGAGTAGAAATATGATCTATCACTCTTCCTATCCCATTATGTTTAGTTCCATCTTAAGTCACAAGGACATCCCATTCTCCATGGAAAATATCTCTACTACCCTCTAGTGATGTAAACTTCACATTTCAGAGATAACAATCAATATTGGCTTGATAGAGAACTAACCATTCCATCATAATAATTACATCAAACCCTATCATGTTGAGGAAGAAAAAATTCCACACTAATAGATAAGAGCATATATCAAGGGAACATTCCTTAAAATAGTGAACACTCACTGATTAGATACTCAATGGGTAATCGAGTATCATCATGCCACATAATTACTCCATCTCAATGCCCAGAATCTCCAAAATTGTTGCAGATATAAAAGAGTTTGATGAAACTTTTTCAAAAAAGGTAGAAACCAAAGTGGAGGCTACTAGAATAGTAACTCAAAATATAGAAGGACCAATGCTATTCTTCTTTATTATAGGATTCACCGTATGTAACCAGCCTATACTGAAGCCCTAAGTTACAACCTAACTTCCCTGAGTAGGCCCACTCTACTAGTTCTATGAATACTAAGTTTAGTTTCCTCTACCTTAACCACCGCCTCGGCTTGAGCATTCAATGGTACTCTAGCTTCCTACCTGGAAAGTTACCACTAGACCTTCTCCATAACATAGATTCAGTGTAGATCCTCTCTCAATAAGAACTAGTGGAAATTTCCTACAGAATATTCAAATATGACCCATTCTTCTATAGCCTCTATACTTAATTTGATCTCATATGCATTGGGGTTTATGTTCCCTATATTCCCACACTAACGGTATATAACAAATATATCAATATAATATTTCTAACTACCACTACCCCCGTAAGAAACCTCAACGTGACTCTTCCTTCTACTAGAATAACTACTGCCAATTCTTGGGGTTGTACCACCCTAGATCGTACCTTCAGATTACCTCAAATTCCACTCAATAATTATGGACTGGTTGAATCTCTCAAAAATAGAATTCAACCAGAAAACATTAACCTATGATCAGATGGAATATAAAAGCACATCCTCAAATCACCCAACAGTCATAACCTCATCACCTACTAGAATCAGAATGAGTCGCTGAATCTTAGTAAAATGGGTAGAATATTTTTTTTATAGACATATCTCACTTCTATGAGTTCATGAATTCTATAGCTCAGTTATCCCTCAATGTTTGTGAAAAAAATTTATCATAGAAGACCATCTAGAAGTCCCTCTAAATCATATCTCGATGTTGGTCTACCTGGGTAATTTTATCTCACCATTGCTTAGAAGAACCGTGTATCATATAATCTATGACCTTGACCCTCTTTTATTGAGGCATCTATAAGTGATCTAATATATAAAGCATGGAATCTATGCATGTATCAGTAGCCTGAGGGCCAATGTATCCTGAAAACATAGGCGAGTGTTTTTGCTAGAACTCCCACGTAAATTATGCCATATTCAGGGAAGGTCAAGAAACTCCTTACATATACTGCATCATATAAAGGAAACAACCTCAAAAATGGGTGTCACTACCCCATTCAGTAATACCAAGTGGTTATTTAGGTGGAACTACAGTAGGTAACACTGGTGGCTCAAAGCTCACTACCTTCAAAGCATGGTCATCACCACCCTCCTGGAATACGACTCGAGGATATTTGGTGGAATAGCTCTAAAAATGTCAATAACATTCCTCAAATAAGAATTTATAATGGAATAATCCACAGATATAAGAACATCACAAGTATAAATCCTTTTGATATAAAATTCACACCCCTCTTCCGACTTATAAATCCAGGTTTAGGAAACATACAGATCATAAGAAACATAAGAGGCACTACCTACTACCCACTACTAAGTTTGTTTCTGGGTCAAGTTCTCTATTATAACTTATGGGTCCCAATATACATAGATCCAATTTCAAGGTATAGAGGAAAACATCCTTTTACTTTGAAATTGGCATCCCCATTTAATGCTAACCATTTCATTTAAAAGTTTTTTTATATTCATTTATGTCCACAGTCTTTTTTATATAAATATCCCGGTCAATTAGATGAATTTTTATTTCTATTTTATAAAATTGAATGATTCATATATTATAATTTCCATTCAATTAATCAAATAAACTAATGTTTCATCCCATGGAATGAGTTTTCCAGAACTCACAACATACTATAATTGGTCAATTAATGTGATAACATCAATCTATATAGGAAAACACCAATTAGATAGATACATACACTTTAATTAATACAATTATTATATCCCTTCAATAAATGTTAACACATTTCAAACATTTAACAGTCCAAGAACTAGTAATATGTAGTAGGAAAATAGGCAATGGAAGTAATTAAATATACATATATGGCATGGAATAATGTATGAAATGAAAATTTCTACAATCCTGTGATGATGCATGTGTTAACACTTCCATTCTGTTGGGAAAAAAAATACCTCAAGGTGTCCCATAGGTATGTTTTGGGTATGATTGTGTTTGTTGACAAAGCCAGATGATCAAAAATGATAATGGTTGGTGTTTTCCAAAGATAGTTTTTTAAGGTTGCGTTTTTTCCCAGTGTTTGACAAATTTTTGGGCCTCAAAATCAGGAGTTTATTGTTGGAAAAAGAAATATTTCTTCATAGTAGTGAACGATATGAATAATATTGAATAAAGTTGGAAAAGGATAAGAACCGTGTACCAAAATTCATGGACCACATACTATGTTCTGGGAACAGTATGCAGAGCATCGGGAACATTACACCAGAGTGGTTCACGAAATCAGAAATGGTTCACAGCCATGGTTTGCGGTGAAGGGAATATGGTACATGGAAGGTTGGAGGTCTGTGGGATGGCTTGTAATTTCCAGATGAGATCGACCACACATGAGAAAAGGTAGTACGTGGACGGTGTGAAAAAATGGTGTGTGGAATGGGTGCAGTTTGTGGCGGCAAGAGGATCGGTATGCGGTGGATCGAAGATTTGGTAAATCTTAGATTAACAGATATTGAGGATATCTTTTCCTATATAATAATATCTAATACCACTAATTAGCAGTGAGATAAAATATCATTAGAGAACATCTTTTTGACCCAGGAATTCGGAAAAGTCCAAAGGAAGTTCGCGAGGGATAATCCATGAAGACTGAAGTGGTTCGCGCGGAAGAAATTCCACCAAAGGTTGTTTGCGGGATATTGTATACCACAAAGGACGCGGTACATGGAGGTAGAAGTCATGGTATATAGGTGATTAGTAAAGTCAATCCACAAACATAGAATAGTTCATGGACATAGGGTGATTTGCAGAGGTAGTCTGTGAACAGAGAACAGCTCACGAACATGAGGGGTTTTGTAGAGGTGGTACAAGATAGTGAAGGCAGAGTGTAACGCCCCGACCCCAGTTACCCAGAGTCGGTGCATTATTGTGTAACATTTTCATGATCACAAAATATCAAGTCTCGAAAGACCGATTAGTTTAGTAGCCTTGGAAACACTAGATACATTCATAATGTTACATTACATCATAAAGTGAAAAACTACAATAACAAAGTCTCCATAGTCCACACTCATATCCTCTTCTGGCTATCCCTGCAGGTCATTCATAAAATACATCTTCACATCCTGGAAAATATTAAAACATTGAAAGGGGTGAGCTCAGATGCTCAGTAAGGATAACAATATTGCGGAAGCTTTCATAAATAAACATTAACATTTAAGGCAATGTATAACTAAAATAAAAGCTTTTTTAAACTTGAACTTCAGCATAATATGGCAAAAATAAAATTAAATAATTCCATTTACTTACTCACATGGATATTCTACTAGTCGAATAATCACATGAAATATCAATAACCACTTTCATAATGATGGAATTCATAATTCCAGACTATCATAACCATGTAGCCAAGGCCTCGTGCCAAGACTATAAATAAGATTTTGTCAAGAACTCGTGCCAAGACACTAGTTTGTCTCATGAGACCTGCCGATGCAAAATATTTTAGAATATAATTAAATTTAAAATTGCTCAAATATACTCTAGTGTTTTTCTGAAAACATTATGTAAGCTTCTGAAAACAAAATAACTAATTCTGAGACTGCTCGACTAATTACAGGCCATGATGGGTCCACGCCCAATCCCTTTCTGTCTACCACACTCGAGAGTCGGTTTTTCTGAAAACATTTTTAAGCTTGCGTTAAATACGTATACATTTTCACCTGGATTTTCATACAATTGATAGAAATATCTCTCTTTTTTTCTAAATCATTTAAAACAAGTTATGTCTTGCAGAGGAAGTCGAAACTCAAATAATGGTCATGGCGGCGAAGAAGTCATTGTCTCTACATACGTACGACAAAAAAAACATTCAGTTTTGTCTTTTAGTAAAACGCTTCCTATAGAAATATTTTTTTTGAATAAACGTAAAAGTCAAAGGGGTTTATACACCGTATAAATGATAGTTGTGTATAAAACAAAATATGCCTCAATGAAAGGAGATTGAGACGAAGTCCTTACAAAGATCATTTTTAAAATAAAATAGATCTATTATGTGTATTTACTATAAGTACACATAAAGAAAGTACAATTATATGATAGGACATAATAATATCATGACATAATTTGAAATTAGGAGATTAACCCAAATAATGGAAATTGGGTTAAGAAATTCCCTTACCTCGTGTCCGACTTGACTCGATCGTTCTTTAATCTCCTGAATAATAAACTAGAGTTAATTTATATTTGTTTAAGAACCTTTTTCATGTTCATTATTCCTTTTATATCAATTATCACCATGTTATGAACAATATGTAATTATTTATGTTAATAACAGTCATTTTGTCGATCTTTGGTACTTGAGTCAAAAGTATACTTCTTATAATTACAAGTTGTTCATGTGGTGAAATATCCATTATATCCAGAATTATATTCATGATGTAGATATCATATATAACATATATATCCAGTATATACATGCATTTATAATATTACATAACATTTATCTGTAAGAAATGAAATTCACCGTTCATGGAGACGGTAAGCCATACGTACGCATGAATGCTACTTTCATTTCTATTTCATATTTTAATGGAATGAAACATAATGATATAAAGGTATAATATAATTCCAGTATAATATAATGTATAATACCATTTAATTCATCCTTTATACATCCCACATATGGTATTAACGATTCAAATCACTTTGAGGGGGCGGTAGTCCGCACTTCCTAAAATGAAAATATCGTGTTTACCCATAATGGAAACCATAAAGTTATGCCATAAATGAAAAATACAGAATCTTAAGTAAAACATAAACATATTATATATCATATATAAATATAGTGATATCTTAATGGCCACATTTTAAGGTGTTATATGAGTGTTTAACAATCATCGTTTCGTGAGGTAGAAATTCGCCATACACAGAAACAGTATGTTCATTAACCATTAGATGTACGTGTGTGTAAGTGTAGCTCGAATACTTCTTATAACAACATCCTAATATATTGAGGATACTGGTTTTGTTACAAAATAAATTGATAAAAAGAGTTTAGGGGGTTGGAGAATCAAAATAAAACAAAATAACATAAGAGAAGACATTACCTTAAAATCGGGTAACTCTTTTTGATTTGAGCCAAAGGCTTCCTTGGGAAGAGTTCTGCCCAAAGTGAGGCTTCTAGGAGTAATATAGGGAAGTTGGGAGAGTATTTGTACAGAGTTTGGCCGAGCCAAATGGCTTTAAGGTTTGAATAAGGTGGTAGAGGTGGGGGCCTTTTATAAGAGGAGAGGAGGGTCACTCTTGGAAAGATTGAAATGTTAAATTATTATGAAATGCTTTTCGGATTCTAAAGGTCCCACAATGATATAATTCAAGGCTAAGGTGATAAGGGTTCTAAATATAATCATCCAATAGGTTTTTGACAAGTTTAAGCCTAATATGTTACATTATCATTTCATTTTATTTGAATCGTTAATTAATGAGGTAATCGACGCATCATCATTGTGTCATAAATAATTTAATTTATTTAATGTCTAAAAATTATAAAAAAATATCATGATGTAGGAAATATTTTTAGCTTTCTAATTAATATTTATAGTCAAAAATATGACTTGTATAACCCCATTTAAAAATTGTTTTAGTAAAACAACTCATGTTTGTGACATTCTTATTTTAACATTAAATAAAAAGTTTTTAATGTCATTTTCCTACCAAAGTGGCTCCATGGAGTCCCCAAGTTGACACATGGATTGTATTGGTAGGCCATGACTCATAAAATAGGGGTAGGACAAGTGTAAAGGTATTTTCATATTTTTATAATATCATTTTTACCTTAAATTTCACTAATTACCTTTAATCGCGATTAATTAAACTTAAAAGTTACTATTCACTAAAAAATTATTTTAATCCCATTGAACCACATTTTACTTCTTAATGACAACCATGTATGTCGGATTTTTGAAAATCAAATCACAGAAGTGGTAATGTTTCATTTAAACGAAAAATCAGTTTTTTAACTACCACTTAATGGTTTCACTATTCATAAAAAATTGAAGTTTTTCAGAACAATGCCAAAATTTCACCCTTAGCTATAATTGATATTCCGAATTCAAAAATGATGTCTATTTTACAAAATTCCAAACATATAAGTTTCATTAATTAATTTCATAATTAATTCTCATTCACAACAAATAGCGTGTTTTTGAGAAACAATATATATCAAAAGATTGACAATTGTTTATGTCCAATTTCAAAGTAAAATTAATTATAATGACCACCATTGGATAAAATGGTAAAAATATATTCTAATTATACTTTAAAACCACTCAATATTATAATTTATCACAATAAATTATTTTGATTAAAAAAGTTTTTTTTAAGTATTTTTCACTATTCATAAAAAATTGGAAGTTCTCAGAAAATTACAAAAAATTCAACTTAGAATAATTTTGATATTATGAATATAAAAATGAAGTCCATTTTGAAATATAAATTTTTTATAATTTCAAAAAGTGGGTATTACTATTCATAACTACTTCTTTGATTGGTCGCGGTGTATTAGAATATCGAACTTGTGTACAATGCAAGCCATTGCATTATTGAAAGAGAAGCGTATCGTGAAAGCTTGGGGTGTTACATTCTCCCCTCCTTAAATAAATTCCGTCCTCGTAATTTGAAAATGTTCTTCAAAATAAAAGGTTGAAAATAGAAAATACCTTTGTGGAAAACCCACATCGGAAATAGGGTTAATAAGAATATAACATTAAAAGAAAGAAAGAGAAGTATGAAGGTCACCCGAGATAGCCCATACTAGGATTCTATGAAAATATGGATATGGAGGAGAAATAAACCATCAAGGTCTGATAAAGACTTGTAGAAAACAGGATTAGGAGAAATTTAACCACAAGAAAATCACAAACTTGTGATTGGTTAAACGATCATTGATTCCCCAGTAGGAAAAGTTAACCGACAACGTTTTTGTTTTAAGTTACTTTTTATAAAGTTGAGGAATTTATTTAGGAGATTTACTAAGAATGTTAGGAAATATACTTGTCACGTACACTTCCATTTTTTAATAAATTTTTACCACAAACCCATCTTTCACTCCAAAAGGTAATATATTTCAAAAAATATTATATTTATCCTAATCGTACAAGGTTCAAAATATTAACACATACCATATAGATTAGAAAAACTATTTTTTAATAACCAGGGACTTCCTGTAGGATAGTGGTAGGTAATAAAGGCCTGTCACACTATGGTTGTGGGTTCGATTCCTGCAGCTTTGTCCAACGCGACGGGTTATCCCCCAACCTGCAGGTTGTCCTTTTCCTAAAAGTATAGTATTATAATATTCCAAAAAAAACTTCAAATTTTTTTTAACCTTAAAAAATACTATCCAAAGTTCAACTTAATTCATTCCAACCTTTATAGTTATCCAAAATACCTCTATCCAGACTTTCTCTAAAAGGTTCCTAAATTCCAAAATCAATTGTAACATCAGATTCCCCAAACAAAGTAAAGTCTCTCTTATTGTCACATACTAAAAATATGATTACCTTCATAATATTAAATCCTTAATGAAAACAACAAGTACTGCAATGCAATCCTTATATATATATATCACATTATCCTTATAACCAGAATATAATCCTTGAGTCCAAAAGCACCAATACATTAATTATTCCACTTCAACTGTAGTAACAGCATAAGATTGTTCTTGATCCCTTGGCCTTTTCTGAGGTAAGTTTCCCTGACGCTTAAGACATTAATTTAAATAATGCCCCATTTCCCTACAATTATAGCATTCAACATTGATAACCTCTTTCTTTCCCTTGCAATCACGAGCCTGGTGACCTTTTTCTCCACATTTATAACAAAACTCCCATTCCTTTTAGGCAAGTACCGGGGTGGTTCTTCCCAAAATTATCGCATAATGGAAAATCCTTCTTTCCCTTTTTTCCTTTATCTGTCTCTTGTTCCACCATTCTCTTCTTCTCTTGCTTTACTTTGTTGTCATAAGACTTAGAGAATTCCTTTTCTGTCTTGATAGCACACGAGACAATATCTTTATACGATGAGAAGGATCGTGATACTAAATCTCGACAGAGAAATGGTTTTAACCCATCGAAGAAATGATCAATCTTACTTATTGGGTTAAGTATATAATCTGTAGTATATCTTTCTAACCTTGTAAAGTTAGCCTCATACTTTGCGACATTCTCATCCTCCTTCTGCCTCAGACTCAGAAATTGCCTTTCCATATCTGCTCGATGGTCATGTGGAAAGTATTTTTCAAATAAAATTTCCTTAAACTCCCTCCATTCCATACTTGATACTTCTTCATCTTCCTTTGTGTTTTGAATCAGCGACCACCACTGATCGGCATCTCCAGTGAGGCGGTAGAATGCCATGACAACCTTTTCCCTTTCACTACTCCCAAAGGCGTGGAATATTTTCTCTAAGGAGTTTATCCATTGCTCAGCTACTAATGGATTTGTACCCCCATTAAATGTTGGCGGTTGTTGCCTCATGAAGTGGTCTAACATTGATCCTCCACGTTGCGGATCAGGGTGCTCCATATGAGTAAGTTTATTATTCATAACCTGAGTGAGTTGTCCCAGTATGGTAATAAGTTGATCAGCACTAGTTGTATCTCCAGATCCACACTAATTATCTTGAGTAGGAGGGCAATCCCTAAACGGAGTGCGTGCATTGATACGGTTTCCATTCCTTCCACTAGGCGCCATTTCTAAACAATGGAATAAACTAGATTAGTTTATGAATCAAAATAAATAATTCCATACTTGTAAAATACTTAACATAAATTGAACTATTTATGGATATAATCCATAATCATAATAAATGTTTTCTTTGTGGAAGTATATACTCATAACCCTTCATAGTGGTTCGTAAAGAAAACGAGAATTATCCTAAACATATCCCCCGGGAGTGTCGTAACCAAGAGTGCAGCAAGGCCCATTGTCGTGCACCAGTTCCCATTTGAGTCTAGCTCAAAGCAGTGTTTTCGGGTTTTACCCCTAGGTACATCTGTGCTAGAGCTTCCTCTACCTTCTTGTATCCAGACAGGGATGTATTGCTCGGAAAACTCACAAAATCTCTATAATACCAAAATTCTAGGAAGTTCTTCTATACTAATCCTCAAAGTCTATCTTTGGGCTATGTGCTCTAATCAGAGTTTATCTAAATCTGGCTTCCAAGGTTAGTACTAAAATACCTCTGATACCAACTATAACGCCCCAACCCCAGTTACTCAAAGTCGGTGCATTATTGCGTAACATTGGCATGATCACTAAAGATCTAGTCTCGAAAGACCGATTAGTTTAGTAGCCTTGGAAACACTAGATACATTCATAATGTTACATCACATCATAAAGTGAAAAACTACAATAAAAAAGTCTCCATAGTCCACACTCATATCCTCTTCTGACTATCCCTGGAGGTCATTCATAAAATACTTCTTCACATCCTAGAAAATATTAAAACATTGAAAGGGGTGAGCTCAGATGCTCAGTAAGGATAATAATATTGGGTAATCTTTCATAAATAAACATTAACATTTAAGGCAATGTATAACTAAAACAAAAGTCTTTTTAAACTTGAACTTCAGCATAATATGGAAAAAATAAAATTAAATAATGCCATTTACTTACTCACATGGATATTCTACTAGTCGAATAATCACATGCAATATCAATAACCACTTTCATAATAATATAATGCATAATGTCAGACTATCATAACCACGTAGCCAAGGCCTCATTCCAAGACTACAAATAATATTTTGTCAAGGCCTCGTGCCAAGACACTAGTTTGTCTCATGAGACCCGCCAATGCAAAATATTTTAGAATATAATTACGTTTAAAATTGCTCAAATATACTCCAGTGTTTTTCTGAAAACATTATGCAAGCTTCTGAAAACAAAATAACTAATTCTGAGACGGCTCGACTAATTACAGGTCATGATGGGTCCACGCCCAATCCCTTCCTATCTACCACACTCGAGAGTCAGTTTTTCTGAAAAAAATTTTAATCTTGCGTTAAATACGTATACATTTTCACTGGATTTTCATACAATTGAGAGAAATATATCTCTTTTTTTCTAAATCATTTAAAACAAGTTATGGCTTGCAGAGGAAGTCGAAACTCAAATAATGGTCATGGTGGCGAATAAGTCATTGTATTCGCATACGTACGACAAAAAAAACATTCCGTTTTGTCTTTTAGTAAAACTCTTTGTATAAAAATATTCCTTTTGAATAAACGTAAAATTCAAAGGGGTTTATACACCGTATAAAAGATAGTTGTGTATAAAACAAAATATGACTCAATGAAAGGAGATTGAGATGAAGTCCTTACAAAGATAATTTTTAAAATAAAATAGATCTATTATGTGTATTTACTATAAGTACACATAAAGAAAGTAAAATTATAGGATAGGACATAATAATATCATGACATAATTTGAAATTAGGAGATTAACCCAAAGAATGGAAATTGGGTTAAGAAATTCCCTTACCTCGTGTCCGACTTGACTCAATCATTCTTTAATCTCATGAATAATAAACTAGAGTTAATTTCTATTTGCTTAAGAACCTTTTTCATGTTCATTATTACTTTTATATTACTTATCACCATGTTATGAACATTATGTAATTATTTATGTTAATAACAGTCATTTTGTCGATCTTTGGTACTTGAGTCAAAAATATACTTCTTATAATTACAAGTTGTTCATGTGGTGAAATATACATTATATATAGAATTATATTCATGATGTAGATATCATATATAACATATATATCCAGTATATACATGAATTTATAATATTACATAACATTTAGAGGTAAGAAATGAAATGCACCGTTCATGGAGACGGTAAGTCGTACGTACGCATGAACGCTACTTTCATTTCTATTTCATATTTTAATGGAATTAAACATAATAATATAAAGTTATAATATAATTACAGTATAATATAATGTATAATACCATTTACTCCATCCTTTATACATCCCACATATGGTATTAACGATTCAAATCACTTTGAGGGGGCGGTAGTCCACACTTCCTAAAATGAAAATATCGTGTTTACCCATAATGGAAACCATAAAGGTATGACATAAATGAAAAATACAGAAGATTAAGTAAAACATAAACATATTATATATCATATATAAATATAGTGACATATTAATGGCCACCTTTGAAGGTGTTATATGAGTGTTGAACAATCATCGTTTCGTGAGGCAGAAATTTGCCATCCATAGAAACAGTATGTTCTTTAACCATTAGATGTAGGTGTGTGTAAGTGTAGCTTGAATACTTCTTATAAAAACATCCTAGTATATTGAGTATACTGGTGTTATTACAAAATAAATTGATAAAAAGAGTTTAGGGGGTTGGAGAAGCAAAATAAAACAAAATAACATAAGAGAAGACATTACCTTAAAATCGGGTAACTCTTTTTGATTTGAGCCAAAGGCTTCCTTGGGAAGATTTATTCCCAAATTTAGGCTTCTAGGAGTAATATAGGGACTTTGGGAGAGTATTTGGGTAGCGTTTGGCCGAGACAAATGGCTTGAAGGTGTGAATAAGGTGGTAGAGGTGGGGGCCTTTTATAAGAGGAGAGGAGGGGCACTCTTTGAAAGATTGAAATGTTACATTATTATGAAATTATTTTCGGATTCTAAAAGTCCCACAATGATATAATTCTAGGATAAGGTGATAAGGGTTCGAAATATACTCATACAATAGGTTTTTGACAAGTTTAAGCCTTAGATTTTACATTATCTTTTCATTTTATTTAAATCGTTAATTAATGAGGTAATCACTGCATCATCATGGTGTCATAAATAATTTAATTTATAAAAATTATAAAAAATATCATAATTTAGGAAATATTTTTATATTTCTAATGAATATTTATAGTCAAAAATATGAATTGTATAACCCCATTTAAAAATTGTTTTAGTAAAACAACTCATGTTTGTGACATTCTTATTTTAACATTAAATAAAACGTTTTTAATGTCATTTTCCTACCAAAGTGGCTCCATGGGGTCCCTAAGTTGACCCATGGATTTTATTGGTGGGAAATGACTCATCCAATAGGGTTCGGACAAGTGTAAAGTTATTTTCATATTTTTATAATATCATTTTTACCTTAAATTTCACTAATTACCTTTAATCGCGATTAATCAAACTTAAAAGTTACTATTCACCAAAAAATTATTTTAATCCCATTGAACCACATTTTACTTCCTAATGACAACCATGTATGTCGGATTTTTGAAAATCAAATCACAGAAGTGGTAATGTTTCATTTAAACGAAAAATCAGTTTTTTAACTACCACTTAGTGGTTTCACTATTCATCAAAAATTGAAGTTTTTCAGAACAATGCCAAAATTTCACCCTTAGCTATAATTGATATTCCGAATTCAAAAATGATGTCTATTTTAAAAAATTACAAACATATAAGTTTCATTAATTAATTTCATAATTAATTCCCTCTGTCACAACAAATAGCGTGTTTTTGAGAAACAATATATATCAAAAGATTGACAATTGTTTATGTCCAATTTCAAAGTGAAATTAATTATAATGACCACCATTGGATAAAATGGTAAAAATATATTCTAATTATACTTTAAAACCACTCAATAGTATAATTTGTCACTATAAATTATTTTTATTAAAAAAGTTGTTTTTAAGTATTTTTCATTATTCATAAAAAATTGGAAGTTCTCAGAAAATTAAAAAAAATTCAACTTAGAATAATTTCGATATTCCGAATACAAAAATGAAGTCCATTTTGAAATATAAATTTTTTATAATTTCAAAAAGTGGGTATTGCTATTCATAACTACTACTTTGATTGGTCGCGGTGTATTAGAATCTCGAACTTGCGTACAATGCAAGCTATTGCATTATTGAAAGATAAGCATATCTTGAAAGCTTGGGGTGTTACACAGAGGCGGTCCATGGACGAAGGGAGGTTTGAGGAAGTGGAAGTGGTGCGTGAAGAATGTGTTCCACGTACCTAACCCAATACTCAGTACACTGAAGAAGGAGGTGGTTCTCGATTTACCCAAGGAGGCTTGTGAAAGATTCAAATCAATTTTTGAAAGTATTTTACGGTACCTAGCAGTACTCGAGAAGGTGGATTTCATCTATGGGTGAAAAAGAGACTTCAACAGATAATCTATCTATAGCTGAGGATGTAGAAATTCATGAAAATTAAGGAACCTACATGTACATAAACTGTGTTTGACCTATAATTCGGTAAACTGTGTGTGGGTTCCTTTCCAAGAGAAGTGAGCACAAGAAGAGGAAGATGGTGACCCTTTCCACTAGTAGTGATCCAAAGAAAGAGGCGTAAGGAGTGACCCTTGGGAATATAGTGAGCAGGCCCTAAACTTTGTAAAGGCAGTGAGCCTGGGCATTGAAGATCTCACCCGAACTTTGTACTCATTATTGGTTGTGAGCCTTAGTGAATTTGGTACATCGGCACATCGTCATTGTATACTCCTTGGATCTAGACCAGTGAGGGTGAACCATGTAGAAATTGTTGTGTCCTATGTATGATTTCATATCTGGTTATATATTTCTACTAGAGGAAGAGAGAATTGAGTTTTTTATAACATCAAAACAAGATCCAAAAGGGAGAAAGTTTTAATCTTCCATACCCTGATTCTCCCACCCTCTTGGGGTATTTGACCCAGTGGACCTAACAATTGGTATTAGAGAAAAAATTTAAAAGTTAGTGGTTCTATCTCAACTAAAATAAATGGAGATGGTCAATCATAAAGGAATTACGATCTTTGATGGAAATAATTTTTAACTATAGAAGAATCGGATGCAATACTACTTTTGATCAGTAGGGATGGATGTCTTCACAATAGCTATGCATGGAATATCAACTAAAATTAATAGTTGTGCTCTATCAGAAGCTGAATGAAGGGAATTGGATGCTGATGATAATGGGATCAATGATTTATGGGGGACCCTAGCAAATGAAATTTATATGAAGGTTATGTCCTATAAAACATCACATGCAATGTGGGGAATTTTTTTAAACAATTGTGATGGCGACACAAAAGTCCGAGAATCAAAGTTGTAGGTTCTATGAAACAAGTATGAGGATCTCAGAATGAATCCCAATGAGACTATTGATGCATTCTTCAAAAGAATAAATATTATTTTGGAAGACATTTAGGGTCTTGGATAGTTCATTGAAGATATAAATATTTCTAAATGTATATTGAGGAAACTTCCATCGTAGTTCAATCCAAAATTTTCAGTGTTGGAAGACAAAGACCTAAAAGAGATGACACTAGATAACCTAAAAAGTACCCTTTTAGCATATGAAATGAGAAACAATGATAACGATGCAGTGGAAAGGGGTAATTCTAAGGAATTGGCATTCAAGGCCATGAAGAATCTCTCTATTGAAGATAGTCCTAAGGAGAACAATATGGACAATGTCATGTCATTTATCTCCTTTAATATGCAAAGGAGAAAAGATAAGTTCAAAGGTAAACTTCCATTTTCATGCTTTCTATGTGGAAAGATTGGGAATTTTGAAATAAAATTTCCTAAGAATATTGATGATGAAAATGATGAAATTTCCGAAAAAAAAAGTATTCATCAAATAAGAAATGGAGGAGAAGTACTAGGAGAAAGTTCTTCAAAAAGAAGAATCTAGTTTCAAGAGAGGATGAAAGTTTAGAAGAATCTGAGGCAGAATAGTTAGAGGACTAAAAGGATCATAAAATAGATACTTTGGTTGCAGTTGACAGAAATTCATTAACAAGAGAGGAAAGTGACAATAAATAAGGACAAATTTAAGGAAGAGTTGATCTTCAGGTGGAATTATAAGCTTCCCTTAAAGAGGTAGATATTTTGAGAGCCAAAATAAAGAAAGTTAGCAAAGTTGTTTGTGATGCCGAACTCTTTATACAGCTGTAGGTAGAAGAGAATCCTGATCTGAATGCAGAAATTGAAAAGTTGAGGTCTTCAATGCCAAAAATCTTAGAAAAGGTAGTTGAGTACAAACTCAAAATTGAATAACATAAAATAGAAATTGATAGTTTGACTGAAACTGGAAAAGATAAAATCAAATGTATTGAACAACTAGAAGAGGAAGTTGTCAATCTACAACAAACAATTGAAGATCAGGAGAAATTTCTAACTCTTGGTTCGACATCAGGAAATAATATCATACAGGCAAGAGATAAGATGAGATTTGAGTAGAGTGGTCAATCAGAATAGAAGCAACAATAAATTCTAAATGATAAGGCTATTATGGGGATTGATCTAAAACAAAAAGTAGTTATGGTTCAAGTCAGACCACAACCACCCACTCCAAGATTGAAGATTGATTTGGGTATGCAGTATAATCAGAAGATTCAGAGAACCCAAGGCACAACTAGTGGTGCATCATTGCTACAAAAGAATGTACCTCACATAAGATGCTATTGTTATGGTAAGATGAGACACTTTCAAAATGTATGTCCCATAGCAAAGAGGTACCAAAGGGAACAACACCAACATAGGTGGTCATATAGAGCTCAAAATTCCATGTCATTATTTGATGGTCATTGTTTTAGGTGTAAAGGACTCAGACATATGGAAAGATATTGCACATCAACAATGCGGAGAAATGTGCCAAGGATGACAGAATATTCACATAAGAATCAGCCAAATGTATCTTCAAGAGATATAAAAATTGAAAATCGATTACAGATCTATAGGTTGAAGCTGGTCTATCACATATTTAGGAAGATCAAGATTACCGTTCCATGTTATATATTAAGTAAAATACTTGGGTAAAAAGAAAAGGGAAGAATAATTAGTGGTGGCAGAAATTGCATTCAAGACATCAGATCGCACTAGGATATGGATCATTGATAGTGGATTCACTTCACATATGACGAGAAATAAGGATCTAGTTATGGGAATCAAGTATGATAAAGAAGGTATCGTAATATTTGGAAATGATGAGGGATTGAAAATTATTGGTTCAAGAAAAGCCAAGTTTGGAGGAAAATACATGAGAAGAGAAGATGTATTGGTTGTTGAGGGGATTAGTTGCAACTTACTTAGTGTCAGTCAATTGTGTGACTCAGGGTATGCCATAAGTTTTTCCAAGAAATTATGTATCATCAATGAAAAGGATGGTGATATTATATTGCAAGGAAAGTGTATGAAATGGAATCTCTACCTTGTGAGTGGAGAAAAAGATATGTGCTTTATGTCCAAGGGTGAAGAAAACAAGTTATGGAATAAGTGTCTTGGACACATAATCCAAGGTTCCTTGAAATATCTAGTGAAATATGATGCATCTCTAAATCTCCCTAGATTATCACGTGATCGTACTCTTACGTGTGATGCCTATCAATAAGGGAAGATCATTCGAAAGACATATAATCCAAAAGAGAAAAGGTTAACAAGATTGATTGAGTTGGTGCATATTGATGTGTGTGGGAAAATTTTTCCAAGGTCTATTTATGGGAGGAGATATTATGTTCTATTCATTGATGACTATAGCAAAATGGCATGGGTATCAATAATCACCCACAAATCTAAAGTGTCAGTTGCATTACAAGACATCGACAGGAATGTGAAAAGATGTTTGGTCATAAAATCTGGACGATTCAAATAGATAATGGAACAAAGTTCACAAATAGTCAATTGGAGTATTATCTAAAGAAACATAGGATAAGGCATCAAGTTTCAACAGTAATAACTCCACAACATAATGGAGTAATTGAGAGAAGAAATCGAATTGTGAATAATGTGGATAGAACAATGCTCATTGAGAAAGATTTTCCCAAAGAAGTTTTGGAAAGAGCTAGTGATGACAGTATTTTATACATAAAATAGAGCCTTATTATGCCCAAAAGAAGAGAATAATCCATATGATCTATGGTATGGAAAGAATACATCATTGAAATACATTTGAGTTTTCAGAAGTAAGTGTTTCATTCTCAATAAGGAGAAACATAGGAAGTTTGAATCTCATGGAGATGAATAAATATTTCTTGGATACTCAAAGAAAATAAAAGTGTATAAATGCTTCAATAAGTAGCTAGGAAAGATAGTTGAAAGTCATGATGTGACTATAATATAGAATGAACAAAATATTTAGAAAATACATGATCAAACTCAGGAGGATATTGATAAAGAGATGAACAGATTAGAAGATGCTCTAGATCAAGAGGATGATTCAGAAGAAGACTCAGATGATGAGAATAAACCGTTTTCTACCTAGATACTAATGAGAAGAGATAAAATTGATAGGTAGAACATAATTGGTGATCAGACAGCACAATTGCAGACAAATAGAATGAATTATCTACAATAATCATCATACTTATCACAAGTGGATCCTAAAATATTTGATGAAGTAGCTGGAGATGAGAATTATGTTTAGGTAATAAATGAAGATCTTGATCAAATTGAGAAAAATAAGACGTGGGAAATTGTTTCAATACTAGCAGATAATAATTTCATAGGGACAAAATGGGTTTTTTCACAAAAAAATGAATAAATATGGTGTTTTAATTCAAAACAAAGCACGAATTGTGTGAAAAGGGTACTCTCAGATAGAGGGTATAGATGTTGATGAAACATTTTCACCTACTGCAAGGTTGGAGATGATCAGATTATTCTTGGCCATAGGAGTGAAAAGAAAGTTTAAGGCTTTTCAGATGGATGTTAAGTTAGAATTTCTAAATGGAGTTCTAGAAGAAGAAGTTTACATTGAAAAACTAGGTGATTTTATCATCCATGAAGATGAGAATAGGGTTTTTCAGTAGAAGAAGGATTTATATGGTTTGAAGCAAGCACCAAGATCATGGTATTCAAGGCTTGATCAATTTCTAAAGAAGCTTGGTTTTCATCGTGGTTGAGTTGATTACAATCTGTATTTCAAAAATGAAAATAGTCAAAGAATGATGATACCGGTTTATGTTGATGACATAATCTTTGGTGGATTAGATGAAGCACAATGCAGACAATTTTCTGTATTCATGAAAAGCGAGTTTGAAATATTGATGATTGGTGAGCTGACATTTTTTCTTGTCTTACAAGTGACGCAAAGAATGAATGGATTTTTATTTCTCAATCTAAAAATTACAAGAAGGTTTTGAGAAGGTTTGGAATGGATTATTTCAAAGAGATGAAGACTCTATTTTCTACCTGGTTGAAACTATCATGAGATGATGAAGGTAAGCTAGTTAATATCACGGAATATAGGCAAATCATTGGAAGTATGTTGTATCTGATAGTGACAAGGCCTGATATTGTATTTTCCACATGCCAAGCAGAGAGGTATCAAATAAATCCCAAAGAGAGCCACATGATTGCAGTAAAAACAATTCTTTGGTATATCAAGGGCATAGTGGATTTTGGCCTAATGTATAATGACAAATCTCAGCCATAGTTATTGGGATATACTGATGCAGATTGGGCCGATTCAGCAGATGATATGAAATCAACATCAGGAGGTGCCTTTTATCTTGGGAGGTTGTGTATTTCTTGGTTAAGCAAGAAACAATATTGAATTTCATTGAGCACTGTAGAAGTTGAATACATTGCGGCTACTCAAGCTTGAATGAAACTATTGTGGATGAAGAAACAACTTAAAGATATGGTAATTGAAGTGAAATCATTGATCGTAATACATTGTGTTAATTCAAGTACTATAAATCTTAGCAAAAATTCAGTCCATCACTCAAGGACGAAACACATTGAAATCAAATATCATTTTATCAAGTAGAAGGTGGATCAAGGGCTTGTGAAGTTGGATTATGTACCTATAGAATAATATGTTGTGGAAATTTTGACAATGGCTATACCCAAAGAAGCATTTGAAAGGCATCGACTTGATCTGGGAGTCCAGTCGACTTCCCGCAGTTGAAAAAATGTGTATGTGGGTCCCCCTATCCCCAAGGTATGTTTTGTTTTTTCATAATATACTGATATGTGTTCTTTACCATGTTGTATACATCCTTGAAGTACTCTTCAGGTTTTTTGACAAAGGGGGAGAAAGTGTGACTATTTTGGGGGAGAAAAAACACTGAGAGAAGTTGTTAAGTGGAGCAGCGAGATAGGGGGACTTGAAGCTGATCTGAAGCTAGTTAGAAGAGTTATAACATAGGGGGAGCATTAAATCTAACGATGCTTGAAGTGATCGATCAATGATTAGATATCATGAAAGTTAAGGTTCATGATGAAAGCAGTTTATTGGTATCAGTGTGGTTTCAAAAATTGGTGTCAGAAATGAAGTGATTCATTGATTAACTTTGAATTATAATCTTGTTTCTCACATCTATCATGGATCATGTGGGCTTGGATTATGTGTTGAGTAAATCCTTGATCGCTATTTTAATCACATGAATCAAATGGTGGTTGAATATGGAAGGAGTTTTAACAAGATCTCAAAATGAAAAGAATTGTTATGAGAAGAGTTTTCAACAAAACAAAAGGGGGAGATTGTTGGAAAAAAATCACTCAAGGTTTCCATTGGTATGTTTTGGGTATGATTGTTTTTGTTGACAAAGCCAGATAATTACTAATGATAATGGTTGGTGTTTGCCGAAGATATATTTTTAAGGTGGCATTGTTTCCCAGTGTTTGCCAAATTTTTGGGCCTCAAAATCAGGAGTTTGATGTAGGAAAAGGAAGGATTTATTCATAGTAGTGAATGGTAGGAATAATTTTGAATAAATTTGGAAAATGATGAGAACCGTGTACCATAATTCAAGGACCATGTACTATGTTTAGGGAACGGTACGCAGAGCAGCAGGAATGGTATGACGGAGTGGTTCACAAAAATGGAAATGGTTCATAGTGATGGTTTTTGGTGAAGGGAGTACGGTACATGAAAGGCTGGAGTTCTCTGGGATTTATTTTTATTGTCAGAGGATATCGACCGCTTAGGATCAAAGGAGGTACGTGGATAGAATGGAAAAATGGTGCGTGGAATGGGTGTGGTTCGCAGCGGCAGGAGGATCTGTATGTAGTGGGTCGAAGATTTGGTAAATCTTGGATTAGTGGATATTGAAGATATACTTTTCTATATACAAATCTTTAGTCCCACTGATTAGTAGTGAGATAAAATATCATTAGATAACATATTTTTGATCTGGGAATTCGGTAATGTCTAAAGGAAGTTCATGAGGGATAAATCCGCGAAGGCTGAAGTGGTTTGTGTGGAAAAAATTCCCCAAAGTTTTTTGTAGGAGACTATATCCTGCAAAGGACATGGTATATAGAGGTAAAAGGAATGGTACATAGGTGATTAGGGAAGGCAGTCCGCGAACATAGAAAAGTTCACAGACATAGGGTGATTCGCATATAGGAGGGATTTCACAGAGGCGGTATGTGATAGCGAAGGTGGAGGCGGTCTGTGGATAAAGGGAGGTTCTCGGAAGCTGAAGTGGTAAGTGAAGGAGGTTTTTGGCATACTGAACCTATTACTCAGTATGCGAAAGAAGAAGGTGGTTTGCAATTTACACAAGGAGTCTTGTGAAAGCTTAAGATCAGTTTGCGAAAGTATTTTATGATACCTAGCAATACTCGGAAAGGTGGAATTCATCTATGGGTGAAAAAGGGACTTCAACAAAGCATATATCTATAGTTTTGGATGTATGAATTCATGAAAATTAAGGGACCTACATGTCCATAAACTATGTTTGATCTACAAGTTGATAAACTGTGTGTGGGTTCCTTTCCAAGAGCAGTGAGCACAGGAAGAGGAAGACGGTGATCCTTTCCACCGGTAGTGATACAGAGAAAGAGTCACAGGGAGTGACCCTTGGGAATGCAGTGAGTGGACCCTAAACTTTTTAAAGGCAGTGAGCCTAGCCATAGAAGATCTAGCTTGAACTTTGTACTCATTATTGGATGTGAGCCTTAGTAAATTTGGTACATCGGCACATCATCATTGTATGCTCCTTGGATGTAGCCCAGTGAGGGTGACCCAAGTAAAAATTGTTGTATCCTCTACATAATTTCATATCTAGTTATATATTGCTATGGGAGGAAGAGAGAATTTTTTTTCTAACAACAAAACAAGATCCAAAAGGGAGAAAGTTTTAATCTTCTATATGTTGATTCACCACCCCCCCTCTCAGGGTATTTGACCTAGTGGACCTAACACATTTCATACTGATCCAAGGGTAAAATGGAATCCTCAATCATAAAAATGAACATCACACATCATGTGTATAACCTAATGGTTAAATAAAAATAGTTATAATAAGAGGAACCCAAAAACAAATATTCCCATCTTTATTAATTTTTTTTTTCTCTATAGATGGGTTAGCTACTCCCAAGTACAGTCTCATTACCAAATTAAAAAACTCTAATCTTCTTTATACTATCCCAAAATAGTAAGTCAGAGAAAATAATCCTTTGATACCACTTTATGATGTCCTGACCCGGATCACTTGAAAACATTATCTGAACTGATGGTAACATGACCTAAAGTGTGCTTCCTCATACACTAGAGACTGCTAACTAGTAGCAAGGGTCTATGAAAATAAAGTGGGGATACTATACCCTACTTTTTTAGAGTAGTACATTGGAGAGATAATAGATAAATAGAGTAATCATAATAAAAAAATAGAACTTCATAAGTGAATCATATATACAGTAATAATACATCAAGCCAAAAGTGGTGCTATATAAAAAATGATGAGTATGTTAAGGAGAAATGAAAAATGGGGGATACAAGGAATATAGAGTATAGGAATATACAACATGCTATAAAAATCAAAAAATACCAAAAGATATATCCACTAGAATCATGAGTATATGCTCTGTCCTCTTCTCCCATGCTCCCATGATATAAGAAAAGTGGATCAAGCATCCATGACCAATGGTTTCCCTTATCCATACCTACATTCAAAAGTCTGTTCTGGTACCAACTGCCAGCTTAAATAGGGTGTGAGATAAACTCAGTAGGACACCACTAATTTTGTCTAAAAAATAAAGTTATAGTGTATAACATATCATTGTTCAGATATAACAAATAATCAAAAAGGTTGAATCCATAAATTGGTCAGCTCAGGTTCTTAGAGGACACCTGGATGGCACTACCTACTTTGGAATATACTGGGATAACTCTGGTCTCAGTTTACCATGTACATAGATTTATAAGTAATTATACATAATATGTAAGTATGTATGTATATACACTATACATGTGAGGACATATATAGTCATATACATAGATACTAAGTGTTAGCAAGACTCGATGCATAACTCTAGCATCCAAGCATAGTAAAGAAATCTATAGGATCCAACAAGGGTACTATCCCTAAATCTCATGAGAATGTGAGACTTCATGCACATCACTTGAGATAGTGGGGTGAGTCATCATGCACAACACCCGATGAAAGGGAATGTGGATCTTCATGCCCATCATCTAAGTAAACAGCATCGGACTCCATGCCCAACACCCAATGTAAAGGAATGTAAAACTCCATTCTCAACAAGTCCCTTAACTTTTGTTCATCGACTAATATTTATGGTCTATTTATAATAACCACAAGGTATTTTATTTTAATCATTTACATTCATTTAACCTAATCGACCTAGGGGTGCGGCAAGTTATACAATTCATTATTTATTTATAACATGTGGTGTGGTCTTACCACTCACTTCCATTTATATTAGATTAAGAGATTTAATTTATAAATTGAGGAAAATAAAATTTAATGTCAATCTAAAAAACTAAGGAGGTGGTTTGGTCAATTGAAAATTTTTATCAATGGTGGAGTTTAATTCAACACACCCAAATGGGTTTCAACCAATTAGGTAGGCATCCAATAATAGTTTAACATGGAATTATGGGAGTATCTTAACATGGTTCAATTATTTTAAAAAGAAAGACCATATTTTAAGGCATCGTGTGGGAGAGTTTGGCATGTGGCACAATGGTGAGTGCTATTAAACACCTAAACCTTTAGAGAGAAATTACTATACCACATATTTTATTGTATTGGATGGGTACTCATCTAGTATCGGCTCTTGATTTGGCCTATAATGAAATAAATTAAAAAACCAAAAAAACTCCTTGAAAAAAGGGAATATCTGCTGGCACCAAAATAGAAAATAATATAGTGAAACAAATTATGAAAGGAAGGAAGTAGATCTAAGAAATTACTAACACACTTCCAACATGACAAACAATGTCTTGATCAGAGCCCGAATGAGGAAGGTATCACAAAGCCTAAGTTAAGGTGAATAGGATCTACCATAAAAGAAATTCATTATGCAAAGGGGGGAAAGAATAATGAACAGGTTTCTACCCCCTTTTTTAAAAAAACAATCTAAGATATATTCATGATGTTAATATTTTTCACATCATGTAAATCTCAGGTTTTCCTCCTCTGGGAAAAACTAATGCACATCATGAACATGGTCTAGCCTAACCAATTTACGGTGTGAATATAATTCACATCATGAATTCTTCGAGTTTTTTCCCTCTGAGAAAAACCAATTCATGGTGTATATGAGATATGTCTTGACCAATTCACATCGTGAATTAAATTCACATTTTGAATTAAATTAACATTATGAATTTATTTCAGGTTGTGAATTAGTTCTACAACCATGATCCAACCCTATATTTCCTTCTTCTCTAAGACAAATAACTAGCCGAGTGGCCTAGATTCCATATATAATACAAAAAACACTTTAAATAGGTTTTCCCTAAATTTAAAAGGTCTATACCTAATATAAAAAACATGGATCTTGCATTCGGTGAATAAAGTAACGTTTTTGTGACTTGTGTACATGCTTTACTGACTTCTTGCATGATATAAATCAGTGTGTATGGGTTAATAAATTATTGAACAAACTAATTGTAGGAACACATAATTTAAACATCAATAAAATCATTGTTGAGATAAGAATAAAAGATATAAAAAACTAATAATGAGGACAAGATCATTTAGGGAAGTGAGAGATTGTGGATTTAGTGGTGGAATTGAAACAAGTTTCATACACAATTTAGCCCCCCCCCCCCCGCCCCAAGGTATCTCTCACTAAAGACCTATGTGCATATAAAAATTGATTAAATTTTTTATAAATCAAATAAATGTTGATATTTAGTAATTTATCTTTATTACCAATTAAAAATTAATTATTTTATTTAATTTTTATCCACTATTTGGTTAGATTCCAATAGCCCTCACCAATGGATTCTAAATATTTAGTCTCTTTGATATTTTAGAGGTAAGGATCCATATTTTCCTTCTCATTACCTGAAATATTTCCAGGAAAATTACTCAAAGTTATTTAGGTAGGCATTACATTCCAACTATATTAACTTGAAACTCCTTGATATGCTGAGTGGACTCCCCAATCCTAAAATTCTATACTCAAATTTCTTTAACACTTTCCTTTAAAATGTAAAAAATACACTCTGTTCATTTCCCTTAATACTAATTTGGTTAAATTGACTCATTATTTTTATTAAGAATCTCCAATAATTGTAAATACCCATGACTATGTCCCAATGGACACTTTAATTATGGTTGCATCATAACTTAGAGAATATAAGACATTATCTAACTTGACATCGTTATTGATGGATTTTGGTTAACTTATTAATAAATATCATTTACTTTATTCTTCTCATTATTTTAAATATTATGTATAATTTATATAATTAATTAACCATGTTTGATAGAATAATTTACACATAATAATTTTATTTTATTTTTTAATTTAGCATAATTTTTTAAATTATTTGAATTGTGTGATCATTTGTAATCATCCAAATAAAGCATGTATCGAATAAATTAATAAATATCCATTTTCCTAAAAAATATGTGATATGGTCATGAGTTTTTAACTACAATTTTGGCTTTTTAATAATGAAAATTTATCCTTTACCATAGGGGAAATGACTCCTAGAACCCATGCATGGGTCAATTTGCAACATTCCTCTATTTTTTATGAATATCATTAGTTTGATTCACCTTGTCTTGGGTCCTGAACCATCTTCCCCCACTTGGATCTCCATCCTTTAGAAATTTTTACTCAGTCATAACTACTCACTCATAAGAGAGGGGTACTGTGGGTTTAGGGATACATAAAGTGAATTTGGGACACACAAGACTATATATAATAATGAATGAATGGATGATTCATATATCATCATAATTTAATTTAATAATAAATTATTATATAAAACCATGAAATAAATAATTAATAAAATAAATAAATATAAAACATAAATAGGTTGTTCAATATCATGATCAATCACTTTATGAAATAACTATGAATTTAAACTTCTTAGAATTCATTTCAATTCATTATAATTAAGTATGGATTAATATAATTAATCAAATAATTAATTAATGGATTATTTATCTTAATATTTTTTCCAAATAGTCCTTAAGATATAATTATATTATTATCTATTATTATATTAAATAAATTAAATAATTTTAATTTTAGTTTTAAAATAATCTAGTACATGGAGTGTTCTCTAGAGGACATATGGTGTGTAATTTTAACATTAGATTAAAATTATTTCTTGTATTTTATTCTTACATGACATGTACTGCTACTTTAAATTTCATCTAACTCACACTATGTATGGTTCAAAAAATATATAAAATGTACATACAATACATGTATGAATACATGTCATGTTTCTATATACATGGAATGTAGTTTTTTGAGACAAGTTATATAGTTTAAAAGAAATTTATGACCACATAGGATGATATAATATACGTGGTGTGTACTACTAAAAATGCATATGAATTTTACGGGCTATGAAATGACTACTACACGTCATGTAGTGTAAAATTCAACATGACATGTAATTTTAAGAATGTAATCCCACACGACATGATAAAATCCACTCAATGAATTCCTATTGTGAACAAATTAAGACACACACTGTGTAAAACTAGTTTCATTCCTTGTAGTTATATTTCACTTTTAATTACTCTTTATGATGACCCACACAATAGGCTTAAAATCCCAGCATGTACCTTGTGTGGGTTAACATGTGTTGCATGACCTGTTTATGCTAGATACACACAATGTAGTCTTCATTTGGCTGCATTTCTCTATTGTAAGTTAATACACAGTGTATAATGACATTGAATATTAACCATAAGGCTTTCCAAAAATTTTGTGGGGTAAAAACCATGTGAACTTACATGGTGTGTACACCAGCAACACATCATGTAACCCCTTTAAAACTATATTCCATGTTGGTGATCAATAAAAAAAGTGTAATGATGTTGTGTAATGATTCACATGATTATCCATGATTTTTGTGGCTAGATCCTGGTCTTAAAGGACCACAGGTACATGATATTTAACTTATTGTTATATACTATGAATCATGTAATACATCCATCAACCTTGGACCCTATAGAAATGAAATACTTATAAAAAAACATAGGAAATTGATAAAATAAATTATAAATTATATTGTGACCACTCTAATACACTTAAATGTTCTATGGTATAGTGAAAGTGGTGAACAAATTCAAGATTTTTTTCATTGGTTTAAATATACAATAATTGAATAACTTGATGAGATCAAACCTAAAATATCATAGAAAGAATATTTCACATTTTATTTATAATTAATTTAAAAAATAATTACATCAAAATTGATAATCATTCTTGATGATTTTTTTTCTTCTCTTATGTCATTGTTGATGCGATGGAAAATCCAACTGATGATTCATCAAGTTTTATCCACACATTCTATATTATTATTTGGAATATTTTTTTAGTATTACAAGTACTATCATAAAGGAACCTTATGCTTCATTTATTTTACTATTAATCACAACAAGGAGTTCTCTTGTTCTCTCTATATTCATAAGGAGGATGGAAATATTTTATCTCTAGATATTTAGAGAATTATAGAGATATTTTCATTGTGAATAAAAAATATATACATTTAAAAAATGATATAATATGGTTTTTATAATTATATTTAATATAATTTATAAATTAACATAGGGAATTATAAATATATTTAATCTATTTAATACCCCATGTAAAATAATAATAATATAATTATTATTATATCCCATGACATTAGTTTATTTAAATATTATTTTCCAAATAAATAAAATATTATTTATTTAAATGATTTTAAATAAAATATCTCATTTTCATCTAGCTATTAACTCAATCTATTAATCATCTTAAGGAATTTATCAAAACTAGAATAATAAAATATTTATTCAAAAAAATATTCTTATTTAGATAAAAATATATATATTTTATTCACTAAACTCATGAGAAAATATTTATTTTAATATCTATATAACTAAATAAATATTTTTATTAATTTATCCAATAAATTTTGAAATAAAGAAATATTTTTTATTAACTTTTGAATAATAAAAAAGAGATAAAATTAAACTTATATATTCTAAACTTGAATATCTCATGATTGAATATTTATGTGATCAACTTTACTTAAATAAATATAATTCAATAAACTTAGAATAATATTTATTATTAATATTAAATTTAATCAAATTTAATGAGACTCTAGATACACCTTGTGTGTGATAGTATAAGACACTTTCTCAGTGACATTATGTGAAGTTACTTAAACTAAACAATAAGAATCTAACAACACATCAAGTCTCCCATAGAGAAAGGTGTTAATATTACAATAACAAAAACCATCCTACCAATTATACTATGAAATAAAATCCCTTTATCCATTGATATATCATCAATAAGGTTTCATACTTATTTCATAACCCTATACGCTTTATTTATCTTTATTTGGATTTTCAAAAATAACTCATAAATGAAAAACAATGCATGTTGATTTAATTAGATAGTTTCATTTCAATGAATGTTCCAAAGATATATTATTTTATTAATATAGAAGGGTAAAATACTTTATTAACATATTCGATTAATGTAATACCACATATGATGTACCCAATGTATGATACCTCTCGGTGAGCATGTGTTATCATAGTTTTCATCCATACATCAAAGAATGTGATTCATGATAAACATTAATAATAATCTAATATATAAGGACCAATACCTAATATCATGGATAGTAATATGAAATGACACATACACTTTTATAATTCCAATTGGTGGGTCTATCATCATGACCTTTGACAGTACCATGTCGTCATGAGTGAAAAACTATTATTTTCCTAGGATAAATACATTCTAGTGGAAACTCAATGTTCTATCTAGAGAGGGATACCCGAAAATTATTTGTCACTTTTTATAATGGGTGATTCTGAATTATTTTATTGAAGTAAATTAAAATGAAGAAATCTTATATAGCAAACCAATGATTTTAAGATAAAATTATTAGAGGGTTATAGTTTTTGGGATGGATGCTCAATTATACTATTATCACAATTTCAAAATATTTTACTCTTCTTATTTACTATATAGTGAGAGGTTACATAATCATATCAAATCTCAACCAAGGTGGAATAGGTTCATTTAGGTTTGAATAAATTGAGATCTCATCTTGGTCTACCCTGCTTCCTTGTGCATGAAGTAATACTACAACCTAGCCTTATTTTACTCAAGAAACACCTAACCAGGTTCTATGTTTCCCAAGTCACCTAAGAATGTTCCACACCCCTTTACACATAATCTATAAATCATAAATCTCTTCATCATTAGGCCCTTTTATACTATATAATTTATATGTTATATTTTAGTAGAGAGATATAACTAATCATCCACTAATTATAACATAAAAAATAGAATTAAGTTACACATAATCACATATGATATTAAATACTACCAATGAGCACTGAAAAAAATAAATAGAATAAAAATTTATATTCATAAAGTTTGATACTCAAGAAATAAAATTGAAAACACTCCCTTCCCAAATCAAAAGTAGGATTTACACCTCCATGTGGGAGGAAACAGTGGAAAATGAGGAAGAAGAATACATTATATCATAATAAAGAGAAGAAAATATAACAAAGAAAACTCAAAATAGCCACAGGAGTAGTAGTATGAGTCAAACACACTTCTCCTTTGTATTTTTTTTCTTCTTGAATATCCTTATTTCCCTCCTTCATCCCACAGTCAATCCTCATAGATCCTTTCTCCTTCAAACAAATTCAATCATTCATTTCCCCATGTCTTCTTTCTCAATCATGATTTGGTTTTCCTAAAAATACATATCTCTCCTTTTATTTTGATTGAAATATCATGCATGAATTATGATTTATTATCCATTTATAATAATACATGTGGATACCTATTATGGGAGTTCATGCATTTTGATGTGGTTCTGTAAATATTTGGGTATCAATGCAGATGATCCTTATAAAGTTCTATTGGGATAAATTTATTCTTCTGAAATCTGCAAAGGCATGATTCTTACATATAAGGAAATGATGATCATGTAGTAAGGAAACCATCATTATGATCTAAATTTTTCCAAGTAATGATCACTATAAATACTTTAATTTTTATGAATACTGAAAATCATGTTTACATAGACAATATTCATCCTTACAAAACACTATAACAATGCTTACATGACTAGATGACTCTTGATGAGTGTTGAAATGATGCCTGAATAGAGGATAATCATCCCTACTTATCCCTGTAATGATGTTTATAGTCTTTGGATGAGTTTTATGGAGTTTTGGATAATTCTTACACAAAACAAGATTAATCCTTATGGAGCCAATGCCTTTTCCAAAAAACAGGTTCTGGTACTCCCAGAATTCTCCATAGAATAATAGTACTTCTTCAACTTCATTTAAAACATTAAAATAAAGAATAATTAATATAAATCTATTTATTTATTGTAAAAAACAATGAGATCAATTAACTTCCCAACATTATCCATTTAATAAATATTTACGAAATCTAATTAATTAATACTTTAATTCAAAAACTAATTAGAATTAAATTAATAAATAAATACGAGGGAATAAAATGAATTGAATATTAAAAACATATCCTAAATTTATAGACATTTTCAGTTCCCCCAAATTTAATTTTTGGAATCCTAGACAAATTAAATTCAAAAAATTATCTTAAAAAAATAAAACATGAGACAATGTGAGTATCCTTTTTAACATGATGTTTTTTAATTTTATCATACCTATTTGATGTTATTAATTCCATCTTCTTCATTATGTTCATTAAATTATTTTCCACATCTTCTATCATCCAAATATCATTTATACCTACCTTCCTAGAATTATTTTACTCAATTCTCAAGTATGAATTCTAAGAAAGTCTTTTTTTTCATTCCAAGTTCATAAAAGGTTCACCATATACCAGATGAATTTCTTCATCATTACATAATGAACCCAATTTTCATTCATATAATGAGGGATTTATATGGTTTTAATGTGTCATATTGGTTTTCAAGTTTTATTTAGAATATATTTAGGTATATTAGGGGGTTTGGATCACTATTTAAGCATAATTCATGATTTTCATCTTCCTTCAAGAATGGTATTCTTACTTTATTCCATCAATCCATACCCACTCCATTGATTTTTTATAAGACATATCATATATTAATCACTTTAGTAGTAGTAAACATTCAAATTCTTTGTTTACTTTCGTATATTTTAATTTTATTTCTATTTATTGGGTTTTATTTTGAAGGTAGAGAGGTACTTTAGATTTTTTAGTTGGTGTGTTATCTTACTTCCCTTATATTAAGATATTTCTTCATTCATTCCATTTATATTTGGTGATTTTCAGAGACTTTATTCCTGAATATTAAGTAAATGTTTCAAATAAACACCTTATAGAAAACTTAATAGATTATAGTATCCATACATTATTTCTATATCATTCAGGTCCATTTATTTTTCCTTTTTTAAATATGTATCATCCCATAACCATGTAATTTTTTTGGGAAGTTATTTTTAGAGAGATTCAAAAATATCAATAATTGTTTATACCTATACTCTTTTTTAATTATGCATTATCCAGTTTTCATAGATGTTGAGTTTATTATAGATTTTTATTTTTTTATGGAAAGATAGTGATTTTTTACTTCAAGTCAATGGTAAGCTCCCATTAATGGATTTGAATGATATATAGTACATCATCTAATTATTACACGCATGATTTTCCTCAAAAAATAACATCACAAATAATTCATCAATTATTTACTTCAAGATAATTAGATTCCTTAAAATAGATTCTTCTAGATCACCTATTTCCTTCACTACACTTAAATTCAACCTCGATCATGCATCATCATATAGAAAAATTTTGATATAGATTTTTGTTCATTAATGTTTCTACCTATAAAGGTCATGAATAGCTTCTAATAAATAGTTTTTCATTTTAAAAGGTTATTTTAAATTCAAAATAATTCTTCAATCATATATATCTCAAAGTTCTCAATGCTCTAATTTTTTACAAGATCACTCAGAAAATCCTAGTAATTCAAACATGACTTGGTTCTCCCAAGAAAGGTGGAATTTTAAGAAAATTTCAAAGTAGTTTTAGAGTCCTCTTAGGTGAGCGATTAAAATATAGGATAGTATGGTATTCCACAAAATTCATAAATTATTTATTTTTCATGAATTCCAATCACTTTTTATTTGAAAAAAAGTTCATTTAGACATTTTTATAAGTTGAGTAAGTGGGTAAAATTAGTTTCAAAATGTAATAATGGGTTAAAAGTTTTTATAATAATTCCAATTGATCTCAGTATGTTTCAAAACACACTAGTATTTAAAAATATACACACAAAATATTTGTAAAAGTTAAAAAAAATTGAAATGTTTTTTTAAATCCTTAACTATAAAGGTTACATGAATCACACTAAAATAATATAGTATATTCAATTCATTATAATAGTTTTATTACTAAAAATATATTTAAATGGGGTTAAAACTATCAATTAATTGTAAAGGAAAGGTACCACTTGATGGTTATCATTTATAGATAGGTTGGAAGAGTGTGATCTCCTCTATTGGTTATTAGTGTAGATTTTCATTTAATTATTCATTTGGTTTCCATTAATAGTAAATGGGTTTTACTCTACTTCTTTGAAAACCTACACAGCACCAAAATAATAGACATGAGGTACTATAAATATACCCTTACATCTATAATGATTTTACCTAGAATCAGCTTGATCTTTGAGTTTTATAATAATACTTGGTCCCTTTGATTGAATTATATTTACTGAATTAATTGGTCATGAACCACTCTAGTTCTTTATTTGTAAATTTTTTAACTTTTAAAATGCTTCTATTATGATTCCTTTCAACTATTATAGTTATAATTTCTTCTCCTTTCCAAATTTTCTTAGATCTATATTCATTTCCATCACTTCCTAGTATGCATTGTGCTCTAGTTACATAGTTAGGCTATATCTATTCCAAAAAAGCAACCTATATGGATTAATTACAATATGTGTTTTATAATTTTTCTTGCATACCAATAATTTTTCTAACAACCTTTAGCTATAATATTTCGAAATTTCTTTAATATTTTTATCAAGGATCTTCTTTATTTCTCTATTTAAAAGTTCATATTGGCCATTTTTTGTTGGTGGTAGGATGTGGATGTATTTTGGATTACTCTATACTTCCTCATAAAATTTTCAATGCTCATATTATATAAATGATTACCTTAATCAATTATTATGGTACTCAAAACTCTAAACCTGCAAAAAAAATCTAGTCCTGATAAAATCATAAGCAATATTACCACCATCAGTTTTGGTGTCCTTAGATTCTAACTATTTTGAGAAATAATCAACTACTAATAGATTGTAGGATTTAACAAATGACATGATAAAGGGTGCCCTAAATTATATCTCTTAAACTTACAACATCAAAAAAAAAATTATGGGTTTTTGAGGAGTTTCATGTTTCTTGGACATGTTACCAGTAAATTAGAATTGTTTACATCAACTATAAAATTCATAATAATATTTAAACAAAGTGGGTCAATATATTCATAATTATAAAACTTTTTCCATATTTCATTGAGGTCCAATGTGTCCCTCACAAGATAAGGTACTGAAAAATTCAAGAAAAAATTGTATCTCACTATTATGAAAACATTATATTATCATTTGATCATTATAAATTTTCTAAAGATATGGATCTTCTCAAATGTAAATTTATTATTTACATTTAAGCCTAATAATTTTTTAGGGAATTAAGTGAAATGATACTTATGAAGTTACAAAAAAGGTGACCATTTTATCATACTAAAAATATATTCATTTAATTTATTACAACTACTCTCCTGAAATTTTGTTATTTAGGGTATTTTTGCTATAATTTTAGCTTCATCCTTTTTAGGAAGCTTACTCAGGTGATTGACCACCTGATTATAGACTCCATTCTTTCCATTGATCTTTAAATTTAACCCTTTTAACCAAAAAATATATCTAACTATCCATGGTTTAACCTATAAATTATTTATCTAATATACAGGGGTTGCATGATCAGAAAAATAGTAACATTAGTTCGAAATAAATATGATCTAAATTTGTATAAAGAAAAAATGACTGATAAAACTCAATATTAGTGGTTGTTTAGTGTGTCTGATTAGTATCCAATATCCATGATGCATATTCAATGACTTGAGATCATTATTCAACTCATTTGGACATTACGTCTCCCATTTCATGATTGGAAGCATCATAAAGTAAAGGTTGTTCCCATTTTGGGGGTGTCATCATTGATGGCATGTTAAGTATTCTTTTTAATACATCAAAATATTCCTTATAATCAATATTATAATTAAAATAATAATCTATAAAAATTAACCTATAAATGGGGGATGTAATCTTACTAAAATCCTTTATAAACCTCATATAAAAACCTACATGTACTATAATGGATCAACCATGTTTCACATAAGTTGGATGGGGAAATGAATTTATCACTTCAATTTTTTTACTAACAGAAAATTAATTTTTTATTAGAAGAGAAAGTCATAAAATCATACAACCAAATGATATACCTAGATCATGGGGAACTAAAGTGGTGGAGGTCAAGGGTATCACCATGAATGATGTCCTTATGTCATAAGGCAGGGACCCTAAGCTGGTGTAGACAATTGACTTCTCATCAGGCCTTCCACCCCTGGTAAGGATGTCTACCACAAAGTTATCTTCTCTCCAACAATGTCCAACATGACTGTTCAAATAGATTTTATATTTTGAACTCCTGATGAGATAAGTCAAATACCAAGGTGGATATTCATTTACTTTGATAAGTAATACTAACACCATTGAATTGGATTCAACATCTATAATCTACATATTTTAACAACCGCAAAGCATGAGATCGATATGCATGGCTCTTGCCTCTACACCCATGGAGTTACTTGGTCCATAGAAAGTGCTGAACCCCAAAACCATCGATCCACTATTATATCTTACCAGACCTCACCACCCTCATAATCCTATAAATGCATGAACCATCAATATTTAGTTTTAAACCTCTCAATAGAGGGATCCATCTGGTCCACATGCCCAACACCTACTCACTTATTCTCAAATTCGTGGAGTTCCTAGGTAAGATTTTGTGAAGCGTGATAGAGTTCACCACACATTTATGAAGAATCCCCATATCTGTGACCATTTCCCTCAACCAAACTTGAATAAATATGAAGGATATTTTCCTTCCCTCTCTAGCCTTATTTTTAGCCTCCCACAGGTTCCAAAAAACAGCAACCAAAACCATATCATGAACCTTACCCTCAACTATTTATTGTATCACTAAAACCAAACATAAATGAACTATTGCTTAAAAATACCTTTGATGTCAATGTTTATGATCAGATGAAAATAATCCCATATCTATTTCACCCAATCACAATAAAATAAAAGGTTCCATGAAGATTCCTCTCTTGGACTTACACAGTAGTGACATCGAGATGCCAAGGCAACCCCTTTCCTCTAAATATTTATATCTGTTGGGAGTTTCTGATTCCTCATCATCCACACAAGAAAATTAATCTTGGTTGGAATATCATTTCACCAAATATATCTTTCTCAATTAACTAATCCATTTTCAACATTAATCAAATCCCTGATGTTCTGACTGCTGAAACTTCTAGAAGTTGAACCCATAAAAATATATTTGTCTGGTTCATCCACCAGATGAATGATAAAACAAACATATTTCTAATCCTGATTGAGAATGGAATCCATTAAGGTAAGGTACTATCTTGCCTCACTGAAATAAATTTTTGGGTTAGGATATATTGGGAAAAATAGTTTCTCACCTTCCTAGTTCGACTTCTAGAGTTTAATGTCACTGCTCCCCATAACCCATCTTGCATGCTCTTGTAGCTCCTCCATGTGATTAATAATGCATTGAGAGAGGCTTGAGAGGTATCTGCATTTTATTATCCCAGTCCTCCCATAACCCCCATTTCTGTCTCTAATGATTTTTTACCAAATTGAATTCCCTTCCATAACATCCCATGCCAATCGCATCTGCATGGCGTGCATGGTTTCAGATATATTGTGGAGATTAACACCACTCTCCTCAATTGGTTTGGAAATACACATCCACGAGGCCTAGTGGAATAGTCTCGTCTGATTTGTGTCACATAGAAAATAGATCATGGTATTTTCAAGCATAGTAATCATTCTCTTGTATGGATTGATGATGGGTAGCACATGCATGGGGATAGAAGTTAGGACACTATTGATTAAGGTTACCCTTCCACCAAATGATAAATACATTATTTCTAGTTACCAATCCTTATTTTAATCTTTATAAGAATATTATCAAAGAGGTCCTTATTAATCCTTTCATTCGATATGGGAGCTCTGAGATAAATCATTGGAAGTTGAAGTATTTTTATGCCCATCTTCCCCTGAATTCAACAATCGCATATTCCTGGACATTTATTTGAAATAAAAATAATTATCTTCCTTGGATTGATACTTTGGTCATTCAAGTTACCATATATTGGCATGATTTTCATGAAACCGTTGGACTTCTGTCTTACATTAATGGATAATAATATATCATCCACGAACATTAAGTGAAAGATGATCCCACTCCCACACTTGTTTGTGTATGGAATTATCTTCCCTTCACCCATGATTTTATGAACATTCCTTGTGAGGGCCTCCTATGCCAATATTAAAATATTGGGGGATAAATGATAACCCTATCTGACATCATGAATAGTTTTGAATAAACCAAAACACCACCCCATTAGAGAAATAGATAGCTATGGGGAAGTGAAGAACCTATAACATAAATCAAAAAACCAATCCTAAATTCCAAACCTCATCATAATCTGAATAATGAAACCACATTAGAGTTGATCATAATCATTATCCATGTCTACTTGGATAATCACATTAGAACCAACTATTTTTTTTTTCAAATATTCCACTATTTCATTAGTAATACCAATTTACCCTTGTATATCAATACCTTTCATGAAACCATATTTCTCATCTAAAACAACACTATAAGAGAAATTCCTTTTAGCGGCGATTTTTTTTGCGTGTAGTGACGGTTTAAACCGCTGCTACATGGTTTGGCGGCAGTTTCTGTAAACCACCACCAAATACGGTGTTCCCAATCTATTAGAGGCGATTATTTCCATTTCGTGGAGGTTTAAGGAAAGCATCGTAGCTGCCTCATTTCACGGTGGTTTTGCTGAGTTTAGCGGCGGTTTTTTACGAGCCCTTGATATCAGTTTATTCATGGTGGTTACAACCACCGTGAATAAACTCAAATCTAGTTGTCATAAAACCGCCCCTGAAGTCCTGAGAACCACCGTGGAATGAAGCAACTACGATGTGACTATGTAGCGGCAGTTAAAACCGCCATGGAATGTAATTTTTTTTAAGTTTAGCGGTGGTTTTCACCGTTTAGCGGTGGTTTAAACCACTGCCAATGTACATTTTTCGGCGTTTAAAACCACCGCTAAAAGCTGACCAGAAAAAAAAAATTGCTTCCACTGCACCACTGCCCTGAAAAAAAAATCAAACCAGAAATAACATATTGTACATACCAACAGACAAGAAACATAAACCTAAGAAATCAGTATAGAATAAATTGAAAAAAATAAGTAAACATTGACATGCTATATAAAAATGAACCATATTGTACATACCGACATACAACAAGAAACATCAACCTAGGAAATCAGTATAGAATAAATTAAAAAATATATATGATAGAATAAACTATAAAACATAGGTCCATTATTTGACTACTCTCCAAACATACATCTAGCTGATCCTTCTTGATCCCCCATAATATATATCACTTGAAAATAAAACATTAGATCTACATGTGTGTCAGTGTTCCCATATAGGGAGTGAGCGTAAAACACAGTTGGGTATCACCTAGTGAACCTCATATCACCATCCTATAAACTGTATACATGTATTATAATATAAATTATTCATCAATATATAGAATGAAAACAATAAATTTTGGTTATTGTGTGCTAACTAAAACATAAAGATTCTAGACCTCACATTCATCTTCCAATATTGAAAGAGAAGGAATCCCACTATACAAACCCAAACGGGTACCCTATAACTTAGTGTAGGGTCCCATAACTGAGTCTCAAACTCTAACCTCTCACTTAGGGTACATTCTCATACAAAATCATGATCTCACATCAAGTCTCATACTAATATTGTCACACTCAGTGTAAGGTCCCATATAATATCTCAAACTAAATCTCATACCTCTACCTTTCCACTTAGGATGGGACCATAGAACAAGTAATGTATTACATCTCACAGCTCTAACCTCCACTAAAGGTTATTAGTTACATTATATCACAAACCTCATCTAAAACCATATCTCATACTACCATGCTCTCACTTAGGGTGAGGTCTCATCCCATACAACATTCCACATCCCAACTTAGCTTTCTCCGAGAGGGTAACACATACAACAAAAAATAACCACCCTTACAAATCTCATCAACTAAAATCATTAACATAATACATAGCTACACAAAACTACCAGTCATCCTAGCTCTATAGTTCATACCCACAAAACTATCATGACCCACAGGTCACACCTAGACACATTAAAAACACAAAACATATCATGCAGGTCAATTACCACTCACAAGGGCCTCCCAGTAAGACAAATTACAAGGGCATCACCAAAGTGTCCACAACACTATACCCTTGATCACTATGAAATGACCCAATTTGTTCAACACGTCAACAATGGGTTTAAATCCTAGTCATCCAAAATCTCGACTACCAATTCAAACACAGGCCTAAATGGAATGATGTATACCACACTTGAGAAATCAAGACATAAAAAGAAACATCAGAAATAAATAAAATGCATAAAAGGAAACATGAGAAATCAAGGAAATTTTAGGACATGAAAATGTTTGGTGGAAACTATGTTCCACAAATGTTACATATACAAACCAACTGTTTTCATATTTGTTCAATAAATCAATAATACAACTACTCACGGTTCGATGATGCATCATCACCCACTCCACCTTTATCTCCACTTTTTCCTGTCACCTATAAGAACATTATATTGAAAATTAAATATGGTTTCATATGTATATTAAAACTTAAAACCAATGAAAGTTAGAAAACTAAATGATTTTGATTTTTTTTGATTTACCTGCATACCACCAGTTGATGCACTACCATCGAGGGCATATCTTCTCATATGCTGACGTATTTTAGTCAACTCTTTCTATAAAGTAGATATCTGATCCCCCTGCTGGTGAACTGTGTTTCGTAGAGAAACAATCTCTTTCTGAGTATCTCCGGGTATGGGATGACTAAAGCCAGGAGTAGATGCAGTTTCCATCCCCGGTGTCCTGCTAAAAACCTCAGATGGTACAGGTCCCAAACCCATCCTGCGCACTCTACTAGGATGCTCCTTCCCAAGGACTTTAGCAACTAGGTCATCCTAGGAGACTGAGTAGGACTGCGTATGATTGGAATCCCATAGTTCTTTAATTTTTACCTATAAATCAAATATCAATATATATTAACACAGTAAAAACTGATAATAAGTTATTATAATAAAAAATTGACTTCATACCCCAACTTCTTTAGCAGACTCATTAACAAAACTTCCATCTGATTTCTTGTGAACATCCAACCACAGTTCAGTTCGGGATGCTTCGTGCCCTAAACTCTGTGACTGCATTAGGAAAAGATAAATCAATAAATAAATATATTAAATAAATAATATTTTCTTATAAATATTTAAACTAATTAAAATATTACCAATGTCGTTCGGCTTCTAGAAAATATTTTTGAGCCCACAGTGTGAGGGATGACTTGCTTAGCCCAGTTTGATGCATTCTGTCTTGAGAGATCCTGAAATAAATAAAATGCAATTTAATAGTAATGTATTCAATGTCATGTACTCTTAATATACATGTATAAATGTAAAATGAGGATAATATAATAATATATATTTCAATACCATCTGTTTCTCATCACAATGTCTGTCAACAAAAACTTTCCACTGTTCTTTCGGTACCCCACTGGGTAGCTTCTCATACATTTGTTGCACAGTCAAAGAAGTATCGTTGACATCACAACACAATATCCATTTTAAATCTTTCCATTTCTTAACTATATTTTTCAACGTCCACTTCCATGCTATCACATCAGCAACTGTAAATTGGAAGAACATCTGTATACTGAAATTCATTTTGAACATATTAGTAACATGACATTCAATTAAACCATAATGTAATAAATTTAACTTTATTTGAGAATCAAACTTCATTTTTCCATCTTGGAGGCATATGTCTCTAATCATCATAAGAAATAGGAAGGGAAATGGGCTCCGCTGCCAACTGGCTTAGAATCTGGCCAAGTAACCCTGCGACGTCATCCGTAGGGACCCCATAAGAATCAAATGGCACAACTATCTTCTTGCCAGTCATATTCCAAAAATCTGAACTTTTTATGTTTTTCTCCACGGTTGCATTTTTTTCATCTTCAATGAGCAAAAAAATAGTATAAAGAAAATTTAATAAATTTATTTAATTAAAATTTGTAACTATGACAGTGACACTCCAGTATGTCTGTGATGAATTGGAAGGGGCGTGTCGCTGCCCCACTGATGAGGCTCCTGAAGGGGGAGTCGACGAATCAGCCTCTAATGGGACATCCACAGATAGTGTGAGAGATGGTTCATGGGGAGATGGTGCAGGGGTGTAGGCAGTTGGTGCCTCAGATGTCATGGGGAGGGAGTCAAATGGATCGTCATCTGTCGCAGAACTAGATGAAATAGTGTACCACTTCCTCCTTGGAATTCCTGTCATTTAATCAAATAAAATTAAGTTCAGAATATATATTTCAAAAAAATTATGCAGAAAAATAAAAATAAAAATGATAATAGATACACAGTACTGACAGACAAAATATATATAACAATGATAACGAATGATTGCAGAAATGAAACAAGTGGTTGCTGAATAAATAAATAATTGTACATACAATCATTTTACCCTTAAATCATGTCGGTTTCATGCTCCATTGATTCATCCACTTCATTCATCCTTTCTAGACTAATATTTTCAATATCATGATGGAAAAATAATTCTGCTTCCTTTTGTTGATTAAATTCAATTTCAGAGGTCAAATTTTCCACTTCATCACCCATATCATAAAAATATCTTTGTATTACGTGAGAAACTACACTCCACCCTTCATTGACAACATCATTCACGTAATATACCATTTTTTCTTTCAATTCTAAGATATATGGATCATGAATTTCACAATCACTAACATTCATCAAGCGAGAGAAGTTCACAGAAGTAAATTGCAAGGAATCTCTTTTAACACCTCTAATAATATCGACCCATTTTAATTTGAATAAAACAACAGAAAAATGTTCATGGTAGTTTAATTCAATAATATCATGCATCTTTACATAGTATTCCACTTCATCAAATGTAAATATACCACTATTCTTCATTTTCAAACCCACTTCTCGATCGACTATACGAAATCTAAAGTCATTTACATTATAAGCATTGAACTTTATAACTTGTTTTAGAGGACCTATAGCAAGAAACTTTAAATCTTCTGACACCTCTGCTTGAGTATCAGTATTCATGATTTAAAAAAAGAAATATACTTTATTAGATTTAAAAAATGTATGTGTCAAACTAATATTCATATTTATTGCAATATTTATGAACTTACACGTTGTGCAAACCATTCTACAAGCTCTTTATTAACATCTTTAGTTATATCTTTCTCATTTCGTGTTCGGCCTCTCATTCGTCTCTTTTTTTGTATCCTCAACTCTTCAATAAATGGATCTACAATTTCACTATTCAGCAGCACATATATATGTGCCTGTAATAATTCCAATTCAGTCAGTGTCACATTTGAGGTCCTTCCAACTGATCGGCCAATAGCAGGAAATGTTTTGGATTTATGATGTATTTGAGATTGATTTGATGTGTTTTCAACACATCCAAATTGATTAAATCTTGTCTCAATATCATCCAAGTATCGAGAACAATAGGTAAGACACTCCTCAGCCAAATAGCCTTTAGAAATAGAGCCTTCTGGTTGATCTTTATTTCTCACGTATGATTTCAAATTCCCAAGATATCAGTGAAATAAAATAAACATAATTATGCATTTAATTAAGTACCAAAAATTGTTTACTTAACTGAAAAACATATAAATAAAGTACCTCTCAATTGGATACATCCATCGATAATGAACGAGGCCTCCTAATTTAGCTTCATTGACCAAATGCACTGTTAAATGCATCATTACAGTAAAAAATGATGGAGGAAAGATCATCTCCATTGCACAAAGGGTCAATACAAACATCTCCTGGAGGTTGTTAATATGAAATGGATATAGAGATTTCTCACATAGTTGTCTGAAAAATGTACATAATTGGAGTACAACGGCAGTAATTTTTCAGGTAATAATATACGCAATGCTAATGGTAGTAACTGTTGTAAAAAAATATGTGAATCGTGAATTTTCAATCCATGTAACTTACGATTCTTCAAGTTAAAACACCTCGAGATGTTACTTGAATACCCATCAGATACCTTAACATTCTTTAAAATTCTAAGGAATGTATCTTTATCCCTATTTTTCATTGCAAAAAATTTCGGAGGATACTTTTCATTCTCATTTGGCCAGAGATCGCGTTTTATGTTCATTGCTTGTAAGTCTTTGCGAGAATTGAGATGATCCTTCAACTTTCCATTCTCATTAAGCAATGTGAAAATAAAATTGTCACATACATTCTTCTCAATATGCATCACATCAAGATTATTCCGTGAAAAATTAAATTCCCAATACGGAAGTTTGAAGAATATACTTTTTTTCTTCCATTGTTGTGTTCCGATTTCGCTTGACGATGCACTTCAGACCCATTTTCCGCTATCATTCAAATGATGAACCTTCCCAAATTCTGTTTCAACATTTTCAAACTATGTCAATATTTCAGAACCAGTTAACAACTTTAGAGGTGGTTTACGATCAATGGAACCATTAAATTTTGATCTGTTCAGCCGAAATCTATGAGATGCATTGAGAAATCTTAGATGACACAAGAAGCACCATTTTCTACTGTGAGGTAGTCATTTGGGATCAAAATCAAAGTTAAAAATGGGAAACTCTAAACCCGTGTAAGTGTTCCAACCAGATAAATTCTCAAGCCCAAGTAAGTCACTAATGGTCCACATTAAAGCAGCATGCATTTTGAACATTGTTTTAGAAGAAGCATCAAATGTATCAACAATGTTGCTCCATAACTCCTGCAATTCGTCAATCAAAGGATGAAAGTATACATCAATATCATTTCCGGGCATTTGTTTTCCAGGAATAATCATAAAAAGGATAAAATATGTTTGTTTCATACACATCCATAGAGATAGATTATAAGGTATCAAAACAACTGGCCAAATTCTATAACTGGTACTCAAAGTCCCAAATGGGTTAAATCCATCGACAGCCAATCCTAATCGAACATTCCTAGGATCAGCTGATAAATCTATATGTAATGAATCAAATGTCTTCCGCAATTGGGAATCTTGTGGATGTCTCATTAACCCATCATTGTTATTATCTACGGAATGCCACTTCATGTATTCAGCGGTTTTTGATGACATGAATAATCTTTGCAATCAAGGTTTCAAAGGAAAGTAATGCAAAACCTTTACAGGCATGTTACTTTTCTTCTTATCCATGAAATTATGTTCATTCAGACTTCCAAAATCACCCTTTGCCTGCCATGTAGTAGAAGAAAATTTCTTGCAATTCTGTCTACTTGAATCCTCTCCCCAATAAAGCATACAATCATTGGGACACACATGTATTTTTGTATAATTCAGACCAAGCTTGTTAACAACTTTTTTCATATCATAAAAAGATTCTGGGATTTTTGCTTCAGGAAATGCATCATGAATCAATTCCAATATCATTGACATTGCCTTATTTTTAATTCCACATAGACATTTGATGTGGTACAACTTCAGCAGAAATGAAAGCTTTAAATATTTCAAAAACCCACTATACAACTCCTGATTTCCATCATCAACTAAATCATGAAATGCATTTTCCTCAGTTAAGTTTTCTCTTACATTTGGCTCCACAGAATCAAGAGGATGATCCAATGATATGTTACAATCTTGATATGCCTGTGTTACAGTCTCAAAAACATCACTTGTCACGTTGCAATTTATAGCACCCTCTTCTGGTTGTTCTGATATGTTTTGATGTTGATAGTGGTGTCTTGCAGTGCCAAATGCATTATTTATGAGGTTTTTCATTTCATTTTCCATTATCGATGAACTTGGGACGTCATTCTATGGATTAACATCAGTGCTCAATCTTTCTGTAACGTTTGATTCTCCATGCCAAATCCAACAAAAATATTGACCAAGGAATTGCTTCAGTATTAAATGTTCATAAGCTTCATCTCTCTTCAACCATGTTCTAAATTTACATTTAGGACATGGACATTTTATTATCCCTTCAACGGATCGATTAGAAATTGCAAAATCTAAAAACTCATTCAATCCCTTAACATGTTATGGTGTGTTCCTTGGTAATGTGATCCAACTTTTATCCATGTATATCACAATGTGCCTACACAATAATAAAAAAAATTAAAACACATAGTTACTACTAAATATAGAAATATATTTATATATATGATAATATAAGATTACAGAAACATAATATAATAAAGATGAGCCCCTGAGTTAGATATGAGCCCTCAAGTGTTTGGGATAGGTGAAGTTTCTTTGGTAAAGAGAAATAGTGTGCTAACAACGTGGTATCTACTTTACCATGAAAACCAAAGCACTTTGTTAATTTGGAATAACCCCAACCTAAGTTCTCTATAAAGTCTTCATATAAAACTCTAATATCAAATAAATATTTTATAAATAATGTTTAGGGAAAACCTTTTGATGCTTACAAAACTCATCACATTGTTAATTTGGAGTGAAAAGAACCACGTGAGGGATGGTAGTCTTGAGGCATGATAAGTGGTGGTGTTCATGGAAATGCATGATGAAATAACATGGGAGATTAGGTTTTGAGGTTCTACGAACCTTGTGTGGATTGAATTCCTAGACCTGTCTTTGGTGTATTCACATAGAAAAGAGTGGTGGTGTGAATTGAGGGTGATTTGTATCATATATGTGTTAGTGCTCATGAGTGGAGAATTATGGTTAAATGGGACGATCGAGGATCTGACCATGGAGTTGAACTAAGATTCAGATTCAGATTTCGGTGTGGGCATTGAACATTTTTGTTATTCCTTGAGTTTTAAGGCATCGTGGTCGGGATATAATAGCACATTGGTGGGTGGGATTGAGCTCCTTTGGTATAATTCATCTAGAGAAGGAATTACTAGTGTTATTGCATAAAAATTAATGTGGTAAGGTGGAGACCACATTAGAAATGGCATTCAAGATGCGGCTGATGTGGTTTGGGGATCATACTAGGGTATTTGAAGAATAGTTGATGTGTCTGGGCTTGGTGTTTGAAGTTTCATAGTAGAATCATGTTGTGAATTTGAAGATGAAATGTGGGGTGTTGGTACTATCATCCAGGACAACATAATATGATAATCAGAATCACATAGATGGAAATAGATCCCATAAGGAATTCTCTCTAAACATTATATTCGGGAACTTGGAAGAATTATATTCATCCAAACCACTATAATAAATTAGAATGAATTTGATACCATTCACTTCAACACACAAAAGAAATTTATGCAAACTAAAGGGATGTTATGCTTGAGTAACACATGTTTGATGGAATCCATGATCGAGTATCAAAAGTATAAGGAACTCCATACGTAAGTGTCATAATTCATTATAGTCAAGTAGGACTTATAAATAAATAGGTTATCCATTTTAAAAAATAATGAAAAATACAAAGATACATATTAAATGAAAGTGATTACTTTCATCCAAAACTATACATATTAATGAAAAATCATCTAGTTTGGATAATTGATGTTATTAATATTTTCATGACTTATTATATTCCCCATTTACTGATTTTATATGAAATGTGCATAATTTGTGTGAAATATTAATGTTTTAATATTAAGTATAATTTTTGAGCATTTTTAGAAATAGTCCAATTGAGTCAGTTTAATGTTTTAATAATAACTATCACTATACTGATCCAAATTGTGTGGTTTCTGTTCTGTAGGATTCTCCTTTGAATATACAACATTTCATTAGAAGTTACCATGATCCAATTCTGCCATTTGAAGGGTCATATGGTCCTCACAAACAAGACCAAAGAATCTGTGAAAAAACTGGACCAGCCTTGAAGATTGATTTACTGGGCTCAATACAGAAGTCCAAAAATATTAACTCTCCACCATATTTCGGGGGACACTAAATTTCATCTTGGATAAAAATTTCAAGGCCCAAATCCAAGTACAAGGGGCCCAAATAAAGCTTTGAAGTCCAGCCTACCATTCTGGACAAGAATTAAAATCAGTATAGTATTCATGACATATCTCATGATGTAAGCATCCAATCGAGCTGATATTTTGCAGTGTGAAAGAAGAGATATAGGTGGACGATGTTGTTGAATAAACCATTCGGATTTGAAGGCATATTCATATTCAAAAACCCTTTCACATTATGAACTTCAAAAAGACTGGATTGAAATAGACAGTTTAATTTTGTTTAATAAACCGGCAATAACTTTTGATCATTAAGTCCAAATGACACCAAATTTTGAGAGTAGTCGTCAAACATTATTTTCTACAACTTTGAATAAGGAGATATTTGAATATTCGGCTGTCTGAATAGCCAAATTGGCGATACAAGTGGAGGGACAGATTGGGAATGCAAACAGTCCACTCCTTGGGCTATAAATACTCTCCCCTTCTCTCCTTGAGAGGGGTTGGCATTTAAGAAGATGAGAGATCATATTGGCACGACCAAAGCTTTTCCAAAGGCTTGGGAGGACCTGCAATACTCAAGTTTTCACTTGAGAGACCTTTCCTCCTCACTTTGTTTTCACTTACTTTTGTGTTCTTCATTTTTGTAATTTTGTAAGTCCTTTCTTTTGTAATTCTGTTTTAATGCAAGTTTCTTCTTCAATATCTCTTATTATCCTACACCTTCTGTATTTTAATATTAATTTTATTAAAATATTTTAAATTCAGTTGAATCCCCTTCCCTTCTTTTTCTTCCTCATTCAATCGAAAATCCGTTTTTAATTATCATCATCGTTCGTGTGTGTGTGTCAACGTACCACTCTTTTATAATCCCTTTATTTTTCTTCTATTCTTAATTTATCATCATAATTATTTTAACCAGAATATTAAACATCCAAATGGCTGAGTAAATCTCTCATTGGGGTGAGTTATAATTTGGGGATGTTAAGTGATTGAGAGTTTTTCTCGATGAGTATTCTTTAAATTAATATTGTGTATGTTAAACTTAATATGTCATGGATTAATGATATGTTTTGTTTAACGAGTGGTTTCCATGGATTATTGGAACCATAAATACACTACCATAAATAAGTTTTGATTGAGATTAGAACCCAAAGTTAAGTTAAGTCTTGGATTAAAGCCTTCACACTTAAGAATTCCAATCAACGTCAACTTATGGCATGAGTGTTAATTTAATGCAATACAAAGTAAGGCTCAAGGATATCACATGCTTAACTCCCCAATGATGAACTCACCCCAATATTTATCAATTTGGTAAATCAAACATCATCCATAAATCATTTCAATTAAGCTCTGAAAACAAACCCCCCTAATCAAAATACAATCAACTAAAAACAAACGACTATTACAAAGTATCATCACCGAGGATTCGAACCGAGTGCTGCTATACACATTAGCATAACACCGGAATTTTGACCGGTCGATAGGCAACAATCGGCCGTGTGTTTCAAATGGCTCCGTTGCCGGGGATGGTGCTTTAATTAGTCATTAGTTTCTGGTTATTGTAAAAAAAAAACAAAAAAAAAACAAAATTTTAAAAAAAAAATTGAAAAAAAATCACAAGGAAAAACCCGTCTTCTCATAAAAATCATAAACTGAAAAAATACAAAGAAAAACCCGTCTTACTCTTTCTTCCAAAATCTCTCTGAATGCCCCGTAGACTTCCAAACAATCCCTCGGATTTGTTTGACCCTAAAATTGAGCGAACACTTCTCCAACTTAAGAGGACCATTAGGGATAACCAAATCACCCAAGAACCAATCATTTCCCTACCAATTGAATTCGATATGGCCAATCCTAGGGAACAAACATTGAAAGAACTCGTTGTCCCTTATATGAATTACCAACCTCTTGGTATTCAATATCCAAACATAGAAGCTGACTTCGAACTCAAATCGGGTTTGATTCATCTTCTCCCTCATTTTCACGGGCTAGTCGGTGAGGATCCACATCTTCACCTTAAAGAGTTCCAGGTGGTGTGCTCTACCATGAAGCCTCAAGGGGTTTCTAAAGAACAAATCAAACTCCAAGCATTCCCTTTCTCCCTAGCTGACTCTGCCAAGTCATGGCTCTACTACCTCCCTCCTGGTTCCATAACTACATGGAATGACATGAAGCGTCTCTTTCTAGAAAAATTCTTTCCTGCTTCTCGTACCGCTTCCATCCGAAAGGAAATAAGTGGTATCCGTCAATTCCCAAGTGAATCACTCCATGAGTACTGGGAGAGGTTAAAAAAGCTTGTTGCAACATGCCCACACCACCAAATTTCTGACCAACTCTTGATCCAATACTTCTATGAGGGGTTATTGGCTATGGAGAGAACCCTCATTGATGCCGCAAGTGGAGGTGCTCTTGTTGATAAAACTCCTACAGCTGCAAGAGATCTCATAAGTAACATGGCTGCAAACACACAACAATTCCATACTCGAGCACATGCTCAAGTCAAACAAGCCCAAGATAATCAATCCATAGAGCCTAACAAGATGACTGAGTGGATGAGTGAACTTATAGGTCTTGTGCGTTAACTAGCGGTGGCTACCAAATCCCCAACCTCATCTTCTCCATAGTCACTATTCCCTGGACCTATCAAGAATTGTGGAATATGTAGCTCCCCAGCTCATCCAACAGACACATGTCCACAACTTCAAGAGGATCAATCTGATTTATCCGGACCAATGGAGCTCAATGCAGCATATGCTCAGCGGAACCCCAATCCTCAACTATCAGGTCAGTTTGTTAGAAACTTCAACCAACCTCACTCTGAGCCTTTCTATTCTTCCTATAACCAAGGCCTTAGGTATGGTAATCCCATATCTCACCCCCCTCAATTCCCTCCTCAAAACCCAAACCAGTTCCAATATGGTCAAGGTGGTGGTAACTTCCATCAACCTTATCCTTTTGCTCCTCAACCTCAAAGGAACAATCCTCCTCCTGGATTCCATTATCCTAGTGAGCCTTCCCAATTCCAAAACCAATACAATCGATTTCCCAAGAACCAAAATCAAGGTAATCCCAATCTGGGACAAGCCTCTTCTTCCAAGCAACTATGGGAAAGTGCAGTGGAAGATCTTGCCTCCTTCAACCGTTCTAGCCTTAAAAACATTGAAACTCAAATAGGTCAACTTGCATCCCACCTGAGCCATCAACAACAATAAAATTATTCCCAACTCCCAGCTCAACCATTACCCAACCCCAAGGGTAATGTAAGTGCAATTTCACTCAGATCAGGAAAGCAACTTGCTATACCTCAAGATAAATCCTCAAACCCTCCTTTGAATGTTGACCTAGAAAATGAAAAGAAAAAGAAAATTGAAAAGGAATCTGAATCCATTCCATCACCTCCTTCCATTCCACTTAGGAATCCAATTCCTTTTCCTCAAGCCGTTTCTAAACCAAGGAAGTCCTTTGAACCTGATCCTGAAATGCTCGACATGTTTAGACGTGTTGAAGTCAACATTACCCTCTTAGATTCCATAAAAAAAATTCCTAAGTATGCGAAGTTTCTCAAGGAGTTGTATACCCACAAGAGGCAACTTAGGACCTTTGAAAATGTTTCCACCCAGTAGTCTATTCCTATAAAGTGCAAAGATCCAGGGACCTTTAAAGTCCCATGCCAAATTGGAAGTTCCAACTTTGATGATGCACTCATAGACCTAGGAGCCTCAATTAATGTAATGCCCAAATCCATATTCTCCAACCTTGGTCTAGGTCCCTTGCACCCAACGGGTGTTGTCATTCAGTTAGCCAATCGAAGCACAACCAGTCCTGAGGTAATAATTGAGGATGTCCTTGTCCGAGTCAACGATCTCATCTTCCATGCTGATTTCTATGTCCTTGACATGGTAGGTGAGACGAACTCTTCTCGATCTCCCCTAATTCTAGGAAGACCATTCCTCATGACTGCGATAAAAAAGATTGATGTCCATTCAGGCATCTTATCCATGGAATTCGGTGACCAACTGGTCAAGTTCAGCATTTTCCAAGCCATGCGATACCCATCTGAGGATCACTCTGCATTCTCAATCCATGCTTCTGAGGACACTTCTAAGAGTCAATCGAACCCCAATCCACCATGTTCTTCATGTTCTAATGATAAAGGATCTTGTGGAATCTGCACCATGATTAAAAAAATCATAAATGGTGAAGTTGATGTGGACCTCTCATTCATAGACTCCATAAATCTAGAGGAACTTGAAAACTCTCTTGAATCACACATCAACTCTGATCTCTACTGCTCCACCTTGGACAACATTGAGAAAAATGAATCTGAAGAAACTAAAGTCCCTTCCTCCATTTCTGAGTTGTCTAGCCCAAAATTGAAAGATGAGATTGATCTGAAACCTCTTCCTGCACACCTGAAATATGCATTCCTCTTCCATGATCACTCATATCCTGTCATTATCTCTGCCACCCTTACTGAAACCGAGGAGTCCAAACTTGTTCAGGTGTTAGAGGAAAACAAAAAGGCCTTAGGGTGGACCCTAGATGACATACCAGGAATCAACCCTTCCCTTTTCATGCATCACATCCATCTTGAGGAATCATCCAAACAAATTATACAACCACAAAAAAGACTCAATCCACTCATCCTTGAGGTAGTTAGGGAAGAGATCACCAAGCTTCTTCAAGCTGGTATTATCTACCCAATTTCTGATAGTGAATGGGTTAGTCCAATTCAAGTTGTACATAAGAAGGGTGGGATAACTGTTGTCACAAATGAACATGGAGAGGTAGTCACAACTCGAGTGAAGAACAAATGGAGTGTGTGCATCGACTATAGGAAATTAAATGTCGAAACCCGAAAAGATCACTACCCTCTTCCATTCCTTGATCAAATGCTAGAAAGATTGGCCGAAAAGTCACACTATTGCTTTCTTGATGGATACACTGGATACTTCCAAATCCCAATCGCACCTCAGGACCAAGAAAAGACTACTTTCACATGCCCCTTTGGAACATATGCATATAGAAGAATGCCTTTTGGACTTTGCAATGCTCCTACAACATTCCAGAGGTGTATGATGAGTATCTTTTTAGAATTCATTGAACACTGCATGGAAGTCTTCATGGATGACTTCACCATTTATGGTGAGTCATTTGAATCTTGTTTGCATTCACTCTCTCTAGTCCTTCAAAAGTGTGTCAAGTGTAACCTTGTGTTAAATTTTGAAAAATGTCACTTCATGGTTGAAAATGGGATTGTTCTAGGGCACATAGTTTCAAAAGATGGTATTGAATTTGATCCTGCCAAAATTGAAGTGATCCAATCACTTCCTCAACCCACTTCTGTTTGAGACATCTGATCATTCCTCGGTCATGCTGGTTTCTATCGGCGATTCATCCATAACTTCAGTAAAATTTCCCTCCCACTCACTCATTTGCTCAAAAATGATGTCACTTTCCATTTTGATGAGGTTTGAAATAGATATTTCATTGAAATCAAAACTGCTCTCACATCTGCCCCGATAATCCAACCCCCATATTGGTCATTACCCTTTGAATTGATGTGTTATGCTTCTGATAGAGTTGTTGGGGCTGTTCTTGGTCAAAGAAGAGAAAAAAATCCTCATGTCATCTATTATGCCTCAAAAACATTGGATGAAACTCAATCTCACTACACTGTGACTGAAAAGGAACTTCTAGCAGTGGTTTTTGCCTTAGATAAATTCTGGTCCTATCTCTTAGGTGCCAAAATCATCATCTTCATAGAACATTCTTCTATTAAGTTCTTACTCAAGAAAAGTGATTCCAAACCGAGGCTAATAAGATGGATCCTAATGCTCCAAGAGTTTGACCTTGAAATCAAAGATAGACCTGGAAAAGAAAACCCTGTGGCTGATCACTTGAGTAGAATTTCTAATTCTTCTCATTCAGAAATCATTGATCCTAAATTCCCTACTGAGCACCTTTCATCTATCACTCCAAAAATACCATGGTATGCCCCAATTGTAAATTACTTGGTTTCTGGTGTTTTTCCTGAAAATTTTTCAACAGAACAAAAAATGAAGTTGAAAAGTGATTCAAAATACTATTTTTGGGAAGAAAATAATCTTTGGAAAACTGGGGCAGACATGGTAATTAGGAGATGTGTTGATGAAGATGAATATTCTTCCATCTTAGAATTTTGTCACTCAATGCCTGGTGGTGGCCACTTTGGACCACAAAGGACCTCCCGAAAGGTCTTAGACTCTGGATTCTTCTGGCCTTCCCTCTTCAAGGACTCACATGAGTTTTGTCAATCATGCCCCACATGCCAAAAGTTTGGCATAATCTCCAAAATAAATGAAATGCCCCAAAAGCCCTTAATCTTTTGTGAAATATTCGATGTTTGGGGTATTGATTTCATGGGACCATTTCCCCCTTCCAATGGATTCTCATACATTCTTCTTGCGGTCGATTATGTTTCAAGGTGGGTTGAGGCCAAACCCAATAGGAAGGATGATGCTCATACTGTTAGTGAGTTCCTAAAGACCCACATCTTCCAAAGATTTGGCACACCACGTGCCTTGATCAGTGACTTAGGAACCCATTTTTGTAATAGAACCATGGAATATCTTATGAAAAATAATGGGGTTGTACATAAAACTTCAACTGCATATCACCCCCAAACAAATGGAATGTCTAAACTTTCTAATAGAGAAGTGAAAAGAGTGCTTGAGAGAATTGTAAAACCCACTAGAAAAGACTGGCCTAAAAGACTTGGTGAAGCACTTTGGGCTTATCGAACTGCCTATAAAACACCCATTGGGATGTCTCCTTTTCGGATTGTTTTTGGTAAAGCAGGTCACTTACCAGTTGAAATACAACATAAGTCATTTTGGGTAGTGAAAACATGTAATTTTGATCTTGAAAAATCTGGTGAAGAAAGATTGATGCAATTGGATGAACTGGAGGAGCTTCGACTTGAATCCTATGAGAATTCCAATATGTACAAAGAGAAGGATAAGGTACTCCATGACAAACACATCCTGAGAAAGGTATTTCATGAAGGTGAAAAGGTAATGCTCTTCAATTCTAGATTTCGGCTTCACCCAGGTAAGCTTAATTCTCGTTGGGAAGGTCCTTTTGTTATTACTAACGTTTACCCATTTGGTGCAGTGCAAGTCCAAGACCCCTCCTCCAAAAGGAAATTTACGGTAAATGGACATCGGTTGAAGCATCACTATGAGAGGACACACAATCCTGGATCATCATCTACTTCCATTGGATCCACAGTAGACCCACCACTGGATGGAGATGGAAACCCACAAAATCCAAACCAGGGGGCACCTCTTTCCCTTTAACTATCTCTCTATCTCTTCCTCTCTCAAACTCTATCTTCTTCTTCCTCTCTCTCTCATTTTTTTTACCACTTTATTCATCAAACCCTTTCTTTTTATCTTTCTTGTGTGGGTGTGTATTTTAAAAAAACCTTAAAAACTAAAAAAACCAAAAAAACACAATTACTTAAAAAATTACAAAAAAAGAGTCATGCTTACTCACCATCGAGTTTTGAACTTTTGTCCAACCATTTTGGAGAGTTAACAGACATATTTTCATCTCAATTTTTTTTTATTTTCATCATGACTTTGGATAAATAATTTTGTGTCAAAACCAAAACATTTTGAATGCTCAATTTTTGATTTGGAAAATGCTTTTCCCAAACCGTGAGAACAAACAATTGCTTTCATGCCAAGGCCACCTATGGCCATCTTTTCAAAATGTGTGTTTTTACCCCCATTTGTGAGTCTTGAGTTTGTGGACCTTCGAACTGAATTTCCTGCCTTAGTGTGCATTAATATGATAGAGGCATTTTCTGAACCACATGAAAATCACAATAGCCAAATAGCCTCCCATTTCCCTTACATTAATCCTCCTTTTGAAATCCCCTTTGATCCTATGAAAACCTTTTCTTTTATAGCCACATTACAAGCCCAATACCTTATCCCACCCAATATCAACATGGATTTTTATTGCATAAGTTTTTTAAATTTAAGTGTGGGGGGGGAATGGATTTCATTTTTGGGTATCATTTCTTTATTTTCTGGTGTGTTATCATATGATTGAGGGAAAGCATCCATTTTAGTGTGGGGGGGTTGTCATTCAGTGAATGTATTGTACAAATGATATTGAAAAGTGTTCAAAAAAAAATTGAAAAGTGTTCAAAAAAAAATTCAAAAAACATTCAAGAAAAAAAATTCAAAAAAATGAATATAAGAATGGGTTGTGTCTTGGATGGGTCAAAAATCACTATTTCTCAACCTTTGATCTTGTTATAAATATTACAATTAGTGTCGTGAGGATATCAAACATGGGTTTGGATATGAGTGTGAGATCTGTTTCAAGGTCAACTTTCGAAAAAACAAAGAAAAAAAAGAAAAAAAAAGAACACTTGCATTATATTCTTATATCATTGGGAGAAGTTTGGTGGTTTGTAAATATTTCATCTTCTCATCCCCTTCATATTTTCTTCCTCTATTGTGTCTTTCTTCACACAATCATTCCCTTGTAAATATGTGTTTTCATTTCCTTCCATGTTTTATTTCAAAAAAATGTGCATTGTTTTTCTATGTTGGTATTTTAACCCTCTTATTATCTCTCTTGGACATTATATTCCTACCGTCCCATAGCCACAGAAAATCCCCTTAAAAAGACCTCTTGATTCTTGTGCACTTTGGATAGGGATTGGAAGCTGAGAGCTCTTTTCAAACTCTAAGATTTTCACTTTTGGTTGGTGAAAGAGTGAACCTCCGCAAATAAATTTTATCATCTTGAGAGGTGTGAGTTTTGAGTGTCCACATTCTCCATTTCTAAATTTGAGCATGGAAAAATGAATTAGTTTTGGAAAATTTTTTCTGTAACAACTTGTGGTGGATTTCAAAATGGATGAGTGAAATAGTCTAAACCTCCCCTGATTGGAGAAAACAAAATTTTAATATTTGTTGGTGAGTGAAAATGATTTTGTCATGTTTTTATATTTGTTGCACATGAGGACATGCACAAAGATAAGTGTAGGGGAGTTGATGTTATTAATATTTTAATGACTTATTATATTCCCAATTTACTGATTTTATATGAAATGTGCATAATTTTTGTGAAATATTAATGTTTTAATATTAAGTATAATTTTTGAGCATTTTTAGAAGTAGTCCAATTGAGTCAGTTTAATGTTTTAATAATAAATGTCACTATACTGATCCAAATTGTGGGGTTCTTGTTTTTTAGGATTCTCCTTTGAATATACAACATTTAATTAGAAGGTACCATGATCCAATTCTTCCATTTGAAGGGTCATATGGTCCTCACAAACAAGACCAAAGAATCTGTGAAAAAACTGGACCAGCCTTGAAGATTGATTTACTGGGCTCAATACAGAAGTCCAAAAATATTAACTCTCCACCATAATTCGGGGGACACTAAATTTCATCTTGGATAAAAATTTCAAGGCCCAAATCCAATTACAAGGGGCCCAAATAAAGCTTTTAAGTCCAGCCCACCATTCTGGACGAGAATTAAAATCAGTATAGTATGCATGACATATCTCATGATGTAAGCATCAAATCGAGCTGAGATTTTTCAGTGTGAAATAGGAGATATAGGCGGACGATTTTTTGAAGAAACCATTCGGATTTGAAGGCATCTTCATATTCAAAAACCCTTTCACATTATGGACATCAAAAAGACTGGATTGAAATGGACAGTTTAATTTTGTTTAATCAACCGGCCATAACTTTTGATCATTAAGTAAAAATGACTCCAAATTTTGAGAGTAGTCGGACAACATTATTGTCTACAACTTTTAAGAAGGAGATATTTGAAGATTCGGCTGTCTGAATAGCCAAATTGGCAATATAATTGGAAGGACAGATTGGGAATGCAAACAGTCCACTCCTTGGGCTATAAATACTCCCCCCTTCTCTCCTTGAGAGGGGTTGGCATTTCAGAAGAGAGGAGATCATATTGGCACGAAAAAATCTTTTCCAAAGGCTTGGGAGGACCTGCCATACTCATTTTTTCACTTGATAGACCTTTCCTCCTCTCTTTGTTTTCACTTACTTTTGTGTTCTTCATTTTTGTAATTTTGTAAGTCCTTTCTTTTGTAATTCTGTTTTAATGAAAGTTTCTTCTTCAATATCTCTTATTATCCTAAACCTTCTGTATTTTAATATTAATGTTATTAAAATAGTTTAAATTCAGTTGAATCCCATTCCCTTCTTTTGCTTCCTCATTCAATCAAAAATCCGTTTTTAATTATCATCATCGTTCTTGTGTGTGTGTCAACATACCACTCTTTTCTAATCCCTTTCTTTTTCTTCTATTCTTAATTTATCATCATAATTATTTTAACCAGAATATTAAACATCAAAATGTCTGAGTAAATCTCTCATTGGGGTGAGTTATAATTTGGGGATGTTAAGTGATTGAGAGTTTTTCTCGATGAGTATTCTTTAAATTAATATTGTGTATGTTAAACTTAATATGTCATGGATTAATGATATGTTTTGTTTAACGAGTGGTTTCCATGGATTATTGGGACCATAAATACACTACCATAAATAAATTTTGATTGAGATTAGAACCCTAAGTTAAGTTAAGTCTTGTATTAAAGCCTTCACGCTTAGGAATTCCAATCAACGTCAACTTATGACATTGGTGTTAATTTAATGAAATACAAAGTAAGGCTCAAGGATATCACATGCTTAACTCCCCAATGATGAAATCACCCCAATATTTATCAATTTGGTAAATAAAACATCATCCATAAATCATTTCAATTAAGCTCTGAAAACAAACCCCCCTAATCAAAATACAATCAACTAAAAACAAACGACTATTACAAAGTATCATCGCCGAGGATTCGACCTGAGTGCTGCTATACACATTAGCAGAGCACCAGAATTTTGATCGGTCGATAGGCGACAATCGGCCGTGCGTTTCAATAATATATAGAGAAAGAAAATACAAATAAAATTTAAATACAAAATAAACCTAGTTGAACTATCTCACAATAAAATTTCTCAAAAAAAGTCACAACCATATTCAAAAATCAAAACATCTCCATGTGATCCCCAAAAAGTTACAACATTCCAATATAATATTGAAACACTTTTTCAATATCACATTTATTTATCATTAAGGCATCACTTAAAATATTTATCCTATAATGAGTAAGAAAATAAATATCCTTCTAGTAAAATTGATTAATATAGATTGATAGGAAAGTAGGTAATGTGATTTAACAAACCTACACTTATATAAGGAAATGTTTTAGAATACATGAATTTATTATGATGATGTGTAAAAAAATAATCTTAAATTATCATCTAAGTCTTGGAAATTGAATCTACATAGAGATAAATTCCTAACTTGAAAATAAGTAGAGGCCCCTCATACTCATTTATCTAGAAAAAATTTTCATCATCTTCATGATGAATCCAGAGTGGCACTTATATAGTTGTAAACCTAGTCGTGTTCAGGTCATAAATTCACATAGAAGTTTTCTAAAAGATAAAATATAAAATATAAAAGAAGAAAAAAATCTCAATAGGTTCAAAATAAAATAAATAAAATCATTTAGAATATATCATTGGAATTCCAAGACTATCCATACCATGGTAGTTCATTTATCACATGAAAACAAGCACAAAAATGGAATCCTAATCACTATATAATGCTTTCACTAATCCAATAGTATTATATAATTAATGATATAAGTACTAATGTTGGAAAATATATAATTAGTGTCCTTACGTAGGAATGAATCGACTATTATAACATATACTGGATTATCTAGCCTACAAGGCTAAACTATAATACCTCTAACACCACTACCCTAGTTTTAATAAAACAACCGAAATATCATTAGTAATTAACTCTAATACCTATATAAAGACTCGATTATACAAGAACCCAACCTGGTTTAGCAATGAAATTGAGTTTAAAAAAGATTCAAAAAAACTTATTTCAAACCTTAGGGTTCGTATAGGTCACCGGGGTCATGGGGGGCTAGGGAAAGCTGGGTCGTCGGGGTCGCGGGGTCACCAGGGTCATGGGGGTCTGGGGTCACTGGGGGAAGCGGGGTCGCCGGGGTCATGGGGTCGCTTGGGTCGCGGGGGGCCGGGGTTGCGGGGGAAGCGGGGTCGCGGGGTGCGGTCGGGGTGGGGGGGAAGGGCCGCCATTGTAAAAAAAACATGTTTCATGGTGGTTTATTATAAACTGTTGGGAAACCATTTTTAAAAAAGGTTTAGCGGCGGTTCCCAGAACTACCACTAGACTCAATTATTGTTATAGTGAAAGTCTTAGAATGATGATAGTAAGTCTCTTGTTGATGAGATTAATAAGGATTTTAGAGGAGAAGATTCACAAACAAATTGGCATGTACTAAGTAATGGAAGTTGTATCTTTCACTTTTGGTATCATAATAAACTTGGAGGTGTAGGTAGATTTATTAAGAAGAAAAACCTTGAAAAAATCATGCATATCATCATTCACATGACCCTTAACAATATCCCAAAGTGACCACAAAAAATGATCTTGGAAAACCATCTATGACAAGTGCACATTCTTGTTTGAGATTGAAGGTGGAATCCTTGATTTCCTTATCCTCAATCTTCACTATGATATGAGAAATATATATCATTCACCTTTGAAAGGTACTTGGTGAATTTAAAAATATAAATTTAATCCTTTTGTATGAAAATGTACCATAGGGACATGTAAAAGTGGTTTTCTTGTTGTTCCTTGGGTGTAATGGGCATATGAAAGTAACCTAAAAATCTATCTAAAAAATAGTAGTGAGGTCAAATTCCTAACATTTACAAAAACTAATAACTAAATGAAACGGGGAAATGATCCATTCTAGTGACCTAATTCAACTTCCTCCCTCCTCTAATGTCCTGAAGGCCTTAATTTTTTTATTATAAGATAAAACCCTCTTTTAAGGGATGAAGGGGGTGGAAACCCAAAGACATCATAGACATATGACAATACACTCGAAGGATATAAAGAGTAAAACCAGAATGACAACACAGAACTGATCCTCCCCAGCATTTGAACATGAAGAAGCTCTCCACCATTTCAAGGCTAATCAGAAAGCAAGTATCTTGTGTCAAAGCAAAGGCATGATCTGATGGCTGACACCATACCCTCTCAAACAACCAAATCCAAAAAACTCTGCAAAGATGAATCACCATCTATAGAACCTCCTCTGATGTTTGTTCATGAAGTCATCCAGATCACAAACTCTCCACCTTTGAACAACAAAAAATTCAGCCAGAGAGAACCACCATGCTACGACATTGAAGCCTAGTACCGCAAGGGATCGTTCCACCAATTCAACGCATAGAAACCCGATACGATTACCAGAGAAACCCACAGATCACCAAATGCATTCCAAAATAGATTAACACGAACATTTATAAAGAAAAAACCTACAAAAAACAACACATAAACACCGAAGTAGGACCATCCCCCTTCGAGTCATTCCATATCCATCTTCAAGCCACCAGAAGCATGACAAAGGCGTCACCTGGCCACGCCATCCTGAACTGAGAAACCAGCCGCATAGGACCACACACTGGAGAGAAACGATGCGACTGAGAAGACAAATCACACTGGGCCTCACCGTAAGCATGTTTTCGTGGCAGAGCAGTGACTGTCCTAGCAGGTTAGAGCCACGGCAGGCCACGATGAGCCAAGCGGAATCCATAACAGCATTGAACCACATTGAAGATAAAACATCACCAAACCTCACCAAATCTTCATTGTACCATGTTGACGCCAAGCCACACTGAGCAGAATCTGAAGCATCATCAATCCATGAGAGACCTAGAAGATTGGGCTACACCGAGCCGAGCAAAATCTAGTGAATCACTGAACCACAACGAAGAACAAACACCACTGAAACTCACCATAGCTCTATCACGCCATGCCAACGCCAAGACACACCAAGTATGATCCAACCCAGAAGTGGCAGAATCGATACCCAAATAGACTAAAGGGGAAGGGGAAACGAGACCCAAGGAAACCCTAGCTTCCACCGTAATTGATAGAGATGCCGCTCAGAGGTCGTAGACTCATTACCTAATTCAAATTCTGGTAAACTATAAACACTCTCAAATTATTCTAAATTATAACAAGTATAAATTTATTGTATCCATTTCTTCCTATGGTTAGTCTAATTTTTTAGGAACTATGTGGATGGGTCTAACCCATTATTAGTCTTAAAAATGAATAGACAATCTCTTCCTCTAAAAACTAGTATGTCGCTTTTTTTACTACCTTTATCATGGTTAGATTCATCCTTATTTAGGTATTCCTAATACATCTAGCATTTCCATCATAAATAATTTTGTGTTAGTATATTTTAGGATTTATACCTAAAATATATTCTAAGATTCACCCTATTTATTTCACATTTTCTCTTAAAACATTGATCAATTTTTTTATTTGTTTGGGGGTAGGTTATTAGCAATTTTTATTATAAATATTTATTTTTCCATCAAGTACACATACTTTAAATCAGCTGGAAAAAGTTTTAATTATAGTTTTGGGGTTTTTTCTAGAGATTAAATTAGACCTAGACTTATTACCTCCAAATCATGTACTTATTTCACACTATATGATAAATCTATTTCATCATCATGAAACAAATAGTTAAATCCATAAATGAATTTAGGATTAACCACTTCTTCCAAACCATAAATATATTTTCTAGATCACTGAACATACCTAGATATTCATTAGGTTCTTGATCCTTAATGTGTGATAGTGTAGAAAGTTTATGAGACTTCATAATAGTTGGTTTTATACCTTGGAATATATGACACTTCATAACATTGAATATGTTAAATAATATAGTGTTGTCTCTAAATTATATGGTGAGGGTTCTCACATTCACATTGATGATGGTCTCTATTTTCTTCAATAATGGGATTCCCAAAATGTTGTTTGATTGTGTTGGGGTTTTATGTTTCTCCTTATTTAGTACATCAAAGTATGTTGGGAAGATTTAATTATAAACTCTAACTAGTAAATCCTCTAATAATATTACCAGAAATATTATAGATCTATTTTCAAGTTACACTACAACTCTTGTAGGATTTAATTCTCTCATATATGATGAATTAAAATTTGATTGAAATGTATAGAATATGTCCCTATATCATGAAATTTTGTGTACAATTTTGGTGTTAGAAATGTTGAAAAACTTCCTCTCTAATTAATACTCTAATTTTGTTGAATCCTTATTTTATTTGTGCATATATCCTTAAGGATCTTTGTATACTTTGGAATTTTCTTAAGAGCCTATGGAAGGGGGATATTGATCCAAACATTATGAACTTTTTTAGAATTTATTTTTCTGAGTTCTTATTCTTTGACCTTATTAGATTGAATCATCCTGGGAGAAAAGGGAGTGGATGATCCTTCTTCTACTTATGTTTCCTTTATAGGGGTGTCTCTATTCTCTTCCTAGTTGATCTAACATTATATTCCTTACCTTTTTCCTATTCTTCCCAAGATAATATTTCAAGATTCTATATATTTTCTGGGATTATTCTTATTTTATTCTGGTTTGACTCTACTCATGATTAGTTGTGGACTCATGGTGAATATCCTCAAAACTTTTTATGCATACTATGATCATATTTCGTATAGGTTTAGGGACTAGCTGGGATGGAAATTTTACTAGGTTCTCAGAAAAATATTTCTATTAATCTGTTATGTTTTTTCTTTTGTTATTTGAATTTATTCATAACTTATACAACCTATTATATTTTATATTACTGTACCAGTTCTTTCACTATAATTTATGAGTTCATTTGATGAAAAGGAAGTGGTGGGTAATTTTTTATTTGTATGTTTATTTTTATGGATATTGAAAGGATGGTGTTTGATGGTATTCCTTCTATAATGGTGTTTGTTTTTATACTAATTTCTGTTGGGTGATCTAGCATGGATTTTTGGATTCCTAAATCTATATGAGAACTATGAAATGTCTCTCCATCCTGAATTTGGATTCTAAAATTGATTCTTCTTGTATTTTGTTGCACAACATTCCATACCTTTCACCTCAACAAAGTGATCAGTATAATGATTAGGAAATTCATACAAACAATATACTTGCACTAGTGTTTGTTGTTATTTGGATTACTTTAGAAACATTTGTCTAAAAATAATGGTTATTTCCTCATTTTTGGGTCCTAACAATGGGTATGATTTGGGATACATTACCTCATGTAAAACATTGAAACTTCTACCTCTTGTATGAAAATAATGGTATTTTTTTATCTTCTCAATGATTCATTTAGCCTCTATTAGTGATTTTTATACTAAATAACCTCAAAAATATTCATCTAATCAGTTCCTTTAACTATAAATTAATCCTTGGTAGATGAAAATAATGAAATTGTTCTTTTTAATGGTTTAAGTGCTGAAGTGGAACATGACTTCTTGAACCAATCCCAATATTCATAGTCTCTCCAAAATGATTTTTTGAAGGCATAAATCTTCTTCCTGGAGGATATACTTCTTTAGGTGGGAAAAAATATCTAAATGAATATTTATTTATACCATCCAAATCATATAATTTTTATGATTTAAGACTATACGAACACTCCCTAGCTTCTCCTTCGAGTAAAAAGGGGAATTCCCTCTACATGAATTATTCTTCTTCCACTTTTCTAGGCTTAAAATTTGAGCATGCTAAGGGGAACTCCTTGATGTTATTATTGTGAACTTCTTCTGAATGACCATGAAACATGGAAATTAATTAAATTAAACTTTTTTAAAATTTTAAATCATTTTGTAAAGAAATAATGAAAATATGATTGTTTTTATCCCTAAATTTTGGGTTGTAATGACATCTCAATGTTTAATTGGGATTTTAGGTCATGGGTATAGGATCATAGTGAATAATTGAAGTGTCACTTGAGAATTTGATGTAACTGTCTTTAAAATTACTTGTAATTTTAAATATTTATGAATTATTAGTAAGTATTTCTCTTTCTCAGTGTCAACATAGAATAGTTGGTCAGTTGGAGATCTGTTCATGCAATTAAAAACAATTATTTTCAGTACCACCTCTATGAAAACAATACTATTTTTTTAACACCACCTTGTCATTTTGTATGAAATATATTATTTTACTAGGTTAAATGATGTCTAGTGGAAACATATTATTGTCTCTAAAGAGGGGTGATCATATATTAGTTGTCACTTTTATTAAAGGGTGATTTCCAAATGTGTGATTAAAGAAAATTTAAATTGAGAAAGGTTATAGAGTATACCAAAGGCTTGTAAATAAAATTAAGAGAGATTAATGGTTTAGGGATAGATGTTAAATTATATTTCCATAAAAATTTAAAATTATTTTACACTTATTCTTATTAACTGTAAAGTGTTAGGTTCCATAATTGTTTCACCTTTGACCTAATATAGAACTGGTTGGGTGATCTTGGACTAAATATAGATCTCAACATGGTCTACCCTCTTTCCTTATATGGCATGATATAGTAACCCACTCTTATTTTAATTGGGAAATACCCAATCTGGTTTTATGTTTCCCAATTCAACCATGAATTTTCTTTTACCCTTCACACACAAGCCAAAAATTTCCAAGAACATCCCCACTCACAACTTATATATTCAATCATATTTAGGATATATATGAGTGTAGGTAGATAACATATAATATACCAATGAAAACATATAATAAAAAAATTAATTCACACACAATTATATTTGATATTTAGAATCACTTTTGACAATTTAAACCAGTTAATATAAGAGACAACATTATTCATGAAGTTTGGTACTCAAGATATATAATTAATATCCTTCCCTTCCCTAATCATCAACATGATTTACACCTATATGCAAGATGAGATAGTGGTGAATAAAAAATAAAAAGAAATTACATAAAAATAAAGAGTATAAGATAAAACAATAAAACTCAAAACAACCATAGCAATAGTGGTGTAAGTCTAACAACCTTATACTTTGGACTTGTTTTCTTCTTATTGATCCAAGGTTACCTCCTTCAGCCTAGGATAAAACCTTTAAGATCCTTCCCATTTTGAAAATCTATAATCTTCCTTTTTCCCTAGTCTTATTTATCAATCATGATATGATCCTTCAAAAAATATTCATCACTATTTTTTAGTTTTGATTAAAATATAATTCATGAATTATAATTGATTATCCATTTATTATAATCCATTTGGATTCTTTTTAATATATTTTATGCATGTTTATGTGGTTACAAAAAGTGTCAGGTAGTAGTGTAGATAATCCTTAGTAAGTTCCGTTAAGATATATTTATTATTTTGAAATATAGAATGGTATAATTCTAATAAAATAAGAAATAATGATTATATGGTGGGTAAATCATCTTTACAAATATTAAAAAATTTAAATAGAATGATACTTATGAATACCACCATCTATATTAAGACTAAAAATCATATTTACATATACCAAATTTATCCTAATGAAACACTATAATGATGCTTACACAGCTGGATTATCCTTAAGGAGTGTTGAAATAATTCCAACATAGATGATAATAATCCATATAAAGTGATATAATTATGTTTACGGTGGTTTTATGATTCTTATGCAACACTAGATTTATCCTTATAGATTCAATTCCTTTTACAAAAATAAGGCTTTAGTAATTCTATACTTCACCATACAAGAGAAGTGAGTATTCATAATTAATAAAAAAATGGAATTAATTGCAATCCTTTCATTTATTAGAAAAAAATGATGATTTCAATTAACTTCACAACTATATAAATTTAATTAATATTCAAAAAATATATAAATAATTGATAAATTAATTAAAAAACTATTTATAACTCAATAAATAAATAATTATAATGTAATTAAATGAATTGAATATTACAACATATCATTAACTTATGGACTATGTCATCCTCCCTTATTGAAGGCCAAAAAGTGAAAACATCATGAAAATAATTCTCAAGGACTTATGAGCCACCAACGCTTTATTTTCAAAAATCATCTTTTTCCAATCAAATAGATGTTATCTTGATCATAAGATATATTTTTAATGATATTTTCTCATAATCTCTAGGTTCTTAGTATAGTGGAGAACTAATATAACCTTTAAATGTGAAAAATACTCTAAGAGAATTATAATAATAATGTTATTCTAGTGTAAAAATAATTATGTGATAAGATATTTATTAATGTTATGAAAATAGAAAGTATAGATCTAGTTGGTTCTAGGACACTAACACCAACAATGGGAACTTCCTAAAAATCTCTCAGCAGAAGCAGTTGTGTGGGATCCATAACACACTAAATGGAATATGTCGGTTGAGAGGGTTACTAACCCCTATGGAGGAATCACACCCCACTATGTGTAATATACATTGGTTTAGAAGGTTACTCAATCCATGAGTGGAGTACCCACACCCCATCATTATGGGATTTTTACCTACATTGCTAAATATATAGAGAACCTATACCATGGATATGATACACTTACAAGAGGATTACTAACCATGTAGATGCTCTAATAACCCCCCCCCCCCCCCAACACACACACCAACATCTTTATGAAGGCTAATAAAACTATAACTTCTTAAAAAACTAAGAAATAATCTCCAAAGAGAGTTTATATTTTTACTATATCACTATATATAGGAAAATTATTTTAACAGACTACTTTTACATCAAAACTTGACCCTCGTATGGAATGATATGAAGAATACTAAAATCTTTATAGTACACTACATTTACCTATAAGGAATATAGAATGAAATACATTGGGAAAATATAGTCTTATACTTTAATTGGTGTCCTTTTCATGTACCATAGTACACAGTATGTACCAAATGGTACATTTCATGAAATGAAACTCATGTTGGACAACTTATACTCTGGATACACATTGATTCACCTCACTAATTGTACATGACATCACTAAGAAATATATAGTATGTAATTCAACATAGATACTTGGAATATATAACTTTTACACACTAGTATGCTCCTTAGGATATGTATGGCATGTTATAAGTTAACACACGATGTGTAGTTCCAACTCGTTGACTTGTCTTTATCATATTCATTATATTTACACATTAATCATTATCATTGCACCATTATCTTACTTTCTCCATCTTGTGTTAACCCATACCACAATCTCACAAGCATTATAGCACCCCAGAACTAATAATGAATCAAATCATGAGGTTGGGGATGGTGAAATTGAGAATGATGGTTGAAGGGATATCCAATAACCCAAAACTAGGTTTGAATTTGTGTCAAATAAAGAATGTGGGACATAGGGTAGTGAGAAAATTTTTATTTTTCTATTAATTAATTGGAATTAAAATTTATTAATGTTATGTTGATTAAATAAAAATTCATCAATGTGAGAAAATTATTCTACAAAAATAAAAAAAAATTAACAAGAAATAAACATCCAATACCTTTACTCCATAATATCATTTGATCAAATATTTAGAATAAAACAATAATAATAATTTATTTAATATTTCTATCAAAATAAATCTAATAATCAACCATCATGGAATTATCATTTGAAAATTCTCAAAAAAATAATTTTTTATCAATTTATATTTAAGAAAAAAATCATTGAAAACTTCTAAACAAATAATCAATATTTTATAATCATAAATAATTATTATATGAATTATTTTTATTTCAATAATATTCCCTATAAAGTGATATTAAATTCAAAGAATTTATTTCTTATTTAGTGACAAAGACCCCCATTTAATTTACTTCTAATAATAAAATAAATTCACTTTATAATTATTATCAAATATCCAATGATTAATTAAATTTATGAATATCCAAAGATATTAATAGTAACCTGTAATATAAAATTGTTTGATTTGATATGAGACAAATATGATTGAATTAAACAATTTACAATGTACATATGAGAAAAAGTATCATATCTCGATGAAAAAATTACATAACTTCATGATCACATTGTGATATATGATTTTCATTGACATGTGTTGGCCTCCTCATGTGTTAATAATGTTTTAATGATCACAAATCCTATAAATCCTGTAAAACTTGTTAATCATGTTTAATCTATCTAAAATAATGTGTATAGATGGTTGGTTTCTTTATGCCTTAAATAATTATTGTAAACTATTTTGAGTTTGTGTTATAATGGATTTCCTTGATAAATGATTAAGTCTAACACATTCTATGAATATCACTATTAAAGTCGGTATACAGATATTGTAAGGGTTGGTGTCCTGAGAACCAACTATTTTGTACTTTGATTACATAAATGTACACTTATTATATATTGTTCATTATTCTGCATGACTATAATATAATAATGTCCTGGAATATTTGTTGCATTGATAAGTTCATGGTAGATCCCCGCTATGATGAGAAACTTGAAATTCTATAACAATATTCTTAAATAAAGTTTTACGGTTGGATGACATACTATGATAGGACACATAGTATACAGACCGTCATGTGCGAGTACTCGTAAGAAGACGAGACTCTCTCTCATGGAGTTCTCACTTGGTAATCTTCAAGATGGGAGATTATGAGAACAGAACTGCCAATAGCAATTCCCCATGTCTTAGAGTCATCATAAATTTCTATCTATGAGCGTGTGTAATGGTCCTTAGACTGGAAAATTATCATTAACTCATGTCATGACTCGCGCACTTAGATTTGCTAACGAAACCCATCACGAAGAGAGTTGGCGGGAAGTAGGGTATGTTGGGTGCGTCACGAATGACATGTTGTTAATGGATAAGTCGAGGAAGGATTTTTTCCCTTTCATATTTATGGAAGTAGATATCTCGGGCCCTTTGATTGAAATAGAACTTTCGAACAAATTCCATGACCATGGTGACATGATGAGTTTATTTCTGGAAGTCAAAGAATGACATATCAAGAATATAGGTTTATGAAACTACCATGAAAAGTGCTTGATGAGATATTGAGACAAAGGGATTAAATTACACAGTAAGAATTCGTATGAGGTGACACGTCAATGCGGCGTCAACTTCTTTCTCTTGGGTGCCTTGACCCATTACTAGACAGTAATCTTGGACTTTAGGCAAGCCCGCATAATGCCAACGAGAAAGAGGCTAGAGGGTTACACACTAAGTGTATCCAAGTATCTCAATTAGAATAAAGATTATTATCATTCATGATTTAATAATTATTCATCGAAGCCCAAATCGTTTTAATGTTGGAGGAAGAATAAAATGAAAACAAGTACACGCCGTGTATTAATGATTACAGGCCGTGTAGTTTTTATTTTGAAAACAAGTACACTCCATTTATTATTGAATGTACATGTCGTGTAGTTTTCATTTTGGAAAGGAAATGAATAAATGAAAACAAGATATACAATCCATGTACATTGAATGTACACGCCGTGTAGTTTTCAATGAAAAAAAAGCACATGTCGTGTATTTATGATTACACGCCGTGTAGTTTTTTCCCATTGGGATTTTGAGGAAATAATTTAATTTTATTAAATGATATTTATTATAATCAGTGTGGGCGCATGTCAAGGAATTAATGACTCAACATGGGGTTTTCAAAATATTTAATGAAATAAATAAAACATGTAACATGTTTATTTATGGTCATAACTTTACAACCTCAAACCTGATTATAAATATCATCACAACCCCAACTCTTTTCCTATGAGAATCATTATGCACAACAATTCTAGAGAATTATATCAAGACCAAAGGAACTCCATCCTCCAATAACACTCTAAAGACCGAGAGAGATCCACCTCCATTGAATCAAAACAATCTAAGGTGGACAATACAAGCAAAGGTTTCACTACACTAGCACCCGGAGACTCCTTTGGCGACGTCCAGAGATATGTGGTGCACGTGTGGATCACTGCTAGAGGAAGTCTACCCTTGACTTCTGTGAGGAAACAACGAATCACATCGGAACGTGATCACTAATATCAACGAAGAAAGAACATCCAAAAGGTACTTCTTATCAATTAATTAAATTAATTATAGTCAACCTGTGATGGTCCTCATTTGTGGTTCCAGGACCATCCTTCTTCTTTGTCTATTTATATGATTCGATCCATGGAGACTGGTGTTTATCATCATATTGATCCCGGATTGATCATTTCTAATGAAAAAAAGCCAAGTGGGAACATCTACCCACGAGCTTCCGCTACACCCAGAACCTTCAATTGGTATCAGAGTGAGGTTTCAATGTTGATTATAGTTATTTAATTTTCATTGATAATTTAGGCATTTATATTTGATTCAATTCAAGATAAATCATTCTATAAATCTGAATGAATGAGATCTGTTCTTCCTCCTTCTTTTCTCGATTCACATCACATAAATGACCTTTTAATTTTAATTTTTATTAAATTAAAAACGAGGAACTCATCCAGAAGAGCCACTCTTTCTGTCTATACAACACAAGAATACACAGCATGTAGTAAAAACTACACATCGTGTACTCAGGTTCAATGAATCGGTACTGGTCCGCTAAACCATGCCATGTGAATTGAGTATACCTGAGTTTTATTACACCATGTTGACCAAAATTGAACGGTGCATGGAAACCGGCATACACGACGTGTATGTTAAATCAATACACCATGTAGTCTAATCTAGACCAGGCAAAACCGTGTACAAGGAGAAGTCGTGTTCCGCATACACGGGATTTCCAAGAGGGTAACTGTGTAAAAAAGAAGTACATGTCGTGTAATATTAATCTACATGTCATGTACTCCAAAATTTTTAAAGTACAGAAAACGCGCCAAAGACCCTGGCATGTACTTTGGATAAAGGGTGAAAAATACACGGTGTGTAGGCTATATTACACATCGTATATTTTCCATAAATGTAATTTCACCAGGTTTTCTCCAAAATTACAAAGACATATACAAGGAATATGGATGAGAAGAATATCAAGGGAATTCAGAAAGGAATTTAAGATAAATAATTGATTAATTATAAGATCATAATTAATTGAATTCAAGCATGACTTATCTTGAATAAAAAAGAACAATTAAAATAATTTGAATGCTAAATATGCGTAAATGTCGTTGCATGCTATGGATGATCATGAGCTAGACCAAAGACCCTTTGTATGTGTGTATGGTTTCATTTAAATTTGTTTAATTTAAATTAGTTGTCCTGCGATCCTTCTCCTAATAAAATGTAGGGCCTGCATGCCCATGGTTTCTTTAATATAAACCCCATGTAATGTAGGATCTCCCAAGCCAGTGGAGACGGTTCAAAATCTGAAGCTGAGGAAAAACCAACCCAAGAAGATGCAAAGGTGGTCAGGTGGGAGCTGCAAAACATGAATCATCGGTTCAAGGTGTTTTTCCCTAGGTCGGGGTTAGCTTATCAAACCGCTATATAAGCTAACCATTATAATCTTATGATCATGCCATCTTATTTTATTTCTATCTGATTTCATGGTTTATTTATTATGTATGTGTTGTCGTGTTCACATAATTAATGAAATAAACAATCTACAAAGATGGAATAAAATAAAAACCGGACTATTCATAAACATTATCAGAACATGGTTAATCACTTAAGAAATAATCACTTAATATTAACAGGCATGTGATAATGAAAATCTACGCATAAAGAATAAAATCCCTCAAATACCATATTAAGTCAGACCAAGACTTCCGTTACTTGATTAAGGGAAAGACTCAATAAAACTATGTGTTTAACCAACCCTTGTTGGGACACTTATTTTTATGAAGGATTCTCTTATGAAAGTTTCAGGTTGACTTAAACATTTTACATAAAGAGGAGTAGCCCTTGCTAGATTTGTTGTAAAATGGAGGCAAGTGTTGAGGAAATCCAAGTCTGGATTTCAGGATTGGGGAGTCCACTCAAAAGATCAAGGAACTGTAAGCTCACAGTTCCAAAAGACCTACCTACCTAAATACCTTCAAATAGCTTGACCAACCCTTGTTGGGGTTATGCGAAGGGGAATATGTATCCTTTCCACTAGAATGTCAAAGCAACTGAACATTCTGAGTTTAATGGTGAGGGACATTGGGACTTGATAAAATAGTGGGAGACTTAATAAAATTTATTATTCCTCATAAAATGTAATTAAGAAAGTACTGATAAATATGATCTTTTAATTTATAGAATCAATATGAAAAACTCGTCAACCACCTTTTCTCTGTGATCAATTTTGAATAAAGACAATATCCTCACCGACAGTAACTTTCAGGAATGGTTTAGGTGACTTCGAGTTATCCTACGCCATGAATGAAAGTATTACGTGTTGAAGTCCTCGCTTCTTGATTCTCCAGCCCAAGGGGAGAGTGATGAAGATATCCTAGTCTATGATTAACATTTGAGCGATTCACTTGACGTTCAATGTTTGATGCTATAATCAATGTCAAGTGAGCTCATGAAGTCTCATGAGAACATGGATGCCTATATCATGCCCGAGCACCTCTGTGGTCTATACCAGGAGAGATAAAGATAGGAAAGGTTTGAGATCTCCAAGGCCCTATTTCAGAGAAATCTTGGAGAGGGTACCCTAGCTAGGCCTCATGTATTCAAGATCATTGGCTACATTGAGCGCTTGGAGGTTATAGGGTTTAAACTCCCTGAGGAACTGGGTACCTATCTCATTCTTGCATCAAACCCTCAGAGATTCTCTAACTTTGTTGTAAATTTCAACATGAACAACATTGAGAAGTCTCTATCTGATATTCTTATCCTTATTCTCCAAGTGGACAATGATATGAAGCGTGAAAAGCCTTCTGTACTTATGGTGAATAAAGGGAAAGAGAAGACGAAGAGATTTAAGCCCAAGGCTTCTTCAATGCCTTCTAAGAAAAGGAAGATCAAAGGGGAAGTAAGAGAATAGGATGTTGTTTGTTTTTCATGTGGAAAGAAGGGTCACTAGAAGAAAAACTGCACCCAGCCAAGGAAGAAAGGGGAAGCTTCAGGTGTGTTTGTTATCAAATTCAATCTATCTATTTCTACAAATTGGGTATTAGATACAGCTTGTGGTGCTCACATATGTATCCAAATACAAGAACCAAGTATATTCAGGAATATTGATCGAGGGGAGGTAGATCTACGAGAAGCCAATGGAGCCAGACTTGCTGTTGTAGCTGTCGGGGACTACCACCTTACATTTCCAACTGGAATGATCTTGGTGTTAAAGGGTTGTTATTATGTTCCATCTATTACTAAAAACATTATTTCAGTATCCATATTAGATATTGATGGATTCATCTTCATGTTTTGAAATGAATGTTGCTACTTTTATAAAGATAACATTTTTTTGGTAGGGAACATTTATATAATGGCCTTTATGTGTTAGACTACACAAACCAAGTAATGGAAATTGATAACAAAGTAAATTCACATGACTCATACCACACCCAACTTTGGTATCACCGGCTAGGTCATGTCAATGAGAAATGTTTGGAAAAATTACATCAAGATGAATATTTAGATTCTTTCGAACTAAAACCACTTGGTGTATGTCATGCGTGTCTACAAGGCAAAATGAACAAATCCCCATTCAGTGGGAAAGGTGAAAGGGATAAATAGCTTCTAGAATTAGTTCACACTGATGTGTGTGGACCATTTCCAGTTGAAGCAAGGGGTGGGTTCTTGTACATCATAACTTTTACTAACGATTTTAGTAGATATGGATATATTTACTTAATGAGGTATAAGTCAGATTCTTTTGATCGGTTAAAAGAATACCAGAATGATGTTGAGAACCAGCTTGGTAAGAAGATTAAGAAACTCTGCTCAGATAGAGGAGGAGAATATCTTAATCAGGACTTCATTGATTTCTTATGGGAGTTTGGGATTCTATCTCAACTCACTCCTCCTTACACGCCTCAGTGGAATAGCGTAAGTGAAAGGAGGAACCACACCCTGTTGGACATGGTGAGATCAATGATGAGTCATGCGAGTCTTCCATTATCCTTTTGGGGATATTCATTAAAAACAACAGCACACATACTAAACCAAGTACCAACTAAATCAATAAATGTTATTCCATACGAATTATAGAGTGGACACAAATCCATGTTATCAAATTTACATGTGTGGGGTAGAAAAACATTTGTTAAGGCCTCTTCAGGTAACAAGCTTGCACCCCGAGGCACAAAGTGTATCTTTATAGGATATCCCAAGGAAACAAGGGGATATTATCTATACAACCCCTCAGATAAAAAGGTTACAGTGGCAAGACATTCCATATTCCTTGAGAGGGAGCACATCTCCAAAAGATATATTGGGAGTGATATAGACTTCGATGAATTCGAGGCTCAAGATACAAAGGAGTTGGTACAAGAAAAGATTCCACAAAGCCCCGTGGAAAAAAAATTTGTTCCAGACACACAAGAACTACGTAAGTGCACAAGAGAGGTCAAAGAACCAGAACAATATGGTTTTCTTGTCACTGAGGATGGTGACTCATTATTGGTTGACAATGATGATCCTCTTACCTACAAGGAAGCATTTGAAGGCACAAACACTGCCAAGTGGCAAGAATCCATGAATTCTGAAATGAATTCCATGTACCTAAACCAAGTCTGGATTTTGGTAGATCCTCCAGTTGATGTAAAGCATGTTGGTAATAAATGGGTATTCAAGAAGAAACTGGACATGGAGGGAAAAGTCAGCACCTATAAGGCACGTCTGGTTGCAAAAGTTTTTAGACAGCGTCAAGGAATTGACTATGATGAAACCTTTTCACTGGTTGCGATGCTGAAATCCATTAGAATCCTATTGGCTATTGCCGCTTACGATGACTATGAAATTTGTAAAATGGATGTCAAAACAGTATTCCTTAATGGGAAATTCTAGGAAGACGTCTACATGACACAGCCTGAAGGGTTTGTGACTCCAAAGAATGCCAACAAGGTATGCAAGTTACAGAAATCCATTTATGGATTAAAGAAAGCATCAAGGTCATGGAACTTTCATTTTGATGAATCCAAAATATAATTTGTCTTTGTTAAGAATGAATGTGAGGCTTGTGTCTACAAAAGGTTTAGTGGAAGTGCGGTTGTTTTCCTAATAGTATATGTTGATGACATATTACTAATTAGAAATGAAATACCTGTCTTACAGTCAGTTAAGGCATAGTTGGATAAATGCTTATCTATGAAAGACTTGGGTGAGGCATCATATATTCTTGGGATCAAGATCCATCATGATAGATCCAAGAGAATTCTAGGTCTAAGTCAAAGTACATACATTGACAAGATACTGAAGAGATTCAGTATGGAACAATCCAAGAGGGGATTGTTTCCAGTGTCACATGGCATTCATATTTCCAAGAAAATGTGTCCTCAGGCACATGAGGAAAGAAATAAAATGGCAAGAATCCCTTGCGCATATACGATTGGGTCAGTCATGTATGATATGTTATGTAAAAAAGTTAGATGTTGCTTAAGCATTGAGTGCGGTAGGAAAATATCAAGCTGATCTAAGAGATCGCCATTGGATGGCAGTCAAGACTATCCTTAAGTATCTGAGGAATACTAAGGATATGCTCTTGGTTTATAGAGGAGATGAGGAACTAGTTATCAGAGGACATTTAGATGCTAGTTTCCAAACTGATCAAGATGACATGAAGTCACAGACTGGATACATCTTCAGTTTGAATGGAGGTGCAATGAGCTGTAAGAGCTCAAAGCAAGGTGTGGTCGCAGATTCTATAGCATATTCTGAGTATATTGCAGCTTCTGAGGTAGCTAAAGCAGCAGTATGGATGTGAAGCTTTATTCAAGAGTTTGATGTAGTACCTAGCAGTAAAGATCCTGTCACACTCTATTGTGATAATACTACAGCGGTGGCACTTGCAAAAGATCCAAGGTCACATCAGTGGACAAAGCACAAACTTTAGAAGTATCATCTCTTGAGGGATTTTTCTCAGAGAAGTAAAGTAGCAGTGAGCAGTATTTCTACAGAAGACAATGCGGCAGACCCCTTGACTAAAGCCTTTACTCAGCAGAAACATGATCATCATGTGAGGTCTATCAGACTAAAATTTGTAGGAAGTTGGCTCTAGTTCAAGTGGGAGTTTTTAAGGGTTGGTGTCCTGAGAACCAACTGTTTTGTACTTTGATTACATAAATTTACACTTATTATATATTGTTCATTGTTCTAAATGACTATAATATAAAAATTTCCTGGAATATTTGTTTCATTGATAAGGTCATGGAAGATCCCTACTACGATGAGAACCTTGAAATGCTATAACAATATTCTTAAATAAAGTTCTATGGTTGGATGACATACTATGATAGGACACATAGTATACATACCGTTATGTGCGAGTACTCATAAGAAGACGAGACTCTCTCTCATGGAGTTCACACTTGGTAATCTCTAAGATGAAAGATTATGAGAACAGACCCACTAGTAGCAATTCCACATGTCTTGGTGTCATCAAACATTTCTATCTATGAGCATGTGTAATGGTCCTTAGACTAGAAGATTATCATTAACTCATGTCATGACTTGCGCACTTAGATTTGCTGACGAAAACTGTCACAAATAGAGTTGGTGGGAAGTAGGGTATGTTGGGTGCATCACAAATGACATGTTGTTAATGGATAAGTAGAGGAAGTATTTTTCCCTTATATATTAATGTAAGTAGATATCTTGGGCCCTTTGATTGAAATAGAACTGTCGAACAAATTCCATGGCCATGGTGACACGACGAGTTTATTTCTGGAAGTCAAAGAATGATAGATCAAGCATATAGGTTTATGACACTGCCATGAAACCTGCTTGATGATATATTGAGACAAAGGGATGAAATTACATAGTAATAATTCGTATGAGGTGACACATCAATACGACGTCAACTTCTTTCTCTTGGGTGCCTTGACCTGTTACGAGACAGTAATCTTGGACTTTAGGCAATCCCACCTAATGCCAACGAGAAAGAGGCCTAGAGGGTCACACACAAAGTGTATCCATGTAGTTTTCATTTTGGAAAGGAAATGAATAAATGAAAACAAGATATACACACCGTGTACATTGAATGTAAACTCCGTATAGTTTTCAATGAAAAACAAGTACACGCCGTGTATTTATGATTACACGCTATGTAGTTTTTTCAGTCAAAATTTTGAGGAAATAATACCATTTTATTAAATGATATTTATTATAATCAGTGTGGGAGCATGTCAAGGAATTAATGGCTCAACATGGGGTTTTCAAAAGAGTTAATGGAATAAATAAAACACACAATGCGTTTATTTATTGTCATAACTTTACAACCTCAAACCCGATTATAAATATCCTCACAACCCCAACTATTTTCCTAAGAGAATCGTTGTACACAACAATTCTGGAGAATTCTCTCAAGGCTGAAAGAAATCCTTCCTCCAAGAACACTCTCAAGACCAAGAGAGATCTACCTCCATCAGATCAAAACGATCTAAGACAGACAACACAAGCAAAGGTTTCTCCACACTAGCACCTAGAGAATCTTTTGGCAACGTCCAGAGATACGTGGTGCACATGTGGATCACCGCTAGAGGAAGTCTACCCTTGGATTCTACGATGCAATGACGAATCACATCAAAACATGATCAAGAATATCAGTGATTAATTAAATTAATTATAATAAACCTGTGACGGTCCTCGTTTGTGGTTCTGGGACTATCCTTATTCTTTGTCTATTTCTGTGATTCTATCCGTGGAGACTAGAATTTATCATCGTATTGATCCCGGATTTATCATTGCTAATGACAGAAATCCAAGTGGGAATATCCGCCCATGAGCTTCTGTTGCGCCTGGAACCTTCAGATATTTTGGCTAAGTCTGAGAAACCGTGAGTCTGCCACCGGTTATGTTTTTCTGGAAAAGGACCTAGACACCGTGACCAGACACTGTGACTAGACACCGTGACCCAGACACCATGACCTAGACACTATGACCAGACACCATGACCTAGACACTGTGACCAGACACCATGACCATCTAGACACCGTGATCAGACGTTGCATTTGTTCTACCAGTTCCTAGTCTTTATACAACTTTTCCATTATGACTGTCTCACCACTCAAAGGGAAAAAAGAAGACACCATTTCAAGGAGACACCATTTCAATAAGACACCATTTCAATAAGACACCATTTCAAGGAGACACTATTTTAAGGAGAAACCATTTCAAGGAGACACCATTACAAGGAGACACCGTTTCATGGAGACACCATTTCCAGACAGACTGTGACACCATTTCTTAATATATTTTTTCATTTTTCAATTTAATATCTAACGGTCATATTTGAAGCTTTTAAATGCACTGACATAATTAATGTTTCTTTGTAGACATGTCACCTGATCGTATGTGGTACAAGGTGAAGAATGCATACATCTTGTTGGCTCTAACACATGAATTCCAAGAATAAAAAGAATAGTGTGTCCAGAAATGAAAAGAGAAGAGGATAGAGAAACAAGTGTGTGTGATAACGAAGAAGTATGAGCATTCTTGAGAAAAGAACTGACACATGCAACTCAACACTTCTTAAGAACACACTAAGCATTCTCGAATCCAAAAATCTGGAATACCATAGATCAAAGTTGAGAACATCTTTGCACTGTTAACTCCATGAAGAACACGATCCAGATCTAACTGCCTTGAGATACTCTATTTTATACAATAGGACTCGATTACTGCATCATCTTCATCTTAGAAGTCCATAGCTACATAGACTAACACTCAGATCACTTATAACCTTATCCTATCATCTTTGATCTGTTGTGTATTGTTTTTATCTTTCGAGCAGTGTGTGGGTGGGTTTCTGTATAAAAAAACACACTGTCTCCTACATTAAACTGAAGGATACAAGTTATCTTTCCTCTCACATATTTTTACACTTGTTTATTCCCATGGATAAGTGTGGAAGAGGTTCTAGTGTGACCTAATACTTCATACCCAAGAAGAACTGTGGAAGAGGTCGTGTGACCTGGACAATCCTGTGTACTATTTTTTACCCCGATCTAGGGTGTGGATCAAGTTTATTAATATAAACTACTTGGTGGCAGGTGATCACCAAGTAGATTGGATTAGGTCTCGGCTTTAGACTAAACCAATTATTTTATTTTCACTGTGTTTTTTAATTTAGTTTACTCTGTTTTATTGTATAATTCATTAATCACTAAACTTTCTTTGATAGTTAATTTTGGAAAGAAGTTATAATTACTTTTCCTTATTATAATAGCTTCAAAAGTAATGTTAATAACCAATATTAATATTACTGATAATTAATCAATCTTCTGAGAAGTTATTTAAACAGGAAAAATTTTATAACCATATTACTTTGATTAACTAGGATATATTTATTTTTGTTGGGGAAACTTTTTAAGAAACCTTTTCAAACAATTTTTTTTAATAGATACTCAATTCATCCCCTCTTGAGTACTCTACTTTGACCAACATTTAGTATCAAAGGGTGTTTACATTCCTGTTAAGACTCTATTTTTTACCCTATTCAACTGTGATTTTAGTTGTACTTTAAAGATCTATAAATTTCTGTTAATTCTAAATTTCTAGCTCTTTCAAAGTAGTTCTTTATTAATAAATAATATACTGGAAGGTTCTGTAATAAAAAGACCACCAATCTTTAATGGAACCAATTATTATAAATGGAAAATAAAAATAAAAATGAATTTAGAAAGTATGGGTTTTGAAAGTTGGTCTTCAATTATAGATGAGTATAAGATTCATGCTACTAATAGAATCACTTGGGATGACCCTACCAAGACTACCTATAATAAAAATTTTATATCCATGAATGATTTATATTTATCTTTAGGAGATGATGAATTTAATAGAATTTATGCATGTAAAACTGCCCATGAAATTTGGGATACTTTGTCTATTTCACATGAAGGAACTTCTAGTGTGAAAGAAATGAGACTTGATACTTATACTATTAAATATGAAAACTTTAAAATGAAACATGATGATCCTATTTTTGACATGTATATCAACTTCAATGAAATTTTCAACACAATTATTTCTCTTGGAAGAGAATTCACTTCCAAAGAACAAATTATGTGGATTATCATATTTCTACCTAAAACATGGAGAGGAACCTATTTCTCTATTAGGGATTCATGTGACATCAGCAAGTTACCTATAAAATAACTCATTGGGAAACTGATGATGTATGAATAGGAGTTGAAAGTAAACAAGGAAGAGGAGGATGAACCCAAAAGAAAATATTTTTCATTTAAGACCACCACTTCTAAACATAAAGAGAAAGGGAAATTGGAAGTCTCTGTAGAAACTTCCAGTAGTGAACAATCATCACCTGATAGTGATGAGGATATTTCTCAACTAGCCAGAAGTTTTAAAAGATTCTACAAGAATAATTTTTTTTAGAAATCCTAACTTCAAGGGAAGATATGATCAAAAAGGAAGTTGGAAGAAAGATTGGAGAAGAAGTGATAAGTATGATGAGATAGTCTGTTATGAATGTAAGCGAAAGGGACATATAAAGGCTGAATGTCCCAATCTCAAGTGCAAAAAGAAATATGAGTACAAAGATAGAAAGTGTAAAAAGGAAATAAAAGAAACATGGATTGATTCTGAGAATAGTTCAAGTGACTCAGAATCTTCACATGATGAACATGATAACAAATCCAATATATGTTTTATAACAAACACATCTGAGGTAACACTTGAATATCCTATACACAAATCCTATTATTCTAGAGATGAAAGTGAATATGAAAATATGACTAATGAAGAAATGTTTGAGTAATGTAATATGCTTGAAGAGACATGTAACGAACTAAAAGATAAATACAAATATTTAAATAAACAGAATGCTCTTACCTCAACTGTTAAAACTGAACTTACTATAGAAAGGGAGAAAAATGCTCAACTAATCAAAGAAAATAATGAACTAAAGCTATCTAATGAGAAATTGAAAAAATATCTTGAAAGGTTTACTAATGGTAAAGATACCTTGGTACAAATTCTAGGTAAACATATTGATCCTAAATATACTACTGTATTGGCTATCAACCTGGTACAATAAATTTTGGAAGAAATAATTTTATTTCTAAGTCTAGGACATACAACTTTACTCCTAGTTCTAGAAAACCTTTAGCTAGTTTGAGTTATGATACACTCTCTACTGTGTCAAGATTTTCTGGACCAAATAGAGTTTATTTTTCAATCACTTAACATAATGATTATAGGAAACCTATGAGGCAGATGTGGGTTTCTAAAGCACTGGTCACTAATATTACTAGACCCAAACAAATATGGAGACCAAAATCTGATTTTATTTGACTATTTTGTAGGAAAGATGCTTATAGAGCTCTTATAAAAGTGTATGGTACTTGTATAGTGGGTGTTCAAGACACATGACAGGAGACTATTCATGATTCAAGAATTTAATAAAAATTGATGGTGGACATTTCACCTTTAGTCATAATTCCAAAGGAAAGATCATTGTCCTTGGCTAAATCGGTAACTCTAACTCAGTTTTCATTTCCAAAGTACTTTTTGTTGATGGATTGAAATATAATTTGATTAGTATTTCACAACTATGTGATGATGGATTTAATGTTAAATTTTAAAATAATTCTTGCAATGTTTTCAATTCTAAAAATGAATTAGTATTTTCTACATTAAGAAATGAAAATGTATATTTTTTTAACTTAGATTCTTTAGTCTCTAAAAATGATTCATGTTTAAGTGTATTTCACAAAGATTCTTGGATTTGGAATAGGAGACTAAGACACTGTAATATTCAATCTCTTAGAAAGTTAACTAGAAAAATTTTAGTCAAAGACCTACCCAAACTTGAGTTTCCAAATGATAAAGTGTGTAATCCATGTCAAAAGGGAAAGCAACACAAAATTTACTTCAAACTAAAGAAAGAAGTGTCAACTTCTCAACCTCTCAAATTATATAACATGGATTTTTTAGACCATCTAGAGTTTCTAGTTTAAATGGGAAGCACTATGTTTATATTCTTGTAGATGACTTTTCTAGATATACTTGTACTTTCTTTTTAGCTCACAAAAGTGAATTCTTCTCTCATTTTACCAAATATGCCAAAATTGTATAAAATATTAGTGAAATTAGAATTAAATACTTAAGAAGTAATCATGGCCATGAGTTTGAAAATCAATAGTTTGAATCCTTTTTCTCACAAAATGTCTATAGTCATAATTTCTCTACCCCTAGAACACCTCAATGTAATGGAGTTGTAGAAAGAAGAAATAGAACCTTGAAAGATATTTCTAGAACCATGATTAATGAATATGACTTACCTATTTATTTTTGGGTTGAAGCTATAAATATAGCATGCTATATTATCAATAGAGTGTTTATTAGACCTATTCTTAAAATAACTCCATATGAGTTATGGAACAATAGAAAACCCAAAGTAAGCTACTTCAAAGTTTTTGGTTTCAAAGTCTATATCCTTAATACTAAGGACAATCTTGACAAATTCACATCCAAGAGTGATGAAGGAATCTTTCTAGGATATTCAATCTCTAGTAAAGCCTATAGAGTGTTTAAAAAAAGAACTAAATGTGTGGAAGAATCTTTCCATGTCAAATTTGATGAAACAGATCCACATGAGCATAAAACCACTATAGAGAACCTGGAGGATGATTTATCAAATCTGGACATTAATTCAAAATCCTCTAACCATCTTATGAAGGAATCTGTGAAATCTTTCAGTTCTAGAAATTCTTTAGATTCAAGTCACAATGAACCTGAACCTGTTGAAGAACCTAAAATCACTAGTCCTTCTTTTTATAAAGCTGTTAGAACTCTTAAGAACCATACTTTAGATATTGTTGTAGGATATTCAGATAAAGGAACTCAAACTAGATATTCTCTTATAAATTAGGTTGAACATCAAGTTTTTTTTGTCACAACTTGAACCTAAAAACATTAATGATGCTATCAATGATGAATTTTGGGTGATGACTATTCAAGAAGAGCTTAATCAGTTTGAAAGGAAAAAAGTTTGGAAACTTATTGACAGACATAAAGACACATTCACCATAGGCACTAAGTGGGTGTTTAGAAATAAGGTAGATGAAGCTGGTAATATAGTTAGATTCAAGGCTGGATTGGTTTCACAAGGCTATAGTCGAGAAGAATGAATTGAATATGAAGAGACCTTTTCACCAGTAGCTAGACTTGAAGCCATCAAAATTCTTCTTTCTTATGCTACACATATGGATTTAAAACTATATCAAATGGATGTTAAAATTGCATTCCTAAATGGGTATATAGTTGAGGATGTATTTGTTGAGAAACCCCCTAGTTTTACAAATACTCATTTTCCAAATCATATTTTTAAATTATCAAAATATTTACATGGTTTAAAACAAGATCTAAGATCTTGGTATGATAGATTAAGTACTTTTCTTATTTCCAAAGGTTTTACAAAAGGAATAGTTGATCCTACCCTTTTTATAAAATGGATTTCCAATGATATTTTAGTAGTTCAAATTTATGTAGATGACATTATCTTTGGATCTTCAAGAAATTCTTTATGTATTGAATTTTCTAAAATGATGCAAATCAAATTTGAAATGAGTTTAATAGGTGAACTAAAATTCTTTCTTGGATTTCAAATATTTCAAAATAATGATGGTATTATTTTAAATCAAATAAAATATACTAGATATATTCTAAAAAGTTTTGTCTTGGATATCACTAAATGTAGTGACACTCCAATGAGTACTACTTGTAAGTTAGATCTTGGTGAAGATGGAAAATCTATTGATCAAACCACTTATAGGGGAATGATTTGAAGTATACTCTACTTAACTGCTAGCCGACCTGACATTATGTTTAGTGTATGTATGTGTGCTCATTTTCAAGAAAACCCTAAGTAATCTCATTTAAATGATATTAATATAATTTTCAAATACCTCAATCATACACCCAATCTAGGACTGTTCTATCCCAAAGGACAATCATTTGAGTTAGTTAGTTATTCTGATGCTGACTTAGGTGGTTGTAAGTTAGATAGAAAAAACATATCTGGATCATGTCACTTTTTAGGCAATTCACTAGTATCATGGTGTAGTAAGAAACAAAACTCTATTACATTATCTACTGTGGAAGCTGAATACTTAGCTACTGGTAGTTGTTGTGCAAAAATTTTGTGGATGAAACACACATTACTAGATTATGGATATTAATTCAGGCATGTACCTATAAATTGTGACAATAAAAGTGCTATTAACATCTCAAAATATCATATTTCACACTCCAGTACAAAACATATTGATGTAAGACATCACTTTTTGAGAGATCATTATCAAAAAGGTGATATCACTTTGGAATTCATTGGAACTAAATATCATCTTGCTGATATATTTACCAAAACATTAAATTATGAAATAATAAATTACATCATACATGAATTGGGAATGACAAATCCTAAGTAGTAAGTATACTATTTCACATCTTACTGTTTCACAGTTTACAGTTTCACAAGTCACTGTCTTAAGACTATTGTCTAACTCTAACAGTTTTATAGTTTTATTGTCTTAAAAGTTTATGTTTCATGTTTAAGGTCTCACAGTTACTATCTCTTGGTTACTATCTAGCACTTTCTCTCTCAAAAACTATGGTCGCACAGTTTAGAAATCACACAGTTAAGGTCTCACTATGAAAGCCTGTTACGGTCTCACCGTGAAAACCAGTTCCAGTATCACCATAAAATTCTATCACAGCCTCACCATAAAGACACTTTATTATTTTATTTACATACTATAACTCATATCGCAGTAATTAATTATTTTATTTTTACTTTCCTACGCTTTTGTTTTTGCGATGCTTGGTATCCCTAAATGATAAAAATGAAAGAAGTTTCACTCCTTTGTTCACCTGAGCTATCTTATCTCAAACCATAACCCCCCTTTCAACTCTTCCCTCTCTCAAACCTTCGTTGAATTCCCAGGATGAAATGTTCATCCTCATCAACCCTTGAGAAGTGTAGTTCAAAGAGGAAGGTGAAAATAGCACCAAAGTTAGCACCTGAAGGTCCTTTGAATCCGAATCTGGTGAACAGAATAGTGGTGCCTGAAAATAAGATTTTCCCAAAGTGGCTTATGTCAAGTAAGACTTTATTATTGAAAGTGTTAAAATGTCAAGGGTGGCTGGATTGGTTCACAATGGAGGATAGACCAATTTATACCCAAAACTAGTTGCACAGTTTTATCAGTATGTTAAATTATCTTTTGATACAGAAGATGGCTTTGTTGTGAGAAGCTAGATCAATGGCCAGAGATATAACTTTTCTTTGAGGTTATGGGATGCCTGCCTAAGGATACCTCATGAGGGTATTTTTGAGGAATACCAGAGAGGTCCTCCACCTTCGAGTGAGATCTCTGTTTTGGAAGAAGCATTGGGAATTTTAATTGGAAATGAAACAAAGTGAAGAGCCATAGCTGTTGAGCTAGATGGTGAAACCAGAATTCGGTTTAAATTTGTTCAGAATATGATTATCCCTAGAAAGGTAATTTTTCTACACTCAAGTGTTAGGATGTATTTTTGATATATCTCATGAAAAATGGACACAAGATCAACCTATGCAAGTACATTATCCTCCATATGTGTGAGTTGATCAAGACAACCTCCAAGTCAACCTCCCTGTTCTACTCAAGACTAATCTCAGATATGCTTCATGCTAAAGGGTTGGTTGGACTCAATGAAGAATTAATTAAGGACTATGAATTTTGTCTTTCAAAATTTATAGTAAAGAGAATGAAAATAAATTGGAATCCATGGATAAAAACATGGGTAGAAGATAATGATAGGGTCTATAAAAAGTTTAACCCAGTTGAACACTCTTCAAGACCTAAGAAAATTTATAATCCTAGTTTGGAACCATATGAATTTGTTGAGTATTCTGATGAGGAAGTAGAATAAGAGGGTGTTGTGCCTATAGGGTAAACTATTCTGGATGAGAAAGACAATGAACTTTCTCTCTAAGACTTAACTGAGAAGGAAATTCCTGTTCTTGAAGAAGTTGTTGATCTGGAAGAACAACCTTCTTCTAAAGAAGAATTTGTGGATAAGATAATTGAAAAGGATGTTTTAGAAGAGCATATAGAAGAAGATATTTCTTTTGTGCAAGAAGATACTTATGAGGAACATGTGGAGGAACAAGTTGTTCCTGAAATTATCCCATCTACTAAAGAGAGAATGGAGCAAGCATTTCAGTTGGCTAGGAAGAAAATGGGTGAGGCTATTGTAAAATAAATATTGAAAATAGATCAAGGATCTAAATCTCTTAGTACTGAGAAAGATGCACCTATTGAGGGGGATCAACCCAACCAGTTTGGAAGTGTTGAAGTGCCTAATCCAATTGATCCAAGCTTAGTGGATACATGGTATAAATTACCTATTTATTTTGATGTGAATGAATCCCAGGAAGCCACATTTAAAGGTATAGATCTATCTACTGTGTTTCAATTAAAACTAGTATCTTCTCTTGTTGTTATAGCTTCAAAGGAACCTGAGCCTGTCTCAACTCCTATTTTTGAACCATCACAAGAATATTCAAACTTGGTGAGTAGGGATGACTTTAAAGCATTTGAAGCTACCCTATTGGCTGGGGTTGAAAACCTCATGAATACTCAACCTTCTCCTGTAAAAAACTTGAGTTAAAGGAATACTACTCTATTATTAGAGAAGATTATTTGGAAGATTTAGCCTAATATGCTTCATGAAATTTAAGAAGTCAGAGTTGAGAACAAATAGTTAAGTGATGAAGTGAAGTATCTCAGAGGTATGGTTGAAGCTATATAGAGAGTGTTGAACTCAAGACCACAACCTATTTCTCATCCTGTTGAGGATATTGGTAGTCAGATTCCACAGGAAGTTTCCTCCCTAATTCAACCTAATCTAACTTCCTTGGCTGACAAGGTGGCTGAAAGAAATAAGAAAATTGTTCAAGAGATGCATGAGCTTGTTATTGGTCTTAACAAGTTTACTGATGAGTATAATGGCTATCTCTAGAAAGTTATGAATCAATTAAAGTCCCTTAAATCAGCTGTTATAGCTTCTAATACTTTTGGATAGTCATCTCAGCCTTCTTTGGACAATGATCTTCTCAGAACAATTGTTAAAGAAGAACTCCAATCTATGCTCAGTGCCTTTGACAAAGAGCCCTATCTGAGGTTGTCAAGAACAGTGACTGAGTTCTTGATTTGGTGAGAATTCATTCCAAGATTTTAAATTATTCTTAGGAAGATATTACTAATAAGGTGGAATTCTACTTCAATAGGATCTTCTTGAAGCATGACATGAAAAACCACTTCAAGTACCTTGTAGAGAATCTGATAATCCCTCCTATCACTCAAGCTTTCAAAACTCAAGTCCAAAAGATAAAGGATTTCACTCCCTTGTTGGACAAGTTCATGGAGAATAGGAATACTTTGAGAAATTGATGTAGTATAGTGGTGAGATCATTGCTGAATTCATCAATCTTTTGAGGCCTTATATTCATGTACAAAGTACTAGTATTGTGGCTCCTACAACTGCACCCTTGAGACCTGGTTTGCCTAACTTATCATCCTCTTCCTTTTCCTCAACTTCTATGTCTGTATCTCTGGCTCTGAGTCAGATCAGACCTGTTATCCTTGACCAAAAATCGCCTCGGTCTTCCACCAAACCTACCTTGGCCCATTTTGTCTTCAAAGGACTCCCTCTACCTTCTCTGTTAGTTGCTTCACTTCCTTCTTCTACTTCTACCTCTGCTCCCGTGGCTTCTAGTGATGCTACTGCCAAGGGAAAAGAGAAGACAACCAGTGCTGAAGACAAATGAACACTATCTTTTTATAGAGATGATTTCTGTATTTTTCTTGATTACTATTTGTAATGACACTTTTTATCCATATAATGCATTGTGCAATATTCTTATCTATTTTTTTTACTTCTGTATTCTTTTTTATAATCCCAAAAGGGGGAGAGATATGAACATAGAGATATATACACATGAAAGAAAAGGATGAGACACATTCACTAAGAATAAATCTCTCACTCACATGATTTTTGGTCATTAAAAAGAAGGATATTATTGGCCTCTTCATATGTTAATCATGTTTTAATGATCACAAATCCTATACATCCTGTAAAACTTGTTAATCCTATTTAATCTTTCTCAAATCATGTGTAAAGATGGTTGGTTTTTTTATTCCTTAAATAATTATTGTAAACTATTTTGAGTTTTTGTTATAATGGATTTCCTTGATAAATGATTAAGTATAATTCATTCTATGAATATCACTGTTTAATTCGGTATACAAATATTTTGGCTAAGTCTGAGAAACTGTGATTCTTCCACTAGTTATGTTTTTCTAGAAAAGGACCTAGACACCGTGACCAGATAGTATGACCAGACAATGTGACCCAGACACCGTGACCAGACACCATGACCCAGACACTGTGACCAGACACTGTGACCCAGACATCATGACCAGACACTGTGACCATCTAGACACCATGATTAGACATCGCATATGTGCTACCGATTCCTTATCTCAATACAAGTATGACATCATGACTCTCTCATCGCTCAAAGGCAAAGAAAGATACACCATTTCAAGGAGACACTATTTTAAGGAGACACCGTTTCAAGGAGACACCATTTCAAGGAGACACCATTTCAAGGAGACATCGTTTCATGGAGACACTATTTTCAGACAGACTGTGACACTATTTCTTAATATATTTTTTTGTTTTCCAATTTAATATCTAATGGTCATATTTGAAGCTTTTAAATGCACTGACATAATTAATGTTTCTTTGTAGACATGTCACCTGACAGTACGAGGTATGAGGTGAAGAATACATGCATCCTGTCAGATCCAACACATGCATTCAAAGAATAAAATGAACATCATGACTAGAAACGAAAAGATCATAGGATATAGAAACAAGTGTGTGCAATAACAAATAACTATGAGAATTATTGAGAAAAGAACCGACACATGCAACTCAACACTTCTAAAGAACACACAAAGCATTCTCAAATCCAAAAAACTAGAATACCATAGATCAGAGTCGAGAACATCTTCACACTATCAAATCCACAAAGAACATGATCCAGATCTAACTGACTTGTGATACTCTGTTTTCCACAAGAGGACTCAATTCCTAAATCTGCTTCATCCTAGAAGTACATAGCTGCATAGACTAACACTCATAGCACTCCTAACCTTATCTCATCATCTTTTCTCTATTGTTTATTGTTTTTATATTTTGATTAGTGTGTGTGTGTCTATATAAAAACACACATTGTCTCCAGCATTAAACTGAAGGATACAAGATATCCTTCCTCTCACATATTTTTACACTTTTTTATTCCCATGAATAAGTGTGAAAGAGGTCCCTGTGTAACCTGACACTTCATACCCACAAAGAACTGTGGAAGAGGTCATGTGACCTAGACAGTCTTGTGTACTATTGTTTACCTTGATCCAGGGTGTGGATCAAGTTTATTAATATGAACTGCTTGATGGCAGGTGATCACCAAGTAGAGTGGATTAGGTCTCAGCATGAGATAGAACCACTTGTTTTATTTCCATTGTGTTGTTTAATTTATTTTACTCTGTTTTACTATATAATTCATAAATCACTAAACTTTCTTTGATAGTTAATCTTGGAAAAAAGTTATACTTTCTTTTCCTTATTATAATAACTTCAAAAATAATTTTAATAACCAATATTAAGATTACTGAGAATTAATCAATATTCTGAGAAGTTATTTAAACAAGCAAACTTTCATAACTGTATTACTTTGATTAACTAGGCTATATTTATTTTTATTGGGGAACCATTTTAAGAAACCTTTTCAAACAAAATTTTTTAACAGATACTCAATTCACCCCCCCCCCCCCATCTTGAGTACTCTACTCCGAAAAACAAAATGTTATTTGATTATTCCCTCTATGTAAAAAAAGGTCCATTTTTTTCTGAGAATGAGTTTAATTTTCTATTAAAATAATACTCTTACAAAATTAAGATAAGGGATGGGATATATGTTTATTTTCCAATCATGGGAAATCCATTTAGTTGGGGAATTGATTTCTACTTTATGATTTGGACATAAATCCTTATTAATTGAAATTAAATTATTCATCCTCATATAAAAACCCATTAATTCTTGGTCAACTCCATAATGAACTTATGACACATCTCTCTATAAATCACTATGTCATTTCTAGATGGAAAAATCAATTAAACATCACTAAATCCAATAATAATAATAATAATAATTTCTTATTTGGGTAATTTAGGAGAAAAAATAAACCCAAAAACACTAAGTCCATGACTCAACACCTGATCATGTAATTTATATATCACGTATGAGAAAACAATCAATTCTAGACTTAACCATTATTTTAAAATTTCTAACTGAGACTTATTTTATGACTTATTAGTTCTCACACATGTGGGACATATATTTACTTATTTAATAAAAATTAAATATTTCTCAAAATCCAACTATCTTGGAAAATTAACAAAATTCAACCTAAGAATAAATACCATATTCTAAACTCAAATTAACTATCCTAAAATTTTTATGAAGTCATTCACTAAATTGATATTACTCTTATACCATTTTTAGGTAATTGGGACTTCAAAACAATGAAATAAATTAAGTTTCACTTATAAAAAATATGGGTTTATATATCGGCACCACTTTTAAAAAATTATATGCTCAAAAAGGAAACAAATATGGTATACTAAATTGGTAAGTTCATTAAACAATATGGCATGGAAGAAAACATTTTTTTTCACACACTAGTTCTCTTCAGGAGGCCTAGTCTCAAAGTGAACCTCGTAAACAACCATACCAAATAAATCACCACTTCCATTTTGATATCACAAAGTGAAAACAAAAAACCATTGTTTATAACCCAAGAAAGGGTTGTGAGTGTAACACATGTGGTAGTGTTACACATACTACCTTTAAGGTCCAATCCAATAATCTATCTCGTGAAAATTATCAATTCATATCAAACCATACCTTATGGAAACCCAATTAAATATCTCACACTAATAACTAAGGGACTAAAAAGGTGAGACTCCTTGAGTTCTACCTCAAATTTTATCTATCATTCTACACGGTGCACTTATCTATTTCATAAACATTAATTATAAAGGCATAACCAAGATCAAAACATACCCCATTACTTTTAATTTTTGAAACCAAAAACCCACACCATATACTCAAAATAGTATCAAATTCACCACTAAAGTGCATTGAATGGTTATATTCTATCTTCATGAAATAAATTAAAGAGAACATATTGAAATGACCCCAGCCTCATCAAGCCTCCAAACAACCAACCTTAAGCTCATCAATTACCCATTCTACCACAATACAAAGATAATGGCCCTATTAATTTAGATAAACCTAATATATAAAGTCCCAAGTATTTGAGAGTGTTGTTTTATGTTATATATTGAATTTAATGAGTGTTAAAAGGCCATGTTGAGTTTTTGGGGGTGTTGGAATAGGATGGGAATCGAGTTTGAGGGTTTTCCTAGGCTTATCGATGAAATTATGTCGTAGGAAGAAAAACCATGTTGTGATATAGGAGATTGTGACATGGTGAAGGGTTTATTAGAAAAAAAACTCAAGGAGTCGTGGTTTTTTCCAAAGTTTATGTCATGGCCTAGGGGAACCATGTAGTTTAGAATTGAATTTTACACCATGATCATGTAGGTCCTATTGAGACATTTGATACGTAAAGTTCTTAGAATTTTTGAATGTTTGATGATTGGTAAATTCATGTCATGACCTTGGTGTATCATTTCATTATGATACTTAAAAATAATACATAAGGTTTAGGTTGATGTGTAAGGTTTTTCATTTATGATAAATTGTGTTTTGGGGATGTCATGTTATGATGGGGGTGGTCACACTATGATGGGGTTGTCAGGAATGAGATTAATTTCATGAATTCCTAACCACATGAGGGTTCCACACCATAAATGGAAGGTGTGTAATGCAGTTGTAAGAGAGGCCATGGCATGGAGGTGACCTAGTATGGTGTTTCATGTTGTGAGTTAGGATTATTATGTCATAACCTTCCATCTATAATGAAAATGAAAATAGTAATCAATTAATTCATTTTTAAATTATATATAAAAGGGGTGTATTCCATTTTATCCACAAATCAGTGTATATTCCCTAGTTTCTTCTACCTTCTATTCATTTGTCTCTTTTTAGATTTTTTTCTTTAAATATTGTAGGATATTTATATAATTTATTATATAGTGTTTTGTGCATTAGGATAACTTCCCTAGGTTATTTTTTCTTGGTATCTATCACAATTTACCACTTTTCGATTGGTTTTTTCAAAATCAATGATTTTTTCAAATTACTTGGTTTCTTTCTATTAAAGATGGATCAACCAGTTATTCTTATTGAGTGGAGTCCTACTAACTTCATATCAGTGGTTATAAGATATTTTTTAGGGTATATTTATATGTGTTATGTGTCATGTGATTACCAATGCAAGATTTAGGTCATACATATGACTGAGATAGAACCATTTACAGTTTCTATTTTCTGTGAGTCATACCTAGGGGTTGTATCATATGGAAAATTATTAGTTTGGATAGGTAGGTATTGGTACACTTTGTTATATGGATTTAGGTCATAAATGGAATGATGATGCATGATGTTGTAATTTTCCATCAGGTTTAACCTTTGGATATGTTTCCTTAGGTACATGATGGGTGTGACCCATGTGAATATGGGTGATGTCAATCACTAGGAATGGGGTGTTAAGGGTTCGTCGATATGGCACATATGGTGTTGATCATTAATGTTTGTGGTGATGGAGGTTCACTGATGTGTAGTGATAACATATTGTTAATATTATTCACTATGAAGGATGAGTTTTTTGGGGTCTTTTACACATAATACAAGGCCCATGAGGAGGTTTAGTGAACTTGTTTGGGTGTAAACATCATTTATTGAGTTGCATAGGGTGATGTTGTAAACTATTAGTATGAATGAAGAGATACAACATATTTGGAAATGGTTGATGGTTTTTGTAACATCCCCAAAATGATAAAGGGTTAAATGACTAAATGATATGACTCATGTCAACAAGGTGCACCTTCCTTTTCGAGAGCCTGTCTGATTAGAACTCCACAGTTAAGCGTGCTTGGCTTGGAGTAGTGATCAGGATGGGTGACCCTCTGGGAAGTTTCACAGGGTGTGTGTGAGTGAGGACAAAGCACACTGGAAAGGACATGTGTTGGCCTGTGGAGAATTTCATTAGTCATATGACCCGTTCGGGCACGTGGGTGGACCCTGGGGTGGGCCCCATGTGTCTGTGGGGAAACTGGTGGTACCTGGTGGGCCAGGACCTGACGACCATGTTAAGGCAGGGTGTCTGTGCTGTCACCGGGACCCGGCTGTCACATTTGGTATCAGAGGAGGAACCCAGCCTTAAGTGCGCGATGCACTGCCTGGGTTGAGATGTAGGGCCCACAATGAGGGCGTTGTGCTCTAAAGGGGGGGGGGGTGAATGTAACATCCACAAATGATAAAAGGTTAAATGACTAAATGATATGACTCATGTCAACAAGGTGCACCTTCCTTTTCGGAAGCCTGTCTGATTAGAATTCCACAGTTAAACGTGCTTGGCCTAGAGTAGTGATTAGGATGGGTGACCTCCTGGGAAATTCCCCAGGGTGTGTGTGAGTGAGGACAAAGCACACTGGAAAGGACATGTGTTGGCCTGTGGGGACTATCATATTAGTCATATGACCCGTTCAGGCATGTGGGTGGACCCTAGTGTGGGCCCCACGTGTCTGCGGGGCAACTGGTGGTACCTGGTGGGCCCAGACCTAACGGCCATGTTAAGGCGGGGTGGTTGTACTGTCACCGGGACCCGGTTGTCACATTTGGTATCAGAGGAGGAACTCAGCCTTAAGTGCGCGGTGCACTGCCTGGGTTGACATGTAGGGCCCACAATGAGGGCGTTGTGCTCTAAAGGGGGGGGGGGGGTGGTTGTAACATCCCCAAAATGATAAAGGGTTAAATGACTAAATGATATGAATCATGTCAACAAGGTGCACCTTCCTTTTCGAGAGCCTGTCTGATTAGAACTCCACAGTTAAGCGTGCTTGGATTGGAGTAGTGATCAGGATGGGTGACCCTCTGGGAAGTTTCCCAGGGTGTGAGTGAGTGAGGACAAAGCACACTGGAAAGGACATGTGTTGGCCTGTGGGGAATTTCATTAGTCATATGACTCGTTCAGGCACGTGGGTAGACCCTGGGGTGGGCCCCATGTGTCTGCGGCGCAACTGGTGGTACCTGGTGGGCCAGGACCTGATGGCCATGTTAAGGCGGGGTGTATGTGCTGTCACCGGGACCCGGTTGTCACATTTGGTATCAGAGGAGGAACCCAGTTTTAAGTGCGCGGTGCACTGCCTGGGTTGAGATGTAGGGCTCACAATGAGGGCGTTGTGCTCTAAAGGGGGGGTGAATGTAACACCCCCAAATGATAAAAGGATAAATGACTAAATGATATGACTCATGTCAACAAGGTGCACCTTCCTTTTCGGGAGCCTGTCTGATTAGAACTCCACAGTTAAGCGTGCTTGGCCTGAAGTAGTGATCAGGATGGGTGACCTCCTGGGAAGTTCCCCAGGGTGTGTGTGAGCGAGGAAAAAGCACACTAGAAAGGACATGTGTTGGCTTGTGGGGACTATCATATTAGTCATATGACCCGTTCAGGCATGTGGGTGGACCCTAGTGTGGGCCCCACATGTCTGCGGGGCAACTGGTGGTACCTGGTGGGCCCAGACCTGACGGCCATGTTAAGGCGGGGTGGTTGTGCTGTCACCGGGACCCGGTTGTCACAGTTTTGATACCACCATATGGTATCATGATTATTTCTATATATGTTTGATATGTTGGTACAATGCGATGAGATTGGTAAGTAGGAGGGTCATCATTCCTGGGGTTTATCATGCAGTTGAGCTAGTGGTTGGAAATGGGATTTTGAGGACCATGGGTCTTGGGATATGGATTATGGATGTGTCATTAGGGTTTTCATGACTATCTCAGGATGATTATGCTTAGTGTGTGACATCATGCAGTATGTAATTGTTGGAAGATCAAGATAACATCAAGTATGAAAATATGTGGATGCATAATTCTACTCCAACACTAGATGAGTAAGGAAAAGGATCACTTGGTGATAGTTGAGCAAGAGTGGATCTAGTTATATGGAAATGGGATTTTGAGGACCATGGGTCTTGGGATATGGATTATGGATGTGTCATTAGGGTTTTCATGACTATCTCAGGATGATTATGCTTAGTGTGTGACATCATGCAGTATGTAATTGTTGGAAGATCAAGATAACATCAAGTATGAAAATATGTGGATGCATAATTCTACTCCAACACTAGATGAGTAAGGAAAAGGATCACTTGGTGATAGTTGAGCAAGAGTGGATCTAGTTATATGGATAACTATTTTTCCTTTACTATTACTTATGTACACTAGTATACATATTGATATTATCTAGGGACATCATTGGTGTTGGCCTACTGGTTTTATACTCACACCCTACATGGGCACTCTAGGATACATGCAGACTTTATAGTTCATTTTATACATAAGAGTAAGGAATATTCACCTAGATCCTAGTAGATATGGGGGGGTGTTGATAGTGAATGGGATTGATTTTATTATTTTGTAGATGATCCAAGTGGATCCTCGAATTTGGTATGGAAATATTTTTTGTGACTTTTGAGTATGTACATATGTGGTCAGTTTGTGGGTGTTATTATTCATTTGTGTATAACATTTCTAATCTTGTATACATTTTTTAACATGTGGTGTGTTATGATATTAAATTCAATTTTTATTCCATTTATTTTTTAGGGGTATAATCTCCCCACCATCACCCCTTAAACCATTTCAACTAGTCATAAGCCTTTGGAATTTAGGGAGAATTGATTTAGTTCAAGTGGCCCTCTAGTTCAGTTATTATAGAGTGGATTGGGCTTGGTAGTTCACAAAGTGGTATCATAGTTGGTTGATATGAAATGATACTGAGTGAGTATTATTTTTTTGGAATGGTAGTTGGCAGTTTATGATGGAAATAACATGGAGAAAGATCTATTTATGTGTGTAGTTAACCCTTATATAGAGAAAACCCAAGTTTTCTATATACATGATGTTGGTATTATTTTTTTTTATAATTGAGTGATTTATTTTAGATAAATTGACATTTTAAATTATTTTTTAGGACTATTTTCCCCAATAGGAAAATATGTGGATGCATAATTCTACTCCAACACTAGATGAGTAAGGAAAAGGATCACTTGGTGATAGTTGAGCAAGAGTGGATCTAGTTATATGGATAACTATTTTTTCCTTTACTATTACTTATGTACACTAGTATACATATTGATATTATCTAGGGACATCATTGGTGTTGGCCTACTGGTTTTATACTCACACCCTACATGGGCACTCTAGGATACATGCAGACTTTATAGTTCATTTTATACATAAGAGTAAGGAATATTCACCTAGATCCTAGTAGATATGGGGGGTGTTGATAGTGAATGGGATTGATTTTATTATTTTGTAGATGATCTAAGTGGATCCTCGAATTTGGTATGGAAATATTTTTTGTAACTTTTTAGTATGTACATATGTGGTCAGTTTGTGGGTGTTATTATTCATTTGTGTATAACATTTCTAATATTGTATACATTTTTTAACATGTGGTGTGTTATGATATTAAATTCAATTTTTATTCCATTTATTTTTTAGGGGTATAATCTCCCCACCATCACCCCTTAAACCATTTCAACTAGTCATAAGCCTTTGGAATTTAGGGAGAATTGATTTAGTTCAAGTGCCCCTCTAGTTCAGTTATTGTAGAGTGGATTGGGCTTGGTAGTTCACAAAGTGGTATCATAGTTGGTTGATATTAAATGATACTGAGTGAGTATTATTTTTTTGGAATGGTAGTTGGCAGTTTATGATGGAAATAACATGGAGAAAGATCTATTTATGTGTGTAGTTAACCCTTATATAGAGAAAACCCAAGTTTTCTATATACATGATGTTGGTATGATTTTTTTTTATAATTGAGTGATTTGTTTTAGATAAATTGACATTTTACATTATTTTTTTAGGACTATTTTCCCCAATAGGAAATATGTGGTACCCATGCATCAATTCAAGAATTTAAGGATTACATAAAATGTGTGTGAATACTTATGATTGTTATTCCAATTACATAAATTACCATTTTGGACTATTTAAAGTGTCAAAAACAAAATAAACAATATTTTATTTCATAGTATCTTGGTAGAATTCTACTCATCTAAACTAAGAAGGTTAGTGGTTTTGTATTCTTTCAGGTCATGTGAATCATGTATGTGTCTAGTGTGTTTGGCACCTTACTCTCACATGGGTAAGTAGGGTCATGAGGTGAGATGGTGTATAAATGGGTATGGTAAGAGATTGTAATGGTTAGTTGATTATGTTTCCTATTATAGATTTCCATATTTATTATATCCATATAGTTATATCTGTATTGATCATGGATTTAGTTCACAGTAAGATTCCACCTAAATAGACTATGTTAGAGAGTTGGTAGGGAAGATATATAATGACACCGAGACATGCACAAGATGATGACACAAATAGTAAAGGTGAGATTTATCCATGGGAAAGGATTTTGAGGCAGGTTGGTTAGGAAAATTGGGCAGTAGAGTTAGGGAAGAGATATAATGACACCGTGACATTCACAATAATTCTAGTCAAATAATTCTCTTTTATTTCATGAAGAGGGTAGACTCCATATGGTGTTTACTAGATTGAGTAATTATAGATGTTATTTCATCAAATTATAACACCAACAATACAAAGGGTGAAGTTGGATATATATATTCTAAGAGGCCTAGTGAACCTTAAGTGGGATGTATAGGTATGGGTAGGTGGAAATGAGGAAATTAAATACAAGGACATTGAGAAGAGATTCATTGAATAATTTTCCCCTGAGACATTAAGGATTGAGATAGCCTAGGATTTCATGAACCAAGTGTATATAAAGGCTTCATTCCTTAATTATTCCATGAGGTTAACATATTTTTATGATTTTTTATATATTTTTTTGGGAGATGAGATCACCAAATCAAGAATATTTGAGGGTGGGTTGTTACATGATGTTAAGGTTTAGGTAAATATTTTCATGTTGAAATCATTTTTAGATTTGGTGAATCTGTAATTGATAAGATAGAGAAACCCAGTATATTGGAGTATATTGATATAGAAAATAGTGGCTAATGATATGGGTAGTATAGCTCTAGGTAGCCAGAAGTGGATATATAAGGAGTCCCAGTAGGGTAGTTAGATTAGAGTCATGATTATTCCACTATGGAGTGGATCCTCAGTGTTGTGTTTCTAGTGTAATAATTCAAGGGATGTTTGAACCTAGTTTTTTTGGACACCAACAGAGTACTAGATATTTTTCTATATATAAAATCTTGAGCGATCTTATTGGTTGGCCAGCTATGGGCCATGGATCAAGTCAGACTCAGGCATCTGAGGTAATATGGGGTGTGGTACTGAGATCCAGGAGCTAGGATTCATCTTCACATATGGTTTCTAGTAGTGGATGGGATGATCGACAATGGGGGAAGTGGATGAAAATGATTATATCACCATAGATAGGATAGGTATTGGTAATTTTGGGATTTAAGTTTGTTTCATGTGATTGAGATGATGTATACATGGTGGGATGGGGAGTTGTCGATGGTTATATGTATGTCCTAAGATTATTGTATTTTTCTTTGTATGATATGTACTGGAGAATGATGTGTTTATATTATAAATATTTTTACCAGATTTTGGTTGTAGTATGGGAATAATATGTGGTGTATGATAATTATAGGATGTGTTGTGATCAATTATGATATAGGCATCGATCATTAAACAGGTATGATATGGGATTCAATTATGATGCATGTATAATTTGGAATCTATAGGGTGAGGGATGATGATGTATATTGGTTTGAATGTGTATGTTCTAGGATGATGGATGGAATGAAACCATCAGTATGTTGGGTAGTTTAGTTAGGATGTGACTAGGTTGATGATTCATGTGAAGGGGGAACATGGAAGAAATTGGCATGTTTTAGTTTGTTATTTTGGTGATTGTGAAAAAGGAGGATGTGTTTGACATCATCTCAATGTTTTATGAATATAGATATTTGGATTCTCATGTTTCACTGAATATTAGTTTGTGTATAGCCTGAGATATCTTGAGGATTAGCTATCATATGGTGTAAAAGTTGTAAAGTCACAGGTCTTCAAAAGTAATGATTCAGCTAAAATCATATATTGACTGGGTGTTAGTATACCCCATTGAGATGTTGGGGTGTCAGTATAGGGTATAAATTGGGTTCATGGGTTATCATGGTCTTGAGGTGGGAATTATAATATGTTTAGAAGACCACTCCATGAATTTGGGGATCACAATAGCTCAATGGGTGCATTAGATCATGACTATGGGAGTCACGGTGTGGGATAAAGTGCACATTGTTTCCTAGTTTCACCATAGAGTAAAGGGATGAAGGTCGCACTATAATCAAGTGGTTCATGCTATAACATTATATATATAAAGGTCCCATAATTTTTGAAATGTTAGAAATGATTAAATTTATTCCATGACTTAGAGGTTTCATATCATGATAATATATAATAATAATACATAATGGTTGGGGAATTAGTACAGTTTTTCTATTGTGAACAAATGAATTTTGGAGAATTCATGTTGTGATGGGGGTAGTCATTTCGTGATGGGTTTTCATATGTGAGAGACACACCATTAAGTCTTGGTTATTTGAGAGTGCCACATCGATAAGGGAGGGTTGTTAATGTGACATGATCCTAGGCTATGAATTTAGGATTATTTTTGGGCTTCAAAGGAATATTTTTCATGTTGTGGTGAGGGGGACTATGCTCTGGGGGTGTCTTGGTAGGGGCCATAACACTATGAGATATTAGGGTTAGTTTTTTGACCTTACATGTAAAGTAAAAAAAATTAATAAATTAATTCATTTGAAAATTAAGTATAAAATGGGAATATGTCATTTCATCCATAACTCAATGTATATTCCTTAGTTTCTCCTCCCATCAATTCCATCATCTCTTTTTAGAGTTAATTATTGATTTTTATCGATATTCATGTTATCTATAATCAGAAGTGTCCATATGTAAGGCTAATTACCCTTGTTTGTTTAATTTGTTTCCTCTTATTTTCCTCATTTATGATAGTTGTTTCTAAATCATGGGTTTTATTATATGACATGGTTTCTTTTGATTAGAGTTGGATCAACTAGAGGTTATTTGTAAGTGGGTTCCTTATAACTCTTGGTAGTTAGTGCTTATATATTTCATTTGTTATATATGTTTTGGCAATCATGTGATAACCACCGTAAGATTTAGGTCAGGATTATAACTAGGTATGAAACCACTTTTGGTTTCAATCATCTATGGGAGACACCTATGGGAAATATTTTGTGGAAAATTATTAGTTTAGATCAATAGGGATCAGTATGATTGTTTGTTTTGATTTAGTTCATGAAGGGTATGATGACACATGATTTTGGAATTATTTTTTAGGTTAACCATTTGATGTGGTTACTTGGGATCATGATGAGTGTGACCCTTGTGAATGTGGGTGATGTTGATCACTAGGAATGGGGTGATGAGTATTTTCTAATATGATGCATGAATCAACAAAAAGACCAATAAACCATAGACTCTATATAATTTATTACATTTTTATAAGATACAAGGGATCACATCATAAAGGTTGGATCAGTTTACTAGTATTGAAGAACAAGATACATACATGATTCCCATTTTACATTAGATATAGAATATAAAACATAATAAAAACAAATATTTTTCATCCTTGAAACTCTTTATAGATTCATTCTTCTTATCCTTGTTAAATGAATAAAAATAAGGGTGGGATCAAACACTCAGTAAGGGTTGCCTATAGTATAATCTTTCATAAGTAAATAAGAAATAATCAATATAGTGAGGAAAATAACTCAAAATATATTCCATTAAATCAATAACTTGAGAATTATATGCATACATGGAAAATATTAATATAATAATCTCATAGATAATAATAATTGAATTCTCAATTAAGGAAATGTATAATGTTAGGCACCTTTTTTAAGGTTTTGTTGCATGATATTTATAAATTTTGGTAGGGACGCACTATAAACCCATTTAACATGGCTAGACAACTAGTTTTCCACATTAGACCTATCGATGCATCAAGCAGATATCTATAACTAGGCCACATTCATAACTGCATGTCCAATGATTCCCTTATATATTGAATGATCAATTTAATTCATAAAAAATATACCGTATCAAAAAAATATACATATTGAGTAATGAATATAGAATATCAATATTTCCCCAGTCTATAAAATGAATTTCATAGTAAAACACCATATATAGAAATGGTATATGGTTTAGGGAATAAGAAAACCCATGATACAAATAATATGGGTATAGAAGAGAAATTTAATGTCTGATGAATGATGGTCATAAGACAATTCATGACCGAAAAATTAATAATTGATAAAAGATGACCATAAATTCATCAGAAATATAGGTTTTTTAATAAAATCATGTCTTTCAGAGAATATAATAAAATGAAATCAAAAAATTGTAAATAAATATTCATTAAATAATTTTATGTGTAAATATGAAACTTATATAAGAATATAAATAACATAAATTTTTTATGGTGTAAAAAAATTCATCAACATCATATATGAAAAAATAAATATTCCTTTTAAACTTTTGTAAATAATATAAAAAATAAACCTTTTGGAAAAAATTATAAATATAAATTTAAAAAAGTCTAAAAATTCATGTATAACATAAAATTTATTTAATACATAATTTAAGTAAATAAAAAAAATACATTTTTAAAACAATTTTCAAAAAATATGAACATGGGAGAAAAATATACCCAAATAAAAAGAAAAGTAAGATCAAATTTTATTCTAAAAAATCATTTTATCAATTCAAGTGAAAAATAGAGGAAAATTTTATAGTAAAAAAAGAAATTCATTAAATATTCAGAGTATAAGGAAATAAATGGAGTTTATAAAGTTTGTATTATAAGATTATTTCAATGAAAATATAAAAAATCCCAAAAAATGATATAGTAAAATAAATTATTACCTATCTAGTAACATTTTAATTGTAACCCATTAAAATAGAAATTTTGAATTGAATATTTAATTACCATGAATAAATATATATTATTTTTCTATAAATAAAAGGGTTATTATATACATCTAACAAAATAAAATAGGTATATAATACCAAATAAGTCTCAATGGAGTGGAAATTCAGAAGAAATCTCCTACCTCACGCTTCCACTTAGTTGAAAATTATTTAAAATCATCTATAATTAATTTATATTTGTTATAATTAAATAATAAAACTATATACATATATATAAAATCATATATAATCCATTAATAACATCTTATCGCCTATTTTTTAACAATTATTCATCTTTATCATTTTTTGTGTGTTAAATGGTTCATTTTTCATGCATATTTTGATTCGGTGGTTATGATCCTTGATTACTGATCATGGTTAAATCATCTAAAAAATATTAATCATGATATAAAAAATCATAAAAATTTATTATATATATTTATAATCATCTTTGAAAAGTGGCCATGAAAAATGAATCACATCACTCTGTGCAGGTGGTATTCTATATGTAAGCACGAGTGATTTTATCATTTTTTTAATAGGTGGAAGGGTAATAAATTATATGATATATTATATATATTCATTATTTTTATCTTTATTACCAGACATGTGAGGTTGTGATGGAAAACAAATGACATCGGTCTACTAGGTGGTAGTCTATCGTACCAACGACTAATGGTTTTATTTCGCATTTGATGGATAAGAATATGGGAAAATATTATTCCATTAACATAATAAAATATCCTTATATATGATATACTTTTTATTATATTTTAATATTTATTATAAAATTTATGGAGGTAAAACAAGAAGAAAAATGAAAGATATCAGTTTACATGATTACCGATTCTTTGAAAGTGATCATTTAGATATCCTCTTAAGAACCATAGGGTTGGTATTTTGGAAATACAAACACCTCCATGACATGTATAATGATGTTTGGGGGATATTTTTTTAGGTTTTTTTAGAGATAAAAGGCTCAAGAGTTTTGAATAATTGAGTGGAAGAGGTTCTCTTTTATAACTGAGGGAGAGGACACACATGGAATTTTTCATAGGATTAAAGTATATTATTGTATTTCTCATGGAAAAGGCCCCAAAATGAATAATATTATAATTTTATAAGATTTTGGTTGAAATAAAACCATAAAATTAGGTATAAGGATTTATTTTTGTGTTATCTTTAAGCCTTATCCCTTTATTTTTAAACATTTTAATTTTACCCTTAACTGTGGTAACCAATTTTTAATATTTTCACTATTCATATTGACCAAAAATGAAATTTGGGTCATTAAAAAATTACCATTCTTATTATAAATATAGAAAAAAATTTATAAAATTACATTCCAATAAGTGGTGGGAATTAATTTAAAAATAACCCCACAAAACATGATGAAAACAGTTGTTCCTGAAAATGGGTTTTTCAAGCATAAGATGATCTTACATTAACTCTATGAATAATTATTATTATTATATGAATTTAAACTCATATATTTATATATATTATCTATAAATTTCATCTAAAACATTCATTTTTAGATATTATTTTAATTAATTAAATTTTAAAAACATTATAAACTTAAAAATAGTTTTCTGAAAAATATCCATTTTACCTCCGAATGATCTTTTATTTATTTATATCGAATTAATAGTCAATAAATTGTTAATTATAAATATTATAAAAAGGTATTATGAATAAAAGGGGGGTTATTTAAATAGTAATTTTTTAATTATTCATGAAATCTTATTTTTAAGGGAAAATTTTAAAAAATAATTCATGGATTGTTTTTCCATAGTATGTAAAGTTGATATTCATCCTATAAAATTAGAATTTTTGATTCCTAAAATATTAAAATTTGAATTTTTATATATTTTCATTGAGATAGAATTTTCAATTAATATAATTGAATCTTCAATGTTACATTCTTCCCTCCTTCAAAAATTTCATCATCAAATTTTTTATGGATATTACTTTCTAAACAAAAGATGGCAATCCTTCAAAACATACTCAGGTTTCCAAGTTTCTTCCTCTATTTTATTATTTCTCCAAATTAACTTTGGATGTTGAGTTATCTAATTCCTCAAAATCCTTTATCTATTGTTAATAATCTTGATAGTCTCTTCATATTAAGATAGATCAGGTTTTAATTCTATTTCTTTAAAGGTGATAAAATGTGTTACGTTTGGAATATACTTCCTAACAATGAGATATGAAACACATAATGTACATTATAGAGTCTTAGTGGAATTTCCAAGTGTTAAACCATTACTTTAATTCTTTCAATAATGTCAAACATTTTTATGTACATGGGGTGTAGTTTTTCTTTCACACCAAACCTTATAACATGCTTCTATGGAGATAATTTCTAGAAAATGTAAACTCTCACTTGAAATTCCAAATATTACCTTTGGTTATCAGCATTGATTTTTTACTTCTTTGATATTATTTAATATAGATATAAATAGTATTTACCTTTGTATTTTTCACCTTAACAATTTTTAATCCTACAATATTCTATTAATGAACTCCATCCCAATAAGCTAGAGTATGACATCTCTCTCCATATGTTGCATCATATTTTGTGATTTTAATACATTAATGGGATATATTTTTATATCAAAACTCAACCGAAACATAAATACTAATCCAACATACCTTGAAAGTAAATTTATCATGACCTCAAAATGTCTTCTAATCCATCAATTTTAGGGTGATAGGTAGTTCTTAAATGAATCTTTATATCAAGATCATTTTGAATACATTTCTAGAATTTTGATATAAATAATGGATCATGATCTAGTACAATTAAAATAGTTTCACCATGATTTCTTATAACTTCATTAATATATAGTCGTGCAATTCATTCAATAGGTAAGTCTTCACTTATTGCGAGGAAATGTGTGGATTTGGTAAAGGGGTCGACAATAACCCATATAGAATCATTCTTCCTTGGAGTATTTTTAAATCTAGTGACAAATTCCTTAGTGATACCATTCCATTTTCAAATATTAATGGGTAGAGTTTTCATGAATCCCTTAGGTTGTTGTTTATCATCTTTTAACTGTTGAAAAAACTAGCATCTCAATACATATTTTTAAATTCCTTACTTCATATTATCCCACCAAAATGTTCCACCAGATCCCTATACATCTTGGTGCTACTAGGGTATATATATAAATTTTATCTATTATAATCATATAATTATTCCCTTTTCATATCAGGTATATATTGAACTCATATCCAACTTCAAAATTTCATAACAACTTCTTCAAAAATGAAGTCGGTAAACTTACCATCATTCCCAACATTAATTTTCTATTTAAAATTCTCATCACGAGGTAAAAAACATTTCAACTTTTCCAATAATGATTGTTTATAAATAATTCATAAAAGGAGTTATGTTTCCCATTCTTTAATATTCCCATATACATCTTTACTAAATATTTTAACATAGAATCGCTATCAATCCTTATTTTGGTCAGGACTCCATGATCATTCCTACTACATGCATTATCTACCTAATTTTCCTTCCATGGGTGGTGTTTTATTGAGAAATCATAATACTTGAGTATCTTGAGCCATCATGCTTTCCTCAAGTTGATCTCTTTTATTAAAAATTTGTATTTTATACTCTTATTATTTGTGTTTATCTCACATCTTTCGCCATAGTGATAATACCTCCATATCATCTAAGAATAGATTATATCTACCAAATGAATACCATGGGTTGGATAGTTATGTTCATTAGTATTTAACTTCCATGATTCATAGTAAATAACTTTATTATTCTTCATAAGGTCTCACTTGATTCCTTTCTTTGATACATCACTATATATCACTATATATCACAAATACATCCTCTCATAATGGTTGTGTAAATATCAGAGCATTGACCAGTCTTCTATTTAATTATTCAAAACATTCTTCACATTCCATTTTCCATATAAAATTAACCCATTTATATGTTAACTTGGTTAGTGGGTTATCCAATTGTTGAAAATTTTAAAAAAATCACCGATAGTAACCTATCAAACTAAGGAAAATAAAAACATCAACTATATTCTTTACTGTAGTATATTATTTGATTGTAATTATCTTTTATAGGATCAACTGATATTCCTTACTTATAGATAATATGGACATGAAAATATAATTTTTAAATACATAATTCAAATTTTATAAATTCCCTATATAACACTTTTTCAATAAGAGTCTCAAGAATAATTATTAAGTTATTCTCACAATCCTCATATATTTTAGAGAACACTAACATATCATCAGTAAACACTACAACAAAATTATCAAGATATCTGCCGAATAATTTATTCATTATATATGTAAAAACATAGGTTTCATTATTCAATCAAAAATACATTACTATAAACTCATAATGTTCATACCTTATAAGTAATATTGTCTTTTTAATATCTTTCTTCTTTACTCACATATATTGATTCCCTGAACAAAGGTTAATCTTTGAAAAATATTTATCTTTAAAAAATTTATTGAACAAGTCATCAATATGAGGAAGAGGATATTTTTTCTTTATAATAATAGCATTTATTTCACTATAATCAATGCATTTCCTCTTATATCCATATTTCTTTTTTATGAAAAAAACATGGGCTCCCTAAGGTGAATCCCTAGGAAGTATAATTCCTTTATCACATAAATCTTGTAGTTGTTTAATAAATTACACTAATTTTATTATATCTATTCAATGGGGAGTCTTTTATATAGTTCTTTAATTAGGGAATAAATAAATGTAAAACTCAACTTCATGCTCAGGTGGATGGTGAGGTAATTCCTTAGGAAATACATCAATGTATTCCTATAAAATAAGTACATCATGAATTTTAACATTACCTTTTCAATCAGTAGGTTTCTCTTTCTCTTATTTCCCAAGAATCTTATTTAAAACAACTACTGTATGTAGATCTAAAAATTACCCAGATGATGAATTATTCCATATAAAGATATGTAATTCCACCTCTTCATCATGAATCATAATTTCATTTTCGTTCCAATAAATTTTTTCATTATATTTTGAAATCCAATCCATAAAAAGTATTATATAAAATTCAAACTTAGGTATAATAATAAATTATGAAAATAGGGTATGTATATGTGTCATAATGGGAACTTACTAACACATCCTAGTTGTGGTAATATTTCCACTGAGTCTTGACTGACAACTCCATTCTTAAGGTTCTAAGGAAATACTTAATTTTCATGGAAAAAATGTAAGATATAAAATATTTCCAAGATTCAAAATCAAATAAATCATTATCTAAATTTTAGGCTATGATTAAAGTGCCCACCATCATATCTCAAGAAACATCAACCTCAATTGTAGTGATCACATAATCTTGGCCTTCTCCCCTCTTCCTCTTTTTTGGTAGGTTAGATTGACACGTGGGACATAGGTTTTAATAATGACTCGTTTTTATATAGTCAAAGCACTAGATATTAGTAGTTTATTTCTTTTCCTTTCATTCATTAGCTAGATGACCTTATCTTAATAGTTATAACTAAATCTTATTCCCTTCAATAATTTTCCATGATTTTTCTTTCCACAATTTTCACATGATCAAAATTGTTTTGTTACCTTATTATTCTTTGATGAATTCCTTTTTTCTTAGTGATCATTCGACCTATTATGCTATTAATTTCCTTAAATATATAAGATATATAAAATTATTTCTCTATTTTTATGGAACATAATACTATTTCATCATATGATGAAAATATTTGACAAACCATTTCCCTTTGGAGGATTGGATTAATCCCTTCAAAGAAATGGTTAATTTTTATTTTATGATTAAATATATAATATATATATCATACCTAGAAACTATTTTAATGTTGTCCTCATACTTTGAGTCACTTTCCTCATCCTTTTTCTTTAAGCAGAGGAACTTTATCTTCATCTCAGTTTGTTTCCCATGAGGGATATAGTTTTTTAATAAATAATATTTTAAAATCTATCTATTCTATATATTCTTTTTAGTATTACTCCCCAGTATTCTAGATCAATGAACACAATTTATTATCATCTCCTTTAAGAAAATAAACTTCCAATATAACCTTTTCCCATTCATTTTATCCAAAGGATATAAATATCTTCTCAAGGGACATAATATATTACTTAGCTACCATTGGATTAGTAGTTCCACAAAAATTTAGAGGCTTATGTCACATGAAATGATTCAAAAATGTTATATCATGCCATGAAGAATTATTTTTCTCTATATATGAATGGTTATTAGTCATAAAATGAGTTAATTTTCATAATATGGTCATGATATTCTTAGTTTCAACACTAATTATAGTGGCTTGATCAGCTGAGGAATCTCTATATTGTCCATGATTATTGATATCATTCCTTCCACTGGGTTCCATTTCTAAATAATGGTATATAATGAATTAGATCATAACATTGTGAATTTTAAATATCAGTATATAATTATTTTAATTATTAACATAAATTGAAAATGTATTCAAAGATAATCTCATAATCATAAACTTGGTTTCTTTGGGAATATCCTTAAATCATAAAAATATTTTCAAATAATTCATAGTGGTTCGTTGGGGATGTGTGGATAAATCATAGAATATAATCCAATAGTGTCTATATAGGTGTTTAGTCTTAGTCCCACTCATCATGAACTGTTTAATATCAAGTCAATACTTCATCCTCTCTATTCTGTGTTTTTACCCCAAGGTGGATCTATTCCATAGCCACATCCACTTGTCAGTATCTAGATAGAGATATATTTTCTAGTAAAACCACATAATAAATGATTTAATAAAAAATTTGGGATATAATCCTATACATAGATGTATCCTAATAGTCTTTCATGTTCTTATGTTCTCTAATCTATATTTTCTTAAATATACTTCTCAAGTTTTCTACTAAAATTTCTTTGATACCAATTGAAACAACCCCAGCACTAGTAACCTAGTTTTAGTGTCTACATTATTACATTAGGATAAAAAACAATGGGTAATATCACCAAGGACCAATCAGTTTAGTAGTCTTAAATAACTAGATACATACATGATTCCCATTTTAAATTGGAAATAAAATACAAAACATAACAAAAGAAAATATTTTGTATCCATGAAACACATTCAAAGAATCATTTTTAATACATTGGTGAAAGGAAAAAAGATATAGTTGATCTCAAATCCTCAATAAGGATTATGAACATAAAAATATATCATAAGTAAATAATTCATAATCAATATGGTAATGTAAATAATAAAAAACACATTCCATTAAATCAATAACTTGAGCATGAAATGAATCCATGGATAATTTCAACGTAATAATCTCATAGATAAAAAAAATTCTCAATGAATGAAATGAAAAATATTGGAAATTTTTATCAAGGACTTGTTCCAAGATATTTTAAAATTTGGTGTGTATACACTATAAAACCATTTAATAATTCTACCCAACTAGTTTGTCTCATGAGACCTATCAATGTATCAAGATGCTATCTATATAAGAACCCCACCCATAACTACATGTCCAATGAATTCATTATATATTTAATGGTCAATTTAATTCATAAAAAATATTCCTTATTAATAAATATTTGTATTATGTAAATAATAAAGAATATCAACCCAAATAAATAATATTACATTCATAGTAAAAAATTGTATATATAAATGGTATATGGTTTAGGGAATAAGAATACACATGACACAAATAATATAGATATGGAAGAGAAATGTAGTATCTAATAAAATATAATCATAATAAATTTAACAATTTAAGATAAATTTAATTACTAAAAAATTAACAAGAGATAAAATATGGCCATCAATTAATCAGAAATATAGGTTTTATAATAAAATATAGTCTTTTAGATAATAGAATAAAACAAAAGAAAAAAATTTAAAATAAATTTTCATTAAATAATTTTCTTTTAAAACACATGGGAAACTTATAGAAGAATCTAAATATCATAAAACGATTATAGTGGTGATAAAATCCGTTAACATCGTATATGTTAAAAAGAAACGTTCCTTTTGAATTTTTATAAAGAAAGTAAAAAAATTATCCTTTCAAAAACATTTGAATGATTATTTTAATGCCTTGTAAAAATTAAAGGATGCCATAAAATTTCCTTAATAAATCATTTTAGTAAATAAGAATTACCTTTTTAAAACAATTTTAAAAAAATATGGACAATGAAGAAAAATATGCCCAATAAAAAGGAGAAATAAGATCATCTTTTATTTTTAAACATTTATTTTCTTGATCAAGTGAAAAAAGAGTAAGATTTAGAATAAAACACTTAAAATAATTAAATAACTATTGTATAAGAAAATATATGGAGTTTATGAAGTATATATTATAATATTTCTTTAACAAAAATATAAGCAATCCCAAAATAATGAGATTGTAAAATAAATTATTACCTTTGATAACTTTTAAATTACAACCCTTTGAAAGATTAAGCTTGAATTGATACTTTAATTAATGTGGATAAATATATATATATTCATTTTATATACATTAAAGGGGAAGTATATACACCTCATAAAATAAAATAGATCCATAATAGAAAATAAGTCTCAAAGGAGTGGACAGTGAGATAAAATCTTTTACCTTATGCTTCCACTGAGTTGAATGTTCTTTAACATCAAGAATAAAAAATTATATTTATTATAAATACATATTAGAATAATATAAATATCTATAATATCATATATTATCCACTTATAACATCGTATAACCCACTTGTTCACAATCTTTCATTATTATTATTGTTTAGGGTGTTAACAACTTCATTTTTCATGCGTGTTTTGATTCGGCGATTAGGGTCCTTAGGTATTTATCATGATTATATCATATAAAGGATTTTATTTATGATATGAAAATTATACATATTCATTATATACATATTTATAATCATTATTGAAAATAGTACATGAAAAATTAATCACATCACTTCGTGGAGGTGGTAGTCCACACGTACGCACGAGCGATGTTATCATTTTTTAAGAGGTGGAATTTTAAGAATTTAGATGATGAATTAAAATTATGAATAATAATTATGTGATAAATATCATATATATTCATTATTTCCACTAATATGACCATCCATGTGAGGCGAATATGGGGAAAAATTATATCGGTTCACGAGGCGGTTTTCTTCCAAACACATGAGCGATGGTTTTGTTTCACATTTGATGAAGAAGTAAATAGATAAATATTTTATAATCAACATAATAACATTTAAGTTTATGAGATATAATTTTTTTATTATATTTCAATGGTTATTATATAATTTAAGGTATTAAAATAGGATGAAAAATGAAGGTGATCGGTTAATACGATTACCTCTTCTGTGAAATAACTCCTTTATATCTCATCCTAAAGACCCTAAGGTTAGACTTTAAATAATAATATAACCTATAAAATTTTTATAAGTATTTTGGGGAGATATTTTTATATATTTTGGTTGATATAAATGGCTCAATAGGTATAAAGTGGTAAGGGGAGTAGTTTCCCTTTTATAAGTGATGGATAGGACACACATGGAATTTTTCAAAAGATTAAAATATATTAAATTAATACTCATGAAAAATGGATCCAAAATTACTCATATTAAAATTTTATAATATTATTATAGAAATAAAACAAACCAATTAGGTTTAATAATTTTTTTGTGTTATATTTAATCCCTATACCATTGTTTGTTACCCTTTTAACCCATTTTACTCTTAATCATGGTAACCAATTTTTACCGTTTTTACTATTTATGATAACCAAAAATGAAATTGAAATCATTAAAAAAAATTGAAATGATTATTGTAAATATTGAATCCATTTTATCCAACTCCATTCATATAAGTGTAAGAAAATAATTTAAATTTAACCCATGGAACGTGATGAAAAATAGTTTTGCATAAAAATGCATTTTTCAAACATATGATGATATTACATTAACTATGTGACTAGTAATCATAAATATATGAATTTAGATTCATATAGTAAGATATATTTTGATAAAATTTTATTCAAAACATTCATTATTAGTGACTATTTTAATTAATTAAAATAGACAAAACATTATCCACTTAAAAATAGTTTTCTGAAAAATATCTTTTTTACCTCCAAATTATATTTCCTTTATTTATATAAAATTTAAAATAAATACATGGTTAATTATAAATATTATAACACATTATTATGAATAAATGTATAATTATTTTAATACTAAATTTTCAATTATTTATAAAATCTTATTTCTAATGGAAAATTTCATAAATTCATTTTAGGCTTATTTTGATATAATATGTTTAAAATAGATATTCATCCCATCAAATTATAATTTTTTCATGATATATTAAAATATAATTGTACTATAGTTTCATTAATATAAAATTTTAAATTACTATAATTGAATCTTGGGTGTTACAATGTGAATGGTGTTGACCATTATCATTGGCGGTGATGGAGATACCCTAAGGTGTGGTCGTAGGATATTGGTGATGTCGCTCACTAAGGGGATTTAGGTCTTTGGTGTTGTAAGAACATATGATTGGTAACATGAGGTGGTTTATTACACTTCAATTTGGTTTAACCTCTATTTATTGAGTGACATGGGAGGATGGTATTGACCATTGGTATGGGGTAGGGGAAACACCATAGTTGGACATGGTTTATTATGTTGAGACCATAAGATGGGAGCATGATTATTTCCATATATGTTTGATTTATTGGGAAAATGGGACAGGATTGGTAAGGATGGGAATCATTGTTAATTGGGTTCATCGGGATACTGATCCATTGGTTGGAAAATGGATTGGGAAAATTTTTGATTCTTATGGTATGGATTGTAGAGATGCCATTGGTGTGTTATGATTGAATTGGGATGGTTAAATTTGGTGTGTAATATCATGTAGTATAGAATTTTTTAAAATATTAATGTAAATTATGGTATAATTTATTATGGATTCTTTGTTCCACACCAATATTGGTTGAGGTAGGTAAAGTCATGGGGCTGGTTGAACATGAGTGGAGCAGGTTGCATGGTTCATTTTAGTTTTTATTTGTTATGAATTACATACACCAGTATCTGTATGAATATTTTCTAGGGACTTCATTGGTGGTGGACTACTGAGTTTATACCCACACACTACATCATCCCTCTTGGATGTGTACAAACTTCATGGTTCTTGGTATAGGTAAGTGTAAGGGCTCTTAGTTCAAAGCCTGGTAGTTATATGGGAAAATGGTGTATGGGATGGGTGTTATAGTTTTAAAGATTGGATGGGTGGATCATCTGTATTGGGATGGTGATATTTTTGTTTATTTATAGGATATACATAAGTGGTCATCCTAAGGGATATCTTTTTCATTTTTTATGACATGTATAGTCTTGTAGATGTTGTTTTATCATGTGGTAAGTTATGATATATGATTACCTCATGATTCTGTTTTTATTTATAGTTGATATATTGTTTTTATATTTATTTTAAGTGGGTATATCCTCCCCACTATCACCTATGGAACCATAACTACTAGGAAATATCCTTTGGAATTTTGGGAGGTGTGCTTAATGTCAAGTGGCTTGCTATCCTAGTTAATGTGGAGGGAGATGAGATGGGTATGACACATGCTCGGTCATCTCCATACCCAAAGATATGCATACCAAAACATGAGTGACTAAAACTAAAATATTCTCATGAATATATTTTATTGAGAAGATATATTATCTACACAGTGAACAACAATTATCGTATAGACATACCTCTCTAAGGTTACATAATCTAGTTAGAGTTATTAATTCAAAAATAATCATAACGACACCCAATATGTGTCTTATAAGAACACTATTATCAAACCTTGAAGAAAATAAAATACTTCCCACCTTTAGTAGAATCCATTATGTGTAATAATTTCAAATACCTAATCACACATGTTCCCACATTCTATTTTTCTATATCATACCTCCTATATGTGTAGATATGTGTGGGTCATCATCATTGGTAAAAGACACACAACTTCTTCCTATTGTATAAAAACCTAGCATACCATGGAAAAATATTCAAATATATCTTACATCTTGTGAGAAAATGATTCTAACTAGGGTAATAATCTACCATGACACTGTTTTTCTACTCTAACCATATAATTATTTACTTAATCAAGCTTCACACAAACTAATTTCTACTCAAATATCACATCAAGGGAATAAATCTATTACATTTTGGAATCATACATCAAGGACTCACCCCACAACTAGTATTATCATAATAAACCCAATGAAACCCTCCATAGATGGGATGAAAACCCTCTAATTTAGATAAATGATGATGGAATCAATGAATACCACCACAATAAAAAATGGATCTTAATAAAACTTATTACACCTTAATTCATCCCAATAATTTTAATAAGTTAGTAATGATATTTTAATTCTTCATATAGAATTTCCTCATTGAAAAATTGAAAATTATACCTATGTACAACCTTCAAAAACCATTTCAATCATCCCCATAGGATGAAGAGTTCACATTGAGATCAATGTAAACCTTTCTCCAACTATTTTATCAACTACGTCATCATATCTATAAGCTCTACTAGGATATACAATAAACTATAGAAGACATTACTATATCTTTTTAAGTAAGATAACATGAAATCTAATCCCTCAATATAACAAACCATGGTATATCCTCTATTATAACATTCACATGCACAACATATACTATAAGAAATATATTTAATATAGTTTACACCTCATGTTAAAATATAATTTTTATCCTAAGGACGGTCACATAAAATTATTTGAAACTTCACCCTACTCACCTAAACATACCCCATAAAGATCTTAAAACATTTAATCCATGCCAAGTACGATAGCACAGATACTCATACTAGAATTCTAAAATCCCACAAAAGTTATTCCTTACTTGAGGGGAAACTCACACTAAATTTTTATGAGCATAGAATGGTCACCACCAATATGATTCTCTGATCATAAGTTCTAGCTAGGTTATTCAATGCACTTAAACATCCTAACAACAACATTAACATAATATAATGGAAATTTCTAATGTTATTTAGCATGAGTGTCATTGAAGAAAAAAATCATACCTTTGAAATTTTTAGTTACATTTAAGGAGGTGTTTGGGATATTTTAAATTACTTATATTATAACCTTTATTTTTGGAAATATCTATATATTTTTTAAGAAAGTTTGACCTAACATAAAATTTTATTTTATATTTTTTTGAGTTACAGAGTAAAAATATGGTAAAATAAATTTCCCATCTAGATTTAATATTACTAGATTTACAAACACTATAATGATATAGGAATAATTTACTTGGATGATTTGAAGTTATATTGAGTTCATTTTAATATGATGAAGATTCTTTTAGTGATATTACAACTTACCCCAAAGATTATGGATTCTAACTATTAAATATTTTTCTATTAATTAGAAAATATATTCATGGATCAGAAGGTGATGAAAATAATTAAAATCAATCATTCTAAAAAAAATTGATCATTATAAAGTTTTGCAACTGCTTTTTGTTGAGAGAAATTCCAACCAATTTAATTTTTCTCTTTCTAAGTGTGCTTGATAAGAGATATGTTATGTGAAATTTTTATTTATAAATAATATTATTATTTTTATATTATAATTACATTTATGATCCTATGTGATTGAGGAATTTTGGAATTAGTATGACATATCACCTTATGACAAGTTTAGGTCGAGGACTTCTAGGGATAGGAAGATAGAGCTAAGTATGATCCTATATGATCGAGGATTTTGGGTATAGTAAGTTAGGGAACCTTCAAAAGGGTTTAAGTCAAGGGATTATGGGTATAGTAAGATAGGTTCCTTGGATCATGTTGAATGATCCTCCATTCAATTTGGGTAAAAGTGAGACTTTATAATATCTTTTATACTATTATTTACATTGTTATTTGATACTATGTGTTCTATTATTTTCCACTATAAATAATTTTTATGTTTAAATTTATATGATTTTTTTGAACTTATGTTAATCTGAATTTCTACTATATTTATAATTTTTACACATGTATATATTTCTACTAAATGTATATTGATTCTATCAATTTTTGTATTTCTACTATTTTTAATCTCATAAACATTGAGTTTATTGGAAGATCATAACTTTAATTAGTTTTCCATATAATGTTGGATGAAAATTATAAGTTAAATTTTAGAATAAAATTAATCCCCCCTACCCATAGGTTTCTTTCCCTACTATATCTGAGACAACACATGGTATCACAGAAGGTCCCTATATTTGAGATCGAGTCAAAATTTTATTTTTGATTTTACATTATTTTTATCAGAATTTCATCTATTTTTTTTCTTACACTAACTATATAGTAGATAATATTTTTATGGAATGAATATATTATGGATACATATAGAATTTAAATCCTAATTATCCAAGAACCTTTTATAGAAATCATTACTAATACTGGTGTGATTATATAAATAATTTTTTCAATAATAATGGAGTGTGAAATTATCTAATGATGAAAGAAAATTATAAAATTATAAAAAAGGATATATCTAAATTTTCTATAGATGAGAAACTTGAGTTTCAAGCTAACTATAAAAATCATAACACATTTTTATATTCAAAGATGATATATATTTATAGGAAAATATCTTCTTGTGAAATAGAAAAAAATTTCAAAGAAGCTGGTGGTTACTCATTTCAGAACCTCCAAGGTTCTTAAAAATAGTACATATATGTTATGATAATATTATCATGAATTTTATTTACTACATAGATATTATATTACTCCAACGAATCAGTTCTTTATGACTATTTTTAATAATCTATAATCACTTGGTGGGAAAAATCTATCAGATGATTGGCTTTCTAAATAAGTGATTGATATAATTTCAAAGGAGTGGGAGTATAGGTGAACAATTATTGATGATATTAAACACTTGAATAAGATTAATATTGATGTTTTAATTAGAAATATAATATAATATGAGAGTAAGTTAAAAATAAATTATTATAAGGAAAATATGAAAAAATTAATAGCATTCACATCTACATCAGGTAATGTTACTTCCTGGGTTATAAATCCTAGAGTTAGTCTTAAGAAAAAGAAATTTAAATGCTCATCCAATATTACCAATTTATAATCAAGTGATTAATAACTTAATTAGTTGTAAATTATAATGAATATGATAAATTATAATAGAAACTTTTGATATGATCATCAAAAAGATTGAGGAGAAAAATATGAGAGAAAGGATTCCTTAGATGTTATCTATAATGAATGTAATATACTGGGTCATATAAGTCTTGAATTACAAATATTGAAGAAAAATATATAAATTTGACAAGAATTTATAAAATTAGAGGGATGAATATTGTGAATTCCCTAGATATGTGGAGTTCTAGTATATGAGATACAATAAGTAATAGTTTATCAAAAAAAAGTGGTAGTGATATTCAAAAGATAGTCAAATTATATGAAAATATCTTTAAAGGTGAGAATTGTATCAAGGTGAAGGTAACTACTGAATTTCACACCAATTTCACTTTGGATTATAAATTATATTTTACCTCTAATATTTATTATTCAACTTCGTCAGATGATGATAAAAATAGTTCATCATAAGATAAAAATAATAATTAATCATATGATGAGGAAGATTCACCTATATATGAATAAATAGTAAGATATACAACTCATACATAAAAGGAGAATAAAAATTTAATGATTAACAACAATTTTTTTAAGTCAAGTTGTAAGATTCCATCTTTTTTTGGGTACTTCTCTCTCTAATTTTTTTGGTAAACTTATTTTGGTTGAGTTTTACCTCATCTTTAAACCTTAGTGGTCATGTTTCATCTTGGATATCTATTTGTTTAAATAAAAATAGACTTGTGTTGACAAAAAACTTGAGAAAATCATAGAGGATCCACGTAGAGAGCCTTGTTGGAAAAAATGACTTAAATTTTAGAGATGTATGTTTTTTAAATTAATGGGGTCCAAGTATAAATGGGTAAAGTGTAAGAAAGGGTTCTTAGTAAGTTTAGAATCCTTAAATGGGGTTTGGTTTTTTATAAGGATACTAAGCCAAAAAATATTTTTAGTACATTTACATGTTGTGTAAATGGGGTACACAATGTGAAAAAGACCCCAAACTCATGTCATGAACTAATTCATGATGTTAAATTTAAAACATCATGAACTAGTTACATTTCATGTAATGTTTGGGAGAATTAAATATTCAGCCGAATCGATGGGTTTTTCAGTGTATCCCTATAAAAATAAATAAATGACATGTAACTGAATTACACACCATGTAATTTATCAATCTGCATAATAGTGTTTTGTGGTTGATTTTATTTCTAACCCATGTTCATCTTCCTCCTCTTAACCCTAGGGAAGATTCTAAGAAATTTTGGAGTGTCTCTCTTGATTCTAGATGTCCCAATCATTTACATAACCCCTATTAATTCATTTTTTTAGGTTTTCCCTTTTCTCCCTTTTATATCCATCCATTTTGAAGTAATCCCTTAACCGTGAGAATTGTTGTTTTTGATCTTGATTAGTTTTAATCTTGGATCCTTCTTATAATCATCTACACCTTCATTCAAGTTGTATTTTTCCATTGGAAGCATTATGTTCTTTGATGGTTAAATTTAGGGAGTGTCAATCTTAACTCTATCGTCTACTTTCCAATTGCTAAGTATATGAAAAAGTTTTATTGTGCAAACTCATATGCACAATAATTAATTAATTAAATATAATGATGAAAATCCTATGTTGAATTCTTAATTGGATCCCTTTGGATTCAATTAATGATGTGACCTAGATTATTTCATCCTGTTGGGTGTGTGGACCTTTGAAAATAATTAATTTGAAATGGATTACCTATGTATTTTAGCATGAAATGTGAATCGGGTGATTCATTGATATAGATTTACCTTTGAAAATGTCTTATTTGATTAATTGAATAAATTGTTAAATTGAAAGACAAATGGTAATTACCATAATTATCCATTTGTTCTTATGTGGTCATACTATGATATTCATTATATTGTTATATGTACTTGTGACACATGTTGTAATGATTATATATCGCGTTTTGACCCTAACACATGATGTAATTCACATATATAGGGTTTTGACCCTGATACATGTTTTAATGCTTATATACTGGGTTTTAACCCTGGCATTCGAAGTAATGCTTATATATAGGGTTTTAAACCTAGAACATTTTATAATTCTTATATATTGGGCTATTCCTTGACACATGGTGAGATGCTTATATAGCAGGCTCAGCCTAGTGATTCATTATATCATTGGTATATGGTTGTTTTTGGAATGGTTGTGAGATATGCTAAAAGAAATTCTAGCATGGTGTCAATTCAGGTTATGTTTTACCATGGTTATATGGTTATGGTTGAAATGATTGTGAGACATTCTTAGAGATATTTTAGAATGGTGCTGAAGTAGGTTGATGTGGTATTAATTTAATTTTTTAATTAATTAATACATATTTGTATCACTTTATTGTATACACTTATTATAAAACTAGTTAGTTTAGACAAGGTGGTGTCGACCTACTAAGTTATACTCACACCCTATTCAGGACGTCGTTTGGTACCTGGGAAGATTACATGGATGCAGTTTTGGATAAGGGAAAGGGACATTTATGTTGATTGTTGCTTGCTAGATGGGATGGAGTTTGGAGAGGGGACCAACATGGGGTTTAGGACTGGGGACTTTTGATTCATTACTTGAGTCTTATAGTATTTTATTTTTATTACTTATATCATGAAATTTAGTTACATTTCATCATGACATTACATACTTCTTTTATTATTTATTTTATTATTTAGTTAGCTTTTATTTTTTGTTTTTTTCTATATTTTTTTATTCCATTATTTTTTGGACTCTAATATTTGTTTATATTTTTTTTGTGTTATAAAATTTTTAAATAGGGGTATAGTCTCCCCACTATATTCACCACACCCCCACTACTATTCATCATCATATGGCGTAAGGGGAGGTGCATTTTAGGTCTTATAACCAACCCTTTATAGCCACATGAGAGAGTGTTGGATCGGGGGACATTACAAAGTGGTGTCAGAGAACACCAGGTTTTATTTACTATGGATTTAATATTTTTAATGATATAAAGGATCCTAGGATGTGTCGAAACTTAGTAATGATCTTGTGCATGGGAGTTTCTAACCCATATATGGGGGAAATCTGAGTGTCTGGGGGTGGTGGATTGCTTTTTATACTGTTTTCTAGTTATATTTTATGTTATTTAACTATGAGTGATTCAAATGTTGTGTGATGTTATTTTTTCTTGATATTTTTACTAATAGATGGGTAAGGCATGGAATTTTTATGAATGCATCATGATAGGCACATATGGATATATAATGACCTTCCTGGTTCATAATAGGGACATACTTTTATGCATGTGATATATTTCTTGTGTAGACTATGATATGAGATATCTGTTATACCTAATAAATGAAATGAAAGAACTGGCATGTCATGATAAATCATCGTTTAATCCATCTTTATAGAGACTAGGGGTCAGTGGTTCTTTGTTGTACTCACCTATTGAGGTTGACCTTTTGTTACCCAATTCCCTAAGTTGTGTATTTTTATTGTAGAGAAAATAAATTCTCATTATCTTTGAATTGAGTTTCAATATACTAGAAATAAGCATGATCCTAACATAGATGAGAAAGATATTCTTATGGTTTCTGAGGATCATATGGAAGTTTAGCTTCACGACAGCTTCATGAAGGTCATGAAATCCATGTAAATGGAGACTATTAATACAATTTCATTGATTTCTATGTTGAAGAGATAGTTTTAGATGTAGCATCTACCTATATTCACTAGGGATGGAGGCCCAAAGGTAGCCAAGTTCTATATAGAGTTAGTCCAAATGATCTTTAAGAACCTTGACACACCTGAAGATTGGAGGGTGAATCTTGTTACATATATGCTTCATGGACCATCCTAGCATTGGTGGAACATTTTAGAGCAAGATGGATAGTAGGATTATCTATCTTGGAAGGAATTAGAGATGAAGTTCTTGATCCTTTTAAATCTTGATATGTTGAGGGATGAAAAGGCCCATGAGATTATGCATCTGACACAAGAGGTCATATTAGTGCTGAAATATGTTGGACATTTCACCAACATGAAGTTCTTTTCACCATCTTTGGATGCTAATGAGATATTTAGGATGATAAATTTTCAATGAAGTTCTTGATCCTTTTATATCTTGATATGTTGAGGGATGAAAAGGCCCGTGAGATTATGCATCTGACACAAGAGGTCATGTTAGTGCTGAAATATGTTGGACATTTCACCAACATGAAGTTCTTTTCACCATATTTGTATGCTAATGAGATATTTAGGATGATAAATTTTCAAGATGGGATTTTCTTTGAGATTAAGTCACATGTGAATATTTTTTTCAGTTGTTTCTAGGAAGTGATGAACTAGTAACTCATCACGAAAGAAAATCTGAGAGAGGACCCTGGTAGCAGCTAGTATTTTTTAGTAGGAAAAACTGATAACACTTCTTTGAGGAGTAAGAAGCACTTCTATAACATTTTTCACCAAGGAATTAATGGGAATTGTAGTGAGGGTAGTGGGAAGCCATCTCTGGACCATGTTTTGTTGCAGTGCTATTAGTGTTTTAAGTTTGGACACAAGAACCGCAGTGTCCATTCCCCACTATTTAATTTCATATATATATCATACTAGGTAATATTTATAGTTTATATGTAAATTTTTTATAGAATACCAGTGGAAGGTTATCATTATAGGCACCTGATTTAGGAAGGAGCTCATCTACCCTCAGCAGGCTAGTAGTGGGAGTTCCACTAGTCATTCAGGATGAGGTAGGGGATGTGGTACCCCAGTATAGGAGGGGTAGTACCAATAAGGAGAAATAGATCAGGGTAATCAGACTAGATCCTAGATCAAAAAGGAAATTTAGCTGCATGTCATGAAGACTACTCTAGCTATTGTGGATATAGGACCATCCACAAACATAAGTATGATTCTTGTATCACCTACCTTAGCTTGAATTCTGTTTGATATTGTAGCATCACATTCCTTTTTATCTACTCTTTTTGAAAATGGTTTAGTATTTTTGTAGAAATCATGGATGGTTCATTAACCATCAATACATTGTTGGGATCATTGTCAGAGAATATCTAACGTTGTAAGATGTTCTCTTTAGAGATTAGTAGTTACCATTTCTTTTGGGAATCATTTGTGCTGGAAATTACAGGTTTCGATTTGATTCTTTATATGGATTGGATAGTTCTATACCAATCTCATATAAAATGTTACAAGAGAAGAGTTACCTTTATATATCCCAAATAAGATAGTTATTCTCACCATGGTGAGTAGGATCTTCAACCTAGTCATGCGGGACTAATTTAGTGAAGATTGGATTGTCTCATAGATCAAATAGATGGTCTTTCTCTAGAATATGGTGAAATACAGTGGGATTGTTTTCCTCTAGTGGTATAGACTTTTTAGGATTTCTTTCCTAAAAAATTATATGTCTTACCACCTGAGTAAGAGATCGAGTTCACGATCGAGTTGGTGTTGGGAGTAGATCCAATTTTTATCCAACCTTACAAAATGGCACTAGTAGAGATTTGAGAGTTGAAATTATAGTTGGAATATCTGGAAGTTAAATATTTCATAAGGCCTAGTACATAACCTTTGGATTATCTAGTTCTCTTCATCAAAAAGTTTGATGGAACATTATTCTTATGTGTGGATTATTGAAGATTGAGCCTGATGATGGTCAATAACCAGTATCCCTTTCATGCATCGATAATATATTTTATCAACTAAAAGGTGATGGGATCTTCTCTAAGATCAATTTAAGATCTGTTTACCACCAGTTAAGGGTGATAACATCATACATAACCTATAATTCTTTTAGTAATATGTATGGATTTTATAAGTTCCTAGTGACGTTGTTTGGGTTTTCTAATGCATTGGAGGTATTCATGTCCATGATGAATTTAATCATTCATCCTTTTCTAGACCAATTAGTGGTGTTTTTTATCAAAGACATCTTAATTTACTCCCATTAATTATATGATCATTCCTAATATCTTTAAATTGTATTGAATGCATTTAGAGAGCATCATATTTACACAATGCTATCTAAATTTAGTTTTTGGATTGGTAAAGTGCAGTTATGGTCCATCTAATCTCAAAGGTAGGAGTTTCAGTGGACCTAGAGAAAGTTTCATCCATGGTATCATGGGATCATCCCAAGTAATTATTCAATATTTAGATCATTATAGGATTATAAGGTTATTATCAGTGCTTTATCCAAGACTTATCATGTCTAGCATCACCGATGTCAGGGCTGACAAAAAAGGGAGTGAAGTTTGTTTGGTTAGATTCTTGTGAGAAGTAATTTTAAGAACTGAAAAATAGGCTCTCCATAACACCTACCCTCACTTTAACTATTTTGGATAAAGAATATACTATGTATGGTGACAATATAAATTTTTACTTGGAGTAGTTCTAATGCAAAAGGATCTTGTGGTTTCTTATGGATCTAGGTAGCTGAGACCGCATTAGAGGAATTACCCTACTCATGATCTAGAGTTAGAATTAGTGTTAAATTCCATGAGATGTTGGAGACACTATCTTATGGGTGAGTGGTTTTTGGTATACAAAGACAAAAAAAATCCTCTGGTACATCTTTTCTCATCATGACCAAAACATTTGATAGAGGAGGTGGGTCATGTATCTATAGTATTTCAACTTTGATTTGGCTTATCCACTAGGCAAGGTAAAATTTATTGTAGATACTTGAGTCAAAGGATGCAAAAACAGGTATTGTAAGAGTTTTGTGATGATTGATTGATGATGCCCCTCTTTGTAAACATGCGTCTAGATTTTTAGTAGTCCTAGGGCCAATTATATTTGACTTTGACATCTATTATACTTATGATTTTGGTCCAGATCAAGAATTAGTAGTTATCTGATCTAAAGGACTTAGTTTTGAGTGACATATTATGTGGTGGGGATACAACATTAGGATGGTATCTTGGTAGTGGAAATTCTATTATTTTTTGTGGTTTATTATGGGTTTCTATGGGATTTTGTAAGGAGATAATAAGGGAGTTTCATTCTTCTATATGGGATTTTCATACTAGTTTGACAAAAATGTATCATGATCGCTGTAGAATGTATTGGTCGTTAGTAATGAAGAAGGAGGTAGAAATATTTGTGGAGATATTTTTCACTTTTCCTTAGGTGAAATATGATAATCAAAGTCCATATAGGATTTTATATCCTTTTTTCATTCCTGAGTAGAAATGGGATGATTTCACTATGGATTTTGTGACATGATTACCCGGGATGACCTATGAGAATGATGTAGTGTGAGTGATTTTGAATCGACTAATGAAGGTAGGACACTTCTTTCCTATCATGGATACCTTCATAATTGATGATATGGGTGGTCTTTTTGTGTGAGAGTTATTCCAGTTTCATGGTGCTCTAAGAAGTATCATTTCTAATAGAGATCCCTATTTTACATCGTGGTTCTGGAAGGGTCTTAAGAAGGATTTGAGATCACATTTTATTTATAGAATAGCCTATCATCCATAGACTAATGTTCAATCAAAGAAAACTATTCATGTTTTGGAGGATATATTATAGGTATGTGTTTTGGATTTTATTGGTTCATGGGAGCAACATATGGAACTCATTGAGTTCTCATATAATAATAAATTCAAGGCATTGATACAAATGGAACCTTTCGAGGATTTATATGGAAGGTAATTTTGATCACCTCTTTGTTGGTTGGAGGTAGGTGAGTCATTGGTTGTTAGACCTAGTCTCTAGAAAGAGATGTCTGAGTGGGTTCAGTTGATCAGAAGGTGGTTAGTGACCATTCAAAGTAGGCATAAAACCTATGATAACCATAGGATATGACCTCTATAGTTTGATGTTGGCCATCGTTTTTTCCTTCGAGTGTCACCTAGATTGGGAAAATGTTGTATCAGGAAATAGGGAAAGCTAGTTCCTCAAATTGTTGGGCCTTTTAAGATAGAGGTAAGGGTCGTTCCAGTGTCATACCTTTTATCCCTTCCACAACGCTAAGTTCCATGCCTGACATGTTTCATGTGGCATAGCTTAAAAGATATCATCTCGACCCTTCTCGTGTGATAGACGTATCAGACGTCAAGATTGGAATATATGGGTCCTTTGAGGAGCATCCGGTATGGGTCATGGACTGTATTGGAGATGGGACCGACAAGGGGTTTAGGACCATGTACTTTTGAATCATTACTTGAGTCTACTAGTCTTTTATTTTATTACTTTATGTATGAAATTTAGTAACATTTCAGCACGACATTACATTATTCCTTTATTATTTATTGGATTTTTTTGGATTTTATCTTTTGGATTTATATTGTATTGTTTTTTTTCATTATTTTCCACACCCTAATAATTTTTTATTTTTCCATTGTGTTGTAAAATCTATAACTAGGGGTATAGTCTCCCCACATTATTCACCTCACCCCGACTGCTAATCGGTAGCCTCTATCATATGAGGAGGTGTGATTGAGGTCTCATAACCAACCCTTTAGGGCCATATGAGAGAGTGTTAGATCAGGGGATGTTACACTATTGTTGTTATGGTAGTTGATAAAATTTAAATACATACTATATAAATTTCAAAACAGTCATCAAAATAAAAGTATAAATCTAAATATAGTTCAACTTATGATGATCAAAAACTATTTTTTGAGCTTAAATCTAAAATCATTGCCTTAAAGAAACTCTTTTCTAACTATAATTCTGATATAAAAAAGATCAATAAGATGTATAAACAAATAAAACCATTGATAACCTCTAATTTATTTTGTTTTACTAATGATAAATATCACTTTCAATAAAACTATTTTATTCCTAAAATTTCACCCTTTTACAAAAAAAAATCTAAGGGAAGGTTATTGAAAAAAAATATTCATTAAATCATGTTTAATATTTTAGTTTTCATAAATATTTCTTTTCAAAATAACAATAAGTTTTTTAAAATAATAGAGTTTGATAGATTTTGATTCTAAAAAAATTATTTACCAATATTAAAAAACCCAAATAATTTTATGTATCAAGAACTTATTTTTAATATTTTTAGGAAAAGAGGATGATTACAAAAGATTATAACAAGTGATCTATGGATAGTGGTTCTTATCAACATTTGAAATGAGACAAGTCTGACATCTTGAACTTGAAAAAATTGAATGGTGGATGATTCACTTTTAAAGACAAAACATGGGGTAAATCAACGAAATCAATGATGTTTATTTTATTGAAAAATAATTGTTTTTTTAATTGAGGACAAATCCTATTTCTTATTGAAACAAAGAACCTATTTTTTGGAAGAGGATACATATTACATGGCTCATAAGACCAGAAGGAATTAAGGTAAATACATGGCATGAAGGACCATATTTTTTACCAAAGGATCTTTTAGTGAATAGTACTTCAATAGTACCCAAGTTTCTATAGTATATGCTATAGTACCACTACTGCTACAGTTCCTGCTATAGTGCACGCCACTTCTACAATGTCCTTGGGGAAACAGTTCCACTACTACTAAAATTCTGTTATAGTATCGCTATAGTACTGCTACAGTAACCTACCTTTGATGTGTTTTGAACCCCCAAATTTGATATATTATTATGGGGTGATTACCAATAAGCCAAACCCCAACTAAAATCATGGTTTTTTTAATGTTTTATGACTTAATCATAACCTTTTTAGCATAATACAATTATTTATTGAGGGGTATCTTGTTAACTTTTGGAATAATAAATGTATTTTTTAAATTTCAAGAGATGTATTCATTTAATCTTCTAATAGTCATGAGAATTCTTACACACTTGACTTAGATGTCCTTGGGAATCAAGTTTGAACTTTTTTAGAATTACCTCTGTTAATTAGTGTAAATGGGTATTTAGAAATAAATGTGATGGAAATGTAATAATTGCATGGAATAAAGAAAGTTTTTTTGCTAAAGGATACTATTAAAAATAATTTATAGATTTTGTGGATAATTTCTCACTAGTAGCCAGGTCTGAGTCTATCTGAATCTTATTAACCTTCACAACAAATTTTTATTTTACTTTGTTTCAAATGGATGTGAAATGTGTATTTCTTAATGATTATATTTAATAGTAATTTTACATTGAAAAGCCTCATATTTTTAAAGATAACAAATTTCTAGAACATGTTTTTAGACTTACCAAAGCTCTGTATAGCCTTAAACCAATCCCAAGAGCCCAGTATGACAGACTTTCCATTTTTTTTACATCAAAATAATCTTTTTAAGGGAAACAATAATCTAAACCATTTATAAATAAATTTTTCAGTGACACCAATTTTTTTTAAATTTATGTTGATGATATTATTTATGGATCAACACAAAAATAAATTTATAATAACTTTTCAAAAGTTATGAAAATAAGTTTGAAATGAGAATAATGAGTGAACTAAAATTTTTCCTTTATTTTTAAATCTATCTAAAACTAAAAGGAAATAATTTAATTCAACATAAATGAATTATAAATTTATTAAAACATTTTATTTTTAAAAATTAATTGATTATTAGTACTTTGGTAGGTACCATAATCAAAATTGATCGTGATGAATATGAGAAAATGATAGATCAAAAACTTTAAAGAGGTATGATCAAAAGTTTATTATATTTAATTACTAGTTAATCAGAAATTATGTTCTTAGTATTTTTGTGTGTGAAATTTAAATAAAATATGAAGAGATTACATTTAAAAGTGGTAAAATAAAATACATATATATATATATAGCTACAAAAAAGGTTCATCAAAACATGGACTATTTTATTCTTTCGGAACTAATTTTATTCTCAAAATTTATTCATATGCTTAAATTAGAAGATATAGGTTAGATAGGAAGAGTACTTTGAAAATATTTCATTTCTTAGGAGAATCTTTAGTCTCATGGTTTAGTAAGAGGCAATAGTTGGTTTCACTCTCCACTAGTAAGGCTAAATATGTGGTAGCTGGAAATTTTTATTCTAAATTTTTTTGGATGTAGTGCACTCTTGGGTAATTTTGTTTTAAATTTACTAAAAATCTATTCCTATATGATATTATAAGTGAAATTTTATTTTTTATAAACCCAAAACATCACTCATGAGCTAAAAAATATTTATGACACAGTTTACTTACGGATCACTCACAAAAAGGATATATCTTTCTTGAATTTATCAGAATATAAAATCATCTTTCTAATATTTTTACCAGCCCTCTTAATTTTTATACATTCAAATTCATTAAATAGAATTTGTTAAATCTCTATAAAGTGACATTCAAGTCATTTATTTTTTAACCAATATCTAAAAATTGGAAATTTTCTTTAATAAGGGGGGAAATTTATTTTAAACTTTTATTTTTGGATATTTTTCAATTTAAATATTATATTATTTATAAATACAGCTAAAAATTGTGATTATTTTTAAATTCATTTAATTGTGAGATTTACTAACATATTTTTTTTATGTTTTAAAAAAAAAATTAATTTTCAAGTATTATACTAAAATTATAACTTTAAGATACCATAATATAAGAAATATTCATTTCAATTTTCATTGAAACAGTCCTAAAAATAAAGATCATCTTAAGGCATCAGAAGATAACTTCTAAGTGGAGGTTCAAATTTCTTCATCTTATTTTTCATTATTATTAATTATTAAGTTTACCTGCCTCCAAAAGGTGATAAATTTTATCTTAATATAAAAACACATTATCTAAGAGTGAATTTTCTCTAAGTTTATATTATATCATTTCAAAATATAATAAAAATATTTTAAATTTATTATAAAGAGGGTAAAAATTTTAGAAAATATATTTACTTCCAAAATATTTTAATTTTTTAATGAAAGGAATATTTTTTAAAATTGTTAATTTATTTTACTTCAAAAATAGAGTTATATAAAATTTAATGGGTAGATTTTTTAAACCATTATTTTATCATAGAGGAGGATAAGTTTTTTTTCTAATAAAGAAAAAGTGGGAGAGTTTTATCTTAACTTTTATGACCAATTTTTTTACATCAAAAAGGGTGAGAAGTTTTAAAAAAAATTCATGAATCTTTATGAAATTTTGTAATGATAAGTTTTTTAAATGGGGTATAAGTTGTGAAAATATGAATATATACTTATAATGATTACTAGTAAATTATATTGAGTTTCTTTTTAAAAAATAATTTTTAACATAATGAAATAAGAAAGTTTTCTATTTTATATTTTAGTTAAATTTTTACTTTTCTCTATATATATTGTTCTCTAAAAAATGGGGGATATTGTTATGAAAGTTGTAGGTATATTTAAAATTAATTCCTTTATAACATTTTTTTAAATCGCAATATATTTTTAAGAAAATTTTATCTAACTTAAAATGTTGTTTGGTAGTTGTTTCTGAGTAGCTAGATTAAAATATAGTAAATTAAATTTCTTTTATAGATTTAATCTTACTTAATATATAATAACTTTAGTGGATAAATAATAATTTCATCATAATATGTGAATTTTTTCCGATTTCATCAAAAGATGATGAAGTCACTTATGATGTTGTTATAACTTACCCCAATGATTACAGATCCCATAATTTGATGGTTTTCCTATAAATTAGACTATACCTTCATAGATTTTAAGGAAGAAAAAAAGAAAAATCAATTTATTTTAAAAAAATTTGATCATCGTGAAGTTTTGAGAATGATCATTAGGGAGATCACTTTTGATCGGTGTAATTGTTCTCTTTTTTATTGTGCTTGCTGAGAGCTATGATGTGTGAGGTTTCTCTTTGTAAATCTCATTATCATTTTCTATTTTAATTCATTAGTTTTTTTATTCTTTGTGATCAAATGGTTTAAAAGAAATAAATATAGAGAAACTTCTAACTAGTTTAAGTTTAGTGTTTCTTGGTTTAGGAAAACAGAGTTGGGTAAGATCATGTGTGATCAATGCCTTCAAAGGATATGAAGACAGAGCACCTTCCAATAAATTTAAGTCAAGGGATATTGAGGATATGAATATGGGTACCTTGGATGAGGTTTAAATATCCTTTTTTCGCTTTGGGTAAAAGTTTAACATTATAAAATCTTTTGTAGGAGTATTTAGATTTTTATTAGATACTCTACATCTTGTAATTTTATGCTATGAATACATTTTTTATTTTTAAATTTGTCATATTTTTCTAAACTTACAAAAATATGGAGTTCCATTATGATTATAATTTTTAAACTTTTATATATTTCCACTACATTTATATTTATTCTATATATTTAATTATTTACACTATTTTTAATTTAGTAAACATTGGGTTGATTGTAAAATCATAACATTTAGTACTTTTACACCTAGATGTGAATGAAAATTGTAAGCTACATTTTAGACTATAATTCACTCCTTTTTATAGATTGCCTATCATTCTATATTTGGGATAAAAATTATTGCATACTTAAATCCATCCATCACTCACTACACCATCCCCTCTAACTCTTTTACTGATATAGCCTCTCTAAAAAGGGTGATACTGACTAGTTAAGGGATATGTTTAATCTAAAATTTGTCTTCAATGTAGAGGTTCATATATGAAACTTTTATGGTTATGAATAATATATTTTCATCCATCCAAAATCTAGGTGCACTTATAACATAAATCTTCCAACTGATAACACTTACTATATGGCTCTAGAGTTGGTAGGGAATATAGAAAATAATAACCTTAGATCAAATTCTCACTCAAGAGAACTCACTTTATCCCTTGATCTTGAAGAAAATAAATCATAGATCATGTACATGGTATACCACTTGTGTAACCTCAACTAATGTTTGGGAACATTCATTCTACCCTTAGAGGGTCCAATTCCTTATGATTCTATTGAATAGAACATTCTAAAAAACTAAAACTCTTCCTATGATAATGTAGGTTTGTCAAGAATTTTTGTAAACATAAATAAATGGATCATTTATCTATGAGGGGTAAATAAATAGAAAGAATAACTATCTGGTTAGTGGGTTTCCAAACTAAATAGGTAAGCACGAGTCCTAAACTTTAGCAAATACTCTATTACTCAAGGATCAGGCTCGCCCTAATAACCCATGATGAATCTATCACTGAGATGCATATAGTGTATTCAAAACACATGCATCACTATCAAGATAATTGAGAACCATTATTTAATATAACTAAAAATATGTATCAATCATAGTAACAACATGAACCTATATTATAATATAATCTTTTTTTCATGGGTATCATCCCCAATTAGGTTGTGATGCACGCCAAGTTACTAGAGCATATCTGGGTGAGATAACATAAAAATGACATGAATGATCAAATCTGACCATGATATAATTCATGTATCAACATACTTATACCCTATAAATTATGTTTTAGGGTTTTTAGTTGACTAAAAAGTTATCAATTTCCTTGAGAAATGATACATAGGCCACTACACCTACACTTGTCTCTCTAGTCTAATAATTGAACTCAAGACCCCTTTATCATTATTTCCCTAAAACTTAAACCAATCCCCATAAGAAAAATAACTCCAAACTCTATCCGTAAGACTCAAACTACTCTTCTATCATTTTGATATAACCTAACCCACATGGACCTCTTGGGGAAGCAGTAGGTTGAGTGTGACACCCCAATCCCGCCTTCAATAGGAATGGGGTTAGATAATAACACAATTAAGGAATATACATATATAAGAGGCCTTAGCCTATATCAACCTTCAATAGATAAGAAACACAAATATTTATGATATATCCAATAATCACTAATAATATAAATTAATAAATAAACTATATAACATATGTGTGGATATGATAATAGTTATCCATACAACACCTATTGGATGTTTTTGAGTTTGTGTCATAAGATTAACTATTTTTACTTCAATTACATTTATATTTGTTTATTTGAATATTGCTAAAATACCTTGTTATATATTGTTCATTGTTCTACATGACTTTAATGTAATAATGTCCTAGAATATCTGTCACATTTATAAGGTCATAGAAGTTCCCCACAATGATTAGAACGTTGAAATACTATGATGATATTATTAAATATAGTTATATGGTCAGATAACATTCTGTGATGTGATTTTCAAGTTCAATTACTTGTAATATTCTGAGACTTCTTCTCATGAATTTCACACTTGGAAATCTCCAAAGTGGGCGATAATGATAACAAACCCGCCGGTATGAATTTAGCATCTTTTAGTATCATCAAATATTCATATTTTTTATCATGTATATTTGTCCTTATACTTTAATATTATTATTGATGTGTGTTACAACTCATTCAATTATATTTATTTCATAAACTATGATGATAAAAATTAATGGAGAAGTTAGATTTATTGGGTGCATCATAAGTGACCTGTTATTAATTAATAAGTTGAGGAAGGATTTGAACCTTATTTATTTATGGAAGTTGATATCTTGAACCTTTTATTGTAATAGAACCATCACATTAAATTCCATTTTAAATATTTAAAGAAAGATGTATTGAGCATATAGGTTGGTTACACAGATGTAAAAATTTCTTGATGATATTTTGAGACAAAGAGATTATATTACAGAGTGTGATATTATTTGTGGTTGTAAATGTTGTGATAATAAGTTCTTTATCTTAGGTTCTTTGACCTGTTGCTAGAAATTAATTTTGTACTTTAGGAAAGATCGCCTATTGCCAATGTGAATGAATCCTAGAGGGTCACACAATAATTGTTTCCATTAATATCGATTAAATTTTATTCAAATTTAATAATTGGAATACATATTATTCTCAAGGATGAGGAATAATTTTATTCAGGTTTTATAGATTGCTAATATTCACAGGGTAATAAATAATCATTTATTAATAAATAAATAATTAATTTTATTACATGAAAATTTAATAAATATTTATTCATAAAATTATGAATAAAATATTCATTTCATTTATTGATGAGTATAATTTTTAACTAAATATTTATTCAGGCATTCGATAAATGTTGAGGATTTAGAGTGGACTAAGATTGTATTGGGTGATGAATATTTATTTACAAGATGGTAAATATTTTTTATCACTATGTTAGTTATCACACTCCTTAAAATAATAATATTATTTATATTATTTTTATATGGTGTGAGGTTTAATAATGATTATTATATTATTTAAGGGTTGGTATGTAATTAAATAATATTTTTACCTAAACACAAAATCTATGAATAGATGGTTATGTCTATTGTGTAGGGTTAATCGAGATTTGAGAATCATTATGCACAACATACTTCTCTCTTGAATTCCTCCTCCCTCCTATCAAGAATTAAAATAATTCCTTCAATAATGAATGATCATAGAGCTATCAAGTCGAGAAATTAAATATGATTTAATCATCATGCTAGAACTAAAAAATCAATTGGCATTTCTCAAAGCTCAAAGAAGCATGTGTATATCACCGCTAGAGGGATTATACACTTAGATCCTTATAGAGAAACAAAGGTAATCTGAAAAATGATTTTCAGAATATCAATGTCATTATCAAAGAAATTTTATAATATAAGGAAACCGTTTCTTTATATCTTAAATTAATTAATTATAAATTTAATGTGAAAATATCCTCTCTGGGTTCTGGGTTTCTTTATGTCAATATTCGGTGGAAATTTTTAATTGGTCATGGAGTTTATTTCTTGTAAAATATTTAAAATGATCCACTAAATATATAAAACCTTATAGTTAATTTTTCCACCATGACAATTTTATTGTGCCCAGAACCTTTAAGTGCTATTAAAGTAGTCACGTTTCAAATTTATAATAATTTATTTGATTCTGGATCTATATGCGCAATAGTGGTTAGAATTTCATTTTAAGAATTATTAGTTCTTTAATATATTCTAATTAAAATTCATTATGCATTTTAATAATCATTATTCATGATTTCATTTTAGTAAAGGTCTAAAAGTAGATTAAGATCAAATGGAGATGTCATCGAGAAGTGCCATGAATTCTGGCTGGTAAGATTGGATTACACAACGTGTAGCCAGAGTACATGTCATATACCCATGTGCATTGTATCTTTCTGTGTCGCAGGATACACAACATTACAAGAAGAAATTATATTTGGTACATTTATTTCACACAACATATAGACTAGACCAATCTGGAACATGGCTATTTTGATTACACAACATGTAGTTGGCATACACATCATGTAGTCTACATGGTTTAGTATCAAAATTTACACAATATGTGTGGTCAAATACATGGTCAAAACCACATGAGACTAATAGACTAGAAAATTATGACATACACAATGCATGTCTAGTGTACACGACATGTAGTTTGTTATTTCCCTCGTCCTAAGTACACATTGATTCATTCGGTGAATCAAGAAAACACAAGGCTAAGAGAACAAACGACATATAGATGGAGTATGCGTCATGTGGTCCCATTTCCAAAGAACACACTAACTCATTTTTTAGGTTTTTTGGACACATGGAATGTATCTAGATAGTACACATTGAGTAGTTTAGTTGCAGTACTCACCAAATCCCCATAAGTGTATCCTGGGTACATGAAAATCAGGGTATGCATCATGTAGCTCATAAGTACACACCATGTAGTATTCCAATAAAGGAAAAAATTAAATTAAATTAAATTTATAATTACAGTATTAAAACCTTATTATATTAAGTAAAACCTGTTGTATTTTTCAATTTAATAATGGTTTTTCAAAATTATTAAATGCTCAATTAATTTTTCGTAATTATCTATAGTCATTGGTTCTTCCTTTTATTTTCCATGAATGCATTTATGATGGGTATCTCCAAGAGAATTTGAATGGTCATTAAGAAAAAGGTAATAAATTAATTAATTAACTAATTAATTAATTAATGAAGGCACATTTATCATAATAATAAATAATAAATAGAAATGAATGTTAACCAGTGTACTTTTATGTAACAATTTCATATGTGTATGACTCATCATAAGCTTTACCAAGACCTATGTATGTGTTAGGATTATTTAATTTAATTTATTTCATGGTTTTTTCAATCATTAATTATTAAATTAAATAAGATGACCTGCAAGTTATCCCTCCCTGCATTATTATGTAGGACCTATATATCCATAATGATTTATGCAATTCCCCTTTAACAAATCCTTTGGTTCCCCTAACTTATGTCTGAGTAATAAATACATATAATATACGGTGTATCTCAAGGAACATTGAGGTAGTTCAAGATGGAACCAAGATGATGCCAACTCAGGTGACACAAAGGTGGATAGGTGGAATGTTATAACTCATTCCAAGATCAAAACAAGTGGTTTCTCTATAGATAATAAGTTGATTTATTATCCAATCAATAAATCAACACTTAGATAAGCTCATGATCAAGTAATTTATTTATTTATTTATTTGAATTATTTATTTCATGGATGCAAGACCATGATCACATAAATAAATGAATTAATTTGCAATGATGGAATATAAATAAATGGATTATATATAAATGTTTTATAAAAAATATGGTTATTCACTTGATTAAAATCCACTGAATATTAACAAGAAAAGTTAAGGATAAAAAGATACATATTTTCACATAATAAATTAAAATCCTCCAACTTAAAATATGTCAGACTAAGAATTCCATTAATTTATTGGGAAAAAAACCATAGAACTAAGTGTTTATATGTCTAAACTCTGGACAGTTTATTTTATCTAGAAGTTATCATGAGAGTTTTGGATTGACGTAACCAAAAACAAATTCAATTTAATGGAAAAATTCTATTCAATACATATTTGGAGGCAGCTATTGAGGAAATCCCAGTTAGGATTTCTAGATTATGGAGTACACTTAATGGATCAAGGAGATGTAAGCCTGTAGTTGGCAATACTGCCTACCTAAATACCATCTCATGATTTTCAAGAACAAAGGCTAGATCATATAGAAGTGAAATATAGATCCTTGACACTATAATGTATTGCATGATGGAATTTCTAATTTCAATGGTGAGAGCAGTTGAGACTTGGAAAAATAGTGGGATACTTAATAAAATTATTCATTATGTATCACATAAATTGTAATCAAGAAAAGTACTAATAATATACTCTTTTAGGATTGTATAATAAATGTAAATGAAATAAACCACTCTATCCCTACGATATATATTGGAGAAATACCGTGTATTTACTAGTAGTAACTTCCCAAAATGGTTCGATACCTTCTTGTTGTGTTCTGCCATGAACAAAAATATTACATACTAGAATCCTCACTACCTTATTATCCTATTAAAGAGGTATGTGCGTAATAGTTCAATTTCTATGATAAACACATGAGAAATGCGGTATACATTCAGTGTTTAAAGGTTTCATCTATGTCTAGTGAACTCATGAAGTCTCATTAAAATATGTATTCTTATAGAATTCTTGAGAATCACTTTGGTTTATACCATGATATAGAAATATAATAAAATTTTGAGATATCAATTTCTTATTTTATGATAAATTGAGTGCACTATCTAGGCCTTAGATAGTTAAGATAAATTGATACATTGAGAACCTAGATGTTCTAGAATTTAAACTCCCTGATGAACTACACCCCAATTTCATACTTGTATCACTCGCTTATAGAAACTATAACATTGTTATAAATTTTAATATGAACAACACTAAGAAGTTTTCCCTAGATCTACTTACTCTTATATTCCAGGTAGATAAGTAAATGAAGCGCAAAAAACCTTCTATCCTTATAGTGAATAAATAGAAAGTCAAATTGAAGATATCTAATCCCAAATATTATTTGTAACACCCTTCTAAGAAGATAATGATCAAGGGGAAAGTAAGGGAATATGATATTGTCACGACCCGTCCCGATGGGGCCTGAGCCGCAACTCCCCAAGCCCACCTCCAATAGGCTAGGGGCTCGTGACTAGCACCGAGTAGGCGTGCTACTAACATGGGAGGCATTGCCTATAACCTGTACACACGCACACACATCTCCAAGCCCACAAAGCTACAAAGTAAAAACTACCAAAAGGAAAAGATGCATGCATACACTAAAACCCAACCAACAGAGTACGATAGGAAGTAAAGTACAGTAAAGTAAAACCATGGGCCAAAAGTACAAGCTCACCAAAAGAAATTATACCATAAGTCCAACCTGTAGAGAAAGGTACTGGGACTGCAACCTGTCGCCGAAGGATCGCACCTCGGCCTATCTAATCTTACTGAGCATCATCCAGTCCTGGTCCGCCTAGAATCCTGTCAAATGCTCTCTTGTCTGCACAAGACACGACACATTAGGGAAAAGCCCGTGCAGGGGTGAGTATAACAATACCCAGTAGGACACCCCGAAAACCACAAAGTAAAATACAACAAAGGAAAATACCACAAAGAAAGGTACAGTCATCTCTACACAGTATATGTCTATGGAACATATAACAAGAATATCCAGATATATTCATACACAAACGACCATCGCAAAAAACCGCCACTAGGATCCAACTCGAAGATTCCACTAAGCATACCATTGAGAAGACATACTCCTAGGTCTGAAGAGAGAGGCACGAAGTACTCGTTCTGGGAGAACACACTCCACAAGTACCTTGGGAACAAGATGCTCAGATGAGGATCACATCCAAGTCATGGGGTGATTCCAACAACTCAATCTGAGCTAATCCACTAAGTAGAGGATCGGTGCCCGGGTAAAGTTGGTCACGTCGATAATAAGAACTCTACCTAGGGTTCTAGGAATGAATAAAGGATCCGGATCTAAGTCTCACAGAGGGTATTCCAACAACTCTATTCAGGGAGGTCTGCTAAAGGGATCATACCCCTGTATAAAGGAGTTGATACCAGAACCTTCAGGGGATTACCAAGGGTATGAACCCTAAGAACTAGTCCAAGTAATAGAAGGAAAGTGGCTCAATCCATGAAGAAAACGTTTACACGGTGTGTAGTATGGTTACACGTCGTGTTCCTTGACCCCGGGTACTGCCCGTGTGAACGGACCGTGTCCTTCATTCAAGCTGTGCAAAACCAAACTACACGGTGTGTAGAAAAAGTACACACTGTGTTCCTTAACCCCAGGTGCTGCCTGTGTAACTGGCCCATGTCACTCGACTTGTAGAAAGAAACTACACAACGTGTAGAATAAATCACACGTCGTGTTCAAGCATCTGGGCTCGCTCCATGTACGCTGGCCATGTGCCTGTACACGGTCTCTGCCTGTGTCCGTGTTGCCTAACCGTGTACTAGTACACGGGGTACCCCGTGTATCTGGCTGGGTCTGGCCGGGGAGGGGTATACATGGCGTTTCCATGGCCGTGTGCCCTGCCCGTGTCCGTGTACTCCCGGAGTACAAGCCCGGTAACCCTACCGACGAACACACACCGTGTAGCCCATACTACACGACGTGTAGTCGGGAAAATTTCCAAAACCACGTCTTCCTCCACGCGCCTCGGCTGATCTTCCGGATCTCGATTCTGTCGTCCGTTCACCGTGAAACTCCAGATACCGGGTCGCCTCATCTCCATGAAGCCGAATCCGTGGGTTTCGGGTCTTCAATCGACTCCAAAATACAATTCCGGCTATCCGAGCGGAAATCATCCAAAGAACGATTTCTTCCAATCCGCTTCAATTTGTCTACCGAAACCGTCATTTCACCTCCTCAAGACTGTCGCGGTGTTGATCCTTCAATTTGGGATCGTTGCATCGCATAACGGATGTGCAACGGTCCGTTGTTCATCACCCCGCGAAGAACGCGAAGAATGCTCATGAAGAACGTGAGAATTTGGGGAAGAACACAGAGAAAAATGAGAGGGACGAACCTCGATCTATGTTCGTGTCGATCTTGGTTCGTCACCGTTAGAAGGTTGAACAAAACCAAACAAAATTCAAGAATCAATTCCCCATAAATCCCCACAAAATCCCATCCCGTAAGAACGATCGATCCGAATGCTAATCTGTTCGTGGATTAGTTCGCGTTCGTCTTGGAAATCAAAAACGGGGAAGAATTAAAATTACAACAACATCCTACCTAAATTCTCTGCGTTTTCCGGCGATTATCCGCTTGCCGCGTCGTCGTCGCCAAAATCCGTCAAGAACGTCGTCGCCGCCGCGTTGGGGGTTTCCTCCAGTGCCGCCAAGGGGGGTTATGGGGTTTGTAACCCTAGACCCTGGCGCAAGCCTCTTTATAAAGAGGATAAAGATATAAGAGTTTAAAAGATCTTATTGTAGGAATAAAATATTTTTATTAAATATTTTATTACTGTTGCGTCCAAAAACCAGATTTCACCACCAACCTGCGCCGGCCGAATTTAGGCCTCGCCTAAGGTAAAATCGATGTTATGAACGCAACGGTGCCCTCAGATTTATGATCTGAGCACCCGTTCGGGAGTTATTCCACTTTTTAAGGAAAACTACATGCGCGCATAATTTAATTATTAAATTAAATTCAAACATTTGTTCCGGGCTCACTGGTCCTCAGAACTGCACGCCGTCTCAGAGCCTTTCCTCAAAATAATTCCCATATAATATTAAAATAATACATGGAAAAAAATCCGGGACATTACATCACACCCACCTTAGGGCTTTTATGTCCCCGAAAAGCCAAAACAAGGGCTACTCAAAAAGATGTAGGTACTTCATGCGAATCTGGGCCTCCCGCTCCCACGTGCTCTCCTGGATATTTCTGTGCTGCCACCAGACACGCACCAAGGGAATATATCATCCACGAAGGATCTTCTCCTGCCGATCCTCGATATCCACTGGGTACTCAGTGAAGGTCTCTCCATCGTCGATGTCCAGCTCTCCCCAGTCGATGACGTGCGATGGATCATTCATGTACCTCCATAGTTGTGACACAAGGAAGACGTTGTGTACCCGGTCCATATGAGGGGGTAGAGCCAAGAGATAAGCCACCTCGCCAACTCTACTCAGAATCTGAAAAGGGCCAACGAACCTCGGAGATAGCTTACTACCTCGGCCAAATCTCTGCAATCCCCATCGAGGTGAGACCCGAAGAAACACATGGTCTCCTTTCTCGAAATCCAAGGGCCTTCATCTCCGGTCGGCATAAGACTTCTGCCGACTCTATGTAGTCTTCATCCTCTCCTTGATGACCTGCACCTTATCTGTAGTAGCTCTCACCATTTCTGGGCCCATGAGTGCTGACTCTCCCGGGTTAGTCCAGCAAAGTGGCGACCTGCAAGGTTGCCCGTATAGAGCCTCGAATAGTGTCATACCAATAGTGGAATGATAACTGTTGTTATAAGAAAATTCCACCAGTGGTAGGTGATCCTCCCAGCTACGACCGAAGTCAAGTATGCAAGCTCGTAGCATATCCTCCAGGACCTGGATGGTCCGCTCTGTCTGCCCATCAGTCTGGGGATGAAACGCTATGCTCAAGCGTAACTGAGTCCCAAAAGATTCCTGCAATCCCTTCCACAACCGGGATGTGAAACGAGCATCACGATCTGAGATGATCGTGGATGGTACTCCATGAATTCGAACTATCTCCTGCACATAGAGGCGTCCCAAGCTCTCTACCAAACTCTGCTCTCATATGGCTAGGAAGTGGGCCGACTTGGTGAGTCGGTCGACGATCACCCAGATGGCATCGTGTCACCTGGACGTACGTGGTAAACCTGTCACGAAGTCCATGGATATCCCATCCCACTTCCACTCTGGCACCTCAAGGGGATGAGTCAAACCTTCTGGAACCTGGTGCTCAGCCTTTACTTGCTGACAAGTAAGGCACCGAGAAACACACTCTGCCACACTCTTCTTCATCCCTGGCCACCAGAACTGACGTGGGAGGTCCTGGTACATCTTTTCCACGCCTGGATGCACCGCCAAAGAGGATGTATGGGACTCCCTCAGAACCTCCTCCCACAACTTCACTGGTACTACTGTGCGTCCTCTGAAAAAGACAACGTGCTCCCCTCCTTCTGAATATCCATCAGCAGCATCACCTGCGGATATCTGAGCACGTAGAGTCTCACAGCTATCATCCTCACGATGTGCTTCCCTGACTTGTTGTAAGAGTAGAGGGGTAACAACCATCGAATGAAGGTAAGCTCCCTTATCTCCATCCACAAATGACAACTACAAAGAGGCCAACTACCTTGTCGCCTCATCCAGTAAATGCGAACTGGATTTCCTACTGAGAGAATCTTCCACCACGTTCCCCTTCCCAGGAGTATAAATGATCTCAAAGTCATAATCCTGGAGGAACTCAAGACATTGCCTCTGTCTCAAATTCAGATCCTTCTGAGAAAATATATATATGAGACTCTTGTGATCAGAGTATACGGTAAACTGCTCACCCATCAGGTAGTGCCGCCACATCTTCAATGCGAAGACTACTACTGCTAACTCAAGATCATGGGTCATGTAGTTCTACTCGTGTGGTCTCAATTGACATGAGCCATAGGCAATCACTGCTCGCCTCTGCATCAGGACACAACCAATCCTGGTTCCTGATGCGTCACAGAACACTACGTACTCGACGCCCTCCTCTGGTAATCTCAAGATCGGGGCACTCGTCAGACTCTGTCTCAACTGCTAGAAAGCCTTCTAGCATTTCTCGGTCCACACGAAAGGCTGTCCCTTTTAGGTCAAAGCTGTCATGGGTGCTGCAATCTGGGAGAAATCATGGATGAATCTCTGATAGTAGCCTGCCAACCCAAGGAAACTCCGCACCTCCGTCACGCTCTGGGGTGGCTCCCATGCTAGCATTGCCTCCACCTTTGCTGGGTCCACTGCTACACCATCTGCTGAGATAATGTGTCCCAGAAAGTGGACCTCCTATAACTAGAACTGACACTTCGAGAGTTTCCCATAAAACTGGTGCTCTCGGAGTGTGTCCAGAACCATACTTAGGTGTCTCGCGTGCTCCTCCTCGGACGCAGAGTACACAGGGATATCATCGATGAAGACCACAACAAATCGATCTAGATAAGGCTGAAAGATCTAGTTCATGAGTCCCATGAACACTACTAGGGTGTTCGTCATGCTTAAGGGCATCACCAAGTACTCATAGTGACTATAGCGACATCTGAAATCCGTCCTCGGTATATCCTCTTCCCGTACTCGCAATTGGTGATAACCTGATCGTAGATCAACCTTCAAGAACCATCGTGCCCCTCTCAACTGGTCGAAGAGGTCATCGATCCTCGGTAGTGGATACTAGTTCTTCACGGTCACCTGATTTAAGTGCCGGTAATCCATACACAGCCTCAAGCTCTCGTCCGCCTTCTTGGAAAACAGCACTGGGGCTGCCCAGGGTGAAACACTGGCTCTCACAAAGCCCTTCTTCTGTAGGTCGTCCAGCTGCACCCTTAGCTCACGAAGCTCTGCAGGATCCATCTGATAAGATGGTGCTGATATCTGGGTCGTCCCAGGTTGCAATTCAATGCAGAAATCTATCTTCCGATGGGGAGGTAGCCCAGGGACATCCTCCGGAAAGACGTCCTCGTACTCAGCCACCACTGCTGGAAACTGGAAACCCGTAACATCTGCCGCTCCAAAGGCTAGGCTAGCCAACTGGTGTGAAATTGGTTGTGCCCTCATATGCATGATTCTATACTGCGTGGCCAGGGTCTCTCTTTCACTGACAAAAGAGAACCTCGTTCCATCACTGCGGACACACCACACCCTTCACCTAAAACAATCAATCTGGGCATGAACTGTGGATAAATAATCCATGCCAAGAATGACATCGTAAGGCCTAGACGCTACCACCAAGAGGTTCCAACCGAAACTCTCGCCTCCAAGGGTCAGGACACACTGCCTGCAAAGGTGTGTGATCTCTAAATCTTCTCCAGTCGGTGTTTCTAAGCGTAAGGGTCGAGTCAACGGCTCAACTGGAATCTCAAGGTCTCGAACAAGATAAGCAGCCAAAAAGGAATGACTAGAACCTGTGTCTATCAATATGGAAACCAAATTAGAAAAGACACAGATAGTACCCATAATCATTCTAGGAGTACCTGGGTCATAAGCCTCTGCCGCCTGCAGCTGTCCCTTCCTTTGTCCACCAGATCCCTGAGCTTGGGGTGGACCTCCTGGGGGTGGTGTTGGTAAAGGGTCGAAACGCCAACCACCTCCAGCTGCTCTCCCAACTCCTCTACCACGTCCTCCAACTCGCGGATCTGCCTTCTCCACATGTTGCCTCTGCCTCGATGGTCCATCCACTGCTCTCGGTTCAGTAGTACGGCGGGTCGGACAATCTCGAGCGAGATGTCCCCTGCCGTCACATGAGTAACGTCACCTCTTTTGAGGCTGGATGGAAGCGCCCTGTAAACCATGAACGACTGATCCCCTATCCTGGGATCTCCTCTGGAAACGTCTCCCATTCCTGGGTCCCTGACGTCGGCCCCCTGCCGCTGAGGTCTCTGCTCTAGCTCGCCCACTACTGACAACTGTCGGCTGTCCCTGCTCCGCCAGGAATCTCTCGACCACCAAAGTCCGCTCGAGCACCCCAGCATAAGTAGGAATGCTCATAGGGATGATTCTAGCTCGGATATCTCTGTGCAAGACCTGCTCAAAAGTCCAAGCTCTGAAGTACTGATCTCGGACCATATCCATCGAGTACCACGAGAGGTCGGTAAATCTCGATGAATAGTCAGCCACCGTCATGGTTCCCTGGTGGAGCTGAAGAAGCTCCTATATACGTACTGCTCTCAAGGTAACCGGAGAAAAATCCTCTCTGAAGAGACGCTCAAACTCCGACCATGCAAGAGTTGCCTCGTCGTGAGTCTGGATGACCAAACTCCACCATCGCCCTGCCGAGCCCTGTAGAAGGCTCGCTACCAGGACCACCATGAGGTCTGCTAGTGTCCTGACCAAATGGAAGACTTTGGTAACTGACTCAAGCCAGTCCTCTGCTGCCTGAGGGTCAGGATCGCCTCGAAACCTGAGGGGTCTCTGTCTCTGAAACTCGTGCAGTGCGCTCAGCCTGCGCTCCTCCTCTATTGGTACAGTAGGCGCTAAACACTGCTCCACAGGGGGCGGGATAACTGGAACGCCACCTGGTGGTAGAAGTAGGGGATCTGGTCCCTGTATCGAAGCTTCATCACTGAGGGGGTCATCCTCATGATTGAGCTTCTGGATCCTAGCAGGTGCGCATCGCGGAGGCATACTGTTCAAGAAACAAGATGTATCACAGTCAGTGAGTATATCTGGAGAGCTGACTCAAGAAGGACATAGAAACCACAACTCATTCCTATATGATGCATGTACCATTATTTTTTACCCCATGCAACTAGTGTTTTCATGTTCCGAGTCGAAAAGAAAGTTATCAAAGTCTTGGTGTATGGATACGTCGGTCGCCGCACCAACACTGGGGTCCCTGGCCTAAGAGCCAAACTCGGAACACTTAACACTGTTTCCCCAAACCAACTAACAGACTCTCGGTCCTAAGGTAAAACCAACCTACCTCTGATACCACTCTATCACGACCCGTCCTGGTGGGGCCTGAGCTGCAACTCCCCAAGCCTGCCTCCAATAGGCCAGGGGCCGGTGACTAGCACTGAGTAGGCATGCTACTAACATGGGAGGCATTGCCTATAACCTGTACACACACACACACATCTCCAAGCCCAAAAAGCTGAAAAGTAAAAACTACCCAAAGGAAAAGATTCAGGAATACACTAAAACCCAACCAACAGAGTACGACAGGAAGTAAAGTACAGTAAAGTAAAACCCTGGGCCAAAAGTACAAGCCCACAAAAAGAAAGTCTGCCACAATTCCAACCTATAGAGAAAGGTACTGGGACTGCAACCCGTCGCTGAAGGAACGCACCTCGGCCTGTCTGATCTCACTGAGCACCGTTCGGTCCTGGTCCGCCGAGAATCCTGTCAAAGGCTCGCTCGTCTGCACAAGACACAACACGTGCGGGCAAAACCCGTGCAGTGGTGAGTATAAAAATACCCAGTAGGACACCCCAAAAACCACAAAGGAAAATACAACAAAGTAAAATACCACAAAGAAAGGTACAGTCATCTCTACACAGTATATGTCTACAGAACATATAACAAGAATATCCAGATATACTCATACACAAATGACCATCACGAAAAACCGCCACTAGGATCCAGCTAGAAGATTCCACTAAGCATACCATCGAGAGGACATACTCCTAGGTCTGAAGAGAAAGGCACGAAGTACTCATTCTGGGAGAACACACTCCACAAGTACCTTGGGAACAAGATGCTTAGATGAGGATCACAGCCAAGTCATGGGGTGATTCTGACAACTCAATCTGAGCTAATCCACTAAGCATAGGATCGGCGCCCGGGTAAAGTTGGTCACGTCGATACCAAGACCTCTACCTAGGGTTCCAAAAATGAATAGAGGATTTGGATCTAAGTCTCACATAGGGGATTCCAACAACTCTATTCAGGGAGGTCTACTGAAGGGATCATACCCCTGTATAAAGGAGTTGATACCAAAACCTTCAGGGGATTACCAAGGGTATGAACCCTAAGAACTAGTCCAAGTCACAGAAGGCAAGTGGATCAAGCCATGAAGAAAAAGTTTACACGGCGTGTAGTATGGTTACACGCCGTGTTCCTTGACCCCGGGTACTGCCTGTGTGAATGGCCCGTATCCTTCCTTCAAGCTGTGAAAAACCAAACTACACAGCATGTAGAAAAGGTACACGCCGTGTTCCTTGACCCCGGGTGCTGCCCGTATAACTGGCCCGTGTCACTCGGCTTGTCGAAAGAAACTACACGGCATGTAGAGGAAATCACACGCCGTATTCGAGCACCTGGGCTTGCTCCGTGTACGCTGGCCATGTGCCCGTACACGGTCTCTGTCTGTATCCGTGTCGCCTTCCTGTGTACCAGTACACGGGGTACCCCGTGTATCTAGCTGGGTCTGGCCGGGGAGGGGTATACACGGCGTTTCCATGGCCGTGTGCCCTGCCCGTTTCTGTGTACTCCCGGAGTACACGCTGGGTAACCCTGCCGATGAACACACGTCATGTAGCCCATACTACACGGCATGTAGTCAGGAAATTTTCTAGAACCGCATATTCCTCCGCAAGCCTCAGCTGATCTTCCGGATCTCGATTCTGTCATCCGTTCGCCGCAAAAATCCAGATACTGGGTTGCCTCATCTCCGTGAAGCCGAATCCGTGGGTTTTGGGTCTTCAATCGACTCCAAAATCCGATTCCGGACATCCGAGTGGAAATCGTCCGAAGAATGATTTCTTCCAATCCGCTTCAATCCGTCCACCAAAACCGTCGTTGCACCTCCTCAAGACCTACGCGGTGTTGATCCTTCAAATTGGGATTGTTGCATCGCAGAACGGATGCACAAAGATCCGTTTTTCATCGCCCTGTGAAGAACGTGAAGAACGCTCACGAAGAATGCAAGAATTTGGGGAAGAATACACAACAAAATGAGAGGGATGAACCTCGATTGATGTTCGTTTTGATCTTGGTTCGTCACCGTTAGAAGTTTGAACGAAACCAAACAAAATTCAAGAATCAATTCCCAACAAATCCCCACAAAATCCCATCCCACAAGAACGATCGATCCGCGGGATAATCTGTTCGTGGATTAGTCCGCGTTCATCGTGGAAATCAAAAACAGGGAAGAATTAAAATCACAACAACATCCTACCTAGATTCGTTGCTTTTTCCGGTGATGATCCGCTCGTCGCGTCGTCGTCGCCGAAATCCGTCAAGAACGTCGTCGCCGCCGCATTGGGGGTTTCCTCCAGTGCCACCAAGGGTTTTCAGGGTTATGGGGTTTGTAACCCTGGACCCTGGTGCAAGACTCTTTTTAAAGAGGATAAAGATATAAGATTTTAAAAGATCTTATTGCAGGAATAAAATATTTTTATTAAATATTTTATTACTGTTGCGTCCAAAAATCAGATTTCACCACCAACCTGTGCAGGCCAAAGTTAGGCCTCGCCTAAGGTAAAATTGATGTTCTGAACGCAACGGTGCCCTCGGATTTTTGATCCGAGCACCCGTTCGGGAGTTATTCCACTTTTTAAGGAAAACTGCATGCGTGCATAATTTAATTATTAAATTAAATTCAAACATTTTTTTCGGGCTCACCGGGCCTCGGAACTACACGCCGTCTTAGAGCTTGTCCTCAAAATAATTCCCATATAATATTAAAATAATACATGGAAAAAAATCTGGGACATTACAGATACTATCTTTTCACATGTGGAATGAATAGCCATTGGAAGAAAAACTATACCTATCCAAAGAAGCAAGGGAATATTTGGGTGCATTTTTTATTGGGTGAAATTTATCTTTTTCTATAAATTGAGTATTAGATATAGTATGTGGTGCTCATATATGTATCAAAAAAAATCAACAAGGGGAGGTAGATCTATGAGCATTCAATAGAGTTAAACTTTCTATTGTATCTACCAATGATAACGACCTCACATTGCTAATGGGAATAATCTTTATCTTGAAATTTTTTTATTACATTCATTATGTTACAAAAAAAATTATTTCCTTTTTCAAATTGGATATGGATGGATTTATTTTCAAATTTGGAAATCAATGTTGCTTCTTTTTTAAGGATAGAATTTTTTATAGTAGGGAACATTTAAATAATGGTCTTTATGTAATGTATTACACAAACCAAGTAATAGAAATCTATAATGAAAGTACTTCACATGACTCATACCACACCCAACATTGGAATAACTGGATAGGTCATGTAAATGAAATACACTTGACTGAATTTCACCAAGATGGGTATTTATTTTATTTTGAACTAAAACAACTTTGTGTATGCCACACATTTATATAAGAAAAAATGACTAAATGGCCATTTATTTGGAAAGGTAAAAGGTCCAAATAGATTTTTCAATTAGTTTATACTAATGTGTGTGGAACTTTTACTATTGAATAAAGGGGTGTGTACTCATACTTTATAACTTATACTGGTGATTTTAGTAGATAAGGATATGTCTACATGATGAGGTAAAAGTCATATTCTTTTGAGTGATTCAAGAAATTTAGAACTATATTTGTAAGAATATTAAGAAACTCAATAAAGATTGTGGTGGAGAATATATTTATCAAGAATAGATTGATTATTTATGAGATTTTGGGATCCTATCCCAACTCACTCCTCCTTATACACCATAGTGGAATGGTGTAAGTGAAAGGTGGAACCACACCCTTTTAGACATGATGTGATCAATGATGAGTTATTCAAGTCTTCCATTATCATTTTATAGATATAAATTAAAAATATAAGCGTACATACTAAATTGAGAGATAACTATAGTAGAAGAGTGTATTCAATATGAATTATGGATTAAAAAGAAACCCTTGTTTTTATACTTTCATGTGTGTGGATGTGAAGTGTTTTAAGGCCTCTTTAGGTACCAAACTGGCACACTGAGGCACAAAGTGTATCTTTATAGGATATCAAAAATAAATAAATAAATTCTTCTTATAAAATCCTTCAGAAAAAAATATTGGTTGATGGATGTATTATATTACTTTAAATGGATCATATCTCTAAAAGAGATAGTGGGAGATATATAGACTTTGGTGAATTTCAGGATCAAGATACATTATAATTATCAAAAGAACAGATTCTAAAATACTCTATGGAAGAAGATTCTCCAAATACACAAGTATTGTATATGAGTACAAGATAGGTTATAGAACTATAATGGTATTGTTTTCTAGTCACTTAGGATAGTGACTCATTATTAATTGATAATAATGATCCCTGAACATATCTGGAATAATTAAATGGAACTAATTTTTCCAAGTGTCATGAATCCATGAATTATAAAATGGATTCAATGTAACAAAACCAAGTATATATTTTGGTATATCCTCTAGTGGATATAAATCTTTTTGGTTTCAAATGGGTATTCAAGAATCAACTGGACATGGATGGATAAGTCAGTAACTATAAGGCATGATTGGTTGCAAAAGTTTTTAAATAGTGTCAAGTCATAGACTGTGATGAAACCTTTTCACCAATTTCAATGATGAAATATATTAGAATTTTACCTAAATTATGGCATTCCATGACTATAAGATTTTTAAAATGGATATCAAAACATACTTCTTTAATGGGAACCTTTATGATGATTTCTATATAACACAACCCAAAGGATTTGAAACCCCAAAGGATGAAAACAAGGTATACAAGTTTTAAAAATCCATTTATGGCTTAAATAAAATATCTAGGTCATGGAATATTTAGTTTTATGATTAATTAAGTTTCATTAAGAATGAATGTGAGCCTTATGTCAATAACAAGTTTAATGGGAGTGCGATCATTTTCTTAATAGTATATATTGATGACATATTACTTATTGGAAATGAAATATCAGTCTTATAGTCTATTAAGGCCTGTCTAAATAAATTCTTCTCCATAAAGGACATAGATGAGGCAGCATATATTCTTGGAATCATGATCTATTTTGATATATTTAATATACTACTCAGCCTAATTCAAGGTACATATATTGACAAGATATTGAATATTTTTTGTATGAAACAATCCAAGAAGGTATTGTTCCCAATGTCACGTGAAATTAATATTTTTAGGAAAATGTGTCCTCAGATACATAAGGAAAGATATAGAATGGAAATAAGTCCATATGAAATATTTATTAAGTCAGTCATGTATGTTATGCTATGTACTAGGCTAGATGTTACCTACACCTTATGTGTGGTATGCAAATGTCAAGCTAACCCAAGTGACCAACATTGAATGGTAGTAAAGACTATCCTTATGTATTTAAGTTATACTAAGGATATGTTACTGGAGTATGGAGGTGATTAGGAACTAGTCATCAGAGGATATGTAGATTCTAGTTACTAAACATATTAAAATGATCTAAAATCATATACGGGATACATATTCCCTTTGAAATGAGGTGTTTTGAGCATGAAGAGCTCAAAGAAGGTTATAGTCATAGATTCTACAGTGGAGTAAAATTGTATTATATATTATGAGGTAGCTAATGAAGTAGTTTAGATACGAAACATCATCTATGACCTTAATGTGGTACCAATCAGTAAAGATCATATCACACTCTATTGTGATAATACTGCAGTGGTGGATTTTACCAAAGAGTCGAGGTCACAAAAGTGGGAAAATAAAATACTTACAAAGTATCACATTTTGAGGGATTTTTCTCAAATATTTGAAGTAATTTTAAGTATAATATTCATGGATGACAATGTGGTGTACCCCTTGACTAAATCCATGACTCAGTAAAAATAGGATTATCATGTGATGTCTAGTGAACTAAAATTCATGGGAAGTTAGATCTATTCCAAGTGGCTGTATGTTGGATTTGGTGTCCTAGTAACAACTATTTGTACTTTTATTACCTTTATATTTTATAATTTTAATATTAATATTAATAAAATATCTTATTTTATATTGTTCATTATTCTGCATGACTTTGATATAATAATTCCTTAGTGTATTTGTCATAATGATAAGGTCATAGAAGTTCTCTACTATGATGAGAACCATGAACTGCAATGATGGTATTCCTAAATATAGTTTTATAGTTAGATAAAATTCTATGATGGGACACATAGAATTTGAATTTCAGGTATGAGTACTCATAATCATATGATACTTCAACTAATGAAGTTCTCACTTAGTAATCTCAAAGATGGTCGATTATGATAATAGACATGCCAGTAAGAATTATTCATGTTTTAGTGTCATCATATGTTCTTACCTATGAGAATGTGTAATGGACTTAGACATTAATATTAATATTAATGTGTGTTACAACTCATTCACATATATGTATTTTGAAAATCATGAAGATAATAGTTTATTATGAAGTTGGGTATGTAGGTTGTGTCATGAGTGACATGTTACTAGTGAATAAGTTAAGGAAGGGTTTTTACCTTTCATCTTTATGGAAGTTGATATCTTAGACCTTTTATTGGAATATAACTATTGCATTAAATTTCATAGTCACACTGAATTGACGTGCTTATTTTATATATTCAAATAAAGATGTATTGAGCATATAGGTTGGTGACACATCTATGAAACCTGCTTGATTAGATATTGAGATAAAGGGTTTATATTATCTAGTGAGTGTTCATATTTGGTTTTTGATATTGTGACATTATGTTCTTTATATTAGGTACCTTGTTCTGTTTCTAGACAGAAATCTGGGTCTTTAGGAAATCTCGCCTAATGTCATAGAGAAAGAATCCTAGATGGTCACGTGTTAAGTGTTTCCATTGATCTAAATTAAATTCTATTTAAATTTAATTATTGGAATAAATGTTATTCCCAAGATATAGGAATAGTTTTATTCAATATTTATTGATCTCTAATATTCAAAAAATAATAAATAATTTATTTTATTATATGAATATTTAATAAATATTTATTCACTAGATTGTGAATAAAATATTTATTTCATTTATTTATGAATAAAATATTTAATTAAATATTTATTAGGGTATTCAATAAAATTTGATGAGTCAAAGTAGACCAAGATCATGACTGGTGATAGATTTTTATCTTCAATTATATAAATAATATTTATCATTACACAAGTTATCACATGCCATTAATAAATATTATTGTTATTATTATATGGAATGGGTATTAATAATGATTATTATAAAACTTAATGGTAGGTGCACAATTAAATAATATTTTAACCTAAACCATATCTCTATAATTATGTGGTTATATATTGTGTAGGTTTAATCAATATTTGAGAATTGTTGAGCACAACAGACTTCTCTCTCAAATTCCCCCTCCCTCCTCTCAAGAACAAGAAGAACTCCTTCAAGCTTGAAGGATCTTAGAGTGATCAAATCGAGTAATTCAAGATGATTGATTCACCACGATGGTGCCTAAAAATCAATTAGTGTCACTCAAAGATTAAGGGATAACATGTTTATCACCACTAGATGGATTCTACATATGGACACTTACAGTGCAATAAAGGTAATTAGAAAAATGGATTTTGAAATATCAATATCATCATCAAAGAAATATCCAAGATGAGCCAACAATTAATTATGATATTAAATAAATAAATTATAAATATAACATGAAAAGATACTCTTTGGGTTTTGGGTTTCTCTAAGTCAATATTCAGTGGAAAAATTTTGTTGGTCATCGAGTTCACATCGTGTATAATATTGTGAATGATCCTCCAAATCAATAAGCCCTTATAGTTAATTTTCCCACCTAGGTGATTCTGCTGCACCTATATTATCCAAGAAGAACCCTAGAGGTAAATATATAATTAAAAATTACATTATAAACAACTATTATATGACAAGTAAAATATCCCCCATGTTTTATGAACATTTTTTAACTGGTAAAAATAAGAAACCATATTCACTGTGCATTATCAACTACAATTATGAATCAATTTGAACGACTTCATGACATCCACTAACTCAAGGTCTCTAAAGTAAACACAAAACCATGAAATATATGAATAGAATCAATAAATTTGGCCATATATACCATTATGTTGTGAGTATAAACATACCAGGAAGGAAACATTAGAAATAAAACACAAATATAAATAATAGATCAACTCAAAATCCAAGACTGTGAGTTACAAATAAGTGAATCCCAAAGATAACCAGATATTCTCTAAGATCATGAAAACAATTAAAAGAGAATATTATCAATAATCTAATCACATATCCACAAATAATTGTATCTCATGTGTATCCAGATGTTTATATCCTATTTTTAAGTCTTATAATGAATCCTGATGTTTATAACCTAATTGCAAAACTTGATGTTGATAACTAGTTTGTAAGTCTTATAGTAAAGGAACCTAGACATTTCTAATACATCACATGGTCAATGAAAACCATATAAATCATCACTAAAACTATTATGGCCTCTAGACTGCCATGTTACATCATCAAACATGATAGGGAACCTACTCCTTATTGTGTAATTTACATAATTCAAGAGGGTACCAAACCCTAAGGGAGGAAAAGTCCCCAAACTATCGTGAAGTAAAATGGTACATAATCCATATCACCAGAACTACCTCACTATAGGAAATTCCACAACATCCATCAATAGGAGAAATATTAGGGTCCCATGCCTCAAAAAATGTATTATGTCATATGATAGGGTTTTCGATCCCTATGGAGGATCCACACCCCATCGTGTGAAAGTACATCAGGCGAGAGGGTTACATACTCTATAAGTGGAGGACTTTCACCCCATCACTATGGAAAAGATACCTACTTCACTACATATATGGAGGACTTACACCCTAGATACGGTACTCCTCTATAATGGTTACTAACCCCCTACATACTCTAATCATCCACACCCACATTTCAATGTCTCGATAAATTCCAAGGAACCTTTAACTGCTCAAACACCATAAAAATGATCTATAGATATTAAAGAGATGTTAATATAAAACTCTAGGTTGTAAAATACTCATAATAGACTACACATACATACAAAATTAACTCATGGGCAGAATAATATGAAGAATTAATATTGACATATTCCTAGTAAGTAGTGTTATAGGTTAAATGATGTATAAGGAACTCAGTCATGTTTGTCATGTACAACCCTGGGTGTCCATGTTATGAATCATAGTATATGACATGCACCTAATAGCACATGCTGTGGGAAGATACTTGGGTTGGGTGAAAAATATTTAAGATACATGCCAAGTCACCTCTCTATATTTACACAACATCTTTATAAAATAAATAGTTTGTATGGACACATAGATAATTTGTGTGTATAGAATATACACATCGATTCACTCCATCCAATATACATGACATGTTCAAAGGTGGAATATGGATAACTGGATTAGAATGTATATGAATTCTTGCTAAGGTACATGTTCTTGATATATGCGGTGTGTAACCAGAAGTCACAAATAGTGTGATATTTATAAAAATCTATAACCCTAGTGTCACAACCCATAGATTACACAACATATATCTTGATGGATTGAACATTTTTTAATCATAAATTATATATATGGTTTGTAAATTATTTTATGAATCATGACTCCAGTACCTCCTCTCACCATAAAAATAGTGTTACCAGACCCTAATTCCTCTGGGCTAGCCAGAACACATTTCCAAAATTATTTCTAGCCATTAGTTGTCATTATTACATGTTTTCACCATCCTCATTTTTTAAGTTATTCATGAATCCTTCTATTTTCATCATTATTATTCTTCTACTATCTTATGGTAATCTATAACACTATCTTATAATCATTATGGATCCTTATAAACAAGAATAAAAAAATCATGAGGTTAGAGAAGATGAAATCAATTAATGTGGTTGAAGGGAAATCAGACCACCCAAAACCGAGTTTGGGATCATGTCAATTTAAGAACACTAAATAAGGGAGAGGGAAATTTTTTCAATTTTTCTATTATTTTGAAAGGAATAAACTTTCCAAACATTCTGATGATTAAATAAAAAATTATCAATGTCAGAAAATATTTCTAAAATTCAAGAAAAAATCATTAAATATAATTTGACATCCAATACCTTTACTTTATATTATTATTTCAGTGAATATTTAGAATAAAATATTGATAATATTTATTATAATATTTATCTCAAAATATATCTCATAATAATCCATCTTGGGATTATTATTACTAGGTTATCAAAAATAATTTCTCAATATATAATATTTATGAAAAAAATCACTTAAAACATTAATCAAATAATCAAGATTCCATAAACATAAAAAATAATTACATGAAATGTTCCTATATCATGATTATACCATGAAAAATTTATTAACAAATAGAACACCTCAATAAAAATTAAATTAAATGAATTAAATTCTTATTTAGTAACAATTCCCATCATCTAGTTTGGTTCATGCAATGGAATCAATTATCTTTATAATTATTATCGAATATGAAATTATTAATTCATTTTTTTAATATTATAGGATTTTATCAAGATTATAAGATTAAAATTTGTTTGATTAAAACATGATAGGGAGAGGATCAAATTACATAATAGAGGATAGATAAGTGTTATATCTCGATGGAAATTTTCCATATCTTAATGATCACATCATGACCTTTGATATTTATTGACATTTCATTTGATTTTTTTCACCAAGAAAATAATTTTCCTCTATTGCAAAGAATGATTTGGATTTTCACTTTAACATTTTCCCCTACCAAAGGAAGATAGAGATAGGGGATAGATTTTTATTTTCATATCATTAGAAATCCATTTAGTATATGAATTTATTTCTTTTTTATGATTTGGACATAACTCATCATTTACAGTCATTAAATTATTCTCCCTCATGAAAACTCTCATTAATTCTTGGTCAGCTTCTTAAATAACATCTGAACACACCTATCTCTAAATTTACATGTCATCTCTATGTGGACACCTTATTAATACATCACCAAATATTTAAATAAAAATAATAATCTATTCTTATTTTTTTATTTCAGTGATCTATATAAACCTAAAAAAATACTCTTTCCATGGATTGACAATTAAGAACACAGTTTATATCTCACCTTAAAAAAACACCCCAATATAGACATAATCACTATGTTGAAATTTTAATTTGAGATTATTTTTATGTGGTTTCAACCCTCACACATGTGAGAAATATATTTATTTATATAATAAATATTAAATATTACTCAAAACCCAACTATCTTGTAAAATTATCAAAATTCAGCCGAAGGGTAAATACCGAGTTCTAAAATCAATAGAACCATTAGAAAATTTTTCAAAGGTCATTCACATAGGTGGTTTTATTATGTTATTATTTTTAGGGACCCAAGATATCCAAACTCAAAAATAAATTGTGCCTCACTTATGAAAAATCTACGTTATTATAAGATTCCTCGTTGTATTCTTAAAATGTAATAATAATGCAATCAGTAGAATTTTAGGGATAAAAAAATATTTTTTGCACTTATTATTTTATGATTCCACTTTTTTTTTGTAAATACTTATGTAGAAATCAATATATTGGATGGTATAGTCATTAATATAAGATAATATAGATGTTTTGAAAGAAGTCTTGGTAAATACCTTCATGGATTTCTTATATTCTCTGAGCTTCTTCTATTTTTCCTCTAACTTTATATTTTATTATGGTTTAAATAGTCTATATATTAAAGTTAATTATATATAGGTTTGTATTTTTTGTTTTTATTATGCTTATTTCATCGATAAATTCATCTATTTCCATGATTTTATAGTTCTACATACTTCTATCATTCTTCATACTTTGTATATTTCCCTAAATATGGTTTGGCATGAATGGTCAAATAAACATATAATTTTCTTATTATCATTGAAACACATCATTCTAAATGATGATAATTATTGAATCTAGAGGATAACCCAACAATAATAATTTTAGTTACCTCATATATAATTAATTCCTAAATGAAATACTTATTAGAATTCAATATTTGAAATATTTTCAATTTTAATGAAATTAAAAGAATTTTTTTCAAGGTTCAAGGAATGAAAACCCAACAACCACCATTTTTTAATTAAAGGAGATTATAAAAAAGTGTAAAATGTTTTCCATATTATATAAGTGAATAATTCAAAAAAAAAAGATTGTATATTGTAGTAATTATATAAATTTAAATATGTTTTTGAATAATTTATGCCAAATAAAAGTGTTGTTAAATGTGGAATTAGAAAGATAATATGGTACAATTTATAAAATGGTTGGGAAGATGAAGAATTAATTTGGTAATTTTATATGGGAAAATGTAATTTGTTAATATTTATTACTATAACATAGGATCTTGCATGTAAAATTATAGTAAAAGAGTTTTTTCCAAGAATATTCCTAGAAAAAATAAAATGTGAAAAAAAATATTTAGTTTTTGAAAATTTGGATGAAATTTATAAGGCTGGAATAAATTAACATAAGGGTAGTAATTATAAAATATTTTTAATTGATGTGTGTGGTAATGTTATTAGTGGGGGAGTAATTTCACCATCTTTGGGTTAGTCTAAATTTTTAGATTGTGTAAAATATATTGAAACCATTCAACTAAAAAAGATAAGAATTTAACATTTATTTGGTAGATTATTACTTCATTTTTTTAAGGGAGATTCTAATTCATTTAAGGTATTAAATAGTGGTAATCTCACACTATAAATTAATTCATTCTTTATAAGATGTTTTTTAATATTCTTGTAATTAATATATTGAACGTTTCTTTAAAAGAAACATTTAGTTTTAAAATTAGAGTTTTTTACACATATTAGTAATCATTGTCTCCTTATATAGTTCTAGATTTGATTTATGAGGAATATTAGTCCCATAATCTTCATTGAGTAAAAAAACATGATAATATGAGTTTGTTTATTTTTTAAAATTTTATTGTTGTTTAATTTCAGTTTGATAATTAATCTTTCTTATTATATATAGAGAGACAAAAAGAAAATTCAATAAAAAAATTTGATTTCAAGTAGGATGAAAATATCACCATCATCGATTAAAGGTATTTTATTTTAAATTTTTACAACATAGATTTTTTTTTATTTTCTGATGAAACTAATTATTTCAAGTATAAGAATTGGTTTGTTATTTTAATATCTTATTTTATATCTAATTCTGAAAGTTTAACCTTTTATTATTATTTATTATGGAATTCTATATTGTCGGGGGGAAATTATTTGAAGTATTTTTTAGGTAGTTACTACTTAGTTAAAAAATCAATTATAATATATAAATGTAGTATTGAAATTTTTAATTTAGCTTATTTTATATGTTTTGAATAATTGAAATTATTTATATTAATTTAAATTACTAGTTTTTTTTCTAATTATCCTATTAGAGGTGTAGAAATTTATTTTTTGTAACTTTTTCATCTTTTATGCACTAAGGGTGAAATATCCTTTTTGGTGGAAGTATTGATAGATGGAATTGGGTTTTGAGTAAAAATTATATTTTATCAAATTATTTTACATATAAAATTTTATGATTTTTTTCATTTTTTTAAAGTAGGGTTCAGTCTAGTTTTGAACTGGTTTGAACTATGTGTTTAATTTTTTTTAGACATTCTTTGAATTTTTTGTTATGCCTCATTAGTTAATGTTTATGTTTGATTCAAATGAATTTTTATTTTCATATATGCCACACCTTATTAAAATCATTTTTTTTCAAATAGTTCATTGATGTTACTTACCTAATTGTGTGATATTTCAATAAGTCATCATTTTTCTTATTTCTTAGACTATATTTAGTATTTATTTTGTATTTTATGAGTATATTTTATTTGTGGATGATGCTAAAGGGGGTGACAATGACCATAAATATCTCTATTTGAATGAAAAACGTGTACTTATCTTTTTTGGTGTTTTCATTTATTTGATTTTATTGGTGTTGTACACTTTTTTAATAGTGGTGAGGTGAGTCATGGTTGATTATACTTTTTTTAGTTTATGAAAACTGAGATAAAAGTGTGGTAAATTTTTATGAGAATTTATAAAGATAATTTTGTTATCTATTTTAGTGTTTTCTTATTAATTTTTGTATGTTTTTTAAATTGGGTGTGTTAATGTTAAAAATTTGTTATATTAATTATATATATAATATTATATACAATATTAGGTCATCTGATGGTAGGTTATCTTTGGACGTGAATCATCTCTGGCAGTAGGTAAAGTCTGGCAGTGACTCGTTCTCAATGGTGAGTCATTTATGTTGGTGACTCATACCTAGTGGTGACTTATTCCTAACGACAACTTATCTCTGACACTAACTTATCTATGGTGGTGTATATTTTTAACTCTTATCCAAATTTATTAAAATTATCTATGGTGGTGAATACTTTTGTATGTTTGACCCTATTTTTGGAATAATATAAATTAAAATGTTTATTTATTTTATTTTTTTATATTTTATAATTTAATTATAATTTATAAGTGTTAGTCTTAGTTAAAAACTGTTTTTTACATGCCTAAATTTAAATATGAAGAGTTCATATTTGTTTATCATGATAAATAAAGTATTTATTTATTAAAAAAATCAATAATGAATTGAATTATATCATTTATAAATAATGGTAAAATATATTTTAGAATATTTTTATAATTTATTAAAGTGTTTTATATATAAATTATATATAATATATTATATAAAGGAATTAATATTATGAAGTTAATATGAAGTATCTATATTTAATATTATGTAATGTTCAAAAGGGTTATCTAATTTATAAAGTGATAATAAGCTATTATTTATGAATAGTTCATAAATGTTTACATCATATTTAAATTTATTAAATGTTAATTTATTTGAAAGTTACTCCATGCTTTATTCCTATATATAAATTATTTATATAATGTGAATAATGTGTATGTGATATTTATTTGATATATTGTTTTTAAGAGAAAGAGCCTTTATGTTCTAGGTATGCCTCCATAAGATTTAGTTTTCATCTACCTTGATCTTGGTTGGTTTTTGAAGTTATAAACATGTGAATAGTTATTAAATATATTTTGTGTATATAAGGTCTTAGAGATATCATAAATTTAATTCACTATTGAGTAAAGTCTCCCTTAGGAGACAGGCTTTGGGTTGGACTACCCACCATCATGGAGGCTCACTTCTTATTCTAGAATGGTGAGTGGTTGAATATATATCACTCTAAGCATACACATGTAGTGTTTTTCAATATCATATAATGTTATTAATTTACTTGTAAATGTGAATATACCTTATAAATGAGATTCATTTTTATATGTATGAATATAATTGAATTCTATTTTTATGTGAGTAACACAAACTTGTTGGTTGTGTAAAAAGTCACACATTAATTTAGTTTGAACACATTAATTTGGTGGTTGGAATGGGAATTCCAAAATGAAATATTTAAAATAATTCATACACAAAAGAATAAAACATGAGAAGATAAATATTACAAAAATGAAATAGTTATGAAATTAATATAAATATGATGTATATTGAGTTGGTGAGACTTTTAAAAGGAAACCCCCTCAAATTACAAGAGTGATGTTTCTTTGAAAGTGACATGTGTTGAGTCCTTGATCATCCAACCAAGTATGTAATGCCAAAAGTTGGTTGCCAAATTATTATCTTGTACAAGTAAATAAAGTGATAGATGACACTATAACATCCTTGGGTTGGTCATTCCAAAGTTATGTGCCCCTATATTATCCTTTGATAGCATGTTCTTAACATTTTATTTGAGTTTCACTTATCTAGGAAACCCTTGGGAAATATATTAAAGGAATATAGTTGATTTTATCCATATGATTGATTGGTTAAAGAGTTACCCACTCAAAATCTAATAATTATAAATGTTTTGATTGAGATGATTCCCTGAATAAATAAAAAAGATTGGAGAAATGATAGAGTAATAATTACTTATTGAAATATGGATCTTAGATCAAAAAATTCAAATGATGTTAAGGGTTATCATTTTTCTCTATAGTAATTTCATTAAAAGTACTTTGTGAAAATATTTAAAATGTGACATTATTTTGATAAAATCTTCTTTTCAGGATACATAACATCATCATCAATAGAAATAATTTTGAAATTAACCCTTTATAATGATAAGCTTAATATAAGTAACTCTTTAGACTTGTGACTTAAGAAAAGTTCTTAAATAAAAGAAATTTTTTATTAAAGAAATACCTTCCTATGTAACTAAAATGTTGAAGTAGTTCAACAAGAGAATCTAGATGCTCATGTGAAGCATATAATGGTTGATTTATGAGTTTAAAAGGAATTAGATGTAAGATTTACACAGGAATATTTTTCTCTTTTAATATATTTAATATGATTGGATATGTTAATTACTTCATGAGATTGAGGATTTATCATAATTTTTATTGTGGTTATGGAATTTATCCTATTGTGTTTGATTAAAATGTCTTGATAATGTGGATGAAATCATGTAAATTTTACCCAATATTCTGAAATGTTGGGAATAGATAAACTAGTCATGTTATTTCTAGGTTCTAATATTATATATATAGTACTAGTGGGATAAATTTCAAACAAAAAGAAGAAAAGTTAATTTGTAGTTTAAAAATGTATCTTCAAATAGCCTAAGTTATTAAAACTTATAGTTGATAAGAAGGAAGGAGTAATGATTCCATAAGGTGGGATTTTTGTTGATACCTGAAGAGGTTTATAAAACTCTATAGAATATCTATGTTAGTTATCAATGTTATAGAATTTAAATTTTTTTGAAGGTTATGTGATACCAATTATATATTTTACAAGTGCTATAAATATAAAAAAATTAAAATTAAGAGAATAATTGATAAACCCTAGAGTTTATATTCAAATGATGAAGAAATTTTTTTTACCTAAAATATTAGAATATAATGGAATTTAATAAGATCATATGGATCTTAGAAGGACACGCATCTTTATATTATTTCTCTTATATGATAAAATAAGTCATTAATTTACTAAATGTTATTATTAATAAAATGAACTGATTAATTATATACACATGGTTTAAAATTCATCATATTCTAACATGCTTTTTAAAAGGATATAATGATAAAAATATTTTATCCAAGGTAAAGTGTTTAATCATATATTTATTAAAATATAATAGAATATGTTATTTCCACCCATCAGTGGAATATTTTGATAAATAATATTATTTTCATTGAGTAAAATGATTCAAACATATAAGAATACCATATATTATATAAAATAGTATTTTATTTATTAATACATTCTTACTAAAAGGAAATAATTTTTTTCCCAAAAAAATGGATTTTGGGTATATTGACATGATATTTTGAAAAGAATGTAATGCCAAAGAGGCTGGTGGGAGTTTTTTTAACATAGATAAGCACAAATTTGAGGTGCCACGGGATCTGTGAGCCATTAAGAGGGGATGGGTGAATTAGTGGTCACTTAAAAATATTATGAATTATTCCATTTTTAATTTAATATCCTATACTTATTTGTTCTTTATCAACTAACTCATATGCCTTGCATCCTCACCTAAATAATATAGTAAATAAAGGCATAAGAACATAAGGATTTATAATGTTTGGTACTAAGAAATACTCTTTGTGTTGATTATTTATGCACCCTGATAAAGGATTCTCTATTATAATAGAATGTCACCAGTTACAAGTAGAGGTGTTTCACACATCAATATCATATCATACTATCACTAGTATTCTCTCAGCTAGAGTCACACTAGCAACTTTTCCTACAACTCATATGACTTTACATGTTAGATTCCAACTATAATTCTTTAGTAGCTTATAATTGGTCACAAAACTTCATGCCATTCTATCCTCATATACCCTGATTCACATAGGTTTCACACAGTCCCAACATGTATATGAATGTACTCTCTTTACGTTCCTCTTGGAAGTTGATCACTAGGTCTACATAGGATACTTATGCATTGTTAAGATTGATCTCCTTCAAATCATAGTAGAATATTCTAATTCCAAAAGGTCTTCAAGATAAATTTTATGCAACTCAGTATCCACTTTTAACTTAGATACACATGTCATTAGTAGATCTTCACACCAGGTTTCCTCATACACTTTATAAGAACACAGACCAACATTTATTTTTTTATATTTTATACACTTGAATGTAGTCTTATAATATTTTTTAGTGATATACATTGCATCATAGTTATTCTCTTGTTCAATGAAATTTTCTTCCTCTCTATTGGTTGTTGTGGATTCAACTTATTCTTATTTGAGATATATCTCATATATTTGATCTCAACTTCATCTCTCGGTTCCTCAACTCATATCAGAAGTAGCAGCTAATAATTCTTTTTTTATTTTTTTTACTTGATCTTCTCATGCACATGGGGCATCATTTAAGTGCATTAAATTTCTTCAATCGAAATCAGTATCCTAAAATGTAATATTGAGGGAAGTTTATCACTAATAACCATAATGTTTGATCATAGAATGACCATTTTTTTCTCATGTTACATTATACACTAATTTTTTAACTCAAGGGATATTCCAAGAATAGTCTCATTCAATGATTCACATTATTGTAATGCGTCTAAAAATATATTTATAAAATATCTATAGAATTCATAAATTATTCTTCTAAAAAAATATAACAAAACCTGCACATCAAATATTCTAGTTGTAACAGCAATACACAGAAAAAATATATTTGGTGTGGTGCTCATATTTATTTTCCATATTCATGAAATATATAAGTCCAGTAATTTATCAAGTCTTTGTTAAATTCCCAAACAGTCATCTCAAATCCTCACAAATACTTGAACTTCCTCATATCAAACTATTGTAGGCTATGATAAATATCATTTTGAGGTTTAATGGTTATTTATATTCATTATTCTTAAAAGTTGGATAAAATTGTTTTCTTATTCAAACAATATATATAGTGTAACTCGTCATTATATCTTACTCAAAATAAGATCGGATCATGGATTGAATAATAATTATAATGTTCTAAACTCAAGATCATATTTAGCATCATTGAATATTTTTTTTCATAATTTACAAATACTAAAAACTCCATTTTCCATTTTTATTTGATCTTACCTTTTTACGGGTGAAGATACGCTCCTCCTTATTCCCATCCTAGAATAAAACACCAAATTAACTATTTATAATGTTTTTACCATGAATAAATAGCTCTTGAATCATCACAAATAAGTTCTTATTCACCAGTTTCAAAAATATGGAATCTTGAATATTAATTTTTCAAAATTTACAAATACTAAAAACTCTATTTTACATTTTTATTTTATGTTACCTTTTCACAGGTGAAGATACGCTCTTCTTTCTTCCCATACTTGAATAAAACACCAATTTAACTATTTATAATGTTTTTACCATGAATAAATAGCTCTTGCATCATCACAAATAAGTTCTTATTCACCAAATTCAAAAATATGGAATCTTGATTTTTCATCTAGAATAACTTCCAAATTTTCTTATGTGTTGAAGTCTTATGTTGGGGAATTAAATGCCTTACACTCACCATGTCTTACTATGAAGACTTGTTTTCTACTATGGGTACTTCATTTTTATCCATTTTTTTTTTGAAAATTTAACTAAGTGTTGAAGCTTTTTACTCATCCAAATCTTTATGTTATGAAAATCAAAATCTTACATTCAAGAAGTATTATGATGGAGACATATGCCTAGTATTCTGAAGATAGAATATGAATTGGTGAAATATTACAATCAATGATTTGATCAATTATCAGCACACTACAAATATTTACAATGATGATCTTCAATAGGCATATACATTCATTCAGAAATCAAAGTCTTAGGTTTGGAGTGAAATATTATGATTAGAAAGTGAAGACTTGCACTTAGGACTTGTCCTTTTTTCATAAACTCCAAAAACATGATTTCTTTAAGGAGCTTTAAAATGAATTATAATTTCTTCTAGGTCTTCTCCAAATTTTAAAAATCATCTCAAAACATCTTGAAATGAGTATTGGAATTATTAAAATAATTCTAAAATCCATTGTATTCATTTTTGAGGTTTTATATCATATAGAATACTCACATGAGATTATTTCAATGAATATATCTTCCAACTCAGGTGTAGAATTCTTTAATCAATATTAATCCATATCTATTCTACTTTAGGATTAATCTAGGAGTGTTTAAATACTGATTGTAGTATCCAACATGCTTGGTTATACTTGTATGGTTCCTCCAATTTCAGCTATCTATCCTCCATGATTTAAATCGGAATTATACATTTTTTCTCAATCCATACAATCTTTCTAGTCATAAGTTCATTACCCATATCCTCTCTCCTTGGTTCTTCCATTCAATCATTTAAAAACAAGTCTTTTTCACCCTTAGTTCTTTTTAAAGACTTGAATATCAGACCATTTAATCATCCAATGTTTGGGATTCTAGGAATATATCCAACCAGGTATTCCAAGAATCCACCTCTACTTTTATCTTTTCCCCGTATGTGGGTGGTAGGTTCTTCAACCATATTTCCCATGTACCCATCATGAGAGAACCTTACTTCTTCCTCAATGGGTGGATAATCAAATCCATCACCCAGTTTATAATTTCATTTATTACATTGAAAAGCATATTTGACAACAAATACAACCAAACACTTATTGGTCATTAAATATCCCCCTTGGTGTTTTTTTTCAATTATAAATATTCAAAATAAACTTCAAAATTCAATGTATATAATCTTTTGTAATTGAAAATATATAAAAAGGGAAGGAAATTATTCTCCCCCTAAACGTGAGGGATACTTTCGTCTCACCCCAATTGATAAGGTGGGTATTCAGTAGGAATTATTCAATTTCAAACATCTCCTCCAAAATCAATTCTTGATACCACTAATGATTGACTCCAATTGATACTTTATACCATTTTAAATATAATAATAATTTAAATATCATTTACACCTCCACTTGATACCAATTGAAATACATGGGTAGATTCTTACTCCCTTGAAATTAAAACATCTTTTCCCAAATGTATTCCACTATCTAGATAGATGGAATATCACTTGAATCACTTCATTCTAGTTACAAGTGATTGTATGAATTATAGAAAATCACAATATCATATGATATGAACTTGGAATCACATTTATCTTAGAAATTTTCTATAAAAAATCAACTCTAAGTCTATATGTTTTAACCCTTTATAGAAAAAAATAGTGAAAGGTTTAGAAAACAAGGTTGTCTACATTTTCATATATATCACCAGTTTTTTCTTTTTGACTTTGGGGGAAACACATATAGATATTAAATAAAATTCAATAACATTTTCTCAATTGAAAAAATATATCAAAATATTTAAAGTTTCAATTCTTCCCCATAGGTTAGCTAAACACTCCCCCTTAATAAAAATAAGTTATACATGTAAAAAAGTGAGAGAATGAAAATCATACCTGATTATTCAATTTTTATAAAATCTATTAGAAAATATATATTTAGTAGAAACTATAAATTATCTGGAATATTGAACTCTTCCAACAACTCCCCCTAAAGGGATAATTCCCATAAAACTTCACCTTCAATTTCCCAACATTAAAGCACTTTCATTTTTATTAGGGAATAAGTTGGATCTTCCAATAGGACCTCATCTTGAGAAGTAGGGTTGAGATAACTTTCCCACCCCATGAAATTACAATACTATTTTCTTCATGATTTCACCCTTATACTTACTCATATGTTAATTTTTTTGAAGCATGAGATTCTTCTTAGGTTTGGATACCTTCTTTGAAACAATAATTTTATAACTTGCGCTTACTGGTTCTTTCCCTTTATTCTTAAATAGTTCTTCTTGTTTCAACAACCATGTAATACATCTGACCACACTATATCCTACATTATTACACCTTCCTCGCACCTCTCTATTATCATTAAATTTACCCTTCTTAGATAGCCTATCAACTTCTTTTAAATTATTGTGAACCACTAATCTAATCCTAGAATCTCCCACTTAGATGGATTATTTTCTTACCTTTATCTTGATTCTATTTTATTTGAAATTCATGTTCATTCTGTATTGGTCCATAATGTGGCCTCTCTTGTCATAGTATAAGTGTTTCTTTTTAGTAGGTTTAACATCATTCTCATTTATCTTCTCTTTCTTCTTAGGAGTAGATGATTCAGATTTCCTCTTTCTAGATTTTTCTCCCAAGTCCAATCTATATTCTTTGTTCAACTGCTTCTCATACTATAGTGGTTCTCTTTTCTATTCAGTAAATCTATGATACTTGGAAGGATTTTACCAACATTCATCATAGTTGTGACCACCTATGTTTTATGTATAAAAAAAATTATTCAAGACTTCAAATTTATTCTTCAAATATAGATTCTTCCCTTACTGTGAGGTCTGATTCTTTACAACAAGTTTCTTCCTTTCAGTATCCATTATCCCCCAATTTTTAGGCCATTTAGAACTTTTTAATGATCATTATTGTTTCATAAATCAATATTTATGTGTCCAAAACTCCGGTATCACCAACACCATTGAATTAATGTGCAGGTTTTGTAGCATGAAATTATTATTATTTTGAATAATAACTCTCACCTTTTAAGATCTTATTGGGGGGAAGTTATTTTTGGACATGATCACCTTTTTTGACATATTGGTGGTCATTATTACATTTTTATCCTTCCAAATTTGTATAGTTTTTTTCACCCTTACTTATAGAAAGTCCAATTTTTTTGCTAAAAAATTTAAGTAGATAGTGGGTTACCCTTTTATCTAATCTAGAGGTGGATGGTTCTCTATATGATCTTAGGATATCTTTTCCAAAATTTAGAGTATTTCTTGAAGTTAGAATCATCTGAAGTTTATGTGACAGTAGATTTTTTCTTAGTTATTTGGGAAGGTCCATTTTGGAATGTTTCAACATTTTTCATCTTGATTTCCTGCTCTAAACACTTCATATTAAGGGATAATTTCTTGGCCTCAACAAATTTCAATCTATCTTACCAGTTTCTTTTCAACTTTTGAATTTGATCCTTATGTATATTTAAAACCACTTGTATTGAAATATAAATATATAAACACTTTTTGATTGCAGATTTAGTAGTGCATCTTTGACATTCACTATGAATTTATGAATATTATCCAATTCATATACTTCTTTAATAACAGCAACCCTAAACACATATTTATCATGAAATATTCTTTACAAATATTTAACTAATTGAAAATATCAATCATTGAAAAGTGTGAAAGTCTTATCATTTTCTATCACTAACTTTGTAAGGGTGTTGTATACACCAACATTTTTATCCAATGAATTCTCTATGGAATCATCTTTTTCTTATACCTATTATTTCTCATCAAATATATCCTTGATAAAATTCATCATATATGTAAAAATCTTAGTAGGATCCTTCTTTAGATACATTCCAACATGTGAGTGAAAATCTTCATTTGTTCTACTTTATTTATTTTTCTCACACCCCCACAACCTAAACTTGAGTCACCAAAAGGATATTTATCAATAGATTCATAAGATGACCACTTACCACTTTTTTCAATATCCTAAAGGGGTCAATCTTTTTCTTTCCTAATAATTTTGCAGTTCTTCTTTGCCTCTTTCTTCTTTCAGTTATTCACTATCATAACTAAAATTTTCATTTTATAATCAGTATGTGTAGATAGATATTTTTTGATTTGAGAATAATATTCAAGCATCTAAAATATACCATTCATGATGATCTTTTCAAAGGTAACCCATTCACTGGTACTAGTTGAGGAGCCATAAGATCTATGGAACACTAATAGGGGAGGAGTAAATATTTGGTCACTTGAAAAAATTATGAATTGTCCCATTTTTAATTCAACCTCCTATACTTATTTAGTCTATATTAAGTCACTCTTGTGTCTCATGTAATGCCTAAATAATGGAGTAAATAAAGGCACAAGAACATAAGGATTTATAAGGTTTTTTACTAAGACCTACTCCTTATCTTGATTGGTTATGTTACCTAGTCAAGGATTCTCCACTATAATCAAATTTCACCAGTTAAAAATGGAGGGTTATTCACACACCAATAACATATCTAAGTATCACTGGTCATCTATTCGCTAGATTCACACCAATAACTTTTCTTACCTCTTACAGGAGATTACATGTTAGCTTCCCATTGGATTTCTTCATCAGTTTCTTACTGTACTCAATGTTTCACACCATGTTATCCTTGTATTCCCTAAGTCACACAAGTTCCATAGATTCCCACTGTGTATATGGTAGTTCTACCTTTTATTTCCCCTTTTAATTCAATCTTCAAGTCAGTACAAGATGCTTCTGCATCAATAAGAATGATCTCCTTTTACTCCTAGTAGAGTCTTCAAATTTCAAAAGGTCATCAAGACACACTCTATGAAACTTGATCTATACTTGAAGATTAGCTTCATACGTATTCATTATATCTTATCTCTAAGATTACTCACTCACATCACAAGAACACATCCTAGAATATATTTTTATAGTACTGTATGCACTTGGACATAGTCTCAGAATCTTTCCTGTAGAAATATAATGAAGTACATAAGAATACTCTTGGTCACAAAAATTTTCTTCCTTTCTATAGGTTGATGTGGATTCTAATGCTTCTTATTTGAGAGAGATATCTTAGATACTCGATCATGACTGTAACTCTCAATTCCTCATGACATATTAGAAAATTTGTTGTTACTTCCTTTTGTATTTTTTCCTCCTCAATTTTCTCATGTAGATATGGCATTATTTAAGTGCAATAAATTGTTTCCATCGAAATTAGTATCATTAAATGGAATATTTGTTGGAGCTTCTCACTGTCAATCATAAAGCACCATAACAGAATAACCATTTTGGGTTCCCATGCTACGCTATGTGCTACTTTTTAAACTAAATGGATATTCTAAGAATATAATCATTGAATGCTTTTAATTATTGAAACTTGACCAAAAAACTTTAGAAAATATCTACAATGGTCACTGCTTCTTCTTCTCAAAAGATTATAAAAAAAATTATACAGTGATTCTTCCAATTATATAAATAGTACATAAGAAGAATATGTACGAAATAGAACTCATCATTCCTTTACAGATTCATTAAATATGAAAGTAAACTCGCTTATAATTTCTTTGGAAAATTATAAAAATATCATTTTAGATCCTCAAAAACACTCAAATAGTCTCAGATCAAACTGTTATAGGATGTGATAAATAGCATCTTGGGATTTGATGGTTCTTCATCTACATTATTCTTGAAAATTATATAAAATAATTTTATTATTCAAGAAATATATGCAGTGGAACTCCTTATTTGATCATGATAAAAATAATCTTAGATAATTACTTGAATAAGTATCATGATGTTCTAAACTCATGAGCATGGCTTCAACATCATCATATATTAATTTCCTAAGAATTAACAAATCTTAGAAACTCCATTTTTCATTTTTCTTTGATATTACATTTCCACGTATGAATATTAGCTCTTATTTCTTCTCATTATTAGATCAAACACAAATCTAGGTTTTTATGATGTTTATGCCATGAATGAACAGATCATGCATCATCACAAATAATTTCTTCTTCAACATATTCAAAATATAGAATCTTATTTTTTCATCTAGAAGAACTTCCAAATTTTCTTAAGTGTTAATGTTTTACATTGGGGGATTCAAAGCCTTATTCTCAATAATGTCAGATAATGAAGACTTGCGTTCTGCTCCAGTTACTTCATTTTCATCCAGCAACTTTATGAAAATTTTACTAAGTGTTGAAGCTTTACACTCATCCAAATATTCATCCTGTAAACTTCAGAGACTTATGTTTGTGAAGTCTTATAATATAGACTTACACTTATTTTACTGAATAAAGAATCTACATTAGTGAGGTCTTATGATCAATGCATTTTTCGATTATCAGGAGACTTCGAAGCTTTATAATGAAGCCTTACGATCAACAAAGACTTACATTCAGCACCTAAAGTTTTACATTTGAAGTGAATTCTTATGATCAATAGGTAAAGCCTTAGTCTCATGACTTATCCATTTTTTCATGAACTCCAAAAGCTTTATTTTTACAAGTAGCTTCAGAATTACTTCTAGTTGCTTCTAGGGATTCTCTAACTTCTTCAAATCATCTTGAAAAAACTTTAAATGGTTATTGGGTTTATTAAAATGATTCTAAACTCCTTCAAATACATTTATGAGGTGTTGCAGTATATAGAATACTAAAATAAGAGTATTTTAGTGGATTTAACTATTAGATTAGGTGCATACTTCTTCAATCAGCCCTGAGCCACCTCTATTTAGCTTCAACCTTCATCCTTGAGTGTATAAACACTGATTACAGCATCCAACATCCTTTGTTCTCCTCAGATGGGATCTCCACTTTTAGTTATCCCTTCTCTATGCTTTAAACCATATTTATGTGTATTATCTATAACCATACAATATTTTTAGACATAGGTTAAGTAGCCAACTTCTCTCTCTTCAACTCTTCCATTAAACATGTTGAGGACAAGTCTTCTTTACCATCAACACTCTTCATAGAATTGAAGATTAACTCTTTCAATCATATGATGTTTGGGCTGCTAAGAATTTGTCCTACAAGGTATTCCAAGAAGCCACCTCTACTTTTCTCTGCCTAATATTTGGGCAGTGGTTTCTATAATCACCTTTATCACGTACCCATCATGGGTGCACATCACTGCTTCCATAATTCATGGATACTCTAACCCATCACTCATTTCATCTTTGAATTTGTTACATCGACAAGACTAATTGACAACAAATACAACCAAACACTTTTAGGTCCTTCAAAAAACAAAAAATAAAAGATTATACCAATCTAAAATTTAGGTGATTTTCACTTATATCCTAAAGAGTTTAGGATATATAGTGATAAGGAAATTTTTAAAGAGTTACATTTAGTTATTGTAAAAGGTGAATATCATTATTTCCTAAAGAATTATTCTAGTAAAAGTGAATTTCATTCTAAGAAGTACAAGTAAATAATTATGTAAATAGTTACATTATTTAAAGGAAAATGTTTTGATGAAATAAGGGTTCAAATGATGATGATATTAAACTTAGAAAGAGTCAATGAAGATAAAAAAGAAGTTAACATTATAACATTTGATTTTATGGAGTTAAGTATTTTGAATATGTTCGTGAATTTTAACTTTAGGAGTATTTTTTCCTAAATCTTTTTGTCACGACTCGTCCCCCGGGACCCGTGCTGTGACTACACCAAGCCCTACTTCCATAGGCCAGGGGCTGGCGACTAGCACCAAAGGCATAATTACCTTAATACTGGGAAGGCATTGCCTTTATCACCTGTAAACACACACACACAAGCAAGCATACAGCTGGACAAAACACCAAGTAATCTATATAGAAAAATAGTGCTGAAAGTAAAAGGGGCGAGAATACAAGCCGAATAGTAAAGGTACAAGTACAACTGAAATGCAATACAACTGAAGAAAGAGAAAAGATAGTTACTGGATCATCCTCCAGGATTCCTACATGAAGGTTAGGTACAAATATCCTCCTCAGCACTCCAAATCTATCTGTCTCCTCCAGGTACTGACACGCCGTATGGTCCACCTCCAGGTACCGTCCAGTCCTGGTACTCTCAGCCTTCATCAGCGTTGTCCGTCGTCTACATCCAAAACAACGAAGTGCAGGCATAGGCCATGCAGGGGTGAGTATAACAATACTCAATAGGGACCCCGAGACACTCAAGGTCTCACTAAATCCAGCAAGGATAAACCACAAAGTATGAAATCAACAGATAACCTTACTCAGGTATATGACCATCCATATACCTAAGTTATCAAGTGATCAATCTCAATCATGAGGGAAAACACAGAAAAAAACTACCTCAGCTCACACAGGTATACAACTTATATAGAGAGATAAAGATGATTAGATGTAGCCACTAAATCATCTACTCTGTCGAACCCACGTAGGATCCAGGAACAGTAGTCAGTGTTGTCGAACCCACGTAGGATCCAGGAACAGTATTCATATCTATCGAACCCACACAGGATCCAGGAACAGTAGTCAGAGCTTTAGAACCCACACAGGATCCAGGAACGGTAGTCAGAGTTGTCAAACCCACACATGATCTAGGAACGGTAGTCAGAGCTTTTGAACCCACATAGGATCTAGTAACCATATTCAGAGTTGTCGAAACCACATAGGATCCAGAAACAGTAGTCAAATCTGTTGAACCCACGCAGGATCTAGGAATAGTAGTCAGAGCTGTCGAACCCACACAGGATCCAGGAATAGTAGTCAGAGCTGTCGAACCCACACAGGATCCCACGTAGGATCCATGAATAGTAGTCATAGTTTTCTAACCCATCTAAGATTATCTCAAAATTCTTCCATGTCATAGAGGTCTCAACGCAACAGACGGCTCGTCAATCGAACGCCTGGTCTGTGAGTTATTAGCCTTTTAATCCCAGGGGCCCAGTTGGATTCGTGCACGATCCAACCTGATTGTATCTTAACTATACCTCAAACTCCAGTGAGGTATACTCTAAGGGACCGCCACACTCCATGATTACCAACGCCACTGACGGTTCGTCAAACAGACGTTTGGTGCCAAAGATATGGACAAAATAATTAAAGGGTCGGTAGTGGGCCCGGGTCCGGTCCGACCCAGTTCGAGTCAACCCGACCTGACCCGTTGGGTCTGGCCCAGTCCGTTAGGTAGGTCAGCCTGTTAGATTTGGCCCAGCCCATTGGGCCCCACCCAGCAGGTCACGGGAACGCGGACCGGTTGTGACGGTGTGGACTGATTGTGGGTCGGTGCAAGGGCGGTTTGGCCCGGAGGGCGCCGCGTAGGCGGCTTGGCCCTAAGGCCCGGAGCCGATTCGGTCCACAGCGTCGTGGGGGTACGGTTTGGGCAGCTCGTCCCTGGAGGCCGGGTGGCCAGTGGGAAACCGGGAGTCGGGAGGCCGGGCCGGCGCGGTTTGGTTGGAGCGCACGGGAGGCCGGCGGCGGCCGGTAGCCGGGTGGCGCGGGCCGGAGCAGTTCATCCGGGACGCACGGGAGGCCAGCGGCGGCCGTGAGTCGGGAGGCCAGCGGGTGGCCGGGAGCTGGGAGGCCGGCGGGTGGCCGGGCAGCCAGGAGACCGGCAGGCGGCCGGGTGTCGGGAGGTCGGAAGCTCGGGTCGTCGGGCGGCGCGGTTCAGTCGGGGCGGCGGAGCTGGTTCGGCCGAAGCACCACAAGGGCGGCACGGGGTGCGGAGACTGTGGGTAGTGTGGTCGTTTCCTGTCACCTTCATCGCCTCGTCTTTTTGTCACCATGCCAAAGAATATCACAAAAGTAAATTGGCGGAGGGAGACGGGCCATATTAGTTGGGCCCGCACCCTTCGCATTTAGGGTGATAACAATCAGTTCATAAGAACAAGCACAACAATCCACCCGCAAAAGGAAAACATCCCCATTCTTCGTTTTTTGAAAGAAAGGAAGAACATGGAACTTAAATGAAATTAAACCCCTACCTTGATCGTTGTTTGTCGACGGAGTCATGGGGAAGAAAATATAATTGTCGTCGTTCGTCGCGTCCTCCACACTCTTCCAATCCCGAGATCGTGCGTCGGTTCGTTGACGACAATGAGGAGGGAAGGTCAGTCGAAGACGTCCCACATCAGTAGGAGTCCATGGATGAAGGTCGAAGGAGTTCGTTCTTCATAGTCGAAGGCGTTCTTCATTGGGAGCTTTCTTCGTTGGCGAGAGCTTTTCTCTTAAAAGCTCTAATCCTCCTTTTCCAACCTTTTTCCAAAAAAAGAATAGGAAGCCAAGGTAATAGATTATAAAATTTATCATAGGAAGAAGAATTCAAAAAGGGTGAATTAATTAAGTTAGCTCCACTTAAGTAATTCACGAGGTTGGAACAATAAATTAAAGAGGAGGATTTGGCACATTAAAGGAGGGGGTGGAGAGATTCTCCCTCATTAATGAGGGGAGTTGAGAGGTTTTCCTCTCCCACCATTATTAGGGGGTTTTGTCCCGGGTGGTCTCCACATTGTAACCTCTCATGGGAGGTTAGGTTCAAGTGGGCCCCACCACCATAACCTCTCATGGAAGGTTATGGTCAGGTGGTCCCCACACTTCCAACTTCCAACTTCCAAGTGGAGGTTTTAACCAACAAATAAAAATAAAGCTACACAACTTTATTTTTATTTAATTCATTCACTAAAAACCCAAAAAACTAACTTTCACCCTCATCCATTTGTCATCGAGGTGAAATTCTCCTTAAGAGAATATCGGCGCTGCGAGTTCAACGGTGCCCATAGATTTCAATTTCAAGCACTGGTTCAAAAGTTACAAAATGCCGCTCGCGCATTTACTGAACGTACCCGAAAAAAAGTTCGGAAAATTTATTATCAGTCACCCTCGACCTGCGTCGATCGAGGTTAGGCTTTACCTAGGTGAAACACACCCCAAAGAACCCAACAGTACTCTCAGATTTTTAATCCGAGTTACCGTTTAGAAGTTATAAATTTTACAATAAAATAATTGTCACTTAATTATTTTATTTGCGGCCAAAAACTAACTTTTTCTGGTGGCCTGCGCCAGTAAAAGTTAGTATCTGCTTAAATAAAACATGCCCTCACGAGTTCATCAGTGGTCTCATATCTTCAATCTGAGCTACCATTTGTGAGTTATAAGCATTTGAAAAATAAAATAATTTATTTAATTGTTTTATTTACGGTTATTCCAATTTTGGGTTTTCTCATAGGAGGCTCGCGCCAACTAATCTTAAGTCGTGCCGAGGGTAAACCCGCCATCCTGAGTGCAACGGTGCCCTCGGATTTCTGATATGAGTAATCGTTTAAGAGTTATTCCACTTTTTCATGAAAACTGCTTATGCGCGTTAACTTAAGCTTAACAAAACTTCGATGGATCATTTCGGGCACTCTGGGCCTCGGAATCGCACGCAGTCTGATTTCACAGACTCGTAAAATTCCCATATATAAAAAAAATTCATAGAAATTCCGGGTCTTTACATTCTCTTAATCTCAGGGATTTACATCCCCGTAAGCTACAACTTGAACTAAGGGAACAATTGGGGGTACTGAGCACACATCTGAGCCTCTCACTCCCATGTGCTCTCCTAAAGGTTCATGTGCTGCCAGTGAACGTGCACTAGAGGTATCGACCATCCATGAAGGACTCGCTTCTGTCAATCCTCAATCACTACTAGAACCTTCTTGAAAGTCGCCCCATCTTCATTGTCCAACTCTTCATGGTCAATGATGTTAGAAGGGTCATGCACGTATCTCCTCAGCTGGGATACGTGGAAGATTTCGTGCACCTGATGCAACTAAGGTGGAAGAGCTAAGCGATAAGCCACCTCGCCAACTCTACTGAGGACCTGGAAAGGTCCGATGAATCTTGGAGATAACTTGTCGCCTCAGCCAAATCTCTGTAGACCTCGTCGAGGTGAGACCCGTAGAAAGATGTGGTCACCATCATCAAACTCTAGAGGCCTCTGTCTCCTGTCAGCATACGACTTCTGCCTACTCTATGCAGTCTTCATCTGCTCCTGGATGATTTGCACCTTCTCCGTGGTAGATCATACCATCTCTGATCCCACTAGTGCTGACTCCCCTGGGTCATTCCAGCACAAAGGTGATCTGCAAGGTCTCCCGTACAACTCTTCTAAAGGTGTCATCCCAATGGTGGAGTGATAGTTGTTGTTGTATGAAAACTCCACCAAGGGTAAGTGGTCCTCCCCACTGCGACTAAAGTCAAGGACACAAGCACGCAGCATGTCCTCGAGGGTTTGAATGGTCCGCTCAGTCTGACCATCCGTCTGAGGATGGAAGGCGGTGGTCAAATGAAGTTGCGTCCCAAAATCCTCTTACAACACCTTCCATAGCCAGGAAGTAAAATGTGCATCATTATCAGAGACAATTGTCGAATGTACTCCATGTAACCACACAATCTCCTGCACATAGAGGCGTCCCAAGCCCTCTATTGAACCCGGCTCTCTGATCGGTAGGAAGTGGGCCGACTTTGTGAGTTAGCTGATGATCACCCAAATCGAGTCATGACCCCTGGATGTACGTGTAAGTCCTGTCATGAAGTCCATGGATATATCATCCCACTTCTACCCTGGGACCTCTAAAGGTTGAACCAAGCCTGCTGGTACCTGATGCTCTGCCTTAACTTGCTGACAAGTGAGGCACCGAGAGACAAACTCTGCAACTGCCTTCTTCATTCCCGGCCACCAGTTCTGTCGTCGGAGGTCCTAGTACATATTTTCCACTCCTGGATGTACCACTATAGGGTATGTGTGGAACTCCCTCAACACTTCCTCCTGAAGTGACACTGGTACCATGGTACATCCTCTGAAAAGGATGATGTGCTCCCTACCTTCAGAAAAACCATCAGGTGTCAGCCTTGTGGATATCTGAGCACGTCGTGTCTCACAGTCAGCGTCCCCATGTTGTGGCCCCCTGACTCGCTGAAGAAGTGGGGGAGTGAGTGTAAGAGACTGAAGAAAAGCTTCTCCATCTCGATCTACAAAGGATATCTACAAAGCGGCTAGCTGCTCTGTCGTCTCACTCAGCAGATGCAGGTCAGACCTCCTGCTGAGTGTGTCTGCTATCATGTTCCCCTTCCCAGGAGTATAGACTATCTCAAAGTCAAATTATACTGCCACGAGGGTGAGGTTGGCCGACTCACGAGTGATTGGATGTACCCTCCTATGCATGAGTTTATCCTGTGCTTCCTGGATTTCCTTTTTCTTCACCGACCAAGGAAAACCCCATCCCAACATTGTAGATAAACCACAACCTCTTTGCCTAATATAGTCAATCTGAGTGTTAACTATGGATGTCAAGTACAAACCCAAACTAACGTCGTAAGGCCTCGACGCTACCACCAAGAGGTTCCAATCGAAACTCTCGCCTCAAGGATCAGATCACACTGTCAGCGTAAGTGTGATTATCGAGTCTCCTCCCAAAGGTATCTCCAGACGTGAGGGTCAAGTCAATGGTTTAACTGGAAACTCTATGTCCCGGAGAAGATTTGTGGAAGGAAGGAATTATTGGTACATATGTTTATTGATACAGAAGCTAGTAGTAGACACATACCATACCTCGAATCATTATTAGAGCCCTAGGGTCGCACTCCTTGACCGCATGCAGCTACTCTCTTCCCCCCGTCCTCTAGCTCCCTGAGCCTGGCGGGGAACACAATGGGGGGTGGTTGTAACATGTCGAAATTTACACCACCTCATTCTGCTCCCCTAGATCTGCTTCTACATCTGCAGCCCTGCAGATTCATATTTGCCTAACACTTCTTCTTCTTGAAACATTTTTACACACCCAAGTCTCTAAGACTCGCAGCAGTTTTTTGCTTTCCCACTACTAACATTCACTGGTTGTATCCGCTCAGCCAAAGAACATTCAACCACAAAGGTTCTCTCTAGCACCCTAGCATAAGTAGAAATTCATAGAGGAATAGTGCTGGCTCGAATGTCCTTTAAACACACCACACTTGGAAATTCGATCCCTAAAGCACTGATCGTATCATATTCATCGAGTGCCAAGAAAGATCAGTACACCTCGATGAATACTCAGCTACCGACATGTCATCTTGTCGAAGCTGTAGAAGTTTTAGAGAACTCTCAGCCACCTCCTCGAGCCAGTCCTTAGCAGTCTGTGAGTCAGGCTCACCTCGGAACCTGAGGGGTATCTGATGCTGAAACACGTGTAAGGCACTAAGCCTACATGTGTCCTCTACTGGTACCGCCGGTTGTAACTGCTGACCAACGGGTAGTGATATAGTTGGAACACTACCCTAAGGTACTATCTCGGGAAACGGTCCACATACCGAAGCCTCGTCAATAAGTGGACCATCCTCATGGTCACTCATTGAAAAAGACTAGCAGCTAAAATCACCGTCTGCTCTACTGGTATCTCAAATAGACAGGAAACTCTAGAAATCACCTCCATCCAGCCCTCAACTGCGTGGGAATCTATCTCGCCTCGAAAACTCAGAAGCCTCTGCTGCTGGAACTCGTGCAACATGCTCAATCGGCGTACACTGTCAGTCGGTGTGGCTGGTGTTATCTTCTACCCAATGGGTGGTGGTTCTGCTGGTACACCACCTGAAGGTGCCAACATAGTAAGAGGGACCTGCACTGGAGCCTCATCTCTCGGTGGACTGTCAGTGCGTACAACTCTCAGAACTCTAACTGGCTATCTTTGTGGAGGAATCCGGAAAGAAACTGATGCGACATGGTCAAAAGAGTATACCTGGTGAGCTGACTCAAAGAAAAATTTTGAAAGCACACACACAATCTGTGTTTTCGTGCACTGAGTCGGAAATCAGAAGTCAGGGTCCTGGTGTATGGATACGTCGACCGCCGCACCAACACTGGACTCCATGAACTAAAAACCTCACTTAGTACCCTTAACACTATTGCTTCACATAAAAGACCAGGGTCCTATGTTCTGCAGTAGAACTGACCCCTCTAATACCAATTTGTCACGACTCGTCCCCCGGAACCGGTGCGGTGACTACCCCAAGCCCGCCTTCCATAGGCCAGGGGCTGGCGACTAGCACCAAAGGAATAATTCCCTTAATACTAGGAATGCATTGCCTTTATAACCTGTAAACACACACACAAGCAAACATACAGTTGGACGAAACACCCAGTAATTTGTATAGAAAAAGACTGCTGAAAGTAAAAGGGGCCAGAATACAAGCCCAACAGTAAAGGTACAAGTACAACTGAAATGCAATACAACTGAAGAAAGCGAAAAGACAGTTACTAGATCATCCTCCGGGATTCCTACCTAAAGGGTAGGTACAGATAGCCTCCTCAGTACTCCACGTTCGTCCGTCTCCTCCAGGTACCGACACGCCGTATGGTCCACCTCCAGGTATCGTCCGGTCCTGGTACTCTCAGCCTCCGTCAGCACTGTCCGTTGTCTGTATCCAACACAATGAAGTGCGGGCATAGCCCGTGCAGGGGTGAGTATAACGATACTCAGAAGGGACCCCGAGACCATCAAGGTCTCACTAAATCCAGCAAGGATAAACCACAAAGTATGAAATCAACAGATAACCTTACTCAGGTATATGCCCATCCATATACATAAGTTATCAAGTGATCCATCTCAATCATGAGGGAAAACACAGAGAATAAAAACTGACTCAACTCACACAGGTATACAACTTATGTAGAGAGATAGAGATGATTAGATGTAGCCACTGAATCATCTACTCTGTCGAACCCACATAGGATCCAGGAATAGTAGTCAGAGCTGTTGAACCCACGTAGGATCCAGGAACAGTAGTCAAAGCTGTCAAACCCACACAAGATCCAGGAACAGTAGTCAGAGTTGTTGAACTCACACAAGATCGAGGAACGGTAGTTAGAACTGTCGAGCCCACACATGATTCAGGAATGGTAGTCAGAGCTGTCGAACCCACATAGGATCCAGGAACCGTAGTCAGAGCTGTCGAACCCACACAGGATCCACGAACCGTAGTCAGAGCTGTCGAACCCATGTAGGATCGAGGAACAGTAGTCAGAGCTGTCGAACCCACACAGGATCCAGGAACAGTAGTCAGAGCTGTCTAACCCACGTAGGATCCAGAAACACTAATCAGAGCTGTCGAACCCACATAGGATCCAGGAACAGTAGTCAGAGTTGTTGAACCCACCTAGCATTATCTCAAAGGTCCGCCACATCATATAGGTCTCAACGCAACAGACAACGCGTCAATCGGAAGCCCGGTCTATGAGTTATTAGCCTTTTAGTCCTGAGGGCTCGGTTGGATTCGTGCACGATCCAACCTGACTGTATCTCAACTATACCTCAAACTTCAGTGGGGTATACTCCAAGGGACCGCCAAGCCCCATGATTACCAGCGCTACTGACGGTTCATCAAACGGACGTCCGGTGCCAAAGATATGGTCAAAAGAAGTAAAGGGTCGGTAGTGTGCCCAAGTCCAGTCCGACCCAGTCGGCCCGACCCGGCCCGACCCAGTCTGAGCCGACCTGGTCTGGGTCTACTCGACCTGACCCGTTGGGTCTGGCCCGGTCCGTTAAGTGGGTCAGCCCGTTAGCTCGAAAATCTTGCTGCCGTAGTAATTTGTAAATTTCACAATCGGATCGATCGCCCTTGAAATTCAATTCACTGTAACTAAAAAATACAACCGACCGCAACCGAGATCTCGTTCGACTGTGCCTGATCATTTGAATCAATCTTTGAGTGCCTAAGAACGAAATTGAAGGGCGTTAAGCCGAATCTGGTTGAGGATACTAAAATTGTTTTGAAGCTACTGGAAGCTTGAGAAATGAAAACTGAGTTCCAGATCCGAGCATGCCAAGGACGATGATGTCCCGAGCTAGAGGATGGCTGGTGAAACCGAGGAACATTGAGCTCAAACACCGATTGAAGATGTAGAACGGAGATCGTTGAACTCTGACGACCTTGATGAAATTGAATCTGATGAATGAGCAGCTGTTCAATATGGAAGATCAATGAAGATGACAAGCCGCTGTGACTGAGAGATATGAAGATGAATTCCGCGTTTTCATCGAAGAGCCATGGCCGAACCAGATGTTTCTATTGCAGACCGAAGTCAGTGCGATGAAACCGACGCCATTCAAACCGAGCTCCAAAAGATCCCAAGCTGACCTAATCTGAAGAACTTATGTTTGTGCAAATCCAAGAAATTGGATTGAAGATGGAAGAAGAACCATTGCTGAATCAGCTTGAAGAAGAAGAACCGTGCAGATTTTGGAAGCGACGGGTTCAGAGCTTAAATGAATTAATCAGATCGATTTATGGTGGCCAATACAATTCGTGCACCTGAGGTGGAGTCGTTGCCGATTCAAGTGCCCCAAGGATTTGTGAGAAAGATGGCAAGCGATGAACGCGAAAAACAAAAAAACACGAACGTAGCGGAGAAATCTTTCCCTCAAACAGCGGATGCGTTGCGACAAAAATAGGTGCAGAATATAAAATTGACATCAGAAATTTTTACAAAGAGAGATCCACTAAAATAGATAAGTACACGGTAGAGACTCCCCAAAAAATGACAGGGATCTCAAAAGTAATAGAAAAATAGTGGATCAAAGTCGGAGTATAGATGCAGTCTGAATGACGCTTGAAATGAAGAATGCATCTTGCTAAAGAAACCCAAATAGATCTGACCGTGAAAGCAGAAGATTGATGTTTGAACAAAAGTGCATATGAAAAACACCGGGATCAGATCAAAAACCACCGCAGATGAAAGCCGATCAAATCAAAGTAGTTCCACCAGTTGCAGATCTGAAAACCGCTCCTTGAAAACGCAACTGCATTGCCTCCAACCACTGCCGAGAGCGGAGCCGCACATCTCATATAAATAGATGATGTCTCATGTATCTCCTAAAAAATAACTCATATCTGATTAAAGATATTAAATATATTTCATCAAAGATATAAAATATATCTTCTCAAAGATATCAGATATATCTTGTCAAAGATATAAAAATATTTTTTTTAAAGATATCGGATATATAAAAAAAAATATATCGGGCCCAGATGAGGAGGCTCCCCAACAAACTTCCCCTCCGACTCAATTGAGAATCATCGCCAACCTTGCAATCAGTCGGAAAGTCTCAAATTTTTCTCTAGGTAAAATCCTGGTCAACATGTCTGACCCATTGTCATTAATATGGATCTTTTCAAGCTCTAACTGTCTCAAATCAAGAACATTACGGATCCAATGATACCGAACATCGATATGTTTCGAATTGCCATGAAAAGTGGAATTCTTTCCCAAACAAATAGCACTCTGACTATCACAAAATAAAACATATCTATCTTTATTAAAATTGAGCTCTCGAATAAAAGTTTTCATCCACAACAATTCTTTGCACGCTTCTGTAGCTGCAATAAACTATGACTCTGTGGTAGATAAAGAAACACATCTCTGCAACCTAGACTGCCAAGATACAGCTCCCCCTGCAAAAGTAATCAAATATCCTGAAGTAGACTTCCTCAAATCGATATCTCCTGTCATATCTGAATCTGTAAAGCCACAAAGCATAGGTTCTCCTTTTCCAAAACACAATCTCAGATCAGAAGTACCACGAAGATAACGAAAAATGTACTTCACTACCCTCCAATGCTCTCTACCTGGATTTGACAGAAAACGACTGACTACACCAACTACATGAGTTATACCAGGTCTAGTACATACCATGACATACATCAAACAACCAACGACAAATGAATAAGGTATGTGTTGCATCTTCTCTCTCTCTTCATCAGTAGAAGGTGACTGACTGGTGCTGAGCTTAAAATGTAAAGCAAAAGGAGTACTAACCACTTTAGATCTATCCATATAAAATCTCTGAAGAACCTTCTCAATGTATCTCTCCTGAGATAACCACAATTTCTTGGCCTTCCTGTCACGGGATATCGTCATGCCAAGAATCTGTTGTGCTGACCCCAAGTCTTTCATCGCAAAAGACTGGCAAAAATCCTTCTTCAATCTGTCAATTATAGAAGCATCATGACCAACAATGAGAATATCATCAACATAAAGCAACAGTATAATAAAATCATCATCAGTAAATCTCTGAACAAACACACAATGATCAGAAGATGTCTTCCTAAAACCCTGATGAGAAATGACAGATTCAAACTTTTTATACCACTGTCTCAGAGCTTGCTTCAAACCATACAAACTCTTCTTCAATCTGCAGACATAATTCTCTTTACCTGTTTCAAAAAAACCCTCTGGTTGCTCCATATAAATCTCCTCCTCTAAATCTCTATGGAGGAAAGCTATCTTCACATCCATCTACTCAATCTCCAGATCCAAACTAGCATCCAAACCAAGAACAACCCGAATAGAAGACATTTTGACAATAGGTGAGAAAATCTCATCAAAATCAATACCTTTCTTTTGACGGAAGCCTTTAACAACTAACCTTGCCTTATATCGGGGAATAGAATTGGATTCTTCATTCTTAATCTGATAAATCCACCGATTTTGCAAATCTCTCTTACCTGTCGGTAACTTCACCAGCTCAAAAGTGTGGTTGTCGTGCAATGATGTCATCTCGTCATCCATTGCCACAACTCATCTGTCCTTCTGTTCACTTTCCATCGCCTCATCAAAAGATTCTGGTTCTCCCCCTTCAGCGAGGAGCACATACCCATCAGGTGAATACTGAATAGAAATGGTACGATGCCGAGATGACCTACGGAGTGGAACTGCGGGTTCATTGATAACCCCAGGAACCGGATCATCAGAAACAAAAGGTGCATCGGAAATATCAACTCCAACCTGTTCACCCTGAGCATCATTCTGCACATCAATGTGATCATCAGAATCAACAATATGAGGTAAATGTGAATCAGAACCTGGCTCAAGACTAACAAATCCATCAAAAGTTAGAGAAGTGGACTTTTCTCCCTTATCAATATCTGCAATAGTCTGGTCCTCTTTAAACACTGCATCTCGGCTTCTGAAAAGTTTCTTCAAAGTAGGATCATAAAACCTGTACCCAAACTCATCGTGTCCATAGCCAATAAAAATACACTGTCGTGACTTATCATCCAACTTGGATCTCTCATCTCTAGGCACATGAACAAAAGACTTGCAACCAAAAACTTTCAAGTGATCATACCTGATCCTTTTTCCATACCAAAACTTATCGGGAGTGTCTATCTGCAAAGAAACTGAAGGTGATAAATTGATAATATAAGCAGCAGTAAGTAAAGCCTCACCCAAAAGTGTCCAGACAACTTTGCTTCCGAAAGCAAACAACAAACTCTTTCCAATAAAGTCCTATTCATTCGCTCAGCTACACCATTTAGCTGAGGTGTCTTGGGAGGTGTCTTCTGATGCTGAATACCTTCCTTCCTGCAATAATGATCAAATGGAGCACAATACTCTCCCCCATTGTCAGTGCGAATACATTTCAATTTCTTGCCTGATTCCCTCTCAGCAGAAACATGAAATTGCTTAAAAACACTAAGCACCTAACTTTTGGCATTCAAAACATAAACTCAAATCTTCCATGAGTAGTAATCAATAAATGTCACAAAATAAAGACCACCACTAAAGGTCTTAGATTTAAAAGTACCAAAAACATCTGAATGAACTAATTCAAGTACCTGTGACTTCCTGTGTGGAGGATGACTGTTGAAACTCACTTTGCTCTGTTTCCCATCCATGCAATGATCACATGTGTCCAATTTGACACTCTTAAAATCTGGAAGAAGATTTCGCTTGGCCAAACAACCAATCCCTTTCTCACTGATGTGACTGAGCCTCTTATGCCACAACTTGGATGAACCACTACACTCAACAACGCAAACAGTATCACATGAAATAGACACTCTAGTCCAGTACAAACCTGACTGCTTCTTCCCTCAAGCCATAATTAAAGATCCCTTGGAAAGCTTCCATTGGCAATCACCAAATGTGCTGATAAACCCTTAATCATCAATAATGCTGGTAGAATTAAGATTCAAGAGAACCTCTTGTGCATGTTGAACATTCTTCAAAATCAGCTTACTTCCAGTACTGGTCTCTAAACAAACAGTCCCGATACCTACGACATCAACATGACCATCATTACCCATCTTCAAAATTCCAAAATTACCTGGGTTGTAAGATGTAAAGAACTCATTCTTTTATGTCATGTGAAAACATGCACCACTATCAACAACCCATCAAGAATGATCAGAATCAATATTAATAGAGTCATAAACAATAACAAGATCACCCCCTGTAGTGACAACAACATGATCATCTCCATCGACATTCTTCTTTGGATGATTTTCCTTCATTCTGTTTTCTCTTTTCAGCTGATAACAAAACTTCTTAACATGCCCCTTCTTACCACAATGATGACATTCAAAATCTCTCTGCTTTGATCTGGATTTGCTTCTGTTTTTACTCTTTCCTCGACTGCTCTGTCCCTGATTCTTTTCCTGGCTTCTCCCCCTGTTCTCTGTGACTAAAATCTCTGAAGATTTCTCTTGAGTACGTATCCTGACTTCTTCATTCAAAATAGCATACTTAACAAAACTGAATGTCACAGCACCATTAGGAGCAGAACTGGTTAGAGTAACACATAAATTCTCCCAAAAATCAGGTAACGTGTTAAGCAATAAAAGTGCTAAAACCTCATCTTCAAAATTAATACCCATATGCCAGACCACTGATCAAAACATCCCTGATATTCACCTAAATAATTAGAAATAGATGTACCTTCTCTGTACCTCAAATTAATCATTTGTTTGAGAAGAAACAATTTATTTTTTCCTATCTTGGAAGCATAGGTAGTCTCGAGCTTCTCCCACAATGTTCTGGCATGAGAGATATTGACAATGTGATTCATCACGTTGTCTTCGACCCATTGGAGAATGAAGCCACAAACCATCTCATGCTCGAACACCCATTCTTCATTTGATATCCTTTCTAGATTCTGGGTACTAAACACTAGAAGATGCATTCGCTTGACAAAAAGCAGATCCTTTATTTTTAGTTGCCACATATGATAATTGGTACCATTCAATAAAATCATCCAACTGTAATTAGCCTCCATAATAAAATATGAAATAAAAACTAAACCACCTGATACTAGATGTTGAGAAAGATGACAAGCGATGAACGCGCAAACAACAAAAAACACGAATGCGCAGCGGAGAAATCTTTCCCTTAAACAGCAGATGCGTAGAGACAAAAATAAGTGCAGAATATAAAATTGACACCAGAAATTTTTGCGTGGAAAACCCAAAAGGGAAAAAACCACGGGAACTAGTCCAGAAAGAGGGATCCACTAAAATAGATAAGTACACGGTAGAGACTCTCCAAAAATGATAGGGATCTCAAAAGTAATACTTAGAAAAATATTGGATCAAAGTCGGAGTATAGATGTAGTCTGAATGAAGCCTGAAATGAAGAATGCAGCCTGCTAAAGAAACCCAAATAGATCTGACCGTGAAAGCAGAAGATTGATGTCCGAACAAAAGTGTAGATGAAAAAAACCGGTATCAGATCAAAAACCACCACAGATGAAAGCCGATCAAATCAAAGTAGTTCCACCAGTTGCAGATCTGAAAACCACTCCTTGAAAACGCAACTGCACTGCCTCCAACCACTACCGAGAGAGAAGCCGCACATCTCATATAAATAGAAGATGATGTCCCATGTATCTCCTAAAAGATATCTCATATCTGATTAATGATATTAAATATATCTCATCAATGATATAAAATATATCTTCTCAAAGATATCAGATATATCTTGTCAAAGATATAAAAATATCCATTTTTAAAGATATTGGTTATATAAAAAAATATATATCAGGGCCAGATGAGGAGGCGCCCCAACAAGGATGAGCATCGAATGTTGACTGAGTCTTTCAGTGGAAGCCTGTGAGATACTGATCATCTAGTTTGAAGAGGGCGGCCTGAGCTCTAATTGAAAGATGAGTCTGATCTTCGGGTATGAGAAGATTGGAGCTGACCAAGCCCATGTAAGGGTACATTACCTCAAGACATTATTTAAGGGTAAGAAAAATGAATGAGAATCCTAGAATACGGGTAACCTTATGTAAGGGTAATCTTTCATAAGGGTAACATTGTGTTGTAGATGCATAAATGATCAAGCTGAGCCTGGATATGAGTTTTCCAAAGCCTTTGGAAGCTTGTGGAATTTTTTGAAAATACTTTAATAGAGAACCGAAGCCAAATTTATGTCCAAATTCATTAGCAACTGAACACATTTGAGTTTATTGACATATGCGGGGAGCTTAGCGCGAGTCATGCGGGGATGACGGTGGATAATCAATGTTGTAACATGGAAACTATTGAAGCAATGACAATTGTAAGTCAGTGTTTGAGGTGATGAGTTAGAAATTATAAAAAAATTGAACGTGACACAGGAAAAGGGAAGGGAGAGTGAATGATTCACTTGATTTGTGTATACATTTTTATATACTTTATTGAAAATAAAAACATGTTTTCAGCAAATACCAACTTCTTAGTGAACAAATACTTTGATTTTGGTGATCTTGTTCATTTTTAGGAGATTTATAGCCAAATACACAAAATGGATGAGAACTGAGAAAAACTTTACAACTAAACGGCGTGTACTTATATGAACGCCGTGTACATTCAAACTCAGATACAGGTTGACTAGAACAAATGCATTCCCAAGTAACCATAAGCTGGTACACACCGTGTTCACACTATACACATCGTGTACACCCTTCTAGAAGCAGTTGGTGGATGAGAAGAGGTGACATGCCCATGTGGCTGGCTAAAGGGGACACGTTGTGTTCCACTTATACACGCCGTGTATACATTTCTAGAAGCGGTTGGTGGCTGAAAAATGAGACTACATGCCATGTATGGCAGCGCTACAGGTTGTGTATATCTACCTATCAGGTGGCGCCATGTTCCATGTCAAAGACAGCGTGTTAGGCCGTCTACCAGCGGAGAAAACAAAGGCAAAAAAAGTGTTGAAAAAAGTACACGATGTGTAATTTTTCCACACACTGTGTAGTTATGTTTTCTATAAAAGGAGGCATTGGAATCCAGTTCAAGGAGTGTGTGTGGAGAGAAATTGTGGAGAGAAAAGGGTTGAAGGTCCGAATGAGAGAATATCTAATGTCGTACTACCATCATTCTACCGTCTACTGAAGAATCATTTCCACCTCGAAGTTTCAAGCATGATCGCATCAAGTATCAAGTGTTTTGTGTTTATCTATTCCTCCATGTGTAACTAAATACCCCAATGTGTTGGGGGTGTGGGAGATGATGAGTTGTAATTTAAATTAGTTGTTATGAATGTTTTTGTTCTATCAACCTCTTCTTATTCTTCTTAAATCACTTCAAATTATCACTGAAAATTCTGAACCAGACCAAGGGAAGAATTTTTAGGGATTAAAAAGAAGAATAACAAGGAATATTTTCATGATCATTGTAAGTATTCGTTGACTCAAAAAAATGGACTAAGACAAATAAAGAACTGTTAAACACTAACTATCAGACCAAGGAGTTAATTTCTTCAGCTCTAAATATAAAGTTTACCGGACCAAGGAAACTTTATTACAAATTGAACCCAGAAGTGTTTTGTTATCATGAACAACACAACCTCATAAGCAATTTATTTAATAAACAACTCCTTAATAATCCACAACCCCAACACATTTCTCTCTTTATTTGCATCAAAATCAATTTTCCTTTATTTTCCTTTATTCATTAAGTAATTTATTAAAGAAATGTAAAACCAGTTATTATTTATAATTCAAACAACAAAAATCGAATCTAAATTCAGCAAATTTTGCTAAAAAAAATAATACAAACTTGTTAAACAAAGACAAGAATTAACTTCTTTTTTTCCTGTGGATCGACCCCTTACTGGTACTATACTTGTTAGGGTAAAAATAATAATTTGGGACAACAATAACATACTTTTATGAAACGAATTTCCAAATTTTGTCACCGTTGCCGGGGACTAAAGAAAAGTTAATTTTGTTCTTGTTTTCATTTAGGTTGTATCAAATTTTAGTGAAAATAAAAAACATAAATTCTCAAAAATCTCTTTTCTCATCTCATTTATTTTTATCTTTCTTTTTCCTCATTTATGCTTGGTGTGTTTCATATCATGTAGGTCTTTAGGTGTATGAGCGGATACCTCACACGTTCCAAGAATGATAAGCCATCAGGGTTATTCCCGATTGACCCAGAGATTGAATGAACACTCTTGAGGTGCCAACAAGCACTTATAGCCGAGTATAACCAAAACAATCCACTGGTGCAGAACGAGGAAGGAAATCCAGCTGTTGTCCAAGGAGCTGGACAACAGTTAGGTCCGGATGACAACCAGAACCAGCAAGCTCCACTTGCTTCAGGGTATAGCCTACAGTAACTCTAACAATTCCAACCAGAACAGATGACATTTTTCAACCAAGGTCAGGGGCCGTACTACGCCCCTCAAGAACAACAATACATTCCGGCTCCACTCCCTTAGTATCCACCTCCACAACGTACTCTCAGGGAGTGCGGCTTTCCATCTATCCATGGAGCTGACACAGGCATCGTTCGTCCACCAGTGCAGGCCCAACACTTCGAGATCAAGTATGCTATCATGCAGCTAATCTAGAACACCATTCAATTTGGTGATTTTCTCAGTGAGGATCCCAATGCCTATCTCTCCAATTTTATAGAGGTCTGCGACACGTTCCGCTACCACAGAGTGTCCACAGACGATATTTGTCTTCACCTCTTCCCCTTCTCTCTAAGGGATAAGGTGAAAGACATTTTTTAAAGGTTTTCCATAACGATCTATCCTCACATGGGAGGAGCTAGCCCAGGCGTTCTTGTGTAAATACTTTCCACTCTCGAAGACAGTGACTCTAAGAAATGAAATCCACAACTTCCATCAGCATGATGCTGAGTCACTATACGAATCATGGGAGTGCTTCAAGGAGATGTTGCACAAATTCCCACACCACGAACTCCCACTTTGGATGTAGGTCCAAACCTTCTACGAAGGGTTTACAACGAATACAAAGTACGTGGTGGACGCTGCTGCTGGAGGTACGGTAATGAGGAAATCCCCCGAAGAGCTTTTTGAACTACTGAAAGACATGTATTCCAACAGCTTCCAGTGGCATTCCAAGCTGGGCACCCAGAAACGAGGTATGCATAACATTGATGCAACTACTATGCTTGCTGCCCAGTTGGATATTGTGTCCAAAACGATTGATGCGCTCAATCTGAAGGACACGTCTCAAGTACATGTGGTAAACCATCCAACGTGTAGTGAATGTGGTGATAACCACATCATGGGAGAATGTCCGGGTTCTTCTAGAGGCCCTTTAACAAGCTAGGTAAGTTATATTGCCCAAAACCAAGGGCCAAACTAGTACCAGTAGTACCAGAACTCGGCATGGCGTGATCAACAGAACACAAGTTGGGGCTAACAATAGTAGAATCTTCCTCCCCAACAACCACTCAGCTACAACCAACCTCTATATCAGAACTAGTACCAGAGGCATCAACAGCCCCAACAGGGCTCTTATCAACAACAAGGGTATCCGAACCCTCATATACATCAACCACAATAGCTGCCACCTCCACCAACTCAACAACCACCTCAGCAGGAGAACACCTCAAGGTTAGAGGATATCATGACCAAATTTATATCTGCTACTGAGACTAGGTTCCAAAATCAGGAGGCTTAAATTCGAGGCCAATAAAACCAAATTGGCCAGTTGGAAAACCAACTATTAAGAAGGTAACCCGGTACACTACCGGGTAACACTAAGAAGAACCCGAGGGAGGAGGCTCATGATATCATGCTACGGAGTGGAAAGGAGCTCCAACAGCACCAACCAACACGACCAGGTGTATCCACACCCCTATTGATAAAGAAGGTACAAATAAATACCCCTCATCATCCAAAATCCCAAAGAAGAAGGATTCTCAGAATAAAGGAAAGGAGGTGGTCAAACCCTTTGAGCCTGCCTTACCCTTCCCAGAGAGATTGAAGTAGAGAAAGTTGGACCACCAGTTCAGCAAATTCATGGACGTGTTTAAGAATCCACACATAAATATACCTTTTGTAGAGGCACTGAAGTAGATGTCCACTTATGTAAAATTCATAAAGGAAATACTCTCCAATAGAAGAAATATAGAGGATCTGGGCACCATTGCCCTAACCAAGGAGTGTTCTGCATTTGTCTAGAATTCGATTCCTCCCAAACTCCAGGATCCAGGTAGATTTAATATTCCATGTACTATTGGACCATGTAAGTTTGGGAAGGCCCTCTGTGACTTAGGGGCCAGTGTGAACATCATGCCCCTCAGAGTTTTCAAAAATCTAGGGCTCAACGATTTGAAGCTACCCGAGTAGCTCTTTAACTTGATGACCGATCCATCAAATATCCAAAGGGGCTACTAAAGGATGTTTTGGTCAAGGTGGGTAGGCTGATCATCCCTGCAGATTTCATCATCCTTGACATGGAGGATGACCATGAGGAACCTCTCATCTTGGGAAGGCCCTTCTTGGAAACTGAGAAGGTACTGATCGACATGCACCAAAGGGAGCTAATTTTCTGGGTAGGAGATGAGAGAGTCTCCTACAATGTTCTCAAGGTCGTCAAGCATACATAATTTTCTGAGCATGAGGGATGTTATGCAGTAACCACCATGTATGATCACTTAAGCACATTAGAGGATGATTTGGTATGTTCTTTGACCTCAAATAACTTTACCATTACAGAAATTAAATTTAAAGAAGTGCTAGAAGACCTGCAATTCCTAGAAGGCCAGGGCGACCACTATTGGAAACATGCAGTTGTTCCTGATAGTCTGGAACGGGACAAGGTGAAACCACTTGTGCCTTCAATTTTAAATGCACCCGAAATAGAACTGTAGCCTATTCCATCTTCTCTAAAGTATGGGTATTTGGGAGACCATCAAACATTGCCGGTCATAATTAATGCAGAACTGTCACATGAGTAGGAAGATACACTTCTTCAGGTTCTAAAACAGTGGAAGAATGTTATTGGGTGGATAGTCGCTGATTTGAAGGGAATCAACCCTACCATTTTCACCCACAAAGTGCTACTTGAAGAAGGTTCCAAGCAATCTCGGCAACCACAACGGTGCCTAAATCCCCCTATGAAGGAAGTTGTAAAGAAAGAGGTGATCAAATTGTTGGATGCAGGTATCATCTATCCCATCTCAGATAGTCTATGGGTGAGTCCCTTTCAAGTGGTACCCAAAAATGGGGGTATCACTATGGTATCAAATGATATAAACGAGCTCATCCCCACTCGCACTGTCACGGAATGGTGAGTCTGTGTCGACTACTAAAATCTGAATGATGCCACGAGGAAGGATCATTTCCCCCTGCCATTTATGGATCAAATTCTAGAGAGACTAGCAGGGCACAACTTCTATTGATTCCTCGACGACTATTCCGGCTATAATCATATTTCCATTGCTTTAGAGGATTAGGAGAAGATCACATTCACTTGACCCTACGGTACGTTTTATTACTGAAGGATGTCTTTTGGCATGTGAAATTCCCCTGCCACCTTCCATCACTATATGTTAGCTATCTTCCATGACATGGAAGAACAGATCCTGGAGGTATTCATGGATGATTTTTACGTTTACAGAAAATCATTCACCACTTGTTTGTAGAACCTCGACCTAGTTTTGGAAAGATGTGATAACACTAACCTATTTTTGAAATGGGAAAATTATCATTTCATGGTGTAAAGTGGCATCTTTTTTTTTCCACAGAATCTCATCATAGGGGATAGAGGTGGATCTGGTGAAGATAGAAGTCATTTCATGACTACCTATTCTGACTTCTATCAGAACCATCTACAGTTTCTTGGGCCATGTTGGTTTCTACAGGCGGTTTGTCTGTGACTTCTCAAGAATATCCCAGCCCCTCACCAATCTTCTAACCAAGGATGACATATTTGAGTTCGATGAGACATGCACCATAGATTTTGAACACCTGAAGCAGCACCTGGTGGAAGCTCCAATGATGATTTCTCCCAACTGAGAGGAACAATTTGAGGTGATGTGTGATGCCAGTGACTACGTAGTGGGAGAAGTCTTGGGATAGCGACTTGATCGGATTTTCCTACCTATATATTATGCTAGTAGGATGCTCAATGAGGCACATATCAAATGCACCACCACAGAGAAGGAGATGCTTGTAGTGGTTTTTGCGTTTGACAGGTTCCGTTCTTACTTAGTTTTGTCTAAAGTTATTGTTTATACTGACCATACAACACTAAATTACCTACCAAACAAGAAATATGTGAAGCCTCGATTGATCTGTTGGGTAATCCTCTTACAAGAATTTGATCTTAATATTCGAGATAAGAAAGGGAGTGAGAATGTTGTTGCTGACCATATCTCACGTCTAGAGATGCCTCATTTAGAGAAGAAGGAAGACTGAGAGATCAGGGAGGATTTCCCTGATGATCACCTCTTTTCGGTCAAAGAAACACCTAAACCATGGTATGATGATATTGTTAATTTTCTGGTTATAGGTGTCGTTCACCCCAACCTCTCCTTCCAGCAAAGGAATAGATTTTTCTCTGATGTGAAGAGGTACTTCTGGGAAGATCATCTGCTATTCTAATCCTGTGGTGATGGGGTGATCCGCTGTTGCATCCCGGAGAATGAAGTTCACGACGTCCTAGAGTTATATCATGCCTCACCAGTTGGGGGAAATCATGGCCTTGATTGTACGATATCAAAGATCCTGCAATCTGGGTTTTTCTAGCCCACCATGCATAAAGATTCCTGAGCCTTTGTCTCTTGTTGTGATCGATGCCAGAGGACTGGTAACATGGGATGTAGAGCTGAGATTCCCCATCACCCCATATTAGAGGTCGAGATCTTCGATGTCTAGGGTATAGATTTCATGGGTCCCTTTCCCCCATCTTTTGGAAACACTTACATCTTGGTCTGCGTCGACTACATCTCCAAGTGGGTGGAAGCCACTGCTATAGCACATGACACGACCAAGGTAGTCATGAGATTTTTAAACAAACATATTTTTAGCAGGTTCAACATTCCCTGAGTACTGATCAGCGATAGAGGGACCCACTTCGACAACACACTGATGAGAGGACTACTGTCAAAGTATGGAGTAAAGCATCATATGGGGACACCATATCATCCCCAGTCTAGTGGACAAGTGGAACACTCCAACCCTGAGATCAATCAGATCCTGGAGAAAATAGTGAACACTTTGAGGAAAGACTGGTCCAAGAAGTTAGATGATGCTTTGTGGGCATATCAGTCTGCTTCCAAAACACCACCGGGAATGTCTCCATTCTGCCTCATCTATGGCAAGACATTCCATATGCCAGTAGAGCTGGAACACAAAGCCTACTGGGCCGTCAAGGCCCTGAATTTTGATCTGAAGACAGCTGAAGAGAAGTGAAAGTTCCAACTTTCGGAACTCAATGAAATCAGATTAGAGGTGTATGATAATTCCAAGCTGTACAAGGAGAGGATGAGAGCAATTCACAACCAGATGATTTCAAGAAAATCTTTCCAACTCGGTGATCAGGTACTTCTCTTTAAATCTCATATTCAATTATTCCCAGGGAATTTAAAGTCACGATGGTTGGGACCATTCCAAGTTATACGTGTATTCCATCATGGATCGATGGAAATTTCTAGATAGGATGGTCAACCATTCAAGGTGAGAGGACAACATTTGAAGGCTTACCATCACATTTATGACACGGTGGGAACGTTGTCCACCATACAGCTCAGGTAAGATGAGGTAAGTATGTTGAGCCAATGACCTAAAACAAAGGTGCTTCCTGGGAGGCAACCCAGCAGATACACACCGTGTACCACCTATATACACTACGTGTAATTTTTCTTTTTAATTTATTTTATAACCATTATAAATATATAGTTTAACTAAGAAATAAAGAGGGATGATGCTAGTGCCGATAGTAAGGTCACTGGAGTTTATCCGAGCCGTCACCGGTTCAAATTCTCCCGACCTACCTTTGGCACGGGGTTCCTCCTTTTTCTCTTCATATTTTCTTACACAGCGTGTGTAGTATTTTTCATATATATATATATATATATATATTTTATTATAAGAAAACCCATGGTGGGGATGGATCGGTTGACCAAGATCGTAACCCCGCTCTAAAAGACATGGGTTCTAATCCTGACAACCGCCCCATTTCCATTATTTATCCTTTTAATAAAACCACACGATGTGTCTTTTGATATACGTCGTGTGCGCCATGTTTTCCTTTTAAATATGAAAATATTTTTCGCATAAGGTAATTCATGAAAGAGAATTTGGTAGATTGGCAGAGTCTCGGCCCTGGATCCAAAAGACCCGGGTTTGAACTCGACTAAACTCCCTACTTCATCCCTTTTTGTACAATTAAAAACCACACGTCATGCATTTCCTTATTTCCATGTAGTATTGACCATATTTATTAAATATATATAAATAAAAAATAGGAATAGCAGTACAAACTTTTCTCCAGTGGTTGAGGGCTTCCATTCGGAATGGCCGATTGCCGGTTCGAACCTCACCCCAAGCACCCGACCAAAGGTTGTACTTATCTTTTTCCAATTTTAATACACATGATGTGTATTTCCCGACACATTACGTGTATATTTTTATTTTTTTAAATTATGAATATACATACATACATATATATATATATATATTTTCAATTTTAATTATTAATATTAGTTATTATATAGTTTACTAATATATATATATATATATTTATTATTTAAAAAAATGAGATACATGGAATGTACTCTATTTTACATGCTGTGTACCATGGCTATAAAAGCTACAGACCACCTGGCTTCAGGCTGTGTCGTGCGGCACGCTCTCTCTCCCTGTTTCTTCCCCTGTATAAGACCCAACCTCCTCACTCCCAAATTTGCTAATTTAAAGCGTTTTTTCTTCTGATTTATCCTGCATTGTGATCCTTGGTCTAGGTATTCCCTTCTACACCCTCTATTTCAAGTTGTTACAAGCGTTTAGGGTGATTTACGAATCGGCCGACCATTCGGATTTTGCGGTACACAGGCACGCTTTGAAGAACACACACCATGTTCATTTGTACACGGCCACACACCGAATGCTTCGTGATTTGAAAATACACGGTGTGTATGTTCAGTACACACCTTGTGCCATTCCCCGTCATGCCTGGGTATCTTTTTCACATGACCTCACACACCATGTTCACATACATGACGTGTATATTCGGTACATGCTGAGTATACCATTTCTTTCTGCTAGCCCGTGTCTAACCCTCCACACGTCCATGTTACTTCTACTCTTGCACACGCCGTGTTAGACTTGTCACGACATGTTCTCTATTATTAGAACTACTTAAATGGTGGCCATGTACTTACCAATACATGACCAGGACCACTTTACTTGTACACGATGTGTATATTTGGTACACACCATGTAACCTTTCCTGGTTTATTACTTGATCACTCGACATGTCTATCCAGAGAACACGGGATGCTAACCCGCTTTTATTACACGCCGTGTACTCTGGAAATACACACTGTGTACTTTTTATTTTTCCATTTTTCTCACATTTTTCTTCATTTCCTTTTTCTTTTCTTTTTCTTTTTTTTTGGTTTTTCTATTCTCTTTTAGGGTATGGTATACAAAGATCCTTCCTGTGGGAAGCAGACTGCCTCCACCACTGAGGGTGAGAGACCCATTTATCATCGAATCCGACTTTAGCCTGTGACACTACCAGATCCGGAATCTCCAGTCTATCATCTCCCTATGTTTTCTATCCGTCCAAACCTCACTCCCTTAGCTGATGCTGGTCCTAGTAGCACCGCACCTCCACCATCTCACACCGAGCCTCTGAGCACCATCATTCCTTCCCCACCAGCTGCCACTCCACCTAAGCTCTCTTCTTCCGCAACTGGTCCCTCATCGACCACCCCATCCAGTGAGAATATGTCTACTCCAGCTGATCCACCCCCATAGCCAGCTTCCCCTGTAGAACCTCCACCTGGGCCGGGACCTGCAAGTGTTCCTTACCCTTGCATGGTGTTTCCGGTCATCGAATTGATGCATGATAAAGTTCGGCATTTCTCTTGCTTCCCTATTCCATTGAGCAGCCACTATCTCAATAGCAGCGTCCCTCAGTAGCTCGACATCTAGGGAGTGTTATAGGATATCCTTGGACACACTCTGTTGCTCACGGTTTTCCAGGTTAGCACTCCTATTTTCCGTGATTTATTTTTGGAGTTCGCTGCTTCATTTGAGTTCGACAGAGCTGAGTACCCGGAGACACCTAGTGATGCGGTACCCATGGTTCGGTTCTGTCTAGGTGTCTGACGCTTTTACCTTACCATGACTGAGTTTGGACGAGGGTGCAGTTTCTATTCTCATCCCATAACCCCACCCTCTGTCTCCACCTTAACCCGACCCGATCATTCTGAGCTCATTGCTATGTGGTGTGAGATTGCCAGGCTTGACCACCGATATACCCCTACTTCGCAGAAGAGTAGCCTTATAGCTGACCCTATTCTCTGATTCACCCATCGGTGTTTCAGTGCCATCCTCTTCCCCCGCCATGAGGATATGGGAGTCATGACTGGTCGTGACATGGATCTCCTTACCTGTATCATCCGGTAGGACTACCCGGACCTCCCTTATATTGCCACCTCCTATTTTAATGCCATGTTTACCAACCGTCAGGGAAACCTGAATGACGTGTTTTACGCCACTCACCTTGCCCACCACCTTGGGGTTTGTGAGCCTTCTCTTCTACATGACCTGTTAGGTTCCCCCCAACGGATGTACTATCTCATGTTTATTCACATGGGATTGGTCCAGAAGCATGGGGGTGCCTACGTCCTTGCCCAGGCCCCACCCCGCCCACCTGCTGACCCTCCTGCACCTGCCGATGCACTTCCTCCGCCTTCCCCACCCCTTCCACCTTCCCCACCCCACCCCTTCTTCTGACCCCACTTCTTCTATCATTCCTTCTTCTATTACACCACCATCCCCACTTACCCCTACACCCTCGGTCGATCTGTCTTTTTCCCTCTTCCTAGACATGGTGGAGTAGCAATTGGTTCGTATCGACCAATGTCAGGACTGATTTGAGAAGATGTTGGGGATTCTTCTTCAGTATCATGGCATTCCATTACCCCCACCACCTACCTCTACCTTGGCTCTTGGACCTTCTTCTACCATTTTACCACCCTTTACTGCACTGACTATAGATTCCGTTCTCCTATCCACTATGTGCCCAACCGCTACCACCACCACTGCTAGTCCAAGGAGTGATGTCGAGCTTCCTATTCCGAGTCCAGCACCTGTGGCTCCTACTTCTACAACTTCTATTACAGGTTAAGATTCCGAGCCTCTAGTTTCCACTGCTCCTAGGCCTTCTCTACCGACTGATTTTGTACCAGATGATGTCTCTTCTAAGGTAACCCCTTGACTGGTTTTTGGACACATGTTTTTTATTATATAAATATATATTTTTTGTGATATCTTGTGCCTGTGTATGTTGTGTATGCTTTCAGTGTTTTCTTTCTCCCACCATCACAGGTACTCTGGCACGTTTTGGGCTACACTATTACCTCACCTTTTGTTTTTCTTTCACCTAGACACGAGGGGAGTATTATTTTTCCATTGTTTTCTTTTCTATCTTGGTTTACTTCTTTCCTTACTTCCCCTCATTTTGGTCCACTATTATGTCCCCACCTTACCTTGTTAATCTTTCTGGGCACTTGGTGGACCACGTGCGATATTAAGTATGGGGGGGGGTCTCAACCACTTTAGTCTTTTCCCTTTTCAGATTCTAGGAGACATCATTATTAGAAGATATATTTTAATATGTGAAGATATTTTTTTGGTTAATCATATTTCTAAATAATACAGCTGAAAGTGGGAAATTTTTAAAAGTTGCATGCTCATTTTTTTCTTAAGTGTTTTAAAATGATTTCTGATATAATTTAAATTGCAACTTTTAATCCTTGGATAATTACGTCAAATAGACTAATCAATTATCTGCAAGTCATGACATGATTGTATTTATTTGTTTCCCACTCCTGAGAGGTATTCTAAACCCTATGTCATATTCTTTCTAATACCCCCTTTCTTGAGAGATTCCTAGAATATACATCACTACCAGAATTTGCAAGTTTTCTTTTCAAAACATGATGAATTTTTGAATTGCATTAAAATGATTGAGCCTTTTTATTGTTTTAACCCCTTAATCTTGAGACCTATCCTACATCTTATCTTCTTAAATCCCCTAGAAACCATGAATAGACTTTATAGGATGCTATATTATAAGCCTATTTTCCTTCCTACCCTAATTATTTTATGATTTTTCATGATTATTCACATGAGCTTAAATGAAGGGATTGGCAATATAGAAACCCTGCCTTTTCTTACAATACTATTAAATCATTTTAAATATAAACAACATAATATTATTACACATAGAGTATCCAAAGGTTTAGTGTCTTGGGAAAACAAGGACCATACATAATAATTACAACATCAAGCATAAACATTTATTTAATTTCTTCTTCTCCAGCATCTTATTGGCACTTGTCCTCTCCTTAGTACATGTAGCCACCTGAGGATATACATCAAAAGGGGTGATCTAGAAGCCCAGTAAGAGGATAAATAAGAACAATATAGAATGGGGTGAGCATAATCATAACATGGGAAAAAGATCATGAACATGATAGGAAGCATAAATATAAGAATTGAAATGTGGCAATGTATAAAAATGAAACATCATGTATTAGTGGTTAACTACCACACATACTTACGAACCAAGCTAGAATCTTGTTCACACATCATTTCACATTTACTCATGAGATCAATCACTTTACCCAATGCATTGGAGCACTGTATAATTCTGAGCGCATCTGTCACATTGAAACATTCATATTGCACTATATAATTCTGAGCGCACCCGTCACATCATAACATTACCATTTATAATGAATGACAAAATGATCATATAAAAAGAAGAAAATAACTAACCCATGAAAAGGAATGGGTTTCATCTCATAAGAAAACATTCATAAACATTTGGTTCCCAAAAGAGAGATGGAATAACATACATGTTACAAGAACCGTCAATCTTGAATGAGAAGTAAAAGGTGTGTTCTTGAAAGAAGAGTTATTTTGAAAAACATTTGGTTTGTCATAAATACCAGTGACAAACATGTATATCCTATAAAAGTAAAGACAAAGATGAAAAAATTATTTTTAGGAGTAACCATATCAAAAATGGAGTGAAAGAGGGAGAACCCAAAGGATGGAATTTGGGTTCGAGAGTTTCCCTTTACCTTGTATCTGAATGCTTCCTTCTCTTTAATGTCCTGTATAATGACATTATATTCATTAATTAGAAATCCAGAACCTTGTGTAAATTAATATGGTTCATTATGGTTTTATTAAGTTATTTTATGTGCCTTTGGATGGTTTAAAAAAAACATTATCCGGGAATGTTTGTCTTTATGGGTTTCTTGAGTGGTTCACTTGTATTCTTAAATTGAAGTTCAGGTAGAACATGGGTAAAAATCTAGAACTGATATTTCATGTTATTAATTATACTAAAAGAGTTTGAATGATCTTATAATTAATTATATTATATCCATTTAAATAAGAATTAAATGATGATTGTTTGGGTTAATTTGAGCGATTTTCCGATCATAATGAACTTGTTTTATTTTATCATTAGAAATATGGTCATAAGTTAGTTCCAGAACTTTAAATAAGAGATAATAAATATAACATGTTCTGTTTAAAACATAAAAATGGTTTCATAACCAGATATAAAGGTATAAATGGAAGAATAAAACTTGTCGTTCTTGAAGGTGATAAATTAACACCTCAGGAACAACGTTCTCCTTAATAAAATAAAATGAAGATGTAAAGGGGGTTAGATGATATAATATCCCATTAGAATCATAAAATTATAGTAAATGTATAATACTGGAGTTAAAATACCATTTTTATGAAGATAGATTGGGAGAGATCAAGAAATGAACTTGAACTTGAAAGGAAATTAAAGGAGAAGAGGGAGAGAAATTACCTCTTAAATCTTCCTCTTGAGATCCTCCTTAAAGAAGATAGGCTTGGTATTTTGATGAGACCAGAAGCTCTTGAAAGTGGAATAGGGGATAGGGAGGATGTTTGGGAAGAGTTTAGAGAAGGCTTGGAGCTTTAGAGGTGCGAGTAAACGAGGGTGTGAAGGGTGGTTTTTATAGTGGAGGGGAGAGGGGTTTCCTTAATATAACATTCATTAGTTTATTATTTTCCCCTAAGACAAGGAATAGTTAGTATTCAATGACCAATAATAGTAATTTTATCATGTGATCTCAAAACAAGTGGGATTACATCAGTAGAACATCACACATGACTCTATAATTAGCTTATTTAGCTTATTTTGTAAATTATGGTATTTCACTATTCATCAAAAATTCAAATATCTCAGAAAATCCAAAAAATTTACCCCAACCATTTTTTGACGTGTAGAATACAAAAATTAGGTCCATTTTTCAAAAATAATTTTCTAATTATTATTAATTTAATGTTTAATTAAAATCATAATTTACTTAAAAAAACAGTTTTTAAAATTAAAACTGATTTTATAGTGCTTTCAAAAATTACATAGGGTCTTATAAAATTATCTAAAAACTATAAGACATTGATTTTATAATTAATGAACACATTTTAAGAAAATAATTTTTCTTTTAAATTAATTAATTAATTATAATTAATTTTTTATAACTTACAAAACACCAAAACGTTTACTAAGGTCAAATTATCACTTTCTAAGATGTCTAAATTTTATTTAATTATTCATGGGTAATGTTACTCTTATGTTGGATGATTTACTATCCATAAGGGTCATATTACTATTCATAAGGGTATATTACTATTCATAAGGGTAGGTTACTATTCACCAAAAATTATTTTTGTTTTATTAAACTCCAGAAATCATCTTGAACATAACCGTGTATGTTAGATTCTCAAAATTCCCAATACAGAAGTGACAAAATTATGTTTAGAGGTCACTTATCACTTAGTATTTCTTTATGTTGTGTTTTATGATATAATTATAAGAAGGGAATTTCCATTGAAAAACTTTGGGTTGTTACATTCTTCCCCCTTAAGAAATTTCGCCCCTGAAATTTCAGTTTACATAAACAGGTGAGGGTACTTCTCCTTCATCACCTCCTCTGGTTCCCAAGTAGCTTGTTCAAACTTATGGTTCCTCCACAACACTTTGAAAAGGTGGGTTGTGTTGTTGTGCAGTACCTTATCTCTTCGATCCAGAATCTCTAATGGTTGTTCCTCATAAGGGACATCATCTTCCAGCTATACCACATCTGAGTTTAGTACATGTGAGGGGTCTGGTATGTACTTCTTCAGGATTGATACATGAAACACATCATGAACTTGATCTATAATGGGTGGAAGTGCAATTCGATAGGCCATGGATCCTATGCGGTCAAGGATCTCAAAGGGGCCAATTTACCTTGGTCTTAGCTTCCCTTTCTTCCCAAATCGCATGACTCTCTTCCCAAATCGCATGACTCTCTTCCATGGATATATTCGTAGGAATACTTTATCTCCAAAGTCAAACTCTAAGTCCCTTCGACGGTTGTCAGCATAGCTCTTTTTCCGACTCTGAGCAGCTTTGATGTGTTTCTGGATGACTTCAACCTTCTCTATCATCTCTTGAACAAGATCAGGTCCAAGTAGCTTTCTTTCTCCAAATTCATCCCAACAGGTTGGAGTTTTACATCGTTTTCCATATAGAGATTCACATGGAGCCATCTAAATACTCAAATGGAATCTATTGTTATATGAGAACTCAACCAATGTGAGATGATGATCCCATCCACCTTTGAATTCTAGAGAGTAGGCTCTTAACATATCTTCAAGCATCTGAATAGTCCTTTCAGACTGTCCATCAGTTTGGGGGTGATAGGCCGTGCTGAAATTTAATTCAGTACTCAATGCATGTTGAAGACTTCTCCAAAATTTAGATGTGAACCTTGGATCACAATCAGAGACAATCGAGAGTGGAACTCCATTCAGTCTCACCACTTCCTTCACATATATCTTTGCAAGTTGTTCAAGTGAGAGATCTTCCTGAATAACGATAAAATGGGAAGTCTTAATGAGTCGGTAAACTACAACCCATATTGCATTATTTCCCTTAGACATCTTTGAGAGACCCATGACAAAGTCCATAGTAACATTTTCCCATTTCCACATGGTTATAGGCAATGGATGCATCATACCTTTGGACTTTTGTCGCTCAGCTTTAACTTGCTGATATACCAAGAACCTTGATATATATTCCACAATCTCCATCTTCATGTTATCCCACCAGAAGTGTTCTCGGAGATCACGGTACATCTTGGTACTCCTAGGATGGATAGATAATGTTGAGCTATGTGCATTGTCCAATAGCTCCTTATTTATCCCGGGTGATGAAGGCACAGAAAGACACATTCCAAACCGAATCACACTATCATCATCGATATGGAACTTCTACAGCTTCCCTTCCTTTATTGAATTCACCCTATTTTCTATCTCCACATCATCCCTTTGTGCTTCCTTAATATTCTCTTGTATGGATGGTTGCGCAATCATTTGGGAAAGGTAGGATGTATCCCTTGCCCTTATGATTTACAGATCCATCCTTTGCATATCTAAGAAGATAAGGTCTTTCTCAATCTGTAACATGGATAGAGTAGTGGGTTCTTTTCTGCTTAGAGCATTAGCTACCTTGTTCACCTTTCCTGTATGGTAGTGAATAGAGTAATCATAATCCTTGATTAGCTCTAACCATCTCCTTTGACGCATGTTGTGTTCTTTTTGTTTGAATATATACTTTAGTCTCTTGTAGTCAGTGTATATGTCACACTTCTCACCATAAAGGTAGTGCCACTAGATTTTCAAGGAAAAAATCATGGCTTCCAGCTCTAGATCATGCGTTAGGTAGTTCTGCTCATGGATCTTCAACTGTCATGAGGCGTAGGCTATCACATTATCATTTTTCATGCGTACACATCCCAAGCATTTATTTGAAGCATCACTGTATATCACAAAACTTTCTCCACTTTTTCGTAGTGTGAGTACAGGTGTAGTGATCAGCCTTATCTTTAGATCATTGAAGATTCCCTCACATTCTTCCTTCTAGACGTACTTTACCCCTTTCCTTGTTAACTTAGTTAGCAGGCTTTACAATCGTGAGAAGTTTCTCACAAAATGCCGATAGTACCCAACTAATCCAAGAAAACTATGGATTTTCGTGACACTAGAGGGCCTAGGCCATTCCTCAATCACCTTTGTCTTTGAATGATCTACAGAAATTCCCTCACTTGTGATCACATGTCCCAAGAATGTGACTTTCTTCATCCAAAAGTCACACTTGCTGAACTTGGCATACGACTTCTCCTTTCTTAATGTCACCAAAACAAGTATGAGATTTTCTTCATGTTCCTCCTTTATCTTGGAGTAGATGAGAATATCATCAATAAACACTACCACAAATTTGTCGAGGTAATGTATAAAGACTATATTCATAAAATCCATGAATATTGTAGGGGCATTAGTAAGTCCGAAGGGCATCACCAAAAACTCATAGTGCCCATACCTTGTATAGAAGGCAGTATTCTGTATATCTTCCTTCTTCACCTTTACCTGATGATATCCAGAATGAAGATCAACCTTTGAGAGGTATTGAACTCCTATTAACTGATCGAACAAGTCATCAATCCTAGGGAGATGATACTTGTTCTTTATGGTGATATTGTTGAGTTCCCGATAATCGATACATAGCCACATTGTTTCATCCTTCTTCTTCACAAAGAGCACTGGCACACCCCAAGGTGATACACTAGGGTTTATGAAACCTTTGTCTAGATGCTCTTGCAGCTACTTATTTAACTCCCCCAGTTTGATAGGATCCATACTATAGGGACACTTTGAGATAGGAGTAGCTTTGGGTATGAGTTCAATTGAGAACTCTACCTCACGATCCGGGGGAATTCTGGGTAACTCTTCAGGAAATACATCACCGTATTCCCTCACGATGGGCATTTCCTCAAGGTTGGCACTTTCCTTCGACTCAACCATTTGGGCGAGGTATGCTTCTTCATAGGGAATCAACATAGAAACCATTGAAGGATTTTTCAAAGGAGATTCATGATCTTCCTTACATTTGTAGAGAAGCACGAGATGGTTTGGAATATGAAAAGACATTTACTTTTCCCAACAGTTGATATGTTCTCTATATAAAGAGATCCAATCCATTCCCATTATAGCGTCAAATTCCACCAAGTGAAGTATTACGAGATTTTCTGGAAGAATCTTCCCACATACACCAACAGAAGAAGAGTCAAACACTTGGATTACAATTATTTCAACACTTAGTGTTTTTATAGATATCTTTACTTCAAGGTTTTGGGGATTCAATTCTATAGTTCTAGCAAACTTTCAAGATATAAAGGAATGCATAGAACCAAAATAAAATAATACCTTTTCCATTATTGAGTGAATAGGAAGTGTACTTTGTACAACTTCATTATCTTGCTCCACTTTCGTAGTAGTGATGGCATAAGCCTTCCCTTGTTCCTTTGGCTTCGGTGGCTGCTGACGCTGATTACCCTTGAGAACTCGAGGTTTAGTGCACTATCTTGCATAGTGCCCTATATCCTTACAGTTGTAGCATTGAACCATGAGTGGTTCTCTCCTTTCATCAACTACATTCTCCTTCCTTTTCATGTATTTTCGACACTCTTGAGCATGATGTCCTTATTTTCCACACTTGAAGCATTTACCTATCCCATTGAGGTAGTTCCCATGGTGCAAATTTTCACATTTTTGGCATGTGGGTCATTGAGTTTTCTTCCCACCTTTATCATTAGATCCACCGTCTTGAAACTCCATCTTTAGTTTCTTATCACCATAGCCGTGGGACCATTCTAAAATCTCTATCTCCACTTTGAGAGCACCCTGAACAAATTCTTCATAACTCCCAATGTATCGAATTGCAAGATCCTTTCGAAGGTGTGGTTTTAATCCACTAAAGAATCTATTAATTTTTCTATCGTTGTTGATAAAAAAATACGAATCATACCTTGAAATCCTTGTGAAATTATCTTTGTAGGTTGTGATAGATTGTCCTTATTTTTTCTTGAGCTCTATGAATTATCTCTCTATCTTCGTATGAAGAGTTCATGGGAAATACTTATTAAGAAACATTATCTTAAAGTCTCCCCATTCCATCTCTTCAATTTCCTCCCTTAGCTTGGTGTTCTTAATCAAAGCCCACCATTGATTGGCTTCTCCATATAGATGATAAATGGATAGAGTCACCTTCTCTGTCTTAGAATAGTGATAAACAGAAAAGATCTTCACCATGGAGTTGACCCACTGTTCTGTAGCTAGTGGATCAGAAGATCCATTAAACGTCGGTGGTCATTGCCGCATAAAACATTCGATAGCCAGTTTTTCCCTCTTTGGTGAAGAAGGACGATCCCCATTATTATTTTTATTATTAATAACCTGAGATAATTGGGTAAGTATCTCCATGAAGTTTTGAACTCCACCTCCCAAATCATTGGGGATTTCTTTTAGGCAATCATTGCATTGTCCCTCGCACGATTTGTTAGCCCGGTTTCTCTTATTTCCCACCATTTTCTAAAATATAAAATGTTAGAACAAAACATAAGTAAACAATTCATGAATAAATATCTTATTCATTAGCACAATTTATACTAAAAGCATAACATATGGGATCCCTATGTAAATATTCTTGTGTGCATATTTGTACTTAGTCTCATGCTAGAGGTTTTCTCTACGGTTCACTAATCCTAATTCCCAAATTAACTAAACCTTTCCTCTAATACCATCTATAGCGACCCTGCCTTTTCTTACATTACTATTAGAACATTTTAAATATAAACAACATAATAGTATTACACATAGAGGATCAAAGGTTTAGTGTCTTGGGAAAACTAGGACCATATATAACAATTACAACATCAAGCATAAACATTTATTTAATTTCTTCTTCTTTAGCTTCTTATTATCACTTTTACTATCCTTAGTACATGTAGCCACCTGAGTATATAAATCAAAAGGGGTGATCTAGAAGCCTAGTAAGAGGATAGATAAGAACAATACAGAATGGGGTGAGCATAATCATAACATGGGAAAAAGATCATGAACATGAGAGGAAGCATAAATATAAGACTTGAAATGTGGCAATGCATAAAAATGAAACATCATGTATTAGTTGTTAACTACCACACATACTTGTGAACCAATCTAGAATATTTTTCACACATCATTTCAAATTTACTCATGAGATTGATCACTTTACCCAATGCATTGGAGCGCTGTATAATTCTGGGCGCACCCATCACATTGAAACATTCATATTGCGCTATATAATTTCAGGCGCACCCATCACATAATAACATTATCATTTATCATGCATGCCAAAATGATCATATAACAAGAATAACATAACTAACCCATGAAAAGGAATGGGTTTCATCTCATAAGAACACATTCATAAACATTTGGTTCCCAAAAGAGAGAGGGAATAACATACATGCTACAAGAACCGTCAATCTTGAATGAGAAGTAAAAGGTGTGTTCTTGAAAGAAGAGTTATTTTGGAAAACATTTGGTTTGTCATAAATACCATTTAAAAGCATGTATATCCTAGAAAATTAAAGACAAATATGAACAAATGATTTTAGGAGTAACCATATCAAAAATGGAGTGAAAGAGGGAGAACCCGAAGGATAGAATTTGGGTTCGAGAATTTCCCCTTACCTTGTATCCGAATGCTTCCTTCTATTTAATGTCCTGTATAATGAAATTATATTAATTAATTAGAAATACAGAACCTTGAGTAAATTAATATGGTTCATTATGGTTTTATTAAGTGATTTTATGTGCCTTTGGATGGTTTAAAAAACATTGTTAGGGAATGTTTGTTTTTATGATTTTCTTGAGTGGTTCACTTGTATTCTTAAATTGAAGTTTGGGTGGAACATGGGAAAACATCCAGAACTGATATTTCATGTTATTAATGATATTATAGGAGTTTTAATGATCTTATAATGAATTATATTAGATCCATTTAGATAAGAATTAAATGATGATTGTTTGGGTTAATTTGAGAGATTTTCAGATCATAATGAACTTGTTTTATTCTATCACTTGAAAAATGGTCATAAGTTAGTTAAATAACTTTAAATAGGAGATAATACATATAAAATGTTCTGTTTAAACCATAAAAATGGTTTCATGACCAGATCTGAAGGTAGAAATGGAAGAAGAAAACTTGTCGTTCTTGAAGGTGATAAATTAACACCTCACGAACAACGTTCTCCTTAATAAAATAAAAGGAAGAGGGAAATGGGGTTGGATGATATAATATCCCATTAGCACCATAAAATTACAGTACATGTATAATAATGGAGTTACAATACCATTTGGATGAATATATATGGGGAGAGATCAAGAAATGAACTTGAACTTGAAAGGAAATTAAAGGAGAAGAGGGAGAGAAATTACCTCTTAAATCTTCCTCTTAAGATCCTCCTTAAGGAAGCTAGGCATGGTATTTTGTTGAGACCAGAAGCTCTTAAACGTGGGATAGGGGATAGAGAGGATGTTTGGGTAGAGTTTAGAGAAGTCTTGGAGCTTTAGAGGTGTGAGGAAATGAGGGTGTGAAGGGTGGTTTTTATAGTGGAGGGGAGAGGGGTTTCCTTAATATAAAATTCATTAGTTTATTATTTTCCCCAAAGACAAGGAATAGTGAGTCTTCAATGAACAAAAATAGTAATTTTATCATGTGATCCCAAACCAAGTGGGATTACATCAGAAGAACATCACACATGACTCTATAATTAGCTTATTTAGCTTATTTTTTAAATTATGGTATTTCACTATTCATAAAAAATTCAAATATCTCGGAAAAATCCCAAAAATTTACCCCAACCATTTTTGGACATGTAGAATCAAAAAATGAAGTCCATTTTTCAAAAATAATTTTCTAATTATTGTTAATTTAATGTTTAATTAAAATCATAATTTACTTAAAAAACAGTTTTTAAAATTAAAACTGATTTTATAGTGCTTTTAAAAATTACATAGGGTCCTATAAAATTATCTAAAAAATATAAGACATTGATTTTATATTTAATGAACACATTTTTAGAAAATAAATTTTCTTTTAAATTAATTAATTAATTATTTATGACTTACAAAATACCAAAACGTTTACTAAGGTCAAATTATCACCTTCAAGATGTCTAAATTTTATTTAATTATTCATGGGTAAGGTTACTCTTATGTTGGATGATTTACTTTTCATAAGTTTCATATTACTATTCATAAGGGTATGTTACTATTCATAAGGGTAGGTTACTATTCCCCAAAAAATATTTTTTTTATTAGACCTCAAAAATCATCTTGAACACAACTGTGTATGTTAGATTCTCAAAATTCCCACTACAGAAGTGAAAAACTTATGTTTAGAGGTCACTTAACACTTAGTAGTTCATTATGTTGTGTTTTATGACATAATTATAAGAAGGGAATTTCCATTGAAAAACTTTGGGTCATTACAGGCAACACATGGCATACTTTTGTGAATTGTCATGAAATTAAGTATTGGGGAGAGACTCTTGATTATTTGGGGAAAAAGGGTTCCAAACCTCTATTTGTGGAAATGCTAAAAGGTCCCCTTTGTTATTAAAAAAAATGGTATAGACAAAGGGACCTTATACTCACTTGTTGGTTTGTGAGCCCTACCTACCCAACTAAAGAAGATGGTGAGATAATCTGTTTGAGCTTGTTGAGGACATTTTTAAAATGAGATTAATTTTGAATATCATGCATTGTTATTTAAGAATTTAGCCTCATTTTTCAAGCCTTAGATTTTTTTACATCTTTACCTACCAAATTTTAGCCATAGAGACATCTGAACCTTATTTCCAAGCCCTCATGATTTTTTTAAGTCAAATTTTCTAAAGTAGATAATTAGATTTCTTGCAAACCTATGGATCAAGTATATATATCTTTGATTGAGTATAACTTTGATTAAAAAAATCTTGAGTGTTGAGTGTATTATTGGTGAGGTAAATCATCAAGTGGCTTGCTTATTTTTGAAAGGTTGAAACATGTGTTAAAAGAGGATGGAAATAGTTAATTGAATTGTATATGAGGCATGATTAGAATATCTCTGGAATTGAAACTGTTTTGTACCTTTTTAGAATTTTCTCCTGTAACTTATTATTTACAATTATGATCGACTGAATTCCTTCCTTTTAAAATGAAGAATCTTATAATTAGCTGTTGATATTTTCTTGAGGGAAAGAAAATGACTAAGTATGGGGGAGTTTGATGCACCATATTTGTGTATACATTTTCATATACATTATTGAATATTTTTTTTTTCAGAAAATACCTACTACTTAGTGAACAAATACTTTGATTTTGGTGATCTTATTAATTTTCAGGAGATTTATTTCCAAATACACAAAATAGAGGAGAATTGAGAAAAAATTTACAACTACACGGCATGTACTTATATACACACTGTGTGTATTCAAACTCAGACACGGGTTGACCAGAACAAATACATACCCAAGTAACCAGAAGCCGGTACATGCCATGTTTGCACTATACACACCATGTACACCCTTCTAGAAGCAGTTGGTGGATGAGAAGAGTAGACACGCCCATGTGGCTGGCTGAAGGGGACACACCGTATTCCACTTATACACACAGTGTATACATTTCTAGAAGTGGTTAGTGGCTGAAAAATGAGACTAAAAACCATGTATGGCAGAGCTACACACTGTGTATATCTACCTACCAGGCGGCGTCGTGTTCTAAGTCAATGATGGCATGTTAGGATGCCTACCAGTGGAGAAAACAAAGGAAAAAACGCATTGAAAAAATTACACGACATGTACTTTTTCCACACGCTGTGTAGTTATGTTTTCTATAAAATGAGGCCTTGGCATTAAATTCAAGGAGTGTTTGGAGAGAAATTGTGGAGAGAAAAGGGTTGAAGGTCTGAAGGAGAGAAGCTCAGTTTCCATATTACCGTTATTCTACCATCTACCAAAGAATCATTTCCACCTATAAGTTTCAAGCATGATCACATTTGGTATCAAAAGTTTTGTGTTTATCTATTGCTCCATGTGTAACTAAATACCTAGTGTGTTAGGGTTGTGGGAGATGATAAGTTGTAATTTAAATTAGTTGATATGAATGTGTTTGTTCTATTAACCTCTTCTCATTCTTCTTAAATCACATCAAATTATCACTGAAAATTCTGAACCAGACCAAGGGAAGAATTTTCAGGGATTTAAAAGAAAAATAACAATGAATATTTTCATGATCATTGTAAGTATTCGTTGACTCAACAAAATGGACTAAGCCAAATAAAGAACTGTGCAACACTAACTATCAGACCAAGGAGTTAATTTCTTCAGCTCTAAATATAAATTTTACTGGGCCAAGGAAACTTTATTACAAATTGGACCCAGAGTGTTTGGTTATCATGAACAACACAACCTCATAAACAATTTATTTAATAAACAACTTCTTAATAATCGACAAACCCAACACATTTCTCTCTTTATTTGCATCAAAATCAATTTTATTGTATTTTCCTTTATTCATTAGGTAATTTATTAAAGAAACGTAAAACCGGTTATTCTTTATAATTCAAACAACAAAAATCAACTCTAAATTCAGAAAACTTCTTTAAAATAAAAATACAAACTTGTTAAACAAAGATAAGAATTAACTTCTTTTTTTCCTTGTGGATCTACCCCTTACTGGTACTATACTTGTTAGGGTAAAAAAATAATTTGGGACACCGATAACAAACTTTAGTGAAACGTATCTCTAATTAATTATTAGGAGATTATGAAAACATGATAGAGAGAAGAGATCAGTACAGGAGTGAGAGGAGTCAGATCACTAGATCGAGAGCAGAGAATAGATGAACTTGGATAACAGATGCATCTTTGAAAAAGAAGCTTCATTTCTTATCATCTTTATGAATTCTGTTTTCGGTGGTGTATCTCAGGAATAATCTTGTTGTTTCTCTTCTGAACATGAGTAGCTAAATATATAGTTTCAGACTTTAATGGATTGAAACATCTTTAACTGATTTAGCAGCTGTGATTATAATTGTTTTAGTGTAAAATTAGTTTAAGTGTTCTTCATTTTCTTAATGAGTATCTGTTATCGCTATTCTAAGAACTGAGATGTGATGATAGTGAATCTTTAAACTTTTAAATTTTAACTAAGTACCAAAAATTTGAAAAGGTTAAGATTCTATTCTCTATTAAAAAATCATCTTTTTCCTAAGCAATGATCAAGAGTTCATTTTAAATGTGAGATCACTGAGCTATGAAAGTTCACTAAAGCGAGAGATCAATGAATCTTCACTTGTTCTTTTCGCATTGATATAATTTTAATTAATAAGAGTAAAGCATGGAACTTCTTTAATTCCATTCAAAGTAGTCTGAAATCCCTATTTTCCTCAACTGTCTTGTTTCTTTAACTCATGTTTCTTTTCTCTACTATTGCCACTATGACATGACTATTTTACATTTCACATCATACAATCACCCTCACCACTAATAATACATTGTTTTAGTTTGTTTTTATTTTATTTTATTTATTTTGATTGCACACACACTCATTTTAAGCCTTCTGTGTAGAATACAGTAAACCTGTTTTCACTATACTAGTTCTAATAGGTTTGGTAAATAATTAAATGTGCATATTTTCAATGATAACATGTCAAATTTTTAGCATTGTTTCTAGGGAATACAAGTGCATCAAAAAAAAACATTCCAAAAAAATACCCATAAAAATTGTTAAAAAATTTTATTTTAAAAAATATTTAAAAACATTCTTAAATATATTGTATATTGTTTTTGTACATTTCATTCACCATAGTTAAATGCACACTAGGGCCTCCGATATAGAACTATAAACTCTAATTTTTGAAATCAATAGGCACTATTCTATACTTAGAAAGAAAAAGTAAATAGAAATGTAAAATATAGAAAATCTAGAAGTTGGAAGAATTGGTTATCTTAATGAAAACCAAAACCAGAACCCCGTCTAACCCTTAGTTCATGCATCTGAGAGACCTAGACTTAGTTAGTTTAAAATACCTTCTATGTTAAGAAATAATTCCTGTATTATGCTATCTCCTAGGTCTAGGAACTTAGAAATCAAGAAATCACACCTCTCTATGTCTATATCCTTTAATTGCTTTCCCATAAAAAACTCTTTAGATTTCATTATAGACTTTTATAGTTCTGTGAAATATTGACCTTTATTAGGGTTGAGTGAGGTGGAGTCTAGATTTAGATTATTTTTTTGATACTTGGGGTGAGTTATTCATATCTTTTGTCGCCAAGTTCTATCCCAGGAACACCACAATTGTGGTGTTGCACAAAATAACTATTTTTATTCAGAATGATGGACAACTACTTTATAAAACTTAGGATAACTTTATAGCATTACTTAGATAGTGTCTCAATCACCAATTTTCTCTCAATCTTTTGATGGATACCTTCTACAATCATCTTACACTATATAATCAAAATATGGTAGATCAATATTGTGTTGGTGAAATCTCAGATTTAGTTGTTGATGAGCTCAAACAATTTTTTTATAAACTTTATCAAAAATCATAGCACAAGTGTATATAAATAAAGTCATTCATAGTGATAAAAAACACAAAACCAACTATTATTGATGATAGTGTTCTAAGGTAACAATGTTATCATTGTGGAATGTATGGCCACACTCAAAACTATTGTCCTAATTTTGATCTTCCCACTCAGAATAATGAGAGTGATCAGTTTTTGGACTAAAAATCTATAAATTAGGGTAATAATGATAAATTATCTAATAAATTCAATAATGGATATAAAAAACACCCTAACATGTCATTGAGAGATCAAGGAGTAACTAAACAATATACTGACTCTGCTTTTCCTCAGCATCCAAAACAAAATTATCAAAATCAGTATGTGGCTGAATCTTTTAATATTCAAATGGAGTTAAAGATCATGATGTAGTAGGTTTTGGGTGAAATTAGTTCATTAAAAATAGATATAGATTATAGGATCCAATGTTTGGAACATTAAATGGGTCGACATGCTAGAGATATAGGTGGTAGAGACAAGGGAAAGCTTCCAAACACAACAATACCAAATATGATAGATAATTTCATGGATGTTACCACTAGATCGGTCCTTCAAACTCAAGACCAAGTTAATTAACAACCAATGGAATTCAAAACTGATAACAAATAATAATATGAAAATGGAAATTGGGAAAAATTCAAATCAGGAAATCTGGGAAACAAGGCCCAGTATGAAAAAATGGTGAATCTTCAACTGAAAATGTCAAATTGAAAAGTAAAATGAAGTGATAATTAGCTAATGAGGGTAAGAAAAACGTGATATTTGAGGATTATGAGAATAATCACCATATGTTGAAGAATTATGCCCCTCCCATCCCTTTTCCCCAAAGAGTTATGAAGTTTGATAAACCAGATTATTCAAAATCCCCTCATATGTTTAATACCTTTAGCATTAACATGCATTTTGTGGAGACCTTGAACAAGAATCCATCCAATATAAAATTTCTTAAATGGTTCTTAGCCAATAAGGTGAATTAAGGAGAGTCTACCATTATTTATCTCACTTATAATTTTCGGGAAATTATTCAGAAAGTGTTACCTCTAAAATTAAGACCCTTGAAGCTTTTTAATTTTTATAGAATATGATAAAGTGATGGAATTAACTGACTCTATGAACTAGAAGAAAGAATAAACCTTATACCTTACTCCTTGTTTCAAAAGTTAGTTCTTGGTAAAGTGAAGTCAACTTATATTTCAATACAGTTGGATGATAGGTCACTAACTATCCTTATATAAGGATGGGTGATCTTTTAGTTAATGTTAAAAATATTATACTTTCACATTGATTTTATTATCCTTGAAATTGAGTGTGATAAAAATGTTTTTATCATTCTATGGATACCTTTATTATCCATTTTTGGGGTTTTCATTGATTCTTAAAAAGCTAAACTAACTCTTTAAGCTGGTGAGAATCAAGAAGAGTTCAATGTTTTTAAATAGTCTTAACATCTAGTAAGTTGGAAATTAATATATGTTTTAGAGCAGGTTATTATAAATGAGTCTAATAGGGAGAACCATCATCTTTTTGATGACTTGGTCAATGAATCTATTAATGAGCATTTTAATTCTTATTTTTTTCAATCTAAATCTACACTAGAATTTGAGAGAATTGGAAAAATTAAGAGCAAAATTTGGATACTCGTTTATTTGGATAATGAAGTGGTCCATCCTAAAATAATCCGTCTAGTAAAGAGTATCACTCAAGAGAAAAATATCCCCCTTCAATCACCTATTTGTGGATAAATCCTTTTTTACGAGCCAAATTTGTAGCCAGATTAAAAAATCCTTATTCTTACGTTTTTTGAGAATGTTTTTGAGTTTTTATCTAGGACTGAGTATTTACAAATCCATGAAGTTGTTGAGATTTTAGGTTTGAGTCTTTCTAGAAAAAAATATTGTGTTCAATATGATCAATTTTTCTTATTTGAAAACTTTTTACCTTCCCAAAAAGTTATTCAGCGGGATGAATTTCGACCCAAATTTGAAAAGTTCATTTCATTTGAGTCATATGAAGACTGAAGAAAATATCTTTTAAATATCAAATTTTATTATTTGAAATAATATTATTTAGTGATTTTTTATTTTACAATCTATTTTAGGAATTTTACATGGAAATAATGAGTAGTTTATAGTTATCTTATCTCCATTTTTTGAGTTTTTGCAACATTCTAAGTGTGTGTGTGTGTGTGGGAGGGGGGGCTGGGAGAGAGTTTTTGATCAATTAAGAGATGCTTTTGGGCTGTTTATAACCTTTTTGAAAACTAATATAAAGGTTTTTAGGGTTAAATATGATCTATGGAGTAGGGAATATATTACGATATTAGAAAATATTTGGAGACTTTTGTTACCCGCCACAGTGGGAGACTTCCTGGGGTGTCCTGTTGATGCTTGCTTAGGAAAAAATGAGGTGAAAACCATAAATAATTCTTACCCATTGAATCATCATGGCTAGATCCTTTATGGTATTGAGTCTAACTTAGGACTATAAAACCATTTCTATATGAGAGGATACCCATTGTTTTTTTAGTTTTTTTTAGAATAAATGTTTCTCTATTTTGTGTGATGCTCTTAGTTTTTGAAACATACTCCATATTCAGGTTGATTTCTATTTATTTTTTGGATAAAGTGGTGATCACGTGCTTGGTTCATTAGATGGGAAGTATAAAGGTGATTCAAATTTTCAACAAGAGGATTTTATTAATTATTTCTTTGAGATAGATTCAAAATGAGTTCTTTAAATGGATAAAGCTTATTCAAATAGGGGAGTAATTATTTTAATTTATTTACTTTTATTACTACACTTAATTTTCTCTAAAGTTTTTTCTGGGTGACTATGAATTGTAGAATTATATTTTCAATATATTTATATTCATGTTGAAATTATTTAGTTTTCTATTGGTCACTATTACCCTTCAAATTACTCTTTAAAAAATGTATTGATGAAATTACATGACAATTTTAGTGTTTTTTAACATTAATTATTGGACTTACCTAATACATGGAACCTTAAAAAGTCATCTTTTTATTCAGAACCTACTTAGTAGTGGTCATTATGGATCTTTTGGTGCATATTTTGTTTTCTATGATTGTTTTTTGGATTTTTTTTCTAAAATTTCATGTTACCCTTTAAAACTAGATTTTGTTTCTATGTTGATTTGCAATTATTTTTGAACAAACTATTTGTCTTGTTTCTCCCAATTTGAGATTGAACATTGGGGAAAATACTAGGTTTTATGTGTCACGACCAGTCCCCCGGGTCTCGTTCCATGACTACCCCAATCCCACCTTCTATAGGCCGGGGATGGAGACTAGCACTAGAAAGACATATCCCTAAAATGGGAAGGCGTTGCCTTTTAACCTATTTAGACACATAGTCTAAGAACTCAACAAGAAGCAACCACAAAGTAATCTGATGTAGTAAAAGTGCATTGTGAGTAAAGAGTGCTAAAAGTAAAAGGGGCCAGAATACAATCCCAATTGAAAAAAGTACAAGTAAAACTGAAAAATTACAAAATAGCTCCTAGACAATCCCCTGAGGATCCTACCTGAAGGGTAGGTATAGCTCATTACAAGTAGTCCCTGCGTCATGTCATGCCAGATGGTCCACCTCTGAGTACCATCCAATCCTGGCTTCCTCAGCCTCAGTCAATGTTGGCCGTCATCTTCACAAGACACAACAAGGTGCGGGCGTAGCCCGTGCAGGGGTGAGTATAACGATACTCAGTAGGGACCCCGAGACCCCCGTAGGTCTCCCAGAGTTCCATGAAAGAAATACCACAAAGAAAGACCTCAATCTCAAAGCACTAAGCAATAGACATCAACTCTACTTAGGTATATTCCCATACATATACCTAAGTTATCATGGCATACTCATATCAAACATGAGGGAAGAATACCACAAAGGTAACACCACGAAGGTAGAAGTACCACCTAGGTAACACCACAAAGATAGAAGTGCCACACAGGTTACACCACGAAGACATCACCACGAAGGTAGAAGTATCACACATGCAACACCATGAAGATAAAAGTAACACTTAGGTAACACCATGAAGATAACACCATGAAGGTAAGAGTACCACATAGGTAACCCACATAGGTAACACGACGAAGATAACAAGATTGAGCTCACAATCAGGTATAACTTAAATACAGAAATACAGATGATTAGTCGTAATCTAGATCATCTTATTATATTAAATGGAACTGCTGCTGACCCACATAGGACCGATGGGTACTAACCCCCGCTGACCCACACAGGATCTGACCCACATAGGATCGGTATGAGTAGACCCACATAGGATCACTGAGCGATGAACCACACAGGATCTGATAGAAACCGACCCACATAGGATCGACAGATGCTGGCCCACATAGGATCAATGTTATTTCTTCACGTTAAAGCCTGCCACAGGATTCCTCACACCTAGTGTGCTTGAGTTCCGTAGAATATTCCCCTCTAGATATCAGTCATACCTCAACCAGCACTAAGCTCCAAAAATGAATAACCCAAAGGACTGTCATGTCGTAAGGCTTCCAATGTGATAGACAGTGCATCAATCGGACGCTCGGTCTGTGAGTTATAAGTGTTTTAGTTTTGAGGGCCCAGTTGGATTCAGATTTGATCCAACCTGACCATACTCCAACTTTACCAAAATCTCAAGTGGATTATACCAAAAGGACTATCTCGCTCCAAGGGTCCCAATGCCGTAGACGGTTCGTCAAACGAATGCCCATATTTCAAGTTATGGCCCTTTAAGTGTTTCTAGGTCCGGTGGGGCCCGGGTCCGGTCCGACCCGGTTGGACCAACCCAGCCCGACTCGGTTTGGGAGGGGATGTGGTGGGCTCGGTCCGCTAGGCCGAGTTCTGGCCCAAACCGCAAGGGGGCGGCCCGACCCGCAAAGGTGGCCCAACCCGCAAAGGGCGGCCCGCAAAAGCGGCTCAGACTACAAAGGATGGCCCGGACCATAAGGGGGACGTGACCTACTCTCCACCCGAGTTGGAAGGGGGGGGGGGGTGAAACCCCCAGTATTCTGAATGAAATGGAGGCCGTTTGGATTTGTAAAATGGAGACACCACGTGGGAGCCTCCCGGTCGCCACAATACCCATCAAGTAGGCGTGGGTTCTGCCTCTACCATGACTTTGGTTGCAACCCTCTACTCGCCAATGGTGCACTGGTCACACCGCCTCCTCTGACCGCCACATTTGATGAGCCATGACCCCTTTCTCACCGAAGACTCATGACGGTGCACCACACCTCCTCCGTGGCCGGCCCCTCTGATGATCACCGTGGATTAGTGTCACAGCCTCCTCTTGCGGCGTGCGTTGGTGCGCCGCCTCCTTTGTAGTCGGTCGGTGTCACCGCGATGGTGGTCTTCCACGGAGGGCACAAGGGTAGAAAAGTATCAAAGATTTCAGGCTGAGTTTGTTAGGCCCACACCCTCCGCGTTGCTCATAATCACGAGGGAGGATTAAAGGGTTTAATAAATTCACTTGAATTTAAATAATAATCAAACCCCTACTTGAGGTTGTTAGTGAGCCTCCATGCTTGAAGAAGGGGGTCGATGGTCACCGTCCTCCACTACTAGCTTTCAACGACGCTACTTGTATGTCATCCTTCAGTTCATGGTTCGGTGTCTTCTGTCACCTCCTACTGGGACCATCTCTTCCTCTAAGGGTTTGGAGTCTCAGCACTTTACCATCACTTTGTTGCTTGGTGAAGCTGTGTCGATACCCCTCCCCAAGCTTCATATAAATAGGAGAGGGGGAGGGTAAGTAATGACATTAGGAATTAATGGGGGATCATTAATTAGGAACCTTCCTAATTCCCCAACGATGTCATTACTTAATATTGAAAGGTCAATCCATTTTTTTGGCTTGACACGCCGCTGGTTCCACATTGTCATTTGTCCGTTGGAGGGAAAGAAAGAAAATAAAAATTAACCATGTTATTTTTATTATTCTTTAAAAAGTCCCAAAACTTAAAGTTTTCTCCAGACCTACTATGGTAAAAGTGAATCCTCCCTTAAGCGAATCTTGATGCTGCGGATTCAATGGTGCCCTCATATTTTTAATCCGAGCACTAGTTCAAAAGTTAGAAAATGCCACTCGTGCATTTATTGAAAGTACCTAAAAAAGTTTATAAATTCATTCAGGGCACACCGGGTCTCGAAATCACGCTCCGTCAATTTTTACAGATTCATATTAATTCCATATAATTAAAAAAAATTACATGGAAAATTTGGGTCTTTACATTCTCCCCACCTTAGGGATTTTTGATCCAAAAAGCCACAACATAGACTAAGGAAACAAATGGGGGTACTAAGAAAGAATCTAAGCCTAACACAACCATATTATCTCCTGGAGGTTCCCGTACTACCAGTGAACACACACGAGAGATATCAACCACCCACGAAGGACTTGCACCTGTTGATCCTCAATCTCTACTGGAACCTTCGTAAACGTCACCCCATCATCGAAGTCCATATCGCTGTGGTTGATGTTGTGAGATGGGTCATGAATGTATCTCCTCATCTAGGATATGTGGAAGACATCGTGTACCCTCTCTAGCTATGGTGGAAGTTCCGAGCAGTATGCCACCTCACCTATCCTCCAAAGTATCAAAAATGTTCTGATAAACCTCGGTGATAACTTTCCACCTTGGGCAAATCTCCGTAAACCTTTTCGAGGTGATACTCGAAAGAATATGTGGTCCCCCTCCTAGAACTTCAAAGTTCTCTGCCTCCTGTCATCATAAGACTTATGTATGCTCTATGCAGTCTTCACCTACACCTAGATGATCTGCACCTTCTTAGTGGTAGCCCGTACCAATTCTGGACCCATAAGTGCTGACTCCTCTGGGTCAGTCTAGGATAGAGGTGATCTACAAGGTTGGCCGTACAAGGCCTCAAATGGTGCCATACCGATGGTGGAGTGATAAATTATGTTGTTTGCGAACTCCACCAAGGGAAAGTGATCCTCCCAACTACAACCAAAATCTTGGACGCAATCACGAAGCATGTCCTCCAGTATCTGTATGATTCGCTCTGTCTAACCATCCATATGAGGATGAAAGGCAGTGCTCAAATGTAGCTGAGTCCCAAACAACTCCTACAACCCCTTCCACAACCAGGAAGTAAAACCCGTGTCACGGTCAAAGATGATCATCAATAGAATCCCATGAAGTCGTACAATCTTCTGTATGTAGAGGTGTCCTAATCCCTCTACCAATCTCTGCTCTCAGATAGGTAGGAAGTGGGATGACTAGGTGAGTCGTTCAATGATAACCCAGATGGAATCATGTCCCCTGGACATACGTGGAATCCATACCATAAAGTCCATGGAGATTATATCCCACTTCCACTCTGTCACCTATAGTGGATGAGTTAAGCCTACTAGAACCTGATGCTCATCCTTCACTTGCTGACAAGTGAGGCATCGTGAAACAAACTCTGCCACTGCTTTCTTTATCCTTGGCCACTAGTTCTAATGACGAAGGTCCTGGTACATATTCACCAAACCAGGATGTACTTCCAAAGGGGATGTATGGAATTCCCTCAACACCTCCTCCCATAGTACCACCGGTACCATGGTAAGTCCTCTAAAGAGGATGACGTGCTCCCCACCTTCAGAAAATCTGTCAGGTGCCTGTCCTGAGGATATCTGAGCACGTCGAGCCTCGTAGTCAATGTACCCAAGCTGCACCTCCCTGACTCGCTGAAAAAGTAGGGAAGTGACTGTCATAGACTGGAGGTAAGCTGCTTCATCTCTATCCACGAAGGATATCTGCAACATGGCTAGCTGCTCTGTCGCCTCACTCAGTAACTGTAGACCAGACCTCCTGATGAGTGCATCTGCTACCACGTTCCCCTTCCTAGGAGTATAGACTATCTCAAAGTCATAGTCTGGGAGGAACTCTATTCATCACCGCTGTCTCAGGTTTAGGTCCTTCTAAGAGAAGATATACCTGAGACTCTTGTGATTAGAGTAGACTATAAAATGTTCTCCCATCAAGTAATGTTGCCACATATTTAGGGATAAGACCACTACTAATAACTCTAGGTCATGGGTAGAATAGTTTTTCTCATGTTTCCTTAGCTGTCGTGAGTTGTAGGTGATCACTACTCACTCCTAAATCAGAACACACCCAAGTCTAGTCCCTGATGTATCACAGTAGACTACATACCCAACACCCTCTTTTGGTAGCCTCAAGATGGGCACACTCGTCAGTCTCTTCCTTAGCTCCTGAAAACTCTACGGGAATCTCTCCGTCCATACGATGGGATGTGCCTTCTTCTTCAATGCTGAAAAGGGTGTTGTAACTCTGGAAAAGTCAGGAACGAATCTCCGATAGTATGAAACCAACCCTAGGAAACTCCGCACCTCGGTCACACTCCTGGGTGGCTCCCAAGCAAGTAAAACCTCTATCTTCACTGGATCCACTACAACTCTAGCCTCTGAGATAATGTGCCTCAGAAAGTGGAACTCTCGTATCCATAATTGGAACTTCGAGAGCTTACTATAAAGTTGATGCTCTCGGAGTGTATCCAGAACTATCTGTAGATGATAGGCATGCTCCTCCTCTATCGCTGAGTATGTCAAGATGTCATCGATGAATACCACCACAATGCGATCGATGTATGGATGGAAGATCTTGTTCATGAGTCCTATGAACACTGATAGGTAATTGGTCATGCCGAATGGCATAACCAATAACTTATAGTGTCCATACCAACATCTAAAGTTTGTCTTCTGCACATCCTCATCTCGTACCCTGAGCTGATGATAGCTTAATTTGAGGTTTATCTTCGAAAAACAAAGAGCTCCCTTCAGCTGATTGAAAAGATCATCAATCCTAGGAAGTGAATACTTGTTCTTCATGGTCAATTGGTTTAGGCACCAGTAGTCCACATAGAGTCTCAAACTCCCATCTGCCTTCTTGGTGAACAAAATCGGGGCTGCCCATGGAGAAACGCTGGGCCTTATGAACCCCTTTCTCTGCAAGTTCTCCAACTGTACCTGTAACTCATGAAGCTCCGTGTGAGCCATCCGATATGATGGTGTAGATATCGGTACCGTGCCAAGGTATGGTTCAATGTAAAAGTATACCTCTCTATGTTGTGGTAGTCCTAGAACATCATCAGGAAAGACATAGGCATACTGGTCCACCACTATAGGATAGCTCGGACTCTCAACATCAACTGATCCAAGGGTAAGGCTAGACAACTAGTGTGTGATCAGCTACACCATCCTCTGAGTAAGTACATCTTATGATACAAAGTTTCCCTTCTCACTGGTGAAGGAAAACCTGGTCCCATCCTTACTGACACAATGCACTTTGCACCTAATACAGTCAATCTGGGTGTGGACTGTGGATAACCAGTCCATACCCAACATGATGTCATAAGGCCTCAACGCCACTACTAGAAGATCCTATCCAAAGATCTCACCTATTAGAGTAATCTCAAACTTCCTTCACCAGTGTGTAGTCGTCGAATCCGCTCCCGCAGGAGTCTCTAACCGTAAGGATCAAGCCAACGACTCTACCAGAATCTACGAGCTCTGAATGAGGGCTGTGGCAATAAAAGAGTGGCTAGAACCTGTGTCTATAAGTACTACAGCTAAGGTGGAGTATACATAGATCATACCTCTAATCATATTTGGAGTTCCATGGTTATAGGCCTTAGCTGCCTAGAACTGAGCTCGTCCCTGTCCACCTACTCCCCGTGGTTGGGGTGAACCACCTGGAGGTGGTGGCGGTAGAACCTCGAATCGCCGCCCACTGCCTGCTGCATGACTAGCTCCTCTACCACATCCGCCTGCTACCTACAGAGCTCCCCAATCGAATCTTTTACTCTACCATAGTGGTATCTTGACCATCTTCTAGTCGTCCGTATGACAGGTCAGGCAGTCACGTTCCATGTGACCCTACCCACCACATGAGTAGCACTGCCTAGTCCTCAGCTATCCTCCTCTATCCCGTGAGCCCCGCACCACTGACCCTGTATCCTAAGGTCTTATACTAGATGGAATGGCCCACTTGGGACCCTATATCATCCACCTACTGCCTACTTTAGATGACTCTGCTACCTGACATCCAGTGTTGGCTCTCTCCGTCGGTGCCTGCTCAGTAAGGAAGATCTCCACCAAAATTGCTCTCTCTAACATCCCAGCCTACATCGAAAAGCTGAGCAATACCATCAATGCTCTAATCTCCCATAATAGACCCTGATCAAAGGTACGGGCCCTGAATAAAGGCTCCCATACCATGTTGGTGGAGTATCGGGAGAGATTAGTGAACATCACTGAGTACTGGGCCACAATCATGTTTCCCTATTGTAAGTGCAGCAGCTCTTGTATATGCACAGAGCGTAAGGTCACTGGGATGAAATATGACCTAAAAAGGCTCTATAAGTACACCTAGATGAGGGTCATCTCATCATGTATCTGGATCATCAAGCTCCACTATCTCCCTGATGCTTCCTAAAAAAGACTGGCTTCTAGGATTACCATAAGGTCAGTTAGTGTCCCCACCAGGCAAAAAACTCTGACTACAGCCTCCAACCAGTCCTTAGCCACCTGCGGATCCATATCACCTCAGAACCTAGGAGGCCTCTACCACTAAAACTCATGCAATGTGCTCAGTCAGTGTGCACCCTCTACTGGTGGGGCTGGTGGAAATGGATGCCCAACAGGTAGTGGTGTTGCTGGTACACCACTTGAAGGTGCTAATGCTGTAAGGAGGCCCTACACCGAGGCCCCATCACTCAGTGGGCCATCATAGTGTACTCTCTTGGGAATTCTAGTTGTCTCTTTACATGGTAGCATCCTGAAGGAAAATAGGTGTTCCATGGTCAATAAGTTATACATGGTGAGCTGACTTGAAGAGATCATAAGAAAAAAATTTCAAAACACACTCAATTAGTGTTTTTGTACACTATCACTACAAAAAAATGACCACTTCAAAAGGGGTTATTTTTTACATTAGAAGGGGTTATAACCCCTTCTAAATACATTAGCGGCGGTTGTGGGAAACCGCCGCTAATGTGCTCGCCTACTGTTAGTAGAGGCGGTTGTAAGAAAGCGCTGCTAAATTCATAGTGAATTTAGCGGCGGTTATATTAGAGGGGGTTTAAACCCCCTATAATGTTGCTCTAAATTTAACCCATTAGAGGAGGTTAGAATAAAAACTGCCTCTAATATATGGATTTAGGGGCGGTTCAAACCGCCCCTAATGGTGATTGCATTTTGGGCATTAGAGGTGGTTTTCAGACAACCGCCCCTAGCCCCTTGACACGCCGGGACACCCCAGCGCCCCACCTTGACACACCCGGAACACCCCCACATGACCCCACGCGCCCCCGACACACCCACATGACACCACCCCAGTGCCCCCCTTGACACACCTGGGACACACCCCCACACGACCCCAGCGCGCCCCCGACACACCCCTTGGCACCACCCCAGCGCCCCCCTGACAACCCGGGACACCCTCGCGCACCCCTTGACACCCCAGTGCCTCCCCTTGACACCCATGGACACCCATGGACATCCAACGCGCCCCCTTGACACCCCGGGACACCCCCTTTGACAACCCATCATGCCCCCAACACACCCCTTGGCACCCAGCGCACCACACCCCTTGACAACCCAGGACACCCCCGTGCGCCCCTTGACACCCCCGCGCCCCCTTGACAGCTTAGAGCCCCCCTTGACACCCATGGACACCCCTTGACACCCAGCGCGCCCCCAACACACCCCTTGGAACCCAGCGTGCCCCCAACACACCCCTTGGCACCCAGCGCGCCCCCAACACACCCCTTGGCACCCAGCGCGCCACACCCCTTGACAACCCAGGACAACCCCGCGCGCCACTGACACACCCCTTGGCACCACCCCAGCGCCCCCCTGACAACCCGGGACACCCTCACGCACCCCTTGACACCCCAGTGCCTCCCCTTGACACCCATGGACACCCATGGACACCCAGCGCGCCCCCTTGACACCCCGGGACACCCCCTTTGACAACCCAGCATGCCCCCAACACACCCCTTGGCACCCAGCGCGCCACACCCCTTGACAACCCAGGACACCCCCGCACGCCCCTTGACACCCCCGCGCCCCCTTGACACCTTAGAGCCCCCCATGACACCCATGGACACCCCTTGACACCCAGCACGCCCCCAACACACCCCTTGGCACCCAGCGCGCCCCCAACACACCCCTTGGCACCCAGCGCGCCCCCAACACACCCCTTGGCACCCAGTGCGCCACACCCCTTGATAACCCAGGACAACCCCGTGCGCCCCTTGACACCCCAGAACCCCCCCTTGACACCCATGGACACCCATGGACACCCAGAGCGCCCCCTTGACACCCCCTTTGACAACTCAGCGTGCCACACCAGTGGCATAAAATGGATTTCGGTGGGTTTCGAACCCTGAACCTGTTGCATCCAGCGCCTAGCACGAAACCACTAGGCTGTGCGGGATTATGTATATAATATAAGCTTCATTATTTTTAATTAAATCTAGAAGTATTATATTATATTATATATATATATATATATATATATATATATATTCGTGTTTAGAAATATAGAAAATATAATATATTTTTATATATATAATATATTTCTCTATAATATAATATATATTTGTGTATAATATTTATATATAATATGTATTTATGTATAATTATAATATATTTGTGTATAATATATATATATATATATACATACATATTTGGGTATATTTAACATATATAAATACATATTTATACATATATTAATAAATATATTTATATTTATGTGTGTGTGTGTATTTTATGTATTTATAGATATAATATAATTATAATATATATTATACATATATTATATTAAACACATTTATATTATATATTAGTGTATTTAATTATATACATTTATATTATATCACCAACAAACATATATATATACACACACACACACACAATTAAATGTGTTCCTATAATTTTATATAAATAATATAATTAAATGATATATATATATATATACTAAATTAATTTATAATTAATATGCTATACTAAAATATACATAAAATAATTATACAATACATATAAATTTATGTATAATAAAATATTTATAATATAATATATAATATAAATAAATAATATTTTTATATTTATATTTATATTTAATTTTGTCAAAATTAATAAATTAGTATACATAATCTAAAATAAATGTATTTATACATAAGTATACAATACAAATGTATTTATGTATGCGTGTGTGTAAAAATAATATTATTAATTATTATATGATATATATATATATATATATTAAATTAATTTATAATTAATATGCTATACTAAAATATTCCTAAAATAATTATATAATACATATAAATTTATTTACAATAAAATATTTATAAGATAATATATAATATAAATAAATAATATATTTATATTTATATTTTGTCTAAATAATGTAAATTAGTATGCATAATCTAATATAAATGTATTTATACATAAGTATACAATACAAATGTATTTATATACGTGTGTGAGTAAAAATAATATTATTAATTATTATATGATATATATATATATATACTAAATTAATCTATAATTAAAATGGTATGATACAATATATGTAAAATAATTATATAATATATATATTTATATATAATTAAATATTTATTATATACATATAAAATAAAATTATATAATAAAATTATATAAAATATATATGTTTATGTAAATTTATATTTAATGCTGTCTATGTAGTTGGGGTTTGGCTTAGTGGTAAGCACCTCGTAATTCTACATGAAAAATGGTGGTTCAAAATCCATTGGGTGTAGGGATGTAGTAGTATTGTAGCATACTGTAGCAGTATTGTAGCGTACTGTAGAAGCACCGAAACTATAAGAATGGCGAGAACTATAACGGTGGCATGGCACTGTAGCGGCAACAAATCACGGTAGCAGCGGTGGGTACAGTGTGGCACTATAGCAGGCGGGTACTATAGCAATATATATATATATATACATTTTTGTTTATATGTATAAGTGTTTATTTAAAAATATTTATATAATGTCCTTATATATATGTGTTATAAAGTATTTAAATACATTTATACAATGTGTTTATGTAATACACACACACACACATGCACACACCAACATATATATTAATTTTTTTGAATTTATATGAGATTTATTTTAGAAAATAAATAAAAATTTAGACGGAGTTTAAAACTCCCTCTAATCAAAGTGATTTCCATTGGTTCATAACCTCCATCAAATTTCATGAATTATAGGGGGTTAACAACCCCCTCTAATGTCATAAATTAGAGGGGGTTCAAAACCCCCTCTAATTTCTTAAATTAGAAAGGGTTCAAAACCCCCTCTAATGTCATCAATTAGAGGGGATTCAGAACCCCCTCTAATGTCATCAATTAAAGGGGGTTCCAAACCCCCTCTAATTTCTTAAATTGGAAGGGGTTCAAAATCCCCTCTAATGTCATGAATTAGAGGCTGTTAAAAGCCCCCTCTAATGTCATCAATTATAGGGGGTTCAAAACACCTCCTAATTTCTTAAATTAGAAGGGGTTTAAAACCCCCTCTAATCTAAGGGATTAGTGGCATTTCATGAACCCCCTCTAATATCTTACATTAGAGGGGGTTGTGAACCCCCACTATTTCATTTAAAAATATTATATATATATATATATATATATATATCCAAATGAATGTTATATATATATCTCCCCTAAAATCCAATAGAATATATATTTCCATTAATTATTAAATTAGCAGCTGTTTTGATATAACCTGATCTAAAATCAAACTAAATATTAAAAAAACAATTTAAAAATTTTTAGAGGGGGTTGTTTATAATCCTTCTATAATTTTTATAGAAAATGAATTTATAGGGGGTTTATAACCCCATCTAGATTCAATGATTAGAGGGGGTTATGCAGAACCCCCTTTAATGTTACAGAAAATGAATTTAGAGGGGGTTGTGAGAACCCCCTCTAAATAACCCCCTTTAATGTACTATTTTTTTTGTAGTATATGTCAGAAATCAGAAGTCAGGGTCCTGGTGTATGGATATGTCAGCAACCACACAAACACTTGATTCCCTAAACTAAAAACCACACTCATAACACTTAACACTATTGACACATAGAAAAGATCAGAGTCCTAGTTCTTCGATAGAACTGACTCCTTTGATACCACTTTGTCATGACCCGTCCCCTGGGGCCCATGATGTGACTACCCCAAGCTTACCTTCTATAGGATAGGGGCTGGAGACTAGCACCAAAAAGTGTATCCCTAAAATGGGAAGGCGTTGCCTTTTAATCTATTCAGACACACAGTCCAAGAAGTCAACAAGAAGTAACCACAAAGTAATCTACTGTAGTAAAAGTGCGATGTGAGTAAAGAGTGATAGAAGTAAAAGAGGCTGGAATACAAGCCCAACTGAAAAAGGTAAAAGTGCAACTGAAAAAGTAAAAAACAACTGTTAGATCGTCCACTGAGAATCCTAGCTGAAGGGTAGGTAAAGCTCACGAATAGTAGTCCCTGTGTCACATCACACTAGATGGTCCACCTCCGAGTACCATCCAATCCTGGCTCCCTCACCTTCGGTCAATGCTGTCCGTTGTCTACACAAGAAACAACAAGGTGAAGGCGTAGCCCATGAAGGGGTGAATATAACAATACTCAGTAGGGACCTCGAGACCCCCATAGGTCTCCCAGAGTTACACAAAGGAAATACCACAAAGCAAGACATCAATCTCAAAGCACGAAGCAATATGCATCAACTCTACTTAGGTATATGCCCATACATATACCTAAGTTATAATGTCATACTCATCTCATACATGAGGGAAGAATACCACAAAGGTAACACCTTGAAAGTAAAAGTACCACATAGGTAACACAATGAAGATAGAAGTACCACACATGTAACAACATAAAGACATCACCATGAAGGTAGAAGTACCACATAGGTAACACCATGAAGATAAAAGTACCACTTAGGTAACACCACAAAGATAACACCATGAAGGTAAGAGTACCACACAGGTAACACCACGATGTTATAAGTACCACATAGGTAACACCATGAAGATAACAAGACTCAGATCACAACCATGTATAACTTAAATACAGAAATACAAATGATTAGTTGTAAGATATATCATCTTATTATGTTAAATGGAACTACTACTAACCCACACATGATCAATAGGTACTAACCCACACTGACCGACACAGGATCTGACCCACACATGATCGGTATGAGCTGACCCATACAGGATCGTTGAATGCTGACCCACATAGGATCTGATAGAAGTTGAACCAGACAGGATTGATAGATGCTGACCCACACAGGATCAATGTTCTTTTTTCACGTTACAACCTTCCATAGGATTCCTAGCACCCAGTGCGCTCGATTTATATATAATCTGCCCCTCAAGATATCGGTCGTACCTCAATTTCTACTAAGCTCCATAAAGGAATAACCCAAAGGACCATCATGTTGTAAGGGTTCCAATGCGACAGACAGTGCGTCAATCAGATGCCTGATCTGTGAGTTATAAGTGTTTTAGTTCTGAGGGCCCGGTTGGATTTAGATTAAATCCAACCAGTCCATACTCCGAATTTATCCAAATCTTAAGTGGAGTATAAAAAAAGGACCGTCTCACTCCAAGGGTCCCAGCACCACAGATAGTTCATCAAACGGATGCCCGGATTTCAAGTTATGGCCCTTTAAGAGTTTCTGGGTCCGGTTGGGCCTGGGTCCTGTCCGACCTGGTCTGGGCTGGGCCGCGATGGGCTTGGACCGCTGGGCTGAGGTCCGGATCGAATCGCAAGGGGGAGGCCTAGCCTATGAAGGCATCTCGACTTGCAAAGGGCGGCCCATCCCGCAAGGGGGCGATCTGCAAAGGCGGCCCAACCTGAAAAGGGTGGCCTGTAAGGGGAGCGCGGCTCGCAAGGGGAGCACAACCCACAAGGGGGCGCAGTCTGTTGTCTAGACGAGCTAGCAGGGGGGTGAAATCCCTAGTATCCCGAACAGACTAGAGTATGTTCGGCTTTGTAAAATGGAAGCGCCACACGGGTTCCACCAGATCGCTACGAAACCCACCGGGTAGGCGCAGGTTCTGCCACCGCCACGACCCTCTGCTTGCCCGCGGTGCACTGGTCGCGCCGTCTCTCCTTCTGTGGCCGGCCAATGTGCTGGCCACCTCCTTCGACTGCCGCAGCTGACAAGCCGTGACCCCTTTCTCACTGACAGTGCATGATGATGCGCCACACCTCCTCCGCAGTCGGCCGGTCCCAACCTCTCCAATGATCACCGCAGCTTAGTGCCATAACCTCCTCTTGCGGCATGCGTCGGCGCGCTGCCTCCTTCATAGTCGATTAGTGATGCCATACCATCGGTCTTCCACGGAGGGCGCAAGGGTAGAAAATTAGCAGAGGGTTCGGGCCAGGTTCGTTAGGGCCATGCCCTCTGCGTTAGCTCATAATAATGAGGGAGGATTAAAGGGTTTAATAAATTCACTTAAATTTAAAAAAGAATCAAACCCCTACCTAAGGTTGTTGGGGAGCCGCCACGCTTGAGGAAGAGGGTCGGTGCTCATCATCCTCTGCAACTAACTTCCAACGACGCTGCTCATACATCATCCTTCGGTTCATGGTTCGATGTCTCCCATCACCTCTTACTGAGACCAGCTCTGTCCTCTAAGGGTTTGGCATCTCAGAACTTTAACAGTACTTCGTTTCTTGGTGAAGATTTGTTGATACCTCTCCCCAAGATCCATATAAATAGAACATGAGGAGGGTAAGTAACGACGTTGGGAATTAATGGGGGCTCATTTATTAGGAACCTTCCTAATTCCCCAACGACGTCATTAATTAAGATCGAAAGGTCAAGACATTTATTGTCTTGGCACACTGCTGGTCCCACATTGTTGTTTTTCCATTGGAGGGAAATAAAGAAAATAAAAATTAACCAAGTTTTTTTTATCATTTTTTAAAAATTCCCAAAACTTAACTTTTTCTTTGGACCTACTGTGGTCAAAGTGAAGCCTCCCTTAAGCAAATATCAGTATTTCAGATTCAACGGTGCCCTTAGATTTTTAATCCAAACACCAGTTCAAAATTTAGAAAACACTGCTTGTGCGTTTACATAACGTCCTTAAAAAAAGTTTAGAAATTCATTCCAGGAACATCGGGACTCAGAATCACATGACGTCAATTTTCGCAGACTCATATTAATTCTATATAATTAAAAAAATTTACATGGAGAATTCGATTCTTTACATTATGTGTGGGAGAGGGGTGTTGATTGACCAGAACTGTAATTCACTATTAACCCATAAAAAACATATAAAATTTTCAAAATTGTTTTTAAGCATCACTTAATCATTTTTAGTGGGTGAATTTTTTTATTATATTTTAATTTAGTGATTACACATTGAGGAGATTAATCTTTATTACCTTATAGGTTTAATTGGACAAATCGATTCCATTACCCTCTTAAAAAATATGGATTTCAATATTATTTTGGAAAAATGTTATACAATAATCATTGAATTTGAAACTTTTTAATTTTAGTTTAACTCATAAGATATGAATTAAAATGGATTATGAAATGAAAATCTTAATATTGGTTGAGATACTTATTCTTTAATCTCATTATTCATTATTTTTTTACTGTTGGATGGGTTATTTATTCCATCAATAAATTATCACACCACCCCATTCAACAATGTGTCTATTTATTAAAGCTTCTTAAATTAAATGTTTTTCTCCTATATGTAAAGAGAAGTTTGGACTTCCATTTGGTTTCAAATTTATGTTTATTAAATTCATTTTAAAATTTTTAATTTATAATCATTTTTTGTAAAATAGTTAACAAATTTTCACTGAATATATTTAATATGAATCAAATTTTACATTTTTTTCTTGAGAAAATCCATAAGGGAAAATCATTTTGAATATCAATTCATTATGACATTACTATTGTTCAAACTTGGGATTAATTTTCTACCACTGAATCTATACCAAGCCATTGCATGAGGACAAACAAAATTTTAAGTGTGAGGGAATTTCATCTTTCCTTTTATTCAGATCTTTTTCCACATCATTTTTTCAGTTTAAATTTTGTTTTAATGTATCTAATGTTTCTTTATTTATTAATTATTGTGTTGTGGATAATTTTGAAATAAATTTTTAAATTAATTAATTTTATGTTTAATATATGTTTTTTATTTAAATTATAATATGTGTTGATCTATGAGTTTTTTATTTAATTTTTAAGTGTCTTTTAAAATATTAATTTTTAATGTCATTTTTTATAATGTTAATTTAATTTTTCATTTCCCTATTTTAATTTTTGGTTAATTAAATAGTTATTAAAAGTTTAATTTATTTTTTAATCTCATACATGAAATGATTTAACAATCTGTAACCTTAATTTAAAATTTTACTCTTTTTTTATATTAATCAATTATTTTTTAGTTATTATCTAATTAATATAATTTTAATTTAATTATTTATTTTTAATTTTATTGTCTTAACTTTTTTGAATAAACTAAATTATAATTTCTGTTTTAAATAAAGTGTCCATAATGTTTTTAGTTTTTTAGTTTAAAATGTTTAAGTGTTTTAATAATTTATTTTAATCTTTTTGAATTTTATTTCTATACACGATCGATTAAAATTTTGGCAAAGTTTTGCATTTTTCGTGGGTGTTTCAAACCATGTGGGTGGCCTAGAAAAATTGTGCTGCCTTTCCCCCTCTTAGAAAGAGGGTACCACATGGTTGGTACAGGGTTTGGCCAATCGTGCATCCAAAACATGTTCCTCCTAAAGTAGTGGGTTTTACCATTCCCCCCCTCAAGACTTAAGAGTTGTTACCTATATTTTCATCCAATTTCCATCTCCTAAAGAAAAGGTTATGAAATTTGGCCTCCCTCCTCCTTCAAGGGAAATTCTCCTTTGATTCTTAGTCATTTAAATCACCGTTGGTTTCGAATCGAAGTTCTGAGTGGGTCTACCATTCTTATTTATTCTATTTTCGAGGATAATCATTTGTTTTCCATCCTTCCAAATCTATAAACCCTTGTTTTTTAGAAGAATCTTAGATTGGGTGTTTAGGGTTGTTTGATCTTGAATTAAGGGCCAAGGTTGGGTGAGTAATTGTATTCGAGCTTGTGGTAGGTGGTCTATAAGCCTTATCTCAAAGTCATGATGTTTTATATGTGCATATGGTTATGCCAACATGATCCCTTTCTATGTATTTTATTACTTGACTACAAAAAGTAAATTAAGACTCTAATAGAAGTGTGAAACCTTTAATGGACCTCGTAGGGTTCATTGATGATTGTGAGACCGGACCTATGGTCACCCATGGGGTGTACCACTCACTTGAAAAATAACTAAGTGAGTTTTGTAAATGGGTAATTAAGGGGTTGTGGGATTACACCATTTTAATTCATGTCTAACACGTAAACATGGTATAATAATTGTTTGGATTAACATGGACCAATTAAATGGGCTATGTGATGATTTAGGGTAAATTCCATTAAATGGTTCAAGGGGTATGTCAATGTTGTTAAATGTTTGAAAGAATTTTTAATGTGAATTATTGTGAATAAATTGTAAAATTAAATAGTTATAGAATTTAGTTAAACATGTTAAATGGAAATTATGATGATTGAGTAAGGTTCACCCTTGTCATTGATTTTGTTAAATAGGTCAAGAATTATAATTCTTGAAAGGTTAATGTTGATGAAATGGTAATGGGTATTGTTTATGGAATTACACACCATATAAATGTTGTTGGTCATGGTGGTCCACATTGAGGAATGGGTGTTGTTCATGATGGTACACACCATATAAATTATTTTGGTCATGGTGGTCCACATTGAGTAATGGGTGTTGGTCATGGAGGTTTACACCACGATAAAGATGCCGGACATACTAGTCCACATCAAGAATGTGTGTTGGTCCCAACAATCTACACCATGGTTTGAGATTCTATAATGATGCTCCAAGGTATAATAAATTATTTGGAAATAATTAATGAACTACCTTATGATGCAATATATGGTTAACCCTCATGGTATGATTTATAATTTTGGAATGGGTCGAAACAAGGTTAGTGTGTTGGTGAAATTGTGGATCTCAAGATCCCTTAGGGCTTAATGAAACATATTTTATTTAACTTCTTATATAATTTTTATTCAGGATTATATATACAATATTATTAGACTGGATATTTCTTTAAACAACATTAGTGGTGGACTAATGAGTTATACTCATACCCTTTCTGGGCCACTGTTGGGTACCTGACCAGGCATCATAGTTGCTGTCTAGGACAAGTTCAAAGGTCCTAAGTTAGATGTATGATATAGGAGTTGGGATGGAGCCTAGATGAGGGGACCATACATGATATCAGTAACCATTTTTGGGATTGTCATTAGTGCTTTATTTTGATTTTCTTTTGTCACTTTAGACTATAATGACATGATATGTTTACTACATTGGTCAGTTGGTACTTATTTTGGGAATGTGGTGTGTGATGCTTTTCTATTTATTATTATTACACAACAATGTTTATCTTTATTTCCACTTTTGATTTACTCTGGTAAAGAGGCTATAATCTCATCACATGTTCTATTAGACACTTGCCGCTAGTCAGAAAAATCTAGCATATAGGGAGGTGCGCTTGATGCCATGTAGTACACTAGCTTAGGGAACCAATTTTGTGTCACCCAGGCCTGTATATTACACTGCATCTTATTCTTATTAGTGGTTATCTTTTGAGTGATACCAATTGAATAATTTTTTTTCATGTTTTTAAAATTCTTCATCTTCTTTGGTAGGACATCTATCTCCATTATGTGAATAATCTCACTTGTACATGTTTCTTTCTTTGATTTATCATCATTGCATCTTATTAAGGTTTTTTTCCATATGAGAGATATATTCCACTAGTATTTCTTTCTTTTTTGTGTATAGGAACTTATGAAACTAGTTTGGTATAATCTATTCCTCTCTTCTTCAACATTTGTTCAACTTTATCATACTAGGTGAGTTCTTCACTAAACATTTATCCTTATTTTATTCAACATAATAATGTTCTTATTTATCCTACAGACTTTGGTTTTTTCCTCATGAAGATGTTTGTTACACTAACATATCCAATGATTCATAATTCTCACTCATTTTCTTTCTATCATCAATTTATTCTAATTTTGTAAATATTTTTTTCAGTACAATATGGTTTTTTTCGTTTTATAATTTACTTTACTTCATTATAATAATGGTTTATTTATTCTAAATATCTCTAAAATCTATCTTGTTGTATCAAATTTCTATATAGTCATAATTATAACATATAAAATGTCACTTAATAAAATAATATATCATCTATCTATGTCTTTGTTGAGATATTCCAATAGTTTTTCTTCTTTTATTGAGCTCTTTAGCTTCCAAAAATGAATCCATAGTATATCTAATAATTCTACACTATTATAACTTTATAAAAAAATTACTTTTAATACCATTACTTTTGAATTTACTAATAAATTATCCTTTCTCCCTAATTCAACATTTCAAACTTTGTGAACTTCAATTGTTGAGGTGACCTTGAGAAGAATCTTTATATTTCCATTTAAGGATTTTAACCTCATTCTATACTCCTTGATTTTAAAATCTATTTCTTAATTGAGAATTCATATCCTCTATTGTAGAACCATATTCTTTTCCTAGAATTACATTCTCTATAAATGTGTTCTGAGAGGCATAAAGTTAGATTTATGTTCATTCTCCTTTTCCATTTATGCTTCCACATCACATAAAAGTTATCCAAAAAAATCACTTTGACCTTTCATATTTATACTCATACTATAAATGGATCCAATTTGGTATAAATCCTATTATGTAATTATATTATTATATAAAACCAATTATATCATGAAAACACAATCAACTCTATAGGTGTTATTTAATTTGACTACCCCTTCAAGTAGGGACTTGATCTCTCCTTGATTAATAAAAAAATCCTTCATATTGATAATTATATGTCATTAAAACTTTTTCCATGAAATAACCATAGTTTTAAGACTTTATGGGGGAATATAAATTTTAATATTGAAAAGAGCCTTCAAAATCTATAATATTATTAGATTTATCGACGTAACAAATCACAATAACCTTTATGGGTGTGTCCAAATTCTTGGGGATTTTCTTATTCACACTCCTCATATTATTTCCTTTTTAACATTGGATAATTCTATCAAAATTTTCCTAGAAACAAATCACCATACTGGTATCCTACGGATTTTACATTAATATATTTTATTGTTTTTCATAACTCAAAAGAATTATCACAATGAAGGGTTTTCTTGAGAACCACATTAGTTTTAGCACTATCTAAGATCCTTTGTGTCTTCCCATCATGAAATATTTCACCGTGATTCTTTAATTTAGTATCCTGATGTATATACTCACAAAAATAATTACCATAGGCCCATAGAAAACAAATAATTACTAATTTACAATCATTTATTTTGGCACCATTAAAAATAAGAGGCTTAATAAATGAACCTATATACTAACAAATCCCATAAAATTGGATAGATTAAAGTCTAATCCAGAACCTTTAGGCTCTAATACCAATTTTTAGGACCACCATTTCAATATGTGTGACCTAAGGAACCCTAAGATGATTCCAAACTAGGGTTATAATTAATTAAATTATTTTTTAATCTAACGTTTGACACTCTCCCATTGTTTGATCTTCTTTATTTGTTAAAAGAAAAATTTTCAATATATTTCTCCCTTTATTTCTCTTATATTGAATATAAAAAACATATATAGAAAATTAAATCCAAAAAAGAAAAAAAGGATTTAACTTTGTTAACCTAAATTTGGATATATCCAAGGAGCATATAGATAGTGTTATATTTGTGTACTAGAATCTATGATTAATGCACTATTTTAATGAATACAAAGTTTAGTCTGTGGTCACTCTACACCAAGGGATACTATTAATTGTTTTTGTATGGAACACTACTTCCCAAGGGTCACATACTATTCCTACTCATCCACACATTGATTCAAGGAATTCATCATTAGTTTATATACATGATGGTATCTTCATGATATGCATAAGAAAAAGAAACATTGTGCATCATAAACGATCATATTTGATGACCCAATGAAATCCATCATGTTGCATCCTTTATCTAAATCTTAATGTGATCGATTACTTGATAATAGATTTAAATTAATTTATTCTAAATGATCTTATTATTAGTATTTAATCATTTAGAAAAGAGTAATTATAATAAATAAATTACCTCATTTCACTCATTCTTCTTTAATCAAATAGATATAATCATTGAAAATCTGTTAATAATGATCTTTTATTCAATAAAATTGATATATAAATGTATCCTCTATTGATAGTATCCACCCTCTTTTTTTCTTATTCTAAAACTAAATATATCAATTAAGCTCAACCCTTCCAATATATTAAATTTCATAATTTATAATGTTTTCTAAATATCTTACCCTTTAATAAACTATTGAGATCAATATTTATTGTTAAGATCATCCTTGATCATGCCCTATGCCATACTTTTCTAATTACTATAAAATTCACCCATATAGTTTGAGTAAATATACCAAAATTTTAACTATATCTATATGATTTTAATTCAAATTGAATCTTTAATTTTTTTTTCAAATAGTTATCCATCATGTAATTTCCTATTATTCACTACAATGTGGTCTTATCCAGGAAACACATTGAATTTGGAAACCATGACAACATCATATCAAATTTGATCATTTATATTATTCATATGTCAATATTGCAATGCAATACTTCCTATAAGTCTCCAGAACATGACATAGTCAATGTATTCTCATCTCTAGATAAAAAAACTAAGTAAAATACCTATATCACCCTTGTTTTCCTATTTCCATATCATTCTAAAAAACTCGATACTACACTATGACATCCACTACAACATAACCAAATTCATCTTCCCCATTTTTTCATTTAGTTTCAAAGACCATGATGTCTATTATTCTAGTCTTAAGACTCTTTATGGCATAAAATGGTTTTGAAAACTCTATATCAAAACCATGAAATGCATTATGGTGTGTTAATGCCCCATTCTTCATTTTCTATCAAACATTAGATCCATGATTAACACATCTAAAACACTATAATTATCTCATTGTTTAACTTTATCTAGTATTTATGACTAGAACATGACCTCTATTATGGTATGGTATACCTGGATATACAATTTTCCATCAACCAATTGAACCATGATCAAGGTTCTAGTATAATCACTATTAAATAATAATTTTTTCATTAATTATTATCAATACCATGGTCATTTTGTCCTTCCCCATGGAATAATGGGATTTATCTATATCCAACTTCATACCATGCATAATAAAATAGATTCCACTATAATTAACTCCTTATGTCACATTAGATTATGGCATGACCAAATTCACATTATGGTGTGGTTGGATTCCCCTTCACAACACATAATCCATCCTTCTCCAAATATCTCCAAACGAGCCCATGCGTCTTCTATTTCAGTATAAATATAAAATAGACTATTTAACTTTATAAAATCATTCATTAATACAATATTATCATCCTTAAGTAAATTTCATAATCATATTTATATTTATATTTCATGAATATCAATGTTAAGCATACTTAGTCAAGTGGTTTATATGTATCTTCACGAATCTCCATGAATCCTTACATCAAAATATCCACAGTTGATAAATTATACTAATAATAAGATCTTATAATCATAAAATATTTGGTTTTTCATTTTATCACTATTTAGTTTTTGTTCCATGGCTGAAAATAAGTATAATAATTCAATTGAAAATAAGTATTAACAAAAAAAATCCAATCTTCAATTGATAGAATATCAAACAAAAAATCCTTAGTTAAATCAAATAGTGTTTCAAGTAAGTATCATGTGAGATATTAGTTTTTGGAATTAGGGAAAAAATATTCAATGGATTTAAATTCAGTATTCTAGGCTAAAGAAATAAAAAATAGGGTGAAGTAGCCAATTCATTCATATTCAAGGACTTTTATTATCAACATATTAACTCAAGTTATTAGAGTAATAGTTGTGGGTTATATTTAGGTTAGTACATGAATTGTATAGTGATTATGACTTGGTTATTATGCATATTTTATTATGATAGGAGATTTGTATTATTATTGACAAATAGGTGAAATTCTAACCATATATTTTGAATATTCTCTCTTTATTGCATTTAAAATTGATCATGAATTAGGTATTTCTTAATTTGGCTTGTTAATTTGTGGAGATTTAGAAAGAATTTATTAGACAAGAATGATTGAGTTTTCACCTATAAAAGTGACACTCATGGTAGATCATAAAGATGTTAGGGGAATCATCTAGGGAATTTAGTATAAGGGACCTACACCTACTACTATATCAATGAAAAATCCCATTGTGAAGGTTTAGAAAACTTGTAGAATTATGAAATTGTATAATTTTTAGTATCATATGTCACAAATGTTTTTTTGTGAGTTTGATTTCAAGAAATATATCCTTTTCATGGTGAGATTTATGATATTTTTTATATAGTAAAGGTAGTGATATCCCACATAAAATGTTTCATAATAATAATATTTCATGGTTGGGGAATAAGTGGTGAGAATTAACCTTATGTATCAATAAAGGAGTAACATTGAACTAAATACAGTTACAAATACTTTTCTTGTAAATGGATTTTTTCCTGAATTTAGTGGTAGACATATTATTGGTGATATATGATTCAATAAAATAATGGACAAACATTTTCAATTATGCCACTTTATTTACGGACATTTCTTGTTCCAATCAAGATATATTGAGTTATGATACTTAGAGGGATCTATGGTTCAAGCATGGATTAATAGAATATATTTGGGTTAGGTTTGTACCTCCTAACATATTAAATTTCTTTTTAGGTTTGAGGATAAGAAATTAGGATGTATAGAATTTAAAAGGAGATGATATCAAAAACTGACCCATGTATATGTTTTTACATAGATAAAATATATAAGCCTCCAGGAACATAATATTTTATCCAATTTTAAGGTATAATATTAAGGCTAGAGATTTCTATCATAGAAAGATCACTAGTAGGGAATAATTAACTGGTAAGTATTAGTTATCTTATTTATTTCGACATCATTTCCATAGTGTGAAAATTTATAGCGAACCAAACCATTTAGTGGAATCTAGAGTTTTATAGATAAGGAATCATCCCACTAGAGAAACTACATAAACTAAGGGCTTGGATCTATAGAGTGAATTCATATTAGTTCTATGTAGTGGAAAAAATCAATCTAATAGGTCCAAACATGTATGATCTATGTTGAATTATTTACCCAATAACTATATGTTTTTGTAACACCAATATCACACACATTCAGTTGTGATGATATCATTTTATTGGGTGAGAATTGAATTTATAGAAGTAGTATTGGATGAAAATTGGAGTCTGTATTGATTCCTTAGAGTGATATCTCCCCCACTCCTCATGGCGACTAGGGTTTTTCCCAGCCTTACTTTCCCTTCCCCCTCTGACCGGGATCGGTTCGTGTCGGCTTCCTCTGGAGTCTCGATGTAGGCGTGGCTTGGAGATAGTGTGGTGCGGTGGGGATTCGGTGTGGTTCAGGTGGTAATCTTTCCCGGTTCGACGCAACTCATCCTTTGGCATCGTCGACTCACTCGGATCGGTACGGCTCAGATCTTGCGACATCGTTGTGGAGTAGTGAATCCTCAGTTCGGTCCAACATGGTCAAGTGAATTTATGGTGTTTATCTAGTGTAGGTTGGCACAGATCTGGTGGTTAGAGGGGGAGGACCTAGTTTCCAGTGTTCCTACAATTTTTTGTTTTGTTTTAATGGTTTGATTTTGGTTTTGTGTGGCGTCGATGTCACCAAAGACCCCCTGTATCCTCCCTGCTTTCTCCAGCTTCCTGTGGTGCGAGATGGACTTCCTGCGAATGGTTGGGGAAGCTACAGATGGTGACAGGGCTCCTTCCGATGAATGTTCTGGTGAACGGTGAAGGATCCATGGAATAGGGTATTGATTTGGGTCCTCATGTGGTGAAATGAATTTTATGGGTTTGATGGTGTTTTAAGTTGTGAATGTTGATTTTCTTGAATGGTTTGAGCTTGATGGTGGGAAGAAAGTGCTACCATAATTGTCTATATGGAACATGCTTCAAAGGAGGACTCAGAGTTGGTGATTCATCTATGCATAGCTTTACGGATTTTGTTGTTTGAGAGGGTATGGAATTTACCATCGGATTAGGCTTGTTCTTTGACACAAGACACTTGCTTGCCAAACTACCTTACAATAGTGAAGAGCTTCATCATGTTTATTTGATAGGGAGGGGAAACTCCAGGTTTTCAGTCTGGTTTTACTTTTTTTTCCTGTGGGTGTGAGTTGTATTATGTCCGTGATGTCTATGTGGTTTCCCCACTTCTTCTCTTAAAAAGGGGTTTTATCAAAATAATAAAAAATTTAAGGCCTTTGGGTTGTTGGTTGGAGAAGTAGTATTGGATTTAGTTTCATAGTCAAAGACTCTTGTAAATGATAAAATGATCAATTTTGTGTTATATTAGTGAAGTAGATATATCATGTGATAATTCTAGTCTATTTGAAGTTGATAATTATAAACAAAGATTTTATTTATGTTTTCTAAAGAGTATAAAATAAAGAACAATGTTTTATTATGGTAATAAATTATTGGAAAAGAGGATTGTTCAATAACTTTGTGATGTATTAGAAAACCACTAAACATAAGTGGTGGTTATTGATAAAAGAAAGTGATATAATATGATTAGGTCATGGTTAAAGTTACTTGATTAAAGAAGTTTTATTCTAGGTCTAAAGGTATAAATAATATATAAATTTAGATGTGTCTATATCCATTTTCTATATATAAAGTAGTATGGGTCCTTGATATGATATATTTTTTGCATTTAGAGGCACCTTCTATAGTGAAAGAATCATTAAATAGGTCATTTTCCTTTTTAGAATCTAGGTTTGATTAGAGACAACATAATCTAATAGAGAAACAATATATGTTCATAGGAATTATGAGGTAATGATATAGAGTAGATTAATAGTGGGGTCATCATAGTGATATTAATGATGGTAAATTAGAAGGATAAGTGTTTCCCACTCCTGGTGAGAGTGGTCATTGTTTTTTTGATTATTATAACTTATGATAGTAAAAAGTGAGATCTATCATGGGTAGATGAATTATTTAAATTCAAGATACAATGATATATTTTAATTAAGGTCATTGTTGAATGGTGGTCAATCATGCACCATATATATGAAAAAAGTGATTAGCTGAAACTTTTACATGTTTGATTCCTTCATTTTTCTCAATGGATGTTTTAGTTGTCTTAATAAAAACTCAATATTAGTTGTATAGAATATATATATTTATCCTTATATTATTGATTATAAATATCTAAGTAGATAATGAAGTATCTAGTGTATATGTTCCTTGATATGGAAGAATATGTAAATGTGTATCTTATGAAATCAATGTCATCAGCACTCATATATCTTTATCAAGAAATGAAAACACTATTATAATTATTCATAGAAGTATAAACCATAGAATGGTGAGGATAATCATGTCACAATTTGTGTCTTCTAATTGTTCATAAAACAATTTTTTTGGTGATCATGTTGGAGTGATTCAAGATATCATTCATCCAAAATTACTATGATGATTATCATATTCATTCAGCTTATTGAAAAATCAAGTGATGATGTGTAGATAAAGTATTGATTATTAAATGATTTTAATAATTTTATTACATAAATGAGGAGTTTTTATAAGAGTTATAAGGATAGAATCCAAAGAGTTTTCTATTTTATATCATAAATGTTAAACTCAAAAAGGATGCATTATTCAATGAAATAGGCTTATGAAATAGAGTTTAGGGACTTAATTCAAGTATAATAGTGATTATTTACATAGTTGAATCCCTTTTAGTTCGATTCTATTCATTTATCTTCGAAGAGGAGGTGATAAAAAACCTTTAATGGAGATGAGGTCCTGACGAGGCTTTTTGTGATTCCAGTGGAAAGTAGATCATCTTTCAGGTAGGAACCTATTTTCGTTCTCTAAGGAAACATGATAAAACTCATAGTTAGTAAAAATTAAATCATATATAGTGAGGTATACCTATTTAAAGTTTTTTATTTAATCATGGAATTTCCTATTTCAGTAGATCTTGTGTAAGTGTTTTTTGATTTCTTCTATTGTGAATGAGAATAAATATTTCCCACAAAAACCTTCAATGGTATCAAATCCATTACTAATAAATAATCAATAATATAGAGATTGAAAATAAAAAACCCACTATTTTTTTTCCAAAACCATGACCATGGCTAAAAAACCATGTCACATTTTATAGAATTTTTCAAAAAATGGTGTTGTTTATAAAAACATTTTATTATTTTAATAAAATTATATAAAAAATGATATATTTTTGGAAAAGTTTCATAGTTATTATTATCATAAAATAAAACATCATTATTCAACATTACCACATCATGGTTTCCTAATAAATATTTGGAAGTAGTTTGAAATAAGTTTTCTTTAGGGAAAACCCATATCTTGGTGAGTATCGAATGGATATGGTTTATGGTACAAATATAAAACAAAAATGGATTGTGATTATATACTATGATATGGTTCAAAGAGGGTCCTTCAATTAATTCTCCATACAAAACTAAATTTATAGGGAAACCCTATCATGATATTTAGATATGGTTTTTAGAAAAAGGCCCACACTAAATCCATGTGACTTTATACCATATCAAAAGTGGTTTTTATTAAATATAATTTTATAATTTTTTTTATCTCATGATAAATATATGGATTTTTCATTTTTTATGAAATAACTATTTATGTATATAGTTTTTTTATATTATATGATTTTAAAAAAAAATCAATTCTCTTCTTATCATTTTCATGCCATGTATATAAGAGTTACATGGTAGGTATGACATAAAATCTTTAGTTTTCATTCAAACATGATAATGAGTTGTTATTTTAGCTATATATTTTTTAATTTGAGTTGAATATGATTTATATATATTAAGTGTTATGGTTTTATTAGAATTGAGGTATATCTTGATCATTGATCCATGGATATTGGAACTTGGGGTTTGACTTCTCACTGGCTAGATTAAGTAATCCATGTCTATGAAAATTGTGGGTGGTTTATCTATCTCACCATACAATCTATTGTGGGGAATTTGGTTTTATATGACATTAAAATCTACATGAAAGAGTTTTATGTGCCTTATGAATGGGATTTACTTGGACATGTGTAGATATAATTGGATCTTATTGTTGAGTGAGTAACTCAATTAATGAGTTGTAAAATTAATTTTAATTTTTTTTTGAAAATATTAATTTTATTGATGGAATAGGATCCCAAAAAAATTATTAGATACATGCATACATGGAGGGATAACATGAGATATAAATATTTTATAGGATATAATAGTTATATATGATATTAATATGATGTATATAAGAATGATTATACTATTAAAATACTAGAAATACAAAGTTTGGGATTACTTCCAAAGTAAACACATGTCACGTAACAACCCTAATCCAGTAACTAGAGATGGTGTCTATAATGGGAAAAAATTCCTCGAAGTATCTTTGAAGTGTTTTTGGGTTGTTTGAGTTAGTTGAAAAAATAGGATGACAAAATTCCAACATGGTTACAATCAAAGAAGATGTTTTGTAGGTGGTGTAGTTTCCCAATGTTTGAAAAGTTATTGGCCTCAAAATAGGGATTTGTTTTATAGAAAAGGATGGATTTTCACATATAATTATTGGTAAACCAAAAAGTATCTAAAAGAGTTCATGGACCGTATAACATCTAAAAGAGTTTGTAGAGCCGCAAAGAAAAAATCAGCATTATACATAACAGCTATGCCATGTGAACCAAAAAGGAAGTCTGTGAGGGAGATCATCATTTTTAGTTGAAGGATTTTAATTAAAGGACATTACAAAGGGAATAAAGTGTCATGTGAACTGAATAATGAGTATAGTATACAGTGATAATCGATAAAAAGGGTTTTTTGTGATTGTGATTAGCAGGATTGCTGGGTTATCTTTTACCTTATTAAGGAACCTTAATCAATTCATTAAGTTGAGTGAATTTTATTAGATAAGTTCATCACTGAATGAATTTAGCTAAGTTCTAGGTGGTTCATGAAGGAACAAATCTGTGAAGGAAGTGTTTTTCAAGGTAGAAATTCCATGAAGGTGGTAATTCACATAGATAGTTCAAATAAATGGTTTTTGGGTTACTATACCTTGCAAAAGAAAAGGGCACCATGAAGCACCATCCATCATGAAACAAAGGATGTTCGCAAAGTGATGTTATCCTGAGAAGAAAAGGTTGTCCACAAAGCACTAGTTCCACACAATGAAGTGTATTTAATATAATAAATGAAATAATGACTTCATGGAACACTCATATATGTTTGAAAAAATTATGAGGTGATTCATAACAATAGAATATTCTTCTGAAGAAGTAGCGAGCATAGTTAAATAGAAGGATAAGTGATATTTAAAATTGTTATTGGTTGTAAACTAGGATGGACAGTGAGTCTGATATAAACCTTGTATTGGTAGTGAGCTTTAGTGTATTTGTTATATAGACACATTTTTATTTATTCTCCTTGGATGTAGACCAGTGAGAGTGAACCAAGTAAAATTTATATATTATGTGAATGTTTTAATTCACATATTATTCTCCTCTATGAGAAAGATAGAGAAGAGTGTTTTGTTTAACGATGAAACAAGATAAAAAGAGACTATTATTTTAATTTTTCATACCCTGATTCACCCCCATCATAGTATTTAACAAATTTAGGATAACAATTGGTATCATAAGTAAGGGTTTAAAGTCAATGGTTATCTCTCAGTATAATAAATGGTATCTATTAATCAAAATGGAATTATGATCTTCAATGGAAACAATTTTTAGCTATAGAAGAATTAGATGCAAAAATTCTTTTGAACATTGGGTATAGATGTATTTATAGTTGTAATGCATGGCATTTCTACAATTATGGATAATAATGTTTTATCATAAAAATAACATATATAATTTGATGCTGATTCCAAAGGAATAAATGCAATGGGGGGGGGGGGATTATACAACACAATATATACAAAGGATATTTCATGTAAGTCATCACATGAAATGTGGGAAAATATTATAAATATCAATGAAGGAAATTAAAAAGTTCAATAAACAAATTTTTAAGTTCTGTGGAAAAAATATGAGGACTTGAGAATACACCCCAATGATTCGGTAGACGCATTATTTGATAGGGTTAATGTTATTGTGGAACACATGCATGGTCTTCAAGAAATTAATATGATGTATATATAAATGATTATAATATAAAAAAACTAGAAATAGAAAGTTTGGGATTACTTCCAAAGTAAACACATGTCACGTAACAATCCAAATCTAGTAACTAGATATGGTTTCTATAATGGGAAAAGGATAGTTAAATAGTTTTACATGAAAAAAAATATGAAGGGGAATCTCTACCTTGTGAGTGGAGAATAAGATATATTCCTTCTATCAAAGGAAGAATAAAATAGGTTACCTTGAAATATCTAGTGAAATGTGATGCTTCTAGAGACCACCCTAGGTAATAATGTGATCATACCCATATGTGTGATTCTTTTTAACAAGGTAAGATCATTCGAAATACATATAAGGAAAAAGAGAAAAGGTCAAAAAATTGCATGAGTTAGTTTATATTGAGGGCGGTCCTATTTCACCAATATCTATTAATTAGAGGAGGTATTATATTCTCTTTATTAGTAATTTTAGTAGAGTGGGATGGGTTTTAGTCATCTCCCACAGGTTTGAGGTATTTAGTTTCATAAAATATTATCCAAGGGAAGTTGAAAATATGCCATGACAAAAAGAATTATGTTTTAAATAGATAATGTAACAAAGTTCACAAACATCCAAGTGGAGGATTATCTCACAATACATGGGATAAGGTACCAAGTTTTATCAGTAAGAACTCCAAAATAAAATGGATTAGTTGAGAAAAGAAATCAGATTATCAACAATATAGATAGAATAATTCTAATTGAGAAAGACCTCCCAGAAAGGTTCTGGAAAGAAGTAGTGATGAAATTAGTCTACTTATAAAATAGAGCCTTCTTATTTCTAAAGTAAGATAAGACTCAATAAGAGATATTGTATGGAAATAATCCAATGTTGAAGTACTTTTGAGTGTTTGGAAGTAAGTGTTTCATTCTAAAAAAGAATAAACATAGAAAGTTTGAATATCATGGAGATAAAGAGATATTTCAGGGATGATCAAAAAAATAAAAGTATATAAATGTTTCAATAAGTGATTGGAAAAATTTATAAGCATTAATGAAGTGGTTGTGGTAGAAAATGAGTAGAATATTCAGTAAATATATGAATAGTTTTAAGAATATAGTGATGGAGAGAAGAATAGATCATAGGGAGTCCTAGTACATAAGGAAGATTTATAATAAGATTAATATAATGAAAAAAATATGAATATAAATATATATCTGCATAGATAACAAAGATTAAATCTAAAATTTATAGACAAAACAAAATTGGTGATCAGATAGCACAAGTGCAGACAAGGAGGATGAAAAATTTACAACAAGCATATTTCTTATCATAGGTAGAGCCAAATAGTTTTGAAGAAGCATCAAGAGATGAGATTTGGGTTCAAGAAATGATTGAATAACTTGACCAAATAGAAAATAATCAGACACAATATATTATTTCAAGACCAATAGAAAAGAATGTCATTGGGACCAAATTGGAATTTCAGAATAAACTAAATAAAGATGGCATAGGTGTTTGAAAAAAATTTGACTAGTGTGAAAAGGTTACTCCTAGATATAGGATATCGATGCTAATGAAATATTTTTACCTTTTAAGAGGCTAGAGACAATCAGATTATTCTTGGCCATAACAATGTAAATAAAGCTCAATATTTTCCTAATGGATGTCAAATAAACATTTATGAACAGGGTTCTAGAAGAAGAAGTGTATATTGAGAATCCAGATGGTTTTATAATTAATAAATATGATAATAGAGTTTTTTAGATAAGTAAAGCACTATATGTTCCGAAATAAGCACCAAAAGTGCAGTATTCAAGGCTCTATCATTATTTTAAGAAGCACAATTTTCAATATAGTAGAGTTAATTAAAATATATATGTCAAAAATGAAAGTAATCAAAGAATGACGGTGATAGTGTATGTCAACAACATAATATTTTGTGAATCAGATGAAGCACAATTAAAATTGTTTTAAAAATTTTTTAAAAGTGAGTTTTAAATGTCAATGATCAGTGAACTAACATTTTTTAATTAGTTTATAGGTGATATAAGGAAGAAATGACTCATTTATTTATCAATCCAAATATTCCATGGAGGTTATAAGAATATTTTGAATGTATAATTTCAAGTAGATGATGAATTTGGTGGCTACCCAGATGAAACTTTCAAGATATGATGAAGTCAAAGAGGTTAATGTCACAGAATACAGACAAATCATTGGAAGTATATAGTATTTAACAATGACATTACTCGATATTTTTTTCCACATTCTAAGAATCACTATATCAAATCAATCCCATGAAAATACACTTAATTAAAATAAAAATAATACATACGTTTATCAAGGGAATGGTGAATTTTGGTTTTATATATAATGACAAATCAAAGTAATAATTATTGGGATATACATATGCATATTGGTACAGTTTAGGAGATGATGAAAAATAAAATTTAGGTGGTTCATTCTATTATGGAAGATTTTGTATTTATTGGATAAACATGAAGAAGTATTTTATTTCTTTGAGTATCACAGAAGTTGAATATATTGCAACCACTCAATCTTACACATAGTTATTGTGGATGAAGAAACAAATTGATGTTCTGGGAGTTTAAGTGAAGTCTCTGATCAGAATTCATTATGATAATTCAAGTACTATAAATATTATAAAAAATCCATTCCATCACTGAAGGAACAATAACATTGAAATCAAGTACCATTTTATCAAGGAGAAGGTGGAGCATGGGCTTATGAAGTTGGAGTATGTTCCTAAATAACTATAGGTTGAAGAAATTGTGAATAAGGGCTTACCTAAATAGTAATTTGAGTGGAATTGACTGGATCTTGGAGTTTATTCAACTCCCCACACTTGAAAAATTATGGATGTGAGCCCCCCTCTCCATGAGGTATGGTATGTTTTTCCCTTATGTGATGATATATGTTCTTTATAATGTTGTAGCCATAAAAAAGTAACCCTTGGGTTTATTAACAATGGGTGAAAAAATATCTTCTAGATAGGCAAAGAATATGGTAGGGGGAGTTTTAAATTTGAGCAATGAAGTAGGGTTAGTTTTAAATATGATGATGCTAATAATGATCGATAAAAGGTTATAAATCATAACAGATGAGGGTCATGATGAAATCAGTTAAATATTTTGGGAGATAAGTGGTTCATTAATAAAATTTTTATGCTACTCTTGGTTCTCACATAGAGCATGGCTCATGTGGTCTTAGAGTGTGTGTGGGGTAAATCATTGATCGCTATCATGAATCTCAAGAAGTGGATTTTGGTTGAAGATGAAATAATTTTTAATGTGCTATCAAAGGGTGAATAGTTTTCAACAAACCCAAATGGGGATTTTTTTGTTCAAAAATTCCTCAAAGTAACTTTTAAATGTTTTTTGGTTGTTTGTGTTTGTGAAAAAATCCGGTTGACAACATTACACCATGGTTGCTTTTAAATAATGCTTTTCATTGGTGGCGTAGTTTCCCAGTGTATAAAAAATGTTTGGACTAAAAATTGGGTTTTTATTTATGGAAAAGGGATGATTTCCCCATAACATTATCGAAAAACTTCAAAGCATATAAAGTAGTTCACAAACATCATAATGTCCAAATAAGTTTGCAGAACTGTAAAGAAAAAACCATCATTCTACATAGCAGCTACGCTAAGCTAACATCAAAGGAAGTATGTGAGGGATATAATTGTTTTTGGTTAATGGTGGTGAATTAAAGGACTTTGAAAATAATTAATTTTGTTTGTGGTGTGATGGTGGTTAATTAAAGGCCATCATAAAGGGAATAAAGCACTATATGAGCCACATTGTGAGTGCAGTACACGGTGATAACCAACCCGAAAAAGGATTTTGGGTAATTTTGATTAGTGGTATTTTTTGGTATGTCATTTCCTAGATAAAGTAACCATAATAAATTCATTAAGTAGAGTAAATTTGATTAGACAATATTTTCTTTTGAAGAATTTAGATATGTATGAAGTGGTTCATGAAGGAAAAATTCTATGAAGGAAGTGGTTCATGAGGGAAAAATTCCATGAAAAAGGTAGTTCTATATTATAGTTCACAGAAGTGGTTTTTGGGTCATTATACCTAAAAAAAGAAAAGGGGATCACAAAGCATCATTTATCCTTTAAGTGAGGGCCATCCGTGAAGTGAAGGTAGTCCTAAAAGAAAAGGAGGTCTGTGAAGAAGTCACACCATGTGGTGAAGTGTATTTAATCTATCAGATGAAAACATAAATTCACGGAACACTCATATATGTGTGAAACAATTATGAGGTGATTCATAACAATAAAATATTCTTATGAATAATTAGTGATCACACTTTAGTGGACATAGTAATGAGAATTCAAATTATTATTAGTTTTAAACTATGAGGGATAGTGAGTCCGCTCTAAATCTTGTATTGAAAATGAGATTTAGTGGATTTGGTACATAGGAACATTTATATTGTATAATCCTTAGACGTAGCCTAGTGAGGGTGAACCAAGTAAAATTTTTGTGTTCCATTCATGTTTTAATTCTCATATTATTCTCTTATACGACAAGTTGAGAGAAGAGTGTTTTGTTTAATAACGAAACAAGATCCAAAGAGACATTTGTTTTAATTTATAGTACCCTAACTCACCACACTCTTAGGGTATTTAACCTAGTTTATATAATAGTATACTTTATTACATTATCATAAGATACAAGGGATCACATCACAAAGTATCTATCAGTTTAGAATCCTTAAATAACCACATACATACATTATTCCCATTTTATATTCAAAATTAAAAATAAAATATAGTAAAAGTAAATATTCTATATCCTTTAACTCATTAAAATATTCCTTATTCATATCATGTATAAAGTAAAAAAAATAAGGTAGATAAAATGTTCAGTAAGGGTTAAATATATTGGAATCTATCAAGAGTATATAAGGTATAATCAAAATGGAAATGTAAATCACTAAAACTTAATATATTTAATCAATAACATGAGCACAAAATGCAGCCACATATAATATATATGTACTAATAACATTTATAATAATAAATTAATTCTAAATAAATTAAATTCATAGTGTTTTACATCATGATCTAATACATAATGATATCTTTACCATTATGGCCTTTCACTATGACAGTTTAAACAATGGGTAGTTATATATTAAAAAATCATTTAATAAGGATATATATTGATTTTTATTATGATACATGTAGATTCATCAAGGGGATATGTAATTATAGGCCCTAAACATCACTTTATGTCCAATTAATTCCTCAATATTAAATGATCAATTTAATTCATAAACATTATGCCTTACAAAAAAGTATCCATATTGAGTAAAGAATACATAATATCAATATTTCCCTGATCAATAAAATAACTTTAATAGTAAATTAACATTTTTAGAAATGATATATAGTCCAGGTAATAATTATATCCATGATATAAATAATATAAATGTGTTTGTTGAAAGATGATCATAATAATGTGAATGTTTCAAGAGAAATATAATGAGAAAAAAATAAATATAGAGATAATATATGGAATTAAATTCATTATAAAAGTAGATTTTGTATTAAAATCAAGTGCCAAAGAGCCCGTACTTGATTGGTAAGGCCTCTTGCTTGTCATCCAAGAGACCCAGTTTAAAACTGGGTGGAGGAGAATTTCTGGAGCACTGTAGAAGGTACTGTAGCAGTTATTGTAGTAGGTACTATTCAATACTATACCAGCTGGAACTATTCTCCTGATTTGGGCCTTCGGGCCACTAATTTGGACCTATGGGTCTTAGGGCCTTCAGGTCATCCACAAGGCCTTCGGGCCTCAGGGCCTTCCGGCCAAAGAGACCATGGAGTATCCCAGTTCACACAGAGAAGGCCCTAGAAGAGGATCAGAGTAAGAGTAGTAGTCACCAAATGCAGAGCTAACCAGATTGGAAGAATGAGAGGGTTTGACAACTGCCATCAGAACCAGGCACCGTGCAACTTTGTATGGGGCAATGCTAGCTGATCAACAATGCAAGGTGGGGAGTTAGGCAATCAATGGTACAAAAGCTAGGGAGGGGAAACTCTAGTGGGTTGGGCCTATGGTTCATGTATGGGCATAGTATTCCTCTGGGCCTTTGGGTCATGTATTGGCCTTCAGGTCATGTCGGGCCTTGTGCCTTGGGCCTACGGGTCTTTTTAAAGTTCCCCTTCAACCCTTAAAAGGGGTATTATCCATAATAAAATAAAAAATAAGGCCTTCGGGCCATTTGGGTCAGGTATTAAAATCAAGTCTTTAGGTGATTATAAGAAAATGTAAGAGAAAGTTAATGAATTTTCATTAGAGTTTTTTATTTTTAAAACCATTTAAAACTTGTATAATAATCTAAATATCATAAAACATTTATTGTGGTGGGAAAATATGTTAATTTTGCATAGATTGACTTCTTTTTAAAGAAAGTAAAAAATTAATATTTTAGAAAAAATTATAAAATTAATTTTAAACCTTATAAATAGTCAAGGATGACATAATATGTCTTTAATAAATCACATGAGCAAATAAAAATTACTTTTTTAAATCAATTTTGAAAAATATAGACTTGGAAGAATAGTATACCTAATCAAAAAGAGAAATATAATAATATTTTATTTTAAACATTTATTTGCATGATTCAAGTACAAAAGAGAGGGAAAGTTGGAAGAAAACATAGAAACTCTTTAAATATCTAGATTATAATAAAACACATGGATGTTATGAAGGATAGATTATAATTTTCTTTCAATGAAAAATATAAACAATCCTAAAAAATAAGATTATAAAATAAATTCTTAATTAATTGGTAACTTTTAAATTTTAACCCTTGAAAATAAAAACTTGAATTGAAACATTAATCACCATGAATAAATATATATTCAATATAAATATATAAAACAATCATTATACTCCAAACATAAAAGAAAATGGGTACATAATACCAAATATGTTTCAATGGAGTGGAAATTGAGATGAAATCTCTTACAAAGATCGTATCATTGGAGTGAGAATTAATCCGTGAAGTGATTATATGAAAAAAATTTAAATCAGTAAAAAACAATTTTAAATAAAAACCAATACAATTATAGGTAATTTTACACATAATAAATTCACAACATAGTCAATGATGTAGAATTATAACCCATCAGATGAAAATTAAGTTAAGAAACCCCTTACTTTGAGTCCAAAATTTCTATGTATGTATTTTAAATACTATATAATAAATATATATTAATGATTTAAATGTTAAATATCATTTTACAGGTTTATTTACTTATCATTAAACAATTTATTTCATTTATTTCAATGAAATATTTAGTGACTTAATCAGTTAATCTCATGTTGGATGTCTTGAGAATGTTATATTCACAATTTTAAAAAGATTGGTATGTTGACCATGGTAAAAGTGGTAATGGTTATATAATATACATAAAAATAATGAAGTAATTATAATTTTTATACATAAAATTAAATTTTATAATCACTTATGAATGGAATATGTGGAAAATGAATCACTTCACTTTGTGGAGGTGGTAGTCCACACGTACGCACAAACGAAATTATCATTTTTGACAGGTGAAAGTGTAAGAAGTTAAATGAAATATTATATTTCTAAAACCTTAATTATGTCATAAATATCATATATATTCATTAATTCCATATTTATAAACATCCAAGTAAAATGGTGATGAAAAATGAATTACATTGCTATGTGGATGCGGTAAGCCTCACGTATGAACGACCGATGTTTTGCATTTCCATAGGATGGAAAAGAGGTTGAAAATGTTTGTTCCATAATCATAATAACATATAAGTGTATTTATGATATTTTATTAATTATTTTATTATTTTTATAGATTATGTATATGAATATCTAAATTTGAAAGAGTCATAAAAATGATTACTTCTTCTTCAGTAGACCCCCTTTAGATCACTACTTAAAGACCCTTTGAATAGAATTTTAATAATAATAGAACCTCTAAATCATGTATAAAGAATTTTATAATATAAATGGTCATGTTTTGGTTGATCTAGGTGGCTCAATGTGGTGTAAATAATAGAGGGTAGGGGTTTCCTTTTATAAGTGGAGGAAATGACACACATGGAATTAAATTAAATATTTAAATATAATAAATTAATTTTAATGTTAAAGTGGAACCATGTGGATAGAGTTTTGATTATAATATATGAAATTGTTTAAATATATTCAACAAATAAAACTTGGATAGGTTTAAGTGGTACTTTAAACCCTATCTTTTGGTTTACCCCCTTTGTTAACTAATTTTAATCTTATCCGTAACAACAATTTTTTTCATTATTAATGGGTAATAAATTTAATTATAAGGTAAAAATTGGATCAACAAAGGAAAAGGGATGAAATTTATCATCCCCCTTGTCCTCTTTAAAGTCTTTTCTTATTTTTAAATCATTTAATATTATATTATTAACATAAAATACCTTTAAAGTCATTTTATAAATTATTCACATATTTTGACTTTAAATACATCAAGATAAGAATAAAATTAGAATATAAACTCTTTAACAATAAATTATAAAATATTTTTAACCATAAAATTAATTTTACACCAAAATTTATTCACAAAATATTACTTTTTATGTTTTTAAAATCATTTACTTTGATTTTTCTACTACTTGCACAAGCACTATGTTAGTGTTTTGTAAGTATATAAGGTAATTATAGCATTACAAAAAATTAAAAAGAAATTAGAATCATAAAAATAAATTAATTATATTCAAAATAAATTTTTTCCATTCATAATATCTTCTAATCCTTTTGTGAATATATAATTGAATTTGAAGCAAAGGGAGTGATATTTTGTATTTATCATTTTCTTAAAATAATACAATTGTTATATCAAATAAAAATTGAGAAAAAGTATCATATATTATAATATAATGAGTATTTAATTAATTATATCATTAAATATAAATAAATAAATCATTATATAAATTTTTAAATCTTTATTACATTATTTATAACCTTAATTACCCAATTTACCCTTATCAAGGGGACAAATATTTACCATGATTACTATTCATAATGCGTAAAAATAAAAGGGAAATATTTAAGAAATTTGAACCTCCTAATTCTAAATATATTATCCATTATATAAAATTCAAATTCTAAAAGTGACAGAAATTAACTTTAAAATAAATCCGCAAAACACGATGAAAAACAATTTTCCTGGAAAATGTATTTTTCAAGCAATAAATGATTTTACATTAAATATAAGACTACTAATCATAATTATATAAATTTAAATTAATATATATATATAAAATAAATAAATTTAATTTATTTAATTCATAATTAGGTATTATTTTAAGTCATTAATTAAAAAAATCATTATGCACTTAAAAACAGTATTCTGAAAAATACATTTTTAGGAAAAAAATAAAATTATACCAAAATAAAATATAATATTCATTAATATGGAATTATTTAGATCATTTTTCATAAAATATCATATTTTAAATTTAAAACAAATTGAAAAAGAAATAAAACTTTTAAATTACTTGATTTAAAGAAAATAAATAATAATTTTACAAAAATATGTATTTTTCACCTTTCACTAAAAAATAAATCTTTTTAGAAACATCCAAAAAATTAACCCTAAGATAATATTGAAATGGGTATTTAAAAAATTGTATCAATATTTTCAAATACTATTTATAAAATTATCATAAATTAATTAAAATAACTGCACACAAAATGTAATAAAAACTATTTTTGAAGAAACACAACATTAAAGCATAAAATGAATTTATTCTTATTCTTTTCCAAGTAAACTTTTTTTATAGATGTTAAATTTCTTGATTTAATTAATTATTTGTATTAATTAAATACTTTATATACATATTTCATAATTTTTTTACTCTTATTCATACCCGTCAACCCAATGAATAATTATAATAGTTATATTTAATTAATATTTTTTATGGTATGTTTATGGTCAACGTTGTGCATAGAGTACACTATAAAACATAGTAATATTTACAAAAGAAAATATAAACTAAGATATTGAGGTATTACATTCTCCCCTCCTTACAAAAATTTCATCCCTACAAATTTAATTCTTCTTTTCTAAAATGAATATATCATATAATATTAATAAAATCATATATAGTTTTTATCCCAAAATTTAATTTTTTTATTATGACTAAGAAACATATTATGAAGGTACCTCTGTAAGACTCATACTTGAAAATGAGTTTCTTAAAATGTACCTTGGTATATACATTAATCTCAAAACAAAATTAATCACTCATAAAGTTATGTACCATAAATGTATATGCCATATAATATAATCTCTAAGATATGTTAATTTTTCCCATAAATAACCTAAATCAACATAAATCCATAATAAAATAATATATTATTCCAATGATAACTCAACATTTATTATTTAAATAAATTACCAATTAACCAAAATTTACATCAAAGATCATATTGAACATAAATGTTATCAATACCTTTAAACCTATTTCCACAAAATATAAGATCATTTATCCTAAAATAACCTTTTAACTAAATCTCATACAAAATCAAATGGTTGTATTCTATAAATGTCTTAAAAAATATTCACAATCATCTTAAACTTTAATCATAGAAAACCTAAAAATTGGTATCTATGACTTTAAAATAATGATCAATGTTAGACTTATCAACCCATTACACTTTAGGTTTATCTCATATAAATATGACTTATCATAGGTTTCTATAGGTTATATCCTCTCATTTATAATAATGGTTTATAAATAACATAATAATTAGCCCAATCATATACCCTAGGAGTGTATAGTTTTGTGTACAGTCTTAATCCCACTCTTCATGAATTGACGACAGTTGAGTTAATACACAATCTACCCCATTTAGAGTTATTACCCCAAGGTGAATCTATGTCACAACCCCACCCACTTTATAGTTTTCATATAGGATAGATGAGGATATTTTAGAAGATCCATGAGATAGAACTTGAATCATAAAGACTAGGAATTGAAGTTGCTCCATTTAGAATATATTCATCATTTCTTGGTTTTTCATATTCTATTGTTTAATGGATTATTTTTAAATGAAATTAATGGATATTTATTTTACAAACATGATCGACTCAACATTCTATGGGGAGTGAGATTGTGTCGGTAATTTTTATTACTTCATTAATTCTAGTTTAACTGGATGTTTCTCTCTTGATCATTTTCTATCAGAACTAATTTTCTAAAACATTATGTGTTAATTAAAATTGGTCTTTATAAAATTAATTTTAAATTGTTTTTTTAATATATAGATCAATCTTGAGAGTAGCACACTGATTTCAATGACAAATTGGAATTAGTGAAAACTGATTTATCATTTTTTGGTTGAGTGCGTTCTATAGTAAAGTAACGACAATATTCATTTTACCACTGGTTGACCTGTCGATGGATAATTAACCACTTATAATTGGTTAAAGTGTACTTATTTGAGTTCTTAAAGGGTATAATATATATATAACTGGATAATCAAGTTCCCAAATTCATTTTTGATTATTTATTCATTCTTGCTTCTTGATCTACTACCTCTCCCCATATTGTTCATCTATTTAACCGTTATCATACACTCATGTCACTTACACTTGCGCAAATCCTTCAACACCATTATATTATTCCATAACTTCTACGTTGTTAGTATTTTTTGAGATTTATTTTTATATTCTTGGCCACACAAACACACTTTAGTCCTTCCTTATGGATCGAACCTTGTTTATGAGTAAAAAAGTTCTAAGTAGTGTTATAAATAATTAATCTTTCCATGTCATAATAAAAAACCTAGGTTAAAGCTTGTAATATTTTGATATTATTTCCAAGTAAGGAACGTGTGACCACGTTGATAAAAATTTATCATATATATATATATATTAAAAAATAAGATAAAAAATAAAAAAATTTAGAAAACTAAAAAAACAATTATATTTAAATTGTTGGTGAATGCACACTAGGCTTCCCTATGGAACATTAGAACCCTTAAACCTTGAAATCAATAGGGTCTGAAAGCTAAAAAACTAAAACAAAAACTTAAAATAGAAGAAAATGGAGAGGATCAAATTTTCACTAACCACCAATATAGAAATTTCAATCCATCATAACCTATAAATGAGATGAAACATATAGTCATACTTATAGAGTTCAAAGTTCCACCAATGTCAAACAACCCATCAAGTATCAGGAAAACCAATTGGTCTCTAAACTAATTGATTTAATAATCCCATATATCCATGATACCATCGTACCATGTATTACCTAATGAAGAATCACTAGACTTAATTTGGGACTTATATGGTATAATCAAACAAATTTCACTTATGGGGTTGTGTAAGGAAGAGTTAAAATAGATTCATCCCATTTTTCTTGAAGGGAGATGAACAACCTGGTTCTAGAAAATGGATGAAGAAATATTTGATACATGGGATCAATTGTACAATGATTTTGTTATGAAATTCCATTCTAGGAGATTAATTACTAAAATAAGGCACAAAATCACTAGTTTTAATAATGACGATGGTAAAAAATTCCACAAAAATTGGGAGAGATTCATGGGTCTATTTAGGAAGTTTATAAACCACTGATGTACTCCAAAATATCTGATGTACACTCTTTATAATAGTCTCAACCCATATCACCAAACTTTAGGGGATCAGTATTCTAGTAGTTATTCAGTGATAAAACTACTGAGAAATTGAATCAAATATTTAATAAAATAGATCAAAATTCACAACATAAGTGACTAAGAAGAAGAATAATTTTAAAAAAGAAACTGGTACTATATAATAAGAAAAGGTATAATCCATTTTATTTTTCAATAATAATACTCAGAGTACTCTTAGGGAAAAATATCACCATTGTGGTATGTTTAGGAATTCTAAATCTTATTGTCAAAATTTTGAAATGCTCTCCTAGTCATCATAAATTTTCAAATTTACTATTTATATGACTAGGATGAAACCTAAGGATGACCCATTCTCAAACACATAAAACCGTGTCTATATGATCCGTTCAAATCATTCTTGAAGTGAAAAAGAGGTATTGAGACCCATTTATCTTCTTGTATTCCAACAACAACAAAGGAATCGATTCCAAACCCAACCCAATAAAGAATATTCTAGTTCATAAGGAAATGTAATGGGGTTATTACATCAAATATCAGGTATAATGGATTCACAATATGATAAATTAAAATCAAAATTTTATAAAAAAAGGCATCTTTCGGATAAGGTTGAGTGTGATTCTATATTACACAATCTAGAAAATCTATTTGGGAAACTAACTGGGGGAATGAATTCTAGAGAAAAGGTTAAACTAAAAAGCACCACTAAAACTATTCCTAGGGAAAATTAAATGATTTTAACAAATAGGAGTGGTATTCAAACACACCAAAAAGTTAAAATAGACCAAAAAACGATTCAAAATGAAAAAATGAATGAAAATAGAAGAGAAAATATGGAAAACCAGGAATCTATAAATATGGGCCACCCCAATAAAATCCCATTTAAACATGTTATTCTGAATGAAAAACAATAATAAGATTTATTTAAAAACAAATATAATATAGGGAAAAAGTATATTTATGAAGATATTGAGTGAATTATAAGATTAATAAAAACATTCACCTCAACCACCCCTTTCCTTGAATGACTCAAGATGAAGAAAAAAGTTATTAAATTAATTAGTTTTCTTAAACTTTTCATGAAACTTCAATTAACTATACATTTATTGAGATCCTTTCTCAATGTCCATCTTCCCTTAAATCACTAAATAAAAATTTTTATAACAAAAAAATTTGTATGAATTTCATATATACAATATCATAGAGAACCATTGTGTTGTCTTACAAAATAGGATACCTATAAAACCAAGGGTTCTAGGAATACTTATCATGCCATGAGCATTAGGATACAATGGTGGAATATACAACTATTTGTGTAATCTTAGTGCTACTATCAATCTGATTATATTCACATTTTTTCAACATTTTAGATTAGCATTAGCACTGACCACTGTAGTGATATTTTAGTTTTCTAATTGATCTATCACCTACCTATTTGGAAGAGTTGATCACTTGTTAGTTAGATTAGGGAATCAATTTTTACCTAATTATTTTATGATTTAAAAAATGGACTATGAAAAGGAATTACTTATCATATTGATATTCCTTTCTTGTCCAACAAAGTTTTTTTTATTGATGTGTCAAAGGGTAATATGATTTATAATTTTAGGGAATAAAGATAGGAATTTAATGTCTTTAAAAATATCAAGGAACCCAGTCAGGGGAATTTTTTAAAGAGTTGATATGATGGAGTTTAGAGACCTAATTTATTATCTTGAAGGATAACTAGATAAAAACAACTTGAATAAATAAATCCATTTGGAAGATAAAAATAAAAATTAGGATTTAGACACCAATTGTGTTCCTATTGAGAGGATTTTTTTAGGATATATAATATTTTTCTCAGCTTAGGGTGTTTCTATAAAAATTTGAGGAACCATTCCCTGATTTTAACAATAAGTAATACTTAAAAATTATTCAATAGTGAACTTGTAAAACTTATATGATAATTTTCTTGGTATTTTAATCTTAAATATGGTATGTGTTTTGAAATCCATGTGTTTTCCACATTGGAAAATATAAAAGAAAAATCCAATTCTGATTTTAATTTTTAGAAACTATCAACTTTTTTACACTCACTTTAACAAAAAAATTGAATAACTTGTGCCAATAAAACAAAATATTCTACCTTCTAGTGATAAAGAACCACATTTGGAGCTTAAATCACTTTCATCACACTTGACAAACTCATTCTTGGGTAAGGATACTACATTTCTAGTCATCATATCAACTGTTCTAGAAAAACACCAAGAGAGACAACTGTTAGATATCTTGAAAAAGTATAAATTTTTCATTGGGTGAACCATAACAAATATTAAGGGTATAATTCCTAAATGCATGCACAAAATATCTATGGAGCCTCACCATAAATCAACAGTTGAGGGGAAGATAAGTTTAAATCCCAACATAAAGAAAGTGGTTAGGGATAAATTAATTAGATTACTTGATGTTGGTATTATCTATCACATTTTAGATAGCCCGTGGGTTAGTCCTATTCTGGTGTTCCTTAAGAAGAGTGGGGTGACTATAATAATAAATAAGAAAAATTAACAAGTTTAAATTTTGAAAACTAAAAAATGGAATTTTTGTATAGACTATGGAAAATTGATTGTTTCCACTATGAAAGACCATTTACACAATTAATTTATTGACCAAGTTCTTGAAAGGTTGGATAGAAATGATTAATTATGTTTCCTTTATGGCTATTCTGGTTACAAATAGATTTCTATTACCCCTGAGGACCAGGAGAAAACTAATTTCACATGTATATTTAAGTAATTTTCCTACTGAAGAATATCGATTGGCTTGTGTGGTGATCCATAAAATTTTCAATGATTCATGATGTCCATTTTCTCAGATATTATTGAAAGTAAAATAGAAATGTTTATGGACAACTTCTCTATTTTTGGAAATAAATTTGAAAGTTACTTGCAAAATCTGAAAACTATTTTAGAGAGGTTCCTAGAAACAAACCTTGTCTTAAATTAGAAAATGTAACATTTCATGATCACTGAGAGAATTTTTTTTAGGTTAAAAGATTTCTAAGTGAGGTATATAACTTGAAAATTAAAAGAATTGAGTGATCCAAATAATGAATTTTCAATAAAATGTCTAAGGAATTAAGATATTTCTATGCCAGGCCAATTTTTACTAAATCTTCATCAATAAATTTTCCAAATCACCAGGACTTTGAGATCAATAATAGTTATAGATACACCCTTTTTATTTAATGATAAGTACTTATATTCATTTTACCTTCTTATGGAAAATTTCACATCTTCACCCATAATCACATTTATAGATTGGAAAGTATCTTTTGATGTTATGTGTGATGCTAGTGTAGTTGTTGTAGATGCTGTTTTTGAGTAGAGGATGGAGAAGATATTTTATGTGATTTATAATTCCAATAATCTATTGGATAATTCCTAGAATAATTACAATACCAATAAATAGGATTTGGATGTAGTTATGTCTCCATTGATAAGTTTAGGAAATATTTTATTAGTTTTAATGTCATTATTTTCACAAATAATTTTGTTACAATAATCCAAAATAATGCTCATGAGATGAAAAATTTAGTTTTAGAAGTTTTAATTGGAAATAAAGGATAAGAAATGAGTTAAAAATATGGGTTTTGAACACTTTTCTAGGTTACCCAAGACCCAAGATAAAGAACTCAAAGAGATAAACACTTCATTCCTAGATAAGAAATGGTTTTCTTACTTAGTTAGGTAGTCTATGTGGCTTGTAGATGATGAAGAATTGTCGTACGTGCTCTCAAAAATATTAATAACTAAGTACATAATAGGGGATGACCTAGGTCAATATCTTGAGGAATTATTGTGGTTAATAAATCACTACTTCTAATTCACTTAAGAACTAATTATTTTAGTTATTTTAGGTTTTCTAAAATTTATGTAATTTAATAAATTATATGACATGAAAAATTAAATTCTAAATAACATGTAATGATAAAAAGAATGGAATTAGAGAAGAAAGGAAGTTATCTTAAGATACTTTTCAGGGATTAACTTCATTGACTATATTAAATTATCATTAGTGAACATACTCCATCGTATGTGTGAACACCACAATCTACCCTAGTTATGAATGAAAAGTATACTTAATGATTTCCATGTACACCTTACATCCACCTCCTCAATCGATGGAGAATGGTTGAAAATTAAGAAGTTAATCTTTAGACAACCATAGTGAGGATTGAATCCACTATAAATTATCCTGATTACTCCCTTGGTACATTCCTTGGGTTATTTAGTCATGATATTGAGCATAAGAGTTCACTGTGGTGAAGATTGGAGTGAAAACAAAAAAGATAAAAATATGAGAGAATGAGATGTTGAAGAAGACTTCCATATACGAAAATTGAATAATACTATTACATCATTAAAGAAAATATAAAACTATAGAAAATGGCCTCCCAAAGGACCAATGTTTTGAGACAGATAGGGGATACAATTTATAAGCAAAAAAAAGTGAAATCTTGGCTCTATAATCTCTTCTCCGAAAGTATGCACGTGGTAGAGACATTTAATTTTTGAATATGAAATTTTGGTCTTCTAGTAAGTAATTAAAAAATATCTTTTTTGCCTTCCTTAAAAATTTAAGCTTTATTCTCCTTGTGTATAAAAAGATGTGGTGTATTAACTCACCAATATCAATTCTAGATGAATGTTTCCTAATTTTGTCCCCAATTTCGAGCAACCAATAGTTGGCTTAATGGTAAAAAATATCCATAAAATTTATTTGAATAATTAATTATTGATATATGTTTCAAATCCACTTGTAATATATTTAAGTGGAGTTTTATATCTTAAGTTATGATACAATGAATGAGGCAGGGTCCACAATGTCGTCCAAAGTCTTTCTCCAACTTGATTGAATTTTTGGGCCTATAAATGGTTGAATTAGATCCTAGTCCAGAAGAAAAATATTTATACAATAAATCTGGTAATGTAAAAATTGAATCATTCAATTTGGATTAATATTAAAAAAATATATTATTGAGATATATAAGTTAATTAAAAAGGTAAAATTCTAGAATTGACCATTTTTTTGCATTTAATCTCAAAATACCACTAAAACCTAAAAATATGACAAATACCCATAAAATAACACTATGGTGGGATTATAAACATTTAATTACAAAATAAAATTTATGAAAATGTGAGATTAATTAGTAGAAATATCCTAATTTATTTTTATAGGCATCATAGCTAATTTCTATTCATATAACCAATGATAAAAATCCATTTATGAGCTGAAATATAATTTCACGAATGATACTTTACTATTTAGAAGATATGCCAATGGAATTCTATGGAGATGTGTGGTTGATAGGAAAATGATTTCCATTATTGATATCTATCATTCATATCTCTATTGTGATAATTGTAAGATCCCATGATTTTATAATATATTTCTCTTCAAATAAATTTAATTTTTGTAATAGCTTGGGATACACGCAACATTGAGTTTAAAAAAATGAAAAAAAATGATTAAAATATTATTATATGATAGTCATGACATAACCATTGGATTGGTGGCTATGAATATGACTAAAAATATTATAAAAAATTTGTATAAACATTTTATTTAAATTTATCGATTAATTATTTGTAAATAACTACTTAATTTTGTGTAAATTCATTTTATGCTTCAATAATATGTTTTATTCAAAAATGATTTTTATTGCATTTTATGAGAAGATATTATAATTAATTTATTTATCTATCAGAATTTTAATTTTATTAAAAGGATATAATTTTTTAAATCATCATGAGATTTTTATCTTTGTATTAAAATTTTGGATTTTTCTAAAAAGAATTTTTTTAGTGAATTATGAAAAATTCCAATTTTTGTAAAACTGTCATTTCGTAAAAAAAGTAATTTAAAAAGTAACATTATATTTGAACTTGGTATTAAATTTATATAAGAAAAAATTTATTTAAATTATTTTAATAAATTCCATTATTTTCAAAATTCTCCATTATTTTGATATAAGTTAATTTGTATGTTTAAAAATGCATTTTTCTAGAAAACTGTTTTTCATCGCATTTTTTGGATTTAATTTTAAATTAATTTATGCAACATATAGTAATTTAGTTTGATAAAATATATTCCATATTTTTGATCATGATGATCAAATTTAGTAAATACAAAACTTTTATTTTTTTGACATTATGAATAGTAATAGTGGAAAAACTTATCACCTCAGTAAAGGGTAAACTAGGTAATTGTGGCTAAAAAAATGTGATAATGCTTTAAATTCATTAAAAACATTAATTTATTTCATTGTATGGTTTTATTTCAATCATAATAATCAAAAATTTTAAAACAAGATCTTTTTTTCCATTTTGATTTGATTTTGACAATTATAATATTTAAGTGAAATATAATTTAAAAAATGTCCCTCTCTTTCTTTTAATATATATAATATTTCTCAATAGGGATAAAAATAACTTATGTTTGGTTCTAAATTTTTATTTTAAATATTAATAATTTTTTATCATGGTAATTTATTTTTAAATTTTAGTGATTAAATAATTATCTTAAATTTTTATGCAACACCGACACAATGCTTGTGGAAGAAGTAGAAAAAAAGTGAATTATTTTAAAAACTCTAAAAGTAATATTTTTTGGTGATTTATAGCTACCAATTAATTTTATAGATTAATAATACATATTATTAATGTGAAAAATATTGGTATTTAAATTCCATATTTTTCTTATTGTCTTTAAACTTAAATTAAATGAGTAATTTCAGAAATGACATTAATGATATTTTATTAAAATGACATATTATTAAATTAGTTTAAAATAATAAAAATTATTAAACAGGACAAGGGGGTAATATATGGTCTAAAATTTCATCCCTTATCCATTTATGATCCAATTTTTTTATATATTTAAAATTATAAATATTTAATATTGAAATAGTTGTTATTGTGCTTAAGGTTAAAAATGGTTAATGAAGGGGTTAATGAAAAAGATAAGGTTAAAAATGATATATAAACCTATTTAAATTTAATAATATGATTATATTATTACCATAACCTCAATATATTAAAACCCATGACATTTGGTAATAACATGGACATTAATGTTACTTTATTATATTTTGATATTTTGAAAAATTAGAAGAGTTCTCCTCCCCTCACTTATAAAAGGACATCACTTCTCTCTTTTATTTACACCACATTGAGCCATATAGCTCAAAAATCCCTTTTAATTATCTTATCCACTTCACTATCCAAAAATTAGAGGTAATTATATTCTTAAAATACCTTTATAAGGGTCCTCAAGAAGGGATCTAAAGGAAGCATACTGAAGAAGAGGTGTCGTCTTTACCGACTCTTTCAAGTTAACATCTTTTTCCACTCCATATAAATATATTGTACCCATAATAAAATAATAAATATAGTATCATAAATATATGGATATTTTATTATTATCATCATGGATCAACCATTTTCTACCTCTTTTCCATCTTACAGAGAGTGAAAACATCGCTTGTGCGTACATACAACATACCGCCTCTATATAGCAGTGTAATTAATTTTTCATAACCATTTAATTTAAAAGGTCATAATGATATAACTAATGAATATATATTATAATTATGACATAATTATTCTTTTTTAATTATAAAATAATATCTTCCTTAATTCCTTTCAATCTATTGGAAAATGATAAAGTCACTCGTGTGTACATGAGGACTACCACCTCCACAAAGCGACGTGATCCATTTTTCATTATTACATTAAATGAATATTAATAAGGATAGTTGTAATGAATATATAAGATATATACGATATAAAAATGGTCCTGTAAAATTTAATCATTACTTACCTTTCTTTCTTTTCATTCTTTGAAAAGTGAAAACAATGTTCATGCGTACGTATGACCTACCATCTCTATGAATGGTGTAATTCATTTTTCTATATCTAAATTTTATAAGATGACCAAATATATATATATATATATAATATTTATATAATTATTAAATTTTTTTATATGATGTAATCGTAATAAAAATAAAAGGACCATAACTACCGAACTAAACTTTTCATGAAAAACAAAGCCGTTAACACCCGAAATAATTATAGTAATAAATGATTGTATAAAATGGGTTATAAGATGTCTTAAATAGATCACATATGATATTATAGATATATATATAGTTATTTTATTTATATATAATAAATATAAATTTATTATACATGATATTAAAAGCACTTACAAGACAAGTCAAACTTGAGGAAAGTGATTTCATCTCAATTTCTACTCCATTGAGACATATTTGGTATTATGAATATATTTATTTTTATGTGGTGTATATACTACCCCACTTATGTTTTTAACATTAATATTTATTTATTAATGATGATTAATGTTTCATTTCATGTTTATTATTTCAAGGGGATACCATTCGAATGTTACTGTAGATGTAAGATTTTTTTTACAATCTCAATTTTTTGGGATTGATCATATTTTCATTAAAATAATATTATAATACTTCTTTTATCAACTCCATATATTTTCTAATCCAAAATATATTTATTTAGTTTCCATTTTTTCTACCAAATTCTCCTCTCTCTAAAACTTGAATCAAGTAAATACATTTTTAAAATAAAATCCAGTCTTATTTATCTTTTGATCAGGAATATTTTTCTTCCATGTCAATATTTTTCAAAATTGTATTAAAAAGGGCCTTATTGTTTGAAAAAATAATATTTTAATTATATTTTAAGTTACCCTTGAATTTTTAAAAAGTTTAAATGGAATATTTATATTGTTTTTCAAAGGGACATATTCAGCTTTCTTTATAAAAAATCAGAAGGAATGTTTCTTTTTAACATATATGACATTAATATATTTTCCTTTCACTATAATGGTTTTAAAATTTTTATATAATTATAAAAGTTTTCAGTGGTTTTATAAATAAAAATATTTAATGGAAAATTATTTAAATGTTTCAATTCCATTTCTTTTACTTCTCCAATGGACATTATTTTCTTATAAAACCTATATTTCTGATTAATTAATGGATATATTTTATCACTTATTAATTTTGTGGTAATTAAATTTCTCTTGGAACATTAAATTTATTATGGTCATTAGATTGTAAATTTATCTTAAAAATCTATATTATTTATATCATGGATATTATTATTTCCTAAACATTATACCATCTTTATATATGGTATTTTACTATGAAAATTATTTTATTTGAAAGGTAAATATTAATATTCAGTATTCTTTATTCAATATAAACACTTTTTGATATGTATATTGTTTATGAATTAAATTGATCATTCAATATATGAGGAATTCATTGGAAATTTAGTGAAAGTTGGGTTTAGTTATATATATCCCATAAATGTATCAATATATCTCATGAGACAAACTAGTTGGGAAAAATTATTAAATGGGTGTTTGGTGTATACCTTCCCATAGATTAAACTGTAATGGAATGAGGCTGTGATGCTAAAGATATCATGACATTTGAGATCATGACTTTCAATATTAAGAATCTTCTTCATCAAGAATTCTGTTATTTTTATCTATAAGATTACTTCATTAACATTATACATGGATGTATTTAATTCTCAAGTTAATGATTAAATGACAACAGTTTTTATTTATTTTCCTTTCTATATTGATTACTCATCATTTACTCCTGATAGTTTTTACTTTATGTAACTATTGATGAGCATATGAGATCACCCTTTATTTGTTTTCCTCTCCCCAGGATATGAAAAAGGATATTATAAATCATACCAATGATGTGAGAATGTTTATTATTCTATGTGTTTTATATTTAGAATGTAATATAGGAATCATCTATTAATATATTTCTATAAGATTATTAAACTGATCAATCCTGCATGGTGACATCCCTTGTATCTTATACCAACATATTAAAGAATACACCAACTATGGATTATTGGATTTTAGGATTCTAAAATTATTATAAGAGGATTTTTAGTAGAAAAATTTGGAACTAGATTATAAATGAACATAAATAACATAAAAATTATGATAATATCCTCTAGTATTTTAGAACTTTTACCATAATATGGTTTTTTATTTTATGGATCAATATTAATGATGATTATGAGATAAGTCTATATGTGTAATTATTTAGTGATGGATCCTTTTAGAAGAAATATAATCAAAAACCATAGACAATGTAGGCATTTCCATGATAATAAAGATGATACAACTAGTGTTGTAATTGAGTAGATAATAACCATATTAGGTTAGCTAAATCAGGTTATGATGAATAAACTTTCCCATATAGAGAAACTTGTTGTTACACAACATGATTTTAATATATTGGATCACCTCATGAAACAAAAGCCTCAATATTTTAATGGAACTAATTATCCCTTAGTAGATGAAAAATGGATTAAGTCTCTCAAAATTATATTCCTTACATTGGGATATTGTGAAAGTGAAAAGGTTATTTTGGTATTATATCATTTGAAAGGAGATGTATATCAGTGGAGGTCATTAATCTAGAACACTAAATAATTTTAAGAAATTGAAGGATTGGAATACAAAACTTTTAATGTGATATTATTCAACAAATACTTCCCTGAGAATAGTAATCCAACATGAAAAGGAAGTTATACACTTTAATAAATAAGAAAAAAAGCGTGGTAGAGTATGAGGATAATTTCACAAGATCAGACTTGTATGATTTAGACTACATATGGATTCTAGAAATAAATATTTATCATTTCTTTGATGGGACTAAGCCAAGTATCCTAAGGGAACTAGTTTATAAAATATTTTTATCATATAATGATATAGTATCAAGTTACATTATGAGGAAGAAGTAATTTTCTAGATCATATGTCTTTAAGGTAAATCAAGATAAGAAGAGGTCAGATGAACACAAATAAAAATTGAACACATCAAAGAAAAATAATGCAATGATGAAATTTACATCATGTAATTTTTTTGGGAAGAAACATCCTAGAAAATTATTGAATGGAATTAGAGTTTGTTAAAAGTGTGGAGATAAAGGTCATATGGATAATGAATATAAATAAATAAAAGAAACCACTACTATAAAATGATTAAATTATAATTAGATATGGAGTTATTCAAATAAGTTACACAAGAGTCAAGGTAAATTACCATAGAATAATCTAATGTGAGAAGTCCAAGAATATGGAATTACTATAACTAAAGTGGAAGTTCCAATATATGTGACGAAAGGTACACTTATTGTCAAATATATAAGTGAATTTGTTATATTTGATCCATATTCCACCCAATATTTTATAAATATATAATTTTCTAAGGGCATAACAACACCATCTCAATGATTAAATATTGATTTGGTAGTGAAAACTTCTAATGGTTGTAAGATCACATCTCATGTATATAGCTCCACTCTGACTAAAGATTATGGGAGTGTTCTTAGTAAAAATATTTTTATTATTCCTCTAGTTAAATTTCATGAATTTTCTTATATATTGTATCTATTAGTATATATATCATATAAAATTTTGAACATTTGATATTCTGAATCAACCTACGATAGTCTTTTAGTGTGAGGATGAGCCTGAAAACTGAATGGAAATTACTTTTATCATATGGGTTTTACTATGTATTAATGAGGGATATTTATATTGGATGGTTTGGTAGAAAATAATAATTGAATATATTCTTATTGTATGGTATTTTATTGATTTATTTATAGAAGGGTTTCATAGTCTTCCCCCAAATCATGAAGTTGATTTTTTAATAGAATTCATACCCGGTGCTACACTTATTTTAATGTCTCTATATAGAATATCCTTGATTGAGTTGTAGTAAATGAAGAAACAACTCTAAAAGAATATTTATAATTGTTTCATTTGTCCTGGTTCTTCACCATGGTGTGAAACTATTATTTTCATTTAGAAAAAAGTTAGTTTATTTCATTTTTGAATTAATTATCAAAAAATTAACAAGATCAGTAATAATAAAAAGTATCCTGCACCCCATATCGATGATCTTTTTGATCAATTATGAGGAGTTTAATATTTTTCCAATATTTAAATTTAATATATAAATCATAAACGAAGGGTCAAAAAGGAGGGTATACCCATGAATTATATTTATACGAGGTATGGTCATTATGATTTTATAGTAATCTCATTTGGACTTACTAATTATCTTTATATCTTTACTGATTTAATGAATAAAGTCTTTAGAGATTACCTTAATAATTTTTTGGTAGAATTTATAGATGATATTATTATATATTCAAAGAGAATAGAATATAATTAAGAAAATTTGATAATTATGATGAAGATAATGAGGAAGGATAAGTTATATTCTAAATTTACTAAGTGTGAATTTTGGATACAAAAAAGTATCATTCTTTGGTCATATAATTTCATATAAAGGTGTATTAGTGGTTTATTAAAAGAAAAACGTTATTGACTAATGTCCTAAACTGACCATGGTAACCCTGATCCAGAAGTTTCTTGGGTTTTCTAGATACTACTGATACATTGTGGGATATTTATCATGGATATCCAATCCAATCACCAAGTTAATATAGAATAATGTTAAGTTCTTGTGGATGGATGAATTTGAGGATAATTTCAAAGAGTTGAAGAGGATATTTATCAACGCACCTGTACTTACACTAACCTACAATAGAGTTAAGTTTTTGATCTATAATTATGTATCAAATAAGGGACTAAGATTCATATTTATAAAGAAAGATATTGTGATGTATTATGCATCTCTCTAACTTAAAATTAATGATAAGAATTACTCTACACATGATTTAGAATTGGTAGTAGAAATTTTTTCTATAAAGATATGTAGTATTATCTATATGGTAAAATGTGTGATATATATACTAATAATAAAATATTTAAGTATATATTAACACATAAGGAGTTGAATATGCTCCAGAGAAGATGGTTGGAGTTGATGAAAGATTGTGACTGCTCAATACATTACCACCCTAGGAAGGTGAACAAGGTAGCTGATTCTCGGAGTCAGAAAGATCATGCTATTTTTTTGATGATGAGGATTTAAAGAGATATAATATTCATGTATTAACATAAGTTATATCTTGAAATTTCTAGAATTGGTTAATGATTCTATCTTTCTTATATGAATGATCAACCGTCTATCCATGAGAATATTAGAAAGACACAAGAAGAATATGTGGAATTATAGAAGAAGAAAAGGAATATTCTTGAGTTCAACCATGATTATACTATAATTATAATCCTTAAAAACTGAGTATTTGTCTCATCAATTCCAGAGTTGAAGAATGAATTGTTGGATTAAGCTCATAATTCATCATTCTTTATTCATCTTGGAAGTACAAAGATATATAGAGATATAAAATAATATTTCTTATGGGATAACATAAAAAGGGATATTGGAATGTATATATCTCAATGACTATTGCGTATTCAAGTTAATTCTAAGAGCCATAAATCCAAGGGGATTTTATAACCACTACCCATATCAGAATGGAAATGAGAAAACATTACCATGGATTTCATCATTAGACTCCCCAAAAAATATAAAGGGAACCATGCTATTTGGGTTTTAGTGGATAACCTTATAAAATCAATGACTATTGAGTACCACTCAATCATATCTAGTTGGGATTCAAGGTTAGCCTTGATGTTCTGGAGAAGCTTTTAGTAGGATCTATATATAGAGTAGAGTTTTAGTACTACCTATCGTCCTTAGATAGATAAAAAATATAAGAGGACCATTAAATCTATAAAATATATGTTAAGATATTTATATATAGATTTAAAAGGTTTTTGGTATCAACAACTTCCATTGGAATAATTTTATTATAATAATATCTTTCACTCGATCATTCTGATGGCTCCCTATAAAGATCTCTATGGAAAGAAGTTTATAACTCCAAAATATTGAGATAAAGTAAGATAAATAATGCTATTGTAACTTGATATAGTATAAGAAATGGTAGAGAAGGTTATATCTATATATAAACATATAAGGTCATACTAGAGTCAATAAATAATTTATGCTGACAATCATCAGTTAGATACAGAGTTCAAAGTTAGTGAAAAGGTACTCCTACATATATCTCCTTGGAAAACGTTTATGATATTTGGAAAGAAGGTAATTTTGAGACCTATATATATTTGTACTTTTAAAAGTATTCATCATATCAGGATGGTGTCTTATCTCTTGGGGCTTCCACTGAATCTCTCTTAAGTTCACATTGTGTTCCATGTATCGCTCCTGAAAAATTACATACCTGATCCTTCACATGTAATGAACTTAGAGGTCATAACACTATAGAAACTTCCATCCTATTAGGAACAACCATTGGATATTTTTTATCATATAGATAAAGTGATATGAAATAAGGCAAAAAACCTGGTCAATATTTTGTGGTGAAATCATAAAATTGAGGAAGCTCTTTGGGAACCTGAGGATGTGATGAGGAAAAAGCATCCTCAGTTGTTTGTATCAGTTTGATAGAATTTCAAGTGTGAAATTATTATAAGGGGGTAGAATTTAACATCTCAGATGTTATGATATATTTATCTTAAAATAAATTCAATTTCTTTGACAGATTGTGATACACACAACACTGAGTTTAAATAAACCATGATAAATGATTAAAATATTATTATATGACAGTCATCGTATATCCATTGGATTGGATGGTATGGATAATATTAACCAAATTATGAAAAATATTTATAATTGTTTTTCTAATTTTTTGATTAATTATTAGGAAATAAGTACTCAATTTTGATTAAATCTATTTTATGCTTCAATAATATGTTTTATTTAAAAATGATTTTTACTGCATTTTGTGCACAAATATTAGAATTGATTTCATCCACTTTTAGAATTTTAATTTTATAAAAAGGTTATAATTTTTTAAATTATAATTAAATTATTATCATAGGTTTATTTTTTTAAATTTTCTAAAAATATTTATTTTTAGTGAATAGTAAAAAATACCCATTTTTGTAAAACTATCAGTTTTTTTATTTAGAAAATTTATTTTAAAAAGTACCATTATACTTTATATATCATTTATTAATGTGATAAAATAATGATTTTATATATAATAATTTAATAAATTCCATTAGGAACCACATTTTACATTATTTTGATATAAGTCAATTATTGAGAATAAAAAACATTTTTCAGGAAAACCATTTTTCGTCACATTTTGAAAATTTATTTTTAAATTAATTTCTAGAAATTATAGGTATTATATTTGATAAAATTTATTCCATGTTTGGAATAAATGTCTGAATATTTGGTAAATAGGTCTCTTTTATTTTTATTCATTATAAATAATAATAGTGAAAAAATGTATCACCTCAGTAAAGGGTAAATCAGGCAATTAAGCTTAAAAACTAATGTGATAAGGATTTAAATTCATTAAAAACACTATTTGTTTTTTCATTTTATGAGTTTATTTTATCCATAATCATCTAAAATTTTAAAATATGAACATTTGTTTCCATTTAGCTTTGATTTTGACCTTAATAATATTTAAGTAAAAGATAATGTAAAAAATGTCACTCTCTTGCTTTTAATATATATAATATTTTTCAATAGGGTTAAAAAAACTTATTTTCAGTTTTAAATTTTCACTTTAAATATGAATAATTTATTTTATCACGATAATTTATTTTTAATTTTTAGTTATGAAATAATTACATTAAATTCTTTTGCAATGCCGATATAGTGCTAGTGCAAGCAATAGAAAAATCAAGTAAATTATTTTTAAAACTATAAATGTAATATTTTTTAATTGGTTATAATTACCCAAGAATTTAATAGATAAATATAACATATCATGGATGTGTGAAATATTTTTATTTTAATTACACATTTTTATTTAAGTATTTAAAGTTAAATTAAATAAATAGCATAAAAAATGACATTAATGATATTTTTTGAAAATAATATTTTATTAAATTATATAAAAATAATAAAAATATTGAAAAATGAAAATTTGTATAATATATTCTATAATATTTAATTTATTTTCTTTTTATGATCTAATTATCATATTATAATTAAAATTATGACCCTTTAATATTGAAATAGTCATTACTGTGGTTAAGGTTAAAAATGGTTAATGAGGGGGTTAATAAAAATTATAATTTTTAAAATGATATCTAAATCTATTGAAATTTGATTTTATGTTTATATTAGTACTATATAATCCTTATCATTTAATCCATGTCATTTTATAACCACTTTTTAATGAATGCAACTTTATTATATTTAGATATTTTGAAAAATTTAAAGAGTAACCCTCCCATTACTTTTAAATAGACACTCCTTATATATTTTATTTACAGAACATAAATCCATATAGATTAGAAAAAACCCTATGAAATTACCTTATACACTTTTCTATTAAAAAATTGTAGGTTTTCTTTTTCTTAAAAGACCATTACAAGGGTCCTTAAGAAGGGATCTAAAGGGAGCCAACTGAAGAAGAGGTAATCATCTTTACTGACTCTTTCATGTTTATTTCTTATTATAATTCCTATAAATCTATTATGACCATCATAAAATAAAAAATCTAATATTATAAATATACTAAGATTTTATTATTATTATGGGACAACCATTTTCCACTTTTTTCTATCCTACAGAAAAAAACGTCACTCGTGCGTATGTATAACTTACTGTCTCTACATAGCGATGAAATTCATTTTTTGTCACCAATTTATTTGGATGGTCATAAATATATATAATTAATATATAATATAATTATTAATAAATTATTATTTTATAATTATAATATCATATTTAACTTCTTACCTTTTAAAATATTGGAAAACGATAACATCGCTCATGCATATGTGTGGGCTACCACCTCTATGAAGTGATGAGATCTATTTTTTGTTTCTCTTTAAATAGATGGTATGAGGATAGATTTATAGAATGTAATATATATATGATATAAAAATAATACTATAAATAGGAATTATTTTTTACCTTTCTTTTATTCAATCCATAGATAAATTAAAATAGTGTTCATGCGTACATGTGGCATGTCGTCTCCATGAATGGTTTAATTGATTTTTATATCTCTAAGTGTTAACTATAAACATAATGTTTACTGGGAACTAAACCAAGGTTTTTTATTGTTTTTTTCATAAAAATAAGTCATACTCTCATGCTCTAAGTTTTATACAGGTCCCCCAACCATGTGAAGCAACTAAAAATTCACTTAAAGTTTGGAGAAACCATAAGGAGCTACATCCTGGAGATTTTTGGGAAATTTTTTCCTAAACTAAAAATTTGGTAGGTATTCACATTGAGATTTCATCTTGTAGATTATTAATATTAATATATTTCAAATTTTTAGGTAATTTAATATATATTTCAAAGGGAGTTTTTAATGAAATAGGGTATAATAAATTTATGTTGAAATGTATTGTATAAAGCTTATACATTTAGAAGAGTAATATTATTATTATTATTTAATTATTTTTATAAATGGTTTTGGGAATAATGTGTGGGAGAATCCACATGGTTATGTAGAACTGAGAAGTGTGAAACTATTTTCTTATCTAGATCTTTATATTTATAATTAACAGGGAGTTGAAAATAAAGTTGAACTAAATTTTAAAACTTGTCTGAAACCCTTAAAATGAATTGGGATTCAGCATATTAGCATCGTACATAATTTTGATCATGAAAATTTTTGATATAAATTGAAAATTATTATGTTTGATATTAAAATTAAAAACATTAAATTTAGTAAATATTTTCTAGCTATTATGGTTAATGAGGAAATAATTATTTGAATACTCTTACGCCCTATAAAACATACTCTGAATTACTAAATTGTAAATTTTCTTGATTAAAAATACTGTCCCATATTAGGACTAAATATTAGGGAAAATTTTTGAGTTCTATGTGTGAGGGAGAGAGAAATTTTAATGTGCTTATATTTTCAATAATGATTTATTCCAATAAAAAAAATTCTGAAAATAAAAAAAAAAAAATTTAAAAATATTGAGGGTATTTGAGCTATAAATTTCTTTATAATGTATCATTTCCTAGGGGATAATTTCATATTTTCTTCAAAGGGGTTGAATTGATTCAAATTTTATTATAATTTCATGATTTCTAAATGATTTTACCCACTTTTTCCAAGGAAATTATATTTATGAATTAAGAAAAGAAGTGTGATAGGATATAAATCTATACAATTATAAATATAATATAAGGAAACTAAATATTTGAACTTGAACTTAGGGGGATCAGTTTTTTTTAAATATAAACCTCAGAGAGCCAACTAAAAAATAATCATGTAATTACTTGGAAACTAGAGTTAAATTTTCAATTGGGATCCCATGGTGAATCTTTGAGTCATTAGGAACTAAAAAATTCCACTTTTGCATTCAATAATTTCTTTTTACCTTTATAGATTCAAAAAAATAAATAAGAAACATATTTTACAAAATGATTTCATTAAGGTGAGGTGAATTTTGAACACCAATGAAAAGGAAACAACTAACTTATAAGATAGTCATTTGATTTGTATCAATGTATTGGAAAATAGATCATTGATTTTTGGAACCTAGGGTAATTTTATAATTGAAGGTGCCTCATTTTAATGTTTTAATCCCAATTTGACTCGACTTTTCTACACTCCAAAAACTAGAATGTGAATTTTAATTGAAGTAAGGTAGTGATTGGTTTTCATATAGCAGGCATGAAATTTTCAATGGTGCGTGAATATATTATTTCTTGATTTTTGGTGTGTATTGGAATATAGTTAAGAACCTATTGTGATAATTCTTTGGAAATTATTGGAGAATATCAATCTATCTCCAAATCATTTTCCTATGAAAATTAATTTTTGAGTATGTTACATTTTGAGATGACTATGAAATATTATTTTATACTTACAAATAATTAAAAAATTTACTACTTGAGGACAAGAAAATAGTTATTTGTGGAGGAATTTTATGTGGCCTATTTTTTTCATTAAAGAACATTTATTTTGAGGATTTTATTTAGAGTTTTTAAGGCTAAAATTATGCCTTTTAAAGTTATTATGTGGATTTCATTAATTGAGAATGTAAATAAAATTCACTGAAAATATTAATAAAATTGTGTTTTTTAGTCATAGATTAACCAAATATTATTGTGTTGATTTTACATTCATTTATAAACATCATTTTTTTATGATTCCACTTTAGAAATTTGTTTTTTAACTTTTATATTTTTTAATATCTTGGATTAATTATTTCAATTTTCCTATTTATATGTTTTTGTATAAACTTATTTTGTGGGAAAATTTCATATTAAAATTGAATCGTTTAATCAAGTGGTGGAACAAGTGATTTTGAATTTATATTTTTTTATTGTCACTTAATTTTACAATCTATGTAGTTCAGGTTTAACTTCCATGACCATGAATTCTACTACTATTAGGTTCAACCATTAAATCTTCTACCATGGGTGAACTATGGACATTCCAATTGAGGAGACCTAATATCATACCCTACTTGCACAAATGATCAATGGTTCCTGCTATAAAAATCTCAAAGGTACTTGTTACTATGTATTAATCACCAACCATGAAGTATAAAGGGATCCACCTTCGTCAATGTCTATCTATAGTGACCATGCCTTCTTGAAAAATAATAAAAATAAAAATCTCTCACCATAAAGACAACCTGTATCTATGCTTCTGAACTTGAATCCAGCTACCTATTACCATGATTCTTCTATAGTGAACCCATTTTATGACCATCCTTGGTACTACCCCTCCTCTAACTGTCCAGCCATCTTCCATGGATCCATCAGCCTTTAACCATATAGTTTCCACCATAATATTACTCTTTTTACCATGGATCAATATTCATCCATTCTGATTCCTGATATTCCCTGTCTTATGATACCTTTGCTATCATGAAACTGAATTCTCCAATGAATTTGATTAAGAAAGTTGATTTGAGGAACTCCAATGTGAATTAATTTTAACTCTAAATAGGTAATCCAAAATCGATTTGGATGAGGTTTCTAAAACCAAATCAATTGAGGAAGAGGACCATGCTAAACTATGTTTTGCTGGATCTAAAAGGTTCACCAAACTCAAAAATCAGATAAAGATGACTGATTGAGATAAAACCTGAAAAGGATGATCCCAAGGAAGAAAATATTGGTGTTCCTTAATAAGGATTAGAAACCAAATCGGAGTATGATAAAAAAATTGAGGTTGTAACAATATTTGGTATCCTAGTTTATCCAATTTTAATATTTCACTTCTTCTACTAAGGGTTAGAGCTTCAACTATTGTGATATTGATTTAGAGATAAAGAGGGTTTGTTGGTTCTATATTTAGTGTTACTGATGGAAATTTGGTATTTATTTCAATAATTTTCAAATATATTAATGATCTAGGTTTAGATTTGGATTGATAAATATTTGTGTGATAATTTTGTTTGAGTTGAGATATAATAACATTAAATCCTGTGTCTAAGAAAAATGTTCTTGGTTCATGGACAGTTCAAGGTTAAACCAAGATGATTTTATTTTGATCCACTGAATGATGTGTTATCAAGATATTTTAGTTTTAATTATCAATTAATTTTCATTTTTTTGGGGTTTTTTTCACTGATTATGACCCATATAAAAAATAAAGTTATGAAGATGAAGTGTGGGGCCTCGAATATCTCTATTTTTATGGAAAAAAATTTATAATGGAGTGATAATAGTTTTCTTAATTATATTAATTTTTGGAATTGAGTTTTTAATTGACTAATATTAGTGTTGGAATTGAAAATTTCAACATATGAATGATGGGGTTTCAGTCTTATGTTGTTGGTTTGACTCAATGTTAGATGAACCCATATAAGGGGGACCTCAAGGTTAATTGTTGTTGGGGTGAATAATGAGAAGAAGACATGTTGTGATAGATTAATGAAACTTAATTTGACCCAATGTGATGTGCATTGAAATAAAAGTTATTGTATAATGAGTGATCTTATTTGAAAAAAATAATGTATTTCAGGCTAAAACTAATTTTATGATATTGAAGAAATTGAGATTTGAAGTAAATGAACACACATGAGGTCGTGATGGAATGATAAGAGGATGTAAGTTGAATTTTTTCATGTTCATATACTTGAGAAGTTAGTGATTGAGATGAAAAAATTTATAAGTAATAATTAAATATATTAAATATGTTCTTATAAATAAAAAAAATCATGATAGAGTTAGAGTTTCAATTATGAATGGATTCCATATAAGGGTAATTCAATGTTTGGGAAATGATACATGAGGCCCAATTTATTGATTAGTTGATGAAATCCCAAATATATGAAAATATCCATAAAATAAAATAAATTCCTTAAGTAGGCATACTAAAATTATTAATTTAAGAATTCAATGAATTTGAGAGATCAATTTTACTATTCATATAGAGCTAAAGATGGAAGTTCATTGAAATATTCTAAATATTGTTGGAATAATGCTTCAATAAATTAGTATAACATGTTTAGGGAGTATACCCATGTATGAGGAGTTAATAAAGAAGATCTTTATACTTTACCAATTCTTCTTATTTCATTTTTTAATTTGTTAATATGGAATTAAATTAATGGATATTTAGTTTACAAATATGATCGACTGAACATTATGTGTGGGTGAGATTGTGTTGGTAGTTTTTATTACTACATGAATGCTAGTACAACTGAATGGTTATCTCACAATCATTTTCTATCAAACTCATTTTCTAAAACATATTGAGTGAATGAAATTTTTACTTGATCAAATTCATTATAAACTATGTTTTCAATAGGGAGATCAATATCAAGATAAGCGCACTGAGTTTAAAGAGAAATTGGACTGAGTGAAAACTAATTTATCATTTTATGGTTGAGTGGGTTATATAGTTGGATTACTTTTAAATTACTTTTACCATTTATTGACCTATACAAAGGATAGTTAACCTCTTTTAATTATTTCCAATTTTCTTAATTTAAATCATGAATTAAGGAATATATATATATATATAAAACTATCCAATCGGGTTCCCCTAGTTATCTTTGGCTGTTTATTCATGCTTGATTATTTATTTTATATCTATCTTCATATTATTTATCTAATTAACCTCTACCATACACTCCTACTAATTTCACTCTCATAACTATATCACTATTATTACTTATTAGCATCACTAATTACTTTTTATTGTTTTCTTGATATTTTTATTCTTGGCCACATAAGCACACTTTAGTCCTTCCTTGTGGATCAACCCCTACTCATCGCTAAACTATAATTGAGTAGGGTTATAAATAATTAATATGACTATATAATAGTTGATAAACTAGGTTTGATATTTTTAATTGTATTGAACACCACCAACAATGAACACCACCAAACTCTTTAATGCACAAGCTCCTCTAGTTCCATGTCAACCAAAATCTAAACAAAATTATGTGTTTTCAGCATAGAAAAAACATGTGTTAGAATAAGGAACTTGCATGGATGAGTAAAAACATACCTAGTAGGAAACCTTGAAAATAGAAATGGTGAAACAAGATAGAAGGTCAACTAAATTAGGATAATAAAAAATATGCTTTAACAGAATAAGTCAACCATATTCAAAAGGGACCATAGTCTTTATATCTCAGAAACATAATAGTTATATAATGAAAGAAATGAATTACCTAAATAATTTCCATACCCAAACAGCTTAAAATACCTTACTCCCATAACTTATGTATTTCCCCCTATTATAGTATAGGGGGACCTGCACCTCATTGAAGAGTGAACATTATTTGGGAGGGTAATGAAACCTATAGAGGACTTATATGTCATTAGGTGGTATGTGCATCATCTAAGTGGTTAATGAATCTATAGGTGGAGGATTCATGACTCATTACTTAGTGGTATACCTACTATACTATATATATGAAAGACCAGTTCCCTAGTATTGATAATCTTCTAGGGGGTTATCAACCCCATGTCCACTCTAAGACATCTTATCCACTCTCCATAATCCTCTCTATGAATATATGAAACCCTATCTACTTAAAATCCTTAGAAATAATTCTTTAATGACAAAAATACATGCACCATAACATTTTACATGAAAAAACCAATTAATATACTACTCATGCATTAAAAAATGAGATAGGATAATGTAAATATATAAAACACTATAGATATAAAAATACATGGGATATAATTTTAGGATATGACATTTTTTACTCAGGTAGTTTTTAGGTGTGTATTTTAGTTATACATTCCATGTGAGGTTGACCTACACTACATGTCCAGTATGGTAAATGGTGTAAGGGACCTATGGATTAATGAATCATATACTATTGTGGGAGTACCTATCATGTAACCAGAATAAATGAAATGCACTTAGTTTACTATTTATGTAGACCCTAAAAATGATTTATGATTGTACTCGAAGAGACTCCTGAGTTGGTTTACTAAAATACACAACATTTATTCTATTCCACATGGTGTGTGGTGAAAACATGTTAACATTACATGTACTCAGGTATATTTTGGGGAACTCAATCTTGATATATATTTCTTATGAACCAAATCCACACCCCATGTAATATTTATAGATAATTTGAAACCTCATCACCCTTAGGAAATTTGATATATAGTGTATGATCATGAGGGATAAATGATATGTAGTCATATTTTTCTGATATAAAATTCACATCTCTACATATTTTCTTCCACGTATGCCACCATCATCTCTGGTTCCTTTAAAATATGATTCCATGAGACTCTATATCACATATCATTAAATTTTTGTTTCATATTTATCATTTTTTATATTAATTAATATTATCTATAAAATTTATGACCAAGACCCCAGATAGAGAACCCCATTATGCACCCTCAGCCTAACATTAACCCATGTATTTATTTGACCTTCATTGTTGCACTACATAACCAAGTAAATATAAAAGTAATAGAATGTAAATAAATTAATTAGATGATAGTAATTACAGGGTTCCTTTTCCATTTAAATGAAGACACATGTTTGAGTTTAGTGAGGAGTTAAGGTATCATGAAAGATTTTGGATCAAAATTCATTAAATAATTCCTTACAAGAATAAAAATGAATAATTTCTCAAAGGGGAACAATCCATCAAACAAAAAAATATTGCTACTATAAATAATTCTAATAATTAACTAAATTTAAGTATTAAAAAAATATAAGGGATTCAATTTCATGAAAATTATATTCCAATAATAAATTGAAAAATAAATAAGAATTCATAATAAAAAATGATTTATAAAAATAAATTTAAATCAATACACATGACATAAAATTAGCCCATTATAAAATATTGATCAAATATTTTCTATCATATATTTAAATTCTCATTATTCTATAATTACATTCCTAATCATGTTTCACTATATGATTATATTCCATAGTAGAAGAAATAATTATAATATGAAAATTGTGATGTGAACATGAAGAAAATAATGTCCTACCTTATTGGTGAAATACTAACACTTCAAAGGTCTCATCCTGATCTATATTCATCATTGATGCCAATACAAATAATTATCCTTCGATTTACAAAGAACTAGAATGATCTTCTCTAGGTTTCTAGAATCAATAAAAACATCAACAACCATGAAAAATGAAATAAAATCACATTTATAATGACATGTTAGTTCAAGGTTTCAAAAACTTGGTATTTCAATTCCAAACCCAAAAATTATTTTTCTAAGTATTGAAGCCCAAATATGAATGTTATATCTCTCCATGGAAAAAATCCCAATTCAGACACAACCTTAGTATTAACCATTTTATTTGGTACACTAGTTATGAGTTTTTATTATTCATATAAAAATGAATAAAAATAATATATAAAATATTTTATTTATTTTTAAAATATTTATAACACCAATAAGAATGCACTTTATTTGTGACCATGCTTAAAAATATTATTTAAAATATTCTAAATAATTTATCACAAATTTTTTGATCACCACATCCTCTAAAAAATAAAATATTTTCATTCTGAAAATTAAAACTTTCACAAATAGTTGAGGGTATTGAGCTTACATCTGATTTTCAAGTTCCCATATGATCTTCTAAAGATTATTATGCCTCCATAAGGCACACACCAATGAAATATCTCTTTCATAAAAGATCTTATTTTACTGAACCACATTATCCACTAGATATTCAGTGAAGGATGGTTCATCTAACTCACCCAATATATAATGTATGATGGATTATGTATATACTATATCATCTATAAAACATGGAAAATTTTCTACACCTGATCCATTGGTGGGGCTAATTTTGGTTGAAAAGAAACCATGCCTACCCTAATCATAATAAAAAATGGTGTGATGTACTTGAGAATAGTTTTCTAGATTTACTAAACCTCCTCATACAACCTCAATGTGATACCTTTATGAATTCATGTATTCCCTCATAAAAATCTAATGTTATTTATATTATATACATTTAGGACTTATAATAGCTCCGGGCTATCCTCATATACTTTTGAATCACCTATACCTTCATTATCAATAGTTGTACTAGCTCAATGATATTCTAATAGTAAAGTGATAATTAGTGTTGTATGAAAACTCTTCCAATTATAGGTGTTCAACACAACTCTTTAAAAAAATTATCATGAAATCCCATAATATATCCTATAGAACATGAATGTTAATCTATTTTTAATCATCTATATATGGGTGATATTCTATACTCAGCTTCATTTGGGTCCAAAAATTATCCTGTAAAATCATGCATAACCAGGACGTAAACCATGAATCATTATAGGAGGTAATTGTAATTTGAACTTCATGAATTATTATCTTTGTACAAGTTCCCTTAACTCTCCACTAAAATCTACTATTTAATTAGAATAAATTGATTCAACTTATCCTGTTAGTCAATGATCACACAAACACCATCATGACACCTCACCAATAATGGAAGTCCTACCACAAATTTATTGACATATTACCACACATATAATTTAGAACCTCAATAGGTTGGATCAAACATGTAGGAACCTTCTTCTAATCCTTCACTTGGTGATGGATCAGGAACCATTAAATAAACATAGTAACACACTGCTTCATTATTGGCCACTGAAATTGATTCTTAATATCCTTATACATTTTCATCATGCTAGGATTAATCTATAATGGAGAGGTGTGAAACTCCTTGAACACATCCTTATTCATCAACATATGAATTATTTTATACCCCAGAAAGAGGATGAAATACTCTATTCCTTTAGATAATCCATTTAGTGTGTCTCCTAATAAAATTTGATCCAAAATAATCTCACAATAAATATCTCCTTGTTAGAACTCCTTCACAAGGTAAATAATTATAGGGGATAACTCTATTGACTAAAGGTAATAAATGTATCCTTCCTCTAAAAAATATAAATACAATGAGGCTAATTGCTTAGATTACACCTCCATTATCTAATAATTGGACTTACTACTAAAGGAATATTCCATAATATTACCATTACTATGAGTAAAAACTATCTTGAAGTCATAGTTCTATAAGAACTCTATCCACCACCTCTATCTCAGACTTAATCCACTCTATGAAAATATTCACTTGAGACACCTATGATCAATTAAGACTCTATAAAACTCATTGAGAATATAGTTTATCTATATTAATAAGTCAAATTCCAAATAGTCTATCTCCAAGTTATGGTGTGTGTAGTTTTTCTCATATTTTCTCAGCTTCCTTGACTTGTAAGTTATCTAATATTATATTTGAATTAGAAAACATCCAATACCAAACCCATAAGCATAAAAATACACCTTATACTTATCTAAATAACTAGTGAACAACTCAGCATATTAACTTTTTGGAAATGGTTAGACCATATAAAATAGTACCCCTTTTAGTTATGGGTCATTATAGGGGTTGTAATCTAATAAAAGTATAAAAAAGTCTCTAATAATTACCTACCAAGCCAAGGGGAATTTTTACCACAAACACCATATTGGGTGTATCCCAATCCATCATAGACACAACCTTAATTGGAATTATTTCAACATTTCCTTATGATATAACATTCCCTATGTGATGAACTTATTGAATTTATACCTTTCAATTAGAGAACTTTCCATTCAATTGATTATAATAATGTAGGTTTAGGACAATATTAAAATGTTTAGCATGATATTCCTCTAATTTGGAGTGGATGAGGATGTTATGAATGAAACTAAATATGAACTAGTTTAATTATGGATGAAAAATATTGTTTATGGTCTCCAAGAAAACTACTAGGGTGTTTTTTACACTGATTGACATCACAAATAACTCGTAGTGAATATATAGAAAATAGAATGTCCTCTTTGATATATCCTCCTCATGAAACTAAAGCTAGTGATACCTTGACATGAGATCAATATTCAATAACCATCTTAATCCATTTATCTAATTGAAGAGATTTTCAATCAATGAAATAGATTATTTTTTCTTGATAGTCAATAGAAAGACACAAACTCCAATCCACTATATTAGTGAAGAGAAGAGAATATTATTAGTGATAAAAAATAGATTTAATAATTCCTTTATCCAGATATCCCTCCAACCACAAATTCAAATATTTGATATTGATTGATGTTATCTGATAAGTTTTTAGGGATATCAGTGTAGTCATAGGGAGGAAATTGATATTTAAATTTACCTCTTAATGAGGGGGAAACCCTAAGGATTTACTTGAAAAAATGTACATATAATATACTATCACCATAGGTAATTGTTTCTATATAGTGTCAATGATGCACAAAAAAAATATCTCCAATTGATGGGAAATTAGGTTCTATATCCTTAGGGTTGTCCTTACTCATCCCTTTTGATGGTCCCACTCAATAGTGAAGGTGAATATCAACCATTTTTACCAATGAAATATAACTTTTCAAGAATATAAAAAATAACCAATCCTATATTATGGATAACTATTCTATTATAAAGATAACATTATAAAGTCACTTATATATCAGGATAATATACTAAGAAAACATCACATTATCAATAGTAAGACCACACTAATTAAAGATAAGAGTGAGAGGGTGATCCCCACTAGTAGGACTCTCTAACTAAAGGGGTCCATCTAGGGGATTAAATGGTATCTCTAGCTATCAAACATAGTATGTAATGATTAAATAATGACTCAAACTAGTATCGATGAGTATGAGTTCCAAAGTAGAATAGATATAAATCATACCAAGAACCATGTAAGGTGTAACCAACTTGAAGCCCTATATTGTCTGTATTCTACCTCTGACCTAACCTTCTACAACCTATGTCATCCATGGTCCACAAATATGTGGTGGTGGTGTAATTTGATCCAATTATTGTCCACCTCCAGAAACATTTACACCTCCAGCTACTCTACTATAACTACCTCTATGCAGAGAACATTTTCCACCTTAGTGCGATCCCTAATTTATACATTTTATCTATTAGGTAATTTTATTAACTTTATATCCCTAGTTATAATTTTCTTCTATCAAGGTGGGGTAAGACATGAATTATGTGTCCTTTACCACCACATTCATTTCAATCCATATCAATGACTAGGTGGAACTAGATATGGATCCCTTTAATGCCTACCTCTAAGACTGGAGTCTAAAATGCACCTAAAATCAATAATGTGAACCAGTAAACTATCACTAAATGAATGATATTGATACATTGGACCTTGTAAATCCTAAATTAACTCTAACATCTAGTTGCGAGTCCACTAGAAAATTTTTGATCACCAAGGCATATTCCAAAACCCCAAAATATGTGGGAATGAATAAGGGCACAATACTGACTTAAATATCGCATCATAGGATATGATAAAACATCCAAGATCAAAGATATAAATCATTGATAATATTATGGGAATAACTTATGAGTTATATGAACCTCACAGTATATTGGGTAACATTAATGATGCCTTGATGAAGGTCCATCATCATCCAAAATCTAAATAACTTCTACAATTCTAGATAGTAATCCTCTCTAAATAAGTGATTGAACTATAACCAGGGTAAATTTACCTCATCATGAGTATATATAATCAATGATAAGTAGTGATTTTTTGTACCATGAATAAGGATCAAAATATAAACCACCATTTTTTTGATGGATTTAAAAAATATATGAAATAAACATTATTCAATCCTATACTACTTGAGGATTTGGAATACCTCAGAACCCAGGAGACCACTATCTCTGGAACTCATGAAGAACAATCAATAAGTGAGTAGTCTTATACTACTTTATAAGGACAACCATATATTCTATAGCTGGGGTGTCTCTCTACTCAACTAGTGGGAGATCAAACCTCTAATCCACTAATGAGGAAACACCTCTCTATCGGGTCCTAATGTTTAATAATCATTGCTCAACTGGCTGATGGTTAGAGGTAGAATCATTAGCACAGGATCAATATGACCATTCCTTTAAAGCTAATTTGGTTTTCTATAAGGTGGTGTCCTATGTTTAAAAAGAAAAACCCAGGGTTTTAAATTCATATCTAGAAGATATTACACAATTAAAGAGTGGATGAAAATAAAATTTTCATGCTACATGATGCATGTAATTTCTTATAAAAACCTTAAAATTGACTTCTAAGAGTTCCAAGTTAATAAAAATGTTATCAAATTATAGATTAATGGTTACATCAGCCACCCAAACCAAAAAATGAGTTCCCTAGTGTATAAAAAAAACTTAAGAAACCTTAACAATTTTTATAAGTATCCCAAACAAATCCTCACTATACTATAAAATCCAAAGTATGTCCCTAAGACTTAAAATTATTTAATGCCATTCTGACATGACCCAACCCACCAATACCTGGGCCAACAATAAGCTGTGGGTACCACCCTAATCTAACCTCCAATAGGCTAGGGGTTTTATAAAATCAATAAAAATGAATATCATGCATATTGGAGACCTGAACCTATAGTTTGGTATAAAATCACACAATTTAGAAAAATTATATAATAATGGAAAAAATATACCCAACTATACTATTACATGAATGTTAATCATGACTATCATTCTGAAAACAAAATACATACCAATGCTGGTAAATAAGGAAAATTTACATGGACCAACTTCCCATTATAAATAGCAACCTCGAACACCTTGAAAAAAATTAACTCCATGTCTTTTTAACACTGACTCAAACACCACCAATAATAAGCAAAAAAAATTTCTTTATTCCCCAAATACTCCAGTTCTACACCTACTGAAATCACCACAGAACTATTTATCACCTATATAGAAGAAAAACATGTGGGCATAAGGAATATGTAGAGTTGAGTATAAACATACCCAGTAAGATTACCCAAAGATAAAAATATAGAAACAAGATAGTAGGTTAACTAAAATAAGATAATCAATGATATGATTAAGGGGAATTGATCAACCAAGATAACTAAGGATCTTGATCTTCATATCTAAGATCCATATAAGTCATTTATATAAATGAATTGAACTTCCCAAATCACCTATAAACCCAAAGCACAAAAAATACATAATTATAGTCACATCATATCATCCCTCTATAGTAGTAGTGTGGTACCCACAATTTTATATAGATATTATGTCAGTCAAGGGAGTAAGAAACCCTATGAAAGACCTACACATCATCATATGTCATGTGGAACAGTTGAGAGGATTACGTACTCCCTAAGTGGATGACTCATTCCTTATCACTAAGGTGGGTTAATGACTTCACTAAATATACATAGGACTAATTCACTACAGTCGGTTAGATTCCAAGGGGTTACGACCCCTTGTCAACTCCAAACCATCTCACCCACTCTCTATTGTCATATCTACCAAGATAAATAATATCAACTACTTAAACACATTGAAAAAAATTTAGATGATTAATATATATGAACCATCATGATTTATATAGAAAACACATAGAATTTACTTCTCATTCATTCAAAACTGAAACCTATTTGAATAAATATGGAAAACATCATAAATAAAGAAGTACATGACATGTAACTTTTGAAAGATGGTGTATGTACCTCGAGAAAATATGGGCATGCATTGTTGTTGTACATACTAAGTGAGATTAACCAATACATTATTTATAGTATACTACATGGCGTGTGGGACCTACATACTAACCATTTATGTACTATCATGGGAGTCTGTATCAAATAACTTGATTACACATTATTTACCTGATACACATAATGTGTGAATCCACTATGTTGATATCAAGAGATGTTTTAGTTGATATTATTGATCCCATGATAAATAAGGTAACAATGAAGAGATTTTTGATACCAAAATAATGTTTTATATGATATGTAGTTAATGAAGTATCCCTTATCATTGTGATATTTTTCTAAGGAATATTATTTTGAGAAGAGTAGAAGTGGATACATTTATTCGGTTTACATTTATTTTCAATACATAAAAAAATATTCGAACTCATATTAAATAAATATTATTATTTGAGGTGAAGGTTATTTTTGAATTTTGGAGGTGCTTGAAGTAGTCCTAGAAGAGTTTATAACTATTTAAAAGTAATATGGAAGTGTTTTGGGAAGTTTCATATATTTGAACTAAAAAATGGGTGTGTCTTCAAAACATAATAGTCATTATACCGAATCAGTGAAATATGGATAATAATTTTATAGATATTAAGATTAAAACTATTATTTTTTATAAGTAAATATAATAATATCAATTTTTTGGTTAAATCCATTATTTATAAGAGTAAATCTACTTATTCGTAAGTGTAACTCTAAGTAGTGACTAAAAAATTAGAAATTTTCTCAAAGTAACCCTATATTTTTTAAGATTAAATTTAGATAATATGGTTTTGAATTATGATAAATTACTCAAACATATGAGGGATTTGTAAAATTTGTAAACATCATCATTTAGGAAATATCATTGCATAATATTAACTATGAGTAGAAAATAGGGAAATCAACTAAGTCCTTAAATGTATGAGTCATTTTTTATAAAGCATTAGAGTCATTCTAAACATGTGTAAGAGTCATTCTAGTTTTCGTAAGAGTCATTCTAGTTTTTGTAGGAGTCATTTTTATGATAGAGGATTTTTAAGGGTCATTCTAAGTAATCATAATCATTCCAGACTTAGAAAAAAAAATATATTTTTGAAAATTATTAGTGGAGTTTTTAGAATAATTATTTCAAAAAATTAGAAAGAATTTGAATGTAGTATTTTTTATATCAGATGATGTTGTTGCTAGTATTTTATGAATTTAATATCATGAATAGAATTAATTATACTAGAAGTGGAGGAATTTGGTTCTATGATTATGTAGTGTTTAAGAAAATAATAAGAGTCTTTTACCACAATTATTAGTCACATGTTTTAATCCTTAAATTTCTCTAAGGAAGAGAGAATGATCATTTCATAGAGAATTATTTCCTGATATGAAGGTTAATAAAATTTAGGATGAATATAAAATCTCACTACTATGTATGAGTTCATGTTGTGTTTTTTTTCAAAGTCCAATTGGATATATTAAAAATTTTAAAGAAGAATAAGTGAGATAATTTTGTAATAGGTTGAGAATAATTTCTGGTTATTTCTTAGCTAAATTTAAAATTTGAAATTAAAATATAAAGAGAAAAAATAGAGGTTTTCTACTAAGAAAATATATATCTATATGATTAAATAGGATATTATATAGTGATATTTACATAGTAAAAGATAGAATAATTGTTTTTTACAAGTAGGATAGAGATATGAAGAAGTGGAAGGAGAAAAATAAGAAGAATAAAAACTTGATGGAATTTTGATTTGATAAAAAAATATCTTATTAATTTGAAAGTAGATTTAATATTGTGATTAGGTGGGAGAAATATACACAGTTTGGAGGCATTTTTTGTATTGTGGGTGAAGGAAAAAACCTACTCATTTGTAATCAACAAGATAAAACTAGTGTATTGTATGATCTTAGGTGAATCCAGATCATGTCCTAGACTAGCTACCCATTTTGAGTAGTAAAACATGAAAACATATTTTATTTATATTGTGTGTTTTAATTAGAGTGTGAAATAAAAAATCTAATTTTCATTATAATATTTAAATATGGTGGTTTTAAAATAAAACTTAAACAAGAATTTTAGTCATTGACTTATACCCCCAATAAATTTCCACTGGTCTTGAGGGTCCTTTTCAAGTGATATTAGAGTTTCTAGGTTTCCTTAAAAAATAATATACTGTTTGAAGTTTTTAGATAAATATTTAAAAAGTGTTTGGATTTTTTGTCACTAAATTACTTCTGTGAATATAGAAAATATTAATTTAGTGAATAGTAAGGAGATTCCCACTTTCAATGGGAAAAATTAATTTATATATAAATATAAAATGGGTTTCTACTTATTATTTATTATTTTGGATGGTTTGAAGGTTACATTTGATGGATTTTTCCTTGTGATGGAGGTGTTTTTATGATATAAGTTGATAAAAAGATCTTTAAAAATAATGGTCATGATAAAAAATCTATTCTAACATATATTTCAAAGAATTATTTTCTCAAGATAAAAAATATCAACATAGAGAAGTGTATATGAGATAAGTTATATATTATCTATTCAGGTAATGAAATGGTGAATAAACTATGAACTATTCTAGATAGGTTTGGTGTAAAATTTTCAATACTTAAAGACTATAATATAAGTATATTACCTTTAGATGATTTACATATCATTCTTATTATATATGAGATATTTAAGGAAAGTGTCTTAAAAAATAAGGGTTGGGTTGAAAATAAAATTTCTTTTAAATAATTGAGATAATAGAAGTGTATGAAATAAGTAGTTATAGAAAAAGTATATTATGATAAAGAAGAAGATATTGAAGTAAAATTGGATAAATTTTTCCACCATTTATAGATGTGTAAGAATATTTAAAGGAATGTTTAATGAGAAAATTACACTGAAGTGTTTCAAGTGTGAATCCATTGGAAATATTTTAGTAAAATATCTAAAGTAAAAAGAAGAAGAAGAAGTCAGTGAAGGTTGGGATGATAGGCCAAAGATATCCCGTAATAAAAAATCTATAAAATTTTATAAATCAAGGTTTTATTTAAAAATTAACGGTAATAATTTCTTAAAATACCAAAAAGTTCTTATCAAAATATACAGAAATAGATTATAGTGAAGAAGAAGAGGTAGTTGAGACTTCTAGTGATGTTGATGAAAAACTATATATTTCTAAAGTTAATGGGAAATATTTCATAGGTGATGAATTTATTGATGCATAAAGTGAAGAAGAAATAGAAATAGAGTAGGGATAAATAATGTAATTTCTTTAAAAAATTTCAAAATTGGACAAAGAGAATTTAGATAACTACAATCAATTTTAATGAAAAAATATTATTCCCATGATGATAAAGGTTCATGGATGACGAATGATATTGATTACTTGAATAAGTTTATTTCCTCTAAATTTTATTTTTATTTGACTTATAAAATAGAACCCCCATTTAAGGTTTGAGGGGGAACCCAAATTTGTAAACCCAGAAAAAGATATAAACCAAAAATAATCATTTTAGGACAAAAAACCAACACCAGGTAGAAAAAAAAACTAAAAATTCACACTAAAAATTAGAGTAAGAAGAAAAGTATTGGAACTTCCAATTGATGTTCTTGATTTTAAGATCAGTATGATTCCATATGTTTCCATTGAACATATATTCTATGAATACGTAGATTACAAAAATTTCTTTCATGAATAGAGGAAGAGGTTTGAAATATAGAGAGATAACATCAACTTGTTTGAGATACCATTTGAAAATTTCTTCACTGAGGCTTTACAAATATATTTAATTCTGTAAAGACTCGTAAATTTCAAGGAAAATTTTCTCTTAAATTCTTTGGGATTTTACGAGTACACAGTTTCAGACGGCACCTGATTCTGAGGCCCGGTGTGCCCGGAATCAATTTCCAACGTTTAGCTTGGGTACGTTCAGTGAACGAATGAGCGGGTTTTTCTATCTTTTGAACCAGTGCTTAGAATTGAAATCCTAGGGCACCAATGAAACCACAATAGTGATAATTGATTAAGAGGACCTTTACCAAAGGTGCATTTTCTTGGGAGGAGTTGTTAAAATTTGGGGATTAATAAAGAATTGAATAAAATTTGTGGTACAAATTTTATTCCTAACTTAAGTGGTTTTATCCTAGGAGTGGGAGTTGGGGTTGTACCCACTAGTTACTAACTACCAATGAGAGGATAAAGGTGGGGTGGGGACCACACGATCCCAACCCTCCACATTCCCTAAATCCTCTAAACCCCCCTCTTAAGTTGTGTAACTCATCTTAACCTGGTTAAACTTCCCCATTAATTGGGTGACTTCTCCCCTCCTCACATTAATTTAATGCCAACACAAACTAATTTAATTAATTTTGTGATGTGTTTGAATTATGGAAATTTGAAATGCTTGGAAAAATAATAAAATAAGGGGAGGCCTTATTTTATTTGGTTGGATTGTTGTGTGAGAATTTGGGAGAGCTGTATTTTACTTGGAAGAACATCCTCTCATTTGTTGAAGAACGCCAAGACTCAGACAAAGAACGTCGAATTGGTGGTTTCAGTTTTCTCCATCCTCTTTCTCCTCGGTGACAAGGGAGGAGACACCGACGACGACAGAAATGATGCCATCTTCTGCAGTGCTTGACAACCGCGGACTTTCTTCGAGGTAGGGTTAAGTTCAATTTTAATGAATTAAAATTGTTCTTTTTTTATCATTAAGAATCTCGTTCGTTTGGCCGCTTGTTATCAACATAACTGGAGGAGATCAGACTGCACAATCATGGCTGATTTCTCCTCCCCGCTTTCTTGTTGATCAAAATTGTCAATTTGTGGCGAAGGAACGAAGAGGACCGCGGCCGGAGCAGGCCGCGACGATGGTGCGCGGCGCCTTCGCGCCGCGCCGGTGAGGCTGAAGGATGCCGCGGCCAGGAGCGGGCCACGGTGCCATCCCGCCACGCTAGAGATTCAAGGGGCCCGCGGCGCCATCGCACCGCACTGGTTGGACAGAAGCTGCGACCTAAGGCCACAACGATTTTTTAAAGGGGCGGTCGGCTGAGCCGGCCACCGGCGTCACCTGGAGGCTGGACCCCCTCGGGCCCCACGGTTGAAAAAGGCTGGCCATTTCAAAAACAGGGGGACGACGCCCCGCCCCCCTTCACACCCCCGCTTGGCCGAGAGCCGGGCCACGACCGACTTCCGAGCCGAGCCGCAGGCTGCGCGGGCCGGGCTGGGTCGACCACGCCGGGTCGGGCCGTTAGCACCGGGCTGGGCCGGGCCGCGCCCAAATGGGCTAGACCCGAACCCGATTCGGGTCGACCTGGTTCGGGCCGACCCAGGGGGTATCGGGCCGGGTCTGACCGGGCCCAAACCCCCTATTTTTCGGACAAATTCGTTTAAACATCCACATCTTGGGCTAAAGACCTACGATCGATGCACCGCCAGTTGCATTGGGATCCTTGGATCGAGATAGTCGTTTCGGTATATTACACTCAAGATTTTGGTAAAGTTTGGGTATGGCCGGGTTGGTTCGAACACAAAACCAACATGGCCCTTGGAGCGGAAACGCTTATAACTTAACGACCGGACGTCCGAATGATGTGCCGTCAGTTACATTGAATTCCTCTTAGTGAGAAGGTTCTTTTGGATTACTTTGCTTGATGTTTGGATGCAGTTGGAGTACGGTCGAGTTGGTTTTAGCTTAAAAACCAACCGGGCCCCTGGGACGAAAAAGCCAATAACTCTCAGACCGGGCGTCCGATTGACGCGCCGTCTGTCACGTTGAGTTCCTATTAACGAGACAGAACTTTGTGATACATCAAATCTAGACTTCGTGACAGTTGATGTATCGAACCCCCTTGGCTCGTGGAGCAGGACCTCCCGGAATCGAGCATGCTGTGTGCGGAAACCCTAGAGCTGGCTGCGACTGCGACGACGATGGCGACTGTACTTGGATCCTACATGGGTTCGGCAGTGAGGACGAGTGTACTTGGATACTACGTGGGTTCGACAGCGATGATGACTGTACATGGATCCTACGTGGGTTCGGCAGCGATGGTTACTGTACTTGGATCCTACGTGGGTTCGGCAGTGATGACTTCTGTACTTGGATCCTATGTGGGATCGACAGAGGAGATGATTCAGAGGATACATCTAATGATCTCCACCCCTCTTCGTGAGTAGTATACCTGTGTAAGCTGAGTCTTGAATTCAATATATATCATCGATATGATTGACTTGCTTTCCTGTGTGGACTGGGTTGTGCTTTCTTGTGTGGACCGGGTTGTGCTTTTCTGTGTGAACTGGGTTGTGCTTTCCTATGTGGACTGGGTTATGATTTCCTATGTGGACTGGGTTGTACTTGGGCTCGAGATTTGGAACCAAACTGGAATTGATGACTTAGGTATATGTATGAGAATATATCTAAGTAGAGTTGGTTGATACTTTGTGTTTGTATAATTCCTTTGTGGTTTATCATTTGTGGATTCTGGGAGACCTTCAGGGGTCTCGGGGTCCCTACTGAGTATCATATACTCACCCCTACACAGGCCATGTCCACACTACGTTGTGTTGGTTGCAGACGACAGACAATGCTGATCGTGGTTGAGACTTGTAAGGCGGGAAGGTGCCCGAAGGTGGACTATCAGGAGGGACGTACACGGAGCAGACGACCGGACCTGAGGAGCTGAGGAGACCATATGTACCCACCCTTTAGGTGGGATAGCTGGAGGACGACTTGGTGGTTGCTGATTTACTTTACTGCTGCTGTATTTTCTTTTCAGTTGTACCGTACTTTTAGTTGGGTTTTTATTCTGGCCCTTTTACTTTTCAGCACTTACTTTTGTGCTCAGTTTACTTAGTGTTTATTTCAGCTTGTGTACTCTGTTGTGTTGTTTACTTGTGTAAATACAATGCCTTCCATTTTTATCGGGATTTACGCCTTTGGTGCTAGTCGCCAGCCCCTGGCCTATTGAAGTCAGGCTTGGGGTAGTCACGACATGGGCCCCGAGGATGGGTCGTGACAAATTGGTATCAGAGGAGTCAGTTCTACTGTAGAACTCAGGACTCTGATAATTTCTTCTATGTGAAGCAATAGTGTTTAGGGTATTAAGTGTGGTTATCAGTCTAGAGAGTCTAGTGTTGGTGCGGTGGCCAATGTATCTGTAGACGCCGGAAAAGTCCGTTGTTCCCAAACGAAGCTCCGGATGAGGAAAGCGAAGTGATATTTGGAGTCAGAGGCACGTTCCGGAGGGCCCGGAGGACTTGCGCGAAATTTCAGAGGACCGCGCGCAAAGTTGAGTCGCGGCGCGCAATCCTCCCGGGATGCGCGTAATGCGCTGGGCCGGCGCGCTATTTTGCGCGCCCGTGGCCCGCGCGGCGCCCTTGCGCGCTGGGTCCTGATTCCGCGCCCGCGAAGGGAATTCCGCGACCGAGGCCGGATTCCGCGCCCGGGGTTGCCTATAAATATAAGGCGACCCCCGACGTTTTGAAGGTTGCCAGAATCCGAAGCGTCGCTCGTTCGCGCAATCCAACCCCTTCCGCGCGCAATGCCGATCTTCAGGTAACCTCCTTTCTTTCGCGCAATAGAGCCTTGGGGTTCGCCTTCGCGCGCAATCCCCTTGGCTCCTTTCCTTTGAATAATCCTTAACCCGAAGGCCTTTGCGCGCAAAAGAAGCCTCTTGCGCGCAATTGCCCCCGGGTGCGCGCAATCCAACCCGATTGCGCGCACCCCCCATCTTCAAAGTGGCCATTCGTTAGAGAATGAGCAGTTGCCCCCGCGAGCTGTCCGAAGCCCGGTGCGCGCAATCTCAATCATCCGCGCGCAAAGGGCTGGCCCAATTGCGCACCAGCCCGCCATTTTGCGCGCCGACCTGCTGTTTTGCGCGCAAAGCTCCTCTTTTGCGCGCAATCCGCCAGGGTCGCCCCCCTTGACCCCATGAGGGTACCCGCCTGCGTGGCGCCCGATGATTTTCATCCTGGGTGCCCGCAACGTGCGTTGTCTTTCCGTGCGACCCTCCAGGCTTGCGCGAAGTGACACGGACCCATCGGCGGCCACCAACGTCCTGCACGACGTTAAACTGCATACGTCCAAGCTCCACGACGTTAAACTGCCTAGCATATCGTCCGCGCTGCAAGACGTTAAACTGCCAAGTGTTTTGTCCAGCATGACGTTAAACTGTACCACGTCCGCGCTGTAAGACGTTAAACTGCCAAGCACCTTCGTCCTCAACACACGACGTTAAACTGTACTTCGTCCGGCAAGACGTTAAACCGTCCGCTTCGTCCTCAACACACGACGTTAAACTGTACTTCGTCCGGCAAGACGTTAAACCGTCCGCATCACCCGATCCCGTGCCTCGCACGCAGGGTCCCCCCCGGTTTGGATGTGGCCCCCACCCGCTCGTCTCTGCAGGGATGTCGGGATTGCCCCTCTTTAGGGACGATTTAATGGGAGCGGCTTTTCCCTACAGGGGTAGGGTATTACAAACCCCTAGTTTCTTGTGGGGGGCTGCACATGTGTATCTCCATTGCGCTCCCCCACCGCCGAAGCCAGTAGAGGGTGTGACTGGGATCGAGGTGTCTCCTACTTTCGGTCCAAGTCCCTTCCAACTGAGTTTTGCCGCATCCGGGCTGCCTCAAGTGCGTAAGTCCTGACAGAATGAACTACGTGGACTTTGATCCATGTCTTCTAAACAGGGTACGTAGGAAGCCTCCCTGAGGTTCAAGCCCACCACCTGGTCGTCCCGGTCGTATTCACGTCGGTTCGTCCATCAGTGGACCCCTCCAGGGTTCACGCTTGCGTCGATTCACCTATGAATCCGCCCCTGTGGGAGACTGCCCGTGTGTATCTCCACTGTGCCTCCCCACAGCCCCTTTTCCCATCTCTCATTTTATCATCCAGCATGACGTGAAACTATGATCCACCCGGCCGTTCCATCCCCCTCTGTGCGAGGTGGTTCGGTTCAATCCTCCGCCCGGCGGCCTCGACCCCTTCGTGAGTCGGCTTGCCGACGTCCAGCATGACGTTAAACTGTATATCCGAACTACGTTGACTTTGATCCGTGCTAACACGCGGTACGTAGGAAGCCCCTACGGGGTCCAAGCTCTTCACTCCATCATCCATCCTGATCCTTACCCGGGCCGCCACATCCCGGTGGGGTCATGCCACTTCACTCCACTCCATATCACTTGGGAAGCCGCCCATGCGCTGGCCCTAGCGTCGGAGGTTCCCCGCAAGGGGTTCTGTCATCTGATCCACTTTTCGTGTTGATCAGTCCGATGCCGTCCCCGCTGGACGTTAAACTCGCGGCATACCCCGTGTTAAACATGGGAAGCTGATGAAAACCTCAGGGGACACAGTTCCCCGCACCCAGTGCAGGATGCCTCAGGCCATCATGCCTTCGAGAAGCCCTATTAGGGACGGAAGACAGACGTGCAGAGCCGCAGTGTTACGACACGCCCCCAGCACCCAGAGCCACCCGGCCTCCTCACCGCAGGTTGCTGCCCCGACCAGACTCCTTGGAGCGTCCGGGCGGAAGCAGCGTAATTAACCGGTGTCCATGAAGATATGGCGCCGGGAACGAGATTCACGAGCATGTCTTAAATCTATGAGGGAGACCCGGATTAGGCGACGAGTTCCGAGGAGACGTCCAAGGAAGGAGGAGCCGACATCCCATCATCCCGGTTTCGATCAAGGAGCAGACGCCCCTGAATAAGGGACGGATGCCGCCCACCTTTGGAAAGCGGGACTGCGGGACCACAAGCCGCGCGCCCATCCCCTCGGGTTGACGGGTGCACACGCGAACGCGTCCTGGCGGAACAGCGTAACCCGACGCACATCCGCACCGAAACAGAAAAATGGTGAACCCGACGTGAATCTCTTCTCCTCGATACGAAGACCGATGGCTTTCAGAGGTGTTGGACGACCGACATGTTGCCCGGCCAAGCATTCAGTCTTACCCGCCAGGGGCTGGGGAAGGGACATCGGGCACTCCGTCTCGCAACGTCGAGGGCCTGGGTTCCCCCCACGGAAGGCGTCGTGGTGCTAATGGTTGGTTGTCGATTCCTTTTTCCTGTCAGTGTTAATGGGTCATTCTCCCTGCTTTCAGAAATCAGGTCGCCCGATCCAGTGCCCGATCGCCACCCACCCACTGGCGCAGAGGTAGGGGAAACACCGACGCGGCTACTCCGCGCGGTCCCGCCCGTTCCACAGCCGTCCCAGCAGCCGCAATTGCGGGACGACCACGCCCTCTCTCCCCCTCGGAGGTCATCCAGAGAAGGGTGATCAACACCCTGGTGCGGAGATATGAGGAAGAGGGAGTCATCCCCACTAGGGACATGGCTCTCCTAGACCTTGAGGAGGCTTCACCTCACCACCACCGCCGCCCCCAAGGGCCGCGCAGGGAGGCACCGCTGCCCACCTCAACGTCCAACCGCTTCGGGAGCTTATCCCTGGAGCGCTCTGACAGTTCCCTTCCCTATGCGGATGAGGTGGAAGATGTACGGGATCACCCTATCTGGGATTCGCTCCAGGGATCTACGGTAAGGGCTCCCGCCAGGCCACGGCGACACCGCCGCCAGGCCTCTCAAGTCGAAGAGCGGACTCTCCACCTGCCCGCGCCTCTCATCCCGACTCGTTTGTCCCGACGCCAACGTCGGGCACGAGCAGAGGAGGATGCCCACCATGGGGCCCTAGCAACAGCGGCCGCATTGGCCCAAGCCACTGTTGGCTCCAGTCGACAGGCCCCTGCGCATCCTGAGCAGGGGAACTTCTGTGCCCGACCTGGATCGAGGCCTCGACCGCCCCAAAGGCAGGTTGGGTCGACTCTCTCGGTTGCTGGTGCAGGCAGTAGCCACCGCGGACCACCTCGCGGTAGCGCTATTCACCAGCGGGATCTACTCCGTGTGGCCGATCCAGGAGGCATGGGTCATCCCACCTTCCGATCCCGGCCCGGAGTCCTGCCCGGAATCATCTCTCCCCGCGTCCCCTTTGATATCTGTCCCGGTGCCCCTCGCACCTTGGTTTCCAGTCCTCTTGGCCCCAGCACCAGTGCGGCCGGAGGACGCCAGGACAGAGATCAGCCCTTCCCCGAAGAACCACCCAGGGGCAGGAAGGCAAGGCATCGACGCCGAGGGAAGAATGTTACGGAATTCCGGATAGAGATCCGACCGGTTCGCTTCTCTGATTCAGAGGCGGAGTACGATTCGGTGACAGAGCCCTTTCCCCAATCCCGCCAGTCAAGGGCAGGGGTAGGAATGCGGCACGTCAGCCTCGTGCTCCCCGAGAGCGAGATCGATGTGATCCCCGCTTCTCTCCGAAGGTATATCCGGAGTAACGAGGGCCTGGTAGACCCCCAAGGATCAAGCTTGCGGTTGGTACCCGGCCCCTCCGGAAGTGCCTTCCGTCTCGGTCGGAGAAGCCGAAGACTTTTTCTGGGGACCGACGGTCGAACCACGATCTGGTGCACCCTCGGCGAGCACCGATGCTACGGCAGGATGTTCGCTCGCTGGCCTGTCCTATCGTGATGTGGTAGCCAGGGCACCGCCACCCTCAGAGGGCGGCCCGGGATATGGAGGCCAATCGGCCTGTTCGCCGTATTCACCGCCGGCCAGCCCGTCAGCCCGGCGGCCCGCCTCGGCACCACTGCCGGTTCCCCGTCCGTTCCCAGCCATTGAAGAGGACCGAGGAGATCTGGGTCCCGAGTTTGAATCGTGGAGCTTCTGGACCATCCTTGCAGAGGGCCACTTCCCTGAGAAGTTTTGGCCAGTCGCAGGACCGGGCTTTGATGCACCCGAATCGCTCACCCCGGATGAGTTCGAATGCTTCCGCCGAACTCTCCGGGAGACTCGCTCCTGTCTTCACCGCCTACAAATGCCATACCCCGGGAGTCAAGCGCACCTGGAGGATATTGGTGAGCAGTGCCGTCAAATTGACCTGGCCATGCTCCCCGCGGTTCGGCACCCCGGGTCATTTGGGCACCACGAGGCCCTCCAACAACGATGCATTGAGTGTTTTCAGGTACTCCGCAAAGTTATCGAGGAAGCCACTCCCCACGTGTATATCCGTGGATGGGGGCAGTACGCTGCCCTACGCTTCAGTGTGATTCGCCGACAGCCCGATTCACTGGGTGGCCCTGAGGGTACATCCCCAGGGACAGAAACGGTCAATATGGCTGACCTGTCGGGAGAGGGGAACGACTTGGAACTTCTCGACGGGGGCTTCCCCCCGAAGAAAAGCCGTCGTCAGAGCCATCGGTGAGAGTTACTCGTCATCAGAGGAACCTCCTGGGGCTCCCCGCACCCACTGAAGCACTGACGTTGAGCCGAAACGTCAGCAAAGGAAACGAGCACAGCGAGGCTATAAAGCCCGCCGACCCATATGCCTCCATGCAGAGGGCAGAGGAGGATCCCGAGAAGGATACGCTACGTCAGCAGCTCGCCGAACAGAAGAAGCTGGTTGACCAGCTCCTCGCCGAGCGCGCTGCAGAACGGCGGCCTGACTACGGTGATCCTAGGCCAGGACAGCAGGGACCGGAACAACCGCTCCTCGACGAGACTCTCCCGGGCAACCGTGATTACGCCGTGTTCGCCGACAGGAGAGAGGCCATTGCCTACGGCAAGAGGGCGCGGTATGTTTCGCCACACCCTCCCGAGCGGCGTGACTACCTGAGAGACCCCGCTCGGATTCCTCCCGCTTCCCCAAGGGCCGCTCCGCCCGCCATCCCACGAGCTGCCGAGTTCGACGACCCGGTCGACGACCCGATTGAAGGGCCATGCAATGTGCTCGTGGTTAGAGATCCTCGCCAGGACTGGAACCCATGTCCGGACGATCCGATGGCGGCACTCATTGCCCGCTTGGAGGCCTTGGAGACTCGGCAGGTGGCGATCCCACCGGACGGCAAGCCCTACCCAGCATGGGTAGATGACATGCCGGCACCTCCGGGATTCGGGAATCCCACTTTTGCCCCCTTCAACGGGACTGGAGATCCGCCACAGCATTTATCCCACTTCAACTCGAGGTGCGGGCCTATGTTGGGGACTCCGGCACAGCAAGAGGCCGCTAAGCTTCGCTGCTTTGTTCAGACACTGGAAGGGCCAACATTTGTCTGGTACAGCCAGCTCCCCGTCGGGTCAGTAACCAGCTGGGAGGACCTCCGTAGACAGTTCCTCTACCAGTTCAGTTCCACAACCCGGAAGACAAGTATCGCAGACCTCTTCAAGTGCAATCAGAGGCCTGATGAGCGAGTCGCGGACTTCGTCGCCCGATGGAAGGGTCTCACGTATTCCCTTGACATGCCATTGACTCAGGAGCAGTTGCTGACAATGTGCGTCGGGAACGTCAAGACCGAGCTGGTCCCTTCCCTGATCACTCAAAATTACCCCGGAGGGTTCAGGGACTTCTCAGACAAAGCTCAACGTCTTGAGGAAGCCCTGCAACAGGCCAGCCAGGCACACCCGCTGCCTCCTATGATTCCTGCAAGGAGAGTCAGCAGGGCTGAGCCCGCTGCTGTTGCCCAGATAGAGGCCCCCAGGCCGTTGGAGCTGCTGCCGGCGAGGCCAGCTCCACAGCCTCACAGGAACCCGCCTCCACGGGCTCAGTTCCCGGCCCAGCAGCGGCAGCCCCAGAACCGGCCGGCCCCTCCGCGTAATGTACCGCCACAACCCAGGCGAGATAATCGGGGTACACCTCCTCGGCCGGCCCCTCCAGCCCCTCGTCAAGACCACGCTCCTAGGGGCCCGCGACACCTGACTTACTCATTCCACGAGGATCAGGTCCCCGGTTATTTCCGGAGCGCCCTGGAGCAGAGAATTGTGCGACTGCCTGAGTGTTGGAGGCCAGAGGAGGCACATCTTACGAATAACCCCCGCTACTGCCCCTACCATCGGGCCCTGGGGCACACCATCCAGTGGTGCTATGTGTTTAAGGATTGGCTCCAAGACCAGATTAACAACAATGTAATCAGGTTGGGCCCAGCTCCAGCACAAGTGGCGGGCGTGTTCGTGGGATCAGATGACGATAGTGGCAACGAGGACGAATGGCAGCTGGTCTCCAACCGCGGATCCCAGAAGTATGATAACTGGATGGCCCGCAAGACGACCATTCGCGCCCATGGAATCATCCGTGCGCGCTTGAATCAGCCTGAGCCCCCAGAATCTGCGGGTGCTGCTTCGGCATCGTCGTCCCATCCTGCCTCTTCCAAGAGGAGCAAACGGCAGCAGCACAAGAAGGAAGAGTGCACCCTGCCGGTTCCGCCACTATCCCGCACTCTCAGCGATTTCATGCCCTCGGAGATGGGGGTCCCTCCTTGGATCCGCCCGGTGATGGATGATTCGTCCGATGACGGTGTTGGGTACGCTTCGGTTAACACCGTCGAGCTGGTAAATCCCTTTTCGGTTCCCGACGTTGAAGAACACCAGGTGGACCTCCCTAGTGTCCCCGGTCGTCGCCACCGTCGGAAGAACCGCAGCAGCAGGAGTCGCCGGGGCACAGCCGTTGGTACCTCCAGCCAGGCCGTGCACACCACTGAGACTAGGCAGCAGGCTCAAAACCGAGCACAACGTGCGCCGCCCCCCCATTCGGGGATGACGGATTCGCCTCCGCCGCTGTTTGTGGTGTGGGACCAGGCAGAACTGCCTTAGCCGCGTCACGACCAGCTCCGCCCTGCCACGGGTCCATCCCGGCCTCCTGACCCCAGTACGGTGACCATTTCCCAGACTGTATCCGGTGAACAGCGAGATGCGCCAAGTACCAGTCGGCCGCCGATCCAACCGGCAAGGCCCGTCATGCTTCCAACCGCAGAGCAACCTCCTGCAACCAGGGGCTCGCGCTTGGCCAAAAAGTATGATGTCCTGAAGCACTTGGCCGACATCCTAGCAAGGCTCTCCATCCTTGAGGCTCTGCGCATGTCATCTGAGATGCGCGAGGCACTCGCTGAAGCCCTGAAAAGCCCCCTCCAGTTTGAGACAGAGGTTGCGGCTGCAGAGGCCTTTCACGCCGAAACGATCGAGGACTCCGAATGTCAGGCAGTTATCTCGTTCTCTGGTAAGGATGAAGACCCTCCTATACAGGGACACATTCGTCCGCTGTATGTCACTGGCCAGTTCAATGGCCTTGAAGTCCGGCGCTGTCTTGTCGACACGGGGTCCGGGATTAACCTGATTCCAACTCGGACGCTCCGGAGATTGGGGTTGTCTGAGGATGACTTGATTCCCTCCGACCTCAGGATCTAGGGGTACGATCGCACCGAGCAAACCCCGGTCGGCAAGATACGCTTGAAGACCCAGTTCGGTGACTTGGTTGCCAACACCGAATTCATGGTGGTCTCTCAGGACACTGCGTACAACGCATTGATGGGCAGGCCATGGCTCCATCTTCACGTGGCGGTTCCCTCGTCATACCACCAATGCCTCAAATACTCCCTTAATGGTCGAGTAGGCGTGCTTCAAGGAGATGCCTCTCCTTTTGCCTCGTGTGAAGCCCGCTATCTGGACGCGGACTATTACAAGAGCAAGGATAAGCAGATCCTGGCAGGTGTGGTTGAGCCTGTCGCTGTTGCAAGTGATCCCTGGGCAAGTCTGGATGACGCTTACATCCTCCCGATTCAACGGTTGGACGTGGCCATGGTCTCGACGGCCCGCGAGTCTCCTAATGAGATGACCGCGACCGCCCGTGCCAGCACCAGTGGCCCAGCAGGATCTGGTAGCCCCAATGCAGTGGCCAACGCAGTCTCTCCCGTGGACGGTCCCTCCCCGAGTGGAGAGGACGTGGAAGATGCACCCCCAGTCTTTGAGGAGGGCGTCCCCGCCACGGTCGATGAGTTAATACAGGTGAACCTTGGAACCGAGGCCGATCCAAGACCCACATTGGTCAGTGCCGCCATGCCCTCTGAGGAGCGGCAGCAGTACGTGGACTTTCTCAGGCAACACCGTGATGTGTTCGCTTGGGGCTATGACGAGATGCCGGGGCTAGATCCTCAGGTAGCTGTCCACCGCCTTGGCCTCCCGGCGAACCATCGCGGGTTCAAGCAGCCTCCCAGGAAGATGCACTCGTCCCACGGTGCCATGGTTGAGGCCGAAGTTGACAAGCTTATCAAAGCCAACTTCGTGAGGGAAGTTCAGTACCCCAAATGGCTGGCCAACATTGTGCCGGTCAGGAAGAAGAACGGGCAGATCAGAGTCTGCATCGACTTCCGCGATCTCAACCGCCACTGTCCGAAGGATGATTTTCCCCTTCCAGTGACAGAGCTGTTGATTGATGCCACGGCAGGGTTCCAAGCCCTCTCCTTCATGGATGGATACTCCGGATACAACCAAATTCGGATGGCCCCTGAGGATGAGGAGTTCACTGCCTTCAGGGCCCCCCAAGGTACCTTTTGCTACCGGGTCATGCCTTTCGGCCTGAAGAATGCAGGTGCCACCTATCAACGGGAGATGCACCGCATATTCAAGCCAATCCTCGGCACACTGGTGGAATGCTACGTCGACGACTTGGTTGTCAAATCGTGCCAGCGTCAGGACCATCTCAAGGATCTTGAGAAAGTGTTCGGCTTCCTCCGGTCTCGCTGCCTGAAGATGGACCCGTTGAAGTGTGCCTTTGGGGTCACCTCCGGAAAGTTCCTTGGATTTGTGGTAATATACCGGGGTATTGAGATCGACCCAGAGAAAATCAGGGCGATTAGCCAGATGCCTCCCCCAGGTAACATCCGGGAACTACAAGGGTTCCAAGGCCACTTAGCCTATATACGCCGATTCATCGCGAATCTGGCCGGCAAGTGTAAGCCCTTTTCTCGACTCATGAAGAAAGGTGCCACCTATGTATGGGATAAAGAGTGTCAGACCGCTTTCGAGGAAATCAAGCAGTACCTGCTTCAACCTCCGGTTCTGATGCCGCCTGTATCCGGGAAGCCGCTGGTCCTCTATGTGACCGCCCTGGAACGGTCCCTGGGTGCCCTTCTCGCCCAGAAGAACAATGAGGGAACGAAGAATAGCCTCTATTACCTCAGTCGCATGCTCCTCGATGCGGAGGTTAGGTATTCCCCCATCGAGAAGAGCTGCCTGGCGCTCGTATTTGCCGTACAGAAATTACGGCACTACTTGCAGCACCATGAGGTACAGTTGGTTTCTCGGGTAGACCCGTTGAAATATATCCTGATCCGGCCTATGTTGACTGGCCGTCTAGCACGGTGGGCTGTGATTCTCCAGCAGTTCGACATCAGGTATGTGTCTCAGAAGGCCATCAAAGGGCAAGCATTGGCAGACTTTCTGGCAGCTCACCCGACCTCCGTGGATCAGCCGCTGGATCTAGGCTTTCCTGATGAGACCATTCTCTCGGTTGATCGAGCCGATCCATGCTGGCAGATGCACTTTGACGGTGCCTCCCGGAGCCCCACCGGTAGAAGACTCGATAATCCTAAGCTCGACAGAGTGGGCTTGGGTATCGTCTTCATTACCCCGGAGCGAGCCGTGCTTCCATACTCATTCCTGTTGTCAGAGGGCTGTACCAACAATGAGGCGGAATACCATGCCCTCATCACCGGCCTCGAGTTGGCTCTCGAGATCGACGTGCCCCGTCTGTGCGTGAAAGGGGACTCCGAGCTGGTCGTTAAGCAGATCAATGGAGACTATGTTGTCAGGAAGCCGGAACTTGTGCCATTGTTGGAGTGCACCCTCCTTCTGATGGCCTGGTTCCCTTCTCGGCCAGAAATTGTCCATATTCCCCGGTCGAAGAACGGTCGAGCAGATGCCTTGGCCAGCCTTGCCGCGTCACTTGCGGAGCCTGAACAGGACAACCTGATCGTCCGCGTGACGCGCCGCAGGCTCATCGCTCCCGTTATCCTGGAGGAAGATCGCGGCCCGTTGGTAAGTAATCTCACCACGGTTGCCCCTATGCCCGGAGCCCCGAGTACCCCAGATATGACAGTCGGATCAGCCCCTGATTGGAGGACGCCTTTGGTTGAGTACCTCCAACATGGCACTCTTCCATCGGATCGGGCCGAGCGCGAGCGAGTTCGACGCTGCGCATCGCAGTTTGTCCTCCAGAGCAGTCCCGGCCTGGAGCAGATCCTCTACAGACGCGGATTCGATGGTGTTCTCCTCCGTTGCCTTCAGGGAGTTGAGATCCCACGAGTCATGCAAGAGGTTCATGCCGGTTCATGCGGCGCCCACCAGACTGGGCCGAAGCTGTCCCACCAGATTCGGAGGTTGGGATACTTCTGGCCCTCCATGATCCATGACTTCATCGAGTATGCCAGGAGGTGCCATGCATGCCAGGTTCATGCGAACTTTGTGCATCGGCCGCCGGAGCCTCTCCATACCACTAAGTATTCCTGGCCCTTCGCAGTCTGGGGTCTGTACGTTGTGGGACCTTACCCACTGGCGACAGCTCGCCAGTGTCGGTTCATTCTGACCGCCACGGACTTCTTCTCCAAATGGGCAGAGGCGATTCCACTCAGAGAGGTCAAAACCTGTTCGATCGCTGACTTCGTGACCTCCAACATCATCTATCGATTTGGAGTGCCTCACGCTATCCTCACGGATAACGGAACCAATTTCTGAGCAGCCGAGTTGAAGAAGTTGTACGCCAAGTATAACATTCGCTCGAACCATACATCTCGCTATCATGCGCAGGCGAATGGACAGATCGAGGCGTTTAACAAAACCCTCTCTAACATTCTGCAAAAGATGGTTGGTCAGAACAAGAAGAGTTGGCCGGACAAGCTCCCCAACGCCCTCTGGGCTTATCGGACGACGACTCGCAATTCCACCCAGATGACCCCTTATTCCCTGGTGTATGGAGCTGAGGCCGTCCTGCCCATCGAGATCCAGTTACCATCCTTGCGCACTGCGGTCTACGACCAGCAAGCGCCGGACAGAGTTGCTGAAGCCCGTCTAGTCGAGTTGGAAGCACTGGATGAGAATAGACTTCGCGCTTTGCACAACTTGGAGAGGAATCAAAGCAGAATGGCTCGAGCTTTCAATAAGAAGGTTAGCCTCCGCTCCTTCCTGCAGGGTGATCTAGTGCTAGCCCTAAGAGCATCGATGATCCCCGGCAGGAAGCCGCCCAAGTTGGAGCGCAAGTGGGAGGGACCTTTTGTTGTCCACAAGGTCTATCCCAATGGCGCGTACTCCCTAGCGACTATGGATGGTGAGCGTGTCACTCCTCCCACCAACGCTAGGTTCCTCAAGCAGTACTTTGTCTGAGTGTACCAACGTCCAGCATGACGTTAAACTGCACATTTGTCCAGCATGACGTTAAACTGCACATTCGTCCCGCATGACGCTAAACTGCATACGTCCAGCATGACGTTAAACTGCACATTTGTCCAGCATGACGTTAAACTGCACATTCGTCCCACATGACGCTAAACTGCATACGTCCTGCACGACGTTAAACTACATACGTCCAAGCTGCACGACGTTAAACTGCCCAGCGTATCGTCCGCGCTGCAAGACGTTAAACTGCCAAGTGCTCCGTCCAACATGACGTTAAACTGTACATCGTCCCGCATGACGCTAAACTGCACCACGTCCGAGCTACAAGACGTTAAACTGTTCAGCATTCGTCCTGCATGACGTTAAACTGCCTCTCAATAACTACGTGCGGCTTGATTCTCATCCTTATGGGATACGTAGGACCGCCTGGACATTCATGTTTCAGGCCCAACCCCATCCTTTGGGAATTTCCATCCCATCTCGGGCCCTTGGTCCAGTTGCCTCTGGGTATGTGGCGTATGGTGTGAGCGCGGGGGATTATGTCCTCATTCACGTCGGTTTTCTCGCCACGCTGTACGCCCCCCACATTTGGGGATGCCTTCTGCTCCCCCCTGTTTTCTCTCATCGTCCTGCATGACGTTAAACTGCCTCTCAAGAACTACGTGCGGCTTGATTCCCATCCTTATGGGATACGTAGGACCGCCTGGACGCTTGTGTTTCAGGTCCAGCCCCGTCCCTTAGTTGATCACGGGGATCTGCCCTCTTTTGGTTGCTCTCAGGGTGAGTCCTCCGACCCTTTCCGGTGATCTGTTAACATGTTTTGGGTACTTCGGTCTATGACTCGTAGTGTCAGATTCAATCCCGACAAGTCCTGTGTTGCTCGTTAGGCCTCGCGCTTCCTCTTGTTCGAGCCTTCACTCAAAGGGATCCTCGTTAGCGGTTTGGGTACGATGCCTCAGTGCCCTCCTACCGCTCCGGGTCGATTTACCGGCGGGTCTTGGGCCGCAAATCGATATGAATCCTGCGATTGAGCGGTCGATGCTCGTTTGCTTGCCCCGTCTTAGGCTGACGCGATCGGATGTTGTGTTGCGAATATGGTCAGCAACGTCCTTGATCGCCATGTCGGCTCTTTCAGGCTCTGAACATTGGTTGCGCAGTCCTCATCACACTCCGCCTTTGTGCGTTGTAGTGGAATCTCGACACTCTTTTCATACTGACCTTCAGTACACCTCTACACGTTAGGCAGACCAACCAAGGTAATGATGTCGTTCGAGGCTCCCATGATCTGAGCACCAAGGATATATGCGGATATCCTCCCTAAGGGCCATGCGTAGCTGGACCCTCGTCCCCATAAGGAGGAAGGAGTCGCCCGAACAATCGCGTTCTGGGCCCAGTATATCTGGAGGCTAGCATCTCTGCCCCTCGGGTGATGGACATACGCAGGCCCCTATCCCAAGACTCTTCTCCTGGAATCGTGCGTGACCGCAGGGCTGGGTATGCTCCCACCTCCGCCGTGTCCGCCGTACCGCGATAAGCGGATTCCTCCATGGTCCGAACCACACGACCTTAAACTGTGTTGTCTGGTCCTACCACACGACCGTAAACTGTGATCGTCTTGGCCGCTCGACGAGAAACGGCACTGCATCGTGATGTTCCCCTCAGGGGGCACTCATGTTGGGCGCTGGTTAATAACCACGCCATTCATCAATGCCTTCCGTGGCTTGATTATTGTGGCGACGCCAGAGATTTCTCAATCACAGGCATGTCGCCGCACAAAGAAAAACCATTCATCTTTAAGGACAAACAAGAAATATCAAATGCCGCTCCTTCTGTGTGCGAGGGTCAGACCCGCACTCTTCCCCGCGCTGGTGCCCGATTGTGTTGCGCCGCGCTTCAAGAACTACGTGTGGCTTGATTCCCATCCTTATGGGATACGTAGGAACGCCCGGATGTTTGAAACTTCGGGTCCAGCCCCCCACCTCTTAGAGATTCCCCCTTCTCTGGGGAATCCGCCGCCTTCAGGTCACCCTCAAGGCGTGTTCCCCGACCCCTTGCAGTGGTCCACCGGTGTCAAGAGTACTCTGGTCTATTGCCAGGAGGGTCAGGATCCGCTTGGTCAGGTTTCCTTCACTTTTCAGGCTTCGTGCTCCCTTTCATTCGGACCCATCGTCTACGCCCTGGGTGGAGCCCCCGTGAACGGTTCGGACACAATGCCTCAGTGCTCTCCCACCGACTCGGGCCGGTACCCCCAATGGCCTCGGGCAGCAAATCGATATGAATCCTGCGATTGAGCGGTCGATGCTCGATTGCTGCCTCATTCCACCAACGGTTAGTGCGATATTGATGCTGCTTTTCCGCCACGGTCGGCAGTACTCCCATATCGTTACTCCGGTGCCCCCAGTCCTTGAGTGAATGGCCGCATGATTCACATTTCCCACCTCCCATTCTGACCAGGCGAAACCTCGACACTCTTGACACTATCCCTCAGTGCATCTTCGCATACCCAGGGGATGGGACCACGATGCGGCGTACTTTGAGGTCCTTATGGTCCGAGCTCTAAGAACTTAAACTAAGATCTCCCTTTATGGTCCGAGCTCTAAGACCTTAAACTAAGATCTCCCTTTATGGTCCGAGCTCTAAGACCTTAAACTAAGATCTACCCCTTATGGTCCGAGCTCTAAGACCTTAAACTAAGATCTCTCCTTATGGTCCGAGCTCTAAGACCTTAAACTAAGATCTCCCGTTATGGTCCGAGCTCTAAGACCTTAAACCAAGATCTCTCCTTATGGTCCGAGCTCTAAGACCTTAAACTAAGATCTCTCCTTATGGTCCGAGCTCTAAGACCTTAAACTAAGATCTCCCCAAACGGGATTCTACGTCCTGCATGACGTTAAACTGCACTCTCAGAACTACGTGTGGCTTGATCTCCAGCCTGATGGAGTACGTAGGAACGCCCGGGCATCTCAACTCGGGTCCAGCCTCAGGGATCGTTAAGTCCCGCCCCTCCTCGTCGCCGGCCGTCTGGCCTGGCTTCTGGTAGAGTGGTGCAGTTGTGATATTCTCCCCGGTTCAGCTCGGGATGCCCCATCGCAATGATGGGAAGCGACAGTTTCCTCATTAAAAAGGTTCTGTCTGAGAATTGGGGTGATTCATGGCAAGATTAGTGCATCCGCCTAATACGCTTTCCCCACGGTGGTGCAATTTTGAGAGCGTTGGATTCTGTCCGAACAATCGTCACTTCACCCCACGCTTCGCATGCCCTGTTGATCTGGATTTCCACCCTTGTGTCTGAAGGAACCCCAAGGCGGTATTCATGATGACATGTGGTCCGCCTCCTGCAATATGAATGATGACCTTCGGTCCGTCTATTGCAGTTGTTATGGTCGATCCACTGTCCGCCTACCGTCTTGGGCATTTCCTGGAAGGCCGACCGTTGTGGATGTCTGGATTCGGGACACGTGATTCACCCTTTCTCATTTCCCTATGTTCGGATAAAATCTCAACGCCCCTAGCATTGTCCCGCTCGTGTGTTGGAACAAGTTGGGGGGATAATACACTGATTAGGCTTGAGGTCTCCTTCCCTAGGAACGACCTCCCTCTTTTCTCCAGCAATCCAGGCTCAACTATGGATGCCTGGTGCTTGGTTAACGCTCCCGCTAGACAGTGAATTGTGGTTGAGCATGTTAAGCCAAAAGATGCAGATAAATATATTGGTTCATACAAATGGATCAAGGTAGCAGAAGCAAAATGTTTTGGGAACGGCAAAACAAAGCCCCTAGGGATTAGCGTGCTGAATGAGTCTCTCTAATGCCGCTACCCTTTGGCTGGCGGCCTCCAGGGCTGCTTCTCGCTCTCTGCGTGCCCTCTCCTCGTCGGCGGTCGCAGCACGCAGTTCATCGATTCTGGCCTGTGCATGCTCCCGCTCAACCTGAATTGTGACCATCTGTTGGCCTGCCTCCGTCAACTGTACCTGGGCGTCGACCAGCTGGGCTGCTAGTCGCTCCACAAGCTCGGTACACGTTGCGACGAAGGCCTCCTTCTCTGTCGCCTGCCCTTCGAGACGCCGGACTTCCTGCTCCGCCGCGAGGAGCGCCCGCGTGCTCTCCGACATGTCCCGACTTTGTGTGATGTCGGCACGCCGGCAGCTCTCGCGCATCTTTTCGGCCATGAAATCACGGACCGTCAGATGGAGGCGTTGAGCATCAGCTCCCCCGGCACACAGGAAGCGCAGCCAGGTTTGAAGTGATCCCATGCGCCCCAGCCACTCCGATGGGTCTCGCTTGAGGAAGCGCTGGATGCACTTCCACCCCCTACGGCGCGTTATCCGGATCTCCTCGACCGCCTCCGCGTCCGAGTCGTCCATCTCCTCGGGGTCGACAGGCCGGTAGGCAGGGAAGGCAGCCAGCAGGTCTGCTGCAGGGTCCGCCCCTGGGAGGTCCTCATGAGGGATAGGTTCCCCAACATCCGGGCGAACTTCTTCTCTCTCCCCAGCGGCGCTGACACCCTCGTCAGCCCCCGACCTCTCTCCGATGTCAGCACCGCCGGCGTCCGCAGCCCCCTGATCAGCAGTTGGTGGGGCCGACTCGGTTTGGAAAGTCTGTTCCGGAGCAGGCGGCATGTCCACCACTGGTCCACTCGTAGATGGCCCGGGTTCGGCAACACGACGAGCCTCCAATGTTGAGATCACTGCGCGGGGCATGCCATGGTTAGTCACGGATCGTCAATGGCAAGCACCAGCAGTAAAGTAAGGAGACTTACGGGAGGTCAGAGCGTCATCTTCCGGTATCCCGGCCGCCGCAGGAACAGTTGCAGCAGGGGGCCCTTCCGCGCTTGTCAAATCAACAATGGGTGCCTGGCCCCCACCTTGTCCTACTGGCGCCCCTCCTACTCCCGCTGAGGACGCCTGACCAACATCCGTGCGCTCCTGAGAAAGATGGAGAAATGGGTTAGAAGCTGCATAAGAGAATGGATGAAGCAGATTGAGTAGGGATAGAAGCGGACCTCGAGGAGCTCAGTGACATCAACGTCGTCAGAGCCGGCCACCTCGCCACTCTCCCGCGGACTCCCCTGATGGGATCTTCCCTCGGAGCCTTCATCCTCCCCCATCTCCTCCTCTTCCTCGGAGTCGTTGCTACTGTCGTCTTCTTCCGGCGGCATCTGTTCTGGAGCGGGCTCTAGACCGAGCATCACCTTCACCAGAAGGGATGGCTCTGCGCGCTGACCACGTTGGCGCGCGTAATCGTCCATGGCCGTCAGATACGCATACTGCCGGTTGAAGTCCACCCTGTCGGCAATATGGAGGCGCCCGACCTCTGGCAGATGGATTCCTTCTCTGAGAATCTTTCGCCAGATGGCGTCGGTCCCCAGTGACTGCCGCAGGGTCATCCAGGCCGACCACAGCGCCGGGAAGACTGCATCGTGGGAGGGTTCGAGCAGACGTCTCACCTGCTTCCCGGGCCGCTCTTCGACCACCGCGCGTGCCCCCTCTCTGGGCGCCGAGGTCGTAGCGGCAGCCTGCGATGTGCCCGCCGCCGAAGTCCCTGCTCGCGCCGGCTCCGCTGCTTGGCGCGCCTCCGTTCTCCCCCGTGTGGCGGCGCCTCGCCTCCTTCCTTGACGCCCGGTCTCCGCACGGGTAACCTCGAGCCGCCGAACTGGCTTCCGTAGAAGCCCCTCGGGGTACGCGATGGCCCAGTGTTCGGCGTACTCAGTTTCCAAGCCTGCGTCAACCCCGGTAGGAGGGAGAGTGATGACGTCGCCAGAGCCGAAAGCGGCAAACATCAGCCACATCTGGCGAAGAACGCAAGGGTTCGTCTCCTCCCGGACAGCAGTGAATACCCTCTTCGGTATCCGCTAAAGGCACCCGAACTGCCTGGCGAACCGGGTTGGCACGTAAGGCTCGCAGATCACCTTCCCGTCGATCCGAGCCACGAGCACCCCGCCCCGCATGTTTAGGAAGTACTCATGCTGCTCCAGCGGACCCTGCCCGTTGTCGATCATTTGGACAACGGGAGTGGGGAATAGACTGAAGTTGAAATTGGCATGATTGCCAATCCGAATCCTCACGCCCTCCTCACTTAGGGTCATCGGAGCGACCCCCGCGATGTTCATCAGGGAGGGTCGCAGGCCGTTTCCCGGAGGAATGATGGCGTTCGGAAACGTGTACCCACCGAGGTGAGCAGCCACCCAGCCGTGGAAGAACTGAAAGGGCCCACAGATCCTTCGTGGCGACCCCCCTCGTGAGATGCGTCCCAGGATGGCATACAGCCACGCCAGCACTGGGACCCCGAGGTTGTATCTTTTGTTGGCGGCCATAGCGCCCGCCACCGCCAGTGTCGCCGGGCGAACGCCCATTCTCGCGTCCCGCACTGGCAGGAGCCACCCACTCAGAAAGGCGGCCAGGAACGCCGCGTACCGGACATTTGGGTCCCGGGCCTCGATGACGCGGTACCCCCATGAGCGGTAGTCGCCCGTCTCCAGGACCCGCCAGTACGACCCGTTCCAGCTCCTCTGAGCTGCGGTCGGGCACCGCTTCCCCCTGCCCGGCATCGTGACCGCCGGGTCATGCTCCAAGAACTAGCCGAACCACTCCTTGTAGGCTATGTCCTTCTGGAAGTCCTTGATCCCGAGCCGCTGCGTAGCCAGGTCAAGCAGATGCCAGGTCAGAATGGGAGTCCGTGACCTGTCCTCCCAGATGTTCTTCAGTGGCAGGAACTCATCGTATTGGTAGCCCTCCAGCGGGATACCTCCGATGCAGTGGATGTCCCAGAGACCGATGCCGACCTCCCCATGGTGAAGATGGAAGGTGTTGGTATCCGGAGACCAGCGGGTGAATAGCTCCGGCCCGAGCTCGGACTGCTGGTAGAAGTGGAACTGCGACGTCCACACCGCCTCAAACAGGCCGATGTACCACAGCTCCTCTGCGAAGTGATCGCAAGTGTGGCGTACCCAGAACGCCCAGGCCCACTCGCTGGTGAAATTTCCCCCAGACCGCAAGTCCCAGTCCTTCAGCCAGCCCTTGGTGTCGTCAGTGACACTCTGGCGATATGTGCTCGAGTAGAGGGATGGAGAATTCTCCGCAGTAGGTCACCCCCGTCAATGGTTCGCGTCCTCGGGTTCAGGACATAGAAGTCCAAGTGCCTGGTCTCCCTGGCAGGATGCCCATTGTTGGTGATGTTATAGCGGGGAAGCTCGTCCTCCCGAGTCACCCAGGTCCGTGGCGCATCAACCTCGAACCCTGGCACCAGAACCTCATCTAGGATGCCGAAGTTCCAGAGCGGCAGGTTGTCCGACAGCGGATATGTCTTCTGGGCCGGCGTCAGCAAGTCGAACAGTGATTGATTGTTGGAAACAATCTCCTTGGCTCCGTAAACCCCCTCGTTCGTCGCCATCTCAGCTCTGCGAGTGGCGGCATCCCCCTCATTTCCTTGATGCGCGGCCATCTCAGAAGTTTCGGGAGTCGTGCGGGTTAAGGGATGAAGCGTGCGGGATCGGACGAGGCTGGTAGAGAAGTTTGAAGGTGGGCGCGCAATCCAAGTGGACGGCGCGCAATTGGGAAGAATGTCGCGCAAATTTCCGGGTTTTCGCGCAAAGACAGGCGAATTCCGGATGGTTTTGCGCGCCGATCGGGCGAATTTCGCGACCGGAAAAGGCAATTTCGCGCACGAGAGCGTTGAAGCTTATCGCGCGGAAGGCCTGTGTACGGAACGCGGAACCCTGGACCCCTATTTATAGACGAGGCCGGGATTCCGCGCCGCGCGGAATGCTCGATTGCGCGACCGCGGCTGCGAATTGCGCGCCCGGCGCCCCTTTTTGCGCGCCTAAGTCCCGCGCAGCCCAGGACTTCGGCATTCCGGCGTCTCCCTCGGAACCCGATCGTTGCGACCTCTCGCCGATCAGATTCCGAGGGGGGGCTTTTGTAGACGCCGGAAAAGTCCGTTGTTCCCAAACGAAGCTCCGGATGCGGAAAGCGAAGTGATATTTGGAGTCAGAGGCACGTTCCGGAGGGCCCGGAGGACTTGCGCGAAATTTCAGAGGCCCGCGCGCAAAGTTGAGTCGCGGCGCGCAATCCTCCCGGGATGCGCGTAATGCGCTGGGCCGGCGCGCTATTTTTCGCGCCCGTGGCCCGCGCGGCGCCCTTGCGCGCTGGGTCCTGATTCCGCGCCCGCGAAGGGAATTCCGCGCCCGAGGCCGGATTCCGCGCCCGGGGTTGCCTATAAATATAAGGCGACCCCCGACGTTTTGAAGGTTTCCAGAATCCGAAGCGTCGCTTGTTCGCGCAATCCAACCCCTTCCGCGCGCAATGCCGATCTTCAGGTAACCTCCTTTCTTTCGCGCAATAGAGCCTTGGGGTTCGCCTTCGCGCGCAATCCCCTTGGCTCCTTTCCTTTGAATAATCCTTAACCCGAAGGCCTTTGCGCGCAAAAGAAGCCTCTTGCGCGCAATTGCCCCCGGGTGCGCGCAATCCAACCCGATTGCGCGCACCCCCCATCTTCAAAGTGGCCATTCGTTAGAGAATGAGCCGTTGCCCCCGCGAGCTGTCCGAAGCCCGGTGCGCGCAACCTCAATCATCCGCGCGCAAAGGGCTGGCCCAACTGCGCGCCAGCCCGCCATTTTGCGCGCCGACCTGCTGTTTTGCGCTCAAAGCTCCTCTTTTGCGCGCAATCCGCCAGGGTCGCCCCCCTTGACCCCATGAGGGTACCCGCCTGCGTGGCGCCCGATGATTTTCATCCTGGGTGCCCGCACCGTGCGTTGTCTTTCCGTGCGACCCTCCGGGCTTGCGCGAAGTGACACGGACCCATCGGCGGCCACCAACGTCCTGCACGACGTTAAACTGCATACGTCCAAGCTGCACGACGTTAAACTGCCTAGCATATCGTCCGCGCTGCAAGACGTTAAACTACCAAGTGTTTTGTCCAGCATGACGTTAAACTGTACCACGTCCGCGCTGTAAGACGTTAAACTTCCAAGCACCTTCGTCCTCAACACACGACGTTAAACTGTACTTCGTCCGGCAAGACGTTAAACCGTCCGCTTCGTCCTCAACACACGACGTTAAACTGTACTTCGTCCGGCAAGACGTTAAACCGTCCGCATCACCCGATCCCGTGCCTCGCACGCAGGGTCCCCCCCGGTTTGGATGTGGCCCCCACCCGCTCGTCTCTGCAGGGATGTCGGGATTTCCCCTCTTTAGGGACGATTTAATGGGAGCGGCTTTTCCCTACGGGGGTAGGGTATTACAAACCCCTAGTTTCTTGTGGGGGGCTGCACATGTGTATCTCCATTGCGCTCCCCCACCGCCGAAGCCAGTAGAGGGTGTGACTGGGATCGAGGTGTCTCCTACTTTCGGTCCAAGTCCCTTCCAACTGAGTTTTGCCGCATCCGGGCTGCCTCAAGTGCGTAAGTCCTGACAGAATGAACTACGTGGACTTTGATCCCTGTCTTCTAAACAGGGTACGTAGGAAGCCTCCCTGAGGTTCAAGCCCACCACCTGGTCGTCCCGGTCGTATTCACGTCGGTTCGTCCATCAGTGGACCCCTCCAGGGTTCACGCTTGCGTCGATTCACCTATGAATCCGCCCCTGTGGGAGACTGCCCGTGTGTATCTCCACTGTGCCTCCCCACAGCCCCTTTTCCCATCTCTCATTTTATCGTCCAGCATGACGTGAAACTGTGATCCACCCGGCCGTTCCATCCCCCTCTGTGCGAGGTGGTTCGGTTCAATCCTCCGCCCGGCGGCCTCGACCCCTTCGTGAGTCGGCTTGCCGATGTCCAGCCTGACGTTAAACTGTATATCCGAACTACGTTGACTTTGATCCGTGCTAACACGCGGTACGTAGGAAGCCCCTACGGGGTCCAAGCTCTTCACTCCATCATCCATCCTGATCCTTACCCGGGCCGCCACATCCCGGTGGGGTCATTCCACTTCACTCCACTCCATATCACTTGGGAAGCCGCCCATGCGCTGGCCCCAGCGTCGGAGGTTCCCCGCAAGGGGTTCTGTCATCTGATCCACTTTTCGTGTTGATCATTCCGATGTCGTCCCCGCTGGACGTTAAACTCGCGGCATACCCCGTGTTAAACATGGGAAGCTGAGGAAAACCTTAGGGGACACAGTTCCCCGCACCCAGTGCGGGATGCCTCAGGCCATCATGCCTTCGAGAAGCCCTATTAGGGACGGAAGACAGACGTGCAGAGCCGCAGTGTTACGACACGCCCCCAGCACCCAGAGCCACCCGGCCTCCTCACCGCAGGTTGCTGCCCCGACCAGACTCCTTGGAGCTTCCGGGCGGAAGCAGCGTAATTAACCGGTGTCCATGAAGATATGGCGCCGGGAACGAGATTCACGAGCATGTCTTAAATCTATGAGGGAGACCCGGATTAGGCGACGAGTTCCGAGGAGACGTCCAAGGAAGGAGGATCCGACATCCCATCATCCTGGTTTTGATCAAGGAGCAGACGCCCCTGAATAAGGGACGGATGCCGCCCACCTTTGGAAAGCGGGACTGCAGGACCACAAGCCGCGTGCCCATCCCCTCGGGTTGACGGGTGCACGCGCGAATGCGTCCTGGCGGAACAGCGTAACCCGACGCACATCCGCACCGAAACAGTATCCATACACCAGGACCCTGACTTTTGATTTCCAACTCAATGCACGAAAACATTGATTGCATGTGTGTTTCAAAAGTTTTCTTTGTGATTAATTTGTGTCAGCTCACCAGGTATACTGTATTAACCGTGGTGCACCTGTTTCTTTTCAGGATGACCCCATGAAGGCAGCCAGCTAGGGTTTCGAGATTTATGTGAGATGACAGCCCACCGAGAGATGAGACCTCGGTATTGGACCCCATTACAACAGAGGAACCGACGATACCTCTAACCGCCGAGCCACTGATGCCACCAGCCCCAGCAGCTGAGAGTGCACGTCGCCTGAGTGCACTGCACGAGTTTCAACATCAGAGACTGCCCAGGTTCCGTGGAGAGATGGACCCTAAAGCAGCCGAGGACTGGCTAGAGGCTGTTGTCCGAGTCTTCAGATTAGTAGGGACACCAGCTGACCTCATGATGATCCTTGCAGCGAGTCTCCTACATGCGGAAGCAGGTAGATGGTAAAGCCTGATGCTCCAGGTGCACGAAAAGGCATCACTTCTTTGGACAGACTTTGAGAGCCTCTTCCGCTCGAAGTTCATTCCAGACACCCTCTGTGCGGTGCACATCTAGAAGTTACTATAGTTGCGGCATGGCAGCATGACAGTGGCCCAGTACTCGGCGAGATTTACCGACCTCTCACGCTACTCCATAGACATGGTACGAGACCCATTCTTCCGGGCCCGGACCTTCGAGCAGGGACTGAGGCATGAGATCAGGGCTTCGATGATCTCCCTCAGTATTCCGATGCAGGTAGGAGTACTGGAGCGAGACCTTCTTGTGGAGAGATATTTTGCTGATCCTTCATCAGCAGCGAGACCTACCGCAGGGCGGCATGTAGCAGAGTCTTCTGTAGCCGGCAGTAAACAAACGTCGCAGAGGTCCAAGCGGACCAGACCATCAGGTGGGAGACCTCAGGATACTGGTTCAGAGGTGCGGGGCACATGCAGTAGAGACATTCATTCGAGACGCAGACAGTGCTATGCATGTGGCGGGCAGGGCCACATGGCTCGTGACTGCCCAACCCGCCATGAAGAGGAGTAGCAGACGGTTGAGGGACCACCCAGGTAGAGGCAGAGGTTCAATCGTGACGGTCTGTAGGGAGTAGGCAGACGAGGCAGAGGATTTGGCCGAGCAGCAGGTGGTAGATGACGCTTCGGGGCTCTACCACCAACACCACCAGGAGGTCCACCCCAACCACAGGGATCTAGCGGGCAGAGGCAGGCTCAGCTTCAGGCAGTGGAGGCCTATGACCATGGCGCACCTGAGATGATTTGAGGTACTATCTGTGTCTACTCCACCCTTTCTGCAGTTCTTATAGACACAGAAGCGAGTCATTATTTCATTTCCCCTACCCTTGTTCGGAGCTCGGAGATTCTGACGGAGCCGTTGGCTTGATCTTTATAGCTAGAGACTCCTACGGGAGAAGACTCAATGATTACGCACTGGTGATGGCAGTGTGAGCTTACTCTAGGAGGCGATAACTTCAGCTGGGATCTTCTTGTAGTGGAATAGATGCCTTACGACGTCATCTTGGGCATGGATTGGTTATCTACGGTCCATGCTCAGATCGACTGTATTACGCGCAAGGTGTAATGTGTCCGCACCAATGGGAGTAGGTTCAACTTCACCAGTGAGAATGTCACGAACCGAATCTGGTCGCCTTCAAAATCGGCACCCGACCCAGTCCATGGTAAGACCCAAAGGGCGTTCCCGATCCCCACGGGCTGGCACAAGTGCCCGGGTATCATAAAATAAAAATTGGGAACGATTTACCCGAGTTTATAAACATAAAACAACAAAAGAATCCAATGAAACAAATCTGGATTTTTCAAACCAAACAATCTTTTACAAAAATTAAGAACTGAATTACATGGCTTAAAACAACTCAAAAGGACAATAACAAAGTTACAAATCCAAATAAGGACAGCCCAAGAACCCTCATGGCAAGGGGCACCGCCCACAAGCCACCTCCACAAGACTTCACCACCAAGGACCTGCTAGAAACCCGAACCACTGGAAAAAAAAAACTGTACCCAGCCTGCGACAACAAAAACAACCATGTCTACTTACACCCAAGGGTGTAAGTAGGGTTTGAGCCAATGCCCAGTAGGATACCACCACTAAGATTTTCCATGTGATAAACATTTAATGATGAAAAGCATGCAAGTTTTCAAAAAACATGAAAAGCTAGTTACAATTTCTAAAAGATGCTACTTTGAATAAAAACAGTTTTCAGTGGGCTATCATTAAGAATCAAAACTTTTAAAAATAATGTCAACAATACTGAATTTTCCAGCCAACTATACCGTGTGCCGACGGTAAGTACAAAGTAAATGATGAGCACAAGAAATAGGAAGTAACCCCTAGGCACTAGCTAGCTGTGGGTCCCAGGTACCTCGTATCTCGGTGAGAGTAACCATCACAAATATCCATTATCATGAACGAGCCACTAGTAGGGAACATACCCATAACCTAGTGGTCCCCAATCATCATCATCATAGTTTAGTTAGAGTTGTAAGCATCAATCTTGCTAAGTGAAACTGAGGCCAAACCCCACAGATTCACTAGCATACTAGTACACGTCCACCCACCTAGATACCCAGGTTTTCCCCTTGTGCTCAAACAAGTTCCACAAGTCAAGAAATGTACATTGAACATAAAAATATCATTTCCACATCACAAATTCACCAAAAAGCCCATATGTATACCACACAAGTCACAAAAATCCATTTTTCATTCAAAATGATTTTGAAATCCGAATCACACCAAAATAGCCCACAACACATTTTACATTTCTTCAACACTTCCAAAAAACCATTAAACAATTTTATAAAACAATTATAAGATATTTAAACTCATATAACAGCCCACACACATGGAATATAACACTTCTTTCATAATCAAAAATTCAATTTTTCACATCACACTCACAGAAAACACTCCACATCACTTTCACATCAGTTTCACTCTAAAATATATCCTTCAAACAATTTAATAAAATATTTCCAAGATGATACATATCACATAACAGAATTTTCACAAATGAAATGGACCTTTTAAAAATATACTCCTACCAAAACAGTTTGCTGATATAGTTTCACCTATTACACAACCCAATAAACCATTCAAAACTTTCATAAAACAATTATAAAGAGTATACCCAAACTTTGCACATAAAATCCATTTCAAAAATCTCTTTTTAAGCCAAAAGCACACCAAGACCCTACCAAAACAGAATTGGCATCCCAATAAACATGAAATAATCCACATTCAAATGTTATATAATCACGTTGAATAATATCACAAAAGATACCCATGAGAACACACAAATCCATAAAACACTTTCAAGGAGTATAACAAGGTTATACAAATAAAACCATTCAAATACACCCCATTTTTAGGCCCACATGGAACTATATCATTACCTAACCATAATTGGCAGCCCCTTTCAACAACTAATAAATCACTTCCACATTTTACAAAACTACCACAAGATATAACACATGAAATACATTCGAAAAATACACACTTCAAGAAAAAATGTAACTTTAAAAACAAATGCTTTACTATTGAAACCAAAAATGGTTTTCTCATAATGCACAGCACATAAGGAACATGAAAAATTATTTAATCAAGCAAACTAACTCATCATTAAATGGTTACCCACAGAATCACCTACCGAATGTGTTGAAACCCTCAAATATTGGGACGAAACATCAACCGCATGACCGCCGCACCTCAAGGTAGTTAAAAGAAACCTAAAACCTCAATATTTCACCCAAAACACAGTAATTTAGAACCTATTCATGAACCCTAACTTCTGGAATATTTTATAATTCAAGAATTAGGGAAGAAACCCTAAGCAATTTGAAAGAGGAAAGAAATAGACTCACCTACTTGAAGTATCTTGAATTAATCACTCCAAAAACAATAGTTTCTGAAATTGAAAACATCCAAAATTTAGGCATTCTTCGAACAAGATATAGGAGGTAATTTGGGAACTGGAATGGAGGGAAAAGAGTAAGAATTGAGAGAGTTAAGAAGGGATGAAGTTACCTCTTCAATTCTGGCCGATTTGAGACACCCTATGAAGATCAGCCCTAATTCGCGATATCAAAGAGCTCCAAGGAGTAGGGGAAGGCAATGGGAGCGCGCCTGGGTTTCTTAGGGTTGCGTGGGAGGTGGAATCACCGAAAAAACGAAAATATTGAAGGGGATATAAAAAATTTAAAAATTATTTTTAATGCAGAAAATGGGCCTTCTGGCAGGCCCAATATCTTAAATAAAAACCCATATCCACCATGATTATGGATTTATAAAGGCTCCAAATTTATATTTTGGTGTTAATAGGTCAGAGGATACCATTTAGGAATTGTAATGAAGGAAAAATATTTAAAAATGAAAATGTTATAAAGGAAACAAATTTTATTTTTAAATCTGGAATTGGGCTCACGGTTTGGCCCAATTCATGAAAACTCATCTATTTCTCCATAAAACCTTTGGAAACCATCCAAAACAAAAAAATGAAAGGAAAATAAATGAAATTTAACTTCAAAATAAGTCATGTATATGACAATTCTCCCCACCATGAAAACGTTCCGTCCCCGGAAAGCTACAGAAAGGCCAGATACGAAAGCCAAACCGAACTGATAAACCAAGATGTACTCCCTTTCCAGGTTTCGCCCCCAAAGGCCAAAACACCTCCAGTGATCAATTAAAGAATGATTAATCTCATAACCCAAACATACACCACTTTACTGAAATGATCAATCACATTTATACATTATCCCAAAATAAAACTCATTAAACACTATCTGAACAAGACTCAAGCAATTCACCTAAATGAACTACAACATCGAAGAAGGTTACACTTACCTTACTTTAACTAGACCATTGGGTACTCCCCAATCCTAATGTTTACTAAATGAAGATGTAGGTAGCTTGATATCTCTGAATGAGACTACATAGCGTCAATCCACGACCATGGATAAGTCTGAGTTACTGGTATGGGGGAACAAAAATTACCTCCCCACCATAAGAGACAACCTATATTTTTTCCCTTGAGAAAGAATCGGGACACTAACAGGGGGAGGCCTGAATGGACTCCCTAGTACAAAGGGTATACTTCCATCAGAAATTTACAAAAGAACTTATATATGACTCGTAGTGTGTCTCCCCACGATAAGAACCAACCATCTTAACCGATCGGCGTGGGCCGACACGAAAAGACCCCAAAATTAAAGAGTTGGGACGGTCGCACGGTTAGTCTGCACAGTTTGGGGAAATTGTGCAATAACTATGTGGATCCTTATATCTGCATGGTTATTTTTTTTGTTCATGGTTAGAACTAACCATGTGAAAACTGTGTGCTCAACTTGTCTAGCAAAAATTCCAACTATTCTCCAAAGACCCAATGGAAACCAAAGGGGGAGGGAATAACATTTTGTGATGACATGGGTACAAGACCCTCCACCTATTTCCACCGAATGGGAACAATAGAAGAAATATTATGACACAACAGGTTTAAACTCTTCCTATCTTTCATACTGCAGATTGGACTTTGTACAAGGGTTTAAACGACACTGGAGTTTCCCCTGACTACACGCCAGGTTCTCTCCGGGACCTATGGCTGGAGCTCAAAATATTGAAGCATCTTCGGCCACACAGTTAGGCTGTTGAAACCCCTATGTGGAACTTCTTCTTTCGGTGCCACAAACAACTACACCGCATAACCCGATTGGTTCATCAAGACATAACACACTCCATAAACACACTTTACCAAAACCATACATTTCACTGAAATAAGGGATCATAAGATGCACACACATCGCACCTTGTTTCTTTGGGTGAGAAACAACATAAGGGAAGGACACGTATAAACACCTTCCTCTAAGATAAGAGATTTGATGTTTTTCCCAAGGGAGACATACTACCAACATAAAATAGAACCTCAGAGGATTGTGTGACCTTCACCTTTATAGTCAAAAGAGCACACAACATCACAATGTGTCACTGAACATGACCCTTGAGATTGATAGAAACAATACATGTAACGAGACCATATTCAAAGTCCCTAAACAACAGACAAGTCCAAAAAGTGGACACAATATCCTATAATGACCAAAATCTCAAAATTGGTGGTTTAATAATAACTCTTTCTTCAAAGAAACAATAAAGAACCCAGAGGCCCTCTTAGACACCATCAAGACACTCATCCACACTAACAACCAAAGAACACTTCCACCTTCGATGAATCATGAAACTTAATAAACTAAGGTTTCTTTCAACCTTCCACAATAACTTTACCACTACAAGAGGATCCAAAAATCAACGAAATGAATGGGTGTAGACTCAATCAACAATGATCGATAAAATATTACTTATATTGATCAACTGGAGGATTTTCCAGTGGCGAAACAATACGTGTTGCACTTCAGCTGTGCATTAATCCTTAATGGGGGTGTACTTTATCCAATGAGAGAACCCAAGGACCCAGCCAATCTGGTCCATTAGTCAAAACATGCCTCAAACCAGATCCAAACACATGAAGGGAACCACCGTAAATGTGTCCCGAAACATATCTCAGAGGAGACTACTAACCGGTCCTTCTACCTAGCTTACCGACCAAACATAATCCCAAAACACAGTTCAAATAGGAGGGGTTATTAGACTAAAAAAACATCCCACAAAAACAACATCTTCAAAGACCCATAATACAAACCATCCCAAAACTATTCATCAATACATCATGTTTTTCTTTAAAACCATTTCTTTGAAAACAAGCAGTTCAGCAGTAAGAGTATCGACCAATGGTACCCCATGGGCCTCACACATGCATGTTTTTGTGCCACACCAGACACCCTCCTCATATCTGTCTCGGCACTCATCCAGTCATGCCATCAACCATCCATCATCCACTATAACCCCATGCATGTGGTCACTAATGGAAATACCAAAGGTTAAAACAACAATTCTTTCCACTTTTCAAAACCAAAACGGTTAACCAACGCATCTTTTTTTTTTCTCATAAACGCTAACCACGAGATCAAAATCCCAACTCACATCTTACAAAAATTTTCAGAAAGTCACAACCATTTAGAAAATAACTCACATTCAAGATATTCACATCAATTTCAAAACATCTCATCCCATTAAAACACACTCTGATTGTTTAGAAAACTCTATTGGAAACACTTTTCAAAACCAACTTCAATATAGTTTCTACCTTCAAAAGAGTTGTAATCACACCATTTTCTATTTCAAAATAATTCTGAATATTTAGTTCCAAAATTTCATAAATCATACCATTACATCTTTATTTGAAAATCATTTCACAAAAACATTACACTTCTTAAAACCAAGTCACTTTAAAACCAAATTTCCAAGATTTCAAAACTAAAGAACACAAGACAATGCAAGAGGAAACTAGTTTCAGTGGGTGAATTGGACATATGGTTGGCGGCCATATTCCAATCACTTCACTTTCACTGAGAGTGTTATAGGGAATATCCCCAGCTCCACATGGCTTGCCAGACCCTGCGAGCTCATTGATACCATTAACCCAACTCTCTCTTCATTTCCCCTAATCATCATCAAACCAAGAAAACCAAAAGACATAGAACAAATCCCAACTTCCCCTGGCGACTTGAATCCTGAAATGAGGTGTGGTGATCAATCACACTACCCATAACTAGAATTCCATGTCCCAACAATCATAACTCTATACTATCCCAACTATTTCCCAAATAACATGACTCAAATGGAGCGAACCTCCTCTGATACCATTTTGTCAGGAACCGAATCTGGTCGCCTTCAAAATCGGCACCCGACCCGGTCCATGGCAAGACCCAAAGGGCGTTACCGATCCCCACGGGCTGGCACAAGTGCCCGGGTATCATAAAATGAAAATTGGGAATGATTTACCCGAGTTTATAAACATAAAACAACAAAAGAATCCAATGAAACAAATCTGGATTTTTCAAACCAAACAATCTTTTACAAAAAATCAGAACTGAATTACATGGATTAAAACAACTCAAAAGGACAATACCAAAGTTACAAATCCAAATAAGGACAGCCCAAGAACCCTCATGGAGAGGGGCACCTCCCACAAGCCACCTCCACAAGACTTCACCACCAAGGACCTGCTAGAAACCCGAACCACTGGAACAAAAAAAACTGTACCCAACCTGCGACAACAAAAACAACCATGTCTACTTACACCCAAGGGTGTAAGTAGGGTGTGAGCCAATGCCCAGTAGGATACCACCACTAAGAGATTCCATGTGATAAACATTTAAAGATGAAAAGCATGCAAGTTTTCAAAAACATGAAAAGCTAGTTACAATTTCTAAAAGATGCTACTTTGAATAAAAACAGTTTTCAAGTGGGCTATCATTAAGAATCAACACTTTTAAAAATAATGTCAACAATACTGAATTTTTCATCCAACTATACCATGTGCCGACGGTAAGTACAAAGTAAATGATGAGCACAAGAAATAGGAAGTAACCCCTAGGCACTAGCTAGCTGTGGGTCCCAGGTACCTCGTATCTCGGTGAGAGTAACCATCACAAATATCCATTCTCGTGCACGAGCCACTAGTAAGGAACATACCCATAACCTAGTGGTCCCAAATCATCATCATCATAGTTTAGTTAGAGTTGTAAGCGTCAATCTTGCTAAGTGAAACTGAGGCCAAACCCCACGGATTCACTAGCATACTAGTACACGTCCACCCACCTAGATACCCAGGTTTTCCCCTTGTGCTCAAACAAGTTCCACAAGTCAAGAAATGTACATTGAACATGAAAATATCATTTCCACATCACAAATTCACCAAACAGCCCATATGTATACCACACAAGTCACAAAAATCCATTTTTCATTCAAAATGATTTTGAAATCCGAATCACACCAAAATAGCCCACAACACATTTTACATTTCTTCAACACTTCCAAAAAACCATTAAACAATTTTATAAAACAATTATAAGATATTTAAACTCATATAACAGCCCACACACATGGAATATAACACTTCTTTCATAATCAAAAATTCAATTTTTCACATCACACTCACACAAAACACTCCACATCACTTTCACATCAGTTTCACTCTAAAATATCTCCTTCAAACAATTTACTAAAATATTTCCAAGATGATACATATCACATAACAGCCTTTTCACAAATTAAATGGACCTTTAAAAAATATACTCCTACCAAAACAGTTTGCTGATATAGTTTCACCTATTACACAACCCAATAAAGCATTCAAAACTTTCATAAAACAATTATAAAGAATATACCCAAACTTTGCACATAAAATCCATTTCAAAAATCTCTTTTTAAGCCAAAAGCACACCAAGACCCTACCAAAACAGAATTGGCATCCCAATAAACATGAAATAATCCACATTAAAATGTTATATAATCACGTTGAATAATATCACAAAAGATACCCATGAGAACACACAAATCCATAAAACACTTTCAAGGAGTATAACAAGGTTATACAAATAAAACCATTCAAATACACCCCATTTTTAGGCCCACATGGAACTATATCATTACATAACCATAATTGGCAGCCCCTTTCAACAACTAATAAATCACTTCCACATTTTACAAAACTACCACAAGATATAACACATGAAATACATTTGAAAAATACACACTTCAAGAACAAATGTAACTTTAAAAACAAATGCTTTACTATTGCAACCAAAAATGGTTTTCTCATAATGCACAGCACATAAGGAACATGCAAAATTATTTAATCAAGCAAACTAACTCATCATTAAATTGTTACCCACGGAATCACCTACCGAATGTGTCGAAACCCTCAAATATTGGGACGAAACATCAACCGCATGACCGCCGCACCTCAAGGTAGTTAAAAGAAACCTAAAACCTCAATATTTCACCCAAAACACAGTAATTTAGAACCTATTCACGAACCCTAACTTCTGGAATATTTTATAATTCAAGAATTAGGGAAGAAACCCTAAGCAATTTGAAAGAGGAAAGAAATAGACTCACCTACTTGAAGTATCCTGAATTAATCACTCCAAAAACAATTGTTGCTGAAATTTAAAACAGCCAAAATTTAGGGATTCTTCGAACAAGATATATGAGGTAATTTGGGAACTGTAATGGAGGGAAAAGAGTAAGAATTGAGAGAGTTAAGAAAGGATGAAGTTACCTCTTCAATTCTAGCCGATTTGAGACACCCTATGAAGATCAGCCCTAATTAACGATATCAAAGAGCTCCAAGGAGGAGGGGAAGGCAATGGGAGCGCGCCTGGGTTTTCTAGGGTTGAGTGGGAGGTGGAATCACCAAAAAATCGCAAATATTGAAGGAGATATAAAAAATTTAAAAATTATTTTTAATGCAGGAAATGGGCCTTCGGGCAGGCCCAATATCTTAAATAAAAACCCATATCCACCATGATTATGGATTTATAAAGGATCCAAATTTATATTTTGGTGTTAATAGGTCATAGGATACCATTTAGGAATTGGAATGAAGGAAAAATATTAAAAAATGAAAAATTTATAAAGGAAACAAATTTTATTTTTAAATCTGGAATTGAGCTCACGGTTTGACCCAATTCATGAAAACTCATCTATTTCTCCATAAAACCTTTGGAAACCATCCAAAACAAAAAAATGAAAGGAAAATAAATGAAATTTAACTTCAAAATAAGTCATGTATATGACAGAGAAGGGAGTCTTTGCAATGCAGGATGGACTCACACAGAGAAGAGGACAACCGATCACTCATCAGTTGGCTAGTCTCATCCTGGGAGCAGTTGATGTGAGGAGTTTGAGTTTTCTTGTTGTGGTGGATCAGTATGCAGACGTTTTTCCTAATGACGTTACAGGACTACCTCCTCACAGAGAGGTAGACTTATATATTGACCTGTACCCCAGGACTAACCTGATATCTACTCCAGTATATTGGATGGCTCCCGCTAAGCTTCGAGAGCTATGGGTATAACTAGAGGACTTATAGGGCAAGGGATTCATCCGACCCAGTGTTTCACCCTGGGCTTCCCCGATTTTGTTCGCCAAGAAGGCGGACGGGAGCTTGCGACTGTGAGTCGATTACCGTTTCCTGAATCAGGTGACCATAAAGAACAAGTATCCACTTCTAAGGATTGATGACCTCTTCGATCAGCTCAAGGGAGCATGATGGTTCTCGAAGATAGACCTCAGGTCAGGCTATCATCTGCTCAGAGTTCGAGACGAGGATGTGTATAAGACAAACTTCAGGTGTCGGTATGGCCACTATGAGTTCTTGGTTATGAATTTCGGCATAACCAATGCTCCAGAAGTGTTCATGAGTCTCATAAACAGGATCTTCCAACCTTATCTCGATCGATTTGTCGTAGTCTTCATCGACGATATATTGATTTACTAAACTACTGAGGAGGAGCATGTATATCACTTACAGGTTGTACTGGATACACTTTGAGATCACCAGATTTATGGTAAGCTCTCGAAGTGTCAGTTCTGGATTCGAGAGGTCCACTTCTTGGGACACGTCATCTCTAAGGTGGGAGTTGCGGTGGATCCTGTGAAGATCGAGGCAGTGCTAGCTTGGGAGCCACCCAGGAGCGTGACAGAGGTGCGGAGTTTCCAAGGTCTGGCTGGGTACTATCGGAGATTTGTGCCAAACTTCTATAGAGTTGCAGCACCACTTTTAACTTTAATGAAGAAGGGGAAACCCTTCGCGTGGTCGGATAGATGTCAGTAGAGCTTTTAGGAGATGAGACAGAGATTGACTAGTGCACCCATCTTGAGGCTACCAGAGGAGGGAGTGGGGTACGTAGTTTATTGGGATGCATCAGGGACCAGACTCGGGTGTGTCCTGATGCAGGAGCGGGCAGTGATCGCCTATGGATCATGAAAGTTGAGGCAGCATGAGCAGAACTATGCTACCCATGACCTAGAGTTAGCAGTAGTGGTCTTCGCCTTGAAGACGTAGCAGCACTATCTTATGGGCGAGCGATTTACAGTCTACTCTAACCACCAGAGTATTAGGTACATCTTCTCACAGAAGGACCTGAACTTGAGACAGTGGTGATGACTCGAGTTTCTCCAGGACTATAACATTGAGATAGTATATACTCCTGGGAAGGGGAACGTAGTAACTGATGCTCTCAGTAGGAGGTTGGGTATCCAGCTACTTGGAGAGGCAACAGAGCAGCTAGCCACGTTGCAGATATCCTTCATGGATAGTGATGGGGAAACCTTTCTATAGTCACTCACAGTCACTCCTCCACTACTTCAGGGGGTCAGAGAGGTACAACATGGGGATGTTGACTGTGAGACGTGACGTGCACAGATATCCTCAGGACAGGCACCTGATGGATTTTCTGTTAGAGGAGACCACGTCATCCTTTTTAGGGGACGCACCATGGTACCAGCTACATTACAAGAGGAGGTGATGAGAGAATTTCACACTTCCCCATGAGTGGTACATCCAGGAGTGGCGAAGATGTACCAGGATCTCAGACAACAGCACTGGTGGCCGGGTATGAAAAGGCTATGGCAGAGTTCGTTTCACGATGCCTCACCTGCCAGCAGGTGAAGGCGAAACATCAGGTACCGGCAGGCTTGGTACAGCCCTTAGAGGTCTCGGAGTGGAAGTGGGATGGGATATCTATGGATTTTTCGATAGGGCTACCATGTACTTCCAGAGTACACGACTCCATCTGGGTGACCGTAGACCGACTCACCAAGTCGGCCCACTTCTTACCCATCAGAGAGCAGGGCTTAGTGGAGAGCTTGGGAGGCCTCTACGTTTAGGAGATCATACCACTTCATGGTTCTCCATCGACTATCATATCGGATCGAGATGCTCTCTTTACTTCCTGGCTTTGGAAGGGGTTGCAGGAGGCATTTGGGACACAGCTACGCCTGAGCACCGCCTTTCACCCTCAGACGAATGGCCAGATGGAGAGGACCATTCAGACTCTCAAGGACATGCTTCATGCATGTGTCATTGACTTTGGTCGTATCTGGGAGGATCACATACCCTTGGTGGAGTTTGCATAAAACAACAGATACCACTCCACCATCAAGATAGCACCATATGAGGCATTGTATGACCAACCTTGCAGATCACCTCTGTGTTGGGATGACCCTGGGGAGTCAGCACTTGTAGGACCAGAGATGGTCCAGGCCACAAAGAGAAGGTGCAGATCATCTAGGAGTAGATGAGGATTGCACAAAGCCGAAATAAGTCCTATACTGATAGGAGGCGGATAACACTAGAGTTCGAGGATGGTGACCACGTTTTCTTACGGGTCTCACCTCGACGTGGATTACGGAGATTTGGACAGGGCGACAAGTTATCTCCGCGCTTCATCGGACCATTCTAGGTTCTCAACATGATAGGTGAGGTGGCTTATCACTTGACTCTTCCACCTCAGTTGTACCGGGTGCATGACGTCTTCCACGTATCTCAGCTTAGGAGATACGTGCACGACCCGACGCATAACATTGATCACGGGGAGTTGGACATCGATGATGGGGCGACTTTTACAGAGGTCCTAGTGGAGATCAAGAATCGATAGGAACATGTCCTACATGGACGGTCGATTCCTCTAGTGCGCATCAGGTGACAGCACGGGAACCTCCAGGAGAGAACATGGGAGCGGGAGGCTCAGATACATGCACAATACCCTCATTTGTTTCCCTAGTTTATGATGTATCTTTATGGGGACTTAAAGCCATGATGTGGGAGTAATGTAAATACCTTTAAATTTAAAAGAATTTTTTTTTCTTAAATTCTTTGGGATTTTACGAGTACAAAATTTCTGACGGAACCTGATTTCGAGGCTCGGTGTGCCCGGAATCAATTTCTGAAGTTTAGCTCGGGTACGTTTAGTGAATGAACGAGCGGGTTTTTCTATATTTTGAACCGGTGCTCGGAATCCAAATCCGAGGGCACCGATGAAACCGAAGCAGCGGTAATTTCTTAAGAGGACCTTTACCAAAGGTGCGTTTGCTCGGGAGGAGTTGTTAAAATTTGGGGATTAATAAAGAATTGAATAAAATTTTTGGTACAAATTTTATTCCTAACTTAAGTGGATTTATCCTAGTAGTGGGAGTTGGGGTGGGACCCACTAGTTACTAAATACCCATGAGAGGATAAAGGTGGGGTGGGGCCCACATGATCCCAACCCTCCAAATTCCCTAACTCCTCTAAACCCCCCTCTTAAGTTGTGTAAATCATCTTAACTTGGTTAAACTTCCTCATTAATTGGGTGACTTCTCCTCTCCTCACATTAATTTAATGCCAACACACACTAATTTAATTAATTGAGTGATGTGTTTGAATTTTGGAAATTTGAAATGCTTGGCAAAATAATAAAATAAGGGGAGGCCTTATTTTATTTGGTTGGCTTGTTGTGTGAGAATTTGAGAGAGCGTTATTTTCCTTGGAAGAACATCCTATCCTTTGTTGAAAAATGCCAAGACTCCGACGAAGAATGTTGAATTGGAGGTTCCGGTTTTCTCTATCCTTTTTCTCCTCGGTGACAAGGGAGGAGACACCGATGACGACAGAAACGATGCCATCTTCCGTGGTGCTTGACAACTGCGAACTTTCTTCGAGGTAGGGGTTAAGTTCAATTTTAATGAATTAAAATTGTGCTTGTTTTATCGTTGAGAATCTCATTCATTTGGCCGCTTGTTATCAATGTAACGGGAGGAGATTGGACCACACAAACACGACTGATTTCTCCTCCCCGCTTTCTTGTTGATCAACATTGTCAAGTTGTGGCGAAGGCGGTGCGGTGCTGTTGCACCGCATGGGAGCGAAGAGGACCACGACTGAAGAGGGCCGCGGCGCCGTCGCGCCGCGCCAGTGAGACCATAGGAGGCCGAAACCAGGAGCAGGCCACGATGGAGGGGTGCAGCGCCGTCGCGTCGTTCCGGTTGGACAAAAGCCATGACCTAAGGCCACGACAGTTTTTCAAAGGGGCGGACGGCTGAGCCGGCCGCCGGTGCCACCTGGAGGCGGGACCCCCTCAGGTCCCGCGGTTGAAAAAGGCTGGCCATTAAGGCTGGCCGTTTCAGAAACATGGGGGCGGTGCCCCCCCCCCCCTTCGTACCCTACTCAGCCGAGAGCCGGGCCGCGGCTGGCTTCCGAGCCGGGCCACAGGCTGCGCGGGCCGGGCCGACCGCACTGGGTCAGGTCGCTAGCACCGGGCTGGGCCGCGCCATCCAGGCCGGACCACACCCAAATGGACCGGACCCAGACCCAGGTTGGGTCGACCCAGTTCGGGCCAACCCAGGGGGTATCGGGCGAGGTCGGATTGGGCCCAAACCCCCTATTTTTCGGACAGATTCGTTTAAACGTCCATATCTTGGGCTATAGACCTCCGATCGACGCACCGTCAGTTGCGTTGGGATCCTTGGATAGAGATGGTTGTTTTGGTATATTACACTCAAGATTTTGGTAAATTTTGGGTATGGTCGGGTTGGTTCGAACCCGAAACCAACCGGGCCCTTGGAGCAGAAACACTTATAACTTAAGGACCAGACATCCGAATGACGTGCCATCAGTTACGTTGAATTAATCATAGTGAGAAGGTTATTTTGGCTTACTCCACTTGAGGTTTGGATGCAGCTGGAGTATGGTCGTGTTGGTTTTATCTTAAAAACCAATCGGGCCCCTGGGATGAAAAAACCAATAACTCTCAGACCGGGCATCCGATTGACGCGTGGTCCTTCGCATTGAGTTCCTATTGATGAGATGGAACTTTGTGATACATTAACTCTAGAATTTGTGACAGTTGATGTATCGACCCCTCTTGGCTCGTGGAGCGGACCCTCCCGGAATCGAGCATGCTGTGTGCAGGAACCCTAGCATTGGCTGCGACTGCGACGACGATGGCGACTGTACTTGGATCCTACGTGGGTTCGGTAGTGGGGACGACTGTACTTGGATCCTATTTGGGTTTGGTAGTGATGATGACTGTACATGGATACTATGTGGGTTTGGTAGTGATGGTTACTATACTTGGATCCTACGTGGGTTCATCAGTGATAACTTCTATATTTGGATCCTACGTGGGTTCGGCAGAGGAGATGATTCAGAGGCTATATCTAATCATCTCCACCCCTCTTCGTGAGTAGTATACCTGTGTGAGATGAGTCTTGAATTCAATATATATCATCGATATTATTGACTTTGTTTCCTATGTGGATTGAGTTGTGCTTTCCTGTGTGGACTGGGTTGTACTTTCCTGTGTGGACTGGGTTGTGCTTTCCTGTGTGGACTAGGTTGTGATTTCCTATGTGGACTGGGTTGTACTTGGGCTCGTGAGTTGGAACCGAACTAGAATTTATGACTTAGGTATATGTATGGGAATATACCTAAGTAGATTTGGTTGATACTTCGTGTTTGTATCATTCCGTTGTGGTTTATCCTTTGTGGATTCTGGGAGACCTTCGGGGGTCTTGGGGTCCCTGCTGAGTATCGTATACTCACCCCTACACGGGCCATGCCCACACTAAATTGTTTTGGTTGTAGATGAAGGACAACACTGATCGTGGTTGAGGCTTGTAGAGAGGGATGGTTCCTGGAGGTGGACTATCAGGTGGGACATACACGGAGCGGACGACCGGACCCGAGGAGATGAGGAGACCATCTGTACCCACCCTTCAGGTGGGATAGCCAGAGGACGACTTGGTGGTTGCTGATTTACTTTACTGCTACTGTAGTTTCTTTTCAATTGTACTGTACTTTCAGTTGGGTTTGTATTCTGGACCTTTTACTTTTCATCACTTTTGTACTCAGTTTACTTAGTGTTTACTTCAACTTGCGTACTCTGTTGTGTTGTTTACTTGTATAAAGGCAATGAATTCCCTTTTTATCAGGATTTAGGCCTTTGGTGCTAGTCACCAGCCCCTGGACTATGGAAGGCGGGCTTGGGGTAGTCACAACATGGGCCCCGAGGATGGGTCATGACACATTATTCATTTTATCAGACTCCACTAATGATATTTCAAGATCAATGTATTGTTTCTCATTTCATTCCTTCACTCTTTCTTTTAAAAATTTTTCATATGTTTTTTATCCTTTCATTAAACTATTAAGGAAATGATAACTTCCACATAACATTACCTTTTAAGTCAAGAAGATGGATCTTGATACCATCATTATGAAAAAATTCATTCTTGAATGACCTACCTAGCTAGATCTTTAGACACTCCATTATGACAAGGTTATTGAATTTATGTCTCTTCATACCCCTACACCATTAATCCCTTTGGTTCCATATTCCTAAGATTCATAATTTCAAATCAATTACTCATTGGTTTAGGTATATTTTTATAATCCTTACATTTATGTGTTTTTCCCCATGTTTACTAGATAATTCCTTGAATCAAAGTCACTCTTCATCCCTTTTTTACTCTGAATTATGAATGAAAATAAATATACAAATTAACTCATATTCACAATCTAATATGGTATGAGATAATACCTCAGTTTCATTATCAAAATCAGTGGAAACCTTAATTTCATTCTCTTTTGATGCTTGAAATTATTGTCCAAATTTTGATTTTGTATTCTGAAATTATTTCATCCTCCTCATATTCATTATAGTTTTCAAACCCTATTGTTCCTTGTCTGGGTAAAACTCCTTCATCTCCTTGAATTGATTTCAAATCTTAAAGAATGAGTGTATACCCAGTTCATAAGACTACGAGTTGAACTATACATCAATAGGTTTTGATGTTTATTTACTGTTGGATCCTGGTAAATATTGTTCTAGATTGGTATATGCTATATATGCAAGAATGAGGGTTCAAAGTTTATATCATAATACAAAAAATTATAAATTCAAGTCTTAATAATATTCTTATATAACATTCCAATGATCTTTACTATTTCCTCCTCTTGAACCTTACTATAAACACAAATAACTATATTCTTAGAGACATTCCCATTAGTAACTAGACTATACAATATAGTAAAATATGAGTTTTTTTAACATCGAGGGGATTATCAAAGTGTATGATTCACATTGTAATGGTTCAGACCTCTCTCGTCCATTCCTTTGCAAAAATAAGGTGTATGAGGTGTTTCAGGAGGTCAAGGTGACTTATCCCCAACACTTTTCCAAATTTTCATTTCTGTGAACAGTTCCATCAGTGAACAGTTCCAACGGTAGACCATTGTGAATAATGCATTGGTAACTTTATATAAACAGTGCAACAGTGACCTTATGTGAACAATGACATCGGTGACCTTATGTGAATAGTGTCATCGGTGACCTTCTGTGAACAGTGTCATTGGTAACCTTATGTGAACAGTACAATAGTGACCTTATGTAAATAGTGACATCGGAGACCTTATGTGAATAGTGTCATCAGTGACCTTCTGTGAATAGTTTCATCAGTAACCTTATGTGAATAGTAAAATGGTGACCTTATGTGAACATTGACATCATCGACCTTTTCTGAGGTTTCTTTTATTGCGGGTTGAGAGTTAGTTTTTGGGAATTTAGAATAAGTTAAATAAAATTGTGGAATAAAAATTTTATTTAAATTTGTTGGTTATTTTCTCCCAAAGGGAGTTAGAGGTGGGACCCACATACACTTAACCTCCCTTGGGAGGATTAAGTGTGGTGGGGCCCACACTAAGCATAACTCTTCATCTTCTCTTTTTAAACTCCCAATAACCCCTCTTTAATTAACTTGACAAGTTGGGTTATTAAATGGGTTGAGTTGTTTAATTTCAAACCTTTGAATTTCAAAATGGTTTGGTTGTGTGAATAAAATAAGACTTTAGCTTATTTTATTTGGGTTAGAATTCTCTAGCCACCTTGAGGGAATTTGGAGCCTTCTTCTTCTTCTTCTTCTTCTTCAAACGTTGACGAAGAACGCGAAGAACTTTCGAACATCGACGAAGAATGCCACATTCTCGAGAACCGTCTTCCGCGACTCCATACCCGCGACACCGACGACGTCTCCTTCCGCGTCATCTCTTCTGCGACGGTTTCCCGTGACGAAATCGCCGTCAAAGAGCTTCGAATCCTCGCTTCACGACATCGACGTCCTTTTTCCCGCGACACCGACCACCGCGACGCTCGTCTTCCGCGGGTCGTTGACGAACATTGTTCTTGAAACCGAGGTAGGGGTTTGTTGTTGATTATTTATTTATTCTCATTCTTGGTTCTAGCATGAAAACCTTGAGGTTAAATGATTATGTTCTATCATCTAACGAGAGGGGGGCCAGACCGCACAAACACGACCGAACCCCCCTCCTGTGATCTTGAATATTTCTTGCGGATGAAACGAGATGGTGTGGTGCCGTCGCACCACGCGGGAATCTCAAGGCTATAATTGCGCGGCGCCGTCGCGCCGCGCCGCAGAAAGATTATCAAGAACGCAACGCCGTCGCGCCGTGTCGAAGGAAACCGAAGGCGCCGTGGCCGGAGCGGGGCCGCGGCGGAGGGGCGTGGTGCCGTCGCACCACACCGGACGACGAAGGCCACGACCGGTTCCGGGCCGCGGCGGAACGGGAAGACCAGCGGCCAGCCGGGCCGCCAGTGTCGGAAGCCGGAAAGGGGACCGGCCTCGCCGGTCCCGTTGAGGAAGAACCGGCCGGCCAGGTCGGGCCGGCCGGAATGGAGGCAAAACTGGGGGAAATTAATTCCCCCGGCCAGCCAAAATGGCCCCCCATTAGGAGGGGGGGCCAGTTTCACAAAGGGGGGATGGCGGCCCCCCGTTTTTCTCAAAAGCAGGCCCCCACGTGGGGGGGTCGTTGACCCAAGGCGCGGCATCCGGCCGCGCCGCTAGAAGAGGAGGGCGGGGTCCTTGCCCCCCGCGCGTGGCACCCGAGCGGCGCCCCAGCCGCGCCACCGCGCCGGGCCGCGCAGCCGCGCCGGGCCGCGCCGCCGCGCCGGGTTGCGCCGCCGCGCCGGGCCGCGCCGCCGCGCCGGAACCGGGTCGGGTCGACCCGGTTCGGGCCGACCCAGGGGGGGGGGGGGGTCGGGCTAGGTCGGCCCGGACCCGGACCCCCCGTTTTTTAATAGACTTCGGTCTTTTGCCCATAACATGAGCTAAGGACCACCGATTGATGAACCGTCAGCGGTGATGCGATCCTTGGATCTAGACGGTCGATTCGGTATATCGCACTCAAGGTTTCAGAATACTTTGAGTTCAGCTGGGTTGGTTCGTACACGAAACCAACCGGGCCCTCGGAGCGGAAACACTCATATCTTGAGCTACGGACGTCCGATTAACGTGCCGTCAGCTTTTTTGAGTTCCTCTTAGTGAGACGGATCTTTTGGCATACTCCGCCCGAGGTTTGGATGCAGGTGGAGTATGGTCGGATTGGTTTTGCCTTAAAAACCAACAGGGCCCCTGGGACGAAAAAGCCAATAACTCTCAGACCGGGCGTCCGATCGACGCGCCGTCTGTTGCGTTGAGTTCCTGTTGACGATACGAAACTTTTGGATACATCAACTCTGGACTTAGTGACAGTTGATGTATCAGCCTCTCGGCTCGTGGAGCGGACCCTCCCGAACGAGCTTGCTGTGTGCGAGAACCCTAGAGCTGGCTGCGACTACTACTGCTACTGCTACTGCTACTATGACTGCGACGACGACAGTACAGAGATCCTTAGTGGATTTGACGACATCGACTACAGCACTCAGCGGTCCTACGTGGATCAGTGCTACAGGTCCTGTGTGGGCCCGATCCTGTGTGGGTCCGATCCTGTGTGGGTCTGCGCTCAGCGGTCCTGTGTGAACCAGTGCCTACAGGTCCTGTGTGGGCCCGATCCTGTGTGGGTCATTGCGGGGGTTAGTTACCTATCGATCCTTCGTGGGTCCGATGACTTAGATGGATCTGAGATCATCTTTATCGTCTTTCGGAGAAGTATACCTGTGTGAGCTGAATCCTGTTTCTTTCCTGTGTGGATTGTGTTGTGCTATCCTGTGTGGATTTCGTTTTGATTTCCTGTGTGGATTACGTATACTTTCCTGTGTGGACTGAGTTGTACTTGGGCTCGGAGGTTGGAGCGTATTGGAATTGATGACTTAGGTATATGTATGGGCATATACCTAAGCAGTGTCGGATGTTACTTCGTGATTGTACCTTCCTTTGTGGTTTATCCTTTGTGGATTTTGGGAGACCTTCAGGGGTCTCGGGGTCCCTACTAAGTAGCTTATACTCACCCCTGCACGGGCTATACCCACACTACGTTGTGTTGGTTGCAGACGATGGACAACATTGATCGTGGCTGAGACTTGTAGAGCAGAACGGTACCTGGAGGTGGACCACTAGGCGGGATGTGCTCGGAGCAGACGGCGGGACCCGAGGAGCAGTGGAGCTATCTGTACCGACCCTTCAGGTGGGATTTCCAGTGGACAGCTCAGTGTAGCGGCTTTTACTTTACAATTGCTGTTTTCCCTTTCGAGTTGTACTTTACTTTCAGTTTGAGTTTGTATACTGGCCCATTTACTTTTCCGCACTTTCAGTTGTACTCTGTTCTTACATAGTGTTTACTTTTCCGCTTGCTTACTCTGTGGTGTTTGTTTACTTTTCAAAGGCAATGCCTTCCCTTTTTACTGGGATTTACGCCTTGGTGCTAGTCGCCAGCCCCTGGCCTATGGAAGACGGGCTTGGGGTAGTCACGGCACGGGCCCCGAGGGTGGGTCGTGACATACCCTTCTTCCGAAAGGGGCGAAGACGCATAGGGTATGCCACATGCTCTCCATGTCTAGCTTCTCAAGGGAGGATGAGTCTATGCTCTTACTATAGGTGGAAAAGACTTGACAGATAGTTATCTACTCACCGTGTTAAGCCCCCTTGTGTTTTGTAGCATAGAATGTTTTTCTAGAATTCCTGGGAATAAGGGAAAGTAGTGCTATAAATAAATAATTGAATAAATGATGTTAACCCATGGGGTTGGATCTTGCTAGAACGAAATTTTGAGGTTGAAATTTAAAGGGACAATAGAATTTGGGTGTGATGCTAATGAAATTTAATGTGAAATTATTAATGGTTAATTAATGATTGAATAATTAATTAATTTAAAGTGGAACTGATAAAAAAGGTAAATGAAGTAATGTAATAAAGCTCTTTAAATTGTTGTGTGCTTATAGGATACATAGTCTTGGAAGTTGCAGCCGGGAGTCCGAGAGACGTTAGTTGCAGTTGATAAGACTAGGTTATGCCCATAGTGTGGTTGTGAGCTATAGTATATTTTGTACTATTTGTGTTTCTATACGCTACTCCACCCCATTAGTTAGGGAAACTGACACCCCGAGGATTCTGAGCCCTGGGGGGTGTTTTTCCCAACATTCTAGTGGGATGATGGATGGATGAATACCCCCTTTTCCCCACTCTATTCTCTTGGTAGTTACTTGTTCTAGTAGGCACATTGGTTATTTTTCCCCATATATGTATGTAGAGGGTGATAATGGATTGTGGTTATTCACACACATATATTCTAGATATAGTATCCTATGGACTAAAATAGGTGTAACGTGTATAGGCTATGATGGCTTGAGGATCCTTACTTGGTGTATGAGATGTAATGGATTTATGTATAATAACTGATGTATGATACACGTTATACGAGCTGTGGCGGCTCCCAAAAACTACTTGGTTACTTTCTCATGTGGAACTAGCGGTTTTTTTGCATGAGGTGCATGTTGTGGTGCTTCGCCCAGGTGTCTGCGGGCAAGCCTTTTTGGAGAGAGATTCTTAGGACATACGACATTGGGAAAAATAAAAAAACTAGTGGGGAAGTAGTAGCAGGGTACCCTTGATATTATTTATTATATTATATACTCTTTTATGCATTACTTGGTGGCAGTAGCCATGGTGAGGCTGGGAACTTAGTATAGCTATTTAGGTGACGAGTTATTTTCACTTGTTATTCACTGTGATTTAGCATGATTTCTTTACTTTTTCGTGAGAGGCTTCAGGGAGGATCCTACTGAGTATACTGTTATATTCACCCTATGTATATATAAACTATTTTTCAGGTCACTTGGAATAGGTTAGAGATTAATATGGTTTCTACTAGGTTGGGGTTGCAGGAGCTATTCGGGCTTGTGGTTGCTGATGTTTTTTACTTTCTTTTGGGTAGTTTTAGTTTTCCCCTTCCAGTTTTAGTAGTTGTGCATGACATTAAATATGTGCACTTGGGTTTTATTTTATATTTATATCTGAGTTGGAGTTGGTTGGTGTCTATATTATCTCTCTCTTCCGTATGTGTTCTCTTAGAGGGTAATGCCTCCCATATGTGTATTTACTATACCCTCGGTGCTTGTCATCAATCCAGGGCCTACTGGAGGTGGAACACAGGGGTCATTATCTCCCTTATCACATTGGTGACCTAGGAGGGGTACAATTTGTGGGGAGGGGGTCATGACAGATTGGTATCAAAGGGAGGTTGAGGGATATGATGGAGTTTGGAGTTAGGCACAAGTGAGGTTGCATGGGTTGGTAGGGCAACAGTGTCAGTCAAGTTTAGCAAGTTATGTAAACACTGGAGACTGGCTGAGACATAGGGATTTAGAGCCCCCTATGATCTGATGTACGGACCTTTAAGTTTATAATGGATACTAAATGAGGTGATACTAGTTTCATGGTAGATACCTAGTAAAGGATCATGCATTATTTTCTTCGTGCCTATGTTTGAATGGATAGATCTTTAGATAGGTTAACCAAAAGTGAATAAAAGAAAACAATTAATTAATTAATGATGAGTCTTCTATATTCTAGGTTTAGGAGCTATAACTATTTGATATTTTGAAGGTATGGCTCTAGGTCGGTGTCCTCGTCAGGATCGCATAGAAGAAGTCTAGCTGGCTGTGCCAGTATATAACTGTTGGGTAGAGGTTGACGACGATGACACTTGAGGAAGAAACTTTGAGAGTTTCAGTGGCAAAGTTTATAGAAGTATGAGGGCTCTATTTCAGATGCAATCATGGAATACTAGTTGGAGGAGGTTGAGATAGGCTTCAGTTCAATCCATGCTCAGAAGTTGCACTGGGTGTCCTTGGTTATGACGATGCTGTGTGGAGCAGTGTGGAAATGGTGGTTATTATTCCTTGGGGATTGCAAGGAGTCACCGATCTCATGGGAGGAGTTCCGAGACAAGTTTAGAGTCGAGTTTCTTTCCTCGACCGCAAAGTCATCTAGTCTCTAGGAGCTTCTTACCCTTAAATAGGGGAGTTTTGGTGTGAGAGAGTTCAAAATACATTTTAGGAACCTTTTATGATATGCTTCAGACCTGTTTCTAGATGAGGAGGCCAGGGCAAGGCATTTTTAGGAGGTTTTGCAGCTAGATATCTAGCGCCAGGTCACCCCATTTATGCTGAAGACATATCCTGAGGTGCTGGTGAGGGAATAGGTCATCGAGAGGAGATTGGACAGAACCAGATCATCATAAGAGGGGAGTCATCATGATTCCTCATGAAGCATATCTACGGTCTGAGGTTCCTAGTTTTTAGGGCAGAAGAGTTTCTGTTCAGCCAGGGGTAGGTCCCAGCCCTCCACATCTCGTTTCTCCAGAGGCAGTAGATCTCAAGCATATGGCAAGGGACCCGGACCTTGTTTTTCTTGTTGTAGTCAAGGTCATTAGTATCTAGAGTGCCTAACCTTTCAGAGCAGACATTGTGAACCAAGTGTTTTACTCCAGGTTCCTCCACTGAGGTAGTTCCAGTAGAGGCAAAAGCATCAGGTTACACCAGTATTAGATCAGCAGAGGGTAGATGAGGCAGGCAGAGGACAGCCCCATGATGCTCCCTGTCCTTAGAGACCAGATCAAAGCCAAGGTGGTGGTCATCATTAGGGTTAGAGAGGTCGTGGAGGAGGTCATGGTCAGCTTCATGCTTTATCATTTCCAGCTCTAAGTGAGCCATATTTTGAGTTCATGAACAGTGTTTCCAGAACGGTGAGGTTCTAATAGTGAGGTTCACAAATAGTGTTTCCAAAACAGTGAGGTTACAATGGTGAGGTTCAAGAAAAATGTTTTTCCTTTTCCAAATTTTGAGTTCGTGAATAATGTTTCCATCTTCTTACAGTTCTCCCCTTTAACATTTCCTTTGATGTAAAATGCATTTTAAATCCTTCTTTTAAGGACTCTAAGGATGATTCAAAGGCCGTAAATCCTATTTTAATTTCTCCTAAGGCTCAGGATGTTTTTAATTGGTTCAAACCACGTGGTTTAATTCAATCCTCTTTTAATGGAGAACCCAACGTATCTTAAACCACTACTCTGTTAAATCTTCTAAAGGGACGATATATCTTCCTCCCTGGTTCTTCCTCCTTATTCTTTGGTGTGAGATGCTCAAACATCCCATTACTTTCTATAGGAGTTGTGTAATCAAATATTCCACCTAGGATTTGTACCGCTCTATTTTGATGCAACCAAGCTATATTGATCAGTCTTTGATATAAGGTATAATCTATCTTCCTTATTTTGGGTTCATCTACTTTTTTCTCCTTGAAATTTTATAGAATTTTACCTCTGTGTTCCTAATGGGATTTTCTTGTGTATTTCCCAATGTGGCGGTGTCTCTGCATCCTCAAGTGGATACAATTGTCACAGGGGAGGAGATCGTAACCCGTTGTGTGGATCGTTCTCATATAAATGTCACGAACTGTTTGAGGTAGGGGATTCATTGCTTCTCTTTTCTATTACGTGCAAGTGTAGAGTTAGCATGTTTTATCCCACTGAATCACAATTAAATTGGAATAATAAATATTTGAACTAGATAAATAAATTGATATCGATCATATGTTATTTCCTCTTTTTTTTAGATAGTGCGATATCTATGCTGTATTCTTTAGCTTTTTTTTCTCGATTAAAATTGGTAAAGAACGTAAATCCAGAATTAATTGATAATTGTTTGGATAAAGATAAAGAGGCTTGTAAATGAATCTAGTTCCTCTTGTTGTAATTTTATGTTTATCAAATTGGTGTAGTAAACATGTTTAGTTATTTTTGATAGCTTACTGATTAGGTTTCCCAAATTTGGAACCTATGAAAAATAAATCGGTTAATCGAAGATGGATTAAAGAACTGGTTGTTTGATAAAAGATAATTTGTTGTAGCATTCTGAATTACCCACTTTCTTTTTTAAGGTCTAATAGTCCAATTGGTATGATGGTTGTTTTCCTACTGCTTGTTCTGTGATGTGATCTTGGAAGACTGTTGTGATATGTGGGGGCAGTGAGGCAGATTGGTTGTGGCTGCAGATGATTCCTAGAGTGGCGAGATGCATCAGTTTATGCATGTAGGTGTCAGAGAGGACACCAAGGATGATGGAATGGTCTGGATGTGAATGTTTGGATGCTTGATGTTTCTTTGATTCGTTATCTACTTTACTTTCCCCACTGCTCAAGGCAGTTAGTCTTGCTTACCCTTCTTCCAAAAGGGGTGAAGACGTGTGAGGTATGTCACATGCTTTCCGTGTCTAGATTCTCAAGGGAGGATGGGTCTACGCTCTTTATATAGTTGATAAAGACTCTATGGGTAGTTATCTACTCATTGTGTTGATCCCCCTTGTGTTTAGTAGCATAGAATGTTTTTCTAGAATGCCTAAGAATACAGGAAAGTAATTCTATAAATAAATAATTGCATAAATGATGTTAACCCATGGGGTTAGTGCTTGCTGGAACGAAATGTTGAGGTTACAATTTTAAAGGGACAATAGATTTTTGGTGTGATGCTAATGAAATTTAATGTGGAATTGTTAATGGTTAATTAATTTTTAAAGAATTAATTAAATTAAACTGTAATTGATAAAAAAGGGGAATGAAATAATGTAATAAGGATCTTTAAATGGTTGTGTGTTTATAGGATACATAGTCTTAGAAGTGGAATCATGGAGTTTGAGAGACGTTAGTTGCATTTGAGTCTAAGACTAAGTTATACCCGTAGTGTGGTTGTGAGCTATAGTATATTCTATACTTTTTGTTTTTCTATATGATACTCCACCCCGTTAGTTAGGGAAACTAACACCCCAGGGATTCTGATCCCTAGGGGGGTGTTTTCCCCAACATTTCGGTGGGAGGATGGATGGATGACTAAACCCTTTGGCCTCACTCTCTTCTCTTGGTAGTTACTTGTGCTAGTAGGCACAATGGTTAGTTTTCCCCATATATATGTGTAGAGGGTTGTAATGGATTGTGGTTATTCACACACATATATTCTGGATATAGTATCCTATGAAATACTATAGGTGTAACATGTATAGGATGTGATGGCTTGAGGATCTTTACTCAGTGTATGGGTTGTAATAGCTTTATATATAATACCAGATGTATGATAAATGTTATATGAGCTGTGGTGGCTCCCGGAAACTACCCGGTTACTTTCTTGTGTGAACATGGTGGTTTTTTTTCACGATGTTCATTTTTTGGTGCTTAGCCTAGGTGTCTATGGGCAATTCTTTTTTGAGAGAGATTCTCAGGACGTGCGATATTGGGGAAATGTGGAAAACTAGTGGGGATGTAGTAGGGAGGTAACCTTGATATTATTTATTATATTATATACTCTTGTATGCATTACTTAGTGAGAGTATCCATGGTGAGGTTGGGAACTTAGTATACATGTTTAGGTGACGAGTTAGTTTCACTTGTTGTTCACTGTGCTTTAGCATGATTTCTTTACTTTTTCACAAGAGGATTTGGGGAGGATCCTACTGAGTATACTATTATACTCAACCTATGTATATATAAAAATTTTCAGGTCACTTGGAGTAGGTTGGAGATCAAGATGGTTTCTACTAGATTGGGGTTGTAGGAGCTGTTCGAGCTTGTGGTTTTTGCTATTTTTTACTTTATTTTGGGTACTTGCACTTTTCCTCTTCCAATTGTAGTAGTTTTTCATAACATTACATATGTGAACTTGTGTTTTCTTTTATATTTCAGTATGAGTTGGAGTTGGTTGGTGTCTATATGATCTCTATCTTCTGCATGTATTCCCTTAGAGGGTAATTCCACCCATCTGTGTGTTTACTATACCCTCAGTGCTAGTCACCAACCCGAGGCCTACTGGAGGCGGGACTTGGGGGTCATTATATCCCTTCTCACATTTCCGGCCTAGGAGGGGTACACTTTGTGGAGAGGGGGTCGTGACACATGTGGGATAAATTTCCTTGAATACTCCATTAATCATTTGATAATAAGACTATATTAACCTTTGAATAGAAACTTTGATTCTCTATTCATTTCAACTGGGTCTTTGGATTGAGTCCCAAGTTTAACTAATCCACACAGACATGCCTATTGTATATAATCTAGTTGAATTCAAGTGACTAAAAAAATCCTCCCATGGATCAAAGATCATAGATGAAAAAGTTTATTATTGAAGAAAATATATTAAAAATTTAAATTAAATAAAGGGTTTAAATGATGTAGAAATAGTTTGATATTGTCTAGTTGAAGTTAATAAATGATAAAAAAATTGGAAAAGTATAAATCCAAATTTTATAATTCTATTCAAGAAGTTAGTGAAATAAAAAAATAAAATGGTTGTAAAATATATTGAAGATTCAAAGTATTGTGAGGCTCAAGTTGATTAGAACATATCAAACTAAAAGAGTAAAAATGTTATAGGAAGTGTTGGTTGAAATCCTAAGTTAAAGGCATAGATGAAGAAAGTCCAGTTTATGGAAAGTAGGATAATTATAAGAAATATATAAGTTATGGGAGCATTGAAATTAAGGTAAACAAAACTAATTTTCTAAATACTTATAGAAAGAATAATAGATAAAATAAAAAATTATCAGGAGTTTATAATTTTTTTGTTCACAAAAATTATTCAAAATTTATAACCTAAAGATAGAATAAAAGTATGTTTCAACATGTGGACAACAATATATTTTCATAGATGAAAATGTATTTTATGATTATTTTTTTAACTATGAAGTATTTGAAAACATCATAATAAATTATTGTTTTAATTGTAAATATAATTATAATATTAGAATGTTTGGGAGGAATATTTTGAGGGGGATTCATCGCACTTAAAAGAGAAAAGTACCGAAGAAAATTAGAAGTTAGGAACTGAAGGTTGAGAATAAATTTTGAAAATTAAAATATGTGTGTGAAAGATGTAACCAACTAGGTAACATTTCTAAATATTGTCTCACAATCTTATTATCCCAATTGAGTTTGATTTTAAAAATTATTAGAATAAAAAGGAAATAGTAAAATAAAGGACTTTTATTATTTAAGTTTCATTTAAGGCATCCAAAAGGAAATGTCCCTAGATTATTGATAGTTCATGTTATTTACATATAAATAAAAATTTAAATATTTTGAAGGATATTGAAAAGTGAAAGGAAGGATTAGTGAATTTTGGAAATAGTGGGACACTTGCAATCAAAGTAGTAAGATCAATAGTTATTTTAAAAGAGAAGCTGAATCCCAAGAACACTATATATTTTGACAGATGAAAACAAAATATGTTAAGTTTATACCATCTCTTTGTTTAAGGTAATGAATTAGTTTTATTGATATATTGTTTCTTGGATAAGATGGTAAAGGATGATTATGTACTTAAATAATTATAATTAACATGGGGAAACTTGTTTTAAGTCATTGATGATGAAAATTTATTTTACTCAATGTTGAAAGATAAAAGAAAATTGTGCTATAGAATTCTTGGCCACCTATGCATAGATAACCCAACCATATTTTTTGATTAGATACTATTCATTATGTACATATACTGAAGAGGGATAGAAATGTGATGTGAAATACATGGTAAAAATAAAATATTACTAATTCTATATACAAGCAAATAGATATTCAAATGTATCCTCATTGGAGCATATAAATTTTTTCATTTATGAGACTATAAAAAACAATAAAAAAAGATAAATATTTTATTTTCTTTATGGATGAATTTACTTGTATAACTTGTATTATTTTTATGAATAATATGTAAAAGGCTCTAAAAATGATCAAGAGTATTAGAATAAGTTTTAAGGAGTGTGGTTTTTATACAAAGAAGATCCAAATAGAAAATTGTGATGGGTATTCTAGTGGAATATTTGAGGAATGTTTTGAGAATCATAATGATTATCATGGCCATAGTACACTATCCACACTACACAATTTTTTTAATTAACATAAAAATAGAATATATTTAGAGTTGGATTTTACCATATCGACCAAGCATGATACTTATTAGTATTTATGGAGAGAATAAACCAGTGTGGTATATTAAATTCAAAACCATTATATTTATATAAAATATTTATATATGTCACCAAATTATATTTATTATAAAAATTCCCCAATTTTGAAATATTTATGGGTTATTGGAATCCCTTGTATTATAAAATTGAAAGGTGAAAATATTAGGAAGTTTAAAAATAGAATTTTAAATCATATCTTCCTAATTTATCCTTTAAATAGAAGATTATACCACTATTAAAATAAATGGCTAGGGAATATTATAGATACTAGTAATGTAAAAGTGCTGAAACAATCAATGAATTTGTTTTTTTAAGGCAAACCAAGAATCATATACATAAATATTACATCATTTTTATGATTTTTCAACACATATCATAATAATACATACCCCATAACCATAAATGTTCATTGTCTTTGGATACTTGATATATAATCATATTATTTCCTAAAATATCTTTAACATCTCCCACATAGATCTTCTCACACAGTACACTTCTTAAATATAACCTAATTCAAACCATTATTCATAACCTAGGTAAATGAAAAAAATAAAGGGTGATATTTGATTCTTTTTAAGGTTAAAAAAATATATTTCAATCAATGATGATAAGTTATCATAATATAAGCATAAGGGTATAATAGTATAATCATAACTGACCAAAGTAAAACCCAATCAGTCAAAGATATTTATTCATGAATTATGAAGTAAGTATTTTTCATAACAAAATGCATAAGTCATAAGAGTGAAAAATCACCAATAATCAATCATGATCCATGAGAATATATGATAATTAAATACATAGGTTTGTTTAATACACATAAATATAGAAATTTATTTCTTCAGTCATGGATTACTTCCAATACTATTATAGTGGATTGGGTTAACTCTCCGTTATATAATATATTTAGTTAAGGTTCACTCCCAAGACTGTCATATTGGACAGAGTCCCTTATAAAACTAGGTTTAATCCCCATTCCATTATATATTATCTAATGAGATATCATTCTTTACCCAATGCATTAGAGAGCTATATAATTTCAATCCCACTCGTCACATAATGAAAACCATAAATTCATGTTCCAAAAATATTATAAAGTATTAATTATATCATAATAGAAAACCCTATGTAAAATAAATGGGTTTCATAAACATATCATCCTCACATAGTCATAAGTCATCTAGAGAAATAGAGTGGATGAAATTATAAAATCATTCCTTATCTCATTATAGATTAATTAATCTATGGCGAAGAAATGAGTTTCATGTATTCATTATATGATCATCACCATCATAATTCATCTATAAAAGTGGATGTAATAATAATATAATATCTTTAATGAAACATAAGAATACTTATAGTATGTGGATATTGATGAAAACATACCTTTAAGAGATCATTAGATCCTTTATTTGAAAACATGAATAAAAAATAATTTTATTTTGATAAAATTTGAACAAAAAATTACTAAAATATAAATAAATTTATTTTATTTGAAAAAAACCTTTTAAAAATGTAAAGTAAGCTTCAAAGTAAAGTATATTCATGATGTTGGAAAAATTAATTAATGCTCTATACATTAAAAGAGAACATTATTTTTACACATTTGTATAAATCCAAAACGACTTGTTTGGATTTTTAAAAGATTACTATTATACCTTTTTAAATAATTTAATATATAGTTAAAGTGATATTTTAAAAATATATATACTATAGGTGCAAACTTCCATAATATATTTGTTGAATATAATGAACATGTAAAAAAATTCATCGTCCAAAGAGGAAACAAGGTTAACTTCTATTTAAAACATTTCTATAATTATTTTAGGTACTAAAGAGAGTAAAAAGTAATTATTAATTAAAAATTATATGAATAACCAAAATATAATAAAATAGATTGGTTTAATGGAAATTACCCATATAATTTCCCTCAATGTAAATTTAGTGTTTACAATACCAAAAAGAAATGAGATTCAAACATAAAGTATTACCACTTTGGTAACCTTTGAATAATAAAACCCTTAAAAATTAACTTAAATGAGAATTTCAATATAATTAATATAAATATTTTCATGATATAACATATAAAATGGGTACTATATACACTTCAAGAAATAAACAAGTGGTAAATATGGAATATGTATCAATGAAACAAATGTGAGATGAGAAACCCTCACCTCAAGTCTCATCTTGATTTGTATGCATTCAAACATCATGTATAATAAATATATATTCATTATAAATATATTAAAGAAACATATTCATACTTATAATACTATAAATGGTTTACTTGTAAAGTATTATAACCTATTTATTAACAATCCTTAATTATCATTATCATTTTGGGTGTTAATTACTTTGTTTTTCATGTGTGTTTTAGTTTGTAAGTTATGGTCCTTGATCATTGATCATAGTTAAATAATATATATAATATTAATAACTTTAAAATTATTGTATTTAATCAGTAAATAAACTTTTATAATCATTTATATAATTCAATGATGAAAAATGAATTACATCACTCTTTGGAGATAGTTGTTCGAACATGTGTAGAAGTGATGGTTCCAATTTTTGAAGGATGGAATGAAAGAAAGTAAAATAATAATTCAACTTTAAAGAATAATTTTTATATCATAAATATCATATATATTCATTAAACATATTCTTATTACCATCCATGTAAATATGAAATAAAAACTGAATTACATCGCTTCGTGGAGGTGGTATTCCATACATACACATGAGAAACAACATTATTTCCCAAAGGATGGGAAGGTAAGAAGGTAGATAAGAAATTTTAATTATATAATCATATTTATTTTATAAATATCTCATATAATCATTAAATACATCATAATAACCAACTATAAAATATGTTTACAGAAAATGAATCATAATGCGGTGTGGAGGTGGTAGTCCATATGTACGCCCGAGTGATACTTTCATTTCACATTATATGGAAAAGTTTTGTAAAATGATTGTACAGTATTAATAATAATATAAAATTATATTTATGATAATATAGTAATTAATTTATGGTGGATATAATATATTTTGATTATGTAAAAAAGAAATAACCTTTGAAAGAGTCGAAAATGGCAATTACCTCTTCTTTGAGTGACCTCATTTGGATTACACCTTCAAACTTATTATAATGGTATTAGGGTAAGAAAAAAATATTAAGAATGAATTTAAGAATATTTTATGTTTTTAAGGGCTTTTATGATATATAAGGCTCAAATTTTAGGAATAAGGGATGGGAAGAGGGTCCCTTTTATAAGTGAGGGGAGGGACACCCATGGAATTACTTAATAGATTTAAATAATATAAGGAAAATTTCACGTGAAAGTGGAATAAAATGTAAAATAATTAGAATTTATGATAAAATAAGTTCAAAATATCTTTAATAAATAATATTTTGATAAGTTTATGTAGAATTTTACCCTTATCTATTAGTTTAATTCCCATGATAAACCTATTTTAACCCTAACTGTGGTAAAAAATTTGTATTATTTTACTATTCATTATAAAAAAATGAAAATATAATACTCAATAAATTTAGATATGAAAAAATCAAGTATTGAATCCATTTTATCAAATTCAATTCCTATAAGAAGATGAAATTTATTTTAAAATAAGCGTGAAAAATGAAATGAAACCCATTTTTAGAAAATATGTTTTCAAGCATAAAATTAGATTCATTATTATTACATGGCTAGTAAAAACCATTATATGTATGCTAATAACTTTAATTGAATATATACTCTATATGTTTCTCTAAAATCACTCATTAATAGATATTAGTTAATAAAAAATTTCATTCGTGAAATCTATTTTTCATAAAAACAACCCCTTTTACCTTTAAATGATTTTATTTTCATTTATAAATAATTAATAACTGATGAATTATTTTTATACATATGTAAAAAATAATTTTTTTATGATTTTATACTATGAATTAATTTTTTTAATAAAATAAAATACCTTTTAAATAGAACATGCATGAAAAAACAAATCTCATTAACAAAATATTCCTAAACATCACTTTACGATCAATAGTATTTCATAGAATAATAGATAATTATTTTAAATAAGTATATTTAATTTAAATACTATATAATGTGATTTATTATATAATGTATTAAAATTATTAACATAAGTTCAGTGTTGTGGGTAATGTAAGTTATCAAACACTTCAAATTTATTAAAGAGAGATATATCATCAAACCTCATAATGTTAAATTCTATCCCTTATAAGAATTTATAACTCTAAATTCCATTGATATTGTATAAAAAACCAAGGATAAATATTTCTCATAACACCATTGGGTTCCCACATAGATTCATTGAATTTTTGATTCCTCTAAATGACATTAACCAAGTTAGTAGTGTTATTTTGTAGAACAATATCTCTATGGTTCAAGATTTACCCTGGTTGTTATTTATAGAAAATATCATTCTTCAGAAGTAAAAACTAGGAGTTCAGTAAATGTAAAGGACCAGATATGTACTTCCTAAAAAGAGTTAAATGGGACACATCATGAACTTGAGTTTTGTTCGATGGAAGATCTATGTGATAATCTACCATCCTTACTCGATAAAGAATTTATAAGGGGAAAATATAACTAGAGATCAAATTTCCATTATATATGAATCTAATAACCATATTTCATGAATAAATTCACTATAATAACCTCTTATAAAATTTTAATTCCAAATATCCCTGATGATTATCATCACAACTATTCTATCGACTATGAGTTACTTTATTATGGTACTAAATGGATCTAACCTTCTTTGCAATTTCCTCAGGTAGATTAGGTCCTAAAAGCTTTCATTCTCAAACTTCATCTTTTCATGCTGTATTTACTCACTCATTTATGTATATGGATTTATAAAGAACCATTTTAATGATTGAGTGAAATCTATTTTTGTATAAAAAATCAACCAGAGAAAGGTGTTTATGCCAACCACCATTAAAATCTATAGAAAAATATCTCAATATATATTATAAGGTTTTAATGGTCCTATTATACTAGAAATATATCTAGGGATTATATCTGGCAATAAAGATCACTTTGTATTCAAATATTGCTGATGAATTCTACATAACCTTTAGGAAAACCCCAGATCCCAATTAGATACAATAGAATGTGCCACTCAATGAAACCTTACCACTTTCTTAATGTTTATCCTAGAAAGATGGTTAATAGATAAATCTTCTATTTTTTTCAATTAAATATGATTAATTTGTAAGGTAATTGAATAAAACCAAATATAATTATGTCTTTTAGATGTTTTAGGGAGTTCAATAATGAATTCCATTGTGATATCTTCTCATTTCTATTATGGTATGAGTAATGGTTATAACATCCCCTTAGGAATCTATCGCTCAACCTTAACTTATTGACATACTATGAATTAATATATATACTCTACAATATCCCTTTTCACGTTGTCCACCATAAATACTCTTTCATATATTTATACATATTAATACTTCTAGGATGAATATATTATGGTTAACTATGAACTTCATACAATATCTCATTCATCAGATCTAGTATTGAAAAGATACAGACTCAATTTATGATCCTTATCATTCATTCATAATCATTATTGAATTAAGTAACATTCCATACCTTCTTATATTGTTCCAAGTCATCCTTTTTCACCTTTTTAATCCTCACATGGATCAAGGGTTGAACGTTTATCTAAAAAAGATGTGATCTTTACCCTTTCCTAAAACTTTAAAGGTCCATATTCTAAAAATCCATTAATATTAGATCTTTTGGGATCCTAATCATTGATAATATAGAATGATCCATTCAAATTAAATAATCAGTGAAATATTTTTCTTTCCAAGGGTGGTAATGTATTAAGTAATCATAATATTTAATAAACTATAACCATAATATTTGGTGTATATTAAGCTCTTTTTGTGTGAATATATAATGAAATATATTATTATCAATATATATATCATACCTTTTACCATGAAGTTAATGCATCATTATATTTAATAAAAATATTACAACAACTAAATCCAAATAATGAGCTGGGTAATTATTATCATGAACCTTAAATTGTAATGAGGCATAATCTATCACCATATCATTATGGATAAGAATACATCTCATCCATTCTTTGATGCATCACTATAAACCACAAACCCTTATCCACTACAGGGTAGTGTGATAATAGTTACATTGAAAAACATTCTATTTAGTTCTAGTAAATTTTTATTACATTCATCTATCCAATGAAACTTGGATCATTTCTTAGTCAACTTTATTATTTGATTATAAAATCCAGATAAATATCTCAAAAATCATCAGTAATATCTAGTAAACCCAAGAAAACTATAAATATCTATCATAGTGGTTGGTTTGAGCTATTTTTTAATAAATTACATAATTTAATGATCTACCAATATACCCTTTCCTAAAATTATATGACCCAAGAGTTAAAATTTCTATATATATAATTCATACTATTTGAATTTGGAATAAAATTTTCTCATTACTCAAGGTTTTTAATAAAATATTCAAATTATCTTCATACTCTTCCTTTCACTTGAAATATATAAGAATATATTCTATATAGAAAATCATAAATTGATCGAGGTAATATCTAAAGTATATATTCATTAAATCCATGAAGTAAGTATGAGAATTGGTAAGTCCAAATGGTATCACTATAAATTCATAATAATCATAAATTATAGAGAAGGTTTTATTGAGTATATCCTCCATTTTTACCCTCAATTGATGATATATGAGAAAAAGTTAAACCTTATAAATTTATTGAGATCCATGTATTTGATTAAAAAAATCATCAATACATGGTAGACACAATTTTTCTTGATTGTGATCTTGTAAAGATCTCTATAATAAAAAACGAGACACATTAATCCATATTTATTCTTTATATAAAGAACTAGTGAGACACATGGTGAAGAACTTATCTAGATGAATCCCTCATGAATATTTTTCTAGGGTTTATTATTTAGTCCCTTTAACTCAATTGGGTTTATTCTCTAAGGATCCTTTGAAATAGGTTTAGAATCACGCATGAGTTCTATTGAAAACCCAACTTCATGATTCAGTGTAAAACTCAAAAACTCTTTGCTAAAGACATAAATAAAAACTTGTATAATAGGAATATCTTTGATATTGTGTTTATCCACAATCCTTATATAAATATACTCTTTATAAATAGTAATTATGATCTATAAAATTGAAGTAAATCCCATTAGATGATTGTATTCATCCTCATGCCGATAAACTATCATAGGTTGATTCATAATATCAAATGTGAATTTCTTATTCTATATCTTTATATGAATTAATATATAGAGAGGTAATAATTTCTCAAAATCATATAAAATTCCCTTAAAGGATGAACAATGATGTTTTATAGAGAATATACTCACAATATTTAACATAACATCCCCAACTCTAGAGTAGAGGATAAGTGTTCCTTAACCATCCTGATTCACTTAAATGATTTAAATAGCTTAATCCCTTCCTTGATCTAGGAGTTATACCATGTATTAGGGTATTAAATCATATAATTCCTAAGTTTCCAACATATATTAAAATAAACTATAAATGGTACCTTAATATGAATTTTATTTCCCTTTATCTAACTCTTCATTTTTTTGGTAATTACTTCCTCGATACACTTATTTTCCATATAAAGAACAACTTCAAGTTCCTTTGATACATTTACATGGGTGATTATTCCTATATTATCAACATATAGAAATATGAATATTCTCTCATCCATGGTCTCCATCAACTAAACTCTCATGAAATTACATTTTCCCCTTATTAGGTGTGTTATGAAACTAACCCAAGTTGATGTTATTAATCACATAATGAGATAAATGATTAAGCATAATACTAAGGTTTTTTATTTCATATCCTTATTAATTTGGTTACTCATATGGAAAATAATTTCATTTTCCATCACACTCAAATTTAACATGATTCATTCAAGTTATAATAATTGATTAAAACCATAAATCATAGTATGATAATCAATAATCATAGTGATAAATCATATAATCATGAAAAATCATTCAAAAAATGTAAAAATTTTGGCTCTATTTTTCAATATTTGAAAATTTAAGTTCATCTCATATTATTAAACCATATCACGTGTTTTCATAAATTTTATCCCCTCATTCATTACATTGGTTCAAAAAAATAGGAATTAACTCAATCAATTCCCCTAAGAGTGTAAAGTTAGGTGTGAAGTCTTAAGATAACTCATCATTCACCATTTACAATTGGGTTAATAAACAATCCACCCATTTTAGAGTTGTTACCCCTAGGTTCCTTTTTTCCATGACTGAAACCACTTTCCAATATCTAGACATAGATATATTTTCTATGAAAAGCACACAATATATTCTTTACCAAAGCTTCAAGATGTTAGAATTATCTGTAGGGTTTTCAAAAAACTTATCTAATCCAAATCTCAAAAAATAACTAAACCCTACTTTGATATCAATTAAGGAGACCCAATCATAACATACATAAATATTACATCATTTTATATTAATTTTCAATACATATCATGATAATAAAAACCCCATAACTATAAAGGGTTAGTTTCTTTAAAGGCTATATACAAACCCATCTTACTTAATGAAAGATCTTATGAATTTACCACAAAGATATTCTCACATAACACACTTCTTAGGCATTCCATAATTAAAAATTTTCTTTATAACCCAGGGAAAATAAGTATAAGAAAAATTGAGATCAAATTATTATTAAGGTTGAACATTTTATATTTCAATGAATGGTCATAATTCAACATAATATAATCATAATAGCATGATAACATGATCATAACTTATTAAAGTCTTAACCAATCATTAAAATATCATTAATCATGAATCATGGCATAAGTCTTTATCATAAAAAATGCATATTCATAAGAATGTGGAATCATAAATAATCAATCATGATCTATGAGAAAATGTCCTAGGAAAAGATATAAGTTTTTAGTAAATACATAAGAATAGAAAATAATTTTCTTATTCAAGGATCACAACCAAGAATATCATAGTGGATTAGGATCACTATGTATTCCATAATTTCCTTATTCAAGGTTCACAACCAAGAATATCATATTGAATAGATTATCTTACGAAACTAATTTCACTCCCCATTCCATTCCATATTATCTAATAAGATATCCTTCTTTACCCAATGCATTTATAAGAAATATAATTATGAGCCAACATATCATGTAATTAAAACCATACATATGTGTACCATAATATCATAAAAAATTCATCATATCATAACACAATAACCCACATAAAATAAATGGGTTTGTTAAAAATATCGATAACATAAAATCATAATCTATCCTGAGAAAGTGAATTGTATTATAAAAGAATTCATTATAATATCCTAGATTAATTAACTCATCAAAAAGAAATGGGTTTCATGTAACCATCATAAGATCATTATCATCACAAGTCATCCAAAAAAGTTTATGGAAACATAATAATATATACCTAGTGAAATATAAAAAATCCTTAATGAATTTTTACATAGATGAAATAATATATTTAAAGGACTATTAAAAAATTTCTTTAAAAATGTGAGTAAAATATCATTTTATTTTGATAAAACTTTAATAAAATTACCAGAATATAAAGAAAATTATTTTATTTTAAAATAATAAAGGAAAAGTTTAATGTAAGATTAACATCTAATAATAGTCATGATGGAGGGAAAATACATTCATACAATAAATGTTAAAAGAGAACATTCTTTTCACACTTTTGCAAAAAGACAAAATGATATATTTGATAATCTTTTTTAAAATTATTAATTTTAATAATTTATAAATAAATTCAAAGGTAGTGAAATTCTCCTTTTTAAAACATTTAAATTATAGGTAAAAACTTCTATAAAATAATTTTTATGAGCATGGACATGGAAGAAGAAGCTTTTGAACAAAGAGGAAATAAGGTCTCATTTTATTTAAAAAACATTTCTCATTCATTTTAAGTAAAAAATAGAATAAAAAGATACTATTAATTGAAAATTCCTTGAATAAACAATAGATAATATCTTAAATTGAGTTTAAAGGATAATATTTATATAATTTCTTTCAAATTAATTTTTTCACATATAATCTTGAAAAAATGTGATTGTAATATAATCCCATACCACCTAGGCAAAGTTTTTAATAACACCCATCATGAAAGAAAAAAATTTAAATGAGACATTAAATACCATTAATATAGGGAGATTTATGATATAACATATATAATTTTTAGTATATACCCCACATTAATGAAACTAGTGGTGAATATGGAATATGTATCATAAAAACAAACGTGAGATGAGAAACCCTTACCTCAAGTCTCATCTTACTTCTAACATATTCCAAAATGATATATAAAAAATATATATTTATTATAAATATGTTGCATAATCATATTCATACTCATAATACCATAAATGTTTTACTTATAATATCTTATCACTTGTTCATTTACAATATTTCATTATCATTGTCATTTTGGGTGTTAACTGCTTAATTTTTCATGTTTGTTTCAGTTTGGTAGTTGTAGTACTTGTACATTGATAATGGATCAATAATATCCATAACATTAATAATTTAATAAGTATAATTTAAAATAATAAAATAAACTTTTAAAACCATTAATCTAAAGTGGATATGAACAAGGAATTACATCACTTCATGGATAAGGTAGTTCGTACGTATGCACTAATGATGTTTCCAATTTTGGATGAATATAAATAAAAAAATGTAAATAATAATTCACATTTATAGAATAATTATTATATAATAAATTTCATATAAAATCAATTAATCTATTATCATTACCATCCATGTAAAATGGAAATGAAAACTAAATCACATAGCTTCATGGATGGGGTAGTTCACACGTATGCATGGGCAACATTATTTTTTCCCAATAAATGGGAAGGTAAGAAGGTAGATACAATCATATAATTAAAAAGACATAAATATTTCATAATTATCATAAATAAAAATTTCATCTATCACAATAACCAACAAAAAATGATGGTGATATAAAATGAATCATATCTCTATGCAAAGGCGGTAGTACACACATACACACGAGAAAGACTTTCAATTCCCATTTGATGTAAAGAAGTTGGAAAGTATATTTACCATAATAATAAAAACATATAATTATATTTATGAAAATATATTTATTATTTTAGGATGGATACAATATATTTAGAGTAAGTAAAAGAATAAATAAAATTTGAAATTGTCGGGTAAGGTGATTACCTATTATTTGAGAGACCTCCTTTGGCTTACACCTTAATCCTTATTTAGATGGTCTTAGGGTAAGAAAAGAAGCTCATGGAAGAATTTAAGTAATATAGGAAGTTTTATTTTGGGTAGGTTTTTTTCATGATATAATACTTAAATTATGTGAATAATAGAGGAGAAGTGGTTCCCTTTTATAAGTGAGGGGAGGGATGCACAAGGAATTACTTAAAATATTTAAATAATATATGGCCAATTCCATAATAAATTCATATAAAATGGAAAATAATTTTAATTTAGTTTAATATAAGGTAAAAATATGTTCATCCAATAATATTTAGACAAGTTTATAGGGAATTTGTACCCTTATCTCTTAGTTTAACCCCAAGTAAACCTGTTTTAACGCTAACCATGATAAAAAAAACTATTTTACTATTCAATATGACCAAACATGAAATATTATTCATTAAAAAAATTACATGATGATTCCAAATATGGAATCCATTTTATCAAATCAAATACCTATAAGTGGAGTATATTCATTTTAACCTAAGCGCACAAAATGAAATGAAAAATGTTTTAGAAAAATGTGTTTTAAGCATAAAACTAGATTTATTCTTGTTCCATGCATAATAAAAACCATTATATGAATTTTAAAATTATTTATTGACTATATAATATATTAATTTCATTAAAATTATTCAGTAATAGTGATTAGTTAAGATAAAAACCCATTACGTGCATATTTTTCTCTAGAAAACATATTTTTTTACCAAATAATGCTTTTATTTTCATTTATGAATGATGAATTTATTTTATACAAGTGTAAAAAATATTTCTATAATTTTAATTTTACGAATTAATTTTTTAAATAAAATAAAATATCCTTTAAATAAAATATTAATGATAAAACAACACTGATACAAAATATATTTCAAAACAGTTATTTAAGATAAATTTTATTTCCCATGTGAAATAGAAATTATTTTTATAATTATATTTCATTTAAATATCATAAAATGTGATTTTTTTATAATGTTTAAACATTATTCACATATATTTAATGTTGCATGTAAATCAAGTTAACAAACATTTCATATTTATTAAATATAAGTATATCATAAAATATCTGGATGTTATAATTTTATATTAAGAAGAAAGTACCAGAATTGATAATGATGAAGTTGTTTTTGTTGATATGTACGGTGATTTTGTTTGAAAATAATAAGATTTTATAAGATTTTTTGGTTCATAAAGATGATTAAAATATTTTTAGTGATAAATAGAAACCTATCTAATTCCACCCAAGACTAAGAAAGTAGGTGGAGGTTTAAAATTTAACTGGAGAATAAGTAAAACAAGATTATATAGGATGAACTTTGAGGAAAACAACACAGAACTCACTACTTTATCAAGTTAGAAAAATAGATATTAAATAATATATAGATAATCAAGAGTATATTTATGTAATTAATGATAAGTTACATCATAATGAGAATAATGAAACATGGGAATTATTACCCAATCCAGAAAATAAAAAAATTATTATAATAAAATGGTTGTTTGAAAAAAATCTTATTGAAAGATAAGAAATTATAAGAGAAATGGAAAGACTTGTGTGCAATTTTTACCAAAAAGTTCAAGGAATTTATTTTTATGTTACCTTAGCACAAGTATCTAGAATTTAGACCACTAGAATATTTCTTATTATCACATCAAAAAGGAAATCGAATATTATACATGGGGATATAAAGTCATCCTTCCTCAGAATAGAGTTGGAATAATAAGTATACATTGAGAAACTGTTGAAAAGTGGGTTCCCTAGACCTGAATATTTAGTGATTTTTTATTACCATATCATGTATACAGTTAGCTATACAGGATGCCATCTTACCATTAAAGTGTATACTTTTTTGCATCTACTATTGAAATTGTAATTTCAAAATATTAATTGTCATATCGAAAGATTATAAGAAGTTCTCAGGATATAATGAGAACCTCCAGATACTATGAAATTAATATTAAATATATATTATATGGTCGAGCTAAATCTAAATGATTAGACATAGCTGATGTTTGACTATCAGGTGTTGGGGGATTATAAGCATTGAGACTTCTTCTCATGAAGTTTTCACGTGTTGATCTCTAGTAGAGAGATCATGAGAACTGCCCCGCCAATAGAAACACCACATGTTTCAGGTGTCATTGGATATTTCCTTCTATGATCATGTGTAATGGTCTCCTGACTTGAGATCATTACCAATATATGTCATATTATTTCATACTTTGATGCAAGAAGAAAACCATGGTGATAAAGTTGTGGAGGGGTAGTTTGTGTTGGGCGCGCCATTGGTGGCATATCATTGGTTTAATGGTCAAGAAAGGATTTGTCACTTCTGAGTTAAGGAATTAATATATCTCAGGCCATGTTTATAAGGATAGAAGTTCATTTATAAGAACATGGCCATGGAAGTCAAGGGTAAATCTATCTAGTTAAATCAATAAAAAATAAAGCAAGAAAAGGGAAATGGCACATCAATGAATCTTTCTTTATGAGATATTATAGACAAAGAGATTATATTATACAGTGTGTGTTCGGGTCTTGTATTGTGAGTCATGTCAGGCCTTGTGCCTTGGCCCTATGGTTCATGTATGGGTTCCCCTTCATCCCTTAAAAGGGGGATTATCTATAATAAAATAAAAAAGAAGGCCTTTGGGCCATTCAGGCTCTTGGTCTGTGAATACTATTTACTATTGTCGAGATAAGGGCCTAGAGGGTCACACACAATAACATATTCAAGAATCTACCCTATTAAATTGAATAAGAGTTTTGGACATAATGGGATCCACCACAGGGGTCTGGGATTTTTCCAAGGAAAAATGATCACCAATGAAATAAATAAATTCATATTATTTGAGTTTAGAATAATGAGTATTGAATTTATTTATTAAATATATTTACAAGTTTTAAGAAAATACATAAAAAATATTAATTGGTGAATATTAAATTATTCAAGGTCCAATTAATATTTATGGGAATGACTAGTTAAGTTTGGGCTTAATTATTATCATGTAATATATTTTACAAGTAAATGATAATAATATTTATGACTCAGTTTCATAGTCATAAAATGTCTTTGATAGTGCGTTAATTATTTAGGGGTCGAGATGGTATTTCAGGGCAATTAAATGACATTATAAATATAAGAGGAGAGAATATTGCCAAATATTATTCATGGGGATTATCTCCTCTCTACTCTCTTCCATGATCTAGAGAGAGAGAGGCTCTAGATCCAAGTACCATGGATCAAGAACTCTCTCATGCATTGCTAGCGAAGCGATGCTGTGATCATTGGAGCATCAAAGGCGTCATCGAAATTTCGCACTAGCACCCGGATTATGAATAACAGAGCTCCCACAGATTCCTTAAAGCATGTGTGGATGATCTAGATGAATTTGACCTCAGATTATTCAAGTAGTGATTGCCAATGATGAGAAGATGTTGTGCGCAAATTCAGATCTAAACCATGTATTTTACAGTTTATTTTTTTTTCTTAAAACCCTTAACGCGTAGTCTTTAACTTTGACAGGGCTACTCTTCACCAATGTTGACAAGTTTACATCGATCGTTGGTGGAATTTTTTTAAAAACCCATCTGTTTTGGGTTTCCGCTGCACACACGATTCCAACAAATGGTATCATAGGGATGCATATTGATTTTAAGCCAAATATAAATTAAATTTTCATTAAATTTAATAAGGGGTGTCGATACAGTTCCAACAACGCAAACAGAATTAGATTTGGACATCGGATGGCTAGTTTGTGGTCATATGAGGTTTTGAATTCAGATTCGAGATTGAATTTTGGTGATGTTTTTTATTTCGATTGGAAATTTCATGGTCGAAATACGCACTAAATAATAGTTTATCATTGATATTATTTTATTAAAAATAATTGTATTATTATTATAGTAATTTATTTGATTTTATTATCATAATAATATTAATTTTATTTTGATAATAATATTAATTTCATTATAATAATAATATTATTAAAATAATATTATTATTTTTCTGAAGACTATGCATTAGGATTGAGAAAAACAAAAGAAGGCGGGGGGGACTTGCAAAGAAAGTCTAGTTTAAAAAAACAACATGGGGTGTGGGGTGACCTGCAAAGTAGGGCTCTGGTCAATTTTTAAAAAATAAAAATAAGAAAAGGGGAAGGGTGGGTGGGGCCTAAAAAAATAGAAAAAATAAAAAAATAGTGTTGGGGGACGATTGGCCCCCTTGTTCAGCGCACAGTGGCCCTGAGGGCCCCATACTCCTCTTACAGCCGTAGCGACATTAGGGCCAAGGCATGCCACCCGCCACCTCACCCACATAGACCCAGATGCCCTGCTCTACTCCCCACTGCCCTGGGACGCCCCCTGCATCATCTTGCTATTACGCCGGAGCTACTAGCCGCACCAGGCAACATCTGCCTCCACATAGGTGTGACACCCCAACCAGCCACCCTTTCTGGCCTCCTCCTTTTGTTTTGTGATAGGTCGGGCTACCTCCCGAACCCAGGTACCCTGAGGCTGCCTCCCACCGGCTCCCGCACCACATCCAGTCCCAGTCCCAGATCCTTTCTATTGTTTAGCGCCAGCGCACCACGTGGTGCTGCCCTGGCCACTCACCTCGACTCTTTTTTGGAGACCTCCTGTAGGAGTATCCCGTTCTGCCTCTGCCCCAGGTGGCTCCTGGCTGGCCAAAATGCCCCGTTCTGCTCCTGACCACGTGCGAACCACCCACAAGATCGACACGCTACCCCGCCGCCTAGGGCTCTACCCACTAGACGACCCTTTAGATATGGTGAGGCCTCAACCACCTCTTCTTGCTCCCGACCAGCCCCACGCAGTGGTCCCCTGGCCATATTCCCCTTCTCCACCGCCCATGCGAGACCTCCCTACATCGATCCGCTATGGAGACCACCGAACACCGTAGCCTGCAGCAGAGAGGTAATATGTAGTTTCTCTTAGGTCTATCCATAATTGGTCCAGTGTGGGTCTTCCCAGCCTGAAACGAGCATGGTTAGACCTGCTTGGCCTAGATCACCCTGCACGGGGTCAGCTAAGCCTGGGATGGACATGCGTGAGTCCGACTCGACATGCACATGCCCTTATTAGGGTTTACAGGGCCCAATTATTTTAAATTTAATCAAAAGTTACTTAAAATAATTAATTTAAATATAGTAGATAATGAAATTAATTAAATATTAATTTTTGGTTTAAAAATTAAGCAGCATAATTAATTTAATTTGTGTTTAATTAAGTTAATTAATCAATTTATTTTTATTTTTAAAATTAAATCAATTAAACAGGACCGAACGACGTCATAGTTGAATTAAAAAAGGATTGGAATTTTTAGTTCAATTAAATGACCTCAAATTTATTTTAATTCAAGTTTAATTTTTTAATTCTACACTTATTTAATATACGTGAGTTTGATGAGTATAATGGTCATGAGTTGTGTACCTACTAATGTTTTTCAAGTGCATATAATTTAATTAATTAATTTAATTATTTCATGTCGGTTTGTAATAATTATTTTAGTTAAATAAAAGATGGTCTGTCTGTTATCTCAAGTGTCATTATATGTACAAGGGCCTGCACACCCATTCTCAGAGTTGTATTTTATGCCCCGAGACCCCCTCTCTTGCGTGCGAGTATAATTGTATAATGACGTGATGAGGTATGACACACTTCACACCAAGTGACGGTGACACACAAGATCAGATTTGGATTCATTGGATAAGTATATGTTGATGTTCAAGTTGCAAGCCTCACGACTAAAGTTATTGTCCCTAGGGTCTCGGTTGGTTCGTCATTCACTCAACAAATTAACCATCAGAACCAGATCATGATCAAGTGGTCATTTTTTTGCATGGTTTATTATTTTTGTTCATGTTTAGTTTATTTCATGATCACATAGGATAATAATAAATGAACATGAAAGATAAAATGAACATGTGACCCGATGAAATTTATATTTCTTGCATGGTTAGTTGTGAGTGCAATCACATAGTACGTGCTTATTAAAAAAATAGAAAATTATTTCTTTCATCACATTAAAAATAATAAAATCATCAAAGATATATTGAGTCATAATAGACTTCTGTCATTCAAAATTTGACAAAGAAGCTATTTGACGTGCCGGTCATGCCATAGCTGAGGGTGCCTCTTACTACCGGGGAGTCCTTATAAGAATAATGGGTTGACTTAACTAAAATAGTATCAAAGAAATATCCACAGTAAGCTTGTTATAATTTTAGATGCAAGCATTGAGTAAATCAAGTTATGATTTTAAGAAGTTGGGACTTCACTCAATAGATCAAGGAGCCCCAAGTTAAAGCGTTCGGCCAGCCAAAATCCCACCTAGAACCCTCCAAGTAGTGGTGTAGACATAGATTGTAGACTATGAGGGGTGGTTCCAAGATCCTTTGCACTAGAATAATCATTCTATAGAGTATTCATATTCTAGAACAGATGGTTCCTAGAATTAGATAAAATAGTGGGAGACATTAAATGATTAATAAAAATGTCAAAACTGATAATCTAGAAAAAGACACTAATCTGCTAAAGTTTACTTTTGTTAAAATGGAAAGATTAAACCCCAAGTTTAAAAAATATGATAATATATTGGATAATGTAAATATACACACTAACATGAGTATCCATGAATAGTATAGGTACATACGCATAATACTATGATATATTACACTCAAGGTTCTTGTGTCCCCAACACTGTTAAACTACCTTAAGAAGCGAGGGTGAAAATGTTTACAGGAGACTAACATATAAATCATATGATAGTTACATCATTATGCTTTCATTAATGTTCGATTTCAGTTGTGGTCACTACAATAAGACATGGATGATATAAACATGAAGTCTCATCTCCGAGATGTTTGTAAGGAGAAAGCGAAGAAATGATATGAATGAGGCGATGTTACACCAGCATGTGTAAATTAAAAGATCGATAATGATCTTTAAATGGAAACCTTTCTCATATCATTTTCACCCTTTTAATCAAGTTTCATTTTAATCTAAAAAACAAGAAAGTATGGAGTAAATTCGCCATTACCTATCTAGGTAAGGTTCGTCAAGTGAATAAGAATAAAATACAATTAAGTTTTAATTTTTATGGTGAATAAATTGAAAGACAATGAGAAAAGGCCAAAAAGGCAAGTAATGAAAATGGAACATTCATGAAATCCTTCAATTAATGAGGTATTAACAAAGTTTATTTTCATTGCATAGTATAAAATAAAACAATGGAAGTTTAGAAGCAATAAACCGATTTAAAGAAGCAAGTTAACCGGTTCTTCTTTAAGAATATTCATCAATAGTAATGTTTCAGTTTCACTACTTGGGTATTAAATACAATATGTTGGTGACATATTTATTATAATACGGTAACCATGTATGTATAGATACATTACTAGAAGTTAGGTGTATTCTCCAAGTGTCTGGGAAAGGGAGACACCTAGGCTAGTGGAAATAAGTACATGATTTCTTTAATTTCCATGTGAAAGATTCATGTTGAACTATTATTGAGTATAACCACAAACATTAATCTCATGTGTCCTTGGATTCAAGGAGTCATTCTTATAGGTTTTGGAATGAATTTTGTTTTTGGTAAACTCAATCACTAGTTCAGAAATACATGAATCATAGGCAATTAGTGATGAATATAAATGTAAGACTTTTACCTAGCTCTTATAAGACAATTCTTTGTCAAGTAATACTAAAAGAGGACATCATGAAAATACCTAGTATAGTATTTAGGCTCAGTACAACTAAATACTTTTTATATTATTGACATATTTAGTTTGGATAAAGGATCCTTTAGAAATAAAGGTTTGTCACATAGCTTTTGGAAATAGTTCAACAAGTTAGCATGAAATATTCCAAGCATAATCTAGAGGTATATATATTTCATAAGATTCCTTTTAAGTAATTAAGGAATAATAAAGTGAATTATATGCATGGTCAAGAGATATGAGTTGCTTCGAGTTGGGATATCGAAGAATATCTCGACCATGCATTCATCAAATCATGATAATGTAGCGTGGAGTAATTGTTAATTGTACATATTATACATCAAAGTATTGATGTAAGTAATATCAATGTTGCAACTAGAAGAAACTTATATTATATTTTATGAAATTATTTTCAAATAATGGTGATATCCCACAAATATATGCCAACCGTAATGACAAATTGATATCATACGAGTCATAGTATGACGTAAATCCATTACGTCATAAGGACATGTGCTTAGATGAAAATAGTTTGTTAGAATACAAACAAACTTGCATCAAGATGAAGACATTGTGTAACTAATTTACATATCCTAACGATTACTTAGGATATTACATAAATCCTTAATATAGAAAAGTTATAGTCAAGTGATTGAATCCATTCTATAAGAGGGTGCAAATCTCTATTAGAGATAGTGGGAGCTATATTTACTTGTGTTTAGTCAATTCTTAAGATGTACAAATAGTTGGTATATGAAGTATTTCCACAAGAACATGTGGAACAAAGTATGTTCTAGAGAAAAATACCTCATAAGAAGAATAAAACCATTGTGATGGTTTTTATATTCACTACAGTTGGTGATACATTATTCAATATGAATAATATTTCCTACAAGTAAGAAGTATATTGAAATTATCAAAAATTGATAAGACCAATTAAAATTCAATTAATGGATTCCATGTATCAAAGTGTAAAGGGTATTATTATTTTGAATAATGCAGTGGGTATTCAAGTGAATTTATACATGGATGGTACAAGCTTAGTACCAATAAGGATTGATTGGTTTAACCAAGTCGTTATGTCTAAATATGTTAGAATTTTACTTATCATAGATAATATATATAGTCAAATTATTTATCATTGGACGTCATGACCACCAATCATGGATGGTTTCTATATAATGCAACCATAAAGGGATGGTCACTTCACAGAATGCTAATAAAGGTTGCAAGTTACTGAAACCCGGTTTAGGAATAAAGTAAGAAACATGATCATAGAATATAAATTTTCAAAAAATGATTTCCATGTGTCTACCAAAGGTTAGTGGGAGAACCAATGTTTTTACAAGAATAAATACATTTGGCCACATATGGAAGATAGAAATTGGTCTCAGAGTTTGTTAATACCAAAAATGAAATTTATTCTCTAGTGATTGAATTAAAGTAGCAACTTAAGTTCTAGGAAAATGGATCTTCTGAGGCAGATCTATAGGTTTATTGGTCATAGTAAATCATACATATAGTGACAATGTATTGAAAAATAAATCTTGGAAAAATTCAAGAGATGAATTGTTTCCTATTTCATAAGGCATAATCTCTTCAGATTGACATGTTTGTGACATGGGAAGAGATAAATGTGATGAGTTAAATCCATACATCGAAGTGAAGGATCAATCACGTATGCCATGATATGTACAAGAATTTATATTGAAATGATATTCTATATAATAGGAAAATATTAGTTATATCTAGGAGCACTACAAGGGAAGCAGTCAGAACTATCTGATTATACTTCGAAAAGTACAAAAGATAAGTAACTGGAAAATGGAGAAGAAGGATACTAGTTTTTGGGGATTTAATATAGTCTTCCAGAGATCAAAGTGATCTACTATCATAGTTAGGCTAAAGACGATGGGCGAGTCAAGCTCATATCAGCCAGTGGTATCCATACCTACAAAGACCAAGTACATTGCAGCTTCTAAGGTGGTTAAGAAGTAGTTAAATACAATGATTTTTTCTAGTTCGTGGAATTGAACATGGTAAGAAAAGTATTATCATAATTTAAATTATGATATTATTACTAGCAAAGATGTCAAGTTATAACAGTGGAAAACTAGGATATACTCAGGATACAATATCTTAAAAATTTTTACTCTAAGAGATGAGGTCTCTATAGCAGAATTGCCACATGGAAGAACCATGGAAGGCCCAATAGCTAAATCCATTACTTGGCAGAAACATGATGTTAATCATGTGAGTAGCTAACAAGTTTGGTTAGAAAGTTGGATCTAGTGTAAGTGGGAGTGTTGAAATCATGGGTTCCCTTGACCCAACTATTCAGTGATTTTTTATTACCATATCATGTATATTGTTAGATATACATGATGTCATATTACCATTATAGTGTATAATTTTCTGCACCTACTATTTAAATGGTAATGTACAAAGATTAATTGTTATATCGAAAGGTTATAAGTAGTTCCAAATCTATAATGAGAAGCTTGAGATACAATGACATTAATCATAAATATATGTTCTATATTCTAGATACATATCACTGACTGGACATAGTAGATGTTTAACTATCAGGTGCTAGGGGCTCATAAGAATTGAGACTTCTTCTCATGAAGTTTTCACTTGGTGATCTCTAGTAGATAAATCTTTAGAATTGACCCACCAATAGGAACACCACATGTTTTAGGTGTCATTGGATATTACTATATATGATCATGGGTAATGGTCTCCTGAATTGAGATCATTACTAATGTATTTCATTAGATTGCATACTTTGATGCAAGACGAAAACCATGGCAATGAAGTCATAGCGAGGTAGTTTGTGTTGGGTGCGTCATTGGTGGCATAACATTGGTTAAATGGTCAAGAAATGATTTGTGGCTTCCAGGTTATGGAAGTAATATATCTTAGGCCATGTTGATAAGGATGAAAATACCTTTATAAAACCATGGCCATGGCAGTCAATGGTAAGTCTATCCAGTTAAATCAATGAACAATAAAGTAAGAAAAGGGTGATGACACATGAGTGCATCCTTCTTTATGAGATATTATAGAAAAAGAGATTATATTACACAGTGTGTGTTCATAGGTTAGTTGTCACTACTGTGACAATCCTTATCTCTTAAGGGGACATGATGGGTTTCTAGATCATGCTCTTGTTCTATGAATACTATTCACTAATGCCGAGATAAGGGACTAGTGGGTCACACACAATAGCGTATTCAAGAATCTACCCTATTCAGTTGAATAGGAGTTTGGGACATAGTGGGCCCCACAACAGGGGTCCAAGACTTGTCTAAGGAAAAACAATCACCAATGTAATAAATAAATTATTATTATTAAAGTTTAGAGTAATGAGTATTAAATTTATTTATGAGTTTTAAGTAAATAAATGAAAAATATTAATTGGTGAATATTAAATAATTCAAGGTTCAATTAATATTTATGAGAATGTTGAGTCAAGTTTTGACTCAATTATTATCATGTAATATATTTTATAAGTAAATGATAATAATATTTATGACTTTGTTTAGTAGTAATAAAATTTCATTGATTGTGCATTAATTATTCGGGGGCTGAGTTAGTATTTTCAGATAATTAAATGACACTCTAAATATAAGGGGAGAGGAGATTGCGAAAGAACATTCATGGGGATTCTCTCTCTTCTCCTCTCTCCCATGATCTAAAGAGAGAGGCTCTAGATCCAAGTAACATGGATCAAGCACTATCTCATGCATTGGTAGCGAAGTGATGCAGTGATCGTTGGAGTGTCAAAGGCATCGTTGCAATTCCCCTCTAGCACCCAGATTATAATGAATGACGCTCCTGTAGATTACTTGAAGCATGTGTGGATGATCTAGAGGAATTGGACCTCATATTATTTGAGAAGAAATTTCAAACAACAAGCAAACGTCGTGCATGTCTTCAGATCTAAACCATGTTTTTTACTTTTTATTTTTGTGCTTAAAACCCTTCATGCATGCATGGTCCTTGGCTTTGATCGGGATGCTATTCACTGAAATCAACAAGTTTATGTTGATCATCAGTGGAAATTTTTTAAAAACCCACCTATTCAGGGATTCTTCTACATGCCCAGTTCTAACAGTAACCCAATTGTTTCATAATTATTAAAGGTGAAAGTTCTATTTATTGAATAAAAAAAAATCTATCTGGGAAAAAAAGGCCCAATATCATGGTATTGAAATTTAAATTCTTGTTTGAAGTAGTTAAAGTTCAAGAAAGGAATAATGTATAGAAACCTTTACATCAATGATAATAAAGAGTTGTCACTTATTTTTTATTGTCTGAGTAGATGATATCATTTTTAATGGAAATAAAGAAAGTTTTTTTAAAGAATTTTATTTATAAATGAATAAGTTATTTTAGATGTCCATGCATGAAGAATTAAGATACGTTCTGGGATTACATATTTATCAAGAGTAAGATTACATATTTATTTTATAATATAAATATGATTGATAACTTATGAGGAAGTTTGGTATAGAGGATTTAGAGCTGGTTTCAACTCCAATTTTATTGGGAACTAAAGTGTTTTAGGATGAAAAAGGGAAAAGGTTAAATAAAGATAATTTTTGAGGTTTATTGGAAGTTTATTTTACTTAATAGTTTCAATAATTGACTTTATATATATTGTTACATTACGATCCATGTATAAATGTGAAGAAAATAGTCTCATTTATTTATTGGGAAAAGAATTATTAGGAATATTAAAGGAATGATAGACTATGTATTGAAATATGAAAATAGTTTGAAGCTTGATATGTTTGGATACACAGATACAGATTGGGATGGAAACATTAATGATAGAAGATCAATATACAATAAAGTTTTTTTCATAAAATGTGTGTATGATGACACAAAAATAAATAAATCATTGTGGCCTTGACTACTTCTGATGTAGAATATGTTGTTATAAGTTAGAATGCAACCCAATTTATGTAGATGATAACCCAATTGAAATATCTGAAGGTGTAAGTGATGTTTACACTGCTTGTGAGATGTGATATCAATGTGCTATATATTTATGAATAAATAAAATTCATCATTATCTTTAAAATCACATTGATATAAAATATCACTTCATCAAGAATCTTATAGATAAAAATGTTTTTAAGCTATAATTTTTTCCAAAAAAGTAGAAAATAATATATATCTTAACTAAACCACTACTAGAGGATACATTTCAACGATTTAGTTTTATTATGGGAGTTCAATCTCATTCATACATGGCTAAGACATGGTGAATCCATCCCTTATCTCACTTTTTATTTAGATATTTTTATTAAAGGGGGAGAATTATAATATAAATCCCTCTTTATGTTTATACCTTAATGTGATTACAATGGATGAACATTAATATTGGGGATAATATAAAGACACGTGTTTTAATTAATATTGGAGGGATATATTATTTAGAGTGAGCATGTAAATAGAGAGAGTTTTTATAAGGGTTAAGCTATGAATTAAGAATATCTTTGAACTATTCTAATGTGTTTGGTGAACGTGTATGTTGGAATTTATTATATACTGGTTGAAGAGATTTTTTTTACTTGTGTAGTTAAAAAATATATTTGATTCTCATTTGGTATTAAGAGGCTTCAAGGGATTTGATGAAAATGACATAGGTTACTATTTATGGAAAAAATCATATATTTTTTCAATATTATTATTTCTTATATTGATTTTGATCACATAAAATTAGAATTATTTAATAATGATTCATTTTTAAGTGTGATGAGTTTGAAAAATATTTATATTCCATGGTTGACAATAATCTCCAAAAGGGTAGATTATTGAGACCAAGAGATGATTTTGGAAGATAGTTGATCCCTTTAATAATAATATTGTCTTAGAGATATTATTAAAACCCTAGGATATTTTTTATGATAATAAATTTATGAAGTATCCCCTATCATTGTTGTATTTTTGTAGGGAAGAAGATTTAGAGAAGAGTATAAGTGGGTATTTTTATTTTGTTTGGTTTTATTATCAATACATAAATAAGATAAAAGTCACATTATATAACATTCATTATGTGGGGTGGAGGTTATTTTGAAGTTTGGAGGTGTTTAAAGTTGGTATGTAAGAGTTTTAAACTATTTTTAAGTAATATAGAAGTGTTTTTCATAATTTTAGTATATTATGAAAAAAAGGCCAATACTACAAAACATAATAGTCATTATACTAAATCAGTGAAATATCACTAAGTATTTTATAGTTTATAAGAGTAACTCTAAGAAAATTAGTGAAAATGAAGCTACGTATCTGGTTTGTAAGAGTGAATGTTTTGGATTATATAAGTAACTCTATTTAAGGAATGGAAAATAGAGAGTCCTAAAAGTCTACCTTATAATCATAAGAGTCAATTTGGAGTAGATATTTTGAAAATTTGACAATGTACACAACTATATGAGTGATTTTTAGAATTTATAAGAGTCATCTTGAGGGATAAGGGATTGTATATAAGTAAATCTAAGTAGATACTTGGGAAATTAACTAAAACCTCAAAGTTAGGAGTCATTTCCTATAATTCATAATACCCATTAAAAAAATACATAAGGGCCATTCCATTTTTTTAAGATTCATTTTTATGGTTGATAACTTTCATAAGGTTTATTCTGAGCAATCATAAGAGTTACATACATAATAAATATGAAGTTTTTGGAAATTATTAGAGTTTTTAGATGTCTTATTTCCAAAAATTAGAAGTAATTTAGAAGGAAAATTATATATATTATTATATGTTGAAGTTATTATTTCATGAATTTATTATCATGGATGGAATTCATAATAGTGAATGTAGAGGAAGATAGTTCATGATGTGGAGATATTATTTTATATTTATCTTTAATTTTTGAAGAAAATAAGAAGTGCCTTACACCAGGATGAGAAATGATAAGTTTTAAGCCTCATTCTATTATGATTAATAAATAAGGTTTATTATATGGAGAAAAATGTCTTACTATAATGTTTTAAGTGGTTGAGGATAACAATTCAATCATGCTGTGACACATAAGTCAGACCATGATATTTGATAGAGTTTTCATGAAAAGATTTGATAGTTTTAAGAATAAGAAGAAGTAAAATAATTAGAGTAAAGGTTGAAATATGTTACAAGTAGTTTATAATCCAAATTTCAAATTATAAATTGAAACATAAAGATGGAAATTCACTGATGTTGTTGTGAAAATATTCCATTATATTCTAAAATAAAATATCTTAGAGAAACAATTCAATAGAGAAAGATATAATACTTGTTGTAGTGAATGTTTAACAGGAATATGAAGAAGATCATAGAGTAAGAGAAGAAACACAACAATAACTTTCTAATTCATAGGTAGTCTCTCATATTTTTTAAAACCTATTTAATATTTTTATTTTACATCATAATTATACATAGTTAGGAGACATTTTTACATCAAGAGTATAGGATAAACTCTCCTAATTTGTAATCCACATGATGAAATTAGTTAACTATATGATCTCAAGTGAATTATAATTATTCCAATAAATAGTTACTCATTCTTACAAGTGAACCTTGTAAATATCTATTTTTCCCACTCTATGTGTTTTTAGAGTGTTTAACAGTGATGTAATATTTAATTTTATGCGTGATAAAGGTTATTTAAAAAAGGAACATAAAAAATAATTGAATTCATCGATTCACCCCTCCCAGTGAATTCCAACTCATTTTGAGTATAATTTTCACTCCAAAAGACTCAATAATTCACTGTAAGTGTTGATCAAGTTAGTTCATCAAAATACATGGTATGACTTCTATCAAAAACTATGTGTGGGGATAGAAATTTGACCTAGTTTATACTCAAGTACACACCCATGAACATACTACTGAGATACATTACGTGTTACCTGAGGTCACACCCTATGTGATATTTATAGAAATTTATAAACCTTATCACTAATTTGTATCAAGATACAAGGTGTGTTTCCTGAAGAACTATTCATAGTGTAGTTGCATTTTCTAGTTCTACATAGCATTGGTCCACACATTTTCAACATGACCATTATTTTTACCTCTACCTTTGGTCATTTATCTAGTTTCAATCATATTTAAGGCTCTAAAACTTATAATCACACATCAAAAGACACTTTTTTTGGTCTATCATTTTATGTTCAACACTGTCAATTTCTTCCATTGAAGTCATGATCAAGACCCTCTCTAGAGGACCTCTTATTGCACTTGTTGTTCTGTGTAAACCCATGTTTTCATAATAACTTCATTATTGCATCATATAATCCTGAATAAATAAAAATTTATGGATAGGAATGAAGGATTCATATGATGGTGGACCATGGGATGTCTGACCGCCCAAACACAAGCTCATGTTTGAGTCTAGTGAGGAATACGAGTTATAGGTAGAAGTTAAAGTCATATTTTTTTGAATAATTTTCTTCATAAATTGATATATTTAATGTTTCAATGATAATTAATTACATATAAATGTGAAATAATCCATTAAATATATAATTTTTTTTATTATTATAAACAATTCAATTAATCCTCTAAATTTAAGTATTAGAAAAAACAAATATAAAAGATTAAATTTCAAGAAAATTCTATGAAAATAATAATTTCCAAAATTTACAAGAATGTGTGATCTAAAATTATTTGTAAAATGAAATTTAAATCCTTAAATGAAATATAAAAATAGTCCATTATAAAATCATTATTAAATATTTACCTTTAAATATTAAAATTATAATTATCTTAAAATTTCCTTTATTATCATGATTCATAATTTGAGAATTTTCTATTAACATAGAAAGATTTAGAATATGTGAAATAAAATTCTAACATGAAGGTGATAATATCCTAAATTATTGAGAAAATAGTCACAATTTAGTGGTCTCATCTTCATTTTTATTCCCCATTGATGCCACTATGAAAAATGCACCATGAATTAATGAATAATGGGATGATTCCCCACAAGGGTTATACCCTAGTTGATGATACACATCACCTTGAAAAATGATATATAATTATATATATTATGAAAAATCAGGTCAAGGTTTCAGCAATCATGTATTTCAATTAGGAACCAAAAAATTATCAATATAAGCCTTATTGGAAAAAAATAAAGGCTATACCTCTCCTATACAATGTTTTTACGGATCTGTTATTTGGGTGAGATAATTTGAGTTAGGATTTAGTATTCTTGTAATTCCATAGATTATAGGATCCATTATTGTTATTACTATCATTATTATTAATCATGTATATAATTATAAAAAATTTTCTCTATTCTTTCAAAATAATTAATACAACATTATAGATTCGTCCACACAAGATATGAAAAATATTAACGAAGCATTATTCAATTATAATAAAACATTTCATTGAATGTATATAAAACTATGTATCACATATAATGGATTATTACACATCAAGGATGATTGCATCCATTAAAACTATAACAAATAAAATGGATAAAAAATTGAAAAGAATAATATCTTAAGAACTAGCAACTCCCATTGATCATCACCACCATTTAGAATAACCACCATTATAAAAAAACCTATATCAAGAAAGAATACCATGAAAGGAGAAATCATGTTGTCAGATCTAAAATGAAAAATATAGATATGAGAAGTGTGAATGGAATATGTTTAGTAGGTATATATATATGGGTGATATAGTGTATTTGAAAATATGATTTTTTCAATGATGATCATTGAAAATATGGTCGTTGGTCATATATACTAGAGGTATAATGAAGTTGGGTATTTTAAGTGGTAATTTAAAATAATTTAACTCATAATGAAATAAAAATATGATATTAAAATATAATAAATAAATAAATATATATATATATATATACATGTTACACATAAATATAATTATTATATTTAAAATATGATATGTTTTATATATAAAATTAAAAAAAATATTTCAATATGAATGGAGTAATAAAAATTAAATTTTCGAATATAAATAATTAATCAACTGTATTTATTAAAGTGTATTTAGTATAAAAGTAATATTTATTTTCAAAGAACTGCTTTATTAAGTATAATATATTTTTTACTAATAAACTAAATTGAAACCTTAAAATATTATTATATATGAACTAATATATTAACATCACTTAAATAATAAATCGATATGAAATAATTTTAAGCGTATGTAATGTTTTAAAATGCCATTTTTCAATAAAATATTTATAATTTATATATTTTTTAGGGCTAAGTATATAATTTTTAGAATTTTAATTTTATAAAATAAAATTAATTATTGTATTAATTATATAAATATTATCGTAAGATATAATTTTCTTATTTTTCTAGAATAATTGATTTTTAGGTGAATAGTAAAAATATTGATTTTTACTAAAAACTATCACTTTTATAATACAAAAATGGAATTAAATTTTAGTAAAAACTTTTTATATAAAATATATATTTAATAATTAATATAAATAATCTAAAAAAATATTATTTTTAATTTTTAAAACACATGTTTAACATTTTTGAAACTTATGTAATATTTCACATCGAAAACTGTTTTTAAAGTCTTATAATAAAAATTAGAATTTATCACTTTTAGAAATTAAATATATATTATTTGAGTTAATAATTTCAATATTATATAATGTGTTCAATTTAATTTTTATTCATAAATATGATATTAGTAATATTAGTGTTAATTACCATGATAATGGTAAAATAGTTTTTTTATGAATTATTTTATTAATATCATGTAATTTTTTATTTAGTCAATAAAATTAAAATAATTTAAACCATGAATAAAATATTTTTTTAAACACAAACACAAAAAAAAAATATATTAATACTAATTCAATAAGTATTCAATACTAAATAATATATTGAACACATAATGGTTGTAATTCATTTTTTACAAAAAACTAATTTTTATCTATTATAATTTTAATTTAAAATTTGAAATTATAATTTATTATATTGAATTAGATTAAATGAATTTTAAATTTATGTTCATAAAATCAAAATTTAGTAATATGTGTTACCCTATATTTTAAAATAAAATAGAAATCACTTAGTTAAAAACTAGATACAAAGAAAAATATCAAAATGCTAAAATAAAAAAACCTTTGGTAAAAGACTTAAAACATGTTTAAAACATGTGTTTAAAGACATTATTGAGACTTTATCTACCCAATATTAAATAGAAGTCCATATTTATGAACTTTTGGTGTCATTGACCAGGGAATAGTGTAGTGATATCATTGAATGGTAAAAGGCATTCACTAAAGTTCCATTTTCATCATTTATAAAAGTGGATCACTTACACCCCTCCATGGTTACACATAACATTATAATTTACCTATCAAATATTTCCAAAATACCTCTAATATATGTATTTTTATCATAATTAAACCCCTTTTTACTATAATTTAGCTCAAGTCCTTCACTTACAAAGACATCTTTAAGAGAAGATCAAGTCTCCAATGTTAGTATTACCTTCTCCATAATATTTTCTCCTTAAAATTTATCTTCCAAATATATTATATCCATAAAAATATGATGAAATAAAAATCATAATTATACATATATTTAAATATATTAATATAATAATTATTATTTATTCATCTTTATCCCTTGAGAAAAACAAAAGCATCATTAGTGTGTTGCGTGGACTACCGCATCCACAAAGCGACATCTTATTTTTTTAATCACCACTATCCATGGATGATCAAAATTATGTAATATATTAATAAATATGATATTTATAATTTAAATATTATTATTAATTTTAAAATTATCATTTACCTTCATTCTCTCTCATTCATTGAGAAATGGAAACATTAATCATGTGTATGTGTGGACTACCACTTCCATAAGAAATGAGTTTCATTTATCATTACCACCCCTCATTGTTAGATTCAAAAATATATTTAACATATAAAATTTTTTTCCATAAAACTATTAAAATTAAGTATATTATGAAACAATTTTATTAAATTTTCAACCATGTTTAATATACAGAAATAGTTACAGAAAAATTGACCGACCAACCTCAATTAATGGGAATAAGAAAGAAAATTATATTATAAAAAAATAGCATATGATAGTTATAGGACCTTTTAATATGAAATATAGATGAATAAGGTTCCTAGATATATATATATATATATTAATTAATTTAATTATTAATAAATTTACGTGCAAATGTAGAGTGCTTTTGGATACGAGGTAAGGGTTCTCTCTCAATAACCATTTATCAAGGAATGATTTGATATGATACTTCAATAATAATTTTATGGTGTATCTACCACTCCCATGAATTATAATATCATAAATTATTTTTTAAATTATAAAATTAACTTAAATTGATGTTATTCCTTATTGTGGGCTATGATTGATGTCTTCCTTAAAATATAAAATTATTTTATAACTCAAATTGATTTTTTGATTTAAATGTTTCTCATTGAATTTCATCTTTAATTTTATATGATAAAACCTATTTCTATATTATTATCTCACTTTAATTAAAATATTATTTTTTGGTGAGTTTTAATCTTTTTTCAAAATGGAATTTTTGTTTAGAATAATTCCTATCCATTTTAATGATGTTTTCCACTCCTTTTTTATAATTTCACTTCCCACTAATATTTTCTTTTATAGTTGGAAACCTAATTCAGTGTTATCTCATGTTAACATTTTAATTATCCTATTTTAAAAATTATTTTTTATTATTCTTTTTATGATGTGGTATTTTAAAAAATGGTGTTTTAAAGCATTTCCCCCATGAAATGTTTTTAAACCATGAATATATTATAACACCAGTAATTATTTTAGGGATAATTATATTGGTTAAATTATGGATTTATATAAAATAATATGGTCTTTTATTGATTATAAACATACTTTACATATTTAATAATCATCACCAAAGTGGTATTTTTTTATTTTTTCTTCTCCTAGATATTTTTCATAAAATATATATATTGGAACTAAATGATCAAAAAATATTTTTAATTTTAAAATATAAACATAAAAATTATTTAGTTATACCTTCTCTTGTGAATAATTATGAAATATCATTTAGTTATGACTCAAAACAAAATTATGAAACTCGCTTCTTACTCATGGGTTTAATCATTCTTATGACTTATTATAGTTTATTTTACTCATGTGGAATGAATATATGTGATTTTAATTATATGATGGGTGGGCCCAAAAGTATATATATCTCAAATTAATTTGATAAAGCTTAATATCTCATGAGATTTTATGCAAGGATTAGGGAGTGAACCTGATCTACTATAGGACTTTGTCCACTTTATGATGATGGTCTTGAGAGTGATCCTTGACCATTTTTAAGATATCACGTTTTATGTTGTCTCCACATTTTCATAATACCATGATCTTATGAAATCATTATCTTATTCCATGTTTTTTTTCTTCTAATAATCCTATTTGTGATATCATGTTATACATTTTTACACTCATGTTATGATTTATTATCATGTTTACATCCTTAATAGAATTTTTAGCTCACACTTTTCCTTATGTATTTTCCCTAGGATATTCTATACAGTTTTAGAATATCTTTGGGAGTTAGGAGAAATATGTGGAGTTTTAAATAAATACGATGTTTTAATATTTAATTACATGTATTTTTATGTCTAATATTCCAAACATAGTAGACCTCCCGATACTTAGAATGTAATCTTGAAAAAATATGTTAAGAATCGTGAAATAAAGTATTTTTAAGGATTTTATATCTATAGTTAGTATCAAAGAAACATCTCGTTATTTTTCGATAGTAGGATGAAATAATTTTAGTGAAAACTATATAGAGAAGTCTAATAGATAATACTAAACATATGAAAATATCATATTAATTTGGTAAAGTAGGTTTTATATGATTTTTCAAGAAATACATACATTTATAGATACTAGAAAGTGGATGTGGTTATAAAATAGATGCACCTAGGGATAGTCACCCCAAAAGGGTTTACTTAACATTGAATCATTTATAACTCTAATATATGATTAAATGCACTAATAATGTGTATATGGATAGACTCACATGGGGGTATGCTTTGTTTGGTCATATGCTCTATTAGAAACACTATGAAGGATTTATTTTATAGTTACATAGAGGAACTAGGTAAAGTAACTTAAGATAAAACAAGATTTATATAGGTTTAACTAATGGAATTATGAGCTAACATGATGATAAAAAGGATAATAAATTTTAATGTTGAATCTATTTTATGTTATTGATGATCATAATCTCCATATGATATGAAATGTTAATCACCCATTTAAATCCTTCTGGTTGTAGTGATATATGTAACTAGAATTAATCTAGTTAACCTTGGATTTTAGGGATAATGTGATGATTACCTCAATAATCAAAACTAATAAATCTAGAAATATATCTTAACCAACTATCATAAAGTATGATTAACAATGTAGCCATAGAGGAAAACCTAAGTTTTCTAAAGAATAGTAGGATGAAGGATAATGAAAATTTCGGCAATGATGATGATAAAGTAAAGAAGACTCAATTTACTTAATGTAGAATATGTGGCAAGAAGTACTAAGGAAATTACCTCACAGGGGATACAAAATGATCTACTTGTGGAAAAGGGGGCCATAGAGCATCAAACTACCATAGGAATATGAAGAGGTTTGTTAGCACAATGGGTGGGGAAAGTGTGCATAAAAAATAACCATTAATAGTTCAATTCCTTATGTGCGGAAAACATGGTTATTATTTTAGTCAATTCTATACTCTATAATCCAACAAGGATGATAACATCAGTGATATCAAAGGCCATGACTATAAGAGAATTCCTATGCAATCACAACTATATAAGTGAGTTCTGAAAATGTTATGGAGTGAGGAACACCAATAATCCACTCCAAAACTATGAGTATTATATTTTTAACTTGTTTAACCCACTCCTTTGTACCTAGAATGTTTTATAAGAACATAAAATCATCACATCAATGTTTAGATATTCAATTATTAATAAAAAATTTAGTGGTATGATTATTTCATCCTAGGATTAAGTTTATGGGAAAGCGTCTTATGAAAATATTATTATCCATACTTGATAAATTTAATTTTACTTTCAAAATGGATAGGTTTTTTCCACATATAGAGAAAAAATATTTTGAATAAGGGTATAATATTTTATATTAGCCTAATATATTTTATAATATGATGATTATGAAAAACATTTATATGAAAATTATACACCAATATTCTCAAAAAATAACAACAATAGATTCTTGGATCAAACAGTTGTAAAAACTCAATATCAGAGATAATAATATTCTACAAAAGTATTCTTCCTAAGTTTGTAAGGTTGATATCACTCTAGAAATTTTATACTAGGTCACCTTATAGATACCCTTAGTGAACTTATTATTTTTTAATAATTTAAATTGTATGGAATCAATTTATTTAAGGGGATAATTCAAAGCCTCAGGTTTTATGAGCCATTGTAATTATTATTATTATTATTTTTGTTATTATTGTTGTTGTTGTTTTTGTTGTTATTTATGTGTATAATTATAAATAATTTTTATTTGTTCTTTCAAAATAATTTATTCATGATCAGAGATTGGGCCAAACATGAGATGAACCAAGCTAAATAAAATTTAATCAATTATAAAGGAATATTAAAATGAAGGTATATAAAACCGTGCATCACATAAAATGTATTATTACACATCATAGATGATTACCTAGATTAAAATGAAAAAAATTAAAAAGGGAAAATAAATTTAAAAGAATAATTTCATTTGTACTAGAAACTACCATGGACCACTATTTACTTTAAGAATCAACATTAATATAACAAAAACTTTAATTAGAAATAATAAAATAAAATGTGAAATATTTTTATACGATCTAAAATGAAAACATGGAAATGAGAAGGGTGAATCAAATAAGTTTGGTAAGTCAATATATTTAGGAACAAAATCTGGTCATTGTAAATATAGTCATTATGATTTTGATCATTGGTCATATTTCCTATAGTAATACTGAATCTAGGTATTTTTATATGATAAATTTAAAATAATATAACTCACAATGAAATAAAAATATGATATTAAAATATGATATATATATATATATATTTACGTGCTATGTATAAATATTATTATTTTTATAAAAATATGATATTTTGTATATATAAAATTCAAATAAATATTTCAATATCAATGTATTAGTTAAATATAAATTTTAGAAAATAAATAAACAATTAATGGTATTTTTCAAAATGTATTTGTTATAAAAGTGATATTTATTTGGGAAGAACTATTTTATTCATTATTTTATATATTTTACTAATAAAATACATTGACACATTAAAATATCATTATATATGAACTAGTATATTAGTATCACTTAAATTAGAAATCTATATGAAATAATGATAAGAACACCTAATGTTTAAAAACACCATTTTCCAATAGAATTAGTTTTATTTATAATTTATATCTTTTTTGAAATGATATATATATATATTTTATAATTTTAATGTTAAAAACCAATGTTATTTTTTTAATTCATTATATAAATATTATCATATGATTAATTTTTATAATTTTCCTAAAATAATCAATGTTTAGGTGAATAGTAAAAATACTGTTTTTTACTAAAAACTATCAATATTATAAGAAAATAATGAAATAAAATTTGAATAAAAAACTTTTGATATAAAAAATATTTATTGAATAATTATTATAAATTATTTAAATAAAACACTTTTTAAAATTTATAAAAAACATTTTTGACCTTTATGAAACTCAAATAATATTTCACACTCAAAGTGTTTTTATACGCTTATAAAAAAAATTCAACTTTATCACTTTTAGAAATTAAATATAAAAAATTATTTAATATTTGATTTCAACATGTCAATATTATATAACAATTTTAATTTCATTTTAATACATAAATATAATATAAGAAATATTATTGTTAATTATGATGATAATGGTAAAATATATTTTTTTAATAAATATTCTATTAATATCATGTAATTTTTTATTTAATTAATAAAATTTATATAATTTGAATTATAACTAAAATATAATGTTTAAACACACACACACACAATCACATATATATTAACACTTATTAAATTATTAATCCCTACTAAATGAGATTAAAGAACACATAATGGTTAAAAGTCATTTTTCTATAAAGATATTTTTTATATATTATATATTTTAATTTAAAATTTGAATTTATCATATTAATAAATTGGATTTTATTAAATAGAGATTAAATTTATCTTAAAATAAATTGAAATTTGGTAATAGTTATTACTTTATATTTTTAAATAAAATATAAATCACTTGTTTAAAAACTAGTTACATAGGTGAAAATCAAATATAAAAATGTAAAAGCATATGGTAAAAGATTCAAAACATGTTTAAAACATTCAAAGAAGGTATTGGTTGGGTATTTATCGACCCAAGATCACCCCAAAATCTATTATTATGAAATTTTGGAGTCATTGAGCTTGGAATAATGTAATGATATCATTGAAGGTTAAAGGCTATTCCCAAAATTACATTTTCCTTCACTTATAAAAGGATATCACTTCCAACCCTCCATGATTACACTTACCATATTAATTTACATTGAAAATAAACTCAAAATACATCTAAAATAAGTAATTTACTCATAATTAAACACATAATCTCTAGAATTTATTTTAAGGACTTCACTTATAAGGATATCTTTAAAAGAAGCTGATGTCTCCAATATAAGTATCACCTTATTCATAAAATTTTCTCCTTAATGTTTATCTTTTAAATATATTATATCCATAAAATTATGATGAAATAAATATTATAACTAAACTTATATATCATTATATTATTTTAATAATCATTATTTATTTCTTTATATCCCCTAAGAAAAATAAAATCTTCATTAGTGCGTTACACGAACTACCGCGACCACAAAGCGACGTATTCCATTTTTTATCACTACCATTAATAGATGATAAAAATAATGTAAATGAAGAATATATATATGATATTTAGAATATATATATAATTTTAAAATGTCAAAATTATCTTTTTAATTCATTCCCTCACATTCGTTGGGAAACAGAAACATTAATCATGCATACACACAGATTGCCGCTTCCACAAACAATGAGTTTAATTTTTCACCACCACTGCTCATGGTTTGATTTAAAATTATATTTAATATATAAAAATAATCTCCATAAAAATATTAAAATCATGGTTATAATGAAACTATTTTAAACCTTTTCAACCATGTTTAACATACATAAGGAGTTACTGAAAAATTTACCGAACTACCTCAAGTAATTAATTTAGGTATGAAAAATGTATTATAAATAAATAAAATATGATAGTTAAAGTAAATTTTCATATAAAATATAGATGAATAAGGTTCTTGGGTTTATATATAATGAAACTTTTTTAAATTTTCAGGAAGTTAAGTGTGATGTTAGAGTGTTTTTGGACATGAGGTAGGGGTTCTGTCTCAATCACCCTTCATTGAGGCATGATTTTATATTATACACCAATATTAATTTTTTTGGTGTATCTACTAATAACATGAATTATAATATCATAAATTATTATTTAAATTAAAAATTCACCCATATTAATTCCATTCCATGTCATGGGATATGATTGATGACTTCCCTAAAATATAAGGGTATTTTATAACTCAATTTGATTTATGAGTTCTAATGTTTCTCCTTGAGTTTTGTCTTTAATTTTATATGGTATACAATATTTATATATCGTGAGGTCACTTTAATTTAAATATTATTTTTAGTTTAGTTTTGATCCTTTTTTAAAATGCAACTATGTTAGGAATAATTCTCATCCATTTAAATGATGGGTTCCCCTCCTTGTCTATAATTACCCTTCTTTCAAATGTTATCTTTTTTAGTTGGAAACCAAATTAAGTATTATCTCACATAAACATCATATTTAAATTATTCAATTTTTTAAATATTTTTTTATAATTATTTTTGTGATGTTTAATTTTTAACAAATGTGTTTTAAACCATTTTAATGGATCTTCTATACCTGGTTCGTGACTTATTAATTATGAATTCTCTTTATTTTTCTCATTTTTATGATATATTATTATAATTAACATCTTATATTTTTATATATTTCCCTTTAATATATACCTAGTTTAATATGCTTTTAATTTCTAAGGTTATACATGTTTCTAGTTTCCTACAAAATTCACACTATTAAGTAAACATAGTTTTATAGAACATTCTTATTTCTTTTCTCATATTGAGAATCACCCACATTAAATGATTTTAAACCTTGAATAGATGATAAAACACATAATTATTTCATAAATAATAACAATGGTTAAATTATAGTTTTATTCAAAATAATAATGTATTTACTTATTTTAAAAATATCCTTTAATTTTTTCATGAAGCTTCACCCAAGTGGCACATTTTTATTCTTTACACTTCTATATATTTCACATAAAATATCTATATTTGAAACGAATGATTATAAAATTTTTTTAATTTTAAAATATAAAAATTTAAGTTATTTAATTATTTATTCTATTTATAATCTATATGATTTATCCTTTTATTATGCCTTGAATCATAATTATACAACCCACTTCCTAATAATGGATTTGATCCTGCTTATGATTTATGTATAGTTTATTTTCTTCACATGGTACACATATGTATGATTTTCATTATGTAATGGGTGGGATCATAATTACATATCACTCCAATGAACTGGTTAAATATTTATATCTCTTGTAATGATATTTAAGGGATTAGGGAGTGAACTAAATCCACAATGGGAATTTCTATGCTTCATGATGATGGTCTTGGGAGTGACCCTTGACTTTTTTATGATATCATGTCTTATTTTTTTGGACACATGTTCATTATTCCATGATATTATGATATAATTTCTTTATTACATGTTTATATTTTTATAATCATACTCTTTATGATATCATGTTATTCCTTTTGACGCCCATGTTATTCTTTATTTTCATTTTTACTCACTTACTAGGATTTCTAGCTCACTCTTTTCCTTATGTTTTTTCTCCAAGATATCCTATTGAGTTTTATAAGATATTTGGGAGTCAAGGGAATTATTTTTAATTTTAAATAATGATGATATTTTTTGTTTAAGATAGTTTATTTCGTATATATAATCTTCCAAAGGCACTATACCTATAGATCCTTGGAATGTATTATTGGAAAAATATGTTAATAATCATGAAATAATGTATGATTTACTGTTCATTTGTAATTGGGTGTTTATGTACTGTTATAGGGGATAAAAAAACCATGGGGTTTGGTTTCAAGAAAATGGTCCTAGTATGGGATATCCATTATTGAAGTCATATTCCCCTAGATACTCAATATGTTAGTAATAAGTACTTTTTGACCCGGTGAGAATATGGGACAACTCTATGAGGTCAAACATCCACTCTCTGCATCTATAAAGGGTACCCTATGGGTAACATGAACCTAGTGGAAAGTGGATGGGTAACTTATGGGGATATGGATCATTTTTTATTTTTTTTAAAATAATTAATTATTTTGTTTTATTATTATATGAGGGGGATCCTTATTTTGAATTAGTATATGGGGATCTCTCCCCTTTTCTCACTTCTCTCATTCTCTATTCCCCACTATAGGTTGTTATATATTTCTTTCCACTTTTCATGTATTTTTTATAAAGGATTATTTGTGGGTAAGGATTGAGGTCCTTTAGTTTATGTTTCTAGTTTTTTCATTATTGTAGTGAGTTTTAACTAGAAGATCAATTTTAGGTATTTTTATATAATTTATTGATTTTTTATGATTTGATTAGAATATTCTAATGAAATTTTACATAAAATATCCTATTAGTACTTGTTCAGTATATTCAAGATATATTTTTTAATTATATGTGTGTTAATTTATCATGTGATTTACAGGCATCAGTACAGTCATTTGTGTGACTGGGAACAAAATCACATACAATTAATAATGTTCATGAGAGATACCCAGGGGTAGTCTTTTTGGGTAATATATTATGATATTCCATGTTTTTTATTTTCATTTTTAGTGGATTAAATAATTTTTTGGAATGTCATCAAGTTTTTTAGGGTAATGATTCTTGTGATGTGTTTCTTGATGTGGTTTATATGGAACATAATGGTTGTGGTTTGTATACTCATGAGAAATTTTTGTTTACTAGTATAGTATGAGGGGATATCTCATTTACCATTTTTGGAGTGATGGAGGTTCAATGATATGGGGTCATCAGATATTGGTTATATAAAATATTATTGGGATTAGGTTATTGGGGTTGTGTGCGCACAGATTAGGTTCCTTGAGGTATTATTAAGTACTAGATGTTTGATTGTATCATCTATAGATGAGCAGCCTAGATTAATGATGTTGACCATTGAACTAAAAGAGGGATGTGTCATATGTGTCCATGGGAACTAATAGGTAATTGTTATCACCAAGTGGGAGAAGGATGTTTATTGTATGTGTGGAGTACATCAGGGCCAATGTGACTATATTAGTAAATGAATTGTACTCATTGGGTTATTAATTTATACCTTATAGAAGGTTCTAATGGGTAGGATTGGGTGAGTATGATTAGTTGGAGTTTTTTTGGGGATAATGAGCTGAAAAGAGTAGATGATTGATTTGGAACATGGTTTAATGATTAATATTTTTCCAGGATTCCATTAGTGAGGTGGTGTTATATTTATTGATTATGACATGTGGGGTGATACATCATTCTCTTTAATGGTGTTTCTAGAATGAGGGCACATCATACCACTATGGTATTAGATGAAGCAAGTAGTTTGTTCACCCATGACTAGTTATTAATAGAGTAAAGTATATTTTTTAATTGTATTAGATACCATACATTCACTTTTCATATACTTTTATATATATTGACATTGTCATAGGACACTATTGGTGGCGACCTATAATGTTTATACTCATGCCTTGAACAAACCCTTATGGTCACCTAAAAATTCATGGTTTGTGACATAAGAAAGGTTAAGGTCCATGAGACCATTTCATATCTATATGGAGCTAAAATGGCTATATAGAAATGATATAAATGTATTTTTGGGGTTAGATCCTGTGGATCATTGGTTCTGTAATGGTATTTTTTGATATTTTTGACATGTTTTTATTTTTTTTCTCTTTAGAAAGGGAATTCCCCTGTGTAGACTTTTTAATCCCTCCACACATGGAAACCCCCTCCCCCACAAAGAGGTCACTCCCCTAAGGTAGCACCCCAGTTGGGGAAGGAGCCGTTGCCAGCTAAGATGGAAGAGCATCCTGGAGGGTGACAACCCAAAAACGATGGTCTGTCAGGTGATCCATCAACGATTGATCCGTCAAACATGTCCATGTTTGGGCATGTTTTTATTTGATAGTACTAAGGGAAATTATTTTTGTTTTTTATGATTGGGATGGAATTGAGTATATTCATATTATAGATGATGGGTTTTATTTATTAAAGTAATTTTGATATTATATCATGTTCACTGCTTATTTATTATACTTCAAGTTATTCCTTGTGGTTATTTATATAGAGGGTAGAGTCTCTCCATTATACCCTCCTATAAACTTTCTACTAGTTTGGTATATAGAACGTTACACCTGAGGTCAATGATTCTTTAGATCAGGTGTCACTCGGGCGATCTAGGTGAGGGGTTATACAAATTTGAATCATAGGAAGTGATATATTTTTTTATTTTGGGTATAGTGGATAAAGATTTAGGGATGTATCGATGCTTGGGATAGATGTCATACTATGTTCTTCTCCATCCCAATTGTGAGTTTAATTCCAAGTTTCAAAGGGAATTAAAATTTGTATTTTGGTTTTAGATATAATAGTTGATTTATTTAATTTGGATAGAGATGGTATTTGATGTTGGTTATTTTTTATTTTTAATCTTAGACTTGAGAGTAAGGAGGTGATGTTCATGCATCATTGTAGGAATATGGTACCCATGCCACGAATCAGCCCAGTTACCTTGGTAACCCAATAACCGAGAAGACCCTAACATAGCCCGCAGGGCATTACTGATCTCCACGGGTCGACGAATAGCACCTGGCATCACACAACATGCCAGTGGGAATGATTTTACCACCAAAAATGTGGAAGAAAAGAAACAAGACAAAATGAATAACAAAAAGAAACTCCACTGAGAGTAATGTACCAGAATACAAAGAGGCGTAAAAAGCCCAAAGTACTACAACCCAAGTACTAAAAATGGGAAAATAGCCCCAAGGTCCCTATGGACACAACTCACCAAGACCAAAGATCAATAGCTGGATCCACCTACAAGAGATCCCTTCTATTTGCGTGATCCTGGAAGAATAAAGTCTACAAACACTCGAAGGAAAAAGTAATGTGTGAGCCTAAGCCCAGTAGGATACCACCAAATATTCCGTAAAAGATTCCAAATATAGATTATCAAAAGAAAAATTTTCAATTTTCAAATAAACAGGTTTGGAAATTCAAAATCATATTTAAACAAAACATGATATACATTTTCAAATGATGGAAATAAATATTTTAAGTAATTATTTTACAAATGATGGAGTATTTATAAAATAATGTCTTAAATAAAAAAATTATACAAAATAGTTTATATAAATTTTGTAGGCATGTAAATTAGTTCAAAAGAATTGGAATACATTTACATCTCAAATATAAATAAACAAGCGAGAAACATGGTAATCTACCAAAAGGTAAGATAGTATTAACCAATTATAGGATTCCGCACTCTCTATGTGAACTTAGAAAAATGTGGATACGCACGTCCCTATAACACTGGTTAAAGGAGACTCATCCCTAACCCATCGGGGATGTGACCCACCACAAGTATGTTTTAGAACATTGTTGTAGCGTAGAGTGTATTCAAATAACTCACTAACTACCTATGGATTTCTTGTGATCTTACATGATGGGAAAACTATTTTAAGAATGCTTAAAAATACGATCAATACCATTCTTCCATTTCAAATGTTCCAATTTCTTTCTATTTAAAACCAAAACAGGTTTTATTTAAAATCATGCCTCTTCCACAAGATAAAACCAATGGGTTTCTATTAAATCATTTTAATCCATTTTCACAAGTTTGAAATCCAATCAAAACAAATTCCATCATCACACAATTTATTTCCACAATTAAATTCAACAATTTAATTAAAATCATTTCCATCAAATGCAAAATTTAAATTAAACAATTTAAATCATCAAATTACCATAAACACACCCAATTCAATGGAATTTGGGGTTTTCCAAATTTTCATGGAAAAACCATTTCAAATACCTCGATTAACTAGAATCAACTTTTTATCAATTTAATTGAAAGAAAATTTGAGCAATTGAATTTACATCAGAAATTGAAATAATTCAATAAATACAAGGATAATAAATTTGGAAAGTGAGAACTGAACCACCTACCTCAAGTTTGTCAATATCAACCAAAAAGATAAACCACCCTATGTGGTTCAATACACCTACTCACGAACTTAAAAATGAAAACATCGACACAAAAAATTTAAATGTTCATCAAGGGGTCTTAGAACCAAAACATCTACTTGATTTCACAAAGAAGTAAAAAAAATTACATACGATTACATTTTCTCTCTCCAGGTTAATCTCTGAATTATTGTATTATGTTAACGCATGAAATTGTAATAAAAGTCCATAAGAATATTTATAATCCTCATTAAATAATCATATCCCTCTATTATAATTCACAAGAAAATAAAATATCACATGCGATTACATTTTCTCTCTCCTGGATAATTCTCGAATTATTATTTTAATGATCACATGCGATGATACTTCCACTATCCTCAATAAAATTCCAAATTATCATTTTATGTCAGAACATATGTTCAAAATAGTATCCTTAGAATATGTATAAACCACATTTGATATTGGAATATCTTTAAATTAAAACAAGAACACATGTGGTAGTCCTTTATAAAAATCCATTGATAAATTAAATAACTATCCTTCGATAAATCATTGAAATTATCTTTTTTCAATTTCATTTAATTAAACCTTGTTTATCCTACATGTGTTTATTGATATATATATATATATATATATTGATAATACAAAACCGATTTAAATTATCATTTGATAATTTTAGGATTATCATTTGATAATTTTAGGATTATCATTTGATAATTTTAGGATTATCATTTGTTTATTTAGGTCTTTATAATTTTGTTTAAAAACCACCATTATTTTCTTTAGATTTATTATTTTAAATATTCAATTAATTTACTTTCAAAAATCCTTTATTTTAACAAAGGAACAAGATAATTGAGTAATAGAATAAATAAAAAAAACAGCAAGTCACCTTATGCGCAACACCAAAACTGGAAGGAGGCACAAAGGAAGAATGGAAGAAAAAAAACTGATCGGATCAAAGGAGCTTCACATGTCACACATAGAGGACTCCCAGAGTTTATCAAACTCAAACAAATCAACTAAGAGCTGTAACAAAAAGGTTCAGCTATTTATAACCCTATAATCGTAGGATTTATAACCCATCCTTTAAACACACGTTAAATCAAAAACTGAATTTGAAAATTGATTATAGAGTTAATATAATCATCACATTAAGTCATTTAAGTTTTTAAATCATAAAAAACAGATGATTTACAAGATTTTGGTTCCACCCGGGATTTAAAATGGAGGAGAATGGTGTTTGAAAGATGATTGAACAGTACATACATTTTTTTATTTCTTTTAATGTATTTAATAATTTAACAAAAATTAAATGATACCAAAATACCATTGCGAATGAAAGTGATACCCCATTTATAGTAAACACCCTATTCCGGACCTAACGATGGTCTCTGATTTCTCAAAATATGAGTGGTTTGAGAGATATTAATGATTTCTTAATTAAAACATGGAATAATTAATTAATTAATATAAAAGGTTATTTTTTTGGGAGAGACATCCAAATGCTTGATGAGAATAAAAATTATACTTTGTCTAGGGTAAAACCCCCATTCCAGACCTATCCATGGTCTCAGATTTCCCATACATTGCACTGTTTAGAATATATTTAATTATCTTTAATAAATAATATATTAAATTTTATTTAATAACTTTATCTAATGAGCGTGACATCTAAATGTCCGGATCCTTCGAATGTTTTACCCCTCATAAGGTAAAAACTATATTTTAGACATAACCGTGGTCTCAAATTTCTCATACGATGGACCTATTTAGAGTTATTAAATTATTTTGAATAAATTTATCATACATAAAATAATAAATTTAATATTTTTATTCTGTTCTCTTTGAGACTTTACAGACCTCAAAAACTCATACTTACAGAGTGTTTAACTTAGAAAATATTTAATTGAATATTACGAAGCATTAATTAGGCGTTTTACTAATCTGCGACATGTTTTAACAAAAACACAACTTTTTACCGATAAAACATTTTTTACCAACTAACATAATAATAATTTAACACAAGATGGTTTAGTAAAACCTAAAACAGTGATGGGATGTTACAAACACCCCACCATAGGAACTTTTTGTCCCTAGAAAGCCTATGAAGAAACCTCCACATCAAAAAGACAAGGCCACTTTTCTCCCATCAGTGCCTCCCTCTCTCATGTCTAATGAGAATTATAATCAAGATTTCATATCATTTGGACCATAGGTAACATCATATGTTGAGGTAACTTGATCTCAGAATCATCAACAATGACTGGTCGTTCAGTCACAGATAAAACAGTTTTCACTTCAAGATGATACCAACTCAGAACATGAGATGAGTCAGATAAATACTTTCAAAACTGAGATACATGAGAAAGATTATATATCTACGTCAGTTGCGGTGTTAGTGTTAAATTGTAAACAACTTTCCCCACATAATAAAAAACCTAAATAGTTCCCACAATACAAAGAGAAAGCTTCCCTTGCCTACCAAGTCATCGATTACCCAACCGGGGTGAAACTTTCATGAATACATGGTCACCAAAACTACTGCTTCAAGTTGTAGAATGTCTTAGTGCTTTTTAGGTGCACAAACCATTGGTAAATTACAGAAATCCCCGATTATAGTCTTCCTTGTAACTAACAGTGCAACATAACGGTTCTGATAACACATAACACTGTCTTTAGAGAACAACCATTGGGCATCAGTCTCCCCACCATAAAGAGAGTCTATAATGCTTATGAAATTCATCAACAACCTTCTATTTCTAAAGAATCATCTTGAGAAGAGAAGATATAAGAGTACCATTAGCTTTCATGGAGGAGAGAACCGACGTTGCCCAAGGTGACACACTTGGGTGAATAAAGGATTTCTGAAGAAGATTGTCCAACTAGAAAATTAATTCTTTCAGTTCAGTTGGAGTCATTTTGTAAGAGGGAAAAGAAACTAGTTGAGTAAAAACATCAAGTAAATAGAATACTAAACCTCTCTTATTGGTGGTAAAACAGAAAAAAAAGAAGGAAATGTGATGGGAAACTCAATGGAAAATGGAGGAATATCATCACCCAAAGAATCTTTCTCAATATCAAAAAGTAAACACTGATATCACTTTCACCAACTCTAGATAAGACGGTCTACCCCTGCTCGACCTTGGGTCCTATTCTCATTGAAATACAAGAAACACACCACTGGGTGTGGTAAGGTAGAACCATCGAAGATAATAATCAATATGGGAATTATTGGCAGCAATCCAATCCATCCGGAATATGACATCAAGAGATTTCATGTCAAGTACCCAAAGAAAAACTCCAAACATGTTTGAAAACTAATGGAGAGAAGACACAAGTGGGATTATAGAGACCATGCACTTTCTTTATACCGAGGGGTATAGTAATATAAATTACACAAGATAAAACCTCTATAGGAAGATTAAGAAGATTAAGAATTTAGGATGAAATAAATAAGTGAGATGCACCAGTATCAAAAAGAGCAGTCAATAAAGTTGAAGCAATAGTAATAGTACCACTCAAAATCATTGGACCAGTATCTTCTTCCTCTATAGAATCTTCCATAGTGTGAAGAATCTTTGTTCGGGATGCCTATGGATGGAACCCTTTTGTACATGAATCATTTTATTTCCCCTCTTTTTTTGAAGGTGTTGATGATCTTGTAGCACTGCGTGGAGTGGGAAATATGTGTCATAACTTCTGCAAGTCCCCAAAACATTTTTAGGAGCCACAGTTCTTTTAGCCTTCTTAGGCTCTAAAAACTCCACAACCTTGTCCAAAACCATTGGATCTGTATATAATTATTTGGTGAAAAGAACCTTGATGTCCTTCCAATCTAAGCCTTCATGTTTCTTTGTCGTTGTTGTCATGTCCCACCATCTCCTTCCTGGTCCCTCCAACATAAAGGTGGAACACTTCAGCATGATTTCATCCAATGTATTCAAGAACAAAAACAAATGTTCAATCATGCCAAACCATTCCTCATCATGTTGAGGATCATTGGAGACTTTTAAAACTAGTGGTTTCTGGTGAAATAACTCTTGAGAATAATTTTGAAGTGCATCCCCTAGGTTCCACAGCTAGATCATTAATGGAGACTAGAGGTGGTGCCTATCCCAGAGCTTGGACAGTGTGAAAAATCACCTCAACTAGGCTTGGGTCCACTGGAGGAATTTCTCACTGAGGATCAACAGTAGCCCCTTCCTCGATCCGATTCAGACATCTTCTCAGAGGTTTGATGTTATAAAACATCAGTAGACAAAAAGGAAGACATTAGATAATGCTCGTACATCGAAACAAGGGAAACATGATCCTGACTGGTAGAACATATATTATTTGGATTCCACTCTATCCAAATCAAAATAGGGATAAGACTAGAAGTAATCCACAAGATTTATTTTCCTAACCACCCCTGGTGACTTAAGGTTCATTGTGGTGAGAGCTGTCTAGGCACTCAATCACAAGTACCTCCTATGTCCCAAAAGAAAAAATAGTCAAATGCATACTGTCATCAAGGAAAGATGCTTAACCTCCCTCTAATACCATTTTTTCAAGAACCAGCCTAGGTACCCTGGTAACCCGATAACCAAGCTGACCCTAATAGAGCCCGAAGGGCGTTCCTAATCCCCATGGGTCGACGACTAGCACCTAGCATCACACAACATGAAAGTGGGAATGATTTTTCCACCAACATTGTGGAAGAAAATAAACAAGACAATATGCATAACAAAAAGAAACTCCACTGGGAGTAATGTACCAGAATAAAAAGAGGCATAAAAATACCAAAGTACTATAACCTAAAAACTAAGAATGGGAAAACAGCCCCAAGGTCCCTAAGGACACAACTCCCCAATACCAAAGCTCAATAGTTGGATCCATCTCCAAGAGATCCCTTCTCTTTGCTCGAACCTGGAAGAAGAAAGTCTAAAAAAACATGATAGAAAAAGTAAGGTGTGAGCCTAAGACCAGTAGGATACCACCAAAGATTCCATAACAGATTCCAAATATAGATTATCTAAAGAAAATATTTCAATTTTCAAATAAACAGGTTTGGAAATTCAAAAGCATATTTATACAAAAAATGCTATACATTTTCAAATGATGGAAATAAATATTTTAATTAATGATTTTACAAATTATGGAATATTTCTAAAAAAATGGCTTAAATAAAAAATTTATATAAAATAGTTTATATAACATTAGCAGGAATGTTAAGCAGTTCAAAAGTATTGATATATATTTATATCTCAAATATAAATAAACAAACGTGCAACATGGTCATCTTCCAAAAGGCACGATAGTATTAACCAGTTATAGGATTTGACAATCTCTATCTGAACTCAGCAAAATGTGGAAACACACATCCCTATGACACTGGCCAAAGGAGACTCTTCACCAACCCATCGGGGATGTGACCCGCTACAAGTATGTTTTAGAACGTTGTCGTAGAGTAGAGTGTATCCAAATAACTCACTAACTACCTAAGTCTTGCATGCACTCTTACATTATGGGAGAACTATTTTTATAATTCTTAAAAATATGATCAATTCCATTCTTTTATTTAAAATGTTCAAATTTCTTTCCATTTAAAACCAAAATAGGTTTTATTCAAAAACATGCCTTCTTTACAAGATAAAACCAATGAGTTTCTATCAAATCATTTTAAGCCATTTTCACCACTTTAAAATCCAATCAAAACCAATTACATCATCACACAATTTATTTTCACAATTAAATTCAACAATTTAATTGAAATCATTTCCATTAAATCCACAATTTAAATTAAACAATTTAAATCAGCAAATTACCATAAACACACCCAATTCAATGGAATCAGGGGTTTTCCAAATTTTCCTGGAAAAAAATTTCAAATACCTCAATTCACTGGAATCAACTTTTTATCAATTTAATTGAAAGAAAATTTGAGCAATTGAATTTAAATCAAAAATTGAAATAAATCAAGAAATACAAGGATAATAAATTTCCAAAGTCAGGACGGAACCACCTACCTCAAGTTCATCAATATCAACAAAAAAGATAAACCACCATGTGTGGTTCAATACATCTACTCACAACCTTAAAAATGAAAACATCAAAACACCAAAGTTTGATGTTCGTCAAGGGGTCCTAGAACCAAAACATCTATTTAATTTCACAAAGAAGTAAAAAAATTACATGAAATTACATCTTCTCTCTCCAGGTTAATCTCTGGATTATCATATTATGTTAATGCATGCAATCATAATAAAATTCCATAAGAATATTTATAATCATTATTCAATAATCATATCTCTCGATTTTATTTCACAAGAAAATAAAATATCACATGCGATTACATTTTCTCTCTCCTAGATAATTCTCGAATTATTATTTTAATTATCACATGCGATGATACTTCAACTATCCTCAATAAAATTCCAAATTATCATTTTATGTCAGCACAAATGTTCACAATATTATCCTTAGAATAAGTTTAAACCACATTTGATATTGGAATATCTTTAAATTAAAACAAGAACACATGTGGTAGTCCTTTATAAAAATCCATTGATAAATTAAATAATTATCCTTCGATAAATAATTGAAATTATCGTTATCCAATTTCATTTAATTAAAACTTTTTTTATCCAAAGTGTGTTTATCAGTATATATATATATATATATATATCTTTTGATAATCCAAAACCTATTTAAATCATCATTTGATAATTTTAGGATTATCATTTGATAATTTAGGTCTTTATAATTTTGATTTAAAAACCACCATTATTTTCTTTGGATTTATTATTTGAAATATTGAATTAATTTAAATTCAATAATACTTTATTTTAACAAAGGAATAAGATAATAGAGTAATTGAATAAATAAAAAAACAGTAAGTCACCTTAAGCGCTACACCAAAATTGGAAGGAGGCGCGAAGGAAGAATGGAAGAAAAAAAACTGATTGGATCAAAGGAGCTTCACATGTCATGCGTAGAGGACTCCTAGAGCTTATCAAACTCGACCACATCAAATAAGAGCAAAAAAAAAATGGTTCAACTATTTATAACCCTAGAATCATAGTATTTAAAGTCCATCCTTTAAACACATGTTAAATCCAAAACTGAATTGTAAAGTTGATTACGGAGTTAATATAATCATCAAATTAAGTCATTTATGTTTTTAAATCATAAAAATGGATGATTTACAAGCTTTCGGTTTCAACCAGGAGTTAAAATGGAGGATAATGGAATTTGGAAGATGATTGAATAGTACATGCATTTTTTTATTTCTTTTAATGTATTTAATAATTTAACAAAAAAATTAAATTATACCAAAATCCCATTGCGAATGAAAGTGATACCCCGTCTAGGGTAAACACCCCGTTTTGGACCCAATGGTGGTCTCAGATTTCTCAAAAGATGAGTGGTTTGAGAGATATTAGTGATTTATGAATTAAAACTCATAATAATTAATTAATTAATATAAAAAGGTTATTTTTGTGGGTGAGACGTCCAAACGCCCGATGCGAACAAAAGTTATACCTTGTCTAGGGTAAAACCCTCATTAAGGACCTATCAGTGATATCAGATTTCCAATACATCACACTGTTTAGAAGATATTTAATTATCATTAATAAATAATATATTAAATATTATTTAATAACTTTATCTCATGAGTGAGACATCTAAATGTCCGGTGCCATTGAATGTTATACCCCACCTAGGGTAAACACTATATTTCAGACATAACCATGGTCTCAAATTTCTCATACGAAGAACCATTTTATAGTTATTAAATTATTTTGAATAAATTTCTCATGCATAAAATAATAAATTTAATATTTTTATTTCATCCTCTTCGAGAATTTTTAGACCTCAAAAACTCATACTCCCACAATGTTTAACTTAGAAAATATTTAATTGAATATTCTGGAGATTTAATTGGTCATTTTACCAATCTGTGACATGTTTAACAAAAACATAACTTTTTACTGATAAAACATTTTTTCCCATCTAACATAATAATAATTTAACACAAGAAGGTTTAAGAAAACCTAAAACAGTAACGGGATGTTGCAACTCATATGACATGTGTGTGTCTACTGGTGATTTCTATTATGGTTTTGAAATGAGGGTTTATAGGTAGGTATACTTTTGGGGATGTCTTGGATGTAATTCGAGGTGATAATATTTAATAAAATTTTCCTTGAGATGATGAAGGAATTTAAAGAATATGAGTTCATACATTTGATTCAAGGGGAGATGCATGTTTTGAGTTATGCTACTCAATTCACCAATCCATTTAATTTTCACTATGGTTTTTCAGATATAATATCATTAAGGTGTGGTGATTTGAGGATGGTATGAAAAATACTATCAGGGTAAATATAAATTTCTTAAGTATGACCTCATTTTTCGAGTTAGTGATCTAGAAGTTGATCGAAAAGAAAACATGATTGATGGTAGTATACCTAACCAGATGGTGGTTCTACATAAGGCTAGTAGTGGGGCTTCATGTTGTAATAAGTGGGTATATGAGGAGACCTAACAAGGTGGTTAGATCATGGGATCATTATTTCAACCCTTGGTTGGGTCATCTTTGAGATGTTATTAGTGTGGGTATATGGGGAATATTTGGACTCAATGAAATTGACTACCCAAGGAGTGTCAATTAAGTGGACATATAATAAATTTGGAGTATTTTTGTTAGAAATATTGTATTTAGAAGAATTTTGGAGATCTAGTTAGTCATATGTGTTTATGGTAGGGCCTAGTATAGTTTGGGATGTAGTGGTTGGAGTTCTTATAACCATGCATGCTATGGTGGAGGTTAGGATAATCAAGAGTGGGGTTGTGGTTGATGTAGATTATGATTTCATAGGGAGTTCAGACATCTAGAGATTGGGACGTGGGTCAGTTTCATATGGTTGAGAAATCTTTTATAATAATTTTTGAGAGATGTTAATGGTTAGTGGTATTCCTTTATTCGGTTATTCTAGTTTATCACAATGGGTGATAGTGTATAGTGTGTGTTATGTGTAAGTGGATCGACTAAGAGTTGGATGAGGTGTGGGAATTAGGTATGATTTTTGGTAATGGAATGATTAATGATTCATGGATGTGTCTTGATAGATGGTACATATATAATTAAGGAATATGGTCAGGTATGATACTATTGATGTTTTAGGTAGTTTTGTTGGGATATGACTGGGTATGTGACTCTAATGTTAATAAATACCAATGGATTAAATCGGATTCAATATGTTATTTATTCCTGTAAATTAGGGATAGAAGGAAGTTTTAAATAAACCCTTGATATCTAAGGATTCTAGGGGGTAGGATGATTAGGTTTATGTCAAGGTTGGTTAGTGTTATAACTAGAGACATATCAAGTAATAACTATTGTATAGTAGGTAGTTTGAAATAGACTATATATTGAGTAAGGTAATTATGTTATTAATTTATTGAGATCATTTGTAATTGGGATGGTTTGAGATAACAGAGGGGTTAATAAAGGCTTGGGTATTAGTTTCAAGAAGATAGTCCTAGTGTAATACATCTTACCTTAAAGATAGATTTCACTGAGTACCTAGTGGATTTGTACCATACTAGTGGTATTAGTTTAATGATGGGTGGATCTGTTAGGTCCACAAACCTCCCAATAGACTAGGAGCGTGTTTTTAGTGGGTACTAGGTAACTAGTGGAAGGTGACCATGTATATGGTGGGTACCTCAATCCCTTTTTTTATATTTTACAATAATACATTATTTTGTTTTATTAGTAAATGAATGGGAGCATTATTTTGAGCTAGTATCATGGGATATCACCCCTTTAACTTCTTATCTCATCCTTTCTTCCCCTTAGTGCGATATAATCCATTTCTTGTCATATATTTGAGTTTTTGGTCTCAATAAGTCATTGTAGGGGAGGGTCAACATCATCTTTAGTTTTTATAGTTTTATCAGAAAAGTAGTGAGTTTTAACTAAAATGTCATTTTTTGTATTTTAATATGGCCTATTGATTTATTTGGATCAGATTAAAATTGAGAGATGATATTCATGAATTGAAAACTTTTACTTGAAATATGTGGGTGGTGTGTAGATAATTTCATTCTTATATGTGTGCTTATACATCATTTGACTTGTGAGTGTGGATAGGGGTGTTTTTGTGACTAGGAATTTTACCGTGTGGGGTTACCATTATTCATGATAGATATTTAGGGGTAGTGTTTTTATGTGTAATGACTCAGGATAATATTTTTATGGGTTATTATTGGTTATAATCCTTGGTTATTTCTTGGAAACTCATTGTGTGTTGTTGAATGATTCTTCTTATGATGTTTTTTTCGATGTGGTTCCTTAAAAATGTGATGGGTGTAGATTATGTGGTCATGGTGTGATGCATTTCATAAATTTTATATGAGGATGATATCTCATTCACCACTATTGAGGTGATTGAGGTTCACTAAATCATGGACATAGGATTCCACTAACTATGGTGATGATTCCATTAGGGTCGTGTATACACAGAGAATGGTCTATAAGATGGTATTGAACAATATATTTTTGGTTGTATACTCTATAGATGAGAATCCTATGGTGATGTTGTTTACCATCAAAGCATATTAAGGATACTTCTTAGGTTTCCATTAAAACCATGGGGTGATTGTGATCATCATTCTGGAGAAGGACAATCATCGTGCATGTGGAATAAATTCAGTCAGATGGGATAGGCTTGGTAAAATAAATGTTCTTGATAGGGTAATGATGTGTGACTTATGGAAAGTTCTGATATGTAGTCTTCATTGTGTATAATTGGTTTTATTTTTTTGGGACCAATGAGTTGAAAAGTGCACAGGATAGATTTAGAACATGGTTTGGTAATGCCTCATACCCCAAGAGGCCATGAATATAGAATTTATGTGTTCCTTGATTATGAGATGAGGGGTAATGCATCATTCTAACTTGGGGTATGTATAGACTATTGGTCCATCAACCCATTATAACATTGGAAAAAGTAGTGAGGGTTCTCACCTATGGATAGTCAATAATGGAGTGAAGTGGGTTTATTTAATTATGTTGTATTTTCTATATTTTACTTTTCATACACTCATATCAGTATGTATATTATCTAGTGATACCATTGGTGGTGGTCTATTGCATCCATACTCACACCCTACAGGATCCCTTCAAGTCATATATAGACTTTATGGTTCATGAAAATAGAAAATAAAAGGGGTCTGTAACTATTTCCTAGTTGGATGGAGGTGAATTTGAAGCATGGATGAGAGGTCAATGGTTTTGGGGACTAAAACAGGTAGATCCTTAAAGTTTTAATAGTGTTGCTTTGGATTTTTGGAAATATATGTATGTGATCATCCTAGGGGATATCCTAGTAATTTTTATATAATTGGTTTAAAATTATAAATATTAATATTTCATACCATGGGTTATATTTCCTATCATAATTTTGATATTACATCATCTTTGTTTCTTAATTATATTTTAGTGGAGATTGAATGATCTTCCTCAACGGTCACAGAAACACCATTTTATGAAATCATCTTCTATGGTAAGGCTATTTTTAGACATTCCAACCACTAAACATAATGACTTGAAATTTATTAGGCTTCTTTATGTTGTGCTGTTTTTGTATTTTTGGTTGTGGTTGGACTCAATGAGACTCAGAGGAAGAAAAGTGAATTAAACCCCATTTTTAGGAGTCATGATATCCTCCTTCAATGGTTTATAATAGGTAAAGGATATATCTATAATAATTATAAATAAATAAAATAAATAATTTCAATTAACGGGTGTAAGGATACTGAATAGAGGACTTTGGCTAATGATTATGGTCTATGTGAAAGGGTGGTGGGATATAGAGTTATGAGAAGTGTGGGAGATGTGATTTAAGAGGCGATGGAGGAGTAATTATTATATGGACAACCCCATTTCATGGATGTACTAACCATCTGATCGGGTGGTCATTCAACTATGAGATTACCATTTTATTAATAGGATTAACTGAACCTCAACCCCACATCAATGATAGGTTTAGAAAAACCCCATGTTGGGTAAGACTCTCCATAATTGAGTGGATGATATGGTGGTACACCCCAGCCATGAGAATAAAATTGTGTGGCCTATAACCTAGACCACATTGCCAAGGTATACAGATGAATAAGGCCAGTCTATTAGAGTCAATGGGGTGAAAACCTAGCCATAAGCATGGTTGGATTAGGGCCACAAAATAGGTCAATGTAGGCTAAACCAATATCCATAGACATGAACCACCCATTAACATATGTGGGCCTACACACCCTATCTAGTGGTCACATGTAATCCAATCCCCCATGTTCCACCAAGTCTCCTAATTCTATATAAAAATGAATAAATATATCTTATTTCATTCAGTTTCTATTTGAGGCCTCTGATTATTGTATTACCTTAAATTTTCCACATATATCTTTATGTTGATATAATATTTTCTATCTGAGGTCATTTAGGGGGGTGTATTGAGTATTTTAAATATTTAGATATCATATTTGTAATTACATTCCTTGGGAAAAAATTTATAATAAAATTATTTTTGTTTTCATTATTTTACCATAATGGTACCTTCTTGTGAATCATTTGGGGATATAATGTAACATTTTCTATAAAAGAATATTTTGAACATGGGTGTATACATGTATGTTCTAATGATGGATTATTATATTGATTTGTTATGAGGATCTCCTAGTAGGATTACAAATCAAGTAATTTTTTATGATAATCCTTAGAAGTATATAATATACTATGATATAATGACTTGATGATATAATTATCCTACTCTCAATTTTGTGTGTGAATTTTCATGGAGAGTGGTTATGAATGGTATGGGTTTCATCTCTATTTTCTTAAAGAAAAATATTGTGAGTGAAACCAATGGATGACGTGTGGGTTTTGGGTCATACTATTGACCAATCATTAACCATGGGAGATGACATATTGGTTTTTCCTTCTAAATATGGTGATATGGATAATAGATCTTTATATTAAAAATATAATGACCATAGATGATGTTACTTTTGGATTTAATTATTAAATATTTTAATATTATTGATGATACGTTTTTCCAAAAACTATAAATGTTTGTAGATAAATATAAAAACTTATTATCCTGGATATGATTATGTGATTTTTTTGATATGTTATTTCCATAGTGATTTTTATTATTTTATTGATATCATTTCAATAGGTCACTACCATGAATTATTTTTGGGACTAAGTTGAATATGTTCACCCTGAGAGGGGGAAGGGGTGAACCATTTTATTTACCAATTAAAAGTACTCCATTTGATCTCATTCACCACATTATTATATCATGTCTCCTCATTGGAAGGAACATCATTAATATCACACTCTTTATGGTGTTCTTATAGAAACATACACACATGCATAAATGAAAGCATAAGATACATAAGGTTTTTACTCGGTTCACTGAAAAGGGTTATATCCAAGGATTATATAATGATTATGTGTTGATGTTCCAAAATCCACTATACTCAATTATTATGGATTATAAATTTTTCCATGGTCACTTCACACAAAGGCTCACTAACTTTTAAAGTATTTAGGTCTTGATCACTCCTCACACAAAGGGTTCACCCTATTCTTTTTCTCTACATACTACTTTATAGAAGGATTAGTAAATTTATATACTTTAGGATCACTTAAATAGTATATATTAATATAGGTATATTCCATATCAGTATAGGTTTATGAGATAACTTTCATCTTGATCTCTAAATAGATGTTTCACTAAGATTCACTCCACAATGTGTCTAATTATTTAGTGTAAGATGATTTCTAATCAATTTAATTAGTTTATTTATCTTCTAATTCCAATTCTAGACGATATTATAATATTAATATGTGGATATACTCTTTTTAAAATATAATAATCACTATAATAACCAAACCATACCAAATAAATTTTATCACATACTAGAATATTTTTCTTAAAACTTGTATTCTTATTTAATAGATAGATATAGAAATGGAAATATGTCTTAATCTTCATTCCTTTTTTCCTTCAACCGAGATTTGATAAAAGGAAATCCTTTTTTATATTCTCACTTATTTTTATCCAATAAATTATTTAAAAATATTATATATGCCACAAATTTTCTAGAACTGTTATAAGATGATTTATAGAGTCTCCAAAATCCTCCAACTTTGATCCATATATTTGCATAAATTTCATTAAGCCAAAATATCCATGACCATTCCATTGTTAGATACAATTAGAGTGTTCAAAATGTTCCTATTTTATTCAAATTATTTCGCTAAATATTTCTCTATAAGTCCTAATTTTATTTCAGGTAGTTTCATTTTATTTTTTCCTAGATCATAAATATTTTATAAAAAATACTAGAATTCAAATCATGAAAAATATGTAAGTAAAAATCCCATAAAACTATCCAACATTTTCCAGAAAACATCCCTTCAAATATCTCTAATTTAATCCATTTAAATCTATACTAAATTTTTCATTCAACAACTACTATATTTTTCTCCATGATAGAAGTATATATATTTCAGCATGGTCTATATTTTAGTACTGTTATTATATATTGAAATATCCTTTATTCTCTATGTTTTAATATAAATGAATATATGGAAACAATATTTCTATAGAATCATTAAATATTATTAAATTTTAAATTCTCCCAAAAAACACTCATATTTATGGAAAAAGATCATTCCATTAAATTCAAAAAGATATGGAGACTCTATTTCGTTATAAATCTCTATTTAATTTTCCATGAAAATCCCCATTAAAATATTTCATATAAATATTTTTTTTAAATTCCTTCATATATATAAATTTAAAAATCAACAAATATTTTATTATAATATCTTGGAATAATTATATTATTTCATATCATGACACAATGCATCTAAAATTATCCATAATTTAAAAAAAATAGAATAAATATTTAATGAAACTCTTTGGTAATAGTAAGAATATTCTTACATGAGGTCTGAAGCTTTGGAATTTAATGTTACATGAGTCTCATGCTACTCATGTATAGCCTTAATAAGTTTCTTATTAATTTCATATTTCTTTAAACCCCTTAAGATAATATTATGTTGGATATGTTATATTATTAAACAACTCTAGACATTACATATTATTCTCATTAAACTTCAATTTTAATACTATATGGATTCAAAAAATTAGAAATATTCTTAATCTTATATCACTTCATGAAATTCAGAGATACTCCTATGCTATTTTAGTTTAATCTCACATAGATCTAGAATTTTCTAAGTTAATCATATATTGATTTAAAAATTCATAGATAAATATAATGTATCCCATTCCTTTTCATAGATAGCCCTAAATTTATGATTTAAACTCACAAACTGTATACCTGATAATCTTATATAGCTTAATGTTTTAAATATATAGTCTTATATAGAACCATAATTTCCAGAATTTATATATTCCTCTTTAAATGACATCAAAACTACTCACACGTCTTTAAAAGTTTTAATATCCTTGAATAAACTCATTAATATTCACCAACAACTCATTTAATCTAGATTTCATTTCACACTTGAATATTCTCATACCAACTAAAATTATTGATATTCACCAGACATGTATACCAATGGTATGTATCTTAATACCCCAAAGCCTTTAAGGATTATTCTACTAATATTCTAGAAAAACCTTCTGATCACATTTGAAACTTCTCATACCAAATACAATTATTGGTCTTCCAAATATATGTTTACCAAATTTATGTATCTTCATACCACCAATTCTTAATGGATTCCCCTACTGGTATTATAAATACACCTTCAAACATCAATATCAGATACTACAATATTCAGTATCTAAAACAATGTATGTTATCCATGTAAGGATAACCATCAACTTCTTTATCCATGTCAATTATCATCACGACTCCTCATGTCAACAACAAGTATAACTATAATTGAAAACAAATCTAACCACCATTATCTTGATTGAATCATTCTCCCCATTTTTATTTTTTTTAATTACATTATAAGTCCATCTTTATGATATACATCCAAATAAATACTTGGATTTATGGTGAATTATTTACCCTCCTTAAATAATACAATTCAATGGTTATTTTAACCATATTCTCTTCATTATTATCTCTCATATTATCACTAAAATTATTTAGGTATGACTTAATCATAGCTTCTTCCTTGAAAAAAAACATTCACCAAATTTTTTAAAAACAATACTCCTCTGTCCATATCTACTTTATAGATTCAAAAAAATACATATCTTCTATAATATTTTCCCTTACTTTGGTTCCAAATCAATGGATCTTATGCATCATTTACCACTTTAATAGTAAATCTTGATTAAGTGTTTTTTAAATTCTACTTAGTTATATAATTTATTCATATTTTTTATCCAAATATTTTGGTATTTTATAATAACTGTAACTAACTCTAATGATCACTTGTGAAATCTTAAAAATCTTTTATTTTACCACATAATTCTATGAATAATTATCTCTGGAATCCACTTGTTGAAAATTCATTATCCACATCCACTATGTTTACCAATTTTAGACCACTCGATTTAACTATTAAGAATTTATCCATTCTTGACACCACTAGATGTGTTATCAAGGTCTTTAAAACTAGATCTCTATGTTTAAAAAATACCATTTTTTGGAAATCATGTTTCTTTTCTTCTTTAATGCACTAAATCACTTCTACATATTGATACATTCGTTCAAATAATTTATTGAGTGAGTTTAGCACTTAGAAAAGAGTTATTAATAAATAATCTAAGACTACTAATTCAAAACTAAATGCAGGAAACAGGAGTAAATTTTAATGACATAAAATTTATATGTGTCACTATATTTATTCCATAAATGACATGATACTTGAACAATTTACTTATACTAGTATTCCTCCCTATGATCCAAATAACACTTACACAAAAATATTAATAAATAAACCTTAATTTAAAAAGTGTGTGAATCATAAAAATTTTAAACTTCTATCAATGTATATATACGGTATAGACATAGATATTTACAATTTATTAAAAAAAATAGCTTTCAAATCATTAATTTTATTAAAATTATACAAAAAAACTACTCTCTAAGAATCCATAAATATTTTTTCAGGAACATCAACTAGAGATTAATCCTATTATATAATCCATTAATATACTAGAATAATCGATGAGTTCACATGATAAACCATCATATATATCATGAAAAACATATCAAGATCATTCAAACTCCATGTTGTTTTAGATTATTTCATTCTTCCATCATGAGATTCCATCATTATTATTTAAAAAATTATACCACTAGGAATATATCCTAATACCATTTTGATCCCTAAATTTAACTTAATACTACATCATAACTCATATAGGTATTTTATATCACTTTAATTCCTAATAAAATTCAATATCACTTGTAATTATTCATCCCATATTGCAATTATAGATTTAGTTTTTGAGATATGTTGTGCCTCTCTAACACCACTTATTAATTCATATTTGGACTTGATAAAATTTGTTTTTATTCTAATTTTTTCATCTATCTTCTAATGGATTGTATCTTCCCTTAAAACTAAAACACTATATTATTAATAATAAATAATAAAATAAATGAGGAGTGGGGTACTTCTAGACTAACATCAAGTTTAGGAATGTGGTTAATCTTGGCGAACCAACCCTTTGCTACCAAATCACCTAGAAGTATTTATTTCTATTATCCTTAAAATACCTCTCATACTAACTTCATTTTGAATATGTTTTTTGAATCCCAAATCTTATTTATCATGGGATTTATTAGGAGACAAATCCCATATGTATATGTGTCATCTGATGATGAATCATCATTGCATCCTTCATTATAATTTCTCTATTATATAAGATCTATTCTGAAAAAACTATCCCCTTTAATTATGGTATAATTTATGTAACCCAATTTTTATGCATTTTGATTCATCTCATTGATATCCATTATAGTCACCTAAAGAATTATTTTTTCTTAATGATTATATCTTCATGAATTTATCCTCATTTTTTTATTAGAAACATTTTCCTTTTTTTCTAATTTTTTAATTTATTTCCATGAGGGATGTTTTTTAATACTATATCATTGACACTTTGGTGAAACCTATGTTTCATTGCATCCAATATTATTTTATTTTGGTGAATCTATTATTAAATGTAACATATTATACTTTTCTATATTGAATCCTCACCCTTAACATGATAATGAGGTTTCTCCTCCATAAATCAACTAATATTTTCATGTTGTATTTATTTTCCATATTTATATGGTTAGAACATATAAAATATATCACACTAAAAAAATTCCTCTTGAATAATTTTATTAGATGTTATGTTTCAACAGTGTTTCTTCCACTATTGAGCCTCTGGTATTTTAGACACACAATCATGGCATGTTTCATGATTCTATAATAGTATAATTTCTTAGATACATTTATTTTAGAGTCATATATTATATATTTAGTAACATATATCCATTTTCACTTAATTTCATATTTGAATTTCCATTTCATCAACTAGTTAATGTTTCCATTGTGGTAGTTTCTACATTACACTTTCCTTTCAAGGAATTCAATTTTACTTTAAGATCTTTAATATTTACGTATTTCTATTTTAATGGGGTATCCATATTATTTTATCTTAAGAAATATTATTTTTTAGATTTTTTTGTCTCTTCAACTTCAGATTTAATAGAAATAATACTTGTGTTTAGTTTCTTATCTATGGCCATTTTTCTCCCAAATCGTGTGCATGATCTTCAAGCAGGAAACTTTTACCTTCTATATTTTCACAATTTTTTTAATGAGGTCATTCAAGGATGAATATTCATTTTTAAACAAATTATTTTCCAAAACCAATTGTTCAATGAATTATTAGAGTACTCTATTAACGATTTCCTATTAATCCACATTCTCAAGGAAGGGATAGATATCGTCTTGATTTCTATGGGAATACACCCATATTGATGACTTGTTGTTGTTACCACTTATTTTTTAGTATCAAAATCCACTCCATCCGTTATTAGGAAATATAAAATTTTATATTTATAAAAATTATCCAAAATAATATTTGAAAGAATTTTTTCATCAAAAATAGCATCAACTACCTTAATGGGTGTGTTATTCTTCATATAAGTATTTTTTATATTCCTATTATTATTTTCATTTTAAAAAAGGAATAATTATTGAATTTTTCAATATTATATACTGATATCTTTTATTCTATTGATTTTTTATATATTACATCATTTTCTTTAATTTAAGAAGCAGTATAATAATGATAGGTTTTCTTATATACCTTTTTGGGAAAATATAGAAATAAGAATTTTCTTTTCCCTTCCATCATCAATTATTTTTATGTTCTTATTTAAATTATCATATCATCATATATAATCCATGTTCTCCGTGACACATTCATATAGTAAAGTAATCATCTCCTTTTTTAACCATGATATTTAATTCCATTAAAATAGGAGGCATTATTATTGATTCTATGTGTGAAAACATCCAAAAAATAATGCTCCATATTCTCCAGATATTATTTCTTGTAGTTTATTTTTAATTTTTCCAAATCATCAATATTTTATAGAAACTACCAGATTTCACATCATTCAAGATATGTAAAAAATATTATCATAAAACCTTCCTTGATTCTAGAGTCAATATCACTTTATATATTTATGATTTACTCTATTTAAATCTATGATAAAGTATTTATTTAACTCTTGATATATTTTCCTTATTAGAATAAGTATTTAGATTGTGGAATGATATATATTCTTGTACTATTATTACACTTTTAAATATCTTATATTCTACATGTTAGAATATCATCAAATAAATTTAAAATATATTTCAATAAAGTCATTACTTATTATTTTATTTAAAATTCTACAACAAAATTCCTGTATTCAAAGAAATAAATACTTCTACTAAACTCACCTAGATATTGTGAATTTATTTACATTGAAATATGTGTTTAATATACCATAAAAATCATAACTCAAATATTCTATAAAAATATTAATTCAAATTACCACATATATCTCCACTTAAATCTTTAATAAAATGAATATACATAAGCCTTGAATAATTCAACAAATTATTTACATTACACAACATCTCTAAAATTATTCACTCTCTACCAAAAATATAGCTGATATTGGTAGTTACTCTTCTATATTAGAAATAAATTCCTTATGAAAGTTGAATAACTTTATATCTAATCTTATATATGTCTCATGTCATGCATAAACAACCTGAGTAAGTATCCATTTAATATTACATAACATAAAACCCTATGGTTAATCTTATGTAGATTTGGTATATTTTTAGATAGATTTAGATATTATAAATTATTCTCATATAAATTCAAATTAATCCTACATAGATTCAGAAAATATACATTACACTTATGCATCTTCTTGAATTAGTCTTACATATCTTTATGAAATATAGCACTACTCTTGTAAAATTCCACTTTAAACACACACAACTTCAAAATTTTCTATGTTATTCATATATATATTTAGATATTCCTAGATTAATACTACACAACCTATTTATTTTTTCACTTGAACCATAATATTTTATTTGTATCTCATGTATCAATTTTCTATTATTACATAGTGCCTATTATTCTTACACAACTTATATTTTTGTAGATTTATTCTTATTTAGCACCATACTTTCCTAAAATTAATAAATTATACTCTAAATGGATTCAAACCTACTCAAAACCATTATAAATACATAATATATTTGAATAATATCATTAATATTCATTAAACATTAATTGAATCAAAATTTCATACCTCACTTGAAACATATCATACAAACTATAATTTTTGATCTTCCAAATCCATGTTTATCAAAGTTATAAAACAAATATTTAAAAATCAGTACCACAAATAAAAATATAAAATTTCCTACACAAATTAGGATACCCATGTAATTATAATCTTCCTCTTTTTCATCTATGTCAAATCCCATTATCACTCCTTATATCAAGAACAAATCCAAAAATAATTTACAAAAAATAAAAAAATTCTCCATTTCAAAAATTCTTATTATTAATACCCTAACATTGAGTCACTATATCTAGTGACCATTAATAGTGAATTAATTTTCATGTAGTTTGGGTATTCCTTTGAATATTATTAGGCTCTGTACTATGTGATCCTTCATCATCGAAACATGGATTCCCTATATTTCTCTATATTAAATTAGAATATAAAATATATGATCCTACATAATGGGTTTGTGTCTTACCTCCTATTGATAACTAAAATAATAGCATGTGATCACCTAATTGTTCAATTATTTACTCATATGGTTAATGGCATGACCATTTGGGTCTTATGTTTTTGTATGTATCTTTATTGGTTTTTTATTTTATATATGATATTTATAGAAAACTTTAGTATTTATTAACCATATATGCTAGATACATATATGATTATTTACATACTCCTTGGATAAGGTATCATCTTAATACAAGGTTTGACCTAGATGGACTTTATTTATTATTAAATATTGAGATCACAACTATAAATATTCTATTTTAATATGATATTATTATTGTGTATACAAGAGCTTTAATTTGTTGTTTCCTATCACTTGGAATGTCGTATTAGGTGTTGTTACACTAACCTATTTATAGGTTCTCATATAGTTACATACTCTTGGTTATTGATTCATTTGGATTTTTTAATAGATAATGGTGTTTTTCTACTAGATTCCATTATTTTATAGTGGTGGAATACTAAATTTTGATGAAGGTTTCATTACTGAAGAATTCAAATAGACTGGTTTAAGTGTTTATTTTAGTTTTGTATTTATGGATGACCTGTATGTTTGGTTTTTAGTTGTATCATGTTAAACTTATGTATATGATATGAGATTACATTTACATGTGATTTTTATTTTTTTATTTGTATTATCTTATAGTATTGGATGTAAATGTCTCTATTAGTGGTTTAGTGATGTGATAACACATATTTGATGATTAAATCTCATTCATTTTGAATTTATTCCCTCTCAGTGATAGTAATCACCCACTAACCTACTAGAGGCGGGATTGGGGTGACACTGCCATTACTATCACCCACTCAGGTGGCATCCTATATGGTTTGGGTTGTGTCATTAACTTTGAGAATATTTTTTATATATAATATTTATAAGAATATCAAAATTAAAAAGTGTCATTTTTACATTGTTAAGAACCATAGATTATATGCCCTTCTTATATAAATTATCATAGATCTAAAGCTATATATAAAATTTAATGAATTATTTTATGTTAAATTATTATTATCATTTTTTTATTATTATCATCATAGTAGTGTGATATTATATAATGACTATAATGAATATGGATGTCATAGAAATCCTTATTTATAATATTCTAGGAATTGGTGCAGTGAAATTATTATTTTTATATAAGTTGATTATGATGTTTATTTGTATATTATTAATCATATTTAAGTTATAATATATTAATATTATTAATCTATTATATATTTTAAAAACAATTTCATCATAAAAATGAAAAAATTTCATTTTACATATTCAGGGATTCATAATATATTTCATCATAAGTGACTACTATGACATATAATGAAAAGATTGAATATTTTTTCTAATGATTTATGATGGATCATATATAATGTTGTTTGTTTTTTGTATTTTGAGAGGTACGAAAACATACGTTATCCTAAACATTAACAATTATAATTACATTCACATTGATTTTTTTTAATTTCAATGAGAACTGAATTTTGTGTTTTTTCCCTTAATATAACACTGTGTATTGGTTATGATCCTTATTAAGCTATATCCAATAAAATTTTAAAGATATATTAGAATAATAAGTTTTATAATTTTATTGGTTTAAATAGTTTTATTTATTGTTTTTATATTAAATTTTAACAGATCATAGAATGATTTTCTTAGAATACATGTTTATAAGAAAAAGTAAAAAATAAATAAATATGTTTTTATAGAGGTGAATTATTTTCCATTAATTTTTTTGTTAAATTAGTGATAAATTGAAATTTTTATTACTAATTTTATCTTTTTGTGTTCAAATTAAAATAGCATTATCAGTGAGAGAATAAATAGTGCGATTATTATAATCTCAAATTTATATATAACATAATTACAACTAAAATAATAACATTTTTCTTGAAGGATAGTTTTATCAAATGTCTTATTTTTTTTCATGTTACCATATTGTTTTAATTATTTTATTTACATTTGTAATTTTTTTAAAAAAATCCCCCTTATTCAATAAATGATTTAAACCACCTTAATGGAATATAAACTCATTATTTTATTATATTAATAATTTATTTTGTTATTTTAAGTAAAACATATGTTATGAAATTTTTATTAATAAAATAGCTTTATTTTTTTAAAAAAATTCATCTTTTGGAATTAATACTCTAGATATCGTATATTTTTTTAATTTTGAATGTGGTAATTTTGGTTTAGAATCTATTATTTTGTTAAATCTATTCTCTTTGAACTATATTTGAAACTTTTATAGTTATTTATTTATAATATTTTCTAAAATATGTAAGCCTTTTATATTAGTTATTTGACTAAATGGTTGGAAAAACTAGTTCTCCCCCTAAGAATATTTTTTTTAAATTTATTAGGAAAATAGTTAACTGGAAATATTTTTTTGACTTCAGTTTTTAGTATAATCAATGTGAAAAACCTAATTTAATGTCAATTATTTTTATAACTGATGCCAAATACTATTTTTGTGTTAAAAACATCATTTTACATTACCTTTTTAATAAATATCTTAGAAAAAATTATACTATTATTTAAAAAACATGGAAATAATTATATTTAAATCTGTGGTTAATTTTACCAGATCTGGTTAAGTAATATCCAACATGATAAATAATTTATGACATCAGTTTTTATAATCAGCATGAAACTTTTATTTAATACACCGCTTGAAATAAATTATCACTATAACAAATTTTAGAAATATAATTTTAAAAAAATAAAGCAGTGACTATAATAATAGTGTATATAAGACCTTTCAGAGAATCAGTATTTTAAATTTATTAGGAAACAAATAATTCTTATAGCAATTGAACACTAAAAATCTCTTTAATTAATTTTATAACCAAAAAATATTTTGTTTCATAATTAAAGTTATCCTTGTTTTTTCTTCTTTAAATATTGTAATCAATATATAAAAAGCCTGATGAAATTATTTATTAACCAAATATTATCCTATTAAAATGTAATTATATTTTTGTAAAAAATATTTAAAAAATAATTATCAATTTCATTTAATTATATCAATTCCACTTTGCAAATGATGACAAAAAATCTAATTATTTTTTATTAAAATATACCCCATTAAGAATAATGTTATTTCTTACCAAAATACATACTCAGAAAAATTAAAATTATACCCAATATTTCTTTATTTCATAGTGGTTTAAACTAAATTAAAATTTACTTATTATGGTTTAAATAAACTTCCATGAAATTTGGTTTCATGAAATATTTATTTTTATTTTATTGATTAATAGTGGTCCATTAAAACTATTAGAAAGTGTGTATCTTATGAATGTTTATACTTCAGTTACAATATATATTTTTATTGTAAAAATTAATTTATTTAGGATTTTAATTATATTTAGGGTGGTTTAAATCTTCACTATATTATTAGTGTTTTAGAAAAAAACTATAATGAATTTTGTTTTATTATAAAACCACTTTTAATTTTAAAATGTATTTATAGATTTTATTTATATCTGGGATAAAATGGAAATTTAACCTATAAATGATCACAAAAAATTATCTCATATTTTTTTGGATTTTAGAGAATGGTTTTTACCCCTATACAAGTTAGCAAAAAATGGATATTGCGGAAGGGCATTAATACAAATATTATGTATAAAACTGAAATTTTTAGCCCACACAAAACGATTATTGGAAAAATAATAATGTCTGAGATTTGGATGATAAATAGTAGTTTTTTGTCAAGTTTACAACATCGATTATACCCTAGGGGGTATACTTTGCATTCACATCTGAAATTTCTGGGAGTGTCATTGCTGGTGATGTTTGGATAAAATTAATTATTTAATTAATATAAACCCTAATCCATTCCCCTACAAAATCAACATTAATACCTCTAATTAGGGTTTTCTATAAACCCTAATTAAATGAATAGGGTGGAGAGGGAGGAGCTTTGTGGGAGTTTAGAGATGTGAGAAAAATTGAATAGGAGGGATTATCAACAACAATTGACAAATATTATTTTTTGAAAAAAAATAAATGATCATAAATTTAGGAGGGATTTTGTATTTAATTTTGGATTTAAATTTGTGTAAATTAATTAAAATATTTTTAAGGTATTGTTCATTATTGATTTTGACGGACTTGAATTAATAATGATAATTTTATACCCTAATTTTAATTTATTTTATTTCTAATAGAATTTTAATTTTCTATCCATTGAATTGTATTACTTTTCCCCTAGTCATGTTGTGTATCTCCTTGATGTAGATAAGAACTTTTATCCTAGTTATTGGTTCAAAAAGAGAGAATCACGGTGGATATGGAGTGTGATAAGTTCATAAGGTAGTGCTAAGAGAGCTTGGTATCCAGTAGGCGACATGTGGAGAGCTCGGTAGGTAGCTTTAGTAGAACTGACTCAGAGGTGACTGGTGTTAATGATGAGGGATTGGATGCCTGAGGTGGTTAGCCACTGTGATTTTATAAGTTGGAGAAGTGGAAGACCATATTGTCCATTATTGTGCATCAAGGAAGTAGGGGGAAAAGCTAGGGCTTCCCCCTGATCATTTAATGTAGTGGATTAGACGAAGTCACATTTGTTACATGGAGTGTATGTTAAATCTATAAAACAAATGGGGGGGGGGACAACTAGGAATTCCCCAAACCCTCCCTTGATGCATTTAGGGGCTACCACATGGATTGCACCAACTTATAGACTTTTTTCTCCTATTATCATAAAGTGTATTTTCCTAGAATATATATTTCTATACTGGGTATTTTTTCATATAGATCAAAATAGATTGCTCATTTTGGCCATTTGAATTCATTTATGAAGTGATATAAGAATTTTTTAAGTTTTTTCTTCGTTGGTTAATGAATGGGGTTCAAGTGTGACAATTAAAGTGTTCTTTTATTGGTACAACCTTTTAGATGTATTTAGTTAATGGTATGGGTGCTCTAAATCTCATATGGTCTTTTGTTTTCTATCACACACCTGGGATATGAAAACCCATATTTTATCATACAATATTTTTAACATATTTACCTTAAAAAATCTCATTGATAACTTCCTCAATATTTTTTAGATTTAGTTTCTTGGAAACTAGGTACATAATAAATAAAGTATATATATCACAAAAAACCATTAACATTATCTAATTATGTTAAATAAATCCTTTATTATTCTATCCTTGGTCACCTCACTACAAATTATTTCCAATGTACATGAATTAAAATGAAAGCGTGACCATGAATCCTAGTAAGGGGATACATAAATGAAATATAATGAAAGTGATCATAATTGATTAAACCTGAGGTCCAACATAAGATAATAATCATAATTATATGAGACATAACATGTAAATGTTGCTATAACATAAAAATGATTCATTCATACTAATATCACCAATGCCTTGTAAAATATATTACCAAGGATGTTCACCAAGGTATCATGAAACATTACCTTGGTGAGCTGTCAAAGTATTATAAACATGTCATCTTCATAAATCAAAATTTTACTCAATGAATTGAAATTCTATCTGGTTTAACCCTTTATATTCCTCTCAGTATGCATGCCACATAGATCATATTTCATAGGAAAATATTTCATCATTTTAACCCATGAGTATGTAATGTGGGTTTCATATACTTTAGTCCCAAATAAAATAATTATAGTCATATACGGATACCCTTCAATGAAAGTAGGGTTATCAATTCACAATATGAGAGTATGGAATGAAAAATCATATAATGATTTTGGAAACATAATGGGTATATATAATAGATTATGAAAAGAGATTAATGAGATATAATGGTGGTCTCTCATTAATAGGGAATTATTTTCTATAGCAATAGAAATAAGCACATGATAACATAATCAATTGAAAATAAAAATGATTATTATTATATAAGTACTTGAATGGGGATGAGGAATGATTTAGATTCATTCCCATGTAATATAGATTCCTATTGTTTGAGATGAGCCCCTTAGGACCTTATAAACTCCTTGGAGAGACTATTGAGAGAGATAAGGAATGGTAATTCATGATTAGAGGATTTTAAATGGATATTAATGTGATAATGGATAATAATTTTCAATGAAGATGAATTATTTATTAATTTATAAAAATTATCCTTTAGATTATAGGTTATTAAAAAATATAAATCCATTGGTCTTCCCATGGTTTTAACCCATGGTATTTGACACGTAGGGCCTATATTTTAGTATTTTAATGTTTAAGAACTGAACTCATTCAAATAAAATTATTTTTTATGTGGAAGAGATTCTAATTCATAAATAATTGTTTTTAAAATATTAAAATATACTTTTTGTTTTGAATTATTCATTATATATTGTTTAAAATAATTTTTTTAATTAAAAACACATTATTTTAATGGAAAAACTATTTTTGATTTTGAAGACCTTTATATTACTTATTATCTTATTTTTATGATATTATGGTGTTATAATAATTATTGTATATATATATATATATTTCTTATTTTTTTACCAAAAATTTCAAATATCTTGGACATTTATGAGAAATTTACCATTAGATAATTTCAAGATGATATTTTAAAAAATGAAATATATTTTATCCAATTATTTTTTCTAAATATGAGAAAATTAATTTTTAAATGAAATAATTTTTTTATTGAAAACATCAATTTTTTTAACATGACTAAATTTCCAATCATTGGGAAAACTATATATGATTTACTAAAATTATTATTTCATTTATATATGAATAAAAAAAATTATAACCTTTTTTTTGAAAATAAAGTTTTATTTCAAATTTTTTAATTCATAGTAAAAATGTATTTTAATGAAAATTATACAAATATATTTTCAATAAATATAATTATGGGGTGGCCTAGTATAATACTTAAGGGAAATGTGTTTAATACTTGTGCTTTTATGGGGTCACTCAGTTAAAATTTATATGGTAGTGGTCTCTACCAACTTAAGCTTCTCCCTCAAATGATTCTTCTTGAGTCTCACTTATTGAATCTCATATTGGTCTTGGTTAAGGGTGAACCCCAATAACCCCACTTCTCTCCCAAACTCTAATAAATGAAATTCATAAGGGATATTCCAACTGGTTAAATCAATGTTTTCTCTCTTCAAAATCAACAATCTGTCATTATTACCCTATATGTACAATAATTCTAATGATAATTTTATAATGGATACATTTAAAATCGTAAAAATTTCCAATGGTTATAATGGATAATGATCATAATTACCAAAAATCATAATTCTCAATAGACATAATCCTTCATGTTGTAATGGTCATTTAATAGTAAAATCCTAATGGCCACATTTCCATTTACACCTGTTATAAAATCCACCATTCTCATACTTTATCATTCCATACTTCACATATTAATGTTTTATAATTCACTTGATATTGTATAATATATTCCAAATTATTATCTTTATTTTTACAATCTTCTAGCATGAGATGTTTTCATTGGAGAATTCATGCCTATAAATTTTACCCTTTATGTGAACAATTATTATTGTTTATCTCCCTATACTATTCCTAGTTTTATAGTAAATATTACTCTAATGAAATTTAATAATATTCCTATGTTATTTTATTATAATAAAAAATAAAATAGTTATTTTGAAACTATAATTATTTTATTATAAATAGAAAAAAATTTCAAGCTTTTACATTCCGCCCCTAAAAATTATCCATTGAAATTTTTGTTTTACCTCAAAATAAATGGGGATATTTGTATTTAATTTTTATTAAAGATCCCAATTAAATCCTTAGAACATATGACTTCTCCACAATACTTTTAGAAGTTGGTTTATTCTATTTTTATTGACCCACAATTTTATTAATATAATTTTCTACTTATAATTATGTCATGTTGTATAAATAATGAAATTCACACAAAGAAACTGAAAAAAATTATTTTTATAAATTAAGAATAATAAATTAGTTATAAGAAACCTATAATAATTAAAAATATTATAGAGTAAAAATAAATAAAAAATAAGGGATTAAGAATAGGGTAATTTGGATCTTCTCGATCAACCAAAATGACTGCACTCACAAATAAAGCTGTAGAAATAAAAAATAATTTCAATAATAAAATATCTATTCAGAAGATGAAAAAATATATAAAATTTAAATAAATTAAGTTATATGAAAAATTAATGGAATAATAGGTATTTATTGGAATTAGTGAGCCCATATGACTATTATAAATCTGATCGTTGGAATAGTAACCAGATTGTTGGAATAATAATCTGATTGTTGAAATAGTAACCCGACCATCAGAATAGTAATCTGACAATTGAAATAGTAATATGACAATTAGAATATAAATATAACCAATGGAAATATAAAATAATATTTAGGCATATTATAAAATGTAAACATGATATATCTATATCTTAGTATAGTTAAATAAATGTTTTAAAATTAATAAATTAAGTGTCGGTATTTTTGTAAAATGTAACTATATTATTTAAAATTTTCTAAAAAATATAAATATTTAAAAGAAAATTTATTTTAATAAAATTAATTCATAAATTAATATAATGTTTTATTTTAATCATAAGATAATTTTATGAGACCATAAATAATTTTTCAAAGGATCATAAAATCAATTATAATATTAAAATCATAATTTATGTGAATAAATGGGAATTTTATTTAAAAAATAAATTTATTATAATTAGGAAATTATTTTAATAAAATGTATTCCATTTCTCAAATCTACTTATTGAAAAATTGTTAGATTTATTTTTTTATTTTAAAAAATAATTGAATATTGTGTGAATAGTAAAATACACTGGTTTATAGTATTTAACATTAAAAGAGAAATACATGAATTTTTGAATCAAGGATATTGTAAAAACCCACTATTTAGAAATCAAATTCACTATTTAATATATATTTACAAGAATTAACACTATTTATAGTCTTGAGTTAAAATAATAAACTAATAAATATAATAATAAAAAACACCCCTCACCTCTCCTTATAAATACCACCCCTTATTATCCCACATTAAAAGCCTTGAAGATTCCCAAATATTTGAAAAACCCTATCCTCACCACTCTCCAAATTTCCAAGTTATACTGGTCTCACCAATATATCAATTCCAATTTATTTAAGGGGTTCTTCAAGGAGGTGATATTCAAGAGGTAGATTATTAAACTACCTATTTTAATTTATTTTCTTCTTCTACCTTTTCCTCTCCTTATTCATCCATAGAATAATAATAAATCCAGTCATATGTATTTACTGGAATTTTATATTTCTAATAGAATATCTTCTATCCATTTGTTTTTTATATCCTCTTATTCTAATAAATGAAACCCTCACCCAAATTATGGAGGTTAACCGTCTCTCTGGATAATGAGTTTTCATTTTCCATTAATACCTTCATGGCCTATCATAAAATAATTCTTATGGTTAAATAATATTTAAATTATAATATTATAAATTATTTCATGTTATTAAACTAACATATAGACAAAATATTAAATAACACAAAACTAGTTTGATATGGTTGGAAAAACTGAAAAAATAAACTAACCATTTATCATTAACATTTTATTAAATGAATCATCCACATGCCCATAAAAAAATACACATGGAACTATTTAAACTTATAAAATTTAATTAATACCATTTCATTTCACTTCTATAGTTTTATTTCTATTTGAAAAGAATTACATAATTATACACAAGTGAAACGACCATGAAACCACAAAATGAATGCTCCCAAAATAATGAAAAAAAAATTTATAACTCATAAAACTGGCCATAAATAAACATAAAAAATTTATAATAAATAAAATATATGTGTAAGAGGTTATGAATTATTCAATTAAGGAATCTAATATGATTATATGGTGAATTAAGTGTAAGTGAAGAATGAATTTGGACATAGGGTAAGGGATCTCCCAGAACATCCATATTTCCTTTGGGTAATACTTTATCTCAATTTATCTCAATTTATTTTTTCATTATTGTTATATAATTATCCTATATTATATATATATATTTTCCAGAAAATACATCTAGATTAATTGATATTTTTTAATTGGGAAATACATTTTTAAATGGTTCCCTTCTCAATTCCTCTCGACATGAAAACTTGATTAAAAGGAACTTCTATATTTCTTAAACCTTTTCAAGTAAACTCAAATTTTTTTCAAACACCCATATTTTCTAAAATAATTAATTTTATCATAAAAAACTATTTTAGTTATTTTTCTATTTTATTAAAATAATTATTCCATTATCCTCTTTAAGGACTGTAATATTTTCCCTTCAACTACACTAAAGTGGCACATTTCTAAGGTTACCTAAACACCCTTTTTAATATTTTTAGTTTAGTTGGAAATCATTATTCATGATATATATTTTTTTACTTTATTATTGTAAAATAATGATTTAATCCCTTCTCTCATTGATACCATTATGATACACCCTTTGGTTATGCCTTATGACATGATTACAAAATCTATTTCTTTCGATGGGCAACCCTTATGTTTATTCCTTATGTTTGATTTCTTTATGTGGAACACGTATGAATTTACATGTTATGATGGGTGAACCTAGATAGTGATCTAATACATTGGGTAATTATTTAGTCTCATTAGATGTTAGTTATGGTATTAGGGAGTAAACCTAATCTGTTATGGGACTCTATCCACCACATGATATCATCTTGGTAGTTTTCCTTGAATCATGTTTATTTTATGATATTTTTTTCTGCCAAATTCCTATATTTCCATGATCATATGATTCCATGTTCTATATATTATTACCTTATATGTTTATTCATGATTCATTTCTTTTATGTTATCATTTTATGCATTCTGTCTCATGTTCTATGCTTCATTTCCATGCTTATTTCCTTACACAACTTCTCAACTCATCCCTTTTGTCTATGTATTCTCTAGGTTATCCTATAAATTTGTAGGATCTCAAAGGTATTTAGAATTTTATTATGGAGATTAATAAAAAAATTAATCTATTTTAATGTTTTTTAATTATGTACCTAGTATTCCAAATACACTAGGATTTTAGATCATTGGTTTGTATTTTATGGATAATTATGCCTAAAATAATTCAATAGTATGTGTAAAAGGATTGGGTCAATATAGTTAGTATTATAATATTATCTTAATATATTTTTTGGATTAGGACTAGAAAAATTTATCAATAACCATAAGTATAATTCTACCACCATGGATAACCTAGGTTGAAGCCTAGGAAATCATAAGTTAAAATATACTTTTTATTTATAAGTTTTTCCTGCTATGTTCATAGTCTCCTTTTTATATTCTCATTGGATAAGTATTCAAGCCCCATGATTTTTTTTATTTTTTTATTTGATCGATGGAAATAGGAGAACCCTTGATAACAACTAATGTGATTATAAAAGTTATGATTTACCTAATGATATTTAAATCCTGATGGTAATGATAGATCAAAACTTCATGAAAGTATTGGATTAACTGGATTAATTTATGAATAATGACTTGAATCATGTTAAATACCCTACTTCTAATAAAGTTCATGTTGTAGTCAAATAATTTATGTGACAAAGGCCTCTTAACTTTAGTATAAATTATGGTCCCCTCATTGTAGAAGAATGGATTAACTCCATTGATATAACATTCTCTATCCTTGAGTGCTCATAAGAAGAGAAATTCATGATGGAGGTTTATCATCTTGACGAGAAAGATGATAAATGGTGTACAATGATAAGGAACATGAAGTATAAATAGGAAATTTATTCCATGGAATGGGAATAATTCACAAAAATATATTTCAATAAATTTTTTCCCTAAACTCACCATATTAAGATGGAGAGAGAGTTCCTCAATCTAAAGCAAAAAGAAGATTAATCTATCAGGTTTTATGAGGAAAACTTTACAATACTTTCATAACATGCCTCTAGATTTTTAATTGTCATGACCCGTCCTAGTGGGGCCCAAGCCGCAACTCCCCAAGCCCGCCTCCAATAGGCCAGAGGCTGGTTACTAGCACCGATTAAGCATGATACTAACATGGGAGGCATTGCCTATAAACCTGTACACACGCACACACATCTCCAAGCCCACAAAGTTGAAAAGTAAAAACTACTAAAAGGAAAAGATTCAGGCATACACTAAAAACCAACCACAGAGTACGACAGGAAATTAAAGTATAGTAAAGAAAAACCCTGGGCCAAAAGAACAATCCCACCAAATAAAAGTCTGCAACAAGTCCAACCTGTAGAGAGAGGTACTGGGACTACAACCTGTCGCCGAAGGAACACACCTCGGCCTGTCTGATCTCACTGAGCACCGCCTGGTCCTGGTCCGCCTAGAATCCTGTCAAAGACTCGCTAGTCTGCACAAGACACAACACGTGCGGGCAAAGCCTGTGTAGGGGTGAGTATAACAATATCCAGTAGGACACCCCGAAACCACAAAGAAAATAAAACAGAGGAAAAATGCCACAAAGAAAGGTACATTCAGCTCTACGCAGTATATGTCTACAGAACATATAACAAGAATATCAAGATATACCCATACACTAACTACCATCACGATACTGCCACTAGGATCTAGCTCGAAGATTTCCACTAAGCACACCATGGGGAGAACACACTCAAAGGTCTGGAGAGAGATATACAAAGTACTCATTTCGGGAGAACACACTCCACAAGTACCTTGAGAACAAGACACTCAGATGAGGATCACAACTAAGTCATGGGGTGATTCCGAAAACTCAGTCTGAGCTAATCCTCTAGGAAGATGATCAGTGCCCAGGTAAGGTAGGTCACGTCGATACCAAGAACTCTACCTAGGGTATCAGGAACGAATATAGGATCCGGATCTAAGTCTCATAGAGGAGATTCCAACAACTCTATTCGGGAATTTCTGCTAAAGGGATCATACTGCGTGAATGAGTTGATACCATAACCTTAAGGGGATTACCAAGGGTACGAACCCTAAGACTAGTCCAAGTCACAGAAGGCAAGTGGATCAAGACATGAAGAAAAAGTTACATGGCGTGTAGTATGGTTACACGCCATGTTTCTTGACCCCGAGTACTGCCCGTGTAAATGGCCCGTGTCCTTCGTTCAAGCCGTGCAAAACCAAACTACACGGTGTGTAGAAAAGTACACGCCGTGTTCCATGACATCGGGTTATGCCCATGTAAACGGACCGTGTCCTTCGGCTTGTCGGAGAGAAAACAACTACACGGTGTGTAGAAGAAATCACACGCCGTGTTCGAGCACCTGGGCTCGCTCCGTGTACGCTAGCCACGTGCCCGTACATGGTCTCTGCCTGTGTCCGTGTTTCCTGCCCGTGTGCCAGTACACGGGTTATCCTGTGTATCTAGCTGGGTCTGGCCGGGGAGGGGTATACACGGCGTGTTCCTTGGCCGTGTACCATACCCGTGTCCGTGTACTCCCAGAGTACACACCGGGTAACCCTACCGACGAACACACACCGTGTATACTGACTACACGACATGTAGTCGAGAATTTTCTAGAACCGCTGTTCTTCCTCCGCGCGCCTCGGCTAAACCTCTGGATCTCGATTCCCATGTCCTTTTTCCGCGAAACACTAGATGCAGGGTCACCTCATCCTCATGAAGCTGAATCCATGGGTTCTGGGCCTTCAATCGTCTCCTAAATCCGATTCTGGCCATCCGAGCGGAAATCATCCGAAGAACTATTTCTTCTGACCCGCTTTGATCCATCCGTCGAAACCGTCATCGCAACTCTGCGAGATCACTGCGGTGTTGATCCTTCAATTTGGGATCGTTGCATCGCAGAACGGATGCGCAACGATCCATTGTTCATCGCCCCATGAAGAACGCGAAGAACGTTCACGAAGAACACGAGAATTGGGGAAGAATAACACAAAAAAATCGAGAGGGACGAACCTCGATCGATGTTCATGTCAATCTTGGTTCATCATCGTTAGAAGGTTGAACGAAACCAAACAAAATTAAAGAATCAATTCCCCACAAATCCCCCCAAAATCCCATCCCGTAAGAATGATCGATCCGTGGGCTAATCTGTTCGTGGATTAGTCCACGTTCGTCGTGGTAATCAAAAACGGGGAATGGAAAATCAAAATCAACATCCCACCTGGATTTGCTGCGTTTGCCAGCGAAGATCCGTTCGCCGCGTCGTCGTCGCCATTGAAATCCGTCAAGAACGTCGCTGCCGAGTCGGGAGGTCTTCTCCCGAGCCTCCAGAGGAAATCAGGGTTAGGGGGATTGTAACCCTGACCCTCCCTGCGAAATATCAATTTAAAATAATAAAATATTTCGTTGCAACAAGGATTTTAAATAACATATTTTATTATGGTTACGCCCAAATACCAAATTTCACCACCGACCAGCGCCGACCGAAGTTAGGCCTCACCTAAGGTAAAATCTCTGTTCTGAACACAACGGTGCCCTCAGATTTCTGATCCGAGCTCCATTTGAGGATTTATTCCACTTTTTTAGGAAAACTGCATGCATGCATAATTTAATTATTAAATTAAATTCAAACATTTGTTCCGGGCTCATCGGGCCTCGGAACAGCACGCCGTCTCAGATCCTGGTCTCGAAATAATTCCCATATAATATTAAAATAATACATGAAAAAATCCGGGACATTAAATCACACCCACCTTAGGGATTTTACGTCCCCGAAAAGCCAAAACAAGGGCTACTCAAAAAGATGTGGGTACTGCACGCAAATATGAGTCTCCCGCTCCCACGTTCTCTCCTGGAGATTCTCGTGCTTCCACTAGACACACACTAAGGGAATATCTCGTAGCATATCCTCCAGCACCTGGATGGTCTGATCTGTCTGACCATTAGTCTGGGGATGAAACGCTGTGCTCAAGCGTAACTGAGTCCCAAAAGTTTCCTGTAATCCCTTCCACAACCGGGATATGAAATGAGCATCACGATCTGAGACGATCGTGGATGGTACTCCATGAAGCTGAACTATCTCCTGCGCGTAGAGGCGTCCCAAGCTCTCTACTGAACTCTGCTCCCGTATGGATAGGAAGTGGGCCGACTTGGTGAGTAGATCAATGATCACCTAGATGGCATCATGTCCCCTAGATGTACGTGGTAAACCCGTCACGAAGTCCATGGATATCCCATCTCACTTCCACTCTGGCACCGCAAGGGGCTAAGTCAAACCTGCTGGCACCTGGTGCTCAGCCTTTACTTGTCGACAAGTAAGGCACCGGGAAATAAACTCTGCCAAACTCTTCTTTATCCCTGGCCACCAGAATTGACGTCGGAGGTCCTAGTACATCTTCACCATGCCTGGATGCACCGCCAAAGGGGATGTATGGAACTCCCTCAGAACCTCCTCCCCACAACGTCACTGGTACTACCGTGCATCCTCTGAAAATGACAACGTGCTCCCCTCCTTTTGAATATCCATCAACAGCATCACCTACGGATATCCGAGCACGTAGAACCTCACAGATAGCATCCTCGCGCTGTGCTCCTATGACTTGCTATAAGAGTGGAGGGGTAACAACCATTGACTGAAGGTATGCTCCCTCATCTCCATCCATGAAGGACAACTGCAAAGAGGCCAACTGCCTTGTCGCCTTATCCAGCAAATGCGAACTGGATTTCCTACTGAGAGCATCTGCCACCACGTTCCCCTTCCCAGGAGTATAAACGATCTCAAAGTCATAATCTTGGAGGAACTCAAGCCATCGCCTCTATCTCAAAAACAAATCCTTCCGAGAAAAGATATATCTGAGACTCTTGTGGTTAGAGTTGAAGGTAAACTGCTCGCCCATCAGGTAGTGCCCCCACATCTTCAATGCAAAGACTACCACTGCCAACTCAAGATCATGGGTCACTTAGTTCTACTCGTGTGGCCTCAACTGACGTGAGCCATAAGCAATCACCTCTTGCCTCTCATCAGGACACAACCAAGACCGGTTCCTGATGCATCACAGAACACTACGTACTCGACACCCTCCTCTGGTAATCTCAAGATCGGGGCACTCATCAGACTCTGTCTCAACTGCTGGAAAGCCTGATGGCATCTCTCGGTCCACACGAAAGGCTTTCCCTTTCAGGTCAAAGCTGTCATGGGTGCTGCAATCCTGAAGAAATCATGGATGAATCTCCGATAGTAACCTACCAACCCAAGGAAACTCCGCAACTCCGTCACGCTCCAGGGTGGCTCCCATGCTAGCACTGCCTCCACCTTTGATGGGTCCACTGCTACACCATCCACTGAGATAACGTGTCCCAGAAAGTGGACCTCCTGTAACCAGAACTGACACTTCGAGAGTTTCCTATACAACTGGTGCTCTCAGAGTGTGTCCAGAATCATCCTTAGGTGTCTCGCGTGCTCCTCCTCAGACGTAGTGTACATAAGGATATCATCGATGAATACCACCACAAACCGGTCTAGATAAGGCTGAAATATCCAGTTCATGAGTCTCATGAACACTGCCGGGGCGTTCGTCATGCCGAAGGGCATCACCAAGTACTCATAGTGACCATAGAGACATTTGAAAGCCATCTTCGGTATATCCTCTTCCCGTACTCGCAACTGGTGATAGCCTGATCGTAGATCAACCTTCGAGAACCATCGTGCCCCTCTCAACTGGTCTAAGAGGTTATCAATCCTCGTAAGTGGATACCGGTTATTCAAGGTCACCTAGTTTAGGCGCAGGTAATCCACACACAACCTCAATCTCCCATCCTCCTTCTTGGAAAACAGCACTGGGTCCACCCAGGGTGAAACACTGGGTCTCACAAAGCCCTTCTTCTGCAAGTCTTCCACCTGTATCCTCAGCTCACAAAGCTCTGCAGGAGCCATCCGATAAGCCGATGCTGATATCGGGGTCGTCCTGGGTTGCAACTCAATGCATAAATCTATCTCTTGTCGGGGAGGTAACCCGGGGACATCTTCTGGAAAGACATCCTCGTACTCAGCCACCACTGCTGGAAACTGGAAACTTGAAACATCTTACATGCCAAGGGCTAGGCTAGGCAACTGATGTGAAATCGGTTGTTCCCTCCTATGCACGAGTCCATCCTGCCCTGCCTGGGTCTCTCTTTCACCGACAAAAGAGAACCTCGTTCCATCACTACGGACACACCACACCCTTAGCCTAAAACAATAAATCTGGGCATGAACTATGGATAACCAATCCATTCCAAGAATGACATCGTAAGGCCTCGACGCTACCACCAAGAGGTTCCAACCAAAACTCTCGCCTCCAAGGGTCAGGTCACACTACCTGCAAAGGTGTGTGATCTCTGAATCTTCTCCAGTTTGTGTTTCTAAGCGTAAGGGTCGAGTCAACGGCTCAACTGGAATCTCAAGGTCTCAAACAAGATAAGAAGTTAGAAAGGAATGACTAGAACCTGTGTCTATCAAAACGGCAGGCAAGGTAGAATAGACACAGATAGTACCTCTAATGATTATGGGAGTACCTGGGTCATAAGCCTCTGCCGCCTGCAGCTGTCCCTGCCTCTATCCACCAGCTCCCTGAGCCTGGGGTGGACCTCCTGGGGGTGGTGGTGGTAAAGGGTTGAAATGCTGACCACCTCCAGCTGCTCTCCTAGCTCCTCTGCCACATCCTCTGCCTCGCAGATCTGCCTGCTCCACACGTTGCCTCTGCCTTGGTGGTCCATCCACTGCTCCCGTGTCAGTAGTACGGCGGGTCGAACAATCTCGATCGAGATGTCCCATGCCATCACATGAGTAAAATTACCTCTCTCGAGGATGGCTGGAAGGGCCCTGTGAACCCTGTACGGCTGATCCCCTATCCTGGGATCTTCTTTGGAAACATCTCCCATGCTTGGGTCCTTGACATCGACTCCCTGCCGCTGAGGTCTCTGCTCTAGCTTGCCCACTACTGACAAATGCCCGCTGTCCCTGCTCTTCCAGGAAGCTCTCAGCCACTAAAGCCCGCTCGAGCACCCCAGCATAAGTAGGAATGCTCATAGGTATGATGCTAGCTCGGATATCTCTGTGCAAGCCCCGCTCAAAAGTCCGAGCTCTGAAGTACTGATCTCTGACCATATCCATCGAGTACTGCGAGAGGTCGGTAAACCTCGATGAATAGTCATCCACCGACATGGTTCCCTACTAGAGGTGAAGAAGATCCTGTATACATACTTCTCTTAGGGTAACCGGTGAAAACTCATCTCTGAAGAGACGCTCAAACTCCGACCATGCAAGAGTCGCCTTGTCGTGCGTCTGGATGAAAAAACTCCACCATCGCCCTGCCGAGCCCTGCAGAAGGCTCGCTGCCAGGATCACCATATGGTCTACTAGTGTCCTGACCAAACGGAAGACTCTAGTCACTGCCTCAAGCTAGTCCTCTACTTCCAGAGGGTCAGGCTCACCTCGAAACCTGAGGGGTCTCTGTCTCTGAAACTTGTGGAGGGTACTCAGCCTGCACTCCTCCTCCACTGGTACAGTAGGCGCTAAACACTGCTCCACCGGGGGTGGGATAACTGGCACACCACCTGGTGGTAGAACTGGGGGATCTGGTCCCTGTATCGAAGCTTCATCACTGAGGGGGTCATCCTCATGATCGATCTGCTGGATCCTAGCGGGTGCGCATCGTAGAGGCATCCTGTTCAAGAAACAAGATGTATCATAGTCTATGAGTATATTTGGAGAGATGACTCAAGAAGGACATGGAAACCACAACCCATTCCTATATGATGCATGTACCATTATTTTTCCCCATGCAACTAGCGTTTTCATGTTCTGAGTCGATAATAAAGTTATCAGAGTCCTGGTGTATAGATACGTCAGCCGCCGCACCAACACTGGGGTCCCTGTCCTGAAAGCCAAACTCGAAACACTTAACACTGTTGCCCCAAACCAACTCATAGACTCTTGGTCCTAAGGTAGAACCGACCACCTCTAATACCACTCTGTCATGACCCGTCCCAGTGGGGCCCGAGCCGCAACTCCCCAAGCCCGCCTCCAATAGGCCAGGGGCTGGTGACTAGCACCGAGTAGGCATGATACTAACATGGGCGGCATTGCCTATAAACCTATACACACGCACACACATCTCCAAGACCACAAAGATGAAAAGTAAAAACTACTAAAAGTAAAAGATGCATGCATACAATAAAACCCAACCATAGAGTACGATAGGAATGTAAATTACCGTAAAGTAAAACCCTGGGCCAAAATAACAAGCCCACCAAATGAATGTCTCCAATAAGTCCAACCTGCAGAGAGAGGTACTGGGACTGCAACCTGTCACCGAAGGAACACACCTCGGCCTATCTGATCTCACTGAGCACCATCCGGTCCCGGTCCGCCTAGAATCCTGTCAAAGACTCGCTAGTCTGCACAAGACAAGACACGTGCGGGCAAAGCCCGTGCATGGGTGAGTATAACAATACCCAGTAGGACACCTCGAAACCACAAAGGGAATAAAATAGAGGAAAAATACCACAAATAAAGGTACATTCAACTCTACGCAGTATATGTCTACAGAACATATAACAAGAATATCCAGATATACCCATACACTAATGACCATCGCGATACCGCCACTAGGATCCAGCTCGAATATTTCCACTAAGCACACCATCAGGAGAACAAAATCCTAGGTCTGGAGAGAGTGATACAAAGTACTCATTCTGGGAGAACACACTCCACAAGTACCTTGAGAACAAGACGCTCAGATGAGGATCACAACCAAGTCATGGGGTGATTCTGACAACTCAGTCTGAGCTAATCCACTAGGCAGAGGATCGGCGCCCGGGTATGGTAGGTCACGTTGATACCAAGAACTCTACCTAGGGTATCAGGAATGAATACAGGATCCGACTCTAAGTCTCATAGAGGGGATTCTAACAACTCTATTCGGGAAGTTCTGCTGAAGGGATCATACTGCGTGAACGAGTTGATACCAGAACCTTCATGGGATTACCAAGGGTACGAACCCTAAGACTAGTCCAAGTCACAGAAGGCAAGTGGCTCAAGCCATGAAGAAAACGTTACATGGCCTGTAGTATGGTTACACGCCGTGTTCCTTGATCCCAGGTACTTCCCGTGTAAATGGATTGTGTCCTTCATTCAAGTCGTGCAAAACCCAACTACACGGCGTGTAGAAAAGTACACACCATGTTCCTTGACACCAGGTTCGTCCCGTGTAAACAACCCGTGTCCTTCGACTTGCCAGAGAGAAAACAACTACACGACGTGTAGAAGAAATCACACACCGTGTTCGAGCACCTGGGCTCACTCCATGTACGCTGGCCATGTGCTTGTACATGGTCTCTGCCCATGTCCGTGTTGCCTGCCCGTGTGCCAGTACATTGGTTATCCCGTTTATCTGGCAGGGTCTGGCCAGGGAGGGGTATACACGGCGTGTTCATTGGCTGTGTACCCTGCCCGTGTCCATGTACTCCCAGAGTACATGCCGGGTAACCCTACCGATGAACACACACCGTGTAAACTGACTACACGACGTGTAGTCGGGAATTTTCCAGAACCGCTGTTCTTCCTCCGCGTGCCTCGGATAAACCTATGGATCTCGATTCCCATGTCCGTTTTCCGCGAAACTCCAGATGCAGGGTCGAATCGTCCTCATGAAGCCGAATCCGTGGGTTCTGGGCCTTCAATCGACTCCTAAATCTGATTCCGGCCCTCCGATCAGAAATCGTCCGAAGAACGATTTATTCTGATCCGCTTCGATCCATCCGCCGAAACCGTCGTCGCACCTCCGCAAGATCACTACGGTGTTGATACTTCAATTTGGGATCGTTGCATTATAGAACGGATGTGCAACGATCTGTTGTTCATCGCCCCGCAAAGAACGTTCATGAAGAATGTGAGAATTGGGGAAGAAGAACACAAAAAAATCGAGAGGGATGAACCTCGATAGATGTTCGTGTCGATATTGGTGTGTCACCGTTAGAAGGTTGAACGAAACTAGACAAAATTCATGAATCAATTCCCCACAAATCCCTACAAAATCCCATCCCGCAAGAATGATCGATCCGCAGGCTAATCTGTTCGTGGATTAGTCCGCATTCATCATGGTAATAAAAAACAGGGAATGGAAAATGAAAATCAACGTCCTACCTGGATTCACTGTGTTTTCCGGGAAGATCTGTTCACCGAGTCGTCATCGCCATCGAAATCCGTCAAGAAAGTCGCCGCCGCGTCGGAGGTCTTCTCCAGAGCCTCCAGATGAAATCAGGGTTAGGGGGATTGTAACCCTGACCCTCCCTACAAAATCTCTATTTAAAAGAATAAAATATTTCATTGCAACAAGTATTTTAAATAAAATATTTTAATTAAATATTTTATTAGGGTTACGCCCAAAAACCAAATTTCACCACCGACCTGCGCCAGATGAAGTTAGGCCTCGCCTAAGGTAAAATCACTATTTTGAACGCAATGGTGCCCTCAGATTTCTGATCCGAGCACCTGTTCAGGAGTTATTCCACTTTTTTCAGGAAAACTACATGCGTGCATAATTTAATTATTAAATTAAATACAAACATTTGTTCCGGGCTCACCGGGCCTCAGAAATGCACGCTGGCTCAGAGCCTGGTCTCGAAATAATTCCCATATAATATTAAAATAATACATGGAAAAATCTGGGACACTACATTAATGAACACTAAAAGTAAGAAGGATTTCTTCTTTAGTGGATTATAACTGAGTCTATGAAAATACTTAGTGATTCGAGACTTTGAAATCTATGAGGAGATTTTATATTGTGACCTTAAGGTAAAGATGTAAATTGGAGACTCTCAGTGGTCTTATGGGATTGGGGATAAAAAAGGAAAATGGAGTTTAATATGATATGATAAATAAATAAATCACACGGAATAAAGAAAACCAAATATTCTACATGTCAAAAGTATGGGAAGAAGCATCCCGATAACTATATAAAGGGAACTGAGAGATACTTGAAATGTGGAAAAGAGAGGTATTAGGCTAATAATTTACAAAAGAATATAAATAATCCCACAGATATAGAATAAGAAAAGAAGTTTCATATCAATACTCTGCCCATAGTATAATTTTTCAACATTATGGAACACTAGAGTTATATGATCCAATTCCTTAAACTAATGGTTTTTGTATATAATCAATGAAAACACCCTCCAAGGAAGTAAGGAATGGAATATTCTATCACTACTACTAAGGTGGATCCTGACAAAGATGTTGTGAAATGTATGCTATTTATTCATTCAATAATAGAAAATTTATTTTTATTATTCTACTTTTACACATTATTTCATATCTTAAAATTTCAGTATAATTATTCAAACAACACCTAAAAATATAGATTTTGAGTGAAATGTGAGAATAAAAAATGTGAAAATTATTTCATCTACATTATATAACTCCCCCGGTCAATTTTTGTTGAATAAACCTCCCCAAAAATCTTTTATTACTTACATTGGTGGATTTTGATTATATATGGGGAATGGATTGAATATCTTTATTTAAGGACAACACCAACTTCCAAGAGAGGAAGATAATTCTACACATTCTGTGGAATCCTCCAATAATATATAAATGTAAGGAGTAGTATGAATATACTTTGGAATCTCCTACTCAAGAAAGGATATTATTTCCTTATGAGAAATCATATCTAGCTCAAATGATTGAGGCAAAGGAGAGGACCATACTTAAAGACATGCTCATTGTGAGGGACAATACTAATATGTACCTTGAAGAATTGTCCAGTCTTCCTCATGATTGAGATGTTGAGTTATAAATTGAATTTATACTTAGACATCTACCCATATCAAAGACTCCTTACATGATTACCAACATTGAGATGGAATAACTGAAGAAGTAGTTACAAGAAAATATAGAAAAGTGGTTTATACACCCAAGTGATTCATCATGTGGTGCACTTGTCCTCTTCATTAAGAAGAAGGATGGATCAATTAACCTATACCTTTATTATCATGATATTATCAAAATTATGATAAATAACAAGTATCCCCTACCATGGATAGATAATTTGTTAGATCAATTAAATGGGGAGAAGTATTTCTCTAAGGTGTACCTTCGGTTGGGATATCACCAATTAAAGGTGAAGAAAGAATATATTCCTGAGACTACCTTTTGAATGAGGTATAGAAACTATGAGTTCATAGAGACTCCCTTAAAACTCAATAATTCTTCAAAAATCATTATAGAATTAATGAATAGATTATTTATAGATTACCTTAACAAATTTTTGGTAATCTTTATAGATGACATTATGATATAATCCAAGAGAAAGGAGGTGCATAAGTATAATTTGAATACTATTCTAAAGTCTTTTAAAGGGATAAAGTATATGAAAAGTATAAAAAATGTGATTTATAGAGGGAGGATGTATCATTATTAGGTAATGTTATCACCATAAAAGGGATATATGTGGACCCTTTTAAGAGAAAATAAATTGAGGAGTGTCCCATATTAGAATCTATAATGGAGATCTATAGTTTCGATGGTCAAGATGGGTATTAGAGACGATTTTTGAGTAACATCTCAATATTTTGAAACCCACTAGATAAGATGACTTAAAAGGGAGTATTTTTCTTCTAAAAAAGTGAATGTGATGAATTCTTGAAGGAGTTGAAAAAGTTTCTTATCACTACACCATTTCTTATACTACCCACAAGTGGGGAATTCTTTATGGTGTACCATGATGCGTCAAAGAAGGTATTAGTATTTTTATTGTTGACAAATGATAAAGTGATATCCTAAAAATCAAGGAAACTGAAATTTCATGAGGAAAACTATCCCACACATGATCTGGAGTTGGCATATATGATCTTTTCATTGAAAATATGGTTGAATTATCCTTATTGGGAGAAGTGTAAGATATATAATGATAATAAGATCCTCAAATATATATTCACATATAACGTTCTTAACGTGCACTATTGGAGATGGTTAGAGCTCATTAAGGATTATGAATTCTCAATTCACTACCATCCTGGTAAATCAAATAAATTATCATATGTTATAAGTAGAATATATCTTGTAACTTTATCAATGATAATAATTAAGAATGATACAATATTATTATACTTACATAATATGGACATGATAATAATAATGGAAGGAACATCATCATTCCTTTATCAAATTATTTCTCAATAATCTATTTTAGAGAAGAGAAAGGATCCTCAAAGAGATAATGTGGAAATCCAGAAGGTGTAATCTATTAGAAATGGGAAATCCTCAAACTTCAAAATGGATTAGGTGAGAATCATAAGATTTGGATCTGGCCTATTTGTACCATAAAATATTGAGATAAAGAGGGATATTTTTAATGGAACACATAGTTTGACAATCTCCACCCACAAATGGAAAACAAAGATGTATTGAGATATCTAAGAGAACTATTGGTGGGGAAATATAAAGAAGTAGATTATTAAATTTACATAAAAGTTCATAGTATGTCAACAAGTGAAGTCTGAAAGAAAAAATTCTAAGAGAATGATGAAACCATTACCCATACAAACATGCAAATGGGAAAAATAATAATATACTTTTTCACTATACTTACAAGTATATCTAGAGGGAATAATTAAATATGGGTTGTTATGTATCATCTTACAAAGACTACCCACTTAATTTTAATTTTATAGGACTCCTCAATTGATCAAAATACATATATATACATAAAATAAGTGGTGTGGTTTAGTGTAGTACCATTTTCAATTGTATCGAATTGAGATTTGATATTTACCTCCAAGTCCTAGAAAAGTCTCTTAAATTACCTTAACACTGATATAAACTTTAGTTTGACTTATCACCCCCAAGATTATGGCCAATGTTAGTAGAATATTTATAAATTCGAAGATATGTTGAGAGTATTCTTGATAAACTTTAATGAATGATGGGACCTATATCTTCCACTGGTCAAATTATCTTACTATAATAGTTTCCATTCAAGTATATAAATAAATCCATATGAATCCATTTATAGGAAAAGATAAATAACACCAACATGTTGAAATGAAGTTGGTGAACATAAGATTATATGATCTAAAATGGTAAAGGAAATGGTAGAAAAGGTTAAGACAATTCAACCACACATCAGGGCTTCCCAATATTGATAGAATATGTATATAGAAAATCATTTACAAGACCAATAGATTGATGTTGTAGATAAGGTATTACTCCATATATCTCTATGGAAGAGATTCATGAGATATGGGAAGAAGGAAAAGATAAGTACAAGGTATATCATACCCTTTGAGATTCTTGACCACATTAGAACTATGTATCATCGACTAACATTTACACTAACCATTTCTGAAGTACATGATGTATTGAAAATATACATCTTGAGGAAGTACATACCAGATCCATCACATGTATTAAATTAAGAGGTGGTACAACTGAAAAATGATATCTCTTATGAGGAGTAGCTAGTGAAGATCTTGGACTATAGAGATAATGTTATATGTAGCAATACTACTCACCTGGTCAAATAACTATAATAGGGCCATAAATAAAAAGAGGCTACATGGGAACTAGATGATTCAATGAAGGATAATTACCCTCACCGATTTTCACCTTAGTATGTAAAATGAAATATTGAGGGTGGAATATTATAAGGGGAAGAATGTAACGATCCAGAATTTTATCAATTGAATTTACCTTCTTATAATAATGTCATGTAGTATAAATAAAAAATCATATAGAGAAACCAACAAAAAAATATTATCGTAAATGAAGAATGATACATTAGTCAAAAAATAAACCTATAATAATTCTGAATATTACAGCGGGATAATAAATAAAAAACAATAGAATAAGAATAGGATAATTTGGATATACTCGATCCACCAAAATGACCACACTAATGAAAAAAGGTGTAGAAATAAAAAAAATATTAATAATAAAATATTCATTCTAAAGATGAAATTATATATAAACATTAGAGAATATGTAAGTGAATAAAAAATTAATGAAATAAGATGTATTTATAGTAAGTATTGAACCCATATGACCGTTATAAATATGACCTATAGAATAGTAATCTGATAGTTGGAATAGTAACCCGACCGTTGGAAAAGTAATCTGACTGTCAGGAATAGTAATCTAACCACTATAACAGTAACCTCAACTATTGAAATGTAGAATCATATTTAGTTATATTATAAAATTAAAATATGATATATTTAAATAATGATATATGTAAATAAAAGTTCTAAAAATGATAAATTAAGTGTTGGTATTTCTGTAAAATGTAACTGTTTTATTTTCAATTTTATAATTAATATAATGATTTAAAAGAAAATTTATTTTAATAAAATGGATTCAGAAATTAATATAATTATAAGATCATTTTATGAGACCATAAGAAATTTTTCAAAAGGTCCTAAAATCGATTATAATATTAAAATAAGTATTTTTGAATAAATGGGGATTTTAATTAAATATTGAATTTATAATATTTATAAAATTATTTTAAAAAAATTGATTACATTTTTTAAATCTAAAAATAAAAAAATGGTTCGGTTAATGTTTTGGTATTTTTCTAAAATAGTTAAATTTTGGGTGAATAGTGAAATACAATAATTTATGGTTGTTAACATTATAAGAAAAATACATGAATTTGGAAGTCATGGATGATGTAAGAACCCATTAGTTCAAAATAAAATGCACAATTTACTATATATATATTTTTTAATCAATACTATTGATAGTATTTAGTGAAAATAAAAAACTAATGAATATAATACCAAACAAATACCCCTCTTAGCCCCTTAAGAATACCAACCCTCACCACCCCTTCTCCTCACAGCTTATAAGACTTTAATATTTTAAAATCTTTGAAAAAACATATCTTACCCACTCTCCCCACTTACAATTACTTTTTGTCTCACCAAAATACCAATTCCATGTTCCTTAAGGGGTCCTTCATGAATGTGATATTCATGAGGTAACATTCTCAATATACCTCTTTTAATTTTTCCTTTTCTTCTACCTTCTCCTAAACTCATTCATCCATAAAATAATAATAAATCCATTATCATGTATATACTAGAATTTTATATTTATAATTAAATATCTTATATCCATACCTTTTCTTATCTCCTCTAATTCAATGAAATGAAATCATTATCCAAATTATTACGGTAAACCGTCTCCATGGACAATGAGTTTTTGTTTTATATTACTGCCTTCAAGGAAAATCATAAAACAATTAATTGTGTTAAATAAAATTTGAATAATCGTATTGAAACTTATTTAATGTTTTTAACTAACATATAGACATAATATTAAATAAAACAAAACTAGTTTGAGATAGTCTAAAAAACCGCCAAAATAAACCAACCATTTATCAGTAATGTTTTATTAAATGAATCATCCACATGTTATAAGAAAATGAGTTATGGGAGCATTTAAACTTCATGAAGTGAGTAAATACCAATTAATTTCACTTCTTGTGTTTTATTTACATTTTAAAATCACTTCCATAATTATAAACAAGTGAATCGACCATGAAACCATGAAAAAAATTCTCATAGAGCATCATAATTGAATTTTATAACTAATCAAAATGGTCATAAATTAACTTAATAAAATTATAAAAAATTAAATATATGTTTAATAAGTTATAAATTAATTAATTAATTAATATATTTTTATTATCCATGAGATTAAGTTCAAGTTTAAAATGCATTCATACATAAGGTAATGGATCTCTCTGAACCTCTATATTTCCTTTCAACAACATTTTATCCCCCGTTGCATTAATTTATTTCGTTATTGTTATTACATAATATTCCTATATTATGTATATATATTTAAAATATGTATATATATATATATATATCTCAATTCATCCTTTTTATGGGGAAATACATGTTTTAAAAGGTTCCCTTATAAATTCATCTCGATAAGAAAACCTGATTAAAGGGAACTTCTCTGTTTATTAACCCTTTTCATGCAAACTCTATAAATTTTTTTAATACACCCATATTTTATAAAATCAATCATTTTATCATGAAAAAATATTTTATTTCATTTTTAGTTTTATGTAAATAATTACACCTTTATCCTCTTTAAGGACTCTTTAATATTTTCCCTTCATTCTCAATAAAGTGGCACATTTGTAAAATTACCATAACAGTCCTATTCATGTTTTCACTACATTTTTACATCATTATTCATGATATATTATTTTTTTACTCTATGATAGTCCAAGAGTGATTTAATCCCTTCTTTCATGGATACCATTATGATACATCCTTTGGTTATTCCTTGTGACATGATTACGAAACTCATTTCATTCCACATGCAACCCTTATGTTTATTCCTCATGTTTGATTTATTTATGTGGAACACATATGATTGTACATATTTTAATAGGTTCACCCTAATAGAACTCCAATTCATTGGGTAATTTTTTAGACTCATGAGATGTTATGTATGGGATTAGGGAGTAAACTTAATCCATTATAGGACTCTTTCCACCCTGTGATATTGTCTTGGCAGTTATCCATGACTCATGTTTATGTCATCTGTAAGAACCTGATTTTTCAATCAGATTTGGATTCCTTAATTTTTAGTCTAAATATTTTCTCTGGACCTAATAGGGATTCCTATTGAGTTAGATAATGTCTCAGGGTTTTTCAAGGATCATTTAGATCCTAGAACCCAACTTTTTGGAAAAAACTAGCCTGGAACATGGTTTAAAGTAAACTGTGCAAATTGTGTTTTTCCAGAGAGATCCATCTTACCTGGTTTTCACATGGCCATGCCACCTAAACATGCGAGTGACCCTTTTTCCTAGGTACCCATTCATGGTTTTCACACGGTTTTTCAAACCGTGCAGACAAACCGTGCAAAGGCTAATTTCTAGGTAAAATGTCCAAATTGTCCTTAATGATATAATTAACCCCCCTCCACCTTACCTAATCCAATATTAACCAGTATTAAGAAATTTTCATCTCAATTTGAATATTTTTAAAGGCCAAATCTAGGGATTAAGAGATCACCTTTGTCCAGGATCTATTTAATCTTTAGTTCTCCATGTTGGATAAACAACGATAAGTACTCGAGTCCTCTTGAGCTGCTCATGTTATATCTTGTTCTCGACCTAGATATCATCATGTGAATGTTTTTAACCTTTTCTTATATTTAATATAATCTTAGGAAATCAATGGATGATATTGGAGGAGGAGAGTCATACAACCCTAAGGTGGGTGGTCTTTAACTCATCCCTAAAGTTAGTTGTTTTTGGAATATCCGTGTGGGGCCTACCGATTTTATTAGGAGACGTTTCTTGAATTTATATGAAATGATTATACTTTTTATAATTGTATAGTTATGATATTTCGAAATATGTGAGTATTTGTTAGCAGTTACACCCAAAACATAATCCGACCCTTGTCGAAGGTTATTCCATATTTGGGTTTTAGTGTTTTGGCATGTTGGAGCCACCATTCAGGTGTTCCTTCACGTGATGTTACTAAATGTGAGACTTTTTATAACAAATGGCCTATTATTAATGAGAATATCATATCGTCATGTACCATGTATACTCACCACTTGACCTGCCTAAGATAAGTACTTAAAATTGGTTATTAAATGTGAAATGGAAAGTATACCAAGTATATAACTTGGCCTTATCAAATGAGATTAAATAAATCTTATATGTCTATAGAAACCCTTTACCTATTTATTGAAGGTAATGGAGTAAACATCTATAATTAAATATGGATTAATTTTTATTTAAGACTCGATTAAATGGTTTCAATGCTACTTAGCCTATCCACACTAATGGAAGACAAGGCTTGAACCTAATGAATGATTACATGATTACAATATCAAATAGAAATGGACTGACTCGAGATCACCTTATATTTTTAGAGGAGAATACCTTGGGACTTGGACACCCCATTATGATTCAAGGATGCTGTATTCTTAGGTCGGAACCCACCTAGACTCCATTTCTTGTCTATTCCTTGGATACCAGTATACTAATGTCGGGTCCTTTACATTATTACATGATACCTCAGATACACTACTTGGATCGATCATTGACTAGTAGGTCCCATGGTGAAATACCATAGGGCCTTGTCATTTCTTAGCCTCATTTTACCTTGGTTGATCACCTTGGACTTGATAGGTACCTTATTATGGAATTAATTGGATTACACTCTTACCCCTTAGCTAGACTTAGATACTAATGATTTAGTGTTCCATGAGATATATGTTACCTTGGTTATTACCCTAGAACTCCCTCACTAGATATCATTTTTAGGTTTCCTTGTTACTCCTTGGAACCTTCACCTCTTATACTATCAAAAGGTGATGTCAGTGCTAGTTATGACTCACATGACCTATTAACATTAAATGGTAATTAATTAATTATTGAACTAGTTACATGTTCAGACACCATCCAAGGGTTGAAGAAGGTACTTGGGTATTTAGTTATATTTTACTACTTGTTTTACTTTATAAATTCTTGCCTAAACACTGTTATATTCCATTACCTGAGCCTGATGTTATAGATACCATTGGTGGTGGCCCACTGAGATTTATCTCCCACCCTCTTTGGGTGGAGTTTGGTACCCTGAGTATATTACATGACTGTAGGTGTTGAGAAAAGGAAGCATACATCTTCAAACACTTGATTGCGTGCCGATAGGATGAATCTTGATAGCAGATGTCCGAGTTGGATATCGATATTCTTAGAGTAGCCTTTCTTTTCTTTTACTTTATAGAACATGTTATGCCTATTATATTGTATCCATGTATTCTAGTTTTCATGTAACATGACATTACATCATCATTGTTCCATTTTATATAGTTATTATTATTCTTATTTATCTATTACATCAGTTTTCTTCCACTGTTTATTGATATTTCTTTTGCTATTTACTACTATTTATATCCTTCCACTATACTAAACTTTGATAATGAGGGAATAGTCTCCCCATATACACACCCTAGGCCCCTGTTTCTAGTGGTAGCCTCTGGCATTTGGGGATATGTGCTTGAGTCCATGTGGCCCAAGGAGCTCAGGGCACCCATTGAGTGGAATCCGGGTTCGGGATGTCACAAAGTGGTTTCAGAGTTGGTTTCTTTTCTTGATTTACTATTTAGAGACAATAGATTGGAGAATAGTAACGCTTAGGACTTGGTCATATGATGTTCTTGGGCGTTACTAACCCATGTTCGGGGTAAAATACAAGTTTCCTAAATTAAAATTGTTTTCATGTTTTTCCTATTACAGTGGATATTATTTCACAGTTGGGTGATGCACATGTTGTGTGGTGTTGTTGAATATTACTCTGATTGAGAATTTATTTCATCCTTCGCCCAATGATATGAGGGAAAGTAGAATTATTACATGCATCATTATTGGCACCTAGAATTCACATGTCATTCATATTTCCATGCCATATAGGTGCATTTAACTGCTTTTCATTTCTTGATATTCTTGAGATTATTGAGTGATGTTTTGATATTTTTGTTGGACTTGTATTACTTTGGATGTGATTGAGTGATTAACTGTCTCAACTCATGAGGTGTATGGGCCCTCATCAGTTGGGATGTGTAATTTAACATGTTTATCCATTATGTTATAAATAAATGTGTTCCATTTTTTATGATAGGTGTAGGGAACTAATTCATCGGAAATGTATATCCATTATAAGATGAATCATGAAATCTAAAATGAAATGGTTGAAAATCCTTATCCCACCTTGTCATGTTTATGAAAGGTAAAGGATTGAACCTAGAAATTAAATTCAAAATGAAATGAAATTTATATTTGAGAAATTACCGATACATGGACATCTAAGTAGGTAGTTTGAGTAGTATACCTTGGGTAGTGAGTTTTCCGACATTCAACTTCCGCTAGTGCTACTATCCATTTTCTTAATGCATGTTTTAAGGAATGTGCTTGGATTTGTAGAACAATGCCTCCAATACTTCATTGTGTCGTATTCCAAGAAGGTGGTGAAGATCATGCTCCAGAAAAGGTGGTCCCTAAGCCTCTAGTCTTACATCTTGGAGTTCCATGTGAGGCACTGCCTATTGTAACTAATCCGGGCACTGATGCCCAAGTCTGTGATAGTTTCCTACACCTGATGCAGTCCATGCTTAGTGCTCCACGGGTTTCACCTATGATGGATGATCTAAGCTAGAGTATTCATGCATATTGAGCAAGGTTCTATGTCAGTTATGGAATATTTAGCACATTTCACTGATTTATAGTGCTTTTCACCGCTTCTAGACGGTGATGAGATTTCGCGTTCTAGACATTTTGAGGATGGTCTCCAGTATTCCATCCAAACTCAAGTGAATGTATTTCATCTACCTACCTTTTATAAAATAGTTTATCATTACATTATTAATGAGTGTAACTTGAGGGACTACATGAGTACTAGGTTTAAGGGATCAGTGTCGTGTCAGTCTAGTAGTTCTTTTGGTGCTAGGAAACATTCCCTAGAGGTTTCTCACTAGGGAAGTGGTGACTAGAGTATCTAGTTTTATAGATCTGTGGTGTGTCCCTAGTGTGGAAAACCAAGGTATAATAATCCCCAATGTGATAGATACCCTATTGAGTGAGAGGATTGTTTCTATATGGGTCATCTTCATCATTTTTACAGGACCTTTTCACTTTCTTTGAGTGGAAAAGGATCAACATCAGCTACACCTTCAAGAGAGATTTCTTTTGCACTGTGTCAGAAGGAGAGTTAGAATAGAATTGGAATGTTTGACCGAGGAGGAGGTTGTGGCCATGGTAGTCCGAACCCTAATCACTAGCAGAGCAGTCATGATTGTGGTAGTCCATCTATTGCATAGGTTTATGGATCAAGTCAGTTTCATGCTTTACAACCAATACTCAAGGATTAGGTTACGAGACTATCTACAGTACGAGGCACTATTCTAGTAGCCTCTACTATTGTATCTTCTTTGTATGATACAAGTGATTTAATCTCTTTTATTTCTATATCTATTGTGGAAACTCTCATACTTGATATACAATATCACTATGGTGTAATGACCCTCGATACACCATTGGGAATATAGAAAGAGGGCATACGCTAGTACAGGGACTGTCCCATTGAGGTAGGTAGTTACCCTTTCTTTTGGAATATCTTTGTTCTCAAGATAACATGATTTGATATCATTCTCGGGATGGACTGGTTAGTCCACTATCATGCCTTTGTAGACTGTTATTGCCACAGAGTATCTTTTACATCACCAAAAGGTTGCAGTTATCTTTTCAAAGGTGAGTGGGATGCCCATGCTAGGATATATGGATCGAAGCATCACGAGATAGGTGAAGTGACCACCCATATTCCAAATATTTTCATAGAGGATCAAGGTTTTCTTCAAACTGATTTCCCTCCAGTAGTTTATAATTTTATAGAATTCATTCATAATGACTTTTTGGATTACCTCCTATGATACATGTATATTTTACAATCGATCTTGTTCCAGGAGAATCATCAGTGTCCATTCGTCCTTACAAGATGGCACCTACCGAACTCAAGGAACTAAAGAGGCAATTAGAGGATCTTGAGACCAAAGGTTTTATATGGCATAGTACATCCTCTTGGGGTTTACCCATTATTTTTTCTAAGAAGGATTATAGAACTCTTCATTTATGCATGGATTATAGAAAGTTGAACCATTATATGGTCAGGAACCGGTATCCACTACCTTGAATAGATGATATCTTTGACTAGCTCAGAGGAGTAAAGGTCTTCTCTATGATCGAACTGGGATCGGGTTATCATTAGGTAAAAATCATATCATCAGACATACATTATACATCTTTCTGTAGTAGGTATGGTCTGTATGAATATCTTGTTATATCTTTCGGTCTTATGAAGGCACCTACCATTTTCATGTCTTTAATGAATAAGGTTTTCCACCCCTATTTGGACTCTTTTTTCATGGTCTTTTTGGATGACATCTTGATCTCTTATCACACTCATAGATACCATGAAGAATATCTTGAGATCATTTTCAGTACACTAAGAGAGAGTAATATTTATTCCAATCTTTCTAAGTGCAACTTCTAGATCTACAAGGTCTGATTCTTGGGTTATATTATCTCAGAATCATGAGTATCTGTTGACCCTGAAAATCTTAGTGTTGTAGTTTCCTGGGAGAAGCCCAAGAATGTGTTTGATATACAAAATTTCTTGGAGATGGAATAATATTACATTCATTTCATACAAGACTTCTCACATCTTGAATCACCTCTTACTGGTCTTACAAATAAGGGTGTCAAGTTTACATGGTTATAAGCATGTGAGAAATCCTTTTAGGATATGAAAGGGAGGCTTGTATTGGCACCTATTATAGTTCTTCCCAAGCCGAGTATAGTGTCTTCTGGGATGCATTGGACATTGTCCTATTAGAAGTATAGATGCAAGATGAAAGATTCATTTCATATGGATCTCGACAGTTAAGGCCTCATGATGGAAATTACCCAACACATGACCTTGATCTACCATCAGTTGTCCATGACTTACATCGCTAGAGACATTATCTGTTGGGTGAGAAATTTGTGGTATAAACTGACCATATGATCCTAATGCATATCTTTTATTAGCATGAATTGAACCTAAAATAATTAATATGGGTTAAATATATTCAATAATTTTATTTTGATCTTGCCTATACACCTAGAAAGGGAAATGTGGTCCCTGATGCACTGAGTCAGAAAACTCAAATTCAGGTCGTACAGAAATCCGGTGATGAATAGAAGTAAGTAACCATCATTTATGAGCTTCATCTAGAGTTTCATGATATTCAAGAACAATATTAACTCTCAGCCTTAATAGTTCCATCTCTTCTCCTTGAGAAGGTGAAGAGTAGGTTGTATTCAGATCCTAAAAGTTGGGTTATCTGTGAGAGTATATAAGGCCCCAGACTTAAACCTTACTTAATCTTGAGTTAATACAAGATTACACATTGAGGATCTTTTCGGGTTTAGAGTTTTAGAGAATTAGATCATAAAACTTGCATTACATTCCACATTTAAACAAAGTGGTTACATAAAGATAGTATTCTTTTTTTCCCATCAACGAAAACATGTTTAAAATAAAACATGGATTCTTTCTTGACACTTCCTTGACACTATTATCATATCATGTACCTTTCCCTTGACCTGTGAAAAACATTTCAAAAAACTTGGGATGAGCATAAAAAGATCAGTAAGGGATATAAAAATATGGAATGGAAACATGAGTTCATATATACATAAGAATGAAATCATACTTTACCCATAAAACATAGGCACTTTAACATACCCCATCAAATCATGAATAAATCATAGGAATAATAATACATAAAAGGTAAATTGAGGCATTCATAACATTCTTACGTAGGGATTAACCCTCTTGGTTATGTTTAGAATACCCACCACAGTATATTCCCTAAATCTCTTCGGAGAAACCTTAACGTTTCACTCATTCGCATTACCCAATGCATTGGAGAGCTATATCGGGCTCACCCGACCTTAGTTTATCATGGAAACACCCGTCTTCATAACAATGCCCAAGAACCATAACATAATCATAGCACATAATATAATCATAAAGTAATGATAACATTCCCACATTGCAAAAACAATATAACATTTTTAGATATTGAAATAATGAATCCATTCTAAAAACCACTTTCAAAACCATTTAAAACATTTAATAAAGAGATTTTTGAATCAAAGTGTCCCGTACCACCTTGAAGATTTTAACATTTTAAACCATTAATATCCATGTAAATAAATTATTAAAACCATTTTGAAAACATGGATATTAATAATAACAAATCATTAAAACATTTAAAGTGATATTTTGGTTAAAGGATTTTTACCAAAATTTGAATACAATAATTGAGGAATAACATTTAATCAGAACTTTATAATATCATGAGAATAAATGGATTCATGATATAATATTCTAGAGGACAGTATATACACCATATAAGATTGAATTGGTGCATAACAACAATGAAGTCTCAATATAAATGTAAAATGTGATGAAATCCCTTATAAAGAAGGTATCCTTAAATTAAGGATAAATCAATCTCAAAATTCTGTGTGAAAAATATAAATACACCCAATATAAGTGTATATTAAGTGTAAAACAATAAATGGTCATTCAAACATATTCAAAGAATGACATATTCAATAACTACATGTTGAACCCAAAGAAATCGAAATTGGGTTAAAAAGTTCCCTTGGTAAAATTCGACAGCCTAACGACGTCACTTCAAAATTCAGAAAATGAGTTGATGAGAGATAAAAATGGTATCTCATCACTTGGACATAAAATTTACATCAATATGGATATAGAATAACATATCCCAACATAATATTATGTGAATTAAAATACATAACAAAATAAGTCTTTTAAAAGAGGAGGGTGAAAGGTTCCCTTACCGACATGGGTATCTTTTGAAACATACACCCCGTGAAAGAATGACAATACAAAATTGATGTAAATACTCATAAATGAAATTATATTACACAATGAGTAAAATAATGGGCAGTACATACACCACTCAAAGGAATTTGTGGCAAATGTAGCATAAATCTCATGGGAATAAAAGTGAGATGAAAAATCCCTTACGAAAACTCGGCAACCCAACGGTGCCACTTAAAACATACAAAAATGGATTGATGAGATAAAATAGGGCCTCTAATCATATTAACATAAAGTTTAAATCAATATGAATATAAAAGAACATCCCACAACATAACAAAGAGGAGCATAAAAGAAGTGACATAAAGGAGAGTACTTCAAAAGAAAGAGAGAGGTTAGATCTCTTACAAAAATTCGGCAGCCTAACGACGCCACTCAAAACTTCCAAAATGGATTGATGATAGATAATATGGTCTCTCATCATATAAAAATAAAAATTACAGTAAGATTAATATAAAATAACATCCCAATCACAAGAAAGTTGAGCTTAAAAGGAATGACATAAAAGAGTGTACTTAAAAAGAAAGAGAGGAGTAGGATCCCTTACCTCAGGTCTGACTTGACTCGATCGTTCTTTAATGTCCTGAATAATAAACTTGAGTTAATTTATACTTCATTAATAACCCTTTTTCAAGTTAATTATTCCTTTTATATCACTTATTACCATTTCATGAACACTATGTTATTATTTAAGTTAATAATGGTCATTTTAACGATCATTGGTACTTGAGTCAAAAAATAAACTCTTTATAATTACAAGTTGTTCATGTGGTAAAATTTACATTATATCCAGAATTTTATTCATGATTTAGATATCATATATATCATATATATCCATTATATTCATGCATTTATAATATTACATAACATTTAGAGTTAAGAAATGAAATTCACCGTTCATGGAGACGGTAAGCCGTACGTACGCATGAACGCTACTTCCATTTCTATTTCATATTTAATGGAATTAAAACATAATGATAAATAATAGTATTTTAATTCCAGTATGTTATAATATATAATATCATTAAATATATCCTTTATACATACCACATATGGTATTAATGAATCAAATCACTTTGAGGGGGCGGTAGTCCGCACTTCCTAAAATGAAGATATCGCGTATACCCATAATGGAAGCCATAAAGGTATGCCATAAATGAAAAATACAGAAGCTTAAGGAAAACATAAACATATTATATATCATATATAAATATAGTGTCATCTTAATGTCCACCTTTGAAGGTGTTAAAATAATGTTGAACAATCATCGTTTCGGGAGGCAGAAATTCGCCATCCACAGAAATAGTATGTTCTTTAACCATTAGATGTAGGTGTGTGTAAGTGTAGCTATAATCCTTATTATAAAAACATCCTAGTATATGTAAGATACTGGTGTTGTTACAAAAGAAATTAATAAAAATAGTTTAGGGGGTTGGAGAAGAAAAATAAAACAAAAGGACTCAAGTGAAGACATTACCTTAAAATCGGGTAACTCCCTTTGGTTTGAGCTCAAAGGCTTCCTTGGGAAGACTTATTCCCAATGTGAGGCTTCAAGGAGTTATAGAGGGATGTGGAGAGACAAAATGAGAAGGGGTTGGCTGAGCCAAAGGCTTTGGAAGTGTGGGTATGGTGGTAGAGGTGGGTGCCTTTTATAAGAGGAGAGGAGGGGCACTCTTGGAAAGGTATAAAATGTAACTTTATTTTCAAATGAGTTTCAGATTTTAATGGTCCCACATTGATGTGTTTCGAGGATAATGTGATAAGGGTTCTAAATACACCCATAAAATAGGTTTTGAACATGTTTAGGTCTTAGATTTTACATTATATTCCCATTTTATTTAAATCGTTAAATAATGAGGTCATCGCTGCATCATTATAATGACATAATAAATTAATTTATTTAATGTCTAAACAATTATAAAAAAACTATTATGATGTAGAAAATATTTTTATATTTCCAATGACTTTTTATAGTCCAAAAGATCGTTTATGTAGACAAAATTAAAAATATTTTACTTAGGTGATACATTCTTTGTTACATTTAACATTCTTTAAAAATAAAATGATAAAAAGTCACTTTCTCACAAAAGTGATTCCATGGGGACACCAAGTTTGGCACAAGGAATCCCATGGTCGGCCATGAGACAACAAGTAGCCTTAGGACACATGTTGTGGTAATTTGTTATTATTATTATATTATCTTATTATCTTTAACTACCCGATTACTCATTAATCAAGATAATTAAAGATAATTACCGTCGTTACTATTCATAATGTCCAAAAACAAAAGAGTCTTAATTAAATAATTTGTACCTTATGATTCCAAATATTTAATATATTTTACCAAATTCCAAACACATAAATTGCAATAATTAATTTAAAAAAACTTCCCGTTGTCAAAAAAATAGAGGGTTTTTTAGAAACAATATTTATGAAAAGTTTGGCACTTGTTTATGCCCAATTACAAATTGAAATTAATCCCAATTACCATCATTGGATTAAATGGTAAAAATATATTCCAATTACACTTTAAAACAAATTAAAAAGATAATATAACCATATAATTAAATTATATGAAAAAACAGTTTTGATGTAAAATGCAGTATTTTTCTCTATTCATTGAAAAATGAACATTGTCAGAAAAATACTAAAAATTAACCCAATGTAAATTTAAATGTCCCAATCATAAATAATATGTTTATTTTGAAAAATAGAGCTTATAAAATTTTCAAAAGTTTGATTTAAAAATGGTTTTCCATCAAAAGGTAGTAAAACAATCTTTTTAAAAATACTAGTGTATTCAATGCTTAAGATTGGATTCATTTGTATTTTAAGCCTCTAAAATTTATTGGATAAAAGTAAAAACATTCAACACACACATATAATCGTAATTTATTTATTTATATTCATTCCTGCCAATACAACGACTATGTGTTAACTACTATTTAAAATAATATTATTTTATTATTAGAGTGCAACGTAAGATTTCAAAGGAACTCGTTGTTGCGTATTGGGTAAGCCATAGAGCATAGCATTCCATTTAAATTAATATTGAAATTTTTTCCACAAATAGGGATAAATATAAAAATGAAATATTCTTTATTTACCTAGGGTGTTACATCCTTCCCCCCTTTTGGAAATTGTGTCCTCGCAATTATAAAACTGGGCTTGGAAACATCATTGAAAATCCCACATCGGAACAAGATTCGGTAAAATAATCACTTTAAAATAAAGAAAGAGAAGTATAGAGGTCACCTGAGTTAACCCATACTAGGATTCCATGTAGGAAAACATGTACATGGAGGAGAAAATATAGGGTCGTGTTCTGATGGAGAGTGATAGAAAACATGTTTAGGAGAAAGTTAACCATAAGAAAATCACAAACTTGTGATGGGTTAAATGGTATTCGATTCCCCAGTAGGAAAAGTTAATAGAGACCATTTTTTTTTAAGTTACTTTTTATTTAGGAATTTATTCATAAGGAAACATAATTACTTATCATTTTGACTTTCAACTTTTATTAGATTTATTACACAAACTCATACTTTCCCCAAAAGAAGAGTATTTAGGAAGGCTTGTTCACATCAAGAGTACTATAATCAAAATCTATAGAATCACCTAATCCACAAAAGAGAACTATATACTTCCCATGTCTTTAGACTTTAACCAAAACAAAAACCAAAAAGGTTAGTACAGGATTAGATAATCAACAAAAGGATAACCCTTTATAAAAAGAAAATCTATTCTTAATCTCCGAAATTTGTCCAACAAAACCCAAAGTTCAACGAGGACCATTCGATAAACAACTTGTCCATAAAATTCTTCAAATTAAACCAAACTAAGATTGAAACCCAAATATTTGAAGGTTTTAGTCACATAGTCTCCCAAGTTAAATCGTAACATTTATCTCCAAACAACATCAGTTGCTCTTAAAGTCTCATATTGAAAAGTAATTAACCTAATCACATATCCTCCATGATAGGTTAATATATTTCCATATATAACCCAAAATCAAATTACTCTTAATTCATAAAATCATCTAACTAAAAAAAGAATCAGTCAAACTAACCAGGGACTTCAGGTAGTCCAGTGGTAGGCGATAAATACCAGTTGCACTTTGGTTTTGGGTTTGATTCCCGCAGCTTTGTCCGACGTGATGGGTTGTCACACGGTCTGCGTGTTGTCATTTTTCCAAAACTATATAATTCTCAAATCATTCCCCAAAAAGAGATAAAATCATCAAAAATAATCATAACATAATTTAACCTCAATTTTATCTCATGCCTTTCACTTCCATCATAACATATAGTAACCCATAATTACCTCAAAAGTAAGGATCATATAAACCCAAATGGTTCTTTATAACTATGTCCACAAAACAACAGATAACTATTCCTCGAATAAAATTTTCATATATTAAAAATCAGGGTTACACATACTATAAAAAGTCTTCTAATGTAACCCCATCATCAAAAGAGACTTAATATTCTTAAGAATTTCACCATAACTCTTGAAGACCTTATATGTTGACTTCTTACTCATTCAACATTCTTCATTATCCATTAATCATTCATTTCTAACTTATTCTGAAATAATTCTTTCCTACAAACAAAATCATGAATCATATCCTAAGATTCCAAAATAGGAAAACAATAGTTATGAAATAATCCATACATTTGATTGGCCATTGTCAGTTTCTTCATCCTCAATCAGAATGGAATTAGGTATTGGTAAACGAACATTTTCACGATCTTGGTGATCCCATTCACGAAACTTCTGCATAGGACATGTGTTTGCATAATGACCATGTACACCACATTTAAAACATTCAATTGATCCTTCAGAAAGAACTTCTTTCCCTTTCCTCGAGTCAGCTAGATGATTCCTTTTTCCATGGAAGGTTCTTGCTTTATGACTTTCATTTCCACATCTATAGCATATTTCCGTCCCTTTGAAACATTTTCCTAGGTGTTTCTTTCCACATCTTTGACACATAGGTTTTTGAACACACTTACCTTTATGATTATTACCTGTACTTCCGTAGGGATTTGTTTCTCGCATATATGATGCCTTAGAGAAATCACCAAGTTTTAGGTGGTCAATCATGACTCTAGATAGTTTGTTGAGGATAATCACAAGAGTTATCATTGTAGCTACCATATCATTCAGTTGCTTGCTCAAAAAACTGTCACAGTTTCCTTCACATCCACTGTTACTTTGGTGCATGCTAGATCCATCCATTTACTAAAACCAAAAAGGTCAGTGTAAGTATATCAACAAAACCATCATGTACTAATGAGGAAGATAAACACTAAGATATACTTATTCATTCAATTTATCTAAAATTAGTACTCTTTCTGAAATCATAACCATTATGGTAATGTCACTTATGCTTAAAGAATACCCTAACCTCTAAAGTTATCTAAACCGACCTTTGATACCAACTATAAGGGCCCAGACTTAAACCTTACTTAATCTTGAGTTAATACAAGATTACACATTGAGGATCTTTTCGGGTTTAGAGTTTTAGAGAATTAGATCATAAAACTTTCATTACATTCTACATTTAAACAAAGTTGTTACATAAATATAGTATTCTTTTTTTCCCATCAACGGAAACATGTTTAAAATAAAACATGGATTCTTTCTTGACACTTCTTTGACACTATCATCATATCATGTACCTTTCCCTTGACATCTGAAAAACATTTCAAAAAACTTGGGATGAGCATAAAAAGCTCAGTAATGGATATAAAAATATGGAAAAGAAACATGAGTTCATATATACATAAGAATGAAATCATACTTTACCCATAAAACATAGGCACTTTAATATACCTCATCAAATCATGAATAAATCATAGGAATCATATAACATAAAAGGTAATTTGAGGCATTCATAACATTCTTATGTAGGTAGTAACCCTCTTGTTTACGTTTGGAATACCCACCATAGTATATTCCCTAAATCTATTCGGAGAAACCTTAACGTTTCACTCCTTCGTGTTACCCAATGCATTGGAGAGCTATATCGGGCTCACCCGCCCTTAATTTATCACGGAACCACACGTCTTCATAAAAATGCCCAAGAACCATAACATAATAATATCACATAACATAAGCATAAATTAAAGATAACGTTCCCACATTGCAAAAACAATATAACATTTTCAGATATTGAAATAATGAATCCATTCTAAAAACCATTTAAAACATTTAATAAAGAGATTTTTGAATAAAAGTGTCCCATACCACCTTGAAGATTTTAACATTTTAAACCATTAATATCAATATAAATAAATTCTTAAAACCATTTTGAAAACATGGATATTAATAAGAACAAATCATTAAAACATTTAATGCGATATTTTGGTTAAAGGGTTTTTACCAAAATTTGAATACAATAATTGAGGAATAACATTTAATCAGAACTTTATAATATCATGAGAATAAATGTATTCATGATATAATATTCTAGAGGACAGTATATAAAGCATATAAGATTTAATTGGTGCATAACAACAATGAAGTCTCAATAGAAATGTAAAATGCGATGAAATCCCTTATAAAGAAGGTATCCTTAAATTAAGGATAAATCAATCTCAAAATTATGTGTGACAAATATAAATAAACCCAATATAAGTGGATATGAAGTGTAAAACAATAAAAGGTCATTAACACATATTCAAAGGATGAAATATTCAATAACTACATATTGAACCCAAAAAAATCAAAATTGGGTTAAAAAGTTCCCTTGGTAAAATTCGACAGCCTAACGACGTCACTTCAAAATTTAGAAAATGAGTTGATGAGAGATAAAAAGGGTATATCATCACTTGGAAATAAAATTTACATCAATATGGATATATAATAACATATCCCAACATAATATTATGTGAATTAAAAGACATAACAAAATAAGTCTTTTAAAAGAGGAGGGTGAAAGGTTCCCTTACCGACATGGGTATCTTTCGAAACATACACCCCGTGAAAGAAGGACAATAAAAAATTGATGTAAATACTCATAAATGAAATTATATTACACAATGAGTAAAATAATGGGCATTACATACACCACTCAAAGGAATTTGTGGCAAATGTAGCATAAATCTCACGGAAATAAAAGTGAGATGAAAAATCCCTTACGAAAACTCAGCAGCCCAACGGTGCCACTTAAAACTTACAAAAATGGATTGATGAGATAAAATAGGGTCTATAATCATATTAACATAAATTTTACATAAAGAGTAATATAAAATAACATCCCACAACATAACAAAGAGGATCTTAAAAGAAGTGACATAAAGGAGAGTACTTAAAAAGAAAGAGAGAGGTTAGATCTCTTACGAAAATTCGGCAGCCTAACGGCGCCACTCAAAACTTCCAAAATGGATTGATGAGATAGAATAGGGTCTCTCATAATATAAACATAAAAATTACAGTAAGATTAATATAAAAGAACATCCCAATCACAAGAAATATGAGCTTAAAAGGAATGACATAAAAGAGTGTACTTAAAAAGAAAGAGACGAGTAGGATCCCTTACCTCGGGTCTGACTTGACTCGATCGATCTTTAATCTCCTGAATAATAAACTTGAGTTAATTTATACTTCCTTAAGAACCCTTTTTCAAGTTCATTATTCCTTTTATATCACATATTACCATGTCATGAACACTATGTTATTATTTAAGTTAATAATGGTCGTTTTAACGATCATTGGTACTTGAGTCAAAAAAATAAACTCTTTATAATTACAAGTTGTTCATGTGGTAAAATTTCAATTATATCCAGAATTGTATTCATGATGTATATATCATATATATCATATATATCCAGTATATTCATGCATTTATAATATTACATAACATTTAGAGTTAAGAAATGAAATGCACCGTTCATGGAGATGGTAAGCCGTACATACGCATGAACGCTACTTCCATTTCTATTTCATAATTTATGGAATTAAAAAATAATGATACATAATAGTATTTTAATTCTTGTATGGTATCATATATAATATCATTAAATATATCCTTTATACGTACCACATATGGTATTAACGAATCAAATCACTTTGAGGGGGTGATAGTCCGCACTTCCTAAAATGAAGATATCACGTATACCCATAATGGAAGCCATAAAGGTATGACATAAATGAAAAATACATAATCTTAAGGAAAACATAAACATATTATATATCATATATAAATATGGTGTCATCTTAATGGCCACCTTTGAAGGTGTTAAAAGAATATTGAACAATCATCGTTTCGGGAGGCAGAAATTCGCCATCCACAGAAACAGTATGTTCTTTAACCATTAGATGTAGGTGTGTGTAAGTGTAGCTAGAATCATTATAAAAAAAATCCTAGTATATGGAAGATACTGGTTTTGTTACAAAATAAATTAATAAAAAGAGTTTAGGGGGTTGGAGAAGCAAAATAAAACAAAAGGACTCAAGTGAAGACATTACCTTAAAATCGGGTAACTCCCTTTGGTTTGAGCTCAAAGGCTTCCTTGGGAAGACTTCTTCCCAAATTGAGGCTTCAAGGAGTTATAGAGAGATGTGGAGAGACAAAATGGTCATTGTTTGGCCGAGCCAAAGGCTTTGTAAGTGTGGGTAAGGTGGCAGAGGTGGGGGCCTTTTATAAGAGGAGAGGAGGGGCACTATTGGAAAGGTATAAAATGTAACTTTATTTTCAAATGAGTTTCGGATTTTAATGGTCCCACATTGATGTGTTTCGAGGATAAGGTGATAAGGGTTAGAAATACACCCATCCAATAGGTTTTGGACATGTTTATGTCTTAGATTTTACATTATCTTTCCATTTTATTTAAATCGTTAAATAATGAGGTCATCGCTGCATCATTATGATGTCATAATAATTTAATTTATTTAATGTCTAAAAAATTATAAAAAAAATATTATGATGTAGAAAATATTTTTATCTTTCCAATGAATATTTATAGTCCAAAAGAAAATTTTTGCAGACAAAAGAAAAAATATTTTACTTAGGTGATACATTCTTTGTTACATTTAACATTCTTTAAAAAAAGAAAGATAAAAAGTCACTTTCTCACAAAAGTGATTCCATGGGGCCCCCAAGTTTGGAAGAAGGCATCCCATGGTTGGCCATGAGACAACCGGTAGCCTTAGTACACTATTTGTGGTCATTTTGTATTATTATGATATTATCTTATTATCTTTAACTACCCGATTACTCATTAATCAAGATAATTAAAGATAATTACCGTCATTACTATTCATAATGTCCAAAAACAAAAGAGTCTTAATTACATAATTTGGAACTTTTTATTCCAAATATGTAATCCATTTTACCAAATTCCAAACACATAAATTTCAATAATTAATTTAAAAAAACTTTCCGTTGTCAAAACAAATAGCGGGTTTTTTAGAAACAATATTTATGAAAAGTTTGGTACTTGTTTATGCCCAATTCCAAAGTGAAATTAATCTCAATGACCATAATTGGATTAAATGGTAAAAATATATTCCAATTACACTTTAAAAAAATTAAAAAGATAATATAACCATATAATTAAATTATATGAAAAAGCAGTTTTGATGTAAAATGCAGTATTTTTCACTACTCATTGAAAAATGAACATTGTCAGAAAAATACTAAAAATTAACCCAATGTAAATTTAAATGTCCCAATCATAAATAATATGTTTATTTTGAAAAATAGATCTTATAAAATTGTCAAAAGTTTGATTTAAAAATGTTTTTCCATCAAAAGGTAGTAAAACAATCTTTTAAAAATACTAGTGTATTCAATGCTTAAGATTGGATTCATTTGTATTTTAAGCCTCTAAAATTTATTGGATAAAAGTAAAAACATTTAACACACATATATAATCATAATTTAGTTATTTATATTCATTCTCGCCAATAAAACAGCTATGTGTTAACTACTATTTAAAATAACATTATTTTATTATTAGAGTGCAACATAAGATTTCAAAGGAACTCGTTGTTGTGTATTGGGTAAGACATCGAGCATAGTGTTCCATTTAAATTAATATTGACATTTTTTCCACAAATAGGGATAAATATAAAAATTTCATATTCTTTATTTACCTAGGGTGTTACAGAGTATATCAGGAGATAAGCCACCTTCGTATTGGTTTTTGGATAAAGATGACATCCTAAGTCTATGTGGATGTATCTAGGTTCCTATAGATATGATAGAGAAGTTGAGGAAGGAGTCCCATGCTTCTTAGTGGGCATTTCATCCATGCATCTTAAAGATGTATCGAGATATGAAATGCCAGTATTGGTGTCCTGGGATGAAATTTCAAATAACATGCTTTATCACTAGGTGTTACAACTATTAGTAGTTAAAGGTAAAGCACTAGAGACCTGTAGGCTTGTTACAGTTGATTCCAGTCCTAGAATGGAAATGTGAAGATGTTGCCATGGATTTCGTGGTAGTCTTACCTAGGTCACTGAGGGGTAGCGATTCTATCTAGGTAGTCATTTACTGACTAAAAAATCATCCCACTTCATTCCTATTTGGGAGACTTTATCAGTTGATGAGCTAGGATGAATATATTATTGTGAGATCATACGACTACTTGGGGTTCCACATAATATCATTTTAGATAGGGATGCTCATTTCACTTAATAGTTATGGTAGGGTTTTCAGAAATATCTAGGAACTCAGGTGCTTTTAAGAATAACTTTTTACCCTCAGACCAATGGAAAATCAGAATGGACAATCTTTGTTTTAAATGATATGCTTAGAGCATGTGTCTTCAATTTCAGTGTTTCTTGGGAGAAGCATATACCTCTCATCATTTTTTCTTTTAATAACAGCTTTCAAGACACAATTCAGATGGATACTTTTGAGGCCTTATATGGTTGGTCATTCCATCACCCCTGTGCTAGCTAGAGGTAGGTGAGGGAGCCCTACTAGGTCCTTGTCTCATTCAAGAGACTTCATAAAAGGTTCATATGATTTTGAAGCATATAACTACTACTCAATCTAGAAAAAAATCTTATGTCAATCACCATCAAAGACCTCTAGTGTTTGAGGTTGGGGATTATGTTTTCCTTCGAGTATCACCCATGCTTGGGAATAGATGGTTATGAAGGAAGGAAAAGCTTTCACCTCATTACGTCAGGTCATTTGAAACTCTAGAGAGAGTCATACTAGTAGCCTATTGGTTGCAACTTCCTCAGAGGTACTATTCCATGCACGATTTATTTCATGTCTCACAGCTTCTCCAATATAATTCTGACCTATATCATACCTTTGATCCTAAGTAATTTGTGTTAGATAAAAATTATATAACTTTGAGTAATATTTAGTATACTTGATTTATTGAAGCACAAAGGTTCTCCGAGGAAAGTAGGTCCCTCTCATATGGGTGCCATGGTAGCACGGCTGTGTACAAGATTAGTCTTGGGAGTGGGAAGCTGATGTACATGCTTAGTGGACATAATTGTTCTTAGGTAGTGTTTCTTTACCCTTAGAAGGAGAACTCAAAGGTGAGTTATTTTAAGGGTGGGAGACTGTATGAACCAAGTTTTTCACTCATGTATGGATTCTTTAATTTTCTGTCTAAATATTTACTTTGGACCAAATAGGGATGCCTAATGGGTTAGATAAGGTCTCAGGGTTGTCAGAGGAAAGTTCAAAGCCCATAAACCATCTTTTTGGGGGAAAATAGGCTTGGCACACAGTTTAGAGTAATCCGTATAGGAATTACACATGGTTTGGAAAACCGTGCGGATTGTGTTTTTTCAGATAGAGACATCTCGCACAGTTTGCGCACAGCTGTGCAACCTAACTATGCAAGTGCCCCTTTTTCCCAGGTACCCATGTATGGTTTGCGCACGGTTTGTCAAACTGTGTGGAAAAACCGTATATAGGATAATTTTTGGGTAAAATGTTAAATTTTCCCTTAATGATCTAAATAACCTCTTACCTTCATATATAGTCCGATATTATTTGGGATTAATCCCTTTTCCTCTGAATTTGGATCATTTTAAAGGCCAAATCTAGGGATCAATAGATATCCTTCCTTTAGGATCCATTTTATCTTCTGTTAGTCATGTTAGATTCTTTACAGTAAGTACTTGAGTCCTCTTGTACCACTATCCTTCTCTATTTATCTCGACCTAGATATCATCATGTGGGATTTTTTTACCTTTTCTTAGATCTACTCTGATCTGAGGAAAATCAAGGGATGATACCCAGGGAAGAGAGTCATAAAACCCTAAGGTGGGTGTTCTATAAATCACCCCTAAAGTTCATTGATTTTGGAATATCTATGTGGGGCCTACTGATTTCATCGGGAGCCATTTCTTGAATTTACATGCCATGATTATACTTTTTAGAATCTTATGGTTAGGTTTTTTTGAAATATGTAATTAGTTATTAATGGTAACACCCAAAACATAATCCGCCCAATGTCGAAGGTTATTCCATATTTGGGTTTTAGTGATTTGGTACGTTGGAGCCAGCATTTGGGTGTACCTTTGCTTAACCTTCCTAAATGTGAGACTTCCTATAATAAATAGCCTATTATTAATGATAATTGAATAATGGTATGTACCATGTATGCTCACCACTTGACCCGCATAAGTTAAGTGATTAAAATGGGTTATTAAATGTGAAATGTGAAATGGAAAGTATACCATGTATATAAAATTGCCTTATTATATGAAATTGAATAAAGGTTACATGTTCGTAGCACCCCTTTCCATATTTATGGAAGGTAGCAGAGTGAACCTATATAATTGAATATGTATTAATGTTTAATTAGGACTTCATTAAATGGTTGAAACACTACTTGGTATATGCACACTAATGGAAGACAAGTATTGAACCTAATGAAAGATTACATGATTATAATATCAAATATGAATGGACTAACTCAAGATTGCCTTGGATTCTGAGAGGAGAATACCTTGGGACTTGGAAACCCAATTCTGATTCAAGGATGTAGTTTTCTTAGGTTGAAACCCACATAGACTCCAGTTCTTATCTATTTCTTGGATGCCTGGTATACTACCGTGGGTTCCTTTACATTATTACATGATACCTCAGATACAATCCTTTGATCCAACATTGACTAGTAGGTGGCATGGTGAAAGCCCATAGGGCCCTGTCCTTGCTTAGCCCAATTTTACCTTAGTCGTTCATCTTGGATGAAGTAGGCACCTTATTATTGAATGCCTTGGATTACCCTACTTGGATTACAATCTTACCCCTTAGCTAGAATCAGATACTAATCAGTTAGTGTTCTGTGAGAAATACATTATCTTATTTATTACCTTGGAACTCCCTCACCAGATATCATTTTCAGGTTGCCTTATTATGCCTTGGAACCTTTAATACTTATACTATCACAAAGTGACGTCAGTGCTGGCTATGTGTCACATGACCTATTAACCTTAAATGGTAATTACATAATTAATGACCTGGTTATATGTTCAAACACTAGCTGAGGGATGAAGTAGGAACTTGGGTATTAAGTTATATTGTACTGCTTCATTTATATCATACATGAATGCCTAGACACAGCTGTATTCCATTATACATGCCAAATTTAATAGACACCGTTGTTGGAGGCCCACTAAGATTTATCTCACACCCTCTCTGGGTGACATTTGGTACTTAGAGTAGATTAAATGACTGTAGGTGTTGACAAAGGGAAGCATGCAACTTAAAATATTTGACTTCATACTGATATGATGGAGCTCGATAGTAGATAAACAATTTTGATCTCGAGATGCTTGGAGTAGAATTTGTTTTCTTTTACTTTGTGGAACATGTTATGCTTATTATATTGTATCCATGTTTTATTGTTTTCTAGTATCATGACATTACATCATCATTGTTCTAGATGATATATTTATTCTTATTCTTGTTTATCTATTGCATTAGTTTTTCCCTTATTTATTGATATTTCTTCCACTTTTTACTATTTTCTATATCCTTCCACTATGATACATTTTTCTAATGAGGGAATAGTCTCCGCACAAACACACTCTAGGCCCTCGATGCTAGTCGACAGCCTCTAGCGTTCAGGGAGATGTGCTTGAGGCCATGTGGAAAACTAGGTTTGGGGCACCCATTAAGTGGAATCTGGGTTCAAGATGTCACATCATGATATATGTTGCTACCACATTTATATATTACCATGATAATTTTATTTCATGTTCTATATTTCATTACTATATTTTTTTATTCATGATCCATTCCCTTTATATTATAATGTTACACCTTATGACTCATGTGGTATGAATTATTTCTATGTTTATTCCCTTAACAGGCTTTTCAACTCATCCCTTTTGTCTTTCTATTACCCAAGTTATCCTATACAGTTGTATAATCTCAAAGGTTGTTAGGAGCCCATTATGGAGATAAATAAAAAATGTTTTATTCTAGTTTCATGTTTTATATTTATGTACCTATTCCTATAATCACACAAGGATTTTTTATCATTAGTTTTTATTTGATGGATAATTATGCTTAAAATCATGTAATAATTTGTGTAAAAGGATTGGGTCAAAATATTTTTTCTCAAGAATTGATTCCTTTTATCCAAAATCTAGATTATTTATTTATCATATAATAGGATAGGTTTCAATTCCACACCAATTATGTCAAGTATATGTGTTCGGTATAACATGTAATTTTTTAATTAGGAAATATGGATAATGTTAGGGACATTAGAAATATTTGGAGTTAATTAAAACTAATAGGAGACTACTCAAACACACTCTAGAATCTCAAGTGGTCTAATGAAACTTAGAATCAGTTTCTATATTTTTTTAAATCTCATAAGTCATTTCCACGGTGATATTTTTAGAATACATGATCCCTAACATGATTATGATCCCTTACTTCTATTTTTATCATAAAAAGTTTGTTCACTATGAGAATACATGATATGATTCTGGATCATTTATATCTTCTTTGTAGTCTCTTATAAAATTTGAGGTCTAAATAATGCTCCTTCACTGATTTCATAACAACATGTTTGTTTTTTATACTTTTTTTCATACTTTACTTCATAAAGAGACATTTTAATTCTTTCGTGGAAACTATTTTTTTAGTAGAATTCAATAAATAAAATATGTTGGTCCTAATTTTTTTTAAAATAAAGTGATTTATCCCTTGAAATTTCTTTAAATGTTTGGATAGACCTATTATAATTCATATTCTTTTGAAGAATCCTTTATAATATAGAATAAAACCACGTATTATGATAAAAAACAGTATAAAGGGGTATTCCATGAGGAACTTAAAATTCATATATATATATATATATGTGAGCATGATTATCAAGGGAGAAACCCTCTCACATAGTGATAAAATTTTAATAATTTGTTAATATATAAATGATTAACCATATGAAATTATAATCTATGGATGTCTTAGGAAGGCCAATCATAAGATCTATAGTAATGTTATCCTACTTACACAGTGGTAGGGGTTGTGATTATAGTACTAATTTAGGATTTTTTTTTCTATTACTTCACATGATTAGATACTAAAAATCTTGAAGTATTTTATTTAAAGGTTGAGGGTCAGGCCCCCTTAATTAAATAAAAAAAATAAGAACCCCTTTTGACAAATGGGAAAAGAGGTAACCCATTAAAAACAAGTAAAAAGGACAAAGGAAGCCACACCCAAAAGTCATATAATGGTCTTGAGTTAACAAGAGAAAAAAACCAAGATAATCATGGGAAAAAGATTCATCACCCCCCAATATACAATGAAATAGTGAAATAATTCAGTGATAATTCATTGTCCCCTTCCAAAAGTTTCACTATGCTAGAAACACAATAAGAAAGAGCACTCCTCCAACACACTCTTAATGTGAAGGAATGAATGGGTGACAGGATCCATAACCCCTATCTATATTTTGAGCCTCCCACATGAAAATATTATGAGGAAAACACAATTAGTGAACCTAATGTAATAGGAATCAAGACTAAAAGCACTATGAAAGATCAAGTCAGGGTGACCATCTGTCTAACTAGAAGTAGAATAGATGGATGAATGATGGGTGTCCACACACCCATCCTTCTTTTGAGGCCTCACACATAATATCACCTTAAAAAATATGCACCAACTTCTTAATACAATGGAAAAAATAACCAAATCCCAAAGACACACCTACAATCTCATCAAACAACCAATCCCACAACTAGAACCATGATAGGAAACCCCATTATCAAAGATAACATGAATGTAAAAAAATAAAGTCACACAAAAAAATATTCAAATAAATTAATTAACCTCACAATTCATATTTAGAATACACTAACATCCTACAACCATCACCATCACCACTATTAGAAACAATAACACTGAATAGCCCGATCGAGCTGCACCAACCTAAGAAGAGGAACCTGATGATCCACCGAGCACCCAGAGTTTAACAATCTCCTTATATCATACAAAATATAAGACCAATAACTATATATATGAATAATACCACCTAAAGGGAGCCAATATATCACCCAAAAACCAAAAATCACCACCCTAGAGAGACACTAAGAAAAGCGATGCTTGATTGGAAATCCACCACTCAATAACCTAACCACTACCACTTGGAAATCTAGAGATCATCTAAAAAAAATCTATTCACACTAGAGGATCCAAGATCTAAAGAGAAATCTAGGGGTGTATATTTCTCACTTGATCACCATTTGAAATCAAAGCTTCCATCACAAAAAAGTCCTTGAGAGGAAAACACACCCCCATGACCTTTATGTCCCACCAGGAAACCCTGTTCTTTCAAGATTTTAGAGAACAGGGCCAAAACACATCGAAAACCCACATCTATGAACACAATTAAGAGATGATTAGATGTGTGATGTTGACTATCAACAATAGAAAGTAGAAGATAAGGGAGAAGAGGAAATGAAACAAAAGAGTCTAAAAAAACAGTTGTATTGAAAACACTCTGAAGGGGGAAACCCTATGGGAATAAGAAAAACTCTTGGGAGAGATCTTCTGGACAGAATAGTGCCATAAACTCATCACTAAACTTCTTGAAGTATAATTAGAAATATCCCTCTTCATATTATACTTCCAATAATGATTGCATAGATCTCTATAAATTTATATGCCTATAGGATGTATAGAGAATGTAGATAAGTAGTCTCCATGCATAATATATTTCTTTAACATTGGAATAGATAGAATATATATCCTTTTATAAAACCTCAAAAATCCCTCATGATAAATACATAACTCATGAAACATTCCATTTTTATAGCCTCTATACTATTTTGTAATATATGATCCTATCCTTTTTATTTCTTGATTTTATATATTAATGATGTATGTGAAATCATTTGGGATTGGATATATGATTTCCCTTCACATATAACTTTATTTTTCATCTTTAATAATTTATTAATCAATGGATATCCTTATATACTAACTATTTAAATAACTCTAGGGTCTTTCCTACTTAAAGATTCAATGAGCCTATTTTCTTTCTTAGGGTGATAATGAATAGAAAAATAATTGCCTTTATGAGTCTCCAACCATCTCTTTTTTCCCATGTTTAGTTCCTTTTTGGGAATATATTCTTCTGAATTTTATGGTTGGTGTATATATAACAATTTTACCTATAAAGATTATGTATCCATATCTTTAACACAAAAATAACTACATATAACTCTAAATCATGAGTAGAATAATTATTATCATGCGGTAATAACTGTTGATATAATTTGGAAATCACCTTATCATTATATATGAGTACTAATAAATAATTTTTAAAGTTTGTATCATTAAGATGAAAAATGGTTTCTCATTAGTGGGTAATATTAGAAAAGTTCCACTAACCAACTTATTAATTGGTTACTGGAAAATTTATTCACACTATTTTATCTAATTGAACTTAAATACCATTTAATTAACTTTATTAGGGGATAAAAATACATGAAAAGTTAAATAATATAATATAGTATCCATATAGACAAAGGAAAATACGAATTTGAATCACTATTGTATGTTAAGTATACATTTCAACTATCATTATTGTAATAGGATTAACTGAGATACCTTAACTTGTTACAGTGAATCCCAAGAATTATATTTATTCTATCCAAATCTAAAGTTTACTAAATTTATAAAAAATACACTCTTTCCTCATAGTTTTTAATATGACCCTTAGATGAACCTCATCTTCAACATTACTTTTAGAGTATTTCAAAACATCATCAATAAATACTATCACAAATTTATCAATGTAGTCTATAAATATTCTATTCATGTAATCCATAAATATAGAATCACTATTAGCCAAGACAATGGGAATAACAAAAAACTGATAATGCCTATATCTTATTTGAAAATTGGTCTTTAGGATATCATGTTTCTTCAATCATAACTAATTACACCCTAATTAAAGTCTAATATTATAATCATAAGACTTGTCAAATAAATCACTAATCTTTGGAAGTGGTTATTTAACTATGATCATATTAAGTTCCCTATAATCAATATATATCCATATTTATCCATCCATTTTCATTACAAAGAGAATAGGTTCTCCCTAAGGATATACACTATGTAAAATAAAAACCTTCTCTAAATGATCTTTTATTTGTTCCTTAAATTCTTCTAACTCCGCATATGTAATTCTAGAGGTGGTTTTCTATATTGGTTTTGAACTGGGTATGAGTTCATTTTATAATTCTACCTCTCAATCCAGGGTTGACCTAGATAATTTTTTTATAAAATAAATCAATGTATTCTGGAATAATGAGAACATTTTATATCATTGTACATTCCATTTCATGCACTTCTTCACCAATAATTTTGATAAATAAGGATATAGGAGGTGGTTCTTTTCCAAACTCAGGATGGGATATTTCTCTTTTAAAAATAATTTTAGGTTATCCCTAAAAGACAATTAATATTTTAAAGATTTTATAGTTGATATTGGAATTATAATTTTATATCCAATTCATCCCTAGTATTTTATTATATTCCACCATTTGAATGACCACTATATTTTTAAAGAGATTTAATGTGTCAAAGTTAATAAGAGAATGTATATATACGTTTGATGTAGTAATAGACCCTCTTTGATTTTTGACCAATAACTCTAATTATTATAGTCTAGTTTTTAATTCAATGTTCTTTGTAGACATGAATGAAATAATTAAATGTGTTGAAAAATAATAATTTTTTTTCTTTCTAGATTTTAGTGAAAAATGGGTGTACATACTACCACATCATCCAGATCCTCGAATTTAGTCACCGTGATGGAAAAATCATAGCCTTACCCTCTTATCTTCTGCTGGGGTTAGTAGAGGTTTCCCACCATTACATTTTTATTTAGACACCAATTCTCAATTTTCCCATGATCTACAAATTTCAATCATTATATTGAAAACTATTCTTTTATTATATTTCTTTTGTAATTTAAATTCATATGCTGAGGCATTCTATATCCATGAAAATTTTTAGGTACATAGAAATCCATTTCACACTTGTAAAAATGACCACTTTAATTTTGATAATTCCATGAATATTTCTTCCCTGTATTTTTTCATTGGGGAAATTGTAGTTTATTCACTTATCTTTCATGATCAAACTTATTCCCAAAATTTGGATCCATCTTTCTCATCTAATCATTCAGTCCATGAGATCGACACATATATGCAAACTTAATTTCCATTTAAAGAATACACTACACTATCTCTTCATAACTCCCAAAATTACTAATTATGAGAGCCATCCTGAGATAAGGTATTAGTCTAAAAAAATACACTAATCTACTAAACAAAAATAATGGGAAATATTGAATAATATAACTAAAACCTTGTAAAGTTAATTTTATGACTTCCCACTAATCCATTATCCATTTTCTTCTGTTAAATGAATCCCCTTTTCATTTTTGTTTGGAGGGTATGAGAAAAATATTTATTTAAAATGTTTTTTTTAAACTCTTTCCGCTCTATAGCTTAAAATTCATCATTTGGCCTCATGTATTTTATTAGTGTACACTACTGATCAGCTTCTCCTTAAAAGCGGTATATTTCCAAAGTAACTTCCGCTTAATACTATTCATAATGTAAATAAAATACAATTTCTATAGTGTTTATCCATTTTTATTCTATAAAATCATTATATGGTATATTAAAGCTATGTGGTCATTTATGCATGAACGATTCAACTACCATGTGTTATTTCTTTGATGAATATGGACACTCCACATGGTTCATGTTATTGTTCATAACAAATGATCACTAATTTCAAATTATCATGACGTTTTCAACTTTATATTCACTCATATTGGTATGTTAATAATTTAATTTTCCATTTCATATTTTATTTATACTAGTCCTTATATTTATCTATATTTTTTATAATGTTCAAGGAATGTGAAACAATTGAAAATAATAACTAAACACACATAGAGAAGATTAAAATTTAGACCTCCTGTAAAATCACCATATGGAGAAACCACTAGGATATTACCATGGGGAAAATGGTGTAATAGAAATGAGAAAACATAAATGAGAAAATATCTATTATTAAAAATCTTATGATAATAATTCTAAAGGGGAGTTTAATCCTAATTTTTTTAATATCAAACTTTAAGGATCATATACTTTAATCATTTCTAAAAAAATTATCACATTAGCTATATATACTTCACAATGGTTATTAAATATCATGTGAATCACCAAAATCATACCTCCTAGGAGTGTAAAACAATTATGTAGTTGAACCCACATATTTTACACTGAGTAAAGATCGATTTAATACCCAACCTATCATTTTCTGGGTTATTGACCTTAGATTTATCTATTCTAGAGTGTATATCCACTTATTTATATCCAAATAGGGATTTCATTTATAGGAAATCAAATTTTCTATAAATTACCAAAATTTTAGGATTTTTTCCTATAATTAAACTGACCTCTATTATTTTAACTAATGTTTTCAAGAACTAATTTCCACAAATAACTAAATAGTTCTCTAATAACAACTATGCTGACCAATCTTTTTCGTACAATGTTTTTAATAAAAACCCAAAAAAATTATTTTATTGATGAATTCCTAATGATATTTTTTTGTTTAGTATCTTAGAAACTAGCTACATAGTACATGATGTTCATAGATCACAAAAAAAACATGAAAATTATTTAATTCTCTTGAATGTATACATTATTATTGTATACAAGGTCACCACACTAAAAATTATTTTTTAGGGACCAACATAAAAATTAAAGGGTGATAGTAAATCCATAAAAGGTTATTAAAAAATGAAATAGAAAATAAATGATCATTTTGGATTAAACATTAGGCATAAAATAAGATCATAATAATAAGTATTTGAGACATATCATGGAAAAGTGGGGAAAATTAAAAAAATGACTCATTAATAATAATATCTCTATGTTTCATCACCAAGGTGTTATAAAGCTTATTATCAAGGTTGTAAAACATGGTATTGTGAAATACAAACATAGTGTGCTTCCAAGGTATCATAAACATGTCATCTATAGAGATTAATTCTTCACACAATGCATTGGAGTGCTATCAGGGTGAAAATTTTAAATGGATAACATTATGTGTTCCATATAGTTCATATTTAATTATAAAATATTTCATTATTTTAACCCACTTTTAGGGAATGTGGGTTTCATATATAGAACTCCATAATCAAAGAATTATAGTTCTATATTAATACCCTTGAATAAAAGTGGTGTTAGGTATTCATAGAAAAATAATATGGTATAAACAATTAAAGAATTATTTTAGAAAAATAAAGGGAATAAATAACTCTTATATATTATAATATGAATCATATTACATTGTATTCAAATGAAATATAATCATCAAAAATAATTTTTAATTCATTTAGAAAATACTATTGATCCCAACGAACTATTCTGAAGCATTTTGTTTATGATAATTGTTTTATTTATATATATTTTTAAACATTACTTTATAGTAATAAAATTATGAAAATTTATTTTTTATACATTAATAAAATTAATAAATTAGTCATCAATAGGTTATAAATTAAAATAAAAGCATTTTAAGGTAAAAAGAGATGTTTTTATGAAAAATATCATTTATTCACGTAATGTGTTTTTATATTAAAAATTAAATTAATCACTATTGAATAATTATTTTAATAATTGTTTTTATAATATATTCAATAAAAAATTATAAAATTAATTTAATGGTTGTTACTAGGAAATGAATGAGAAAAAATTCAGTGTTATGCTTAAAAATTTATTTTTCTAAAAATCTATTTCTTTGCATTTTAAATTTTTATTTTAAAATTAATTTATAACCCTTATAGGATTTTAATTTATTAATAAAATTAATACTTGAAATTATAATTTCTAAAATCTTTATATAGTTCAATTATTATTTTCCATAATGAATATTAATCAATGTAAATATTCATTACTACGGTAATGTTTAGCGAGGGGTTAAACTAAATAGATAAGGGTTAAAATTACCCAAAAACTTATCTATATCCTATTGGATAAGTGGATTTATACAAAACCTTAACATATAGATTAATTTTTGTTTCTTTGGTTACAATGTTTCATGAATATGGCTTTATTATATTTTAATTTTTGAAATATTTATAATTTTTCACCAACCTCAAATATAAAAGGGAAAATATTATCCTCACTTATTAAAAAACTTTTAAAAAACTTTAGATAAAAAAATAACTACCTAAATACATTCTTTACATACTTACATGTGTTCTAGATCTTTTTTTAGTCCAATAATACCAAACCAAGAAGGATTAATGTGTAAGAAAATGAATATTTCTCAAAGAATATGTAATTGTATTTATTGATCTATTTTTAGTCTCTTTTCATTAACCTCCTAACAATAATCTATAAACATATTAAAATAAATAAATAAGTTTCATTAATATACTAAAATGTATTTATTTTTATTTTTATTTTATATCCATTTTATACCTGTTTTCCATCCTATGAGAAATGACAATGTCGTTCATGCGTATGTGTGGACTACCACCTCCACGAAGCGATTTAATTTGTTTTTCATGTATACTATAAATGTATCATAATATGGATAAATTTAATAAATATATATGAAATTATTATTATTATTTAAGTATATATTATTATTTACCTTTCTTTATTTCCATTCTTTGAAAAATGAAAACATTACTCGTGCGTTCCTACGAACTACCATCCCCAGAAAGTGATATAATTCATTTTTCAAAACCAACTTATATGAATGGTTATAAAGGTGTATATAATGAATAAATATGATAATTATAATAATATTAATATTATATATATTATTAAACCATGAAAAAGGTGAAAGGATCATAATCATCAAACCAAAACATGCATGGAAAACATATTAATCTTTACCTAAATGTTAATTTAAATGAAGAATTGTAAATTATGAGTAATTAAAAATTATAATATAATAATATATAGTATGATATTTATGAATATTTTTCTATTATATATTTATCATAAATATTAATTTATTATACAGGGTTCCATGATCATGTACAAAGAAATTCATAACATGAGTAAAGGGTCTACGTTGTAATCTCATTTTAATCGGGATTGTTTATGATTGTACCTAATTTAGGAGAATTATATGATATTTTTCTCCTAATCCCCATATATTTTATTCTAATATATTTATTTTTATCCATATAATTTTTTACTTTCATTATACTCTATTCTTTATTTAAAATTATCAAGTAAAATTTATTTTACGTAAAGTCAACCTTATTTCCTCTTTGGTTGAATTTTTTTCTTCCATGTCAATATTCATTAAAATATTTTCAAGAATTTCTTTTATATGGTAAAATTATTATTTAAATTTATTTTCAACCATATTAATTTTTTTTTCAAAATGATTAAAAGTTAATTTTTACCATGTTTCTCTAAGTAAGTTATTTATGAATTTTCATAAAAATGTGAAAGTAATCACGGATTTATCATTTACCGCACAAATTGATTTTCCTACCATCATGAAAATTATTTTAATTAAAGATTAATATTTAATTTTACATGATTATTTTCAAATAAAATCATTTTCTCAATATTTTATGATTTTTTATTTAAAATATTATCTAATGAAAATGGTAGTTTTTCATGCTATCAAAGAAAGATTCAAAATAATCTTTTAAAGGTATTTTATAACTATGTAAAACCCCTTTTCCATTTATTATGATTTATATGGAATGTTATATAATGATATTATACATGTTATTTTTTTATTGGATTATGATTATGTGATGATAAAATCTTTATGAAACCCATTTCTTTTCCACGAGTAATGCTATGATGGAATAATGAATATTTTTATGATATTGTGGCACATATATATACAATTTTCATTATGTGATGGGTGGGACCATAATTATATATTCATATAATTCATCAGGAAGTGATTTTTATATTATGAGATAATATAAAAGAATAAGGGGAGTGAACACATTCCATGTTTGAAAAGAGGTTAGGGGTGAACCCAATCCATTAAGGGATTTTTTTTCAGTATATAATGAAGGTATTTATAGTGAACCATTACTAATAAAATGATCTTATATTCTTATTATTATTCAAAATATACTATGATATGTTCTTTTTTTTATGATATGATATCATGGATTATGATTGATTAATGATGATTCCTCCTTCTTATGCCTCATGTGTTTTGAAATTATAATGTTTTATGCCATGAATCAAGATTTATGTGTTAAATAGTAGATAATGTTGTTGTATTCTTCCATAATAACCATTTATGTTTAATAATTGATGAACTAAACTTCATTTTAAATATATATAATAGTGAAGTAGAAGTATTATCTTTAAAATATTATAGAATTTAGAAGTTTCTTATAATGTAAAGAAGTAATTTAAGGCATGGAGGTTCCATCCATTTATAAATCATATTGAAAGTGATGAAAATTTATAGTGATGACCTATTGGGTAATTATTTGAAGTGATTAAAAAGTCCCAAAATTTATTAAAAAATGGTTGGAATTTATTTGATATCAATATTTATGTATTGTTCTTGAGTCAAAAATATCAATGGAAAACATAATATAATGAGTCCCGCAAAAGACAATTGATTTATAAAGTGCATGCTTGATGAAATTACAAAGGAAAATATCATATATGTTTCTCTTGTCATGTGTGTTTTTTTATCCTTTTATGATATTTGATAATTTTTTATGATTATTTTGATCCATGTATGATAATTCATATATAAAGAGAAAGGTTAAAGGGAAATAAATAAAGGGATTTATAGTATGCAATAAATGTTTAAGAATACTATATGATAATTTATCTAATTAACATAAGATATATGGAACTGTAAGATAAGTAAGTTATGTGAATATTTTTAATAATAATTTAGTTATGTAGATTTCATAAAATGATTTACTTAGTGACATTCTATGAACCAATAATCAAAATTTTTGTGGAATATAATTAAATGAGATATATTCAGAATTTAATAATATGATAAAATTTGAAATAAATATGATGATTCATGTGTTATGTTCTTTATGGATAAAACATCAGGATCAAATATATAATCATGATTCTTTATAAAATCTAAGTGATGAAAACTATAGGAAAATTTTGGGGTGTTGAGATGATTTCCACACTACAAAATGATATTCCATGTCACCATGAATATGTGTAAATATCATGCTCTCTCATATTCATGGATTTCATGAAGGATTAATATTTTAAAAAGATTGTGATAATTTAAATATCATACAATGGAAAAGAACTGATTATTTTTATGATCTTTTGGGAAGAATATAAATAATAATTTGACTTAAAGATAACTGAATTAGAATGTTTCAAGACACCTAAGGGTAATGGTGTTTCTTATAGATGTTATAGAAATGAAACTCACACATTTTTTCAAAGCACATTAATAAATAGAAATAAAGAGGTTGTGTACAAAAAAATAGTGAACATAGTTTTATTTGAGATGTGTGAATTGATAAACTGGTGTATCAAAGAATATTACCAGAGATTAGTTATAGGAGATTACTTTATAAGGAAGAGGAAGGATATTTACTTCATAAGAGTTTAATTGGAGGATCATATACTAAACATTGATCCTTCTTCAAGAAGAAGACATTTGTTATGTTTACTCAATATTATAACTATTTGGTTTTATTAGTTTTATGAGTTTAAGTTCACACATTTTTCTTGAGTTCATTTAGATAATAGGAATGGAACTATATGTATTGGATAACAACCAAGTCAAAACATGGACATAGTCAACCATAAGGAGGTGAACCTCAGAGAAAAATATTTTGTGTCTTTCTTTACAACATTAGTGGGAGTATTAATAGAGAGGTTTTGAATAAGCACAATATTTGAAGTGTTTTTAATTTTGTATAAACACTAATTTACCCTCCTACAACTTAGTGTGTATCTCCCATTGTGTGATTCAAAAATTGGTATGAGAGTCCAGGTTGACTCACTTTCTCTCAAGTTTCTGATATGGATCAACAGAATTATTTTAACTATAAAGTCATCTCAAAATTTTATAAAAAAGGGTTTCAATATTAAAAATAGATAATTCTACCATAAATTATTTTACTTGGGATTTAATTTATTGATTGTGATCAATATGGATTCACTTTTCTAGAAGAAAACCCAACATAGTCTCCAAAAATAGAAGAAACATTGAAAATGATGTGAAATATTTTAATTCCCTTTTATCTTATTTATCAAAAAAGGAGAAGAAAAAAGTCATGTGATATAGAGAATCAAACTCCATCTCGAATAATCTTAAAAGAATCTTTGAAGAAAATAAAAAGGTGAAAGAATAAAAAATGTAGATTAGTTGACAATAGTTTAAAAATGTCTGAATACATGAGGATGAAACTAGAAATGAATTCTTTAACATGGTTAATTTGATTGTGAAAACTATTATAGGTTCAGATAAAATCTTAAATATCATAATTTAGTAAAAAAGATGATGAGTATACTATCATATAAATTTGATTCCATTATCTATGAATATTAATATTGGAATCTTGATGAATTTACAATTAATAAATATTATAACACTCTTATCAATTTTGAAATGAGAAGATAACCATCTATTATGGGAAAAGGTATATAGGAAAAGGAAATTTCCTTTAAATCCTTCAAAGGTGTAAATATTTTATAGAATAAGGACTTCTCAAATGAAGAATAAAACAAGGAATAATATTCAATGACTTTTTCCCTCATTTCATGAAATTTTAAAATTGTAGTAATAGGTAAGTATAGAGTTACAATTCATTTTTAATATTTTAACTATGTAAAGGGTTGTTATTTATATACTAAATCTCATATAATGATTGAAAGAGAAAATTATAATGAGGAAAATTATAGTAAGTCCATTACTAGAGAACTCTAAAATCCTTAATCAAAATTAAAGAAAAAGTTTTATCCTAGTTCCTTCATAAGTAACTTTCTGTTAATTGTGGATGGTGTGTATAATAGTGAATAATGTGGTTATAAAGAAGCTCCTAAATATGCCTCTTAAATAATGATCATTGCAAAAGATAAATAAGAGGTAAAGTCTTCAGAATATGAATATTAATAAAATAATGATAATTTTCTTAAGGAAGGAGAGACTACTAAGAAATATACCATGATAATAATGATTATCATGTTCTTCAAATTTATGATGAAAAATATAATATTATAAAATATTTTGAGATGTTAAAGATTTATATTTTCAATATGGGAAAAATAATCGAGGATATAACCCCCACCATTATCTTATATGATAAGGATATTAATAAACCTACGAGATACAATGATAAAACCAATAAAAAATGAGAAAATAAAATTCAACAAGAACAAATATAGTGTAGAACTAGGATAAATTTATATTTATCCTACAATAATTAACTACCCCAAGAAATATTTAATATATAAAAAAGTAAATTATATCGAGATTCTATTGATAAAAAATATTTCTCTTACAAAAGAAACACATTATTGATTAAAATATTGGATTGATTAATTACCTAGAGAAACTCTCACATATTCTTAGATATATAAAGAAGTTAATTCAAAAAAATATCCCCCATGATTTAAAAATATAAAAATAATAACTCCATAAAATTACCTTGAGAAATATAGTCATTTAAGTATAGAAAATTGTGCATAGCTATAACCTATTTATTAGTAGAATGTTTGTCAAGAAGAATACTTTATGGGAACTCTTGGTCTTATAGAATGTTTTCCCATAGGGATTATAAAATCTCATCTAATATGTCTCTTCTTATAATGAGAAGATAGAAGGAATTAAGACGAATAAATAAAGCAGGGGTTAGGACTTGTCCAATGAATAAACAATTTGGAAATAAGGTTAAAGTTAGAAATAATTTTGAATTCTTACTGGAGATGTATGGAAGATGTGATCAAGAAGAAAATACATCAGATGTGTTTGTTTCAATCATCCCTACCCATTTTAGTATCTTTCAAAGGTTTCAGAATGACTATAATAAAATCCCTATTAAGTAACAATAAAATGTTGTTGAAGTTTTATTAAAAGATTAAAAATATAAAAATATTTGGATTATGGATAGTGGGTGTTCATATCACATGATAGGTGATCTAAATAATATGAATAATATTGATTAATTTAAAAGGGGAACTGTGAAATATGGTAATGATAATTCTATTAAGATCAATGGTATTGGGACAAAAAAAACATTTGTAAAATTAAAATCAATTTAGATAGTTTGTTTCTTATTGGTCGAAAAAAAATAATTTTTTTTAGTTTATCATAACTATGTGATGATATAAATGAGATAATATTCAGAAAAATTGAAGCATAGATAAGATATAAAATATGGTGTTGTGGTGATAAGGGTTTTTCAAATCCTAGATTTTTTTTTCAAATTGGGGAAGAAAAATAAGGTTATTACTTGGTAAAATAGACATAAAATGAGTTATGTCATAGAAGGATAAGTTATATTGGCTAAAATAATATGAATATATTTATTTAAGAAGTATTTTTTATAAATTCACCCTTAGGGAAATATGAAATTACAAAAAAAAATTAAAATAGAAAAAGGGGGAATGGTAAATAAAACTCAAAAGGGGGTTAAAATTAAAACCTTGATGCCTCCTTAACTAATTCAATTAGATGTTTGTGGATATATGAATAAGATGTCAATAATTGGAGAAATTTATTTTATCACATTCATATATAACATCACAAGGTTGTTTTTTATTATGTTCATGTCATATAAATCATAGTCCATAGATAAATTGAAGATCTTATGTATACTTTATCAAAAGAAAATAGTCTTGTACATAAAGAGATTAAGGTTAGATAATAGAACTAAATATGTCAAAATATAATTCATTATATATCTTTAATATCATGTAATTATGCATGAATTTAGTTCTATATATACTTCTCTACAACATGGAGTGCTTGAAAGGAATAATATGAGCCTATATAGTTTACATGACCAAGAATATAATAACAGAGCATGACACCTCAGGGTATTATTGGGTTTGGGATATCACAACTATAGGAATAACTTATAAAATGATTCTCATAATTAAAAAGTATGAACTAACTCTTTATGAGATATAATTTAAATGGAATCTAAATTTTAGACATTTCTGGGTGTTTAGACTTCCATGTTTGATCAAGATAAAGGACAAAAGTGGGGGAAATTTTGATGATAAGGTTTCATATTGAATATTTATTGGATACACATAAAATGTAAAATATTGTAAGTGTTTTAAAAGAAAATATGAAAGAATAATTTATAGATATGATTCCACAATATTTCAAAATTTGTAAGGGACTAAAATTTATATATTTGTAGATAATGAGAATGATATTTTAATTTCAGAACCTATTTAAGAAAATATAGAAAAAACATAGAATCTAACTAAATATAAATATTGTACTTTTTTAGTGATAAAGATAGAAAAGTTAAGCCTTAAAAAATATAAGACTGAGAAAAAATGTTCCTGAAAATAAAATTAATAGAAGTTAGAATCAAGAAGTGCAAAGAAGAAGAAAGATCATGGAAATTGGACACACTAACCTTTTATAAATGGTCAAACCTTAGATATTTAAGGTAGCCTTCAAACACATGGAGTGGGTTTGAGCCATGGATAATGATCTAGACCAAATTTAAAAGAATGAAACTCGGGAACTTATTTCCATTACCAAAGAAAATAATGTGATTACAGCCAAATGGTTTTTTAAACATATGATTGATAATAATAGTGAATTATCTAGAAACAAATAAATACTAATTTTCAAGGGACAATAAAAAATTATAGGGATTGAATTTGTTAAAACATTTTCTACATTGTCCAAGATCAAGTCTATATTAATATCCATAGCCATAATATATCATAAAATCTTAAAAATATTTCAAATGGGTGTAAAATCATCTTTTTTGAATGTTGATATTAAGGAAGAATAATATATGGAAAAGACCATAGTATTTATTCTATATTCATATGGTAGTATGTTTTTTAAACTAAAAAAATTCCCCTATGGATTAAAATATACCCCAAGATCTTGGTACATGAACCTTGATGAATATTTTAAATGAATGATATTCTAGAAAGGGAATGTGGACAACAACTTGTACATAAAAGGACCAACACCACATTATTATTTTTGATTGTATATATCGATGATATAATTTTTCTTACAAAAGTGGGAAACTGGACAGAACCATTATCAAGACACATGAAATAAAGGTTTGATATATCAATTCTTAGAGAAATGAAATTGTTCTTAGGATTACAAAATTTTTAATAAGTTGATTACATTTTTTTCAAGAAAATTATGATAAAGAGATATTGAATAATTTTCACATGTTGGATGATGGAGGGGGTGTTTACACCTTTTCAGGTTAGGATAAAACTGAGAAAGGATGATGAAGGGAAGTCTATTTATGGGATGAAATTTATAATCTTGATTGGAAGTGTTGTGTATTTGATATCCACCTGCCTAAATATTGTGTATGATTTCTCTCTTTGTTCCATGATCCAATATAATCCTATGGAAACACATCTCATAGTGGTAAGGAGAATCTGAGATACATTTATAATAATTTTAATTTTGGGTTTATGTATAATAATATTGGTGAGATGGATATGATAATATTTAAATATGTAGACTGGGAAAAAGTGGTATATGATAGAAAGCATGTATCTTGTGAAGTACTTTTCATTGGAAGAAGCTATGTTTATGGAATTTATATAGTAAAAAATCAATGAAACTAAGCTCTAATAAGGTTGAACAAGTTGATTCATCACAAGATTCTACACAGTTTTTATACTAAAGTAAATAGATAAAATACCAGAGTGTTGAAGCAACTTATACTTTGATTATAGATTTTGAAAATCAGAGTTCTATAAACAGATCTAGAAATCAAGTTCAACACTCCAAGTTAAATAATATTGAGATAAATTATCACTTTTTAAAGGATAAGGTTGATGAGGGTATTCTGATGTTTTAATTTATTCCCTATAAAGAATTTATTTTCGATATTCTTACCAAACCTCTTCCAACAAAACAATTTGAGTCACTAAGGTTGAAAATAGACGTACCAACTACACTTCAACACTGAGATAAGTCTTTATTTTAGTTTCCTCTTCTATTTATCTTTAGTCATTATTAAAGATATATTTTTAATATGGGGAGAATGTTTTTATCTCTATTTATGTTATGTATTTATGTGTTTTATTAGTTGTGTTGGAGTGGGATCTGGATTACCTTTTGTATTTTAAATTAACATGGCAAACTAGCCATTTGTAGTGTGGTGTTATAAGGATTTAATTTATTATTGTTTTAATAAATTTTGTTTTTATATAAATATATAGATCTCATAGACTTAGATATGATTGAATATTCATTCATTTTCATTTAGGATGCTATGCTGATCCCTAAAAATTTATCTCATTGAATTTATTTTCAATAAGGGGGAGATAAATGAGACGTATTTACAACAAGTACAAAGGTGGAGCTTGTTTAAAATTTGATGATGTTTTTGTATTTATTAGAAATCCTCATTTAAATGTGATAATTGATGAAATTATCTTCATGTTAAAGATATATACTATTGAATTAGAAATAATTTCTATAACATATTGTATATGTTGTAATTTTTCACCCATATAAAGTATTTTGTCGATGCATGGAGGTTCAATCCATTAGTGAATCACATTAAAGCTACTAAAAATTGGTAGTGAAAAACTATTGAATGATTTTTGAGGTGATTGATAAGTACCAGAGTTGATTATAAGATGGTTATAATTTCTTTGAATTTAATATGGATGTACTATGTTAAAGTGGAAAACTAAAAAAAGAAAATATCCTATAGAGAGGCCCATGTGAGATAATTGATCTAAAAATTTTATGTTTAAAGAAATTAAAAAAGGAAAATATCCAACACATTTTTCTTCCCTTAAGAATTTTGGACCCCTATATGATATTTTAGAAGTTTTTATATTGATTTGGATCCACATATGGTTATTCATCTACACTATTGAATCACGAAGAGAAATAAATAGAGATATTTTTCTTACATGATGGGGGTTTATGGGTCCTATTATATAATTTACTTTATACATATAAGATACTTGGGGGGATGTAAGATAATTAAATTATATAAATTTTTCTAAATACAGTTCATCTATGTAGATTGCGTATAACAACTTACTTGGGGAATTTTTGAGAAACAAAATGTCAAAAATTATGATAAATAGAATTATATTTATATATTTAAACTTCAACATTATGATAAAAGGATATTTGAATCTAACGATAAAATAGAGATGTTCGTTGTGGAACAAACGTTATTATCAAACACATGATCATGATTATTGCTAAAACTAAAGTAATGAAGGTAGGATTATAATGTTATCATGTTGAAATAATTTCTACAAAATGAGATGTCTTGTCACCATGCCTACATGAAAATATTAAGTGATATGGATGTTATGGATTTCATGAAGGATTTTATTTTTTATAATGAATATGATAATTCAAATATCATAAAATGGAAAAGAACCGATTCTTCAAACAAAAATTTAGAAATAAATTGAATAATGATTTGATTCAAAGATAAATTAATTTTAATTAGTGAAGCATCATAAAGATTATATATTTTAAATATATATATTATGGAAATGATACTCAAATATTTTTTCAAGGGATTTATGACCAGAAATAAGGAGGGTGTATAAAAAAATTTTGAAAAACATTTTTTATGAGTTGTGTGAACTGATAAACTATTTCATCAAATAAGTTCATATGAGGACAACAACAAGAGATTACTGTACAAGTAATAGGAATAAGATACAATTCAAATGAGTCCAAATAGAGGCTCATATATTCAATACGTATCTTTTGTTAAGATGTTTTTCTTATTCTATTGATTCAAGATTATATCTAGTTTGTACGACTAGTTATATGAGATAAAGGTGATACCATTTCTCAATTTCCTTTTGATAATAATAATTGGATTGTGTGTGGGGGATAATAACCATGTCCCACTGGGGATATAGTCAACCCCAAAGAGGTGAACCCCATGAATAAATCTATCATGTATTTATTTACTACATTATTGAGAATTTTAAGAGAGAGGTATTGAAGAATCATAACATTTGAAGGGTTTTAAATTTTTTATACACACCGATTTAACCCTAGTGTGTATAACCCTTCATGTGATCCAAAATTATGATCTATGAATGATTGGGTATAAAATCTATAAACTTTGATCATACTCTCATACCCTTATGATTATCTTATGTTTGAATATGATAATATATTGATATCTCCCATGTTTACCATTACAGAGAATTTGAGATCACCCTATCCTATGTTTCTATTTTCCTTAGGTAATAAAGAAAAGTTTTAGGTAATATGTGTCTAAGAAGTCTAGTTTCAGAGAATAACTTTGTTGGATATGTTGTAGATATTTTAAAAAATAAATTGATAATGTATCTTGTATCTAAATACACTAAACCTTTACAGTTATGGGGTATTTATAATTGTGAAATGTTTTGAATATTTATATATAAGGATTAAATATTTTTGTATCTTATGCATGGGTCAACTCAGTTGGCATCAAAATAGGGTTCACCTATTTTTGGATATTAGTTTATAATAATATAAGGATATAACTTAATTAAACTATAATGAATTGAAAGTGATATATGGTGAAATAATAAGTATCATAGGTGATAAGAAGGTTTCATAATTTTTGAAATATTAGTAATTATTTTCATGATTATATTATTTCACACTCTGATTATTTTAGCTTATTTCTTACACAATTTTTTTTGTTTTATTCAATGGGTGGAACTATAATGATTCATTTTAAGAATTAATATGGAATAAAATGAAATGATTTACCTCTTGAGAAACTGAATGACATGGGAGTTGGAATGAAATTTTTTGTCTTTATTCCTATAAAACTCTCTCAATACATGAATCATACTGATATTCCAAATGATAAAAGGAGGGACCAATGCAATATTAATTTTTTCATGAAGCAACATCTACCTTATTTCAGTGGGTTCTTTTTTCAACTAGTTTCTTAATACTAGATTGGTACCATTGAAAAGATGTTTTACACTCTCCAATGCTCTGATCATGAAACATTTATCCCAGTGATGTATCATTTTGAAGGAAAATTATACTAATTTTGGAATATTATTAATAATATAAGTAAAGAGAAATAAATTGAATCTACGGAATGAGATAAGTTTAAGAAGTTATTTTTAGTAAGTAATTTACCTGGACTCTTCATATGAAAATGAAAAGGGAATTTATTGAGTTTAAGTAGAAGGATGATGAATTTATTTATACCTATGAATAAAATTTTACAATACATATTAGGAACAATTATAGTTTTTTCATAATCCCTAAAATAAAAATTTACCTGTTACTCAGTTTATTTAAAAACTTATTCAAATGGAATTTTTTATGAGTTATTATAGTAGATATGAATAAATAACTTGATGTTATATAAAGGAAGAAATATAAAGTGATGATTCCAACCATTATAATGGTTCTTATAAGAATAAAAACACAATGTTTTGAGAAAATTATATTAATACATTCCATAAAGGATTGAAAAAAAATATTCCATTATGATGAAAGTGTGAAAATAAGAATAAGTAAATTTTCTTAAGGGATATGGTAAATGTTCTAAGTGTATAATATAAGTACACCATGAAAGTTAATGTCAAATATATATAAAGTGGAAATCCAATGAAATAAATGTGGATAAATATCAACTTAATACACTAATCAAATTTCAATTCTATAAAATTAAGGAGTATGAGAATTATGAAAACTAGTGCATGAATCCAAAGGTTAATGATGATAGTTGACATAAAAAACCTCTTAATATAATATATTATTGGAAATATCAAGAAAATCATGATCACTAAAGAGGGTATTGAGAACAAGGTGGTGAAATGTACACTTACTATCTACTCTATAATTGAAAATATCTTATATGATTCTGGTTTTACCCACTCTTTTATATTTAAATTTTTTTTGAGGGTATTGGAAAACCACCTCATTGAATAGATGTTATATATATATAAAAAATCACAATGTTGTGATTATTTCATCTCATGTCTATAGCTCCTCTTTAATAGAGTTTTTGTGGGAATATACAACTTGATTTTTTTATTCTTCCTTTGCTTTAATTTGATGTGATTTTGGTCATGTATTGGATTTATTTATATTAAAACCGTATATATTTTTTGGTAATAGAATTCATATTTAATATTATGAATGAACCAATGATTTACTATTAGTGTGAGGATTAATATAAACTTCCAATGTAAACAAATTCCATTATATCAGTCTTATTACCAATTCATGAGGGCTATCTATCTCATATGGTTGGGGAGAAACTCAATATTGAATATATTCATATTATATAGTAATATTCCAATGTATTTCTAAAACAGTTTCATAGTATTCCTCTAAATAGTGATGTTGGGATTTCAATTTAACACATATCTAGGGCTACACATATTTCAAAGACACCATATAGAATGTACCCAGTTGAGTAACATGAATTGAAGAAGAAACCCCAAAATAATATTTATAAGGGTTTCATTTAGACAAGTGTTATAAAGACATGGAATTTCCATATAATTGTATTTATATTATTTGGGATTATTATGAGTCTGCGAAAATTGATGGCACGTAATTCTGAGGCCTGGAGAGCCTGGAATGTAATTTTGAACTTTTTTTAATATACATTCAGTAAATGTGTGAGTGACGATTTCTATATTTTGAACTAGATATCATATTAAAAATATTAGGGAAGCATTGAATTCACAACATCAGGATTCACTTAGGCAATGTTTTACTTTGACCAAAGAGGGCCAGACAAAAAATTTATTTTTTGAACTTAAAAAATAATAATAAAATAACTCCATTAGTTATTTTATTCTCTTATCACCATTGAGTGGTGGATGGCGGGACCGCGGTGTAACACCAAGCTTGAATGGAAGTCATAATGACACGACCCTTGGGTTGTATAACCACGATGTTTGTTGAATTAATGGTTGATTAATTTTGGTTTATAAATGAACTACATTAAAAAAAATAATGTGGGTGGTTCCTTTTATTATATTTAAACAAACCTATAGCATGGGTTTTGGGGATCGATGTGAGGAAGCTCTGACGAAATACCTGCAGAAACCTACTTCAACGAAGAACGAGGAATGAATAAACATCTTCAAACATAGAACCTTCTTCCTCATCTGCAAAATTTTCCAATGAGTTCTAGGTAGGGGGTTTAAATTATTTATGAGTTTAAATGATTTCTCCCTCTTCGTTCTTGATTGATATGAAGAACTTGGTTCAACTAACTAATGGGTTGATCCGTGACTCATTTGTTTTTGCAAGAGGTTGTCGTGGGAATTCATTTTGTTGTTTCACTAAATCCTATGATGATTATTGTTTCACCCACATGTTATAATGCTTTCGTGGAGGGTGCAGGCCAATCTGAACAAGGAAAGGACCCTTCTCCAAACTTGTTCCTGATGCATTCTTCATTAGAAAGTGAACATTTTTGAAACATATAACTGAGGGTCACACTGTGAAGGTGGCATCCTGAGAGGCCCTTAGGCTCAGAAAGAAAGTGAATCAGACCACCAGAGCTTTATCGATGGCTAACGGAAGCTCCATCGGTGTGGCACCACCGGCGCAGCGGTGATGACAACCGGTAGCGACGGCCGACCATCACCGACCGTGAGGAGGTGGCAGTGCCCGAAGGTGTCATGAAGGAAAAAGGGGCTGGCCAGCCATCACTGGCTGCATTGAAGTGGGCAGCATGCCATGGTAGCGCGCCACAACTCTAAGCTGCGATGGAGGGTGGACCCATGCCCGCAGGTCCCGCTGTTGACCAGTCCATGTGGATCAGTCAAGTGGAGCAACACCAACTGGCACCGTTGATGGAGGAGCTGAACAGACTTTGTCCTTTTGGGAGGGGGAGCAGACCCCTGCACCTTACTGGCGGGCTGTACCCAGCCAACGGGCCAGGTTGGTCCAGTGGCCTGGTGGGTCAGGCTGGTCTTGTGGGCCAGCGGGCTGAGCCTGTGTCCAGTGGGCCGAGCCCGTTCCTAGTGAGATGAGCCCATGGTCCTGCCGGTTTTGGCCGGGCCCAGCCAGTTTAGGCCTGGCCCAGTGGACTGGGTCGGGTCGATCCGATTAGGACGAACATGACCTGAACCCTTTTTAGCCCAGTTTCTCTTAGAGGGTCTTATCTTCTAAACAACACATTTTTTGATGAACCTTCTATAGTATGGAAACCCTTAAAAATTAGGTTTTACTTTTGAGATACTCTACTTGAGTTTTGGGGAAGGTTGTAGTATGAACAGGTTGGATCGAACCTGAACCCAACCAGGCCCTCGACACTAAAATTTCTACAACTTTAATACTGGCCGTCTTATTGATGCACCCTCTGTTTCATTGGAACCCTTATGACAAGTTGGTCATTTGGTTTACTTATAATTTGGACTTCGTGGTGGTTGAAATATGACTGATGGATTGTGGATAGGATTTTTCAGAAATCAAGCGTGCTTAGTGCAGGAATCCAGTGGCTGGCTGTGACATGATAGTGATACTCTGTGGGTCATCAACTAATGATCCTCTGAGTGGGTCATCACCTAGAGATACTTTTTGGTTCAGAACCTATATATCCTCTGATCAGGTCAGCTCCTAGCGATCCTTTGAGTGGGTCATCACCTAGAAATCATCTGTGGACCAGCACCTATCCATCCCTTGTGGGTCAGCAGCTAGTGATTCTCTATGGGTTAACACCTAGTGATCCTCTGTGGGTAAGCACCTAGAGACCTTGTGAGGTCTAACAAAAAAAGCCTCTCTATAGAATAAGATGATTTATCTTGATGACTAATCATCTTTATTCATGTTCTTTAAGTTGTATACCTGGTGTGAGCTATCTTTTAATATGTAATTTGTGATTAAGATCATGCTTTTTGGTTTTTACCTTGTGGATTTCTGAGAGTACTTTAGGGGTCTTAGAGTCCCTACTAGGTATTGTTATAATCACCCCTTCATGGTCTTTGTCTGCAAATTGTTGTGTATGGTGCATATGATAGGATGATTTGACTGAGACTTGGGATCTAGGACTAGATGGTGTACAGAGGTGACTGGTTGTCGTGGAGAGCTGCATAGACGATTTGTACCTACCCTTCTTGTAGGATCCTTAGTAGAAGATCTCAAAAGATATTTTCCCTTTTTTGTACCTTCTTTCTAGTTGGGCATGTATACTGGCCCCTTTTCTTTCAGTACTTACTTTTACACTCAGTGGTGGTTTTTAGTTGTGGTTGTACGTTTCTTCTTCCATTGTATTTTACTTGTGCACTGTGTTCCCTATCTCTGTGTGTATAGGTTTTGAGGCAATGCCTTCCCATTTTAGGGGTAAGCCTTTCTATTTCTAGTCACCCACCACTGGCCTATAGAAGGTGGGCTTGGGGTAGTCATGACATGGGCCCTAGGGGACGAGTCATGACAAGTGTGACACTATGGGGTTCACCTATTCTTTTTATTAAATAAAATTTGTCTTTAATTCATATTTTCATTGATTATCAAGAACAATACAAGATTAATACCAAGAGAAAATATCTTATACACCAAATTTATAATTTATTTGATCAACTGTTAGGATCTTAATAAATTTCAAATATTGACCACTGATTTGGATATCATTAGTTGAGGGTCAAAATGGCGTAAATTTACATTATAACCTTCCATGTGAGGTATGTTCATTATTAATTTATTGTGACTCTATTTGGACATACCGATTCCCCTACTTTCTTTATGTATTTAACGAATATATTCTTTAGATATTACATTAATCAGTTTGATAGACTTTTTATAGATGACATTCATATACATTCCAAGAGAAATGAAGTTCATGGAGATCATTTTAAGATTGTGTTAAAGAACTTGAGGAAGGAGAATTTGAATTGCAAATTCAGTAAATACTAATTTTGGAAATATAAAGTATCCTTATTAGGTTACATAATTATAGGATAGGGTATATAGGTGGATCCCTCAAAGATAAAATTTATTGAACAATGGACCATACTAACCCTTATGACCGAAATTCATTACCTTATTTTGGTTTGATGGATACTACCAATGAATTTTTATAAATGACTCACATCTATCAAGTCCACTATCACAATTAACATATAATGGATCCAAGTTCATTTTAATCTATTAATATGAAGTTAATTATATATAACAGAAGTTAAGGTTTGTCGGTGCTCCTATACTCACACTACTCAATAATGGACAAGGTTTTCTGATATATAGTGATGCTTCAAAGAAGGGGTTGGGATGTGTTCTCATATAGAATGAAATTGAAAAATCTTATTCATTGCCCCAATTTATGGTTCATGAGAGAAATTAACTGAATCATGATTAGAAACATGTAGTGGTAAGTTTTTATTTAAAATATAGAGGAATTTTATTTATAGTTAAAGGTGTAACATATATACCAATCAAAAAATATTGAAGTACATATTCACATATAAATATTTTTATATACATAAGAGGATATAGTTGGAACTGATTTAAGATGATGAATACTAAATAAATTTCCACCATAGGAAGGTGAACATGGTATAAGATTTTCTATGTTGTAAGGAACATGCTAGTTTGTCTATGATAAGGAATGAAATAGATCAAGTACTAGAGAGTTTTTAGAGGATGGACCTAAAAAATAAAATAAAAGGAGAATTATACTATTATATTTCTAACCATATATTCATGTAAAGATTGAAGTGGAACAAAAGTAATATGTGGATCTATAAAAGAAGGTAATGAATTCTTATGGGTTATTTCATGATAGTGATAGAATGATAAGGTTTAGAAACAAACCTTATGTCTCATCAATATAAGAATTAAAGAATAATCTATTATATTATGCTCACAGTTTATCATTTTATATTCATTTTATAAGTGAAGACATGTATAAAGATATTAAAGAGAATTTATTTCAATATAACATGAAGAGAAAGATTTTGTAGTATTCCTCTCGATGGTTGATATGCCTGAAATTTAAGGTAGAGAGATATAATTCTAAGGATATGTTATAACCATTACCCATACCTGAGTAGAAATGGGGAAGAACCACCAATAATTTCATCATGGGACTACCCAAGACATCTAAAGTGTATAATGTTATTTTGGTTTTGGTATATTGCCTAAAAAATCATCACATTTCATTTATATTAAATAACATTTATCTCTTGATCTTATCGTCAGGTTATATGTTAAATAAGTGTCAATGTTTTATGGAGTACTACTCTGAATCATATCTTATTAAGATCCAAGGTTCACATAAAATTTATGGATAATTATTCAGCATGTTTTGAATATGGAGTTGAGAATTATCACTACATATCATCCTTATATAGAGGGTCATTCAAAGAGGACCATTAAATACCTAGAATATAAGATGATATAATTCTATAGTGATTTCAAAATAGGTTGGGATCAAAAAATTCATCTGGTTGAATTTTTTTACAACAATAGATTTCACTCACTAATTTATATGGATCCTTTTGTATCCCTTTATGGAAATAACTATAAGAATCCAACTTGTTCAGATAAATTTGGGGAACAAAAGCTATTGGGACCTAAGCCTGCTAATAAAATAGAAGAGAAGGTTAGAACTATTCAGTAACACATCATGGAAGAATATAGTCAATGAAAATGTTATTATAAAAATTATTGGTGGTATTTGGAGTTGAAAGTTGGTGATAATGTATTTTTTAAAATATCACCCTTATGAATTTTATGATATTTGGAATTAAGGGAAAGTAAATCCCTAGGTATATTGGTATTTATGATATTATTAATCAAAATTCAATGATTTATTATCATTTGGAACTTTTTATGAACCTCTTCTAAGTTCATGATGTATTCCATATATCTCTTTTGATAAATTACATACCATATTGTTTACAAGTACTAAAATCATAAGTTGTGCCTCTAGTGCATGGTCCTTCTTATGAGGAGATACCAATAGAAATATTATATTGCAAAGATAAAGTAAAAATAAAAAAAAACTACTCAAAAATTTAAAGTTCTCAAGGGGAATAATAAATATTAGAAAGCTATTTTGAAACCCAAGGATATAATGAGGTAGATGTATCCTAATTTTTTTGAATTTGAGTAAAAAAATTTTGAGGGAGGAATTCTTATAAGGGGGTAGAATGTAACACTGTGAGATTTTAAAATATATTTATACATACTAAATTTCGAAGTTTGATAGATTTTCAAACACAAAACTTTGAAATTAAGTTAATAATTATTATAAATTAAAAAAATAACTGAATTCTATGGTATTTAAATGAAATATAACTATTGAAAATAATTTTTAATTCATTTATCAAATACTATTGATCCTAAATAACTATTTTGAAGTAAATTTTTTTGAGTATTAACTTTTCCATATATGTTTAATTTAACAATTAATTAATACTATTATAATTATGAGAAATTACTATTTTCATTGGAATAAAATGAATCCATTTATTATTAGTTTGTTATAAAAGAAAATAAAACCATTTTAAGGTAAAAAGAGATGGTTTTCTAAAAATTGATTTTATGAATGAAATGTGTATTTATTTTAATAAATTAAAATAATATATATAAATATATATGAACATTTTTAATGAAATTTGTAGATAATATATTCTATAAAAATGTTAACATTCATTTAAAGGTTATTACTAGGAAAGTAATGATAATAAATCCAGTGTTATGCTTAAAAATATAATTTCATAAAAACAATTTTCATTGTGCATTATGTTTTCACTTTAAAATTATTATTTTTTCATTTATAAGAATTGAATTTGATAAAATGGTTTTCCTATTTGAAATAATTATTTCAAAATTTGGTAAGTATTCCAATTTCATTTTTGGTAATAAAGAATAATAACCAGTGTGAAAATTCATTCCATAGTAAAAGGTTAATGGGGGGTTAAAATTAAGGTATTAGGGATATAATAACCTAAAAAGTTTTCTAAATTTTCTTGTTTATATATATTTAGGCCCACAATTATCTGATATTATAATTTTTGTTACTTTCGTTCCACTTTCACTTTAATATGACTTATACGTGTTTATAAGTTTTCTACCCATGTTACTTATAAAGAAGAGACTCTTCTCTTCACTTATTCGTATATATTGAATAGTTCATCACAACCAATACTAATTTAAACACCTTCATAAATTATTTCCCCATGTACTAGATCTTTTTTTATTCCCTTAATTTTAGACCAATAAGTGTTAAGGTATAATCCAAAAAGGGTTTCTTAAGGAACATGTAATAATATTTACTAATAGATTTTGTGTATATTTCCTTCTTAACCTCATAAAAATATTATTTAAGAATTATAACATGATTACATAAGTACAATAACTATACTTAAATTATTTTATGTAAATTCTACATCAATTTTCTTCCTCCTTCCCATACTTGGGAAATGATAACGTCATTTCTATGTATGTGTGGACTACCACCTCCGTAAGACGATGTGAATTTTTCATATATACTATAAATGGATAGTTATATGACTAGATTTAATGCTTACATATGAAATTATTATTCTATAAATATATATTATTTTTTAACGTTCTTTATTTCCATTCATTGTAAAACAAAAACATTACTCATTCGTATGTATGGACTATCATCTCTACGAAGTAATATAATATGGTTTTCATCACCACATTATATTAATGGTTATAAAAGTGTATATAATGATTAAATATGTTACTTATATCATTATTATAATTTTTGGATGATGAAACTATAAAAAAGGTGGAAGGATTGGGACTGTCAAACCAAAACATGCATGGGAAACAGAATGGTTTTCACTTGAATGTTGATTTTAATGAAGAATTGTTATTGTCTGGGTAATTGGAAATTGTAATTTAATTATATATAGTATTATAAGTATTAATATAGTTCTTATATAGATATATAATAAACCAAAATTTATTATATAGTAGTCTATGACCATTTATGGATAATGTTAGGATATGAGGTAGGGGTTTATGTTGTAATCTCATTTTTAATTGGGATTGTTTATTCTATAATATCATTTAGGGGAATTAAATTATATTTATATATTAGAAACCATATATTTTATTATATATTGTTTAATTTTTTTGGTTTTACTTATTTCATTTCATTATCCTCTCTTTGGTAACTAAAATGGTCAAAAAATTGTTTTATTATTAAATATTGATCTTATTTCATCTTTGGTCTAAGATCTTTTTATTACATGTCAATGCTCTTTAAAGTGATTTTAGGAATGTTATTTCATATGATCCAATGATTATTTAAGTCCATTTTCAAAAATATTTTAATTTCTTTGAAAATTAATAAATATTAATTTTTATAATTATTTTCTAAAGAGTTTATTTTTGACTTTTTACCAAAAGGTGTAAAAGGAATCATTATTTTAATATTTACCAAACAAATGGTTTTTAATATCTTCATGAGTGTTATTTTATTTGAAAATTGTGTTATATATTTCCATGGTTATTTTCAAATAAAATAATTTTCCTAATATTCTATGAATTTTTATTTAAAAAGTTATAAAAAAATGATATTTTTCACAAGTTTTAAATAATTATTTGATTATTTTTTAAATGTATTTTGAATATATATCAACATCCTTTTATGTTTTTTATAATTTATTAGTATATTATATAATGATACCATCCATGTTATTTCTCTATATGGATTCTTATTGTGTGATGATAAAATCATTAATAATCCTCTTTCTCTTCCATAGGTTAAGCTATGATGGAATGATGAATGTTTTTTATTATCTTGGGGAATATATATATATATATATATATATAATTTTCATTATATAAAGGGTGGGACTATAATTTTATAGTCTTAAAATGTATTAGGTAATGATTTATATCTCATGAGATAAAACTAAAAGAGGATGGGGAGTGAACTCATCCAAATAATGAAAAGAGGTTAGGGAGTGAACCCAATAAATTTTGGGACTTTGTCCACTATATGATAATGGTTTTGATAGTGGTCCTTGAATAATGAAATGATTTTATATAATAATGATATTACATTATTTCTCTAACATGACCTTATGATTATGATAAAATTTTATGGCTTATGATGGATTAACGATGATTCCCCACTTTTATAACTAAAGTCTATTGAAATACTAAATTTTTATGACATGACTCATTATTTATGATATATTAATAATTGGTTATGAACTTCATAAATTATGATAATAATTTAATACTCTTATTATGATATTATAAATTCATATGATCACCAATTGATATCTTCCATGTTGACCTAAACAGATAATCTAAGCTCATGCTTTTTATGTTTCCATTTTCCACAGGTTTTGTAGAACAATTTTCAGTATGATATATCTAATAAGGTTTATTTAATAGAATAAATTTTCCATATATGTTGAATATATTTCATGAAATAATTTTATGATGTATATAGTCTCAAAATATCATAAAACTTTATGGTTTTGGGGTATTTATTTATGTGAAATGTGTTGAATATTCATATAAAATTATGGAATATCTATGTAATTCTTTTAGGTCGCCTTAGTAATTGAAGCCTCTAAATAACATGGAAAATTTTTAAAAGAAATATAATGGTTATAATCACATTAAAACATATTAAATTGAAAAAACAATCTTATTACAAAGGAATTACTAGAATGTAGAGGGGAAAAGAGGAATATAACCCATACCTTGAAAGATGGCATATTAAAACTTGAGAAAATCTCCACAGGGCCTTAAAACCCATTGGAGATAATCACAAGAGAAACAATGAGAGTTAATTCACTACATTTGGATTTTTAGTAGAGATGAATTGAAAAATGGGTGGGTATTTATAGAAAATGAATAATAATTGTATACTAATTTATAAACATATGCCTTTGGATTCTTAGTTATAAAAAATATAAAGTCATTGGCCATACCATGGTTTTAGACTATAGGTTTTACATACAGTGCCTGGTTTTTAGTATATTAAATTTAAAGAATCAAACTTATTTAAATTATATTATGACGTTGAAGTGATTTTTTTCATAAATAATTGTTTCTAAAATCATAAAATATATATTAGGTTTTGGAATATTCTTTATAGGTTTTGAAAATTAACTTTATTAATTTAAAATATATTTTTTTAAATAAGAAAAATAATTATGGTCAATAAATCATTTTTACTACTTATTATATCCTTTTAAATAATTGACAATGTTATAATACTTACAGTTTATACATATTATAGTTTAATTTTAAAAAAATATGGTTGTATTAGAAAATTATAAAAAATGACCATTGGATAATTTAAAATTTTTGATTTTAATAAATACATAAAATTTTATCAAAATAGTTATTATATATATGAAATATTAATTTTTAAATGAAATACTAATTTATTTAAAAACATTTATTTTTATAACATAATCAAATTTCTAACACTTGGAAAAAATATATATGATTACATAAAATTATTGTATTACTTTTATATGAATAAATATTGTTGTTTAATTTTTTTATGGAAATAAAATTTTATTTAAAATTTATGAATTCATAGTAAAAATGAATTTTAAAAAATTTAGAAATATATACTTTTCAAAAATTCAATTATGGTTTCTTTGTATCAAAATATATTTTATCATATTTATCCTTTAATCATGTAAATTTTATATTTTATATAAGGGATACATATTAAATATAAATCTATGATTGGTTCAACCAATATTTTTTTTGTAAAGGAATTTTCACTTTATTACTACTTAAGATCTAGATACATAAATCCTTATCAAACCAGTATATGTTGTAAGTGTTAGGTGTGTGATAGTGGTACTTTCATGGGGTTGATCATATAATATTGATATGAAAGTGATCTATATTAACTTTAACTTATACAATAATTAATTCAACTCAATTTACATTTGTTAAATATCATCTTGGTATTAGTCAATGGTAGACTCTAGTAATTCCACCTCCCTCAAAATCTTAGAAAACTAAACATCACGAGGGATTCTCATTCTACTTAGGGCCATGGTTTTCTTCTTCTTCATCCAATATCTCTCATTATCACAACTTATATACAATAATTTTAATGATCACTTTATAACCACAACATTTCCAATTATCATAATTCATAGGATCATAATGACCAATGGATATAATTCCCAATGGTGATAATGATCAATAATAATAATTACCAAATTGTTATAATTCATCACCTAGAAATAGTCATGTAATTTTCATATACTAATATTCATATTACCCATTGCAACTTATAAAATTAAACTATTATCCTACTTTATCATTCCCTACTTCAGTTATAAATTTTCTATATCTACCATGATAATTCCTTCATAAAAACTCTATTTCTATTGACTATCATCATGAAAAGAGTTATTTTCATGGGGGAATTCAAGATTATGTAGTTTACCTCTTTTTTGGGCACTATTCTTTAGTATTAATATCCCTGTATTATTACTAACTACTATAGTGGATATTATTTTAGAATGTCTAATAAAATTTAATATTCAATCAATGTGAATATACTTTAAAACATAAAAAATAGCTAATGTTTAACCTGAGTTCTTTTATTTATAATATAAATAAATGTTGGATTGTTACATAGGGTGCATATATTATATCTCTAGATTCAGTAATCCCTCATCCAAGAGCTCAGGTAGGGTGTGGGTCCTCCACTAGTGTTAGTACTCCCTTATCTAAGGCTTACTCTAAAATGAGGCATGGGAGCCTCAACTACTATTTTAGTAAGGTTTTGTGGGGTTTCAAAATGGGGTTTTATATATATTTTAGTAGTGGGTAAAACAAACCTATAGTTTTCATTGAGAAATACTCCTTTCTAGGTCCTAAGTCTATCCTTTGAGAATATATAGGTTTTCTTATGGGTTATATATTAAGCTATCATTCATTCTTGAGATGATTTTTTTATTATATTTTCTTTATATATTTCAAGGCCTACTACTATGTATGTTTATATTAACCCCTACATGAAAATATTTTCATACACATGTCATGTATTATATAGACGACATAAATTTTGGAGGTGATCTTAGGAAAACTATGTTGGTGGATCCTAGGGTTTCTTAGAGTCATTTATAATAGGTAATGTTTATTTCATGGATATTGGAATCATAGGTACTTATTCACTACTAATGATTAGTTTAGAGTTTTCCTCCCTTTTCTTATTATTGAGAATTAATATTTACCCTTTTTTAATTTTATATTTACATAGTATATATTCTTATGAGTTCTATAGATAATTTTTTGCATTATACATATCATCATCCCTTTTATTTTACTTATATTACAATTAAAATTACATCTTGTGTGGGTATGTGTGTTTCATATAAGTGAATTATTCAAAGGCCTACCATTTGAGATATTTTTCTACTCAGTTCTAGTCATCTTCCATTGGACTATTAGAGGTGGGCTTGGGGTAGTACTGTCAAATTATCACTGCCCATGAGGGGTCTTAATGGGCCAGGTCATCATAGAGTCGTATCATTGAGAGGTTACATCTCTGGGATATAACATGGAGTTAGGTGTTTAGGTAGGATTTGGGTTTTAATTTACGGAAGTAGTATTAAGGGTTATCAACATTGGATCTTAGGATAAGAAAACTTGTGGTGGAGCGGTGACTGGTGCATCCATTCACCGAGACTCTAATAATATTCATGTCAACTTAGATCATTGAGCCAACAGTTTTAAGTAAGAATTAATGATACATACATAATTTATGTTTGATTTATTGATTTATATATATTCCTTGAGTCATATACCCACAGATAATCAATTTATAATTGGTTTTATTATTTAAATTTTAGAATGTTTCCACATTGATGGCTACCCAATGTTTTTGAGGTAGGGTTATGTCATGACCAAGCCAGCGATTGATCCCCTTTTGACTGATTAGTTAAGAATCAGAGACTTTAGTTTAGGGACTTATTCATTAGGTGTTTCCACCTATCATGAAATAATTATTTCCTCTACTAATTGTACAGTAGGAGGACCCAAATCAAATAGTACAAGATGACATTTATCTCCATGTTAAGAAGTTATTTGTTTTTTATGGTTCATAATGAGGATGTGTGTAGGTTCATATTGCTGTAAGATTTCCAAAAACATTGTTCATTTAGGTTTTGATATGATCCTTACCCTTAGGCAGTAGAATATAGGTTAATTTCTTTGGGTTATATATCCCATATTATTCAGATACCTGTCAACTAGATGGTAAATATGTAGTCCAGTCTCCTCCATGGAAGAAAGATTCATGTGTTTTATTTTATCATCCAAACTCAGGATGAGGTGACACATTTTTGGATATATTTGAGCATCTATAGCTTATGGAGTACTTCCCAATGAATTAAAGGTTTTTATATATTTATAATCTATCATAGTTGTAGTATGGTAGTATCATGGTTTATGAGTAGACATTGATATTCACTGATCTTGTGTGATAATCCCTCATAATTGTATATGATGGGTTATTCCTAGAACAAAATTTTAAATGAGGCCTCTATAAGTATATTAGAGTATGAATTTTTCCCTTGTATATCCACTCTTATTTCAGGGTGTTGGAGTGAGATTTAGTGATGGAAATATTGTTGGTATAGTGGTATTATGTGACAAGTGTTGGAAGTGGTCACCCAGGGGTGAAGTCGTTAACTACATATGGCTAAAAATATGCATCAGATTACTAAAATTTTAGGTATAATAATATCTCATATTATACTCGAGGATAAATATCTTAAGCATCACATGAAGGATCTAATATCAATCTAGATAAGATTTGTTTTTCCTATAAGGGATGATTCTATCTAGAATGTGATTGTTCATCCCATTGTACTTCTTAAAGAAGGGGAGTAGTGGACAAGATCCTGTATCAGTGATAGTGGTGAAACCAGGGACCGCTTGGTTTTAGTCAGGGCTGACCTAAGGGAGGAGATTTTGGTTGAAGGGATAATGGTTCCCTTGGATTATGAGCTATAGAAAGATGATTCAATGATTCTATTATACCATCTCCATACAAAAATTCTCCACAATAGGTTTATAATTATGGTGATTATAGGAATGACCATATACATGATATAAATGGGTATGACTAGGCAGTGCCCAACATTATTAGGGGTATGATATGTGTCTTCTCTAGTGTGGTGATCATACTTGTAGACATTGGCCTTGACCATTTTTTTGTTCCTTTACCCTTAGTTCATGTACTAGAGATCTTAGTGAAGCCTCTTTCCTAACCCATCTATCTTGATAAACCCACTGGGAGTGATCCCATGATCACTCACATCTTCCAATAGTGAGATATCATTTTTAAGGGTGAGATGTTATCATGTGAACACATTATGGTTTATATTAAGTCTTAGGATATCATCTCCAACAATGAATTGTTATCTTTAGTAGAAGTAAAAATATATTATTTCTATTTTACAGTGAGTATATTTTTAGTGGATGGATTGAGATAATATTTTATGTGAGATTGGGACTTTTGGATTAAGCGAGTATGGCCTTTGTCCATGGTGTATTTTCCAATCACACAATAGTTGGTGTGTTTAGTCCTTTTTGTGGTAGGTACCCTAGGTGATCAACTTAAAGTGGTAGTGGAGGAGTTCATGGAAGTTTTAACCAAGAATTTACCAAGGTTTACCCATTATCTAGAGGTCTAGTTCTACATGAACCTACACCTTGGTTACACTATGATTTCTTCATTAGTGTATTCGATAAACCCTTCTAAGAATAGGGATATGAGGTTTCAACTCAATAATTTTATGAATATGGGTTTTATTAGGCCTGGCGTTTCTCTCTAGGTATCCCCGGTGTTGTTCTCTAATAAGGTAGTAATGATCATAAGTCTTTGTGTAAACTATAACATCTTGAATCAAGTGGTAATCGTGAATAAGTATCCACAAACTAGGATCGATGACCTCTTCGACCAGTTGAAGCAAGTGAAGTGATTTTTGACTACTAATATTAAACATGGTTATCGTGAACATTATATTTATGAGGATAAAATATTGAAGATAGGTTATTTGTATAATTGTAGACATTATGAGTTTCTATTGATACCCTTCAGCGTGAAGAATTCTCCAAGTGCATTCATGAATCTCAGGGATTAAATTTTTAGCCTTTCTTGAACTAGTTTTTGTTTATTATTATTGTTAAAATTATCATCTATTTAGAATTAGATGATGATCTTGTAGAGTATCTATGTATGGTTCTATACCAATATAGAGATAATTGGATATATGTTATGATTTTTAAGTGTTTCTTGTATATTAAATTGGTTCACTTCCTGAGTCATGTTATTTTCAAGGGTGGATTGAATGTGGACTTTGTTAAGATAAAAGAAGTGTTAGTCTAGGGGGAACCTAAGAGTGTGCTTGAGGTGAATATCATTCTTGGGTTAGTGGAAAATACCAAATATTTTTAGTTTCTTTATCCAAGATGGCAGACCCAAAATTTCTATTACCTATAAGAGGTGTCCTTTCATCCAGTATGAGAAGTTCTCAAGAGATTTTGAGGAAATAAAAAAAAGATTGACGAGTGTTAATTTTTTTATATTTCTATAGGAGAGGTTCAAGTACATAGTGTTATATAATGATTCTTGGGTTTTACTTTGTTATGTTTTGATGCAGAGTCATATTGTGTTTTGATATGGGTCCAAAAAACTAAGACCTTTTAAGCAGAATGACATAACCCATGATTTTGAGCTAGTAGTGATAGTCAATACCATGAAGAATTGGAGGCACTATATTTTGGGTGAGTGGTTTTTAGTTTACATAGATCCCAAGATTCTATTGTATATCTTTTTATAAAGGGATATTAATATAAGGAATAGGCATTGGTTGGAGTTCTTACAAGAATATGACTTTGAAATAATATATTCTATAAGAAAGGAAAATGTAGTGGATGATTTCCTTACCAGGAAGTCCTAATATTATTTTTTAGAGGATCCCTCAAAGAAGTCATCCATGTTATAGCTATACTGAGTAGAAAAGGGATATGTATATTTTCTATGATAAATTTTATTCCCCCACCACTTCCTTAGTATACAAGGGATTCTCAACTGGGGGACATTGATAGTGAGATTTTATACTAATATGTATTCTTTGGGGATGCACCAAATGGATTTTCCAAAGACAGAAAGCACTTCATCCTCTTTTAAGGGTATATGGTGGTACCAGTCACACTGTATGAGGAGTTATTGAGGGAGTTTCATACTTCAACCTTATTTTTGCATCCTCAAGTGATGAATATATACTAGGAATTCAGGTGGTAGTTTTTTTGGGATGTTATGATGAGCATCATTTTTGAGTTCATATCTCGATGACTCACCTATCTATAGGTGAAGGTAAATAAACACGTATTGATTGGTTTAACCCAACCCATTAAGGTTATAGAGTCTAAGTGGGATGATATATAAATAGATTTTGGGGTAGGTATTCCATATTTAATGAGAGCCCATGATGCTATCTGGGTGGTAATAAACTGGCCAACCAAGTCAAACCACTAACAATCCATCCAAGAAAAGATTTTGGTAGAGCTCTGAAGATAATTCTATGTATCAGATATCATCTAATTACATGGGGTATCATAAATGATCATATAATATCAATATTTTTTTCACATCCTAGTTGTAGAAATAATTACATGATGCATTTGGAACCTAGTTATGGATGAGTACAATATTCCACCCTTAGATGGATGGTCAAACTAAGGGAACCATTTGGATTATTAATGATATACTGAGGGATTTCATATTATATATTTTTTCAAGATCTAGGAGTATTTATAAAACCCTGATATTTTAAAATAACACTATATTTGATAGAATATACAACTCACAACATGAAGCTTAAATGAACCACAATATCTTATTATTTTAATGTTACAGTTATAACCCAGTTATTGAATTAGGGGGTATGAATATTATTAAACGCATTATGATATATACATATATAATAAATAAAAATTTATTAATTAATTCTTAGTAAATAAGTACTCAATTTTTAGTAAATTCATTTAATTCTTTAAAAATACATTTTCTTCAAAAATGGGTTTCATTTCTTTTTGTGACTGTATATTATAAATAATTTTATTCCTTTTAAAAAAAAATTAATATGAAAAAAGGTTATTATTTTTTATATAATCATACAAATATTATCTTAGGGTGAAATTTTGTAAATTTTCTGAAAAGATTTATTTTTCAGCGAATGATACAAAATACAGTTTTTTAAAATATAATATATTTTATGATATCTCCATGAAATAATATGATATAAAAATTTATTTAACTTATGAAAAAATAATTTATCATAATATAATACAAATATCATACAAAAAAATTCAAAACATATAAATTTTAATTTATTTCATGATAAATTTGAAAATCATTTTCAACATCGATGTAGTGCTTGCACAACATTAGAAAAGTCAAATAATGTGTCCTAAAGATAATGTTTGAGAAAGAATAAGTATTTTATCTACATGGTTAATAAATACGAATTATTATTTATTATTTTCATTGATATATATATATATATATATAATAATAATTTTGGAGTTATATAACAAGTGACTTATCCAAATGCTTGTGTCATGCTTGCGTAAGGTTCGAAACGTCAAAATAACATACTAAAAAAGTTTTCATAGGAAATATGTGAATAAATATACATATTGTATGAATATAAAATATTAAATTGAAATTAATTAACTTATTTTTTTTAATTTAATTTATTTTTATTTTTCAATTATTAAATAATTATATTAAATTCTTATACAATTCTATTACAATTCTTGTGCAAGTAGTAGAGAAATGTAAAGCCCCGACCCTAATAACCCAGAATCGGTGCATTATTACATAAAATTGGCATGATTCAAGGAATAATGTCCTGAAAGACTGATCAGTTAAGTAGCCTTGGAATTACTCGATACATACATAAGTTTTACATTACATCATGAAATTAAAAAAAACAACATTATGTCCCCTTTTAACACTCTTATATCCCTTAGACTATTCCTACAGGTTAATCGTAATATAATTATTTGCATCCTAGGAAAAATAAAATACAAGAAAGGGGTGAGATCAGATGCTTAGTAAGGATAAAAATATAGCATAAACTCTTACAAATAAGAATAAACATTTAAGGAAATATATAAGACTAGAACACAAGCCTTTTAAACATAAACTTCAGCATAATATGGAAAAGATAAATCAAATAATTCCACTTACTTATTCACATGGATATTATACTAGTTGAATAATAACATGCAATATCAATAGCCAATTTCATAATGATGAATTCATAATTCTAGACTTCATAACCATATAGTCAAGGCCTTGTTCCAAGATTACAAATAAGATTTTGTCCATGACTTGTGCCAAGACACTAGTTTGTATCGTGAGACTTAACGATGCATCGAGGAGATATAGTGGGCTCCACCCATCACTTAATAAGTCCAATGTATTCCTCATATTAAAGGGTTTAAACATAACATAAACATTCATATTAAAACTATCATACGAAATGTCAATACTTTACCCATAAACCATGAATGGTATTAAAATAACACATCCATTGTCAAACATATCACAAAACCATCAATACAGAATGGAAGATTTGTATCATAATAAATCAACATAGATTAAGAATAATATCCCATAAAGAATGTTTACATAGTTGAAAATGATTAGTAAAAGTCGTTGAGAGAAATATCATTTTTATGAAATCATTTAAAAGTCTCACTATTTATCAATAAGCTATTTAAAATAATTTTTTGAATCAAAGTGTCTCATAAAAATTTAAAAATATTAAAATAAATTTCAATTTTAAAACATTAATTTCCACATAAATAAAACCTTAAAACCATTTTTAAAACATGGACATTAATTTGAAAGTTTTAGAAGAATAAAATTTTAAAACATTTAAAATGATATTTTAGTTAGAGTTCCTAACCAAATGAAAGACACTCGAATACAAATAATTGAGGTAATAAAAACTTTATAATATCATGAGAATAAATTTATTCATGATATACTATGTAAAAGTATAGTATATATACCAAATAAAAGTGAATTGGCTCATAACAACAAAAAAGTGTCAATGGAATATAAGTTGAGATGAATTCCTTTATAAAGATAGTATCCTTAGGTTAAGGATAAATCAATGACATAATTATCTGTGCAAAATATAAATACACTCAATATTATTGGATATTCATTGTAAATCAATCAGAGTAAATTCAGACATATTCTTGTAAAAACAACACCAATGACATGGATGTTTAACTCAATGAATAGAAATTGAGTTAAAATTACTCTTGTCACGTTTATATCAATGACTTGAGAATTTATCAATGGAGTAATAATGTGTATCAAAAGTATATCCACACAAAGGGAAGTGGAAATTAATACATAAGTAGATAAATAGTGATTTGACAAATAATCTTGGAGTAAAGTAATCAATGAAGTTTTCATAAAACTGAATGAGTTGAAATTAAAATTTGAAATTCCCTTACCGATTTGGTGTCATACGAAACAGGAACCCCATGAAAGAAGGATAATCCAATGATGATGTAAATACCCATAAATTAAATTATTTTATGCAAAAAATACAATCATGGTCAGTACATACACCACACAAAAGTTAATAGTGACAAATATAACATGAATCTCATGGGAATAAAAGTGAGATGAAAACCCCTTACCAGGTTGTAATTAATAAAGTCATAAGTACAAAAGATAATAACCACAAAATTATTCACATAATTCCATGAATATAAATAGAATCAATATGATATATATCAATGGTAGTACACAATACACCACATGCAATAAATAAGTAGTGAACAATAGAAATCTCATGGAATTAAAAGTGAGATAAGAAACCCCTTACCTTTTACTTTTCTTCAGTATAGGGTAGGTTAAACTCATGTATAATGGTGAAATAATAATTATTAAATTATAAAAGAATGAAATACATAAATATGATATCATATATTATCTTATAATATTTCATTATTAATGATATTTTAGTAGTATCATTGTTTTGGTTGTTAACTGATTCATTTTCCTTTATATGTTTTTTACGTAAGTCATGTTTATTATGTATAGGATATATTTTATTCATATATAGAATTATATTAAGTTCCTAAACTTTATTTTTAATCATAAAATGAAAATTATTCTTGAATGACTACGATGGGGAATGAATCTCATCGTGTTCGTGGAGACGGTAAGTCGTACGTACGCATGAGCGACAATATCATTATATTGATGGTGAAATAATTTTTAATTGGATGATATATCTTATATACATAATCATTAACATGTTATATTTATTATTTACATAATTTATTTCATTATTATACCCATCCATATAATTAAGTGTTTGAATAAAAAACTACACCACGACGTGGAGACGGTAAGCCTTATGTATGCACGTATGGTGAATTTTTCATTTATAGGATGGATAGAATAATGAATATGGTTGTAAAATATTTATAATAACATCATAGTATGTAGAAGGTTCTGGATTTATTATTTTTTTATGGAAACAAAAAAAGAAAGAGGAAGTGGATGAAGAAAAGAACTTGAAAAAGGGTGGTGAAATTATTACCTCTTCTTTGGGTGTTTCCATTTGTGTTGATCAAAAGGGCCCCTTAGGATGGATTCATGATCAAATTAAGGACTCTAGGTTTATTTGAGGTAATTTGGGTGGATATTTCGGTAGGGTTTGGCTGAGACAAATGGCTTTGGAGGTGTGATTTTTAGAGAAGGGGAAGTGCCCTTTTATAAGAGGGTTAAGGGGCACTTTAGGAAAATCTTGAACAATAATTTTATAATAAAATCATTTTATGTTTATAAAGGCTCCAAAATGATTTAGTTCGAGACTAATGTGGCGATGGGTCTAAAAAATCTCAAACAATAAGTTTTAGACAGGTTTAGGTCACCATATTAACCTTATCCTTTAGATTTAACTCTTAGTTAAATAGTTTGACATTTACCATGTCTCTTTGTATTTCTATATTATATGGTCAATAAACATACTACAAAAGACAAGTGAACCAAAAGTGGTTCATTATTTATATATAAAATCTTATCTAAGTCCTTTTTATGAAACATATATTTTTAGGAATATTATATCAATTAATTATATAGTATTTGTTTTAAAACTCAATTATGTCAATTTTGACACTATTTAGTATTTGATTTTTTTGAAAGCCATAAAAACTTTATAACTTAGAATAAAATTTAGTTAATCAACCTAAACTTGTCATAATAACCTATAAAATTTGTTTAATTCATTATAAATCTCAATTTACATTTATTTGGATATTTATAATATCAATTATTTTAATATTTCATTAATAAGGTAATTACTGCATCATCATTGTTTCATAAATAAATTTAATTATTTAATGTCTAAAAATTATAAATAAAATACCATTATGTAGTAAATATGTTTATATTTCTAATGAATAATTATAGTCGAATTTATCTTATGTGTAACCCTATATTAAAAATAGTTTAGTTATTAAATTTTGAATTTAACACTTTTAACTCTTCTTTAAATAAAATAATAATAAATGTCCTAATATAATCTAAGTTGACCAAAGTGGATCATTTTTTATTACTAAGGTTGTTTTGGGTCTAATTAAACTTATCCAATAGAATTAGGACATGTGTTAGGGTAATTATAATATCCTTTTTACCCTTAATTACCCTATTTACTTTTAACAGTGGTAAATAAAAGTCCAAAGTTACGATTCACCAAAAATTATTTTCATATTATTGAATCAAATTTTATATAATTATGTTAACTGCATCTTTCGGATTTTTTAAATTCAACTCACATAAGTGGTAAAATTATGTTTTATGCAAATTTTTTAATGCTCCTAGAAGGTGGGTAAATAACACTAAAAAGTTCAATACAAATTTATATATCTAAACTTACTATAAAATGACTTAAATGAATTAAATTAAAAATATATAGGTATTATGTATCAATTTTGAAATAAAATAAATAAAATAAAAAATTATCTAAATAAAAAGTCAGTTTTAAACAATAACGCAGTGTTTTTCACTATTCATAAAAAAATGAATGTTTTCAGAAAAATACTAAAGATTCACCCTAATCTAATTTTGATATTATGAATTCAAAAATTAATTCTATTTTAAAAAATTAGAAAAATACAAGTTTCATTAATTAATTTAAAATTAATTCTCATTGTCAAAAAGGCGGGGTTTTTAAAAAGTAAAAACTATCAAAAGATAGACATGTGTTTATGTAAACTTTAAACATGGAATTACTTATAATGACCTAAATTGTATTAAATGATAAAAATATAATCTAATTATACTTCCAAACCATTAAAATTCATAATTTAACACTATAAATTATTTTTATTAAAAAATTTGTTTTCAATTAAAATTTAGTATTTTTCAGTATTTATCAAAATATGAAAGTTATCAATAAAGTACCAAAAATTTACCCAAAATAAAATTTTATGTCTCGATTCTAAATAATAATTTAATTTCATTAAATTTAATATATAATAGTGTCAAATATTGGTTTTAAAAATGGGTTTCCATTAAAAGGTAGTAAAATTAATTTTTTTGAAAAATACTTCTTTTATTTGAAAAAATGAATTTGTTCTTATATTATGTCTAAGAAACATATAATATCGATTCTAAAATTATATAGAGTGTATAAAATTTAAAATTTAGTTAATAATACTCATAACTACTTTTTGAACGACTAGTTTGGTAAGTCGTGGTGGTTTCCAATTCGGTGTTGTGTGTAACGCAAGCTATTGAATTACTTTAAAGAAAACAACTTACTATGAAATCTTGGGGTGTTACATTCTTCCCCCCTTTTGGAAATTACATCCTAGAAATTTTAAAATTGGGCTTGGGAACTTCATTGAAAGTCCTAAATCATAAAAAGAGTCAATAAAACTATCACTTTAAAAGAAAGAAAGAGAAGTACAAAGGCCACTCGAGATAACCCATACATGGATTCGACATAGGAAAACATGGATATGGAAGATAAAATAAGTGTCACGTTCTGATGGAGAGTGATAAAAAACATTATTAGGAGAAATTTAAAAATAAGAAAACTGCAAACTTGTAATGGGATAAATAGTCATTAGTTTCCCGGAAGGAAAAGTAAATGAACAACATTTTTTGTTTTATGTTCTATTTCAAAAAGTTGAGGAATTTATTTATGAGATTGACTAAGAACACAAAGAGATATACTTACTTTTTAAGTAAAGTTTCATCCTTTAATAAATTTCTTCCACTACCTCATCTTTTTTTCAAACGATGAGTATTTAAGATAACTTGGTCACACCTAAAGAACTAGAATCAACATCTAGAGAATAATATAATCCACAAAGGATAAACTATATATTTATCTTGTCTTTAGATATTAACCAAAACCAAAATTGTTAGTACAATATCAGATGATCCCTAAAAAGGATAATCCTTTAGAGAAATAAATACTAATCATAATTTATAAAATTAAACAAACAATACCCAAAGTCAAATAAATACCATTAAATAAACAATTGTCCTTAAAATACCTCAATATAATCCAAACTAATATTGAAACAAAAAACATAGAAGAATTCGATTACACATTCTTCCACGTTAAATTGTATCTCCAAAAAACATCGGCTACTCTTAAAGTCACATACCTAAAAGTAATTAATCTAATCACATATTCTCTATGATAGGTTAATCATCTCCATAAATAACCCAAATATCTATAAATCTACAATAAAAACATAGATAAAAATCCACCATTACTCCTCAATTTAAATCCCATAGTATTCTATCTTCCTTAGGCATATAGTGTTCGCAATAGAGAAAACATCTTCAAAAATAACATTTATCACTTAATCACCAAATCATTTTCCTATACTAAGGATATCCATTTGACAAGACATAAGATCCCAAATCAACTTATTATTGATCAATAAAATCATTTAACTAAAAATAATTTGTCAATTAACCAGGTTCTTCATGTAGTCCAGTGATCAGTGATAAAACCCAATCACACTCTGGTTGGGGGTTTGATTCCTACATCTTTGTCCGGCACAACAGGATGTTACAAAGTTTGTGTATTGTCCTTTTTCAAAAGCTATATATTATTACATTTCCAAAATGAGATAAATTCCTCAAAATAACCATAACATAATTTCACCACAAATTTTATCTCATACCTCGCATTTTCATCCCAAAATTTAGTAACTTGTAACTGACTCAAATTCAAGGATCATATAAACTCAAATAGTTATTTATATCTAAATCAACAATATAAAAGATAATTCTTCCGAAAATAGAATTTTCACATAACAAACTGTAGGGTTACACATACAAGAGAAAAGTCTTCTAAAGTAATCCCATCATTAAAGAGCACTAATACTTTTAAACATTTCACCATCCATTTATTTCCACATTGGTTCTTACTCGAACAAGATGTTATCCTATTGAATAGGGCATTCACTCGGGTAATGTTCAGGTCCCCTACATTTACAAAAAATGACTGTAAATGGATTCTTTTGATCATTTTTATTTTCTTCCATAGTACCCTTCATGTTTTCTTGGAAATTCTTTACTTTATGTCCTTACTTCCAACATATAAAGCATTTCATTTTTTCATTGAGACACTTCTCTAGGTTTCTCCTTCCACATTTCCTACATGATTGAAATTGATCTTTCTTTTCTCCATGGTCTCCAATTTTGAAGATCTTATCATTCACTGCCTTTTTCTTCTTTTTTTTTGAGTCCGGGAGTTGGTTAATATATATATATATATTGTTGATCGTATTTTTGAAAAATGGTTTGGTATGAACACGGTATATTTTATACCTATAAAAATTCCATTCTGTTGCTCATTTCCACCACTGTTCCCACCTTGTACATCATGTTCAATGTTATTATGACTTCCTTGGAATCCAACCATTGAATAAGACAATAAAGTATAGTGTTAGTCATAAAATCATTTTGAGTATATCATAACACCTTATTTTCATTCTAAAACACCTTAAGATTAACCAAGTTTATTTATTCTCATATTATAATAAAATCCTTCAAATCGGTTTGTAAAGAAAAAGTGAATTTCCTAAGAATATCCCCCAGGAGTGTTGTAACCAAGAGTGCAGCAAGACCCATTGTCGTGTACCAGGATACCTCAGGTCAAGACTGAAACTCCTTGTCGGAGTTTTCACTTCTAGGTACATCTATTCCAGAGCTGCCGCTACTTGCTCACATCCAGACAGGGATGTATTGTTTGGAAAACCCACATAATATTTAAATTACCAATTTTTTTGGATGTTCTTCTATACGAATACTGAATGTCTATCTTAGGGTAGTGTTTCCTAATCCGATTTTTTTATAAATCTATATTCCAAGGTTTGTACTAAACTTCCTCTGATACTACTATAACGCACCAACACCAGTTACCTAGAATCAGTGTATTATTATATAACATTGGCATGATACAAGGAATCATTTCCCCAAATACAGATCAGTTTAGTAGCCTTGTAAGTACTATATACATACATAAGTTTATCATGAAATAAAACAAACAACATTGTGTACCATTTGAACACTCTTATATCCCTTATCCTATTCTTGAAGGTTAATCATAATATATTTTTTAAATCCTGGGAAAAATAAAACATAAGAAAAGGGTGATCTCAGATGCTCATTAAGGATAACAATATATCAGAAACTGTCGTAAATAAGAATAAACATTTAAGGTAATTTATAAAACTAAAACACAAGCCTTTTAAACTTAAAATTTAGCATAATATGGAAAATATAAATCAAATAATACCATTTACTTATTCACATGGATATTCTACTATTCGAATAATCACATGTAATATCAATAGGCAATTTCAGAATGATGAATGCATAATTCTAGACTTCATAACCATATAGTCAAGGCCTTGTGCCAAGACTACAAATAAAATTTTGTCAAGGCCTTATGCCAAGACACTTGTTTGTATCATGAGACCTACCAATGCATCAAGGAGAAATAGCAGGATCCGCCAGTCACTTACTAAGTCCAATTCATTTCTCATATAAAAAGGTTTAAACATAACACAAACATTCATATTAAAACTAGCATATGAAATTTCAATACATTATCCATAAACTATGAATGGTATAAAAATAACATATCCACAGTCAAAAATATCACAAAAACTTCAATACAGTATAGAAGATTTATATCATAATAAATAAACCTCAATCAAGAATAATATCCTGTAAAGTATGTTTACATAGTTTAAAATGATCACTAAAAATCTTTGAGAGAAATATCCCTTTTTCCTGAAACCATTTAAAAGTTTCATTATTTATCAAGAAGCTGTTTAACATAAATTTTTGAATCAATGTTTCCCATACCACTTTGAAAATTTTAAATGTAATTTAAATTTTAAAACATTAATGTCCATATAAAAAACCTCAAAACCATTTTAAAACATTGACATTAATGAGAAATATTTAGAAGAATAAAACATTAAAACATTTAAAATGATATTTTAGTTAGAGTTCCTAACCAAATGAGAGATTCCTGAATAAAAATAATTGAGGTAATCAAAAATTTATAATATCATGAGAATAAAGGGATTCAGGATATACTATGTCAAAGTATAGTATATACATCAAATAAAAGTGAATTGGTGTATAACAACAAAGAAGTCTCAATGGAATGTAAGTTGAGATGAATTCCGTTTTAAAGAATGTATATTTAGGTTAAGGATAAATCAATGAAATAATTATTTGTGAAAAATATTAATCAACTCTATATGATTGGATATTAATTGTAAATTAATAAGAGGAAATTCACATATATTCTTGTAAAAACAATACCAATGACTTGTATGTTTAACTCAATGAATAAAAATCGAGTTAAAATTACTCTTATCAAGTTTATATCGATGACTTGAGAATTTATGAATGGAGTGATTATGTGTATCAAAAGTAAATCCACACAAAGGTAATTTTAAATTACTACATAAGTAAATAAATAGTTATTTCACACATAATCTTGGAGTAACGTATTCAATGAAGTTTGCATAAAACAGAATGAGTGGAAATTGAAATTTGAAATTCCCTTACCGATTTGGTAACATACGAAACATAAAAACCATGAAATAATTATCATCCAATGATAATTTAAATACCCTTAAATTAAATTATATTATTCAAACAATACAATCATGGGTAGTACATACATCACACAAATGGTAATAGTGGCAAATAAATCATGAATCTCACGAGAATAAAAGTGAGATGAAAATCCCTTACCATGTTGTAATCAATCAAGTCATAAGTCCAAAAGATAATAACCACCAAATTAATCACATTATACCATGAATATAAATATAAACAAGATGATATTTATCAAATTACAGTACACAATACACCACAAGAAATAAATAACTGGCGAACAATGGAAATCTCACTGAATTAAAAATGAGATACGAAACCCCTTAATATATACATTCCCTTAGTATAGGGTTTTTTAACCTCCTGTATAATGGTGAAATCATTGTTATTAAATTATACAAGAACCAAATACATAAATATGAAACCATATATGATCTTATAATATATCTTTTTTAATGATATTTTAGTAGTATGATTGTTTTGGTTTTTAACTGATTCATTTTCCTTTATATGTTTTGTTACATAAGTCATATTTGTTATGTATAGGATATATTTGATTCATATCCATAATGATATTAAGTTCTTAAATGTTATTTTTAATCACAAAATGAAAATTAATCTTGAATGATTACGATGGGGAATGAATCTCATCACGTTCGGGGAGACGGTAAGTCGTACGTACACACAAGCGAAAATATCATTATATTGATGGTGAAATCATATGTAATTGGATGGTATATAATATATAAAGAATCATTAACATGTAATATTTTTTATTTAAATAATTTATACTCATTATTATACCCATAAAAATAGTGAAGTGTTTTAATAAAAAACTACACCACGACGTGGAGATGGTAAGTCATACATACGCACGTATGGTGACTTAGTCATTTATAGGATTGATAGAATAACGAATATGGTTGTAAGATATTTATAATAACATCAAATTATGTAGAAGTTACATGATTTATTATTTTGGTATGGAAAATAAGGATAGGTGAAGTGGAAGAAGAAATGAACTTGATAGAGGGTGGTGAAGTTATTACCTCTTCTTTCGGTGTTTCCTTTTGAGTTGATCAAAAAGGCTACTTAAGATGGCTTTTTGATCAAATTAGGGACTCTAGGTTTATGTGAGGGATGTCGGGAGGATATTTGGGCTAGGTTTGGCAGAGACAAATGGCTTTGGAGGTGTGATTTTGAGAGAAGGGGAAGTGCCCTTCTATAAGAGGGGTGAGGGGCACTTTAGGAAAATCATGAAATATTATTTTATAATAAAATAATTTTCGGTTTCTAAAGGCTCCAAAAATGATTTATTTGTAGGATAAGGGAGAGATGGGTCGAAAATATCTCATCCAATAGGTTTTAGATAGGTTTAGGTCACCATATTAACCTTTTCTTTTAGATTTAACTCTTAGTTAAATAGTTTGACATTTACCATGTCTCTTTGTAGTTTTATATTATATGGTTAATAAACATACTATAACAAGACAAGGAAAGAACAAGTGGTTAATTATTAATATATATAACCCTATATAATTCCTTTTTCTGAACCTTAGATTTTTAGGAATATTATATCAATTAATAATATAGTATTTGTTTTAAAACTCAATTATGTCAATTTTGACAGTATTTAGTATTTGATTTTTTTGAAATCCATAAAAAAATTATCACTCAGAATAAAATTTATTTAATCAACCCTAACATGTCATATTATTATATAAAATTATTTTAATTAATCATAAGCCTCAATTTACATTTATTTGGATATGTATAATATCAATTATATTAATATTTCATTAATAAGGTAATTACTATATCATCATTGTGTCATAAATAAATTAAATTATTTAATGTCTAAAAATTATAAATAAAATAAAATTATGTATGAAATAATTTTGTATTTCTAATTAATATTTATTGTCAAATTTATCATATGTGTAACCATATATGAAAAATGGTTTAGTTATTAAACATTGAATTTAACACTTTTAAATATTCTTTAAATAAAATAATAATAAATGTCCTAATCTATTCCAAGTTGACCAAAGAGGATCATATTTTATTACTAAGGTTTTTTTGGATGAATTACACTTATACAATATAATTAGGACATGTTTAAGGATAATTATAATATCATTGTTACCTTTAATTACCCTATTTACTTTTAACCGTGGTAAATAAAAGTCAAAAGTTACTATTCACCAAAAATTATTTTCATCTTATTGAACCACATTTTAATTACTGATTTTAACTGTATCTCTCAGATTTTTGAAATTTAACTCACAAAAGCGGTAAAATTAAGTTTTATGCAAATTTTCAAATGCTCCTAGAAGGTGGGTAAAAGATTGTAAAAAGTTCAATAAAATTTAATATATATAAACTTATTATAAAATGAATCCAATGAATGAAATTGAACATATATGGGTATTATGTTTCTATTTTGACATAAAATAAATAAAATTAATAAAATTAATAAAATTAATAATTATTTAAATAAAAATTTGTTTTTAAATAATAACGCAGTGTTTTTCACTATTCATAAAAAATTAAATGTTTTCAGAAAATACCAAAGATTCACCCTAAGATAATTATGATATTACAAATTCAAAAATGAATTCTATTTTACCAAATTAAAAACATAGAAGTTGCATTAATTAATTTAAAATAAATTCCCGTTGTCAAAACCAAAAAGTGGGGTTTTTTAAAAGTAAAAACTATCAAAAGATTCACATGTGTTTATGTCAAATCTAGAAGTTAAATTACTTACAATGACATAAATTGTAGTAAATGATAAAAATATAATCTAATTATACTTAAAAACCATTCAAATGCATAATTTAACGCTATAAATTATTTTGATTAAAAAAAATTCAATTATAATTTAGTATTTTTCAGTATTCATTAAAGTATGAAAGTTATCAGAAAAGTACCGAAAATTTATCAAAAATAAAATTTTATGTCCCGATTATAAAGAAGTATTTAATTTAATTAAATTGAATATATAAAAGTGTCAAATATTGGTTTTAAAAAGGTTTTTCCATTAAAAGGTTAAAAAATTGCATTTTTTAAAAAATACTTCTTTTATCTGAAAAAATGAATATGTTCTTATATTATGGCTGAGAAACACATAATATGGATTATTAAATTATATGGAGTTTATAAAATTAAAAATTAAGTTAATACTATTTATAACCGCTTTTTTAAGGGCTAGTTTGTTAAGTTGTGGTGTGCTCGAACTCAGTGTTGTGTGTAACGAAAGTTATTGAATTACTTTAAAGAAAATAACTTACTATGAAATCTTGGGGTGTTGCAAGAAATCATGTAAATGATTTTAAAAAATCTAAAAGTATTTCTTGGGAGATTTATAGTGTAACAGAAATTTTATGGATAAATAGAACATATTATGGTTTTTTAAATGTATATATAAAAATTATATTATTATCTTTATGAATTTAAAATCAAAGTAAATGGATTGTTTAAAAAATGCCATTAATGATATTTTAATATGAATTTAATTTTATTAAATTATTTAAAATTCAAAAAAATATTATAATTATAAAATTTAATGTGATAGGGTTGAAAATATCAACACTTTTCCATTTATGGGTCACTATTCCTTATATAGTAACTTTTTTGACCCCTAATGAGTAAAACAATTTGATATCACGGTAATCTTAAAAAGGGTCAATGTGGGATAAAACAAAGCAATACGTGTAAAAATACCTTCAAAACTTGTTAAAATTTTATTAGATGATATTTTTTTAGAATTATACTCATAATATATTATAAATATATCAATTTGGTAACATTTTTATTGAAAATTAATTTATATAAATTTAATACTTTAATTAATTCCAAGAGTTCCCCAACCCTCACTTATAAATGTTCACATCCTATCCTCTCTTCCTCACATATTTTGAGCACTCTAGTAAGGCCAAATATTGATGAAATCTCTTACCAACATACCTCCACTTATATAATAAGTATTTTTTTCCATAATACCCCCATATAGCACTTAAGGTATAAAGTAAAGGTTGTTTTCCGAAGAAGAGCAAAAGCTTTTAACTAAATGTTTTAGATTTATTTATACCTCATTAAAATATTCTTAAACTATGAAAATATAATAAAATAATCATATATTCTATACTAAACTTTTGTTAGGACTATGTTACAAAACTTTTTCATCTCATTTTCCATCAAACGGGGAATGAAAACGTAGTTCATGCGTACTTGTGGAATGCCACGCCCACTAAGTAATGCGTTTCATCTTCCATCACCCATATCACAGATGGTTATAATGATAGATTTAATGTATATAAATTATATTCATTACATATTCATCATTATTAAAAGATAAAATAATACTTACCTTATTTGCTTCATTTTCATTGAAAAAATGGAAATGTTACTAATGTGTACGTACAATCTATCATCTACATGATTATAACATAACTCATTTTTTCATAAAAACATTAAACGGTTGGATTTAAAAGTATAATTAATGTATAAAAATAATAATTATTTCATAATTATTTTTTTTATAAAATTTAATAATAACCACTTTGACCATGTTCATCCTACTAATGCTATTTTTTGATAAAGAACTAAACATCCTCCAAACAACTAACATAAATGTAATTGATAAAGTGAATAAGTAAAAAATTATAATAAATGATATTAAATGGATAATAAAAACCATAATAAACATTAAAATGATTCTTAATCAAGTAAATAATTTACATAAGTTTATTATCTTGGAAGATAAATAACATATGTGACAAGTCAAACTTAAGGTAAGAGACATTTTACCTTAAAGCCTCATTTTAAATCTTTTAAAGATTTATTTTCTAATTTTTTTCTACCTTGTACATATTTTTAAAATTATTTTATAAATATATTTTTATATATTTAAATTAATTATAATGTAAAATTTAGGTCTCTTTTTTCTTTCTTTCAAAGGTTTAAAATATTTTTACAGAACATTTTGACATTATTTAATAAAAGGAAAAAGGAATGTTCTATTTCAAAATGTATGGAATTAATATATTCTAAAAATATCAAAAACAATATTTTATGTTTTTATTCATTTATAAAATTTAATTATTTCTTAATAAAAACAATCATACCCTTTGATATGGGTATTTTCAAAAAGGGTTTTAAATGGAATCGATATCTCGATAACCATAAATTCTTTTCTAATGGGTGTAAATAATATTTTTATAATGGAAATAAAATATTTCTTGTGTTATGGTTATGTTATGGTTCTTTGAAATATATTATGATGATGTGTGAGGCCAATATTTCTCACTATGATGGGTGATCCCAGTATAGCTCAATAATGAATTAGGTAATGGTATAGTGTCAACAAATTATTGATTTCTCCTCATAGATAATTGGAATTCATGGGTTAGGTTATTCCATTTGTATGTGTGATTTTATGAGTGATATGAAAATGGTTCCCCAAGTTACCTACAATACTATTCTATGCTTTCTAATGAGTTTTCATCTATATATTTTTATATCATATAATATGATATTCTGTTTAAAGGAATGATTATTCCCTAAAGGAGTAAAAATGTATGTTTTTAAGAAAATATTTACAATGGTTATATTATTTTCTATTAGACCCCCATGATTATGATTTTATATCCATGTTATATTTTAAATAGTTTTATGATAAAATTTTTGTAGTAAATATGATTTCATGTGTAAGTAAAATTATTATTTGAGCTCAAAGATTATTATGTTAGAGTAAAACTCTATTTTAGGATCTCATGGTTTTATAATTGACTGACATGTTTCAGTCTACTTTTTATGTCATGTAATAATATTTTTGTGATCATAACTCATTTGTAATTGTTTTTGAGGATTTTAGGATGAGAAAGAACAAATAAGCAGTAATGATTAATTTCATGAAGATTTCCCAATAAAGGAAAATGTGTTTCATTTTAAAAATTTTATACTGTGGAAAAAATGGATAATGAGTAAAAGTATCCACTTTAAAATACATGAGTATTTATCTATGATTTATAACATAATTCTCTAAAGCTTTAAAACATAAAGATCCTTGAAATGTAATAATGTGAATTCTTGAATAAAAATTAAAGATTATATAATGTTTTCTATTTGGGTCCTTATTTTTGGTATCAAAAGATAGTTAATATAACTTTAGAGGTTAGGATATAATTTTAGTGTAAGTTAAATTTCATCTATAACCACAAAGATTAATATGATACGGAGAATTATAGTTATTATTATATGGATAGTTATGGTAATTTAGGGATCAATTGAGATATAAATGACTTAAAGGATTGAAGTTTTATCAAATTTTAATGGTATTGCATTTTCCCTTATAGATTATTTTCCCTGTAATAATTCAATTCAAGTTTAAATTATGTTCTTTTTAGTATATGAAGAATAATTTAAAAATAGGAAAGGAAAACATTCTTGCAAAAATTTCATTCCAAACCGTGTGTGTCAAACTGTATGTATGGGTCTTCTTAGAGAATTAAATTAATTTAAAATAAAATAAAATTAAAAAATTAAAACAAAAACCCAACTCTACCTCACCATCCCTCATATGAAATGTGCAAGGCAGGGTGGCCCCCACTTTGAAGCACGACGCGACCCCCTCCATGGACCTCCACTAATCTCTGATTTCAAATGGATTTCTATGATATTTCTCTTTGAATCACCAAGGTAGAGTCCCTCCTTCCTTCTCCTCCTTATTTCCAACTTTGATTCACCATCTCTTTTTCCCTATGGAATTTGGCCAAAACCCTAGGGTTGGGTTTTAATCCAATTTTTGGTATTCCTCTGGTTTTAGGTTGTGCAAAGGGTGTCTCAGGACCTCTTGGTTCATGTCTCAAAAACTTCCACTGAAGGCAATGAGGTTTAGGCCGATTTAGTCCACCATCATCGATTTGAGATAAGGTTTTAAACCACTAATTTGTTTTGTACCCTCTATTTTGGGTTTAGTGGTGTTTATGAGACCCGGTGGAATTATTGTCGGGTGTTGTGATCATTTTCCAAGTGTGCGTACACATTTTTCCTAGGTATGAATATATAGATATATATATCTTCTATGTGGATGTTACCTTATGAAGCATGGAACATGTGCATCAGTTTAAGGATATATATATATGTATATATGTGCGGGAGTGTGATCATGTTGCTTCTTAAGTTAGAAAGATTTGTTAGGCCATCCTTTGAGGTAGGGTCCCTAACCTTACCCTTTTTAAATTAAGAACACATTAGTTGATTATAAAATGCTTCTTGATTAGTTGAATTGAAAATTATTAATTGAACTTCTTTGGAGGAAGAAAATTATTATTTATAGAACAATGTAATTTTTTGTAATAAAACCCCTCCATCAGAGGTGCGCTTCCTTCAAGCTAAAAACACAGCGATTAGCTAGTTATGTTTTTCTGAATTGATGAATTGTGTTTTTTCTTAATCTTTCCTAGTTAGAGGAAGATGTTAAATTAAATGAATATGGTTTTCTTAGATATGAGAGGTATTTCCTCTTTTTCTTGATTATGCACTTGAGTTAAACAGTTCTAGTGATCCAGAAAGGGTGATATGGGTGGGTGAACCCATGTGGTATGTTGGTGGGTAATTTGTAAATTGAGCAAGATTACTTAATAGATTGGTGTGTTTTGTTTAAAGGGTTAATTAAACAATGATGGATAATGAGTGGGTATACACATTATATGAATTGAATGGGAAAATAGATAAACGAGTAGGTAAACTAGTTGGAGGTATTTAATGATTAAACATCAATATGAGAGGGTATGATCGTTGGTTGACATGCGATGATAAATAGTAAATGGTGGCATATGGGTGTGTATACCCACATGGCTTGTTTAAATAGAAATGGAACACATGAGTGGTATACTCATGTTTTGTGTGATATGTGTTTGTGCGATACTCACTAGGTTAATTTCAATGGTTATAATGGTGGGTATACCCTTATTCTTGTATGTAAAGCTTTGTTTTATTTTTTAGGAATTGGTGGGTAAACCCATGGTTTTAAATGAAATGGATGATATTAGTAGGTATACTCATATGGAATGGAATTTTTAAATCCTCTATATGAGTGGGTATACCTGTATGGTAAATGATGAAATGGTTTATATGATTAGGTGTACTCATATGGTTTTATTTGAATAATGGTTTGAAATGAATGAATGGTATGATAGATGTCACATACTGTTTTTTCTGCCCTAGTTCAAGCTCAGGTCAGGGTTTGGGGGGGACCTTATTTAATTTTTTGAATTTTTATCAGTGTTTTTGGCCTGGCGGCACTTGGCGCATGGGAATTCCATGGTTCAGAGACCATACAACCTGCTCGGTTTTCAAATTAAATTGAAAATTTTAAAAGAATAAAGAAATGAAGTTAAAATGATGGTTAAATGTGTTGCTTTAATAATAATAATAATAATTATTAATTTTATTATTAATTTTATTTTTATTTTTATTATTATTTTTGTTGTTGTTGATGTTGTTTTTGTGGTTGTTAATTAAAATTTATTATTATTTTTATTTTTTAGGTTGGTGCACGGGCACCACACGGTTAGCAGACCATGTGGTCAGCCCGGGTACCTATGCGACAACCTTTGGAGGGGGCCAGAAGCTACTACACAACTCACGCACAACCACTTGAGCCACGTGTGGACCGTGTATTTATCTTTTTATTGTTAAAATGGTTGTTATCTTTTCAGTTAAATTTTTGATGAACTGCGTGGGGTAATCGCGTGGTTTCCCAACACATTAAATAAACAAGAAGAGGTTTACATTGGCGAATAATAACAACATTTTTATGAAAATTGTTACAGTTATAAGTATTATTATTGTTTTTATAAATGATATAATTATTTATGAGCGGTTATTATTAGCGTTACTAAGAATTTTAAAACTGTTATTATTAAAGTTTTATTATTATTATTATTAAAAGTTTCATTAATATTATCACAATTTCTAAAAAAAATTATAATAATAATATTATTAAGAATAAAGAAAAAGTTAATAAATAATTTTAACATTATAATATTATTATTAGAGTATTTTTGTTTTTAAGATTATTATTTTTATCATTTTGATATTTGTTTTATTATTATTTTGTGTATTATTATTATAATTTTCAATAATATTATTCTTATTATAGATTAAATTTTTATAATTTTTATATGTTTTTGTTTTATTTTTTATTTTTATTTTTTCCCTAACCCAAGATGAACCCTCTCTCCTCTCCTCTCCCTCTCCTCTTGCACTTCCTCTCCTACCTCCCTTCCTTCTATCCCTCTCGTGCGATTGCTACTACCTCCCATCTCCCTATCAGCCGCTCCCCATCCCAACCGCCGGCTCTCCCATTTTTCTTAGCCTCCAGCCAGTGCGCATCCCTTATCCCACCTGACCAGATATGACACCCCAATACCCCCTTCCCTGCTCTGGCAATGCACCCCCTTCTGACACCCTTTGACCAGCCAGTGCACCTTTGGTCGCTTCTTGCCTCCCTTCCAGCACACTTCAACTGGTGTGCACAGCTCTAAACACTGCATGCCCTCCTCTTGGTGCCCTCTGACTCATCGTACACCCTCCTACATGCCGCACACCAATCCTGGCCACATGCCCCCCTTCCAGCGACTTTTCCAGCACCTTGCAGCACCTAGCTGGCCTTCCGGGGCGTAACAACCAGTTCTGTCGACTCCCGTGCCACCTTTGTTTCCACGAATAGCTGCACCCCTTGTTCTTAATTTGTTGCATGAAAAATGTCACCAACAAAGGAGATCGGTTTGGGTTCTAACAATTTATTATGCACTAGGTTTGTGGTGGGGTATGCATTGTACATTCATTTGGATTATATAAAATCAGTGTTTTGTGTTTTAATTGTTTTTCTATTACTATAATGTGTTGGTTGGATAATTTCTCAATACTACAGTAATCATCTTCCACATGCTTGTGGCCTGTATGAGGCATGTTTCATCATCATGTTTTAACTGCGAGTCAAGGTAGGTCCCCCACTACACTTTCCATTATATTTAGAGTTTATTTATTTCTTGATATTTCATTTATTTTAAATAAATGGTAAATAATATAAAATAATGAGTTTTAAAATAAATATTTTTTGTTAAAGAGAGTAGTTTCCTCTTTTATCTTGAGTTTCTAAAAATGTTTATTAAATGTGCATACTAAGTGTTGATAAAATGCCCCATTGGAATTTATAATTGTCGCTTAGTTATAAAATAGTGATTTTGTTTTCTTAAATGGGTGTCTAAGTGGATTTTTTCTTTAAAAGTGGTGTGTATTGGTTCTTCTAAAATTGGGTTGGTGTTGAATGGTTGGTTAAGGCCCATTTGGAACTTTAATAAAATAAATTATTTTGAAAACTCTCTTTGGAGTGACTCAGGGGTAATCTTTTTGTGTACATTGATTGTGTGAGTTGTGTGTGATATTTGTTCATTGTGATTGGTTACATGATTGACATTGTTGACTCACCCCTATTTTCATTTAGTACTCAACATGGTAACCTATCATAGTAAGTGAATTTTCTGTGAACAATTGTTGCACTAGTTTTTATTACACAATCACTAGTGGACCTTAGAACGAACTTTTCTTCACTAGGGGATTGGGCCCCTCAGTTAGGAAAGGTAGGGAAATACCGAGCATTTGGGTGTTATGAGGTCATTGAGAGTATGAATGCCTTCAGGATGAGTCACATGTATAGTACACTTTGGATTGTTCACGAGGTCCAAGGTTCGACCCATGTTTTATTTAGCGCTTATTTGTATTTTGCAAATGATTATGGTGCTTAGTTTGGTTGTTTTCCCCCCATGTGCTACTTTTCCATTTCTCTTATTTTGTGTTGTGTGTTGTGTATGGTTTTACACTTGTATAAAAACTAAATTTTTTGATTTTAAATCATTCATGAAAATGTTTTTAAAATGTAATGCACCTTCTTCCTTCAAAACTGAAACTTTTTTCAAAATTGAAAAGGAAAATAGACTGTTAACTTCTTTAGAAATGAAGGTGTGTGTGAAAAACGATATTTAATATAATGTAGTTAAAACTTGAAATTAGTAGAATTATTTATTTAATGGTAGTTCTCTAGTAATAGATTGTTGGGAATGCCTACTGAGTTTTAATACTCATGCTTATAGTGTTTTCCTATTTTTAGTTTTTTTGTAGGTTCAACTCAATATTGTTATCCATGGGTAAGAGGTAGTTGTGGTATAGATAGTGACCCTCGATGTCATGAGGAGTTTTGGTCAGGGTCTAGTTAGTTTGTTGTTGTTGGTTGTTCTTTCTTTTTTATGCCGTTTATTTACTTTTCATTTCTCTATATTTTCTGCTATTTATTTATTTTCATTGGGTGAAATCATTCCTATTTATTATCTGTTGATGCATTGTACTTGTTGCCAGCCTAGGAGGATTGGTAATACCTCTTTGTACCTTCTACGTATTATCTCAAGTTACCAGTTAAGGGTTGACCCGGGTTAGTTCGTGACAAAAATAATATCAGAGGAGGTAGGCTCTTTAGCAGGCCCTAATTTTTAGAGCACCCTTTTCTATTTGGAGATATTAAGGTAGATGGAGTAGGATTCTCTGGGATCGAGGTGTAGGAACAAGAAATACTTTATGAACCCTTTCTCATTTTCAACCTCAAGTTACCATGGTATGTCTGAGTTTGTCAGTGTCATTTGATTCATATAATTTGTTTGGTATTAGAAATGAAATGGGAGTTGGGAAAGTGAACTCTGTGAGCTCACATGGTCTGGAAGGCCATGTGAAGCCAAGGAAATTTCCCTAGAATGCTCTCTATGATGGTGGAATGACTGGCATATGGCCGCCAAACATATCTTTGAGTCACCCATCGGTACTAGTTTTCCCTTATGAGTCATTTAGATCTTCTTTAATTTTGAAAATTTCCGTGAAAAGTGTTATTTTGGAATTTGAATTGGTAAAAACCTTGTTATGATCATGTTCTTTGTTTTCTTGTTTCTTAGTGCCTGCCCCCACAAATATTTGATGGATTAATAAGGTGCACTTTCAGGTAATGTATCATTAGAAAATCCTCTCGTTTATCATCCCATAAACTACATCCTCTATTTTTAGAAGTTGAACCCTCCCCAATTTTATGGTCAATAAAATTCTTTTTAGGTGGAGGAGTGGTTGTGGAAGACAGAGAGGAACTTATATTTTCTCACGCTTCTTGATTTATTGAAAGTGAAGTTGGATTCCTTTATTCATAAATGTCCAACCTGGAAATAGTGTAAGTTCGTGTGTTGAATAAATTCTTGAGAAGATCTAACCTGAGAGTTCTTCAAGTCTTCATTTATCCTACAATACCTGTATAAGTTGACAAATCTGAGGAAGATGATGGAGTTTTTTTTGTATTTAGTAGGGTGTTGGATCTGTACTAATATTTTATCAAAGCTTCCTGGACCTAGTACCATAAGAACTTGGGTATGTAGAAAATGATCCTGTGAAGGCTTGACATTTTGAGTTTGGGCTCTGACATGAAATGCAGTTGAAAGTTGTAGAGCTCAACCTAACCACCTTCCCAAATGTTTTGAGGCAATCCTTTCATGATGAAGCTAATTTAGCAGGATTACTTGAGATGGTGAATCCTCTTCTAGTCTTTGTAAGTGATGGAGAGGATGCTGATAATAAGAATGGGAAGCAGTCTAATGCTGGTGGTGTTGGTAGGGGGATTAAGAGGCCTTCAGACGTATATTAAACACCTTTAAAAAACAATGTTGTGAATTATCATTAGTTTGGAAAGAAGGCTCACAAAATTCCAGTATTCCCAAGTATTCTAAGAACCTACCACACCTGTGGATGCTGGGGTCACCTGTAGTGGTTCTATCACTATTTTTCCAAGAAGCGTTGTGAATCCAGATCCAAATCTTCAACGTTACCATTAGCCCATCTGTGGGAGTTGAGGAGATTATTGTAATCTTTTTGGGGTTTTATTTTTTTAATGTTTATTGGATACAATAGTTGTGTCTAATGAAATTTGTGTTTTTTTCGTTTGTAAAAATAGTCGTTGTTGAACCCTCTTTGAAACTTTTATTTTAATTGGGGTGTTTTCGTCACATTTTGATATGTGTTTTTCTGTATAGGGGTTTCTAAAGTCTTAATGAAAGGCAGGAGATTCATCAATAATCAGATATCCATCCATAGGTTCTATAGTAAAGCTTGCGCGTAGTCAAGAGAAACCCAGCGGTGTAAAAATCCTTTGGTTTAATCTCTGTCATTAGTGTGGCATGGTTTGTTTTTTAGGGTGTGAAGTTGTTAGTATAGTGATGGTGGTTTTTTGATGCACTATTAGTTGGGCTCTTCCCTTCCCCCCCATCATGGTGGGGGTTTTTGGTCCATATGGAAAGTCTTTAAGTTCAGTTAATCTCATCAGTTCATATGGTTGGGAGGCCCAGAGTGGGTCTCACAGAGTCACCCCTGAAGTAATAATGTGTCAAACTAATCCTTATGGTGGGGATTATATTTAGGCCTCCACAAGTCCATATTAATGTTTCATTCCTAGAATCAGATTGGTGGTTTGTGGTCTTGTACGGAACCACCTAATTCTAATTATTTCCACTGAGTGAGTGTGGGAACGAGTGTGTTCTAAGTGGTTTTGTCGGAGTAAGGTTATAAAGGGTTTTTTCTTAATATGGTTTGTTTTCACTTTGATGTTTTGGGTAAATGGTTGAGTTACCTTGGATCATGTTTAAGGTGAACATATGTTAAGAATGGTTTGGGATTCGAGAAATTTCCATGTCTTTTGGACCGATTAACTCGGGGTGTTTATGCTTTTTGGGATAGGTGACACTTAGTAGTGAGTCCGTCTCTATCGCCTGAATTATTTTTTTCATCCTTTCTATTGTTGGTGGTGTTTTGTGATCCCTTCATTGTCATTATATGGGAATCTCCTTGAACCATAAAGGAGCATCAATTTTGGTCTGGGGTTCGGCCTTGTTATGGCTTTCTGAGTGAATAAAGCATTATGGTGAGGAGAATTGTCACATCAGGGTTTTTTTCTACCCGGGTTCTAGCTCGGGTCAGGGTTTGGGGTAAACCTTTTTTAAATTTTTTAATTTTTATCAGTGTTTTTGGCCCAGTGACACTGGGTGCATGGGCATGGCACAATTTAGAGAACTTGAAAATTTCTTGATTTTCAAAATAAATTGAAAATTTTAAAAGAATAAAGAAATGAAGTTAAAATGAATGTTAACAGTGTTATTTTAAGAATAATAATAATTAATAATATTATTAATTTTTTTGGTATTATTATTATTGTTATTAATTAATATTTATTTTTATTTTTATTATTTAGGTTGGTGCGCGGGCACCGCACTGTTAGCGGATCATGTGGTCAGCCCAGGTTCCTCTACGACAGCCTCAGGAGGGGGGCAGAAGCTACCACACAACTCGTGCACAACTTCATGATCAACATATGGACCATGACTTTATCTTTTTAAAGTTAAAATAGTTATCATCTTTTTTGTCAAAATTTTTATGAACCACATGGGGTAACCACACGGTTTCCCAACACTTTAAATAAACAAGAAGATGTTCAAATTTGTGAATAATAACAACATTTTTATTAAAATTATTACGATTATAATAATTATTTTTTTTATAAATGATATAATTATTTATGATCATTAGTTATTAGCATTACTAAGAATTTTAAAACGATTATTATTAATGTTTTATTATTATTATCATTATTATTATTACTAACAGTTTCATTAATATTATCAAAATTACTAAAAAAGTTATTAATATTATTATCATTAAGAACGAAGAAAATGTTAACAAATAATTATAATATTATATTATTATTAAATAATTGGTGTTGTGAAGATTATTATTTTTATCATTTTTATATTTTATTATTATTATTATGTATAATATTATTATAATTTTCAATAATAATATTATTATTATAGATTAAAGTTTTATAATTTTTATTTGTTTTTGTTTTATTTTTCTTTTTTTAATTTTTTTATTCGTTTTCTCCTAACCTCAGCAAAGCCCTCTCCCCTCTCCTCTCTCTATACCTACGCACTTCCTCTCTTACCTCCCCTCCTTCTCTCCCTCTCGCACGATCGTTTCTCCCTCCCATCTCCCTGCTATCTACTCCCTGTCACAACCACCGCCTCACCCTCCTTTCCTAGCCTCAAGCGAGCGTGCGTCCCTCATCCTACCTTATAATCCGCGATGCCCTTGTACCCCTTACTTTCTTTGGATACACACCCCCTGTCAGTGCCCTTTAACCAGCCGAAGTGGATCTGGCTGCTACACGCCTCCTTTCCGGTGCACTTTGACCAGCCGGTGCAGCTTTGACCACTGCGCACCTCCCAACCAGTTCACTTTGACCAGTCGGCATGGCTCTAGCCGCCACGTGTCTTTCTTCCAGTTCTCTCTGAACTGTCATGCACCCTATGACCTACTGCACACCCTTCATGGCCACATCCCCCTATCAGCCACCTTTCTGACACCCCGAAACACCTCGGTGGACTTTCAGGGCATGATGAATAGTTCCATCAACTCTCATTCCATGTTTATTCGCGCAACCAGCCACACACCTTATTCTAAATTGGGAACGTGACAGACGCTCACTACCGAAGGTGAGCAGTTTTGGTTCACATCATTTCGCTTGCACTGGGTTGAGGTGGGGTATATGTTGTACATTCATTTGGATTATTTTAAATTAGTTTTTCTTTGTTTCAATTGTTTTTTAGTTGTTGTAACATGTTGGAAGGATAATTTCATGATACTATAGTCATCAGCTTACGCATGCTTATGCGCCTTTTCGAGGTGTGTCACATCATTGTTTTTTGGACTGTGAGTCGAGGTAGGTTCTCCACTGCACTTACCATTATATTTAGAATTTATTAATTTCTTGATCTTTCAATGATTTTAAATAAATTCTAAATAATATTAAATAATTAGTTTTAGAATAAATATCTGTTGGGAAAGGGTGTGGTTTACTATTTGGGATTGAGTTGTCTGAAAACATTTATTAAATGTGCATACTAAGTGTTGATAAAAATACCCATTGGCCTTTATAATTGTTTCTTAGTTATAACATGGTGATTCTGTTTTCTTAGATTGGTTTCTAAGTATATTTTATCTTTAATATTGGTTTATGTTGGTCCTTCTGAAAATTGGTTGGTGTTGAATGGTTGGTTAAGGCCCATTTATCACCTTAATAAAATAAATTATTTCTAAAAACTCTCTTTGTAGTGACTATAGGGTGATATTGTTGTGTTCATAGATTGTGTGAGTTTTTGTGTGTGATGTTATTGCGTAATGATTGGTTACATGATTGAAATTGTTGACTCGCCCCTCTTTTAATTTAGTACTCGATATGGGAACTTTGAAAAGTAAGTGAATTTTTTGTAAACGATTACTACACTAGTTCAGATTATGCACTGGCTAGTGGCCCTTAGTATGGACTTTTCTTTCCTTGGGGATTGATCCCCTCAGTTAGTCCAAGTAGGGAAATTATGAGTGTTTGGGCGTTATTGTGTCATCGAGAGTAGGCATGCCTTCAGGGCAAGTCACATGTATAATATGCTCTAGATTTTTCACGAGCTCCTAGGTCTGACCCATGTTTTCTTTAGCACTTATTTGTATGTGAATGACAATTAAGGTACTTAGTTTAGTAGCTCCCCCCTCGTGTGCTACTTTTACTTTGACTTTGTTGTGTGTTTCATATGGTTTTCCTCTTGTTTAACAACTAATTTTTTGGATTTTAAACCATTCTAGAAAATGTTTTTAAAATTTCATTCACCATTTCCCTTCAAAACATAAACTTATTTTTAAATTGAAAAGGGAAATGGACTGTTACCTGCTTTAGAAATGAAGGTGTGTGTGAAAAACCCTATTTTACATAATTTAGTTCAAACTTGAAATTAGTATAATTTTTTATTTAATGGTAGTTCTTTCGAAATAGATTTCAAGGAATTGCTACTATGTTTTAATACTCATGACTATAGTGTTTTCCGGTTTTTTGTTTTTTTTTGCTGGTTCAAATCGAGATTGTTTGCCGTGGAAGAGAGTTGGTTGTGGTTTGGAGAGTGACTCTCAGGGTCATGAGGAGTTTTGTTCATGGTCATCTTAGTCAGTTGTTGTTGGTTGTTCTTCATTTTTTGTGTTGTTTATTCACTTTTCATTGTTATAATTTTTCTACTACTTTATTTAATTTCATTGGGAGAAATAGTTCCCATTTGTTCTCTATTGATGCCCTGACACTTGTTTCTAGCCCAAGAGGATCAGGAACACCTCTCGGGACTTTCTGCGGATTGGATCAAGTGACCAGTTTAGGGTCGACCTGGGTTGGTTCGTAACAATAGCTTCCTTGGACTTCTGTCCATGGATTTGAAATGCGGCAATGGTCACCATGGGTTGATAATACCCCTTGGTTCTTGATTCTATGGGATGACTTGGGCCTTTATACCCCATATATATGGCTTTCTTATACTTTCTTAGGATATGTTGGTACACATGCTCCTAGGACTCCAACCAGTTCCTAGACCAAGTTTCCTCTAGGACGCCCATGGGACTCGATGTGTATTCCTTGAATGAGTTCCTTGGATCCAGACATTTGTAGTCTAGATTTCTTATATGGATTCCTTATTACATAACACCATGGATCATGCCTTTTATGGTCTACATTTCTTTATGTAGCATGACCATGAGGTATGTGATACGCTCGAATATATGGCTTGGACATGATAAATTGTGATATATAGTTATAAAGAAAGGCCATGATGGTATAAAAAGTTTAGATGAACTACATTGTTGTGTTATTTATTTATGAATTACTTATGGATCCCTTGCTATAGTATATTGACTAACTTTTGCAGGTATCCTTAAGGTGCTATTTGGGTATCACTATTAGTGGTTACATGCCATGGGAATTTGTTATTCATATTTATTGATTTATTGTTTATCTGAAAACTACCTATTTACATATTTCACATATTGGTTTGGGCGTGATTCCTTGGGAATTGACCTACGAAGATATTATCTCACACCATTCTCAAGTACCATTGCTTCCTAAAGTAGAATCTTCTTGTTTTTAGGGCTATTGATCTATGCTTTTTCTATTTTCACTTGTACCTGGGTGTTAGGAGAAAAGGACCGAGCTGGTGCTCACGATGCTCATGGTGATTACTTTTGGGATTTTTTATCTTGTATTTATTCTTATATTTAAATTTAAAGCATGTTGTACTATTTACTACTTTCAAATTATGTATCGCCATTAACATGAATGCATTGTATAAACTGGTATTGTTTATAAATATATATTCCTTTTATATTACAATTATTCTACACTACTTTAATTATTTCTTTATACTACATCCGCTGATATCTGTTGCTTACTATTACTATATGTTTACCACTAGGCACTCTGAATATGAGGGTATTGTATCCCCACTGACTATCCTTACACCATCGCTGGTATTCGACAGCCTATAGAATACGAGAAGACACATTTGAGTTTATATGGAAACTTTTCTAGCTACTAGTTTAGTGTTCAGACATGTTGGGTTGTTATATTATCTATTTGATTTTATTTCCAAATATAAACTCAAAAATCTCACTCAAAAAAGTAAATACTGTTTGTGCATGTGTATATTTACTTTAATTTGATTTCATATGATTTTTTTGATTAATTTTCTTCTATATTTTAATAATATCTTAATTTATGTTATTTGGATTTTTATGATTCTTATCATGTTGTAAAGATAAGATATTTATCTATATTTTATTAGTTAATGAGGATGTTTTAAAATGCTCTAAAAATTCAATGAAGTTGCTACTATGGTTTTTGAAACTCTATATTTCACTATTTTAAAACATTTCAGTATTTATTTTATTGTAACTTCTAAATTTATCAAATTTTCAATTAACCTAATTCTATGGAAATATAACATGTTTATATTGATTTCATTAGTTTAAATCAATGTCTAAAAATATATTTTAAATGGACTTTTAATTAATTGAATTTATTCTATATTGTTTTGTAGTGGAAGTTTTTTCTAGAATTTTTTTTCTTATCTTTATTGACGATTTTAAGATTTATAGATGTAGGTTTTAAATTATTATTTTTTTGTTCAAAATAAAATAAGTTTTTCTACAAATGATTAGTTTTGACTAAAGTTTGAATCTTAATTTAAGAGCCCTTAATTTTTTTTTCAAGTTTGTAAAAATATTCTATCCATATTTTTTCACAAAAGTATGGTTTACTGTTCATATCCTACGTTACTTTATTGTTCATACCTAATGTTATTTTACGGTTCATCATCCCTACATTACTTTACTATTTATACCCTATATTACTTTACTATTCATCATCCATACGTTACTTTACTATTTATTTCACAAAGTATGGTTTGGAGACCTTACGTTGCTGTTCATTTCAAAGTTACTGTTCATTCCAATGTTGTTGTTCACTCCAAAGTTACTCTTCACTTTGAAGTTATTGTTCATTCTAATGTTACTTTTCATTCAGTGCAATTTTTTAAAAATTGATTTTCTATAAATATATGGAATATTTTTTTAATGTTTTTTTAAAAATTCTCATTGAATATACGGATCTTAATCGAAGAGCTTTTAATATTTTTGTTGCTATATTTAGAGAGAAAAATTAATAAAAATTTTCAACATCTTTTACAAATAAATTTAGATGTTTCATAATTGTTTAAATTCAAATGTTTGAATTTAATTTTAGAATCTACTGCAAGTATTCAGGAACTATTTTGACTATGATTAAAACATTTTAAATGGATTTAAAATGTTGTTTTAGATCAATAAATGCATTTATTATTCTCTATATTTTATTATAAGACTTATAAAAAATATTTTGAATTTCTTTCTTAGATATTTATTCTGCAAGAATAAAGAAGAAACAGTGTTGCTATTTTCATGGAGATATTTATGGGATCTCTTAACTCACTTAATTTTAAATATCCAAAGGAAGTAGAGTTACTAAACCTACTATTTATTTTATTCTATATATATATCATTTTCTCTTACAGGTAAACAAGAAAAATCACAATACAAAGAGAAAGTGTTATGAACTTTGAACCTGTGGTGCATTTGCAACATCCTGTGACACTTTGCTTCACCAATTTCTCGTTCCCTAAAGTGCTGAATTAATCATGCTTTTACTACAATTACATTGACAATACATGCCAATCTAAAACTTAAAAACCATTATATGTGCTTTAATTTTTATCTTCTCTTTCATTTGGTTCAGAGTATGTAACACTACTTCCCATCTCTCACACACACTCTATTTTTTATGTTTATGATTTTGTAAGAAAACGCATTATTTGTTATTCCTTGTCCTCAGGTTGTGACTCCTGGATTCTAAATTTAGGATCCTAGGGTTTTCACTCCCTGTATCTAAAGTCAGGACTATTTGGGTTGTGACTCCCAGTATCCAAAGTCAAGTTGTAAGGGTTGTGACTCCCCACACAAAAGTCAGTTTTGTGGTTATCCTTCCACTAGAAAAGGATTTTGTAATTGGGTTATGATTCCCCTTTAAAAATAATTTTTTAGTTCACATGTATCACTCCCTGAGTAGAGAGGTTTAAGAGTAGATTAGGCCCACTTTGGACTGAAATACTATAAAAAATCCTTGTTTTATTAACTTTTTTCGCTTCTAATTAACCTTAATGATTAACTTTGATAATTAATTTATTTAATAAATTCATTTGATTAAAAATTTTAATCTGGTCTATGCACACCCCCTCTAGACCATCTGCCATTACCCTGTCTGACCTAACAAATACAATAAAGAACTTGATAATTTATTCTCTAGAATTTGGGTATCATTCTGAAATATAAATGGAATATTGAGAAAATCATGATATCAAGATTTAAGGTATGAATTATTATTATTTTTAATTAATAAATATGATTGAGTTGATATTGATGAATCAAATGGAAATAATTCATATATCTAATTTTCATGAATGCAACTTTTTGGGATAATATGACAAATCATGGATAATGTTTTATATAGGAAGTTAAATGAGTGATGTGTTTATGTATCAATGTTCCAGAATTATTATGTTGTGGTATTTTATGAATGATATTCTGAAATATTCTAAATGTTATGAGAATCATAAAATAACTCAGGATTGTTATATATAAGGATTTTTTTTCAATATTTTGAAACATATGTTAGATGGAATTTATACCTTTGAAAAGTGGTGTAGTGAAAAGGTATTTTTTTTGATATATTTATCTAAGGATATATAAATTAGGGACAAATAAACTTTTTGGTTAATATGTGCATAATGTTAAGGTAATAACAGTTAATTAGAATTTATTTATTTTTGGAAAGAAAATAAGTTGTATAAGAAATTTTCGAGGTTAAAAATTGATTTAATGATTAATTATATTTTAGAGGATGTTCATCGTTTTTTTTGAAAATTTATAGGATAAATATGAATTAAAAATATGATTATCACATAATTTTTTCCATTTAAAATTTATTTATAATAATATTTTTTGGAAAAAGGGCTACCTACATCATGGGATACAGTTATTCTCATCGAGAAAGGTTATGCGGACTAAACCCCCAACTTAAGGGAAAAAAGGGTGTATTTTCTTTCACTAAGAAATGTGTTTTCTTAGTTTGTATGTCATTTTCTATTTAAACAATTTTATGGATAAATATTATGTTGATTTTGTGAATCATATACAAATTTTAGGTAGTTTTTTTATTTTATTGAAAGGATTTTCATATTTTTAGATAATATATGAATAATGTATATTCATTTTGGGTATGTGAAACATATTATGGGATCAAATATTTATGAACTATTGGGATTTTGATGGGAATTCTGATATTTTTATGGTTGTTTTATAGGTTTGATGTATATGGAACCCTAAGGTTTAATGTGAAAGTTCATTATGTAATAATTCTATTACATTTATGGGGATGATTGATGGAAGGTATGAGGCAACCTTTAAGGTTAAAACATTAATTAATTTTTAGGTCATTGAGGTTAATCAATAAATAATGTTATTTATATAGGGAATAATATATCCTAAACCTTTGGTGTTATTATACTTCTGTTGATATTTTGATCAGTTATAATTATAATTTAGTGCTTCATGCTTGAAAAATTAATTTTCTAATATTTATTTCATAGAGTAAAAGATCAAATAAAAGTGGAAAATCATTGATACATGTAACCAAATTATGAAATTTTGTAATTATATATTTCACTATGTTATTATTCTAAATGATAAAGGCATTCATAAACTATAGGAAAATAATATTGAAATAAAAATTTTAATTTATTACCTTCATTTCTGATGAATCAATGGTCTTTTTCATAACTCATTGATTTATGGATTTGTGGTCATTAAATTTCTCTGACCATTCATTTTTTATCAATGTTCTCTATCACTCTTCATAATTATCTAGTAATTAATTTTTCCACCGTGTCTATTTTTTCACTTCCCACTAATTTTATCCTATTTAGAACCATTCTTATGTGTTATTTCAAATGACCTTCATATTTACCTTTCCCTATTTTCAAAGGAAATTGATATTAATTTTTTTTTAAAATGGGTTTTAAATAAAGTTATTTTAAAATATTAAACACTTGATTACTTGATAAAGTTAAAATTGTAAGGATACATATAATTAAATGAAAGGATAATGTAACACACAAATATTTTAAAGGAACACAATGTTTTATAGATTATACAACATGGATGACCAAACTTAAACAAAGCATAATATATTATTATTTAAAATTTTTAGTTATAACCTAGTCATTTAAATAGAGGGTATAAATAGGACTAACCAAATTATGAAATATATATAAATATCATACTCAATACAAATGTATTGATTAATTCATAGGAAATTTTTTCTCATTTTTAGGAAATTTATTTTATTCTTCAAAAATAATGTTTCTTCAAAAATGGGATTTATTCCTTTTGTGAGTGAAAATTATTAATAATTTATACTAATTTTAGAAATTTAATTTGATAAAAAGGATATAATTTTTCAAATCATCATATAAAAATTATATTAGGGTGTTTTTTTTTATTTTTATGAAATTATCGATTTTTCTATAAATAGTAAAAGTATAATTTTTATGGAATACATTAAATTTTATGATATCACCAAGGAGTAAATATAATATAAATATTTAAAAATATTTTTAGAACAAATAATTATTGTTAATATAATACAAATATCATACAAAAATAATTCAAAACAAATAGATTATAATTTATTACATGATAAATATGAATATTATTTTCAGTGTCGAAGTAGAACATGTGCAGTGTTGAAAAAGTGAAATCTAGCATCCTAAAGAATATATTTGAGACTGAATAATTCATTTATTGATCTAGTTAATAAATATAAAGTACTATTTATTATTTATATTCATAGATATGAATTTTGGAGTTATATAACATGCGACTTATCCAAATGCTTGTGTGTTTCTTACGTAGTGTTGGAAAAGTCAAAATAACATATTGAATAAGTTTTCTTGATATAGATGTGATTAAATATACATATTTAATGAATATAATTTTTTTTATTGAAATTAATTTATTTATTTTTATGATGGTATTTTTTTTAGTTTTTAGTAGTGAAATAATTATATTAAATGCATATGCAACGCTGGTAAAATGTTTGTGCAAGTAGTAAAAAATTCAAATAAATGAAATCAAAAGATCTAACTTTTTTGGTGATTTATAGTGTACTATTAATTATATATATAAATATAAAATATTATGAATTTTTAATGGTTTATATTCATATAATATTGTTATCTTGTCGACTTTCAAGTCAAAGTAAATAAATAGTTCAAAAAATGAAATTAATGATATTTTATAATAAACAATATTTAATTAAATGATTTAAAATACATAAAAATAATATATTTATCCATGTGAATGAGATATGGTTAAAAATTTAAACCATGGTCCATTCATGGGTACCTTTACTTTTATAATAATCTCACTGACCCTTAAAGAGTAAAAAACATTAACATCTTGGAAATCATCAAAAGGGTCAATAGGGGTTTAAAAAGCGATAAGTGTGAAAATATCAACTAAAATTGTCCAAATTTCATTGTATGAGATTATTTTGACTCATATTCATATTATATTCTAAATAATAAAATTTAGTTCCATTTTTCCTTGAAAAATAATTTATATTAATTTAATACATTAAGTAATTCCAAGAGTGTTCCTCCCATCACATATAAAAGGGAACCTACTATAGTCTCTTTATCACACCTCTTAAGAAATATGGTTTTGAAATGTCATAACAAAAATCCCTACCCTCATCCTAGAGAAATTGTTTCATAATACTAACCTTAGAGGACTTAAGTCATAAAGAAAATGAGGTTTTTGGGAAAATACTTATAGTTTTTTACTGAATGTTTTAGTTTTATTTCTTCTTCTACCTAGATTAAATCATCTTTATCCATGATGATATACTAAAATTATTATAATATATATATATATATATTAGGTTTTTGGGGTAAAATTACATTAAACACACACACAACACACATAAGCCCGAAAGTTAAACCATAAGAATATCCCACCCATCAAGCCATATTAATTCGGTACATGGCCTGAAGGCCCAGGGGGCATAAAGCCCAAAACATATCCTGAAGGAAAAAAAACTGGACCAATGGCCTAATGAAGTGTCATGATTACATTATACTTCATGTGACACCGCCTTCCCGCGTTGTGAATGTGTCACCACCTGCTAGGGGAAATTCATTCCCACCTGGATTTGAACTGAGGTCTAATGTATGATTATAAGGAGCCTTTACCATTCAGGTACACCAACAACTGCAATATATAATATATAATTAATTTTTTATGTCTATATTATAACCATTTCTCATCTGTTTTTCCATCAAATGGGGAATGAAAACAACATTTTTCATATGTGTGGACTATCACCTTCATAATGTGATGCATTTTACTTTTCATCTCTATCTCTCATAGATGGTTACAATGAATGATTTAATGCATATATATATATGATGTTAATGAAATATTCATTTTCTGTAAATATAAACAATACTTATCTTATTTTTCTTATTTCTCGAGAAAAAGGAAATGTTACTCATTCATACGTATGTCTTACCATCTCTATGATTGTAACATAATTAATTTTTTATAAACACATTAAATGTTTGGTTTTAAATGTATAATTAAAGTATAAAAATGATAATTATTTCATGATTATTATTTTCAAGATGATAGAATAATTAACTATTTGTCCATGTTCATCCAATCAAAGTAGTTTTTGGATTATGTGCTGAACATCCTCAAAACATCAAACATAAACTTATTTGGGGAACTAAATAAACAAAACATTATAATAAAAAAATAAAAAAATGATATTAATACATTAATTAACATGATTTTTTTAAGAACTTAATTAATTAAAATAATTTCATTTTACCCAAAGATGAAGAATATATGTGAAAATTTGGACTCGGGGTAAGAGGCACTTTACCATAAAACCTAGTTTTATATGTTTTAATGATTTATTTTCTAAATATTTATCTTCCTTTTACATATTTTTAAAATTATTTTATGAATTTATTTTTATAGACATAAATAAACCATAAAAGAAAATTTTTGTCTCTTTTTTCAATCTTTCAAAGGTTTTCAAAAAGTATCCTTCTAAAGAGCATTTTGACTTTCTTTTGAAAAAGTCAATGAATGTAAATTTTTTACATATATGACATCAATATATTTTCCTAACACTATAAAAAATATTTTTTTATATTAATTTATAAAATTTTATGTATTTATAAGGAAAAACCCACATTCCCATTATTTTGGTATTTAAAAAAATGGTTTTAAATAAAATCAATATTTCAAAATCTAGAAATGTTTTTCTTATAAATGGAAAGAATATTTTTCTGATGAACATGAAGGTTTTCATGTGTTATGATTAAATTATGGTTCTTCAACATTGTTTATAATTATGGGTGATCTCAATGTAGCTCAAGATTATGGGTGTTCTTGATATAGATCTCTAATGAATTGGGGAAATGGATAGAGTTAACCGGTATAGGTTTCTCCTAATAGATTATTATAATTTACCCTATAGGTTATACCATATGTAAGAGTGATTATAATAGTGATATGAAAATGTTTTTCCAAGTTACCTATATGAAATTTTAATTCTTTATAATGAGTTTTAATTTAAATATTTTTAATTCATAATGTATGATATTTTCTTAAAGGAAGGATTATGACATTAAGGGGTAAAAAGTTATATTTTTAAGAAAATATTTTCATGGGTTATATTATTATCTATGAAACCTCCATGATTATTGTCATGATCCATCCCCTGGGGCCCGTTCTGTGACTACACCAAGCCCACCTTCCATAGGACAGGGGCTAGAAACTAGCACCAAAGGCGTATTCCCTAAAACTGGATGGCATTGCCTTGATAACCTGTAAACTTTCGCAACCAAGCATACAAAAATATACGAACACAAGTAAACTGAATTGTAAAAATATTGTGTATAGTAAGTAAAAAGGGGATAGAATACAACCCCAACTGGAAAGTAAAATAAAAATGGAAAGTTCAAGTAAGCTGATCAGTTCCAGTGAACACCTGCCAAGGATCCTACCTGAAGCGTAAGTACAACTCTCAAACGGTCATCTCTGTTGTATGACTCATATAAGGTCCATCTCTGAGTTACCTCCAGTCCTGGTACCCTTGTCCTCAATTAGTGATGTCCATCATCTGCACAGAACACAATATAGTATGGGTATAGTCCATGCAGGGGTGAGTATAATGATACTCAATAGGGACCCCAAGACCTTCGAGGTCTCACAAAATCCTCAAAGGATAAACCACAAAGCATGTAAATAGTGACTACCCTCCTAAGGTATATTCCCAAACATATACCCACATTATCAAGTATACCCATCTCATTCATGAGAAATAAAAGGTCCAACTCAAAATCCCAAAGCTCAACTGTTCCACAAAGGAAAGAATACCACGAAGGTAACACCACAAAGGTGAGTGCAACAAATGTAACACCACACAGAAGAATACCACAAAGGTTTCACTACAAAGGAAAGTACCACACATGTACACCACATAGAAGAATACCACAAAGGTGTCACCACGATGGTAAGTACCACACAGGTACACCACACAGAAGAATACCACCAAGGTATCAACACAAAGGAAAGTACCACACAAGTACGCCACCCATAAGAATACCACAAAGGTATCACCACGAAGGTAAGGACTCAGATCATACCATGTATAACTAAGGTATAGTAGTAAAGATGATTGTATATAACTACAGAATCATCTTACTCTATTAACAGGAAGAACCTCGTAGGATCCTAAATCATCAATAGACCCATATAGGATCTTAGTACATCGCCAGACCCACACAAGATCCTAGTATGGCATCAGACCCACATAGGATCCTAGTACATCATCAGACCCACATAGGATCCTAGTATAGAAGATCGACACAGGATCCTAGAGTAGTCCCACATGGATTCCTAGAGTGCATCCATGTGGGATCCTCAAGAACAGACCCACGAATAATCCATTTCTCATGTTATAGCCATCTACAGGGTTCCCGCACTAAACTTGCTTGATTCTAGGAATATTATCTCCTCAAGCCACATGTCGATACTCCAACTCCCACGAAGTCCCCTGAAGAAGTATCTCAAAGTACCGCCAGACAAACGGGGTCTCAATGCAATATATGGTGCGTCAGTCGGACACCCGGTCTGTGAGTTATAAGTGTTTTAGTGATGAGGTCCCGGTTAGATTTGAGTAAAATACAACCTATCCACACTCCAACTTTCCCCAAAATTCATGTGAAGTACTTCAAAAGGACCACCTCATCTCAAGTATTTTAGTGCCACTAACGGTTTGTCATTTAGACATCGTATGAGGGAGATAAGTCAAATAAAAGATCCTGAAATAATAATAATTATAATATTATTGGGTGTTTCGTGGACCCAAGCCATGAACTAGAATTTATTATTCAAAATTAGACTTAAATTGACCGTCTTAATGTCAGAATCACATCTCCACTTACGGTAAGTCAATCAGACGTCGCACACAGGAGTTATAGAGGGTCAAAGGTTTAATAATAATAATAATAATATATTATTATTTGATTGTTTCAGGTACCCAATCCAAAAAACAAAAAAAGACATCCAATATTGTACTCATAATTTTTTTCTCAAAGTCAGGGTTGTACTGCCGCTGATGGTTCATAAAACTGAGGTCACATGGATAAGTTACAGTCAAAAAAGTATTTTATCAACAAAAGTAATAATAACAATATTTTATTATTATTGTTAATTACTTATTTCCTTAACTCCAAATTCAACCACGCATGGGGAATTAATTTGGTGAACACAGCTTCTACATGGTGCCTCCTCCTTTCTTCCATGATTTTTGATTTTTATTATTATTTCACCTCCTTAATTTTCTCTCTCCAATCAACCCTTTCTTATTCCACAGTTTTATCACGCTCCAATTAAATCCTTTCCCAAATGGTTGGGTTCCTCCGCACATCCACAACTGACACCATGACCTCTGTCTAGCCGCACATCTGAGATGCTACCTTCCGACTGTCCTTCACCGCCACACATCACACCCTCTACCTCACCCGGAGCCGTGCCCTGAACACATGTTGGAAATCACACCGCCATGTCTCCCCTTCCATGGGCCATCACATCTTCATTCTAAGCCTGAAAAATATGATTACTACATATTTGCGATCCTCAGGTCAAGGGTTCCGTGTCCATATGTTGTGATCAACAAAATATTGTGTTTCCAGTGTGCTTAATTATTTAGCGTTGAGGAACGCACGAAGAACACGTGAATAACAAAAGAAAAAAGGAAAGGTATATGCGCGGGATGATGACCATGTTAGTTTGTCCATCATCATTGAGAATCCAGAATATGAAGAATTAAAAAATAAATTCAATCATATTTCAAATTAGAACCCCTACCTCGATTGCTCATTGGTGTCAGTGTGAGGAAGGAGATGATGTTGATAAAGTCGACATTCGTTGCTCCTGCACCATGCTCTCGATGTTGGTTCCACTTTCCTTGATTCAGAGAATGCTTCTTCATTGGAGAGGTTTTTCATTTGGAGGATGTTCTTCCCAGTTCTCCAATGCTCTCCCAAATCTCATTTTCCAATGATCTCCACCAAAAGTATGAGGAGCCAATTTTAATTGAGTTAAGTCTATTAACACAATTACTTTTTAGCACATTAATTAAACTAAAAGTTGGCACAGTTAATTTGGGGGAGAAACCAAGAGTTAACTCATATTAAATAGGGAGTTAAAGGGGGTTGGGTGGTCCCCATCACTACACATACAAATTGGGAGGTTTTAAAAATAAAATAAAAGTTCTTTATTTTATTTTTACTCTTTTAACTCTCCCACGAAATTCATTAAAACTAACTTTCATCCTTAACTTACTGTGGTCAAGGTGAAGGTATCATTAAGAGAATATCAGTGATGCGAGTTTAGTAATGCCCTCATATTTTAATTTTGAGCACCACTTTAAAAGTTATAAAACACCACTTGCGCGTTTACGGAACATACCTGAAAAAAAGTTCCGAAAATTATTTACAGTCACCCTCAACCAATGCCGACCGAGGTTAGGATTTTCCTAATTGAAACATGGCCCAAAAAACCCAATGGTACTCTCTGATTTTCAATCCGATTCACCTTTTAGAAGTTATGGATTTATAATAAAATAATTGTCACTTAATTATTTTATTTATAGCCAAAAACTAAATTTTACTGGTGGCTTATGCCGACCAATCTTAGTATCTGCCTAAAGAGAGAATAACATCAAAAGTTCAGCGGTGGTCTCATATTTTCAATCTGAGTTACTGTTTGTGAGTTATAATCATTTGAAAAATAAAATAATTTATTTAATTATTTTATTTACAATTATGCCATTTTTTGGTTTTCTCACAGGAGGTCCGCACAACCTAAACATAAGTTGAGCATAGGGTAAACCCGCCAACCGGAACGCAACGGTGCCCTTGTATTTCTGATCTGAGTTACTATTTAATAGTTATTCCAATTTTTTCAGAAAACTACTTACACATGCTAATTTAAACTCAACCAAATTTTGACGGATCATTTTGGGCACTCCGCCCCTCAGAATCGTGCACTGTTAGATTTCATGGTCTCAAAATAATTCTATATAATTAAAAAAAATTATACAGAATTTCCAGGACATTAAAATTATAAATTTGAATTTATGTTTTCATATCTGTTTATAAAAAAATGGGTAGTAAATTTAATTTCATGTGTAAGAAAAATAGTTATTTGTTCTAAAATTTTATTATGTTAAAGGAAAACTCTATTTTATAACCTTATTGTTTTATAATGGACTAAAATATTTTTTTCTTTTTATGTCCCTCACTGAGCATTTTGTACTCATATCATGTTTTTAAATTTTTTCAATAAGTTTTAGGATTAGTATGATGAAATAATAAGTAAAGTCGAAAGTAATTAATATTTTTCATGAAAATAATATGTGTTTTATTTTAAGAGTTTTATATTGTGTAAAAAATGGATACTGAGTAGAAGTTTCCAATTTGAAATATATGGGTTTTTTTATAGAAGAGTTGTTACCAAATTCTATAAAGCTACAAACCATAAATATCCTTAAAATATAATAAAGTGAATTATTGACTAAAAACTCAAGATTATATAATGTTTTTAATTTTGGGTTCTAATAGTTGACATCGGAGGAGGGTTTAGAAAAATTTATAGGTTATGATATTATTTTAGTAGAATCTAAACGTCCTCTATAACCACAAATTTTAGTATTGTATGCATAATTATGGTTATTATTCTGAGGATAATTATACTAATTTTGGGTATTAGATAAAAACTTAAATCAACAAAGATATAAAGGATATAAAGGATTAAAGTATTATAAATTTTCTATAGTATTTTCTTTTCTCGTGTGTAATATTTTCCTTTTAATAATTCATGTCATGTTTAAATTATGTTATCTTAAAAAAATTAAGGATCATTTATCAAGATGTAAGGAATGTGATATTTCATAACTTTCACATCCCTTCATGATTATTTGATCATCACTATTATTGAAAATGATCCTCCAAATTATCTTGACATATTCTTTAGTATTAAAATCGCATGCAAGAAATTGTTTGAATTATCGAAAAAAATTAATTTCTCCAAAATTTTTATTATTCATGGTATATTTTATATTTGATACCATAAATGAATTTTCCATTTATTCTATGTAATTTGTTAATCATGACAAAAGATAAAGGGAATATCAATGGAATCAAAATGTCTATATATAAGAATTATTTTATTATTTTCAAAATAAGAAACATTATTGGTTGATATTGATAACTCAAAAGTACATTATTCATATCTATGATTTATAGGCATTAAGTATTACGGAACAATACAATCAATCATGATTAATGTCTTAAGAATTAATTTGAATAATGGATGTGTTCATGTTTCAATTTTTCATAATTATGATGTAGTGATATTTAATCAATGATATTCCGATATATTAATTTTTTTTAGAGAATTATGAAAAACAAAAGGATAATTCTATAGTAGGTTTTATTTTTAAAAATTGGAAACATATATTAGATGGATTTGATACAATTGAAAATTAGTAGCATGAAAAGGTAATAATTTTTAGAGAAATTCATTTAAGGACATATGATTGAGGGATAAATAAACCTTTGTGTGAATATGTGCTTTATGTTAAGGTAATAGAAACCAATTAATAATATTTGATTTTGTGGTAAAAAATATGTTTTATAGAAAACCTTAGAGGTTATTTTTAGAGGATATTCATCATATTTTTTTCTAATGTTATAGTATTAAGTAGAATTATGAATAATATTATCACATAAAAGTTTCCGTTTTTATGGAATTATATTAATATAGTTTTAAGAAAAGAAAAACCCATGAGATGGTTGACAACCCATCATATCTGGTAAGGCCACATGGATTGAACCGACATATGAAGGGAAACATGGGTTTAGTGCCCACTACCGGCCTAAGTGTTGTTTGGGTTAGTTTGAACTTATTTGTTTACTTAATATTTAACAGATGAATATTGATTTGATTTTGGGAAGCATATAAAATTATATGGTAGTTATGTTATTTTAGAGAAATTATTTTCAAATCTTTAGAGATTTTATAATTAGGGTATATAAATTTTTGGCACGTGAAGGATATTATTGGATCAAATGTATTATATGTTTTTGGATTTTGAGTTTATTAATGACATTTTTTGTGAGGATTTATTAGGTTGAGGGATATGTAAAGGTTAGGTTTAACCTGAAGGATTATTTCAGAAGAATGGTATTACATTTCTAGGGATGTAATATGGAAGGTATGAGATATCATTTGACATTAAAACATTATTTAATGTTGAGTTAATTGAGGTTCATTGGGATATAAAGTTAATTACTTATGAAATGATTTATGTGAATCCTTTGTTGTTATTATTGAATTTTAGAGATTAATGTATTATCTATTTAAATTATATTTTAATCATTTTCTATATTATCTTACCTTATAATAAAAATTTTGTTTTTAAGTAATTCCTAAAAATTGGTGGAATAACTTATTATCCTATTTAGGATCTTTTTATTCATTTTAAGTTTAATTTAGTAGTTTAGGCATGAAAAATTCATTATTGAATATTCATTTCATGGACTAAGATATGATATTGAAGTAGAAACTGATTGAAACATGAAACCATAGCATAAAATTTCATAATTACATATTTCCATTTGATATTAGTATAAATGAGAAAATAATTTCTCAATTATAGTAAGAGTATATTGAACCAAAATTTTAATCTTATTACCTATATTTATGATGAATCGATAGTATTTTTCACAGCCCACTGACTTATGGTTTTGATGTCATCAAATTTATTTTGGTCATTCATTTTCTTATGATCAATGTTCTCTATCACTATCTATTATAATATGGAAATTATTTTTTCCACCATGTCCATATTTTGAATTACCTCCAATGTTACACTCTTTGGAAAATTAGTTATTTTTTTATTTTGGATGACTTTTGTATTTCCCTTTCCCTCTGTTCAAAAAGAATTTTTATTTATGCGTTTTATGTTCTAGATTTTCACCAACGGTATTTTAAAATGTAAAACCATTGATTATCAAGATAATGTTAAAATTTAATTGAATAAATTTATTAAATTGGGGATAATGATACACCTAAATATTTTAAAATAACAATAAATTTGATAGTGTATACAACACACAACACCAAGATTAAAAGAGCCATGGTATCTTATTATCTATCAATTACATTTATGACCTAACCATTGAATTAGTGGGTGTGAATATGATTAAATTAATTATGAAATATATATAAAAGTATTACTAAATAAAAATTTATTTATTAATTATTAGTAATTAAGTACTCAATTTTTAGTAAAGTTGTTTTATTCTTTTAAAATGTGTTTTCTTCAAAATTGGGTTTTATTACCTTTTGTGAGAGAATATTTTAAATAAATCTAACCACATTTAGAAATTTTATTTGATAAAATGATATTTAAAAAAAATCAGAATATTAAAATTATATTAGGGTGATTGTTTTGGAATTTTATGAATACATTTATTTTTTAGTCAATAGAAAACGCACAATTTTTTGAAAATACAATATCTTTTATAAAGTCGCAAATACATTAATAAGATATAAAAGTTTATTAAAATTATATAAAAAAACATATGTGATTATATACTAAAAATATCATGCAAAAATAATTTAAAAAATAAAAATTATAATTTTTTCATGATAAATATGAAAATAATTTCCAGTGTCGATGCAGTGCTTGCGCAACACTAGAAAAGTTATATATGGTGTGATAAACATGATATTTGTTAATGAAGAATAATTTTCAGTGATTTTATAATAAATATAATATTATTTAATATTTTAAAGGATAGATATTAATTTTTTACTTATAAAATAAGTGATTAATCAAAAAATTTGTGCAATTCTTGTGCAAGGCTCAAAATGATAAAATAATATATTAAATAAGTTTTTATGATGTAGATGTGAGTAAATGTACATATTTAATGAAAATTAAAGTTTAAATTAAAATTTATATATTTATTTTTATGATTTTTATTTACTTTAAAAAAAATTGATAAAAAAAATTCGTTAAATGCTTACGCAAAACCGACACAGTGCTTCTGCAAGTTGTAGAAAAATCAAATAAATGATTTTAAAAATGATAAAAATAATTTTTTTCCTTGAGTTCTAGTGTACCATGGATTTTAATGATAAAAATAAAATTTTTGAGATGTTTTATTATTTTATATTTGAATTGAATATCTCTGTTTATGAATTTTAATTGAAACTAAATGAATAGTTCCAAAATGACCTTAATGATATTTTATAATAAAAAATTATTTAAAATTCATTAAAATTATATATTTGGAAGATTGAATGAGATATGGTTGAAAATATCATATATGGTCAAATTATTTATCACTTATAATATTACAATAACTTTATTGACCCTCTGAAGTGAAAACAAATTGGTTTCATGATAATCATCAAAAGGGATAGCAAGGGTTAGAACAGAGTGATAACTGTGAAAGAATAATTTAAACTTGTCTAGATTTTATTTAATAATATTATTTTGAATAATATTAATATATTTTAAATATATCAATTTGGTTCCATTTTTCAATGAAATTGATTTTATATTAATTTAATTCTTTAAGTAGTTCAAAGAGTACCCCTCCCCTCACTTATAGAAGGGGAAAACCTCTACTCTCTACCTCACACTTTTTGAGAACTCTAGTTCATCCAATACATACCAAAATCCCTTACCAACATCCCTAAAATCACACTATGGGTCTTTTTTTGGAATATTACCATCCTTGGAGGGCTTAATGTATAATAAAAAAGAGGGTTTCCGAAGAAGATGTTTGAATTTTAACTGAATGTTTTAGTTTTTTTATTAATCTACCTCCTTAATATATTATTCACAAATTTCTATATAATTACATAAAAATTTAATATATAATTAAATATTAATATGACTTTTTATAAAACTTTTTCATCAACTTTTCCATCATATGCTGAATGAAAACACTATTTGTGCATATGTGTTGAAAACTAAGTCTCTGGAGTGATGTGTTTTGTTTTCCATCAAAACATATCACAGATGGTTATAATAAGGAATTTAATTTACATATATTATATTAATAAAATTTTCATAACACTATAAATATTATATAATACTTACATTATTTTCCTTATTTTCATTAAAAAAATGGAAATATTACTCATGCGTATGTATAACCCACCGTCCCCATAATTGTAAAATAATTCATTTTTCATAACCACATTACAAGGTTGTTTTTAAAAGTATAATTAATATGAAAAAAAATATAATTATGAATTTATTATTATTATAGATATGATTGAATAATAAACTCTTTGACAATGTTCATCCTATTGAAACTGTTTCAAGATTATGATCCAAAAATCTGATGTAAACTTAAATGATGAATTAAATTAATAAAAAATGTTTAAAAATGCTATAAATGTGCTAATAATAATAATATAATGAAGATGAAAAATTTTATTAGGAAAGTAAATATTTTACATAATTTTACTATCTTGGAATATAAATAAGAGACGTGATGAGTTGGACTCGATGTAAGGGAAACTTTACCTTAAAACGTCATTTTAAATGTTTTAAAGATATATTTTATAAATATTTTTATTACATGTTCTTATTAATAATATTTTTTTATTAATTTATTTTTATATATATAATTAAATTATAAAGTACATTTTATGACACTTTTTCCTTCCTTTCAAAGGTTTCCAAAAGTAATATTTTTATGGAATATTTTTAATTTATTTTAAAAAAGTAAAATGGAATGTTCTAGTTTAATTTATATATTGTCAATGTAATTTCTAACCATAATTACCAATATTTTATTTTTAGTTTTATTTACTATATTTAATGTTTTCTTCAAGAAAAACCCTCTTTTCCTTTGTTCTAAGTTTTTTAAAAATGGGTTTTAAAAGGAATTTATATTATGATATCCATAAATGTATTTATTATGGGTTAATAGAATATTTCTATTGATGGAAATGAAATATATCTTGTGTTAAATTTATGTTATGGTTCTTGGACATTTTTTTGATGATGATTTGTGATCCATATATAGAACTAAAAGTCATTGGGTAAAGGGATATAATTAACTTGTTATAGATTTATCCTAAGATATTATTTGAATTTACCAAGAATGTTATTCCATTTATAAGAGTGATTACAAAAGTGACATGAAAATGATTTCCTAGGTTACCTACCTTAATTTTATATTCTTGAAAATATTTTTTCATGGAAATATTTTGATTTCAAAAGGTAAGATATTTTGTTTGAATAAAGATTATTCGCTTAATAGCAAAAATATTTCTTTTTAATAAAATGATTCCAAAGGTTATATTATTTTCTAAAAAACTCCATAATTATTATTTTTTCTTTATGTTTTCTTATAAAATGTTTTATGAAAATATTTTACTAGACCATTTTTTGTGGAGTGTAGGGTGAACTATACTGATGTTTGATACCATGATTTCTTAGATAAGTTTCAAAAGTATTTCCTGTGAATTTTTGACCATTATATGTTCTCAAATTATTTATATAAACCCCCATTTCTTTCTCAAAATAGTTTTCAGAATAGACTGAACATTTACACCACCAATAAATTTTGTTTCATAAAAATGATATTTTTTATTTAATTAAAATAATAAATAAAAGTGATAAATTATAAATCTAATTTTGTTGATTGATGTATCATTGTACCACATAAATTTGAATGAATAAGTTCAAGAGTCATGGTAGACTGAATCTCACATTTCTTATAACTTTGATAAGTCATATTAAATTTCTAAAAAGTAACATATACATCTTATCCTATAATTTTAAAAACTATAAAAGTTTATACAACCTAAAATTTAGAACATTTATTTATGTTTTCTTCCCAAGGTGGACAATTCTTTATAAATACAACTTATTCTCATCTTCATCACTCAAATAATAGGAGTTATAAAATTATTCTATTTGAAATTGATTTTGACCAATTCTTTCCCATTTTCTAATAAGTTTTCTATCTTTTACACTTTTGATAATACACAAATATTTTTTGTAGATCACTTTTTTCTATAATAATAATTTTTACTTACTCTATGTAAGTTATGTTTCAAATCATCAACAAATAAACCTTTCTTATATTTCAACTTTTCTTCTTCAATATTAGTCATTTTAATTCCTCTTATTTTTAAGGAATTATCATTCTGAAAGGTAACAACACATCCATCATGATTTTAAACATGTGTTAATATTATTAAATAACCTGTTATGTGTGAATAACAACCACTATCATGTATCTATGGTTTTTTTCTTTCATTCAAGGAATTCTAAAAAACAAAGGATCTTTCCACAACTTTATTATTTCCTTATTCCTTTTCTTTTCTTGCAAAAGAAAATTTTCATGGAATATTAGTCATACATTCTTCAACAATATTAATTGGTTGATCACATCATCCAAAAACCTATTCTGGATATTCAAAAAAATTCTTTATTATAACATTTTTAACATCTTGATAATTCACTTTTTAAAAATTCTGTAAGTTAGAAAAAGGTATCATTATACTTTAAATATTTCTTCCACCTTTCTCAATCCTTATTCCAGGTAAAGATAATTTGTTCCAAAAATTATAATCCTTATTCCCATAAATTCCACAACACTAAAAAACCCCATTAAATATTGATTTTATATTGAATTAATATCTTTATTTATAGAAAATTTGTTGAGGTTGATAACTTCTTCCCACACTAAAAATATCTAGATGTGGACCATCATTACTCATGAGTTTGTTTTCATCTTGTGTAGATTAACTAGGTTTCTAACATCCTTTTCCACATAATATTTCCCAATACTTTTTCCAAAAACTGAAATGTTAGAAAAATCATATGAAATTTTATTTTTGGTGGGTGATGATTTCACCTTATTCTTGATTTGAGTTCTCTCAAAAACTTTAGAATTATTATATTTTCATTTTGATGATTTTTATGTTTTAATTAATCTTTATTATGGTATTTTTCAACTTTAGAAGTGTATATTGAAACTTATTTAATTATTCATCATTATTTCCCAATTTATTACTGGGATTTTCAACCATCCTTTCATGTTCAACAATTCTTGAAGTATAACTTACGATCTCCTAAATTTATTCTTCCTCTCGATTTATGGCATATTTTATTCCTTTAGAAACTTATTTACAATATTTATTCATTACTATTATTTCTTTCTTTAGAGTTATATTTTTCTCAAGACACACAACATGTTTTATTGTGTCGATAATCTCTATATGATTCTTCAACACTCATTACTATTTTAGGAATCTTTTATTTTCTAAACCTTTTCAATGAAGTTTCTGAATTTTTCAAAAATTTCATCTTTTGGAGAATTTTTTTTAGTTCAGTTTGATTCAACTTTCTTACTTAGCAAAAATTTTTTTCTCTAGTGAAATTTTTCTTATATTTTGTTGGATTACTTTTCTTATTTATAACTTTTGTTTCACTTCTCCCATCATAGTTTTTCTTTATAATTTTCTATATATTCTCCAAATTTTTCTTAGGTAAATTCATATGAAAGTGTCTTATTCCACTATAATAATAAAATTTTAGATAAAATTTACCTCTATACTCTCCTCTTCCTCTTTGATAGTTCTTAGATATAAGAGACATTATTTATTCATTCAACTCATCACCCTCAATATCTTAAGAATAAAAAAGAATCAATATCTTCAACATATTGAATTTTCATCTTTCTCATAGCATGAAAATCCATTCCATTATTTGTCTTCTATTTGAACATTAGAGAATTTCTCATTTCATATGAAACAATAAAGTTATGAAACTCATCAAGAGATAAATCATCCTTATATTATAAATAAAAAATTTAGAATAAAAAGTGTATGGAATGTTTCTCATTAGTTTCTTCAAAATTATAGAATATTCCAAGATATCTCCAAAACATATTTTTTGAAAACAATTTCATTTACTCTAGGAAATTATTAAAAAATGGGTTCGTCATCTCTCATTATTATGTCTTCATACATAATATTCCATATTTTTAGTTTTGATTCATTCACTTTTGTATTCCCTTCAAATATAATTTCCTTCCTATACCATAAAATCTTTGATGTTTTAAGACCCATCACATTAATATAAAAATTTTATGATAAAGAGATACGTATAACATTTATATCCTTTCAAGAATCTTCAATATTTCTCTTATCAACAAATTTGATACTAAAATATTTTTTAATAAGTGGAAAACCAATTGTATCAATATAAAAAACTTCCATGCTAAGAGATATTATATAATGAATCATCCTATTTTTACATACATAATAATTTTTTCAATAAAATATAGGAATTATTATTCTATTTAAAAAATTTATATTATACATGATGATGATTCTTTAAGGGACCTTTGTATCTGATAATAATTTATGTTCTAAAGGATCAAATATCAACTAAGAAGGGGTGGGGGGGGGGTTGAATCAACTCTTCACTTTTATAAGTTTCAATAATTTAAAAAACATAACCCATGAAACTTGTTAATTTTTATATCCATATAATAATTTACTAAATACTTATGCATGAAAATTAGGAAAGTATATAACGAAAATGATATTCATAAGGTTCAACCTCAATGTGAGAACCTACATCCCTTCCATATCCACTCTCATAGGTCAATGGAAATTTAGTATTATGAATAATATCATACAACCTGTTATATCTTCAGTCAGACACATTTTATCTCATAATAGTATTGATTATAATAACTCCCATTTGTTAAAAAATTCTTATTATAAACAATTTGATCCACACAAAAAAAAAATTCTCCACAAAAATTTGTGCAGAACCTCAGTCTGATAACCCTTGGTCCAATTGACTCAGTTTGATTTTATCATTATGATGGAATCATTATAAGAATCCTTTTCTCAAAATTAACACATAAAAATCTAATCAAATACTCAGTCTGATCTTCTTTAGTTTGGTCTTCCTCAGTTCGATCTTCCACAGTCCAATATTCCATAGTTTGGTAAGAAATTTTTAGTTATCTAATCTTTTAATGAGATATTTTCCCAAACAAATAAATTTTACATGAATTATAAATCCCTATGAATTTTCTACTCTGATGAAAAGTTTCATAGTAAGAATGTAATATTCTTCAATATTAGGTAACTCAAAATAGAAAAGGTGGGAAACTGAAAATGTTTTCCCACTTAATAAAATTTAAAATATTTTAAAAACATTGACATTTATACTTTAATTCTGATTTCATCGAACCTTCTTAGGATTTCAATCATATTATGCCTTTTAGTCTTCATCATTCTCGTACTTCACATATTTTTTTCCGTACAATGAAACATCCTCATATCATTTTGATGTAACTTTATTCCTATCCTATTTATGATCTAACTTTCTTCCTATTCTCATTATGATTTGACTTTCATCCTGTACTCATTATGATTTTACTTTATTCCTCTTCTAATTATGATATAACTTTCTTCCTCTTCTCATTACGATATGACTTTATTCATCTAACTCAGTTTGAGGGAAAATAATTATGAAGGAATTCACCATTATGATGCAATGTATTCATTGGTGAATCCACTTAGAAATATTGAAATTCATCAAACCTTATATGATATAAATCATTCCGACTTCTGATGAATTTTGTATCTTGTAATTCAAGATCTGATAAAAACGTTTTATTGATCTATAGAAATGATACAATCATTAAAGTTATCCATTTGTTTAAAATGTTTTCATCATGATATTTTTCATGATTTATGAGAACTTAAAGATTAGAAAATTGTTATCTAATTTACATTGTAAATTTTAATGGATTCAATTACTTTAAACACCTTCTTTCTTTCCAACCAAATACTAATTACGATTGGATTCACCTATTCTCCCCCTTTTATTCATAAGTCCTGAATCAAAATTTTTATAGAAAAGTTATGATATTTAATAATTACAAACCATAAAATAATTATGTAACTTGAGGTTAAAATTTTAACTCACAACATCATTGTCTTCCTTCAATCTCTTTAGTATCATTCTGAATTGTACACTCTATAACTTTTGAATTTCTAACAAATAAAAATTCCAATGAATATTGAACTTTATGGTGATGGATCTGAGTAAAATGGTATGTTTGATCAATAAATTTATAGAAATTCTTGATTATCTCTTGCTTGCACCTTATGAATCTAGTACAGCTCAGTCTAAAAACTTGTGTCCAGAAAACAAATTTCTCAAAGAATAAATGTTTTCTATCCCTTTCTATTTGTATTTGAATATACAGAAACTTTCACATTTCTTACGAAAACTCATTCCAATGGATGATGTCCGATCCAAATGAACCAAAACATACAATTAAAAAAAGAATATTTTTCAACAAATACAAAAAATTATTAAAAACAAAACATCAAAAATGTTATTCAATATGAAAATACTATGTTTTATTTATCCCACCTGGATGAAAACATTTCCCCTCTATCTTGTTTTTATGTTGAACATCAAGATCACTTTGGGGGATCCTGGGAGTAGTAGTGGGATTAGAGGTTTTTTGAGTATATTTATTTTATTATTCCCTTCTTTGAGATTTTATTACTATTTTCATTTCTAATTCCCCTTATATTTTTGGGATCATTTTATACATTGTGTGTAACACCCTTTTATTTTAGAATATAATTCCCTTTAATAAATTTTATGTGTTTTCTAACTTGCTTCACACATAAAACTGAACTTAGAGAAAACATGATATATTATCACCTTTATAAACTCACAGATGGATTGGTTGTTATGAATGGGAGGAACCATAATATTATATATATAAATAAAAATTTATTGATTATTATGAAATAAGAACTCAATATTTCAATATGGTTATTTTATGCTTTAAAAATGCATTTTCTTAAAAAATGGTATCAATTGCATTTTATGGATGAATATTATAATGAATTTATACTAAATCCCAAAATTTTAATTTGATAAAATTAAAAACATTTTGGAAATCATCACGTCAAAATTATTTTAGGATAAATTTTTGGGATTCTTACGAAATTGTTGATTTTTGGGTGAATAGTTAAAATACCATTTTTACATATATTGTATAATTTTTTACATCTTTATGATGATAGAGTTTCATTAAAAATTATAAAACCTTTGGTTAGACCAAATATATTTTTTAAGGAAAAAAATAATTCTTTTAAAGACTTTATATTGAAATTCATAACATATTCTTTATTTTTATAAACATAAGTTATATTTAATTCTAATTAAAAAATTTTCAGGTATCATTGAATTTAATGGTATGGTTGGAAGGATTCATTTATTTTTTTCTTGATATAAGATTATAAAAACATTTATTTATTTACTATTCAATCAAAAAATAATGGGAATCAAAATTTTACCTTTTTTTAATGTAAAATAATTTTTACTCTTAAATCAGGTATTTTTTTAAGAAATTTATCTTTCAATGAATTTTTCACATTTATATTATATTTAATTTATTCTACATAAATAAATTGAATCTTGAAAAATACCAAATTTTTAGTTAGGATATTCAAATTTGGAAAATATTTTCCTTTATTTTTAGTCATTACAAATATTAAACTTAATAGATATTTGTCAAATCAAAAATGGTGGACTGAGTTAAATGGGGTTAAAAATGTGGAAAGAGGCCAAAAAATATCTAAAAAAGTTATCTTTATCATATTTTATGACTTTATTTTGGACATAATCATCCAAGTTTCAAAAATATAGAAATTTGGTACCATTTTTCTTTTATTTTCACCTTTATATTATTTGAAGTGGAGATTAAATAATTTTTTTTACTATCCCCCTTTTAATAAATATAATATTTTTTATATTGAAAAAGGATGTTGTGTTCATTTATAAATGGTTATTTTGAATATGAATAAATTATTTTTATGTTATGAATTTATTTTTAATTTTTAGTGGTGGTATAATTACCTAGAAGGATTATGCAGTGTTGATACAATGTTTGTTCAAGAAGCATAGAAATCAAGGTAAATGATTTTCAAAACATTAAAAGTAATATATATTTTTTTCATTAATTATGTTGTTTCATGAATTTCATGGGTAATTATAATTTATAAATAATTTTGAATATTTTATATTATAATTCCATTATTATCTTGATTTATTTAAATTCAAATTAAATGGATAATCCCCAAAATGACAATATTGATATTTTGTGATGAAAAATATTTTACCAAATGATTTAAAAATCAAATAAAATGTTGAAATTTGGTATGTGGGATTTCAAATGATCTAAAATTATATCCATAAATGATTTTATGCCACTTTTCACCTTTGAATTTATTTTTATAACCCTTAAAGTGTTAATTTTTTTTTGAATGGTTAAAGTTAAAAAGGGTTAATGAGGGAGTTAAACCAAAAGATACGGTTTAAAATGAAAATTAAACATGACTAAATTTTATGGGTTAAATTTATTTTGACCTTAAAATATATTAAATTTTTAATTATTTCCATTCAGTTCCACTTTACATGATTATGATATTTATTATATTTAATGTAATTAACATTTACAGGTGTTCCACTCCCATCACTTATAAAAGGGAACATATTGTCTTCTCTTTATCACACATATTGAGTCACTTATCTCAATAAAACTCTACCTATACAATTCCCCCCTTATTAATAAATATTCTATAATAATCACTTTTCTTAGTGTATTTTATATATCACCAAAGAATTTCATTTATAGTAGATTTAATGAAAATATATGGTGTTTTAAAATACATATATGGTTTTATTTTTTCAAGGAGTTTAAAATTATAAAGGGAAAAAAGGGATTTTATTTAAACTCATTGATTCAAATGTTTTAAGGTCATTTTCCTAAAATCATTTTCCCCATTATCATTATCTTGTTTCATTATTTTATAAACAAAAATTATTTCCTAAATTTCTTTTCCATGGTATTTTACATTCATTTACTTTTTCAAAAAGTAATTTCTTTACATTTTATATACGATTTTCTTTTGAATCTCTCCTAAAAAGTATGAAATAATTATTTTTCTTATAATTTAAAACTTGATCACTTTTTAATACATATATATCATTTCTAAATTATAAAACTCCCTTTTCATTTTTTTCATGGGTTTTCAAAGAAAAACCTTTAACCATTATTTTGATTTGTTTTGTATTTAAAGGATACTAAAATGAAAATGTATTTCTTCTTGTATTTAAAAGTATAGTTTTTTCATTTATTTAAATATCATTAAAATAATTCCAATGATTCACTAGTGATGTTCTCTAAGGATACCATCAATGTATTTTCATTGGATGTATTAGGATGATGTTTTAAAGAAAAGTTTCATGAAATCCATTTCATTTATATGAGTTAATCAAGTTATGGAGGGAATATAAGTTTTTTAATGAGTTTTAGGATAAGATAAAAGTTCTATATACTTTAATCATGTTGTAGTATATAGAAATTGTTTATAATTCTTGGAGGGCATGATATATCTCATGATGATGGGTGATCCTGATATAGTTCATGATGACGGGTGATCCTAATATAGCTCTTTAATACATTGGGTAAAGTGATGGAGTTAATTGGTTGTAAGTTAATCCTAAGAGGATAAAGAGTTTTATGAATATAATAAACTCCGAATAGATGATAGAGTTAACTTTATTGAATTTACTTCTATGATAATAGTGGAATTATCCTATTTAGTTGACTCTATGATAAAGGTATGATGTTTTAGGATACCAACTTGATTTCTTTATTATTTATATGTATTTTAATGGTTCCTTTAAGAATGAATATTTACACAAGGACCATGATTGTTTAATTAAATTATAATTTTATTATGAAAAAACATTATTTAAAGAATCATGTTTTACAATATAGGTTTTGATGGGTGTGAATCCTCTTATGATGTGCCCATGCACTTTGATTATGTTCTTATACCCTTATACCCATCTTATGCTCACTGAGGATATTCTATTATTAATTTCTACGTTTACCCTTACTAATAAGTAGATATTATCCTTCTTATATTTCCATTTACCTAGGTTATGATGAATGATTTTAACTAAGTAATTTCTAGAATGGATTTATATGTGGATAATTTTATGGGAGATTTATAATAGTTATTAAGGAATATGGAAAGATATGTATTGTAGAAAATTATCAATTGAAGACATGGATATTTTTACCTAAATTGAATTTTTCATAATTCTATAAAACTGTCAACCTAAAATGATTATTTTATATGTTAGTGAGTAAATATTTCCTTTTTGGGTTGTAATTATGATGACTAAAATTGGGTTAAATTTTTTCGGTATCATAAAGAGAATATTAATAAAATGATTTTAGATCCATATCTGGGGATATGAGTCTTGGGCATTATAGTTTGAATCTGAGTAAGGGTTTAAATAAATTTTGAGATTATGATTTTTTTCATATGAGGATAAATTAAGATATTTGGAAACTATCATGATTTTATAAGTTAAAAGTTTACCATAAGTTCAAAGGTATAGATGCACTTTTGAGTTTTCAGGTGATCAGATTTTGTGTTGATTAATGATATTTTTAGAAGGCATTTTATTAGGTTGAGGTATTTATTTCCATTTGATTTAACAAGTGATTTAATAAGAAGCTTATTTGGGAATATTTGTATTATATATTTTCTGATGTATGTTGAAACACAAAATATCTCATTTTAAATTAATAAATTCATTTATATTGAGGATATTGAGGTTAATTGGGATATATGGTCTATAATTTTTGAAATTATTTATATAAGATATTGTGTATTATTGTTCAAATGTTAGAGATAAATTTATTATATATTATATGAAGGTTTATTCTACTAAAATTATTTTTATATTAAAGATAAGAGAAATGTATTTTCACTATTTTAAGGATATCATGATCTAATTAAAGTTAATTTTAATTTTTAGGAAATATAATGATTCATCTTGGGTATTCATTATTTGTTATAGGTGAAAACTAATTATAACATGTAACCAAAGGATTAAATTGTGATTATAGATTTTAAGAAATCAAGAAAGTATATTTTATAATTTTCTCTATCTTGATTTTAAAATAATCCCTCAAATTTGAAAACAATATGTTGAAAATGATTTTTTATTTCATTGAATATATTTTTCACCCCTCACCAATTTTTAGTTTTTTGTTCATTGAATTTCTCATGCTCAAGTTCTATATCACTCTCCATCATTATTTAAACATTATGGATCTCCAACATGTCTATATTTTCTATTACCACAAATGATATCCTTATTTGGAATGTTGGTTATGTGTTATCCTAGGTAACCATCATATATATATTTTCTTATTTTTATAAAGATGTTATATTATTTCTTTTTATGACATGGGTTTTCAACATAGGTATTATTAAATCCTAAGTCCTTGATTACTGATCTTGAGATAAAATTGTGAGGATTAAATTTATTTAAGGGTGTAAGAGTTTAATACTATGATATTTTAGAATATATTTCTATTTAATGAATTTTATGTTCTTGATAGATTTCTTGACACAAAACCCTAAAATGAAATGAAATATATATATTTAATAAAAAATCATTGATACAAATGTATTTATTCTTAGGTATTAAGCAATAAACATTCTATAAGATTGTTTTATGCTTCCAAAATGGTTTTTATTGATTTTTTACACAGAATTTGTAATAATTTTATAAAAAATTTTGAATTTTAATTTTATAAAATTAACATAATTTTGGAAATCATAGTGTCAAAATTATCTTAGAGTGAATTTTCTAGGATTTTTATAAAATTGTGGGTTTTTTGTTGAATAGTTAAAATATCATTTTTAGGTAAACCATAACTTTTATGACATCATTATGATGTTATATTTGGTTTTAATATTATAACATCATTTTATCTACTATATATGTGTTTATGCAGTAAAATAATTTTTTAAAAACTTTATTTTTAATTTTGGAACCTATTCTTGACATTTAATAACATCAGTTATATTTTATTAAAAATAAAAACTATTTCTAGATCTTTTAATTTTATGGTATGATTTGAAGTTCAAATTTGGTTTTGGATTAATATAAAAGTATAAAAACTATATTTATTTATTATGTAACACAAAAATCTTGGGAATAATATTTATACTATATTTTAGTGTAAAATTATTTTTATGATTATATCAGGTATTTTTATAAAAAATATTGTTTTATGTTGAAATTTAAGCCTTTCTATTAAATTAATTTCTCGAATTTATTACATTAAATCTATAAAAATGATTCTATATTTGGAAAAATGATTTTTATATTTGGTGGATACTTCACTTTTATTTATAGTCATTATGAATAGTAATTATGGTAGATATTTATCACCTCGGTAAGTGTAAAATGACTTAAATTGAAAAGGCATCAAAATCTCCCCAAAACTTACTTTTATCCTAATTTATGAGTTTATTTTGAGCTTAATAATCCAAGTTCAAAAAATATGGAAACCTATTTTTATTTTCTTTTTGATTTTTACCTTTAAAATTTTTTACGTAAGGATTAAATATGAAATGTTCATATATTTATTTCAATAACTCTAACACTTTTTTAAAAGGAATAAAAAGTAGTTATGATCATTTATAAATATTTATTTTTAATATTAATATATTATTTTTGTGTTATTAATTTATTTTTAATTTTTAATTGTATAATTACCTATTATTGTTATAAAACGATGTTATAGTGCTTGTGAAAGCATTAAAAAAAATGGTAAATTATTTTAAAAACACTAAAAGTAATATTTTTTGGATTAATTATGGTGTTCATTGAATTTAATGGGTAATTATAATATATAAGTGATACTTTAAGAGTTTTGATTCAAATTCATCAATTATATTATTTTATTTAAACTCAAGTTAAATCAATCTTCCCAGAAATGATGTTAATGATATTTTATGACAAACAATATTTTATGAAATGATTCAAAATTAAAAAAAATAGAAAAATTAGGGTAATAAAAGATCAAATATTTCATACATGAAAATTTTCTTTTCCACTTCACATCTGAAAAATAAATTTATAACCCTTAAATAATGAAAAATGTTTTACCACAATTAAGGTAAAAATGGTTAATAAGAGGGTTAAACCAATGGTTATAGTTTAAAATTCCACTTAAACATGTAAAAATGTTAATTTTGAAAGTTATTTTTACATTATATATTTCAAAATTTGAAATTGCATCCATTTGGTTCCTCTTTACATGATTATGATATTTATTATGTTTAAAAGTTCGTAATCTTTACAAGTGTACCACTCCCCTCACTTATAAAAGGCCACCTCCTCTCCTCTCTTACTCAAAAATTTTAACCCATTTATCTCAACCAATCTATATCCAAATCCATTCGCAAGAAATCTACCCAAATCTTAGAGGCTCTTGTCTCATTAAAATACCATCCTAAGTGGCATAATGTGTTTGATAAATGAGGGTTTTTCAAAGAAGAGTATAACTCTTAACTGATTTATTTAATTTTATTTCTTCTTCCAACTCATTAAATTTTATCCTAACCATTATGATATAATGGAATAATTATATTATATATAAAGAAATGTTATTATGATGATGTAATTGTAAGGACCTAGGCCCAATTATTTCTTATTCTAGTATCGTTGAACTATAATTCACATTCATTCAATCGCTAGGATATTTTTTGTTTATATTTTTAGATAATGTGGACAAAATATTACCTAGTAAACCTATACATAACATTTAATAAGTTTTACTTAGTATCAAATTATTCACAAAACATAAATTTTTAAATAAATCATGGTTTCTTTCATGATAAATATTCACAACATTCACCTTGACACAATCCTTGTCTCTACTATTTCTTAAACCATGTGAGAAATAGTTTCAAAGCATGGAATGAGAAAAAAATATTATAAAGATACATAAAAATAATGAAATAAATTATTTTTCCATTAATACCTATAAAAAATTTCCTTTTTCAAAATCAAATTTATAATCAAAATAATTATTTTCTTTCCCAAGAAATCAGCTTTCCTATACAATAATTTTCATAAAAAATTCATAAGAAACACTAAATAAAAATTAATCCCATAAAGTTTTCATTGAAAACATTATAAACTCATGAAAAAAATTTCAAAAAGATATACTTTTAACCCTTAAAATCATCATATACTGACCTTTGAATATAAAATCAATAACTTATTTTATGAAAAAATGATATTTATATAAAAATATAGAATAAATAAAAAAATAATATTGGTAACTTGGGGAATCATTTTCTTATCATACTTACATAAGAAGTAACCCTTATGACTACACATGAAATAATTGTCATGCTTATAATTGAAATAACCCCCGCGGTTATACATGGAGTGACCATCATAGTTACATTTAGAATAACCATTATGTTCAATGTTGAATATAAACATTACCAATACATTGGAGGGATATCATAGACTCACTAATATATATTTTTTATAATGGAACCACCCTTAATTATAAACAATACCCAGGAACCATAACATAATCATAAAATATGAATGCTTGTATCATCAAAACATTCTTTAAGGAAAATAAATTATTTAAAAATATAACTACACACATAAAAACTATATAATTTTCTTTGAAAACAAACATGTAATATTTTAAATAAAATTTCAAATAAAACATTAGTCATGAAAGCGGGAAAATGTTCTTATTATTTATAAGTTTAAAAACATTCCTTCTATATTTTTGTCGAAAAAATCATAATGTACATCATTTTTGAAAATAAAAAAATTGTTGGGAAAAAATTCATCAAGGTGCACTATCGATATTTTTTGGGTGTAATTGTGTTTGTTGATAGATATATATGATTCTGAATGAGCATGGTTGGTGTTTTCCGAAGATAAATTTTTAAAGTGGTGTAGTTTCCTAGTGTTTTCCAAATTTTGGGCCTCAAAATCGGGAGCTTGATGTTTACAAAGGAAGGTCATCCTCATAAGAGTGAACGATATGAAGTACTGCAAGGAAAATCAGTAAAATAATGGAACTGCATTCTTTGGAACATGGAACATGTATCGTGTCCAAGAGCAGTTCTTCATCATGTACTGAGTAGTGGGAACTCTACATAGAACGATTCGTGGTGAAGGGATTATGGTACATGGATGGAATAGAGATTGATGGAATGTTCCACCGTGTACAAAGAGATAGCTTGTCAATGGTGGAAGGGATCGACCTCCACAAAGGAATTATGGTAGTACATGGATGGGGTATAAAAAATGATTTGTAGGATAGTTTTAATTTAAGGTGGGAGCACAATATCTGGTGGAGGCTGTAAGAAATCAAATATTTGGTAAATCTTAGATTACCAGATTTTGTGGATATATTTGTCTATATATGGAGTGCTAATACCACTGATTATAATACACATTTAATATCATTAGAGAACATCTATTTTCTCTGTTAATTCAGTTATGTACGAAAGTGGTTTACATGGAAGCAATTCCACTGAAGGTTTTTACAAGAAACTATATTTTTCGAAGGACACGGTATGCAGAGGAAGAAGTTGCAGTACGTAGGGGTGTCTCTGATAGAGAAGTGGATTGCAGGAAGAAATTCATTAAATGGTGAAGTAGTTATTCACATAATAAATTATACGAAATGTTTTTACAGGGTGTTGTATGTCACAATAGAAGAACTTAGATGAAATAAGAATGTATTATGCGGAGGGGGCGCTATGGTACACGAACGTGAAGAAATTACACGAACAGAAAATAGTTCATGGGAAGAGGGTGATTCATAGAAGCAGAGATGATATACAAACACAGTATAATGACATAGTACATAGAGGTAGTTCATAGAGGTAGAATACAGAGGCAGTAAGTGGAATGGAGGAAGTGGTACACATAAGCAGTGGTAGCGGTGTACTGAGGAGGCAATCCATATATGAAACCAACTACATAGTATGAGGAATAGCAAGGTGGATTATAAAACTCTCAATAAATCTAGAAAAACATTCAAATCAGTTTAAGAAAGTATTTTTGCGTATCTAACAGTACTTGGGCAGGTTGACATCATCTATGAGTGAAAAAGGGACTTCAAGAGAGCATCTAAATAAAATTAAGGATGTAGGAATTCATGAAAATACAGGGATCGACATGTCCATAATCTTTATTCGATCTATAGGTCTATAAAATTTGATTGGATTTGTTTCCAAGATAAGTGAGTGGAGGAAGGTGAAGATGGTGACCCTTTCCACCAGCAGTGAGCCAAATTAAGAGGCATAGGGAGTGATCCTTGGCAATGCAGTGAAAAGACCCTAAACTGTGTAAAGGTACTGATCCTAGGAATAGAAGATCTAGCCTGAAAAATTTAATCATTATTGATAGTGATCCTTTCTAAATTTGGTACAATGACGCATTGTCATTGTATGCTCCTTAGACATAGCCCAGTGAGGGTGAACCACATAAAAATATTTGAGCCAGTGTATTTTCTTTCTTGCATTACATTCAAAACATCATCATTAGATAAAGAAGGAATGTATAATATAAGCATTAAAACTTAAGTGAAAAAAAATTAACCCTTATAATAAAGACGTCAATATATCATGGGGCATGAAGAATTTATAAAATAATATCAATACCCTGATTCACCCCTAGGTTATCTAATCCATTTTTGAACCTAACAATTGGTATCATAGATAAGGTTTATTTTAACAGTTTTTTTCTCTAACTTGGTTCAACCTATTTTTGAAATTAAATATTCAGTCTGGTCATATCTTGGTGAGCCATGGAAAAGGGAAGTACTTCAAATAATAATCAGAATTCAGGTGGTATTCCACAATGTAAAAGTGTCTATGAAAAAAGTGAGATTAATCTTAAGGAAACCAACTGTCTACTGAAGAAAGGTTTGGATGAATCGTATTGTGAAAAAGAAATACTCACTCAATGATAATGTTGGAATGAGTGAATCACATAAAATTCAAAGTGATGTTGAAATTATTGATGATTAAGAAATTATATGAAATAAAAACGTGGAGGTTGTCTATGAAACAATGGAATTGGATCAGAAATTGGATGATGAAATTAAATCTAAAGACATCCAAATTCAAGCACTGAAAATTGAGGTAAAAAATATAAGAGGTTTGAAACAAAAAATTATTTATGTGGCTAATAATCTAATGGAAAATAATGATTCCAAATATGAAGAACTTAAAAATAGATATGCAAAGAAATAAAAAAACAAAGGTGATGAAAATGAAGAAAATCTGAAGTCAGATGAAATTTAGAATATGAAATCTTGCAATGATGATCTTACTATATAGTTTTCTGAACTAGTTTAAAAGAACCAAAGTCTACAACAAGAAAATGCATATTGTTTTGATTTTGTTGCTCATGAAAAATTTAAAAGAAAGAAGAAAATTTACATAGTGGATAAGCTCACCCTGGAATTGGAAGTTGAGATGAGTATTGGGAATAATCTCAAGTGATAAAATAATGCTCAACATGAATTAAGGGATATGAAGATTCAACAACTGGGAGAAGAGATATAATCAATGATGAAAGAAATGAAGAAATCCAATGCCATAGGAAAGCCTAAAATGAAGGATTCCTTGAACCTAATAATTGATTATACTTCAGTAGGTGATGATGAAATGAAAGGAAAATATGTCATTTCTGAACAGAAAAAAGAACATATTTTCTTATATCAAAGGCCATACAATTTGGGAAAATCTGGTGTGGGATATGATGATCCCCCACTCATGCATGATAGGGAGAGAGTTGAGAAAAGTTCTTGAGGTAATGAAAATATAGTAGGTGCTGGAGATAGATCTAAAAAGGATTTTAAAGGAAGTAATGATAGCATGTGATATTTATATGGAATGCGTGGTCATACTTAAAGCTTTTGTTTTGAGGAATTAGAATATCTTTAATACTGTAAAGATAGAAATACTGCTAAATCTATGAATAAGAAAAAGGTTCTAGAAAAGTTTGAATGAAAAGTCTCTCACAATAATGTAGCTGTCAAATGCTATTACTATGGAAGATATGGACACACCATGAGAATGTTTTAAGAATCCCAAGGGATCAATATCATAAGAAGAACTCTAACTTCATCAACATCTCAACCAAGAAAGAATGAAATCATGTATGCCTTTAATGGATGATATTTCATATGTTCTAATCAAGGGTATTTATTAAGACATTGTAGTAAGAAGAAAGAAGGGGAAAAAGTGACCCAGAAGGAGATCCCCAACATAGTTAGTTTATAATAAAAATGACTATACTGGAAGATAGCATAGTGTTATAAAATATTATTATACACCCTCAGGAGAATCACAAGAATCTCAATGAAAGTTATATAAATTTTCACCTCTATTACACCCACAAAAGATCTCTTGTAGAGAATGTGAACAAACCTAGAAGAAAAAGGGGAGATCTAATCTAGTTGTGAGTAAGAATAATGTAAAATTAGTTGAAGACTCAACCCCCACAAGAACGGGTGGCATGACTTGGAAAACTGATAAAATAAAAATAAATAAATAATGTCTTGGAAAATTCACATGTCACGACACATGCTGATAAGTTAAGGCAATAGAAATATCCCTCCAATGGAGGAATAAGAAAGAGAATATGACTTGTGAAGAGATTCTTTCTTATGGAAAGAATCATGAGAAATGGAATGTTGGCGAAACATCAAAGAAGAAAATTCATACTAGTGGGTTTAAACCCCAAATTATGAACAAGTTCAAGCCTAAAAAATATACAAATGTGAAAAAGTCTCATCATGTGGGTAATAAATGCTTAGTCATATATCTAGAGTAGTTGAAGTTGGCTGGGCAGTATGGATAAGCACAAAAACAGTACAGTGCTTTGTAATAAAGTATCAAAGGGTTTATTAATCCGGGTCAACCAAAATTCTCTTCTTGAGTATTCTAGATATTACCCTATCCCCATGTGTATTAATGCTGTTAAATGATGTTTCCTGTGTTTCAGGTTCATGGGGAGATACAGTCCAAGGGGAAGTCACATTTGGAGATGTAAAGTGGTGATGTAACAAGTTTCATAATGTCAATGGATTCAAATCAGCCAGAATAATTGAGGAATCAATCTGGATGAATTAATCAAAAGGAGTTGATTGTTTATGGATGCATGAGATGTATGGAAGTGATTAAACACAATGTATAGTGATGGTGTTATTAAGTTTATCTCTTGCTTATTACATTGAGTTCAAAATTTTTAGGTTTAGAGGTTTTTTTATGGATCATTTCTAAGTCTCACTTGTGAAGAATTGATGAGTATAAGAAGGGAGTCAATTCTATATTAGCAAAAAATTCGATGATTCATGCTGAAATTAATAGATAGAAATTAATTGGTTATTAGACAGTTGCAGTGTAGATAAGAAGTATGAAGAATCTAGAATAAGAATTATAATAATTAGGGGTATATACAAAATGTTTTATAAAAGTAGTTGGAGATGAGAATTGGGTTCAAGCTATGAATGAAGAGATTGACCTAATTGAGAAGAATCAAACATGGGAGATTGTTTTGAGGAATACTATTAAGAATTTCATTGGAAAAAATGGGGTTTTCACAATAAAATGAATGAATATGGTGTTTTGATTAGAAACAAAGCATGACTGGTGTGCATAGGGTACTCCCATATAGAGGTCATCGATGTTGAAGATACATTTTCACCTATCACAAGCCTAGAAACAATTAGATTATTCTTGCCCATTATAGTGAAAAGGTAGTTCAAGGTATTCCAGATGGATGTGAAATTAGAATTTCTAAATGGGGTTATAGAAGAAGAAGTATAAATTGACCAGTTATATTGTTTTATCATTCATGAAGACAATAACAGAGTTTTATGATTGAAGGATGCATTGTATGGGTTGAACCATGAATCAAGAGCATGGTATTCAAGGATTGATCAGTTTTTGAAGAAGTTTGGTTTCCAGTATGGTGGAGTTGATTACAATATCTATTTAAATAATGAAAATAATAAAAGGATGACAATGATGGTTTATGTCTATTACATAATCTTTGGTGGATTAGATGAATCACAATGAAGACAGTTTTCCAAATTCATGAAAAGTGAGTTTGAAATGTCGATGATTGGTGAACTGACGTTTTTTTGGTCATTAGGTAACATAAGGGAAGAATGGAATAATCGTTTCTCAATCTAAATATGCCAAGGATGTTTTGAGAATATTTTTAATGGAAAAATCCAAGGAGATGAAAACTGTAATGGATACCCAGAAAAAAATCTCAAAAGATGATAATGGAATGGTAGTTAATATCACCGAATACATGGAAATCCTTGGAATTTTGCTGTACTTTATAGTGAAAAGACATGATATGTTATTTTCCACATGTCAAGAAGAAAGGTGTCAATGAAATCCAAAATAAAAGGCACATGATTTTAGTGAAAATAATACTTCAGTATATCAAAGGCACTGTATATTTCAGTTTGATGTATAATGAAAAAAATCAGACAGAGTTATTGAGATACAAAGATATAGATTGGGCCGATTTAGTAGATGATAGGAAATCAATGTCAGGAGGTTCTTTATATCTTGGTGGATTGTGTATTTCTTAGCTGAGAATAAAAAAATATTTCATTTCAATGAGCCCTGCAGAAGCTGAGTATATTGTGGCCACTCAAGCTTGCACGTAGTTATTTTTGATGAAGTAGAATCTTAAAGATATGGGAGTTAAAGTGAAGTATCTGATTATAATCCATTGTAATAATTCATATTCTATAAATCTTATCAAAAATCTATTCCATCACTCAAGGAAAAGTCACATTGAAATCAAATATCATTTTATCAAGGATAAGGTGGAGTAAGGGATTGTGAAGTTAGAGTATGTTCCAACAAAACAAAAAGTTGTAGATATTCTTACAAAGGCCTTACCTGAGGTATGTTTTGTTTTCCCCTAATGCTATGATATGTGTTATTTACCCTGTTGTAGACAACCTTGAAGTATCCTTTTGGTTTTTTAACAATGTGGGAGAAAGTGTGACCATTCTTGGTAGAGAAAAGACATGGGGAGAAGTAGTTAAGTGGAACAATGAGATTGGGGAAGTTGAAGTTGAGCTAAATCTATTAGGATAATGTGTGATGTAGGGGGAGTATTAAATCTAATGATACTAGAAGTGATCAATAAAAGATTATATATCACAACAGTTTAGGTTTGTGATGAAGGGACCATGTTTTTTGGTTTCAAGAATTGGTGTTAGGAATGAAGTGATTAATTGATGAACTTTACATTATACTCTTGTTTCACACTTTGGTCATGGATCATGTGGGTTTATAGTATGTATTGTGTAAATAATTTATCTCTATCATAATCTCAAGAAGAGAATGCCAATAAAAGATGGATGAAGATTCAATGAGGTATCAAAATACGAAAAACTTTTGTGAGAAGTTTTGTCAACAAAACAAAAGTTGGGGATTGTTGGAAAAAATCCCTCATGTTTTCCTCTTATTATGTTTTGAGTGTGATTTTGTTTGTGGAAAAATCCAGATAACTGCAAATTAGAATGGTTTCTGTTTGCTGAAGACAAGTTTTTTAAGTGGTGAAGTTTCTCAGTGTTTGCAATTTTTTTGGGCATAAAAATTGAGAGTTTTATGTGTGAAAATGAAGGCATTACTCATAGGAGTGGATGGATTGAATAACTATGAAGAAATAGGCAAAATAAAGGAACCAAATACCTTGAAACATGAACTGCATATCATTTCTGGGAACGGTTCATAGCCACGTACCGAGTAGTGGGAACGGTATGTAGAACAGTTTGTAATGAAGGGATTGCGGTATGTGAAAGGCATGGAGGTTGATGGAATGGTCCACCATGTAGGAAGAGATGGTTTTTTATTAGAGGAATAGATAATACACCATGGAGTAATGAAGGTGGTATGTAGATGGGGTAAGAAAAATGGTTTGCGGGGTAGTAGCAATTCACGGCGGGAGTACGGTATGCGGTGGAGACTATACCGAATCAATGATTCGGTAAATCATAAATTAGTGTATTTTGAGGATATATATACCTATATAATGAGAACTAATACCACCTATTAGAATAGTGAGAGAATATCCTAGATAACCTATCCTTGCTCTGGGAATTCAGTGAAGTATGAAAGTAGTTCATGTGGAAGAAATTCCACCAAAGGATTTTGTGGGAAACTATTTTTTGAAAATGACGTGGTACATGGAGAAAGAAGGTGTGGTACATAGGGGAGTCACTAAAGGAATATTGAATTATGTGAAGCAATTCTAAAAAGGGTGAAGTTGTTGTTCGTAAAAGAAATTCTTTAAAAGGTTTTTATGGGTTGTTATAGGACAAAAATGAAGAATGTCCTTGGAAGAAGAACATGGTACATAGAGGGTGAGATCTGATACATAGGTGTGAAGGATTTTAGTGGATATAGAGTAGTTCATATTCATAGGGTGATTCACAGAATCAGAGCTAGTACGTAGGCGCAATACATGGAGGTAGTTTCCATAGGTGGGACATGGAGGCAGTACGCAAAACAGAGGAAGGGGTATGCAGAAGCAGTGACATCGGTACTTGGAGGAGGCAATCCATGTAAGAAACCATCTACAAAATAGACACAATAAAATGTTGGTTTGTGAAACTTTCAAGGAATATTTAAAAATCCTCAAATCATTTTGAAAAAGTATTTTCCATAATTTAATAGTACCCAAGATGGTGGACAACATATGTTGGTGAAAAAGGGACTTCACCAGAACATCTACCTGACGTTAAGAAAGAAAATATTCAAGAAAATGAAGGTAATTACATGTCCATAAACTTTATTTGACTTAAAAGTCTATAAAATTTGATTGGATTCCTTTCCAAGAGAAGTGGGAGAAGGAATAGGAAGATGGTGAACCTTTCCACCGGTAGTGAGCCAGATAAAGAGGCATATGGAGTGACCCTTGGGAATGAACTGAGCAGACCCAAAACCTTGTAAAGGTAGTGAGCCTAGGAATATAAGATCTAGGCCGAACCTTGTAATAATTATTTTCAGTGATCCTTAGTGAATTTGGTACAATGAAACATCGTTGTTATTTTCTCCATAGACATAACCTAGTGAGGGTTAACTAAGTAAAAATCTATGAGCCAATGTGTTTTCTTTCCTGCATTACATTCAAAGCATCATTATTATATAAAGAAGAAAAGTATAATATCATCATTAAAAATTAATTGAAAACAAAGTGAAACTTATAATAAATAGGTCAATATCTATTGGGGTAGTAAGAATTTAGAAAATAATATTCATACCCTAATTCCCCCCAGGGTATCTAGTCCCCTTTTTTATCAAACTTTATTCCATTCAAACTATTTTAAAAAAAAATTAAACATGGGTAAAAATAACTTTTAAAAATAATAATATAATAATAAAAAACATTATTTAAAACATTTTTAGAAGTTATTTATATAGAACAAAAATAGTGTCTTAAATGGAAAATTTAAAAATAGTAATTTTTAAGAGAACATCCCTTAGCTTGACTTAGACTCATCATGTTTGTTATTTATCTTCCTAAATAATAAACATAGATTAATTTATAATTTCTTAATAAACTTTTTAAATTTTATTATTCCTTTTATACCACTTATTATCATGTTATACAAAATTATATAATCATTTAAGTTAATGTATGACTCTGTGACGATTTTCAATTCATAAGTACAAAATGAATTTTGTAGGTTGACTATAGTCAAAGAGATCTATATTCCAACATATCCAAAATAATATTCATGAAATAATTATCATTTTTATTTATCAATTAAAATTTTAAATAAAACCATTAAATATGGTTATGAAAATTGAACTATGTTACAATCAAGGAGACAGTAGGCTATACATATGCATGAGTAACGTTTTCAATTTTAAAAAATCATTATAGAAGAAGGTAAGTATTATTTTGTATTTATATAATTATAATAATATATTTCATATTAATTATTTAAATATATCATTATATATCATCCATGTGATGTTGTGATGAAAAACGAATCACATCACTTCATTGAGGAGGTAATCCAAATGTACACATGAACGATTTCGTCATTTTTCTATGCAAGGAAACTTAAGAACATAAATTATATATTATATTTTAATAATAATAAATATGTCATTAATATCATATTTAAACATACATTCCATCATTATAACCATTCTTGGGAGACAGTTATGGAAAATAAATTACATTTATTCATGAGGTGGTTGTCCACCATACAAACAAATGATTAGTTATTTCAAAACTTTATGGAAATGGAGATAGATAAAGGTAATTAAACTAAAATTATAACATATTATTATATTAGAGTTATTATTTTATCATGGTTGAATAAGGTTTCATGGATGTGGAATAAGAAACAAAACTAAAACATGTAGTTAAAACTATACCTCTTATTAGGAAAACTGCCTTTTCTTAACACCTTAAAAACTCTAATTTTGGTATTATGTCTAAAAAATAACTCTAAAATGTAGATAAAGGATTAAGAAAAGTCATTTTATTATTTATTTTGGGAAAAAATGGGTTTTAAAGTGTGATTAATTGAGAAGAATAGGTTCTCTTTTATAAGAGAGGGGAGGGGCACTCTTGGAATTTTCCAAAAATACTAATTTAATATAAATTAATTTTCAATTAAAAATGGATCTAAATTAATTTATTTAAAATATAATATGATTAAGGGTATAAATACCCTCATATAATAAAAATTATATTAATTTTGAATATATTTACTCTTATCTTTTGGTTTTAACCCTTATTTATCCCCTTTAACTCTTACCATTACAACATAAATTTGTATTATTTTAGGTTTCATATAATGACTTTAAAATGAAAAATACGTATAATAGGATCATTGTTGATAATTATATCCTTATCACAATAATTTTTCTGAATTTAAGATTTTCAACAATTTTATATCATTTTATAAAATATAATTTATTATAAAATATCAATAATTTTATTTTTTGGAACTATTTATTACTTTGAAATTAATATTGTCAATATAGCAATTATAATTACATAAGATTATTTTAATATATCCCAAACATGTAAATTTAAACTTGAAAATTATTTTATCACATCATGTGTCTCAAATTATAATAACCATAATATTTTTAGCGTCATTTATGTGATTTTATGATTAATTAAATAATTACTTCATCAGTGTTTTGTAAGCATTTAAGGTAAATATTTCATCACTAAAATTTAAAAATAAATTACCACGATGAATATAAAAAATTTTATATTTTAAAATAATGTATATACTCTAAAATATTCTTTGGATAACACCATATTAAAAATATTACACTTATTAAAAATAAGAGTGTGATATGTTTGACATTTCTTCAAATAAAATACTTTAACAGTCATAATCTTATCCATGTGGTTGAAAAAGGTCATAAATTTGACACTTTGATTATTATGTTAGATATATACTATTTAAATAAGATTTAGGTAAGTTTTGTTTGCAATTTTTGGGTTCTTATCATTTTATTTTTAACCTTAACTACCCGATGTACCTATTACAATAATAACCAAAATTACAAAAGTTACTATTCATATTGAAAAAATAAGATTGAACTAATTAATAAATTTATACATTATTATTCAAAATAAATATTCCATTTTTAAAAATTAATAACACTCTATTTTTATGATTTAATTTAAAATTAAGCACTCAAAACGCAATGAAAAACAGTTTTATTGAAAAATGCGTTTTTAATTGAAAAAAAGTACTTATACCAACCTAAGTAATATTTATGATTAATATGTGATTAATTATATTATATATAACTAAATATTATTTAATTTACTTTTATATCAGATTAAAATCCTATAGAGACATTTTAATATAAATAAAATTACATTTCTATAAAAATCGGTATTTTTCACTATTTACTGAAACATTAATCTTTTCATAAAATTCTAAAAAAATAATCCTAAGATAATTTTAATATGATGAATCAAAAAATAAAAATAATTTTTTTTTAAAAATATAGAATGTTCATAAATTAATTATAATATTTAATCATAAAAAGAAAGAAAACACATTTTTCAGAAAATATATTTTTGAAGAATAAAATTACTTTACAAAAAATTCGAATGATTATTTATAAATAAATAATTAATAAATTATAAATGAGTATGAAAATTATATATTTCATAATTTCTTTAATTATATTCATTCCCACATATTAATGACTAGGTTAAAAAATCACATTTAAATAATAATATTTTGTATTTTGTTTAAGTTCAGTGTTGCATATCTTGTATGCTATCAAACATAATGTTTCATTTTAAAATAATTAATGTTACATTATAAAACCATTTAATAAATAATATCCTCAAAATTTGAACTCATGTTTGGTAAAAAAGTTTTGAAATTTCAAAATAACATTGTTGAAATCCCACATGATAAAAAGGACTAACAAAACATCCACTTTATATGTGAGAAAAGGGATCTATTAAGGTCATAGGTAGTAACACATACTTGGTTTCCAAGTAGAAGAAAATATATGGGAAGTGAATATATAGATATGGCAGAGAAAAATAACTCCAAAGGATAGATATTTAATGATACAAAACATGTTCATGAGAAATATAACAACCACAAAGTTGTAAATCAATTATGGGTTAAAAGGCTATTGACTTCTATATCAGAAAAGTAGGCGAATAAAGTTTTTCTTTAAAATTAATTTTACTAAAATTAAGGAATTATTTTACTACATAGAATAATTACATAAGTAAATATACTTACATGACATGTATAATTTCATTCTTTAATAAATTTTCATCACAAACTCTTCTTTTTCTAAAAATTATGAGACTTCAAGATGATTTTTTTCAGGCCTGATGCACTGGAATCAAATTCTACAGATACAAAAAATCCAAAAATGAATAACATATATTCCTCTAATATTTATACACTAACCAAAACAAAATGTTTAGTATAAAATTAGATAATTCTAGAAAAATATTAAACCTTTATTGATGAGAAACTACATTAATCTTTAAAATTAAATAGTATTACCCAAAGTTCAACATAGATCATTCAACAAATAACTATCCTTAAAATTCCTCAAATATATTCTTTATTAAGATTGAAACCTTAAAATAAAAATTATTTGATCATATAGTCTTCCAAGATAACATTAATATTTATTCTCAAAATAATTTTAATCACTAATAAAGTCTCATACAAAAATTTAATTTCCCATTTCATATAATATTCAAGATATACTAATCATTTTTATTAACCATCTGAATCACCATAAAAGAACATTATGGAAATATATTATTCTAAAATATAATTCATCCTTTATTTCTCAAATAAAATCCTATAATATTCTATTAAACTTAACCCAATAATGTTTCAAAATCAATTTTTTAAAAAGGTTGGGATTGAAGCCTCATTTATTATTTAAATCAAATACCTTTTTCAAACTAGCTAGTGGGAGACCCATTACAAATCTCAAAGTCCTAAGAAAAAGTGGTATGAATACAAGGCCCAAAAGCACATTTTTTGTTTTTCCCAAGGGCCATTTGGTGAGTAGTACTACTATAGTGCCCAAGCTGCTACAGAACCTGCTACTGCACTGCTGCCACTATAGTTCCTAATATAGTGCTTCCACCGCTATAGTGTCATCGTTTCTATAGTTATGACGATGCTATAGTACCCCTACTATTGTACTACTATAGTATCTCAGAAATTCATCCCAGACCGGATTTGATCCTTGGTCTTTTGGATGCCAAGAAAAAGCCTTTACCACTTGGTTACAGGCTCATTGGCATAACATTAATCGCTTAATCACCAAATAATTTTCCAAACACAAAAAATATCTATACGATAAAACACATCTTCCAAAAATAAACATATTTTTAATCCATTTTATTTTTTAACTAAACAGAAAATTTCATATTAATTGGACCTTCATGTAGGACATGGAAAAGCTCTACACCCTTGGTGTCTTTCATAACCCATCCCCCAAGGCCTGTATCGTGACTTCCCCAAGCCCGCCTTCCATAGGCTAGGGGCTAGTGAATAGAACCAAAGGCGTACTTCCCTAAAACTGGGAAGGCATTGGCTTTATAAATCATAAAAACACACAACCATAGTTCAAGTGGAAGAAAAAACTAAGTAAAAGCTGTATAACAAGTGTACTGAAAGTAAATGGGGCCCAGAATACAATCCCAATTGTAAAGCACCAAAACAACTAAAAGTAAGTACAACTGAGAAAGGGAAAAATAGCAGAAAGGTGAAAAATGCTCTTGGATTGTCCTCCAAGGTTCCTACCTGAAGGGTAGGTATAAATGGACTCCAAAACACTCCACGTCCATCAGACTCCACCATATACTGATACGTCATAAGGTCCTCCTTCGGGTACCGTCCAGTCCTAGCGCTCTCAGCCTCTGTCAGTGCTGTCTGTCGTCTGCATCCAACACAACAAGGTGCGGGCATAGCCCGTGTAAGGGTGAGTATAACAATAGTCAGTAGGGACCTCAAGACCCTCAAGGTCTCAAAAAATTCAACAAGGATAAACCAAAAAGTATGAAATCAATGGATAACCATTACTTAGGTATATGCCCATACATATACCTATGTTATCAAGTAACCCATCTCAATAATGAAGAAAACACAAAGGTCATTGACTCATCTCAAACCAGGATTTTCATAATGGAAACCACAGATGATGGAGAACTCCTCCTCTATTGAGTACAATGGGCCTGTTGCGACACCGAGGCGCTTCTCACTAACCTTGGACTGCTGAGGTACTCCTCCTGTCGAGTACGACGGGTCTGCTGCCAACTACCAGGCACTCCGTCCGCTATGGGTCTACCACCAAATACTGTGTGCTCCCCCTAATAGCCTACAGAGGTACTCCTCCTGTCGAGTACTGCGGGTCTGCCGCAAAATATCGGGCACTCTGCCGCCATGGGTTTTCCACTAACTACCAGGTGCTCCCTACTGGGCTAGTCGAATCACTCCGAGTCGAGTCGGTCAAGCAGTCGTCAGGTCTATCAGCTACTAGGTCTCCACACTCTGTACACTCATCTCTGAGAGGATCCACTCCACGAGCTACTGGTAGATACTCAAAATGTAATGAAGTCTAAATTTTAAGTATCTCAAATGATCTCCACGTTATAGGGGTCTCAACGCAACAGACGACGCGTCAATCGGACGCCCGGTCTATGAGTTATTGGTATTTCAATCCCAGGGGGCCAGTTGGTTTTTAGGTTCAAACCGACCCGACCATACTTTAATTGTGTCTAAAACTCAAGTGGTATATTCCAAAGGAATTTTCTCATGCCAAGATTTCTTTCGTTGTAGATGGTTTGTCGATCGGACACCCGTAGCCCGAGTTATAGGCGATTATTTGTAATCGGGTCTGATGGGTTCGGGTCCTGTCCGACCCTGTTGGACCGACCTGACCCGAACCGGGTTCGTACTGGAGTCTGAACCAGTCCATGGGTCTGACCTGACCTAAAGGGGCAGCTAGTCCCGAAGGTGTCCCGACCCGATAGCGGCCCGGTCCTGCCTGTCTGGCTGTGTGGCCTGGCCCGACTGGCAGTTGGGCCTGGCCAACTGGCTGGCCGCATGGCCCGGCGGGCCACATCATGTCGCCCGGATCACCATTCCGTGGGGGGAGGGGGTACCACGCACCACCTTTATTCGTAACAGCCGGTGCATGGCGCCGACCCCTATAACCGCGGAACCCGAAGGGTCCCGCCTATGTAGCATGCACCGACGGCTGACACAGACGACCACCCTCCCCAATCCGCCACGGCCTAAGGCCACAACCCTTTTCCAGCACGGAACGATGGTGTCACGCCTATCTTCTCCACCGTGGCTTGCCCTGGCCACGGCCTCCCGCTCTTCCGTGCGGCGCAACAGCGCCATGCTCATTGTCCGACCGTCGCGACCCTTCCTCCCGGAGCCGTGCAATGGCACCGCGCCCCTCCGGCACCGCCGCGGCCCAACTGGCTGCAGCTTGATTCTCTACATGGTACAGTAGTTCTACACCCTTGTGGCGACATAGCAGCCTTACGCCACTAGCTTCCTTGCGACCGGATCATTGTCGGTCGCCGCGTGGAATGCCTCCATCGTCATCAAAGAAGAACAAACAAAAGGGGAGGGTCAGACTATGTTCGTGTGGTCTAAGCCCTCCTCGTCATGGAGAACCATAATCTAGAAATTTTATTTTCGAAGAACAGATGTTTATAATCATATATAAAATTAACTCAAATCCCCCTACATTTCTTGATGATTGTCCATTGACGAAGTTCCGGGAAAAAGGTGGTGTCGTTTCGTTGACGTCGGGAAAGAAGAAGCTGAGGATGACATTTGCGTTCTTCACGGTCAGCTCCTTCCTTTGATCTGGTTGATGAAGGAAGAAGATGTTCGACGAATTTCTTCACATTATTCGCATTCTTTGTTGGAAGAATGATTCTCTGTTGAAAGCTTTCTCCAAGTGTTCTCCAAGCTCTACCAAATTGCCAACCAAAAATAATAGAGGAAAAGTCTATTATTTATTGGCACAATAACACAAAGAGTTTTCCTTAATTAAATGAGACAACTCATTTAATTAATTGGGGTGGAATGGATTCAAAATTCGAAAAAAGGATGGGGAGAGTTAGAAATAAATGAAGAGAGGGTTGGCATAATTATGGGGAATTCCAAGAGTTACAAGGGGTTAAAGCACGTGTGGTCCCCACCTTAAATATCCTCCTAAGGGAGGTTATGTGCGGGTGGCCCCCACCACCATAACCTCTCATGGGAGGTTATGGTGTGGTGGACCCCACCTCCAACCTCCACTTAGGGATTTTAACTGCCAAAATAAAAATAATCCACACTTATATTTATTTTACTTTATTCTTAAAAACTCCAAAAACTAACTTCCATTCTAGCTAGAACGCAATTGCGGTGAAGGTCTCACTGAGCAATCACCGATGCTACGAGCTCAACGGTGCCCTCAGATTTCAATTCCAAGCACCGGTTTAGAAGTTATAAAATCCAGCTCGTACGTTTATTGAACGTACCCAAACAAAACTTCAGAAATTGATTCTGGACACACCGGGCCTCGAAATCAAGTGCTTTCAGAAACTACGAACTCGTAAAATTTCAATGTATTTAAGAAAAAAAATTCCACAGAAATTTTGGGTCACTAAATTCTCCCGACCTCAGGGATTTCCGTCCCCATAAGCTACAACTCACACTAAGGGAACAAATTAGGGTACTGAGCATGCATATGATCCTCCCGCTCCCATGTGATCTCCTAGAGGTTCCCGTGCTGCCAGCGAACATGCACTAGAGGTATAGACCATCCATGAAGGACCCACTCCAGTCAATCCTCAATCTCCACTAGAACCTCTGTGAAAGTCACCCCGTCATCGATGTCTAGATCTCCGTGGTCGATGATGTGGGTTGGGTCGTGCACGTATCTCCTCAACTGAGATACGTTGAAGAGGTTGTCCACTCGATGCAGCTAAGGTGGAAGATCTAAGAGGTAATCCACCTCAACTAATATGTTGAGGACCTGGAAAGGTCTGTTGAATCGTAGAGATAACTTGCTGCCTCAGCCAAATCTCTGCAGCCCTCGTCGAGGTGAGACCCATAGAAAGACGTGGTCGCCATCCTCGGACTCCAGAGGTCTTTATATCCTATAATCATACGACTCTTATCTGCTCTGTATAGACTTCATCCACTCCTGGATGATTTGCACCTTCTCTGTGGTAGCCTGTACCATCTCCAGTCCCACCAGTGCTAACTACCATGGGTCTGTCCCGCACAGTGGTGATCTGTAAGGTTGTCCGTACAAGGCCTCAAAATGTGACATACCTATGGTGGAGTGATATTTGTTGTTGTGGGAAAAATCCACCAAAGGAAATTGATCTTACTAGCTGTGGACGAAGTCGAGGATACATGCACGAAGCATATCCTTGAGGGTCTGAATGGTCCTCTCTGTCTGACCATCTGTCTGAGGATGGAAGGCGGTGCTCAAACAATGTTGTGTCCGGAAAGCTTCCTGCAACCCCTTACATAGCTAGGAGGTAAACTGTGCATCTTGGTTAGAGACAATCGAGGAAGGTACTCAATATATACACACTATCTCCTACACATAGAGGAATCCCAAGCTCTTTACTGAACCCTACTCTCTAATCGGTAGGAAGTGGTCCAACTTGGTGAGTCGGTCAACGATCACCCATATCGAGTCGTGACTCCTGGATGTACGTGGAAGACCCCTCATGAAGTCCATAGATATCCCATACCTCTTCCACTCTGGGACCTCTAAGGGTTGTACCAAGCCTGTTGGTACCTGGTGCTCTACCTTCACTTGCTGACAAGTGAGGCACTGTGAGACAAACTCCACTACCAACTTCTGCATAGCTTGCCACTAGTTCTATCGTCTGAGGTCCTGGTACATCTTTGCTACTCCTGGATATACCGCGAGAGGGGAAGTGTGGAACTCCCTAAACACCTCCTCCTAAAGTGAAACTGGTACCATGGCACGTCCTCTGATGAGAATGACATGCTACCCACCTTCAGAAAATCCATTAGGTTTCTTCCCTGTGGATATCTGAGCACGTCGTGACTCGCAGTCAGCATCTCCACACTGTGCCTCCCTGACTCACTGAAGAAGTGGAGGAGTGAATTTGAGAGACTAAAGATAGGCTGATCCATACCTATCCACAAAGGATATCTGCAAGGCAGCTAGCTGCTCTGTTTCCTCTCCAAGAATTTGAGTGCCAGTCCTCTTGTTGAGCGCATCCGCAACAACGTTCCCCATCCCAGAAGTATAGACTATCTCGAAGTCATAGTCATGGAGGAACTCGATCCATTGCCATTGTCTCAGGTTCTAGTCCTTCTGAGAGAAGATATACCTAAGACTCTTGTGATGAGAGTACATGGCAAAATGTTTACCCATTAGATAGTGCCGCCATATCTTCAAGGCGAAGACCACTGATACTAACTCCAAGTCATGAGTAGCATAGTTATGATCATGCTGTCTCGACTGCTGAGAACCATATGCAATCACTACTCTCTCCTGCATCAGGACACACCTGAGTCTGGTCCCTGATGCATCGCAGTAAACTACATACCCTACGCCTTCCTTTGGAAGCCTCAAGATAGGGGAAATAGTCAGCCTCTGCCTCACCTCTTGAAAGCACTGTTGGCATCTCTCCGACCACACGAAGGGTTTCCCCTTCCTCATCAAGGCTGATAGGAGTGCTGAAACTCTGGAGAAGTCTGGAACAAATCTCTGATAGTACCCAACCAAGCCCAGGAAACTTCTTACCTCTGTCACACTCTTGGGTGGCTCCCAAGAAAGTACCACTTCAATATTCACTGGATCTACTGCAACTCCATCCTTCGAGATGACGTGTCCCAAGAAGTGAACCTCACGAATCCAAAACTGGAACTTCGAGAGCTTACCATAAATATGATGCTCTAGGAGTGTTTCCAGTACTACCTGCAAATAGTAGGCATGCTCCTCCTTAGTAGTCGAGTAGATCAGAATGTCCTCGATGAAGAATACAATAAAGAGATTGAGGTAAGGCTAGAAGATCCGTTTCATGAGACTCTTGAACATAGCTAGAGTGTTGGTTACACCGAAGGGCATAACCATGAACTCATAAGGGTCATACCTACACTTGAAGGCTGTCTTATGCACATCCTCATCTCAAACTCTGAGCTGGTGATAGCTTGATATGAGGTCTATCTTTGAGAACCATCATGCCCCCTTTACCTGATCAAAGATGCCATCAATCCTCAGAAGTGGGTACTTGTTCTTCACAGTTACCTTGTTCAGGAGACAGTAGTAGATGCAAAGCCTCAATCTCCCATCATCCTTCTTGGAGAATAGAATCAGGGCTGCCCAGGGAGAAACACTGGGCCCGATGAATCCCCTTCCCTGCAAGTCCTCTAACTATACCCTCATCTCGCGAAACTCAGCAGGATCTATCTGATATTCTAGAGTAGCTATCAGTGTCGTCCCAGGGTATAAGTCTATGTAGAATTCCACCTCTCTGTGAGGAGGTAGTCTTGGGACATTTTCAGGGAAAACATCTGCGTACTGGTCCACCACTATAGGATAAGTAAGACCATGATGTCGTCGTAAGGCCTCGACGCCGCTACGAGGAGATCCCAGCCGAAGATATCGCCTCCTAGAGTAACCTCACACTGCCAGCACCAGTGTGTAATCATAAAGTCTGCTCCTGTAGGTGTCTCTAGCCATAAAGATTGAGCCAACGACTCCTTCAGAATCTTCAAGCTCCAAACGGGGGCAGTTTCAATGAAAGAGTGACTGGAACCTGTGTCTATAAGAACTTCAGCTAAGGTGGAGTAGACACAGATCATACCTCAAATCATCTCCGGAGTGCCATGGTCATATTCCTCAGCTGCCGAAGCTGAACTCTCCCCTTTCCACCCACTCGCTACGGTCGGGGTGGACCTCCTGGTGGTAGTGGCGGTAGCACCTCATAAAGTCGACCGCCGCCAGCTGGACGACCAGATCCTCTACCACGTCTTCTTTCTCCCTGCGGACCGCCTCAGTCAAACCTCTACCTTAGCCTAGGATGTCCCTCAACTAACTGTTGATCGTCTGTACGGCGGTTCAGACAATCACGTGCCATGTGACCAACCGCACCACATGAGTAACACTGTCCGCTTTTGGAATGTCTGGCTCTATCTCCACTCTGGGTGCCTCGCACAACCGATCCTGTGTCTTGCGGTCATCCACCTATGGGTTTGGTTCTCTTGGACCTCTGCGACAACTATCTACTGCTAGATGTAGAAGACTCCAGTGCGTGTTGACTAGTAGTAGGTCTCGTTGTTGGTGAATTCTCAGTAAGGAAACTCTATACTAGGGTGGCTCTCTCTAACACCCTCGCCTGCGTCGGGATGCTGAGGGAGATTATCGAGGCACCGATCTCTCACCTGAGTCCCTGATCGAATGTCTGGGACTTGAAGAATGGGTCCCATACCATATTAGGGGAGTAGTGTGAGAGGTCAGTGAACCTCGCTAAGTACTGAGCTACACTCATCCTCCCCTTCTGTAGATGAAGTAGCTCATGTATCTGCACCTCTCGAAGGGTGGTTGGTACAAACTCCGCCCCGAACAGGCTCTTGAAGTCTGGCCATATAAGTGATGCCTCATCATGCATCTAGAGAATCAGGCTCCACCATCTGATTGCTGCTTCCTGAAGGAGGCTGGCAGCAAGGATCACCATGAAGTCAGCTGGTGTCCCTACCAGTCTGAAGACTCTCACCACAGCCTCCAGCCAATCCTCAGCCACCTGGGGGTCCATCTCTCCCCTGAAACTGAGTGGCCTCTGGAATTGGAACTCGTGCAGCGCGATCAAGCGGCGTGCACTCTCTACTGCTGGGGATAGTGGCATCGGTGGCCCAATGGGGAGTAGTACCTTTGGTGCCTCCTATGGTGCCTCAACTAGAAGAGGTCCCTTTACTAAGGCCTCATCGCTCGGTGGGCTGTCAGTACATATGACTCTCAGGGCTCTAGCAAGTCGTCTACAGGGAGGCATCCTGAAAGAAACAGATGTGACACGGTCAACGATTTTTCCCGATGAGCTGACCTGGATGAGCTGACTTAAATAAAAACTTTTTAAAACACACACGCAATCAGTGTTTTCGTGCACTGAGTCGAAAATCAGAAGTTAGGGTCCTGGTGTATGGAAAGATCGGTCGCCCGCACCAACACTGGACTCCCTGAACTGAAAACCACACTTAGTAACCTTAACACAATTTCTTCATAGAATGAATTATCAGATTCCTATGTTCTGTAGTAGAACTGACATCCTCTGATACCAATTTGTCATGACCAGTCCCCTGGGGAATATATCGTGACTACCCCAAGTTCTCCTTCCATAGGCCAGGGGATGGAAACCAACACCAAAGGTGTAATTCCCTAAAACTGGGAAGGCATTGCTTTTGTAAATAATAAACACACACAAACAGAGTACAAGTGGAAGAAAAAACTAAGTAAAAGCTGTATAACAAGTGTACTGAAGGTAAAGGGGGACCAGAATACAAGCCCAACTGTAATGTAAAAAAACCACTGAAAGGAATTACAATTGAAAAAGGGACAAACAGCTGAAAGGTGAAAGCATCTCCTGGAATCATCCTTTAGGGTTCCTACCTGAAGTGTAGGTACATATGGCCTTCAAAACACTCCACATCCATCAAACTCCAGCATGTACTGATACGTTGTAAGGTCCTCCTCCAGGTAATGTATAGTCCTGGAGCTCTCAGCCTCCGTTAGCGTTGCCTGTCGTCTGCATCCAACTCAAAGAGGTGCAGGCATAGCCCATGGAGGGGTGAGTATAACGATACTCATTAGGGACCCCGAGACCCTCAAGGTCTCACAAAATTCAACAAGGATAAACCACAAAGTATGAAATCAATGGATAACCATTACTTAGGTATATTTCTATACATATACCTCAGTAGGGACCCCAAGACCCTTAAGGTCTCACAAAATCCAACAAGGATAAACCACAAAGTATGAAATCAATAGATAACCATTACAAAGGTATATGTCTATACATATACCTAATTTATCAAGTAAACCATCTCAATCATGAGGAAAACACAAAGGTCATTGACTCATATCAAACCAGGATTTCCATAATCAAAACCATGGCTGTTGGAGAAATCCTCCTATGTCAAGTATAGTGGGCTTGTCACGACACTGGGGAACTTATCACTAACCTTGGACTGGTGAGGTACTCCTCCTATCGAGTATCGTGGGTCTGCTGCCAACTACCAGGCGCTTCGTCCGCTATGGGTCTGCCACCAAATATTGGGTGCTCCCCCTAATAGCCTGCAGAGGTACTCCTCATGTCGAGTACTGCAGGTTTGCCACCAAATACCAGGCACTCCTCCACCATGGGTCTACAGCCAACTACCAGGTGCTCCCCACCGGGCTAGTTGAATCAGTCTGAGTCAAATCGGTCAAGCAGTCATCAGGTCTATCAATTACTAGGTCTCTACACTCTATACTCTCGTCTTCGGGAGGATCCGCTCCATGAGCTACTGTTAGATACTCCAAATGTCATGTAGTCTCAATTGAAAGTATCTCAAAGGACTGCCACATCAAATGGGTCTCAACACAATAGACGACGCGTCAATCGTACGCCCGGTCTGTGAGTTATTGGCATTTCCATCCAAGGGGCCCGGTTGGTTTTTAGGTTCAATCTAACCTAACCATACTTCAACCATGTGAAAAACTCAAGTGGGATATGCTAAAGTAATCGTCTCATTCCAAGATTTGCTTCGTCGTAGACGGTTCGTCGATCAGACACCCGTAGCCCGAGTTATGGACGATTAGCTATAATTGGGTCTGACAGGTTCAGGTCCGGTCTCACCCTGTTAGATCGACCCGACCCTACTCAGTTCTGGACTGTGGTCCAACTCAGTCTATGTGACTGACCTGACCTGAGGTGCGGCCCAACCTAATGGCAGTCCAGCTTGGCCCGGTTGGTCGTGTGACCCAGCCTGGATGGCCGTGTAGCCCAACCTGGCTTGCCATATGGCCTGGGCCAGCTGACTACGTGGCTCGGCGGTTGGCCGTGGGGCCTGGCTGGTTGGTCGCGGCTGGCTGGCCGCGTGGCCCGATGTGCCACGTCATGGGGGGGGGGGTGTAGTGCCCCAACTTTGTTTGTAATGGCTGGCGTATGGCACTGGCGCCTGTAACCGCGATACCTGAAGGGTCCTGCTTGTGTAGCACGCACTAGTGGTCGGCTCAACCGGCCGCGCTCCCCTGCCTGCAGCAGCCTAAGTCCACGGTCCTTCTCCATCACGACGCAATGACACTGCGCCCAGCTTCTCCACCGTGGCCCACCCTAGCCGCGGCCTCCCGCTCTTCCATGCGGCGCGACGGCGCCACACTCATCATCCGACCAATGTGGCCTTTCCTCCTAGTGCAGTGCGACGGCACCGTGCCCCTCTGGCACTTCCATGACCTGCCTAGCTGTGGCTCGATTCTCTACGTGGCATAGTGGTTCCACCCCCTTGTGGCAACATGGCGGCCTTGCACCACCAGCTTCTTCACGGCCAGCTCGTTGCCGATCACCGTGTGTACCGCCTCCTTTTCCATGAAACAAGAACAAACAAAGGGGGGGGGGGTCGGACCTTGTTCATGCGGTCTGAGCCCTCTTCTTCATGGAAAACCACAATCCAAAAATTTGAATTACGAATAATGGAGGTTTATAATCATATATAAAATTAACTCAAATCCCCCTACCTTGATTGACGATTGTCCGTTGACGAAGTCGTGGGAAAAAGGCGATGTCGTTTCATTGACATCGGTAAAGAAGAAGCCGAGGATGGCATCAAAATTCTTCATGGTCGGATCCTTCCTTTAATCTGGTTGGATAAGGAAGAAGATGTTTGATGACGTTCATCACGTTCTTCGCATTCTTAATTGGAAGAATGATTCCCCATTGAGATATTTCTCCAAGGGTTCTCCAAGCTCTACCATGTTGCCAACCAAAAATAATAGAGGAAAAGTCTATTATTTGTTGGAATAATAACAAAAAGTGTTGTCTTTAATTAAATGATACAACTCATTTAATTAATAGGGATGGAATGGAATCAAAATTCAAAAAGGGGACGGAGAGAGTTAGAAATAAATGAAGAGAGGGTTGGCACAATTATGGAGGAAGTCCAAGAGTTACTAGAGGTTAATGCTCGTGTGGTCCCCATGTTAAATATCCTTCGAAGGGCAGTTATGTGTGGGTGTGACCCACCACCATAACCTCTCATGGGAGGTTATGGTGTGTTGGCCCCCACCTCCAACCTCCACTTGGAGATTTTAACCGCCAAAATAAAAATAATCCACACTTATTTTTATTTAACTTTATTCTTAAAAACTCCAAAAACTATCTTCCTTTCTTGCTAGAATGCAATTGTGGTGAAGGTCTCACTAAGAAATCACATATGCTGTGATCTCAATGGTTCCCTCATATTTCAATTCCGAGCATCGGTTCAAAAGTTTTAAAATCCCGCTTGTACGTTTACTGAACGTACCTGAACAAAACTTCAGAAATTGATTCTGGACACACCAGGCCTTGGAATCAAGCACCGTTAGAAACTGTAGAATCTAAAAATTCCCATGTATTTAAGAAAATAAATTCCATGTAAATTTTGGGTCTTTACAGTGTCATTCTGTTGTGGGTTCAAACCTCATGGCCTTGCCGAATGCAATGTGTTGTTTCCAGACCTATGGGTTGTAATTTTTCTAAAACTATAATCCTGATAAAATTACTATAAATGTTAGAAACATCCTAAAAAATAACCTTAATATATTCAAAATTAATGAAATTTTTTAACTTCAAAGTTAATATCATTATATTCATTTTCATCCCAAAAATGTAATAACCCATAATTACCCCAAAAATAAATGTCTCCAGAAATACCAAAACTCGCCTTAAAATTTCATAACTTAAAGAATCATAAGGGGTTTATAATATATTGATACTATGATCAACCTTAAAAGTATAAAACTATGATGATATGCACAACTCTTAATAAAACCTCATAAGAAAACATCCTAATCTTCAAAGTTATCTAAACCCTCCTCTATTAATAAATGCAAGGACCCTACCTTAAGAATTACATATTATATTGTCTTTGAACTAAAATTAAAATTATTAAAATCCAAAGGTTCTTCTAAATTTAGAGTTTATATAATTAGGAAAAATATTACATAATAAAATCATGCATTATAATCGAGAACTTATACTAAGTATCAATTTTCCCACCAAACAAAACTTTTTAACAAAAACATGGTTTCTTTCCTTATAAATCTTCACAATTTTCATCTCGACCTAATACTTCTACATAATCCTAATTAAACAATATGAAATATATTTTAAAAACATGGTACGAGCACAAAAATCTCAACAAGTTACCTAAAAATAAAGAAAAAATTTCTATTCCCAGGATGCTTATAAACAAGTTTCCTTTTTCAAAATTAACTTTTGGATCAAAATAAATATTTTCTTACCCAATAAATCACCTTTTCAACAAAAATATTTTAATATGACATTTCATAAGAAATATTAAAATAAAAAACAAGACCAATAAAGGATTAATTAAAAAATGACAAATCATGAAAACATTTTTACCAATTTATACTTTTCACCCTTAAAAATTATCATATAATTTAATTTGAAAATAAGATTAGTAACTTACTTTTTGAAAACATGATATTTATGTAAAAACATAGAAATAACAAATAAATCATATAGGTAACTTGGGGAATAATTTTATTATCATACTTAATTATAGAGTAAACCTCATGGATATACATGAAATAATCCTTATTGTTACACTTGAAATAACCCTTGTGGGTATACATGGAGTACCATCATAGTTATATTTGGAATAACCATCACAGAAAACATCCAACATAAAAAGACCCAATGCATTGATGGGATATCATGAAACCAACCATTGTTGTTTTATAACATAACCACCCATCATCATAATCAATTTCAAAGAACAATAACATAATCAAAAAACATGAATTATTGTATCATGAAAATATTCTATGAGTAAAATCACTTATTTAAAAAGAAAACTACACACATACAAACTAAAATACTTTATTGAAAATAACCACGCAAGATTGTAAAGTAAAATTAGAAGAAAATATTATTCATGAAGTTAGGAAAATAAAATTATTCCATATATTTAAAAAAATAATCACTTCTATATGATTCTCATAAAATTCACAAAGTTCCTTATTTTGAACATGATCATCACAAAGGATTTTTTAAAGAATATTTAAAAGAGAGTCCCTTACATTGAGTCTGACTTGTCACATACATTATATATATTCTTAAATAATAAAATTATTTTAATTTACACTTTCTTAAGAACATTTTTAATGTCTATTATTCATTTTATATAAATTATTATCATCTCACATACAATTAATTAAGCATTTAAGTTCATGTCATAATTTTTTAGGATATCATGTTTATAAGTCAATAATGTCTTCTGTAGGTTTAAAATGGTAAAATAGATAAAAATTACATCATATATATAATAATATTCAAAAAATAATTATCATTTTTATACATAAAAAATAATTTTAAATCCAACCATTAAATGTGGTTATGAATAATGAACTATGTTACAATCATGGAGATGATAGGTTGTACGTACGCAGAAGTATCACTTCCATTTTTCAGAGATCATTATGGGAAAGAAGGAAAGTATTATTTTATATTTAAATAATTATAATCATATAAATAATTTTATTTATTTAAATATACCAATATATATCACCCATGTGATTTCATGATAAAAAACGAATCACATCGCTTCATGGAGGTCGTAGTCCCCATGTACGCAAAAACGATGATATAATTTTTATGTGGATGGAATGTTATGTAAGTAATTGATATATTATATCTTAATAGTAATAAATATGTCACTAATAACATATTTAAACATTAATTATATCATTATAACCAGTCTATAGATACGATGATGTAAAAAAATTTACATTGTTTCAAGAGGCGGTAGTCCGCTACACACACAAATGATGAATTCTTTTCCCATTTGATGGAATTTGATATGTAAATAGGTCATTAAAATGAAATTATAACCATAATTATATTTATAATATAGTATTTATTATTTTATCACTTTTTAATAAGGTTTTAGGTAAATGGTAGAAGAAAAAAAACTAAAACATGCATATAAAACTATAAGTCTTCTTTTCAAAACTTCCTTGATTAACACCTTAAGACCTTTAAGATTGGTATTCTGTCTAAAAAAAGAACACTAAAATGTGTGGAGGGATTATAATAATTTATTTTTCTAGGTCTTGGCTGAACCAAATGGGTTTTCAAGTATGATGTATTGAGTAGAAGAGGTTCCCTTTTATAAGAGATGGGAGGGGCACTCCTAACATTTCTTAAAATAGTATATTAATATAAATTAATTTTCAATTAAAAATGGATCTTAAGTTAGTTATTTGAAATGTAATATGATTATGTGTGTAATTACTCTTATAAAATAAAAATTATACATGTTTTTTCTACATATTTACCCTTATCTTATGGTTTTAACCCTCATTTAACAACATTAACTCTTACCGTGACAATAAGGATTTTTAATCTTTGAGGGTTCACATAATAAATATAAAATTATAAAATACCCATAATTGTAACATGTTTGATATTTTAATCCTTAAAATAATAATTTGTATAAATTTATTTTTTTTTGGAATTTTATATCATTTAATAAAAAATTATTTATTACAAAATGTCAATAATGTCAATTTTTTAGAACTATTCATTACTTTGACATTAATAATATCAAGATAAAAATTATAATTAAAACCTATTATTTTAATTTATCACTAAAATTTTTATTTCATCTATAAAATTTATTTCTTTCATTATTTATCTCAAATTATTATAATTTTAATATTTTTAATATCAATTATTTGATTTTTCTATTAATTAAATAATGATTGCATCAGTGTTGTGTAAGAATTTAAGGTAATTATTTATTTACTAAAAATTAAAAAATAAATTAAAATGATGAATATAAATAAATTATTTTTTAAAATACTATTTATAGTCAAACATATCTTCTGGATAACACCATATTAAAAATATTACACTTATTAAAAACAAGAGTGTGACATGTTTGACATTTCATTAAATAAATAATATTAAGGTCATAATAATATCCAAGGGGAATAAAAAGGTAATAAATTCTACACTTGGATGTTTATTCTTGATATATAATCATAAAATATGATTTATGTATGTGTTTGGTTAATTTTATAGTTCTTATCATTTAATTTTTAACCTAAATTACCTGATTTACCCTTTACTGTGGTACCCAAAATTACTAAAGTTACTATTCATATTGAAAAAAATATAAGGGAACTATTTATTTAATTATTAAATCCTGATTCAAAATGTGAAATTACTTTTTAAAAATTCATAACATAGATGTGTCCTAATTAAATTTAAAATTAATCCCACAAAACGAAATGAAAAACATTTTTCTTGAAAATTTCATTTTTAAGACCAAAAATGTAATTTTACCAAAATAAGTTACAAGGATGATTAAAATTTTATTAAGTAGATTATATCTTACTAAGGATTAATTAAGTTACTTTGAGATAAAATTAAAATTATAAAGTGACTTTTTAACATAAATAAAATGTCAGTTTTATGAGAATCGACATTTTCACTATTCACTGAAAAAACTATTCTTTTCAGAAAATTATAAAAAATTAATCCTAAGATAATTTTTAAGTGATGAATCAGAAAATGAAATTTATTTTTATTTTTTTTAAAACTACAAGAAAATAATTATAATATTAAATCAGAAAAAGAATGAAAAATTATTTTTGAGAAAATATATTTTTGAAGAATCAAATCATTTTACTAAAAATTTGAGTGCTTATTGATAAAATAATTTTTAAATTATTAATGATTATTACCATTATATATTTCATAATTTCGTTAATATGGTTCATTTCAACCTATTAATGGCAAGGATATAACAGTCACATTTGAATAAAAATATTTTTCTGTTCATTTAAGCTTAGTGTTTCATATCTTATATGTTATCAAATAGAATATTTTTTTTGAAATATAGATATGTTACAGTAATAACCCTTTTCATCTCCTTTTTCATGATATTGGAAATTAAAGCATTGCTCATGCGTATATGTGGACTGCAACCTCTATAAAGTGATGTGTTTCGTTTTTCATCCCCACATTACAAGGATGGTTATTTTTATATATTTATTGAATATATATGATATTAATATCATATTATTATTATGTAAATATAACATAGTACTTAAATTCTTAACTTTCCACCATTTAAAAAAGTATAATTTCATTTGGATGTACGTGTAGACTACCACCTCCACGAAGCGATGAGATTCATTTTTTGTGTCCCCATTGAATTGATGATATTAATATTGTATTTAATTTTTAAAAATGATAATTGTTTCATGATTAATATTATAGATATAGTGGAACTATTCCAAATGTTGCCACAATAAACCTACTGATGTCATTTTGTGTTTAAGAACTGAACATCCTCGTTTGGACTTAACCAATTAAGTAGATAAATATATGATGGCAATGAATGAAATAAAAGTTTTAATGATAACAAAATAAACCTGAAATGGTTCATCAAAAATAAAAACATCAATATAAGTTTATTATCCAGGAAGATAAATAATATATGTGAAAGGTGGGACTCAAGGTAAGGGGTTTCATAACTAAATTTCCATTCACTAGGTTATATATCTTATTTAACTAATACCCCATTGATTTATTTTTACATTTTATTACATTAAATTTATGGTATTGATAAGTCCATTTAATTTTCTATCTATCAATGTCTATTGATTCAATTGTTACTAAAGTCATAGGGGGTTTCTACTCTCAATTTTCCCCTCATTAAAATATGTTTTATATTCACCAATTACATTCCTTTTTGTGGTGTATATATTGATAATAATTTTTAATGATAAATTTCATTAAAATAAATGGGTTTTTATAATCCATTTATATTTTTTCTTTTTTAATTTTTTTAAAGTTTAAAGGCCAAGAAAAGTGGTTTTATTTAAACTCATTAATTATTATGTTTTAATGTATTTTACCCAAACTCCCCCATGTTCTTTATATTGTTTTGAAAATTTTATTTTATAACCATAAAGGATTCTATAAAGCTATTTACCAAGGTATTTTACCATCAGTTAAATGTTTTTAAAAAGAATTTCTTTATTTTTTATACAAGGGTAACTTTTGACACTCTTTTAAAAAATAAGAAATAAATGTTTTTCATAACATTCAACACTTGATTTATTTTTCATATAAACATTTTATTTATTCATTATTAAACTCTCTTTTAATGTTTTCATTATTTATAAAATAAAATAATTTAACCATTGTTCTATATATTTCTAATTTAAAAGGTTATCCAAAAGAAAAGGTATTTTTTATTGTGTTCAAAATTATATATCTAAATACATTTACAGAAGTGTTTTTTATTGATGCCAACATATTTTAAATGATTATAATTCTTCATTAGGGAAGTGATCGAACAATACCGTCCACATATTTCCTGTGGATGGATTATGATGATGTTTTAAAGATGATTTTCATGAAACACATTTTATTTCCACTGGTCAATCAAGTTATAAAGGGAGTGATGATTGTTTCAATGAGTTTTATAATGAAATGAAAGATGAATGTACAATATCCATGTTATAGTTCTTGGAAATTTCTTATGATGATGTAAGATCCCGACATAGCTTATAATGAAAAGTGATCTCGATATAGAAACTGAAAAAAGGTGAGATCAATATAGATCTCCAAAAAATTAGGTGTTCTATTAGATTTAACTCGTTAGAAATTATTTATAAGTGATGATAGAGTTTTTTTGGAAAAAGGTAAATCCCAATAGATGATGGAGTTAAACATATTTTGGTTACTCTTAAGATAATGTCATAATTATCCTATTTTGGTGATTTCATAATGAAAGTATGATGTTTCAAGATACCAACATGAGTTTTCTATGATTTTTATGATTTTCAATAGATCCCTTTAGTAAGAAATTTTACAGATGGTTCATCATTGTTCACTTAAATTAATCTTGTCTTATTATAAATATTTATTCCAATAATTATGTTTTATGATCTAGATTTTGATGTGTATGGATCCTATTATTAAATTCTCAAGAACTTTGATTAGGTTCTCATACCCTTATGCACATCTTATGCTCATAGGTGATATTCCATTAATAATGTTTATGTTTACCCTTACTGAGAATTTTATCTCATTAATATTTTGTTTAAATTTCACAAATTTATATATAATGATGTTATGTATGTTATTTTTAAAAAGTTTTGATATGTGTATAATATAATAAGATATATTGATGAATTATTATGTGATAATAAAAGTTGGGTATCGTGGAAAATGCCCAATCGAAGACATGGTTATTTTACCTAAAAAGTTTTTTTTTCTAATTCTCCAAAAACACTATAGGAAAAGGGCTTTTTGCAATGGGAATAATTCCCACCGCAAAAGGTTCATCCAAGATGTTATTTGCGATGGGGGTAACGACCCATCGCAAATAACCAACTATTTGTGAGGAGATTTCGTCTCCCATCACAAAATAGTTTGGCGCGGATAGCACGCCAAACCGCATGAAGGTTATTTGCGACAGTGGGATCCCACCATCGCAAAGAGTTAAGTATTTGCGATGGGGCCCATCGCAAATAACCGGCGGCGGTTTATAGCTTTTTGCGACAAGACACCTTTTGCGATGGGGCCCGTCGAAAATAACCGACTGTGGTTTATAGCCTTTTGCGACAGGATGTCATCCCGTCGGAAAAGGTGTGTCAGCAGGGACTGTTTGCGACGGGACCCATCGCAAATAACATTTTAACTGCCGACAGTAATTAAAGTGGGTGTAGGTATTTGCGACGTGTGCCGTCGCAAAAGATACTATTTGCGACGGGATACCTGTCGCAAATAATCCCGTCGCAAATAATCTATCCAATATGTAGCCCCAATCCGTTTTTCCTCTCATTCCACTCAAATTTTAGATCCTATTTCTCTCTAAACTCGGATTTTAGAGAGAGAAATTTTCTAAGTTAATTTTTTTTGTTCACGAATAAGTTGTGAAGCCGTATGCATCAATAGAAAATCAGTCTTAAAGGTATTTATGTTTTTTAATTTATTATTTATTTCATTTTTTAATGTTAATTTTTTTATTGTTGATTAGTTGTAATTAAATTAAATTTAAATTGTTTTATCATTAGTATTTATTTGTACTAATAAATTGAATTTTTTAGTAATAATTTTTAATAATTAGTAGTAATTATTAATTATTCACTATAATTAGTAATGTATATAAATAATTTGTAGTAATTAATAATAATTGGTAATAAATATCAATAAATAGGAATAAATAGGAATAATTAGGAATAATTAGGAATAAATATTAATAATTGGTAATAATTAGTAATAATTAGTAATAATTAGAAATAATTAGCAATAATTAGAAATAATTAGTAATAATTAGCAATAATTAGTAATAAATAGCAATAATTAGCAATAATTAATATTAATTAGTAATAAATTGTAATAATTAGTAATAAAATGTAATAATTAGTAATAAATATGAATAATTACTAATAATTACCGATAAATACTAATATTTAGCAATAAATAATAATAATTTGGAATAATTAGCAATAATTTGAAATAATTAGCAATAATTAGAAATAATTAGCAATAATTAGAAATAATTAGCAATAATTAGAAATAAATAGTAATAATTAGAAATAATTAGCAATAATTAGGAATATTTAGCAATAATTAGAAATAATTAGTAATAAATAGCAATAATTAGTAATAAATAGCAACAAATAGTAAAAAATAGGAATAATTAGTAATAAATAGGAATAATTAGTAATAATTAAGAATAATTAAAAATAATTAGGAATAATTAATAATAATTAGTAATAAATTGTAATAGTTAGTAATAAATTGTAATAATTAGTAATATATTGTAATAATTAGTAATAAATACTAATAAATACTAATAATTACTAATAAATACTAATAATTAGCAATAATTAGCAATAATTAGGAATAATTAGAAATAATTAGCGAAAAATAGAAATAAAGAGCAATAATTAGCAATAATTAGTAATAATTAAAAACAATTAGAAATAAATACCAATAATTTGCAGTAAATAGCAATAATTAGTAATAAATAGAAATAAATATTAATAAATAGGAATAATTAGTAATAATTAGGAATAATTAATAATAATTATGAATAATTATGAATATTTAGGAATAAATACTTATACATAGTAATACTTACTAATAATTAGTAATAATTATCAATAATTAGGAATAATTAGCAATAATTATAAATAATTAGCAATAATTAGTAATAATTAGCAATAATTTGTAATAATTAATAATAATTAGTAATAAAATGTAATAATTAGTAATAAATTGTAATAATTAGTAATAAATTGTAATAATTAGTAATAAATTATAATAATTAGTAATAAATACTAATAATTAGTAATAACTACTAATAAATACTATTAATTAGCAATAATTAGTGATAAATAGAAATAATTAGAAATAATTTGGTATAATTTGCAATAATTAGAAATAATTAGCTATAATTTGGAATAAATAGTAATAATTAGCAATAAATAGAAATAAATAGAAATAAAGAGCAAAAGATAGAAATAATTAGCAATAATTAGCAATAATTAGCAATAATTAGAAATAAATAGCAATAATTAGTAATAATTGGGAATAATTAGCAATAATTAGGAATAAATAGTAATAGTTAGTAATAAATAGTAATAAATAGTTATAAATAAAAATAATTAGTATTAATTAGGAATAAATACTAATAATTAGGAATAAATACTAATAATTAGTAATATTTAGCAATAATTAGTAATAATTAGCAACAATTAGGAATAATTACTAATAAATTCTAATAATTACTAATAAATACTAATAATTAGCAATAATTAGAAATAAATAGTAATAATTAGATATAATTAGATATAATTAGTAATAATTAGTAATAATTAGATATAATTAGATATAATTAGTAATAATTAGTAATAATTTGTAATTATTAGTAATAATTAGTAATAATTAGATAGAATTAGTAATAATTAGTAATAATTAGATATAATTAGATATAATTAGATATAATTAGATATAATTAGTAATAATTAGATATAATTAGTTATAATTAGATATAATTAGTAATAATTAGTAATAATTGGATATAATTAGTAATAATTAGTAATAATTAGTAATAACTAGTAATAATTAGTAATAATTAGTAATAATTAATAATAATTAGTCATAATTAGTCTAAATTAGTCTAAAATAGTCATAATTAGTCACAATTAGTAATAATTTGTCATAATTAGTAATAATTAGATATAATTAGATATAATTGTCCTTGATTGGTTGATCACCTTGCAAGTAGCGTTGAAATAGGACAACCCAAGTCATGCCGTTCTCATCTAAAAGAATTTTCTCACATGACCCTTTATATAGAACATTATTTCTTGAAAATTTAAGGGAAATATACTGATGTCCCCTCAAATTTTTAAGGAAGAATGATTTATGTAAAGGCAGCGAGATGATTCTTAGAGACAAGAATGACATTACTTTGGTCGTCCTATTGCAACACTACTTGTGAGGTGATCAACAATACAAGGACAATTATAGAGTTTACATTGGACATGGATGACACAGACTTTTTATTGCGCATGACCTGACAATTGGAGACCCTTTGAGATTTGAACATGTTAAGAATAGAGAAAAGCCTATTGCAAATATTGATAATTTTAATATTTTATAAATTTTTTATTATTTTAATAATATTAATATTATTTTTTTTCATAAATATTGATAATATAACTTTTTTAATTAGTAATAATTAAATATAATTATAATTAGTAAATGAAAAATTCTTGGATAATGAAGGGAAAATTTGTAATCATCTCCACAATGATGATTACCAAATTTCTTTTCATTATTCAAGTAGTTTTCATTTTGAAAAGTATTGTTAAGTATTGATAAATTATAAATAATTAGCAATAAATAGTAATAAATAGTAATAATTATTTAGGAACAGTTAAAAAGAAATTTTAATTTTTTTTAATAAATTCTAAGAACCCAGCACAATTTCTAGTTGATTGACGACACTCCTTTTTCTCGATGACTTTTCTCATTTCAACTCTCACCGACACAAAACAATATGAAAAATGAGCTGCTACATAGGCATATTAAATCTCATATACACAAGATTGGATATGCATTCATAGGATCATATTTTTTATAATGTTTTCAGGCGGTGACCGTTAGAAAAAGATGATTCATCGACGAAAAGGGGGCTCTTTTGTCTGACAACTCATTTAATCGTATCTTTATCACACTGAAATCACAATGAAGAATCTGGTCAGAGATACATATATTCATTATTGTGTATATGATAATGAATATATGTACCTCCGACCGGATTCTTCATTGTGATTTGAGTGTGAGAAAGATGCAAGTAAATGAGCCGTCAGATAAACGAGTTGACGTTAATCCACTAGAAATTATGTCACCTTTAATTAATGGTAATTATTAAGTAGTAGTAGTAATTATTTATCTTCTTTTTTTAGATAGTATTTTTATAATTTCAAACTATTAAAAAATAGTGATGATTTCATATTTTGTAGAAAAATATGGAACAAGGAAGTCGACATCAGTCATTATTAGATGATCGTGCTTAGATAAATCAGCGCAGAAATCCAAATGGTTCCGGTTTAAATCCTGTATATATTGAGGGTGTTGAATATTTCTTAGCATTTTCATCATAAAAACCAAAATATGTTTCTGAAGGCCCAATTGAGTGTCCTTGTAAAAAATGTGCTCTGAGAACGTGTGCCACATTTGACAAGGTTGGGGGACATCTGTTACGGTTTGGTTTTCAACGAGATTTTGTTTTTTGGTATCAACATGGTGAACACAGTTCTATAGAAGATACCAATAAATTGATTCCGGATCCATCATAGTTTCAAAATTTAGTACATGATGTTTCAGGTCCATCTGTTCAATAAACTAAAACTCACGATGATATTGATTTAACTCCTGAGTTGTCACCATCAGAATTTTATGAGTTGTTAAGGTCTACTAAGGATGCATTATATCCTAGTTGCAAGTTAAGAAAATTATAAGAGGTGTCAAAATATATGGCTATTAAATCAGATAATTAAATGTCAAACAACTATTTTGATCAGATATTTTCTTTGGTTAAAATATTATTACCTGAAAGAAATATGTTGCCTGCAAATTACTATGAGAGAAAGAGGTTGGTTCGTAATCTAGGACTTAGTTATTGGAAGATTCATGCATGTTCAAAAGATTGCATCTTATATTCTGGTGAAAATGATTAATTAGATAATTTTACAACATGTGGAAAATCGAGGTATAAAGAAGCTCAACCAAGGATGTCTGGATCGATTCCTATAAAATAGTTGAGATATTTCCCCCTTACATCAAGGCTGCAACATTTATTTATGTCTCATAACACAGCGTCAATGATGTCATGGCACAAAACCAATATTTCAATTGGTAAAAGATTGAATCATCCATATGATGGTGATTCATGGAAACATTTTGATCGTCTGCATATGTCTTTTTATTTAGAAGCCTGAAACGTGCAATTGGGTCTTTCTACTGAGAGTTTCTATCCGTTTGGTTCTTATGGTAGTCAGTATTGATGTTGGCCTATCTTTATAACTGTGTACAATCTACCTCCATGGATGTTGATGAAGGAGCCCTATATCTTTTTGACCTTATTAATCCCAGGACATCCAAAAAAGAATATTGATGTTTATTTGAAACCATTTATTGCTGAGTTAAATTCATTGTGTAGTAATGGTGTTAGTACATATGATGTTGCGGCGAAACAAAATTTCACATTAATAGCTGCATTGATGTGGATGATTAGTGACTTTCCAGCATATGTCATGTTATCTGGCTGGAGTACACATGGTCCAAAATCATGTCCTTACTTTATGAAAGACAAGAAAGATTTTATGCTTGTCAATGGAAAAAAACCTTTCTATTTTGACTGTCACCACAAATTTCTTCCATCCGGTCATCCTTTTCGAAGGAAAAAATCTCATTTCAGAAAAGGCACAATTGAAAGGGTGAACCTCCAAAAATGATCTCAGGTACAGAGTTAAAATCAGTTGTATTTTCATTACCTCCAATCACATTTGGGCCAATAGTAAACCAACAGAAAATTCATGGCTTTAGGAAAGAACATAATTGCATAAAATGAAGCATTTTTTGAGATCTCCCATATTGGTCTGATTTGTTGGTCCACCACATGTTGGATGTCATGCACATTGAGAAGAACTATTTTGATAATTTATTTCATACAATCTTGGATACACCAGGTAAGACCAAAGATATTATAAAAGCATGACTAGATCTTGCCCAAATTTACAGGTGACTTGAACTTGAACTATTTGAAAATGTCAGATCATAAAGGTCAATGAATCCAAAAGCATCCTATACACTCACCAAATAGAGTTGTTTATTATTTTGTCAGTGGATTACAAATTTGAGACTTCCAAATGGCTATGCTTCCAATTTGGGAAGATGTGTTAAGAATGGTCATATTACCGGATTAAAAAGTCAAGATTGTCATGTTATAATGGAAAGAATTATGCCGATTGGATTCAGATGTTTGTTGAATTATATGATTTTTGATTCAATAATAGACATATATTATTTTTTTCAAGACATTTGTGCAGTGACAACTGACTACGATGCGCTAAGAAAACTGAAAGAAGATGTTGCTGTAATTATATGTAAACTCGAAAAAATCTTTCCACCTTCTTTCTTTGACTCAATAGAACATCTGATATTACAGTTTCCACATGAAGCTAAATGTGGAGGTCCAGTACACTTTCTATGGATGTACCCATTCGAGAGATTCATGAAGAAATTAAAGAAAAAAGTACGTAATAAAGCATCAGTTGACGGATAAATTGTTGAAGCTTATTTTCATGATGAAATTGCTTTTTTCTGTTCTCACTATTTTGAATCTGAATATCCCTAAAAAAACCGCATGGGACCGTATGAGGGAAATGTTAATGATGAAATGGAAAATCATTTATCAGTTTTTAATCACCCAAATCTTGGCTTCAGTGGAGTTCAAGAACAATGGTTTTCAGACAATGAATATCACAGAGATCATACATATGTTCTGCTCAACTTTGAAGAAATGAAAACCTTTATACTGTGAGCGCTTCTATAAATTATTCTATAATTTTTGTTACAGTATGTAAACTTATTTTATTTGTAGGTTATATGATAATCATTTCAAGAAACAAGTTCCACAAATTACAGCAGCTTCTCTTGAGGAACATAGATAATTTTTTTTCTCAATGGTTTCAAAAGATGGTAACATAAATTATTGATGGTTTAATATCAATTCGGTTTGATATTTATTTTATTGATAATTGTTTTACAAATTTTCTGGTGTCTCAACATGCTGATAAAATTGATAAGCGACTGTTTATATTGAGTAACCCACCATCCAAAATGGTTAAATCTTATAATGCATATGTTGTGAATGGTTTTTGATTTCTTACAAGAGTATATGGGGAATAAAAAAATAATGAACAGTGGAGTTTGTTTGAGAGGATCGCATCATAGAGAAACTAAAGTTGACTTTTATGGTATTCTGGATGAAATTATTGAGCTATGTTATCTTGAACAAAATTATATAACGATGTTTAAATATCGGTGGTTAGATACTGAGAGAGGCTTGCATGTTCATCTGACTCATGGAATCGTCGATATTAAATATAAAAGTATTCTTGCAGTAAATGAACCATTTTTACTGGCTCAACAGGCACATCAAATTTATTATGCAAAGTAATGTGCTACTTCAAGAGACCTTGGTGTCTGGTGGAGCATAATAAAAAAGAAATATCGGGAAAATCAATTTACTCAAACTGAATGTGGTTCCGTTGAAGTGGAAGAAATTGAATTTTTTCAAGAGACTACTCAAAATCCCTCTTTTTCACAATGAAATGTGAATATCGATGAGGACACCCCACAATTAAGGGTCCATGGTGACGAAGATGTTAATGATGTTACAATTGAATTTGAAATGACAAGGGATGATGAATGTGAAACTCATATGGATATTGATGATTCCGAGGAGGAATATGAAGACATTGACATCATTAGATCTGAAGATGATGATGAAGGTGAACATTGACATAGTTAAATGTTGGTTATGATCATAACTAATATATATATATATATAATAGTTATTTTAAATTATCTTATAACAACAATCATTTTCTGTTTCAGATGGAATCTGATCTATTGCATGAGTTAGAGGAGGCTGAGTAACCATCAGATGAGGGGGATGTGCGATCATATGACACTCAGCCTACTGGTGGTTCAGGAGGTACGCGGAGGGAGCATGGTATTGCATGAATGATGATTCTTAACCCTATCCCCGAGCAACGTCCACATCTTATCTTCGATCCACACATATGGAGGTATGGTAACCTGTATATTTTAGTTAGATTTCATTAATTTATTTATATATATAATAACTATTTGATTATTTATTCTTTTTTACAGTTTTTCACATGTAGCTGTTGGACATGGGAGTGATATCTTGCACAATTATTTTTCTTAGCCATGGACCACATGGGAATAGATTCCCGTTGATTTGCAGCTCGGCATGTACAATCACTAGCTGGTACGTAAATAAATAATATTTATTTTGAAATTTATTTTATGAATAACGTGATATTATAAATTATTTGTAGGGTTTATGTTATCCCATTGATGATTGCATGCATGATGATATCTGTGCAACATGGGTGGTGGCTATCTGTGAGTGTTTGCGTTAGTTTTTGAACAATTTGAGAAAGACGACCATTAAGAAAACAAGAGCGACAGTATTTGATGAGTCGTGTAGAGCCCACCGACCAGAGTACATTTGATCTCATGTTTGGGATCGATTATGTGCATACTGGTTGGGTGGAGGATTTTAGAGGAGGTCTTCATTAGGTCAGTATAATCGGGGGAGACAGGAGGTGACAGATCGAGCTGGTAGCCGTACATTCAGTACGCATAGAGAGCATCTGGTAAGTATTTTTTTAAATATTTTATATAACTTCAAATATAAACAGTTTATTTTATATTCATATAGGCAATCGAGCATCCTGATATTATAGAGTATGATGTTTATCGGAGGATGTACAGTGATCTAGCCACCAGAGAGATTAGAGGTGATCACCAGCGTCAGATTGTGGTTAGTCTTATTTTTTTCAGTTTGACAATTAATTGCATATAATATTTTCACAATTTCAATTTCAAATTGGAATTAAAGGAGTCATATGAGGATGTGACTTCTTAGACACAGGATGAGGGTCAGGATGAGGCGACTGATCAGGCCAGTGCCCACCATTTCGATGAGGCAGCAAGGATGCATGCGACTTAGTATGGCTTTGAGAAGGGATGAGTAGTTAGTATCAGCTCTCATGTGACTCCTGGTACTTATTATGGTACTAATGTGATGTCGACATCCGGATCGAGAGGATATCATGGAGAGGAATAATCTTCTGGATCACAGTATCAGGAGGAGTTCCGAGCTCAGAATGACCTTATAGAGAGATTGCAGAAGCAAAAAGAAGAGATGCGTCAACAGTAGCAGCAACACGAGGAGGAGATGCGTCGATGGAAGCAATAGTAGCAACAACATGAAGAGGAGATGCATTGATGGCAACAATAACATCACAAGAAGATGGAGTTCATGCGCCATCTGACTTGTATTTTAGGGATGAAGTTTCCTCTACCATCTCCTTCAGCTCCTCCACCTCCTCTAGAAGACAACCCCAATGATTTTTTTATGTAAAAAACATTTGAATTTAAATTTGTTGTAATATGAACTATTTACAGTTTCTGTCTTTTATATCGGTGCGATTATTACATAATTTAATTTTTAATATTTTATGATTCGTTTTTGTGAATATTGAGAATTTTTATTTTTTTTATTTTTTTTATTTTAATAATATTAATATTATTTTTTTATTAATCATAATTTTATTAAATTTTTTTTTTCAGAATTATATTTTTTTAATATTTGTTTATTTTACTAATAATAATAATAATAATAATAATAATTTATGATTTTTTTATATTTTTTTTGTGAATATTGAGAATTTTAATAATTTTAATATTTTAATATTTTACTAATATTAAAATTATTTTTTCAATAATCATAATAATATACTATGATTATTTTTATATTTTTTTGTGAATATTGAGAATTTTAATTTTTTTACTATTTTAGTAATATTAAAATTAATTTTTCAATAATCATAATAATATTTTATGATTTTTTTATATTTTTTTGTGAATCTTGAGAATTTTAATATTTTTTATTATTATTTTAATAATATTAAAATTAATTTTTCAATAATCATAATTTTATTAAATTTATCTTTTTAAAATTTATTTATTATTTGCGACGGGATCTATTACGATGGGATCTCATCGAAAATAGTCTAAATTATTTTTTCTTAAAAAAGGTATTTGCGATAGGATTACAGGCCTGTTGCAAATACTATTTGCGTTGCGATAAGGCCATCGCAAATAGGCTAAAAAAATATTTTCAAAAAACATTTGTGACGGGATTATGAGCCCGTCGCAAAAAAACATTTGCGACGGGATTACGGGCCCGTCGGAAAAAAGTATTTATGACAGGCCCATCGCAAAAGAGCTTATATATATATGTATATAATCAGAGACTTATTTGTGACAGTGTTTTCTACAACGAGCTATTTGCGACGGGGCCCCATCGCTAAAGCTTATTTGCGATGGGATCCTGTTGCAAATAACCCGTCGCAAATACCTTGAATTCTAGTAGTGAAATATAAACAAAAAACTATTCAAGAGCATGTAAGTTACTCCATTCTTCCTTTATGGGTTGTAATTATGGATGGTTAAAATTGGTTTTAATTTGTTGGTATTAAAGATAGAACCTAAATGATATGTTTTTAGCACCTGATCCAGGGCTATGGATCTGAGGAATTATATTACGGGGGGTTTATGGGTGTTATTTATATTTAATGGTTTGTAATTCATACTTCATTTTTATTGATATTTTTTTATTTAAATTTTTTTTTCTTATATATAGATTTTTGAAGTTCATTATCGGAAATTCATCCCATTTTTGTGTGGATACCTCAACACTAGTCACTAGACCCTGATCTAGTGGTGGAAGGTTTAGGGTTTTAACTTATTAAAAAGTTGATATGTACTACTATAAATAGTTTTAAAAAATCATAATAACACTTTTAGGGTAATTAGGAACCCCACATCATCGAAAACACACAAAATATAGTAGTAATATTAAATTCAAAAAACATCGCACACAAAAATACAGTGGGCAATAATAAATTCAAAATTTGTCAAAAAAAAATCAAAACCCTTGGCATAGAAACATTGCATAAAATACTGTGAGCCTCCAGAGGAACCTATCTTGAGGAAAGTCGTGTCATATCCACAATTCATCACCATCATTGCATCATCGATGCCATAATTGCATCATCGTCAAAAACCACCGGAGAATCCCACTGTAGCATCCATCATGGGAAACATACTCAATATCATTTCTTTACCCACATCATAACTGCTAACACTAACGTCAATCAAAATACCTGAAAATAAAATCACCGTAATACCGTAGAGAGTACCATACCGCCACTTAATAAAAAACACAGGTGACCTCCACATAAAAGAAGAGCCATTATCAAAGGATAAATATGATTTTACATAGTATATTGAGAAAGCTACCGCATGACGTGGCTCCCAGTAACTCTTACCACTCCTCAAAAGTATCCCAAAACTCCCATATCCCACATTTTCCAATGAATCAATAATAAATTTTGATCATACCTCTTAAGATATAGTTTTAATTATAGGTTTATTCTTCATATTTTAAGAGGGATAGGTCACAAGAGGGATGATTTTTTGATAACACATTCTGGATATCAGGTGATTGTTTCTATGGATTAACACCCAAGGTAGGATTAATAGTATAGACCCTATAATAAAACATTAAGAATAGAAGGGGTAAATTTATTTGGGATAATTTTATAAGAGGAGTAGTAGGGCCACCATACAGTTCTCCTCACCCACAACTTCCCTGAGGTGGGGCTCAAAATGGAGCTGGTAGACCCCAAGGTTGGGGAGGTGTTGGGATAAGTAGGTAGGGTAGGGTAAAATCAAATCAATGAAATATGTATATGGTTGAATTATAATTTATAAAGGATCCAAAATGAGTTGAGGGTTTTAGAGGTACCATCACTATTTTCTACACATTAGTTTTAGTTCAGATAGATATAAGGGCTTCCCAATCATTAATAAATTTAAGGTTCATGAAATAACTTGATATTTATGTGTTAATAATAAATAAATCCTTGACCTTATAAATTAAATTTAGTATAATTTTTTTTATTGATGGAAGTCTATAAATGTTACATCCTAGTCTTTGGTTGTTGTGGGACCTCATACTCCTTGATATATGGATAGACAATGTCATATGTCTCATCGATTATTTTTCTTCTATGGGAACTATCATGGACTATTAACTTTGACATGTTAACTATACCTGTAACAATATAGTACAATATTAATTTTAATTGATATAAATTTTTTTCTTAAGGAATGGCATCATAGGAGGCATACCATCATTGTGTAGTTAGTGAGCCTTCCACTATGTGAAACAAATATAAACTATCAATACTTTCCTATAGTAGTGAGAGAATATATTTATGTCTTCCTTGAGGATGTGTCTATATTACCCCCTAGGTGAGATGTGATGTTTGGTATCAATCTAGTACCTAGAGAGGTTTCTATACCCATTTCATATTTTCATATGGCACCTTCCAAGATACATGATTTAAGGATTCAGATATTTTTTTCACTTCAGAATGGGATTTATTTGTACCATCATTTCACTATGGGGTTCCCCTATTCTCTTTGTGAAGATGGATGATGGGATTTCATAGATTTTCCTTGATTATTGGGGGATAAACCATGTGATTATTATGGAAAAATATAATCTTATGATAAAAAATTATATATTTGATTAGTTAAGAGGGGCTTAAGTATTCTACAAGATGAATCTTAGATCAAGGTTATACCAATTGTGTGTTCGAGAGGAATACATCTATAATATGGGATTCTATTTTAGGTATTGGAAATATATGTTTTTCATGATTCCATTTGGAATAAAAAATTCTTCAGAAGTGTTCATGGGTTTTATAAATTGTGTGTTTCATCAATATCTAGACCTATTTGTAGTGGTATTTATCAATGACATATTGACATATTCTGGAGATGAGGAGGAGCATGTAGATCACCTAAATATAGTGCTGGATAATCTAAGATAGAATAAGATATATGTAAAATTGTTGAAGTACTAGTTATATATCCAAAAACTTCATTTTTTGGGACACATTATATCAAATAAATAATTTATAGTTGACTTGAAAAAGGTGGAGCTACTATTGGCTTGGGATTCTCCATAGAGCGTGTTTGAGGTTATGATTTTTTAGGGTTGATCAGGTTATATAGTCACATTATATTAGTGTTTTCAAGGAATAAAACCCTTTTTTATCTCTTAAAAATGAATTTTAATGATTTTATTGTGACAAAGGATCTTCAAACTGAATTTGATCATAAAATGGAGAAGCTGAAAAATGTATTTGTTCTTAGATTTTCAGTCAATGGGACTCTATATGAGATGAATTATAATGATTATAAATTAGGAAATGTGTATATAAGAATGAAAGAATATATTTTTATTTTCTTGTATCAACCTAGATATAGACTAATGAGAATTACTATGGTAACCGTGAACTTGATTTGGATGTAGTAGTTTTTTATTTGAAGCCTTAGAGACACTAGTTTCTTATAAAGTGAATCATGGTTTTCACTAACCACAAGAGACTGAGATATATTTTCACTCAACTTGACGTAAACCTGAAGAAGAGACACAGGGTGGATTACCTCCAAGATTACATTTTTTATATAACATATACTTTGTTCATGGGGAATATAGTATTCAAGGATTTGAGTAGGAAAACCTTCTCATATATGATTCAAGGGGCTAGGATGAGTAAAGGTCCATGGAGTAGTTAGTTACCATATAACTGAATATTAAAAAGATTTATGGTTAAGGATTATTATTTAATATGATAGTAACCTACACCCAATTGCACTAAGTTATGTATTATGAATTTAGTGATTGTGAGCGCAAGCTTCACCAAAATTTTATTACTTATATAGTGGAACCTTAGGGTTGGACAGAAGTTGGGGAGCACTTGATTCTCTTTAACGAGAATTTTTTCATTACTTAGCTATTGAGATTTTTTTTTGAGATTTACCATTCTTTCTTGTTAGTACACCCTGGTGTGGGGAAAATATATTAGGGATTTAAAAGTTTTTTTTGGTAGCTCGAGATGAATCTAGAAGTAGTATAGTGTTTCGTTCAATGTATATCCTACTAGATAGTCAAGGTGAAGCATTGAGTCCCAGATGGAATGCTTCATCCACTTAGTATCCCAGAGTGTAAGTGGAATGAAATCTCCATATAAATTGTGATGGGTTTATCATGTATGTCTATATGGTTTCACACAATATGGATTATTCTTGAAAAAATTTGAAAAGTTTACTAACTTTCTTCTTATTGGGAAGAAGAACCTAGTGAATCACCTAGTGAAGCATTAAATTTTTGAGACTTTGGGGATATATGGAGTACCTATAACCATAGTCTCTAGTCAGGATGTGTATTTCACCTATACACTATAGAGGGGTTTACTGCATGCCTTTGTTTCTCTCATATTTCTTTTTACAACATCCTATCTTAGATCAATAGATTGAAAGAGATGTTGATTCAGACATTATAGAACATGATAAGAGAATACATCTTATATTTTTGAAAATCTATGTCACATTACCTACCTTTGTTAGTGTTCACCTATAAAAAATGTCTACAACTCTACTATTGGATTGATTCTATTTGAGATCTTCTACATTTGTCTTTATATATCACCTATATGTTAGAATTTAGTAGGTGAGGAAGTTTTTTTGGTACATAACCTTGTTTGAGTAAGATAAATGCCATTTTTTTGTTTTGATATCATATAAGGGATGCCTAGAGTTGGAAGATATCCTATTTATATCATAGGAGGATTCTTATATAGAGTTCCATGTTAGAGATCATGTCTTCTTAATGTTATCACCATAAATAGGTAATAGGATTCTTGGAAAATAGAAGCAATATGTACCCAGGGTTCATTGGTGCATTTTGAGATTATATAGTGGATTTAAGAGATAACTTATCTCTTTGACCTGCCACCTTAGCTCGAGTGCGTGCACAACCTGTTTCATGTGTCCTAGTTTTGGTGGTAAGTACATGACTCATCCCATATCATGGTATTAGGTTATCTTGAAAGGTATGATTACTCTTCCTTTACTAAGATCCTTATAGATATATGGGATCATAAAGAGATGGTGTTTTGTGGCTAGAGTATCCCTCCGATCAGTGTGTTGTGAAGGTACAGAGGAGTTGAGGAGATCACTTAGGAGCAAAAGGAGGTTATGTGAGATTAGTCCCCCTATATTTTATAATGGGGTATGCATCTAAACATCCTTTTAACTTATGTTTATTCATCTCCAAGTATAAAAAGCATTAATATGGGGAGGATTTAATATCTCAGGTTTAACCCTAAGGTATACTTTTCCACTTGTTAAAAAGTGTATCTTATAAGATTTTTTTTTCAAAATTATTAACTAATTTGAAAGGGATAGAATGGAAATTTTATTCATCCTCCAAAAATGTTATAAAAAACTCAAAATATATACTTATATTTTAAATATGGGGGTTATAATTTTGTGAGAATATCATAATTTTTAAAGGAATGATAATTTTATTAAGAATTAAAAGAGTTTAAATAATTACAATATTATTATTTCCAATTAAGACATTTTTACTTATGAAACCATGATATTCTTATTTATGAAAAAATAAATTAATTTTAATCTTAATTTTAAGTTTTTTAATCTAGATATCATTATATAAATAATGGCTCTAGTTTGGTCAAAATCCATCAAATGGGTTTTAATAAAATCTAGGGATATTTTTTCATTGAAAAACAATTATCTCAATATTTTTATGGGTAAAACCATAAAATTATTAAAACAATATTCATGTATGTTGTTTTATACCTATAAACCATTATAATGACAGTTAATTTTCAAAAAAAATATAATTTTATAGATAAATTTGAGTGATGAAAATTTTCCATATTTGTTTAATTTAGTGATTTAGTTAAATCTAGGAAGAATAGCCTATAAATCCATATATAATTATATAGAAATTTTTAAAATTAATATTTTTAGACCAATTTAATTAATGATTCATAAGTATGGTTAGATAGAAGTTTTTACCATTTATACAATTCTCTATAATTTAGGTTCCTTGATTAATGATTTACTAGTTAATAATTATAATTTTCATCTATATGATGAGAATATGTTGTTGTTAAATTTTAGTAGATTTTGGAAGACTCCAACCTCTAGAAAACCATCATAGAGATGGAGGGAGGTGACATGGAGGTGTAGTGGGGCCTTCTAGGTCCTCAGACATCCCACATATGACTAAGATTTAGCCACATGACTCTAGAGAACATAGAACATGCTTACGATATAACTTTAGTGGTGTGATTAATCACATCCTTATGATAATTTTATTTTATAGTGTAGATCCAATTTCAGGGTCTATAACACATACTGTATGTGTAAATAAATTGATTTCATGGTTTTTCTAGTCAAATTTAATGGATGGTATCTTGGGTAGACGCATCGCCTACACCGGTGCGCCCCACATTGAAATGGGAATGTCCATTCAAAATGATCAGAATGTAACCATTGTGTCCATGTTATCTATGTATGATTCAGTTCAAACCATCTTATCCCAAGTGAACCACATTCATTTGTGTAATACTGGATGGCTAATATGACACGATGTTAGCTAGAGTGGGGAAAAATAGTGTTTGATTCCCTATTGGTGTGTGATGGGTTCCACGTGGAATACCTACACTATCTAAACCCCTCCCTCATGCATGAAGAAATGAATGTAGGTGGTTTTTTCCTTGAAATTTACCATTATAATGACCTTAATGAAGTGAATTTGGAAAATTTAGAATATTTGAGGACTTTTTGCATGTTTAATATCATTTCATGGTTCCAAAATATGGTGATAACCATCTTATATGGTTCTTATAATTGTGTAATGTTTAGGGAATTACTTTGGTAGTGATGTGATGCACTATAAAATTTATTGTAAGTTTAAAAAAGAAGTATTAAATAGCTATTTTATGTTATAAAAAAGACAAATTAAATGTCCATGAAATTATCATTAGAAATTTTTTCAAATAAATAAAATAGAATAAAGTAATGACAAGATGGTTGATGAATATAAGATAATTGTCTTAATGATATTGGAAATGGTCAGGTTATTATGTGGAGTAGGGGATATCTATAAAAAAACATTCTTGGGTAAAACTCTTCTGGTTATTGGATGATTTTTACTATAATATTTTATTAATGTATATCATTAGTGTTTTCTACCTTATTACCAATAAAGTGATGTGGATTTTAGTAATAATGTTTGATCATGTGTATATTTTATACCATTTCTCTAAGATGAGTTAGTGATGACCATGATCATAGTAACAAACCATGAGAACCCAATATCACTTAAAGGTTAGTGAATCTTCACCCATGAGTTATACCCTTAGGAATGGAGGTGGATAGTGATTCACTTAATGCCTTTATCCTTCATCCAAAACACTAGGAATGCGAGATATTATTATATTGAAAAATTTTATAGACATTTATTTACTTTGAAAGATTGATATACGACTATATGTTTAGAGATGTTTATTTTGTTCAATGTATAGACACATCATTATAGTTTTCGATATGATTATTTCCTTTAACATTAAATGGATTAGTAGATATAAGAATTTCCCTCATAATATATCTTAGATCATAAAGGGTGAAATTGTTTAATGTAAAGAAGTCTTATATGTGTTGAGAAATTGTGTTTGTATCATCTGATGTTATTTGGAAAGTGTACAAATATGAGTTATGGGCAGTTTTAAGAACTCAATCCTCAATATTGTGATCAAATGAGATAATTTTATTATGTATATTCTTCTCAACACTATTAAATATTTCTTCATGTGTAGATATTTAATATTATGAGTTGATCCATTACATGAGATAACCATACTGAGTATTTTTTCCCACTCCTATAATTGAACTTGTTCCCTCTCCCTTATGTCCATATAGACCCTCGAGATATTTTTATGAGATCCTAAGAGTAGTAGTAGGATAAAATACATTGGATTTTTATATTATTATTATTCATTTATAGGAGATTATGGTAATATTGTTATTATTTCCCTTTTATAATTGGGATCATGTTATACATTTTTGTGGGAGTTTATTAGTGTTATATGGATTTCAGGGGTTTTTAATTTTTACTTTATTTTGTTGGATGTTTGTATTATATACATATATTTAGTTATTTTTCTTATAAAAAGAGTTTTATTGTTCATTATAGGTGATTTCTCCCATTCCAATGTGGATACCTCAACATTAGTTTTTATCCCCTAACCCAGTGGAGGGGGGTTTGGGGTGTTCGCTGACTAGTAAGACAAGACATGAAAAAATGTTTGTGTACTTTAGTTTAAATTATATAAATAGATTCTTATATATGTTATATCATGTATATAAGGATTTACATGATAGGAACAATATAAGGTCTACTTATATTCAACCAATACTGTAATTTATTATTATTAAATTTTTGAGAAATTTTTTACAATAAATTGTTATTGATTTTTGAGTGATTTCATGCCAAAATACCAGTTAATTAATATTTTTTATCATTTTTTTGGATTTATATAAATTATTTTGATTATAAGAATTTTAATTCCATATTAATTTCATTTTTGAAACATATTTATTTTATCATATTTAATTTTACTTTTCATACCTCACAACATTTTATTTTATTTTTTATATTTTATTTAAAATTTTAAATTAGATTTTTAATAATTCATTAATAAATATATTTTGAAAACTAACTTAGTATATTTTGATGTAAATTGATTATTTCATCATTTAAACCTTATTTATATTTACAATTTTTTTTATTTAATTGATTTTGTAAGGAAAAAGGTTGTTTGATGGAATCAAAATTGTAAATCATGGAATTTTTGAACTACATAGGAGTTACTAAGTTTTCAACTGGCTGTGTGTGAGAAACTCTCTACTTGAATAATAATTTATGGAAATACACATACTATTAAATATATATTTTTACATTGTATATATTAATAAACCCTTTGTTTCATAGTTGATGGATTGAGCTAGGTACATAGGAATAAACACTAAATCATGAAGGTTGTGTAAGATTAACTTGAAAATACTAAAGGTTATATAAGATAAAAATTATGTATATAGAAGAGTAAAATGTAGTTGTGAATGAGTAAAACTTATTTTTAATAGGTCACATATGATTATATGAAAAATTATGAATCTATGTATGAAAAACACACTTTGTATAAAATTTGAGAAGATTTGGGTGAACATGAGAAGATGAGGTAAATTCGGAGAAGTTATTGTAAAGTACCTTCCATTTGTCACACATACAATCATAAGGGGACCATAAAGGGAGATTAAAACTCAATTTTAACCAAATAAAGTAAATCATAAATAATAAATCAATGTGGATGAATATGTTGTAGAGAGAAAAATTAAGGGATGAACACTAAAAATAATGATTAACCAAGAAGGAAAAATGACTATCCATATGGACTGATCATCCAAATAAACCATTTACATTTAGAAGTGGTCCGTGTATCTCAAAAATTATGGTGAGTAATTTTATTTAGAGGAATATTAGAATTATAATAACGTATCTGAAAACCTTTCCCATAAGGTAGGATAAATACATAGGCTTGAGCATAAGTTTTGTCGAATCGAAGGGAGCTTTCAAGGAGTGAGGAGAAGCTATAGGTGATTATCATAAATCTAGTGGAACTATCAAGAGATAATTTTGATAAACTAATTATTTTTATCCCTTTAGATTTATATATATATATTATTATTATGTTTCTTAGGTTTTTTGGAATGTTTAACATGGGAATAGATTTTAATTAAAATTTATTTTTCAAAAATATAGGGATTGGTTTTCTTCTTAAATATATATATTAATCATAATTACAATCTTGTTAGTATTGGGATAGTTCCTAGTGTATTTGAGTGATATATAAAATTTTGAATCTCACAAAACCCATTGATTATTCTCAAATTGCTGTAAAATAATGATTTGTGAGTGTAAGGTAAATGTGAGAGTTTAACACACACAAGATCACAATCAATAGAACACTGATTATCTTAGTGAGGATAGTGGATTAAAGTGACAATATGCTTATGTTTGATCGATAACCACACCTCTTTGGGGCTAGAAAACCCAAACTGTAAACCCAATATAATAGGGGATATGGTAACACCAACAATACCAAAAGGTGAAATTAGTTATTTTATTAAGTAATGCTATAAAACACTACAAGGGAATTTATATTTATTAGAATGGACTTGGGTAACATTAATAAGTATATAGGTGGATTCTCATCTCCTTTTCATAAACCATGGTATGAATTTGGTATTTTTTAATGATTTCTATTTCCCTAATAAGAGTAAGTCAGTGATAATAGAATCTATTTCATAGTAATCAAGTTTAGTTTAGGTAAAATTTATATGGAATATCCATATAAAAAAATCTAATATTTTCACCCCCATATTTTACTTTTTTTGTTATAAAGCCCAACAAAGAACACTTATAAACTCAACCTCACATTATAGAATGAATAACAAAACATTCATTGATATATATGTTATGGTTTACCTATAAACATATAGGGGGATCTGAAGATAAAAAAATACATTTTCATGAATCGTATTTTAGTGTCATTTTCAGAGATATGTTGTTTTCATAACAAGTGTTTTAGAGAAAAAACCAAAATAAAATAAAATTTAAAATATAAAAATAATTAGTAAACCAAAAACACTAAAAATATATATAAACATTAATTTTTATATATTTTTCATTTAATTCATTGATACCCCAAATTATTATCAATATTTTTTATTTTAACTAGTTTACTTCAACTTTACATGAATAGTATATCTCAATTGTTTATATTTGGATTATAGAAACCATGGATATTTGGTTGGAGAGATTAATAAAAGGATATATAAGAAATATGTTTCTCTACTAGAAATCCATTCTATAATTAGATGGATTTGAAGATGAGGAAACAAAAAATTATAAAGGAAGATAATAATGAGAATCTTTCCCAAATAAAATTGTATATTTTGGACTTTATTAATGAGATTAAAGAGAACGAAGCTAGTATAGAAGTTGAGTTATTACATATTTTTTAAAAAATTACAATATGAAAAAAAGTGGATTTCCATTTTTATGGAACATGTAACGTCCCACCCCTTCTCATTGTATTGAGAGGGAGGGAGAGAAATACTTAGCCTTAAGAGAAATCCCAAAAACACCAAAGGCTAGCAATACATGTCAAAGTGTTTTCATACATGTGGGGGATAATTTACCCTTTAATAATAAAACCACAAATCAAACAAGACATAATCAAACAACCACTATATAAAGCATGATAACATTGAAATACAACTCAACATTTCATCTATCAAAATCATAATAAAATCAAGTGCCACAATATAATACTATAATATCTAAGTAAATAGTGGAATAAAAATTCAAAAACACTCCAAGATAACCACAAGATTACATGTTCCACAAGCTCCGTGCTACAACTTCACCAATCAGCCCAAGTATCATGAAGTAGTGCTAAAAATGTGTGCTGCCTTACCTTTTCCCATTTCTCAGTAGATGAAATCTGTAAAAGCACCAAAGTTCCAAAGCATGGGTGAGTACTAAAACTCAGTTGGTTTTCTATAATGACTTCCCTACTCATGTCACTAGGATAGAACATGTTATAAACAATTATATAAATAAATTTATATAAATCAATTTCTAAAATAGTTTATATAAAAATATAAACAAAATCCATTGTAAAAACATGTTCCAAGGAAAGAACATAACAATTATTTTAATCATCTAACATTAAATTTTGGAATAACCCATTTCATTTCACACAACCAAACATCCAACCATGCATTAAAACCATGGACCTCCATATACTAATGAGTGATGAGTTATCCTTCAACTAATCCATCACTTAGTGGACAAATTTGATGGGGGTACTTCATGCCCTTATCCATACCAACCATTGGATGGGGTACTCCATTCCCTTATCCATTCCAATGTATATTGACACAAACCACACAACCATTCCAAACTCATTCAAAACAATGTGTGTTTAAACTACTTAAATAAAACATCATTATCTTTATTGAAACCCGTTTTTTCATGCAGAAAAACTACATATTATTTTAAAATCAACAATTTGAAATCATGTTATCAAAACACATTCCAATAACACACCAATTTTCAAAATTTCAAAAATCAACACTCAAGAGGGTTTTTAACAACAATTTCATAGCAGATAAATGATCAATTTCAATTAAGAAAAAAATCAACTAAGCCCTTATGTTCTAAAATATAGAAGTTGAGAGTGAATCAACCTACCTCGTGAGTTTTTGTGAAAACAATAAATGACACGAAACACGTCACAAAAACAGGTTGAATCTCCATGAACCCACATTATATCTCTACCACTATCAACAAAAATACCAAATAAAAAATATTTGGAATTCAAAAACATGGATCTACCCACAACAGGTGTAGTTCTAAGAAAACAAGAGAGATGAAGAAGTAGATCTTAGAGAAACATTATGAACGAAAATTAACAATCACTTAATGCAAGGAATCAAGTTCTAATTACCAAGGGAAGCATTTATATTTACATCAGATTGATTTCATAACCAAACTTGACCTTTGAGAGAGAAAAATACTAAGTTAGAGATTCATAAGAGGAAAAATGAGGGGTTAAAATCTTAATCCAAACTAGATCCACTTTTTAAGATTCTTGATTTTAATTTTTCATGGTTTAGTCACACGGTTTGGAAAAACATGCACTATCCATGCGTTAGACACTACCTTAAAGATGACCCTCACATGGTCATCTCACACAATCTTTAAACAATGATCCAGCCATACCAAATCCCCTACCACAAAATGGAAAAAGACATTTCAAGAAGCACATGGTTTTTAATAAGCATCTGTATAGTTTGGAAAAACCATGCATAGCTTGTGTACCTTCTTTTTTCCATTATCTCATTATGCATGGTTTCCTTCAAGTGTTTCATAGTTTCTACAACCTGTACCACCCGTGAACTTGTAAAAAAACCCTAAAAACAATTTAAAAGTTATCCAAAGTCTGTTTAACTTCACCCTTATACTTTATACACATAAAAATAATAAAGAAAGGGTTATTTACCAGATTTAGAGGGTGATAAATTCTCCCCACCATTGGTCTTCCCATCATTAAAAAGTACAAAACCATTAGATTTGTTAAAGAGTTCAGATAATTTATCTTTGATTTCTTTCTCATATTCCCAAGTCCCTTTCTAAATTTGACCATGTTTCCATAAAACATATAGTAGACTGATTCTTTTTCAATGAAAGGCATTCTCTTGCCTATCCAAAATCTGCACAAGGATATGTACCAAAAAATCATTTGCCTCTAGGTCAATGTGATCCCATCTGATCACATGGTCAATATTGAGAATATACTTTTTCCAATGAGTCATGTGGAATATATTGTACACCACACTGAACCATGGTGGTATTTTTAACTGATATTCAACCTCTCCCACTCATTACATTATCTCATAAGGGCCTATGTATCTAGTATATAAATTCCCCTACTTCCCAAAAAGATGATGTCGACACCTTGTAGAAATCCTCAAGAACACATGATTACTCATTATAAACGACAATGGTCATCGATGATGATCCACATAATATTTTTAATGAATCTTTGTCATCCCCAACAGTTACCTAATCAAAAAAATCTTCTCAATTGTTTCTTGTACATGGTCTATCCCAACCAGTGAAGTATCACCTATTTCCACACAAAAAAGTGATGAATGATAAGGATGTACATATAATTCCACAAACAGAGCCATATGTATCGAGGGCTGGTAGTTTTTGTTATATGAGAACTCCACCATCAACACATGATCTTCCCAAGAGACACAAAAATCCATTATACAAGACTAAAACATGTATTAAAACATTTGTATCATCCTTTGATATTTTCCATACATCTAATGATGATATGCAGTACTCATAGTCAACTGAGCTCCAAGGTATTTCTACAAATATTTCTATAAACGATAGGTAAAACTTAGATATCTGTCTATCACGATCGAAACTGGTATGCCATGTATCTTTACCACTTCTTGGATATAGATTTTAGACAGATCCACCATCATATGAGTTTCAAAAATATGGATGAAATGGGATGAATTCATAAGTTGATCCGCAATTACCCATATAGAATCATGTTTCCAAACCATTATTGGGAGTTATGTTATAAAATCCATAGCTATCTGCTCTGATTTCCACTATGGGATATATGAAGACTATAACATAAATGTTGGTTGCTGATATGCTACCTTAACATTCTAAAAAGTTAAGAATTTGGAAACAAACCCAACCACCTTAATTTTCATGAAGATCCACCAAAATTGTGCCTTCAATGACTTATACATATTATATATTCTATGATCGATATCCCATCTCAAATAGTGGTAAACATGAAGAATTTTCTCCTAATAAGTCTTAGTTACAACCATTTGATCTCGAAACCCCAAAACATAACTCTCATACAGTATCTATCCCTCGATGGTCGCCCCATCATTGAATTTTTACATCATAAAAAAACATTCTACATTATATATTTTTTCCTCTTTTACCATATTTACTAAATTAGGAACCACCACAACTAAAAAGAAAACCACAACATCACCTATATCATTACATTACACATGCATGTGGGTTAAGATTGACATCAACTGCCACTCATCTAAATATTCATTTTCCAACTGCATGTATAAATTTCTTCTTAATACAACATCCACCAAATTTCCATTAATTAGTGTATACATCAAGTCAAAGCTAGATATTTGGAGGTAATCCATCCATATTATTTTCCTCATATTCAAATCACTTTGTGAGAAAATATTCTTCAAGATCTAATGATCCCTGAACATAGTAAATTTCTAATCAAAGAGATAATGACGCTAAGTATTAAAATCATGGAAAATATTTGCTAACTCCAAATCATGTTTTGGGTAGTTTTTCTCATGTACCCTTAATTTACTTGATCCATAAGCAACAACACGGTCTCCTTCTATAAGAACACACCCCAAAACAGATCCTAAATCATCACAATACACCACGTACCCTTTTCCTGATTTGGGAAAAATCAAGATCGGTGCAGATATAAGGAAAACCTTTAGCACTTAAAAAGATTTCAATCATTCCTCAATCTATTGTAATAGAACATTCTTATTTTCAAAGCTATAATTGGTGAGGATAACCATGAAAACTCACACACAAAGTGTCAGTAATAACCAGATCGGACATGAAAATTGTGCATATCAAAAATGTTCTTTGGTGGTTGCTAAGATATAACATATTCTATCTTTTCTAGATTCACTAAAAAACCTCTTTCAGAAATTACATGGACAATAAAGTGTACTTCTTGTATCCTAAAATCACAATTTTATAATTTCACACACCAAAGATATTATCTCAATATTTCAAACATTCTCTCCAAAGGTTTATCATGATTATTCCTTGTCCTTGAATTCACCAAGATCTCGTCAATATACACCATGAAATATAATATAGATATCATTAAAATATCAGAATCATAAAATCCACAATGACCATAGGTGCATTCATAAGACCAATGGGTATTACCACATATTCATAATATCCATATCTAATTCTGAAAGATATATTTGGAATATCATCCTGCCAAACTCATAATCGGTGATATCTTGATCAAAATTTAATATTTGAGAACCACTAGGATCCTGTTAATTGATCGAAAAAATACCAATGAGTGGAAGTGGATTTATGTTCTTTATCATAAATTGGTTAATCTTAGGATAAATGAAACACAAATATAAAGTTATATCATCTTTATTCATAAAAAAATTAGGGCATCCCCAGGGGATGTGCTCAAACGAATGAAACCTTTTCTTTCTAGATCCTCCAACTACACATTCAATTAAATTAATTTAGTTGGTTCAATTTGATAAGACAAAAGTGAGATAGGACTAGTCCCCTCAAGGAGATCAATCATAAACTTCACTTCTCTCACAAGTGGATACCCTTATAATTATTTGATAAAGATATCCAAAAACTGATCAAAACATTCTATAAAATCAATTCTCTTAACCTCTTACATTGATTCCAAGGAAAAAATCTCTAACTGATAATATATTTTTCCCACATTTTATGCCAACAAGCCCGTTGCACCTATCTTTACATACCTTTCTCCATTAAAGATATGTTCCATGCCATCCTCAGTCTCGAAACTAACTTTTCTTTTATAATAGTCAATGCGAGCCTTGAATGTTTCAAACCAATCCATACCCATGATTACATTGTAAAAATCCATCTTCATCATAGATAAATCTCATTTTAGATCAGATCCATCTATAGTTATAGAACTTTCTCAACATAGAAAGGCTCGACATTATCATTCCAAAAGAGGAGATCGAATTTTTATCACAGAGGGAATCATATAAAGTTTTGAACTCATAAAATAAATAGAATGAAAATCAATAAAGTAATGTGATGCACTAGTATCAAAAAACACTTGTATAAGAGTAGAATTCAAAATAATTATACCTATCACCATAGATGGTCATGCCTGATCATCCACAGTAACCTTATTGACTCCATGTAATTTATTTGTTGCTAAAATTTGTTCTTTATTTCCCTACTGAGATTTCACTACCTATAGATTCATGGTATTCATTTAATAACCATAGATAGTTCTATTCTACTAACAATATTGGTTCTATTTTCCTCAACCCATCGAAGCATATGATGTTTTAGACATTTGATAACTGTCTTGATCACTTGACCTTAGAGCACTGTGATGTTAGCATTGAATATTCACCATATATTTTCAATTGTGGAATGATCTAGTTTATTCCATACACTCTCTCTTTATGAGGTCAAGAGAACCACATTGGAAACATCCTTCTTTTCTCTTAGGTCATTATGGAAGTTCTATTGATCTAGTTATCTTATTATGATTCACATTCCCATATTAGAAGTAGGTTTTCCTCTTCTTCTTTCTCCCAGTATTAGAGATACCACCATTTCTTATGGGTATCTCCTACAATATCTCATAATATTTCTCTTTTAGCCATCATTTCTTTATTCACCATCTCTGTATAGTCAGTAATATAGAGCACAAATATATTTGATATAATCTCATGTCTTAGCCACAATTCAAATATTATTTCCTTTAAGAATGCACTATCCAAAACATCAGGTGAAAAGCATACTAAATTTTTGAATTTAGCCACATACTTGATGAAAGAGAGTGTTTCCTACTTCAGGATGAAAAAGTCCATTGTTCTCAGAATCTGGAACGTGTATGGGTAGAATTTTTTGTTAAAAATTCCTCAGAATACTCCCAATTAATTCCAAGATACACTTTGGAATATACCGCTATATCCCACCAATTATGTGCAAGATCCTCGAGCATATATGTCAGTAGTTTGACTTTTACATATGCCGGTTTTTTGATGAAACTGAAGATATGATTCAACCTGTTCAGCCACACCTCTACCTTTTCTAGTTTAGAATCACCCTAGAAGATGGGTGGATTATTCTTATAGAACTAGAATAAATAACCCACTTGCCTTGGATCATTACTATGATTACCTGGGTCCACATCTTGAAACTCTTAAACGATACTCTGAACTAGATCATGGATCACTTATGGTTTAGGTGAAACCATATTCTTTGAATCTTATTCCGATTGGTTTCTATAATTCCTACTGGGTGCCATTTTTTTAAACAAAAAACAAACTCAATAAGTATCACTCTCTATTAACTAAAGGCTTAATTATTTTAAATCATACCACATCAAATATCACAACATTACTTTCCAAAATCAACCTTTTCTACATTAATTTTTTTTGAAAACTTTAAATTGATTTTTGAAAATCAAACTATATAAAAAATACCACAACCATATTATTTTTCAAAATATTTCATTTGGAATAACTTAAAAAATTTTCAAAAATTAACACCATTGTACAAGATCATAAATCATTAATCAAAACGATGTATTTAATCCTAGTGAGAATTCATTCCTTTAATGTGTGTCAAGCTTTTATCATTGGCTAAAACCATGATAATGAGATTTCAAAACCCTATAAGTGTCTCTAAAACACTTATATAACCAACTCTTTGGTAACTTGAAGTTCAAAATAAAACTTTTTTCTACATCTTTTAATGCTCTACATTTTATGTCCCTACAATCCAACTCATTTATATAACCCAACTCAAGGAATAGAAAATAAAGAATTCAACTCCAAGACTGAAAGAAGTAATTACTACTTATTATAAAAGGAAAGGAAAAAAGTTGATACCATTTCTCTCAAATAGAATTTTGGACAAAAAAACTGATACCATTTGTAATGTCCTACCCCTTCTCATTGGCTTGAGTGGGTGGAAGGGAGTTACTAGGACTTAAGAGAAATCCTCAAGATGCCACAAGCTAGTAATAAATGCTGAAGGGTTTTCATACATGTGGGGGATGATTTACACATTAAGAATAAAACCACTAACCAAAAAAGTCATAACCAAAATAACACTATATGATGCATGATAGAATTTAAATACATATCAACATTTCAAATATAAAAATAATACAAAAATCAAGTCCCACAATAGAAGACTGCTATATCAACTTAAATAGTGGAATACAAACTAATAACACTACAAGATAACCAGAAGTCACCAAGCTCCACAAGATCCTTGCTCCAACTTCACCAAACTTCCCAAGTATCATAAATCAGTGCTAAAGACATGTGATACTTTTTATTTTCCCATGTCCCAGTAGATGACATCTGAAAAATCACCAAATTTCTAAAGTATGGGTGAGTAATAAAACTCAGTAGGTTTTCCCCCATTTACTTATCTACTCATTCCACATGGATAGAACATGTTAGAAACATTTATATACTGAAAATTATATAAATCAATTTGTAAAATAGTTTATATAAAAATACAAACTAAATCCATTGTAAAATAGTTTTCCTAGGAAAGCACATAAACAATTATTTAAAGCATTTAACATTCCATTTTAGAATAACCCCTTTCTTTTTACATAACCAAACATACCACCAAGAATACAAACCATGGAACTCCATATAATCTTGAGTGGTGATTTATTATTCCAGTAATCCATCACTTAGTGGAACACTTTAATGGGGGTACTTCATGCCCATATCTATCTCTACCTTTTGATGGGGGTACATCACGCCCTTATCCAACCCAATGCATATGAACACAGATAACAAAACCACGAAAAACATATTCCAAAAAAACTATATTCAAACAATTTCAATAAAAAATCATTATTTTTATTGAAACCCACTTGTTTCCATGCAGTATAACCCACTATTGTTTTATAATCAACATTTTAAAATCAAGTTATCAAAAAACTTTCCAATAACAGACCAATTTCCCTAATTTCCACAAATAGTATCTCAAGAGGGGTTTAAAAATAATTTCACATAGGGTAATGGTCAATTTAAATTAATGAAAACTATTTGAAACTAAGATGTCTTGTTCTAAAATAGAGGATTCAAGAGTGAAACCACTTACTTGAAGTGTTTTAGAGAAAAAGTTAAGTAGAAAGAAACATGTCACAAAACCGGGTTGAATTTCCATAAAACTACCTTATATATCTTCCCCTATCAACAATAAGACCAAATATAAACATATTTGGAATCCATAACCTTATATCTATCCATATTAGGCACAAATCTAAGAAAACGAGATAGGACCGAAGTAGATCTATGAGAAACATCAAGAATGACAAAGAACAATCACGTAATATGAGGAATCAACTTCTAATCACCAAGGAAATCTTTCGGATCACCTATGAATTTATGGAAGAACCCTAATTAACCTTTTAGAGAGAAAAAATCATGAGTTAGGTCTATATATGATGAAAAAAGAGTGGTCAAAATCTTAATCTGACCTAGATTCACTTTTTAAGTATCTTGATTTTAACTGCTCATGTAACATCACAGGTAAATAAATAATATTACATTATAATTTTTATCAATATTTGTGAATAAAATGTTAATATTACTTTAAAGGGAATGCTATGCTCGATGGCGTACCCAATACGCGACAACGAGTTTCTTTGAAATCTTAGGTTGCACACTAATAATATAATAATATTATAATAGTTAACGCCTAGCCGTTGTGATGATGGGAATGAACAGAAATAACTAAAAAATGATTACATATGTTGTTAATTTTTTTTAATTTTATCCAATAAATTATAGAGGATTAAAATCCAAATGAATCCAATTTTAAGAATAAATACTCTAATATTTTTAAAAGATTGTTTTACAGCCTTTCGATGGCGAACCTTTTTGAAATATAACTTTTGGGAATTTTATAAGATCTATTTGTCAAAATATACTTATTATTTATGATTGGGACCTTGAAATTTACTTTGGTTAAATTTTTGTTATCTTTCTGACAATGTTTATTTTTCTAATGAATAGTGAAAAATACTGCATTTTACATCAATACTGTTTTTTCATCTAATTTAAATATATGGTTAGATTATCTTTTTAATTTTTTATAAAGTTTAATTAGAATATATTTTTACCATTTAATTCAATGGTGGTCATTATAATTAATTTCACTTTGAAAATGGACATAAACAAGTGCCAAAATTTTCATAGATATTGCTTAAAAAAACCCGCTATTTGTTTTGACAACGGGAATTATTTTTAAATTAATTATTGAAATTTCTGTGTTTGGAATTTGGTAAAATGGATTCCGTATTTGGAATAATAAGGTCCAAATTATTTAATTAAGACTCTTTTGTTTTTGGACATTAGGAATAGTAATGATGGTAATTATTTTTAATTATCGTGATTAATTTGTAATCGGGTAGTTAAGGATAATAAAATAATATCATAATAATAACAAATGGCCCCAAAATGAGTCCTAATGCAATTGGTTGTGTCATGGACGACCATGAGATTCCTTTTTCCAAACTTAGGGACCCCATGGAATCACTTTTGGGTGATAATGACACTATATCATTTTATGTTTTTAAAAGGAAAGTATAAACAAAGTATGTAACACCTAAGTAAAACAATTTTAATTTTGTCTACATAAATTATCTCTTGGACTATAAATATTCATTGGAAATATAAACAGATTTCCTACTTCATGATATTTTTTTATATTTTTTAGACATTAAATAAATTAATTTATTTATGACACCGTGATGATGCAGTAATTACCTCATAAATGAACGATTTAAATAAAATGAGAAGATAGGGTAAAATCTAAGTCTTACACTTTTCAAAAACAAATTGAATGGGTGGATTTTGAAACCTTATCACCTTATCCTATAATTATATCTTTTTGGAACCTTTAAAATCCGAAAATAATTTTATAATAAAGTAATATTTATAACATTCCAAGAATGCCCCTCCTCTTCTCTTATAAAAGGACCCCACCTCTACCTCTTTACCCACACCTCTCAAGCCTTTGGATCGGCCAACCCCTACCCATTTCATCTCTCCACATCCCTCTCTTCATCATTGAGGCCTCACCTTAGGTAGAAAGATCTTCAATAAACCCTTTTCGTTCAAATCAAAGGGAGTTACCCGATTTAAAGGAATATAAAGAAACGAACAAGACAAGTCGAACTTGAGGTAAGGGATCCAATATCTCTCTTTCTTTTTAAGAACTCTCTTTTATGTAATTTCTTTTAAGATCATATTTCATATGTTTGGGGATGTTCTTTTAAATTCCTTATTCTGTAATTTTTATGTTCATATTATGAGAGAGCCTATTTTATCTCATAAATCCATTTTTTGATGTTTTAAGTGGCGTCGTTAGGCTGTCGAGTTTTCATAAGGGATTTTTCATCTCACTTTTATCCCCGTGTGATTTATGCTACATTTTTCACCATTTCCTTTGAGTGGTGTATGTACTTACCATTATTCTACTCTTTTTGTAATATACTTTTGTTTATGAGTATTTACATCAATGTTGTATAGTCCTTCTTTCATGGGGTGTACGTTTCGAAAGTTACCCAAGTTGGTAAGGGAACCTTTCACCCTCCTCTTTTTAAGAGAATTCTTTTTGTTTGGTCTTTTAATTTAAATATTGTTATGTTGGGATATGTTCTTTTGTATCCTTATTTATGTAAAATTTATATCCAACTGATGAGATACCCTTTTTTTCTCATCAAATCGTTTTCTAAATTTTAATGTGACACCGTTAGGATGTCAAATTTTTACAAGGGAACTTCTTAAGACAATTTAGATTTCTTTGGGTTCAACTTGTAGTTATTCAATATGTCATCTTATGAATATGTGTGAATGACCTCTGGTTTTTTTACACTTAATATCCACTTATATTGGGTGTATTTATATTTTTCACACATAATTATGAGATTGATTTATCCTTAATTTAAGGATACCTTCTTTATAAGGGATTTCATCTCATTTTACATTTCTATTGATAATTCATTATTGTTATGCACCAATTCACTCTTATATGTTGTATATACTATCCTTTGGAAAATAATATCAAGAATACCTTCATTCTCATGGTATTAGAAAGTTCTGATTAAATGTTATTCCTCAATTATTTGTATTCAAGTGTCTCTTGTTTTGTTAAAAACTCTTTAACTAAAATATCATTTTAAATGTTTAAAAATTTATTTTTATAAATCATTCTCATTAATATCAATTTTTTCAAAATGGTTTTAGGATTTATATATATGTACATTAATGTTTTAAAATTTTAATTCCTTTAAAAGCTTCAAAGTGGTATGGGGCACTTTGATTCAAAAATCACTTTCTAAATGGTTTTTGAAAATGGTTTGATAAAGCATTGATTTTATAAATATATTGAAATGATATATTGTGATTTTCAGGTGGAAATGTTATCTTTCCTTTATTCTTGTTTTATGTGTTATGAATAAGTTATGGTTCTTGGGCATTGTTTATGAAGGTGGGTGGTTCCGTGATAAACTAAGGGCGGGTGAGCCCGATATAGCTCTCCAATGCATTGGGTAACGCGAAGGAGTTAAACACTAAGGTTTCTCCGAAGAGATTTAGGGAATATACTGTGGTGGGTATTCCTATATGTAACCATGAGGGTTACTCCCTACGTAATAATGTTATGAATGCCTCAAGTTACCTTTATGTATTATGTTTTCTATGAGTTATTCGTAAATCTTATGATTTAATGAGGTATGTTAAAGTGCTTATGTTTTATGAGTAAAGTATGATTTCATTGATTCTTATGTATACATGGATTGATTTTTTCATTCCGTATTGTTATAACCCTTACTGAGCTTTTTATGCTCATCCCAAGTTTTTGAAATGTTTTTCAGAGGACATAAAGTTGAATAGGGTCAACGATGGGATCAAGGAAATGTCAGGCTATCTAAAAAAAGGAACTAGACATGACTCTTTTGTTCAAGAGTTTTTATTTTGTGAAAAAATGGAAAACTGAGTAGATGGGTCTACTTTGTAATCTTTGAGATGTAATAGTTATGTCCTAATTCTCTAAAACTCTAAACCTGAACAGATCCTCAAGGTAAATTGTTCAATTTAATTCAAGATTAAGTATGTTTTAAGGCTGGGTCATTATAGTTGGTATCAAAGGTCTGTTTAGAGAACTTTAGAAGTTAGAGTGTTGTTTAAGGATAAGTGAACAGTTGTTTATAACCACAATGGTTATTATATTAGATAGATTCATTTTTATTTTTGAATTTTGGAATGAGTTTGAGATAACTTGGATAAGTATATCTTAGTGTTTATCTTCCTCTTTAGTACATGATGATTTTGTTGATATACTCACACTTACCTTTTTGGTTTTAGTAAATGGATGGATCTAGCAAGCACCAAAGTGACAATGGGTTTGAAGGAAACTGTGGTGGTTTTTTGATTAAGAGACTGGATGAAATGGGGGATTCAATGAGAAATCTCGTGGTTATTCTAAACCAACTGTCGGGAGTCATGATCAACCACTTGAACCTTGGTGAGTTCTCTAATGCATCATGTATGAGAGAACCAACTCGATGTTCAAGTTCAGGTGATAATTATAAAGGTAACCATTAGGGTTTATATGATCCTTACTTTTGAAGTAATTACGGGTTACTATATGTTATAATGGAAAATGAAAGGCATGAGATAATCTTGAGGTTAAAATATGTTATGGTTATTTTTGAAGATTTTTTTGGGGAATGTTTTAAGAATTATATAGTTTTGTAAAAAGGACAACACACAGACCATGTGACAACCCGTCACGTCAGATGAAGCTGCGGGAATCAAACCGACAACCAAAGTGCGACTGGTATTTATCGCCTACCACTGGACTACGCGAAGTCCAAGGTTAGTATGAATTACTCTTTTTAGTTAGATGATTTTATGAATCAAGAATAAGTTGATTTTGGGTTATCTAGGAAAATATTGACGTATCATGGAGGATATATGATTAGGTTAATTACTTTTCAATATGAGACTTTAAGAGAAACTGATGTTATTTGGAGATAAATGTTAATTTTTACCTTGGAAGACTATGTGATTAAATCCTTCAAATATTTGGGTTTCAATCTTATTTTGGTTTACTTTGAATAATTTTATGGACAAATTGTTTATCGAATGGTCTTCGTTCAACTTTGGGTTTTGTTGGACAAATTTTGGAGATTAAAAATAGATTTTATTTTTATAAAGGATTTTTATTTTATGGATTATCTGATCTTTTTCTAACAATATTGGTTTTGGTTAAGGTCTAAGGAAATAGGAAATATATAGTTCTCTTTTGTGTATTAGGTGATTCTTTAAATGTTGATTATATCTCTCTTAATGTGAAAAAGTCATCCTAAATACTCATATTTTGGAGAAAATATGAGTTTTTGTAAGAAATATAGTAGGAGATGAGAGTCTACACGAAAAGTAAGTATGTTTCCTTATGATTTAGTTAAGATCATAAATAAATTCCTCAATGAAAAGTAACTTAAAAAAAAATTGTCTGTTAACTTTTCCTACTGGAGAATCAAATACCATTTAACCCATCACCAGTTTGTGATTTTCTTGTGGTTAACTTTCTCTTAAATATGTTTTGTATCACTCTCCCTCAAAACATGACCCTTTATTTTTTTTCTTCCATATCCATGTTTTCCTACATGAAATCCTTGTATGGGTTAACTTGGGTGACCTTTGTACTTCCCTTTCTTTCTTTTAAAGTGATAGTTTTACCGACTCTTGTTCCGATGTGGGACTTTCAATGAAGTTTCCATGCCCAATTTTGATATTGCGAGGGTGTAATTCCCAAAAGGGGGGAAGGATGTAATATCAAGGTAAATAAATAATATTACATTTTAATGTTTATCAATATTTGTGAATAAAATGTTAATATTACTTTAAAGGGAATGTTATGCTCGATGGTGTACCCAGTACGTGACAATGAGTTTCTTTGAAATCTTACGTTGCACATTAATAATATAATAATATTATAATAGTTAATGACAAGCCGTTGTGATGGAGGGAATGAACAGAAATAACTAAAAAATGATTACATATGTTGGTAAATATTTTTACTTTTATCTAATAAATTCTAGAGGCTTAAAATCCAAATGAATCCAATTTTAAGAATAAATACTCTAATATTTTTAAAAGATTGTTTTACCACCTTTTGATGGAGAACCTTTTTAAAATATAACCTTTGACAATATTAGAATCTCTATTTTTCAAAATAAACTTATTCTTTATGATTGGGACCTTAAAATTTTCTTTGGTTAAATTTTTTGAATGTTTATGACAATGCTCATTTTTTTAATGAATAGTGAAAAATACTGCATTTTACATCAATACTTATTTTTCATCTAATTTAAATATATGGTTAGATTATCTTTTTAATTGGTTATAAAGTTTAAATAGAATATAGTTTTACCATTTAATTCAGTGGTGGTATTTATAATTAATTTCACATTGAAAATGGATATAAACAAGTGGCAAAATTTTCATAGATATTGCTTTAAAAAACCCACTATTTGTTTTGACAATGAGAATTATTTTTATATTAATTATTTCAATTTCTTTGTTTGTAATTTGGTAAAATGGATTCCATATTTGGAATCAGAAGGTCCAATTTATGTAATTAAGACTCTTTTCTTTTTGGACATTATGAAAAGTAACGATGGTAATTATTTTTAATTATCGCGATTAATTAGTAATATGGTAGTTAAGGATAATAAAATAATATCATAATAATAAAAAATGACCCAAAAATGTGTCCTAATGCTATTGGTTGTGTCATGGACGACCATGGGATTCCTTGTGCGAAACTTAGGGACCCCATGGAATCACTTTTGGGTGATAGTGACACTTTATCATTTTATGTTTTTAAAAGGAGAGTATAAACAAAGTATGTAACACCTAAGTAAAACAATTTTAATTTTGACTAAATAAATGATAACTTGGACTATAAATAGTAATTGGAAAGATAAAAATATTTAATACATCATGATATTTTTTTTATAATTTATATAAATTAAATAAATTAATTTATTTTTGACACCGTGATGATGCAGTAATTACCTCATAAATGAACGATTTAAATAAAATGGGAAGATAGGGTAAAATACAAGTCTTACACTTGTAACAAACCTATTGTATGGGTGGATTTCGAAACCTTATCACCTTATCTTCGAAGTATATCCTTTTGGGACCTTTAAAATCTGAAAATCATTTTATAATAAAGTAATATTTTATAACTTTCCAAGAGTGCCCCTCCTCTTCTCTTATAAAAGGCCCCACCTCTACCTCCTTAACCACAACTCTCAAGCCTTTGGCTCGGCCAAACCATGCCCATTTAATCTCTCCACATCCCTCTCTTCATCATTGAGGCCTCACCTTAGGCAGATATCCCTTCAAGAAACCCTTTTGGTTCAAACCAAAGGGAGTTACCCGATTTAAAAGAATATAAAGAAACGAACAAGACAAGTCGGACTTGAGGTAAGGGAGCCAACATCTTTCTTTTTTTAAGTACTCTCTTTTATGTCATTTCTTTTAAGCTCATATTTCATATTTTTTGGGATGTTCTTTTAAATTCCTCATTCGGTATTTTTTATGTTCATATTATGAGAGACCCTATTTTATATCATAAATCCATTTTTTGATGGTTTAAGTGGTGTCGTTAGGCTGTCGAGTTTTCGTAAGGTATTTTTCATCTCAATTATATCCCTGTGGGATTTATGCTACATTTTCCACCATTTCCTTTGAGTGGTGTATGTACTACCCATTATTCTACTATTTGTGTAATATACTTTTCCACCATCAGTAAGGGAACCTTTCTCCCTCCTCTTTTTAAAAGACTTATTTTTTGTTTGGTCTTTTAATTTACATCTTATTAATTTTGGATGTGTTCTTTTGTATCCTTATTGATGTAAATTTTTTTCCAAGTGATGAAATACCCTTGTTTCTCATCAACTCATTTTCCGAATTTTAATGTGACGTCGTTAGGCCATCGAATTTTTACAGGGGAACTTATAAACCCAATTACGATTTCTTTGGGTTCAACTTGTAGTTATTGAATATGTCATCCTATTAATATGTGTGAATGAAATCTCGTTGTTTTACACTTAATATCCACTTATGTTGAGTGTATTTATATTTGTCACTCATAATTATGAGATTGATTTATCCTTAATTTAAGGATACCTTCTTTATAAGGGATTTCATCTCATTTTACATTTCTATTGAGACTTCATTGTTGTTATGCACCAATTCACTCTTATATGGTGTATATACTGTCCTTTGGCATATAATATCAAGAATACCTTCATTCTCATGATATTATAAAGTTCTAATTAATTGTTATTCCTCAATTATTTGTATTCAAGTGTCTCTCATTTTGTTAAAAACTCTTTAACTAAAATATCATTTGAAATGTTTTAAAGATTTATTTTTATAAATAATTCTCATTAATGTCAATGTTTTCAAAATAGTTTTAGGATTTATATATATGGAAATTAATGTTTTAAAATTTTAATTCCTTTAAAATCTTCAAGGTGGTACGGGATACTTTGATTCAAAAATCTCTTTTTAAATGGTTTTTGAAAATGGTTTTATAAAGCATTGATTTTGTAAATATCTTGAAATGATATATTGTGATTGTCAGGTGGAAATTTTATATTTCCTTTATTCTTGTTTTATGTGTTATGAATAAGTTATGGTTCTTGGGCATTGTTTATGAAGACGGGTGGTTCCGTGATAAACTAAGGGTGGGTAAGCCCGATATAGCTCTCCAATGCATTTGGTAACGCGAAGGAGTTAAACACTAAGGTTTCTCCTAAGTGATTTAGGGAATATACTGTGGTGGGTATTCCAATATGTAACCATGAGGGTTACTCCCTATGTAAGAATGTTATGAATGTATCAAGTTAACTTTATGTCTTATGTTTTGTATGAGTTATTCGTAAATCTTATGATTTCATGAGGTATGTTAAAGTGATTATGTTTTATGAGTAAAGTATGATTTCATTGATTCTTATGTATAAATGGACTGATGTTTTCTTTTCTGTATTGTTATAACCATTACTGAAGTTTTTATGCTCATCCCAAGTTTTTGAAATGTTTTTCACAGGACATAAAGTTGAATAGGGTCAAGGATGGGATCAAGGAAATGTCAGGCTGTCTAAAACAAGGAACTAGACATGACTCTTTTGTTCAAGAGTTTTTATTTTGTGAAAAAAATGGAAACTGAGTAGATGGGTCTACTTTGTAATCTTTGAGATGTAATAGTTATGTCCTAATTTTCTAAAACTCTAAACCTGAAAAGATCTTCAATGTAAATTGTTCAATTTAATTCAAGATTAAGTATGTTTTAAGGTTGGGTCCTTATAGATCACTATTTAGTCTCATAGTTAAGAAAACCATACACAAATTGTGTGGTAGCCACTACCTTAAATATGAACCTCATATGGTGATATAAAATAGTCTCTAAACCATGATCCAACCATTCTAAATACCATACCTGAAAATAACCAAATCCATTTTTGATAGTGCACAGTTTCTACTCGGCAACTGCACTATTTGGACAAACCATGCGTAGCTTGTGTTCCATTTTTCCCCTGTATCACTATTCACGGTTTTCTATATGTGTTGAATGATTTTTATAACCCATTCACCACCCGTGAACTTGTAAAAAATTCCCAAAATCACTTTAAAAGTTCTACAAACTCTCCCAAACTCACCCTTACAATTTATATACTTAAAATTAATAAAGAAAGGTTACTTACTAGAAACCAGGGATAATAAAGGACAATGTAAGAATATTCATGAATTAGAAGAGAGAGAAAATATGTTTATAGTTTAAATAGTGGATAATTAGTAAAATTCCATGACACCTACACGTGTTCTATTTGAGAAAGAAGGTGTATAAAATGAGTAGGAGGAGGAAGAGGAAGAAAAATAAGAAGATATTTCCACATTTAAAGTGGTAAAAGGATGTAAACTATAAATAGACACCATGGATTATTCATCCATATTAGTACAACCCTCACTAGAATTGTGTTGATTCAGATATACCATGAAAAGGGTGTAAAATCTGGTATATTTCACTAGAATAGGGAAACTCAAAATATTAACTACAGTAAGAGGGATTAAGGTTCCTTCGATAAATCCTATTTGATATCAAGTAGTTGTGTTCATCTAAAGGAGAATAGGATTAACCCATATTTTATGGTTCCAGCTAAGGGATCCAAACCCCTCAATTGACCAAGGATATTTTTTAAGAAAACAAATCTTAAGAGAATAAAAGTATGTGTTGGTTGGGTGGAAACTCAAAAAAAATTATGATTTTTTTCTTTTCTTTTACTATATTAGTTTTTGTTTAATTGTTTAATTTATTTTTTTAATAGTAAAACCCAACTATTTTTATTCCCCTTTTTTTATTATATATGAAACCTGGAGTATCTCTAGGAATTTAGTCAGGTGGATATCATTAACCCACTATCAAAGGAATTAGTTACATTCACTTGGGAAATTTTAACTTCCCCTTGATTTATTTTTCTCTTATATTTCATGATTTTCAGTTCTAACTATAAATTTAGATACCTCACTTTAGTCTTATTTCTTATATATATATATATTATTAGATATGTGGTGGGGGATTGGTTATAGAGTAGGTAACGAACCCAAATTTTATAAATGATATCTATTTCCTAAATAAATGTTTGTTACTTATTATATAATATCATACATGTAAAAAATAAATATAAAAAGTCAAAAATTTATATATTTAACAATGATCATTACATTAGTCTTCTATAAAACCAATAAAAATTAAAAAAAATATATCTGGAAAAAAATATATAATAGAACAGCTAAAATTGGATGGTATAGATCGCCCCCATCTACTAAAATCATCACTTCCAGAGAAAATAGTATAGAAATAAAAAATATATTATTTAACTAATAAATATATAATTAAAATGAAAATATAACCTTAAGTGATTTTTTTTAATTTTTAGAGAAATAATGATGTCGTATTTATAAGATATAAAGAGAAATATGATCAATAGGATTCGACCATTGTATGACCATTTGTCAATGTGACTGTTGATGAGTATAAATGTTAGTTAATATTACCTTTGGAAACTATAACCTTAATTTATAATTTTACCATTTAAATAAGTGTTTATAAGTAGTAATGAAAATGGATAATTGATATAGAAAGACGAATTGATGACCTTAACCACTATATCTGTGTCGTTTGAAGACTATTTATCAGAATTTGGGAGGGTGGTATCATCACTGGTAATCACCCTGTCCAATACCAAGATGATATTTAGCAAGTGAATCTTGAATGAAATCTTCTATGGTGGAAGTCCAAATTAGAGGTTATTAACAAAAGGTCAATGTTAGCTAAGACACCCATGAGACTAACACCATTACACACCTTACTATTAGGGTGTAAGTGGGTGTAATAAGGGGTTATGTGTCTATACCATAGTTACTTAATGTATAAATTCATTAGTATATATAAAATATTTATTCTGTCAATTATTACAAAGAATATTTTTTATTAATAAAAAATATGTTTAATTGAGATGAATATTATGAATTTATTATTTTTTGGATTCCAATAAAACATAATTTTATTTTTTTTGAAAATACATAAAAATTATATAATAAACAAAGGTATTATTAATAGTATGTTTTTAATGAAACATTATTTCAAAGAAATTTTATTTAAATAATACATGATAAAATAATTTTATAATGGCCTATGAAATTTTTTAGAAGTGTCAGAAATTTGAATGTGCCTTAGCAACTTCTATTTTTAAATAAATTAGGGTTTTTATCTTTAAAAGTAAAAATCATCATATTTAGAGATTTTTTTTATAAAATAAACATCATTTTTCAAATAATTAGGTTAGAATTTGGTTAGGGTGAATTTATGATAATTTTCTATAATACATTATTTTTTCATGAATATTCAAAAATAAAATTTTAAGTTTTTAGTATATTTTATCAAATCATATTTATTTCATAATGATGGAATAATTAATTAAATACAATCCATGAACTAAAATATTTTCTTTTTTTAATATTTTTAATTTTAATAGAATTTAATCAATTTCCAAAACTATAAGTGACTTTATAAAGTCTAAAATTATAAATTTCAATTTTAAAACATTAATTTGTAAAATAATTACTTTTCCATGACAAAATAAGCAATAAAAAATATGTTAATCTCTGGTGTATTGAAATAACATAAAATTGGCCCCAAATTTCCAAAACCATGGAAAAAACCATGGGAAAAACCATGGGTAAGCCAATGGTTTTTCATTTTTTACAACCTAGATTTCCATAGCCTATATTTAGAAATTATTAAACAAATCCTACAATTTACCTATAAATACCCACCAATTTCTCCATTACCTTTCACTCAAAATCAATCCTAAATGATGTTCTGCTGTTTTTAACTCCCATGGAGTCCCTAAAAGTTTTACTCAATCACCCAAGGTTCCACCCTCATGTTTTAGGAACAAATCTTCAAGTTAATGGAATTATCCTTCCTTTTTCTTCAATTCAAGAACCTCTTTTTGTATATTTGTTCTAAATTTTATGGTTAATCTATTTTGTTACCCTTTTATTTTACCTTGCTACCCAATTATGTTTTATAAATGAGATACCCTTTAGCCTTTCAATTTACCCTTTTCTAAAACCATGTTTTATATCTATCATGCTGCTGAATTTAGTTCTTAAAATTCACTATTTTACATTAGAAATTGTATTTTTCTTTTATATTTGAATACCCAACCCACTTTGTTTTCAATGGGAATTAAAAAAATATTTAAAAATTACTTTTTTATTTATGGATTTACATATTTTAATTTTACATTTCTTTTCATGTGTTAAAAATGACACAATGATCATGTCTTTAAGAAGTTTCTAATGCTAAGATTTTGATAAGTGACCCATTATTTATTATACATGGTTTATTAATGAAATGATTAATTATGATCCATATTCCTCATATGAAATTAATATATATGAATGGAGTGCCTTGGTAGTGAAGAAATGTATTGGGTAAATAATATAATCTCTAGAGATGGCATGTTTTATGATGCATTGGTGAATAACCGTAGAAATTTATATTTATGAAACCATGATGGTATTCCTTGGTCATATTCTTATAAATGTATCATTTAAATTTTGTAGCCACATTTTCTTGTTTTGATTCATGTTCATACTATTATGTATGTTATTCTTGATTTATTATTATGACTGATGTTCTTACTGATATTTCTCATGATCACATAATCTTTGTCACCCTTTCTTATTCCCTTACTGTATATCATTCTCACACCTTTACATTTATGTATGTCGCCAGGATATTAGATTATGTAAAAGTAACTTAGGTTGAACCCATGAATATGTATTTCATGGAAATTTTGAAGTATGTTTTATGTTGTCATGTATTATGTACCATTTTTTCAAGAAAATAAACCTTAAAAGATACACTATTTATACCATGTAATGAAAAGTTATATAATAAAAAGGTAAAATTCCATAGTTGGTATCAACGGTAGGTTTAGTTATTTTAGGAAATTAGGACTTGAAAACTTTAAGAATAACCCTTGGGGAAAATATTTATTTAGGAAAATATCCTTGTATTTTGGTAAGTATAAAGTAATTGGTTTCCAAAAATACACATCCAAATCTAGATACTACAAGTGGATGTGGCTCTAACAAATATTTTCCTAGGGGTAAAACTAGAATACACCACTTTGATCTAAAATCAAACAGAAACTGGTTCATGATAAAGGGCATTGTTGCACACCTGGTTTGATACTATTGAAGGATATATTTGTTTAATCATAATATTTTTATGAACCTTTATGAATGATATATAGAAGATTTAATTGTTATTAGAAGATATTAATAAAATATTTAAGAATGATTTTTTATGAAATAAAATCCCTTTAAATTAAGAGATTTATAAATGTAATACCTTTATGACTAAGTTTTTCTTCTTTTAAAAAATAATTGGAAATAGAGAGAAACTTTATAAATTATTAGTGCAACGAATTATGCACTGATGGCGTTCTGCTGGAAGCTAGAATGGAAAAATTCATGAGAAATTTTAATCAACTAACTCGAGTTATGAAAAATGACTTAATTTAATTCAAGAGACCATATTCACCTTGAAGGGAACAAATTTCTGTGGAGAACTTCATGAATCAACAACCACCTTGTTTCAGTTGATCTATTGACCCATTGATTACTGAACAGTGGATACACTCTATAGAAAATATATTTTTTGTACTTCATTGTTTAGTGTAAGAGAAAGTAACCCTATTAGTATACCTCTTACAAGGAGATGTTGATCAATGTTTAAAACTAATTAAAAATGTGAATCCAAGAGGGGAGATCGATATTATGGAATGGAAAGATTTTAGGGGAATATTTTTTAATAAATATTTCCCCATTTTATGTGAACAATGATGTAGAAACAATTCCTTGACCAAAAATTGAAGTAAAATTAATTTATGGGAATCTATGAGATGAAATGTTTATAATTGATTGATACACCTGTAGATTTGTTATGTATCCTAAGGGAAAGTTTGATAGATTCTTTACTGGAATGAGACCCCATCTGTAGTAAAAAATATCAAATCAAGACTACAAAATCTATGAGTATAATGCATGTATTTTTATGAAGGTTTAATTATAGTTTGGAGAGATGTAGTGGTCACATAGGTCTAATGAGAAGAAGAGAGAAATGGATACAAAATTACAGAAGAACGTTTATCCTGGAAGATGAGGAAAGAAAGTGATAATTCCTATGTGAAATAAATTTGGGAAGAATCATTTGGGGAACTACTTTATAAGAAGTGGAAAGTGATAAAATCATGAAAGATATGGTCGTATAGATCAAAAATGTCATCGTGTTGTGAAGCCTCAAATTCTCAGTATAAAAAACAACGAGAAGATGGTGAAGGTCCGTACTTAAGTTCAAAGCTTCAAGTTTGGATAGCTTAGGAACTTTTCTAATAAATTTTCAAATCAGAAGATAATAGAGGGAAACCACCATCATCCTCAGCATAGGACAAGATAGAAAGGTCAATAATTTTATGTCACGATGGATGAAGTGGAGGCTCTAAATGATGTCATGGCCAGTACACTCATTGTTCTCTCAAAGATAGAAAGTACTTTGTTTGATTCTGTATTTAAACATTCCTTTATTTCTTCAATTTTTAAAAATAATGTTGAACAAATCTATAAATTTCTTGAAGGAGAGTTATCAGTTAATAATCCTAGAGGAATTATCCTAGAATCAAAAATGTATAGAAACTCTAGTATTAACTTTGGTGAGTATAGTGTCATCCTAAATATATTAGTAATTCCTATAGTGGAATTTGACACTATACTAGGGATAGACTAGCTGTCAATGTATAATTATAAGATCAACTATAGAAGAATGGAAATTTTAGTATTCTTGAATTCAAAACCCCTAGTCATTTTAAATGGAGAGATATCTTGTCTTAATCTTTTTCTATAAGTACCTCAAAATTCCTTCTTTATGGATATGACCAATAAAGAGGGATAATGAAATTAAAGTATGAAGATAGAGAATTCCTCCATCATTCAGGAACACAATGAAAAAATTCTTAAAGAGTTACCTAGACCTCCCCATAAAGATTGGTAGATTTATCTATTGAACTCATACCTAGATCATAGATGATATCAAAGACTCTGTATAGAATGGAAAATATAGAGTTAGGGGAATTAAATAAACAAGTTCAAAATCATCTAGAGAAGGTATTAATCTGACCAAGTGTGTCTCCTTGGGTCATTTTAGTAATCATTTTAAATAATAAGTATGGTTCAATGCATATATAAATCGACTATAGAGAACTTAACAAGATCAAAATGAAGAACAAGTACCCTATCCCAAGGATTAATGATTTGTTTGACCAACTTTGCGGGGCTCAATTATTCTCCAAAATTGAACTTTTATTGGGTATCATCAATTGAGGGTGAAGAAAGAATATATTTCAAATACATCCTTCCAAACAAGATATGAGAATTATGAGTTTGTTTTTATTCCCTTTGGATTGAATAAAACTCCTTCTATATTTATGGATTTGATTAATAGAGTCTTTAAGGTCCACCTTAATAAATTAATGGTTATTTTTTTTGATGAAATTATAATATAATCCAAAATCCATGAGGAGCATGATGATTATCTAAAGGTTATATTGGGAACATTGAGGAAGGAGAATGTATTTGGAAATTTTAAAAAAATTTAATTTTGGTTAAAAAAATCTTTCATTCTAGGGGAACATTGTAACCAATGAAGTAATATAACTTGAACCTATGAATAAAATGGTTGTAGAGGAGTAGCCTCATCCTATAATGGTAACTGAGATTCATTGTTTCATTGGTTTAAAAGGATATTATGGAAGGTTTTTGAAAAAAATTCACAACTTTATAATACAATAAGCATGTTAACTCGAAAAGGGCATAAGTTTTTTTTAAAAAGAAGTGTTAAGAAGGTTTCCTTGAATTTAAGAAGATATTGGTTACTGAACCATTGTTAACTTTTCACTCTGTTAGATAAGGAATCTATATTTATAGTGATGCATCCTTGAAAGGGAATGGGTGAATACTCATGAAAAATGACATGGTTATCATTTATTCATCTCTACATTTAAATCCTTATGAGCAGAATTATCCTATGAATGACTTGGAGAAATATTTAGATATTTATTCTCTAAAAATATGGAGGCACTATATTTCCGAGGATAAATGTGATATATACACAGACCACCAAACTTTTAATTACAATTTTTTTGTAAAATAAATTAAACACGAGATAAAGATATGGTTAGAACTTCTTAAATACTATGATTGGTCAATTCATTATCACCCCAGAAGAGAAAACAATGTTGTTGATGTATTAAGTAGAAAATAATTTTTTGTAATAGAAATGATGAGGATTCAAGGAGATACTTTGATCGAGTACCTAGTAAAATTAGACATGGGAATCATAAGGGAAGGGATATCATCAAGCCTATCCCAAATTATTTTTCAACAATAATTACAATAAAAGTTCATGAGAGATCAAAGAAAAGATCCTTTATTACAAAATATGATTGTGGTTGTGAAGAATTGTAAGTATCCTAAGTTCAATATTGATCAAGAAGGTGTACTAATCTTTTTATAAGTCTATGTGTCCCATATATCCCATAGAAAAATAAGGAGTTGATGGATAAAGCTCATATATATATATTCTCTATACATCATGGAAGGAAAAAAATATATAGGGTCTTTTTTGATCATTATTGGTGGAACAATATGAAAATAGAAATTGCTGACTGCCCTGAAAGGTGCTTGTTATGTTAGCAAGTGAAGGCAAACCGAAAACTTCCTAGAGGGGTATTACAACCACTACCCATACCAACATGGAAGTGAGAAAATATCACTATAGACTTTATCATTGGTCTCCCAAGAACATCAAAATGAAAAAAATTAATATGGGTTATAGTGTATCAACTCACCATGATTTCCTATTTCATTGCTATTCGGGAAGATTTCACTCTTTACTAACTTCCCAAAATATTCATAAATTATATGGTGAGGTTACACGAGGTTACACTTTATATCATATCATATTGTGATTCTGGGTTCACATATAAATTTTAGAGAAGTATTCAAAATTCTATAAATACTTTATTGAATTTCAATATGGCCTATCACCCCTTAAACTAATGTCCAATCTAAAAGGGCTATTCAGCCACTTGAGGATATGTTGAGAACATTCTTAATGGAATTTAAAGGTGGATGGGATCAATGCCTACCATTAGTTGAGTTCTCATAAAAAAATAGGTTCCACTTGATTATTCAAATAGCACCATTTAAAGTTCTATATAGAAAGTGATGTAGAACTCATACTTATTAGGATGAAGTTAGTGAGAAGGATTTTTTTGGGCCTGATCTTGTGCAAGAGATGATAGAAAAGTTACATGACATCCAACAAAATATAAAGGATGCTTAGAGTTGATATAATATCTATGATAACACCTATATAAGGGACTTGGAGTTTTATGTTGGAGATAAAGTTTCTCCTTTATATTTAACCATGGAATAGAGTAATGTGATTTGGAAATAAAGGGTAGCTTGGCCCTAAGTACATTGGACCCTTTGAAATCTTCACCACATAAAAGTTGGGGGATATAAGTTAGAACTTACACCAAATATTTCTCAATTTCATGATTTATTCCACATAGATATCTTGATAAAGTACATACATGATCCATCACATGTAAAAAATTTTAATATGGTACAACTAGAGTATGACATCTAATAAGACGAGAATTCGGTGGAGATCTTAGTCTGTAAAGACAAGGTTCAATGCAAAAAGACTACCCACCTCATCACAGTGTTGTAGAGGAATAATAAATATGAAGAAGAAATATGGGAACCAGAGGAGACAATGATACAAAAGTACCCTCACCATTTCACAACTAATAAAATGAGTTGAAATTTTATGGATTAAATTTCTTAATGGGGGAGAATATAGTGACCCATAATTTTTAAATGATATTTATTTCATAATAAATTTTGGTTATATATTATTTAATTTAATAAAAATTCAAAATAAATAGCAACCAATTTTTTTATCTCTTTAACAATGATCATTACATTAGTATGCTATGAAACTAATGAAAATGCCAAAAATTACAAATGAACAAAAAATATAAAATATAAGAGCCAAACTGGGAAAGTATAGATCACCCCAATATGCTAAAATAATCACTCCCACTAAAAAAATATTTAGAAAAAATATTATACCAATCAAAATCTTATAAAAAATTAAAATAAAACCTTAATATAAATTTTAGTGAATTTTTAATGAATGAATGAAGCGGTATTTATATGGTATAATGAAATTCTGAATGTTGTGATTCAACCATTATATGACTATTGGTCAATATAATATTTAGTCAATATGACTATTTTTTAATATTAATATTGGAAAATATACCCTTTGTTCATAATTTTACCATTATAAATAGTTTTTATATGTAGTAATGATAAATTTTAATTGATACAAAAAAGAAAATTGATGGCCTCAACCAGTAGAGTCCTTTTGTTTATTGCTAGATTGTTAGAACATGGGAGGGAGGTATCGTCACTGGGGTTCTACCTTGACTAATCAAGTCTCAAGCTTCAATAAGTGAAGATTTAATTAAATCACCAATGGGAAAATTTCAAATTATAGGATATTACCACTTGGTAGATGTTAGTCGAGACACCCCATGAAACTACCACCACTGCACACCTAACCATTTGGGCGTATGCAGGTGTAATTAGAGGTTATGTGTCTTTACCTTAGTTACATAAAGTGTAAATTAATTTTTATAAATAAAATTTTTATTCGATAAATTCATCTTAATAATAGTTTTTCCTAAAAAAATATATGTTTAATTGAAATTAATTTGATAATTTTAATTTTTGGATGTAAATAAAATAAAATTGTATTTTTATAAAAAAAATATATAATATTTTTAATAAACCAAGGTATTATAAATATTATTAATTTTAATTACATATTATTTTAAAAAAATTATTTAATTAATAAATGATACAATAATTTTTTAATGGATCAGAAATTTTTTTATAAGTTTCAGATATTTGAATATGCCTTAAAAACTAAAATTTAAAATAAATAAATCTTTTTTATTTAAATATTAAAATTTCCATAATTATAGATTTTTTAATAAAATAAACATCATTTTGTAAATAATCATTTCAAAATTATTTTATGGTTAATTTACAATAATTTTATAAAATAATTTAATTTTTCATTATTAGTAATCAATATTTTTTTTTTCTGTTTTCAGTATATTTTATGGCATCATATTTATGTCATAATGATATAAAAATTAATTAAACAAAATACATGAACTAAAAAATGTAATTTTTTTTAATATTATTTTTTAATATATTTAGTCAATTTCAAAAACAATATGTGAATTTCCAAAGTCTAAAAATGATAAGTTGATTTTAAAAAATATTACTTTTTAGAATCTTTAATTTTCATAGAAAAAATAAGTAATAAAAAATATGTTAGTTTATGGTGGATTATGACAAAATAAAATGTGTTCCAAATGTCCAAAACCATGGGAAAAAATTTTAGGCCAATTATTTTTCATTTTCCACAACATATATTTCCAAGGCCTTTATTTGAAAATTATCAAACAAATCATCCACTTTTTCTACAAATAACCACCCATTTATCTATTTACATTGTATCCTAATAGATCCTAAATGAAGATATGATGGTTTTACCTCCCAAGGAGTACCCCCAAGGTAGCCTCAATCCACTAAGGTTCCATCCTCCAGTTTTAGGAATAACTCTTCATGTTAAGGGAATTATCATTCCTTTGTCTTCAATTCAAGAACCTCTTTTTGAATATGTATTCTAAATGTTATGGATACTCTCTTTTATTAACATTATTATCATAATGTTAATGATAAATTATGTTTTATAAATGATATACCCATTTCCCCTCTTATTGTATGCTTCTCTAAAACCATGTTTTATACCCAACATGTTGTCGAATTTAATTCTCAAAATTTTCTCTTTTAAATGAGAAATTATCTTTTCCATTTTATTTGATTACCAAAACCTCTTTCTTTACCATGTTTACTAAAAAATATTTAAACATGGATTTTTTATTCAGTTATTTAAATATATGTAACTAAAATTTCTTTTTTTGGTTTAAAAATAACGTAATAATCATGTCTTTAAGATATTTTCTATGCCAAGATTTTGATAAGAAATCAGTTATTGATTCTCCACAGGTTATTAATGAGATGATTTATTATTATATATTTGGATTACACAAAATTTATATATAAAAAGGTTGTGCCATGATAGCACTCCAATTCATTTGGTAAAGAATTTAATCTTTAGAGATGACATATTTTAGGATGCCCTGGTGAATAACCCTCATAATTTTTATTTATGACACCTTGGTGATATGATTATGAATATATTATTTAAATTTTGTAGCCACATTTATATGTTATGATTCATATTATTATTTTTATGTATCTTTTTCATTAATTTTTTTATGCCTCATGTCCTTGTTGATATTTCTAATAATCACATACTTTTTGTCTCCCTTGTTTATTCCCTTACAAGAATTCATGATCACCCCTTTCCTTTGATGTATATCCCCATGATAAGATATGAACTAAATGTAACTCAGGGTGAACCAATGAATATGTATTTCATGTTTATCTTAAAAGTATTTTTATGTTTTCATATATTATATACCTTTTTACAAATAAAATAAACTTTAAAATATCCTCTATTTGTACCATGTAAGGAAAATGTTATGGAATAAAAAGTCAGGATGTCATAGGGTACACACATAAATCGTGTTATTATTTTTAAACAATGAGAAATGTTAATTATAAATATTTTAATGAATAATTTTTGGTATCGTACTACTTTTTAATTTTTAAATTAAAAGGGAATGAATTAATTCCTAATTTGATATGGTATATTAAAATATTAAATCAAAATTTGGGTGGGTTGAAGCATTTTTATGGTGAACAAGATTTAAATTTTAAATTTTAAAGTTAAATCGATAATGTAAATTCATGGAGTGTCATGGGTGATGTAACAAACTGTTTTTTAAATTTTAAAATATATTTGATTCATATGTGTATTAAAACTCTAATAAAAATATAATAATTTATAGTTAAATTTTTATATAAGATTCAGTTGTACATGTAACTTTCATGCCTTGACTTCCAAAAATAGTCCTAAGGGATGATTCTTTTAGAATCCCCTAGTTATGGATTATATAAAACCCATGTAATTTTCTTAAGAGTTAGGTATCTGATTTCACTTCCATTCCTTGGTTATTACACTTAACCTCTACAGATACTTTCTGATTGAAATCTTTTAGTTGTAAATATTATTAATTAACACACTAATGAGTTATTTACGTAAAATTTCTTATAAAAAAATATTGGGGTGTGTTTTACCAAAAAAAGTAGATAATGGATGATAAGGTTGTGTATTTCACATATAAAGAATTTAAATGTCGATATCAATTAAACATTTAAGGTGGAAATTTAGGATAGAGTACTTGTAATAAATTTTAGTGACATTCTTCAAGGAGTGATGGAATGTGAAGACTCATTTTGCTAGTATTAATACTTCATAAAAACCATGATTATTACGTCATAATTAATATAGAGATTAATCAAGTTATGAAGTGAAATTATTTGTGATAATGTTGATGATGATTCTTGAGGAAAATCATGGTTTAAGTGTGGGGTTTGATTTGAGGAGACCCTAGCTAAACATGTATATATTATAAATATTTTTCATAAATTAAACATTACATATCAAAAATAATCTCACAATACCTATAACCAATGGTTTAGTCACTTTAGAGATATAATATATAAAAATCATATTACACATTATTGGTTCAAAATATTCCACAAACATCTATATATAAAAAATCTCTCAACATATAGTCCTGTATATACTTTCTTGGGGAAGTGGAAAACAAAAGGAGTGAGCTCACATGATCATTATTGGAAGACATTCTAATGATTCATAATGTTTTAGATCATAACCACATAGGGTAACATAAGAATTAGAGAAATATATGATTTAAATGACCCAATAATCATAAAACATAATCATAAGTAATTAAATAACAACACAGATCAGGGAAAGAAATCATAGGATCGTAATCGGATCATCACGGAAGCATATAACTTATACCATAGCTTGGAAACATGTTAATATAATTATAAAACATAGAAACATAATACTAAAACATGGAATACCATCAAAATGTGTAATATTAAAAAATATATGGAATTATATTATTATGAGAAAACCCAATCATACCCACACATTAAGTTATGAACAAAGATAATAATGTTAAGGCACTACGATGTGAGAAAACCCAATCATGACTATGAATTAACTTGTTAAAAAACCAAGTAATGTCAATGTGTTTTCATTATATCAAGAGATATAAAGATTTAACCAATTAATTGAAAGTTTATATAGGATACCACCCATAAAATAATGATAAAACATAATTTTTACGGAATAACAAAATATTATAATTCATAATTCCTTTATAGATGAATTAAAATATGGAAAATAAATGTATGGCATGGAAATTTACTCAAAACATAATCCTAAGAATCATTGATAAAGAAGTTGGATAGTATCCATAGATAAAAAACCTAGTAAAGTATAAAAATATTTTAATTATGTTGATATAGATGAAATATAATTTTTTAAAATAATTATAAATATTTTTTAAAAATAAGAAGAAGTATACTTTTACTTTTAAAAACTTTTAAAAAATAAAAAATTTACAGAATAAGGGAAATTTAATTTTCTTTATATAATTGGAAACTTGAAAAATAATATTTATAATCAAGAATATTCACAATGGTGGAAATATTTGATCAAGTTGTAAATATTAAAAATCATTCTTTTCACTCCTTTATAAATAACTTAAAAAATAAACCATATAGAAAATATAGAAAATATTCTATTTAAAAAAATAATAAAAAATAAAAGATAATTAAGAATAAACTAAATAAATTGTATAAATATTGATAAAAAAATTCTTGATACAAAATAAATATTATTGATAAGGAACAAAAATATAGGAGTAAAATAAAAGTCCTCAAACATCTTAAGAAATGATTCAAAATAAAACAACTTTCGACTTTCAAAAATAAAATCCCACTAAAATAATTTACATGATAAGGAACCTAAAACTCAATGAGTATAAATAAATTTATGTTACATCTGTTAAAATAGGAATTTTGTGCACCATATAAATTAAAATAGATGCATAAAATGAAAAATGCATCAATAAAGTGCAATTGAGATAAAAAAAACCCATATCTTGGACTTCCAGTTAATTGGGCATGCTTTAACATCATTATATAATAAATTAATGTTTATTAATAAAATTAATAAAAACATTATTCTAATTTTTTTTACATTATGCCAACCATTTATAATTCCTTAATACATATATATTAATTTTTTATTATTAAAAATATTATTGAGTGTTAATAGTTTCATTTCCCTTGCATGATTTGGTTTGGCAATTCTGATCCTTGAGTCTTGTTTGTGGATTCATAAACAAAAGAATTTTAATTATAAGTTAAATAATATATTTTAGATATTTTATATATTTTTAGTCTAATATCCATTTCATTTGACCTATGTTGATAGTTCACTTGGAATTCCTAAAAATTATTTTATTTGGTGATTGTTGAATTAAAAAATAAATTGAATTTCTTAGAAACGATATTTTTTAATATACCCATCCAAATATATTAAAGTATATAAAATTCATAATTAATTCATCTTATTAACTAAATTTAATTTCTATTAGTCACTCATTGGATAAACATCATAATAATGTTCATTTCTTCAGTAATACTGACCAAAATAAGAACACATTATAACTATTGAATAAGTAAGAACTTGTTATTGTATAGTGATAAATTAACTTTTATAGAAGATTAATGGTTTTAAAAACATTATTTTAAATTGATAAACCATATTAAATAATATTTTCATGAATAGGATATAGAATAATAATCAATAAGAATATATTGATTATGTTGAGAGCTTGATTCTCCTTTTGAAGTACCACATGAAAATTAAAGGTTTACAACTTATTATTTGTACATAAATATCATGAATATGAGAGAGAATTAATAGATATATAAATATTTAATATTAATGAGAGGTATTATAAGTTTTTGTGAACCTTTTAAGGGGTAGAGTGGGGATCCTTTTATATATGAGAGGAGTTACATTTTTTTAAATATCAGTTTCTTAATAAAAAAACGGAAGTCATATTCATGGAAAGTGGATAAAAATTAGAAAAAATTAAAAGATACAATATGTGAGATTAATAATACCCTCATAGAATCAATTAAATTAATTGTTTTGTGATATTTGTGGATTTATCTCTTAATTTAACCCCTTTTGAAGCATTTAGACATTTACCACAGTGGCTAACTTTTACCACAGTAACGTATTTTTAGGAATAAGAATAAAATAAATTTTATTAACTAATTTGAAAAGGTTGATTAAATTTTTTAAAATCAGATTCCAAGACTAAATTTATAATAGGGGTAAAAATTAAATTTAATAAAAGTACTCTTAAATTAATAAGAACAGTTTTTAAAAATAATTTATTTTAAGCAAACAAATAAATTTACACTAAAATAATGAAATATATTGGTTATCATGAAATTTATAAATTTATTATCGAAAAATAATATTTTTGGAACATTTAAAGTAAAAAAAATATAATGGATCAATATAAATATATAATTAATAAAAAAGGACCAAAATATTTTTTTATTAGAATAAAATATAACTCAGGTTCCAAAAAGTCAAGTATAGATTTATAAATTCAAGAAATTAATTTTAAATGAAATATTTTAAACCATAAATTATTTTTTTATCTAAGAAATGTTTCATATATTTTTAATTACAAATTATATCATAAATATTTTATAAAAGTTATGTTATTTGTAAAGACTACATTTCTTATTTTCACTTAAAAATCTAATTTTTTTGTAAAATTGAAAAATTTTACTCAAAATTATTTTGAAATAATTAATAAAAAAATGAAGTTTATTTTAACAAACCAAATTAAAAAATCTTTAAATTTATATTTCAAATAAAATTAATATAATATATAAGAAACATAATGTTTCAAAATAAAACATTTTTTGTCTCTATGATTAATTAAATTAAAATTTCTTATAGTTTATTAATTATTTATTGGATGTTATTAATTTATTACCCTTTAATTTCGATAATAAATTATATTGATATCATTTTTTAAAGGTTATGAATTTACTAAAAATTAATATTTTATAAAAAATCAATATAAAACTACACTTAATAATGAAAACATATAAAATTTATTACGTTAATAATTACGTATTTATATCATCATAATTTACACTTAAAAACCCGAAATTACCTTTTCATATAATATAAGGGTAATATATTCATTTTTTGTAGTCAAAAGTGGTGTTTAAATCATCATGTATTTCATAATGATTTTAACGAGCTTGAACTTTTAACTCATTAAATTTTTTCAAAGACCTAATTCTTGAAGTTCAGATTGGGATTGGTCTAAGGAAAACCCTTGTGACTCCACATCCTTTACAAGATTTAAAAAATGATAATCATATGGAATAATAATAATAATTTGTTTTATTTATAAAGATTTTATAATTTTGATACTTCAATTTATACTTGATAATTCAATGGCTATATTAAATCAATCATATTTAATAGTTATAAAATTTTGTGATTTTGTCATAGTTAAGTGTTGTATTTTCAACAAAAAATTCAAACAAAATTGATACAAAAATAATAAAATTATGGTTTGTAACATTCTACCCCCATTAAAAATAATTTCAACTTCATAATTCCATTATATTAATGAAAACAAATGAGCACTCTTTGGAATCATTGCATACTAATGTTCCCATGTAGCTTCCTCACACTTGAAATTTCTTAGAAAAACATTGACTAGTTTATTGGGAATATTATAAATCACTTTATCTCTTAAATATTGGATATCTACTAGATATTCCAAATAAGACACATCATGTTACAGATAAACAACTTCCATGTTTACTAAATATGATGGATTTGGTCTGTACTTTGTCAAAAATGATACATGAAACACATCCTGTACTTTTAATAGATATATTGGTAGTTGTACAACCCTGAAACAATCAATAATTTCAAATAGATATATTTAACAAGGTCTCTACTTCTCCTTCTTCTCATATCTCATAATTCGCTTCCAAAGAGATCTCTAAGGAACACATTGTTACTGAATTCAAACTCTAGATCTTATTGATGAATATCAACATAACTATTCTATTGACTCTGTACTAACTTCATATATTGCAAAATAGTTTGAACCACCTCTATCATTTCATAGAGAAGATCATGTTATTACTGCTCCATATCCTATATTTCATCCTAGTATATAAAATTTCTATCTCTTACCATATATATCATTATATGATACAATATAGATGCTAAAATGTAAATTGTTATTATAAGAAAATTAACTAGAGAAATTTGTTGACCATAAATTAATTTGAAGTCCATTAACAAGGATATTATCATATATTTGAATATTTTAATGGCCCTTTCATGTTAACAATCAGTGTGAAGTTGATAGGTCATGCTAAATTTAATCTCTATAGATAGTGATTTTTATTAACTCCAAAATAATATTTATGTGAAATTTAAAAATAGATAATATAAAATTAAAATTAAAATTAAATATATTCATACCAATTATTTTATTTAAAACATATAATTTTTTTATAACACCCCAAGGTTTTGAAAATAAATATAGAATGCAATTTTATAATCTATCCATTAAACACAACTTTGCCTCTTCCATGTTTTGAATTTTGAAAATTGTCATCTAGAGTTATGATTAGTGAGCCATACGGAGTCTAATAGAACAGACATGATTTTTGGTGAATAGTATCATACCCTTATGAATAGTAATGTGAATAGTAATATGACCTTATGAATAGTAAATAATAATATTATTTTATTTTCTTAAGGAAATAGGATAATCAGATCTTAATTAATTTCTCAATGTCACAATATACTAATTGCACATCAAGATTGTTATTTTTCAAATTAAATGTGACCTTATTTAAAAATTAAATTAATAATATTTAGAAAATTATTTTTGAAAAATGGATTTCAATTTTGAATTATACATGCCGAAAAGTGGTAGGGGTGAATTTTTTGGATTTTTCTAAAATACATGAATTTTTCATGAATAGTAAAAATACAGTTTTGAGTTTTCAGTAGTTTAATGACATCATAATGATGTAATAATTAAATGTAAAATTATGGTCGACTTGTGTATAGTAACTTATGACATGAGGTGTTCCAAGAGGCCTAAACCATGGGAAAATACCATGGGGAAGCCCATGGTTTGGAAAAAACAACTATTGAGGTGTCCCTTTGAAATTATTAAACAATTACCTCTCTTTTTCTATAAATACCCACTCATACATTAGTTTTATTTCATTCCAAATACTTCATCCCGAAATAAATGGGGTTTTTACTTTTCTAGGAGTCCTCGTAAGGTGTCCATAAGCCCCAAAGGTCCTATCCTTCATGATCTAGGAGTTATTCTACAAGGTAAGAGAATCCTTCACCCTCCTCTTTTAGTCGACACTTATTTTATGTTATCTCTTTGAATTTCTATTATAATATGTTGGGGTTTGATTTTATGTATTCTTCTTACTGTACTTTTGATTTCAATATGATTAGGTACCCTTTTTATCTCATCATTTCGTTTTATAAAATATTAAGCGACGCCGTTAGACTGCCGAATTTTTATAAGGGATCTCTCACCTTTTCTCTTATTTTCAAGATCATCTCTATTATTTTTCTCTCCTCATGTCCTCTATCCAAATGATCATGATAACTCCAGTATCATCTATACACTACAATTATATCTTGTGAGTGGAAGAACCATCATAAATATTCTTACTCCCTCCCTTTTATTTTTATAAACGAAATCAACATCCACGAGGTTCCAATTTATAGCCTTCGTGGACGACGAAGTTTCCTTCTTAAATTTCTTCTTCATTACTAGTCATGAAACCATATTTATGGTTATAAAAGACTATAACATATTTATTATAACATAATTAATATTTAGAAACCATAATATGTACATATAATTAAGTTATATGACAAAACTAGTTCATAATGATCCAAATACCGCCAAATAATCGAAGTGGTTGTCATCTAATGATTCGTCCTCCTTCCATGTAACAAAATGATAGAAATGAAAATTACCAACTCTTTATTTGAATAAATAATATATAATTACAATCCTGGATATTTATAACCTTTCCACATGAACTGCATTACTTAAAAACAAGTGAACCGATTATAAAAATAAAGAAAACGAACAAACTGGAACAATGAAATTCAATATAATAACTTAGAAATAAGGGTATAAATGAACTAAACAGAATTATGATAAACTAAATAAATTTTTAATAGGTTCTTAAATAATTTATTAATAATTATAATTTCATATTCCAGGAGCTTAAGTTCAATAGAGGAACACATTCATAGTTAAGGTAAGGGTTTTTCCACCAGAACTTCCATTTTCATTCGGGATAATTTCATTATCTAATTACCTCAATGAAATTTTTATGTATTGTTATGTACTAATCATATATTATGTGTGAGTATCATATATATGTTTAAAAACCATATCCTTCTTTATTTTATGGATAGTTACACGTTTTAAAAGGAACTTTCAGAACTGTTTCCAAAATACAAGCCCGATTCAAGGGAATTTCTCCAATTCATATCTATTTACAAGGGCACTATATAATCTGTTTTTGGAAACCATTATATTTATTAAAATAAAAATTTTATTATTAAAATAATATCTTACTTGACTTCTGATTTTATACAAATATTTTCCAAAAGAACTCTTCTTTTCATAATAAAAGAGTATTTATCTCCATAATTGCTTAATGATTTTATAAGAGTGTTTTTATCTAATTCAACACTATTGTTGATTCCATGGTATTATTAGGTTTAATAATTTATGAAGTCATATACCATATTTTATTTAATGTTTTATGACTAAATCTATTGTGGATGATCTATCCTAAAACCATTCACCATAAAACTCATAATGGTTAGTGTTTTATGTTTAATGATTGGGGAAAGTTAGTTACATTTCATATGATAGTTTCAATATGAATGTATATGTTGTTTATGATGATAACCGATCATATGAGGAATCTATTGGACTTATTATGTGATGGGTGGGACCCGTTATAGCCCCTCAATGCATAGGTAGGTTTCATGAGACAAACTATGGTCTTGGCACGAGGCCTTGACAAAATGATTATTTTATGGTCGTAGCACGAGGCTTGGAGGGTATGGTTATGATATCCATCATATTTACTTCCCTCATTATGATGCTATTATTTGAAGTTCATGTGGTTATTCGACTAGTAGAATACCCATGATAATGTTTTATTATGGCATTATTTACTCAGCTCATATTCCTGCAATAATGTGTATCAAGTTTATTATTAAAGGCATGTGTTTTCAATTATTCACCATGTCTAATGTTTATATTATCTTTCACTGTAATGCATACTCTTATTGAGCATTTGAACTCACCAATTTCTCATGTTTCATTTTCTTAGGACATGAAGAATTAATTTATGAATGACTTGGAAGCATAATCTTGGAGACGTGATCTTTCTAGTAGAATAAAATGGTGTTTTGTTTTCCCTTCATGTTGTAATGTTAAACTTATGTATGTAACTTGTTTCCAATAATAATAAACTACTTAGTCCTTTAGGATTCATATTCCTTGTATGTATACCAACGTAATCAAACAAGGCACCATCTCTGGGAAACTGGGGTCGGGTCCTTATAGGTGGTATCAAAGGAAGTTTAGTAGAATAGTTGGAAACTAGATTTAGAAAATGTAGAATTAGGGAAGAGTTCCTAAGTTAGTATTTAAGGATATACATACAATAACGTCATGGTATTTTGGTAAGGAATAGATTATGTGAATCATTCTAGAAAATACATCCCTGTCTGCATATTAGTAGGTAGAGGTGGCTCTAACACAAATGTATCTAGGGGTAAAAAACAAAAACCCCGCTTTGAGCTAGACTCAAACATGAACTGGTGCACGATAACGGGCCCTACTGAACTCTTTGTTACAAAACTCTTGGGGTATATGCTTAGGATAATTCAAATTTTCTTTACAAGACATTATGAAGGAGTCTAATGAAAATATTCCTCAAAGAAACCATATTTGTGAATATGGGATTAGCCATTCATAGGATCTCATTTTTTTTCTAAGTATTTTGTGAAGTTAAGATTATAAATTATGATTCATAACCTATTCTAGTGTATTCCATTTTATAGAGATGACACTAAGTGAAAGGAATGGAAACCTCATGAACAAACGCGTCCCTTGTATGGATTTTCCTCCGATGCAAGATATTGATGTTGGCTCTGGTGCTGTGACTGGTGATGAGAAACTCATAACTATACAGGGACAACTTACTCAGGTCATGAATAATAACCTTACCCATATGGAGAATCCGGATCCACCATGTGGAGGAGCTATACTAGATCGCTTTATGTGACAATAACCTCCATCATTCAACGGGACTACAAACCCGTTTGTAGCAGAGTAGTGGATATGTTCCCTTGAGAAGATATTTCTCTCTTTGGGATGTAATGAAAGAGAGAAGGTTATCATGGTAGTATATTTTCTATCAAGAGATGAGGATCAATGGTGGTCATTAATCCAAAACACAAAGGAGTAGGAAGAGATAGAAGAGATGTAATTGAGGTATTTTAAGGAAATATTCTTAGAAAAATATTTCCCTCATGAACAACAAGCAGATATGGAGAGACAATTCTTGAATCTAAGGTAGAAAGAAGATGATAATGTTGCAAGGTATGAAGCTAACATCACAATATTAGAAAGACATGTTATAGACTATATACAAAATCCAAGGAGAAAAATTGATCGATTCTTTGATGGCCTAAATCCATTCCTTTGGCGGGCACTGGTCTCTCGAATGTTTTCATCATATGAGGATATAGTTTAATGTTCCATTAAAACAAAAAAAATAATTCTCTAAGTCTTATGACTTTAAGGGAAAGAATGAAAATAATAGGGATGCTGAAAACCCTGGGAAAGGAAATAAGGAAATGGGGAAGAAGGGAAGAGGTGAATTTCCACTGTGTAACAATTGTGGAAAGAAACACCCTGGTGCATGCTTAAAAGGAAAAGGAGTATGCTACAAATGTGGTCAGAAAGGCCATCTTGCTGGTGATTTCAAAGGGAAGAAGGAATCCAATGATGTTCAATGATATAATTGTTAGGATATGGGACACTATTCTAATGATTGTCCAAAATTTCAAGGAAATATGCAACAGAAAAGGCCAAGGGATCAAGGAAAAGCTTATGCAATCACAACTGCAGAGGTTGAAGTTCCTAATGACGTGGTGGTAGGTACGTTAATTGTTTCCTCATGTTTAGACAATGTTTTATTTGATTCTGGATCATCGCACCATTTCATATCTTCCAAGTTTTATAAGAAAATTAGATATTGCCAATTTTATTTAACAAGGGAGTTGTCAGTCAAAACTCCTAAGGGAAGTATCATTGCTACAATGTTCTATGAATCAGTTCCCAGTAGGGCATATAAATGTTCTTTTTCGTTTGATCTCATCGTCATACCCATGATTGAAATTAATATAATCCTCAGTATGGATTGGCTTTTGGACCATGATTCAAAAATTTATTTTAAGAAGAATGAGGTTATGATTATTGATGATGATGATAATGAACACCTAATCTTTAGAGAAGAATCGTCATTCCCTGATTCTTATCTAGATTCACCCCCGGTAGCTCAACTAAATTCAATTATTGGGAGGGAAGAGAATGAAATAACTGTGGGTGAGGAATGGAATGTTCAAATAGAGTATGTAACTATTGTGAGAGAATATGTTGATGTGTATCCAGAAGATTTACTTGGACATCCTCCAAAATGAGAAATTGAATTTTTTATTGATTTAATTCATGGTTCAAGGCCCATATTGAAGACCCCTTATAGAATGGCCACTATGGAATTAGTGGAACTAATGAAACAACTAGAGGAATTGAGTAATAAGGGATTTATTCACCCTAGTGTTTCTCCATAGGGAGCCCCTGCCCTTTTTGTTAAGAAGAAAGATGGATCTATGAGGTTTTGTATCGACTACAAGGAGATCAATGCTATAACATTAATGAAAAAGTATCCCCTACCTTACACTGATGATTTATTTGACCAACTGCATGGAGCTCAACACTTTTCAAAGATTGTCCTTTGATCTGGATATCATCAGTTGAGTGTGAAGAAGGAAGACATTCCGAAAATAGCATTTTGAACCAGGTACATGCATTACGAGTTTATAGTAATTCCTTTTGGATTGTCTAATGCACCCTCTGTCTTCATGGATCTAATGAATAGAGTTTTCAAGGAATATCTTTATTATTTTGTAGTGGTATTTAATGATGATATCTTAGTATACTTAAAAATCTACGAAGATCATGATGATCACTTGCGCATTATCCTGAAGAATCTTAGAAGCCATGAATTATATGGGAAGTTTGTAAGTGTGAATTCTGGCATCAAGAGATTTCTTTTCTTGGCCATATTGTCTCTAATGATGGAATCCTAGTTGATCCTACAAAGACAAAGGCAATCCAAGGTTGGCCCACACCAGCAAAAATAAATTAGGTACGCAGTTTTATTGGCTTAGCAAGTTATTATCCGCATTTCATGCAGAATTTTGCCCGACTGGCTAACCTGCTAATGAAGATCACATGTAAAGGGGTTAAATTTTTTTGGACAAAATATTGTGAAGAATGTTTTAAATAACTAAAGAGAAGAATAGTCAATGTTCCTATATTGAATCTATCATCAGATAAAGACAAGTTTGTTATTTATAGTGATGCTTCAAAGAAAGGACTCGGTTGTGTCCTTATGAAAAATGATAGGGTTATTGCTTATGCATCACGACAGCTAAAAATTCATGAGCAAAACTATCCTACTCATGATCTCGAGTTAGCTGTAGTAATCTTTGCTTTGAAGATATGAATACATTATCTTTATGGTGAAAAATGTGAGATTTGTACTGATCACAAGAGTTTGAAGTATATTTTGTCACAGAAAGAAATGAACATGAGGAAAAAGATATTGCTTGAACTACTCAAGGATTATGATTTCATGATACACTACCACCCGGGGAAGGAAAATAAGCTGGTAGATGGTTTGAGCAGAAAGGATCATGGTGTTTTGAAGAAGATGAGAGTTGAAAGGGATCCTATTTTCATGGATCTAGTAAAGGTGGATATGGGAATAACCATGGAAGGTGAAACATCAATGATTTATCAAATTTTTGCCAAAAAATCTTTACTAGAAAGGTTAAAAAGTTTTCAGGCTGATGATGAAGAGTTTAAAAAGATGATTAAAGTTGTGAATGATGGGAGATTGAGTGGCTTCATATATGAAGATGGAATTTTGAAATTTGATAAGAGACTTTGTGTTCCTAATATACCTAATCTAAATAAGGAAATGTTGTATGCTTCTCATAGTTCCAATTTCTCTATACACCCTGGTAGCACTAAGATATTTAGAGATTTGAAGGAACATTTTTTTTGGGCAATATGAAGAGGGAGATTGCTGATTTTGTATCAAGATTATAGTTTGTCAACAAGTGAAAGATGGAAGGCAACAACCTGGATGTGTATTTAAACCTCTTACCATACCTGAGTGGAAATGGGATAATATCATGATGGACTTTGTCACGGGACAACCAAAGACTCTTAGAAGGAACGATGCAATATGGGTCATTGTTGATCATGTTACCAAGTCAGAACATTTTCTTGCAATAAGAGAAGATCTAACACTTGAACATCTAGAAAGACTATATATTAATGATGTTGTGAGACTTCATGGAGTACCCTTATCGATTGTTTCTGATCGTGATCCACATTTTACATCAAGATTCTGGAAAAGTCATCAGAAGTCCCTAGATACTGATCTTCGTTTGATCACTGCCTCCCACCCAAAAACTAATGGACAATCAGAACGGATTATTTAAACATTGGAAGACATGTTGAGCTCTTTTTCACTTGATTTTCAAGGCATGTGGGATCATTATTTACCTCTTGTAGAATTTTTCTACAAAAATAGCTTCTATTCAAGTATTTAGATGGCACCCTATGAAGCATTATATGGGAGGAGATGTCGTACACCAACTTGTTGGGATGATGTTGGTGAAAGAAAGCTCGTGGGTCTAGAACATGTTGAAGAAACAATATAAAAGGTGAAGACTATCCAGAACTATATCAAAATAGATAAAAGTAGGCAAAAGAGCTATGCTGATAACCAAAGAAAGGATTTGGAATTTCAAGAAGGTGATCATGTTTTCTTAAAGGTATCTCCTTGGAAGGGTATTATACGATTCAGTAAGAAGGGAAAATTAAGTCCCAGGTACATCAGACCTTTTAAAATTTTGGACCAAATTGGAGCAGTAGCTTACCATTTGGCAATGCTTCCAAGTCTCTCCATGGTTCACAATGTGTTCCATGTGTCAATGTTAAAAAAGTACATGCCAGACCCAATACATGTACTCACATATGAAGAAGTAGAACTTGAGCCCGATCTATCTTATTGTGAAGAGCCTATCAATATTCTTGATACTAGAGAAAAAGTATTGAGAAATCGGATGAATCGACTGGTAAAGGTTCTATGGGGGAACCATGAGATAGAGGAAGCAACATGGGAGCCTAAGGAGCTTATGTTAAGGACATACTTGAATCTATTTAGGTAATATTCTATGAATTTCAAGGATGAAATTTTTGTAAGGAGGGGAGAATGTAACACCCCAAGGTTTTGAAAATAAATATAGAATGCAATTTTATTATCTATCCATTATACACAACTTTTCCTCTTCTATGTTTTGAATTTCGAAAAATGGTCATCTAGAGTTGTGTTTAGTGAGTCAATTGGAGTCTGATAGAACAAACTTGATTTTTAGTGAATAGTAACATACCCTTATGAATAATAATATGAATAGTAATATGACCTTATGAATAGTGAATAATATTATTATTTTATTTTCATAAGGCAATAGGATAATGGGATCTTAATTAATTTTTTAATGTCACATAAAACTAATTTCACTTGAAGATTGTTATTTTTTGAATTAACTATGAACTTATTTAAAAATTAAATTAATAATATTGAGAAAATTATTTTTGAAAAATGGATTTTAGTTTTGAATTCTAAATCTTGAAAAATGGTAGGGGTGAATTTTTGGGATTTTTCTAAAATACATGAATTTTTCATGAATAATAAAAATACAATTTTGAGTTTTTAGTAGTTTAATGACATCATAATGATGTAATTGTGACAACCCTGATTTTATTACAAAATTAAACATGACTTATTACATATACTATTCACTTGATACAACATGGAAGATCGAGAGGTATAGTGTCTTTGGGACTGAGGATCATTACATAACAACTTAAAACATGAAATACAACATCTTTATTGAAAACTTCCTTTACATGGCCACTACATTCCCTTGTACTTAGCATTGCATGAGATAACCTGAGGACATGCATAAGAAAAGGGGCGAGCTATAAATCCCAGTAAGGGAATAAACATGGAATACATGAGGAGTATAATACATGTTATACAACAGGCATATCAATAGAGCACAAGAGAAACATGGACATAAAGGCATGATAAAGCATGATAATCATAACTTGGAAATGTGGAAACAACACTTAACATGGAATTAGCATGAGCCAAGACTCATTGCACATGGAGCATGTGTAAATCCTCATTGCACATGATGCATGAGTAAACCCTCGTTGCACTTGAATTAGCATGATTCAACACTCATTGCAAATGACGTATCATGATACTATACTTTACCCAATGCATTGGAGTGCTATAAGGGCACACCCTTCTTAAACATTTCATTTCATGCATAAGTGTTCCACATGGATCATGAAACATGGATTCATAATACGTAATAATTTATTCCATGATAAAGGAATGTGGAATTCATACATGAAACTTTATAATCAATAAGTAAATTTGGATAAAGGTGAATACCCTTGATGGAGAAATGGGCATGGTATTCACTACACAATGGCATTGGCTTAGAAAATCGGAGCGATTTCGGCAGCGTAACAGCGTGACATAAGAATTCATAAAAACGGTTGATGAGAGAGAAAGGGGTTCCTCATCATATTTACATGTAATGTACAGTAAGGAGGTCATATATATACATGTCCCAACAATTTTAAAGGAATTTAGATTCATGATACAAAAGTATTGCTTAAATGTAAATGAGGAGAGAGAAGTTCTTTTCGGAATTTTGGCATAGTAACGGGTGTACATGGGAGGTATTTAATGAGAGATAAAGGGGTATCCCATCATTAAAACAATAAGAGGGAAGTATGGGGGGGGGAGTGAAACTAAACCCCAACATTTATAATTGAAATTAAAAGGGCATAACAATATTAAGAAAATTGGACAAAAAAAGTGAAAGGAAGAAAAAACCCTTACTTGGAAGTGTGCTTCCAAAGGCTTGAGAGAGGCTTCTTGGGAGCTTGGGGAGCCTTTAGAGGATTATATATAGAGTAGGGAAGAGGTTGGAAGAACTCCAAAGGCTTTGAGTTAGGAGTAAGTGGTGGCTTGGGTGGGTTTATATAGGAAATGTGAGGGAATTCTTTATTATTTTGGTTTGGGACCCCTTATATTAAATTAATCTAAACCACAAACCATCCCATGGATTTTTCCCATGGTTTTTGGAAAAGGTGAGAGGAAAAAATATTTTTTAAGGCCAAAGTCCGATCTTCTTAAAATAATAGGGTTTCTTATGTGGAGGTGAGTCACACTCCCATGGAAAATTATTTAAAAAGACAAGATGTTTAATAAGTCTTGAGGGGTCCATTAATGCTTTTAAAAGTTAGTCAAACAAACCCAAAATCACATTATTTTAATTTTAAAACATATATTAGCCTAAAATAAAGCTTATAGAATTTTATTACATCACTATTGGGTCATTATGATGTCATAAAAACACATTATATATTTAAACGGTATTTAATTTTTAACCAAAAATTTGACTGTCTCAAGAAATTATGAAAAATTCACCGTTGGATAATTTCGATGCCCTGATTCCATAAATAACATTTATTTTATCTAAATCATTTTCTAAAAATGTTAATTTTTACTTTTAAAATAAAAACTGACATTTATTGAAAATTCACGGGTTTTGACAGAAATGGCTTTCAAACCTTAATAAAAATTATAATTGCATTCATAAGATTATAAGATCATTTATATTTAATAAAAATATTTTAATAATAATAGTAATATTTTATTGAAATGTTATTTAATTAAAAAATCACTTAATTTAATAAAATAGAATTCTTCATTACATAATAACTAAAAACACTATTTGTACTTTAAAAACTATTTACAATGTATCAATGATGACAAGAAAGTATATTCGTTATTATATACAAAAATAATGTACATGAACATAGTACTAGAGATTTGTTACATAACCCCTTAAAACAGTGGCATAAGACCTAAGGGTAAGGTGTGCGATGGTGATAGACTCTTGGGGTGGCTCAGATAACATTGCTCGAGTGGTAATCTCTATCAACTTACACTTTTCTCGTAGACGGTCCCATTCAAGCTGGAAATGATGAAGCTCAGCTTGGGCTTGGTCAAGAGTGAAGCCTAAGGACGCGACCTATTTTCTGAGCTCCGAAAAATGGGCTTCGTATGGAGCAATTATACTGGATGAGGCCATCGCTTCTTTTGTCTGAGTAAATTGGGTTTGTTAAAGCCTTATATTTATACAAATCATGTGATCACTGTTCAATGACTATAAAAGTAACTGTCCCAAATCTGGACATAAAACCAAAGAAGTTGACATTTTATATAAACATTTTACATAAAGAGACATTTAAATGGATCAAGGGGGATTTCCATTAATGAAACTTTGGGTTGTTACAATATTCCCACCTTAAGAAATTTTTCCCTCAAATTTTTTTTCCCACACTAAAACAGATGTGGGTAACTTAGCTTCATCATTTCCTCCGATTCCCAAGTCGCTTCTTCAAACTTGTGTTTTCGCCACAACACCTTGACAAGGGGCATTGTCTTATTTCATAGAAATTTTTCTCTGCGGTCTAAGATCTTCACTGGTTTCTCCTCATAAGAAAGATCATCCTCCAATTGTACCACCTCAGAAGAGAGTACATGTGAAGGGTCCAGTATGTACTTCATTAAGAGGGATATATGGAAGACATCATGTACATTGGCCATGGTAGGTGGAAGTGCTAGTCGGTAGGCTACATCCCCGATACGATCAAGAATCTCAAAGGGGCTAATGTACCTTGGAATTAACTTACCTTTCTTTACAATCCTGATTACCTTCTTCCACGTAGATATGCATAGAAAAACCATATCTCCATCTTTAAAATCAAGGTCTTGTCGATGATTATCTTCATAACTCTTCTGTCGACTCTGGGCTGCCTTAATATGCTGCTGAATGGTTTTCACCTTCTTCACCATTTCCTCTACCATTTCTGGTCTAAGCATCTTACGTTCACCGACCACATCCCAACATGCTGTTGTTCTACACCTTTTCCCATAAAGGGCTTCATATGGTTCCATTTGGATGCTTGAGTGGAAACTGTTATTATAAGGGAACTCAACCAGAGGAAAATGTTGATCCCATCCTCCTTTAAAGTCCATTGAGCATGCTCTCAACATATCCTCAAGTGCTTGGATAGTTCACTCGGATTGGCCATCAGTTTGAGGATGATAGGCCGTACTAAAGTTCAGTTCAGTATTCATAGCATATTGAAGACTCTTCCAACACTTAGAGGTGAATCTTGGATCTCGGTCAGACACAATAGATAGTGGCACTCCATATAGCCTTACCACTACCCTGATATATATCCATGCCAGTTGATCTAGTGAGAAATCCCCCCGAATAGCAATGAAGTGTGCATTATTTGTAAGACGATCCACAACAACCCAGATTTCATTGTTGCCTTTGGATGTCCTTGGAAGTCTGGTGACAAATTCCATGGTGATGTCCTCCCATTTCCATTCTGGTATGGGAAATGGTTGCATCATACCCTTAGACTTCTGCCACTCTACCTTCACTTGCTGGCACACCAGGCACTTTGATGTATATTCATCGATCTCCCTTTTCATTTTATCCTACCAAAAGTTTTCTCGGAGATCTCGATACATCTTTGTGATCCCTGGGTGAATAGAGAAATTTAAACTATGTGCATCATCCAAAAGTTCTTTTTTTTCAGCTTCGGATGTAATGGAACACATATCCTTTTACCAAATCACATAATTCCTTCTTCATTAACATGAAACTATTAGGATTTCCCTTTTTTGATGGCTTCCAACTTTTCCTAAATTACCACATCATCCTTTTGAGCATCATTTATCCTTTCCAAAATGGATGGTTGAGTAATCATTTGTGAAAGGATTGATGATGTTCCCTTATTTATGATTCCCATGTCCATCTTCATCAAGTCTAAGAAGATTTTATTCTTCTAAATTCTAATCATTGATAGAATTGCTGGGTCCTTTCTACATAGGGCATCCCCCACCTTGTTCGCTTTCCCAGGGTGGTAATGTATTGAACAGTCATAATCCTTGATGAGATCTATCCATCTTCTCTAGTTCATATTCATCTCTTTCTGTGTGAATATATATTTAAGACTCTTGTGGTCAGTATATATCTCACATATCTCCCCATAGAGATAATTCCCCCAGATTTTCAAGGCAAAGATCACAGCCACCAACTCTTGGTCATGCGTTGGATAGTTTCACTCATGGATTTTCAACTTCCTTGATGTATAGGATATCACTTTATCATTATGCATCAACACACAGCCTAAGCCCTTCTTCAAAGCATAACTGAATACCACAAAAATTCCCCACTTGTGGGTAATGTGAGAACGGGCACAGTGATAAGCCTCCTTTTCAAATCCTCAATGATTTCTTCACATTCACCACTCCAAGAAAACTTTACTCCCTTTCGTGTTATCTTGGTAAAAGGGTTGGAAAATTGTGAGCAAATTCTCACAAATCATCGATAATATCCAGCTAACCCTAAGAAGCTATGGATATCCGTTACCGATGTTGGCCTCGAACATCCCTCAATTGCATCTGTTTTGGAGGGATCCACAGATATCCCATTGATTGTGATGATATGGCCCAAGAATGAGACCTCCTTCAACCAGAACTCACACTTTCTGTACTTTACATAGATCATCTCCTTGCGCAAAGTCTCTAGTGCAGTTCTTAAATTCTCCTCATGATCCTCCTTGGTTTTGGAGTATATTAGAATATCATCTATAAATACCACCACAAATTTGTTGAGGTAATCTCTAAAGACTCTATTCATCAATTCCATGAATATTTCTGTTGGGTTAGTGAGTCCGAAAGGAATTACTATGAATTCATAGTGCTCGTATCTTATATGAATAGTAGTCTTGGGGATATCTTCCTTCTTCACCATTACTTGATAATATCATGACCACAAATATACATTGGAGAAGTATTTTCTCCACGCAGCTGAACAAACAAGTCATCGATCAGTGGTAGAGGATACTTGTTATTTATCATGATTTTGTTAATTTCACGATAATCGATGCAAAGCCACATTGACCCATCCTTCTTCTTGATGAAGAGGACTGGTGCACCCCATGGTGAAGCACTTGGGCGTATAAACCCTTTATCCAGATTCTCCTGTAGTTGTTTCATTAGCACTTCATGTTCCACGATAGCCATTCTATATGGAGTCTTTGATATTGGTAACACCCCTGGTAAAAGTTCAATTGATAATTCAACATCTCTTCTAGGAGGAAGACCAGGCAGTTCCTCAGGAAACACTTTAGCGAATTCCCTCACAATAGGTATTTATTCAAGGATGATTTCTTCCATGGACTCAATCATCTGAGCTAGATAGGCATGCTCAGAGGGAATTAATATCCATGCTTGATATTATAGAGCTAAAGGAGATTCACCTTCCTCCTTACACTTGTAAATAATCGGGGGTCGATTATCCATATGGAGTGTGATTTCCCTCTCCCAACAATTTATGTTGGCTATATATAAGGAAAGCCAATCCATGCCAAGAATTGCATCAAATTCCACCAGAGGGAGTATGACGATGTTTTCATGGAAATTCAATCCACAGATTATAACAGGGGAGGAAATATATTCAGGGGATGGAATGATTTCCCCATTTTCCATACTCACCAACACATTCACTTCTATGATTTGTGTGGTGCTGGGATTGTTCTACTAAACATTCGAGATATAAAATAATGCGTAGAACCTGAATAAAAAATTATGTTCTCTATTATTGAATGAATAACTAGCGTACCCATCACCACTTCATTTTTGGGGTTCACTTCGGCAGAAGTGATGGAAAAATCTCTTCCTTTCTGCCTTGGAGGTTGTTGGTTGACTTCGAAAACCCTTGGATTAGGGAACTAATTTGAAAAATGCCCCGGTTCTTTGCATTTGTAGCAATGAACAATGTGTTGAGGTTAGAACAGAGTGTTCCTATCCTCTGTTGCAGTCGTGGGTCTTTCTTTCTGACAGTTAACATCTAGGATCCCTTCTCTTCGACACCTAAAGAATTTCCTCGTCCCCTTGAGGAAATTTCCAGGGTGCTTCTTTCCCCACTTTTGGCAAGTGGGGTGCTGTATCTTCTTAGCACCGTTTGATTTATCTATCGGACCGCCATAATTGAAGTCTACCTTACACTTCTTGTCCCCATGATACCCCTATGATTCCCCGATCTCCATTTCAACCTTGAGGGCACATCAGACAATTTCCTCATAGCTGTCGAAGTCACGGATTGCTAATGCTTTCCGCAGGCTAGGCTTCATCCCACCAAAGAAGCGGTTAACCTTGCATTTGGGAGAAACGACAAAGCCGAAAGCATATCATGAAAGCCTTGTGAAGTTTTCCTCGTACACTCCAATAGATTCATCTTCTTTTTTCTTGAGGGAAATAAAGTCCCTTTCCATATTAATCCAGAGGGTGTGCGGAAAATATTTATTGAAAAACATCTTCCCAAAATCCTTCCATTCCAACGCCTCGATATCCTCCTCAGGCTTCGTATTTTTGATCAACGTACACCATTGATCAGCTTCACCCTCCATACGATAAGCCACCAGGAGAACCTTCTCTTGTTCAGAATATTGAAGGATGGAGAAGATATTTTCAATGGAGTTGATCCATTGTTCAGTGATCGTGGGATCGGATGATCCACTAAAAGTAGGAGGCCTTTGTCTCATGAAGATCTCGATTGTGACTTGTTCTTTTTTAGGGGGGTTGAATGTTCCTCTTGACCCTTGTTTCTATTCAATTCTTGAGTTATCTGAGAGAGAAGCATGACAAAGTTTGCGATTCCCACTCCCATTGGATTGCGCATCTCATTAGTACAGTCATCACACTGATCTTCACATCAGTTGTTAGCTCAAGTCCTCCTATTACCGACCATTGGCTGGAATAAAAGGAATGTTAGGGGGTAACACATAAAGGGTAATCCAAAGACAAAATTTGATGTCATATAAATGAACTTTTATTTCCTTCACTCATGAGTCTATAGGCTTCAATATAAGCTTTTCATGATCTACTTTCTAACATATATTCTTAGGGGAATTTTTTTAATTCCCTTAATAAGGGTTCATACTAAGCTTGTGAATTTATCAAAACATATCCCTCAGGAGTGTCGTAACCAAGAGTTCATCAAGGACCGTTGTCGTGCACCAGTTCCTATTCGAGTCTAGCTCAAAGTGGTGTTTTCGGGTTTTACCCCTAGGATACATCTGTGCCAGAGCCGCCTCTACCTGCTCGTATCCAGACAGGGATGTATTTGTTTGATAAACCACTTACTCAGTACTTACCAGAACTTAGGGATGCTTTTATTATACTTATTCCTTTCTCTAAGGCATTACTAGGGGTTTCTAATCCTAATCCCAGTAATAACAAAACCTATCCTATGATACCAACTATGACAACCCTTCTTGTATTACAAACTTATACATGATTTATTACATAAACTATTCACTTGATACAACATGGAAGATCAAGAGGTCTTGTGTCTTTGGGGCTTAGGATCATTACATAACAACTTAAAACATGAAATAAAACATCTTTATTGAAAACATCCTTTAGATGACCACTACATTCCCTTGTACTTATCATTGCATGGGATAACCTAAGGACATGCATAAAAAAGGGGTGAGCTATAAAGCCCAGTAAGGGAATAAACATGGAATGCATGAGGAGTACAATACATGTTAGAAAATAGTCATATCAATAGAGCACAAGAGAAACATGGACATAAAGGCATGATAAAGCATGATAATCATAACATGGAAATGTGGAAACAACACTTAACATGGAATTAGCATGATCCAAGGTTCATTTCACATAGAGCATGAGTAAATCCTCATTCCACATGAAGCATGAGTAAACCCTCGTTGCACTTGAATTAGCATGATTAAACACTCATTTCACATGATGTATCATGATACTATACTTTACCCAATGCATTAGAGCGCTATAAGGGTGCACCCTTCTTAAACATTTCATTTCATGCATAACTATGCCACATGGATCATAAAACATGGATTCATAAAACATAATCATTTATTCGATGATAAAGGAATGTGGAATTTATACATGAAACTTTATAATCAATAAGTAAATGTGCATAAAGTTGAATACCCTTGATGAAGAAATGTGCATGGTATTCACTACACAATGGCATTGGCTTAGAAAATCGGTGCGATTTCGGTAGCGTAACAATGTGACATAAGAATTCATAAAAACGGTTGATGAGAGAGTAAGGGGATCCTAATCATATTTACATGTAATGGAAATTAACTATGTCATATATATACATGTCACAATAATTTTAAAGGAATTTAGATTCATGATACAAAATTATTTCTTGAATGTAAATGAGGAGAGGGAAGTTTCCTTCAGAATTTCGGCATAGTAATGGGTGTACATGGGAGGCATTTAATGAGAGAAAAAGGGGTCTCAAATAATTCAAAAAATAAGAGGGCAGTATCGGGGAGATGTGAAACCATACCCCATCATTTATAATTAAAAGTAAAAGGGCATAACAATATTATGAAAATTGGAAAAAAAAAGTGAAAGGAAGAAAAAACCCTTACTTGGAAGTGTGCTTCCAAAGGCTTGAGAGAGGATTGAGAGAGGCTTCATGGGAGCTTGGGGAACCTTGAGAGGATTATAGAGAGAGTAGGGCAGAGTTTGGAAAAACTCCAAAGACTTTGAGTGAGGAGTAAGTGGGAACATTGGTGGGTTTATATAGGAAAGGTGAGGGAATTCATTATTATTTAGGTTTGGGACCCCTTATGTTAAATTAATCCAAACCACAAACCATCCCATGGTTTTTGCCCATGGTTTTTGGAAAAGGGGAGAGGAAAAAGATATTTTATGAGGCCAAAGTCTGAAGTTCTTAAAATAATAGGGTTGCTTATGTGGAGGTTAGTCACACTCCCATGGAAAATAATTTAAAAAGACAAGATGTTTAATAAGTCTTGAGGGGTCCATTAATGCTTTGAAAAGTAAGTCAAACAAACACAAAATCAAATTATTTTAATGGTAAAAGATATATTGGCCTAAAATAAAGCTTATAGTATTTTATTACATCACTATTGGGTCATTATGATGTTCTAAAAACACATTATATATTTAAACGGTATTTCATTTTGACCCAAAAATTTGACTATCCCATATAATTATGAAAAGTTCACTATTGGATAATTTTGACGTCCTGATTCTAGAAACAAAATTTATTTTATCTAAATAATTTTCTAAATATGTTAATTTTAACTTTTAAAATAAAAACCGACATTTATCGAAAATTCATGGGTTTTGACAGAAATGGCTTTCAAACCTTAATAAAAATTATAATTTCATTAATAAAATTATAAGATCATTTATATTTAATAAAAATCTGTTTAATAATAATAGTAATATTTTATTACAATATTATTTAATTCAAAAATCCCATAATTTAATAAAATATAATTCTTAATTAAATAATAACTAAAAACACTATTTGTACTTTAAAAACTATTTACAATGTACCAATGATGAAAAGAAAGTATATTCATTTTTATATACAAAAATATTATACATGAACATAGTACTAGCAATTTGTTACATAACCCCTTAAAACAGTAGCATAAGACCTAAGGGTAAGGTGTGTGATGGTGACACACTCTTGGGATGGCTCAGATAACATTACTTGAGTGGTAATCTCTATCAACTTCTACTTTTCCTGTAGATGGTCCTATTTGAACTTGACATGATGAAGCTCAGCTTGGGCTTGGTTAAGAGTGAAGCCCAAGGACGCCACCTCTTTTCTGAGCTCTGACAAATGGGCTTCTAATGGAGCAATTCTACTGGATGAGGCCATCGCTTCTTTTGTCTGAGTAAATTGGGTTTGTTAAAGCCTTATATTTATACTAATCATGTGATCACTTTTCAATGGATATAAAACTAACAGTCACAAATCTTAACATAAAACCAAAGAAGTTGACATTTTATATAAACATTTTACATAAAAAGACATTTAACTATATGAGGAGGGATTTACATTAATGAAACTTTGGGTCATTACAGTAATAATTAAATATAAAATTATGGTCAACTTGTGTATAGTAACTTATGAAATGAGGTGTCCCAAGTGGCTTAAACCAAGGGATAATACCATGGTCAAGCCCATGGGTTGGAAAAAACCACTAATGTGGTGTCCCTTTAAAATTATTAAAAAACTACCTCTCTTTTTCTATAAATACCCACTCATCCATTCATTTTATTTTATTCTAAATCCATCATCCTCGAATATCTTGTGGTTTTACCCCTCTAGGAGTCATCCCAAGGTGTCCCTAATCCCCATGGTACTATCCTTCAAGATCTAGGAGTTATTATACAAGGTAAAGGAATCCTTCACCCTCCTCTTTTAGCCAAAACTTATTTTATGTTATCTCTTTGAATTTCCATTATAATATGTTAGGGATTGATTTTATGTATTCTAATTACTGTCCTTTTAATTTCAATATGATGTGGTACCATTTTGATCTCATCATTTAATTTTATGAAATATTAAGCAATGTCGTTAGGCTTCCGAATTTTCATAAGGGATCTCTCACATTTCCTCTTATTTTCAAGATCCTCACTATTATTTTTCTCTCCTCACCTCCTCTATCCAAATGATCACGATAAGTCCAGTATCATATATATACTATAATTATATCATTTGAATGGAATAACCATCATAAATATTCTTACTCCATCCCTTTTATTTTTTATAAATGAAATCAACGTCCACGAGGTTCCAATTTATAGCCTTCGTGGATGACAAAGATTCGTTCTTCAATTTCTTCTTCATTACTGGTCATGAAACCATATTTATGGTTGAAACCGACTATAAAATATGTATTATAACATAATATGTACATATAATTAAGTTATATGACAAAACTAGTTCATAATAATCCAAATACTACCAAATAATCGAAGTGATTGTCATCTAATGATTCTTCCTCATCACATGTAACCAAATGATAGAAATGAAAATTACCAACTATTTATATTCATAATTAATATATAATTTCAATCCTGGAGATTTATAACCTTTACACATGAACTCCATTACTTAAAAAAAGTGAACCAATTATAAAAATAAAGAAAACAAACACCCTTGAACAATGAAATTCAATATAATAACTTATAAATAAGGGTATAAATGAACTAATATGAATTATGATAAACTAAATAAAAGTATAATATGTTATTAAATAATTTATTAATAAGTATAATTTCATATCCTAGGAGCTTAAGTTCAATAGAGGAACACGTTCGGAGTTAAGGTGATTGTTTTCCACCAAAACTTCCATTTTCATTCGGGATACTTTCATTGTCTAATTAATTAAATGAAATTCTTAAGTATTGTTATGTACTAATCATATATTATGTGTGAGTATCATATATATGTTTACAAACCAAAAATCTTCCTTAGTTTATGGATAGTTACACGTTTTAAATGGACCCTTCAAAATTGTTTCCAAAATACAATCCTGATTCAAGGGAATTTTTCCAATTCATATCTATTTACAAGGGCACTCTATAATTTGTTTTTGGAAACCATTATCTTTATAAAAATACTAATTTTATTATGAAAATACTATCTTACATCACTTCTAGTTTTATACTATGATTTTCCAAAAGAACACTTTTTTTCTAAATAAAAGAGTATTTATCTCCAGAATTGGTTAATGATTTTATAAGAGTGTTTTCATCTAATTCAACACTCTTGTTGATTCCATGGTATTATTGGGTTTAATCATTTATGAAGTAATATAACATATTTGATTTAATGTTTTATGACTAAATCTATTGTGGATGATCTATCCTAAAACAATTCGCCTTATTACTCAGAATGGTTAGTGTTTTATGATTAATGACTGGGGAAAGTTAGTTAAATTTCATATGTTAGTTTCAATATGAATGTATATATTGTTATGTTGATCCCTGTATATATAAGGAATGCATTGGAATTATTATGTGACGGGTGGGGCCCTCTATATCCGCTCGATGCATCGATAGGTCTCATGAGACAAACTATGGTCTTGGCACGAGGCCTTGACAAAATGATTATTTTATGGTCCTAGCACGAGGCTTGGACGATATGGTTATTATGTCTGGCATATGTACTTCCCTCATTATGATGCTAGTATTTTAAGTTCATGAGGTTATTCAACTAGTAGAATACCCATGATTATATTTTATTATGGCATTATTTACTCATCTCATATTCCTTCCATAACGTGTTTCAAGTTTATTATTAAAGGAATGTGTTTTCAATTATTCACCATGTCTAATGTTATATTATCTTCTACTGTATTGCTTACTTTTACTGAGTGTTTGAGCTCACCCATTTCTTATGATTCATTTTATCAAGACATGAAGAAGTAATTTATGAATTACTTGCAAGAATAATCTTGGAGATGTGATGTTTCTAGTAGAATAAAATAGTGCTTTGTTTTCCCTTCATGTTGTAATGTTAAACTTATGTATGTAACTTGTTTCAAATAATACTAAACTACTCGGTCCTTCAGGATTCGTATTCCTTGTATGTATGCCAATGTAATCAAATAAGGAATTAGCTCTGGGCAATTGGGGTCGGGTACTTACATTTATCATGTGTGAAATCCTTCTAGATATAAATAAATTGAGATGAACTTATGATTTGATCCATCAAAACCCAAATAATATTATTTCCTTTTGGAATCTTAGGGACACCGTTGATAAAATCCATGGTGGTGTTCTATCCCTTCTATAATAGTATAGGAAATGGTTTCATAATCCCAATAGAATTATTATGTCCAGACTTTATTTGTTAACATACCTAGCATCGAGATATATACCCTACAGTCTCCCTCTTCATGTTGTCCCATCAAAAGTGTTGTTTTAGATACTTATATATTTATATATTAATTTTTCTTAGATTAATAGAGAAGTACAAGTTATAAACATCATCCAAAATTTTATTATTAAATTATAGTTTTATGGGACACCTATCCGGGTTCCATACATTATAATTTCATCTTTATTAATGTTAAAATTTAGAATATTTCTACCTCATTCTATAGTTCCCTATCACTATTCTAGAATTATTTAATATTTACATAGATGGATAGCTGAGAAATAAATTTGTAAAAGTTGGATTGTATCCCATACTCTATGATTTCTATATCCATCCTCTAAATATTCATAAAAATTGGGTCCCTTTTAATCATTATAAAGGATATGACAACATGATCATTTCCTCTTAGAGCTTATGTCACCTCATTTTCCATCACCGAATAGAATGTTTTTGAGAAATCATAATCTTTGATCAGTTCCAACCATATCCTTTGGGGAATTTTCAAGTACTTATATATCAAAATATACTTTAATATCTTGTGATCAATATATATATATATATATATCAAACTCTTTACCATAGAGATAATGTTTTCAAATATTTAATGCAAATATAACAGTTTTCAACTCAAAATTCTGTGCTAATTAATTCTTATCATGAGTCTTTAATTGATGTGAGACATAATATATAGACATAGCATTTTTCAAGAGGATGTATCTCAAAATGTTCTTGGAAGTATATATATATATATATATTACTAACCTTTATCTACAATAGGGTTATGTAAGTTAAAGTGTTATTACAAACCTCTTCTTAAGATTATTAAAGGTTTCTTTACATTCCTCAGTCCCAAGGACATTTATTTCCTTCCTTTTTAACTTGGTTAGTGGATTTTATACCCATGGGAAATTTATTGAAATACACTAGTAGTATATATACATCCCAAGAAAACTATAGATCTTGGTTATAGTGATATATCTAGGTCACTATTTAATAGCCTCTATTTTTTATGGATATTTATATATTCCCTTTCTTTTTATTACATGAACTAATAATAATATTTTTTGAAGCTAGAATTTATACTTGTTAAATTTAATATATAGTTTCACTTTTCTCAATGACTTTAACAAAATCTTAGAATTATCTCCATGTTTCTCTATACACTTGGTATATATAATAATATCAACTATAAATATTACCAAAAATTGATCAAGATGGGTTTTTAGACTCTATTCATCATATCCAGGATAATTTTAGGCTCATTTATAAGAATGAAAGGCATTACTATAAATTTTTAGTTTCTATACCTTATATAGAAATCTATATTGGGTATACCCTCCACTTTTACCTTTAAGTGGTGATCTCCAAATTTAAGTTCAATTAGTAGGAAGTACTAAGCCCTTATGAGTGATTAAAATAACTATTATTATGAGGTAAAGGATACTTATTTATGATCATGATTTTTTTAGGTTTGTGATAATCAATGTAAAGATGTATTGATCCATTTTTTTCTTGACAAAAAGGACTAGTTCACCCCATGGTGAAGCACTAGGGTGTATAAAACCCTTATCCAAATTCTGCTAAATTTTCTTCTATAATTAATCTACCTTTATGGGTTTCATTCAATAAGAAATAATTGATATATGCATAGAACATGGTATTAGTTCAATAGAAATATCAACCTCACATTCTCAGGTAAGATTAATAAATTCATCAAGGAATACATTAATATAAACTCATACAATGGGTATTCCTTAAATTATAATTTCTTTCACAAACATTTCATCCAAGAGTCCCTTATTATTTTGTATCATGAAACACATTATATAGTTTAATTATAAAGGAGTTTATAATCATGATTTCATTAAAATTTGATAATGAGATGATTAAAGATATAAAATGTGACTTATTTATCCTAATAATTTATATATGATTTATATAATGGGAGATAATACATTCCCAATATCACATTGAATTTCACCAAAGTAAGAGGAAATAGAATTATAGGAGGTATATTCCCAAAAATCTCAATTATAGAATACTTGTATACACATGTGTTTTCACTGATAATTTAGTGTTGAATGTGTGGTGGGGGATCAATATTCTTAGAAAAATTTCATTAGACTAAAGAATGTCTTAATAAAAAATAAAATAATACATTAATTTGTTTATAATAGAGAGAATGTGTAACATTAACTACTTAATTATCATGATATACTTCAGAAAAAGTTATTGAACATGCTCTTCATTATTCCCCTGATCTAAGAAGTTGTTAATACCTATTATCCCCAATAGTACTTGGATTAAAGAATTGATTTTAATAATTCCCAAACTCCATTCATTTGAATATTTTAAGTGAGGGTGGTGAATTAGTTGGGTTATTCTTATCATTCATTGTGTTAATTGTATTCTTTTAATTTATTTGGTAGTTGTGTGTTTGTTAGCCTAATTTACTACATGTAAATAATTTTATGGATACTTTGAGGAACTTTATCATGTTCTCCCTAAAAAAATATTGTTATCTAGTTGGTTTAACTTTATTCCCTCAATGTGATTTATCTATTGAGTTTATTTGAACCCCATTTTCTGTTTCTTGTCTCAAAATCCATGGGAATGATGAGAGTATTTAGTTCCCATTTTATTCTTCAGTGAAAGTTAAACAATTTTTTGTATCTATTAAAGTCTCCTATAGCTAATATATTTTTAAGACTTGGTTTTGTGGTAATAAATAACCAATAAATATTGATTTGATATTCAATAATAAAACCAATAGTGTATATTATGAGTCTCATAATGTTTTCCTCATAGGTTCCAATGGATTAACCCTCATTTTGTTTTATATCTAAGAATTGTAACTCTATTTTATTATGAAGAGTTTAGGTAAAATATTTTGTATATAATATTTGGTTAAACTCTTCCCATTCCATAGTGTCAAATTTTCATTTTTTCATCATATTCATAATGAGGTTCCACTATTGGCCAGCCTCACCTTCTAAGAGATAAAAATCTAAAACAACTTTCTCATGGTATGAGAACCGATGATTATAAAATCTATTCTATATTATGTTAATATATTACTTGGTAATTAGTTTATTATAAGTAACACTAAATTAATGTGGTTTGTTCTGCATGAAATAATATATAGTAAATTTCCCCTTCCTTGGTTTCTTCCAGAGGATAAAATAGTTCATGTTATAATTCATCACATAAGATAGTTATGAGAGTATTGTTATAATTTTTTTACTCCAACTCCAATATATTTGGTTTCTCATGGGTAAAATCATTTCATTTTACGTCACACTGATTGTTAACTCGATTTCCCTTGGTTATAGCCATTTACTAAAACCAAATGTGGTTATCATGTGTAATAAACAATATTATCTTAAAATAACTAGTTTGAAAAACTATATAAATTTTACTAGTCCATATTATGAGTTTCATACTCTAAGGAACCTTACTCCTTGACTAATATACATTATTTTCACTTTTAGTTCAATATATATCACTTTTGGTTTATCCTAATTGTCTTTAAGTTGGAAATTAGTATAATTATTAAACTAATCCATAAAAATAGAAAAACCCCACTTTGATACCATCTAAGTAAAACCATGTGAAACATGCTTATATTTTCAATCCATTTCATAATTTAAGAATTATATCTTAAAAATAATTTCACAATCCCACATCCTAAAGGATTAGTTTTCTTAGAGATAAACTATATGAACATCATATTACACATTATGGATACACTATCTCACATAACAATCTCACACAAAACATATTTCTATATATATAGTATTGGATATAATTTTTTGGGGAGGTGGGAAACAAAAGGAGTGATCTCAAATGCTCAGTAAAGGAAACATTATCAATGAGTTATAAAGGTTTAAATCTTAAGAATGTGATATCAGATGAAAATGGAAAAAAAATATAATTAAAATTACCCAAGAAACCTAATTGTTACTCTTATGTAAGGATATAACATCATAGATCATTCCATGAGATCATAATATTATAAAATTACTACCATGGAAGCATATAAAATATACTATGTTTTTGAACATGTAAAAATAATCATAAACCATATAAAGAAAACATTACATCATGGAATAACATGATAATGTGGAATAATAAATAGTATAGGAAATCATAACATTTTGATACAACCTAATCATTCCCACACATTATGTTGTGTATAAACCCATATTGTTTATTAATTATGATGTGAGCAATCCTAATCATACCCACAAATTAAGTTGTGAAGAAACCCAATCATGTAAATGAATTATAATTATCTAATGAGATATAAAAATGTAATCAATGCATTTTATGTATTTATATAACTTCACTAATCACATTATTATAAAAAGTATTTATGTATTATATAATAACATAATAGAATTTGTAATTCCTTTATACCTTAATTAACTCATAAAAAGAAATAATTTTCTTGATAATTTCCCAAAAACATCATCAAAATAAATATAGAGAAATAAGGTGGGTGGTTTCATTTGATAATATCCCTAGGGAAGTATAAAAATCATTAAATTATGTTGAAATACATGAATAATACTTTTATAAAATAATTAGAAATATACTTTGAAAATAATGAGAAATGAAATTTTCTTTTGGTAATTTTAATAAAATGTAAAAAAACACATAAAATTTAAGATAGGATTTTCCTTGAAAAGTAATGAGAAATTGGAATAGAAGAGTGATAATTAATAAATTAAATAATAGAGGTAAAATTTATCAACGTTTAAATGTTAAAATACATTCTTTTCACACCTTTAAAATGAAATTAAAAAATAAAACATTTTAGAAAATTTTGAAAATATTACTTTTAAAACCTTTAAAAAAATATAGTATAGTATAAAATTACATCAAACAATAATTAAAATATATAAAAAAAATTATTCAAATATAATAAATAATATGGATATATAAAAAAATTATTGGGTAAAACAAAAGTCCTCAAAACTTTTAATGCAACAATTTAAAATAAAACCCTTTACGTTTTTAAAATAAAAATCAACTTGAACGAAATAACATGAAAAAGACCATAAAATAACGTTATTATAATTATATTAATGTTATAATATGTAAAATAGGAAGTATATAACCAGTATAAATTAAAATAAGTGCACAATATGAAACATGTCTCAATAAAGTGAAATTGAAATGAAAAATTCTTACCTTGGAATTACGCATAGTCAGACGTGTTGTAAATTCCATGAGTAATAAATTTAGTATTTTTATTCATATGAATAAGAACCTTATTCATAGTTATTTTAATTTATACCATCAATTTATAACTCTTTATTACCCATATATTAATTATTTATTATAAAAATTAACTTTTGGGTGTTAAAAATTCTGTTTCACATATATCCAATTTAGAAGTTATTGTCCTTAAGTCTGGTTAATGAAATAATCATATATATAATTTTAATTATAATATAAATAATGTGTTTTATATTTTTATAGAGTGCCATATTCATTTCATGTAACTTATATTGATAGTTTTAATTGAATGCTAAAAAGTTCCCTTTGTTGGTGATTGTTGAATTAACAAATTAATTGAATTTATTGGTAAATATAATTTTTAATATTAAAAATAAAAAATTAATAAAACATAATAAATTAATAAATATTAATTATTATTACCATTATTTAAGTTTTATTATTCATTTATGCCATAAAATTTATAAAAATGTTCATGTAAACTGTAACAACCCGAGATTTTATGAAAAATATTCTTTTTAATTTCATTAATGTCTTGTGTTGTAAACTACACAAAAATTAGCTTGAGATATAAGTAACACCATCTTAGCTTGCAGTATACACAACACTATTATTGGCCCGTGTTATACACAATTTCAAGTTCATTTTGTGAAATTATTCTACGCAACATTAAGTATAGATTTTGTTTAATGTATAAATGAAATATGTTTTGATTATGTTATAAGAAACAACAAACAAAGATTTCACTGCACATATCCCTGACTTGGCTTGCATTACACGCAATCAAGAGCTTCCTCGATAGCGTGTGTAGTACGTAATACCGAGTTTCACTAAACGATATATTATTATAATATTATTATGAACTAGTCATTATGAATAGTAATAACCACTTTTTGAAATTTTATAAATTTTATCTTTCAAAATGGACTTCATTTTTGGATTCGGAATATCAAAATTAGGCTAAGGTGAATTTTTGGTATTTTTCGGAAAACTTTAAATTTTTGATGAACAGTGAAAACACTAGGTTACTATTTAAAAACCGGCTTTTTATTTAAATAATTATTTATTTCATTTAAATTTATTTTAGGTCAAAATTGATACATAATACCTATATAAGTTCAATTTAATTCATTGGAGCCATTTTATAATAATTTTAGACATGTAAATATTTTATTGAACTTTTGACCGTCTTTTACCCACCTCCTAGGAGAATTTGCAAATTTACATAAAACTTAATTTTACCACTTCTGTGAGTGGAATTTAAAAAATCCGAGAGACATGGTTGATTTCAGTAAGTAAAATGTGGTTCAATGAGATGAAAATAATTTTTGGTGAATAGTAGCTTTTTACTTTTATTTACCACGGTTAAAAGTAAATAAGGCAATTAAGGGTAAAAATGATAATATTATTACCATAAAACATGTCCAAATTCTATTTAGTAAGTGTAATTCGACCAAAAAAAACCATATAGATAAAATATGACCATTTAGGTCCACTTGGATTAGATTAGGACGTTTAATATTATTTTATTTAAAGAAGAGTTAAAATGGTTAAAAGAAAAGATTAATAACTAAAACATTTTTAATATATGGTTATAAATAAGATAAATTCAACTATAAATATTAATTAGAAAGATAAAACTATTTACAACATAATGGTCTTTTATTTATAATTTTTAGACATTATATAATTTAATTTATTTATGACACAATGATGATGCAGTAATTACCTTATTAATGAAATATTAACATAATTGATATTATAAATACCAAAATATATGTAATTTTAGAATTTTTATGAATTATAATAATTTAATAGGTTAATATAATATGTTATCAGTGATTTAATTAATTTTTTTTCGAACAAATAATGCTGTTATGATTTTTAGAAAAATCAATTACCAAATAGTGTCAAAATTGACATAAAATAGTTTTTAAAACAAAATTTATATTATTAATTGTTATTTTATTCCTAAAAATATAAGGTTCAGTAAAATTACTTATATAAGGTTATATATATTAATAATTATCCACTTGGGGTTCTTTTGGCTTGTTATAGTATTTTTATTAACCATATAGTGTAAGAAAACACAAAGACACGGTAAAAGTTAAATTATTTAACATAGAGTTAAATCTAAATGATAATGATACAATAGTAACCTAAACTTGCCTAAAACCTATTAGTTGAGATTATTTTGACCCATATCTATTTTATCTTCTAAATAAATCAATTTGGAGCTATTAATAACAGAGTATAACTTTATTATAAAATAATATTTTATGTTTTCCTTAGGTGCCCCTCTCTTCCCTTATAAAAAGGGGACACCTTCCCTCTTCTCTTCACACCCTTTTGACCCTTGAAGATCAACCAAACCCTGCCCATTTCCCTTCTCAACCTCCTTAAAAACATACTATAGGTCTTGGTATTCTTCAAAAAACAAGTTTAGTTCCCTAAGAGGTGGTTTCAAAGAGGCGTGTCGAAGAAGAGGTAATATCCATTACCGATTCTTTCAAATTTATTTCTTATTCTACTTATTCTTAATTAGTCGTTTCATTATGAATTAATAACATCAGTATCACTCATATACTGATATTTTATTATAAATATGAAACAACCCTATTTCACCTTCTATCCCTCCTAAGTAAAATTAAATCACCGCGCGTGCGTACGTACGGAATACCATCTCCACGACGCGATGAGATTCATTATCCATGTTAACCATTCATGAATGATTATAAAGTATATATAATGAATAATAATGAGATATATGACATAATAATGATACTGGATTTATGTATATATATATGTCATCTACTTAATTCCATTCAATTCAATAAGGAAACGAAAACAACATTCATGCGTACGTACGTCCTACCGTCTCAATGAACAATGTATTTCATTACATTTATCGATATAATATATATATATATATATGTATATGATGAATATATATTATATATAAATAATTTTTTAAATTCTGTAATTATTTAAATTATGATATAATTAATAATATCAAGAACAACAAGTCGAAACACGTACAATAAATGAAACAATTTTACCCAAATCGCTGCTTTTACATCGAATTAAAGAACGGGTAATATAAAGTCAAAAGTAAACTTTATATGATACCATAACAATGAATATGATTCTGTAATAAGTCAATGAAATTATTTAAATCATTATACAGGAGGTTCGAATACGTACGAAACATATCAGACATAAGGTAAGGGAAAATCTCGCAATCTCTTTATTATTTAAGATTATTTATGCTTCAAAATTTACTGGGGAATATTTATCATCCACATCCATGTTTCCTCAATATGTAATATTATTTCTATCCTCCTACAATTTTTTAAATCCAATTTTACCCATTGGTGAGTTTTTAGTAAAAGATATGAAAGGAATATTTTGTCATTTTTAGTATGAGGTACTTTTTGACTTTTTCAGCCAAAGTACAAGAAGAATGTTTTTTACTTATACCGCATGAATGGATTTTTATGATTTCATAGAACATTATTTCCATGAAGCTTCCTCTAAAAGTTTTCAAGTTTATTTTTAATCCACTTCTTTTAGTTTAAAATCTGTTGACATTTTAAGAATGGAAAAATGTTTTTGAAGTAGAAAGGATATTTTCCTCAAGAATGCAGTTCAAGTGTTTTATCAAAATTATTTTCCATCTAAGATAATATGGGGTCCTGTTTCTATCCCTATTTTTACAATGATTTGTTTATGTTATGATGGAATTGTTTTTATGATGCCCTTTTATCATTTATGGATTATGCTATGATTGCATGATGTTTAAGAATCAGATTTTTATTACATGGATTATGCTATGATGTACGATTTATGATCTTGTGGCACACATAATAATGGTATCATTATGAGAAGGGTGAGACCTATATCTCCCTCTAATTAATTGGGTAAAGATTTATATCTCATGAGATAGACATGGCTGGAATGGTAACATAATCCGGTTCATTGTTACAGGACTGAAATGAGGAGTGAACTCGATTCAGAAAGGGACTTTGTCCACTAAGATGGTCTTGGAAGCAATGCCTTGGCTACTATGAAAATCATAACATGTGCTAAATGGTTTCCACAATTACATGTTTTATTTCCATTCTATTTTATCATGATTTATGTTCCATTATGATATATGGCTTACGTACTTCCATGATTTATGTCTTTGCTCAAGATTTTGATGTTTAAATTTTACGTTCAAATTTTTGCTTTGAAATGTTCTTGGATTGTTTTATGTTCATTATGGTTGCCCTTACTGAGAATTTGAGCTCACCCTTTCTATTTTTTATTTTCCCCAGGATATAAATAAAGGTTTTAGGTAAGAAAAAAAAGGAATATCTTTATGGGAGATATTGAAGATCTTTCACCAAGATTAGAAGATTATGTTCCAAGTTTCCAAAGACACTAAAATATTACAGTCCTTCGGTGTTTGTTTTTGTTATGTATTAAGTATTTTGCAAAAGTAATGTAATGTCTATGTATGTCAAGATTTGTGTCTCTACAGTTGGTATCAGAGGTTCGGTTTAGTCAACCTTTGGAAACTAGGATGTGAGAACTTTAGTGAGATCCCTAGAGATATTTCTATGGTATGTCTAGGGATATCCCTAAGGTTAAGTATAAGTATTGGTTATAGTCCTAGAATTATGGTAAAGATATTAGAATTAAACATAAGATGTTAGATTTTGAAGTTATTCCCCCATGATTATGATTTTTTCCTCTCACACTATTCTTTTTGGGTTTTAGAAAATGGCTGGAAACAAGAAGATTCACGATAATGAAGGAAATGATGGAAAATGGAATGACATTCTTCATGAGAAACCAAGTGAAATGGGATTTGGAAGTCCAAACATAGTTATTATGCCTAATCATCAATATACTAATAGGATCAACAATCTTAACTTTGGTAAGTATCTCGACTCAGCTAATAAGAGAAAGATAGGGTTTCATGATGATCATAGAGGAATGAAAGTACAATTTCCCTCGTGTAAATCATGTGGGAAGAGGCATCAGGGAGAATGTTTCAAATGAATTAGAAGATTCTTTGGGTGTGGAAAAGAAGGAAACAAATCTAGTAATTGTAAAGGAAAAGGTTCAGTTAACACCGTGGACAAGGATAATGGTATTTCTAATACATAAACAATGGTTAAGTGTTTTAAATGTGGAATGTATGGGAATTATAAAAACCAATTCCCTAAGGGAAAGTCTCATGAAGAAAATAAGCATGGTCGTATGGGTAGTATTTATGTGGATGATGATGAAGAGACGAAAAATGATATATGATATGGAATAAATGTTGAAGCTCATTCAGTGGTTTAAGAAGGTAGTGTAACGATTGTATGTTTATCAAGAATAATGTATGGTATTATGGAATAAAAAAAAATCTAAGGATTGTTACACTGTTACCTTTTATTGAGTTTTGAAAGTATATGATGAATGGTACTGGTATCCATGAAAGGTTATTTAGATATTTTTGGAATGTAGATGATATGCGCGTAATGACGGGATAAGAAGATAATGAGATGTTTGATAGTATTAATGAGCTCATAACTGATATAAGGACAATGTGATATCATGGTTTGTGTATATAGAAACTTTGGGATTTTAGCATGTGGAAAGAGTTAAATATTGACAGAATTCATGTTTTCACTAAGGTTCTATGGTAATTTATGTTTCAAGAGAATACATGATTAAGGTATTCACATGATTGGAATGTGACCAACAAGATATATGATGGATAAATGATGGTATTTACGTTCTTGTTATATGAACTTTTTAGTAATCGTTCTCTTTATACTATGAGTTTGGAAAGAAGTATTTTGGATAAGCCTAAAGATTGGAATAGATTATGTTGTACATAAGTTATTATTGTTTAAGGATAGAAATTTTTTTCGATATTATTGATAGAATGTTATAATAGTGTAGTTTAAGAAAAGGGACAACCTGCAGAACGGGTGAAAACCCATCACGTCGAACAAGACTATGGGAATCAAACCCAAAACCGAAGTGCGACATGCCTTTATCGCCTACCAGTGGCCTACAGGAAGTCCCTGGTTAGTAGAAACTAGTTTTATTAAGAAGTATGATAGATATATTATAAGTTCCTTTTTGGAATCATATACGATTAACCTCACCATAGAAGGACTTATGTATATTTGATAACCTTTTCTAACCTTTTGTTTGAAACAGATGGAGTTACCCATCATTCTATCACATGATCTGCTAACACCTTACAAATGACAAATTCAACTTTATTTCTTTAAGATATGAAGTGGAAATTGTTCAAGGCACAAAAAAAAACATTGAGATTGTACCGAAATAAAGTAAGTATTTCTTCTAATTCAAATTCTTCAAGTTTTGGGAAATCATCTTGAAAACCAAAAATGTTGTTCTAGTACCCTTATATCTGATGAATCAGATGGTACATTAGATCATCACAAATTTATGAATTTGTGATTGATGGATTTTTCATAGCCATGTCCTCTACCACTCTTCATCAGAACATGATGGTGATATTTTTCTTCCATATCCATATTTTCACCTATGTTCTCCTATGTGGAAACCCAGTGATGAGTTAATTTGTGTAACCATTATATTTCATACATTAATTTTTAAAGATAAGTTTTGGTATTCATTTTTACGATGTGGGTTTCTATTAAAAATTTTGAGTAGTAAACCATTTATAACCCCATCAAATTTCATGGGTGAAATTCATTTTTAGGGGTGTAGAATGTAACACCCTAAGATTTTATGAAAAATATTCTTTTTAATTTCATTGATGTATTGTTTTTTACACTACACCAAAATTAGCTTGCGATATACATAACACCGTCTTAGCTTGCAGTATACGCAACACTATTCTTGGCTCGTGTTACATACAATTTCAAGTTAGTTTTGTGAAATTATTCTATGAAACATTAAGTATAGATTTTTTTTAATGTATAAATGAAATATGTTTTGATTATGTTATAAGAAACACCAAACAGAGCTTTGACTACACACATCCATGACTTGGCTTGCATTACACGCAATCAAGTGCTTCCTCGATAGCGTGTGTAGTACGCAATACCGAGTTTCACTAAACGATATATTATTATAATATTATTATGAACTAGCCGTTATGAAAAGTAATAAACACTTTTTTAAATTTTATAAATTTTATCTTTCAAAATGGACTTTATTTTTGGATTCAGAATATCGAAATTAGCCTATGGTGAATTTTTGGTATTTTTCTCAAAACTTTCAATTTTTGATGAATAATGAAAACACTGGATTACTATTTAAAAACTGAATTTTTATTTAAATAATTATTTATTTTATTTAAATTTATTTTAGGTAAAAATTGATACATAATACCTATATATGTTCAATGTAATTCATTGGAGCCATTTTATAATAATTTTAGACATATAAAAATTTTATTGAACTTTTGACCGTCTTTTACCCACCTCCTAGGAGAATTTGCAAATTTACATAAAAAATAATTTACCATTTCTGTGAGTAGAATTTAAAAAATCCGAGAGACACGGATGATGTCAGTAAGTAAAATTTGGTTCAATGAGATGAAAATAATTTTTGGTGTATAATAAATTTTTACTTTTATTAGCTCGGTTAAAAGTAAATAGGGTAATTAAGGGTAAAAATGATATTATTATTACCCTAACACAGGTCATAATTCTATTGGATAAGTGTAATTAGACGAAAAAAAACCTTAGGGATAAAATATGACAATTTAGGTCCCTTGGATTAGATTATAACATTTAATATTATTATATATAAAGAAGAGTTAAAATGTTTAAAAGCAAAATTTAATAACTAAAACATTTTTAATATAGGGTTATAAATACGATAAATTCGACTATAAATATTAATTAGAAAGATAAAACTATTTATTACATAATGGTATTTTATTTATAATTTTAGAGACATTAAATAATTTAATTTATTTATGACACAATGATGATGCAATAATTACCTTATTAATGAAATATTAACATAGTTGATGTTATAAATTCCCAAATAAAAGTAATTTTAGACTTTTTATGAATTAAACTAATTTTATAGGTTAATATGACATGTTATTATTGATTTGATTAATTTTTTTGAACTAATCAAACTGTTATGATTTTTAGAAAAATCAATTACCAAATAGTGTCAAAATAGACTTAAAATAGTTTTTAAAAAAAATATTAAATTATTAATTGTTATTTTATTCCTAAAAATCTATGGTTCAGAAAAATGACTTAGATAAGGTTATATATATTTATAATGATCCACTTGGGGTTCTTTTGTCTTGTTATAGTAATTTTATCAACCATATAGTGTAGAAAACATAAAGACACGGTAAAAGTAAAATTATTTAACATAGAGTTAAATCTAAAAGATAAGGATAAAATAGTAACCTAGACTTGTCTAAAACCTATTGATTGAGAGTATTTCGACCCGTACCCACTTTAACTTCTAAATAAATCAAATTTACACTATTAAAAACCAAATATGACTTTATTATAAAATAATATTTTTTGTTTTCCTAAGGTGCCCCTCTCCTCCCTTATAAAAAGGGCACCCCTTCCCTCTTCACTTCACACCCTTTTGAGCCTTGAAGCTCAGACAAAACCTACCCATTTACCTTCTAAACCTCCTTAGAAACATATGAGAGGTCTTGGTATTCTTAAAATACCAATTTTGGTTCCCTAATAGGTGGTTTCAAAGAGGCGTGTCGAAGAAGATGTAATATCCGTTACCGATTCTTTCAAATTTATTTCTTCTTCTACTACTTCTTCTTTAGTTTTTTCATTATGAATTAATAACATCAGTATAAATAATATAATGATATGTTATTATAAATATTAACCAACCCTATTTCACCTTCTATCCATCCTAAGGAAAACAAAATCACTGCGCGTGCGTACGTACGGAATACCGTCTCCACGACGCGATGAGATTCATTATCCATGTTAACCATTCATGAATGATTGTAAAGTATATATAATGAATAATAATGAGATATATGAAATAATAATGATATTGGATTTATATATATATATATATATATATTTCATCTACTTAATTCCATTCAATTCAATAAGGAAACGAAAATAGCGTTCATGAGTACGTACGGCCTACCGTCTCAAAGAATGGTGTATTTCATTCCATTTATCGATCTATCATATATATATGTATATTCTGAATATATATTATATATAAATCATGTTTTTCATTATGGAATTAATTAAATAATGATATAAGTAATAATATCAAGAACAAAAAGTTGAAACACGTACAATAAATGAAACAATTTTAACCAAATCGCTGCTTTTACATCGAATTTACAAAAGAACGGGTAATATAAAGTCATAAGTAAACTATATATGATTTAATAACAATGAATATGATTCTGTAATAAGTCAATTGCATTATTTAAATCATTATACATGAGGTTTGGATACGTACGAAGCATATCGGACCTATGGTAAGGGAAAATCTCTCAATCTCATTTTTATCCGAGATTGTTTATGCTTCAGAATTTACTGGGGAATATTTATCATCCACATCCATGTTTCCTCAATATGTAATATTATTTCTATCCTCCTACAATTTTTTAAATCCAATTTTTCCCATTGGTGAGTTTTTAGTAAAAGATATGAAAGGAATCTTTTGTTGTTTTTAGTATGAGGTACATTTTGACTTTTCTGGCCAAAGTACAAGAAGACTGTTTTTTTACTTATACAACATGAATGGATTTTTATGATTTCATAGAACATTATTTCCATGAAGATTCATTTAAAAGTTTTCAAGTTTATTTTTAATCAACTTTTTTTAGTTTAAAAATGCATGACATTTTAGGAAAGTAAAAATGTTTTTGAAGTAGAAAGGATATTTTCCTCAAGAATGTAGTTCAAGTGTTTTATCAAAATTATTTTCCATCTAAGATAATATGGGGTCCTTTTTCTATCCCTATTTTTAAATTGATTTGTTTATATTATGATGGAATTATTTTATGATGTCCTTTTATAATTTATGGATTATGTTATGATTGCATGATGTTTAATAATCCCATTTTTATTACATGGGTTTGCTATGATGTATGATTTATGATCCCGTGGCACACATAAGAATGGTATCATTCTGAGATGGGTGGGACCTATATCTCCCTCCAATGCATTGGTTAAATATTTATATCATCTGAGATAGACATGGCTGGAATGATAACTTAATCCGGTTTAGTGTTACAGGACTGAAACGAGGAGTGAACTGGATTCAAAAAGGGACTTTGTCCACTAAGATGGTCTTAGCATCAATGCCTTGTCTACTATGGAAATCATAACATGTGCTGAATGGTTGCCAAAATTACATGTTTTATTCCCATTTATTTTATCACGATTGATGTTCCGTTATGATATATGCCTTACGTACTTCCATGATTTATGTCTTTGCTCAAGATTTTGATGTTTAAATTTTATGTTCAAATTTTTACTTCCAACTTTTCATCGATTATTTTATGTTCTCTATGCTTGCCCTTACTGAGAATTTGAGCTCTACCTTTCTATGTTTTCTTTTCCCCATGATATAAATAAAGGTTTTAAGTAAGAAAAAATGGAATATATTTATGGGAGATGTTGACGATCTTTCACCAAGATTAGAAGATTATGTTCCAAGTTTCCAAAGACACTAAAATATTACGGTCTTTCAGTGTTTGTTTTTGTTATGTATTAAGTATTTCACAAAAGTAATGTAATTTCTATGTATTTCAAGATTTAGGTCTCTACATAAACAGTAAAACTAACCAAAATAATAATAAATTATAATGGTTGGATAAGTAAGAACACACTATTTTATGGTGATAAAATAACAATAACTAAATATTATTGGTTTCAAAAAAATTGTTTGATAAATCAAATTTTATACTAATTATATGAAGAGGGTATATAAGAATAATTAAGGAGAATATATCACTTACATTTAGAGGTTGTATCTCCTTTTAAAGGACCTCTTGTAAATGATTAGCTGGGGACTTCTTCTTGGGACCATAAAATCAAGAAAATGGGATATGATGATTAGGGATGGAAATATGGTAGATTTATGAGATGAATTATAATATTTTTTGTGTATTATAAGGGGTTTAGGATGGATCCTTTATTAAGTGAGATAAGTGGAATTTTTTTAAATATTAGTTTCTTAATATGAAAAGAGATGTCTTATTCATAAAAAGTGGATCCAAATTCTCCAAAATATAAAAACATGATAGGTTGTGACATTAATCCAATCATAATATAAATTATTGATATGTTTTTCCTATATTTTTTTATTTTTCTTCTAACTTAACCATATGTTGACCATTTAAACCAATACAGTGGTGACTAACTTTTAAAATAGTTACCTATTTTTATGAATTAAAATGAAAAGGAATTTATTTTATAATTTCAACATGTTGATTAATTGTTTTTAAAAAAAATATAATATTAAATTTCTATATGTGGTTAAAATTAATTTTAATAAAATTACTTTTAACCTTAAAAAATGTTTTTAAAAAGATTCCCTTTTAAACATAAAAATGAATTTACACCAAAATCATTTATAGTATTGTCTTCCATGAGATTATATGATTAAAAACATAATATTTTTTACTTTAAAATAAATCAAAAAATGAATGGATCATTTTGGATACTTAATTAAAAGAAAAGGGCAGAAATAGTTTTTTATTCAAATAAAAAATAACTTAGGTTACAAGAAATAAATCATAGATTTATAAATTCACCATTTTAATTTTAAATATAGTATTTTAATCATTAAATGATTTTTTGGTCATGAAAATGATTTTAGATATTTTTAATTAATTATTTTATCATAATTATTTCATAAAATTTATAGTATTTATAAAAATTTATTTTCACTATTCACATAAAAATGAACTTTTATAAAAAAAACCAAAATTTAATACAAAGATTATTTTAAAATGATGAAGCCAAAGATTAATTTTATTAAATAAAACTAAAATTATAAAATTTAAAAATTTATCATTTCAATAATATATATATATAATACAATGATTTTTAAAAAGTATTTGTTATCCATAAATAATTAAATTAAAATTACTCATAATTGATAAATTATTATTTATATTTTATTAATTTTTTTACACCTTTTACTTCACCAGTATATTATCTTTAAATCATTATTAAAATTTGATAAATTTAATAAAAATATTTTTTTTTAAATACCAAATAAAATTATACATAATAAAGACAACATATAAAAATTATTGTATTAATAATTTCATATTTATCTAATCACAATTTTACTTTAAAAACCTCAAGACCTCTATATGATACATAAGGTTAAGATATTCATCGGCGGTAGTTGTGTGTGGTGGTTCAATTAGCATGGATGTTTTAGTTATTTTTCTAATCTTAAACTTCTCTGGCATGCTATTCCGCTCAACTCATAATTGTTGAAGTTCAACTTGAGATTGTTATAAGGAAAACCGTAATGATTAAATATTATTTCCAATCTCATATAAATGATATATATAAATAAGATTTCAACTTATTAATGCCATTACTATATATTTCATGATGTTAATAGTTCTATTTATACCCGCTATTCAACATATCTATTATAATGGTCATATTTTTATTTATAAAATTAAAAAGGTTTTATTTTAGTTTTTTGTTGCATATGAAACCAGTTATTAAAAAAAATATTTAATAAAAATATACTAAAATCATGGTTTTCTACTTAATTAGTTAAATTTTCAAAACAATCCTATAATTTTTTATTTATTTTTGTGAAATTTTATGCTATAAGCCCATATAATTAATTTATTTTAACATATTTTGGATTTTTTTATAAAATTTTGAAAAAATGATTTTTAAAACCAAATTTGGGTGAATTTTTTAAAATAATTTTTTTTATCATTTTTAATATAAATTTTTAATATAAATTTTTATATTCAAATACATTTTTTTATAAATTTTGTTTCAACATTTAAATTATATTTTAAGTAATTATTTTGTGGATATATTTTTATATTTGAGATTGTATATTTTTATGTGATTTTATTATTTATTTGTTTAAAACATATTTATATTTAGTGACATTATTTTTCATTTATTTTAAAAGTAAAAAGGTTGGACGATGAAAGAACAATTAAAAATCAAGGGAGTTTTGAGCTGTATAAGAGTATCCCAATTTTTCAACTAGTTACATATGAATAAATAATTGCTTACATAAAAAATATTTCTAAGAAAAAAATATTAAATTGGACATTGGTTGCGTTGTGAATGAATAAAATATTTTCTATAGAGCTAATAGATGAAACCAGTTATGTAAAAATAAATGAAAAATCATGATGTATGTGTAACATTAACTTAAAAATACCAAAGTTTATGTAATATTAAAATTTTATATATTAAAGAGTAAAAATTAGTTGTGGGAGATTAAATTGAAGTTCCAAAATATCATGTATGATTAAATAGAAAATTATAAATCTATATAAGAGTGAAACATATAGTGAAATTTTTTGAGAATGTGTGGATAACATATAAAAAACTAGGTAAAGGTACAATAGTTGATGTAAAGTACCTTCCACATGGAACAAATGTAAGAAGAATCAGGGAACCATGAAGTAATATTTGTACTATATGTTAACCGAGTCAATTAAATCTTCAATAATAATTTTATGTGCAGGAAGATGATGGAGAGAGGAGAAATGAAGGGTTAAGCACTGAAACAGATTCTTAAACAAGAAAGAAGAAGCATTATCCACTTGGACCATTCACTCAAATCAACAATTTTCATGTTTAAGAGATCTATTAAACCCATAAATTATGTTCAAGGATTCATATTTAGTATTGAAATAAAAATATTAAATGGCATGTAGAACATTTGACCCGTAGGAAGGAGAAATTTACAAGCTCGAGTTAGTGTTCTTTTTGAACTAAAAAGTGATTTTCAAAGGTAAGATAATGATGGAAGAAATCATAATCAATAGAGTAGATCTATTTAGATATTATCATTTGAACATTGATCCTTCTTCACCCTTATTCTTCAATTATATATTTTATTATGATTTTGTAATGTTTTTCTAATGTTTAATGTGGGAATATATTTTAAATTAATTTTCCTATGTTCAATCGTTGAGACTATTTTGTGTCATGATTAAATCTACCAATAATAGGTCATGTCCTAAAGGTATTGATAGAGTTCATAATATATGTGTGTGAGTGTGTGTGATGAAGAAAAATTGGAAGCTCACACAACCTTTTGAGTATTCAAACATTGCAGTTATACAGTGATTTTTGAGTTTGAAGTATACATGAGAGTTAAATCACACTATATCACTAAAGATACAACACCAATTATCTTAATATAGTTAGTGTAGAGGAGAAAAACCCTCCACATTAGAAATTGATAAAACACACCTTTTTTTTATTAAAAATCAAAACTATAAACCCAAGATGGTTGGGGTAGTGGTAGAACTAACACCACCAAAATTTGAAGTCATTATTTAAATTTGGGAGAGTTAAAAAACCTATGGTGACCTACATATTCATTGTAATGGAATGGGTGTAGATTTAAAGACAATATATAGGTATGTAATGGTGGTTTCATATTTCTTTTTCATGAATGATAGGAATACTTAAGTATGCTTAATTGATTTCCATTTACCCAAAAAGTGTAAGTCACTCTTATTGGAATTGATTCTTTGGTTATTAACTTTAGGTTAGGTAAATTCTATTATAATTTTACACCAATTCCACTCACATATTTTCTCCCATATCTTTTAATATTTTTTTATAAATCCCAACTAAGAAAACTTATATACCTAACCTATCGATATTGATATAATGACCCAATATTCATTGGTATCTATATTATGTTGGCCATGTACACTTGAAGGGGAATACATGGTTAACACTACATATTTACATGAAGTAATTATTTTATGGTTTATGAACTCAATATTAAAGGTTGGTTATGATTAAAATATATTAGGTTTTAGTATTGTATTAGAATTAAATAATATTTTATGTATTGACCTATGGATATTATGCCTGTTGTTGGAATTTTCACTAGTATAAGGGCTTAGTATGAACTGATTTTTTTATCAAAACACTTTTAAGGAAGAAAGTGAGAAATGAAATGTTTTTTACAGGATTAAAAACACCATAAGATATCACAAACTCAATGAAAAATATCTTAAGTCTATTAGAATCACATTCCCTAAATAATTTCCAGGAGAGAATTGTTATCTGTGTTCCTTGATCATCCTATAAAAAGTCTTCAAATTGATAAGCCAATTTGTCCCAAGTTTGGATGTACTCCTCTCTATTGATATTCAATTTTTTGAAACATATTATAATTATATGGTCTTGTTTGTTGATCCAAGAACATTACTTACCATTTGCATCAATGTGAATCATCCCTTCCATCATCATGTCCACCTCTTCCTATGTGGCATTGTTGTCAAGATATTCCTCTACCATTGCTTCCTCAAAATTCAAAATAAACTCTAGAATTTTACCATTAAAATCATACTCCTAACCTATCTCCCCCTGATGGATAGAAAAGACACCCTTATAGGGGTGGACCTTTTCCTTGCAATTCACAGAATCTGCAGCTCCATGTATAGCCAACAATTTCTCATTACCAGCAAACACACAAACCATAACCTTTGTCTCATACTTCTTCTCATTTTCTTTTTAAGAATCACTTTTGGAACCATGATCTATGAAATAAAAGGCCCCCATAGTGTCCCATCTTCTCAACATCGAGGCCTATATAGTTCCCATTGGTTTAAGAAGGTAATAATTGTCCTTCCTGCCTTTAATATACTTCTCCTTGACTAGAATGCATCCTCTTGAGTCAGGAGAACCCATCCTCCCCATATTTTTTCCATGGGATATAAATCCATATACTATGATCATCCTCCACATTTTCAACAGAAACCGTACTACAATACTCATTGCATGAATTGGCCCTAGGTAAACCTTGACCCAACTTGTCCATATCTAACTATTTAGGATCAAAAATATCCAGAGACACCTCCAAAGATCCCAAGGCATCAAATCGGTTTTCATGTTTTAAAAATGGCATCACTCTACTATGGATGGACCCATCCACTACATTCTCCCATCCCTCTGATCCTTGAAATTGATTCACCATAACCACATTGCCATAAGAGCCTTTCTTATTAGACACTTAAAACACTTTTACTAGATTTTAAGCACTAGCTGAGTGCACTACCCCATCATAAGATAAGAAATTATGAGAGTTGGGACTAGTATCTAAGACCACATCCACCCTCATGATTTCCACTGGTACTAGAGGCTCTTGAACTGGATTGGGAACATCCAAATTGTTTCTCAAGAAATTTAAGAAATATAATATCCTCATAACATAATTCTTAGAAATCACCTCCATCTAATATGGAATTGATTTATAATTCCCAGCCAGGCCCATAGATATCATAGTTACATCAGAACCATTCTATTATAAAAAGGGGAGCCCCATGATCTTCTCGATTCTCTCCATGACTGTAAGAAGGTTGTCCACCCAAATTATTACATGATGTACAAAAATATATCACATATTAAAAATAATGGCTTTATTAAATCATAATTCCTCCCCAATAATGATCGAAATCCATCCCACTAGCTCCTTGGAGGCATCCACCAAAACACAAATGTGAGGTGAGATTGGGTTCCATACCGATCTCATCCTACTGTCTGAACAAAAATAGTGACCCATAAAACTTTCTAACAAATAGATAATTGTGGGATTTTGGAATGGCCTCAAAAGTTTAGGGAGACTTACCCATATGGATATGGTAGGAGAGTCTCTCTTCATATGGAATTTATAGGTATACTGAAAGAGATAAAAGTGGATACAATTACAACAATGTTGGGATCTTGACTAGGCTATGATTAAATCATCCATTGAAGAAAAACAAATCATTATATGCCCCTTACGAAGAATATTGATGATTGTGTATTCCTGAAAACCCTAGGATCCAAATTGGCACTACTAAAAAAATATCAATTGAAGTTGATAGAGACCTAAATTGAGAAACTATCATTATATCAAGATGAGGTGAGAATTCATTGAATTATAAAGTTAAAATTGATATTTTAAGTTCAACCTTAAAGATATAACGGACCTTTAGGATACTGATATGGGAGGATAAGATAGTAGAAATTAGGTTTTGAGAATGGGGTAAAGGATCACATTCAATCCTTATAATAAAACATAGGAAAATATTTCCCCCTCCGCTGGGAGGGGGGCCGGGACGATTTCATTAGGATAGGGCATCGATGGAAAGAGTGGTAGGTGGGAGGCAGACCCTATCTCTCACCCTAAACTCAAACCAAAATATATATCTAGGGTCTTAGACTCAATCTAAAAAGTTGGGTATTGACTGCATGTAGATACATACATGATATTTTATGTATTTTTCTTCCTTATGATTCTAATACATTATATGAATGGGTTTCAGGAATATTATGCATGAATTTTATTTGGATATTCATAGATATATTTATATCATATTTTAAAAAATTATACAAAATCTAGAGTTTTATAAAGTTTTATATATTAATATGTTTGAAACATATTAATTTGGTTAAGGATATAAAAACTAAATCATTAAAAAGTTTTCATATGTAAAGTTAACACATGAGATAAGATGATGAGATGTTAAAATTATTTTAAAATATTAAGTGTTAGATTCCAGTCAGATCAAACACTCATTGATGCATTGATCATTCCATATTAGTGAATCTAATAGTTATGTTCCCATTTATTATATTTTACAATGATAATGGGATATTTGTGAACCTAATTATTAGGTTTATAATATTTACATGATATTCAAATTATAATTATTTTAAAAAACCCTAATGGTTAGGATACCAGATGAATAATGTTGAGACAAACCAAATTAATTATTAATCAATGGAGTTGTCTAGTAATCTATTTAAGAATAATATATAACATAATATATATATATATTTTCATTGATTAAGATGTTATATTTTATAGTATAACTCTTAATGAAATATATGCCTTGGATGAATAATTGTAATAATGTTAAAGGGGTTATCATTTTAGAGGAATGATATTTAATAAAACTATTTATTAAATGATTATAAAAAATGATAATCATATGATATAATACTTTTTTATTGATATGAATTACATCATCATCAATATTTATTTTGAGATTAATTCTTGAAAATTAGAATCTTAATAGAAGAATCTACTTCAACTAGTATAATATTTTGATAATATTTTTCAGGAAAGAATGAAATTTCAATATATTAGAGAAAATTATTTTACAAAATTAATTGCTAATGAAGATATTAAAAAAGAGAAATATGTTTATAGTAATCCTAGTAAAGATTCTATTAATGTCTCTAAATTTATGATTATATCAATGGAACCAAACATCCAAATAAAACTTGAGAAAATAGATTCGTTTACGTAAAATAAAAAAACATGAAGTGGTTATATCAAGAAAAATAAGGACATAAGAGATATAATTTTTCTAAATCACAGTTTTGGTGTAATATGGATGAAGGTTCTTTGGTCTCATCTCATGTGTTCAATATGATTGTGTATTCAAATGACATAGAGATACCAAGGGCACCACTCAAGCTTGATTTTTACACAAAAATATTTTTTAATCAATATCAAAAGAGTTATAATATTTCATTATAAACTAAATAAAAATTTAATTAAAAAAAGTTTACTCGATACCGTAATCACATTAAAAATTTTTTAGTATAAGATAGGATAAATAATCTCAAATTCCATTACGAGGGTATACAAATTAAAGGGTAAATTTTCTTACTAGAATAATAAGAATAAGAGAGGTCATAGAAAAACCACACTGACTTGTCTCATCTTAATTGATTCAAAGGGTTGAATTTTTCATTTAATTTATGAATAAAAGGATTGAATATTTAATTTAATGGATAGAGAATGAATATTTCATTTAATTGATGAATCAAAGGGTTTCTTAATCATGAAGTCAAATAGATGTCCCTAATGATTGGAGTAAGTTTTTTGAAATATTTTCAATGTGTCTCATTTTATTTCTCTTGTATGAAAGAATATTAATTATAAAAAATGAGTTGTTTTGAATAAAATGAGATGATTTATTTGACACAAATGGTTTATTAATGATCTAAATGTATAAAAAGTTTGAAAAGAAGATAATGACATAAAAGTTTTATATATGATAAAAAATGTTATCCCATTTATTTATTAAAATATGATGGAAAGAGTTCCCACTACCCAACAATGACATATTTTAAATAATAAAATAATATTTTCAGAATATTTAAATAAATTTTAAAAATTTCATAAAAATACATGGTTATTTATAGTTTATACTAATGTAACTAAATATAATTTTCAAACACAAAACATTTTGTGTTTCATAAAAATATTTTAGATAAAATCTAATTACTTAAATTCTAGTGGGAGTATGTTTGAACTTGGAGAAGAATATATTCTTGTGTTTGAAACCTCAACATGGATTCAACCTTAAAACATCAAACATGGAACCAACTATCAATAAGAAAAATTTAGATACTCTAAATAATTACCTTTAGTTAGCTCAAGAAATATTTGAATATTCCTTTATCACTGGTTATTGTTATACCCAATTACACTGTCTTACTTTTAAATAATATAGAAACAATAAATCCTCAACCCAACTATATTTTGTAATTGATAAAACACTCATTCTCCACCTAACAACACCCCATCATTGAATCTTAATTTTAAATTGTCAACTATTCATGATTTCGTGACCTACATTCTAGATGATCTCATCAAAAATTGACATAATAGATTTCAAGATGAGAAATAGGATTAATACCCCAAAAATATTATTCTAAAATACTATTTCCATAATTTATATTTATCCACCTTTTAAATATCTACCCATTAAAATTATACTACATAAATGATCTTTTCATCTACTTATATCATCAATGTCCCATTGAGGCATAAAACTACCTCAAACTTTCCCAAACAATGAACTTTTCTATTATGTATATAAAATTTTAATTCCCATTAAACATTGATATTTATAGGTCTTTATCTTTAAAATTTCTCCCAATGAAGTTATATTTCATTTGAATATGCTTCATCATTGAATGGAACCTCGTATTCTTAGTACGATTGTTTACACTATGGATTTTATAGAAAAACTTATCATTCTAAAAATATTTTCTAATATCCTTTAATATACCCTTTAACAATGTCGAATACTTCCCAAAATATATTTCTAGCATATAATACATTTATACAGTTAATTGTGCTACTATTGGTAATATTTGAGACATCCATATGATCATCGTTCCACCATAAGTGAACACATAGTCTATGATACAACTTTAATTGTTCACATATCCTATAAATTATGTTTCTATATATTCCTCCATTAGATTATATATTATAAAAATGGGAATAGTACAATACTCCCTTTGATATATTAAATTATCCACTTCATGAATTTCTAACATTACTTCCTCGGATTCAACATGATATTATTGATAACTCCCATTACATATGCAATGTTAGGAATAATAAAAACCATTGAAGACATCAGTCCTATGACCATTGATTCATAGAGAACCTCTTTATTTTTAATTATCCTTATAATCTATTATGGTTGACTACTATTTGGATGAATTTAAGTGACCATCCAATAGGGTTGAAATGTGATTTGATTTGGACATACCAAATATTTTCAAAACCTTCAATATATTGTCTAACATAGAAAAATTCATAGATCAAATATTCTAGTTTCTACTAATCCTTATCCCAAAAGTCCTTTTCATTACTCAAATACCTTTTTTCATAAATATCATGGCTAGATACATATTTATTATTTGATTTATCTTTGAACCTACTAAGATAATATCAACCATATACAATAGAATTATGATGAAATCACTATCACTAAACCACTAGAGGTAAAAAATATGATCATAATTGTACAAGATAAAATATTTATTTTCATGAAACCATCAAAATTTTTGTTTCATTTTTGGGTGCCTATTTAATCCCATACAAACTACATTTGAGCATGCACACTAGATTCAATTTTTTTTTATTTCTTCAAAACCTACTAGTTTCTCCATATATATTTCTTCTTCAAAATATCCTTCATGGAATTTAATATTAATATCTAATTTTATAAGTTGTATACCTTTAGATGCAACTATTACATGTAATTTTTAAATAGGTATATGCTTTACTATTTGGTAAAATATTTTCCTAAAATAAATCCCTTTATTTTTTTAAAATATTAAACAATAAATATATTCTTGTACCATTTCCAATCATATAATTCTTATTTTAACTAGAAACCCCATTGTTTAAAATTTATCACTTCCCCAATAGTAGAATCCCGTACTTCCATGTTTCATTCACATGCAAGAAAATCATTTATTCCTTCATTTCCAACTTCCACTATTATGAGTCCCTCAGAAATTCCATCTCTTACAGGATCTCAATTTATCCAAAATATATTAGATTAAAATGATGTATGATTTATTCAAACCTTATCATTGATATTAATAACTGAGTAAACCTCATAAAATGAACTTGAGAATCAAATAATTCTTTTTGAAGAACCATCCATTCTTTAGTAGTGTTTAAAATTCCAATAAATACTTCATTCTTGGTACCTTAAAAATATGATCTCTTTATAATTGATCTGGAATTTCTAAAACCCCCAAATAATCCTTAATCCCTAAATAAAAAATATTTCTAGACTTACTTTTAGTTTCACATAGCAACTTTCAATTGATTCCTTATTCTTAATAGTGTTCTCAATTAGTGTTTATCCTTATACATGGTCCCTTAATTAAATAATAAATTTTTACATTTAATAACCTTTTTTTTCTCATGATCCCAATACCAAAATAAAAATTATTCTTCATTATACACTATTAAAAAACATATCTTGGGATTAGCTTCTATCTTACGCTTTCACTAACATCAATATGGACATAGGTGACTATTTTGAATACTTTTAGGTTTGAGACATCAATAAACTTATTAGTACAAATATCCATAATAAATTACTTCCACAAAATATATATTGACTTTTATTGATCAAATAAGTTTTCACATTCACTAACTATACCCAAAACTTATTTGTAAAACCAAAATACAAACACATGATTTGGGATCTCTCATTCACTGTCCTACACATCCATTCCACCACACCATTATCTTATAGTCTCACTAGTACTATTATTTCAAACATGATTCAATTATTTCAATAAAATTTTATAAATTATTTATTGATTTACTGATTACCATTATCAAACATTAAGAATTTTGGATTTAAAATGGCCTCATTTTCAATCATGGTTCTCTATATGATGAAGGTTCTAAAAAGGGTAATAACATGTGATTCATAACATAAAACCACACTTTTCATTTAGAAAAATTGATTAAGGAAATATAATATGATAAAACATTGTGATAATATACTTTATCTAGTACCCATACATTAGTATTAATAGGCACCATCTTGAATAAACTTTGTGATGTTTTGTTTTTTAAAAAGTTTTGTACTTTTTGAAAACTAACCTTTTGTAAATGAATATTTTTGTTCTCTAGGATTAGACCCTACCCATATAAATAGATTTTTATATGAAATATGAAAGTTGATCAATGTTCGAATCCAATCACAAAGTGGGGGGGGGGGGTTTGTGTACAAGAAATTTGTTTTCCAGACACGAGTTTTAGGATTGAGCAGTATCATATGTAGAAGGTACAAGGAAGATAGAAGCGAGAGGTTCTCGAAATTTTTTGATCATACACACCATCAAACTCAGATAAATCAACATAAAGTAAAATATTCATCAGACTCAACATTGGTTAGAAAGTTAGAATTCATGGAATGAGGAAGTGAGAATGATGATAAAGAGAATGAAGGAATATCGTGATATCATGAGTTAGAAAGTTCTTAAACATTCTAACTTCAAGTCAGATGATTATCTTCCAATATTTAATTTCTCAAAAATTGGGGAAACTATCATGATAAAATCTTTTGAATAAATGGAGAAATTTTATAGATTGTATCAGTTCCAAGAATCAAGAAAAAGTATGCATCATATCAAGAGGTACAAGGAATATACGTTCTTAGAAGTTTGAATGAGTTATAAATGATGAGGTTTGAATATTTTCAACATTTTATAGTGGAGATTCCATCATAAGGAGAATTACATTGTTATAAGGATTCCATCAGAATGATGCTGAGTATGTTCCATCAGACTGAATCTGAGTAGGAAATACAATCAGATTGAATCTAAGTAGGAATTTTAATCAGATTAAATATGAGAAGGAAATTTAGTTCGTAATGATTAGATGAAGAAAGTCAGATCTTAACGAGTAGTGGAAGAAATTAATATTGTAATAAGTATAGGAAGAAAGTAAAATCATAATGAGTAGAGGAATAAAGTCATATTGTAATAAGAAGTGGAATAAATTCATATTGTAAAGAGTAGAGGAAGAATGTAAGATTCTAATGAGTATATGAAGAAATTCAAATCATAATGATTATTGAAAAAATGTTAGATCATAATTAGCATGGGAAGAAAGTTATATTCAAATGATCTGAGGAAGTTTTAACATACTAAAGAAAAGTTTGGAAGTTTGAGAAGTATGAATACTAAGAAGACTGATGACAATTCATATTTTCAAAAAGTTTTTAAGAAGTTAAAGTTGAAGTTTAAATGTGAGTGTTTTTTAGATATTTAAAATATGAGTAATTAGGAAACGTTTTTTTAGTTTATTACCATTGTCTTTATGGGATGCATATAAATATAACCAAAATATATCTGTACTTTTAATTTTTTTTATTAGAGTGAAAAATGAAGAGCACTACAAAATTATTTTCAATGTTATCTTCATGGAAATATATATTTTTAGAAGACCATAATACTGAATATTTTATTTCGAGACTGTGGAATATTTGAATGATAATTTGAGAAAATTTTGAGAAGTGAATTTTTAGTAAAGGGTTCATCATAATGAGTCCATCTTAATGAGTCTATTAGACTAAGGCAATTAGACATAGGGTCATTATATTGAAGCTTCAAATGTAAATTTTTAGAGAATTTTTTATTATGATATTTTCTTTTTTGGATAAAATTATTTTTTAGGAAACCTTTTAAAATAATATGATTCATTATATTCTTTCCTATAATGAGACAGAAGAAGTTTAATGGTATTTTTCACAAGTTTTATTCACTTATTAAATATAATTAATGTCCATAGACCCATGGGAGAGGCTATAAAAAGGATGTAGGTTCTCACACTAATAATGAACCTTGTAAATATTGTGTGCTTTAATTGCTTTCTTAATTTAACATGAATGAGTATTTACTATAAGATAAAAAAGATATAAACTCTAACAGGTTACATGGTTTATGTTTTAATAGTATTAAAACATATAAAAGTGGAAAACTTATTCACCCCCTGATTCAGTTTTTATTAAATCTTTTAGAACTTCAATTAGCATCAGAGCCAGGTTCCCTTATTGAATCCTAATCATGGGTAGTATTAATTTTAACAATATTGGAGGAATTACAACATTTGATGGAAAAAATTATCATGTATGAAAAAATAGGATATTTCTTTTTCTATTATCTCATTATCTAGAAGTTTTTGATATTTTTATAATTAGTTTTCAACCTAATGATAAATATGATAATATGAAATTTTATAATAATAGAGATATAAAAGTTGATAGAAAGTATAGGAATGATATCCTTTTGTCCCTATAAAAACAATTATATGAAGGTGGTGGGTCCCAAAACTTCAAAGAGTATGTGGGGTAAGCTGAAAAGTATATTCAAAGGAAAATACTAAAGTGAAGAAAGAAAAAAAAAATCTGATGAAGTATAAAGATAAAATAATGATAGGTAAAGAATACATTGAAAAAATAATTCATTACACTAAATGTAATTGCCTACAACATTAGAGGTTTTGTAGATATCCTTTAAGATTCTAAAATTTTGAAGAAACTCATGAGAAACTTTCCAGATAGTTTTGATTCTAAAATCTTTTATTTAGAAGATAAGGAAAATGTATCTCTTGGTGAATTTCATAGATTTATTATTTCATATGAAATGATAAAAATTAAAATTTCAAAAAAATATGTAAGATGAAATGTATTTTGAAGCTATGAGAAAGATGAAAATTCAAGACGTTGAAGATATTGATCCTTATGATTTTGAAGATAAATAGGATGACGAGTTGAATGAACAAATCATATATCTTATATCTAATAACTATGGAAGAGGAAGATTAATGTATGGAGGTAAAATTTATCTTAATTGTTTTGAGTATGGTGGAATCAGACACATTGATATGAATTGCACCAAGAAAAATTAATAGAATATCAAGATGGATTTGATGAAAAAACTCAATGGAGTACGTGGAACAAAAGTTATTAAGAATAAAATTCACCCAAAAAATATAAGAATAAGTTAATTTGATGAAAAATATGTAATATGAGTAACAATTTTCAATTGGACTAAACTAATAGATATTATTTGGAAGGTTAGTGTTCAAAATTTTTAGAACCTTCATTGAAAAATTTGAGAAAAAACATTCCACAGATAGTGAAGAAGGTGGTGAAGAATCATATAGAGACTATCAACTCAAAATATAACTTGTTGAATTTCTTGATAAAAATAGAACTCACAAGAAAGAAACCAGAGTAATGAATAAATATTTTGAAAAAGTTTCTAAATTAATAAAATATGTCATTAAGGAGGAATAAAATTTTAATGAGATATTAGGTTATAAATTATGAATTGTTGGACAAGGAAAGATAGTTAAAGATATCGATAAAAAAATTTAGTGACGGATGAATAAGTTAATAAGTTTTAATATAAACTTCTTGAGTCTAGAAATATCTAAATAAATAATAATAAAAACTTCAAACAATATTCATAAATAAAATATGATAATTCTAAAGTCATTGAGAGAGGTCAAATCGAGAATCAGGTGAAATACTCACCCACAAAAAGTAATGTTTTATATGATTTTTCTACCATTGCATGTTCTAGAAAAAGTGATTAGAAATATTGGTTGGAAAAAAGGATGTAAGAAACCAAATTCATTTATAAAATATGAAAACGTTCTCAATTGGATATCTGATCTAGATCAATATATTGTTAGGGCAAGAAGAAGTTATCAACCTCAACAATGTTTCTATAGGAAAAGTTATTACTTCAATAGAAAAAAAATTATTTGATGGGTTTTATTGGTGTTGTAGAATATATGGGCATAGGTTTTAAAATTTTTGGCACAACATATCTCTTCCCATTATAAGGTTTGATCAGAGTTGAAGAAATATTCAATCTATAATTTTTAACATTTCTAACTTATAGAAAGTTAAAAAATTGAATTCTCAAGTTATTATAAATGCTCCAATGAAGAATCATTTTGACAATCTAGAAGAATTTATTGGAATATGTGATCAAATTGGGAATATTTTTTAAGAATATATGACTACTCTTCTTGGAAATGTTTTATATTAATTAAAATAAAAGGAATATGGAAAGAAGAAAGTTGAAGAATGAGCCTTTGTTGCTGAGACTACATTGAAATAAAGTAAATAAAACCATGGATACTTGATAGTGGTTATAATTCACAAATGAAAAGTTATTTAAAAAATATAATGACATCTTAAAATTCATGATGGAGGTCTTGTTACATTTGGGAATGATATTTACTTATTAATCAGAGGAATCAAAACAGCTTAGATTAAAGAAGAAATGATGAAATCTAACGTATTTTTTCTTGATTATGGGTGGAAAAAAACTTAATAAATGTAAGTCAACTTTTTTATGATGTAAAATAGTTTATATTCAGAAAATATTATTTATTTATAAAAATTTTTAAGGATGGAAAATTTAATACAAAAGGAGAAATAACCCAAGGGAATATCTTCCAAATAATAGAATTTAACAACTCCAATTTCTTAAGTGTTGAAGATGAGAATAAGTTGTGGTACTGAAGACATAGCCACCTTGGGTAGAAGAAGATGAAAATAATTTATAAAGTTGTTGTTGTATGAAATTTTTCATAATTGAAAATAAGATGTTAATATGTTTTTATTACTTGTCATTGAAGAAAGATGACTAATAATAGCCATATAAAAGTTGAAATTATGTCTAGCATGCCTCTTTAACATTTTAATTCATATTTATTTGTTACAATGTGACATACATCAAATAAAATATATATATATACTTTATCAAATTTACTAATTAATTCATTCGGTTGAAAAACATCATGTTAATGAAACACAAGTTAGAGGCTTTGGAAATGTTTAGGTTTTTTAAAGAATAAGTTGAGAAATAAATGGGGGTTTATATAAAGAATTTGAGAACATATAATAATACCAAATTCACAAAAAATAATTTTTAAAACTTATATTAAAAATAATGGTATCAAAAATTAGTATCGTTCTTCTAAAAATCCACAAAAAAATGGAGTTGCAAAAGGAATGAATAGAAGTTTTTTAGGAATGAGAAAAAGTATATTAGCAGAATAAAAACATTCAAAGTTCCACTAGAGATAAACTTCTAGTGTTACTATACATATTAATATTATATTTTTATTAAGTCTAAAATCCAACATGACTTATTATAAAATGTGGTATAACAAAAAACCATCATTGAATTACATAAATGATTTTGGAAGTCTGTGTTTACTTAAAATAAAAAATCTTGATCTCGGAATTTTGATAAGAAGGATGAGGAAAAAACATTTATGGGTTTCTCACCCATTATAATAAAATAAAAATGTTGTATAAAACATTTAGTTATTGAAAATCTAAATTCTTTAAAAAAAATTCGGAATGTTGAGGAAGAAAAATAAAATGTTTTTAATGAAAATAAAATTGAGAAAAGTGATGTGCATGATGATTTATAGGAATAATGTGATGAGTAATTTGAATCTAGGGGAGGAAATTTAAATTTTAATAACTTAAAACATTTTGAAACTGAAAATATTTTTGGGAATCAGAAGGCACCAGTTCAGACCATAAGAAAGATGAGATAAGAAAACCAATCTTCACTTATTTCAAAAGTAAAAATAGAATTAGTTTCAGAAGCTATTCAACCCAATGAATGTGTGGATTCTATCAATTAAGAGTTGCATAAAATTGAGAAAAATAAAATATGGGAACTTATACCATGTCTAAAAGGTAAAAATGTTTTCGAAACAAATTGGGTTTGTAAAAATAATTTGTATGAACATGATGAAGTTTCACGAAGTAATTAAATTATTGTTTCTACAGGCTATGCATAGGTAAAATGTGTGGATTTTGATGAAACATTTTACCCCATTTCATGGTTAGAAATGAATATAAGGTTTATTGTTATGGATGATCACCAGAATTAAATAGTATATTAGATGGATATAGAGTCATCTTTTCTTTAATACAGTAATTGAAGAAAATTCATATATTGAACAACCTTGTGGTTTTTACTTGATGAGGATGAAAAAATAGTTTATAGATTGAATAAAGATTTGTATGGGATAAAACAAGATCCACGTACATGGTATTATATGATTTAAAACTTTTTTATAATGTTGAATTTTTATAATGTAATAGTTTATATAAACTTATATGTGAAAGATGTTGACTGTAGAACAGTAGTTGTAATTTTGTATGTGGATGAATTTTTTTTACTAGAGATAGAGAAGATGTTTGTAAAAAAATTTCTACAGAAATGAAAAGGACCTTTCAGATGTAAATTTTAAAATAATTAGTATTTTTCCTTGGTTAAAAAGTTCAATAAGTCAAATTACATTTTCCCATATCAAGAAAAATATATTAGGTAATTGTTACAAAATAGTGGCATGGAAGAATCCAAATGAGTTTCTACTTCTATATCATTATGGATAAGTTGAGAAAGGATGAGTCCATAAAAATTGTGGATCAAAATGACTTTCAAAATATTATAGGAATTATAACTTACCTTATAACCTCAATTATTTATATTTTCTATGTTGTGACTTTTGGTACCAAGTCTCAATGTAATCCAAAATATTCACATATGTTTAAAGAAAATAGAATTATGAGATATTTCAAATGAAAAATTCACTTGTGTTGTTATATAAAATAAATTTTGAGATGATGTTTCATGGTTATACTGATGTATATGGTGATGGAGATTGTAATGATGGATAATAAACCTCAAGATAAACATTTTTTTATGTTAATTTTGTGTGAGTTAGTATAGTAAAAAAAAGTTCAGTAACATTGAGCCCAGTGGAATGACAATATGTTTCAACTAACCAAGATTATACTCAGATGTTGTGGATGAATGTTTAACTAGAATATTTGAAATTAAAATTTTCTAAACCATTGCAGATAATTTTTGCTAATTAGTGTTCAATTAATATTTTTGAATATTTTTTACAAAATTCAAGATCAAAACACAATGATATAGTGTTTCACTTTATAAAATACAAAATTTATACTAGATATGTTTTTTTGGAATATATCTCAAGGATGTTTCAAAATGATGATATCTTTATAAATTAAATTCCAAAATAATGGTTTTGTGAGTTGAGGCTTCAACTTCATATTCATCCTCCTCTAATGAATTTATCAATCTCATAAGGAAGATGACCCCCATGATTTGGATTATGTTGATGAAGGGGGAGAAAATTTTGGAATTTTTTACTTTTTAAGAATTGTTTACTTATATTTATTTCAGGAATATGAAACTATGTTTATCATATAATGGGGTTGATAACAATCAAGGGGAAGATAAAAATAAAAGTGTCAAAAGATAAAAGTGATGGGGGTCTAATCCTTATATGGCCGCAAAAATTTCTTATCATCGAGGGGTGGAATTCCTTAGAAAATATTAGATTATCTAGTATTGTGGTTTCAAGAAAATATTTTTTAATAAAGGATATGTTTTGAAAAAAATTTAAGACATTGAGTTGTTTAATAATTCAATCTTTGAAAATTTTCTAAATGTTGAAAAAGTTGTTAATGAGTGTTGTAAACAAATTAAAAGGGGGAGATTGAAGACCTTTGTTATGGGTTTTTAACAAAGTTCGATATTTTTTGACATATGGAATTTTTGTAGAACTTTTTTTTCCTTTTAGAATCAGTCCTTGTCAATAGAAATGAGTTTTTTTAAGAATGAAGAAATTTATTAAATTTTCAATTCCAAACACAAATGGGGAGAATTTTTTTTTGTTTTAGAATGTTTTTTAGACATGGGATTTCGTATGAGAATTACTAGATGAAGAAGGTTTAAGTAATATAAAAGATGGAAGTTATGTAAAGTTGTTTATCAAATTCACCATTAGACTCAAATAAATCAACATAATGTTCAAGAGTCATCAAAATCAGTATTGGTTAAAATGCCAGAAGCTATGGAGTGTAGAAATCCGAATGATGCTATAGAGACTGAAAGAAAACAATGATGTCCATAGCTAGAATGTTATTAAACTTTATAACCTCAATTTAGATGATTCTTTTAAAATATTGAAGTTATGATAAATCATGAAAACTCTCATGAAAAAACATTTTTAAGAAATGGTGAAATATTAAATATTGTATCCGTTTCTGGATTCAAGAAAAGTCTTGCATCAGATCTAGAAGTGTAGGGAACAAAAGTTTTTAGTCATCTGAATGAGTTAAAACTAAATAGGTTTGAGTAATTGCAAAGTTATAGTGTGGAGTTTCCATCATTGTGACAATTCCATCATTATGAGGATTCCATCAGACTAAAGATGAGGAAGTTCCATCGAACTGACTCTAATAAGGGAAGTCAGTCATACTGACTCTATGAAGGAAATTTAATTAGAATGACTATGAGAAGGAAGTCAGATTGCAATGAGAAGAGTAAGAAATTAAAATCGTAATGAGGAGAGGAATAAAGTTAGATCATAATGAGTATATGATGAAATTCATATCATAATGAGTAGAGGATGAATGTCATATAATAATGATAAAAGTAAGAAACTCATATCATAACGAGAAGAGGAATAAGTCAAATCATAATGAGCAGAGGAAGAAAGTTAAACACAAAGAGAAGAGGAATAAAGTAACAATGTAATGAGATTTTGGAAGTTCCACCATACTGAAGAAAAGTTGGGAACTTAGAGAAGGATTATTATTAAGTATACATAGGATAATTCAAATACTGAGATGGTTTGATGTAGTCAATGTTGAATTTTTAATTTGATTGTTTTTAGAGATTTGAAATCTGAGTAAGTGGGAAAAGTTTTCCAGTTTCCTATCTTTGTATTTTTGGGATTCCTATTAATATAATAAAATAGAATTCATAATTTGAAACTTTTTTATCAGAGTAGAAAAGGAGGACCACTGCAAAATTCATTTCAAAGTTAACTTTTCAGAAATAGATCTAGTTTAAAGAAAAGAAAACTGGATGTTTTCTTACCAGATTGAGGAAGATTGGACTGGGCAGTTGAGAAGATTTTGAGAAGTGTAGTTTTAGAAATGTTTTTGTCATAATGAGTCCATCATAATGTGTCTATCGTACTGAGTTAGTGGGACTGAGGTTCATCATATTTAGGTTTTGGAAACAGTTTTTTTAGAAAAAACAATGTTCATGATCTTTTCTTTTGTGGCTCAAATTGTTTGTAAGAATTCATTGTAAACTAATGGGTGTCAGTATAATAATTACTGTTGGGATATATAAGGTGTCTAATGGGATTTGGAAAAATTTGTATTCACTTATTCATAGTAGTGAATTTTGATAGATTAATGATAATTTCTATGGAAAGGATATAGGTTCTCACACTAAGGTATAACCTTGTAAATCTCATTTCCTCTACTTTCATTAATACCTTCTCATGCATAAGTATTTACTAAAATATTATAATGATATTAACTTTTATAGTTTTAGTTGTTATGTTTTAGAAGTATTGAAACTTATAAAAGTGGACAACGGATTCAACCACCCCTTCTCAGTTGTTATTCAGTCTTTTGGAACTTCAAAACTTATGAGACTTTGGTGTTTATCCTTGTATTAAAAAAGATTATATTTTATAATTTAGAAGGATATAGTCTTCACATGTTCCATACTCAATTTCCACCAATCCATATACACATATTATATAGAACCTTGCTTTATCTATCTGGACTAATAAAATCATATTATTACTCAACCCTGGTGCATGTATAAATACTTGAATCTTTAACAATATTTTAATTATTTATTTAAAAAAACATGACCATTTTATATAATACTCATATATTTTTCATTGAAAATATTTACCTTAATAAACCATCTAGATATATAATTTTTTTTATAAATCCTCTCTTCGATGTAAAGTGAAACGATGTTCCAGAGTTAATGATCCATTATTCCAATGGACTATTGAATCTTAATAGATAACAGATATCACCTTTCTAAATTATAATATATACAAATTGTACATTAAAATTTTTCTTTTTTTTCTTGTAATCTTTATTTGGATTTCATTTCTTACCATTCTTCCATCATATAGGCCATGGGATTTCTAACTTACATTTAATTATTTCTCTCAATCCACATCTTTTTGAAAAAAAATTATTCATTGGTTAAATAATTCTATAACCTTCAAATTCCATATAATTATTGTAAATTTATAGACATACATCTATAAAATATTATAATGACCCATCCAAAAGGGGCTTGTGTCATGAATACCCAAGAACTCCACCAATAGGTAAGGGCTGGTGAGTAGAACTGAGTAGTAATATCCCACAAATGGGGGAATGAGCCTAATGTGCCTATAAAAACACACAAATATTCAAGTCACAAAATGATGAAATGTAAAATAACTGAAGGGATTCATGCATACATATAAGATCCCATAATAGAGTATGATAGTGAAAGCACTGGAATGTAAACAGGTCCAAAAAACAAACCCACCACAACGAATTTGAACACAAGTCAAACTTAAACTATAAGGATTCCAACCTACTATAAGGGAGTGAAATATACCAAAGGTATTCTATTGAAAAAGACCTCGGTCTTCTTAGCTCCAAGAATCCTTTTCCTACTCCTGGTCCTTTTTGGACACCATCAAAAGGGTCATCTTCTACACAAGACACAACACGTGTGGGAAAATCCTGTGTAGGGTATGAGTATAACAACACTCTGTAGAACACCCCTAAAACACTAAACAAGACTCACCATGTGTATTTTGCTCAATAAAAGATGTAACATACTATAAAAGATAAAATAAGTAAAGAAAAATAACCCAAATATACTTTGGAGAGACACCACACCATCAGGTGGCCATTACCAACTTTCTAGCCATATGATTTCACTTCAAGCATGCTCGTTCTAGGAGAACTCACTCTTAGATCAATGATATCATCTGAGACACTTGAAAAAGAGGTCCAACTCATTTTGGCCCCACCCAATGAGAATGCATTGTTCAAGGAAGAGTATGATACACAGAGAGGGGATCATACCCATAACCACTAGGGGACACCACGAACCCAATCTGGAATAACCCAGTACATAGAGGATAATATGACAATGATTCCACAAACTGTATTGGTGTGGCCCACTAGATGGAGGATCAACGACCTACTCAGGGAGGTTACACAAATTCTACAAACTCAACTAAGGGTGATAGAGGATCAAAATTAAATATCACTGAGGGATTTCATACTCTATCTGAGACTCAACCATTAGATAGGATTACAATCTAGTGATTTGGATGTAATTACACACTTTACCCTCGAGGAAAGGATCAAGGGAACACACTCAACCTATCCTAGTCTAAACTTGGAAAAATAAGATCATCAATTAGTCTTTATGGGAGTACACGATATGTCCTAAGGGGTGCATGAGGTGTTCTACTATCCCCAGTCTTTCCCATGTGTAAAATTCTCAAATAGAATATAGTCTCTATAAAAACAGTGTGTGGGATTAGTATATGACATGTAGAGACACGCAATTCTTTGCTCGTGTCACCTAGCCACATATGTGTACTGGTGACATGTTTGGGTATTGGTTCATGTATTACAAGTCGTGTGGGTGTATAAGTAAATGGTGTTCTATCTGGCCATGTAACATTACCTATCTGCGTACTCTTTGGAGTACTCACCGAGTCATCTTAGGAGGGTCATGTGCCGTGTGATAGGGGTCACATTCTGTGTGGTCCTTAACTCTGAACAAAACCTTGTTCTATAGCTAGGGGGCCACACATGTCATGTAATCCCATATTACATGTTGTGTGGATCACGATTTTCTAAAAATCATTGTTATTTTTATATGCATCTAGGTCAATGATATTCCTTCAATCCAACAGTCGATTCACTATGAAATCAATGATCCGAGGTCATACCTACCTTTCCATCACTTAAAAATGCATCCCATCATCCAATCTACTAGAAAAATTGATTAAATCACTATTCTTCATCATGAATTGAATAATGGGAGAACAATAATCATCATCCATTCGATTATTTATATCTCCATCATCTCCCCTGCATCGTGTCAAGTCAATACCAGATCTACGATATCAAATCATTGTTCCAATAAACTAGTGCGCAACAATCGATTAATCGAGAATAGTAGAGTCACATGCCAAATGAAGAATGCCTATGAAGAGTGTTGAATTGAGGGATAAAATCACATAAATAAATGAGAAGAGTGAACCTCTACTGATGTTTATATTGATATGGATTCTTTTTCTTAATATAATGGAAAAAAATATTAAGAAAAAATACTATGGATTTACCCCATAATAAACCCATCATGCAATGTGATCAATCCTAAAACCAATCCATTAAATGATTAATATGTTATTTTCACAAACATTAAGAATGAGGAATCAAAAAATTGAAACACATTCCTTACCCGAATTTTGGATCAATCATTGATGAGGAACAGTTGTGTTGCTGCCATTGAAGAGATCCTCCAACTCTGTTGGTGTGATGATCCATGATTTGATCCTGATCTATTATCGTCTACTAAGAACGTTATCCTCCAATGTCATCTAGGTATCCATGGTTTATCATCTAGACTAGAGACAATTTCCTTAGCCATAAACATATAGAGGAAATATATTGTTTCTCTAAAGAAAAATAAACAAAATTTTCCTTTAAATTTATTTTATTTATTTCAAGGCCTCAAAATTGTTTTCACAAACGACCCACACCGACCAATGTTTGGTCACGACTAATGTAAAATTTCTATTTTGGATTCAAATTTACCCTCAAATTTATAATTTAGGCACTCATTTAAGAGCTATTATACTATTTCAAGAAAACCTCGTGTGTGTGCTACTAAATATTTTAATATTTTCAAACATTGTTTTTGGGAACACTAGGCCGCATAATCGTACGTCATCTCAACTCTAGGTCTTGAAAATAAATCATATAATATATAAAAAAACACACATAAAATTTAATATGTTATATTCTCCCCACCTTGGGGCTTTACATCCACAAAAATCCAAAACAAGAGCTACTCAAATAAATGAGGGTACTGAGAAAAAAATAATAAATCACCCCTGGAGTATCCTCTCCTTCCGATCTTTGATTTCCACTGGGTACTCTACAAATATTTCTCCATCCTCGATGTCCAGCTTTCCCCTATCAATGACGTGTGATGAGTCATGCAGGTACCTCCTCAGTTATGACATGTGGAAGGCACCATGTACCTGATATAACTGTGGTGGTAGAGCCAAGGGGTAAACCACCTCGATAACTCTACATATCATCTGGAAAGGGATGATGAACCTTAGAGATATCTTGTCACCCCCACCAAATCTCCGTAATCCTCATCGAGGTTATTCGTGAAGGAACACATGGACTAATTCCTTGAACTAAAAATGCTTATTTCACCTATCATCATAATTAATTTTATGGCTCTGTGTAGTCTTCATCCACTCTAGATTATCTACACCTTCCCTGTAGTAGCTCACACCAACTTCAGTCCAATGAGTGTTGCCTCTCCTCAGTCAGTCTAGGAAAGTGGTGACCCATAGGTTTGCCCATACAAATAATTGAATGGTGTCATACTAATGGTAGAATGGTAGCTATTATTATATGAAAACTCCACCAGTGTTAGGTGATACTCTCAACTACGACCAAAGTATAACATGCAAACTCACAAAATGTCCTCCAGAACTTGAATAGTCCACTTAGTCTAGCGATCTGTCTGTGGTTGAAATGTAATACTCAAGCGTAAATATGTCCCAAATTCCTCCTATAATCCCTTCCACAACCAATATGTAAAGTGATCATCATGATAAAAAATAGTCATTTATGGAACTCCATGGAGTCGAACTCTCTCCTACATGTAGAGGAATCTGAATCTCTCTACCAAACTCTACTCTTGGATAGATAGAAAGTGGTATGACTTGGTGATTGGGTCGATGATCACCTAGATGGAATCGTGTAACCTATACGTACATTTTAAACCATTTAAATGTCTATTGATATCCCTTCCCACATCTATTCTGGAACCTCACAGGGGTTAGTTAAGCCTACTGTAACCTAGTTCTTAGCCAACACTAACTTACAAGTAAGGAATCAAGAAAAAAACTCTACAACTCCTTTCTTCATTCTTGGCCACCAAAATTGATGTCATAGGTCCTAGTAAACCTTTTCCATACTTGGATTTACTACCAATGGGGATGTATGAAACTCTCTCAGAACCTCCTCCCACGACACCACTTGTACTACTATGCGCCCTCCAAAAAAATGTGCTCCCCACCTTTTGAGTATCCATCAGGAGTATGCCCTATGGGTATCTTATCACATAGGGTATTATAGTCAGTATCTCCATGATGTTCCTTATTGAATCACTGTAAGAGTGTAGAGGTGATAAAATTGAATTAAGGTAAGCTTATTTAGCTGCTTACATTAAAGATATCTACAATGAGGACAACTATTCTGATTCCTTGTTCAACAACTGTGAACTAGATATCCTAATGAGATTATCTTCTATCACACTCCCCTTAAAAATTTTATAGACAATATCAAAGTCATAGTCCCGGATGAACTTTATCCATCACCTTTTTCTCAAGTTTATATCCTTATAAGAGAAGATATCCTTTAAACTCTTGTGATCATATTATATGATAAACCAATCACCCATCAGGTAGTGTCTCCACACCTTCAATGCAAATACTATCATTGGTAACTCAAGATCATGGGTTGTATAGTTTTTCTCATGTGGTCTCAACTTGGGTGAACCATAAACAATCACTAAATTCCTCAACATCTGGACACAACCAATCATAGTCCCTGATGTATCATATAACACCATGTACTTGATGCCTACCTTCGGTAATCTCATGATGGGAGTGCTCGTTAACCACTACCTCAACTTCTGAAATCACTGTTGGCACTTTTACATCAATACAAAAGGATGAACCTTCCTTTTAAAAGCTATAAAGGGTGTTTCCAATCTATATAAATTAGGTATAAACCTTTGATAGTACCCTACCAATCTAAGGAAACTTTGTACCTCAGTAACGCTCTTGGGTGGCTCCCAAGCAAGCACAACCTCAACCTTCAATGGACCTACTACAACTCCAACCTTTGAGATGTTGTTTCCTAGAAAATGGACCTATTAAATTCAAAACTAGAACTTTGAGAACTTCCCATAATTTTGGTGCTCTCAGAGTGTGTACAAGACAATCCTAAAGTTTCTTGTGAGCTCCTACTCAAATTCCAAGTACACTAGGATATCATCGATGAAAAGCACCACAAAACAATATAAGTAAGGATGAAAGATCATATTCATGAGTCCCATGAACACTAATGGGGAGTTATTCATTCAAAAATATCATTACCAAGTACTCATAGTGAACATAACGACATCTGTAGGTCATCTTCGGTATATCCTTATCCCATACTTGCAGTTGGTGATATCCTGATATGAGGTCTATCTTTGAGAATCATCACGATTATTTCAACTGATCAAATAGTTCATTGATCCTCGGTAGTGGATACTTTTTCTTCATATTCACCCATTTTTAGTGTATTTAATCCACACATAACCTCAATATCCCATCATCCGTATTGGAGAAAAAACTGGGGCTGCCCGGGGTGAAACATTGGGTCTCACGAAGCCCTTCCTCTGCAAGTCCTCCTACCATACCCTCGACTCCTAAATCTCCACGGGATCCATCTGATGTGTAGGAGTAGATATCAGTGATGTCATGGGGAGTATATCAATGAGGAGTTTTATCTCCATGTGAGGAGGTAAACTTAGAACATCTTCTAGAAAGATATCCTCATACTACACCACCACGACAGGAAATTGAGGACTCATATCATCCAATGAACTAAGGGTGATTCTATCCAAATGATGAGTAATCAGAAGCACTCTCTTATGTGTGAGTCTATCCATCACTACCTACATTTCGTTTTCACCAACAAATGAAAAACTAGTTCCATCACTATAGACACACCACATTATTCACCTAAAATAGTCAATATGAGCATGAACTATGGAAAACCAGTCCATATCAAGAATGGAATTGTAAGTCCTCAAAGACAAAACCAATAGACCCAAGATGAAACTCTATCCTCCAAGATTCAGGTTAAACTTTTAGTACCAGTGTCCGATTATTTAGTATCCTCTAGTAGAAGTATCCAAGCTATAGGATTGAGTCAATGGTTCTACTGAAATCTCTAATTCTTGAACAAGATGTGTGGAAACAAAAGAATGACTAGAACCTATTTATATAAAAAATAAATATAAGTTGTAAAAGACATATATCATACCCAGTATCATCCCTAGAGTGTCAGGGTTATCAGAATCCATAGCCTGCAGTTGGCCTCATCCCAACCCACCGGCTCCCTGAGCCAGATGTGGACCACTTGGGGGCAGTGGTGGTAGTTGGTCGAACCTCTGACCACCTCCTACTACTCTCCCAAATCCTCTTCCATATCTTCAAACCTATATACCACCCTATTCATATATTTTTATCTATCTATGTTGTCCCTCAACCACTCTCGATTAGTTGTATGATAGTTCGGGAAATATAGTTCCAGATTTCCCTGACTACAACATAAGAAACACCACTGATCCCTTTACTGATTCAAGCCACCCCAGGATCTCTAAACCACTGACCATGAGTCCTAGAAACCCCTCATAAAATGCATGACCCACTTGTATACCTATGACTAATGTTGGCTACCTGTTGTTGAGGTCTCAACTACCGGGTGACCACTGCTATCTCCCACAATGGGTGCCTACTCTGTTATAAAACATTCCACTAACAAGGCTCACTCAAGTACACCAGCATAGTTAGGAAATATAAGGTATACCATTAATTCCCTAATGTTTTGGTGCAAGACCTAGTCTATGGTATGGTCCCTGGATAAATATTCCCGTACTATATCCAAGTAGTAGAGTGAAAGATCAGTAAACTTCTCTGAATACTCTACCACACTCATACTACCATATTATAGATAAATAAGCTCATGTATTTATACCAATAAAAAAGTAAAAAAATAGAACTCCTCTCTAAACAGATGCTCAAATTTATCTTAGGAGAGAGTTATCTATTTTTGTGACTGAGTCACCGAGATCCACCATCATTACGCAGGTCCTGGAAGAAGACTCACCGAAAAGACTTCCATCTCATCGGTAGGCATCCTCAGAAGGTGGAAAACATGAGTTACTACCTATAGGAAAGTTTTATCCCCCTGGGGGTATAGATCACTCCTAAAACTATGTTTTCATTCACTTTAAAACTTTTGCAACACACTCATTCTATGTGTATCCCCAACTGGTAGTGCTGGTAGTATCTGCAACTAGACGGGTGGTGGTACAACTGGAAAACCCCCCAAAGGTGTTATCTATGGTTCAAGCCCATGTACCAATGCCTCGTCACTAGGTGGATCATACTTATGATCAAATAGTGGAATAATGGATGGAAATCGATGTGGAGGCATCCTAAAATAAAAAAATATTTACCAAGGTCAATAGATTATATATCGGGAGATGACTAAAGACGGAAATTGAAGAAATAACCATTCTTATAATATTAATTTACCATTTTTTCCCAAAAACCTGTGTTTCCATCAATTTAGTAAAAAAGGTGCTCAGAGTTCTAGTGTAACAATATGTTAGTCATAGCACCAATATTGGAGTCCCTGGCCTAAAATAAGAAATCAAAACACTTAACATGGTTACACAAAACCAACCTCATAGACTCCCGGTCCAAAATTAGAATCGACCTATCTCTAATACCACTTTTCATGACCCCTCCCTGAGGTTACCATGGAATAATTGCAACAAGTCTACCTATAATAGGATAGGGGATAGTGACTAGAACATAGTAGGAAAATACCATAAATTGGAGGCATTAGCCTAAAGTACTTGTACACACACACACATCTCCAAGATGTAGAATTATTAAATGTAAAACAATTGAAGGGATTCATGCATACATCTAAGATCCCACAACATAGTATGATAGTGAAAGTACTGGAAAGTAAATAGGGAAAAAAATCCCACCACAAAGAGTCTGAACACAAGTCCAACTAAAACTATAAAGAGTCTATCCTTATCCAAGGAATATGACTACGTCAATTTTATGCTCCTAGAAAACACCTCAGTCTACCCAACTCTAGATATGCACCACTGGCTCCTGGTCCTCTTAATACACCTTTATAAGGGCCATCGTATGCACAAGACATGACACGTGTGGGCAATGACTATGCAAGGGAGAGTATAACAATACTCATTAGGACACCCTAAAAACACTAAACCCGAATTGTCAAGTATAGTCATCTTAATACAGGATGGACCACTATATAATAGATACAATATGTAGAGAAAAAGAATATAGATATTCTTAGGAGAGACACCACACCAACTAGCGGTAACAACCAACTTTCCAGCCGCAATATTTCACTCTAAACACACATGTTCAGGGAGAATTCACTCCTCAAGCCATGATATCATTAGATACACTCGACAAAGAGGTCTAGATCATTTGGTCCCTGCCCAAAGAGAACGAATTGGTCAAGGAATACTATGATTCATAGAGATGGAATCATTCCTAAAACTGCTGGGGGAACCATGACCCAAATATAGATTAACCCACTATGAAGGACATCATATTCCAATGATTCCACAAACCCTACTAATGTAGCCCACTATATGGAGGATCAATGACCTATTCATAGAGGTTACCACAATTCCACAAACTCTTATTGGGGTGATAGACGATCTCACTCCAATATCACGAAGGGATACCATACTCTATCTTAAACTCATCTCTTATAGGGGATTTCAATCCAGTTGTGTGGATGTAATGACACACTACACCCTCAAAGAAAGTACCAATGGAACTCACTCAACATATACAGGTCCAAACTAGGAAAACAGAGACCCTCAAACACTATTTATGGGAGTACATGGTGTGTCCCAAGGGGTACAAGGTGTGTTATACTATCCCAAGTATTTCCCATGTGTAAAATACTCACATGGATTATAGTATCCATATATATGATGTGTGGGATGAGTACACAATGTGTATATACACACAGTTATCTTACCTTGCCACCTAGTCGTATTTGTGTATTAGTCTATGTTTTTCAAGTCGTTTCCATGTCTAAGGGCACGACGTCCCATTTTCCCATGTACTGTTACCCATGTCTGTGTACTCCCGGAGTACATGTCGAGTCATCTTGGGAGGGTCACAAACTTTTTGATAGGGTCCACATTCCATGTGGTCCCTAACTCTAGCTAAAACATAGCACTACAACCAGGGGAACCACATGCTATGTAATACTGGATTATATACCATGTGGATCATGATTTTCTAGAATCTCTATTCACCCTCTGTACATCCCATCCAGTGATCTACCTTCGATCCAGTGATTGATTCGCTATGAAATTGAAGATCATAAGGTTGTCCCTTCCTTTTCTTCACTGAAAAACATGTCCCGTCATCAGATCTAATCACGAAATGTTTCAAATATCTAAGCTTCATCATGAATATATGAACATGAAATTAAGAATCATTCATCATCTGATTCATTCTATCTCTATCATCTCACTTCCATCATGTCGTGTTGATCCCAGATTTGCATTATCAGATCATTGCACAAAGAAACAAGTGTGAAATGATCGATTGATCTAGAATAGTTGAGTCATGGAAAAAATGAAGAATGTGTTAAAATAGTGGGTAACCTAGGCCCAACTATTCAGTGCTTTTGATTACCATATTGTGTATACAGTTATCTATGTATGATGTCATCTTACCATTATAGTGTAGACTATTCTGTATCCACTATTGAAATGGTAATGTCCAAATTTTAATTGTCATATTGAAAGGTTATAGCAGTTCCTAGGCTATAATGAGAACCTCTAAATACTATGAAATTAATCTTAAATATATGTTCTATAGTGTAGATACATCTTACTGATTGTACACGGTAGATGTTTGACTATCAGGTGTTGGCGGATCATAAGCATTGAGACTTATTCTCATGAATTTCACACTTGGTGATATCTAGTAGTGAGATCATGAGGACTGACCCACCAATAGAAACTCCACATGTTTTGGGTGTCATTGGATGTTCCTATCTATGATCATGTGTAATGGTCTCTTGACTTGATATCATTACCAATGTATGTCACTTGATTACATACTTTGATGCATGATTAAAACCATGGTGATGAATTTGTGGTGAGGTAGTTTGTGTCGGGTGTGTCGTTGGTGGCATGACATTGGTTGAATGGTCAAGAAAGAATTTGTTGCTACTGGGTATGGAAGTAATATATCTCAAACCATGTTGATATGGATGGAAGTACCTTTATAATACCATGGCCATGGTAGTCAAGGGTAAATCCATCTAGTTAAATCAACAAACTATAAAGCAAGAAAAGGGTGATGACACGTGAGTGCGTCCTGTTTTATGAGATATTATAGACAAAGAGATTATATTACAGAGTACGTGTTCATAGGTTGGTTTTCACTATTGTAAAAATACTTATCTATTAAGGTTCCCTGATAGATTTCTAGATCCCTCTCTTGGTCTGTGATTATTATTCAGTACTATCAGGATAAGGGCCTAGAGGGTGACACACAATAGTGTATTCAAGAATCATCCCTATTTAGTTGAATTCGAGATTTGTAAATGGGGGGACCCACCAAAGGGGTCCGAGATTTTTTCAAGGTAAATCAATCACCATTGCAATAAATGGATTCATATTATTCGAGTTTAGAATAATGAGTATTGAATTTATTTAAATGTATTTATGAGTTTTAGTAAATACATGAAAAATATTAATTGACGAATATTAATTTATTCAAGGTTCAATTAATATTTATGGGAGCGACGAGTCGAGTTAATGACTAAATTATTATCATGTAATATATTTTAATATATTACAAGTAAATGATAATAATATTTATGACTTAGTTTAGTAGTCATAATTTTTTTTTTGATAGTGTGTTAAGTATTTGGGGTTAGTGAGGTGATACCGATTATTTTAATTAGCCACTATAAATAGAAGAGGGGGGGGGGGGGATTTTGCCAAGCACAATTCATGGAGAATATCTCTCCTCTCCTATCTACCATATTCTAGATAGACAATCTCTAGATACAAGGACATCAGATTGAGCACTCTCCCAGGCATTGCTAGCGAAGCGATGCGTTGATCATTTGAGTGTCGAAGGCATCGTCACAATTCCGCACTAGCACCTGGATTATGATGAACGGTGCTCCCATGGATTCCTTGAAGAATGTGTGGATGATCTAGAAGAATTATACATTGGATTCTTCGATTAGTGATCACCAAAGAAGAGCACACGTCATGCACAATTTCAAATTCAAACTTGGTATTTTACGGTTTAATTTTGTGCTTAAAACCATTCACGTGAGATCCTGAGCTACGACTGGGCTGCTGTTCACCGACGTCGACAAGTATACATCGATCGTCAGTGAAATATTTTAAAAAACCCACATGTTGGGGGCTTCCGTTGCACACCCAATTCCTACATAATGCCCATGAAAAATGATGAATCCGGGGAGTAAATCACATAAAAAATAAGAGGAATGAACCTCGATCATTTTTCATGTCGATCTTGATTCATTTCCGTAAAATAATCAATGATTAGATTCCAAATTATTTTCCCAATTTACCCTATAATAAACCCTTCCCACAAGTCTATCGATCCAAAAACATATTCTTTCTTTAACTAATTTGCAATTTTCACAGAAATTAATAATGTGGAATCAAAAAATTGAAACACAAACCCTACCTGGTGTTTTGATTTATCATTAGTGGGTAACAGTGGTGTTCCTGCCCTTGACCAGATCCTCCAACTCTGGTGGTGTGATGATCCATGATCTGACCCTAATATGTTGTCGTCTATAGATAATGTTATCCTATAATGGATTCTAGGTCTCCAGGTTTTAGCAGCCAACCCTGAAACAATTTCCTTATCTGTAATCTTATAGAGGAAATAGGTCGATGCCCCAAAGAAAAAGAAAAGAAAATATTCTTTTAATTTATTTTATCAATTTCACGGCCTCGCCAACTTTTTTACAAAAAACCCACATCGACCAATGTTAGGTTCCACATAAGCTAAAGCTGTTATTCGAGATTAAATGGTGGCCTTATATTTCTGAATTAAACAGTTGTCTAGGAGTTATTATACTATTTTATGAAAACTGCACTCATGTGCTATTATATATTTTAATAATTTTCAATCATTTGTTCTAGGAACACCAAGCCTCAAAATTGCACACCTATTTAGTAAATGGTCAATAAAATAATCCATATACTATATAAAAATGATACACAAAAAATAAGATGCATTACAAATTTATTCATTCTAATTTCAACATGGATATCATAAAATAATATATTAATCTTACCACTTAAACTAATCACAACAATAATAATCACATCACATGAATTTAACAATGATGACAACAAGATCAACACCCACACTCCACTTCTAAACATCATATTTATATAATCCAACTAGTTTATAATTATGTTTAATTTCATTACATGATTATCTATCAACTTTAATTTAGTCATAATTAGAATAATGAGTTTTCTAATTTGATAGACCCTTTTCATTACGGTTGGATTCTTATATATAGTTTTTATCATAGAAACCAACTCAGAAATGGTCTTCATTTATAGATATTTGATGAAACATTTTATTCTTACTTCATCAATAGAGCTCCAAGTTTATTCCATTCAATATTATCACATTCATTTTTCTCTATCATCTCGCGATTGACACAATATAATGACATAATTATATCTCTCTTATATAAATAATTCCCTATTTTCATTTTATAAAAATTAAAATAGATTTAATTAAACCTATAAATCCTTATCATTCCTTATTTTAACCTAATTTCCACTTATCAAAACCATGAATATAAAAATAGATGTAATGCATAAAAATAAATTCTAAAAATATTTTGTCCTCTAAGATCAGAGATGAAGATTTTGTACCATGAGATCTAAAACTAATTAGTATGCCCATAATAAAAATTTAACCTCCATACCTTAAAAATGAGATAAATATTGATTATTTAAACACATTAGATAATAGAGTACTCAAGTGATATTGAACTGATATAATCAATAATGACCGAATAATACTTTAAAATGAAACAAAAAATTTTAAAGACTAAAAGATAAGAGACACACATACAACACCAAAACAAATTTAACATGGATTAGGATATATCCTGTATCCATATAGAAAGACTAAAATATACTAGAATATGTCATAAAAAGAAAATCTTGAATAATAAGTGATCTCAAAAATAATTGCATTTAAAATTAATTACTAGTTTTGAATTATACCAATATCTCTATAGAACCACATGTTTTTAGAAAACAAAAACAAAACCACTAAGCAAGCACTACCAGTTGTTGGTGAAAATATTCTTTCAATATTCTGTCATCACTCATTATTTTTACTCATAGTTTCTCTAACTAACTTATCGATTTTCTGGAAACCAAAACTCCCCCACCCATCTATATATATAAATTTATTATATATTCCTACACCACCCAAAAATGATCCACTGTTGTTCTAAACGTGTCATATAGTCAGTCATCCATAACTACTCCACCAACGCTCCAGCCGATTCTACTGATTCTCCACAAAATAGTGACTAGGATAATAAGTCAATTTCAAACCCAAACATAAGGTGTGAGAAATAAATAATTATAACATTTTAATCAAATGTAAAATTAAATTTATGAACTAAAGTTTTTTATGATGTGTTTTTAAATAATGGTCATAATTTTTAAAAGTTTCAATTAAATTCATTATCAATAATCTCAAAGAAAAGATTGAATAGAATGGTTTCAAGATAATGATAGTGTATATGTAAAAAATATTACTATGTATTTGAATCAACATAGGTTATTAAAAACATAAAATTGGATGTTATAGTGTAAATAAATTTGAATATTATGTTTAAATAGTTTATTATGAGGGTTATAAATATTAATCCAATCATTATTCAAAAAATATTTTTACATATATGTTAATTTATTCTAGGAGTTTTGTGGGAGATTTATTACATGGTTATATAGAGTATCTAGATATATATCATATGTGATATGATTGGAATAAAACTTATATATGTTTTGTGATGGTATTATTATATGTGATTAAAAACAACATGATATATTGTGTTATAAAAAAGGTAATTTTTGTTTTATTATTCATTTATATTGGATGAATATATTAAGTTAAGTGAAATTATAATTAACCTATCAAATAATGAATTTAGTTATATCCATAATCTATGTTCATAAAGTATTTTTTTTGTGGTTACATATTAATATTAATGTGGGTTAAGTTTCATATAATAATATGAAATATTCCCATGGGACAAAAAATGAGTGTTATAATGTAAATTTTCATTCAATTATACCACATAATTTATCATACACTATGTTTTTAGTATACTATGGGTGAATATTTCATATTTAATCACCATTAATTTATGATGATAATATACCTATCTTGATAAACTTCATACTTTGATACATTTCTTATGTTATCCCTGAGGTTGAGATAATAAAAGGGTGGTAGGTAATGTTGTTAGTCATGTCCTTGGTTGAGATTAACCAATATGGTATTTTTTTCTCTCATATTATCATTATTATACATAGGACCTCATTAAATATATACCGAGGAAGTGTATATCCATTCCTAGATATATGAAATGTGATGTGCTTATGATGAGCGTTGTTGTGTGTGCTCTCAATTTTTTTTTATTTTTACTAAGTACAACATATGGGACGACATAAGAAATTCTATTGGGTTATAATTGAATTAAACAATCCATAAAAGTTATTAATAAATAAATTAAATAAGTAGGGGATATAGGTGTTTTTTATTGATTTTTAACAAAAAGGAATCCAAAATGAAGACAATTTCTTTCAAAACACCTATATAATAAGATTTAACTGATATAACATGACACTTTATCATTTATTCATAATTATAACACATTATTAAATCCATTAAATTTTATTTTATTAATATATTCAACCATTGAACCCAAAAGAACTTAACACGACTACAAAGATTGGTAGAAATGAACCCTAGATAACCTTTGGGACATCCAATTACATCACCATGGTTTAATAGTTGTCATAAGTCCAAATTATTGTTAGTGTCTAACCAGTGAAGAATATCCATCTTATAAATAATAATTATTTGATTTTATGGATATTATTTTAAACCAATTATTCTATCCTGGGTCGATTAGATTTGTAAATTAAATTTTCACTCTCATTATTCACACAAACCCATCCTTAGTGTCAAAGTGTTTATCAATAAACTTCCTAAACAATTCAAAATCAAGTAACTAAACAACATTTATGAATTAAATTGAGAAAATGGATTCAAAATAACTAATTAAGTATTTTATAGTTAGATCAACTAAAAAAATAACCACTCTTTTATGATTGGATTTTTCATCATGGAGGTGATTTCATAAGTATAGGTTTGAAAGGGTATAACCTTATATGAAATCCACTCTTGTATTCCCACAAAAATAATATAAATAATAAGAGGTAAATATATGAAAAATTAAGTTTTATTTATGATTAAAAGAAATTAAAAAACATAAAAATAACAAAATGACTTAAAAGAATAAGTGGTGATACTTATTAGAATAGACCCATATTGGGTGTCTTTCTTTTATTAAATTCTTAAATAAGTGTATGGAGAATAATATCTTTTGAAACACCCTCCTAATCCATTGAAAAACCACTGTTCAAAATTAAAAAATATAAATAAATAGAGTAGAGTATATTTGGGGTCTCTAATTAAGAAAATGTTACATATGTAATTCTACCTCAAAAAGTACCCCCCAACTTTAAAATATTTTTCTACTTAATTTCCTCAAAAACTAGATATAAATTTAGTTCTTTGAAAAAATTCATAATTTTATCTTATTCCAATATCTAATTAAAATGGTATGGCCCAAATAGTGAGGTTGGGTCCATTTTGTTGAGTCCTCTCTAGATTTTACTTCATGGATTCTTTTCTCCCTTCAAACATGGGATAAAACTATCGCAGTTTAAATAAAAAATGTTTCCCAATTAGTGTTAAATTATTATATATAATTTTAATTTTAAATTAATAAGAAAAAAATATTTATAATAAAAATTCTAGAAAGAACTCAAAAGGAAAAAAATATAATTTTCATTGAATTTTAAAATTCAAACTCAAGATATAAATTTCTATTAAATCTTAAAATAAAGCTCATTATGAGGAAATTAAATAAATTATTATCAATAAAATATTAAAAATAAATTTGGTTTATCAGCTTATCTATCTGGATGATTAAATGTGATGTGATCATCAGTTTGGTTGAATGACGTGAGACATGCTCATTCATTTACTCATTCTATACTCGAAGAATAGAGAACATATGATTTTTTTATAAAATATTGTCATAATTAATGTCTCATGATCACATGATGTTTTTAAAAAAAGTAATTTTATCAATATATATATATATATATATATATTCATATTTTATATTCATATTTGGTGGTCACTGGTATGAAGATACATGTGTTTGATAGAGATCATTATATATACATTTGTAGTTTAAGAAACACTAATGTTCTTTTAAAGGCCACTCTTGGATTATGACTGAAGATCCAGAATTTTATTCAATGATACAAAGTCACATGGTGTCACACATAGTGGTTGTGTGAATGGGAAAGAGTTCTAATTAATGTTTTTTATAAAAAACATTTAAATCATGGTATCTTCCACAAAAATTGTTTTAGAGGATATATAAAATGAGTTTTGGATATGATTTCTCAAGTCACTAAATATTATTTGATATATGGTGAATATTTATAAATTTAATGAGGCATTAATTTAATTAATATATTGATATTAATTTCACTATGTCAAGACCATAAAATTGAGGCATTAACCACATCATGGGTTTTTCTAAAGGAAACCACATTATATTGAAGGTAATTATATTGTTTTTTTGCATGGAAATGTGTGAATGATACAATAACACATGTTGATTATTTTTTCTCTTATTAAAATCTATCATTACTAGTCATAAAATCATTTTATGATTTTTATGATGTTTTAATATCCATGTTTATTTTCTAAATGTTAACAAATCAATGGAATGTATAATCTTAAGTTATAATGAGTTTTAGAATTTTTGAATCATTTTTGAGACATTTATATTATTTTCGAATGTTTTTGAAATGTTTTGGATTACAGGGAGTGCCCATAGAGACTATATAAATTCGTTCAATATTTTATAATGGGTGTCATGGAATTACTATTCTAAAGTGGTATGAAAAGTTCATATCATACCTCTCATTTCTCTATATCACTTTAAGCTAAGTTTCTACTAGCCAATGAGAAATATTGAATCCCACCTAAGTATTAAGTAATTCATACAACCCCTAGATTGTCCTAAAAGGAAGTAAATTTTTTATTGATTCTATGGGATGTCCATAAATTTCGTGTATATGAACTTAAATTGATCAACATAATAGTAAAAATGTATGTTTTTCATTTATGTTATATTAAAATTTAGATTATTGCTTAGATATTTTGGAAGAAGTGATATTAGTGGTTTCTCTCTACTATTTTTTGGAGAAGGTTTTTCCATTATAAAATTATTGAAATATATATAATTTAATCCCTCCATCCAAAAACATAATTTTTAACATCATAAAATATTCTATCAATTTATTGAACATGAATCGAATAAACCTAACATTGATTTTCAACACTAATATTTATCCACTTACCATTTATCCATACCATAAAATATTTTTCATAAGAAAAGTACATATTTTTATTTAACAAAAATTATTTATAATCATGTTATAAATTTTTAATACATCATAAGATGAAACAAAAATAATCATTAATATATATTAAATTTTAATAGTTCCTTTAATATTTATGTATCATTTACTATTTTACTTTTCTAAAACAATTATTCATATTGTATGTTTTTCAATACTTAACAATTTTATTTAAAAAATATTAATATTTTTATGTGTATTATAAAAATTAATTTTAATAATATATTCCATTTAACAAAAAAACCTTAATATAAAGAATCATAAGAAACAATCATAGATGTTAAGATTTATGAGAGTATAAATGTGTGGATTAGAACTCTAACAAAATAAATAAATAATGGTATTTTTTTAATAGTGGTTTCTAAAACCCATTATAAAAATTTAATGAAGTAGTTTTTATTTTTATTTTTTAATGATGTTCCAAAAACAACTTTTAAATCAATTATTTAGAATGGTTTTTAAAAACAATATTGCAAATTGTTTTTAAAAAAATTAATAGAATTTATTTTTCCCTTCTCACCACATTTTTAACTCTAGTATTCCATAGACTCTACCATGACTCTTCTACTAAGACACTTCCCTCCATTTCCTAACATTATAACTCTAAAATATTGTCATCACCACCCTCCCCTTCCATTTCTTCCCACCCTTATAATCATATTAATCCCCGTCTTATTGCCTTTTCCCCCCTTCTTCAAGTTGATGTTTTTTTGTTTATTTCATTATGTATTTATTTTCATAATTTAAATTATGACATTTTTATAGTTTTTTATGGATGATGGAAAATATTAATTGGGTATAATGACATATTTTTTTATTTTGACATACCTCTAGTTGAAACATTTAAAATTTATATCAAAGTTATTTTTGGATTTTTGAGTAATAATAGAAAATTAGTAGTTTAATTAATTAGAACCTATAGATATTTTACATCACTATATGTCTCAAATTACCTCAACATGATAGGTTATTGATTATATATTTATTTATTAATGAAAATGATGTTTTGATACTAAAATTGCATCATGTGATGAGTTTCAACATGTGTATTTTCACCAAATTACCATACTAATTTGATAAATATTTGAAATGTGTTGAATTTAATCTAATGTAATGAGTATGATTTTTTTTGAAATACTTTTGGTTGATGTTTTTATTTTGGGAGCTTGTAAATTAGTTTGTTATAGTGTCTTGAACATATTTTATTTTTAATAATGATATAAAAATATAGATTTATTGAAATGAAAAATATTTGAATGGTTGGTATTTTATAATATTTTTTTAAAAAAGAATACAACATTTCAGGAACTTTTTTTATAATGTTTTGTTGTTTTATTAGGATTTTTATAAAAAAATAGATGATTTTATGAAGATTTTTTTTGAAATATTTGTTATAAAGTTTATTTCAAATATAATTTTTTGAGGATTTTGATCATGGTTTCTTATTTTATAAGTATTTTTAAAATATTTTTTTATAAAGAGTTAATTTTGAAAATGTGATATAAATGTTATTAGTAATAGGAAATATTTGAGTATTTTTATAATAGTATGTAATTTAATAATAATTTTAGTAAACACATTTTTATGTTTTTTTTTGTAAAAAGTAGATTTTGAAAAACACATTGTAATTTTTTAAGATTTAATTAAAAGTGTTTTTTATGATTGAATATTTTTAGAGTTTAATACTCTAAATTTTGTGTGAAATATAGTAAAATAGTGTTGTCACATCATAATAAGGGAGAATAAAACATCCAATAAATGATTACTTTAGGCATAATAAGGAAAACTATTTACATTGTAATACATTAATCAATTTACATGTTGATGGTCTAGATATTAATGAACTTATCAAAATTATACGAAAACATGTTCACAATGATAATATATCAATAGATGATGTTATGGAGACTAATAAAAGATAAAACATAAATAAGACGGTGAATAAATTTTCTGAATTGGTTTAATATACAAACCCATAACTATATGAAACATGTGGTAAATACTCGAAACTATATTTTCTACTAAATGTTTTACATCACCAAGTTCCTATTTCGAATTAGAAATAAAGTAATATACATGAAATTGTAATTTTTTTAATGATTTATTTATTAAAACGAAAATCCACACGTCATTTTATGAGATGAATAATTTTATTAAAAGTTTTTAAATCGGTTATAAAAAGACACATTCATTTCCAAATAATTTTATTTTATATTGGGGAGAATATCTGAATATAAAAGAGTAAAAAATATATTGTACTTTTGGACAGAAGCCAATAAATAATGATATTAGTCTAAATTAATATACTAACATAAATAAAAAAACAAAACATATTTCATGGTTTTATGTTAATATATATTTGGTGTTTGATGTATAATTCATTCAAAGACACACACACACACCATACACATAGGCCAGAAAGCTAGGTCATAGCCCACCAAAAGGGATAACCCACCCACCATGCCTTATTTTTTTAGTATATTAATGTTAGGCCCAATGGGAATGAATTCCATTATATGGACCTAAATCCAAGTGTATATTAATTCCTACATTATCTTTCCTATGTCATTCCTGCATCACCGCATTCCAGCATCATACCAACATCATTGCCTCCTTGCATTATTGGTAGCATCACCACCATGAATGTAATTTAACAGTACTAGCACCCAACAGGGGATTAAAAAAATAATTTATTATACCCTTTTGGGACTCTATGTAATAATTATAGTTTATAGTTGGTTACTTTTTTCCCAAAAAACTACCTCTCTTGATGTGCATGATGGAAACTTCATTCATCATATCAATGATTTTGGATAAATAGGAAATTCCAAGAAATAACATGTATGTCTACCTTTAGCCTCTTTTACAATATTTGGAGGACTTATGGAATTATTATGTAGAAAAATATATTGTATCTACCATGAAAATGATTAAAATTAATACTACCCTAATATAGAAAAACAATGACTTTCATAGACTATAAAATTTACCCAGTTCAAGTACAGATGCTGGTTTGGTTGTCTTGTTTTAAGCATTGAATTTGATTCTAAATAAATACCATATAAAATAAAGTGGTGTTTCATGTGTCATTTTTTATTCCTTGATATGTATAATTAATCTTTTCTTAACAATTAAATGTTTAATGGAAAAAAATATTTGAGGCTTCCACCAAAATTATTATCTCGATCATTTAACTTAACAAAATTACCAAATGATGGTACAAATTTTAGATATTATTTTTACTTAAATAAAGGTTAGAAAAGAGTTCAAACACCATAGAATATAATTGGAAAAAAATATATATTAAAAATAGAATATTTTTTGAACATTAATACTAGGAATATAATTTCTTATATTATAATATTTACATTATAAACATTGAGAAGAAGTTTTTTGAAAATGTACTTTTTATATTGATTAATATATTTATTAATGATATGGGGAAATAAAAATATAATATAAATACTATTGTAGACTTATAATCACTAAATATCAAGTTTTATTTTTGGGGAAAAATGATTACTATCCAACGATAATTTTTACAGTGAAAAAATTGAAAAAAAATTCTTTCTATTAAATATAAAAATGTATTAAAGTAATTAATATGTATTCAAGTAATATTTCAAAATGTGTTGATTTGAATCATCATTAATTACATGGATTAAAAATCCATGACTCATATATATTATTGAAGGATTTTATACCTTTGGAAGTGCACAATTTTCTACCTTCTAAAAAACTGAATTTTTAACCAATTTTGTCACATTCATTAGATTATTTTGTGAGAATACCTTAAACTCAATTTGACACAACCTGGTCCAGTAGGGGAACACATTGGATGTATGTAAGTTGATTATTCCACACCAAAACAACCTCCAATATGCCATAGGATATAGACTATCACTAAGAATGAATAATAATCATGGGATTACATAGATGTTATCAACTTATAACCAAAATAAATCTTCAATTCACAATATATAACAAATTAACACCATTTATATATACATACGAACATAATAAACTATATAAAAAACTAATTTATGAGATAAAAAATATCTATTAAAGCACCTTAGAGGAAAAAAATTAAATAAATATATACAATAAATAACATCATCAAGAAAAATATACATGTTTCAAGGGAAGATTCCTTAATGGTTTAGGAAATCCATTTAAGAGAACACTTGTAGTAATGTACCACTAATTTTCACTATAGACCATCTCTACTTGGTCCAACAACTCCATTTTTTTCCAATTTCACTAAAACCCTATGGAATATCTACACAAACACAACATGTATAGGAACAAGGCCCATATATGGGCGAGTATAATCATACCCAATATGATGAATAAAAAATACAAAGTAAATATACAACAATAATTTAATTCAAAAACACTAGAATTAGGGAAACTAGATGATGAAAACCCAAATATTATAAATGTTTTGACAATAATGGAATGGTATAATAATCAAAACATTACATATCAACTCTATTAAGGATCATATCTCACAAACAACCAAAGATACAAATAATATTGAAAGTATCATAAATCATGAATTAAATATAAATTTTTTTGACATCTTGGACCTAGTTCACTCATAATTTTACTAACATGGTTGGCCACATGGCCTCAAGTGTAGATCTCTATATAAAAAAGGCTACTGACAAGTGGTGAGGGTATGTGATTGTGTAGTGGGGAGACTATACCCAATTTATCATATTGCAGCACAGTTATAGTATTATTATAAAACAAAAGTGGAAATAGATAAAAAAGTTACTAAAATAAATCATCCAAATAGATAGAAGAAAAAACCAATAATACAAATATATTGATGATGTCATGATTCTATACAAAAAATTAGGGGTGAGGTATACATGCAATAGGTATACATAAGATCTTGCTATACAAAAAGGTACAAAAGATAAAAATTTACCTCCAATAGTATCATGAACACGGGATCAGTCCTCTACTATCAAACATTATCCTAGAACATAGGTTATGTATCCATTGTTAGGTGCTTCCTCTTATCTCTACATACATCGATGAAGTTTTTTTGGGTACCAATAAGCCGCCCTAAGTAGATGCGAGTAAAACTTAGTAGGCCACCACTGATGATGTATAACAATATCCAGTTGGTGAATATAGAATGAAACTACTTATGGGTATAATAAATGTGAAACAGAAATGTATATAAACAATGTTGGGTTATGGCTTCTTATTAGATACTTGGATGACCATACATTATTTCCCCTAAATGGGAATGTCTCTGAATAAGTTACCTTGTCATAGTATTAAAATTATAGGACCCAAAGTGTAACCAAGGAATATGTGTCATGACCCGTCCCCCGGGGCCCATGCCGTGACTACCCCAAGCCTGCCTTCCATAGGCCAGGTGCTGGTGACTAGCACTGAAAGGGATAATCCCTAAAACTGGGAAGACATTGCCTTTATAACCTGTAAACACACAACCAATCACAAAGTAAGATACAAACTCCAGTAAACTAAATAGTAAACATAGTGAGTACAGTAAGAAAATGAGGCCAGAATATAAACCCAACTGGAAAGTACAAGGAAAACTAGAAAGTACAAGATGACTAATAGGTGAAAAGTAGCTCCTGGATCATCCACCCCAATTCCTACTTAAAGGGTATGTACAGATATCCTCCTCAACACTTCATGTTTACTAGTCTCCTCTATGAACCAACATGCCGTATGGTCCACCTCTGAGCACCTTCCAGTCCTGGTACCCTCGTCCTCAGTCTGGGATTTCTGTCATCTGCATCCAACACAACAAGGTACAGGCATAGCCTATGCAATGGTGAGTATAATGATACTTAGTAGGGAACCCGAGACCCTCAAGGTCTCACAAAATCCACCATGGATAAATCACAAGGTATTAAATCAACAGATAACCCTACTTAGGCATATTCCCATACATATACCTGAGTTTTGAAGTAATCAATCTCAATAATGAGGAATACATAGAGGTACTGACTCAACTTACACCAGGTATATCTTTAGGTACAGTAGTATAGATGATTGGTTATAAATATTTAATCATCTTATTCTATTAAGAGTCTCTATTACTGACCTGCATAGAATTTATAGGAGCTGACCCACACAGGATCACTAGTAGCTGACCCACACAGGATCGCTGGAGCTGACCCACACTAGGTCACTAGAAGCTAAACCACATATGATCACTAGGATCTAACCCACACAAGATCTCTTGATCTGACCTAGAGAGGATCTCTAGGAGCTGACCCACACAGGATCGCTCGAAGCTGACCCACACAGGATCACTGGAGCAGAACCACATCGGATCACTTGGAGCTGACCCACACATGATCTCTATGACCTGACCCACACATGACCATTGAATCTGACCTACATAGGATTGCAAGGATTTTACCAGCACATGATGGCTAGAAGCTGACCCAAAAAGGTTTGTTAGGAGCACTGTTCTCGTCACAGCTAGCTAATGGGTTTTTGCAGTTGGCTTGATCGTCTCTGGGAGAGTCCACTCCCCAAGAGACTGGTCAATTCTCCAACTTCCATGATGTCCCAAGAAAAAGTATCTAAATGTTTCTCCGTGTCATAGGGGTCTCAACGCAATAGACAATACATCAATCAGGCGCCTGGTTTGTGAGTAATTAGCCTTTTAGTCCCAGGGGCCAGTTGGATTTGTGATCGATCCTACCCCACTATTTCCCAACATTATCCAAAACTCCAGTGGGGCATAACAAAGAGAATTTCTCTCTCTAAAATTTCTAGTGCCCCTGGCGGTTCATCAAACGGATTTCTGGTGCCAAAGTTCTGGCCCAAGTAAAGTATAGAGTCGTATCTAGTCGGGGTCCGTTCCGACTTGGTCTTGGTCGAACCAGTTTAGGTTGACCCGGCCTGCGCTGGGTGGCCGATCATTCTGGGTAGTGTCCCTCGAGGGTCCACGGGGTTCGTGGAGGTTGTGAGGGTGCGTATTCCACGAGGGGGTTGTGGAGGGCCGCTGAAGGCTGCAGCGGCGCGACTGGCCGCAGGGTGGCTCAGTGAGGCCATGAGGTGGCTCGGCCAGGGTGGCGCAGTGAAGCCGCAGTGGTGGCTCGGCTGGTGCAGCACGGCAAGGCCACGAGGGCGGTTCAGCTGGGGTAGTTGGGGCAGCGCGGGGAGGCGGTAGGGGAGGCATGGTTCGGCCGTGGTGGCGGTTCGCGGCGAGGCCGCGGCGGTGGTTCGGCCGCAGCGGCACGACACTCACATGACGGTGGTTCGGCCAGGGCGGTGTGGTGGGGCCGCTGCAGTGGTTCAGCTGGGGTGGTAGGGAGATGTTGTGGTGGCAGTTCGGCTGCGGCGACGCGGTGAGGCCATGGCTACGATGGTCATGGAGCAGCACCGTTGCGCCGTCTCCTTCATCGTGACAAGCGGGGGTGCCGACCGCTGTTCTCGTACCCCATTGTGGTTGGTCTCCATCATCCTCCATCATGTGGAAGACCATAATTCATCAGAAGAATTATAGAGAGTACAAGCCATGTTAGTTTGTCCCAATCTCTCCACATTAGAGTAGTAGCAAGTGGCTCAACAAGAACAAGAGTATCAAGATTGGGTAAAGAAGAAAAATAATCAAACACCCTCCCTACAATCCTCATCAATCACTATTCCTAATCCTGTGAAAGAATTATAAGGGGAGAACATGGAATGTTATAATCATATTGTAGTAAACCCCTACCTCATTCATTTATTTTCATCGATGAGGAGGGAACGACAGTTATCGAAGACGTCCTATGTTGGAGGATGTCCTGAGGAAGAAGTCAAAGTCGATGTTCTTTGTTAGAGGAGCGTTCTTCGTTAGAGGAAGTTCTTCATTGGAAAAGTGTAATCCTCCCAATATTTATCCTCTTCCAATTCCACCAAATTTGCAAAGTTGCCAAAATTTGATTTTTTTCCCAATTTAATTGTTGTAACAATTTAAAATTGGGTTAATTAATCACATAGGTTGGCATAATTAAGCAGGGGAGGATTGGCACAATTTGGTGGGGAGATCAAGAGGTTTCTCCCCACTTAATAGGGAGTTCAAGAGGTTTCAATACTCAGGTGGTCATCACCACCATAACCTGTCATGGGAGGATAGTTTAGGTGGTCTCCACCACCATAACCTCTCATTAGAGCTTTTAGTTCAGGTGGTCCCCACCTGTGAAATATCCACATGGGTGGTTTCAAAATAAAATAAAAATAAAATGTCCCACCATTTTATTTTATTTTTTTCCTTCACAAAAAAACCCAAAAATTATCTTTCACCCTCGACCAACTTCCGTCAAGGTGAAAGTCTCATTAAGCAAATACCAGTGCTGTGAGATCCATGGTGTCCTCATATTTCAATTCCGAGCACGGTTCAAATGTTATAAAAACTTGCTCATACGTTTACTGAATTTACCTGAATTTTTTTTCAGAAATTCATTCTGGGCACACTGGGGCTCGGAATTATGTGCCGTAAATTTTCCCAGACTCATAAAAATCCCATTTAACTAAATAAATTACATGGAAATTCCAGGTCTTTAAATTCTCTCCACCTCAGGGATTTACATCCTCATAAGCCATAACTCAAAACTAGGAAAATAAGTGGGGTTACTGAGCATGCATCTGAGCCTCCCACTCCCATGTGATCTCTTGGAGGTTCCTGTGCTGTCAGCGAATGCACACCAGAGGTATCGACTATCCATGAAGGACCCACTCCTTTCAATCCTCAATCTCAACTAGAACCTCCATAAAAGTATCCCCATCGTCGATGTCAAATTCTCGATGGTTGATGATGTGGGAAGGGTCATGCACGTATCTCATCATACGAGATACGTGGAAGACATCGTGCACCCGGTGAAAATAATGTGGAAGAGCTAAGCTGTAAGCCACCTCGCCAACTCTTCTGAGAACTTGTAATGGTCTAATGAAACTTAGAGATAACTTTCCACCTTAGCCAAATCTCTGCAAACCTCGTCAAGGTGAGACCCATAGAAAGACGTGGTCCCCATCCTCAAACTCTAAAGGTCTCTGTCTCCTGTCATCATAAGACTTATTCTTTCTTTGTGCAGTCATCATCTGCTCCTAGATGATATACACTTTCACTGTGGTAGCTCGTACCATCTCTGGTCCCACTAGTGCAGACTCCCCTAGGTAAGTCCAACACCAGGGTGATTTGCAAAGTTTCCCATACAATGCCTCAAAAGTTGCCATCCCAATGGTGGAGTGATAAATGTTGTTGTATGAAAATTCCACCAAAGGCAAGTGATCATCCCAGGTATGACCGGAGTCGAGGAAACAAGCACGCAACATGTCCTCTTGGGTCTAGATGGTCCGCTCAGTCTGACCATTCATCTTATGATGCAAGGTGGATCTCAAAAAGAGCTGCGTCCCGAAAGCCTCCTGCATCCCCTTCCATATCCAGGATGTAAAATGTGTATCACGATCAGAGAAAATCATTGAGGGCACTCCATGTAGCCGCACAATCTCCTCCACGTAGTGGAATCCCAAGCTCTCTATTAAACCCTGCTCTCCAATCAGTAGGAATTGGTCCGACTTGGTGAGTCGGTCGACGATCACCTAGATCAGGTCATGACCTCTAGATCTACATGGAAGTCTTATCACAAAGTCCATGGATATCCCATCCCACTTCCACCCTGGTACCTCTAAAGGCTAAACCAATACAGCTGGTACCAAATGAACTAGCTTCACTTTCTGACAAGTGAGGCCCTAAGAGATAAACTCTATAACTGTTTTCTTCATTCCCAGCCACCCGTTCTATCGTCAGAGATCCTAGTACATATTTTACACTCATGGATGTACCTCTAGTGGGGATGTGTGGAACTCCCTCAACACTTCCTCTTGAAGTGACACTGGTACCATATTACGTCCTTTGAAGAGGTTTATGTGCTCCCCACCTTTAGAAAATCTATCAGGTGCCTGTCCTGTGGATATCTGAGCACTTCGTGCCTCGCAGTCAGTGTCCCCACGTAACACCTCCCAGACTCGCTGAAGAAGTGGGGGAGTGACTGTAAGAGATTGAAGGAAAGCTGCTCTATCATGTTCCATGAAGGATATCTACAAAACATCTTGTTGCTCTGTCACCTCACCTAGCAGCTGTATACCAAACCTCATGTTGAGTACATCTACAATAATGTTCCCCTTCCCAGGAGTATAAACTATATCAATGTAATAATCCTGGAGTAACTCAAGCCAACATCATTTTCTCAGGTTCAATTCCTTCTGAGTGAAGATATACCTAAGACTCTCATGATCAGAGTACATTGTAAAATGATCACCCATCAAATAGTTCTTCCAAATCTTCAAGGTGAAGACCACTGCTGCTAACTTCAGGTCATGGGTAGCATTGTTCGGCTCATGTTGTCTCAGTTTTCAAGAACTATATGCAATAACTACTCAATCCTACATCAAGACACATCTGAGCCTATTCCCTGATGCAACACAGTAGACTACGTACCCTATTCCCTCCTCTAGAATTCTCAAGATGGGGTCACTAGTTATCTTCTGCCTCATCTCTTGAAAACTCTACTAGAATCACTCTGACCACATGAAGGGTTTCCCCTTCTTTATCAAGGCTGATAGTAGTACTACAACTCTGAAGAAATCTGGCACAAATCTCTGGTAGTATCCATCCAAACCCAGGAAACTTCGTACCTCCATCACACTCCTAGATGGCTTCCAAGAAAGTACCACCTCAATCTTAACTAGATCCACTAAAACTCCAGCCTCTGATAAGATATGTCCCAGAAAGTGAATCTCTCAGATCCAGAACTGGAACTTCAATAGCTTACCATAAAGTTGGTAATCTCGGTGTTTGTCCAGTACTACCTGAAAATGATAGGCATACTCCTCCTTAGTAGCTGAGTAGATCAAAATTTTGTCGATGAAGACTACTACAAAGTTATAAAGGTAAGGCTAAAAGATTATGTTCATGAGTCCCATGAACACTGCTGGAGTGTTCGTTACACCAAATGGAATAACCGAGAACTCATAGTGGCCGTACCAACATATGAAAGTCATCTTTTGCACATCCTCATCACGTACTCTAATATGGTGATAGCCTGATCTATGGTCTATCTTTGAGAACCACCGTGATCCCTTCTGCTGATCAAAGAGGTCATCATTCCTCGCGAGTGGGTACTTGTTCTTCATGGTCACCTGGTCCAGGCACCGATAGTCAACAAAAATACTCAATCTCCCATCCACCTTCTTGGTGAACAAGATAAGGGATGCCCAAGGTGAAACACTGGGCCGGAGGAATCCCTTCCCCTAAAAGTCCTCAAGCTGTACCCGCAGCTCACGAATCTCCACCGGAGCCATTCGATATGCTGGTGTAGATATCAGTGACGGCCTAGGGTACAGTTCAATGTAAATTTCCACCTCTCTATGAGGAGGAAGACCTGGAACATCATCAGGGAAGACATCCGTGTATTGGTCAACTACTATAGGATAGATCAGACTCTCTACATCAACCACTACGAGGGCAAGGCTAGCCAACTGATGAGTGATCGGCTGCAATCTCCTCTGGGTAAGTCCATCATGCACTACAAAGTATCCCTTCTCAATGGAAAAGGTAAACCTAGTCTCATCCATGGGGATACACCACACTTTTCACCTAATACAGTCAATCTGATCTTGGATTGTAGATAACCATTCAATACCCTAGATGACATTGTAAGACCTCAACGCTACTACAAGGAGATCCTAGTCGAAGCTCTTGCCACCTAGCGTAATCTCACATTGCTGACACTAGGGAGTAATCATCAAATCCTCTCTCTTAGGAGTCTCTAGCTGTAAGGATCGATCCAATGACTTTTTCAGAATCTCTGAGCTCTAAATGAGGGCAGCGGCAATAAAAGAATGACTAGAGCTTGTGTCTATAAGTACTACAGCTAAGGTGGAGTATACACATATCGTAGCTCGTATTATCTCTGGAGCACCGTGATCATAGGCCTTAGCTTCCTGGAGCTAAGCTATTCCTTGTACACCTACTCCCTATGGTTGAGGTGGACCACCTAGTGGTGGTGGAAGTAACAACTCGAAACATTTCCCATTGCCAACTACACGATTAGCTCCTCTTCCATGTCCGCCTACTCCCCGAAGAACTCCTCGATCGAATCTATATCACTGCATGGGAGGTCCTTCGACCATATTCTGATCATCCGTACAGTGGTTCGAACAGTCATGAACAATGAGACCCTACCCACCACATGCGAAACACTGCTCGCTCCGGGCATGACTCGCTCTGTCTCGGGTGCCCCGAACTACTGACCCTGAATCATGTGGTCATCCATCGGTAGGTTTGGTCCTCTTGGACCTCTATGTCATATCTCAATTTCTAGCTACAGAAGACTCTGCTACGTGACGACTGGTGGTGGTTCTTGCTGCTGGTGACTGCTCAGCAAGAAAACTCACCACTAAGAGGGCTCACTCTAACACCCCCGCCTGAGTCGGGATGCTGAGTGAGATCATCGAAGCCCTGATCGCTCGTCTGATTCCCTTCTTGAAGGTCCAGGACCTAAAGAATGGGTCACACACCATATTATTGGAGTAGCATGAGAGTTCAGGGAACCTCACTCAGTACTGATCCACAGTCATGCTACCTTGCTGTTGATGAAGGAGCTCATGTATGCACACTGCGCGAAGAGTCACTGGGACAGTCTTTTCCCAAAATAGGATCTCGAAGTCTACCCAGAGAAGCTCCACCTCATCATGAACATGGAGCATCAAGCTCCACCATCTACCAACTACTTCCTGTAGAAGACTGGGGTCAAGGATCACCATGAGATCGGCTAGTCTCCCTACTAGTCGGAAGACTCTCACCACAACCTCCAGCCAATCCTCAGCCGCCTGTGGGTCCGTCTCTCCCCTGAAACTAGGTGGACTTTAGTGTTGGAACTTGTGCAATGATCTCAAGCGGAGTACACCCTCTACTACTGGGGATGGTTTCCTTGGTGGCCCGATGGGTAATGGTACCATTGGTGCATCTGCTGGTGCCTCTCCTGGAAAAGGGCCTTGCACTGAGGTCTCATCGCTCGGTGGGTGATCAGTGCATGATACTCTCAGAATCTTAGCTAGCTGTCTGCGTGGAGGTATCTTGAAAAGAAACAGGTGTGCCATGGTCAATAATATATACCTGGTGAGCTAAGTTAAGAGATCACAAAGAAAACTCTTCAAAACACACACGCAATCGGTGTTTTCATGAACTAAGTCGAAAATCAGAAGTCTGGGTATGGGTGTATGGATACAGCGGTCACAGCACAAATAATGGATTTCCTAAACTAATAACCACACTCACTACACTTAACAATATTGTTTTTAAAGAGAAATATCAGATTCTTATGTTCTATGGTAGAACCTACTCCTCTGATACCAATTTGTCATGACCTGTACCCCAGGGCCTGTGTCGTGACTACCCCAAGCCCACCTTCCATAGGCCAGGGGCTGGAGAATAGCACCGAAAGGCGTAATCCCTAAAACGTGGAAGGAATTGCCTTTATAACCTATAAACAGAAGACCAAATACACATCAAGATACAATCTCATGTAAACTAAATTGTAAACATAGTGAGTAGAGTAAGAAAAAGGGGCCAGAATATAATTCCAACTGGAAAGTACAAGGAAAACGGGAAAGTACAAGATGACTGGAAGGTGAAAAGCATCTCCTGGATCATTCACTCAGATTCCTACCTGAAGGGTTGGTACAAATTGCCTCCTCATCACTCTACATCCACCTGTCTCCTCTGCGAATGGACACGCAGTATGGTCCACCTCCGATCGTCATCTAGTCCTGGTACCCTTGTCCTCAGTCAGCGATGTCTATTGTTTGCATCCAACACAACAAGTTACCAGCATAGCCCATTCATGGGTGAGTATAACGATACTGAGTAGGGACCCCGATACCCTCAAGGTCTCACAAATTCCACCAAGGATAAACCACAAGGTATGAAATCATCAGATAACCCTACTTAGGTATATGCCCATACATATACCTGAGTTTTCAAGTAATCCATCTCAATCATGAGGAAAAAAAGTGGTATTGACTCATCTCACACTAGGTATATATTTAGGTACGATAGAAGATATGATTAGTTATAAATACTGAATCATCTTATTCTGTTAAGAGGATCTGTTGCTGACCTCCACAGAATCGCTAGGAGCTGACCCACACAGAATCGCTAGGAGTGTACCCACACATGATCGCTGGAGCTGACCCACATAGGATCGCTAGGAGCTAACCCACACAGGATCGCTAGGAGATGAACCACACAAGATTTCTAGGATCTGACCCACACATGATCACTGGAGCTGACCCACACTGGATTTCTAGGAGATGACCCACACAGGATCACTTGGAGATGATCCACAGAGGATTGTTAGAGATGACCCACACAGGATCGCTAGGATTTCATCCACATAGGATCGCTAGGATCTGGCCCACACTAGATTTATGGAGCTGACCCACATAGGATCTCTAGGAGCTGACCTGCACAAGATCTCTAGGAGCTAACCCGCATAGGTTCACTAGGACAACTCTTCTCATCACAACCATCTACTGGGTTTCCGCACTACGTTTGCTCATCTCTTGGAGAGTCTGCTCCCCAATCCACTGGTCTATTCTACAACTTCCACAATTTCCCATGAAGAATTATCTCAAAGGGTTTCCATTTAATAGGGATCTCAATGCAATAGACGGTTCATAAATCAGATGCCCGGTATGTGAGTTATTAGACTTTTAGTCATGGGGGACCAGTTGGATTCGTGCTCGATCTAACCTGACCATTTCACAACTTTATCCAAAACTCTAATGTGGCATAAAAAAGGGACCATCCTGCTCTAAGGTTTTCGGCACCACTGACAGTTCACCAAATGGATGCCTGGTGCCAAAGTTGTGGCCCAATTAAATTATAGGGCCGTATCTGGTCTGGGTTCGGTTCGACTCGGTCTGGGTTGAACCAGTTCTGGTCGACCCAGCCTAACCCATTGGGTCTGGCCTAGCCCACACTGTGCGGCTCGGCCTGCTGGGCAGTAGCCTGTAAGGTGCAGCAGGTGTCGCAAGGGCGCGAAGGCTACAAGGGTGTGGAGGACACGAGGGGGCCACAGGAGGTCGCAACGGTGCGACTGGCCGTGGGGAAGCTTGGTGAGGCCATGAGACAGCTTGCCCTGGGAGGCAGGGTGAAGCCACGGTGGCCATTCAACTGGGTCAGCGTGGCAAGGCCGGGATGGAGGTTCAGCCAGGGCAGCGCAGGGAGGGCATGGTGGCGGTTCGGTCGGGGTGATAGGGAGAGGTCATGACAGTGGTTTGGGAGGATGGTGGAAATGAAAGTTCAGTCGAGGAGAGGACGACATTGATGGTCATAGAGCGGCGTTGTTGCACCATCACCTTTGTCACGGCCGGCGGTGGTTTCGACCTCCATTCTAGTTCCCCTTCATGGTTGGTTGATGTCCTCCTCCATCGCGAAGAACACCACAATTCATCACAAGAATTACGGAGAGGACAAACCATGTTAGTTTGGCCCCCAGTCTCTATATTAGAGCAGTAGAAAGTTTCTCAACAAGAATAAGAGTATCAATAACGGGTCAAGAATAAAAATAACCAAACACCCTCCCTACATTCCTTGTTAATCACTATTACCAATCCCACAAAATAATTAGAAGGGGAGAACATGTAAATTGATAATCATATTATAGTAAACCCCTATCTCATTCATTTATTATCGTCGATGAGGATGGAACGATAGTCATCACAGACGTCCTACATTGGAGGATGTCCCGAGGAAGAATTTGAAGTCGGTGTTCTTTGTTGGAGGAGCGTTCTTCGTTGGAGGAAGTTCTTCTTTGAAGAAGTGTAATCCTCCTAATATTTCTCCTCTCCCAATTCCACCAAATTTGGCAATTAGCCAAAATGTGATAGGTTTCTCCTATTTAATTGTTGGAACAATTTCAAATTTTGTTAATTAATCACATAGGTTGGAATAATTAAGTGGGGGAGGGTTGGCACAATTTAATGGGGAACTGAAGAGGTTTCTCCCCACTTAATAGAGAGTTCAAGATGTTTCAGGCCTCGGGTGGTCCCCACCCCCATAACCTCTCATGGGAGGTTAGTTCAGATGGTCCCCACCATCATAACCTCTCATGGGAGGTTTTAGTTCAGGTGGTCCCCACCTATAAAATATCCACATGGGTGGTTTCAAAATAAAATAAAAATAAAATGTCACGCCATTTTTTTTATTTTATTCCTTCATAAAAAACCCAAAAATTATCTTTCACCCTCAACCAACTGCCATCGAGGTGAATGTATCCTTATGTGAATACCAACACTACGAGTTCAACGATGTCCTCGGATTTCAATTCCAAGTATTGGTTCAAAAGTTCTAAAAACCCGCTAATACGTTTACTAAACATACCCGAAAAAAAGTTCAGAAATTCATTCCGGGCACACCTGGCCTCGGAATCACACGCCGTAAATTTTCTCGGACTCAAAAAAATCCCATTTAAATAAAAAAAATTAAATAGAGATTCTAAGTCTTCACAATATGTTACCATATAATATTGACCTAAATCATATTAGTAACTCATGATGTTGGAGTACTGGGGTATGAGTGTAATCTAGGGATAAACACTTAACATTTAACTCCTATAAAGATAATAATACTGAGCCCTAAGAACATGTCCTAGGTTTCTTTAGGATAGAAATTACTGGATCCCCATGTGATAATCCAAGGTGGTCTGTATCCTTAATAAATCTATTTTAATTGAAGAATATAATCCAGGTCATTCTAATATTCGAAGAAAATTAAGAGATTATTCAATAGAATCATGTTTGGGAATTCATTAATGTAAGATGAGGACCAAGCCTAAGAAGGTATTCAACTCTTGTAAAATTAAACCATGAATTGGGTGGTTTCTTTTATGTATTTAGGGAAAACCCAGGTGGGGAATCTAAGACATGACCAAGGAAGGACATCCAATAATAGTATAAAATTTTCATAATAAAATCCAAGTGAATTATAATCCATTTCAAATTTCATTTAATATAATTTATTTATGATTATATTCTTCATTTATTATAGACTATGTAATAAATTCACACCATTTAACATTTCATTGAAAGCCAATTTTTCATCAGAATAATTCAAAATTTAACATGGGTCAAGTGAAAATTCCTTTATATTCATGTTTCATTTCTTTAATTTAACATTTCACATAATTCAATTTACCCATTTGAATCATAATTGTCAATCCAAACCCACCTTTGGATGTGGTTTGGTCATATAGACATAGGAAAATGGGTCAAGAGAACATATTTAAACACACTTAAAGGTGTGGTTCTACTCAAGGTAGAAAAATTCTGACAACATAAGGTTCTATGTGAGTATCTCATCAGGGTATAGACATTTAATTTAAATATTTTCATATTTTAGGGTCATCCCATGGAAATTCCATTGTGTGGCGCAACAAAACACTTTATATACATAAAACCATTAAGTAAAATTAATACACCACAAGCCTTATACTGGTAGATGAATCCTCATATTATATTAGCTTTAGATTTGGTTTAAAATGGTTGAAATCATAAAACCATTAAAATAACTTGAAAATAGGGTATTTGAGATCACTAGGAAATAACATTACATATGGTAATAGAAAAAAAAGAGAATAAATAGGATTGATGGTATTAATGAGTGTTAACAAATAAGATGAAAAAAGTTCATTTTCAAGATTGTATGAGGGAGATAGATCAAGTCCTAGGTGGAGTTTAAAATGATCCATCCTATGGTGTGTTACGACTGGAAATGAGAGAGGAAAAAGGTGGGATAAAATTTTATGGTCAGAGGAGGGAACTTTCTTATTCCATATCTTTTTAATGAGGCACATAGTTTGGTCACATAGACAATCTAACTATACATAGACTATGTTCTAGTACTATCCCAGCCATCATACCCCTTTCATGGATAGGTGAATGGTCATAAAAACTATGCACATCTAGTAATTTCTCACTATCCAAGATCCATAACCCCTTTCATTCTTGGAACCCAATTAGGATAAATCATCTTCCAACCATTAAATATATAGCTATAATTAATTTTAGGTTTTCATGGACATGAACCTGTTATTTCATGGTTAAAAAATATAACCCTTAATTCGTAGGTTGTACAATTGATCCACATAGTTACTACTAATCTGTTCTAACCGAGCACCTTATTCTATTTCTCAAACAACTATATTTCCATGGTATAAACAATCCTTATACACTCCCAACCCTTCCTTGGTACCTTAATAATTATCATATAGATAAAACAATGGATTTATACTAAAACAAAAAGGATATGTACCTCTTTAAAAATCTGAGATCTTATAACCTCCCCTAACTAAAACAAATCATAATTGATTTTCCATGAGGGCGGTTCATCATTATCTGAGAATAACTCTAGTCACTGACCATGTATGTCATCCTATCTCTCATAGGTATCATTCGATAAATAGTTTTACTTCAACAACAACCAAACTAGAGGAACTAACCTATATTATATATCTATAATTCTCTGATCAATAAAACAATATGATACCTCAAAAGAATAATTGATATCCAACTCAACCTCATTAAGTTAAAAGACATGAGACATGTCTGAATGATAATGATGAAACTAAGAAATGTGAGAAACATTGTGTTTATACTAGTATCTATAAGGGATAATTATCGAATAATCCATTTTTATAACCCTCTTGAAAATATCAAATGATCTGATGAATATCAGTGATAGATTACTCTTCCTCATAATCCTTTGATGACCCAATCCAAAAGAAACACACAAGAATACCTGATGTATGACCTCAAACTCTATAGTTCATCAATGATGATCAACAAAAGACTTCTTCCTAGAATAACTTATATCCATGCACTTCCTAATAAGTTTTACCTTCTCTGACATCTCCAAAAGAAAAAAAGGTCTTAGTAGAGCTACCTCTTCTGCTTTTAACTAGAATAGGGTTGAATGGCATGACCTGCTATATAGGTCCTTGTATGGATATTTCTATATAGTATCCTGGATGATATTAGGTAAAATAATTCAGTAATAGGTAAATGTTTCTATAAATTAAAACCAAAATCAGGGATTCATTCTTTGAGAAGGTCCTATAACACTTATGATGTACTCTCAGACTGACCATCGGTCTGAGGGTGATAAGATGTTCTTAGGAGAACCTTTTAAGACATAGACTTTTGTAACCCCTACTAGAATAATGATGTAAAAAGAGAATACCTTTATGATAAAATGGAACGAGGAACTTCATGAAGGTGTATAATCTCTTGGACACAAATAATTTTGTGTTATTCCACAGAAAAAGACTCTATGATAGGTATGAAGTAGGTGACCTTCATCGGCCTATCCATGATGAACATACTACATAACTCCCTAAAGTGTATTTTTATAATCCCATTACAAAATACTTAGTGAAATCATTCCATTTCTACTCATAAATTGGAAATTATATTAAAAGTACCATAGGTCACCGATGCTCCACCTTCAAATACTGATAGGTGGAACACCTAGTAATAAAACCCACTATCTATCTTTTCATACCAGACCACCAATACTAGTGGAATAAGTCATGGTACATCTTGTTAAAACTAATATGTACAACTCTTATAGAGGAATGTGACCCTTAATTGAATTATTCTCATATTTCTATAGGAACCCAAACACATCCATGAATGATCAAGATCATTTCCTCACTAACAACCCAACCAGGAAGTGGGTCCTCACCTAAAATACATTCATTAAGACTAAGTCCTCAGGAGCCAATAGTTTTTTTTTTCTTCAATCGATATAGAATTTAAGTGTTCACTATTAAATCTATCATAATAGGTTAACCACTAAACTTATGAATATGAATATACATCTCAGAAAAGAGAGTCATTAGCTTCCATTCACTAATGAATTCCTAAAATTCTTGTGCTTGATTCTTCCAAATTAGAGCATCATCCAATGCATTTCCTTTACTAGGTATATAGGCAATAACAAAATCAAAATAATATAAGTATTTAACCCTTCTTCACTTTATAATATTCATGTCATTCTTAGTGAAGATTTATTTGAGAATTTTACAGCATGTGTATATAAGGAACCTCTCTCGCAAAAAATAATACCTCCAATATTGTAATGAATAATCAAATTCAGCTAGCTTGAGATTGATTATTAGGTAATTGCATTTATGAGGCCTAAAATATCAATATCCATATGCCACAAATTGGTATCCTTACAACAACATGGATCTTATCTAAATGTCTGATGTATCAAAATAAACCATATAGGCTCTACCAAGCTCAAGTATAATCATGATTGACACTAAATTCAATCATCCTTTTAGTCCATGAAGGCATTTCTCACAATATTCATACCATATAAAATTATCACCCTTTTTAGTCAATATTATAAGATGAGTTTCAAGGCATGATAAACCTTAGATAAAATTTATACAATATCAAACTAGACCTAATAAACACTATATATGTTCTTAGGATACTCTTAAAAAACTATGTCTCTCACATCCTATGAATCCATAGATACCCTTGCTTCAGGGATGATGTGACGTAGAAAGATAACATTATCAACCCAAAAGTATTTTTTTGAGATTGGCATAAAACCTATGATCTCTTAGTGTACTCAGTATGATGTAAAGATGTTTAGAATGATCATGTCTTGTATAATAATACAAAAATATACCATACATGAAAACTATAATGAAAGAATATAGTTATGGGTGGAACACCTAATTAATTGTGTCTATAAAGACAAGTGACATGTTCTTGAGACTGAACATCATTTATACATACTCATAAAGTTCATATCTTCTTTGGAAAGATGTATGAGATATATCTGAAGAATTGAATCATATATAATGTAATGATGATCTCAAATAAATCTTCGAGAAAACTATTTCACCTCAGAGCTGGTCTAAGAGATCATCTATACAAGGTAGTAGATATAGGTTCTTAATCATAAGCTACTTCAACTTCTAGTAATCAAGGAATAGCCTTAGATTTCATTCTACCGGGTTAAATAAAAGCATTGGTGAACCCTAAGGTGAATTATTGGGTCATATAAACCCCTTATCTTATAGTTCCTCTATCTACCTTTTGAGTTCCTAAGATTGGTTAGAACAATCTTATATGGTGGGATAGATATCAGAGATACTTCTTGAATAATCTCAATGGTGAATTATTCCTCTCTCTTATGCGGTAACCTAGAAAATTTATGAGGAATAAAATCCCAAAAAATATCCACTAATAGAGGGGAAACTATATGATGTTTTCCCAAATCATCTATAAAAATAATATTAATCACATTTGTTACTCCTACCAGCCCATGATGATCATGTATAACTTGACTCTCCTAGAAATCATATTCCCCCTTATAAATATAGTCATCACCCTCGGGTGATGTGAAGGACACCCTATAGATAAAATAATCAACATGGTAAGAATAAGGTACTATCCATTCCATGCTAAGAATTATGTCAAAGCCCATCATATTGAGGTTTAAATGGTTCCATGTGAAATGATAGTCTTCTATCTCTAGTGTCACTCCTTGCATAGCCACCCACCTTCTAATTAGATCCCCAGTGGAGTCTCGAGAGATATCACTCCACATAAATACTCAATTTAAAGAAAAAAATATCCATGATGGCCACATATATATAAATTAGTGGGAATCAACAGTGTCATACCTCGAACTGTAGATAGAATGAAATTCTTCTTCTCAAGTGTCAGTTGCACCACATATATATGGCTTGATCTGCGAACCTGAGATACAACTGAACTACCTTGAGCATGTCCACTTTATTGAATTTATATATCATAATCCTAAATTCCTTGGCCTCATCCACCTCCTCAACTTGTATGCTCAGTTGTAATCCATCTCCCTACTTAACATAGATTCAATGATCATGTTCCAAAACATGGAGTATGTGAAAATCCTTTCACTAGCCACTAGAGGAATGGATCTTCAAAAAAAAAATATGGCTCATACAAACACAATATAAATCCTTAATAATGTATCTCGTACACTGTATAGTCTAATTTCTAGACATCCTACACTATTTTCATACCAAACTACTATTAGTGTGGATACTTTGGTTACCAATGTCCTGATAATAAAACTGTAGGTGATTATTTCAACCATTAGATGAACTGTTTACCTATATATTCAATGAGTTTCTCCATCCAAAACCTTCCTATTCTGTCAGGTTTCAATCAAAGATGAGGTCGTCATTAGATATCTCAGAAATATTCATCAGGTGGATGGTGTTTACCTATGATCGGATGGAATACCTTAGTATATCCTTAAATCGCCTAACTCAATATAACTCATCACTAAGGAGAGTATAAAATAAATAATGGAGCTCCATGAAATTAGTCTATTAGTCCATAATGGATAATTTACCCTAGTCTAGGTGTATAAACTCTCAATCTCGGTTATATCTAAATATCTCGGTAAAGAAATAATCATTGAAGTCAGATTGGAAATCCCTACAAAACCATAACCTAATACTGATCAGTCATGGTTAGAACTTAAAACCATCTCTTGGAAGACCCTATAAGCATGTAAGATACAATTTTTACAACCCATTCTAGAGGTGTCTCTAGATTTTTGAAGATGGTATTCATATCCTTTAACCATAACTCAAATCCTGGGGACAACTTCCCACCCAAAAGTTAGGAGAGTGTTGCTGTTGGAACTCTTGGGCCAAGTTTGATATTGTTAGTGTTGAACATAGAGCTTCCTATATATAATGTTCTAGCTATAGTAAACCCTCTCAGATTTGGGTGTCAATTCTGAATCTATGAACAATATGATGTGTCACTAGTGTAACTATTGAAGGTATCATTGGTGGTTCATGTCCAACCACCTCTATAGTATGGTTATCATCACCTTCCCAACATTTGACTTGAGGCCATTATGGTGGAATATTTCTACAATTCTAAGAAAAATCCTCAGAACATGATTTGATAACAATATTGACCATAAATAAAATAATTAGATAGGTATATAGCCTTCCTAGAGATAAGTCAATACCCATCCAAAATCTCCTAAATCCAGGTATATTTAGATTAGAATATCCTAGAGAAACAAGAGAGAAACTCCCAATACCTAATACTAATGTTAGGTCTGGGTCAAGGCCTCGTATCGTTTATTATAGGTTCTAATATATAAAGTTTCAATTTCATGATATAGAGGAAAACACACTTTATATTTTAATTGGAATCCTCATTTAATGGAAACCATTTCATTCATGAATTAAAATTCAGAAGTCATGTTTACAAGTATAATGGTCCAATTAGATGTGTTTCTATTCCCATGTTATAAAGTCTTATTCTTTATAAGTTGAAATAGGTATTTCATTTAATTTTTACCAATTAAATAATTTTCATCTGATTTCAGGGTGTAAAATCTCATATACCAGGGTCAATTATATGGGTCACCATTCTCAATTTATAATTTCTCATACACCTTATAAATTATAAATGTAATATATTCAATTGAAACCAAGAACCTTCCATCCCATAAAACCAATGGTTCATGGCTCAAATTTTTTATAATTGGTTGGTTAAGGTGTCATCATTGTGTTATATGTTAAAGAAACATTTATATTGATACAAAAACTTTAATTAACTAATTATTTATCTTTTTACAATAAATTTTAGTCTACTCATAAATATATTATTCATGGAACTATAATATGATGAAGGAAATAAAATCATTAAAATAAACATGTCATGGAATGTGAATGATAGATAAATCCTCAGGTGGATATAATGATATATTTAATAATACATCATTTTCTTACATGGAAAAGGCTAAAAGAAAACCCATAATGATAATAACTACCACAAGTCATGTGCAACACCCAATGATGAAATTAGTACAAATGTAAAGGGAAAAAAGAACAGAAAGTATCATCCTTGGTAACTTATGTTTTTCCTTACACATGGGTAATATACTCCCAAGAACAATATTTTTTCCATAATTATAACATTTCATATTCTTCTATCTATCATTCCAAAATAGTATGACAAGAAAATAAATCCTCTAATACCACTTCATGGTGTCCTGGATCTGGTTATCTCATAAAAAAGAAGACCTAGTTGGCCACATGGCCTCATGAATTCTTCCCCATACACTAGAGGCTATCAACTAGTAGTTCGGGTCCATGAATGTATTTTGGGGTGATATACCCTCTTTATTTTATTAGAGCATAGTACTGTTATAAGTATAAAACAACAGAGAAAAAATATAATAAAGAAATGGAAATAAATCATCCATATAATATAATAGACAGAATAAAAAACTAGTGTCATATACAAAATGATGGTGTCTTGATGCTATACAAAATGAGTAGTGATGGATAAAGGAAGCTATCATACACTAGATCATGTTAAAAAATAAATGTACAAAAAGAACAAAACATTTATCTAATATAATTTTGAGCACTTTTCGGTCCTTTTATACAATACTCCTCCCTAGAATAGAACCCAAGAATCCACAGTTGGGTGCTTCCCCTTGTCCCTACATGCATCCATGAAGTCTTTCCGAGTACCAATTGATGACCCAAACAAGTTGGGAGTAAAAATCAGTAGGCCACCACCAATGGAATCTAATACTATCTAGTTAGTGAATATATAATTGAATTTTATGCATTTACTATAAATTTAAAGTAGTAATGTAAATAAACTATGTGAATTTCGAGATAATAATGGGATACTTGGATGACCATACCTACTTTATCCTGAGCTGTAATATCTCAGAATAAGTGTACATGTTATATTATTAATATTACATGAATGAAGGTGTAACCAAGACATCTGTGAGTTTATTAGGTTATGAAAAGTCATAGTCGTAAATCATTCACTTCAACTATAGGTTTCTAAGTGAAATCAATGGATTAACCCCTATAATTGAACTCATATAATGATTATTATGACTAGCCCTAGGAATAAGTCCCAATTAGCCTCAAGCTAGACTTGATTGGAACCTAAGAAGACAATACAAGGCATTCCATTCCCTTAAGACATAAAGGCTCATCACATGAGATAATATATAAAATTCTAATATCTATAAAAAATTAATGGATGAGTCCACATAACTATGTTCTGGAAGTCATCAAATTTTGAAAAGGTTCGATTCCAAGAAGGGATTCAACTATTGGAAAATGCATCCATGAATCAGGCGTCATCCTCTAGGGAGTTATAGAAAACTCAGGTGGTGAATCCGTGACTTTCCAAATGCAGTACGTCCTATAATAGTATACAATGGTCATAAAAAATACAAATGAAGTATATTCCCTTTCACCATTAATTTAATATCATTTAGTCATGATAATAATCATTTTTATTAAGGACCATGTGATAGATTTATTCCATTTATGATCTCATTAAATCCCATTTAGTCAAAAGAACAATTCACAATTTAACCTGGGTTAAGTGACATGGCTTTACCATTCACATTCCATTCCTTTCATTTAAAATGTAAATTACTTCAATTTACCCATCTGAATCATTAGTGTCAATCCAAAACTACATTAGGAGGTGGTTCAGTCATATAGTTCTGTAAAAGTTGGTCAAGGGAAAAATTTTAAACACACCAAAATTTATGCTACTATTATAAGTAGGATACCTTTGATAATGTCACGAGTCTATGGGAGTATCTCATCAAGGAATAGATATTTAATTTATGGAATTTCACATTTTAGGGGTGGCATGTGGAAGGTTCAACATGCAGTACAATAGTTCACATTATAAACATTAAAATATTAATGGAAAATTAATTGACCACCTAGATTTAACCAATAGATGACTCCATGAATGATATTAGCTTCTAATTCAATCTATCATGGGAGAAATCTCAAAATAATAAAAATACCTTTAAGATATCAATTATGAGATTTTATGGAAATGACATTCCAAATGGAAACATAAAAGAAGAAGTAAAGAAAGTTGATTCGAAGTCTTACTGAGAGCGATCCAACAAAATCAATGGTGGTTGTTTTCAAGATCATATGAGGGAGATGGATCGAAGCATAGGTGGAGAGGAAAAGGAGAACTCCTACAATGGAAAACTACTGAAAATGAATGAGGAAGTAAGTGGGTTATATTTTTAATAGAAAAAGTGGGAAAATTTATAATTTCACCAATTTTTAAAGAGGTTCATGGTTTGGTCACATGGTTAATCTAACCATGTCTCAAACATATTCTAGTAATATATAATGTGGAATACCCCTCTCATGGCTAGGTGCATGGTTAGACAAACTGTGTGCAGCCTGTGCATATCACTATCCAATATCCATGCCAGCTTGAATGTTTGGATAATGGTTAAGAGAAACCATGCAACAATAGTGCAGAATAAACTTAAAATTTATTATAGGGTTTTCATGGTCATGTGACTCCTCTCACATAGTAACTAATAATTCTTCATAATTTATGGTCTATGCGGTTGAACCACACAGTTATTACTAATCATGCACCTCATTCATTTTCTCCAAAAACAGACCTCTAGGCTCCAAACAAGCAATGAATGCTCCCAACCCATTTCATGGTTCATTAATCATTATCATTTAGATAAAAAAAGGAATCTAAACTAAAATAAAAGTGATACATTCGTCTATAAAAATAAGGAATCTCAAACATTTATAAGTTTCATCTCAAAGGATACTGAGTTTTTAAAGAATATTATAAGTCTCAAGACACATAAATTGACCATAAAACACAACTATCCAAACTTTATAGCTTATATTACATATATCTATAATTAAATTGGGTGCTCAAACCTCTCTTATGTTTTCATGTTAGTCAAGGGGGTATTGGCCCCAATGTGGGACAATCACCTCATCATGAAGTGTATACACCAGTCGATGTGGTTACTAACTCCACATGTGGAGGACCCATGCCCCTTTATGAAGGGGGTTACCAAATGCATGAAGTGTATAAAGTATATATGCTATAGGAATGTTATTCCAATAGAGGGATTACCAATATCATGTACACTCATGATATCTCACTCATTCTCCCCATTTTTTTATCCATGAGGTAATGAACCACATCTTCTTAAAGGACCTTGAAAATAAAACTTGGATGATGAATATAAATAAACAATTACATTTTACATAGAAAGAACTTCAAATATATAATAAAATATTTTGAGACCCTATGAATAGGACATTAAGACCATGGATGGAACTATACAAAGAATGTACTTCTAATTACACAACATATAGGCCTCGATAGTGTCCAGGAGTAAGATACTGTAGTTCAAATCATGTAGAGTAAACCTACATGAAATTACTAGAACTATACATGGTGTTTAGGACTCACTATCTCATCCTTGAATATATTTCTTTTATGTAATGTCCCATAATGTCTAAGTTCATGGAATGTACTCCAAAGTAGATAGTGTGTGTACTTATACTGAGAATTCCTCCGCAGTGTTAACCTACCTAGAATCTCCAACATGGTAAATAACATCAGGGACCTATGGAAAACTAAAACACATACTTATAGAGATACACATGTCACATTCCCACTGTACACAGTGTGTGCTATAGCCAATATAGCTTGTGAAGCCAACTGGTCATCTAATCGTGTACTTTAGTACATGCTCAAATTACACTGCTCGAAATACACAATGTTTGAACCAAAGTAAAATACTATGTGACATTTATAACCTATGAAACCCATATTTCTAAAAAAATTATATAGAACATGTGACCTAGAGTTCTACATGTTATGTGGTTATAGAATCTATATCCATAATTCTCATCAGCCAGTATCTTGTGTTGCTTCCTCTATTGTTATACCCATTTTTGGTCATTCCTCCCCTTCTATTTAAACATTATTCCATCATGGTCACCATGTGACAACCTTGTATTTTCTCTATGAAAAATTCCCCTCCTCATATATATGTGTCATATTTGGTAATATGTTATAGAATAAGACACAATCACCACATAATAAAAATAAATACAACTTTACTTCATTAATTTAGAAAATTATATATAGATAATAAATAAAATACATAAAATTCAAAACATTAAATTCAAAAAAAAATTAAAAATATAATTATTATTTAAAAATCCATAGGTTCATAATCTCCCGGAAATATTACAACTACGAAGAAAATTATAAAAAAAAGGGAATATTATTGGAATTTTTTAATGGATTTATAAAAACTTGAGAGAAAACTAATTTAATGATTAATGAGTGTAATTAAAGGTATTTTTATGAAGAATTAAGTAAATACGTCCATTTGAATAGCAATATGATTATTGGTATAATAAATGGTAGTTAGAATATTAATCTAACCATTATAATAATATAATGACGCGTAAATAATACTTACATTGACTAAATTAAGAAAATAAAAAATAAAATCTTTATAAATTAAATAATCATATAATGAATCACAAAAAATTAACAATGTATATTTTAAAAAAGTGTATTTTAACATATTTTATAGTAACCCTAACTTTAATGTTAATATATAAATATTAAAATTCCCTTATATTGAAAAATGGATAGATAAAATGAATTTTATTCTTATAATCATCATATTTAAACTTTACGAGAGTTACTTTTTGTTAATTTTTAGAAAGAAATTGGGTTTTAAATGAATATTAAAAATATAGTTTTTTGAAGAAGGCATGTTTTAATGGATAAAATTGATGTAATGATGAAATAATAAAGTATAAAATTATTTTATAAAAAAATATAGGATTAACAGGATAAATCAATCATTTATAAAAATAAAAAAAATAATTTTCCAAACCTAGAAAATAATTTCCAGATTCAAAAAAGATAAATCATACCATTAAAAATAAATTTTCTATTTTTATATATTTTATTTTATATAAGGTAAAAAATTATATGATAAATTTGTTTTAATGTTATATAAATATGTATTTTTAATTAAATACTATATATATAATCAAATAGTAAAACAATTACAAGTCTTGGTCTTGAAATAACATTTTATTCAATATTTTAATCCAAAAATATAAATTCACCCTCTATCACCCTTTTAGTAAATAACTTCCAAAATCTTATCATAATCCCATATCTAACCAATTATACTCTTATAATCCCATTAAAATCCATATATATGATTTGTTCATACAAATCCAATCCTTCATGGCCTTAGTTCTAGAGAAAAGGCATAGGTGTCACTGAAGAGGTAACAATACCGTCCTCTTTATTTTATTTTTCTTTCAATTCACACAATATATTTTATTTTAATGCCTTCTTATAATATTTAATATAAAATTATATGAAATATTAATTTTATAATGGTCTGGAAAAACTATTTTAATTAATTTATGATATATACACTCTTTCACCTCTTATTCTTGAGGTGGGTCATTAATTGTCTATTTTATCCACCTACAAGGATGTTAAAAATTAATTAATTATCATCACCATCATAGTTAGTTATTATAACTAAATTATAATGTATAAATAATTAGTTTTATTAATTTAATGAATTTTTATATATTTTTACTAACTAATAAATAATAATGAATCGATACAATGAAATCAAAATGAAATCAGAATAATTAAAAAAAGGTGTCATAAAATCATTTCATCCTTAATGAAAAAATATTATTATAAAGGTATAATTAATCAATAATGTAATAAACAAATTTAATTCACTTATTTATTCATTTTTTAATAAGAAAAATTTTATTACATAGGATTCTTAAATGCGATGAAACAAAATAGGACCTAAGGTAAGGGGACTCTTATATTCAACTCTTTATTTTGGGTTTATATTCTATTCATCTATCTTGTCCGCATGATTATTCTAAAATACCTTCTAAATATATGTTACTTTTCTTTTCCATTTTTTATTCTAGGGGAATTAATTTTCTTACTTCTTGAATAATAATAATTTTCTACCTTCCTGTTTAATGATAAATTATTTATCCTTAAAGTCTCCCCTTTATTTTTTAAATTTTTATTCATATATTTGTAAAGAAATGTGATATTATATTTATTAATTAAAACCATGAAAATACTAAAATAATATTTTCCCTTCTTATTTAAAAAAAATATAATTTTATTATTAAATATATCCCTTGTCACGTAAATATAAATCTCATTCTTTTCTCATGGTTTTATTTGATGTTTATGATTGATATATGTTTTCCTTATGTGTGGAATACATAATTGTGAGGGTATTATGATGTTAAAGGTTGTATAAAAATTATATAAAAATATAATTAATTGGTTAATATTCTATATCTCATGATATTATTATGTATGAAGATGATTCCATATATTTTTAACATTCTATATTTGTGAATTGTCCACATTGTTTATATTGTTTCATTTTTATTCATGTTACACATTAAAAGCCTTATTTATATAATTCTTAAATACATTTTCCTATTCTTATGATATGATTATGATAGTTATGATGACCCATGTATTCATAATGATTCATGTCACAAGATTCTCCCTATTTTTTCATCCCTTGACAGGTTTTTGGATCACCCTTTCATTTATATCAATATGATTATGAAATACAATAAGATTAATATAGTTTTATATTTAAATAAAGTTTAATTATTTATATGTATTCATTTTTTATGAATCTTATTTAAAAAATACACTAAACCTAAAAAAATTTAGTAATGAATTATGAATTTTGTTTATCTTAAAAATTATTTAATAATCATGAATAAAATATGTGGGTCACTATAGTGGATATAATATAAAATTTTGGTTAATTTGGTAATTATATTAGTAAAATAAAACCAAGTTTAGGCTTATTATTATCATTAGTTCATACTTTATTATTGACTCACTCACACGATTAAATTATTTAATTGTTATTGAATTATGTTTTTTTAACATTTCTACTTTAGAAAATGGTTGTAAATAGGGGAAACCAAGTTAATAACCAAAATTATGGACAGTGAAATGATTTTACAAACAATTCTTATAATTAAATGGGATATGGATTTAACCTGATTATGGTAATTAACCACTTTTACTTTGTTATCAATAATAATATAAACCTTGTGAAACATCTACCTTCAACCAAGAGAGAGTAATTAGAAATTTAATATTTTATGTGATAATGGATACCCAAATTTAGTGTATCTTATAGTCCACTTATTATGGAATAATGGGTTAACTCCATGGAAACTATATTTTTTCAGGGATCATTGTAATGAGAATGAGTAGTTTACACTGGTTGTCTAATTTTTATAATGAGAATCTAATAAATGGTAGAAATTGATCAGGAATAGTATTTTAAAGGTTGAAGATTAAGTAGTCGAGTGGGAAGTATTTAAGAAAATAATTATTAATAATTATTTCCTTAAAACTATTTATTCCACGAAAAAAAGATAATTTCTAATGTTAATAAATGGAAGAATGATTTTTTTACAACTCAAAAAGTTATATTTCATAAGTCTTTTAAGGAAAACTTATGGTTTTATTTGATGTGTTTTAGTGGATATATTTATATCCATTTTCATTGAAAGAATGTATGAAATCTATTCCAATGTGAATTATAAGAGAAATTGATAAGATAATATAATTAAAAACATTAAATAGAGCACCACAATGTCCTTGATTCCAAACATAATTGTTGGTGAATTTAATTAATTTTCCCCATTAATAACCAATAGTTAATTGCCTTTGATAGTATCAACTAGCCACTAAAATCACTAAATTATTTGGTAGGTGAGGTGACCCAATTATTTCATACATATATATTACATATTTTCATTAAATATTCCATACATTTGAAAACAATACACTCCACACAATTATAATGGTTTAGAGTGCTTGGAGAATTGATACAAAATCATCTTAATTAATTAAATATCATTAATATCTCCCAAAACTTTATTCTCACATAGTATACTTCTCAGTAATACCCTAATTAAGATATTTGTCATAATTTTGGAAAATAAAATATAATAAATTGTGATATTTAATGATAAATAAGGGTAAACATATCATAAGTGAGAATAATATAAGTATAATGTATTATAACATGATCATAACTTGAAATATTCATAGCCAATCAGTTAAATATCATTAAACATAAATCAAGGAATAAGTATTTTTATAAAAATTATAATTAATAATTGTTTGAAAACATTCATAATCAACCATGATTCATGAGAACATATCATAAGAATAAGAAATAAATTTATGGAATACACATAATAATTGAAAATCAATTCTTAGTCAGTATTCACACCCTAGACTATCATTATAGACAAAGTTCGATAATGGTAATGCCTACCTGGTCATTTAAAAAATTCTATTAAGAGTAACTTACATCTAGTTAACTATATCCTATCATAGTAGTTTATTAAATACACAATCTCTTATGAGTTTATTAACATCATCATATGTTTGGTGTTTCTCAACTCCATCATCATTACCCAATGCATTGGAGCTATATTCAATTTTCGTCCCACTAATAACATAATTACAATCCATTAATATGTATTCAACAACATCATAAGACTTTCAAAATATTATCATATCATAAAAAATTTAAAGGAACTAGGTTCTATAAACATTTTATTATTCCATCATAATATAACCCATGTAAAATAAAAGGGATTCAAAGAGGTTTCATAACAACATTATTAACTCATGGGAAAGAGATTAGTTTTGTAGAATCATTATTAAATCATAATAATCATAGGAAATATATATAAATAAAGTGGATGATATCATAAGATCATATCCCCCATTAAGCATAAAGATACTTAGGTTATGTGGACATAGAATAAAAAACCTTTAAAAGAACATTCAAACACTTATATGAAAATATGAGGAAACGAAAATTTTCATTGATAAAATTATAACTAAAGATTAATAGAATATTGATAAAATAATTTTATATGAAAATAACCATTGAAACATTAAAATTAATATTCAAAGAAAATAATGGTCATGAATATAGTAAAATTTATCATGTGAAATACATTAAAAGAAAACATTCATTTCACACCTTTGTAAAAAGTCAAAATTGAAATCTTCAAAAAAACAATTAGAATGATTAATTTTAAAAAATTTGTAGATAATGTCAAATTTTGTGAAACTTAACTTCTTAAAACAGTCGATGTATATATATGAACATTTATAAATCATTTTTTAAGATTATGGACATGGAAGAAAATTTTTATTGACCTAAAAGAAAATAAGGTTAAATTTTCTATAAAAACATTATATTAATAATTTTACATACCAATGATAGTAAAAAGGTAATAATACATAAAAATTATTTTAATAAATATATTTTGAGAAAATATATGAGTTTTAAAGGATAATATATATATAATTTCCATCAATGTAAATCTAGCACATGCAATCTTGAAAAGAAATGCGATTGTTACATAATACTTACCTCCAGTTACGTCATGATTCATACACATTAAAATATCCTATATAATAAATATATATTTATTAAAAACACATTATAGAATCATATTAATACATAACTAAATATTTATCATTCCTTTAAAATTTTCAATTATCATTTTATAAATAATTTTTTCATTTAAATGAACAATCTGGTGAAAACTAGTTTGTTTTCCATTCATATTTTTGTTAAATGGTTTCAGTACTTACTCCTTGATCAAGGTTTCATCATCTAAAAGATGTTAATAATATATAATTATCATATATTTTTATCATATACACATTTATAATTATTCATATAAAGTGGTGATGAAAAATGAATTGCATCACTTCATGGATATGGTGGTTTGTATGATTGCATGAGTAGTGCTTCCACTTTTCGATGGTTAGAAAAAATAAAGGTAAATAATAATTCACCATGATTTAATAATTATTATATCATAAATATTATATATATTTATTAAACATTTCCATATTACCATCCATGTAAAATTTAATATAAAAACAAATCATAACACTTCGTGGAGGTGGTAATAGACATATATGCATGAGCGATGTAATTGTTTCCAACAGATAAAAAGGACAAAAGGAATATGAGATATTATAATAACAGAAGAATAATTATTTCATAAATATAATACATATACAATAAATCCGTCATAAAAAACTTTTTTTGAGGAAGTTAAGGAAAATAATTCTTATCACTATGTGAAGGTGATAGTCCACATGTACACAGAAGTGATATTTAAATTCCCATTTTAGATAAAGGTGGTAAAAAATTGTTTATCCATCATGATAGAAACAATTAGGTAAATAAAAGATGATAATTTAGTTATTTTATAATGGATATCAAAGAATTATATAATTTATAAGAAGAAATAAAATTGTAATTACTCGTTTAAGAGTTATACATCTGCGTTGAGAAACCTCCTTTGGCTTACCCTTTAAGACTTTAAAGAATGGTATCATTATCAAACTGGGGCCAATATATCATAATTATTGATATTATAAATTAATTAAGATAGGTTTCTTTGATATATAAGTCTCATTATGTATGAGTAATAGTGGATAAGTGGTATCCTTTCACAAGGGAGGGAGAGGATACACTTGGAATTTTTCAAAAGATGAAAATAAAATAATGTATTACTATAGTAAAGTGTATTAAAAATGAAAAAGATTCAAACATAGGGAGGATATTATCAAAATAACATCAAAAAATACTATTAATGACTTTTCTTCATATTTTAGACCATATCTTTTAGGTGATCCCCTTTGTAAACTCTTTGCAACCTGAACTGTGGAAATATTTTTTAATTTTTAACTATTAATTATGAAAAAAATTAATTTTAAATTATTAAATTATATTAATTATTCTGAATCAAAGTATGGTTTAAATTTTATTAGGATCAATTTCTATAATTTTTAGAAATTCAATTTAAAATAATCACACAAAACTCAATGAAATCTCTTTTTAGAAAAAAAAATGAATTTTCAAGAATAAAACTAGTTTTAATCTTATTTCATGCTAAATATAACTATTAGATGAATGTTAGAAACTTTTTCTGAATATATATTATATAATTTATTTTAAATCATTTTTTAATAGAAATTAATTTTATTTATTAAAATAAAAACATATTATGCGCATAAATTTTTTTTCTAGAAAAACATCTATATTTGACATGAAATTATTTTATTTTCAATTCTAACCCACTGATAACTAATGAATTTATTTTATATTTCTGTAAGAAATAATTTTTTATAATTTATTTAGTCTTACTCATACTCACCTATCCAAAATTTGGGTGATTACTGTCATATTAAATAATAATATTTTAATAGTATACCAGAGTTCTTTGAAACTTAGTGTTTCATGTAAAACAAGCTATCAAAAAAATAATTTTTTTAAAGATAACTATATCATAAAATATAATTTTGTTGCATTATAATTCCCTTATAAGAATTTATCCCTCAAAATTCCTTCACTCTAATATAAAAAATTGAGGATACTTTTTCCTCATCTCATCTTTGGTTTCCCACATAGCTGACTAAAATTTATGGTTTCAACACAAATCTTTGACCAGGTGATTATTCTTCTTTCACAACACTTTATCTATTTGATGTTGAATCTACACTAGTAATTACTAATAATAGAGATAATACCTCAATTTTATAATCTATGATTTAAATATATGGGTAGGATCAGGTATGTACTTCTCAAAAAAGATATATGAAACACATTGTGAACTTGAGAAAGATTCAGTAGAAGTGCTAGGCGATAAGCTACTATCACGATATGATAAATAATTTCAAATGTAATGATATATATAGGGCAAATATTTCTCTTATTTCCAAATATTATATGTTTATTCCAAATATATAAACCTATGAATACATTATCAACATCCTCATACTTTAGATTTCACAAATGATTGTGAGCATAAATTTTCTATCAATGTTTGAGTTGTCCTGATGTGCTGCTGAATGTATCTAACCTTATTTTCCATTTCCTTAACTACATATAGTATAAATAGATTCCTTTATAAAAATTTATCCCATCACATCGTATTTTTTCATTTCTTTATATAGATATTTTTATAACGATCCATCTAAATTCTCATTTGAAAGCTATTATTGTAAGAAAACTCCACCAAAAGAAGGTTTTGATCCCAACCCCCTTTTAAATCTATAAAAATAATTATGAAAGTATATTTAATAGTTTTAATGGACCTCTCTAAATGATCATATATCTGATAATGATATAGAGTATTATAACCCAACTTTATATCTAGATCATGTTGAAGACTTCTCTAGAAATTCAAGGTAAACCTGGGATCATGATTAGATCCAATAGATTGTGGTAATCCATTAAAACATATTACTAACTTAATATATATACTTAAAACAGGATCAAGATTGAAATTTTCTCTGATGGAAATGAAATATGTGAATTTTATAAGGCATTTGACTACAACCCAAATATTAGTGTTCCCTTTAGATGTTTTGGGGAGTATGATAATGAAATCCCTTGTAATGTTTATTGTTTCCATTTTAGTATGGGTAACTATTATAATATCCATTTAGAATTCAGTTTCTTAGAATTACCTTTTCAAAATACCATGAATCAAGATACATACTATGCAATATCTCTTTTTAGTTTATCCTAGCAGAAATACTATTTCAGATCTCTATACATCTCATACTTCTAGGATGAATAGAGATTGATGAACTATGAAATTCATCCAACATATCCTTATTGAATTATATAATTTATGGGTCACTTTCATTTTTCCTAATGATTATCATTCCATTATAATCATGGTCGAACTAAGTAAAATTCCTCAACTTATTCAATAGTTCTATATCCTATTTTTGTTCCTCTTTAATCCTCCTTAGGATGGATGGTTGAACATTCGTATGAGAAAGATATGATTTTCCAACTTCCCTCGTGATTTCAAAATATATATTCTATGAATCAATAAATATTGGATCTCTTAAAATACTCATCATGGACAATTTGTCATAGTTTTTCTTGACTTATAGCATCAAACACCTTTTTTTCCTTCCTAGGGTGGCAATGTATCGAGCAGTCGTAATATTTAATCAACTCTAATAATATCTTTTGGTGAATATTTAAATCTTTATAAGGGAATATATAATTAAAGATTTTATGATAACAATGTATACCACACAATTCACCATAAATATAATACCTCCAAATTTTCAGTGTAAATATTCCTACTGCCAACTCTAAATCATTAGTCGGGTAATTTTTCTCATGAATTTTCAGTCGGAATAATGAATAGTCTATTACCATTTAACTTTATATAAGAATGTATACGTATTCATTATTCAAGGCATCACTAAATATCAAAATCTTTTCTTCACTACATGGTACAATAGGTTCACTGACCAACCTTTTTTCAGATCCTTGATATTTTCCTCACCTTCATTTGTCTAGAAGAACTTTACCCCCTTCTGAGTTGACTTGGTTATTAGATTATATACAATGAGAAATCACACAAAAAGTGTTGGTAGTATCTTTCCATCCTAATAAAACTACAAATCATGGTTACTCTAGCTGGTCTTGGATATTTCTTAGTAACTTCTATCTTTTAAGGGTCCACTGTTATACTCTATATTGTGATTATATAACCCAAGAATGAAACTTTTTGAAACCAAAATTAACACTTACTGAATTAGGAATTCAACTTCACTTTCATAAGGGTCTTCAACACAATATTAAATACTACCCATTTATCTTATAATTATAAGAATATGATCTATAATTAAAACTTCAAATGGATCAATGTAATATATAATAACTCTATTCATTAGATATACATAGATAGTGGAGGGAAAATGGTATGTCCAAATGAAATCACTAAAAATTTAAAATTTCCATACCTTGTATGGATGGATATCCTGAATATATTCTCATTTTTGACCCTCAAAAGATGATATCCAGTATCAAGGCCAGTCTTGGATTTTTTTTGATCTCCACATAGTTGAGTAAAAAATTCATTAATATGGGGTATAGTATACTTGTTCTTGAAAATTATTTTGTTAAGTTCTTGATAATAAATTCAAAGATGCATTGAACCATATTTATTCTTAATAAAAATAATAGGTTCACCCCATGGTAATAACCTAGTGTATATTAATCCCATATCAATACTCACCTAGAGTTTTTTATTAAATTATTGAATCTCAATATGGGTCATTCTATATAGAGTATTTGAAATAGGTGTATCACTAGGTATGAGTTCAATCGAAAACTAAAATTCATGATTTTGGGGGGGGGACTAGGAATGTCTTTAAGAAATAAATCATCATAATATCAAAAAATAGTCATATATTCAATATTTATTTTCTTCCTAACGAGTATAAATATACCTCATTAATATGTAGTATTTATCATAAAATGGAAGTAACTTCCATATAAAGTTCATATTCATCCTTACACTGGAAGACAATTGAAACTTTCTTCAAAATATCAAATTTGAATTGACATTATAAGAAATTGATATGGGATTTATATAGAGAGAGTCAATTCATGCCAAAAATCATATCAAATTCAATTAGATATAGAATCATAAGATTTTAAGGAAGAAAATTCCCACAAAATTCTATTGGATAAGATATATAGTCTTGAGATGAGATCATCTTACCATTATAAGTTTTTAATGATAACTTAATATCTAATCATTGAGGATATTAATTAACATTTATATATACTTTTCATAATATAAATAATTCATATGACTAATATCAAATAAGATAATTCAATATTTCTGTGTTTCTATCACCACCACAACTTCATCGTTCAATCTTAATTCCCTTACTAAAACAAAAATAGTTAGCATTAGAATCAAACATCATAGTGTGAAATCATATAATCATTAAAAACATTCATATGATGTCTAAACCATGACACCATATTTTTAACCAATTATATGTTAGGTTTATCCTAGGTCATTAAAGGTCATCATCTATTCAAATCCTTTATAATGCTTCATAATGAAAATGTTAAATAACCCAAGAATATTCCCTTAGAGTGTCTAGCTAGGTGTGTAGTCTTAGTCCCACTCATCGTGAACTGGTGATGATTGAGTTTATAATGAATCGACCCCTTTTATAGTTGTTATCCGATGTCATTCTTGTTCCACTACCGCATCTAATTTCTAGTATCCAAGAAATAAAATACTTTCTTAGAAAACCATACGACATCAACTTGACCAAAACTTTTTGATGTTATCCATCTCTTAGAATTACCGAAAAGGTTTTCACAAATTTTTTATATTCCTAATATCAAAAAATAACTAAACACATATCTGATACCAATTAAGGGGAATCGATCATTTTATACATAGATATTACATATTTTTATGAATATTCAATTCATTTCCCAACAATAAACGAACTATAATAGTAAATGTTTACAGTCTTTAGAGACTAGATACACAACCATCTTATTTTAGGAATGATCTACAACATCTCCCATAAAGTTCTTCTCACATAGTACACTTCTTATAGATACCCTACATAAAACCTTTCTTCAAAACCTATGGATTGGAAACATAAGAAATGGTGTGATAAAATGTTCATTAAGGTGAAACATAAGAGATACCAATCAATGATCATAATTGAATATAAGATAAAAATAAGGCTATGAGAACATGATCATAACATACAATAAGCGCACTCATTCAGTCAAATATAATTAATAAAAAATCCTGGTTTAAGTCTCTAAATAACTAAGTTCATAAGTGTATAAAAAAATAAATAATCAACCATGATACATGAGAAAATGTCATAAGAATAATAAATAAATTTATTGAATATATATAAGCACAAAAAAATAACTTCTTTAGTCACTTTTCACACCCAATACTATCATTATGGATAATGTTCCATAATGTAAATGCCAAATCAGTCATTCCCAACATTTAGTCAGGAGTAACTTCCATATAGTTGACTCCAACATTTCTTAAGATTTTATTAACACTATCATCACTTAGGAGTTTAACAACACAATCATCATTACCCAATGCATTAGATGAACATATAATTTTAGGTCCACCCATAACATTACCATAATCCATTCATATGTATACCAAAATAATTTAAAAAATCATTAAATCATCATATCAGAACCCATAGAAAAAAATGTGTTCCATAAATTGTTTTTTATTCCATCATTTTATAACATGTAGAAAATAAACAGATTTCATAACGATTTCATAATAACTTAATTAACCCATAGTAAATAAATAGGTTTTATGTAATAACCCATAAATCATCAACATCATAATCTATCTATAGAAATAAAGGGGATGGTATCATAATATGATACCCTTAGTAGAGCATAATAATCCTTAAAGGATTTTAAAAAATATGAAAAAAAATTAAATTAACATTCAAATATTTATATGAAAATATATGAAAATATATTTTTCCTTTAATAAATTTAACTCCCCAAACTAAAACATTGATACCAAGCAAGAGAGTCGCATGAACTCATATATTTTTCCCCGTACACCATAGGATGTCAATTAACAATGAGGGTTTGAACGATGTTAGTGGGGAGACTATATCATTAGTATCATTTACTTGATCAAATATCATAATAAAATAATATAATAATAAGAGTAACATGCATAAACTAAATAATCATAATGTCAGACAGTATACTAGTTATACAATAAAAAAAGTGGGCTTTCAAGGTATAAAGCCAAATGAGAGTATATATATAGTAGATAGATAAATAAATTAGACTGTATAAACCCATATAGTTAACCCTGATACCACCTTAGGATCCATACTCCATGGATCAACCATATTTTAGGGGATTCTTTCCCTTTATTAGATCCCTATACATAGAATCTGTGTGTGTATTGAGATTCCCAAGTAGAATGTGAGTAATAAAACCTATTAGGACACCATTGATGCATCCTTAACAAATTTGAACATGTAAAAAAGTTTAAGACATGAGAATAAATAAATTCAAACATAATAAAATAACCATACTTAGTTTTTGTGTTCTAACCAAGTCTCCATGAACATCGAGTGTACCTTCTTTAGCTCCATGTTAGATGAACAACAGTGTAGTCAGTCAACGTCAAAAATGAAGGAGATAGCCTCTGAGCTACTCAATAGTCATACAAGCCCTTGGCCACTAGGTCAGACCTCACTATGTTGTCATACCCCTTCATTATCTCTCATTTTATGTCACATAGACTAGCTTGACCCAATATTTCCTCTTGTACTAGGTCATATAGACCAGCATGTCCCACTATCATCTCATGGGTTTGATCACATATAATTTTTATTCCCCAATTTTAGGACATAAAATTCCATCATACCTCATCATCTATCTAATTTCTTCCATCACATCACATGTAGTTTCTGAACAAGATCCACCACTAGGGATATGGATATATAATAGATCCATTTATGATTTAGGGACCATTTTATAAAAAAAATCAACATGGAATATACCAAAATATCAAAATGAAATAGTGGTATAATATCAAGGTTTGCATAGCATATCATGAGTGTGAAACAATGTCCAATACATGTACACATGTGATAAAATGAACATGGTCTAAAGAACATCAACGCAATATGTCATAGTGATCATATATATAGACTCTAGATGGTAAGGAACTTCCTAGTTAATGGTTTTCAATGTTGAATTCAAGGTTCTTCAAGGGTTTCATCTCCCAAACCATGTTCATAAATCAACTAGAATAATATCACTTTATAAGAACTCCTAGATCTAGATGTAACCCAACATGATATGGGTTCTTGAGTATGAAGAAGAAGGACAAGCCAAGAGTATAATAAATACTAACCTAATTATGACTACTAAAAATGTTATAATTGATCTCAGTTGATGGAATACGAATATATCTCTCTTGGATAATGACAATAGGAGAAGTCACCAAGATAATTATGTAGACATCACTGATCATCAAGAACATTGTGGAATGCTAATTATATTTGACAGTGGTGGTTGTCACAACAAGAATGGAAAACACCTCACTAGGATGCACATGGAACCATGGTTTAATATATAAAACCAAAATTCGGGACCAAATCAAGAAGAAAATAAGAAATTAGGACAATTATTAAACTCAATATTTTTTTCACAAAATATTCAAAAAACTAGAAGTACCAATTAAGGTAGACGAACAAAGGTCATAGTTTAACCAGAAGGATGATAGAATCAAGCTAATCAAGGAATAAATTGATACTTGAGTATACTCATTCTTCAGAAAGATAATTATTTCCCTAACCATTGTGCACCAGATAATCTAGGGTCTACCACATATAGAAATACAATTGTATTTTCCATTTTTGACAAAAAACTAAAACTCCCTTTTAAACCCCCATAACATACCCAAGATTGTAAGACTTTCTTAAACATGGTTTAACTCGAAAATAATGAGATGAAGGGTAAAAATATTCCATATAAAAGAAAAAAAGTTTAGTTAATTTACAACCAATCACTCTAAATAATTATCATCCTTATGAATCATCTTTATGGGTCATTCTTGGATAACTTAGGAAACTAAGCTCGAACATGCATTAGATCATGCATATATATCCAAATATGAGAATAAAGGAACACATCATTCATTGCATCAAAGAATGGAGGAAGGTCCAAATGGTATTCCATAGTCTTTATCTTCTCATTGATCTCAAAGGGTTCAAAAAACTATGGTTATAACTTCACCTTTTTCTGAAAATAATGATTCCCCTACTGACGTGATACCCACACGAAAACTTGGTCACCAATAGTGAACACCAAATTTTTTCTCCTACAGTCTGCATATGATCACTACCAAATTTGGGTAGTCACCAACCAGTTCCTAATCAAATGTACTCTATCTAAAGTCTCGTACACTAGGCTTGGTCCGATAATAGTTTCCTTACCCACCTCATTCTAGCATAATGGTGAGTGAAAATTTCCCCCATATAGGTCCCCATAGGGTTCTATCTGAAACGAATCCTAATAATTATTACTTTATACATACTCTACCAAGGCTAGTTAATCATCCCAGGATCCTCTGAATTCTAGGATGAAATATTATAGAATATCCTCTAATATGGGATTCATTCTCTATGGTTGTCTAACTTTTTTGAGGATGGAACATTGTACTCAACTTCAACTTAGTCTCTATGGACTTATTCAAGTATTAAAAAAACTATAATGTAAAATATGTTTCTCTATTAGGTAAAACTCTAAAGTGAACTCTATATAAGTTTAAAATATCACTAACATACAAATTTCACAAATCATTTAATTATTCATTCACATAGATTAATAGTATGTAATTAAACTTTCATCAACTGATAAATAACCACACAGACTGTGTCACAAGTTCTCTGGGTCTTGGGTTACCCTATCACAAATTTCATTATCACAAACTCAAACATCCAAAATAGAACAAGAAGTGGATGGAGAAAACCAGTAGGACACTGGTTCTCAGCCTTTATCCTCTAGCAGGTAAGGATATAGAAAATGAAACAATGTCCATATTCATCCTAGTCCATGATAACTCTCACCTAATGTTATGTTACATATTTTTTTACTACAGGATCTACCACAAACCTATAGGAATAGAAGTCTCTTATAAGATATTCTTTAATATAATCAAATAATATAAATCTACCATACACTAGGATCACATCATCATCATCTATCAACTACAAAGGTACTAAGTAACCACCTTCTACCCATTCCCTCATCACAACACACGCAGGATCAAAATCCTGATCAGAATTAACCTTGTCTAAAGTAAAATATGTCATCACTAAATGAGAAAATTTCATCAATCCCTTGTCTTCATAATCATCTATCCTCTAGTAGGAAAACAAACGCATCAAGTGGAACTATTCCTTTAAAGGACCAAAGATCCTATTCCACCTACATCTTATAGCTAAGATAATCTTCAATGATGTTACCCTTACCCAGTTTATAGGCCACATCAAATTAAAACATCTAATGATACTCAACCCAGAACCACTATATTAGCTTCATGTACTTTTTTGTGAATAATTAACAGAGGCTCTTTTGGTTAGTGTGGAAAATAAACCTCTCTATGAAGATTTTGTTTCACCAACACTTCAAATCATCATCAACAACTTCTAGCTACAATTTAAGAGTATTATAGTTCTGATAATGGGGGCATAGTTAAGGTAACCCATAACCCTCTACCTACTCTCTATGTATCATTAATACTACCAAAGAAATGCCTGAGGAATTACAATACATAGCATATACCTTCCTCGACTCAAGAAGTATCTACACTAGAGTTATAGTCAACCACCTGTTCAACTTAAGAAAAACCTATTTATATAGGTCCTAACACTATGAATTCACACTCTACTTCATTAATAAAATTATGGGTGATGATATATGGGATAATTCATAGATAAAACATTGGTATTATCCAATTAAACCTAAAAATATCTTGATCATAGACACATTATAGGGATGGGTCCAAGAAATCACTGAATCCACTTTATTTGGGTTTATGGATATACCTATCTCAAACAACACATTCCCCAAAAAATTACCTTTTGAATTCATAATTTCTATTTTGAAAACTGTTCATAAATATGGTGTGCTTGAAGCATACTCAAGACTATATCAATATGTCTATCATTCTACTCTGGTATTGGTGAGTAGAGGAGGACAAACACCTTAATGAAAGAGCATATATAATATTGAAATATCTTGTCCATGAGATCCATGGACACTGCTGATGCATTAGTTTATCCAAAAAGCTCCACCAAATAATCATATAGAACATACCTACCCCGAAACACCATCTTCAAGATATCCTCCTCTCTAACTTGTAGTTGGTTATATCTTGATGAAGGATCAATCTTGGAGAACCACTAGGCTCCCTATAGCTGATTTAAAGGATCATTGATCCTAGTAAAAGAACATTTTTTATCATTTTCAACCAATTTATCATAATTTAATCATTTTGGAGTCAAATAATACCATCTTCCTTCTTGAAAAATAAGAAATTTTCACCCCATGGTTAAGTAATCATCCAAATAAATTCCTTCTCCTCTAAGTCCTTGGGTTTCAGCTGGAACACATTTTTATTAGTTGGAACTATAAGATAAATGGATATCAAAATTTTTTGTTCCCCCAATATTATTTCTATCTCAATTAAACTCTTTTATTAAAGGAATACCTATGAATTCATCTAGAAATAATTCATGATAGAGATCCACAACTAATGGAAAATAAGAGGGAGCTACCACAAATCCTTCCAAATGAGAAAAGACTATAATCTATAATATGATTATCCTAAGATGACTCAGGTCTAGACCCACTCTACATACTCCATGATCCCATTATCAATCATCATATACCTCTCTCCCTTCAGTGAAGTAAATGATACCCATCTTTTCTAGTAATCAATGTGATCTTAAAAACAAGTTATCTAGTCCAAAATTAAAATTCATGTTAAATCTCTTCATATCAAAAATTATGAAGCCCCACCGATGACCATAACCATTAATTAATACAATACACTTAAGGAATCACTAAATATGGTATAATTTCATGGAAAATAGTGTATCATGGTAAGTGACATAAAGGATAACATTATCGGTAAGTCAAGACCAACAAAATCTTTTGTTGATAAAAAGGAATGACAAGCACTGGTATCAAATAAGGATATAGATAAATTAGAGTTGATTAATATTTAACCTCATATAGTTGATGGTTCCACAACACCATTTTATGTAGTTTGGTTATATCTATAAACATATACTATCTTAGATCCATAGATATATCCTTGATAATCATGAATTGTTTGAGTCAGCATCATCTGATCTTGCTATTGATGAATCTAGAATAACCCATGGATTGATGCTTGTATCAATCTCAAACACCTTTAAGACCTCATTCATGTTGAATTCAAGAATAAATTCTATATATTTCCCATATTTTCATACTAAAGGAACCTAATCTCATGTCTAGGGAATGAATTTTGATGATTACCCTATTAACCACAATTTGTGAACTCATGACATATATATCCAATAGAAGGTGATGAAGAGACTCTTCTTAGATCCATCTATCTACTAATTCTCAGATGAAAATAATTTTATTTCTTCTTCTTACCAATGGATGTATCACTAAGAAGTCTACTGAAGGATGAAAGTAGACCAAAAACTATATCTTACTATATACCCTTCTTGATTTTCAAATCACGTGAGTATAAGTTGGCAGGTTAAAGTTCCTAACCTAGCGTCTCAACTCCAATAAAAGTTAGATATCAAAATTATCAGATTCAAATTCTTCATCCCCAACCAAAAGTGGAAAAAAGTTTAGTGACTCTGTGAAACATGTAAACCAAGTGGACACTGTTATTGTCTCTTGATAAAGATCCATAGCTCTTGATCTTGTTCTATATTCATCATTCCCAAAAAAATCACCCTGAAGAAGAGGTCCTTGAATTTACCCCATGTGATACCCTCACATATTCCATCCTACAACATAACATCCCACAAGTATCCAGTATTTTCCTAAATCATAAAGGTCACATGAATCACTTTACAATCTAGGGAGATCTCTACTACGTCAAGTATCATATTGAAACCTCGTATCCATTCCTCTGTATCCTGAGGGAGTCTAGTGGTCAGGATGGATGGAGGATACTAGACCTGTAAATATTTATCATAGTTGATCATAGTAATTTTAACTCCCGCACCTTCAAGAAACACCAAACATAAGACACCTGGATGGAGTGGTCCTTCTTCCTAAATAGTTAAGGTCAATGCAAAATAATTCTCCTATATGATTGGTGGTAGAAAAAGTATGTACTCTCTCACAGGAGAATTCTGGCCTACTCTACTAGGTGGTCTCACCAAGAATCTTTGAGGAGAAATTTTCTATATCAACATTAAATAATTTAGAACATTTAAGAGTGATCCTAAGCATTATGGGGGATCAAAAAAAGGTTCTCCTAGGAGTCTACACTTAGCCCATGGCACAAACCCCATAGAACTATCCAATTTATCCATCCATTAATGTTATTCATATTCATGTATATTTAAAAAACATAACAACATACTTAGTTTCAATGAATAAATTCCAAAATAGATATATCACAGTAGAATGGTAAACAGATATATCATGTAATCAAGCGCATAGGTCTATCATTAATAGATAACATATACGAAGGCATTGAAATAAATAAATAATATAAAAATAGGTATATATATGGAATATAAACCTATGTTCCTATTAATGATTCATAAATGAACCCAAATTCTCATAATAATGTAATAAAAATATTATTAATGGAAATTTTGAGGTTAGTTACACATATACAGGACAAGAAAATGGAAGCACACCTACCTAAGTCCCACAAAACAATCTCATATAGACTATTTCCTAGGTTAGTTAAAAATATTAATATTGTGTTTTGATATCATATTTTAATTCCTGGACTCAAACCATTGATACTGAGCTAAAGAGTCACATGACCTCGTGTGTACCTCCCCACACACAAGAGGTTGCCAACTAGCAACGATGGTCTGAATGATGTGGGTGGGGAGACTATACCCTCAGTATCATTTCATTTCATAGATAATATAATAATATAATATAATAATAAAATTAAATTGAAAAAACTAACTACTCATAGTTTCAAATATTATACATGTCATATTATAAAATAAACAAGAATTGGGCTCTCAAGGTGGAAATGGAAACCAAAGTATGAATGAAACAAAATATAAATAAATAAAATTACATAAAACCCTAAAATATTTCATGCACATACCTCTAGATACATGCTCCATAAATATACCATCTTCCAGGGTCCCATTTCACTTTCTAGGATCCCTATACATAAATTCTTCATGCACATCAAAATTCTTGTTTTGGGTGTTAGTAATAAAACCCTATAGGACACCACCAATGCATACCTATCCTGAGTGCATTTTTATAAGAGCAGAAGTCATAATAATAAATAAATTCACCCACAATAAAATAACTATATCAGGTGTTCATATGACAAACAATCCAAAAAGAACCCCAGATGTATCTTTTTTGGATTCATACTGTAAGAACAACAATGTTTTCACTGAATGTCACAAATGAAGGAGTTTGGGTTTAATTTTCTCAATATCCATATAGGCCCTAGACACACGAATAACATAACACTTTGGTGGGAAATATTTTCTATTAATGTGTTCTAGAACATCCTCCATGAAATAAAATGGGTCTAAGATAGCTTGAGTGAGTTTTTTCAAGTAATACTCAAAACATCTGTCATGAATGTGGTCCAGGAAACTTCTATTATAGGCCTCATTAATAAAATTAAGGATACTCCTAGAGTTGTATATTTTCATATATTATGAAATGGACAAAACATTTTTCCTTCCTCCTAATTTTTTGATCTAGTTAGTAAACACCTTTAAAAATCAATGTTGTATGTACATTTCATTAGATTATGTGTCTATAAGTCAAAATAATTTTTATAATCTCTTTAAGAGGGAAAAATAAATGATTTCATATATCCTTATTCGAAATCACTTTTATGTAGAGGAAAGTATTATAGGAAGATACTCACTATAGTGTGGTAACTTTGACCACATCATGGTGAATGATTTAGAGAAAAATACTCAACATTTATATAAATCATGATATAAAATTGATAGATTCTTTAGTTTTGTATAACTATATCTCTGGAAGATATTACAATCCAAGAATTTGGGAGTTTTGAAGAAGTGATTTTGTGTAATCTAAAAGTTAAAATAGATTTTGGATAATGGTTTCATGGGTATGATAAAAGAAACAAATGGAGTTTCATGATATTGGTAAAATGGTAGATCTGGAAAAACATCCAACCAACCACGTGTCAAAAATGTGGATAGATGATCCAACAAAAGTTTATAAAATAAATAATTAAATAATTAATGTGTGGAATAAAAGGGAATAAACTGCTTGAATTTCAAAGGGACTTAAAGAATCCAACCAATATGATAGAGGAAACGAAGGTTCCAATAATGAACCACCTACAGTCCAATGATTAAAATTAAATTTACTTGGTCACTAAGTAAGTCACTATATAAAACCAAGAACCTTTGAGGGTAATAAATGTCAGTAACCACCTAATACAAGGGATAAAAGGAAGTCTTACACCATCACCACCATTTATATGGATCAAAAAACGATGTGGTGAAAGTCAAAATTATTGAGGTGACTCAAGCATCACATATATAATTATTAAAACAAATTGAATAAATATTCCATTTATCTCATAATCATACATTTCTAAGAACCATAAAAGTTTATTGTGTTTAAAGACAAGATTTATAATAAAATTATTTCATTAAATTTTTTTAACATCTTCCACAAATTTATTCACACTTACTATTATTATCATATATATCCTACTTTAAATTTTTCTTCGTAACCTGGGGAAATGGAAGCATAAAAAATGGTAATCTCATATTCTTATTAAGGGTAATCACGGGATGTGTTAATTATTAATCATAAGTGAACATATGATATGAATAAATGTGTAATGAAAATGATCTAGGATGTCCTTCCAACAGATGCCCAAACTAGTCTACCAATGGCCCAAAAGGCATTCTTGATCCCCATGATCTAGAAACTAGTGTATGGGAATTATTGGAATACACTTGGGAGTTATTTCACCTAGTAATAAGTGTAAATGTTCTTATGGGAATATAATAAAAATTCAGCATGAACCATCCATACATCGTACATCCATGTCATGACAAGAATATATGAAAGAATAAAAAAGTAAGAAAACATGAAACACGAAATGATATGAGCACCAAAAAAACCCTCACACCATGGTCTCCCTCTCCTATATACATTCCTCCCAATACCTATCCTCATCCACCATAATATCACTACTCCTTCAACCATATAAATTAGTAAAATCCTAACTTTCTAAAGTAAATCACTTAAAGGGAAACATGTTGGGAATTCTAGAAAATTATAGGATTGTTATACAACAATAAGGTAATAGGAACACTATATGAATGAAATACTAACCTAATATCAATTATTACTCGAAGAGGTAAAAAATGGAATTTGTAACTAGGAACTAAGATAAATTTGGAAAGAGAACATAATCACTAAGTATTACACCACTACCCAAAAAATCTAAGTAAATCCACTAAAAAAACGGTGTATAAATATCTTGTTTGAACATCAGATATAAAGTAGGTTTTACAAGATTTATAAAACCAAATCACTTGAAAGCTTAAAATAATTACCCTTTTATAAAATAAACACATGGATAGTTAAATATTTTAACTGAGACCATAAAATGTGGGAAAAAACAAAAAACAAGTACACTTTAAAAAACCACATGGAAATTTTATTTTCATAAAAATTTACAAGAGAAAACACTTCATTAAATCTCTTAAAGAAATACCCAAACCATTTTAATTATTAAAATCATAATTTCATACCTTAATAAAACAAAACATTTGGAAGTAATCCATATAATCATAAGGTAATGCATAAACAATATGAAGGAACCCACCATTAATGAAACAAAATCCAATAATGGTTCCAATATAGTCAATCAAACATGGGGAATACAATCAAATCATAAAATTAAATCCCCCAAAATGTTCAAATGAAAATAGTATCATGTTTTTTATCCATAAAATCTAGTAATAACATACCAGAACTAGTGAATAAGAACCTAGGACAGAAATACAGAACCTATCAACATCACTGAGAGTCCCACTAAACTACCCATGATAACATCCCTAGAATTCATTCATCGACAGTAACAATGGTGTTCTTCTCACTCAGACACACTCACTCATTGGACGAAAAATTTGGTCTCCCTAGGTCTCTTTTTCTATGGGAATATATAAAAAAAATTCACTAGAATTGGAGCATGGAACTCGTTCTGGATAAACGATCTCATTTTGGCCAAGTTGCATGTCCCTAGACAACCTACCATCATACTATGGTTTTACCTCACAGAGTTCATCTACCATACCCTAGAAATCCCATGATAAGTCGTGCTAGGATATGAGTGATTAGGAATAAAGTATATAAAATATAAATAATTTGAAAATCGAACATTCCTCACCACCCACACCCTCACAAGAAGCATCCCCAAACAAACATCCAATCATAAGCATCAAAACATGAATGTCAAAATAAATCATCCACATGTGGTCACAAACCATAATCATAAATTCAAACAAATAGGACATAAAGAGGGTATCCCACATTTATAAATATAGTTAAATTTACAAATAGGACTTTAAAAAACACCAATCAAAAATTACAACCACACACCCAATTCTTAAAGTCATTTGAAAACCAATTTCAAATACCAATTTAAAACAAATATTTTAAAACATAATAAAATAACATTTTGAAATACACTCATTTCCTTTTAAAGGATATTTAAAACACTATGAGACCCATAGTATCAGATGCTTGTGCATATTTATTAATGTATTTTTGTTTTGTTTGATTATATGCTTGTTTATGTTTTTGAATAATTCAAAACCCTCTAACCGTTTTAAGTCAAAATTATTTTTTTAGTTCTCTATATTTTCATTATAAAATAATTTTAAGTGATAATAAATTTATAATTACTATTTCATATGAAACATAAGAAGTATCTCTTAATTTTATTCAACTACATCAAAGTATAAATCAATCTCTAGAATGTTCTTATTTTTCCTGAATATACTGCATGCTTTTGGTTTGAATAATTTTTTTAACTAATTAATAGTTTTATTTAGTTATTTGATTATAAATTGATTTATATAGATATGATTATCAAAATAAAAATATGTTGTATATCCAATATATCTATCTATAATTTATTAAAAAAATGAAAGTCATAATTTATTATTTAAGTGGTGTAAAAAAACCAAAATTTATGCAACAATTCTGTAATTTTCGAATTTCTAGAATACAAATTATTTATTATTTTAATGATATCGCATTATATATACATCATAATCTCACATTATTTGTTGATTTAGAAAGAAAATAAGTCTTTATACATTTAATTAAATTGTATGAATGCTTATGAATGTTGTTTAGATTACTAAAAAATTACCTAATATCTGTAATGCTTTAATATTATTTCATTATCCTTTATTATATGTTTTCACTATTTTTTGATCATTTATCTTGATAATCATATCAAACATTATCATTTTTTTATTTTTTTTAGAAACTTCTCAAATAATTATAATTTAGGTATTATGGAACTTTCACTAAATCCTTCATTTATATGGGTTAATAAATCACATAGGTTTATGTGATAAGAATTTTCATAAAATGTTGAATTACTATTCATCATATTCATCAACCTCAAGATTCAGAACTATAAAAACTTTTTTTCCAACTCCTTCAAATTTCTTATTTCATTACAGAAACACTCCTTCTTCATTCCCAATGTTGGCATCCTCCACCATGAATAGTTTCTCTTTATCTCCATCATTCCTTGTCTGACACAAGGTGATAACCACTCAATGGTATCATGTGGATCCATAGTAACAATATATGAATCAATGGTGGTTTCAATCTCTATGGTATATCTTATCTATAGTAAAATGGTATCTCCATTAACTATAGCTCCAATATTTTTGGTTTCTCTCCAATTCATCAATGATTGTAGAAAGTCACAACAATGTAATGGTAAATGTTTCAACATTAACAATAGTTATTTTAAAATCCATGCAATGGTAGACTACATAGAATCCATGAAAAGATATATGCTCTACCACACTATGAAGTAATAGTATCTCCACATCTTCCCATCCATCAATGGTAGAACCTTTTCATCCTATATATTAGAAGGACTGAAGTTACAATATTTTCATTGTAGATCAATCTAGAACTCACGGGTAGTTCCGCTATCCTTTTACAATAGTAGATTATAGTGGAATAAGCATGGTTTAACACCTTCAACTATAACTAATATAATAGTGATATATTTATAGTGATTGTCACGACCTGTCCCCTGGGGCCCATATCGTGACAACCCCTAGCCCACCTTCTATAGGCCAGGGGCTGGCGACTAGCACAAAGGCGTAAATCCCTAAACTGGGAAGGAATTTCCTTTAAAATGGTAAACAAACACATCAAAGTACACAACTGGAAGTAAAACACTAAGTAAAACTGTATACAAAAGAGTGTTCAGAAAGTAAAGGGGGATAGAAATACAAGCCCAACAGTAAAGTACAAGGAAACTGAAAATTACAAGTACAACTGAAAGAATAAGTAAAGAAGCTACAGGGTCATCCTCTGGGGTTCCCACCTGAAGGGTAGGTACATATGGCCTCCTCAGCACTCTTGTCTGTCCGTCTCCTTCGTGTACCATCACACCAGGTGGTCCACCTACAAGTACCATTCAGTCCTGCTACTCTCTGACTCAGTCAGCACTATCCTTTGTCTGCAAACAACACAACGAGGTGTGGGCATATCTAGTGCAGGGGTGAGTATAACGATACTTTTTAGGGACCCCGAGACCCTCAAGGTCTCAAAAAATCCAAGAAGGTCAAACAACAAAGTATGAAGTCAATGGATAAGCATTACTTAGGTATATTCCCATACATATACCTACGTTATCTAGTAACCCATCTCATTCTTGAGGAAAACACAAAAGTCATTGAATCAGCTCAAAACCAGGATTTTATTCTAGGGTGGAAACATGTAACACTTCCAGTAAAACTGTCGAAACCTTAGCTGCTGGTGTACTCTTCCTCTATAGAGTATTGTGGGCTTGCCGTGTCAGACAAAGGTGCTTCCCACTATCCTGGACTGTTGTGGTACTCCGCTTGTTGAGTACCGTGGGTCTGATGTGTCACACAGTGGCACTCTCCACTATGGGTCTACCACGTCACACAGAGGCGCTCCCCCTCATAGCCTACTGATGTAATCCTCCTGTCGAGAACTGTGGATTTTCTGCATCACACAGAGGTGATCCCCACTATGGGTCTACTTCATCACACAGAGGCACTTCCCACTGGGCTAGTCGAAACACTCCGAGTCGAAAGGTCAGTAGTCGACAGGTCTCAGCCAGCTACTAGGTCTCCGTACTCCCCTCTTTCGTCTCAAGGAGGAACCTCCCCACGAGCTACGAGTCGATACTCCAACTGTCAAGAAGTCCCAAGTAGAAGTATCTCAAAGGTCTGTCACGTCAGAGGGGGAAAATCCAAGCAATACATTTCCAATATATGGAGACGAGATGACCAATCCATTTTCCAAAAAGTACACGGCTTGTTTGTATGGTTACACGTCGTGTCTTTAGAACTCAGGTACTAAACATGTACAATAGCCTGTGTCTAAGGGCTGGTCGTGTAGAAATGTAAGTACACAGCGTGTGGCATGTTTACATGACGTGTACAAGAATTTGGGGTCGGTTCTCTGTATGCTGGCCATGTGCCCGTACATTGCCTCAACCCGTGTTCTCTTACCCGTTTAACTGGTACACAGGGTAGCCCATGCAACTGGCCTTATCTGGCCGTGTGGTGGAGTACATGCCCGTGTACCTAACCCCATGTCCATGTATCCCCGGGATACATACCGAGTCTCATGAAGCTACTTCTTCCATTGTGCATAGAGAGTACACGCCATTCCTCTTAGCCGTGTAATTCTGCCCATGTCCGTGTATTTCCCAAAATACACACCGTGTGTCACGTAGCCATGTATCCCAGGCCGTGTGGAAAGTACACACCATGTGACAAGGGTCACACGCCATGTGTTACCAATTTGCCACTCGAATCCTAGTCGCAGTACACTCGTACTACACGACATGTCCTTCACGATTACAAGATGTGTTTTCTAGAATTTTCCAGAAATGACACCTCTAGCCAGCACACCTCCCGTGATGCCCATTCTTCGTTTTGATGGTTTGATTCTTGAAACCGCAGACTTTAGGTTTCCCGGAAGTTTCGAAGTCATTGATAGTGTTTTCGGGCCTCTGATCAGCTCCGAAAATTACGTTTTGATTCTTTCGCATGAGAAAGGGTCGAAGAATGGTCCTTCCATTCCGGTTTGATCCTTCTCCCACTATCATCGTCGTACCTTTGCTTGGTCATCACGACATTGGGTCTTCATTTTGGGATCGTTGCGTCGCAAAACAAACCCACGATGATATGTTGTTATTTATCGAAGAAGAACGTGATGATCATAGCAATATTCACAAGAATGACAGAAGGAATCAGGCTATGTTAGTTTGGCCCGATCCTTCCACAATAGTTTGATACCAAGTGGATCAAGAGGAAATAATTCAATCATAGATAGAATAATTTAATGTTGCTCAATACTAAAAAACACCCCTACCTCATAACATTGTTCGTTGATGATGTTGCGGAGAGCGAATGTCGATTGGTCATTCACCGCGTTCATCACTCACTCCCAATATCAAGCTCGTGCATCAGAAAGTGTTTGGGGTAGAAGACCGAGAAAGAAGTGTCGCCAGCGTTCTTCGCATTCTTCATTGGGAGGATAACTCTCCAAGTTCTTCCAAGGCTCCCCAAATGAATAGATGGCAACCCAAAATGAAATAATAGATTTTTATATTATTTAATTATTGACATGAATTCAAAAGATTTAAAATTTAATTAATTAATGATCCACTAATTAATTCAAGTGAAGCGGTACTTTAATGATGAGAGTTCAAGAGTTTCCCCCCACTTATGGGGAGTTCAAGGAGTTAAGAAGCTCGGGTGGTCCCCACCTTAATTATCCTCCCAAGGGAGGCTATTCTCCAGTGGGCCCCATCACTATAACCTATCATGGGAGGTTAGGGTGTGGTGGCCACCACCTCCAACATCCCCTTGGAGATTTTATCCGCCACAAATAAAAATAATGTAACACTTTATTTTTATTTAATTTAATTAAAAACACCAAAATCTGACTTCCATTCTTGACCAACTACTATCGAGGTGAAGCGCTGCGAGTTCAAAAGTGCCCTAAAATTTCAATTTTGACCACCAGTTCAAAAGATATAAAATCTCGCTCATACGTTCACTGAACAAACCTGATCAAAACTTCAAAAATTGATTCTGGGCACACCGGGCCTCAGAATCAAGCGCTGTAAATTTTCGCGGACTCATAAAATTCCCATGTATTGAAAAAAAAATTCCATGAGAATTTCAGGTCTTTACATTCTCCACACCTCATGGATTTACGTCCCCATAAGCTACAACTCAAACTATGGAAACAAATGGGGGTACTGAGCATGCATCTGAGCCTCCCGCTCCCATGTACTCTCCTGGAGGTTCCCGTGCAGCCAGAAAACTCACACCAGAGGTATCAACCATCCATGTAGGAACCACTCATGTTGATCCTCAATATCTATTCGAACCTCTATAAAAGTCGCCCCATCATCGATTTCCAGCTCTCTATGGTCAATGATGTGGGATAGGTCTTGAACGTATCTCATCAGCAGAGATACGTGGAAGACGACGTGCACCCGGGGCAACTAAGGTGGTAAAGATAAGTGGTAAGACACCTCGCCTACTCTGTCGAGGACCTGAAAAGGTCCAATGAATCATGGAGACAACTTTCCACCTCAGCGAAATCTCCATAGACCTCGTCTAGGTGAGACCTATAGAAAGACATGGTCGCCATCCTCAAACTCCAAAGGTCCTCGTCTCCTATCATCATACGACTTCTTCCTGCTCTATGAAGTCTTCATCCACTCTTAGATGATCTGAACCTTCTCTGTGGTAGCCCATACCATCTCTGGTCCCACTAGTGCTGACTCCCCTGGGTCTGTCCAACACAGTGGTGATCTGCAAGGTCGACCATACAAGGCCTCAAAAGGTGCCATACCAATGGTGGAGTGATATATGTTGTTGTATGAAAACTCCAAAAAGGCAAGTGATGCTCCCAGCTGCGAACGAAGTCGAGGACACATGAACGGAGCATGTCCTCTAGGGTCTAAATGGTACTCTCAGTCTGTCCATCAGTTTGAGGATGGAAGGTGGTGCTCAAGAGAAGATGTGTTCTGAAAGCTTCATGCAACCCCTTCCCTAGCCGGGAAGTGAACCGTGTGTCATGGTCAGAGACAATCGAGGAAGGTACTCCATGAAAACACACAATATTCTGCACATAGAGGCATCCCAAGCTCTCTACTGAAACCTACTCTCTAATCGGTAGGATGTGGGATGTCATGGTGAGTCGGTCAAAAATCACCCATATCAAATCATGACTCCTGGATGTACGTGGAAGACCCATCATTAAGTCCATGGATATCCCATCCCACTTCCACTCCGGGACCTCTAAGGGATGAACCAAGACTGCTGGTACTTGGTGCTCCACTTTCACTTTCTGACATGTGAGGCACCGAGAGACAAACTCTGCTACTGCCTTTTTCATACCTGGCCACCAATGCTGTTATCGGAGGTCCTGGTACATCTTCGCCACTCTTGGATGTATTTCTAAAGGGGAAGTGTGGAACTCCCTCAACACTTCCTCCTGAAATTCCACTGGTACCAAGGGACGTCCTCTAAAAAGGATGACGTGCTCCCCACCTTTTGAAAATTCACCAAGTGCCAGCCCTGTGGATATCTAATCACATCATTTCTCGCAGTAAACTTCCGCACACTGCACCTCCCTGACTCACTAAAGAAGTAGTGGAGAGACTGTAAGAGCCTATAGATAGGCTGCTCCATCCCTACCATAAAGAATATCTGTAAGGTAGCCAGATACTCTATCACCTCTCTAAGAAGCTGTATACCAGATCTCCTACTGAGCGCATCCACAACAACGTTCCCCTTCCCAGGAGTATAGACTATCTCGAAGTCATAGTCCTAGAGAAACTCAAGCCAACTCCATTGTCTCTGGTTCAGGTATTTTTGAGAGAATACATAACTGAGACTCTTGTGATCAGAGTACACTGTAAAACGCTTGCCCATATGATAGTTCCACCACATATTCAAGGTGAATACCACTACTGCTAACTACAGGTCATGGGTAGCATAGTTCTGCTCGTGATGTCTCAGCTGCCGAGAACCATACGCGATCACAGCTTGCTCCTGCATCAGGACACACCCGAGTCTGGTCCCTGATGCGTTGTAGTAGACTACATACCCTACACCTTCCTCTAGAAGCCTCAAGATGGGGGCACTATTCAGCCTCTACCTTAGCTCCTGAAAGCTCTACTGGCATCTCTTCAACCATGTGAAGGGTTTCCCTTTCTTCATCAAGGCTGATAGTGGTGATGAAACTCTGGAGAAGTCTGGAATGAATCTCCGGTAATATCTAGCCAATCCTAGGAAACTTTGTACGTCCTTCACACTCTTGGATGGCTCCCAAGCAAGTAACGCCTCAATCATTGCTGGATCTACTACAACTCCATCCTCTGAGATGACAGGTCCCATGAAGTGAACCTCTCGAATCCAAAACTGGCACTTCGAGAGCTTACTATAAAGCTTGTGCTCTCAGAGTGTGTACAGTACTACCTGTAAATGTTAGGCTTGCTCCTCCTTAGTAGTTGAGTAGATCAAAATGATGTCGATAAAGACCATGACAAAGCAATCGAGGTAAGGCTGGAAGATCCTGTTCATGAGACACATGAACAATGCTAGAGTGTTGGTTACACGGAAGGGAATAACCAAGAAATTGTAGTGGCTGTATTAACACCTAAAGGTTATCTTCTGTACATCCTCATATCGAACTATGAGCTGGTGATATCCTGATCTGAGGTATATCTTTGAGAATCACTGTGCTCCCTTGAGCTGATCGAAGAGGTTGTCAATCCTCAGGAGAGGGTAATTGTACTTCAGAGTCACCTGGTTCAGGAAACAGTAGTCAACATAGATCCAAATCTCAAATCTGCCTTCTTGGAGAATAGAATCAGGGCTGCCTAGGGAGAAACACTAGGCCAGATGAATCCCTTTCCCTGCAAGTCCTCTAGCTATACCTGTAGCTCACGAAGCTCTGCGGGATCCATATGATATTCTAGAGTAGATATCAGTGTCATTCTGGGGTATAGGTCAATGTAGAAATCCACCTCTCTACGATGAGTTAGTCATGGGACATTGTCAGGGAAAACATCCGTGTACTGGTCCACCACTACATGATAAGTCGGACTCTCCACATCAACTGCTCCGAGGGTAAGGCAAGCCAACTGGTGAGTGATCGGCTGCACCCTCCTCCGAGTAAGTTCGTCCTATGCAGCAAAGGTTCCCTTCTCACCGATGAAGGTGAACCAGGTCACATTCGTGTGGACACACCACACTTTTCCTTCTAATATAGTCGATCTAAGCATGGACTGTAGATAACCAGTCCATATCCCAGATGACATCGTAAGGCCCCAACGCCGCTACGAGAAGATCCCAACTGAAGCTCTCACCTCCTATAGTGATCTCACACTGCCGACACAAGTGCGTAATCATCGAGTCTGCTCCCCTAGGAGTCTCTAGACATAAGGACCAAGCCAACAGCTCCGTTGGAATCTCCGAGCTCTGAATGAGGGTAGTGGAAATGAAAGAATTACTGGCACCAATGTCTATAAGAACTACAACTAAGGTGGAGTAGACATAGATTATACCTCAAATCATCTATCAAGCGCCATAGTCGTATGCTTCAGCTGCCTGAAGCTGAGATCTGCCCTGTCCACCTACTCCTTGCAGTCAGGGTGGATCTCCTTATGGTGGTGGCGGTAGCACTTCGGAATGTCATCTACCACCAGTTGCTCGACCAGCTCCTTTTCCACGTCCACCTGAGCCCAGTGGACTGCCTCAATTGAAACACCGCCTCTTCCTGGGAGATCCCTCAACTATCTACTGATTATCTGAACAGCGGTTCGGACAGTCAGGAGCCATGCGACCCTACCCACCACATGAGTAACACTGTCTGCTCCTGGCATAAATGTCACTGCCCCAAGTGCACGGGATAACTGATCCTGAGTCATGCGGTCATCCACCCATGGGTATGGTCCTCTTGGAACTCTTCATCATCTGTCTACTGCCATCTATAAAAGACTCTGCTACATGTCAACTAGAAGTAGGTCTCACTGTTGGTGTGAGATCAGCAAGGAAACTCTCTACTAAGAGGGCTCTCTATAACACAGCTTCCTGTGTCGAGATGCATAGGGAGATCATCGGTGCCCCGATCTCTTGCCTGAGCCCCTACTCAAAGGTCTAGGCCCTGAAGAATGGGTATCATACCATATCTATGGAGTAGCATGAGAGGTCAGTGAACCTTGCAGAGTACTGTGCTACTGTCATGCTGCCCTACTGCAGATGAAGTAGTTCCTGTATCCGCACCGCACGAAGGGTGGCTGGTTCAAACTCTACCTAGAAAATGATATCAAAATCTGCCCAGAGAAGTGTCGCCTCGTCATGCACCTGTAGCATCAGGCTCCACCATCTGCCTGCTTCTTCCTGAAGGAGACTCATAGTAAGGATAACCATAAGGTCTTCTGGTGTCCCTACTAGCCTGACGACTCTCACCATAGCATCCATCCAATCATTAGACTCCTGTGGGACCATCTCTCCCCTAAACCTGGGTGGCCTCTAGAACTGGAACTCGTGCAACACGCTCAAGCGGCGCGCACTTTCTGGTGCTGGGGATGGTGGCATCAGTGGCCCAATGGAAAGTAGTACCGCTGGTGCCACAACTAGTAAAGGGAACTGCACTGAGGTTTCATCACTCGGTGGGCTGTCAGAGCATATGAATCTCGGGGCTCTGCAGGGAGGCATCCTAAAAGAAACATATGCGACACGGTCAAAAGATTATTCCTGGCAAGCTGACCTGGTTGAGATGACTTAATAAAACTTTTAAAGACACGCACACAATCAGTGTTTTCGTGCACTAAGTTGGAAATAAGTAGTCAGGGTCCAGGTGTATGTATACGTCGGCCGACCACACCAACACTAAACTCCCATAACTGAAAACCACACTTTGTACCCTTAACATTATTTCTTCATAGAAAATAATGATCAGAGTCCTATGTTCTGCGATAGAACTGACTCCTGTGATACCAATTTGTCACAACGTGTCCCCCGAGGCCCGTATCATGACTACCCCATGCCCGCCTTCAATAGGCCAGGGGTTGGTGACTATCTCCAAAGGCATAAATCCCTAAACTGGGGAGTAATTGCCTTTAAAACTGTAAACAAACACATCAGAGCATACAAATAGAAGTAAAAAAATATGTATAACTGTATACAAAAGAGTGTGCTTAATTTAAAGGGGGTTGGAAACACAAGCCCAACATTAAAGTACAAGAAAACTAAAAAGTACAAGTACAACTGAAAAAAGAAGTAAAGTAGCTACTGGGTCATCCTATGGGGTTCCCACCTGAAGGGTATGTAAAGATGGCCTAGTTAGCACTCCTGTCCGTCCGTCTCCTCCGTGTACCATCACACTGTGTGGTCCACCTCCACGTATTATCCAGTCCTGCTACTCTTTGCCTCAGTTAGTGCTATCCATCATCTGCAACCAACATAATGAGGTGAGTGCTTAGCCCGTGCAAGGGTGAGTATAACAATACTTAGTAGGGACCCCAAGACCCTCAAGGTATCACAAAATCAAACAAGGATAAACCACAAAGTATAAAGTCAACAAATAACCATTACTTAGGTATATTCCCATACATATACCTAAGTCATATAGTAACCCATCTTCATAATGAGGAAAACACAAAAGATATTGACTCAGCTCAAAACCAGGATTCTATTCTAGGTTGGAAACATGTAACACTCCTAGTCAAACTGTCAAAACCTCAGCTGCTGGTGTACTCTTCCTCTATAGAGTACTGTGGGCCTTCTGCATCACACAGAGGTGCTTCCCACTATCTTGTACTCCTATGGTAATTCTCCTATCGACTACCATGGGTTTGCTGCGTCACATAGAGGCGCTCCCCACTATGGGTCTTCCACGTCACACAAAGGCGCTCCCCCTCGTAGCTTGCTAGGGTACTCCTCCTGTCGAGTATGATGGCTCTGCCACGTCACATAGAGGAGCTCCCCACTGTGCGTCTACTACATTGCACAAAGGCTCTTCCCAGTGGGCTAGTCGAAACACTCTGAGTCGAAAGGTCAATAGTCGACAGGTCTCAGCCAACTACTGGGTCTCCGTACTCCGCTCGCTAGTCTCTAGGAGGAACCATTCCACGAGCTACTGGTCGATACTCCAACTATCACGAAGTCCCAAGTACAAGTATCTCAATGGCCCATCATGTCATAGGGGGATTATCCAAGCAATACGTGTCCAAGACATAGATACATGATGACCCAGCCATTTTCCAAAATATACATGGTTCGTTGGAATGGTTACACGCCATGTCTTTAGACCTTTGGTACTACCCATGTACAATGGCTCGTGTCTAATGGTTGGTCATGTAGAAAAGTAAGTACACAACATTTCATATGTTTACATTCCATGTCCAAGTATCTGGGGTCGGCTCCGTGTATGCTAGCCATGTGCCCGTACACAGCCTTAGCCTGTGTTCGACTACCCATGTAACTAGTACACAGGGTAGCCCGTGCCACTGGCCTTGTATAGACGTGTGGTGGAGTATTTGCCTGTGTACTTCACCCCATGTCCATGTATCCTCTGGATACACGACGAGTCTCATGAAGCTGCTTCTTCCATTGTGCGTAAAGAGTACATGTTGTGCCTCTTGGATGTGTAATTATGCACGTGTCCTGGTATTTCCCAAAATACACACCGTGTGTTGCGTAGTAACGTCTTCCAGGCTGTGGGGAAAGTACACGTCGTGTGACTGGGGTCACATGTCGTGTGTTACCCGTTTGATGCTCAAATACTAGCCACAATACACCCTTAATACATGGTGTGTCCTTCAAGAGTATACGCCGTGTATTCTGGAATTTTCCAGAAACGACGCCTCTGGACAGTGGGCCTCCTGTGATGCCTGTTCTTTATTCTGATGGTCTGATTGCCACGAAACCGTAGAGATTAGGTCTCCCCAAATTTCCGAAGTCATTTCCAGTGTTTTTGGGCCTCTGATCGGCTCCGAAAATAAATGTGATTCTCCCACATGAGAAAGGGTTGAATAACAATCCTTCCTTTCCAGTTCGATCCATCGCCTGCTATCATCGTCGCACCTCTGCTAGGTCATCGCGATGTTGGGTCTTCATTTCGGGATTGTTGCGTCGCAAAACAAACACGCGACGATCCATTGTTCTTTATCAAAGAAGAATGCGAATGATATACCAATATTCACAAGAATGGCGGAAGGAATCTAGCTGTGTTAGTTTGGGCCTGTCCTTCCACATTAGTTTGATTGCAAGCAGATCAAGAGGAAACAATTCAATCATAGATGGAAGAATTTAATGTTGATCAATACTAAAACACACCCCTACCTTGTAACATTTTTCGTTGACAATGTTGTGGAGAGAGAAGGTGAATTCTCCATTTTCTGAGTTCATCACGCACTCCCAACTTCAAGCTCGTGCGTCGAAAAGTGTCCAGGGTAGAAGACTGAGGAAGAAGCGTCACCGACGTTCTTCGCATTCTTCGTTGGGAGGATAATTTTCCATTTTCTTCCATGGCTCTCCAAAAAAATAGATGCCAACCCAAAATGAAATAATAGATTTTTAAATTATTTAATTATTAGGATGTATTCAAAAGATTTAAAATTTAATTAATTAATAATCCACTAATTAAATATAGTGAAGAGGCAATTTAATGAGGAGAGTTTAAGTGTTTTCCCCCACTTATGGGGAGTTTAAGGAGTTAAGAAGCTCGGGTGGTCCCCACATTAATTATCCTCCCAAAGGAGGTTATGCTTGTGTGCGACCCCCACCATAACCTCCCATGGGAGGTTAGGGTGTGGTGGTCCCCACCTCCAACCTCCCCTTGGAGATTTTAACTTCCACAAATAAAAATAATCTAACGCTTTATTTTTATTTAATTTAATTAAAAACCCCAAAATCTAACTTCCATTCTCGACCAACTGCCATCGAGGTGAATGTATTCTTAAGCGAATAACAACTCTGCAAGTTTAATGGTGCCCTCATATTTCAATTCCAAGAACCGGTTCAAACGATATAAAATCATGATCATACGTTTACTGAATGTACCTGAACAAACCTTTAGAAATTGATTTTAGGCACACCGGTCCTTGGAATCATGCGCCGTAAATTTTTGCAGACTCGTAAAATTCCCATGTCTTTAAGAAAAAAAAATTCCACGGGAATTTAGGGTCTTTACAGTTATTGTATAAACTAGCTTGGGCTTTATGAGGCTTTCAAATTAGACACTATAGTTATGATAAAAAGACCATTTGATAACTAAATATTTACTTTGGTATTCAAACCCTGTATTGTGCAATAATCAATTTCATAAACCTTATGATCTCTCAAATTTTTAATTACATCTACTTTAAATACAACTTCATTGTTGGGAATATCTAATCTATAACTCAATAAATCATACTTATAATTTATTTTTTTATCTTATATTTATTTTTGTTTCTTATTTCTATAACAATTCTTCCTATGTTTCAAGTACAATCTGTTTTTCTTTTATGTTTTTTACATTAATTTTTTTTTCATCTTCTACTCCTTGGGTTATAACTCCCATAATTTGATGTCAGGATCATTTTGGAACCAATTTCTTTATTCTAAATTCAAAATTGTAATTGGGTTGTGACTACCCATACCAAAGTCAATTTATGTGTGGTTATCCCTCCACTTTGTAGAAATGGATCTTATAATAGGATTGTTATCATCCTTTAAAAAATTAGATAGTTCAAAAAATATCTCTCATAATTTAAATAGGTATAAGACTAGACTAGTTCTAATTTCTATTAACTTAGTATAAAATACTGATGTTCTTATGTTTAATTCCACAGATAGTTTACTCTTCTAATTAACATTCACAATTATTTAGATAAATTATCTAATTTTTTAATTTTTTAACTTAATTTATTTACCCCCCCTCCCCACTCTGAACCATCCTTGGTTACCCTATCTGACCTAACAATTAGTATTAGTGGTTATTCCTTTTGGAATTATTTAATCCTTCTATATGGTCTTTTTTTCTATTTAATTGTTCTAACATATTCCTAGACCGCAAAATCTAAGGACATTATCATTAATATAACATTAATGAATACAAATGTTTCTTGTATTCTTCATAATCCACATCATTTTGATGGTAATGATTATGGATACTAGGGATCTTAGATGGAGGTATAAATAAAATAGATAATCATAAAACATTGGTCTATCATGGAAAAATAGTACGCACAACAAAAATTTAACTTAGATACACTTAAAGTTAATGATTCTATTTGTATTTTTTTAAATGAAAAAGTTGTCAATAATTTATATTGTGATATTAGTAGAAGTGTTTTCATTCATGTGTTTTCTTGTAAGAAAAATAATGAGATTTGTAATATTCTCTAAGTTACACAACTTTTCTTTGAAAAATTGATACAAAACAAGCATAAAATGCTTCAAGATGAATAATACTACTTTATGATGGGTGAAGATGAAATAGTAAATCAAATGATCCTCCAATTCACAAGCATTTTGAATGTAATGAATTCACTTTGAGAAGATTTTGAAAACCCAATACTTATTAAATGATTCAAACATTCATGAAACTCATAAAATATCACCATTCAATAAATAAAAAATTTCAAAGAGTATATTTTTGATGAATTGATTGGATCACTACTTTAGTATAAATTAGAAATTAAGAACATAACTCAATAGGATAAAATAAAAAGAAAAGGTGTAGTGTTTAAATATATAAATGTTATTTATAATGAATTGTTTGATTCTGAACTATAGGATAATAAAAAATAATGTATGGCTCATATTTTGAATGGATTGTGCAAAAAATGAAAAAGAAAGGATTCAATAACTAATTTAGCATAAAATCTCAAAAGGAAAAATACAATGGAAAAAATATAGTAAGTATAAATTAAAACTATTTAGATGTTACTTGTTTTGAGTGTAGGAATAAAGGGAATATCAAGAATGACTCTCCAAAATTTAAGAATAAAGTGAAATATAAAAAGGAAAGAAGGAATTGAGAACAAGTTGAACATGTACCAAAGAATCTGATTCCAGTAAACAATCTAAAAATGAAAAAGAATCTGCTAACATTTTCTTAATTTCTTCTCTGGATAATTTTAGTACTTCTATTTTTTATTTTGGATACTTTGAGTCGTACTAAAATTCCGAAAATATAAATGTTTCAGAGTTAAATAAAGAAATATAAATATTAATAAAATATATTTTAAATGATTCTAATTTATATAATAATCATAAAGAAACTCCTGAAAAATTGTTTTGGGAAATTAAAATACCTTTTAAAAGAGAAATTTTTTTATTAAATACTGCCCCAATTTTTTATTCAATATTTTTTGATAATTTAAAATGTTTCTTAGGATTTGAATGAGAAATTTCAAAAAGGAATTTGGAATTCCTTGAAAAAATAATCTTTTTTTATTCATGGGTGTGAAAAATAATTTAAGATGAAATATTTGAATAAACTAAATAAAAAAATATTTTATTTTATTTGATTGGAGAATACCATATATTTATAGAAACAATTTTTTTTATTAAAAATTGTTTTAATTCCACTATTACCTATTTTAAATGTTGCATGAAAGCTCATTTTCAAAATGATTTTTCTTTTAGATTCAAACAGCCTTTTGGATTTACAAAAACCCATATTTCTAAATATTGTTTTATATATAGTACCATACAATACTTGTTTAAAATATTTGTGGGCACCTATAAATTGAATTACTAATCCTATTGAACAAAATTTATATTAGGTACATGAATTTTAAAATAATTTATTTTTATTGGAGAAATTACTTGGTTGTCTCAAGAATGACATATGGTACATGGAGAGTGGATTATATAAGCATATGATCAAAGAACCATAAAATTTTTCCACTTACTACACATTTGATGGAGAAACATTTATATTTAGAGGTAATTCCAAAGGAAAAGTAAAAGTTTTTTGTAAAGTTTGTATTTTAATTCTATATTTATTTCTAAAGTATTATATGTTGAAGGTTTAAAACATAATATAATTAGTATATATAAATTATGTGACAATGGAATGGAAGTGAAATTTCAAAATGATAAGTGTTTTGTTTTTAGGGATGAGTCTTAATTATTTTATACTAATTGAAAATAAAATATTTATACTATTGATTTTACATAATTGAATTTTCAACATGTAAAGTGTTTAAATTTTTTTTTGGAGAGATAAATCTTTTTCCATTGATTATTATTTCATGTTGATTTTAAAATGTTACATAAGATCTCTAAAAATAAGAATATGTTACAATTAAATTTCTTTAAGAAATAATAGATTCATGTTTGTGAATCTTTCATAGAATGGAAATATCAAAAACAAATCAGACCTATCAATCAGATAAGTATTAATAGAAATTTATAGATAGTACATCCTGATTAGTGAGGTCCTACTCAAATTTCTACATTTGGAGGAAAGAAATATACTTTAGTTATTGTGGAACATTATGGTATATTTACGTAAGTTTACTTTCCTGCACATAAAAATGATACTTTATCGAGATTATTAATTATTGTAATTTAGTCCAAAATGAAAAAGTTTGTATTATTTTTTCTATTCAAAGTGATAAAGGGGGTGAATTTCATAATTTTGATTTTTTTAACTAATGGTTATTTTCAAAATTTCACTACTCTTAGAACATCGCAAAAAATGGTGTTGTCGAACATAAAAATAAAACTTTTTTTAAAAATGTACAGAACTATGTTAAGTGATTTTGATTTGCCTATATATTTTTCAACTGTGGCCATTTTTTTACATGTTATATTCTAAATATAATTCTTGTTATACCTTTAATAAATAAAACTTATTACGAATTATTTAAAAATAAAAAACATAAATTTAATTATTTTATATTTTTTGGTTGTAAATTTTTTATTTTTAATTAAAAGGATAATTTAGAGAAATTTTCAGTAAAAAGAGATGAAGGTATTTTTCTTGGTTATTCTAATAATACTAAATATTAAAGAGTTTATAATAAAAAAATATGATTATTAATGAATCTGTACATGTTATTTTTAATGAAAATAATAAAAAATTAAATTTTTATTATAATGTTTTTAATGATGTGTTTAAATATTTTAATTTTAGTGAAGAAATCCCTAGGATAAGGATGATTCAATTAAGGGGAAATATTATTACTATACCTGATACAAGTTCATTTAAAATTCGTAGAGATCATATTGTTGAAAATTTAATTGGTAATATTGATTCTTGTATTAAAACTATAAATTTTGTTTTAAATTTTTGTGTTAATTATACTTTTATTTATGATCTTTTTCTAAAATAATATTAATTATGATTTAAATTAGTCTAATATTATTTTTCAATGAAAAAAGAGATTAATCTGTTTTTAAGAAATTTTTTTTAGAATTAAGTATAATTGACTAAAGATAATCAGAAAATTGGAACTAAATTTATCTTTAGGAACATGATGGATGAATCTATATAGTTTTCAAAAAAAAATCTAGACTTCTTTCCAAAGGATACTCTCAAGAAGAAGGTAAATAATTTGAAGATTAATTTTCATCAGCTTCTAGGTTAGAAAATATTAGAATCATGTTATATTGTTTTTTCATATTTTTAAGTTGAATCAAATGAATGATAAAAAGTGATTTATTTAATGGTTTTATAACTGAAGATGTTTATGTTTTTCAATCCCGTGGATTTTAAAATGGAAATATTCTTAATAATATTTTTAAATTATCTAAATTTTTGTATGGTATCGAGAAAGATGCTCATGATTTGTATGAAATTATTTCTTTATTTCTATTAAATAACTGTTTCAAAATAGTTTATTTTGATCCTATATTTTTTATTAAAAGAATTTATCATGATATTTTAATTATAAAAAAGAATTTAGAGGACATAGTTTTTTGTTCTTCTAGTGAATTGATTTGTAATGATTTTTCTACTTGATGTCATTTGAATTTGAAATGATCTTAATGGTAAAATTAAAGTTCCTTCATGGAAATAATATTTCTAAATTGAAAGATGAGACCTTTCTTAATCAACATAAATATGCAAAATAGTAGGTAACAAGTTATATTATCAATTATTCTAAATCTATGAAAACTCTTAAGTTTATTAGTTGTAAATTAGATTTTGATGAATCTAGTAAATTTTTTAATATTAAATTTTATAGAGTCCTGATAGGTAGAATTTTTTATTTAACTACATCTATACCAGATATCATCATTAATTTTTTCTCTATGTTATATATTTCAAGCTAACTCTAAAGAGAGTTTTACTAAAGCTTTAAAATGAATAATTAGATATGTTAAAGGAAATGTTAACTCCATGTTTTTTTATCCTAGATGTAAATATTTTTATTTAATATAACATTAAGAATCTAATTTTAGAGTTTGTACAATTGATATAGAAACCAAATCAGGTATGTTTCATTTTCTTGGAAAAAGTTTAATTTATTAGTATTATCAAAATAAATTATTGGTTTCTCTATCTACTATAAAAGATGATTATATCTCTACTAAATGTAGTCGTGATAAAAGATTATGGATTAAGAAACATTTATGTGATTTTAGTATGTATCTTGATAAAATGTCTATTTATTGGGATAACACATCATCAATTTACATTTTTGAAAAAAAACATTATAGCATTCTAGAAAAAATCTTATTTATCTTATGTTCAATTTTATTAAAGATCTGGTTAATAAGGCTGATATTGTTTTAGAATTTATCCCCATAGAAAATAATCTTGCACACATATTTCATAATCCATTAGACTCTTCTTAGTGTGAGAATTTTAAATTTGATCATGGGATATTGAAAACTATGTTATTTTGCCTTTGCATATGTAATGGAGGAGTTTATGTGTTACCTTTTGGTTTATTTATATAAAATGAAATAAAATAAAATATTATTGGTTTTAAATGTTTGGGTTTTGAAATAAAATAAAAGGGGGAGATTTTTTGTCCCTATTTATTCTTGTATACTTATTTTGTTTTATTATATTTTACTTTATGGTTTTGAATAATCCAAAACCATCTCATTATTTTATAGGAAAATTAGTTTTTTAACTATCTTTATTTTTATTATAACATGAGTAGTAGTGATCAAAATTTTATAATTACTATTTCATATGAAATATATGATGTATAAATTTATTTTTTTCAACTACATCAATGTTTGAATTAACCTATACCATGTTCTCATATTTTTCTGAACATATTACATGCTTTTGATTTCAATATTATTTTTTGTTTAAAATGATAAATAGTTTTTTATTATTATTTAATAATAACTTGAGTTATATAGATCATATTATCAAAAAAATTTAACATCCAAATATTTTAAGAAAGAATCAGTATGTTCCATATTGTACATGATACACCACAACGATCTTAAATGAACAACTAAATATTATTATTTAAATATTACTATTATAACCTAGCCAATAGAATGGAAGGAATGATCATTAATTTATGAATTAATAAAATATTTTTTAAAAATTTATTCATAATTATTTAGTCACAAATTTATTATAAATTAAATTAAAACCCATTTTAAAATAAAAGGAAATGTTTTTCTGAAAAAACTATTTGAATATGCACTTATGTGTTTCATACCAATATAAAACAAATCACCCTTATTGGATTAAATTAATAATATATATATATATATATTAAATTTTCATTCTTACTTTTAAAATTTATTTTATGTATTTTCTAGACCTGATATGAGAACAAATACAATTTTACACCTAAATGAAGTATTTCCTTAAAAAGGTAGTTTTTTCACCTTTAGATGGCACAATTGTTTTTAATTATGTTTCTGAAATATTTATTTGTTATTTTTGAAAAAATAAAATTATTATTTGAAATTAGTGTATCAAAATTTACTTTGGTTGAATTTATGTTATTTTTATAATTAGTTTCATGTTTTGACGAATAGTGAAAAAATAATGCATTTTAATTGAAAAGTAATTTTTCATAAAATTTACTTATAATGATAAATTATATTTTTAATGGTTTAAAATAATAATTAAATCATGTTTTTATCAGTTAATCAAATTTAGGTCACTAGAATCAATTTCACATTGAAAATGGATATAATAACATTGTGAAATTTTGAACATTTTAACTTCAAATACCAGTTTTATAAATCCATCTATGGTATTAATTTTTAATTATTTTCTACCAATTATGTGTTTTGAATTTTGAAAAAAGGATTCCATATTTTGAATTATAAGGTCCAAATTATGAAAATATGTCCGTTTTATTTTTGTAAAATATGAATTGTAACTTTTGTAATTTTTTATTAACATAGTTAAAGTTAAATAGGGTTAGTAAAGGTAAAAAAATTATATTATAAATATTATAAAATTAACCTAATACTTTTCCTAATTTCATTATATGAGCATGTTTCTACCAATACTTTCCTTAATCTAAAAGTATGACCATTGGACACCATTTGGATGAGAGTGTGACATTTATAATATTATATTCAAATGAAAAGTCAATTTCATCACACATTTTTTAACAAATGAAATATTTTTAAAATGGGGTTACACAAGGGATCAATTATAATATAAATAAAATTTTGGAAGCTAAAATGTTTATCTTCATCAGGATAAGTTATTTTTAATTTCAGGGAATAAATAATTTAACTAAAGGCTTGGACAATACTTCGGTATGAATTGATTAATTAAAGGAATTATCAAATAAATGATATTAAAAATACTAAAATAAATATAATTTTAGATTATTAATGTCATCTATGAATTTTTTATGTGAATTTAACATGTTTTTTATTTTTTAGAAGTTTTTTCACAAATTTATCTTGTTATTATGATTTTATTAAAAAGTAAAGTAATGAATAGTGTTGAAATTTACATTATTTATATTTTAAAATAAAAAATATTTTATTAAATGACATAAAATGTCTAAAAATATCAAATTAGGACAAATGTTTTAGATAAGTCTTAATATGCCATCAATGACTCGTTTACGAATCATTTTGCATTTTATATTAATTATATTAACCCTCAAAGTATAAATTACATGACATCATGGTAAGATTAAAAAGGTTTAGAAATGATAATTATTAAAAAAAATCTAAACTTTTATAATTCTCATATGAGTAATTTAAAACTAATTTATATTAATTTAATATTTTGAGAAATTCTAAGAGTGCCCCTCCCCTCTATTATAAAAAGGGACCCATTATTATTTTTTCTTAACACATAAAAACCAATTTGGTTTAGCTATGTTCTTCCCAAATCCATCCTTAGAATGCCTCCCCACATTCTAGAGGCCTTAGTTTAGGAAGAACATTCATCATAGAGTTGTTAAGGTTTTAACCAATAGAGATCATCTGATGAAGAGATATCATTTTTAATTAGGTGTTTCAATTTTATTTCTTTGTCCTCTTCCTTCATATCTTCTTCCACCACAATTAAATAATAACTCAAGAATCCTCAATATAACTAGATTTTATTATGTTAATATCATCATCTAAGTTTATCCCTAGAGTCTCAGGGTTATAAGACTCCATAGTCTGTAGTTGGCCTTATCTCAAACCATTAGTTCCCTTAGCCTAATGTGGACCACCTAGGGGTGGTGATGGTAGTAGGTCAAACCTCTAACCACCTTCTGATACTCTCCTAGACCCTTTTCCACATCTACCACCTTGTAGACCACCCTTTTCCCATATTTTTCTCTATCTAGGTGTTCCCTCAACCATTTTCCAATCAATTTTATGACAGGTCAAGAAAAATCATTCTAGATGTCCCCGACCACCGCATGAGAAACACCACATATCCCTTTAATTATTTAAGCCACCATTGGATCTTTGAACCACTAACCCCAAGTCCCAAAAACCCCTCCTGAAGTTAATGACCTTCTTGGATCCCTCTAACAACTGTCAGTTAACTGTTGTTGAGGTCTCAACTATCAGTTGACCACTACTATCTACCACTACTGGTGTCTGATCTGCTAGAAACTTTTTAGTAATAGGGATCACTCAAGTACCCCTGCTTAGTTATGAATTCGAAGGGATACCATTAATGCTCGGATGTTCCGATGTAAGCCCTGGTCAAAAGTATGAGCCCTGATGAATTTCTCCAATACCATATCCAAGGAGTAGAATGAATGATCAGTAAACTTTGATGAATACTTTTCCATGCTCATACTGTCATACTGTAGATAAAGAAGATTCTGTATGTGTACCGATCACAAAGTTACTGGATAAAACTCCTTTCTAAAGAGAAACTAGAATTATTCCTAGCAGAGAGATATCTCTTCATGTGACTGAGTCACAAAACACCACCATCGTCCCACAAATTCCTAAAGAAGACTCACCGAAAGGACTTTCATCTAGTCGCTAGGTGTCCTCACTAGGTGGAAAACAAGGGTGACTACATATATCCAATCATTATCCCCTAGGTTTTGGAATCACCTTGAAAACTGGGTGTTCGTTACCTTTAAAACTCTTTCAACACACTCATCCAACATGCATCCTCATCTAGTAGTTCTAGTAGTAGATGCTGCTCGGTGGGTGGTGGTACAACTGGTAAACCACTCAAAGGGGTTATCTCTAGCACAAGCTCCTGTACCAATGCCTTATCACTGGTCGAATCATCCTTGTGATCACGTAGTGGAAATATGGATGGAAATATATGTGGTGGAATCCTAAAATAAAATAATATCTACAACGATCAATAGAGTATATATATGGAGACAACTTGAGAAGGAAATGAAAGAAACAACCATTCCTATATGATGCATTTTCCATTGTTTTTCCCAAAACTAGTGTTTTCATTAATTGAGTAAAAAATAAGGTGCTTAGAGTCCTGGTGTATGGATATGTCAGCCACTCAACCAATATTGGAGTCCCTAGCCTAAAATATAAAATCAATACACTTAACATCGTTTCCCCAAAAAAACTTCATAGACTCCAGGTCCTAAATTAGAACTGACTTATCTATGATACCACTCTGTCATGACCCCTCTCAGAGGGGCCCATATTGTGACTACCATAAGTTCACCTCCATTAGGCTAGGGGATGTTTACTAGCACCGAGTATGAAAATCCCACAAATGGACGTCATTATCCTATGGTACTTGTACACACACACACATCTCCAAGTCACACAATTATGAAATGTAAAGTAATTTAACAGATGCATTCATACATCTAAGATCCCATAACAGAGTATGACATTGAAAGTACAAGAAAGTAAACATGGGAAAAAAAATCCCAACACAAAGAGTCTGAACACAAGTCTAACTAAAACTGTAAAGATTTCATCCTTCTCTAAGGGAGAGGACTACGTCAAAGATATGATCCTGGAAAACACCTCGTTCTACCCAGCTCCATCAATGCTCCACCAGCTTCTGGTCCTAATAGGACACCTTCAAAAGGGTTGTCGTCTGTATAGACACGACATGTGTGGGCAAATACCATGCATGTGTGATTATATAAATACTCATTAGGACACCACCAAAACACTAAATATGAAGAAAAAAGTATATTCAGATCAATACAAGATGTGGCATTGTATAAAAAATACAAGAAGTATAGAAAAAGAACTTATATATATTCTGGAGAGACACCACTCCATAAGGCGGTCGCAACCAACTTTCCAGCCCTAGGATTTTGCATGAAACATGCATATTCTAGGATAATTCACTCCTAGAGCCATGATATCATTAGAGACACTCGATGAAGAGAGCTAGATCAGTTGTTACCTACCCAAAGACAACGCATTGGTCAAAGAAGACTATGATACACATATATGGGATCATTCCTAGAACCACCGAGGGACACCATGAACCCAATCTAGATCCACCCACTACATAGGTGATCATATTCCAATGATTAAAAAAACCCTATCGATGCAGCCCTCTATATGGAGGATAAACGACCCACTCATAGAGGTTACACCAATTCCATAAACTCAACTAGAGTTGAGAGAAGATACCACTACAGTTTCACAATGGGATTCCATACTCTATAAGAGAGTCAACCTCTATAGGGATTACAATCCAGTGATGTGGATGTAATTCCACACCGCACCCTCAAAGAAAGAACCAAGGGAACTCACTCAACCTATACAGGTCAAAACTAGGAAAACAAAGAGCCTCAAACACTTTGGATGGGAGTACATGGCATGTCCCAAGGGGTACAGGGTCTGTTCTACTATACCAAGTCTCTCCCATGTGTAAAATACTCAAACAAAATGTAGTCTCCATATACATGGCATGTGGGATGAGTACCCAGTGTTAAGAGACACACAGTTATCTGATCGTGGCGCCTTGCCGTGTCTGTGTATGGAATTTGTGTCCATGTATTGGTCCGTGTATGCCAAGTCATGTCTATGTTTAAGTACATGATGTCCCATCTGGCCATGTACCATTACTCGTGTATGTGTACTCTCCAGATTACATGTCGAGTCATCCAGGGAGGGTCACGCACTATGTGATATGGGTCACACACCATGTTGTCATTAACTTCGTCCAAAACATAGCACCACAATACGGGGAACCACATGCCGTGTAATCCCAGAGTATATGTCATGCGGATCATGATTTTCGAAAATGTTCATTCATCCTACAAACATCCTATCCAGTGATCCAACTTCGATCTAGAAATTGATTCACCATTAAATCAAAGATACAAGGCTGTCTATACCTTGCTGTTATCGAACAACATGTCTCTTCATCAGATCTACTCAAAAAATGGGTCAAATCTTCGTTCATCATCATGAATCAAAGAACTTGAAATTAGAAATCATACATCATCCAATTCATTCCATCTCAATCATTACACCTCCATCATGTCTTGTCGATCCTAGATCTGTGTTATTGGATCATTGCACTAAGAAACGGGTGCACAACGATCGATTAATCTAAAATAGTCAAGTTATGGTCCAAACAAAAAATGCCCATAAATAATGATAAATTGTGGGATTAAATCACATAAAAAAGAGTAATGAACCTCAGTCAAGGTTCATATCAATATCAATTTGTTTCCCTAAAATAATTGATGAATAGATTCAGAATATTTTTCCCAATTTACCTCGTAATAAACCCATCCCTCAAGGCGATTGATCCGAAAAAAATCTGTTCATTGACTGCTTTGTGATCTTCACAGAAATTAATAATGGGGAATCACAAAATTGAAACACACACCCTACCTAGATTTTGGATCAATTGTTGATGAGGAATGATTACATTTCCACCATTGATGAGATCCCCCAACTTTTTTGGTGTGATGATCCATGATTTGATCATGATCAGTTGTCGTCCACCAATAACATTATCATACATTGGATTATAGGTCTCTAGGTTTTAGTTTCCAACCCTAAGACAATTGCCTTATCTTTAAAATTAGAGAAGAAATAGGTCAATGCAATAAAGATAAATAAAATAAATTTTACTTTTAATTTATTTTATTTTTTCGTGGCCCTGATAACTTTTTCACAAATTCCCCACATCGACCAATGTTATGTTGTGCCTACGATAGAGATGTTATTTTAGATTAAATGGTGGCATCATATTTTTGATTTGGAACTTGTTTAAGAGTTATTATACTATTTTAAGAAAACTAAACTCTTGTGCTATTATTTATTTTAATATTTTTCAAACCTTTTTTTTAGAACACTGGGCCTCGAATTTGCAAACTATCTCAGTACCTGGTCTAAAAAGTAATCCATATAATATTTAAAAATCATACATAGAAAATAAAATACATTAAAAATCTATTCATTATAATTTCAACATGGATATCATAAAACAATATATCAATATTACCACTTGAACTAATCACAATAGTAACAATCACATCACATGAATTTAGCAATGATGAAACAAGATCAAAACCCACACTCCACTTCTAAACATTGTATTTATATAATCCAACTAGTTTATAATTATGATGAATTTAATTACATGATTTTACATCAACATTAATTTTTTAATAATAATAATAATGAGTTTACTAATTTGAAGGACCTTTTTCATTACGGTTGTATTCTTATACATATTTGTGAGTGTCGACACCAACTCAGCAATGGTCTTCATTTATAGATATTGAATGAAACATTTTAGTCTAACTTCATCTGTATAGCTCCAAGTGTCTTCCATTCAAGATTATATCATTCATATTTCTCTATCATCTAATGATTGATACTATATAATGACATAATTAGATCTCTCTAACATAATTAATTTTCTATTTTCATCTACTAAAAAATAAAATCTATCTAATTAAACCTATCAATCATTCCCTTTAATTGTTTTAACACTATTTCGACATAACAAAACAATTAACAGAAAAAATAGATTTAAACCAAAAAAATACATAATACAAATCTTTTTTCCTATAATATTAGAGATGAATATTTGGAACCATGAGCTCTAAAACTAATTAGTGTGCCCATAATACAAATTCACCCTCTATACATTAAAAATGAGATAAATATTGATTATTTAAACACATTTGATAATAGGGTATTCAAGTGATATTGAAAATATATAATCTATAATGACAAAATAAGACTTTATAATGAAACAAAAAATTAAAAAGGCTAAAATATAAGAGACACATGTACAACACCAAAACAAAAATAATTTAACATGGTTCACGTATACTCTGCATCCATATAAAAACACTAAAATATAATTGAATAGATCAAAAAAAGAAACTCTTATACAATAAGTGATATCACTAATCAAAACATAGAAAATTAATTTCTAGTTTTAGATCATACAAATATCTCCATGTAGCCATCTATTTATTGAAAAAACCTATAACCAAGAACTACCAGTAGTTGGTGAAAATATTCTCTAAATATTATTTCAACTTTGGTTATTTTTACTCCAAGTTTCACTAACTAACTTATAGAGTTCGTGGAAACCAAAACTCCTCTAACCATATATATCTATAAATTTATTATATATTCCTACACCACTAAAAAATGATGCACTCTTTATCTCCAAATTTTATATAGTCAATCATCCATAACTACTCCACCTACTCTCCAACTGATTCCACTAATTCTATACAAAATAGTGACTATGTTGAGAAATCAGTTTCACACCATAACATAAGGTGTGAGAAATAAATATTTATAAAATTCTAATCCAAATTAAATGTGATTTTATTACCTAAAGTGTTTTAGTATATGTTTTTAAATAATTATCACAATTTATAAAAGTTTCATTTAAATTAATTATCAATAATCTCAAAGATAAGTTTGAATATAAAGGTTTCAAGATAATGATATTATATATATAAAAAATACTACTAAGTATTTTTATCAATATATATTATTAACAACATAAAGTTAGATGTTATAATGTAAATAAATTTGAATATTATGTTTAAAGAGTTTATTATGAGGGCTATAAATATTAATACATTCATTATTAGAAAAATGTTTCTCCATATATGTTAATTCATTCAAGGATTTTTGTGGGATAATTTTTTATATGGTTATAAAGCTTATATAGAGATATATCATATGTGATATGATTGGAATAAAACTTATATATGATTTGTGATGTTTTTTTATAAGATCGTAAAAAACTATATAATATATTGTGTTATAGAAAAGGTAATTTTCAATTTATTATTCATTTATATTGGATGAATATATTACGTGAAGTGAAATTATAATTAATATCTCAAATAATGACTTTAGTTTAATCCATAATCTATGTTCATTATATAAATTTTTTTCAGTGACATTTAAATTAATGGTATTTAAGTTTCATATGATGATATGAAATATTATTCTAGGACACAAAGTGAGTGTTATAATGTAAATGATCTTCCAAGTATACCACATATTGTATCATAAAATATTTTTTTACTATAATATGGGTGAATATTTCATATTTAATCGCCATTAATTTAGGTTGATACAATACCTATCTTGATAAACTGCATACTTTGATATATTTATTATGTAATCCCTAGGGTTGAGATAATAAAATGGTGGTAGGATATGTTATTAATCATTTACTTCGATGAGATTAACTAATATGGTATTTTTCTCTCCCATTTGATGAGTATAATATATAGTACCCCAATATTGATATACTGAGGAAGTGTATATCCATTCCCAGATATATTAAATGTGATATGCTTATGATGAGCGTTTTTGTGTGTGCTCTCAAAAGATTTTTACTAAGTACAACATACAGGATGACATAAAAAATTCTACTGAGGTATAAGTGATTTAAATAAACCCTAAAATCTATTAATAAATAAAGAAAATAAATTAAATAAAGGGTGATATAGGTGTTTTTTATTGATTTCTTACAAAAATAAATCCAATATGAAAACAATTTATTTCAAAACACCTATATAATAATATGTAATTGATATAACATTCCCCTTAATCATTTATTAATAATTATAACTTATTTTTAAATCCATTTAATTAAGATCTATTAATATATTCTACCCTTGAACACTATATAACTTAACACAACCACAAATATTGGTAGAAATGAACGCTTCGGGACATCCATTCACATCACCAGGATTTGATAGTTGTTAAAAAGACAAATTATTTTCAGTGGACAACTAGTAAAGAATATCCACCCTATAAATAATAATTATTTAATTTTATGTATTTTAGTTGAAAATAAATATTCTATCTCAGGTCGATTAGATTTGGAAATTAAATATTCACTTTGACGATTCAAACAAACCTAGCCTCAATGTCAAAGTGTTTATTGATAAACTTTCTCATAAATTCAAACTCAAGTAATTGGTCAGAATTTATGAATTAAATTGAGTAAATGGATTTAAAATAACTAAGTATGTAGTTAATATTTAGATCAACTAAAAAAATAACCACTCTCTTATGGTTGGATTTGTCATCATGGGGATGATTTCATAAGTATTGGTTTGATAGGGTGTCACATAATATAAAATCAACTCTTATATTCCAACACCAATAATATAAATAATATGAGGACAATATAGGAAAAATAAATTTTATTGATTATTAAATGAGATAAAAAACATTAAAAAAACAAAATTACATAAAAGAAGAAGTGACGATCCTTATTGGAATATATCCATATTGGATGTCTTCCTTCTTCTAAATTCATAAATAAGTGTTTGTAGAATAATATATTTTGCAACACCCTCAAAATACCTTGATAAACCGTGTTTAACATTAGAAAATAGATATAAATAGAGTAGAGGAGATTCAAGGTTTCTAATTTAAAAAATTTTACATATGGAATTATACCTCAAAAAGTAACCCCAACTTGAAAATATTTTTCTACTAAATTACCTTGCAAACTAGATAAAAATTTAGTCCTAAAAAAATTCATAATTTTATTTTATTCTAAGAACTAATTAAAATGGTATGGCCCAAATGGTGTGGTGAGGTCCATTTTATTAAGTCTTCTCTATATTTTACTTCATGGATACTTTTTCCCTTAAAACATGGGATAAAACTATCATGGTTTAAATAAAAATATATCCCAATTATTTTGAAATTATTCCATAAAATATTAATTTTAAATTAATAATACAAAAGAATTTATAATAAAATTATTGAATTAACATAAAAAGAAAAAAATAGAATTTTCATTGAATTTTATAATTCAAGCTCAAGATATAAATTTCTATGAAATCTTAAAATAATGCTTAGAGTGAGTAAATTATATCAATTATTATCAAAAAATATTAAAAATAATTTTGGTTAATTATCTTATCTATTTGGATGAATAAATATGATGTGATAATCTCTTTAGATGAATGACATGAGACATTCTCATTTATTTACTCATTCTACACTCGAATAATTGAGAGCATATAATTTATGTATACATAATTGACAAACATAATGTCTCATGATCGCATAATGTTTTGTAAAAATATATATGAATATATATATATATTTATACGCATTTTATATGATATATTTCGTGTTCACTAGTATAAAGATACATGTGTTTTATAGAGACCCTCCAAGATCCATTTTTCATTTAAGAAAAACTGATGTTCTTTTAAAGGATTCACTTGGAATAGGAATAACAATTAATAATTGTATTCAATGATACAAAGTAACATTGGGTTAGAAATAGTGGTTTTGGGAATGGTAATGAGTGTTTATTAGGGTTTTTTATAATAAAAACATTTAAAGTTTGGTATCTTCCACAAAAGTAGTTTTAGAGGATATCCAAAATGAGTTTTGGATATGATTTCATAAGTCACTACATATTATTTGAAATAAGATGAATCCTTATATATTTAATGTGGCTTTAATTTAAGTGATATATTGATATTAATTTCACTGCATCAAACCATAAAATAGAGGCATTAACCACATCATGGTTTTTTCTAAAGTAAACCACATTATATTGAAGTCTATTGTATTTTTATTTTTTGCATGGTAATGTGTAAATTATACAATAACACAATTTTATTATTTTTAACTTATTAAAATCTATCATGATTGGTTATAACATCATTTCATGATTTTTATGATGTTTTAATATCCATGTTTATTTTTTAAACGATAAAAAAATCAAAAGAATGTTGAATATTAATTAATAATGAGTTGTAACATTTGTGAGACATTTGTATTATTGTTGAAATTTTTTAAATGTTATGTGTTACATGTAGTTCCCTTAGATATTATATAAAGTGGTTCATTATTTTATAAGTGATGTCATGGAATTACTATTATAAAGTGATATGAAATCTTCATGTCATAGCTCTCATTTCTCTCTATCTCTTTAAACTAAGATTATAGTAGGCCATGAGAAATATTGAATGCCACCTAAGTATTAAGTAATTAATAAAACCCATGGATTGTCCTAGGAGGAAGTAAATTTTTTATTAATTCTAAGTGATCTCCATAAATATCATGTTTATGAACTTATATTGATCGTAAAAATAGTAAAAATGTATGTTCTTCATTTATATTATATTAAAATTTAGACTATTGGTTAGATATTATTAAAGAAGTGATTTTAGTGGTTTCTCTACACTATTTTTAGACACGGTTTTTCATTATAAAACCATTGAAATATATATATGTTAATCCCTCAATCCCAAAACATAATTTTTAATATTAAAAAACATTCTATCAATATATTAAAAATGAACCGAATAAACCTATCATTAATTTACAACACTCAATAGTTATCCACTGACCATTTTTCCATACCATAAAATATTTTATTTAAGAATAGTGTATATTTTTATTTAAAAAAATGATTCATAATCATGTTATAAATTTTAATACATCATAAGATGAAAAAAATAATCTTTAATATATATTACATTTTAATATTTCCTTTAATATGTTAGTGTCATTTACTATTTGAATACTCTAAAACAATTATTCATTTGTAGTTTTTTCAATCCTTTACAGTTTTATTAACATATTATTAATATATTTATGTGTATTTTAAAATTTATTTTAATTGTACATTACATTCAACTAAAACCCTTAATATAAAGCATCAGAAGAAACAAACCAAAATGTCAAGATTTATGAGACCATAAATGTGTGGATTAGAACTGTAAAAAAATAAACAAATAATGGTTTTTTAATAGAAGTTTATAAATCCACCTATACAAATTTAATGAAATGGTTTTATTTTTATTTTTTAATTATGTTCCTAAGAAACACTTTTAAATCAATTATTAAGAAGGTATTTTTTTTAAAAAATATTGTAATGTGTTTCTAAAAAAATTAATAGATTTTATTTTTCCCTTCTCACTACATTGTTGACCTTGGTATGTCATATCCTCTACCATGATTCTTATAATACATTTCTTCCCTCTATTTCCGACCATCATCACCCTCGACTATTGTCATCACTGTCCTCTCCTACCATTGGTTCCCTCCCCATGTCCTTATCTTACTCCCCATTTCATTGCCTCCTCCCCCCATCACCGAGTTGAAGATTTTTGATTATTTCATTATGTATTTATTTTATAAATTTATATTATAATATTTGTATAGGATTGAACAAATGATGGAAAATATTAATTGTGTATAATGAAATATTTTTTATTGTCACATACCTCTATTTGAAACATTATAAATTGATATCAAAGTGGTTTTTGTATTTGTTAGTAATAATAAAAAATTATTAGTTTAATTAATTGGGCCATATAAGTATTTTACATCACTATATATCTCAAATTACCTCAAAATGATAGGTGGTTTATTTCATATTGATTTATTAATTAACATGATGTTTTGATACAAAAAGGTATCATGGTTTGAGTGTATACACATGTTTTTTCACCAAATTTCCGTACTAATTTGATAAATATGGGACATGTGTTGAATTTAATCTAATGTAATGAGTATGAGTATATTTTTGAAATCATGTTGGTTGATGTTTTGATTTTTGGATGAGATAAACTAATTTGGTGTAGTGTCTTGAACATTATTTATTATTAAGAATTATGGAACAATATATATTTATTCAAATGAAATATATTTGAATGGTTGGTATTTTATGAGATTTTTATAAAAAATAAAACAAATTTTTGGGAATTGTATTTATAATGGTTAGACATTTTATAAATATTTATGTAAAAAAATATGTTCATATGAAGAGTTTTTTTTTGAAATATTTGTTATCAATTTTATTTCAAATAGACAATTTTGAGGATTTTGATAATGGTTTTTTATTTTGTAAATATTTTTAAAATATTTTTTATATAAAGAGTTGGTTTTGAATATGTTTTATAATTTTTTTAAAAAATATGAAATCTTTGAGTATTTTTATAATATTATGGTATTTCTTAAGGATTTTAGTAAACACATTTTTTTGTATTTGTAAAGAGTTTTTGGAGTTTAATAATCTGAATTCTGTGTAAAATATAGTGCAATAGTGTTGTTACAACATTATAAGGGAGAATAAAACATACAATAAATGATTAATTTAGGAATAATAAGGAAATATAATAACATTTTAATACATCAATCAATTTACATGTTGATGGTCTAGATATTAATGATGTTTTCATAATTTTAATAAAACATGATTGTGATGATAATATATTAATCGATGCTATTATAGAGACAAATAAAATGTAAAACATAACAAATAAGATAAATATGTTTTCTGAGTTGGTTGAAGATATAAAGAAATAACTATATGAAATATGTGGTAAGTATTCAAAACTATATCTTATACTAATGTTTTACATCACCAAGTTCCTATTTGGAATAAAAAATAAATTAATATAAATGAAATTGTAATTATTGAATTATTTATTAATTGAAACTAATATCCAAACCTCATTTTATGAGATGAATAATTTTTTCATTAGTTTTGAAATCGGATATAAAAAAAAGATGCATTTCCAAATTATTGTATTTTATGTAGGGGATAATATCTAAATATAGAAGAGTAAAAAATATATTGTACTTTTGGAAAAAAGCTAATAAATAATGATGTTTGTTTAAATAAATATACTACCATAAATAAACACAAAAATAAAACTCATTTTAAGGTTTTGTGTTAATATATATTAGGTGTTTAGGGGTATAATACATTCAAACACACACACAAACCATACACATAGGCCAGAAAGCCAGGACATAGCCCCCCAAATGGGTATCCCTCCCATCATGCTTTATTTATTTAGTATATTTTTTAACACTACTGGGAATGAATTCCATTACATGGACCAAAATCCCAGTGTAGCATCATTCCTACATCATCTTGCATGCGTCATACCAATTTCACCACCTTTCGGCATCATACATGCATCGCCGCTTTCCTACATTATTTCATGCATCACCACCTTCAAAGTACTATAATAGTACCTATTCCCAACAGGGGATTAAAAAAATGATGTATTATACCCTTTGGGGACTCTATGTAGTAATTATAGTATATAGTTGGTTATTTTGATCCCTTATCATCTACCTCTCTTGATGTGCATGAAGAAAAATTCATTCATCATATCAATGATTTTGGTTGAAAATAAAATTCTAATAAATAACATGTATGTCTACCTTTGGCCTCATTTCCAAAAATTGGAAGAATTATGGAATGATTATGTAGAAAAATATATTGTATCTACCATAAAAATGTTTAAAATTAATACTAACCTAATGTAGAACAACACTGACTTTCATGGAATATAAAATTTACTGGGTTCAAGTACATATGCTAGTTTGGTTGTCTAGTATAAATAATTGATTTTGAGACACAATAAATACCTTATAAAATAAAGTGGTGTTTCATGTGTCATTTTTATACCTTGATATGTCTCATTAATTTTTTATTAAAAATTCAATTTTCAATGGAAAAAAATATTTGTGTCTTCCACCAAAATTAATATCTAGATCAATGATCTTAACGTAATTACCTAATACTGGAATAGAATTTTGAAACTATTATTAGTTAAATAATGGTGATAAAAGAGGTAAAAACCATCAAATATAATTGAAAAACAACAATGTACTAAAAATAGCATAGTTTTTTAACATTCATACTATGAATTTTTTTTACATTATAATCTTTACATTATAAACATCAAGAAGAAATTTTGTGAAAATGTAATTTTTATATTGATTAATGAGATGGGGAAATTAAAGTAAAATATAATTACTATTATGCGCTTAGAATCACTAAATATCAAGTTTTATTTTTGGGAAAACAAAAATGATAATTACCCAATGGTATTTTTTTACAGAGAAAAAATTAGAAAACATTATTTCCATTAAATATTAAAAATTATTAAAGTAATTAATAGATATTAAAGTAATATTTCAAGATGAGTGGATTTGAATCATCATAAATTACATGGATTGAAAATTCATGAATCCAATATATATTTTTTGAAGAGTTTCTACCTTTGGAAATGCAAAACTTTCTACCTTATAAAATAAATAAAGTTCTAACCAATTGAATCGCATTCATTAAGTAGTTTTCTGTGAATAACTTAAACTCAATTTGAAATAACCTAGTCTTATAGTGGCACTCCATAAATGTATATAATTTTATTGTTCCACACCAAACCAACCTCCAATAAGTCACGAGGTGGTGACTATCACTAAGAATGAATAATACTCAGGGGAGGACTTAGAAGTTATCATCCTATAACAAAAATAAATCTCAACTTCTTAATATATAACCAATAACCACCATCAATATATACATACAAACACAATAAACTATTAAAAAATTAATTTATGACATAAAAAATACCCATTACAACTCTTTAGAGAAAAAATTGAAAGGAATAAATACAATAGATAATATCATCAAGAAAAATATACATGTTTCAAGGTAAATGACTCAATGCTTTAGGAAATCCATTTGAGAGAACAATAGTAGTGATTTGCCACTAATTTACACTATTCACCATCTCTAATTTATCCAACAGCTCCATTTTTTCCCATTTCACCAACAAAACTATGAAATAACCACACAAACACAACATGTATGGGAATAAGGACCATATAGGGGTGAGTATAATCATATCTAATATGATGAATAAATAATAAAAAGTAAATTTAAAAAAATAATTTAACTAAAAAACACTAGAATGAGGGAAACTAGAAGGATAAAACCTAAACATGATAAAAATTTTAGACCATAATGGAATGGTATAAGAATCCAAACATTGCATGTCAACTCTATGAAGGATCATATATCACAAACAACCAAAGATACCCATAATTTTGAAATTATCATAAATCATGAATTACATATCAATTTTTGTGATGTCATGGATAGAGTTCACTCATCATATTCCTAACCCTGTTGGCCACATGGACTTGAGTTCACCTCTATGTATGAAAAAGGCTACTGATTAGTATTTAGGGTCCATGTTTGTATGGTGGGAATACTATACACTATATATCAGATTGGAGCACAATTATGGTATTATTATAAAAAAAAGTGGGAATAGATAAAAAAGATATTGAAATAAATCATCCACATAATATAATAGATAGAATAAAAAACCAATAATACATATATAATGATGATGTCATGATGATATACAAAAATAATCGGTGAGGGATACATGCAACAGGAATACATGAGATCATGCTATACAAAAAGGTACACAAGATCAAAATTTATCTTCAATAGTATCATGAAAATGGGATCAATCCTCTAATGTCAAACTTTATCCTAGAACATAAGTTATGTATCCATTGTTGGGTGCTTCCTTGTATATCTACATACATCCATGAAGTTTGTCCGAGTACTAATAAGCAACCCAAATAGGATGTGAGTAAAACATAGTAGGCCACCACCGATGATGTTTAATAATATCTAGTTAGTGTATATAGATTGGAAATATTTATGGGTACAATAAATTTGAAATATAAAATGTAAATAAACTATGTTGGGATCATGCTCCTTATTAGATACCTGGCCGACCATACCTTCTTCAGTCGAAATTGGAATGCCTCTGAATAAGTGATCTTATCATAGTATTAATATTATAGGACCCAAGGTGTATCCAAGGAATATTTTACCAGAGAATATCAAGCTAAATAATATTAGTAACTCATTATGTTCAACTACAGGGGTATGAGTGTAATCTTAGGATAAATCCTTGAAATTCCACTCCTATAAAGATAACTGTATTGAGCCCTAAGAACAAGTCCTAGGTATCCTCAAGATAGACTTTATTGGATCCCCATGTGATTATCCAAGGTGGTCAATGTCCTTAAGAAATCTATTCAAATTGAATAATACAATCCATTTTATTCTAATATCTGAAGAAAATTAATAGATGATTCCACAAAATTATGTTTGTGAATTCATCAATGTAAGATGAGGAATGAGCCTAAGAGGGTTGTCAACTCTTGTAAAACTCAACCATGAATTGGTTGGTGTCCTCTATGGAGTTAAGGAAAACCCAGGTGTAGAATTCAAGACATGACCAAGAAATAAAACCCTATAATAGTATATAATGGTCTTAATAAAATACAAGTGAAGTATAAGCCATTTCACATTTCATTTGATCTCATTTAGTCATTAGTATTTTCCTCATTTATTATGGATAATGTAATAAATGTACACCATTTAACATTTCATTGAAATCCATTTAGTTATCAGAATAATTCACAATTTAACATGGGTCAATTAAAAATTTCTTTCCATTCACATTCCATTCCTTTCATTTAATATTTTACTTAATTCAATTTACCCATTTGAATCATAAGTTTCAAGCCAAACCCACCTTAGAAAGTGGTTTGGTTATATAAACATAGGAAAAGGGGTCAATAGAAAATATTTAAACACACTTAAAGGGGTGGATCTAGTCAATGTAGACAACTTATGAAACATCAAGGGTCTATGTGTGTATCAGCTCAAGTTATAGACACTTAATTTATATCATTTCATATTTTAGGGGTGGCCCATGGAAAGTCCAATGTGTGGCACAAAAAAACACTTCATAAACATAAAAACATTTAGGTAAAATTAATGTACCATAGGCCTTATACTGGTTGATGAATGATCATCTGATATTAGCTTCAGATTTGGGTTAGAATGGTTGAAATCATAAAACCATAAAAATACTTGAAAATAGGGTATATGAGATCACATGGAAATAACATTACATATGTTAATTTAAATGAAGATGGTAATAAAGAGGATTTATGGTCTTACTGAGAGTAAAACAATGAGATTAATGGAGGTAATTTTCAAGATCATATGAGGGAGATGGATCAAGTCCTATGTGGAATGAAAATGATCTCTCTTATGGTGTGTTACTAGTGGAAATGAGAGAGGAAGAAATAGGGTTAAAATTTTAAGGTCATATGAGGGATTTGTTTATTTCACCCCTTTTTATAGAGGCGCACATTTTGGTCTCATGGTTAATATAACCATGCACCAATTGTGTTCCAGTACTATACCAGGTGTCATACCCCTTTTATGGATAGGTTAACAGTCAGAAAAACCATGCACATATAGTTATTTCTCACTATCCAAGATCCATACCCCCTTTCACTCTTGGTACCTGGTTAGGATAAACCATGTGAAAAACATTAAATATATAGCTATAATTTATTTTTGGTTTTCTTGTTAATGAATATCTTATTACATGGTTAAACTAACCATGAACCTTCATTCTTGGGTTTCACGATTGATCCATACAGTTACTACAAATCTATTCTGACTGTTCACCTTATTCTATTTCTCAAAAAAGTAGAGCTCCAAGCTCCAATCTATCCCTATACACTCCCAACCCTTCCTTAGTACCTTAAGAATTATCATATAGATAGAAAAATGTATTTAACAAAAAGGATATTTACCTCTCTAAAAATCTAAGATCTTATAACCTCTCCTCCCTCAAACAACTCATCTTTGAATTTCCAAGAGGGTGGTTCATAATTATATGAGAACAACTCTGGCCACTGATCATGTATGTCAGCCTATCTCTCCCTGGTGTCACCTTGTACATAGTTTTATGTCCACAACAACCTAACTAGAGGAACTAACCTACCTTATATATCCTTCATTCTCTGATCAATAACAAAAATAGGATACCTCAAAAGAAGCATTGATATCCAACTCATCCTCATTAAGTTGAAAGACATGGGACTTTTCTGAATGATAATGATGAAACTGAGAAATGTGAAAATCATTGTGTATATCCTAGTATCTCTAAGAGGGTTTTATCCAATAATCCATTTCTCTAACCCTCTTGAAAATATCAAAAGGTCATATTAATCTCAGTGATAGCTTACTCTTCCTATGAATTCTCTGATGACCCAATCCAAAAGAAACACACAAGAATACCAGATGTCTAACCTCAAACTCTAGAGGTCATCAATTATGATCAACATACGAATTCTTCCTATAATAATTAATATCCCTGAACTTACAAATAATTTTTACCTACTCGAACATCTTTTATAGAAGACAAGGACCTAATAGAGCTACCTCTTCATCCTTTAACTAGCATAGGGGTGAATGGAATGAACAACTGTATAAGTACTTGTATGGATTTTTCTATGTATTATCTTGGATGATATTGGGTAAAATAATTCAATAATAGGTAAATGTTTCTATAAATTAAATTCAAAATCTGGGATTCATTCTTGGATAATGTCCTCTAACACTTCTGTTGTACTCTCAAACTGACCGTCAGTCTGAGGGTGATAACACGTTCTTAGAAGAACCTTTGAATACATGGACTTATGTAACCCCTATTAGAATCATGATAAAGAATTTTATCCATTTATGATTAAATGGTACATGTAAATTTGTGAAGGTGTATAATCTTTTAGACATAAATAATTTTTGAGTATGTTAACTGAAAAATCCTCAATGATAAGCAAGAAGTGGGTCAGATTCATTAGCCTATCCAGGATGAACATACTGCATCACTACCACAAGGGTATTTTGGTAATCTCATTAAAATATCCATAGTGAAATAATCCAATTTCCATTTAGAAATGGGAAATCACAGTAAAAGTCCCACTGGTCACTAGTGCTCCACCTTTAACTACTGACAGGTCGAACACCTAGTAACAAAACTGACTATTTATCTATTTATACTAGACCACCAATACTAGTGGCATAAGTCCTAGTACATCCTGTTAAAACTAATATATACTACCCATGTATAGGAATGTGACCCTTGCATCAATTATTCTCATTTTTCTATAGGAACCTAGACACATCCATGAATGTTCATGATTGTTTCCTCACTAACAACCCATCCAGGAAGTGGGTCCTCACCTGAAATACTTTCCCTTAGGACTATGTCCTCGAGACCCGATAGTTGCCTCATCTTCAATCAATATAGAATTTAACTATTCACTATTAAATCTATCTGAATAGGTTAACCGTGAAATTTATGAATATGAAGATGTGTCTTAGGAAAGAGATTCATTAGCTCCTATTCACCATTGAATTCTTGAAATTATTGCATTTGAGTCTTCCAAATCATAGAATCATCCAATGAATTTCCTTTCCCAAGTATATAAGAAATAAAAAAATCAAAATAAAGTAGGTATTTAACCATTTTTCACTTTCTAATATTCATTTCATTCTTAGTGAAGATTCATTTAAGAATTTTATGGTCTATGTATATAATTAACTTCTCTCCTAAAATATAATGCCTCTAACAATGTAATTAATAAAAAATGCAGCTAGCTTGATATTTTTTGTTAGGAATATACATTCATGAGGCCTAAAATAACATGATCCATTTTCCATAAATTAGTATCCTTACATCAAAATATCTCTCATCCCAATTTATAATGTATCAAAATAAAATGTATAGACTCTACCAGGCTCAATGATAATCATGATCAACACTAAATTAAATCTTCATTTTAGTCCATAAAGGCATTTATCACAAGATTCATACCATATAAAATTAACAGCATTTTTATTCAATACTATAATATGAGTTTCAAGGCATGATAAATCTTAGATAAAATTCGTATAATATCAATCCTAACCCAAAAAACTCTATAGATGATCTTAGGGTGCTTCTTGGAAACTATGTCTCTCACTTTATCTGAATACATAGATACCCCTACTTCAGAGTAGATGTGAAGTAGGAAGAGAATATTATCAACCCAAAAGTAAATTTTTTTGTGATTGGCATGAAACCTATTCTCTCTTAGTGTACTCAATATGATGTAATGATGTTTATAATGATCAGGTATTTTATAAGAATACACCAACGTATCATCTATGAAAACTGTAATGAAATAATATAGTTACAGGTGGAACACCAAATTAAACTTGTCTATAAATACTAGTATCATGTTCTTTAGACTTAATGTCATATCTAAATACTCATAAAGTCAATATCTTCTTTGATAATACTATTTCACCTCAGATCTAGTATAAGATATCATCTATACATGGTTCTAGATACAGGTTTCTAATCATATACATATTCAACTTATGGTAATCCAGGAATAGCCTCAGATTTCAATATATCTTGTCAAATAAAAGAATGGGTGAACCCCATGTTGAAGTATTGGGTCATATAAACCCCTTATATTTTAGTTACTCTAGATACCTTTTGAGTTCTTAATCTTAGTTAGAACTATCCTATATAGTGGTACATATATCAGAGCCACTCCTGGAACAATATCAATGGTGAATTATTCCTCTCTCTTATGAGGTAACCAAGAAAATTCATGAGGAATAAAATCCAAAAACAGATCCACTATCGGAGGAGAAACTATATGATTTATTCCCAAATCATCCATAAAAATACTAGTAATCATGTTTGTTACTCCACCCATCCCATGATTCTCAAGTACTGCTCGACTCTCCTATATAACATATTCTCCCTTATAAATATAGTCATCACCCTTGGGTGATGTGAAGGATTCCCTAAGGAGAAAATAATAAATATGGTAACAATATGGTACTATCCATTCTATCCCAAAAATGAGGTTGAATCCCGTCATATCAAGGTTGAAATGCTTCCATAGGAAATGATAGTCTTCTATCTCCATGGTCACTCCATTTATAGGCACCCACCTTCTGATAAGATCCCCAATGGAGTCTCGAGAGGTATCACCCCACATAAATTCTCAATTTCAAGAATTCCTTTTTCCATGATGGCTATATATATATAAATTAGTGGGAATTTCCAGCATCATACCTTGTACTGTAAATATCTTGGAATTCTTCTTCTAGGGTGTCGGCTACACTGCATATATATAGCCTAATCTATGGACCCGAGATATAACTAAATTACCCTAATTAGGTCCACTTTACTAAATTTTATAATCATAAACCTGAGTGTGTTTCCCTTATCCACCTCCTCAACGTGTATGGTGAATAGTAATCCATCTCCCTAATAAAATAGATTTGATGATCCTGTTCCAGAACATGGAGCTGGTGAAAATCCTCTAACTATCCACTAGAGGAATAATTCTTCAAAAACTATTAATATAGCCCATACAACCATAATATAAACCCTCAACTATGTCTCTAGTGAACTATATATTCATATTTCTCAATATCCTACACTAGTGGAATAGCATAGTACTATTGTTGTGGATACTTTGGTTACCACTACCCTAATAAGAAAAATCTAGGTGATTCTTTCAACCATAATATGAAATATTTACCTATCTTTTCATTGAGGTTCTATTTCCCACACCTTCATATTCTCTCAGGTTTCACTCAAATATTTGGTCCTCATTGACTATCTTATAAATAGTTATCAGGCGGATGGTGTTTAACTAGGATGGAATGAAATATCTGAGTCTATCCTTAAATCGCATAACTCAAGATAACTCATCACTATGGAGAGTATAAATTAAATGGTAGAGCTCCATATAGTTAGGGTAGTAGTCCATAATGGATAATGTACCCTGATCTATGTGTTTAAACTATCTATCTTAGTTATCCCTCAATATCTCAGGAAAGAAATAATCATTGAAGTTAGACTGGAAATCCCTCTAGCAATAACCTAATACTGATTAGTTGGGGTTAGAACATCACACCATCTCTTAGAAGACCCTCTAATCATGTATGCTGCAATTTTCACTATCCATTCTAGAGGTGTCTCTGGATGCTTGAAGATGGTATTCATATCCTATAACTATAACTCAATATCGTGGGGACAACCTCCCACCCAAAAGGTAGGAGATTATTGATGGTGTAAATCTTTATTCAAGTTTTACATTGATAGTATTGGGCGTGGAGCTTCCTATATAGAGTATACTATATATAGAAAACCCTCTCAAAGTTGGGTGTCAATTTATAATCTAGTAACAATATAATGTGTCTCTAGAGGAACTATTGAATGTATCATAGGTGGTTCAGGTCCCACCACCTCTAGAGCATGGTCATTATCACCTTCCTGAAATTTGACCCCGGGCTATTATGGTGGAATATTTCTACAATGCTAATAAAATTCCTAAAATCATGATTTGATAATAAAATTGGCCACAAATAAAATAATAGGATAAGTACATATCCTTCCTAGAGAATATTCAATACCCATCCACCATCTAATAAATCTAGGTATAGGTATATTAGAATATCGTTAAGATACATGGGTGAAACTCCCAACACCCAATACTAAAGTTAAGTCGAGGTCAAGGCCTTGTATATTATATAATAGGTTTTAATATATGGAGTTTCAATTTCAATTTATATAGGAACACACACTTTATATTTTATTTTGAATCCTCATTTAATGGAAACCATTTCATTCATAAATTAAAATTTAGTGGTAATGTTTACATGTATAATGGTCCAATTAGATGAGTTTCCATTCTCATGTTATAAAGTCTTATTATTTATGATTTCCAATTTAAATTTCATGTAATTTTAACCAATTAAATATGTTTCATCTGATTTCAGGGTGTAAAATCTCATGTACAAGGTTCAATTATATGGGTCACTATTCTCAATTTATAATGTCTCAAAAACATTATAAATTACAAATGAAATATATTCAATTGAAAAAAAAGAAACTTCCATCCCTTAAAACCAATGCTTCATGGATAAAATGTATCATAATTGGTTTGTTAAGGTTTCATTATTGAGTTATATGGTAAATAAAAAATTATATTGATACGGACACTTAAATTATCCAATTATTTATGTTTATATAGTAAATGTTAGTCAACTGATAAATATAGTAGTCACAAAACTGTAATATGATGAAGGAAATGCAATAATTAAAATAAAAATGGCATAGAATATGAATGATAGATAAATCCTTAGGTTCCTATAATGATATATTTAACAATACTTCATTATCTTAGCAAGGTAATGGTAAAAATAAATCCCATAATGGTAATATATGCCACAAGTCATGTGTATTTCCCAATGATGAAATCAGTACAACTATAATAGGGAAAAAAGAATATAATGTATCATCCTTGGTAACATGGTTTTTTCCCTGCACATGTTTAAGATACTCCCAAGAATAGGTTTTTTAAAAAATTCTGACATTTCATATTATTTTATGTACCAATACAAAAAATAAATTCCAAGAAAATAAATCCTATAATACTACTTCATGATGTCCTGGACCCAGTTCTCTCATATGAAACCAGACCCGGTTGGTCACATGGCCTAAAGCACGCCTCCCTATACACTAGATGCTATCGACTAGTAGTTAGGGTTCATGAAGGAATGGTGGGGAGACTATACCCTCTTTATTTTAGTGGAGAATAGTAGTGTTATAAGTATAAAACAATAGTGAAAAAATATAATAAAGATATGGAAATAAATCATCCATATAAAATAACTGACAAAAGAAAAAACTAGTATCATATAAAAAATAATGGTGTCTTGATTTTATAAAAAATGAGTAGTGATGGATAAAGGTAGATTCCATACACTATATCATGTTATGAAATAAATGTATAAAAATACCAAAACCAATATATAATATAATATTGAGAACTTTCTCGGTCCTTTTTTACCATAACCCACACTAGAATAGAACTTAAGCATCTATAGTTGTGTGCTTCCCTATCACACCCTGACTTTTACGTTTATTTTTATTCTAATATTTATTGGATCTGGGTTCTCTCACCAAGGTCTGTGATTGGTCCTAGAGTAAAATTTTGGTCATTTAAATATTTTTAGTGGGTTTCAGACCCATGTGCGGTCATCGCACAGTGGGCGGTAGTCGTGTCGTTTTCCCGAGTTCTAGGTAAATGTCTAATGATTAAAATAAATAAATTTTTATGTATATATAATTGGTTAAATGTTTAAAATGTATTAATAATAATGTTATTATTTAATTAATAATATTAATATTACTAAGGTGTTATTATTTTTATTATTGTTAATTTTTGTTATTATCATCATTAAAATTATTATTATTGTATTAATGATATTATTATTATTGTGATTTTTAGTTTCATTATTATCATCATTAAAATTATTATTATTGTACTAATGAAGCTAAAGGTCCGATTGGTAACACTTTTTTTTTCAAGGAGTGATTTTATTTTTCAAGTAATGTGACGACTTGTTTGGTTCATTCATCTCAAATGATGATGATGTTTGTATGAACATCTAGAAATGATTGTGTTTAAAAATGGTGTACCTACATGACAACCTTATTGTTTATGTTAAATTTTTTTGGAATAGTTTTTTGATTATAAGGAAATGGTTTTGTGGATTTTAAGTAATGAATTGTTCTTCATAAACAATGTTTTCTTTAAAGAATGGTTGTTTTCCTTTGAAATGTGTTTTGATGTCAGTTTGAAAATGGAAAAGGATCATTTGGTAGTGGTAAAATTATTTGCTGGGAATTTTGGAACTCATGGGTCCATTTGGCACTTTTGACCCAAGGGAAGTGTTCATACTAACTTTTAAAGCAGATTTTGTTTTGGTTAATGTTTATGCCCAATTGGAAACTTGAAAAAATTTATAAAATGTTTTAAATGTTAAATAGTGTGATGGTCCAGTTGGAAATTTGTTAATGCGAAATATTTGAATGTGTATTTGGGGCGCTCATGTCTAGGGTAGCCCTTTATGGGTGAATACACAAGAAGCATCTGTGTTTGGGGAAGGAAAGTGTGGTGAGATGAGTCACACGTGTGAAGGAATTCCTACTTACATAGTATTAACATAACCACCATGGGTTCCTGGGCATATTTTAGATGATTGAGTGGCAGTTGCTGATCAAACCTGATTATACGGAGTGGTACCCCCTATATTGGTTGTTAGTCCAGGCAGGATTTGTTACTCTATTGGTAATTTATAGGGAGTCCAGTTGGTTATAGACATAGGATCTTCACTATATGACGATAGGTGGTTCCAAAAACATGTATGTCAAGGGGTCCTCTAGGGATTTTTAGGATCACCCATGGTTTTCATTTGATTTGTTTGTTTACTTTCTGCTATACTTGTTTTTCTAGCTTATACTGTCACCTATTTCTTTTAGCACTGCCTTGTTTTCCTTTATTAGATTTTGTTTTAAAAATCATAAATTTTTTCATAAATGGAACGTGGTGTGCATTGGGGTTTTTAAATGGGTATATGATATTGTTTTATTAATGTATGGAAAACCTAATTTTATAATTTTATTTCAAAATTGTGTTAGTGGGTTGTTTTGGGAAATGATGTGTTGGATTCTGTGGTTTATCATGGAAACCCTACTGATCATTTTTAATGCTCATTATTATCTTTATCATTTCAACTGTAGGTTCCCCTTTTCTCAAGTTATCTTTGTCGAGTTGCTCATTATTGGAGCAAGTTCAGCCTTTGGTTGGGTGGTGACCTAGTGGGTCACATAGAGGTTTGTTGAGCTGTTCTGTTTATTTCTTTTTCTGATCTTAGAGTTTAGTTTTTTTTATTTTTTTATTGTTTATTTATATATCTTTTATAGGAAAAATCATTCTCAGGGATTAAATTTTGATGCCTGGTACTGTTTTCCAGTCGTTGGTGATCAGGAACGCCCTTCGGGCCAGGTCGCAGACTGGCTTGGGTGACCAGTTCAGGGTCGAACCTAGTTGGTTCGTGACAAAATGGTATCAGAGGAGGACATTTTTATTTGGGTTTTCGGATAGATAGATATTTGGACTGTCAGGACTCAAGAGGTAGGTACGGGAAGGATGTCATGAACCCTTGATTGTTTCAAACCTCGAGTCACCAGGGTTGGTCTTGGAATTGGGTCATTTTCTCGTTCTGGTTTATTTTAGATTAAGGGATGAAAACAAAGGCAAGAAAATGTTACATAGTGGTTTCACATGGATTAGTGACCCATGTAGAGCCCAAGTACACAGTTTAAGTTCCTCATAGTTTTTTACACTTACATGGGGCATGGACCACTACTATGTCTCCAGGTTAAGCATGACTACTAGTCCCTCACGTTGGTATTTTTATGCAAGTTGAGTGTTGTCTTGGTTCTGGTTGGTGTAAGTGCGCATTTGAATATGAAATGGGGTTTTTGAAATGAAAATGATTTCTTTTAAATTTATTTAAATTCGTGAAATGGGTTTTAAAACTGAAATCTCTTAGTCAAAAAAATCTGGTATTTGTTTGGTATTAGTAGAGAAATGGTTTGAGAGCAACCTTAGGTACTCATTAGGGATTTTTTAACATGTGAGGGTATGCATGGAAAGTGTGTGTTGGTGCATGTGGATGAAAGTGGATGAAGACGTGTGCAACGGTTCATATGATTATTGGGGTGTGTACATGGAATTAAAGGCTTGACCTTGTTTTTATAACGTGATTTTTTAAATGTTTAAATGATTTTTGAAAATTGAATTTTGTTTGACAAGTGGGTTTTGTATTTGTAAAATGGATTTGAAAGAAGGCGGTTTTGAAATTTGAAATGAAAAAGGGAATTTTGGGTTGTATTTGTATTTGTTTGGTTTTTGAGTTGGTTGTTTTTAGATGAAATTGATTTCATTGATGTTGCTTCATCTTGATATTGGTTTTGGATTTGTATTTTATATGTTGTTCAGAAAATGCTTCCCAAAAAGGTCCCCATGTTTTCTGATAAGTCATGACCAGTTTTTTTGTCCTTCTTGGATATTTCCTAATCTTCATGGTGATTGGGGTTCGTTATAGGTAGTAGAGTGGCTTGAAGAGGTTGATCACATCTTTAGGGTATTGGGAACTCCTGAATCTATCAGAGTGCGTGCCATTTTTGGTTTGTTTGAAGGTCCCAATCTAGACTAATAGGAGTTGGATTCCCTACCATAAATGCAATTTGGGATGATGTGGGATGTCTTTAATTCCATATTTGTTTGATGGTTCATACCTGAAGAGGTGAAGAAGAAAAAAAGGGAAGAGCTCATGCGTATTCAACAAGGACAATGGATGGTGAAGGAATATATTGGCTATTTCAAGGAGTTTATGTCATTTTCTCCAGAGGTAGCATCACAAGATTTTATGAAGAATTCTATCTTCATCGGGGGTCATCATCCAGAGATCAAGGAGTGAGTCCTCCTTTCTAAGGACCATCGTTTCGAGAAGTTGGTGGATGAAGCGTTCTTAGCTAAGTTAGTCTTCAAAGCACATATGGTTAAAAATCCAGCGAACCCAGTTGGTTGTGAAGGTTCCCCATATAGAGACCACGGTGTTCCAGAGGGACTTGTTTCTAATGATTCCTCTACCATGTTTCTGGCTTCAGGTTCATCAGACAGTTCAGTGTTGTGCCACCAGTGTGGCCAGTTTGGGAACGTGAAGTCATCATGTTGCATCCCTCTGGAGACGTGCCATCGTTGCAGGTGTCGGGGTCATCTAGAGAAGTTTTGTAGGAAGCGTCTCTTAAAGAAGAAACTATGACCGGAGGAATTAAAGTGCCTGACTTTGAGGTAGGTGTTACTTCATCCATCATATCCCCAACCATAGGTCTTGGGGTGAAGCTCGCGCACAGTCAGGAGTTGCCGGGGGTGTGAATCCTTGGTTTGGGTTTTATGTTCTGTGTTGGAAGTGGAACATTTAATGTCTTTTCGTTCTTATTTTATAATGTTAAAGCTTTGGAATTATTGTAAGTTCATTGTTTTTTCAGGGAGTTATGACATACATTTTTTATTGTAATCCAAATAGTTTTGTTTGTCTTGTTATGGTTTTCAGGATCATTAGCTTTTCGTAAAAGGGGGTTTAGACCTTGTATGAGTTAGTATTGGTTTAGCTATATTTGTTTAGATATATAAGTGCCTATGGAAGAATTTATTTTTGCAGTTATAATTGAGTTTGCTGATTGGTTTAATTCTTACATGGTGGGTTTTCTCTAGTGTTGGCGGTTTTTGGTCTGGGTTGTGAGTATCATGTTTTGGTGAAGGTGTAGTTCGCTCATGATGTCGAAGTTAGTTTGATTCAGTTGGGAGTTCCTGCGTCGCCCTCCCCCCCTCTTAGGGTGGTATGTTTGGGTATTAAATTTCCATGCTAGTTGATTTGTTGTGCTGGGGAGAACCCTCTCATGTTCTCTTATTCTCTTTTGTTGTGGTTTATTTCGGTTTCAATCGAGAATGAATTCTTATTTTGTTTATTGTTCAGCTAGGTGACATTCTGGGCGTAGAAAGTGTTTATGGTGAGGAGAATTGTCACACCCCGATTTTTACGATTTTTTTATTTTAATATTTCTTGGCTCTGAGTTCCCATGCCAAGGTCCGAGCTGGGTTCCAACTTAAAATTTTTGTTTTTTAAATAATTTAGTGGGTTTCAGACCCATTCACGGTCACCGCACAGTTGGCGGTAGCCGCATCGTTAGCCCAGGTGCCATGTAAATGTCTAAAGATTAAAATAAATAATTTTTTATGTAAATAAAAAATGTTACATGTTTAAAATGTATTAATAATAATTTAATTATTTAATTAATAATATTAATATTACTAAGGTGTTATTATTTTTATTATTATTAATTTTTATCATTGTTATCATTATAATTATTATTATTGTATTAATGATATTATTATTATTATTGTTATTTTTAATTTTATTATTATCAATATTATTATTATAATAAGAAAATGAAATAAAATTTAACAAACCCTAAGCCCTACCCACGTCGCCCCCATTCCCCTTGATTTGCTATGTAGCGGCGCTACACCTCTGCCCTCACCCTCGCCACCCTCTCCCTCGACACGCCCCGACAGTGTCCCCCGTCACCTCTTGCTCCCTCTACACACCCAGCCTCTGGCTCCTCCATACTCGCCCCAGCCACCCTACCACCTCATGCAGGTCCACCTTTCCCCCTACTCCAGGTCGTGACCCCCCACCCTCCTGCACCTAGCCCGCACTCTCCGTCACACTCCTTGCATCCCATGGTTTATCCTCGGCCACCCAGCAATCGTCGCATGCTCACTTCCCTACTCCAACCTCTCCCTGCCCTGCTCTCCCAGTCTATCCTCCTATGCTCCAACTCTCCCTTGATCCAGCCAGTGGTGAACCCTATACTTTTCTCCAGCCTCCTTGCTCCGACATGGATTCACCCCTCCTTTACAACAATCGTTTCCTCATCTGGTATATTTATTAATTTATTTCTCCCCTTATTTTCATCTGTTGTATTTTTAATTGTTTTGGATGAATCATAATACTATGATTTGTGTTTTTCACATTCTTCTCATGGACTTGGGAATGAAAATGGTCTCTTGAGTGTTGTTCTTATTTCTATGGATGCTTCGTTGTTTCCGTGCTCAACTTTGAGGTTGGCAGATCCAAATTTTCTTTTCCATTTAATACAATTTAATGCTCAAGTGTTTTATTTAAATTGTTAATGTGATTTTCACCATCAAAATTTATTTAGTTAATCTGCAATAGTGTTCCCAAGCAAATTGGTTCTGTCATAAATATTATTGAATCCTTCCCCCTGATTATATTTTTATGTGTTTGTGTAAATTGTGTTCATTGGATGTCAAATGTTATCTTGATGATGTTTTAAGCATCACACACACTTTTGATATACTCTTCAATAGGTTGTGAACGTTTTTCCAATCTAAATTAATTGCTTAAAATATATTCGGTCTATTTGTTAAATTGTTTATAAATTTGTTTCAACTTTTTATAAATTTTTAAATAAACTGTTTGATATTGAAAATGAAAAAGTGGGGTTTTCATGATATTTTGGGTAATGTTTTGTCTATGTGAAGCTAAAGGTTCTATTGGTAACACTTGGGTTTTCAAGGACTTATTTGATTGTTTCAGTAATGTGACAACTTTTTTGGTCCCTTCAACTCAAATGATTAAGATTTTTATGATCTTTTAGAAATGATTGTGTTTAAAAACTATGTACATGGTTGAAAACCTTATTGTTTGTATAAAATTGTTTTGGAAATGTTTTGTGATTATAAGGAAATGGTTTTTTGGTTTTAAAGTAATGACTTGTGCTTCCTAAACAATGTTTTCTTTAAATAATGGTCATTTATCCTTGAAATGTGTTGTGATGTGATTTTGAAAATGGAAAAGGATTGTTTGGTAATGGTAAAATGATTTGGTGTTCATTTTGGAACTCAAGGGCACATTTAGCACTTTTGACCCAAGGAAAGTGTTCATACTAACTGTCAAAGGATATTGTGTTTTAGTGAAAGTATATGCACTATTGGAAACTTTGAATTTTTTTTAAAATGGTTTAAATGTTAAATAGTGTGATGGATCGGTTGGCACTTCGTTAATGAGAAATTATTGAATGTGTATTTGGGGGAACTTTAGTCTAGGGTAACCCTTTATGGGTGAATGAATAAGAAGTATTCTTGTTTATGAAAGGAAAGTGAGGTGAGATGAATCTTGAATGCGAGGGCCTTCCTACTTATATAGTAATAACATAGAAACCACGGGTTCTAGTGCATCTTTTAGATGATTAAGTGATGGTTTCTGATCAACCCCAATTAGATGGGTTGGTACCCACGGGATTGGTTGTTAGGCCAGGTGAGCTTTGCCACTGGAATGGTCAGTTATAGGGCATCCAGTTGGTTATAGACTTAGGAGCATCACCATATGCTGGTAGGTGGTTCTGAAACCAAGTACGTCTAGCGGTCCCCAAGGGATGTGTACAAACACCCATGGTTTTCCTTTGATTTTATTTTTTTTACTTTTAGCTATAATTTCTTTTCCAGCTTATACAGTCACCTGTTTCATTTAGCACTGCCTTGTTTTCCTTGTCTGGATTTTTTTGCAAAATTTTAATTTGTGTTAGAAATGGTCTGTGGTGTGCATTGGGTTTTTTTAATGGATAAATGATATTGTTTTATTAAAGTATTGAAAACTAGTTTTTATAATTGTATTTCAAAATTGTGTTAGTGGGTTATTTCGGGAAAGGATACGTTGGATTCCGTGGTTTATCTCGACAAACCTTCTCAGCATTTTTAATGCACACACCATTCTTTATCATTTTAGTTGCAGGTTCTCCTTTGCTCAGGTTCTCTTGGATGAGTTTCTCATTATTGGAGCAAGGTCAGTCTTTGGTTGGGTGGTGACCTAGAGGGTCACAAGGAGGTTTTTTGAGATATTCTATTTATTTCCTTTTTCCACTGTTAGAGTTTAGTTTTATTGTTTTGTTTATTCTAGTTTATTTATTTATCTTTTATAGGCCAAATTGTTCTCAGTAATTAAATTTTGATGCCCGAAACTGGTTTCCAGCCTGTGGGAATCGGGAACGCCCTTCAGGCCATATCGCATACCAGCTCGGGTGAAAGGTTTAGGGTCAACCCAGGTTGGTTCATTATATTCCCCTTGTCCCTACCTTCATCCATGAAGTTTGTTCAAGTACCAATTTAATACCCAAACAAGGTGTGAGTATAACTCAGTAGGCCACAACCAATGGAATATAATACTATCCAATTAGTGAATATATAATTGAATTGTTTTTAGGTACAATAAATGTAAATTAGTAATGTAAATAAATTATGTTGGGTTTGGGATCCTCATTGGATACTTGGTTGACCATACATTCTTAAGCCTAAAATAGAATATCTATGAATAAGTGTATATGTGATATTATTAATATTACATGATTGAAGATGTTATAAGGTTATGAAAAGTCATATTAGGAACTCATTTAGTTCAATTATTGGGTTCTAAGTGAAATAAATTGATTAACCCCTATAATTGCACTCATATGATGATAACTATGTCAATACCTAGGAATAAGTCCCGAGTAGCCTCAGGCTAAACCTAATTGGATCCTAAGGAGATAATCCATGGTATTCCTCACCCTTAAGACATCAAGCCTCATCTAATGAGATAATCTATGAAATTATAATATCTACAAAAAAGTAATGGATGATTCCATATAACAACATTCAGGAAGTCATCAATGTTAGAAAAGGTTCAAGTCTAAGAGGAGATTCAACTCTTGGAAAATTCATCCATGAATCCGGTGGCATCCTCTAGGGAGTTATAGAAATCCCAAGTTGTGAATCTATGACTTTCCAAATTCAATACATCTAATAATATTATAAAATGGTCATAAAAAACCTAATGAAGTATATTCCATTTCACCATTCATTTAATCTCATTTATTCATGAGAATAATCATCTTTTATTAAAAACCATGCAATACATTTATTCCATTTCACATTTCATTAAATCCCATTTAGTAATAAGAAAAATTCACATTTTAACATGCATCAAGTGACGTGGATTTTCCATTCACATTTAATTCCTTTCATTTAAAATTTCATTTAATTAAAATTACCCATCTTAATCATAAGTGTCAATCCAAAACCACCTTAGGAGGTGGTTCGGTCATATAGGTCTGTAAAAGGTGGTCAAGGGAAAATTTTTAAACACACCCAATGTTTTTCTACTAGTCGAAGTAGGATACCTTCGATAATATAATGAGTATATGGGATTATCTCATCAAGGTCTAGATATTTAATTTATATAATTTCACATTTTATGTGTGGCATGTGGAAGGTTCGACATGCAGCATAATAGTTCACTTTATATACATTAAAATATTAGGGGAAAATTAATTGACCACTTAACTTTAACCAGTATATGACTTCACATATGATATTATATTCTAATTAAATCTCTCATGGGAGAAATATAAAAACAATAAAAATAGCTTAAAGATAGAACTTATGAACTTGTATGGAAATAACATTACAAAAGGAATGATAAATGAAGAAATGAAGAAAGTTGATTGAAGGACTTACTGAGAGTGATCCAACAAGATGAACAATGGTCATCTTCAAGCTCATATGAGGGAGATTGATCGAAGCCTAGGTGGAGAGTAAAATGAGAACTCCTATGTTGGGTAACTACTGAAAATGAAGGAGGAAGTAAGAGGGGAATATTTTTAAGGGAAAATGAGGGGAAACATAAAATTTCACCAATTTTTAAGGAGGTTCATGGTTTGGTCACATGGATAATCTAACCATATCCCAACCATATTCTAGTAATATATAAGTTGGAATACCCCTATCATGGAAAGGTGCATGGTTAGACAAAATGTGTGCTGGTCATGCATGCTCACTATCCAAGATCAAAGTCTGCTTACTAGCTTGGAAAATTGTTAAGAGAAACCATTCACTAATCATGAAGAATTCACATACAATTTATTATAGGTTTTTCATGGTCATGTGACTCCTATCACATGGTCAAAATAACCACTATTCATAATTCTTAGGCTATGAGGTTGAGCCCCATGGTTTACTATTAACTGTGCAACTCATTCATTTTCTCCAAACACAGGACCTTTGGGCTCCAAAAAAGCCCTAAATGATCCCAATCCCTTTCTTGGTTCATTAATCATTCTCATTTGGATAAAACCAATAATCTGAACTAAAATAAAAGGGATATATACCTCTTTGAAAATATTCTATCTGACACATTTATAGGTCACATCTCAAAGGAAACTGAGTTTGTCTGGAATATCATAAAACTCAAGACACCTAAACTGAACATAAAACACAACTATCCTAACTTCATAGCTTCTATTTCATCTCTCTATAATTATAGTGGGTGATCAAATAGTTTTGAGGTGTTCATGTTATTCTTGGGGGTATTGACCCCAATATAGGACTTTCACCTCATCATGAAGTGTATACATTAGTTGATGTGGTTACTAACTCAACATGTGGAGGACCCATGCCCCTTCATGAATGGGTTAATGAATAAATGATTTTTATAGAGGATGTATGCTATGGGAATGGTATGCCAGTATATGGATTACCAACCTCATGTCCACTCAATATATCTCACGAATTCTCCCCATTTCATATTCAAGAGTTAATGAAACACATCTTCTTAAAGGACTTTGAAAATAAACCTCATATAATGAATATAAATAAATGATCACATTTTACATAGAAAACACTCCAAATATATAAAAAATATCCTGAGACCCTATGAATAGGATATTAAAATATCCATTGAATGAAATATACAAAGAATGTGACTTTAATTACAAAACATATAGGCCTTGATAGTATCTAGGAGTAATATAATGTAATTAGAGTTATGTGGAGTTAACCTATGTGGAATGACTAGTAGGATACATGGTGTTTGGGACTCACTATCTCATATAGGAATATACTTCTTGTACAAAATGTGCCATAATGTCTAAGTACATGGAGTGTACTCCAAAAGACTAGGTGTGTATACTTCCACTGAGAATTTATTGCAGAGTTGACCTACCTGGAATCTTCAATAGAGTAAATAACATGTGGGACCTATAGAAAACTAATACACATACATATAGAGATACCCATGTCATGTCCCCACTGTACACAGTGTTTACTATAGCCAATATAGCTTCTAAATCTAACTAGTCATCCAATCGTGTACTTTAGTACATTCTCATATTACATTGCTCAAAATACACAATGTTTGAACCAAAGTAAAATACCATGTGATATTTATAACCTATAGAAACCCTAGTTCTAAGAAAATTTATATACAGAACATGTAACCTTGAGGACTAGAAGTTCTGTGGTCAGAAATCAATACGCATGATTTTTGTCTATCGATATCTTATGTCGCTTCTTCTATTTTTACCACCATCTCTGGTTGTTCCTCCCAATCCATTTAATCATTATTCCATCATGTTCACTATGTGACCACCTAAGACTTTCTATAAGAAAATCCCCCAATTAATATTTTTGTGTTATATTTTAGAGTAAGATATAGAATAAGACACAAGCACCACATAATACAAATAAACCCAACTTTACTTCATTAATTTAGAACATTATATATATAGAATAAATAAAATACATAAAATTAAAAACATTAAAATCAGAAAAAAAGTAATTAAAAATATAAGTATTATTTAAAAAACCATCTGTTTATAATCTCTAGGAAATATTAAACATGTGGATAACATTATAAAAAGAAAACAAAGAATTCGGAATATTATTGGAATTTTTTAAAGGTTATATAAAACTTTCATATAAAACTAATTCAATTATGAATGAATAGAATTAAAGTTATTTATATGAAAAATTAAGTAAATACATCCATTTGAAATGTAATATGACTATTGGTATAGTAAATCGTTGTTAGAATATTAATATAACCATTAGAATAGTATAATGACTTGTAAATAATATTTACATTGAACAAATTGAGAAAATAAAAAATGAAAACTTTATAAAATAAATATTAATATTATGAAACACAAAACAATTCAATGAATATTTATGAGAAGTGTATTTTAACATATTTTACAAAAACACTAACTTTAATGTTAATATGTAAATATAAAAATTTCATAATATTGAAAAAATTTCAAATTAAATAAATTTTATTTTTAAAATCAACATATCTAAACTTTACAAGAGTTTATTTTTGGTAATTTTTAGAAAAAGTAATAATTTTTAAATGAATAGTAAAATTATAGTTTTTCAAATAATGCATGTTTTAAAGCATAACTTTGATGTAATGATGACATAATAAAGTATAAAATTATTTTATAAACAAAATATATGATTAATTGGACAAATTACCTAATAATAAAAACAATAAACTTAATATTCTAAACCTAGAAAGTAATTTCCAAATTCTATAAAGATAAATCATACCATTAAAAATTAATTTTTCATCTTTTATTTTATATAAGGTAAAAAATATAAATGTTTAATTTGTTTTAAAGTTATTGAAATATGTATTTTTAATTAAATACTACATATATACACAAATAGTAAAACAATTTTAAATCTTGGTCTTGGAATAAAATTTTATTCAATATTTTAGTCTAAAAATATATCTTCCATCAAATATAAATATAACCTTTATTTAAACATTGGAAAATAACTTCTAAAAAACTTATAATAACCCCATATCTACCAAATAATCCTGTAATAATACCCTTAACATCATTATATATGACTTTTTTAAAAACAAATCCAATCCTTCAAGGCCTTAGTTCTAGAGAAAAGTAATAGGTGTCAATGAAGAGGTAACACTATCATCCTATTTATTTTATTTGTTTTCTACTCCATTAATCTACTTTATTTTAATACCATATTATATAATTTAATTGAAAATTATATGAAATATTAATGTTTTTATGATATGGAAAAACTATTTTAATTTATTTTTGACATATATACTCTTTCTCCCCCTCTTCTTGATGTTGGTCATTAATTATTGATGTATCCACCTATGAGGATGTTGAAAATTCATTAATTATCACCACCTTCATATTTAGTTATTAAAAATAATTTATAATGTATAAATATTGAATTTTTTTAATTTAAATATTTTTTATATAAATCTACTAACTAATAAATAATAATGAATTGATATAATAACATCAAAATGAAATAAGAATAATTCAAAGAAACGTTCCATCAAATCATTCCATCCTTAAGAAAAAATATTAATATAATGGTTATAATTAATCACGAATAACATAAAAAAATTTAATTTAATTATTTATTCATTTTTTTAATAAGAAAATTTTTATTATATAGGATTATTAAATGTGATGAAACAAAATAGGACCTAAGGTAAGGGGACTCTTATATAAGACTATTTCTTTTGGGTTAACCTTTTATTTATATATATTTTCCAAATGATTCTTCTAAAATACCTTTTAAGTATCAGTTACTTTTCTTTTCCATTTTTTATTCTATAGATATGAATTTTCTTACATCTTTGAGAATAATCCTTTTCCACCTTCATGTTTAAAGATAAATTATATATCCTCAAAGTCACAATGTTATTTTTAAAATTCGTATTCATCTATTTGTAAAGAACTATGATATTATCTTTATTAAGAAAAACCATGAAATTCCTAAAATAATATTATCCATTATTATTTTAAAATATTATAAATTTATTCTTAAATATATTCCTTATGAATTAAATATAAATCTCATTCTTTTATCATGGTTTTATTTGCTGTTTATTATTGATTTATGTTTTCCTTCTATGTGACACACATAATTGTGAGGGTATTATGATGATATATGTGGGATATAAATTATATAAACCTCTAATTAGTTGGTTAATATTATATATCTCATGATGTTTTTATACATGAATATGATTCCATCTTTTTTAACATTCTATAAGTGGACATTATCCACAATGTTTATATTGTTTAATTGTTATGCATTCTCCACGTTGAAACCCTTATTTATATAATTATTATGTCAATGTTATTATTCTTATGATATTATGATGATAGTTATAATGAGCCATGTATTTATAATGATTCATGTCACAAGTTTCCCCCTATTGTTTGTTCCCTTAATAGGTTTTTGGATCTCCCCTTCATTGATATCAATATGATTGTGAAATAAAATAGGAAGACTATATTGATAGACTTAAATAATGTTTAATTAATTATATGTATTAATTATTTATAATCCTTATAAACATAAGACACTAACCCTATAAACTTTTAGAGATGAATTATTATTTATTTTTATCTTATTTTTTTTTAATAATTGTAAATAAAATACATGGGTCACTATAGTTGATATCATATAAATGTTTAGTTAATTTGGTAATTATATTAGTAAAATATAACCATGTTTCACCTTATGAATATGATTAGTTCATACTTTATCATTGATTCACTCACAAGATTAAATTATTTATCTATTATTAACTTAAGTTTTTAAACCATTATACATTAGAAAATGGTTGTAAGTAGGGGAAACCAAGTTAATAACCAAAATTATGGATAGTGAAATGATTTTACAAACAATTATCATAATTAAATGGGATATATATTTAGCATCTTTAGGGTAATTAACCACTTTCCCTAGGTTATGAATAAAAATATAAACCATTTGAAACATCTACCTTTAACCAAGAGAGAGTAATTATACATTTAATATTTTATTTGATAATGGACACCATTATTTAGGGGATCTTCTAGTCCACTTATCATGGAATAATGGGTTAACTCTCTGGAAAAGATATTTTCCAAGAATCATTATTATGAAGAGAAGTAGTTTACTCTAGTTTTCTACTTTTTATAATTCAAAGCTAATCAATGGTGGAAATTGATCAAGAATAGTATTCTAATGGTTTATGTTTAAGTAATATGGTGGTAAGTATTTAAGAAAATATTTCTTAATAATTATTTCCCTAAAACTATATCTAAAAAAAAAAAGATAATTCCTCGAGTTAATAAATAGAAAAATGAATTTTTTACAACTGAAAAGTTACATTTAATAATTATTGTAAGGTACACCTAGGGTTTTATTTTATGGATTTTAGGGTATATACTTATATCCATTTTCATTAAAAGAATGTCTGAAATATATTCCAATATCAACTATAAGAGAAATTGATAAGATACAATAATAAAAAAACATGAAATAGAGTACCTCGATGTCCAATATTTCAAACTTCATTAGTAGTGAGTTTAATTGAGTTTCCCCATTAATAACCAATAGTTTCTTTCCGCTTATAGTATCTACTAGACATTAAAATAACTAAATGCTTTGGTAATTGAGGTGAACCAATCATTTCTTACATAGATATACATCTTTTCAATCAATATTTATTACATTTCAAAACAAAAATACACTCCACACAATTTTAAAGGTGTAGAGTGTTTGGATAATATATATATAGTAATATTATTTCATTAAATATCATTAAGATCTCCCAAAAATTTCTTCTCACATTTTATACATCTTAAATATACCCTACTTAAAACCTTTTTTATAATCTGGGAAAAGAAAAAATAAGAAATTGTGATCTTTAATGATAAATAAGGGTAAACATATCATAAGTGAGAATAATACAAGTATAATGGCATGAGAACATGATCATAACTTGTAATAATCATATCTAATTATTCAATTATTTTTTAACATAAGTAATAGAATAATTTTTTTTCATAAAAAAATTATAAGTCATAATTGTGTAAAAACATCCATATTCAACCATGATCTATGAGAACATAACTTTAGAATAAAAAAAATTATTGCATACACATAATCATTTAAAATCAATTCTTTAGTCAAGGTTCACACCCTATACTATCATTATGGACAACGTTTCATAATGGGAATGCCAACCTGGTCATTTATAAAATTATATTAGGTGTAACTTCCATATTGCTAACTCTATCATCTCTTAGGATTTTATTTTCAATTCCATCTCATAGGAGTTTGTTAACATCTTCATCTCCTAGGTTTTTCTCAAATCCATCATCATTACCCAATGCATTGAATCTATATTTAATTTTAGGACCACTAATAACATAATTATAATCCATTAATATGTATTTCAGAAAATCATAAAACATTCAAAATATTATCATATCATAACACACTTAAAGGAACTAGGTTCTATAACCATTTTAATATTTAATCATAATATAACCCATGGAAAAGAAAATGGATTCAAAGAGGTTTTATAATTACTTTATTAACCCGAAGGAAGGAAATGATTTTTTCAGAATCGACTTTAAAAAATAATAAAAATAATAAATCTAGAGAAATAAATTAGACGATATCATAAAATCATATCCCCCATGAAGCATAAAAATCCCTAAGTTATGTATACATAGAAGAAACTCAATTTAAAATAACATTCATACATTTATATAAAAACACGAGAAATGTCATTTTACTTTGATAAAATTATAACTAAAAATTCCTATAATATTGATAAAATAATTTTCTATGAAAATAACCTTTGAAACATGTAATTTAATATTCAAATAAAATAATTTTCATAAAGATAGTAAAATTCAATCATATCAAATACATTGAAATAAAACATTAATTTCACACCATCTTCCATCGTATTTGTGTAGAGATTGATGTCTCCAAGCCTCCGGATGATTGGGTATGGATTACTGATGGGAAATAATTCCAGTGGAAACAATATATTAAGTTTAAGTTGTGGACCGATTACTACACTTCATGCCATCGGCTGGGTCATGGTGTCTCGGCTTTCAGAAATGATTCTCTGAATAGGAGGGTGCGTAGGCAGGTGAGGGATGGATTGGTTACTCATTATGGTGATATTGTGGGGAGTTTTCAGATGCAGGGGAAGGATCAGTTGGATGGGGGGTTGCATGAAGAGCAATCCATGCTTCCTATACATGAGGTGGTGAATTTAGTGGACAGCGGGGTTACTCGCATGGGGAATGAGCTGTAGAGACCAGGTGTGGAGCCTCCTGGACTGAAGGTTAGTGATATGTTCACCAGGTTGAAGTGGGACTAGGGGAAGGTTGGCTCTATGAATGGTAAGGTGACCCTCCTAATACTATCAAGGATTCAAGAGGTATTCGCGGAACTTCAATGTCCTCTTTGATGGCAATCCCCTGAAGGGAAGTGGGTAACATTGTTGAGAGGGATGCTCCTTCAGAACCACTTTGTGATATTGTGGAGAAGGCTACAGACCTGGGTGGAAAAACTGGTGGAGTGGCCTCTCTCTTCTTGGAACCTTTGAGTGTACCTAAAGCAAATTATGCAGTCCATGATGAACAACCTCACCACATGGAGAATGGGTTTGTGAAGTCAGATGGGAAATGCATGACACTTGTGTAGGAAATTGCAGATGGTAGTGGTGCTTCGATGAGGAGTCCAGCTGGGATGCAGGAAATTTCTGGGAGGCAGGCGGCCAATATTGAACTTGATAACCGTTTTGCAGGCCCGGTGACTGCTGAAATTGTTTTTGATCATGATCGGGCTACTGAAAGGACTTAGGTGGAGCAAAAATCTACATCTTTAGGTGCTGGTGTTGAGTCAAGGGCAGTTTCTATTGGTAATTGTGAACAAGAATTGGAGACTGGGAAGCCCTCTAATTCTGAGGAGGGACCTGTAATAAATGTATATAGTGGTTCACTACTAGATAATATAGGTGGAGATTGTATTGTGAGGAAGGGCATGCATGGTGGCTGTGATTTAGTGGATCATTCCCCCTGCCTTGATATGATGTATGTTGATAGTCAATCTCAACAGAATCAAGGAGTGAGGGAAGATTATCAGGTGGTGCACATTTCTGGTAAATTGGGGAATTGTTCTGATAGTGAGACGAAAAATGATGGTGGTATGGTTGAGCCCTCCTATATTGATATGGTTCAGGGTTGCAAAAAGAAAGTGCCTGTGAATGAGAAAGTGAAGACTGACCCACCATGAAGAAGGATGCAGAAAGACTATTCTCACTTGCCAATTACTATATCTACCATATCTTCTAGCGGGAAGGCTAGATGGATTCTATAATCTTCTAAGGAGCTCCTTTATTTAGAGAAGCTCAATATTAGAAGGAATTATTCAATGATTCTGAAACACTATGAAGGTTCATAATTGGAATCGGCTACCACGGAGGAGGTAGTATATCAGGTATGTGGCGATGGATATGATTTTTATGATATGTTACTGTCTTTATCACCTTGTTGTGCCTGCTTGATGTAATTTTATTTTATTTTCAACAAATGGTCAGTGGACTACCTCTGACTAAGATTTCTCAGTATATATATAATTTCCATCAATGTAAGTTTATTTTATATAATATCTAAAAGAAATGAGATTGTAATATAATCCTCACCTTGGGTTCCATCATGCTTCATACGCATCCAAATATCATGTATAATAAATATATATTTATTAAAAAATATTATTTAACCATATTTAAACATAAATTACTATGTATCATTCCTTTATAATTTCCAATTATCATTTTATAAAATAATTTCTTCATTAAAATGAACAATTTGGTGAAAACTGGTATGTTTTCCATTCATGTTTCAGTTCCATGGTTCCAGCACTTACTCCTTGTTCATGGTTTCATCATATAAAATATTTTAGTCATAAATAATTATCATATTTTTTTCATATTGACTTTTATAATTATTCATATAAAGTGTTAATGAAAAATGAATTGCAAAACTTCATGGAGATGGTAGTTTGTACGATTGCACGAGTAGTGCTACCAATTTTCGATGGTTAGAAAAAAGGAAGGTAAATGATAATTCACCTTAATTTAATAATTAATATTTCATATATATTCATTATATATAACTATATTAGATTATATATAAAATTTAAATGAAAAAATGAATCATATCACTCCGTGGATGTGGTAGTCCACTTGTATGCATGAGCGATGTAATTATCTTCCAATGGGTGAAAAGGAAAAAATATAGATGAGGTACTATAATAAAAGAATAATAATTATTTCATAAATATAATATATAAACAATAAATCCATCATAATAAACATTTGTGTGAGTAATTCGAGGAAAATGAATATTACCACTATGTGGAGGCGATTGTCCACATGTACGCACAAACGATATTTCATTTCCCATTTTATATAAAGGTGGAAGAAAATTGTTTATCCACCATGATAAAAAAATAGGTAAATTAAAGATACTAAATTAGTTATTTTATAATTAATATCATAGATTTATATGAGGTATAAGATGAAATAAAATTCTAAGTACTCATTTAAGAGTTATACCTCTTCATTGAGAAACCCCATTTTGCTTGCACCTTAAGCCTTGAAATAATGGTATTATTATAAAACCAATACCAATAGATCATAATTATTGATATTATAAATGAATTAATATGTTATTTTTTTGACATATAAGGCTCATTAAGTGTGATAAATATAGAATAAGTGGTATCCTTTTACAAGGGAGGGAGAGGATTCACTTGGAATGTTTCACAAGATAAAAATATAATAATGTATTACTCTAGTAAAGTGGATTAAAATTGAAATATATTCAATTATAAGGAGGATATTATCAAAATAACATCTAAAAATCTTATTAATTATTTTTTTGTTATATTTTAAACTATATCTCTTAGGTTAACCCCTTTGTAAACTCTTTGCAACCCTAACCATGGAAATAGTTTTTATTTTTTACTATAAATTATGAAAAAAAATTAAGTTGAACTTATTAAATTATATTAATTATTATAAATAAAATTATGGAATAAGTTTTATAAGGTTTAATTTCTATAAGTTTTAGAAATTCATTTTAAAATAAGCATGAAAAAAAGAATGAAAAATGTTTTTAGAAAAAAAATGCATTTTCTAGAAGGAAACTAGATTTACTCTTATATAATTCAAAATACAAACTATTAGAAGAATGTTTGAAAATTTTATTGAATATATAATATAATTTTTTTTTAAAATAATTTATTAATAGATATTAATTTTATTTATTATGTTAAAAACATATTATGCACATAAAAAGTTTTTTCCAGAAAAACATTTATATCTACCATTAAATGATTTTATTTTAAATTCTAACCCATTGATAAACAATGAATTTATTTTGTATTTGTGTAAGAAATAATTTTTTATAATTTATTTAGTCTTATTGATACTCACCTATACAAAAGTTGGGTGATGACTATCACATTAAATAATAATATTTGAATAGTATACCAGAGTTCTTTTAGACATGGAGTTGCATGTAAAGAAATCTATCAAAGAAGTTATGTTTTTTAATAGAACTATATCATACAATAAAATTTTGTTGCATTATAAACCCCTTATAAGAATTTATCCCTCAAAATTTCTTCACTCTAATATAAAAAATTGAGAATACTTCTTCATCATCTCATATTTCTATTCCCACATAGCTAACTAAAATTCATTGTTTCAACACAAAGTTTTGACCAGGTGATTATTCTTGTTTCGCATCACCTTATCTATTTGATTTTGAATCTACACTATTTATTACTAATAATATATATCATAATTAAATGGTATGGCCTATTATTTCAATATATATTTACGATTAGATTTGTACTTCCTCCAGAGATAGACACAAAACCCATTGCGAACTTGAGAAAGATTCAGTTGAAGCGCTAGGAAATAAGCTATTATTCTGATATTATCAGTAATTACAAATGGAATGATATATATAGGGATCATATTTATATTATTTCTAAATCTTATAAGTTTAGTCTAATTATATATTCATATTACTTTAATTATCACCATACTCAAACTTTAAATTTCACTAATTATTATGAGCATAAATTTTCTATCAAATTCTTAGCTGTCTCTATGTGCTGTTGAATGTATCTAACATTCTTCTCTATTTCATTAACTAGATCTAGTATAAATATATTCCTTTCTCAAAAATTATCCCATAATTTCATATTTATTCATTTATTTCTATATATGTTTCCATAAGGATCCATCTAAATTCTCATATGAAATCTATTATTGTAAGAAAAATCCACCAAAGGAAGGTTTCTATCCCAAACCCATTGAAATTTTTAGAACTAATTATCAACGTATATTTAAGAGTTTTAATGGACCTATATAAATTATAATATGTATGAGGGTGATATATAGAACTATAACTCAAATTTATAACTAGATCTCGTTGAAGACTTCTCCAAAAAATTCAAGGTAAATTGCGGATCCTGATTAGATCCAATAGAAAATGGTAATCCATTCAGCCTTATGACTTATTTAATATATATCATGAAAAACATATCAAGATATAAATTTTCTCTAATGAAAATGAAATGAACTATTTTTATAAGGCATTTTAAAACCCAAATAGTATTGTTCCCTTTAGATGTTTTGGGAAGTACAATAATGAAATCCCTTGTAATGTTTCTCATTTACATTATAGTATGGGTAATGGTTATGATATCCCATTAGAATTTGGTATATTAGAATTACCTTGTCAAAAATACCTTAAATCAAGATACATACTATGCAACATCTCTTTTCAGGTTATCCTATGAAAAATACTATTTCTGATCTTTATACATCCCATACTTCTCAGGTAAATAGAGAATGATGAACTATGAAATTCATCCAATATATTCTTACTAGAGTATGTAATTTATGGGTCACTTACATGGTTCCAAAATATTATCATTCCATTATAATCATGGTTCAACTTAGGAAAATTTATCACCTTCTTCTGTAGTTCTGCATCCTCCTTTTATGCCTCTTTAATCCTCCCTTAAATGGATGGTTGAACATTCATATGATAAAGATATGATTTTTTTAACTTTCATCATGATTCCAAGATCCTTCTTCTATGAATAAATTAATATTGTATCTCTTTAAATCCTCATCATGTATAATTAATCACAGTTTTTCTAACTTAGAGCATCAAACACCTTATTTTCCTTCCTAGGGTGGCAGTGTATCGAGTAGTCGTAATCTTTAATAAACTCTAACAATATCATATAGTAAGTATTTAAATATTTTTATTTGAATATATAATTAAATATTTAATGAAAATTATATATACCACATCATTCACCATAAAGATAATACCTTCATATTTTTAGTATAAATTTTACTACAATAAACTCCACATCCATAGTCGAGTAATATTTCTCATGAATTTTTAGTTAGAATAAGGCATAAGCTATTACCATTTCTATTTATATAATAACGTATCCCTATTAATTATTCAATGCATTACTAAATATCACAATATTTTCTCCACTTCATGGTATAAAAGGTGCAATTACCAATATTTTTTGAACTCATTGGGATTTTCCTCACATTAATTTGTCAAATATAACTTTACCCCCTTCTGAGCCAACATGGTTATTGGATTATATAACAATTATAAATCCCACAAAAATTGTTGGTAGTACCTCTTCAACCTAATAAAACTAAAATTCATGGTTATCTTCGTTGGTATTTCCTATTTCTCAATAACTTCTATCTTTGAAGGGTCCACTGATATAATCTCTATTGAGATTATATAACCTAAGAATGAAACTTTTTGAAACCAAAATTCACACTTACAAAATTAAGAATTTAACTTCTCTTTCATGAGGTTATTAAAAAAAATATTAAAATGGTATTCATACTATCCATTTATCTTATAATTATAAGAATATCATCTATACATACAACTATAAATAAATCAAGGTAATATATAAAAACTTTATTCATTGTATCTACATAGATAGTGGGGGGGAATTGGTATGTCCAAATGGAATCACTACAAATTCATAATTTCTATACCTCGTATGGAAGGATGGCCTGGATATATCCTCATTTTTACCCTCAAAATATGAAATCTAGTATCAAGGTCAGTCTTGGAAATTTTTTTGATCTCCACATAGTTGATTAAAAAGTTCTTCAAAATGGGGTATAGGATACTTGTTCTTTAAAATTATTTGTTAAGTTCTTAACAATCAATTAAATGATGCATTCAACCATATTGATTCTTAATAAAAATAATAGGTTCACCCCATGGTGATACCCTAGTGCGTATGAATCCCTTATCAACATTATCCTAGATTTTCTTATTAAATTCTTGAAACTCAATAGGGGTCATTCTATATAGAGTCTTTGAAATAGGTGTAGCACTGTATATGAGTTCTATTGAAAACTCAAATTCATGATTTCGGAGAATACTAGGAAATTATTTAGTAAATACGTAATCATAATCTCAAAAAATAGTCATATTTTTATATTGACTTTCTCCCCAACCATTAGAGATAAATATAACTCATTAATATGTATTATTTCACATAAAACAGATGTAACTTCCATAGGAAGTTCATATTAATCCTTACACTAAAAGACGATTGAAAATTGCTTCAACATATCAAATTTGATTTTCCTTTATTAGAAATTGATATGGTATTTATATAGAGAGAGTCAATTCATGGCCGAAATCACATCAAATTCAATTATATAGAGAATCATAAGATTTTATGGAATCAAATTCCCACAAACTTCTATTGGATAGGAGATATAGTATTAAGATGAGATCATCTTACCATAATAAGTTTTTAATGTTGAATTAATATATAATAATTGAGTATATTAATTAACATTCACATATACTTTTAATAATATAAAATAATTCATATGACTAATATCAAATAAGATACTTCAATATTTGGGTGTTCCTGTCACCACCTCAGCTTCATTGTTCTATCTTAATTCCCTTACAAAAACAAAAATAGTTATCATGAGAATAAAAATTCATAGAGGGAAATCATATAATCATTAAAAACATGGATAGGATGTCTAAATCATGACACCTTATTCTCAATAAATGATGACTTAGGTTTATTCTAGGTCATTCAAAGTCGTTATCTATTCAAATCCTTTATGATGGTTCATAAGGAAAATGTGAAATAACCCAATAATATCCCCTTAGAGTGTCTATCTAGGTGTGTAGTCTTAGACACACTCATCGTGAACTGGTAATGATTGAGTTTATACTGAATTAAACCCTTTAATAGTTTTTATCCCAAGTTTTGTTTGTGCCACTATCGCATCCACATTCTAGTATCCAGGAAATAATATATTTACTAATAAAACCATACAAAATCAACTTGACCAAAGCTTTTTGATATTATCCTTCTTATATACTTATTACAATGTTTTTTCACCAATATTTTCTAACCATAATATCCAAAAATAACTAAAAACATATCTGGTACCAATTTAGGGGAATCGATAAATTTATACATAGATATTACATTTTTTTATGAATATTCAATACATTTCACAACAATACATAAACCATAATTGTAAATGTTTAGAGTATTTAGAGACTAGATAAATAATCATATTATTTCAGGAAAGATCTTCAATATCTCCCTTAAATTTCTTCTCACATAGTACACTTCTTAGATATTCCCTATTTAAAAAATTTGTTCATAACCTAGGGATGGGAAACATATGAAATGGTGGGATCAAATGTTTAGTAAGGCGAAACATAAGAGATATCGACCAATGATCATAAGTGAATATAAGATAAAAATAATGCTATGAGAACATGATTCTAACATATAACAAGCATACTCATTCCATCAAATATAATTAATAAAAAATCATGGTATAAGTCATTATTATAACTAAATTCATGATTTATAAGTTTATGAAAAAATAAATAATCAACCATGATACATGAGAAAATATCACATTCATAATAAATAAATTTGTTAAATATACATAAACACAAAAAATAAATTCATCAGTCAAGTTTCACACCCAAGAATATCATTATGGACAAATTTCTATAATGGAATTGTTTAACCAGTCATTTTAAACAATCAATTAGGAGTAAATTCTATCTAGTTAACTCCAACATTTCTTAAGATTTTATTTACTCAATCATCTCTTGGGAGTTTATGAACTCAGTCATCATTACCCAATTCATTGGATAACTATATAATTTTAGGTTCACCCATACCATTAGCATAATCCATTCATATGTATACCAAGAGAACATAACAAATTCATTATGTCATCATATCATAACCTGTGGAAAGGAAATGGGTTCCATAAACATTTTATCATTCCATCATTGAATAACAAGTAGAAAATGAAAATATTTTATAATGGTTTCATAATTACTTAATTAACCTAGGAGAAAGAAATGTGTTTTATGGAATAGTCCTTAAATAATCAACATCATAATCTATATACAGAAATAAAGTGGAAGGTTTCATAATATGATACCCTTATAGAAGCATAACAATCCTTAAAGGATGTTGAAAAAGAAGAAAAAAGAACATTAAAAGAACATTCAAATATTTATATGAAAATATCTTTTTACTCTAATAAATGTTACACCCCAAACTGAAACGTTTATACTAAGACAGAGATTCACATGACCTCATATATTCATCCTCATACAATAGAGGATCTTAATTAACAATTAGTGTTTGAGTGATGTTAGTGGGGATATTATACCATCAGTATCATTTCCTTGATCAAATAACATAATAAAATAATATAACAATCAGATTAACATGAATAAACGAAATAATCATAGTGTTAGATAGTCTATATATTATACAATAAAAAAAGTGGTCTCCCAAGGTATAGAGTCAAACCATAGTATATATATAGAAGATAGATAAATAAATAAGACTGTATAAACCCCTAGAGTCCATCCTGATACCACCTCAAGATCTATACTCCATGATCAACCATATTTCATGGGATTCTTTCCATTTCATAGATCCATATAAATAGAATCTGTGTGTGTATTGAGATTCCCAAGTATCATGTGAGTAATAAAACCTAGTTGGACACCATCGATGCATCCTTAACAAAAGTGAATATGTATAAGAGTTTAAGACATGATAATAAATAAATTCACACAAAATAAAATAACCATACTAAGTGTTTGTTTGCTAACCATGTTTCCATGAACTCCAAGTGTACATAATTTATCTCCATGTATGATGTAAACAGTGTAGTCACTCAATATCAAAAATGAAGGAGACGAAATCTGAGCTACTCAATAGTCATACAAGACCTAGGCCACTAGGTCAAACCTCACTATGCCATCATGCCCATTCACTATCTCTCAGGTCGGGCCACATAGACCATCATGCCCCAATATTGCATCTTGGACCAGGTCATATAAATCATCATGTCCCACTGTCATCTCATGGGTTTAATCACATATGATTTTCATTCCCCTATTTTAGGACACAAAAGTCTATTATACCCCATCATCTATGTCATTCTTTCCATCACATCACATGCAGTTTTTGAACATGATCCACCTCTAGGGATACTAAGGTAAAATGGGTCTATATATACCTAAGGTACCATTAATTGAACAAAAGTAACATGAAATATACCAAAATATCAATATGAAATAGTGGTATAATATTAAGGTGTGCTTAGAATATCATGAGTGTAAAACAATATCCAATATATGAACACATGTGATCAACTCAGCTTGCTCTAAAGAACATCAACACAATATGTCATAATAATTATGTACGTAGACTCTACATGGTATGGAACTTACTACCTCAAGGTTTTCAATATTTTATTCATGGTTCCTCAAGGTTTTCATCTCCCAAACCATGTTCATAAATAAATCTAAACAAGATCACTTGCTAAGAACTCCTATATCCAGTTGCAACCTAACAAGATAATTGTTCTTGAGTATGGTGAAGAAGAACAAGCCAACAGTAGAATCAATACTAAAATAATGATTAGTAATGAAAATGTTATATTTGAGATAGGTTGGTAGAAGAAGAAACTATCACACTTGGATAGTGACAACATGAGAAGTCACCAAGATAATTCTGTAGACATCACTAATCATCAAGAACATTATGGAATGCTATTGATCTTTAACAATGGTGGTTTTCACCCTAAGAATGGAAAACACCTCACTACGATGTACAAGGAACCATGGTCTAATATAGAAAACCAAAATTCAAGATCAAATCATAAAGATTTTTTTTTGACAAGTAATAATCTCATCTAATTTATCACAAAAAAATCAAAAAACTAGAAGCACCGATTAAGGTAGATAAACCAAGGTCTTAGTTCAACCATAAGGATGATAGAATCAATCCAATCAAGGAACAAATTGATACTTGATTACACCCATTATACACCAAGATATTTATTTCCCTACCCATTGTGCACCAAGATAATCTAGGGTCTACAACATATTGAAATATGATTGTATTTTCCATTTTAGAGAAAAAACAACTAAAAATCCATTTTAAACAACCATAAGAAACCCAATATCATAATACTTTTTCTAATCATGTTTTAAATAATAAATAAGAAGGAGGTGAAGGGGAAAATACACTCAATAAATAAAAAAATAGTTCAGGGACTTTATAAAAAATCCCTATAAAGAATTATCACCCTTGAGAAGCATATATATCGTTCCTTCTTGGATAACTTAGGAAACTAAGCTCAAAAATGCATTGGATCATGTATATACCTCTAAATATGAGAAACATGGAACACGTCATTCATTCCTTGAGAGCTTGGAGGAAGGTAAATATGGTATTCCACAGTTTTTATCTTCTAAGTTGTCTCAAAAGGGTTCAATAAACTATTGTTCTAGCTTGACATACTTCCGAAAATAATGATTCCACTACTGAGGTGATACCCACAAGAAAACTCAGTCACCAATAGTGAACTCCAAATTTTATCTCTTAGAGTCTGCATATGATCATTTCTGACTCTATGTAGTCACCAAAAAATTATTAATCAAATTTACTCTATCTAAATTATCCTATACTAGGCTTGGTCCCATAATAGTTTCCTTACCCACCTCATTCCAGTATAATATAGAGGGATAAGATCCCCCATATAGATCCTCATAGGGTTCCATTTGAATTAAATCCTGATAATTATTATTTTATACATACTCTACCAAGGCAAGTTTATTATCCCAGGCTTCACTGAATTATAGAATGAAATATTAGATAATATCCTATAATATGTGATTCATCCACTTTGGTTGTATAACTTTTTGGGGATGGTACATTGTATTTAGCTTTAACTTACTCTCTATGGACTTCTTCAAGAATTAAAAAAACGATGATGTACAGAGTGTTTTTATATCAGATAAAATAATAAATTGAAATCTCTATAAGTTTACAATCTCTATTTAATAAAACTTTCACAAATAGTTTAATGATTTATTCACATAAATCAATAGTAAATAATTCAAATTTCATCAACCGATCAATAACTACACAGACAGTGTAATAGCTTCTCAGGGTCCTGCGTGACCTGTCACAATCTTCATTATCACAACCACACACTTCCATAATGGAAATAGAAGTAGATAGAGAAAACTAGTAGGACACTAGTTCTAAACATTTATCATCATGTAGGTAAGGACTTAGTAAATGAAACCAACAATTTCAATCTTCATCCTAGGCCACAATAACTGTCACCTAATGTTATGATATATATTTTTAACTACAGGATGTACCACCCACCTATAGGAATAGAAGTATCTTTTAAGATATTCATTAATATAATCAAATACTATAACTATACCTTTCACCAGGATCACATCATCACAGTTTATCAACTACCCAAGTACCATGTCACCACCTTCTACCCATTCCCTCATCACAACATACTCAGTATCAAAAGCCTGATGAAAATTTACCTTGTCTAAAAGAAAATACGTCATCACTAAATAGAAAATGTCTATCAATCCCTTATCCTCAAAGAATCCATCCTCTAGTAGGAAAATAAACTCATTAATCACAATTATTCCTTTAAAGACCCTAATATCCTACTCCACCTACATCTTAGAGCTATGATAATCTGCAATGATGTTACCTTTACATGGTTTATAGGACAAATTATATTCAAACATCTGAATATAATCAACCTAGAACCTCTATCTCATATTCATGTAATTTTGTGTGAATAATTATTTTAGGATCTTTTGGTTAGTGTAGACAATAAATGTCTCTATGAATAGGTAGTTTAACCAACACTTCAAATCATGAACCACAACTTCTAGCAACAAGTTAATAGTATGATAGTTTCTCTCATGGGGTTACAGTTAACCTAACTCATAATCCTATACCTACTCTCTCTGCATCATTACTACTCCCAAAGAAATTCTTGAGGCATTACAATACATATCCTAGACTATCATTAGCTCAGGAAGTGTCTACACTAGAGCTATAGTCAACCACCAATTCAACTAAATAAACACATATTTACATAGGTCTGAACACTGTGACTTCCAACCTACTTAATTAATGCAATTATGGGTGCTGCTATATGTGATAAATCCTAGATAAATCATCGGTATTATCCAACTAAACCTAAAAAATCTCTTGATCATAAACACGTTCTATTGATGGGTCTAGGACACCACTACCTCCACTTTCTTTGGGTCTATGGATGCACATGTCTAAAACACCACATTCACCAAAATAAATACCTTTTGAATCCAAAATTTCTACTTTGAAAACATTTCATAAATATTATGTGCTTGAAGCACACTTAGGAAAATCTTAATATGTATTTCATTCTACTCTGGTGTTGGTTTGTAGATAAATAGAAACACCTTAATGAATGAGTCTATATAATGGTGAAATATCTTGTTCACGAGATCCATGGACACTACCGATGAATTATTTAATCCAAAAAACATCACCAAGTAATCATATAGACCATAAATACTCTAAAAATACGTCTTTAAGATGTCCTCCTCTCTAACTCCTAGCTAGTTATAGCTCGATGAAGTATCATTCTTGGAGAACCAGTGGGATCCATGTAACTGATTTAAAAGATCACTAATACTAGGAAAATCAAATTTCTTTATCATTTTCAACTAGTTTATCTTAATTTTATCATTGTAGAGTCAAATACTACGATCGTCATTCTTGAAAAATAAGAAAGGTTCACCCAAACGTTAAATACTCATCCAAATAAATCCCTTCTACTCTAAGTCCTTAGGTTTCACATTGAAAACCTTTGGATTAGTTGGCACTATAAGATAAAGGGATATCAAAATGTTTTGTTCCACCAACATGACTTCTATCTCAAGTAAACTCTTTTATAAAAGGAATTATTATGAATTAATCTAGATATATTTCATGATAGAGATCCAAAACTGATTTAAAATAAGAGGGAGCTACCAAAAAACCTTCCAAAGGAGACAAGCCTGCAATTTGTACTATGACTCTCTCAAGATGACTCAGGTCTAGACCAGCTCTTCCTAATCCCAGTTCCCATTATCAATTATCTCATACCTATCTCCCTTTAGTGAAGTAAATTATACCCATATCTAATATTAATCAATGTGATCTTAAAAACTAGTTATAAATCCCATAATGAGAAACAAGTTAAACCGCATCATATAAAAAATTATGAAGAACCACAGATGAACATAACCATTAATGACTATAATACACTCAAGTAATCACTGAATATGGTATAATTTCATGTAAAATAGTGTATCATGGGAAAATAACTCAAAGTATAACTTTACCGGTAAGTCAATACCAGAAAAAACTTTTGCTGATAAAAAGGAATGGGAAGCACCAGTATCAGAAAGGATATAGATAAATTAGAGGTGATCAATATTGAACATCATATAGTTGATGGTTCCATAACACCATTCAATGTATTTTGGTCAAATATTTAAACATGGACTGTTTTAGATCCTTATATATATCCTTGATAAGCATTACTCATTTGATTCATCATCATGTGATATTGTTATTGAGGACCCTTGACTATCCCATGGATTGATTCATACATGTATCTCAAACCCTTGAATGACTTCATTCGTGATGAATTAAAGAATGAATTCTATAGATTCACAATACTGTCATACTAAAGGAACTTGATCTCAGGTCTAGAGAATGAATTTTGATAATTACCCCAATAACCACAATTTTTTCACTCAGTACATCCATCTACCACATAAGCTGTTGAATAGCCTCTTCTTAGATCTATATATCTACAAATTCTCAGATGAAAATTGTTTTCTTTCCTCTTTTTACTAACATATGTATCACTAGTAAGTCTACTGATGAATGAATGAAGACCAAAAACTTTATCCTACTATATACCCATTTTGATTTGCAAAGCACATGAGTATAAGTTTTCGGGTTGAAGTTCCTGACCTAGTGTCTCAACTCTAATCAATGTTTGATATCAAACTTCTTAGATTCAAATTATACCTCCCCAACCAAAAGTGTAAATTTTTTTAGTAAATCTCTAAAACGTTTCAACCAAGTGGACACTGTCATTGTCCCCTAATAAAGATCCATAAAATCTTGATCTTGGCCTATCTTCTTCATTCCCAAATAAGCTCCAAGAAGAATAGGTCTTTTAATTTCCCCCATGTGAGACCCTCACATATTATATCCTACAACATAACATCCCACCAGTATCCAGTAGTTCCCTAAATCATAAAGGTCACATGAATCACCTTCTAATCCATAGAGATCTCAACTAAGTCAAAGAACATCTTGAAAACCCATAACCACTCCTCTGTATCCTGAGGGACTCCAATGATCAGGATGGATAAAGGATATTAGACCTATAAATATTGATCATAGTCATTATAACTCCTCCACCTTGAAGAAACACCATGAAAAATACTCCTAGATGGAGTGGTCCTTCTGCCTAAACAACTATGGTCTATTCAAGAAAGTTCTCTTGTATGACCGGTGGTAGAACAAAGATATACTCCCTCAAAAAAGAATTATGTCCTACTCCAATAGGTGGTCCAACCAATCATCTCTAAGGATAAATCTTCTATATCACGATGAAATCATTTAGAACATTTAAGAGTAATCCTAGGCATTATGGGGTATCACGCAAAGGTTCTCCAAGGAGTCTACCCTTAACCCAAGGTACAAACCTCCTAGAACTAACACATTTATCCATCAAATAATGTTGTTCATATTAATTTTTATTTAAAAAACATAAAAACATACTTATGTTCAATGAATTAATGCCAAAATAGATATATCACAGTAGAATGGTAAACAAATATAGCACTCAATCAAGCATATAGGTTTACCCTGAATAGATAACATATACCAAGTCATTAAAATAAATAAATAACATAAAAAATATGTATATATATGGAATATAAACCTATGGTCCTATTCTAGATGCATAAACCAACCCAAATCCTAATAAAATGTAATAAAAATTCCATTAATGGAAATTTGGAGGTTAGTTGCACATTTACTGGCCATGAAAATGGAAACACACCTAGTTGAGTCCCACAAAACTATCTCATTTAGACCATTTCATAGGTTATTTAAAAATATAAAATTGTGTTGCCATATCATTTTGTAATTGCTGAACTCATACCATTAGGACTGAGCTAAAGAGTTGTATGACCTCATGTGTGACTCCCCTCACACAATATGTTGTCGACTTGCAGCAAGGGTATGAACGATGTGAGTGGAAATATTATACCCTCAATATCATTTAATTTCATATATAATATAAAAATATAATATAATACTAAAATTAATAAGAAAAAACTAACTAATCATAGTTTCAAATGATATACATGCCATATAATAAAAGAAACAAGAACCAGGCTCTCAAGGTGGAAAGGAAAACCAAAGTATAGATGAAACAGATAGATAAAGGAAAAAATTACATAAAACCCTAAAAATCTTTCTTGAAAATAACTCTAGATCCATGATTTATAAATTTACCATCTTCTATGGCCCCCTTTCAATTTCTTGGATCCCTATACATGAAGTCTTCATGCACATTTAAATTCTTATTTTGGGGGTTTGTAATAAAACCCAATAAGACACCACCAATGCCTCCCAATCCTAAGTGACCCTGTATAATATAAGAATTCATTATAATAAATAAATTCACATGCAATAAAATAACCATATCGGGTGTTCATATAAAAACCAAGCCAACAAGAACCCTATATTTAGCTTTTTTGCCTCTATACAATAAGAACAACAATGTTTTCATTGAATGTCAAAAATAAATGAGTTTGTGTTTAATCTTATAAATATCCATATAGTCCCTATCCATTGGAATAACTGAATAGTTTACTGGGAAATATTTTATATATATGTTTTCTAGAACATCCTCTAAGAAATAAAATGGATATAAGATAGCATGAGTGAGTTTATTCCAAATAATATTCAACACATGTGTCATGAATGAGGTCTATGAGACTCCTATTATAGACATACTTCATAAAATTAAGGATCCTCCTAAGGTTTTATATTTTAATATGTTATGAAATGTCTAAATCCATTTACCATCGTCCTCATTTATTGATCTAATTATTAAATTTCTTTAACAATCAATGTTTTTTATACATTTCAATAGTTTATGTGTCTTTAAGTCAAAATAGTCTTTATAATCTCTTTAAGAAGAAAAACTAAATGATATCCAATACTATTCTACAAAATCACTTTTATGTGGCAAAAATTATTATAGTAAGTCACTCAATATAGTGTTGTAACTTTCACCACATCATAGAGGATGATTTAGAGAAAAATACTCAACATTTTTATCAATCATGATATAAAAATAGATAGATTATTTAGTTTTTAATACCATATCTCTGAGAAGATATTAAAATAAAAGAATTTTTGAGTTATGAATAAGTGGTTTTGTGTGCTCTAAAATTTGACATAGATTTTTGAGAAAGATCTCATGGGTATGGAGAAAAGAAAAAAATGGAATTTCAGGATATTGGTAAAATGATTGAGGTGGAAAAAGATCCAACCAATAACATGTTAAAAATGTGGATATAAGAACCAAATAAATTTTATAAAATAAATAAGTAAATACTTAAAGAGTGGAATAAAATGGCATAAACCTCTTGAATTTCAACGGTACTTGAAGATGCCAACCAATATGGTAAACGAAATGAAGGTACCAATAATGCACCACCTGAAGTTCCCATTCAAGATCCAAGTATCACTGAGAGGGGGAGGGGTGAATCAGTGATATCTTTTTCTTTTTATGTTTCCTTCTTTTTGAGACAACCTTTATCTCATTTTAGAGAGTTTCTTCCTTGTTGAACACAGACAACCACAAGAACACAATATTTACAAGGTTCACTACTCAACAAGTGTTGCTACATCCTTGGTATGGTACTGAAACAATGCAGTACCACCCAATATACTAGAAAACAATCCTTTGACATGGAATATAATGAGTAGGATATGACCTTAAACTCGTGTAGCACTTCGAAAACAATCCAATAGTGTGTGTGCCCCCTTTTATCACAAATAGGGTAATATAATGTCTCTGCTATTCTTAATGATCATTCACAAATCAAATCTTTCAGAATAATTTTTCACTTTCTTACCAAAAAGCTGGTAAGAACCTCCTAGTGAAAACATCTTGTGCTCCACTCCCTGCTTGCGTGCCTCCCTACTTGCGCACCACTCTACTTGCACGCCTCTTTAATTGCACGCCTCTCTGCTTGCGTGACGCCCTACTTGTGATCCTTCCTACTTGAGAACCAAAAATTACTTGCATTCCACTATTGTGGACAACTATAAATTTATACACCACTTCAGGATTATACACAAAACACTTCTTGCACACAACTCCCTACTTGTGCGCAACTTATAACATGCCTTCCACTTCTACTTGTGCGCCACTTTGGTGCATAACACACAACTTGCGCGACACTTCGGATTGTGTGCCGTTTTATACCACTTTCACAATCATAGCTCTAATTTTATATTATGTGTTGAGGATAGAAAAATGAGGATGATAGTCGTCTATTTATAGGAATTTTGGGGACTTGTGCTCCACTTACACTTGCGTGTCGTTCCTGTTTGTGAACCACTTAGTCACTTGTGCGCCGCTCCATCACTTGTGCACCACTCCATCACTTGCATGCCACTCCATCACTTGCGTGCCACTAGATCACTTGCACACCACATAATTTCCTTTGTAATATTTTGATATAATGATGTTGAAATATGACTTGTGCTCAACATACACTTTTTCACTGCTTATACTCATGCGCCCCATTTTGACTTGCATGCCTCTTTTGACCTGTGCGCCACTTTATTTCCTTTTTTATATTTTGACGTGATGATCTTCAAATATGACTTGTGTAAAACATACACTTGTGCACCACTTATACTTGTGATCCACACTTACATGCCATTTATACTTATGCTCCACTTTCTTTCCTTTTCCAAAAACACTTTTTTACACCCCCTATCCTTCATAAGGCTTTCATCATAAGTTCTCCAAACTTATGATATTTGTGAAATGAAAATCATCAAAGCATATTCATTGTTACAATAGGAATTATTATAAATTCCCTATCTTCTATAACTACTTATAAAAAGTAAAGTGATTTCATTTATTCTCAAACTTCCTTGAAAACAAAAGAAAATACTTGAAAAGGATATTATTCATAACAAGATTGGTCCTAACAATCTCCCCCTTTGGATTTTGTTGTCAACCAATATTCATAAATCACTAAACTTTTTAATCTCAAGTAATGGATTACTCATCAACAATTCTAATTCTACGTGCATTAACTCATTGTAGGAAACAAGAATTATTGATAGAAAAACCATGTTATCCAAAATAAGTGACTATGAATCATCTACATCAATATTCTCCAGACTTATCTAAAACATAGTCATCTTCTTTTTATTATAAACCTTATTCAACAACTTCAACTCCTTGTAGAAAAAAACAATTTGTTTCCTACAACCACTCCAACAAACTGTTAGAATAGTTCACACGCTTACATACTGAATTCACAGCTTTCCCGCAACTCCCCTTTTATGAATGCACCCATAAGGATAGATTTATGAAACAATTATCCTAATTGAAAACACTATCCAAAGCAAAGATGAGATAGGGGACAGACACACGTACCTCAACCTTGATTATTAGGAGGTTGTACACCCATGTTCAACCTTAATTTGGAAAATGGTTCCTTTGGTAAAGGTTTTGTGAATATGTCATCAACTTGTTCTATTATTGGAACATACTCTTTTTTCAATTCATTCTTCTTCACCTGCTCTTTGATGAAGTGTTACTTTATTTCAATGTGTTTTAAATGATAATTCTGTACCAAATTCATTGTAATATTCATTTCACTCTAATTATCACATTCCAAGAGTAAGGGTATCTTCACTTCAACAAGTAGATATTCTAACTGAGTCTTCATCCACATAAGTTGGGTAGCATATTGAGTGGAAGAAACATACTCAGCATCAGCTGTTCTAAGAGTTACTAAATTCAATTTTTTTGTATTCCAACTAACACAACTTTTCCGAGAAATAAAACTCCACCAGATATTGATCTTATATCCTCAACAATTCCTACCCAATCAGTATCTGAATACCTGAACAAATCAATATTTTCAGCACTATCATAACTGATTCAAAAATTTGTTTTTCATTTAATATATCTAAGAATCCTCTTTATAGAAATTAAATTTTATTCTTTAGGATCACTTCGAAACCATTCGCATAAGGTAACAACATAGAAAATGTCGGGTCTTGAGGTAGTCAAATATAATAAACTTCCAATCAGTATTTGAAACTCTTTTTGATTAACTTCCTGGACTTCTACAACTTTAGACAACATGGTTCCTGCTAAAATTAGTGTGAAAACTGGCTTCAAATTTTCCATTCCAAAATTCTTCAAAAGTTCCTTAGCATACTTCTCTTAAGAAAGAAAATTTTGGTTATTTTTCAATACGATTTGTAACCCATGAAAGTATTTCATTTTTTCCAGCATGGACATCTCAAACAACTTCTTCACCTCTTCAGAAAATCATTCACAAGATTTTTCATCATTTATAGTAAAGATAATGTCATCAACATAAACAATTACAATGAGAGAAGACTCATGACATTCCTTGATGTAAAGATTGTTGTCAACTCTTCCTCTCCTAAAACTTATCTTACTTATGAAAGTATCTAGTTTGGAATACCATGCCCTTGGAGCTTGTTTTAACCCATACAAGCCTTTTATCAGCTTACACACATAACATTCATCTTTCTCAACAACAAAGACATAAGTTTGTTCAATTAAAATTTCTTCATCAATATTTCCATTAAGAAATGTGGACTTCACATCCATTTGAAAAATTTTGAAACCTCATTGTATAGCAATAATAAGAAATATTCTGATTGTTTCCAATATAGCCATTAGAGAAAAGTCTCATCAAAATCTATACTTTAAATTTTTAAGTAACCTTTGTACACTAATATTGCCATGTTCCTTATCACTTCACCTTCTTCATTCATCTTGTTCCAAAAAACCCATTTTGTACCAATAACATTTTTGTCATCCTGGTTTGGTATGAGTTCCCCAGTATCATTATTCTCTATCTTATTAAGATCTTCATTCATAGCCTGAATCCATTATAGATGCTCAAAATCATCTTTCACATCATTTGGATCCACGTTTGAATAAAAAGAATTATGTGTAACAACATTTCTTGTTCTTCTTCTTTGAACCCTCTGATATTGATCACCAATAATGGTTTGAGCCTCTACTTGCTTTCTTAGCCTAGGATGAGCTATTCAAATTTCATCCACATCACTTGAAATTATTGAGTCTGATTCTTCTTCTTGAGTAGGATTACTACTATTGGTAGCATTATCAGAATCAATAACAATACCTTCTTTATCCTTCTTAACTACTATATCATAAAAGTATACTATTATTTCTCAACATTTTCAACAACATTCACCTCAGAAAAATCAAAGATTCTTCCTCTTTATTTGTTGAAACATCTGTATCCTCTTCTTTCTAAAGAATATCCAAGAAAATTTACATCATATCCGCTTTTTTAAAACATTCCAAGGTTTACACCCTTTTTATTTTTGATGAATGGACTTCCAAAAACTATTGAATGTTTCAAACATGTTGTTTTATCATAAAAAATTTTATATGGAGTCATATCTGAATGAGGCATGTAGAAACATCGGTTTTGAATATACACTAAAGTACCCATGGATTGCCTCCAATAATAATGAGAGAAACCATGTTCAAGTAACATAGTTCTCCCCATTTCAACCAAACTTTTATTCTTCATTTCATTAACCCTATTTTGTTGAGGTGTGTATGGTGAACTAAACTCATGATGAAGTTCATACTTATCAAGGTAGAATTAAAACTCTTCATTATTATATTCTCCACTATTATTAGTTCTGAACTTCTTCACTGAATACTCACATTCCTTCTTTACTTTCCTCCGGAAAGTCTTAAACATTTTAGAGCATCTGACTTATGTATCAGGTACAAAACACAAGTAATACGATTAAAGACATAAATGAATGTAATGAAGTAATTATCACAATTTTTTTTATTGATTTCTCATTAGTCCATAGATATCAGAATATATAAGTTCTAAGGGTTGTTTTGAATTAATGTAAACTCTCTTATGTATAGAGTTTGTAATCATCCTTTTTTCACAAATAGTGCAACACCAATCTCTTCTTCATTATAAATCAGGAATATCTTGGACACTTTCTCACATTGATAACTTGCACATATTTCTCTGACACATATGTCCCAACCTTTTATGTCATCACTTATTTTCATCCAACATTACCATGAAACAAGAGTTCTGTACTTCACCAACTTGGAAAAAGTTTTGTTTTGTACATTGGACCCTTGTAACTATCTTTCCATAATTTTCACTTTTCACAAAAAACCCATATTTTCTAAGGATAACTATATTTACCTCATCACAAAGTTGTGAAATACTTAGAATATTACGTTTCAAACCATCAATATATAATGTTTTCCAAGATTTCATTTTTTCTTTTCTGATTATGGATAATCAAACACCTTTGATCCTCATAGATTCATCATTTACAAATGTAATTGTTCCTTCTTTGAAGTCATTCACATTATTCAGAAACTTTAAGTATCCTTTCATATGAGATGAACACCCACTATCAAGAATCTATGGATGTTCTCATTTTTTATCTTTCAAGGTGGTTTTAACAACAATAGATTTTTGTTCTTCCTTTTCTATCTTCACCTACAGCTTCTGAGATTTTTTAAGAACCTTTTATTGTGCTGGCAACAAAACAAGACATCCCTTTGAAAGATGTACTAGTTGATCACATCTTTCAAAAATAGTTTTCCATGGTTGGAAACTATTTTCAACTTTCACACTAGCCTTATCAGATTTATTCTAAACTTCCTTCTCATTCTTACCTTTTTGAGAGGATTGACTCCCCCTCAAACCTTGTCTTCCATAACTTTTGGAATAATAGTATTGTTGTTGATCGAACTAAAACATGTGTGAAGTGTGTTTGAATCTACCACAATACTTGAAATAGACATAGAATGAATATTTCTCTCTGAAACTTATATACTGACTGGAGTTGTGAGCATGCTTCTCAACAACCTTCTTAATAAAACTCTGTTGACCATAAACCTTCCTATTTTCAATCGTAACTGTCTTCTTTAGCACATATTTCTATTCAGACTTATCAGAACCATAAGTATTAGAAATGTTTCTAGACTCAGGATTTTTATGTACTTATGATTTTTCAGCATTTTTGACATTTTTCACTTATATATCCTTTCTAGCTCTATTCTTATCAGAACCAATTTTTCCTTTCCTCTCAACTATTAAAGGTAACTTTTCTTGATCCTTATTTGGTTCATTCTTACTAGAACTTTCACCAAATTCTGAGATAGATTGTTTGAAAATGATATTTATTTATTTATCATTAGAGAGTTTCTATTGGACAAGTTCCAACTCTTTTTCTTTTGCCTTCAACTTTTCTTTAAGATGGTCACTTAGAGTCTTTGCATTATCAAGAGAATTATTCATATCATCATTCTCCTTTTACATATTGATTGTCAAATTAGGAAAAACTTATTCACTGTTTAATGTGGAATTTTTATTTATGAACTTCTCGTTTTCCTTCTCAAGCCTTCTGATCTTCCTCAAACATTCTTTCAACTTTTCTTTCAGATGATATTCAAGTTGAGTTTCTTCTTCATTTGAACGGTTACTCTCTTAATCTTAATTATTCACTACTACAATAAAGTTATTCTCTCTAGATTTATCAGCAAATTATTTCTCAAATTCAACTTCGCTATATTCTTCATCATCATATTTAGATAAAAATCTTCTTCTTTTTGAGTTGAAGATCTTTTTATCCTTACCCTTTGAAAAATATTCATATTTGTCAAGTTGTTTCTTCCACGACCATCTTGTCCTTATGTTATTGTCATCACTATCTTCTTCTTTATTCATTTTAGGATAGTTAGCCGCAAAGTGACCAACAGATCCACACTCAAACCATTTCAAGGGAAGTTTTCCCTTGTATTTCCTTGTACCTATTTTCTCATTCTTAGAAAACAAGGATAAAGTTTCATCAAAAATTTTACATATCTCATCTTTAGAATCAGATTCACCAGTATCATTTTTATTAAGAGTCTTATTTGACTTCTCTCTATTAGTATCCTTGAATGAAATTTCTATATCATATTTGTTTATCTTTATATTCTTATCCCTTCTCATTTCATAAGTAATGAGAGTGTTATAAAAATCATCTAGAGATAATGTTTCAGGGTCTCTGTCTTTTAATGAACACACTTTAGAATCAATCTTGTCAGGAATAATTCTCAAGATCTTTTCAAAAACTGTATAATCCTCCGACTTTTCATCAAGACATCTGAGTGTACTAACAATTTCATTTACATTGGTAAAGAATCCCCCAACAGATTTAGATTCTCCCAATTTGACATCTTCATATGTCAGCCTCCAGATTTGATGTTTTTCCTTCTTCACTTTTATATTTACTTTATATATATTCTTCATCTTATCCCAAATACCTCTAACTACAATAACACCTTTCACTCTTAAAAACTCACTCTCAGAAAGAAATGAGAGTAATGTATTTTTAGCTCTTTCATCATTCATAATATTCTTCTTATCAATAGGTGTAAGAGGAAACTTGTCATAAATTAGAGGAAATCCATCATTTGTAGTTTCAAGAACTTCATACCCATGAGATATATGATAAAGAATCGTTTTATCTTTCAAGATATGATAGTTCTTTCCATCAAATATCAGAATCCCATTACTATTCACGCAATTCAGATTTTCCATTACAACTTCTCTTCAAAACTTCAGCAATGAACAAACAAAGGAAACCTCCCTCTAATACCAATTGAAGTTACAAGTCAGGATCTAAGTATCACTGAGAGGAGGATGGGTTGAATTAGTGATATCTTTTTCTTTTTATGTTTCTTTCTTTTTGAAACAACCTTTGCCAACTGTTAGAGATTTTATTTCTTGTTGAACACACACAACCACAGGAACACATGATTTACAAGGTTTATTACTCAACAAGTGTATCTACTTCCTTAGTATGGTAAGAAAGCAGTCACATACAACACAGTCCACTAGAAAACAAATCTTTTATAAGGAATACAATGAGTAGGATATTCCCTTACACACTTGTAGTACTTTGAAAAAAATCCAATAGTGTGTGTGCTCCCTCTTAGCACAAATAGGGTAATGTAATGTTTCTGTGCTTCTTAATAAGCTTTCACAAAACGAATATTTCAAAAAAATTCTTCACTTTCCTACCCAGAAGCTGGTAAGAGCCTCCTAGTGAAAAAAACTTGCACGCCACTCCCTGCTTGCATACCCCCTGCTTGCACGCCACTCTTCTTGTGTGCCTCCGTACTTGTGAGCTTCTCTTATTGCAGGCCTCATTGTTTTTGCGCCGCCTAGCTTGCACACTTTCCTACTTGCATTCCACAAACTACATATGCTACAATATTGTGCACAACTAAAATTTTTTGCTCCACTTTAGGCTTATATAGGAAACACTTCTTGCACAAAAATCCCTACTTGTGCGCAACTTATAACTTGCCCCACAATTCTACTTGTGTGCCACGTTTGGGCATAACACACAACTTGCACGACACTTAAACTTGTGTGACTCTTTATAGCACTTGCACAACTAGAGCTCAAATTTTCTATTAAGAGTTGAGCATAAAACAATGAGGAGTCTAGTCATCTATTTATAGGAATATTGGTGAATTATGCACCACATACACTTGCAAGCCATTCTTTCTTTCTCTCTGCTCCATCCCTTGCACGTTGCTCCATCACTTGTGTGTCACTCCATCACTTGTGCACCACTCCATAACTTGTATGCCGCTCCATCACTTGGGCACAAATTTCTATCCTTTTTCATGTTTTGGTGTTATTATGTTTAAATATGACTAGTGTGCAACATACACCTGTGCGCCGCTTATACTTGCATGCCCCTTTTTGACTTGAACACCTATTTTGACTTGCGTGCGACTTTATTTAATTTGTAATATTTTAATGTGATGATCTTTTAATATGACTTGCACACAACATACACTCGTGCGCCACTTATACTTGTGCACCACATTTGTGTTTCATTTATTCTTGCACACCACTTTCTTTCATTTTCCAAAAATACTTCTTTACTCCCCCTATCCTTCATAAGGACTTCATCATAAGTTCTCCAAATTTATGATATTTGTGAAGTAAAAATTAGCAAATCATTGTCATAATTACCATGGGAATTATTGTAACTTCCCTATATTCCACCAACCACTTATATAAAGTGAAGTGATTTCATTTCTTCTCAAACTTCCTTGACAACAAAAGAAAATACTAGAAAAGGATATTACTCATAATCAAATTGGTCCTAACACCACCTATGGTCCAATGATTAAACATAAATTTACTTGGTCATTATATAAGTCACTACATAAAACCAAGAGCCTTTTAGGGTAATAAATTTCAATAACCACCTAATCCAAGGGAGAAAAGGAAGTAGTACACCATCACCACCATTGATATGGATCAGAAAATGATGTGGTGAAAATCACTCTAAATTTGGTGACTCGAAAACCACTTAAATAATTATTAAATAATTTTGAATGAATATTCAATTTATCTCACAGTCATAATTTTTTGAGAAGCATAAAAGTTTATTATGTTTTGAGACTAGATATATAATAAAATTATTTCTTGTTACATTTTCAACATCTTCCACAAATTTCTTCACACTTACTAACCCTATCATATATATCCTACTTAAAAAATATATTCGTAACCTAGGGAAATGGAAATATAAGAAATGGTGAGCTCATATTCTTAGTAAGGGTTATCATGGGATTAAATAATTTATTATCATAAGTGAGCATATGTTATTTATAAGGGTGTAATAAAACTGACCCTGGATATCCATCCAACAGACACCAAAATTAGTCTTCCACTAGTCCAAAGGGCATTCTCGATCCCCATGATCTGTAAACTAGTGTATGGGCATTGTAGGAATACACTTGGGAGTTGTTTCACCCAATAATAAAAGTAATGTGCTTATGAGAATATAACAAAAATTCACCACGAACCATCCATATATCATAAATCCATGCCAAAATAAAAATACAAGAAAGAATAAAAAGGTAATAAAACATGAAACAAGAAACAATATAAGCACCAAAAAAACCCATCAAACCCTGGTATTCCTCTCCTATATACATTACTCCCAATACCTATCCTCATCCACTACAATATCACAACACCTTAAACCATATAAAGTAGTAAAATCCTAATTTGAGAAAGTAAATCATTTAAAGGGAAACATGTTGGTCATTCTATGAAAGTATAGGAAAGTCATACCAAAATTAGGTAATAGGAACACTGGATGAATGTAAAAAAATAAATACTAACCTCATATCAATTAGTACTCAAATAGTTTAAAAGGAGAATTGGGAACCTACAAATAAGATAAATTTGGGATGAGAACATAATCACTAAGTATGCCATTACTACCCACAAAATCTATGTAAATCCACTCGAAAAATGGTTTATAAATATTTAGTTTGAACATAATATATAAATTTGGTTTTGAAATATTTATAAAACCAAATCACATGAACACTTAAAATAAATACCCTTTTATAAAATAAAAACACGTATAGTTAAACATTTTAAATTAGACCTTTAAAATGAGGGAAAAAACAAAAAAAAACTATTTACTCATTAAAAAAATTACTTGGAAATTTCATTTTCATAAACAATTTCAAGGAGAACACACTTATTTAAATCTCATAAAGAAATACCCAAACCATTTTAATTTTTAAAATCATAATTTGATTCCTTGATAAACAACACATTTGGAATTAATCCATATACACATAAGGTGATTCATAAACCATATGAAGGATCCCAACATCCATGAAACACAATAAAATAATGGTTCCATTACAATCAATCAAACTTGGGGAATAAAATCTAATAAAAAATGAAATCCCCAAAAATGTTTGAAAGTAAATAGTGTGATGTGTATTATCTATAAAATTTAGTAATAACATACTGAAACTAGTGAAAATGAACCTAAGACAGCACTACAAAAGCTATCAACATCATCAAGAGTCCCATAAAACTACCCATGATAACATACCTAGAATGCATTCATCCATGGGAACAAGGGTTTTCTTGTCACTCGGACACACTCTCCCATTGGACTAAAAATGGGTTTTCCCTGGGTCTCTTTTACCATGGGAACATATAAAAATAATTCACTAATAATGGATCCTACAAATCCTCCCCACTAAACATTCTCATTATATACAAGATGAGCTTCCCTAGACAACATATCATCATACTATGGTTTTACCTCACACATTTCTTCTACAATACCCTAGGAATCCCATGACATGTCAAGTTAATAGGTGATTGATTAGGAATCAAGTATATAATATATATATAATTTTAAAACCAAACATTCCTCACCACCCACACCTCACAAATAGCATCCCCAAACAAACATCCAATCATAAGCATCACAACATGCATATAAAAACAAATCATCCACATGTGATCACAATACATAATCATAAATTTTAAAAAATAGGACTAAAATAGGGTATCACACATTTATAAATATTGTTAAATTTCCAAATGGGCCTTTAAAAAGTACCACTCAGAAATTAGAACCACACACCCAATTCTTAATGTCATTTGAAAACAAATTTTAAATACCACTTTAAAACCAATATTTCAAAACATGATAAAAGTCCATTTTGAAATACACTCATTTCCTTTTAATGGGATATTTCAAACACACCATGACCCACAGTATCAAATGTTTATTCATGTTATTTAATGTATTTTTGTTTTTTTGATTATATCTTTGTTTATTTTTCTGAATAATTCAAACCCCTATAATTATTTTAAGTGAAAATTAGTTTTTTAATTCTCTATATTTTCATTATAAAATGAGTTTTAGTGCTAAAAATTTTATAATTACTATTTCTTATGAGACATAGGAAGTATATCTTAATTTTATTCAACTATATCAAAGTATAAATCAATCTATGGAATGTTATTATTTTTCTTGAATATACTACATGATTTTCGTTTCAAGAAAATTTTTGGTTTAAACTATTTAATATTTTAATTTTTTATTTAATTATAACTTGATTTATATAGATTATGTTATCACAAAACAAATTTCATTGTATATCTAATATATTTATCTACAATTTATTAAATTAAATTGATGTCATAATTCGCTGTTTAAGTGGTGTAAAAAATTTCAAAATTTATGCAACAATTCTATAATTCATGAATTTCCAGAATTCAATATATTTATTATTTTAATGATATCACTTTATATATGCATAATAATATCACATTTATTGTTGATTTAGAAAGAAAATAATTCTTTTTTACATTTAATTTAATTGTATAAATATCTAAGAATGTTGTTTAGATTCCTTAAAAATGTCCTAATATTCTGTAATAATTCAATATTTTTTATTCATCCTTTATTATATAATTTAACTATTTTTTTATCATGTATCTTGATATACATATCAGATTATAGCACTTTTTAGTTTTTTGGAAATTTCAGGAAATAATTTTCATTTAAGTATTATGGACCTTTCATTAAATCTGTCATTTAGATGGGTTAATAAATCACATGGGTTAATCTGTTGAGAAATTGCATAAAATGATAAATTACTATTCATCATCTTCTTTTTACTCAAGATTTACGCCTATAAATTTTTTTTCTAGCTCCTTTAGCTTTCTTCTTTCATAACAGAAAGACTTCTTTTTCCCAATGTTGTTCTCCTCCTCCATGAATAGTATCTCTTTATCTCCATCATTCCTTGTCTGACACACGGTGATAACCAATCAATAGTATCATGTAGATCCAAATTAATAATAGATTCATCAATGATGGTGTCACTCTCTGTGGTAAATCCTATAATAGTGAAATGATATCTTCATCAACTGTAGCTCCACTATTTTTTGTATCTATCCAATTCATCAATGGTTGTAGGAATCCAAAACAATAAAAAGGTACAATTTTCAATATTAACTATAGATATTTGAACATCCATGAAACGGTAGACAAATCATTATCCATGAAAAGATATATGCTCTAATAATCTATAAATTAATAGTTCCTCCACATCTTTCTATCCTTCGATGGTAGAAAATCTGGATCCTATAAAGTATAAGGACTCAAGTAACAATATTTTAATGGTAGATAAATACATAACACAATGGTAGTTTTTCTTTCCTTTTAATATGATATATTGTAGTGTTATAAGAACAATTCAACTCCTTCAATTATAACTAAGATAATAGTGGTATTTTTATTGAGATGGTAGAACCTATCTTGGGCTTTAAGACACATTCAAAAGAGACACAATAGTTACCATAACAATATCATTTTGATAACTAAATATTTACTTTGGTATTCAAACCATGTATTGGGAAATACTCGGTTTAATAAACCTTATGATCTCTCAAATGTTTAATTACATCTACTTTGACATTAACTTCCTTGATGGGAATATCCAATCTAGAACACAAGAACTAGTACTTGTAATTTAATTTTCTATCATCTATTTCTTTTTGTTTCTTATGTTTGTAACACTTATTTATATATTTCACGTACACTCTATTTTTCTATTTATGTTTTTTATATTCAAAATAATTTCATCTTCTATTCCTTGGGTTGTGACTCCCAGACTCTGATTTTATGATTATTCAAGTTTCGATGCCTATATTCTAAAGTTAGTATTTTAATTGGGTTATGAATCCCCATAAATAAGTTAGTTTAAGTGTGGCTATCCCTCAAAATTGTATAAAATTATCTTATAATCGGTTTGTTATTCTCCTTTAAAAAATCATATAGTTAACAAAATATATATCATAGTGTAGAGAGGTATAAGATTGAACTAGGTCTAATTTAGACTAAATGAGTATAAAAACCCTTATATTCTTATGTTTATTTTCACTGATAGTTTTCTCTCTTAATTAACATTTATAATTAATTTAGATAAAAGATCTATTTGTTTAATTTTTTTAATCTGGTCTATCCACCCCAACCCCTTCTTAACCATCCTTAGTCACCCTATCTGACTTAACAACTGGTATTTGTGGTTGTTCCTATTGGAATTATCTAATCCTTTTATAGGGTATTTTTTTCTATTTAATTGTTATAACATATTCCTAGACCACAAAATATTAGGACAAGATATTTAAGATATCATGAATAAATACAAATTTTGATTGGGTTCTTCATAATCCACATCATTTTGATGGAAATGATTATGGATACTATGGTTCCTGGATAGAGGTATACCTAAAATAGTTAATCATAAAAAATTGGTCCATCAAGGAAAAATATTACATACAACCAAAAGATAACCTAGATACACTTATATGAAATGATGCTACTAGTATTGTTTAAATGAAAAAGTTGTTAATATTTTATATTGTGTTATTAATAAATGTTTTTTATTCATGTGTTTTCTTGTAAGACAAATCATGATATTTGTAAGATTCTATAAGTAACTAAACTTGGATTAGAAAAATTGATACGAACCAAGCTTGGGATGATTTGAGCTGAATAGCAAGACTTCGTGATGAGTGAAGATGAAATATTAAATCAAATGATTCTCCAATTCACAAGCATTTTGAATAGAATGAATCCACTTACAGAAGATTTAGAAAACCCAGTACATATTTAATGTGTATAACATTCTTGGAACTCATAAAATATCTCTATTAAATAAATAAAAAACTTCAAAGAGTACATTATTGATGAATTCATTGGATCACTACTTTAGTATGAACTGGAAATGAAGAACACAGCTGAAGAGGAGACAACAAAAAGAAAAGGTGTAGTTTTTAAATATATTAATGTTATTTATAATGAATTATATGACTATGATCTATATGATAATGAAAAAAAATGTATGTCTCAGATTGTGAATAGATTGTACAAAAATGAAAAATAAAGGATTCGAGAACCAATTTAGAAGAAACCCTCAAAAGGAAAAAATACAATAGATAAAATATTGGAAGTAAAAATTACAATTATTCAGATGTTACATGTTTTATATGTAGAAATAAAGGGAATATCATGAATGAATTTCCAAAATTAAATAATAAATAGAAAAATAAAAAGGAAGAAAAAAAGGCATTTATAACTAGTTGAACATATACAAATGAATCTTATTCCAATGAACAATTTTAAAATAAAAAATAATCTGGAAACTTTTTCTTCATGACTTATTCATATAAGGTTAATGATTCTATTTTTTATTTTGGATGTTAGGATTTAGACTATGATTTTGAAAATATAAATGTTTCATAGTCAAATAAAGGAATTGAAATATTAAGAAAACATGTTCTCAATGAATCAAATTTATATAATAATCTTAAATAAAATACATGAGAAAACTTTTTGGGAAAATAAAATAATTTTTACAAGAGAATGGGAAATGAAGAAATATTGCCTCTCCTTATCATTATATAGTTTTTTATAATTTGAAATGTGATCAGGATTTGAATGATAAATTAAAAAAGGAAGTTAGAATTTTTTTTAAAAATATCTTATTCTATTAAAGGTTGTGAAAAATAATGTAAGATGGTATCGTTGAATAAACTGAATAAAAAATATGGTATTGGGTTTTATTATAGAATAACTTAAATATATTGAAATCATTTATTTAAAATTAAAAATGGTTGTACTTCCACTCTTACTTATTTTAAATGTGGCATGAAAGGACACTTTGAAAATAATTTTTCTCTTATATTAAAATAGTTTTTTGTATTTACCAAATCTCATATTTTTAAATATTTTTATCTAGAGTACCATAAAATACTTGTTTAATATCTATGTGGGAACCTAAAAATTAAATTAAAAATCTTATTGGAAAAAAGTTTATTGGGTAAAAAAAATTCAACATAATTTATTTTTTGTAGGAAAAAATACTTATATGTCTCAAGAATGACATATGGAACATGGAGAGTGGATTATATAAGAATATGATCAAAGACACATAAAAGTTTACCACTTACAACACATGTGTTAGAGGCACTATTATATTTGAAGGCAACTACAAAGGAAGAGTAAAAGTTTTTGGTAATGTTTGCATTTATAATTCTACTTTTATTTATAATGTTTTATATTTTGATGGTTTAAAACATAATTTAATTAGTATATATTAATTATGTGATAATGGAATGGATGTGGAATTTCAAAATGATAAGTGATTAGTTTTTATGGATGAGCCTTTATTATTTTATACTAATTGAAAAGAAAATATTTATACTATTTATTTTACATAATTGACTTTTCAGTATGTAAAGTGTTTGAATGTTATGAGAAGTGATAAAATCTGTTGGCATTAATGATTATGTCATGTTAATTTAAAAAAGATACATAATATCTCTAAAAATTATAATATGTTACAATTACCTTCCTTGAAGAAATAATAGATTCATGTTTGTGACTCTTTCATGAAAGGGAAACATCAAAGAAAATTTAGACCTATCAATCAGATAAGAATTAATAGAAAGTTACAATTAGTACATCCTGATCAGTTAGGTCCTACTCAAATTTATATCCTCATAGGAAATAAATATACTTTAGTTATTTTTTACCATTATGGTAGATTTACATGAGTTTACTTTCTTACTCTTATAAATGATACTTTATCTAGATTTATTAATTTTTGTAATTTAGTTCAAAATAAAAAAAGTTATATTATTTTATCTATTCATAGTGATAAAGAAGGTTAATTTTATAATTTTTTATTTTGATTTTTTTTAAAATAATGATTATTTTCATAATTTCACTCCTCCAAGAACATAAAAAATGTTGTTTTAGAACACAAAAATATAACTCTTTTTGAAATATTGATAATTATGTTAAGTGATTATGATTTGCCCATATATTTTTCATACGAGGCCATTTTTTTTACATGTTATATTCAAAATAGAATTCGTGTTATACCTTTAATAAATAAAATATCTTATGAATTATTTAAAAATAAAAATCTAAATTTTGTTATTTTAGATATTTTGTTGTTAATTTTTTATTTTAAATTCAATGGATAATTTAGATAAATTTTATATAAAAAGTGATAAAGGTGTTTTTCTTGGTTATTCTAATAATATTAAATATTATAATGTTTATAATAAAATAAATATGACTATTAAAGAATATGTACATGTTATTTTTAATGAAAATAATAAAAAATTAAATTTTGATTATAATGTTTTTTATGATGAGTTTAAATATTTTAATTTTAGTAGAGAATACCCCAAGGATAAAGATGATTCAATTAAGGGGAGAATATTATTTCTAAACCTCATACATGTTTATGTAAAATTCATGGAGATTATCTTTTTGAAAATATCATTGGTAATATTGATTCTAGTATTAAAACTATTTTTTTAATTTTTTTTTCAATTATTCTTTTATTTATGATTTTTTCCATAATAATATTGATGATGATTTAAATTATTCTAATTGGATTTTTTCTATGAAAAATGAGATAAATCAGTTTTTAAGAAATATTTTTTTTAATTTAGTATAATTGATTAAGTATACGTAGAAAATTAGAACTAAATGGATCTTTATGAAGATGATGGATGAATATAGGTAGATTTTCAAAAACAAATCTAGACGTATTTCCTAAGGATACTCTCAAGAAGTAGGTCTAGAATTTGAAGATTCATTTGCATCGGCCTCCAGGTTAGACACTATTAGAATAATGTTGGATTTTTTTTTCAAGGTTTGAAATTGTATCAAATAGATTTAAAAAGTACTTTATTTAATGGTTTTATAACTGAAGAATTTTATGTTTCTCAATCCCTTGGTTTTGAAATTGAATAAACTCCTAATAATATTATTTAAATTATATAAATCTTTTTATGGTATCAAACAAGAATCTCATGATTGATATAAAAGTATTTCTTTATTTATATTAAATAATTTTTTCAACAAATTTAATGTTGATCCTATAATTTTTATTAAAATAATTTATCATGATATTTTAATTATAAAAATGTATTTAGATGATATAGTTTTTGGTTTTTCTACTGAATTTCTTTGTAATGATTTTTCTACATTGATGTCATCTAAACATGAAATGATATTAATTTTAAAATTAATGTTCATTCTTGGAAATCAAATTTATCAAAGTAAATATTAGATCTTTCTTAATAAATATAAATATGCAAAAGAGTTTGTCAAAAGGTTTATTATCGATTAATCTAAATCTATAAAAACTCTTATGTTTAATAGTTTAAATTAGATATTGATACATCTCACAATTTTGATAATATTAAATTTTGCAGAGGCATGATAGGTATCCTTTAGTATTTAGCTACATATAGACCATATATCTTGTTTAATTTTTCATCTAAGTTCTAGATTTCAAACTGATCCTAAAGAGTGTCATGTTAAAGCTGACAAATGGATAATTAGATATTTTAAAGGAACAATTTACACTGGGTTGTTTTATCCTAAATATAAATATTTTTATTTAATATCTCATTATGAATATAATTTTAGAGGTTGTTTAATTGATAAAGAAACTATATTTGGTATGTTTCGTTTTATTGTAAAAAGATTAATTTATTGGTCTTCTAAAATTAGATTATATGTTGCTCTATCTACAATAGAAGCTGATTATATCTATACTACTTGTAGTTGTGATCAAATATTACGTATTAAGAAAAATTTATGTGATTTTAGTATTTATCTTGATATATTTTCTATTTATTGTGATAACACATCATCAATTTCTATTTTTAAAAAATGTTACAGTATTCTAGAAAAAATCATATCAATCTTAGATTCTATTTTATTAGAGATTTAGTGAATAAGGGTGATTTTTTTTGAATTTATCCCTACTGAAAATAATATTTCACACATATTTACTAAGCCATTAGACTCTTCTTGGTGTGAAAAAAAATTAAAATTGAGCTTGGTATGTTGAAATTTTTGTTATTTTATAGTTGAATATGTATTGGGAGATTTTATGTGTTATCTTTTAGTTTATTTATAGAAAAGGGACGAAAATAAAAGGTTCTTAGTTTTAAATGTTTTTCTTTTGAAAGAAAACAAAAAATGGGAGATTTTTGGGCCTACTTATTCTTGTATATTTATTTTTTTGATTACATTTTACTTTATGGTTTTGAATAATCCAAACCCATTTCATTATTTTATAGGAATATTAGTTTATTTAAATCTTAGAATTTTAATTATAACATGATTTGTAGTGATCATAATTATATAATTCTTATATCATATGAAATATAATATGTATAAACTTATTTTATTCAACTAAACCATAGTTTAAATTAACCTCTATCATGTTCTCATTTTTTTGAACATACTGCATGCTTTTGGTTTCATTATTATTTTCTGTTTAAACTACTAAATAGTTTTATTTCATTATTTAATGATAACTTGAGTTATATATATCATATTATCACAAAAAATTAACATCCCAACATTTTAATAAATAATCAATATGTTTGATATTGTACATGATACACCACAACGATCTTAAACAAACAACTCAATATTAATATTTAAATATTACTATTATAACTTAGCCAATAAAATGGAAGGAATGAAAATTATTATTTGAGTTAATAAAATATGGTTTAAACATATATATAATTCTTTAGTCACTAATTTTTTATAAATTAAAATAAAACCCTTTTTAAAATAGAAGGAAATGGTTTTCTGAAAAACTATTTAAATATGCACATGTGTGTTTAATATTAATAAAAAAATAAACCTTGTTGAATTAAATTAATGATATATATATATATATATATTAATCATTCAGTCTAAGTTTTAAAATTTATATTATGTGTTTTCTATACATGATATGAGAACAAATGCAATTTTATACCTAAAAGTATTTTTTAAGGCACTTTTTCACCTTTTGATGGCACACTTGGTTTTAATTTTGTTTATGAAAAATTTATATGTTATTTTTGAAAAAAAATAAAATCCTTTTTTGAAATAAGTGTATCAAAATTTACTCTGGTTGAATTTTTTTATTTTTCTAATAAGATTCATGTTTTGATGAATAGTGAAAAAATAACTCATTTTAATTGAAAAGTACTATTTCATGAAATTTATTTATAGTTATAAATTATATTTTTAATTGTTTAAAATTATAATTAAATCATTTTTTTATCAGTTAATGAAATTTTGGTAACTCGAATCAATTTCACATTGAAATTTGATAGGAAAACATTGTGAAATTTTGAACATTTTTACTTTAAATACTATTTTTCTCAATCCATCAATGGGATTAATTTTTACTTAATTCCTGACAATTATGTGTTTTGAATTTTTAAAAATGGATTTCATATTTCTAATCAAATGGTCCAAAATATGAAAATGTGTCCCTTTTATTTTTGGACAATATGAATAGAAAATTTAGAATTTTTTTTTATTAACACAGTTAAAGGTAAATTGAGTAATTAAAGGTAAAAAAATAATATTATTAATATTATAAAATTTCCCTAACACTTTTCCTAATTTCATTGGATGAGTATGTTTCAAACAAAACAATACTTGGTCTAAAATTAAGACCTTTGGAAGACACATTGATGAGATCATGACATTTATAATATTATATTCAAATGAAAATTCAATTATATCACACTTTTTTTAAATGATATATTTTTAATATGTGTTATATAGGGGATCACTTATACTAAAAATAGAATTTTGTAATCTAAAATGTTTATCTTAATTAGGATAATTTATTTTTAATTTTAAGGAAGAAATGATTTAATTAAAATATTGTACAATGATGATGTATAAATTTATTAATTAAAGGAAATATCAAATAAATGATATTAAAAAGACTAAAATAAATATAATTGTATATTATTAATGTAATCCATAAATTCTTTAGGTGACTTTGACATGTTAGTGATTTTTGAGAAGTTTTTTTTTCAAATTTATCTTGTTGTTATGGTATTTTATAAAAGTAAAGTAATGAATGGTTTCAAAATATACACTATTTATATTTTAAAATAAATAATATTTTATTAAATGATTTAAAATTTCTAAAAAACTCAAATTAGGAAAAATGATTTGGATAAATATTAATATGTCATCAATAACTCATTTATTGATCTTTTTTCATTTTATAGTAATTATATTTACCCTCAAAGTATAAATTACATGATATTATGGTAAGGGTAAAAAGGGTTTAAAAAATGACAATGATTAAAAAAAATCTAAACTTGTATAATTTTCAGTGGGGGAATATAAAATTAATTTACATTAATTTAATATTTTTTACAATTCTACGAGTTCCCCTCCCCTCTCCTAGAAAAGGGACCCATTATTCTATTTTCTTAACACAAAAAACCTATTTAGTTCAGCCAGGATCTACCCAAATCTATTCCTAGAATTCTTCCCCACATTCTTGAGGCCTTATTTTAGTAATAATACACACCATAGATTTGTTAAGGAGTTAACCAATGGAGATAATCTAAAGAAGAGGTATCATTTTTAATTAAGTGTTTCTATTTTATTTATTCATCCTCCTCCTTCAAATCTTCTTCCACTATAATGAAATAATAAATCAAGTATCCTCAATATACCTAGATTTTATTATGATAATATCATCACCTAAGTTCTTCCCCACTTCTATAAAATGGGAAAATAATTAATCATTCATGTTTATGGTAGATTACCATGCTGCGAACCGATATAATTATTTTTTTCCATAACCATATCTCAATACTAGTTATAATGATGGAATTAATGTTTATATATGATTTTCAGGTCATATTTATCATTATTTTATAATAATATTTCCTTTATGTTCTCATCTTTCTATGAACATGAAAATTATTATGTCATTCGTGCGTACGTGTGAACTATCAGCACCAAGAATCGTTGTTGTTTATTTTTCATCACCATATCACATAGATGATATATATAAGTATATTTATATGATTAATATTATATTAATTCTATTATTATCATTATAGAAATATAAAATAATACTTACCCTATTTCCCTAATGTTTATTGAAAAATGAGAATGTTACTCATGCGTATGTATGGGTTACCATCTCTATGATTGTAATGTAGTTCATTTTTCGTATACATATGTAATGTATGGATTTAAAAGTTTAATTTATATATAATTATTATTATTATTTCATTAATGTTATTATGGAAACTATTGAATAATTTCCACTTTGACTATATACATCATACCAAAGTCATTTTGGACTCATGTAACAAATATCATCAAAACATCCAATGTGAACTTAAATAAGTAGTTAACTGATATAATATGATAATAATTGATAAAAAAAGGAATAATTAAATTTAAAAAACTCGTAAAGAAGGTAAATAATTAACCTATGTTTAGTGTTCATGAATATATAGATTATACGTGGTGAGTTAGACTCGTGGTAAGTGATATTGTCTCAATCTCATTTCATTGAGGAATAGTTTGATATTATACACCGACATTATTTTATTAGGTGTATATGAAACCCATGTTAATTATCATGTAATTTATTTATTTATTATAATTTTATTTAATGTTTTCTTAAATGTTTATCTTTTTTTGGGATTATGATTTAAATGTTCAAAGTTGTATGAGACACATTAAATGTTTAAATATTTAATTATCACATCTTTTTCTCCCTGTCAATATTATTGATATTATATTACATATTTATTTATATTTATATAAAAAGATTACAAATTTCATATTATTAATATATTTAATTTTATCAAAAAAATCAAATAGAATCTTTTTAAGTGCTTTATATGGAACTTTTTGAAAAACATCATAATGGAATATTTTATTATTGACATTCATGATGAAAAATACTTTCCCGCAACCATGAAAAGATTTATTTTACAATAATAAATTACTTCTTAAATGAAAATAAATATTTTCCTTTTTGGGTATTTTGTAATTGAAAACGGGTTGTTAAAAGTAAATATTTGTTTAAATGAAGTTGTTTTTAATATGATATTAAAATAGTTTTTTAAAGGGTTTTGTGATGAAAGTGTTTTATTCATGAAATGGTACTTGAGAATTATATGAAATGGGTGAGCATGATAAAATTTATATAAAGTATTGATCCCTATTATATCACATGGGTGAGCCCAATATAGCTTATACAAAGGTATTATCCCTATTATATCCCACTAGTGATCTTTATAAAGCTTATGCGAAGGGTGATGACCATTATAGATCTACAATAAATTGGGTAATAATAATAAAAGAATTTATCCATATGGTTATTAAAATTGAATTAGTTTTGAAATAGTTTTATTTATATGCTGTTCTAAGTCTCCAAAAACAGTTTTAATTGATTGTTATTGGTTTTAATGATTTTCATTGAGAATCAAATATGTATTTTATTCATGTGAATATGTTTTTTTATTTTCTCAAAGAACATCTAATGAGTTTTCATGTTTTTAACTAGAGTAATATTTTTATTTATTTTATATCCATTAATGATAATTTGTTCTCATCCCAAGTCTTAAAATGTTTTTCACAGGGTTAAAGGATGAGTAGAGATAAGTATGAGGACAAGATAAGAATTTTGATGTTATAGAAAGAAACCATGTTTTATTTTAGAATGTTTTATTTGGTGAAGAATGGATATTGGGTATAAGTGTCAAATTTTAATGTATGGGTTTACCTTGTAAGATTTTTCATTAATTATCTAAAACTCTAAACTGAAATGATTCTTTAATGAGAATTCTAGTTCAAACATCACTATAATGTGTAATGTTTAAGCTTAGGGCCTTACACAAAACTTGTTCTGCTAGATATTCAATAGATTAAATTAAAATTCATTAAAATAAATAGAATAATAAATTCTTTTAAGAGTTTTAAAAATATATATAATTTTATGTAACAATTCTAGAATTATGGAAGTTTCATAATTCAATATATTTTTTATTTTAATGATATATCTTTTGATATTCATCAGAATCTTACATTACTTTTTGAGTTTCAAATATAAGATATTTTAATATATTTTACATAGATTAATGAAAATATAAAATTACTATTTAATTTCATTAAAATTGGCCTAAAATTCTAAAACACTTTAGTGTTTCTTCTACAAATTTTATTATGTGTTTTCAAAGTTTTTCAATTATATCTATTAATATAAAAAACATATTTTTATGGTTTTTTATCCATTAGAAATCTCTAAAACCTATATTAATGTAAGTATTATAGAGAATTCACTAATCCTATCATTAAATGTGTTAACAAATCACTATGTTTTTTTTGTTAACAAATTGAATAGAATGATGAATAGTTATTCATCATATTCTAAATCCTCATGTTTCAGGAATCCAATAAGATTCTTCACTATCTCTATTTTCTTTTTCATTTCATTGAATAAAAACTCTTTTATTCCTAATGTTGGACTCCTACTCCATTCAAGGTGGATATTAATCTCCATTAGTCCTTATTTTACACATGACGATAACCACTCAACGATAACATGTGGATCCAAAACAACGGTAGATGCAACAATGGTGGGTTTTCACTACCTGATAGATATTCTCTATGGTGAAATGGTATCTCAATAAATTTTATCTATACTTTAGGTTGTATTGCCAAACTTTATCAAAAATATTATGTAGTCATAATAATGAAATAGAAGATTATTCATCATTAATGGTAGATTGACTATCAACCATGAAACAATATATTTCTCAACAGTTATGAAATAATTGATTCTATGCCATATTGTGAAGCAACAGTAGCTCCTCTTCTACCCAGCCTTCAATGATAACACCTTTGTATCCTATCTTAGTAGTAGGACTAATAAATAAATAGTATCCTTACAGTATATTAATCTACCACTCAACGGTATTTCCACTTTCCTTCATTAGTTCTAGGGTGTAGAAATGTCAACATTATTCAACTCCTTCAATAGTAGCTCAAATTACAGTGGTATTTTTTAATGTGATGGTTGCACCTATCTTAGGCTTAAAAAAAATTAAAATGAGTCATATGAGTAACAAGAACATAATCCTTTTGATAACCAATGCATTGATTTTCTATACAAAACATTTCCTATGAGATACTATATTTCATCATTCATATAATCTATCAAGTGATCAATTACATCTACATTGACTTCTACTTCCTTGATGAGAATATATGGTCTCCAACATAAGAACCATTACCTATTTTTTCTTCATCTATCTTCAATTTCATCTTGTTTCTTATTTTTGTAAAACTTATTCCCATATTTCTTATACACTCTATTTTTTGTTTATTCTATTACATAAAAAATAATTTTTTCCTCTATTTATATGGATGTGACTCCTATATTCTAAATTCAAGATTTCTTGGGTTGCCACTATTATAATCTCAATTTAGTTTTGTAATTGGGTTGTGACTCACCATACAAAAGTCATTTTTAGGATGGTCATACCTCTACTTTATGGAAAAGGATCCTATAATCGGGTTATGATTCCCCTTTAAAAATTAGGTAGTTCATTAGGTATATCTCACAATGCAGAGAGGTATAATAATGGTCTAGGTACAATATGAACTAAACCAGAACAAAAAACAATACATTCTTATATTTATTTCTACTACTAATTTACTCTACTAATTAAAATTCGTAATTAATTTAGATAATAAATATTTTTGTATAAAATATTTAATCTGGTCTATTCACCCCACATAGACCATCTACTATTTATCTATATGACCTAACAAGAAAATAATTTCAAAAGAGAGTCTACTCCTTTATTTTTATAAAAAATCCTTTAAAATAAATTGAACAATTTACAAAAATAAAACTAGATTCAAATATATATTTCTTAAAATAATTAAATCCCTTTAGTAAATCTAAACAATAATTTAATCTAACAATTTCTATGTGACCAAAGTCCATGAAAATAATTTAAACCATTTATAAATATAATAAAAACTAATAGGATATTCCATATATATATTTAAATCTATTGGAAAATTTTTTAAATTTCTTGAAATATTTTTAAACAACCAGACATGAATTTGAATAAGTTCTTGGAAGGCGTTTAAGGACTATTATAAGTTCAAAAGACCAATGAAAAATAATTTCAATCATATAAAATCATATAATAAGCTATAAAATTTATAAAAATAAATTTAAAAGAACTGAAGAAATTTATAAAATGCTATACATGTAGTTCCATAGATACATCTTCCTCATATTGGTGGTTGGTTAGCCAAAGTGGTCTAAAATATAAAAAATTTGTTATAGGATTCCCAAACATGCAATAATGTGACACAAGAAACCCATCACACACCCTAATAATAAGTAAATACAAAACAAATTGGTAAAACTCAATTTTCCTATAACTTAACTAAAAGAAAATAGGAGTGAGAATATAAGCACTCAATAGGATACCACTACCCACTAAATCTATGGAAAAACCATGTTATAATAGTATATAAATTTATAGTTTGAACAAAAGATATAAATTAGGTTTTATATTATTTATAAAACCAAACCACTTGTAAACTGTCAAAAAAAATATTTTTTATAAAATAAAAATAAGGATAGATAACATTTTAAATGAAACATTTAAAATGTGGACTAGGGTAGAGCCCATGAAATCTATTACATTAGTTGGTGGATTCATATAGGAAATTTATCATTGTAATTCAGTTGTATCCCTTTATTCCCAATGTATTGTTTTGATTATATGTTCTTGTCATTTACACCTCCTTGTTATGTGACATGACATAGTGGTGCCTGATTGTGTGATTACCTCCTACTTTATGTGATTTACCTTTCAAATGTTTGATTTGTAATTATTAATGTTTTTAAAGAAGTGGAAGATAAAGTATAATTTTAAAGTGTTTTCAAACTATTCTAGAAATTAGTTTGAAAAGTGTTATCAAGTGAGGAAAGTGAAAATAGTTTGGATATTTCTTTAATAATTTTTAAAAAATTGGTTTTCCTTAAAATTGTTTATGCAAGTTGAATTCCAAAGAGATGTTCTAAAAAGTGGAAAAAGTATTTTTGGTTTAATTTTATCATTTTAAATGTTTTATTTATTTTTTTTTAACTATCCTTGTTTTTATTTTATAAAAAGAGTAGTTTTTTTAATGTGTACATGTGGCATGGTTTTGTAAAAAATTTAAAAACTAATTTATATAATATATTCAATCTAGAAATTTATAAACTATTTTTCTAGGGTATTTCCATAGATTCAGTGGATACTGGTTTCCTATAGAGTTCTTATGTTCTCACACATATTTTATCTCAGTTTCATGTTCCTAGTTCTCTTTCAGGTTTCCCTTTGGTCGTTGATTGATCTAATTTTAGTCTTTATTCTATTGTATTCAATTAGTATTCATATTACCAAAATTGGTTAATACCTAGATTTACTTTCCTAGAATGCATATAATGTTTTAATTTAAGTTATTTTCTTTGGAAAAAATTTCTTTTATTTCATTTTATGTTTGGAGGTGTAGTTATATTATATTGGTTAAAGGATAGGTACTGGGAGAACTTTCTGCATGAGAGGGAGACTAGGGTTTGAGGGACTTTTTTGGTTCTCATGTCATTTATTACTTTTATATTATATTGATTATTTATTCTTTATTAATTTTTTTCATTATGGATATCTAAAATATGAATGGTTTATGATGAATTTTTCTTATAGCCCTATTGTCACACTTAATATGATTATTGGGTGTTATCATTCCTAGGTGTGTTTATGTGATTCCCATGAACTATTTTTCATCCAGTTTAGATCAGGAAGGCCATCTGGGTTAGTGGTGGACTAGTTTGGGAATACATAAGATGGATATACTTGGTTGGATCATTAAAAATGGTTTGAGAACATGATAATTACTTATGAAAATGTACTTAACCATAAATCATGCGCCATGCCATAGGGATTTTTTCATAACAAAATACACAAGTCAGAAGTGTATGGAATAATTTACAACTAATAATGATCCATGATAGAATATCATAAACATAAGAAATAAGTTTTTGTTATGTTCATAATAATAGAAAATAATTTCCATAGTTAAGTCTCGCTTCCAAGACTATCATAGCTGACATATTCCAATAGTTTATTGGGTTCATTCCCCAATCCCATAAACATTTTAGATAGATTCCCATAGTGGATTTGGTATAATCCTCATTCTATTTCATATTATCTCATGAGATATAAATCTATATCCATTACATTATAGGGATGTATAATTTCAAGAACACCTATCACAGAATGAAAACCATATATATATGTGTGTCAAAAGATAAAAAAATATTCATCATAGGATAATTAATAAGAGGAAAAGAAACCAATTTCATAAAAAGTTCCTTAGAAATCATCATAATATGATATCTAGAGAAATAAGTTTGATGGTATCATTATATAATAACATTCCTTAAATTATGTCGACATATATGAAAAATAATTTTATGAAAGCATTAGAAATATTCTTTCTAAAAAATATAAAACATACTTTTTATTTGGTAACTTTTAAAAACTAAAAAATAAAATAAAAATGAGAATAGAATTTTCATAATAAAACTATAGAAATATTTAAAGTTATTTAAATGATGAATAATTTACATTTTGGTGGGAAAATCCATTCATGTCATATAAATTTAAAAAATATTTGATTCACACTTTTAGTGAGGAAAGTCAAAAGTGAGTCGTGTAGAAAATGCTTGAAAAGATTAATTTTGATTCTTTGTAAATAAATTAAAAGGTAGTAGAAAATAAATTTATAAAAAAATTAATTATATAAAAACACTTCAATAAAACAATTTTTATTAGCATGGGTATAAAGGAAAAAGTTTCTCAACCTAACAGAATATATGAGGTTAGCTTTTATTCAGAACATCTTTTCAACTATTTTGAGTACCAAAGAGTGGGGAAATAGAATGTATAATTTAAACTATATAAATAAAAAATTTTGAATAAAATATATTGGGATCAAGAGAGAAATAGCATATGATTCCTCTAAATTAACTTGTAGCATAAATAATCCTGATTAAAAGTGGTATTAAAACATAAACTCTTATCTTATGTATTAACTTGATTCATACTCGCTATATCCTACTTTATAATAAATTTATATATATCACTATATTCATACTTATCATACTATATATAATTCCCATATATTTTTTAATTACTCTTTTATTAAATATTATTCATTAAAATCATTATTTGGGTGCCAAATATTCTATTTTCCATGCATGTTTTTGTTCAAAAATTCTATTCCCTGAAATTTGGTCATGGTTTCAAAATATATATAATATTGATAATTTAATAAATATAATATTTAATTATTATACACATGTTTAGAACAATCCATGTAAGGTAGTGATGATAAATTAATTACATCACTTCATGAAGGTGGCTGTCTGTACATACCCATAGGTGATGTATTCATTTTTAACTAGATAGAAATAAAGGAAGATAAAAAATAATTTATCTTTAAATAATCATAATTATATATTAAATATAATATATATTATTTAATCCTATCTATATAACCATCCATTATGGGTTGTGATGAAAAATTAAATACATCACTGCATGGAAGAGGTAGTCTCCACATATGCATGAGAAAATATTTCATTTTCCATTGGATAAAAGTAATGTATATAATGACTGTTACATCATAAAAATAAATTTTTTTATACTAATTATACTGATTCTTTTAATTTTATGTGGTTATATAATATTTTTAGGAGGTGGAAGAAGAGATAACCTTGAAAGAAGTCACTTAAAACAATTACCTCTTCTTTGCATATCCTCATTTGAATTACACACTAATCTTTATTATGTTGGTATTTTTGTGATAATGGGAACTATAGGAAGTTTAAAGGAGTATTAAGAAGTTATTTAGGAATATCATTGCTGAGATAAGGTCTCAAAGTGTGTGCACAAGTGAATAGAGTAGGTTCCCTTTTATAAATGAGTGGAGTGGTTCCCAGGTAAATACCATTAACTTTAGAATAATAGTGTCATTATCATGGAAACTTGAAAAAAAATATGATTATTTAATTTCAAAATAAAATCAAAAAACTAAATTGTTACATGTTTAAGGATAATTGTCAACTTTTCTCTTAGGTTAACCCTAATTTTAACTATTTTAACCCTTACCATGGTGAAACAATTTTACAATGTTAAGTTATTTATTTACCCAAAAATTAAGCTGGAATTATTAAATAATATTTATTAATATAATTCCAAATATGGATTAAATTTTAAAATATTCAAAGTATATATGTGGAAGAAATTAATTTTAATATTAACACAAAAAAATCATAAAAACCAAATATATAATAAATCTATCTTTAAGTGTAAAAAATGAAATCATTATTATTCATTTCTAAGTAATATTTTTATTAATATTAATTTATTTTATTTAATATATTATCAATACATTTCATTAAAATAATTGATTAATAGTGATTAATTTAATTTATTATGTTAATAATACATTGTTTACAATAGAATTTTGTTTTCTGAAAAATATATTGTTTTACTTTCAAATATATTCATATTTAATTATAAGAAATTAAAAATAATTTTATGAATAATAATTCATAACTATATATATATAATCAATAATATTCCAAATTTTTAATACTCAAAATAATATAAATTCACTGTTAGATAAAAATACATATATATAAAACAATGTTTGTAAAAAAACGTTTCAATATAACCTAGAATTATTAGACTAATATTAACAATCATTAATTATAAATTTCATGGATGTAATTAAATGTTTTTACTAATTATTACAAAAATTATATCAATAAATTTTATTAATATCACTCCTCAAATTATTAAATCTAACAAAATACATAATTCCACAAAACAGAATCAATGGTATACTCTTAAGTGAATTTTAACCATTTTATAAATTTATTTATCAATTTTATTTTACTATATAGTTGTGTCTTTAATTTTATATTTTAATAAAAAAATTATTCACTAAAGTACATTGTTGTGTGCATCAAAATCTATCAAACATAGTTAACTTAGTAAAGAGAAATATATTCTAAAATCATTATGTGTTATAGTCTCCCCCCTTAAAATAATTTCTCCCTTAAAATTATGTTATTTTAATGGAAATGGTTAATTTAATATATAGTTTCCCATGTAGCTTACTAAATATATATATTTTTTATAAAAAAACTTTGATTAGGCGACTGGTATTATTCTATAGTACTCTATCTCTGTAAACTAGAATCTCCACTGGTTGTTCCTGTAACGGCCCAAAATTTCATTAATGGAAATCCCTCTTTATATAATTAAATTCCTCTTTATGTAAATTTTTTATATAATATGTCAACTATTTTGGTTTTATTTTAATAATTGTGACTGTTTCTAATATAGTTGTTGAACAATGATCAAATGATTAGTAAAAATATAGGGCTTTAACAATCTAATTTACTCAGAAAAAGGAAGCGATGGCCTCACCCAATAGAAGTGCTCTATACGAGGCCCATTTTTCAGAGATCGGAAAATAGGTGGTGTCATTGGGATTCGCTCTTGACCAAGCCCTAGCCAAGCTTCATCATGTCAAGCTCGAACAGAACCGTCTATGAGAGAAGTAAAAGTTGATAGAGATCACCACACATGCAATGTTATCTGAGCCACCCCAAGAGTCTGTCACCATCACACACCTTACCCTTAGGTCCTATGTGACTGTTTTAAGGGGTTATGTAACAAATCTATAGTACTATGGTTATGTACAATATTTTTGTATATAATAATGAATATACTTTCATTTTATTATTGTTTCCTTGTAAATAGTTTTTAAAACACAAATAGTATTTTTATTCAATGTTCAACTAATAAATCTATTTTGATGAATTAATGTAATTTTTAATTAAATAATATTTTAATAAAATAATATTATTATTATCAAATTAATTTTTATTAAATATAAATTACTGTATAATTTTATGAATGCAATTGTAATTTTTATTATGGTTTGAAATCAATTTTTGTCAAAACCCATGAATTTTCGATAAATGTTGGTATTTATTTTAAAAGCTAAAATTAACATATTTAGAAAATGATTTAGATAAAATGAATATTATTTCTAGAATCAGAATGTCTAAATTATCCAATGGTGAATTTTTCAAAATTTTCGGAGACAGTCAATTTTTTTGGTAAAAATTGAATACTGTTTAAATATACAATGTGTTTTATGAAATCATAATGACCCAATAGTGATGTAATAAAATACTATAAACCTCATGTTTGTCAAATATATGTTTTAACATTAAAATAATGTGATTTTTTGTTTTTTTGATTTATTTTACAAAGCTTTAGTGAACCCTTTAAGACTTATTAAACATTTTGTCTTTTTAAATTTTTTTCCTTAGGAGTGTGAGTCACCTCTACATAAGAAACCCCATTATTTTAAGAACTTTGGAATTTGGACTTATAAAATATTTTTTTACACTTCCATTTTACAAAAACCATGGGAAAAAACTATGGGCTAGTTTGTGGTTTGGATTATTTTAATGTGAGGGTCTCAAACCTAGATAATAAAGAATTCCCCCACCTTTCCTATATAAACCCACCCAATATCCCACTTCCTCCTCACTCAAAGCCGTTGGAGTTCGTCCAAAATCTTCCTCCTCTCTCTAAAATCCTCCCAAGGTTCCCCAAGCTCCCAAGAAGCCTCTCTCAACCCTCTCTCAATCCTTTGGAAGCATACTTCCAAGTAAGGGTTTTTTCTTCCTTTCTCATTTTTGTCCAATTTTCTTAATGTTGTTATGCCATTTTATTTTCAATTATAAATGTTGGGGTATGGTTTCTAGCCTCCCTCATACTTCCCGATTTATTTTTTAATGATTTGAGACTCATTTCTCTCTCATTAAATGTCTTCCATGTACACATGTTACTATGTCGAATTTCCGAAAGGAATTTCTATCTTCTCATTTACATTCAAGAAATCATTTTGAATCTTGAATCTAAATTCCATTAAATTTGTTTGGAAATGTATCTATATGACCCCTTTACTGACCATGTCATGTAAATATGGTGATACACCCCTTTCTCTCTCATCAACCATTTTTATGAGGTCTTATGTCACGTCGTTATGCTGCCAAAATTGCACTGCGCTTTTCCAAGCCAAATTCATTGTGTAGTGAATACCATGACCATTTATCTATCAAGGGTATTCACAAATATGAACAATTATTATTGTTTAAATAGTTTCATGAATGTATTGCACATTATTTTAACATGGAATAAATTATTATGTTGAATGATTTAATGTTTTATGATCCATGTGGCACACTTATGCATGAAATGAAATGTCTAAGAAGGGTGTGCCCTTATAGCACTCCAATGCATTGGGTAAAGTATGGTATCATGATATGTCATGTGCAATGGGTGTTGAATCATATAATTCAATTGAAATTTTGTTTTACTTGTGCTTCATGTGAAATTAGGATTTACTCATGCTCCATTTGCAATGAGCCTTGGCTCATGCTAATTATATGGTAAGTGTTGTTGTCACATTTCCATGTTATGATTATCATGATTTGTCATGCCTTTATATTTATGCTTCTATTGTTATCTATTGATATGCCTATTGTATAACATGTGTTATATTCCTCGTGTTATTCCATGATTATTCCCTTACTGGGCTTTATAGCTCACCCTTTTTTATAGCATTTCCCCAGGTTATCCCATGAAATGCTAAGTACGAGGGAATGTAGAGGTCATGTAAAGAATGTTCTCAATAAAAATGTTTTTTTAAATGTTTTAAGTGGTTATGTAATTATATTAATCCCAAGAGACACTAGACCTATTGATCTTCAATATTGTATCAATTAAATATTATGTAATAAATTATGTTCAATTGTATAATAAAAGAGCAAGTTTGTTGTAGTTGGTATCAGAGGATAGGTTTAGTTATTTTTAGGAATAGGATTATAAAATCCTAGTAAAGCCTTAGAGACAAGACTAAGTATAATAAAAACATCCCTATGTTTTGGTGAGTATTGAGTAGGTGGTTTATCAAGAAAATACATCCCTATCTGGATACGAGAGGGTAGAGGCAGCTCTGACACAGATGTATCCTAGAGGTAAAACCCAAAAACACCACTTTGAGCTAGACTCGAACAAGAAGTGGTGCGTGAAAATGGGCCTTGATGCACTCTTGGTTATGAAACTTCTGGGGGATATTCTTTGCTAAATTCACAAGTTTAGTATGAACCATTATTAAGGGACAAAAAAATGCCCTAAGAATATATGTTATAAAGTAGATCATGGATAACATAGACCGAAGCCAATAGATTCATATGTTATGGAAATAAAAGTTATTTATAAGTCATCAGTTTTTTCATTTTATTACCCTTTATGTGTTACCCTCACTTTCCTTTGATTCCAGCCAATGGCCGGTAATAGGAGGACTCAAGCTAACAACTACTGTGAAGATCAATGTGATTACTGTACTAATGAGATGCCCAATCCAATGGGAGCACGAATCATGAACTTTGTCATGATTTTCTCTTACCTTACTCCAGATTTGAAAGTAAATAGGGTCAAGTGGAATGTTCACCCCCCAAGAAATAACAAGTCGCTCTCGAGAGCTTCATGAGACAAAGGTCTCGTACTTTTAATGGATCTTCTAATCCCTCAATCTCAAAACAATGGATCAACTCCATTGAAAAGATCTTCTACATCCTTAAATGTTCTGAACAAGAGAAGGTTCTCCTAGCTACTTATCATATGGAGGGTGAAGCTGATCAATGGTGGAGGATGATCAAAAATACAAAGCCTGAGGAGGATATCGAGGCATTGGAATGGAACGATTTCCGGAAGATGGTTTTCAATATATATTTTCTATGCTCCCTATGGATTAAGATGGAAAGGGACTTCCTTTCCCTCAAGCAAAAAAAATGGAAAATTTATTGGAGTATATGAGGAAAACTTCACATGGATTTCATGATACGCTTCTGGCTTTGTCGTTACCCCTGAATTCAAGGTTGACTGCTTCTTTGGTGGGCTGAAACCTAGCCTTCGGAAAGCGCTGGCGATCCGTGACGTTGAAAGCTATGAGGAAATTGTCTGATGTTCCCTCAAGGTCAAAATGGAGATCAGATAATCTCAAGGGTATCATGGAAATAAGAATCATAAGGTGTACTTCAATGCTCGCAGTCTGATGGATAAATCCAACGGTGTTAAAAAGATCAAGCACCCCACTTTTCAAAGGTTCAAAAAGAAGAACCCTAGAAATTACCTGAATTGTATAAGGAAATGATTTAGGTGTGGAAGAGAAGGGAACCTAGCTGTTAACTTTTGGCCAGAAAGACCGGAAACTATGATAGAGGAGAGGAATTCTCCATTCGAACCACAATGTGTGGTTCATTGCTACAACTGCAAAGAACTAAGGCATCTATCAAATCAGTGCCCTAAGCCAAGGGTCTTATGAGGCAACCAAAAACCTCCATGACATCAAGGGAAAGCTTTTTCCATCACTACTGCCAAAGTGAACCCCGAAAATGAAGTGGTGATATGTAATCTAGTTATTCATTCACTAATAGTGAAAATAATTTTTCATTCTAGTTCTATGCATTCTTTTATATCTCAAAAGTTTAGTAGCATAATCCCATCACCACCAAAAATCATGGAAGTGAAGATGTCGGTGATTATAGAAAATGGGGCAATCATTACATTCCATGAATATAACTCCTCCCCTATCATAATCTGTGGATTAAACTTTCCGGTGAACCTCATCATACTACCTCAGGTAGAATTGGATGCAATCCTTGGCATGGATTGTCTTTCCTTATATATATCCAACATAAATTTATGTGAGAGGGAAATCACTCTCCATATAGAGAATCGACCCTTGATTGTTTACATGTGCAAGGAGGAAGATGAACCTTCTTTAGCTCCATCATCTCAAGCATGGATATTACTGCCCTATGAGCATGCGTATCTGGCTCAGATGATTGAGTCTAAGGAGGCAACCATCCTAGAATACATGCCTATTGTGAGGGAATTTGCTGAAGTGTTTCCTGAGGAATTGCTTGGTCTTCCTCCTATAAGAGAATTGTAATTCTCAATGGATCTTATACCTAGTGAATTTCCAATATCCAACACTCCGTATAGAATGGCTGTTTTGGAGAATGAGGAGCTGCAGAAACAACTATAGGAGAATCTGTATAAAGGATTTATACGCCCAAGTGCTTCACCATGGGGTGCACCAGTCCTCTTCATCAAGAAAAAGGATGGGTCAATGGGGATTTTCATTGATTAATGTGATCTTAACAAAATCATGATAAAGAATAGGTATCCTCTACCATGAATTGATGACTTGTTTGATCAGCTGCAAGGAGAACAATACTTCTCCAAGGTGGATTTGCGATCGGGATATTACCAAGTAATGGTGAAGAAGGAAGATATCCCCAAGAATACTTTTTGTACAAGATACAGGCACTATGAATTCATAGTAATGCCTTTCGGAATCACTAATGCTCCAGAAATGTTTATGGACTTGATGAATAGATTCCTTAGATATTACCTTGACAAATTTGTGGTAGTCTTTATAGATGATATTCTGATATACTCCAAAACCAAGGAGGATCAGGAGGAGCATCTAAAAACTATACTAGAGACCATTCAGAAGGAGAATCTCTATGAAGAGTACAACAAGTGTGAGTTCTGGTTGAAGGAGGTCTCATTCTTAGGAAATATCATCATATGTAATGGGATATCTGTGGATCCCTCCAAAACAGATGCAATTGAGGGATGATTGAGACCAAAATCAGTAATAGATATCCATAACTTCTTGGGGTTAGATTGACATTATCGACAATTTGTGAGAAATTTATCATGATTGTCTAGCCCTCATACAAAGCTAAATCAGAAGGGAGTAATGTTTTCTTGGAGTGATGAATGTGAAGAATGCTTCAAGGAGTAAAAAAGGAGGCTTATCACTGATGAGTGATCTATTGAATCCTCCTCTGAGTAAGTCTATTATGTGCTGCAAAGGCTCCCTTCTCACCAGTGAAGGTAAACCTGGTCCCATCCATGTGGACACACCGCACTTGGCGCCTAATACAGTCGATCTGGGAAAGTACTGTAGATAACTAGTCCATACCCAAGATGACGTCGTAAGGCCTTGACGCCGCTACTAGGAGATCCAAGCCAAAACTCTCACCTCCTAGAGTAAGCATTCACTACCAGCACCAGTGTGTAATCATCGAATCAGCTCCCATAGGAGGCTCTAGTCATAAAGATCGAACTAATGGCTCTTTCGGAATCTCTAAGCTCCGAACAAGGGCTGTGGAAGTGAAAGAGTGACTGGAACCCAGTCTATAAGAACTAATGATAAGGTGGAGTAGACATAGGTAGTACCTTGAATCATCTCTGAAGAACCATGGTTGTATGCTTTAGCTGAGCTCTCACCTATCCACCTGCACCCTTCGGTCGAGGTGGACCTCCTGGTGGTGGTGGCAATAGCACTTCGTAATGTCTTCCACAGCCAGCTGCTCGACCAACTCCTCTACCATGTATGCCTAATCCCTTCAGACCACCTTGATCGAATCTATGCCTCTGCTTGAGAGGTCCCTCAACTATCTACTGATCATCCAAGTGGTGGTTCATACAGTCACGAGCCATGTGACCAAGCCCACCGCATTAGTAACACTGCCTACTACCGGCATGTGTGTCTCAGATCTATGTTCCCTGCACAACCGATCCTGAGTCATGCGGTCAACCATATGTAGGTCTGGTCCTCTTAGACCTCTGCGACATCTGTCTACTTCCAGCTTCAAAAGACTCTACTACTTGTTGGCTATTGGTGGGTCTCGCTACTGGAGGCTACTCAACAGGGAAAATCTCCACTATGAGGGCTCTCTCTAACACCCCCGCCCATGTCATGATGTTGAGGGAGATCACTGAAGCTCTAATCTCCCACCTGAGTCCCTGCTTGAAGGTCCGGGCCCTAAAGAATGGGCCTCATACCATATCAGCGGAGTAGTACGACAGGTCGGTGAACCTCCCAGAGTACTGCACCACCGTCAATCTACCCTGCCGTAGATGCATTAGCTTATGTATTTTCACCGCTCGAAGGGTGGCTGGTACAAAATCCGCTCAAAACAGGCTCTCAAAGTCTTCCCAAAGACGTCATGAACCTGGAGCATCAGGCTCCACCATCTTCCTGCTGCTGCTGGAAGGTGGCTGGCAGCAAGGATCACCATAAAGTCTGTTGGTTTCCCTACAAGCATGAAGACTCTCACCATAGCCTCCAGCCAATCCTCATCCGCTTGTGGGTCCATATCTCCCCTAAAACTGGGTGGCCTCTGGCACTGGAACTCGTACAACACACTAAAGTGGCGTGAATCATCGGCAGCTGGGTTTGGTGGCATCGGTGGACCAAAGGGTAGTAGTACTGCTAGTACCTCCGCTGGTGCCTCAACTGGAAGAGGACCCTGCACCGAGGCCTCGCCACTCGGTGTGGTTTCTGTATGTATGACTCTCGGGGCTCTAACTATTTGTCCGTAGAGAGGCATCATGAATGAAACAGATGAGACACGGTCAAAATACTATACCTGGTGAGCTGGCCTGGTTGAGCTGACTTAAAGAAAAACTTTTGAAAACACACACACAGTCAATGTTTTCATGCGTTGAGTTGGAAATCAGAAGTCAGGGTCCTGGTGTATGGATACGTCGGCCACCCGCACCAACACTGGACTCCCTGAACTGAAAACCGCACTTAGTAAACTTAACCCTATTGCTTCATAGAAATGAAATATCAGAGTCCTATGTTCTGTGTTAGATCTGACGCCTCTGATACCAATTTTTCACGACCCATCCTTCGGGGTCTATGCCGTAACTACCCAATGCCCACCTTCCATAGTCCAGGGGATGGAAACTAGCACCAAACAGATATATCTCTAAACTGGGAAGACATTTCTTTTATAACTGTAAATTAACACAATTTAGTACACAACTGGAAGCGAAACACTAAGTAAAAACTGTATACAAAAAGTGTGATGGAATGTAAAAGGGGCCATAAATACAAGCCCAACTGTAATGTACAAGTATAAATGAAAAAGGGACAAACAAATGATAGGTAAAGAGTAGCTCCTGGATCGTCCTTCGGGGTTCCTACCTGAAGGGTAGGTACAGAAGGCCACCTCAACACTCCACGTCCGTTAGACTCCTCTGTGTGCCGACTCGTCGTAAGGTCTACATCCAGGTACCATCCAGTCCTGGCGCTCTCGGCCTCCATTAGCGCTGTCTGTCTTCTACATCCAACACAACGAGTTGCGGGCATAGCCCATGCAGGGGTGAGTACAACGATACTCAGTAGGGACATCGAGGCCCTCAAGGTCTCACAAAATACAACAAGGATAAATCACAAAGTTCTAAATCAATGGATAAGCATTACTTAGGTATATGACCATACATATATCTAAGTTATCTAGTAACCCATCTCAATCATGAGGAAATACAAAAGCCAAAGACTCAACTCAAACCAGGATTTTTATTATCGAAACCATGGATGGTGGTGTAATCCTCTTCTACCAAGTATAGTGGGCATACCGTGTCACACTAGGGCACTTCCAACTATCCTTGGACTGCTGAGTGACTCCTCCTGTTGAGTGTCATGGGTCTACTGCGCCACACAGAGGCACTCCCCACCGTGGGTCTGCCACATCACACAGAGGTACTCCCCCTAATAGCATGTAGAGGTACTCCTCATGTTGAGTACTGCGGGTCTTCTGCACTCACACATAGGCGCTCCTCCATCATGGGTCTATCATGTCACACAGAGGCCCTCCCCACTGGGCTAGTCGAGTCACTCTGAGTCGAATCGGTCAAGCAGTCGTCAGATCTCAGCCAGCTACTAGGTCTCTGTACTCTGTCTACTCGTCACCGAAAGGATCCGCTCCACGAGCTACTGGTCGATACTCCAAGTGTCACGAAGTCTCACATAGATGTATGTCAAAGGACTGCCTCGTCTTAGGGGTATCAACGCAACAGAGGGCGCATCAATCGAACGCATGGTCTATGAGTTATTAGACTTTTAGTCCTGGGGGCCCGGTTTGATTCGTGTATGAACCAACCCAACCGTATCTCAACTAAACCCCAGAATCCAGTGGGGGTAAACTCAAAGGAACCGTCTCTCATTGATATTACCAGCGCCACTAATGGCTCATCAAACGGAGGTCCGATGCCATAGGTATGGCCAAAGTAAGCAAAGGGGTTGGTAGTGGGCACGGGTCTGGTCCGACCCGGTCTGGGTCAACCCGGACAGACCCGATGGGTCTGACCGAACCCGTTGGGTGGGTCTGTCCACTATGTTAGGGCCAGTCAGCTGGGCCCGACCAGTGGACTGTGATGGCGGTTTGGCCCCGATGCCGCCACGTAGTCGACTCGGCCTGAAGGCCGGGGCCGGTTCGGCCGGTGTCGCAGAGGGCACAGCTTGAGAGGTCGGCGGTCGAGAGGCTAGCGGGTAGGTCACGTGGGGCGTGGGCAGGCCGGTTGGATGCTGGGCAGGCCACCGGTGTACTGGGCAGGCCGCGGGGGCACTTGGTAGGCCGCAAGGGTGACGTGCAGGGAGCGGGGGCACACGGGTAGGCAGCGCGGGGCACGGCGGGGCACAGGAAGGTCGGTGCAGGGTGCGACAGCACGCGAGCAGGCCGACACGGGGCGCAGCGGCGCACGTACAGGCCGGAACGGGGCACGACGGCGGGTGGGCAGGCCAGCGTGGGGTGTGGCGGCGCACAGAAAGGCCATTGGGGGGCATGGTGGCACGTAGGAAGGCCACGGGGTAGGCTAGAGCACGCGGGGCAGTGCGTGGGTAAGCCATGGTTCGGTCGGCGGGGCACGACGGTGTTCGGCTGGAAGTATAGGTGTTCCGTGGGGGTGATGATATTTGTGGAGGCTACAGGAAGCGTGACCTTCATCGTTTCCGGCTTTGTTGTCGTCGCCTCATCGCCATGCCAAATAATCATTAAAAAATAACGGCGGAGGGATTCTGGCTATGTTAGTTTGGCCTGCACCTTCCGCGTTTAGAGATGATATCATTTGGCTCATTAGAATAAATATCAACAATTAATTACAACACTTTGTATCAATTTTTCATTCGATAATGAGAGGAAGAAATGGGAAGCATCAACATGAAATAACACACTACATTATTATTTTTTGGTCGTTGTTCGTTAACGTTTGAAGTTGCGGGAAGAAGATGAAAGAATTCGTCATTTGTTGCATCTGACACACTCTTCGAATCCCAAGTTGAGTCAACCACAGAAGGCACTCCACGTCGGTAGGATTCAAGGAAATATTTCAAATAAGTTATCTAGAGTTCTCCATATTCTTCATTGGGTGGAGCGTTCTCCATTGGGAGCACTTTTCTCCCAAGCTCCTCTCAATTCCACCAAAAGCGAAATGCCATTGAAATATTATTATATTAGTCGGCTAATATTATGTCGGCACACCAATTAAAAAAGGAGAAATAGAAACCCATATCCACCAAATTAAATGCATGAGTGTTGCCTCATTAATTTTGAGGATGCCAAGAGACTCTCCTTATTAATGCACATGCGTTGGCATAATTAATTGCGCAGGGAGGTAAAAAGGATCTCCCTCATTAATGAGGGAGAGTGGAGAGGTTTAATCCTCCACCATCAATAGGGGTCTGGTGGTCCCCACCCCTACCATTAATAGGGAGGTTATGCGGCTTAAGTGGTCCCCACCTCAATTATCCTCCCATGGGAGGTTATGCTCGGGTGGGCCCCACCACCATAACCTCTCATGGGAGGTTAAGGTGTAGCGGTACCACCACCAACTCCCAAGGGGGGGTTTAACCAACACACTCAACACATGGCTAATTAAAAATAAAATAATGGGTGGTACTTTATTTTATTATTTTTTGATAAAAATCCAAAAACTAACTTTTATTTCCGACCAACTGCCATCGAGGTGAAAGTATTCTTAAGAGAATACTGGAACTGCTAGTTCAACGGCGCCCTCAGATTTCAATTCCAAGAACCAGATCAAAAGTTATAAAATCCTGCTCCTACGTTTAATGAACGTACCTAAACAAAACTTAAGAAAATTGATTTCGGGTGCACCGGGCCTTAGAATCATGAACCTTAAATTTTTGCAGACTTTTAAAAAATCCATGTATTTAAAAAAAATCAACAGAATTTCCAAGTCTTTACATAAAAAGTAGCCTCTAACCTAGCCTCTCTCAATCATAACAAGGTATGGGAATACCCAACATCATCCCATGGGACAAAAAATCAATTCAATATGCAACAACAACTATAATGGTGTCTCGCCCAAAATACCCGAATACGTGCCAAAGGCCGTGACACCCAAATGTCCAAAAAAACACAAAACAAGGTATGCACCACCTGCCTCAAACAAGTACGATCATCCTCCTCGGGTATCAATCTCTAATTTTCTCTAAATTGAGGTAGATATACAAAATAAGCATAAATTATCAAACCCCTATAACATTTCATAGAATAGAAATCAAGAAGAATGGCTCAAGAGGACTCAAGAGATCACATGTGGGATTCCAATGGATCAAACAGTGTTTGAATCAGACTTTGGATGAAAAATCCGGATCAAAATGATGTTTGGGAAGACTGTTTTGCAAGGGTTATGTCCAGTACCAAAAAAACTTCGCTACTGCCCATTTAAAGCATAAAAAGAAAGTACACGACATGTATATTGATATACCCACCGTGTATATGGTCAATTTGGTCATTTTCTACCATCTTAATTTCCAAGTCATTTAAATTCTTGCCGACATGACTACATGACATGTACTAGATTGTATACGACGTGTACTCAGTTTTTATTTACTTCCTCTCAGACATCCCTACACGCCATGTGTGTCCATCACACATAGATAAGGGTACACGTCATGTACTTGGGAGTACATGGTGTGTAACCCAAAAATCATTCAATGTGTCCATTTTTAGTCTAGAATATATCCAATTCTCCCAGATTTCTCCAAAATAATAGAAAAATATAATTAAAAAGAAATGCATACCATAAAGTAAGAGCTGAGTTCTTAAAAACTTTCTCCCTTAAAGAAATTCGTCCCTGAATTTCCCTTACAAGGGTGGTGAAGAAAAACTCCAGATAACTATGGCCTCAAAACTCAAATCAAGAAAGGGTTCACTAACCTATTTCTGAACCAGTGGTACTCCCATGATGCATCATCACCCCTGCACCTCATAAGATTCTCTCGTGACGCTTCCAACACCCACTCATGTACCACATCGAATTAGTGTCCATCCCAACAATGTTTTACATCCCATGGATGCTCAAAACAAAACCTAGTGCCATGCACCTCAAGTAACCTACATCCTTGATGCCCCGATGCCCAAAGCACCTCAATTAACCCGAATCTCAATGTCAAGATGCCCATAACACATTAAATAACATGAATCCTTGATTCATCGATGCCCAAGGCACCTTAAGTAACTCGTATCCTCAATGCCTCGATGCCCAAGGCACTTTAAGTAACCTGCATCCTCAATGCTCTTGATCCCACATATCTCATATATATATATATATATATATCATGCACCCAAAATGGTTCCAACCTAATGACCAACCTGTGCACCTAGTGGACTCAAAATAGACATGCCTCAATATGACATTCCAAAAAGAAAAAAAGTAATCATGGACTTGCCCATAGTGTACCTTGGACTGTCGTCAGCTCACCATCTTTATCAACCCCTAGCAGCTCCACAGTGGGCACCTGGTCTGACACACGGCTGTCTGATGCCTTTCCTCCCTATGGTGTTTCACTAGTAACCAACCATTAACCCCACAACTAGGTCCTACTGTCTCTGCCACATCCTCCACGTGCAACTGAACCTCAGCAACCGTCACCTGATACCGACCCTGATCCAACCCCAGATGCCATAGTATGTCTCATTCCTCGGATTTTGGCTATCTAAGAAGGTTTTCTTCCATACCTCTTGAGATTCCCAACCTGTCCACATGCCCGATACTCCTTTAGAGGCTTTTCACACTGAGTCCAGACATGCCATGGCTACCCGCACTGAAATAAAACCATTGTTGAACTGCCATGAGGTGGTCTAGTTGAATCCTTGGCCTTGAAACTTTTCTAGAACTCATCCTGACCTTATTTCATACTAACTTAACCATCACCTAAAGCCACCTTCTATCCCACATGAGACTCATCCATCATGTTACCCTCAGCTATGAGCACCTGATTCACCACCTCTAAGAACAAGGCCAGCCTAATGATATTTACCTACACCCGTATGGGATTTCAAAAGCCATATTCTAAGTTCCTTACCCTTGAGGTGTCATCGCTTACCATACCAGGTGAAAAGAGAGAAAACTTAGTGAAATTATTTGCATATTACATGACATACAAGACACCCTGAAGAAGGATCAAGAACTCTCAAGCTCTCTCTTCCTTCAGCGACTCTGGGAGAAAGTGTTTGAAGATACTTCCCTCGAAGTCCATCGAGGTTAGTCCCTCATGTCTACGAGCCTGAACCTTCACATCCCAATAATGCTTCTCTAGTCCTCTAATCATGTACAATGCCATCTTTACCATTCACCCTGTAGGCGTCTCGAGCTGCTCGAAGTTCATCTACATTCTCTTTATCCAATTCTCACCCATCTGTGGACCACCCTCACCCTAAAAAAGGTGTGAGTGCTGCGACTGGAACTCCCACATTAGATATTTCATCGATGCCTCCATTCCTGGATCACATTTATCGATTCTCTATAAAACACGTACCAGGATAGAATGAAGTTGCTCGTCGTGTAATGGCCCGAACACTGTCAAACTCGACAGATTCCCTACCAGTACTAGATCATGTACCTGATATTTCCCCTATTCTTGTACCTGTGGCTCATGCTCTACCTATCCTTCAAGGGTCTTAACCTGATCGTGCTCCTACAACACTGTACCATCACCCACATAACGCTCCATCAAATCGTATAGAAGAAACTACTGAATACCATCAATAGTCAGACATCCCATATATATATAACCATATATTCAACATAGATAGGAAAAACCATAAAATTTAGTGCGTAGCTACTACCCTTACTCTTCCCCACCTCAACCATGCCCATGTTATCCCAGCCTCATGGTCTCTTTACCTTCCATTAATTGAGCCAAGTATCAAAAGTACCTCGGGCCATTCCTATCCTGAGAACCATCATTGCCTAAAACCAATGACTGAGTCGCCCAATCTTGACAGTCAGACTTCCTCAAACCAACATCCAGGATGCCCAATCCTGGTGATTAAAATCACCTATATAATATTACATGCTTGATCATATACAGTCCATGACCAAATCTCATGCCACATGCAATTTTACATAATTTAAATCATGGCATATTACATTTCAATTAACAATAAATTCTATCAAAAATTTCTCCTTTAAAATTTCAAAAGCATCTATAGAATGACAATTGATATTATTCACATGGTATTATCACTTCACAAATAATATGTGAAGATATAAAATTGAGATACCCTAAAAAGTTCCTATCAAAATCCAATAAAACATGCTTTTCCATACTGGGCCAAGTTCCAATTCTTTCTCCCTTACCTCACCGGGTTAAGGGTCACATATCACTACCAATAATTATCACCAACCAAGTGATCCACCAAGGTGGAAACTATATAAACTGTAATTTGAGAAAAAGAAAAATAGAAATTCCCTCACAAGACAACTTGTTCCATCGCTTGTACCTGGGGTTGCAGGCACCCAAGAACAAGCTAGAAACCCAGTTCCAATGAAAACCTAATCTCCAATATACCATATCCCAAATAGTAATAATAAAAGAAATAAAATGGTAGTCTCGATCTCATTAGTAGTCAGACAAAATCTACTACTAAATCCTTGTCAAGAACAAATCACCTTTGATACCACTTTGTAACATACCGGACCCGAACAGCCACCCAAATAGTGCTAAATGGGTTGTGTGTTACTACCTTAGGTGCACCTCCCTAAACACCAAAGGATGACGACTAGTTGTGAGGGTGTAAACAAGTATAGTGGGGGGGATATACCCTCTTGGAGGAATGTAAGGTAATATTATGAGTATAATAATAAACCCTGCAGTGGTAATAATGACTCAGAAGACTCAAACCAGACCTGCATAGCGGAATCACATCCACGATAAGATAAATAGTGGATGCAATATATAAACAAGTGTAGTAGAAAGTAAACAAAATATCATGATGAACACCACTAGTAACAACTAATAAAACAACCAAACATTCATTTGTAGTGGGTTTAACTTGTCCATTTATAAACAGCGCCAATGGAAAACCAGTAGTAACTACAACAACAAAGTAAGCATGCTGATACAGAAAAGGAAACAAAATAGAAGTACAACTCTACCTAGCTAAGACCTCAAGGTTCATACCAATCTCCATGCCAAACTACACTATGATCCATCTCATGTAGCTGATCCTTTACCTATATGTAAAGACATAAAGTCTACACGTTTCCCGAAGGGCACATGTAGGGTGTGAGACAAATCTCAGTAGAATACCACCCAATAGTGCATAACTAGTATAAGTGTTTAAGCAGGCATGTATTTATAAGGAAAGTAAACATCATGATGCATAAAGAAATACAAACTCCAATGGTGCTTAGCAGCCACCAAGGAGTGTCACCTACTTCAGCCAATACTGGAATCTCAGACACGCAACCTGGAACCATGTGCCTCCTAAAACCTCATGTCTCAAGTGTCGACGTTCTGTAGGCACACCCAAGTAATAGTAACCTGGCACCATGTGCCTCCTAATACCTCGTGTGTCAAGTACCAACGTCCCCTGGGCACGCCAAAGTAATAGAAACCTGAAACCAAGTGCCTATTGACACCTCATATCTTAAGTACCGACATCTAGTAGGCACACCCAAATAATTCGAATGCTTTTAGCCTCCCACGTGGCTTCACACCACAAGAACCCCCACACCAATAGTACCTAAACCACAACTATCAGGGGCCTCTACCCACACAAGTGATCAATACCACCTTATCACGGATTCATCTTTGTAAACATGACTCAATGTCATGGGTGAGTGGTATTCACCAAATATAGAACCCAAGACACAACACATCTGACACCTCATGTCCCTGCGACCATGTTGCTCAAGAATCTGATGGCCTTTCCATCCAAGTACCCAGGCCATGCCCAACCTGATAGTCACACTACCAAAATTCGGCGTCTACGTTGCCCAATCCCATGGTCAAACTACCCATATAATCTGAGCATAGCACAACATGTGATCCACATCACTCAAGAATATCCAGTCCATGCCCAACACAACCCCAAGGGTTTCATCATAAGTAATATCTAGCATCACATATATATAATAACAATGAAAAACTTTAAACATGAATTTTTGTTTAAACAAGTGAATTGCACTAGCCATGTGTTGTCCCATACCATCAATGAGGTCTTGAAAGCCTTTGATAAAAATAATCATTCTTTAACAGTTTAAACTTAGAAGTTTAGTAAAAAAATTATAACTATTTTGGCACCCCTAGAAAAAATTCACCAAATGATCATCGACCACTAAATCATCTTCACTCAAGCATAAAAATGTAAGGGAATACCCAATGACATCCTCAAAATCTATCAATCAATTCAATATGAAAAAAAAGATAAAACAGGGTCTTGCTAAAAATACCCAAAGACGCGCCGAAGGACACACCACCAAAATGTCTACAAAAACACAAAACAAGGTATGAACCACCTACCTCGAATTATTACGATGATCCTCCTCTAGTATCAGCCTATAATTTAGTCTAAATAGAGGTAGATCTACAAAATGATCATAAATGCTAAAACCCCTATAACATGGTTTAGAAAAGAAATCAAGAAGAACATATCAAGAGTAATCAAGAGCTAATCTATGGGGTTTCTATGGATCAAATAATGTTTGAATTAGACTTCAAACAAAGATTTAGGATCAAAATTAAGTTCATATAGACTAGTTTTTAGGGTTTCATCCAACTCTAGAAAAATGAGGCTACAATACATTTAAAGAAAAAAAGAAAAAAGAAAGTATACGGAATGTATATTGATATAAATGTCATGTATATGGTCAAGTTGGTCATTTTCTACCCACTTACTTTCCAGGTCATTAAAATTCTTCCCGACATGACTACACAACATGTTCTAGGTAGTACATGGAATATACTTAGTTTTTCTTCACTTCTTAATCCACTTCCCCACACACCATGTGTGTCCATCCAACACGGGTAAGGGTACAGGGTGTGTACTTGGGAGTGCATGATGTGTAACCCCAAAATCATTCCATGATTACATTTTTTGTCCAAAAAATAACGAATTCTCCCATATTTATCAAAAACAAAAGAAAAATAGAATAAAAAGAAACTCGTACCTTAATGTAAGAACCATGTTCTTAAAATAAATATAATAAGTATATTTATTATAATTTTATAATTATTTAAATTGTAGTTTTATAAATATAAATATATATTTATCATGTATATAATTTTATAAATATATATAATAATAGAAATATATTATTTAAATTATATCATTATCATCACTTTTTTAGTATTGATAAAGGCGTATCTTGATCAGTGCTATATTTTTAGCATGGATAAAGGATTATCTTTATTAGTTCTCAAAAAGAGATAATAAAGGTATGTTTTATTAGCACTTTTTATTTTAGCGTCGAGAAAACGTCCATTTATCATCACTTTTTAGATAGCCCTGCTAAAAGGTTCACCATGTTTTATAAAAAACCCTAAATTTCTCCTCCTTCCTCACACCCCTCAAACTCTCGTAGAAGCCTATTGCTGTCATTGTGCCTCCTACTCCTACTATTACTCCTCCTCCTCCTTTTCACCACCTCTCCTCTACCATGAACCACACCTCTATCATGCACCTCTCCTCCACCGTAAACTAGACCATTATGCGCCTCTGCTCCATCATCCTCCACACCTCCATTTGGCTTGAACCAAACCTTCATGCGCCTCTCCTCTACCATGCACCACACCTTTGTCATTCTCCACACCTCCTCCGTGCGCCTCTCCTCTTCCACATGCCTCTCCTTAGTTGGGAACCTCTCCTCTTCTAGAGGACTCCTACATTGCACACATATCCTCCACTATGAGCAAGCCTCTACCGCGCGATGAAAGACACCTCTGTGGTGAGTTTTCTTCCCTTTCTCTTTGTTCGATGGTGATGATGTGAATTATACAGGCTCAATGCCTTGCTGAAAATTTTGGCTATTGGTGGTCCTTGTTTGTGTGCTAAATTAATTTCTTGTTGTTTGGTTTTTGAAAAGAAATTGGTGGTCCTCTAGTGAAACACAATCGTATACCCTGAATGTGTGTGTGTGTGAACATGGAAAAGGTTATGAAAAGTATGAATATATTCTAATGATCATGATTATGGGTTTCTCATATGGTTTTCAATTATACCTTTTTATAAATTTTTTAAATGTTTTCCAATCATTTTTTGGGTTTATCTGAAGATATCCATAATACAAACTCTCTCTTTACTTCCTCAAATTTTTCTTATCATCTAAAATTTGTTTATGTAGTAGTTTGTATGAAACTCTTATTAATTGACATGATTTGGGTGATTGAGTGTTTTAAACCCCTTCTTAATCTAAATTATATTGAATTATGCCAGTTTGGATGATGACATAATGTTTCCTTATCAAGGTGACCTTCAAGTTAACTTAAATGGGTTTCCCAAAGATTATTTATCCGTATATTATTAGAACCACTTTATAATTCACTATAACTATTTGTGTAAATTACTTATAGGACCTTTTCATTCACTTATATTTTTAAAAATATGTTCAAGCCACCTAATGACCTTGAAACATTTTCTATAAGTAATAAATTAAGAATTTTACTTTATTTTCTAATTAAATGTCAATTTTTGAAGGGGATGTGATTGTTATTGAACATTGGTGTTATTTTGTTATCATTTTATGATTCTTATATATTAATTTTAATTATAAATATGTAATAATATATTATATTATTTTCAGACACCTTGTTATGTATGTTTGATATATATATGATATAATTTAATTTATTTATTATTTAAAAGAGTTGTTCAATAAGTTTTGAATTTTTTTGGTCTCCAAAAAAGGATTTTATGTGTTCAACATGGGTGGAATATTTAAGTATAGTTTTTAAAATTCTTAAAAATAATTTCATGTTTTGGTTATCAATGAATTCTGAAAGGGCTGGTTATAACTTTATAAAAATATTTTTTGATTTGGGAACATTTTTGCTATATTATATTTGGATTTTGATGGATATATAAAGTGGGTTTATATTATATTGGAATGTGTCATACATGAGTAAAAGGCGTTGTTTCAGTGAAGGGTGTTTAGAGGTGAGATGAATGGTTTTTTGTGTCATTCAAATTTTATTTGATTGGCTTCATGATTGATTTTGATCTCTTCCATTTCATTTATCATGAGAACCCCAGTTACATACGTGGGACCTAGGTCATGTACTTTCTAGACATTGATACACTCTCCCTAGTATGGGATTACATCCCCACACTTACTAGAAATCTATATTATTCCCTAGATATGGATCAAAATGCTTCACATTCTAGGAATTGATACATTCTCATTGAGAACCACTGTTACACCAAAACCTCGACCAATTATACTCCTTGATACCGAACTCTAATACACATCTTCCTATAATGCTCAATATAATTGAGGGGTTTACTTCTTACCTATTGGATCTAGATTCTCTTGGACAGACCTTTAAAAAAAATTATAATTCTTTCATCTCTTGGTTTCCCATTGTACTGAACACCTCACTTCTGGCTAATTCAAAATCAATGTAACTTCTGAACTCTCCAAGAGTAGGAAGGCCATTTTCCCCCAAAGTCTTAATCCTCCACCATTGAATATAAATCCAAAAATTACACATTTACTAATTTGTTACTAGTTCAATTACACTAAATCTTACAAAACCACTTCACTAAAGGAAACCCAGTAGTCTTGAAACCAAGAATTTCTATCGAGTCTTGAAAAAATAATCACCATATGTTATGTAACCAAGATTTAAAACATGTTTTTGGTAACTGATAGTATAATAATAATAAAAGATGATACTACTAGTTATATTTGGTACAAATCAACAATCCTAATGTTAATCCCCCAAAAAATAAATTAAACCCATAAAAATTGTAGATAGAGGATGAAATTATATACCTGAATTGAAACAAATCCCCAAACCTGATATACCATAACATAGAAGTAAAGATACAACTATGATACTACATCAAATCTCTAACTTATAGTTCTAGTGACCTCAAGGTTTTGAAAATAACTCCCCCATAGTAAAATGATCAATAAAGAATAAACATGTGACATACATGGAATAAGCACACCACGTGAAATTTATGTTGTTTGGATGAAAATCCTACTTTATAGGGGAATAAATTGATATTTTTATTAAGGGACAAATTGAGTTATAAGGGAAACATATATTTTGTTATACAAACATATCAAAAGCTACATGAGACACTTCATAGACACCGTAGTCAAATAACCATGACAACACATGTAAATAATCCTTCCACCCACAAACACTTTATGGTGAATCCCCTCAAAGGAAAAAATGATATAATTCAAGTGAGTGTGAAATCATATTTTCATAGAATAATTTTATATCTAAATATATAAATTATTTTAATATTTAACCTTTATAAAATCATATGAATGAATTATTTAATATTTATATTCAATGTTATGAATTTGTCATGACACTTAGGTTGATTCATCCATCAAAGGTACAAAACGTACATTTTTGTAATGAAATTTTCTTTAAAATCTTGTAGACTATTTTGGAACTTGATGTTGTTAAGCTCATGAATTATTTTTGAAGAGGTAATAATTCACTTGAGACTTATAATTATACTCTCATCACTTTTATTATAGAGGTTACTGATATAAGTTCAATTAAGAATTTCAGAATGACTTGTCTTTGTAATTTCATTCATAAAGTCTTTTTAAATATTTTAGAAAATAGACTATGGAAAATAATAGCATATATTAATTCAATACCATATTTATTTTCTTATTTTTACTTGAGACATGATGTACTTAAAAGGATTGGGAAAGAAATATAGTTTCTTCAATTGATGAGTGGCATAGGGAAATTCATTGTGTAAAAGTAATGACAGTCGATAAATTTTTTACTATGTAATGGGTTCATGTTTATATATTTTCATAGGTGTATTTATGAAATAATGAACCAATATTAATTCATATGAGAGTCATATACATTTTTATTGGGGTGTACAACCAATTAATTTGGTGTGATCCAAGTATCATTGGGATAATTTAGTGTTTTTAGTAAACTGGAACACAAGTGTTTCATGGTTACGAGTGTGGTCCCTGACTATGGAACATATACGTAGGGACTCTAGTTTTGTGGTGAAGGATAATTGTTATAACTAGAGAATGGAAGCATGGATAAGGGATATCCAATAATGGGGAGCACAATATCAAATTCTTATAGAAATTATTGTTATTACACCTACCTTTGGTATAATGTGATGGAATCATACAACACTGATTGATTTGGGATGAATAGGGATGTTTTCTATGTATATTTTATAAAGTGTCTCTATTGGGATCTATGTCTTTGTAAAAATTCCTAAGTGCATCTTTTAAAATGATTCAAGGGTTTTGAAATGTTTCTTAGAGGGATGTCACTCATATTAATTGATTAAGATCATTGGTTCATGAAGTTTCTTGAATGATATTAAAAAAGGAATTGTGGTTTTGTGAAATAGTGTTTGGAACTGATTGATTTATTTTAAAAAGGGCATGTGATTTTAAAGAGGAATTTTTGAAAATGGTTTATAATGGGATTTCAAGTGTGATTTTTTAAATAGTTTTCAAAGGAAATTTTTACTGTAGTTTTTTCATAATCATTTAAGTTTATATTTTTATAGAATTAGGAAAACCACTACATTATATCAATATTTTGTGTATTATTTTGTTAAATATTAATATCACCAAATCAAATAGGATGAATATGAATAAATAATGGATGGATTCCATTTGTTCGACAAGAGAGTATGAAGATGGAATAAAAGAGTTCATCATGTTTGAAAAAGATCAGGCCTATGACCCTTCCCAAATCCTTTGTCTATGTTTATGCTGTTGTTATTCAAGATAACTTAGTCTAGAGGATTTGGAAGAACACTTGATATATCGTGGAATAGATCTAAGTTATAAATGTTGGAATAAACATAAAGAAAAAACTAACGTAGCTAGTAGTTGGGATAATTGTGTGTTTTATGGATCATCTGATATTATTACAAGTGTGGAAAATGAATAAGACAGTATCAAGGACATGATTACAGATGTGAATGATGATGAATATTGTATTTAAAAAATGACAAGGACAGTTGAAGATGAATTTAATGATTTCCCAAAATTGTTTAAGCTATTAAAGAGTTGTGTAAAGACACTTTTGTATGGTGGTTTCACTAAATATACATAATTGTCAGCCATATTAAAGTTGTATAATTTTAAAGTAGGTAACATATGGGGTTATTTTAGTTTTAAATAATTACTTTCTCTCTTGAATTCCATGCTCCCATAAGATAATGAGCTCTCAATCCAAACATACGACACAAAAATAATGCTACGTTTGATGGGTATCATCTCTAAATGAATACACACCTTCCCAAATGATTGTATATTATTTTGCAAGAACCAAAAATCACTTAGGGAATGCCCAAAGTGTGGTGATTCTTGATACAAGAAAGATGAATCCAGTCCTACGAAAGTTTTATAGTACTTTCCAATCATTCCAAGGTTTAGGGGCCTACATGGAAGTGAGGATACTTTAGGAAAATTGGCATGGCATGGAGAAAGAAGAAATAATGATGGGAAACTACATCACCCGACATACTTTTCTAAGTGGAATAGAATCAATCATGAGTATCCTGATTTTAGAAATGATCCTAGAAACCTTCATCTTGTGTTATCTATATATGGAGTGAATTATTTTGGTTTTGAAAGCATAACTCAGAATACATGGCCGGTTATGTTGGTAAATTATATCTTTCCACCGTGGTTATGCATGAAATGAAAACACATCATGTTATCTATGCTTATATTAGGACCGAAATAACCGGGTAATGATATTGATGTTTATTTTGATCCAATGATAGAGGATTTGAAATTATTGTGGGATTCAAGTGTTATGTTGTATGATGCTTATACAAATAAAGATTTCATGTTGAGATTCGTGTTGTGCAGGGCGATAAATGAATTTCTGGCTTATGGAAATTTGTCGAGATATAGCATCAAAGGAAGTCATGGGTGTCTCGTCTGTGAACATGGTACATAGTCAATTAGGTTGAAATATTTATTGAAAACCATGTTTCTTGGACATCATAGATTTCTACCCCAATGACATAAGTACTGATCTTGGACAACAAAATTCAATAGAAGTTCAGAAGAATGTACAACACCATCTCCACTAACAAGTGATCAACTATTTGATCAAGTAAAAGATACGGACACTTCATTTGGTAAACTATTGTCGAAAAACATTACGCACACAAATTGGAAGAAGATATCAGTTATTTTAAATTACCATACTTGAATTGACTATACATTAGAGACTTTCTTGATGTTATTCATGTTGAAAAAATGTATGTTAAAGTGTTATCGACACATTTCTAGAGGCCCCTAGTAAAAAAATTATGGAATTAAGGCTAGGTTTGACATGGTCGACATGGGAATACGAGAAGAGTTGGTGCTAGTGAAGGGTGAGAAATAAAATTTTCTTCCTCCTACTACTTACACTCTTTCCAAGCAGGAGAGATACTAGTTTTATAACTTCTTTAATGACATCAAGGTTCCATAGGGGTATTAATTGAATATCAAGAACATCATTTTAATGACCAATTTAAAGTTAAGGGATATGAAATCACATGACTTCCAGATTTTGATGAAAGATCTAATTCCTATATCTTTACATTGAAATTTTCCCATGAATGTCCATTATACATTAACGAAACTCTGTGTCTTCTTCAAAGATATATACAACAAAGTTATAGACTCGACAAAATTGCTGAATATGGAAAGAGAAATTATCATCATATTATGTGAATTGGAAATGTTCTTCCCACTAAAATACTTTGATATGATGTTTCATTTTATGTTTCACTTGGTGAGATAGATTCTAATATTTCGTCATGTACACAATAGATGGATGTACCCACAATATATGAATATTTTGAAAGGGTATGTCAAAAAATGAAGTCGTCCATAGGGTTGTATTATGAAGTGATATATTATTGAGGAATTCGTTGAATTATGTACCAAATACCTATCCAGTGTTGAAAGCATTGGTCTACCAAAATCTTATGACATTGGGCGACTTATAGTTGAAGGAATTTTTGGAATAGTGGTTGTCACAATCAATATTACAGATCGGGAGTATGCCAAGATTTATGTTTTGCATAACATTATGGAGGTTGACCCATATGTCGAAACCCACAAAGAAATTATTAGGCATTTGAATACATAAAAGGAATAAAATGGATATCAAATACACATAATTGATTGTTTATATTATGGTTTCAGGACCATATCTTTAAAGAGTTAGATGAAAATCCAAAATCAATTTTAGAACGATTTTGATGGCTAGTCGGAGTACTAAGTGTGTTTTTATTATCTAATGAACATGATGAAGATTGTACCATAAAAAATAGTAGAGTTACACTTGTGGATAAAGTGATATATGATTCTGATTCTATGGACAGAAATCCAACTTATATGAATATTTCATACTTTGGAATCATCAAAAAAATATGGAAGTTGGATTTTACGAACTTCTAAGTGGCGATTCTTCATTGAAAGTTTTTTGATAATAGGAGTTCTATTAAAATAGATGAGTTAAGATTTTTTAATGTTTATTTTAGTATGCAAGGGTACAAAGATGAACTATTTATAATGGTATTATAGGCAGTACAAGTATTTTATGTTATAGATCCTGCAAAATGAAAGTGGTCAATTATTGTGTTATCGACTAAAACCACTGAAGGGGTGGATTAAAATTCAATGGAGGATGACCCTTTCATTGGGACATTGCAATCATTTCGAAGTGTTCGTAATGTAGATGAAATTTTGTAGGTTAGAGGAGACCACACTGAAGGGATTTGGATAGTCGATAGAGGGATCAAATCCCTTCAACATTTAAAAAAATAGAGTTCAATAATCGGGTTATATTTTTTTATAATATACATCATGATACCTTATGTTATTATCTATTTACTACTGATTTTATGTAATCTAAATTAAAAGTTAAACCACTTCTGTATATAAAGACTTTTTCATGTGATGATGCTCCCTATCCTAATGCACAACAGGTATCTCAACCTGCTGATGCTCACAGTGTAGAGGAACAATATGTCTCTCCACCTATTATTGTTCACATTACAGAGGAACAATAGGTTTCTCAACATGTTGTTGTTGTTGCTCCCAGTGAAGAGTTAAAACCACTATATTCACATGCTGATGCTAGCGATCTGATTTAATATATTAATGATGTTGAAACTGAGGAAATGGTAGGCAATGAAACACCGGTTTTTCTAAAAAAATATAAGCAATGTAGTTTGACAGTGTAAGAAAAAATCATTAAGGAAAAAGTGAAATCCATAAAATATAAAGTCGGATGGAATAAGCGGGCCCAACATGTTAAAAACAACAAAACCATTTTCATTAGTTACATTGGAATCATAACTAGGAAACATGTGTCGATTTATGTACAGACGTGGAACCTTGTTGTCACTGGGATTAAGGCACTGATGTGGGAGATATTATGGTAACATTAAGATATCATTTATTTAATTTACTACAAAATAAAATAATGAAACAATGACTTAATCTTCATAATCCATTATAGACAACATTTATAATGGATGACTTGTACAAGGAATATGTATTAAGTGTTGCTGGAAGGATTCACAGAAGGATTCATACAATTTTAATGAGATGTTATCTTAAAGATGCTGAAGGGAAAATAAACCAGCACCCAACTCCTATTTATGCACACTTGAAAACCCAAGGAGCGTGAGACACATTTACTATCTGTCATGTCTAGTAGTCTTTTTAGGTAAATTGTGTTTGGTAATATGTTTTTTTATAATATTTGTATTCAACGCTTTTATTCATAGTTTTTTATTTAGTAAATAGAAACTAAGTACTGAAAATAAGTAACTAGTAGAAAAACCAGTGTACCCCTACCATAAAGAAAGAATGGGGTACACTTCACTTGAAAAAATGGTATGTATTTTAAATCTACTGTAATACTTTTAGGTGATATAAAACAAAACCATAACAATGTTCCTATTTTTATATTCAGATTGATGAATCCAAATCCAAATTCATTTTTATCACATTCCATGTGCAATGGAAGGAGGCACATGTAAATAAATATGGGATACTAATTACTGAAAACATGCAAAAAAGTGTGGGAAACATGTGTAAGTATGACATAATAAATATTTGTTTTGATTTAAATCGATATTACATAACAATGATTACTTATATTATTATATTTTCTATCTGACATAGTTAGAAATCAGCAACATCCAAACTAGATGCTGACATACTTTTGGTAGCCTTGAAGTATATAGAAAAGAATGGCCATGTCAGAGGTGCGAGTTTTTGGGGTGAACCCTTGAACATTTTTTGAGAAAAAAATAATAGGAGGATAAAATTGAAGAAATAAAAATGATGATAGATGGAATGGTTATCCTTGAAGAATATATGCAATTTTAGAGAGAGTTTATGGAAAATTTTATGGAAGGGTTAAAAGAGAAGAAAAAACTCAAGAACAACTTGCACATGAAGATCCGACCCCACCCCCACCATCTTTGAAGTGAGCCATTCCCCTAAAAAACATGTATTAACTGAGGTAATAAAAGTTCTAATAATTTTTATATGAATTGTGAATCAGATAGACAGTGATACCTTTCTTTTACTAATATTTTATAAGGTGAAAATGACTGTGATTTATATCTATCAACACTCACCCATCACCTTATAGCAAGGGCTACAGTATTCAATATCCAGAACTCCATGCTACACAACAGACCACTTCCAACAGGTCATTTTAAATTGTTGATTAATGTATCCCATGAGCCGAGTGCCGAGATATCTATTCCAATTGATGGTGATGATATTCATAAGGTCAAACAAGCTCTTAAAACATTCATCTCATGGCCATCACAGCTTGTAAAAAAATATGTTGAGAAGAAGATATTCATTTCTAATTTATTTTTCAAGATAAAACATTAAAATTTAATGAAAAAAGGCATGAACTGATGAATTTTACCACAAAAAGACACAGGGAAGGGGTGAAAAGAAATAATGGCTCAAAACCATCTCAAGGATCGACCAACTGATCGAAAGGATCTACCGAAAGCACCTTAAACCCACTAGTTCTATATCTGAATTTATTATCATTATAGGATCATGTGAATACAAATTTGAAAGATGGTGGTACTCGCACAATTATTTTTGATGAAAATATGTACATAGGGGAAGATCCAAATTTCATTAGTGTTGACAATGTAAGTGAAATCCCGGATTATGATTGGATAGGTGGCTTAGTTGTAAATGTATACATGAGGTATGTTTTCATGATTTGATTTTCCAAAAGTTGGTATACTATGATAATTATGACTAAATAAATTTCATATTTTTCACAGGCATATATATGAAAAAAAATTGAAGGAATTTACCCATGAAAAAAATTTGGACACGTTAGTTCTTATGTCACCGCTACAAAGAAATATATAATCCAATAAATATAGTGAAATAGTGGAAGGCCAGCTCAAATAGTTTAATAGAAAAATTATGGATGACAAACTCTTTTTTAATACGAACGATGTAGGGGTAAAACTCTAAAATTTAATCATTTTAAATATATTTAAATTTAATTCATTCCATATAATTTCTTGTGTTCTTAGGTAGTATTGAATGCTCATTGTTGTCGATGTGGATACTCCAAAGATTTATTTCTTGGATTTACAGTAAGGATATCCAACAACGAGACCACACATGATGGTGTTTTTCAATTTGTAATACACTATATCCAACATTTTAGAATTAAAAATCTAGTTATATAATTTATATTATTTTTAATTAGTATTGTATTATGATGGGGCGGAGTGTGAATATCATCTACATCATGGAATAAGGCCAGGGGAATAGGATAAGAAAAATCACAAGTACTACGAATGGATACAATTCAGGGTATATATAATAAGATTTCACTATCCAAGAACATATAAAAAATACTTATTTTTTATAATGTTTTTGCAGTGTTCGAAAGAAACAAATGATAAAGACTGTGGTTATTATATTTGTAAATTTAAGAAAGAGGTCGTATTCATTGAAGAAACCATCATACCTAAAGATTTATTTTTGAAAATAATATTATTTCATTTAAAATATTTATTAATCCTTTGTGTATTTATATTTTTTCAGTACTACTATGATTTTTGAAAATACACTTATTCACAATATGATATAGATTCATTTAGAAACGAATAGTCAGCCTAACTGATGGAAGAATGTACACAAATAAAATGAATATGTGATCATTATGACTCGAAGTGTCTATTTTTTTCTAAATTTGACCGTATTTTTAGTAAAACAACAAGTGACATACTAAAAATTGAGAAAATGTATTAGGATTGATTTGATACTTTAGGAATGCAAACCATAAGTCATTTTTGTGGAGTATTAATCAACCGCATCTAAATCTGACCCACAGTGTGAATGTTATGACTTTAAGTGTGTATTTTTATATTAAATTAACAATAGATTTAGCCAAAAAACACAACTCACTTATAGAAAATTGATAAAATGTATTTGGATTATTTTTATACTTTAGGAAAATGATCCATCCGTCATTTTTGATGAGTAGAAATCAACCACACCTCAATCCGATGAACATCGTGACCAATATGACTAAAAGTGTTTGTAAGTAGTTTAAAATTGGAATTTTAGTTCAAAACATGTCACTCACTGAAAAACAAGAAAAATTAATCTGATTGTCTTCATAATTTATGAAAATGATTTATAAGTTCTTTGTGAGGTGTTTGAAGTATTCTCATGTCAAACTGATGCACGATGTGACCAGTATGACTCAAAATGCGTGTTTCCAGTTTGAAATGATATTTTAGTAAAAAAACAACTGACATACTTAAACTGAGAAAACACTTTTGGATTGTTTTTATAATTTAGGAAAATGATATATAAGTCATATTTGACGTGTAGTAATCAACAACACCTCAATCTGATGTATGGTTCAACTGTTATGACTCAAAGTGTCGCTTTTTATTTAAAATTGACATTACTTTTAGTAAAAAACACAACCGACATACTGAAAACTGAGAAAAAACGTTCGGATTGTTTTGATAATTTATAAAAATTATCCATGACTCATTTTTGATGTGTATGAATCAACAACACCTCAATAAAATACACGATGTGACCGATATTAATCCAAATGTGTCTTTTTATTTAAAATTGACATTAATTTAAGTAAAAAAGAACAACTAACATACTGAAAACCAAGTAAAAACATATGGATTGTTTTGATATTTTATGAAAATGATCCATGAGTCATTTTTGACATTTAGTAATCAATCATACTTCAATCCAATGGACGATGTGAGCATAATGACTAGAAGTGTCTGTTATTAGATTAGAATTTATATTTTAGCTAAAAACATGTCACTCACTAAAAACCAAGGAAACAGTTTTTAATTGTCCTTATAATTTAGGATAGTGATTTTGAAGTCCTTTATAACATTTGTGAATTAGTGTCACCTCAAACCGACACACGATGTGACCGGTATGACTCAAAAGCGTGTTTCTGATTTAAAATGATATTTTAGTAAAAAAATACAACTAACATACTGAAAATTGAGCAAACGCAATTGGATCATTTTGATACTTTAGAATAATGAATAATGATTCATTTTTGACATATAGGAATCAAACACACCTCAATCTGACAAACGATGTGACCAATATAAATCCAAATGTGTTTTTATTTAAAATTAACATTAATTTAAGTAAAATAGAATAAGTGACTTACTAACACCGAGAAACCACATTCATATTGTTTTGATAATTTAAGAAAATGATTTATGAGTCATTTGTGATGTGTTGGAATCAACCTCACCTCAATCCAATGCATGGTGTGACTAGTGTGACTAAAAGTGTGCATTATCAGTTTGAAATTGACATTTTAGCTCAAAGCATTTCACTATCTGAAAACGAATCAAACACCCTCTAATTGTCTTCATAATTTAGGAGAGAGATTGATAAGTACTTTATGACATGTATGAAGTAGTTTCACCTCAAATCAATGCATGATATGACAGGTATGACTCAAAATGGTTATTTCTGGTTTGAAATGATATTTTATTAAAAAACACAATTGTCATACTGAAAACTGAGCAAAACCATTCGGGTTGTTTTGATACTTTTGAAACAATAATCCATGAGTCAATTGTGACATGTAGGAATCAACCACACCTCAATATCATGAACTATGTGAATGGTATAAATCCAAATATTTCATTTAAATTTGATATTAATTTTAGTAAAAAAACAAGGGATGTACTCAAAACCAAGAAAACTCATTCGGAATGTTTTGATATTTTAGGACAACAATCCATAACTCATTTGTGACATGTAGGAATCAACCCCACCTCAATATGACACATTCTGTGACCTGCATAACTCCAAATGTGTCTTTTTTTATTAAAAATTGACATTTTATTAATTTATTTCTTCATATTAATGTTTAATTTATTTATTAATAGTATTACTAACATAATATTTATTTTTTTATATAGGTGGTATCTTTTGCTTGAGTTGGGATAATTTTTTCTGCAACTAATACCATGGGAGGACATTTTTTAGAGGGGATCTTGAATATCAAAGGATAAAACATTAATGTTTTTAACTAGTTGTTGGATAATTATAAATTTAATTATATAAAACATTTCTTGAAAGGTATATAACATTGTTTGTCAAAACCTTTTGTGCGCTGCTTGGTTCTTCTGTGTGCTATGCAGGTGGTGTGTGTGTTTTTTGTGCAGGTGCTGGTGGGTGTACTATTATATAAACAACACATCATAGGTAGCTAGGACTTTACCAGAGCTATTTCGAGCACTGATAAAGTCCACGTTTATTAGCAATAATTAAATAACTGATAAAGTGGTAATTTATCTGTGATAAAAATAACGCTGATAAAAAGTGTCTTTTATCCATTTTAAAATATCGCTTATAAAGTGTGGTCTTTATCATCGATTTTTTAGCGTGGATAAAGGACACCCGTTATCAACGCTTTGTTAGTGTTGTTAAAGGGGACCCCCCTTATCTTAACTGAGATTAACTTTTCTATTCTAGAACTTTTAAAAATATTTTCTAGTGATTTTAAAAGCACTGTTTTGTAGTAGTTTAAGAATGGTTTTTATTTCAATATTAATTTTTTTTATATTAGTGGGAATTTTGAGTTGAGTTAATGAATCGAGTTTTATCATGTAATATATTGATTATGTTATAAGGACATGATAAAATTTAAATAGTATCTATGACGTGGTTAGTGAGTCATAACTATTTATTTATTGCTTATTTAGTGGGAATTTTATTTATAGGGGTTTGGGAACCCTTACAGGTATTTTTAGCATCCTTCTATAAAAGAAGGAGAGAGTTATTCATTAAATTCACTATTCAATCCAATGGAATGAGAGAATCTATCTCCTCATAGTTTTTAGAGAGAGAAAATCTCTCTCTGAGCGATCGACCCAAGAACACCTTCAATGAATCAAAGGCATGAGATCAAGGTGATTGTCGCGATGTTGAAGGATCCGTCAAAGTTCCACGCTACTATCTGGAATTTGATGAATGATGAGTGCATGGATTATTGAAGCATGTATGGATGATCTAGATGGGTTCAGCTTTAGATCCTTTGAGAAATGATCTTTGGTAATGAGATGTAGTCAAAAATTCTACCAAATCCAATGAGTTACTCGTTTATTTAATTTTTGTGCTTTGAATAATTCATGAGATGTCCTTGGACCTCTACCAGAGTTTAGATCACCAGAGACGATAAGTTTCATCCATGTCGTGATGAAAAATTTTAAATCTCTAGCTCACTGACTTCTGTTGGGAACTCCGGTACATTCAATTGGTTTCATAGAGAGTACGTTAATTTTCTGATCTAATAAAATTAAATTATCTTTAAATTAAGTAGGGTGTTTTAAATCGGACATAATTGAACTGACTGTGCATCGATCCGATTTTGAATGACCTAGTTATTAACATTAAAATCTTATAATAAGGATCATTTGAATTTACTTTAGGGGTATTTAAAATTGAAACATATTTTATATGTGATTATTATTACGTGATATTGGTCTCTAGTGATAATTTTGAACCCCATGAAAATCTCGCCAGATTATGGTCCCCAAAAAAATACTGGATGATGAGATTATTTCCACCGTTGATGGAATTATCAACATTATAATAATTTGTTTTATGATTATTTTAAAAGACTATTGTAATAGTCTTTGGAAAATTTTCAACAGAGGCCAAATACCCGAGTTTATCCACTATAATAATAAAAAAAATGGAGTGGGTCAACACACCTAATATTAGGTTAGAGAAAAAACTCAATGGCGGCTAGTGTCGAATGACTATCGCTATCTCACCTCCCGAGATATGCCCCCACCTCGGTCTGCCACATTCCACCCGCTGGATCGCGTACTCGAAACACCTCTGTGCGCCACCTGTGCATGCAGAAGAACCCCACCCAAGTTACCCCAAACCCCTTTTCTGATCCACACCCCTCCCTAGATCTTCTTTGATCCGACCAAACCAACAATTACATTAATAAAAATACATATTAAAACTAATTTATTGGAAATTAATTAATTATTTTATTTTATTTTAATAACCCTCATTACTTAATTTCCTTGAAATTTAATTTTATCTTGATTTTATTGAACTCACTAACCGATATTAATTAGTTGACAGAACCTCAGTATGAATAATTTATTTTATTACTTATTATATGTCTATGATTTATGTAATAAGTAGTTAATTTAATATGGTCTGCGCATTATCATTTTTCTCATTTAATATGTATAAGGCTCTACAAACCCAGATGAAAGTGATTTATATATATTTTTCATTCCCAAGACCCCCTTCATCTGTGTGTGAGTATTTTTGTACTATGATGATGATGGTTTAATTTGTAGACAATACCAATTTGGGGAAAAATACAAACAAAAATTAAACACTGTATGAGGACAATCTACATCATGGGTCAAGACATGACATGGGTATGATTTCTCCAGGTCATTGTTGATCCATTAAGTTGAAATGGATCAACCAATATTAGATTCTCAAGACTAGTCTTGTAAATGTATTTTCTTTATGATTTTTTTTATTTTATGAATATTCCTGATAGATGGAAACACATATAGTAATAAACAATAACATTCATAAATACACGATGATTTTTTTTATATTTTTGTTTAGTTGTAAGCACGATAACATAGAATGAACTGATTAAGAGAAATTTATTACATTCCACAAAAAATATTGAAAACAATCACATAGATATTCAGTTACAAATACCTTTCAACATTTGAATATGTACAAAATAGGGTGTTCGGTGTGCTCATAATCAAAAGTTGAGGGTGCCTCCCACTATCGGGGAGTTCCTATAAGAGTGATGAGTTGATTTAAAAAAAATTGGTAGCAAATATGTAGCCAAATATAACTTGTTACAACATTATAAACAAGCATTGAGTAAATCAATTTATGATTTTAGAAGTTGAGACTTCACCCAAAAAATCAAGGAGCTTTGAATTATTATGGTTGGGCAGATAAACACCATCCTTGAACTCTCTGAGTAGTGACATAGCCATAACTTTTATACTATGAGGAGATGTTCAATGATCTTTTTCACTAGAATACACAAGTGATAGAGTATTCCAATTCTAGTAAAAAGGGTTTCTAGTGGTCGATAAAATAGTAGGAGACATTTAATGATTAAATTAATAAGTAATGTCTAATTGGTAATCATGATAAAAGTACCAATCTAATATATTTTGTTTTTCAGAAAATGGAAATTAATACCACAAGTACACGATGATAACTATTGGAAAAAGATAATGTCCATACTTGCATGAGTTTCTAAAGAGTTGTACAAGATCTTGCACAAAGTACTATATTGGAAATTCCAGGAGATGGAGTCCTCAATTCCTGTTAAGCCACCTCGGGGTGTGACAGTGTTAAACATGATCATTGGAGACTCATGTCTGAAGCAGTTGACAATCCTTCAAAAGATTCAAAAAAATACAAAGGAACTATTAACAAATACATCCAAGCTCTACGCAATATAGTAAAACATCCAGGAGCTTCCTGGGCATGCTATGCGGCCGAGCTACGTGGCTGAGCTTCACGACCGAGCTACGTGGACAAACTATGCGGCCGATCTTCATGAGCCATCTACACATCCAAGCTACGTGTGAGAAGATTTGAGATGCCTCTATGCAGAGCACCTGTGCGATGAAGATACACAGATGATCTGCGCGACCAAAGTTTCTTCGGCCAGGCCCATCTGTGCCTATAAATAGAACCCTTGGGCTACCCATTTTTGGACTGATTTTTTTTGAAAGACTCATTGAAACTCCCATTGCATATCTCTTTCACCTAGATCTCTAAAATTGTCTCAGGTAGTTCTATAAACTTAGAGATAAACGATAATTAAAGGGAATAGGCATGTTTTTGAAGTTCTTAAAATTCTTTAGTCACTATTCATACCTACGCGGTATACCTACACACCATACCTACACAGTACAACTGTGCGGTACATTTGCGTGCCATACCTGCGTGATTGAGCAACATGGGGTACCTACGCGGAACATCTGTGTGAAGTACCTACACGTCCAGTTCAAATACCCTTTGAAGCCTTTAATAGTGATGTATCTCTTTCTTTGGTTCCCTTATTCAAAAGGGGATAAGTTGAAACCTCCCCCAAAACCTCCTGACTTCTTGGTCCTTTGGTTAAGGCACATCAGTGTGTCTCCAATTTGGATTTTTATTTCCGCAGTCAGAGGTTTCCCACATTTGTTTTACAATGGGGTTAAGATTCATGAGATGATTGTGGGTTTTTATATCTGCAGTCACATGGAATTTTCTCCAAGAAACAATTTTGGGAAGTTCCCAGTTTGGAATATGGTGAGATTCCGACCTCTCCCTTTTCAAAGAGGTGACCCGAGACCTTAGTTCTCCAGTAGGGAAGGTACACTTCAGACTTGCCATTCCGCGCAAGTATAAGAGAAGTCTCCCTCCCCTACCAGAACCAATTTCAGGGCATCCATCCTGGTATAAGCCCCTCACCTTCACCCCTTCTTACATACATTGGATCTTTTTCCAATGTAGATAGAACATAGGGAAGGCTCGTCATGTCACCCTCTTCCATGGTCGACACAATCCTCTTCCATCAGCGGAGGAGGAAAAGTGTGAAGTGTTATTATTGAATCTTTCACATCCTTTTGTTTCTCACACCGAGCATGACTCACGCGGGCTTAGAGATATGTGATGATTACAACATATGCACAAACACTCATTTTGAATTAACTATGAGAACTCTAATTCCTGTTCAATCCAGGATATGTAGGAAGCTCTTTTAGGGTCCGAGCTCACTGGATATCCTCCTTAGGAATCCAACCCTAATTCCCCCAATTTAAGCATCCATTTTCAGGAATTAATCCCAAACTCATCATTCTAAGAGGACTATACTCTCCTTTGAGATTCATCGAACTACGTGGGCTTTGATTCCCATCCTTATGGGATACGTAGGTAGCCTCCTTGATGTTCAAACCCAACACTTCAAATCAACCATGTTCTTTTTGGGCCACATTCTAAATAGGGTCTGATCCTACTTGGAAACTCATATCCTTTCTAAGTTCCTTGGGATGCTTCAGTATAAGTCCCCCACAAAATTTCAAACTAAGCACACTCCTCTTAGGGGTCCTTATCACATGACCTTAAAAGGTATGATGTGTCCTATTAAGAGGCACCGAACAATGAGGGTTCTTATTCCTTTCAGAAGGATATGTAGGTAGCTCATTTTGTGAGCACGACCCCAAGATCAAAACAAACCTTCATCTCTATGGATTACAATAAACTCCAGTGTGCCCCACTGAGTGGCTTAAAAACCAGTATCATCATAAACATTGACTAAAAGAATCTATAATCAGTATATTAGAGGATAAAATTGATGGAAAACCTCAAATACAAACTGATAACTCTAAAATTTTACACATGTTAAATAAGTGATTTTAAATTCCAATAGATACTTATGATATACTTGGTGAATTAATAAAGATTCATGAAAATATTTTTAATTTCAAAGAGAGTCTCTAAGTAGACAATAATTACCCCAAAAGGGTGTGATAAGTCCGACCTCCCATCCTCTCGACCAATGTATGTTCTCAAGTATTATAAAGTTCCAAACTTAATGAATGTCTGCTTTTGTAAAGGTCCTATTTGGATAAAGAACTGTTGGATGGTTTCAGTTCCGTGAATAAATCCAATGGAAACGACCTGGAAACAAGAATTATTAAATCGAGAATATCACTTTTCAATGACCTACGAAACAAAAATGGTGAACCCTACATGAATCCTTAACCATGTTAATAATGTCACCCACATGTTAGGCCCCTATCAATTGATAAATGAAGGACAGAAAAAGGAGTTAATCATGCATGTATCTATCTAAAAAGATGTCACTTTAATAAAACTTGTTGTTGTTCTCAGTTTTCCATAGAATTCAATTCAATCCAAAGAATGGATTTCTCAAAGACAACATATGTGAACTTCCTGACTGCTGCTCTAGTTTGATCTCCATCCACAAGAAGGATGTTATCACCAACCCAACGTCTTCAATGTTGGGTCTCCAATGTGTTGATAAAGTAATATCACCATCACGGTACAATTCCAACTTTGGAGGCTGCTCGACAGGCCCTCCAGTTCAACAATAATCCTCAATCATCTAGCCAACGATGACCAATGATCAAGAAGCAAACAGTGCCAACCACCATTTCCAACCGTTTCAGGTCTTTATCCCCAGAACACAATAATCAATCTTTCCCATACTACAAGGAGGTAGATCAAGAGGTCATTTAAGGCCTCACATCAAGAATACAGAAGTCCTTCTTGAGGACTCCCACCAGCAATCACTGCCAGAATCATGCGGTAGTATATCCCCAACATGATGGGGATGTTTCCTCGGGATGTTTGTCCCGGGTATCTTAGACTTGGGCATGCAAGACAAACTACTAGGGACAACGTCCGGTTAATAAAAAATAGTTTATCACCTCTACCTGTCCTAGAGAAGTCCATCGATCAAACTTGATGGTACAAAATGACCAGGCACATACACCTATTCGTCCTAATTTTGTTGCTCAACAATATCATCTAAAAGAAACCCACCAATCTCACCAGATAAACCTGGTGGAGTACTATGAACAGAAACATACACCTGTTTACAAGTTACCAGCCAGTCAGTAGGCTCGTCTGACTGCATTTAAAGATACCCACCAATCTAATATGGTGGAAAATGGTAAGCTGGAACATACACCTATTTATAATCACCAATTATGTCAGCGGTCTCATTTGCAAGTATTTAAGGACACCCATAAACCATACATGATGAAGAATATCTAGCAGAAACATGCACATGTCAATTTTCATGAAGTCTGCCAACAGTCTCATTTGGTAGCACCCAGAGAAGTCAATCGGAAAGCTCCGACGAAAAATTTGGAGCATGCTCAACTCTCTTCCTCAATTCATAAGTACCGTCAATATCCATTGGCAGGAAAAGGAGGACAGGAGCAGGCACATACACCTACTCTAGATATGGGATGGAAATATATTCTCATTTCGGCCGCTGAAGTCACTAAACACATCTTGTCAATGGTGAAAGGGAAGACTCATATCCCTGCCCATATTCTGGAAGCATGTCAGAATATTTTAACAACTACTTCAGCAGTATCAGGGGAACAAACACATAAATCTATCCCTACACATGGGATGACACAACAACATGCCATCCCAGAGCAGATACACACATATTTTCCCATCCAGGAGGGTCATGGGGATACTCCCCCATATCATATGGACAACAAGATTGGGAACATACACCCTTTCCAATTGGAGGTAACCGGTCTGTTCCGGTAACTAATCCAAGACAGGCACATATACCTTCCCATGATAACCACATTTCCTAGAAAGTGGCCCCAACTAAGTATAAGAGAACATCCGAGATGAAATATCACAAAATACCATTGGGAAATCAAGTGTTAAGCTGTAATTTAGCTCCTCTTAATGCTGGAGTTATTGAAGCCCTCAGACATTTATCAATTGCTGCTCAACATTCTACCCTCCCAGTCCAAAATTTTGGGAGTGGTAGTTGTAATTATGAATATTCTCCTCATACATGTCATCATGAAAACTTGCTTCATGAAACTTTGGTCAATATAGAGTTCCTATATTTAGATGAGAGCCACAAAAACCCTCAGTTTGGCCAGAAGACCAAGGAGTAGGAAGATATTTCCCATGCTGTAATCCACCATGGTGATCCTCCCCATGATGGATTTTGTTATGAAAGTCCTCTCCACAATTGTTTTTCGCATTGTCAAAACAATTCTATAATTCCCAATGTAGTAACAAGAAAGCCCTCCTATCTCGAGGCACTTGGAAACACAAGTCCATTCATGTCTGATACCTTATCATTTATGGGGGAAACACATTCTATGTCAAAAGACATCTTAAGGGAACAATCATTCTCCATCCTCCCTTGGGTCATTTATCCTCAAAGGAAGAGCATCCACTTTGGTTAGACCAAGTGGAGAAACCTCTAGTAGAAGATGATGAAGATGTGTTGAACATGAGGAAACAATTAGCTAAAGGATAAATACCAGTTATGTTATGGCCTTTAGCAAATTCTCAGTTTGATATTCCAGAATTGATGACAGATGATTGTATTCATTAAATTCGTTTCATCTTATGGAAAACTCTTCATCATTTGAAAACCAAAGTATTACCATATGATGAATATCAAAATCATATAAAGGTAATAGAAGGGTTGCAGTGCCAAATTGACTTGGAATATCTTTCAGATTCCCAACATCCAAGGGTTGAAAAAACAATAAAGAACCCTTCAGCGTGCATGTCTCAATGCTAGGAAGAGGATACGCCAATTAATTTCTTATTCCCCATCTAATGTTCGCATCAGAGGATGGGGTGCATATGGAGAATTTCATTTCATTACACTCCAAAATCATAAAAGTCCTCCAAATGTGGTTTCATGCAATGTTATTTCCCACAACCATCCCAAATCAATAGATTTTGTATGTAATCAAATGTATGCTCGAGAATAGGCCTCAACCAGTTCTCATTAGAATCGGGCTCAAAGAAAAGAAGTTATTGAGCTACTTTAACATCAAGCCTCTGAGAATCTTGAGCAGACATCTCGTTTAGAGGATGTCATGCGTCAAAGGATGCAAATGTCTAAAATAGAACAACGGTCTTTTGAAACAGGTGGTGTAAATGATGGTCGGATAATTAACATAGATAATGTATGAACCAAAATCCACAAAATCAGAAGGGGAGTTTCACATATTTCATCTATAGAAGTTCAAGAATCACCCCAGCTTGCGAGGATATGGGCTCATCTAAATCATTATTTGAATTCATTAAACAATGTGCAATGATTTAAATAAGAAGAAAAAGAACAACCCCAGCCTATAAGGCTGGGGGATTTTTCACTTTTTCAATCCCCTCCCCAATGGAAGTAAGTTTTCGCTTGATTGGGGAAGAAGACACAATGAATGTGTATAACTGAATTATCTAATGATTCCCTTCAGATTACTATCTGCCAAACGATTCCAGATAATTCCTTATATAGGAGAACAGAGTCTCAAAGAAGAAACAAAGGGAGAAAATCTAGCAGAAGAACTGATATAATGTCATCAATGCGTAATGCATCGATAAATGTCATCAATGTCGTCATCACTAATCCCCCAGAATATGAGGCTCACTCAGAGGGATCAGATGAAGAAGTTCATATTCAAGAGGTTGTACACACAAAAACATATGAAGTAGGTGTGCGTACCAGAAGACATAGGGTTTCCCAGAGGCAAGACATTCCTTCAAGTAATTCCCTTACATACTCCAGAAAGGCATATTGAAATGAAAATGGTAAAAGTCAATTACATCCAACCCTACCTCCTGAGAAATCCAATCACTCTCATTAGAGGAAAGGTTTCCACAACAAGAAGTAGAAATGAAAGAGTTATGAAGGTTAAATAAAGAACTACTTCCAGGTAGTCTTCCTCATAAGAGTGCTGGAGTTAATCAATCTAGGGAATTTGGTGCCGTTATTAGGATGGATCAAGAATATCACCCTTTACAAGTACACCATCATAGGTCCAATCCTATGGGTCATACGCAACAACAACCAGCAATACATCCATCAGTGGAAGTACCGGTCGCCACACTCATCCAAAATCCAGTTATTACACCTGATCAGGTCCAAGATCAACCAGATATTTCTAAAAAATTAATGGCTACCATTGAGCCATTAACATCTCGATTAGAAGCTATGTAAGGTCGATGTGCACAGGTTCATCCAGAAAATAGATCTTACCCTGAATGGGTGGATTCAATTCCTCCCCCATCAAATTTTGTGAATACCACATTTCCAATTTTTAATTGTTTGGCAGATCCAGAACAACACTTAACACATTTTGTTTCTCATTGTGATACTATGATGGGAAATCCTCAACAACAATAAGCAGTTAAGATCAGGTGTTTTTTGAAGTCATTATAAGGACCTGCTTTTGTTTAGTATACAAATTGGCAGTCTCGATCAATTACTGGGTGGGAAGATCTCCGTCAAAGATTCCTTCATCAATTTAGCACAACATTACCAAAATTACAATTTTTAATCTTACCAATTGTTAAAAAAAGGGAGAAGTAATGAGTTTTAGATTTTATTGTTTTCTGAAAGGGATTAACACATTCTTTACGTTTAGCACTCCCTCAAGAAGAGTTCCTTCCAATCTGTGTGGCAAATCCACATGATGAATTATTCACACCATTGATCCCTGTGAAATACACAGGAGGGTTTTGATACCTTACTTCAATCACTCAATAGATAAAAGACTCTCTTATAAAGACTAAGGCTAAAACTCAAGTAATTCCATCGGTTCTGGGAAGGAGAACAGGGAATGTAGAGACTGCTACAGTTACACTTAAACAAGCACTTGTACCTGCTTCCACTTCAAAACCTTCATCATATCTAAGAGCTCCACCTCCTGATCATCAACAAAAATGGCCACCTCGTAAAGATGATCAAAGATATCAAAGTCAGAAACAGTTTGAGGATTTGAAGAAAAAACTTTATTCTTTCCATAATGAACAAGTTTATGGTTACTTCATCCCGGCTCTAGAAAATAATCTGGTTCAGTTTCCAAGGTCCAAAAGGCCGAACAAGGAAGGAGATTAAGACCTCCCCAACTATTACCCATTTCATCAGGTGTTGGGTCATCCCATTCAAGAGTGTTTTTTCTTCAAAGACCTCCTAAAAAATATGGTGGACTTTGGACAAGTAAAACTTAAAGGTTCTTCAGCCCAGGTAGTATGTGTTACCACTACTAGAAAGTGAAGCAATACCCACAGACCTATAGCCACAGTTTTATTAGACCGTGTCTATATCTTCCTAATTTCCATGATTTAATTTAATAACCATGGAAATACGGTGTTTTCCTATTTGGAATCGGGGTCCCCGATTCGCCTCTCATGCTCCTCCGACTTCTTCTCCTCCCTTCACCTCCTGACGAGTTCTCCTCCCTGACCTCACCTGACTATGTCGCCCTCCTCCCCGACCTCACCTGACCGCGACACCCTACTCCCCCAATGACTTCTTCTCCTCGATGTTTTCTCCTCACTGTGACGCCCTCCTCCCCAACGACTTCTCCTTCCTGACCCCTCCTCCCCGTCCTCTCCTCACCTCGGCGCCCTCCTCTCCGATGAACTCTCTCACCATGACGCCCTCCTCCTAACGACCTCCCTCATAGCGGCAACCTCCTCCCCGGAGACCTCTCTCACCGCGATGCCCTCCTCTCTGACGACCTGTCACCGTGGCGCCCTACTCTCCTAGGTATTGTATTTTTATTTATTATTATTTTAGCCTCAATGAAATTCCTCATTTATGAATGCATATGGGGGTTCAGAGGGTCTCGAGAGTCTCCAGGGTGGATGAGTGGAAGACATGGAATATAGCTAAGAGGTTTTAGTGTCATCGACTAATAGTTTGTAAACCACCAATTTGCTGGTGGAATTTCAGTAGCTATATATAGATAATAGAGGCCCTTCAACAAGAAGATGAGAGCCACTATCTAGGAATTCAGTCTTTTTTTGTTTTATAATTGGTATTTTTTCCATTTTTTCCATTTCATTATTTAATACCCCTCACCTAATTTTCTCCCCAAATTACACAACAGCACCTTCATTATACTGTCCCTCTTCTACCTCTCCTTCCATAGATAAGATCTATAGATCCCTAGTGTATTGAATTTTCATCTATGGAAATTTTTTCTTCTTGTAAATGTATGACTCCCCTTTTCTACTATCTCATTTTTTATGAGGGGTGTGTTTTATAAGATTTTCCCAGGTTTTCTAGTTTTGAAGTAATTTCTCTACTACATATATATATTCTATTATAATCTAAATAAAAGGCATGTATTTTTAATTTAATCCTTATCATACATGAGTTAGTTGGTCCCAAATTGTTTCCTATAGTAAAATTAATTTTCTTTAAGTTCTTATGAGGCCACATTAGTTGGTTTCAATTTGTTTCCTTAATTATCATTATAAGCTTTGAACTAAGTTTATATTATCTTATAAATCAATTGAAAATAAATTTCTTACTATGGATGAATGGTTAAGGTAATGGGAACCATATACTATGATTATTTCATTAAATATAACTTTGGAATTGGAAATTTGGGATAGGTTTGTGTTTTGACTTTTGGAAGTTAAAACATAGTAAGTAGAATTGGAATTTTTTTTACTATTAATAATGTTTTTTAAAGTTGAATCTAGTTTCAAAAGGGTTATATGGATTTAAAATAAACTGATTAAATGTTATTGACTAATGGAATTTATGGTATTTATTATTAAACCTAAGCTGAACATGGCCCTTGGGTGGGCACTGAGATATACTATTAAATTCTGAGTGAACACATCCCCTATGTGGACACAGGGACTTGAGGATGGGTATATTACCAATAAGTGTTAGTTTGGACTACAGACATGTATATTACTATTGGGAGTTTATTAGGTTGTATTGTTCTCTAAAACACACTTAGAGACATCCAACATTGTCTATAGTGGGTGGGTTTAGCATAAGGTATCACCATGGAGCCCATGATCAGTTTTATTTTAGTTATTTATTATTCTAGTTATGATAATAACTTATATATTCAACCATTATATGTACTTATTGTTTCAGCCTAGATTTTATAGGAATGCCATTTGTGGTGGCCTACTAAGTTGTAAACACACCCTACTTGGTTCATCATTTGGTACCATAGTGGATTTCATCATTTCATATAGGGATATGAGAAATAACTTGATGACAGGTGTAGGACTTTATGTTAGGATGGAGCTAAGGAATTGGTATCAGAATAGAGATCCGGTCACTTTTTTGAGTCATGTAGTTTGTTATCCATTTTGTACTCTTTTTTACCTTTTGCATGTGTATAGTGTAATGTTTTCCTTTGACTACCTTATTCCATTATTTTTAATATTTCATGAATTATGTATTTTGATGATAAATTTTATGAAAGTTATCCTATGATGTTATGTGATATATGTTTTTTCTTTTATCTACATCTATTTTTCACTCAGTTTTTAGGGTTATAGTCTCCGTAAGGACTCCTATCAAACCCTATTTTCTAGTTGGTTGCCTCTGGTATACAGGTAGTTGTGATTGATTTCTTGTATCATACAAATTTTTTGGTAACTATTCAATGGTTTTAGGTAGTAGTATAATACATTAATTCTTAGTTTCTATCCCCTAAAAGGGATGTTCTCTTTTCCTTTATCATGATATCTTATTTTCAATTGCAGTCCCTAAAAAATCATAATCTAATTTTTTTATATAGTGTGTATATCCCAAAAAACACTATACATAAATTCCATTAAAATTTATAATAACTAATCAATAAGAATAGGGAATAAGGAGGTTCCTTTTTTGTCTTTGATATAATATTCAGGATGAGTACATCCCCTCAACCCGGGCAGGGGGGGGGCAGGGGGGAGGGGGTTGGGGGGAGGGGGTTGGGCCGGGGGTAGGGGGAGGGTGGAGGGGGAAAGGGGGCAGGTCTGCAGGGCAGGGTGCAGGGTGGCAGGGGGGCAGGGGGCAGGGGGCAGGGGGAGGGTGGAGGGTGCAGGTGGCAAGGGGAAGGGGGCAAGGTGTGGGTGGAGGGGGCTGGGGGGGAGGGGAGTTGGGGGTAGGGTGTAGGTCTGCAGGGTAGAGGGCAGGGGGAGGGGGAGGGTGGAGGCGGCAGGGGGCAGGTCTGTAGAGCAGGGGGGTAGGGTGTAGGGGGAAAGGTGTGGGTGGAGTGGTGCAGGGGGCAGGTCTGCAGGGCAGGGGGCAGGGGGAAAGTCTACAGGGCTGGGGGCAGGGGGGAGGGTGGAGGGGGGCAGGGGGCAGGGGCAGGTCTGCAGAGCAGGGGGCAGGGGGTAGGGGGAAAGGTGTGGGTGGAGGGGCAGGGGGTTGGGTGGAGGGGTGTAGGGGGCAGGGAGATGAGGAGGGGGAAGAGGTCTAAAGGGTAGGGGGAGGGGGCAGTGTGGAGTGGGGAGGTCTGTAGGGCATGGGGGTGGTCTGCAGGACACCTATGCTGCGACTACTGACAGTGAAAAACAACATCAACTCTCCTCACCATCACATAGTGATGAGATGTTGGAAAAAGAAGCAGTTCATAATCTAGTTTTCAATATGTAGATGGCTGATTTTAGCAAAGCACAACACATGCAAGATGATGAAGATGGTCTGGTACTACAAAAGACACAACCAACAACCCCTGCTATGGCTGAATTCACCACTCAGAAACTGGGTGACCAATCTTGGGAATATGATCACATAAAACAAGAAACAGAATGGATAGTGGTACAAAAGGAAACTGAGAACAAACAAATGCGCCAAGAAGTGGTCATAATAGGTATGCAAAATAATCATATCCCTCTTAACCCTTCAATGACATTGTAGGGAAAAAACGAAGTGACACCTAAAGAGCATTCTACCGAGAAATTAAGAAAATCCAAGCGCGGAAAGAATTCCAGAGGTAACAAAAACAAGGGGCCTAGCCCCAAACATAAGTATAAATGAATATTTTATATTTGGACTGTCAGGGTATTGCTAACCATGACACTATCTCAACTTTAAAAAATTATCATTTTACTCATAAACCAATGCTTTTTTCTCTGAGCATAAAGTCACTTTTACTTCTGGATTTAATAGTCTTGACAAATATAGTTATACTTTTATAGGATAAAATTCCAATAATAACAACCATGATTATTTTTGGGTCTTTGCACATATCTCTATAGATAAAATTCATATTGTTAATGATGATTCTCAGTCTTTAACATGTGAAATAAACATTCATGATAATACTTTCTGTTGTACTTTTGTGTATGCCTGCAATAAATAACAAGACAGAAGAACCCTGCGGCACTCCCTTAACAACACTATTCAAGTGCCCTAGCATAAGAACAATGATTAATCTCTAGTTTTCGCATTTAAGTGCTGATGGAAGTTTAATTTATTTCCATATTTTGGTGATTTTTGATTTTTGAATAGGCAATTGAAGGTTATGTTTGAAAAATAAAGAGGTTTATTAATGATCTTATCATTTAGTATTGGGATGTACATATAAATCTGAATATTATTTGTTCATTGTTGGTTATGGATTCATGTATCATTTATCATGTACAATTGACACACTGATCACATATATATAAGCAGTTGTTATATCTCATTTTCCCACTATTTTCTTATAGGTGGTTTCTTATGATGAGGCCAGTTCTATCCACCACCATCAATGATAATGAGTTAAACATCATATTTGGGTAAGGTTTATTCTATTTTTATTATTTGGCCTAATTTTAATTAGGGAATTTGTGATTTTTGGGGTCCTTATATTTTTGCAGTGCGTTTTAGATTTCGTTGAGGTGGATTCGAGTCACCGTTGATGAAGGCTTACATGTGTATGCATAGGTAGGCATATACATATATAAGTTCCCCATTTATATATATTCACTCATGGTAGTATGAATATATATATTGGGGCAAGGTGTGCTTATATATGGATATTAAAAATTCATACATGTGTAAGTGTAAAGGGGTATATACAAGTATAAACATATATTTAAGGACCCCCTTGTGCGTATTTGGGCATGAAAATATGTACATAGGGGCTAGGTGTCCTTATATATATGTGAAGTTTCATATTCATGCAAGTGGAAAAAAGGAAGATTCGAGTTTTCATCGTCAAAAGCAAACACGCCTTGAGGTTGAGGTAGGGTCCCTCTCCTAGCCTCTTTAATTCAAGAACGTTTAAATTTCATTAAGTTTCCTTCTAAATTCTGCATGTTCATATTAAATTGCAATTCTTGAATAATTTTTAGTTAAGATAATTGTTTGTTTTGATAAATAAGTCATGGTTTTGTAATAAACCCCCCTCCAATGGAGGTGCGCTGTCAGCAAAAACACACAATGGTATACCTTGCTTCTCATTATTGCATTTATGTCTTCCTTATACTTGATGTCGTTGTTAGTCCAAAATCACACATCATACTTGACCCTTTTTATATCCTTGTAGGGGGTTTAACTTTTTTATTAAAGTGGTTGTTTGAACCAAGACACCCTTTAAATGCCTTTAGACTTCAAAGATGGAATTGCCCATAATGACCAAGTCACCACTAAGTGAATAGCATGATTTAGATGGAATGTATTGTACATGGTTTTAGTATGGTTTGGTGGTACCCTTAGTTAGAGATGACACAAGTGGGAGGAAAATTATTCTCTATGTTAGATTCATAAGTGTTTTTTACAACAAGGAAAGCTATCTGGTGGACACTAAAAAAACTCAAGAGAAGGTTATAAGTAACTTCAAGTTGGCTGCTAAATATATTTTTCCTGTTGCTATACAGGAGAAAGTTGTTCTAGGAACTGACGCATCTATTGCTTCAAAACATGAAGTAAAGGAAACAGTGAGTTTCAACACTAGTAAGAATGTGGAATGTCGGGACTTGGTACTAGGGGTAGACTCACTTAGTATCCCCAATAAAATTCCCAATGAGGCTCAAGACGCAATCACGCCACGGTCACGCCGCAGTCATGCCGCGGTCACACAGCGGTCACACTGTGGTCACGCCCCAGTCACGTCGTGGTCACGCCACGGTCATGCCGTGGCAATGCCATGATTTGGCCCTGCTCTAGCCACATACATCCCACACCATCCCCCTTCCACCTTCATTTCATCTTGCTGCCACCAGTATTCCAGCCCACAATAGCATGCTACCTTCGAATCAGCCCACACCATCCCCCCAACACCTACAACCAACCCCCTTCCACTAGCATTCCAGCTCCCTTCCACCTGCATCCGAAATATGCTACCCCGCGGATGTCATTGGACCGAGCCAACACGCCGCAGTCACGCTGCGGTTTGGCCCTACTCCAGCCAAATCCAGCCCACACTATCCCCCCAGCACCTGCAACTAGCCCCCTTCCACCAGCATTCCAGCCCCCTTCCACCTGCATTCGAGCCCGCACCAGCCCCCAGACACCTGCAATTTATCCCGTACCAGCCACCACACCAGCCACCACCCCCCAGCCTCCTGCAAAACACTCATGCCAGCCCTCTCCCACCGGCAAAGGCAGGTAATTACAACCTCCCATCATTGAAACTCATCCTCGAGTTGATCTTATGAAGGTAAAAAGGCATTGTTAGTGAATATTTCTAGCTACGAAATTCATATATCATCTTCCCTTTCTTAGGTCTCTTCCTGTACTCAACTATGTAGTTATAGCACCTGTACTAGGGGAACTGATTTAACTTGGAGTGTCTTCATGATCTAATCAACAATATGAATTAGATACTCCTCTAATGAAGCATCTACATCCTACTAATCCTCATCAGAACAAAAAACATGTTTTGTGTCTATAGAGTATTAGTGCATCAGAGACACTTGAAGTACATCATGCTTTAACTGGTACTTTTGAGGGAGTGATAACTTGTAGTCCACTATTGGGTGATAATAGCTAACTGGTGGCCCCATCTACTACATTTTATTAACACCACATACTTCTGACCCCCTTTACTAAATCCATCCACCTGAAACATAAAATTTCAATTAACCCAAAAATGAAATCCATATTCATTACAAACTATCCACTATAAAACTTATCATCTATGAGAAACATTACTAAGCATCACTCGTGACTTGAGGTTTCAGGGGTTTGGAGCAGCCTTCGGGCCTACTCCTTCCCTTCATAGTTTCCAATCCTTCACCTTATCTATTATTCGGTACCTTAAGTATCATTTACTTCTACATATTTTTTCCTGGAGTTCGACATGCATCAATTTTGAAATCACTTCTTTCAAGATCGATCACTAGTATTCAGGTTATGCAGAATGTTTCAGTATTTTTCAAATGTTTTCCAGCAGTCGAACATTATTCCCTCAAATTTTCTAATTCTTTACTTCCCTAATAGAACAATTGATCCACCATAGGTGTAATGAACTGATTTCTCCTTGATTCTTTCTCAGGTTTCATGAAGTGGTGGATCTAGCTTTGTATTTGTCCAAATATTCATGTTCTTTCAACTATTAACTATGTTTACTCTACAAGTGGAACCTAATTGTTCACTCTAGGAGAGACTCTCGTTTTTAATCCCAATGGATTTATATTATCAGATTAAATATTCCTTTTTAAAATCCATATTTTCTTACTATTTGTAGCAACATTCTTGGAAATATTTTATGTCGATCAAAAGATGCTTAAAGGGAAACATCTCATTCTTTATTTTTTGTTTGTAGAGCATGACCTGTCTAAGAAACATCTAGAGTTTATTTGGTTCTCTGCTGAAAACAGTAAAATGTTAATTAACACATTGTCTAGGAAATAGAGGTAATTCCATAGTGAACTGCTAGAGTCTTGGTCCAAAGGGATATTCAAGGCTTAATATTGCACTCATCTTGATGGGGAACATGTGTTTTATGCTTCTCTAGCTAGTGAGTCACTGGATACCAAGGGTCCTTTGACATAATAATACATTCAAGGATCTAAATGTTTAGTATCATAGGAAAATTAGGTTCATAAAACACTTGTACATAATACAAAAACATTATTTAGAAACTGGGAATGGATGGAGGGGGGCAGGGTGGGCTGTGCAGGCTAGGGGGATGGGTGGAGGGGGGCGGGGGGCAGGGGGCAGGGTGGAGGGGGGCAGGGGGCAGGGGATAGGGTGGAGGGGGGCAGGGGTGGCACGGGATAGGGGGGAGGGTGGAGGGGGGCATGGGGTGGGGGTGCAGGGGGGGTGCAGGGGGTGCTGTGAAGGCTAGGGGGATGGGTGGATGGGGGCATGGGGCATGGAGGAGGGTGCAGGGTGGAGGGATGTAGGGGGGTAGGGTGGGGGGAAGGGGAAGGGGGAAGGGTGTAGGGTGGAGGGGTGCATGGGGGCAGGTTGGAGGGGGCAGGGGGTAGGGGGAAGGGGGCTGGGGGCAGGGGGTAGGGGTGCAGGGGGCAGGTCGAAGGGGGAAGGGGGTAGGGGGAAGGTTGGAGGGTGGCAGGGGCATGGGGGCAGGGGGTAGGGTCCAGGGGAAGGGGGGAGGGTGGAGGGGTGCAACTGTGGACAGGTTAACAATAGCCCATGTTCCGGGTTTGAAACCTAAAAATTCTTTTCCCTTTTCTTTTCTTTTATTTCGTTTAGTTATTTTTGTAACCATCTCACAAGAGGGTCCGAGTTATAAGTGGTGGAAGTCTATTATTAAGACTAATCCAGACAAAGACTATTCTTGGAAAAGTTTCAAGGCATTGTTCATTTAGCATTCTTTCATAATGAAGTGAAGGTACTGATTCCATCCATATCATCCTATTTGAAACTAATTGAAAGATGCTTCCCCACGGATGTCGCTGGACCGGGCCGCTGCGTTCATGTCGTAGTCACGCCATGGTCATGTCGCGGTCACGCTGTGGTCACGCCGTGATCACACCGCGGTGTACCCCAGTCCCTAGCTAGTGGTACTATGACAAGGCTTAATGTAGAAACTATTGAGATGAATGATCTGGACACATTCTTGGAACTCCATCAGTGTCTGGTCACACTTCATCTGCACATGCCCTAACTACCCACATCAGAAGAACACCATCCATGACCTAGTCCTCATTGTTATTTCAGTATTCATTTAATTAACTTAGGAATTTTGTGTTATACTTGTAGGTAATTGCTGCGTTCTGCATGTGGGATGGGGGGGTGCAGTGGGTAGAGGGTGTGTGTAGTGGGATGGGGGGGAAGTGCAGTGGGCAGGGGGGTGTGCAGTGGGCTAGGGGGGGGGGAAGTGTAGTGGGCAGGGGGGTGTGCACTGGGCTGGGTGGGGAGTGCAGTGGGAAGGAGGTAAGTGCAGGAGGCGAGACTTTTCAGAACATCATACTGAATATAGAAATCATTGAAAAAGGACTGATTATCCTCTCTTTATTTTTTTACTTTGAAAAGTATTAATTGTTATCAATCATTATCCTGACTTGTAGCAATCAAAGTGGGTTACCACAAGAGCATTATGTTTCTATAGCAAAATGCAATAAACTAGAGATATAATTATTCACACAAAACAGGTATGTTGTTGTTTAATTTTAATTTGTTTTCTTTTCTTTATTTCATTGGCCACTTAGGCTTTTACTGCTTTCTACGGTTGGAGGGTAGTTATATTCTGTGAAGGGGCCCAGAAGGGCACTGGAGTCGGCTACGTTGTTTTCTTTACAGGGGAGGGAGATTAGGGTAGTGGAGAGATTAATTTGTGTGTTTCATTTTTCTTGTCTTTATACTATATTTGGCATTGATAATTTTACCAATTCATTCTAGGTTTTAAATATTGTTCATACACTTGGACACTTTGAATAAACCCAAATCTCATATCATAAACAAAACCATGGATATTTTTTGTTTATGATCCAATATCAAAATAAAATTCCCCTATTATGAACTCATTCTAGATTGATTCATGTTCTCATAGGATTGATTCATGTCCGGTGGCTCTTGCCGGGCTGTCCGGGGTTCTGTGCAGGTAGTTTTTTCATCTCCCATGAATCATGTTCATCTAAATTTGAATCTTCACAGATCAGGTAGATGATCATGCCCTCTATTTTTGAATCTTCACAGATCAGGTAGATGTTCATGTCCACCGGGGTTATGTCCGCTAGCTCTCACAGGGATGTCCGGGGGTGCACGGGGGGCTGTCCGGGGGGGGGGGGCATGGGGGGGGGGGGGGCTTTCCGGGGGGCATAGGGGGGATCTCAAGGGTTCTTTGTAGGGGGAAGGGGGGTTGCATGTGGTTTGTCCGGGGGTGCACGTGGGGGCTGTCCGGGGGTGCATGGGGGGATGTCCGGGGGGCACGGGGGGGGGGGGGGGGGGGCTGTCGGGGGGCTGTCCGGGGGGGGCACGGGGGGCTCTCGTGTGGCTGTCCGGGGGTGCACGTGGGGGGGGGGGGGGGCTGTCCGGGGGTGCAGGTTGGGTATCCAAACTCATTCATTTATCAAACTGTTAATAATTCTATTATTATCTAAGAACTCTAGGACTTGATTCTAAAATACCACAACAAAGATTCTCTTATTTTTCATAGATTCAAACTGAATTTGGAAGTTAGAGCAGGGGGGCAGGGGGCAGGGAGGCAGGGGGTAGGGGGCAGGTCTGCAGGGCAGGGGGCAGGGGGTAGGGGGCAGGGGGGAGGGTGGAGGGGGGCAGGGGTAGGGGGAACAGTGTGGGTGGAGGGGGTCAGGGGGTAGGGGTAGGGTGGAGGGGGGCAGGGAGCAGGGGGTCATGCCGCGGTCACGCTGCAGTCATGCTGCAGTCATGCCGTGATTTGGCCCTGCTCCAACATGACACCTTGTGGCGGTTCGCTGTGATAGTATTCCATGAGTCTTGTGATCAATGTTGAGTGGAAAGAGAAACCCGATCAATTAGTGTATAACTTAAATCCACTTCTACCAATACACATGCATAATGACCAAAAATTACATTTTTAGTGAAATAGTTCATCCTGATTGGAATGAAAATCAAGAATGCGATATCATATAAGATTTCCTAGTGCCATAGTACCCAATTAAGTCTATGAATCTTAAACTAGATCTGTGCACAAGTTTCTTTAAAGTCATTAGAACTAAATTGTATCTTCCAGTCATAAACCTGCAAGGTACCGGGCCTTAGGTTGAGCAATCCAAGGCTCCAGGATCGTCCTCTTAGACCTGTTGAGGGAAACTGAAAGTCAAAAAATCCTTGATCAAATGATACACATTTACCTTCTTCTACTACGTCTTTTTTCTGGGGGTTCGACATGAATCAATTTTGAAATCACTACTTTACTCCTTCCCTGGCCAGAAGATGATGCCCCACAGATGTCGCTGGACCGGGGCAACACGCCGCGGTGACGCCGTAATTTGGCCCTGCTCCAGGACGACACCCTACGGCTGTTCGCAGTGATAGTATTCCATGAGTCTTGTGGATTAATGTTGAGACTGACTAATCACAATTTCTACCGGTGGGGAAATGACCAGAATGTTTCTCAGTCTCCTCTCGCTCCCTTCACTCCTGGCCGGAAGATATTACCCAGCGGATGTCGCTGGACCGGGCCAACACGCTGCGGTCATGCCGCGGTCACGCCACCGTCACGCCGCAGTCACGCCGCGGTCACGCCGTGGTCACGCCGTGATTTGGCCCAGCACCCGGATGACACCCTGTGGTGGTTCGCAGTGATAGTATTCCTTGAGTATTGTGAATCAATGTTGAGACTGATTAATCACAATTTCTGCCGGTGGGGCGACGACCAGAATGTTGCCCCGCCTCCTCTCGCTCCCTTCACTCCTGGCCGGAAGATGCTACCCCACAGATGTCGCTGGACCAGGACATCACGCTGCGGTAATGCTGCGGTCACGCCGCGGTCATGTCGCGGTCACACCGCTGTCACGCCGCGGTCACGCCCCTTCTTGGAGCAACTCCACCATAGCATCCCAATTCCAGAATATCCAGATGAACCTGTTAACTAGGTCTGCATGCATAGATGCATGCAACATTACCTTGCGGTAAACTCATTAATTTTAGTATAATTTTGCTTGTGCTCAAGAATCGTAGAAACCTTGATCTTGTTATTCTTCACATCTGAGGCTATAAAGTCGATTTTCACTTTTTCCCCAACACCTCGGGAGTTCCAAATGAATATAGGAATCATGGAAACAAAACTTTCCCACCTTTGGCCTCAGGAAACATGGTCCCTGTCATGATGGAGACAGAACTCTCCCTAACCATCCTCTTTCTTAGGGCCGACCTCGTACACACACATGAGCCAGTATCTGATTATATGGAAGGAGAATAAGGAAGACTCGATGCATGATTTGGAGATTTCCTACTCACCAACAGTAGGGGCGACAAATCCATTGTATCAGGCATTATAGAATACTGATCACTTGATAAATTTGATTCAACGTAAGGTACCCTACTGCTCAGCATGCCATGTGCTGGAGGAGGCCAATCACTAGGGGAAACTGAGCTCTCTATACGATGGAAATTTTCCTGGAATCTGCTAAAAGAACCACAGAAAGGGGGCCGACCTCCTAAACTACATCCACCTTGGGAAACATCTCATCACGATAACAAGAAGCAAGCGCTCCTAAAAAGACCTGAGTACCAGACTCCAACATAATCTGAGGAACCTTACGGACAAATTACACAAGGCACCTGTTAACAGAAACTGGGAGGGGAGGTAAGCCCTTAGAGAAGAAACCAAGGGATCTGTCCAGGGTCTGGGGGGGTGTACAGGTTCTGGGGGGGGGGGTGTCCAGGGTCTGGGGGTCTGTCCTGGGGGGTCTATCTAGGGACTATCTAGGGGGTTTGTCCAGGGGGTCTGGGGGTGTCTAGGTTTGAGGGGGGGGGGGGGGTAGGACTGATGGGGGGAACTAGTAGGGAGAGGGGGGAAACTAGTAGGGGGAGGGGACTGGTATGGGGGAGGGGGTTAACGGGTAAGGGGGGGGTGTGAGGGGTGGAGTGTCCAGGTTTTGGGGGGTGGGGTGTCCAGGTTCTGGGGGGTCTATCCTAGGGGGTCTGTCCAGGGTATGTCCAGGGGGTCTGGGGGGGGTGTCCAGGTTTGGGGGGGGGGGGGGCAGGACTGGCATGGGGGAGGGGGGAACTGGAAAGGGGAGGGTGGAATTGGTAGGGGGAGGGGGTAACTTTCAGGCTGGTGAAAGGGGTGGGGTGTCCAGGTTCTGGGTCCAAGGGGATCTGTCGAGGGTCTGGGGGGGGGGGTACAGGGTCTATACAGGAGGGTGGGAGGGGGGGTCTGTCCAGGGGTCTGGGGGTGTCCAGGTTCTGGGGGGGGTTCCAGGGTCTATCTTGGACGATGGGGGTGGCTATCCATGGGAGTGGAGGTCTTGGATGTCCTTGGGGATCTATCCGGGGGGTGTCCAGGGTGTGTTTGGGGGGGTGTCCAGGGTCTGTCTGGGGGGTGTCTGGGGGGGGTGTCCAGGGTGTGTTTGGGGGGGTGTTTGGGGTCTCTCCGGCGGGTGTCTAGGGTCTGTCTGGGGGGTGTCCAGTTCAGTGATAACACCAACACCTATAACCATGGGAAACATTTGTTTTCACTCTTCATTCTAAACATCATATTGTCTCATTTCATTTTTAAGACGGTTGTTGGATATAACTGTAATATCCTTCTCTCCCTCTATAATAGCATTATCTGGAACATGTAGGAGCTCCTTCCGGTGCAGTGCTTCTTGAACCATTATGTCCTTTCATCCACCAACATCCCATGTAAAACCAAATAGTTTCAGCATAGATAGCCCAGCTGTAATGGCATCCCAACTAGAGCCTTTATTCACCATTCCAAAAAACCAAGTGCTGCTCATCCATAGTATATTTGGACCACCTAAGAAAACCTTCCTGTACTCTGACAGGATTCTGATGCGTTGCTACTTTGAGAAACTCCAACATTTGTACAACAGGGGGTGTCCAGGTAGGGGGACTAGCAGGGCGCAGGGGGACTAGCAGGGGGCAGGGGGGACTGGCAGGGGGTGGTAGGGGGAATAGCAGGGGACTGGAAGGGGGCCTAGAAGTGTGCATGGGGGACTAGAAGGGGGGACTAGAAGGGGCAGGGGCACTAGCAGGGGCATGGGGTACTGGCAGGGGGGTGGCAGGGGCAGGGGATCTAGCAGGGGGCAGGGGGACTGGAATGGGGTGGCAGGGGGGACTAGCAGGGGGTAGGGGGGGACTAGTAGGCGGTGGGGTACTGGAAGGGGGGGACTAGCAGGGGAAGGGGGGACTGGCAGGGGTGATAGGGGCAGAGGGGGCTTGCAGGGGGTAGGGGGGACTGGCAGGGGGTGGCAGGGGGGACTAGCAGGGTGCATGGGGGGACTAGCAGGGGGTGGGGGGACTGGAAGGGGGTGGCAGGGGGACTGGCATGGGGGACTGGCAGGCCTGCTATGTTTTTTTATTGAACATTGAACTATAGCCACGGTTTCTAACAGTGTCTATAAGGCTTATTTGTTGTTTACCTTCTGCCACGGATTAAAACCGTGGCTATAGGATGTAGCCATGGTTTTAAACCATCGATATAGGGATTTATCCATGGTTTGAACCGTGGCTATAGGCTTTAGCCACGGTTTGAAACCGTGGCTACAGTAGTTGGCCTATAGCCACACCAATACCAGCCATGGTTTTTGGGCTTATAGCCATGGTTTGAAACCGTGGCTATAGCCTAAATTTCCAGTAGTGTACTGCTACTAATCCAAAGGAATAGGGTGAGTGACAAAAAGTCAAAAGTAAAATTACACAGAAATATGATGATTGGATGGTCAGGAAAACGATCAACCGAACTCATGTCATTTTACAAACAAAATTGAATCAACCAATTGTGTCTTCTACTATTTCTTCCATAGAAAAACCCCCTTCATTAGAAGGAAAATCTTTAAAGAAGCAGTGTAATTTGATGAAAGAAGATAAGTCAGAAGAAGAAGAGCTTATGTCAAAGCCTAAGTTGTCTTTAACTATGGCATATTTTATTCCATCTACTTCAAAAGCACGGTCACCACCCCACCAAATGGCTTATCCTGAACTGGTTCATCAGGCAGAATATTCATCAGATGAAGAATTGATTTTGGTTCTATTAACATGATTCATTTAAAAGATCCATATGCCAATGATATTTTAGATCATAATGAACCTATGTTCCCTGTATCTAACAGAGGATTTTGAGGAAGAGACAGAGGTCTAGGATACATGGGAATATGTGGATATTCTAGAAGCCACTATTTCCATCCTACTCCTGCTATAACTAAATATGCTGTAGAAACTCATGGAAAAGCCCTTCAGTAGGCTCAACAGGAACACAAAATTTCTTCCACACATGGAAAATTTGGTCCTAACATAGTTATTTTGGAAGACCGGTTAGGTGTAACTCCTTATTCCTCTAAAAAATTAGATAGAACTTGTCTGTCTAATCTACCGAAGCCAAGAGTGTTTCCAATTCTTGCCTCGATACGAGATGCATCTACTGCCAAAGCATCAACTTCTAAGGCATCTGCAAAACCACATTTTCATAATGATAAACATAGACCTTTGGACCAAATGTATGACATATTGAAATATTTTTCGCAAGTACCAACGAAGTTATCAATTCTAGATTCCTTGAATCTATCAAAAGATCTTCGAGAGGTGCTTATTGAGGCTTTGTCAAGTCCTCAAGAATTTGAAACTGAAATTGTTGTGGCTGAGGTCTACCATATAGAAAATTATCTTGAAGAATTCCATGCAGTAATATCTTTTACAAATGAAGATGAAGATGATGTTGTACATGGACATATCATACCTTTGTATCTATCTGGAAAATTCATTGATATATACATCTGATGAGCTTTCATTGATAATGGATCATGAGTCAATCTCATTCTTATTCATACACTTCATCAATTAGGCCTCACTGAATCATATTTATCTCCTTCTACTTTGATGTTGTAAGGATATGACAAGAATGAACAAGAACTTGTGGGTGAAATTACATTCAGAATTCAGTTTGGAGACCTTGTGTCTAATTCAGATTTTATGGTTGTTCGTCAGGACACAACCTTCAACATTTTTCTTAAAAGACCTTAGCTACATCAACATGTGGTTGTACCTTTTTCATACCATAAATGTCTCAAATATTGTTTCAATGGTCAAATTGGGACATTGTATGGTTTTAAGGCCCCATTCAAAACGTGTGAATCTTAACACTTTGAGGCATAATTTTATCACATGGAGGGAAAAGAAAATATCCACAGCAAAGAAGGTCACCAAAATTAATGCTCCAAATGGTTTGGAAAAGATTCCAGTAAACCCATTCATTCATGTGAATACAGATTATGTGTTTCCTATTAGTCAAATTGATAGGATAGACCTAATTCCAGACACTCTTTTGGAATCTTCCAAAATTTCAATTACAGCTGCAAAGCCAGACATCATGGGAGAAATTGTTGATTTGCCAAGCAGTGATTAAAGATTAAATGGAGATGACTTCATTTCATCCACTGAAATCTAGGAATTATATACTTCATCAACCAGGCTAGAAGAAGGTATAACAATACCAGAGGTAAACAATGATGTCAATTATCAATCCATCATCTCCTCTTTATCACCCTAGGAAGAATCTTCATCATCAATAGGGTTATAAATGGTAGCCTCTTCTTCAAGATGTTCAAATTTTAACTTCTCCCCTAACCATGGAAATTCTGCTTCATCATATACTATGCAAGTAAAAATAGAAGAAGTAACACATATTGAAGAAGAAGAGTAAGATCTCAGGGATTCTTCTCTAGAATTTGAAGAGGGTATTTTTACCACTATGGATGAACTCAGAGAAATAAATCTGGGTACACAAGAAGATCCATGACCCACTTTAATTAGTGCGGCCATGACTCTTGAAGAGAAAGAAATTTATACTTCATTTTTAAAGAAAAATTAGGATGTATTTGCTTGGAATTATACAGAAATTCTAGGTCTTCATACTGATGTTACCACTCATCATTTGGGTTTTCCAAAAGAACATTGAGGATTCAAACAAGCCGCAAGAAGAACACACCCAAATTATGCCTCCAAAATTGAAGTTGAAGTTGATAATTTTATCAAGGATAAATTTTTCAGAGAAGATCAATATCCCAAATAGCTGGCTAATATTTTCCTTGTGAAAGAGAAGAATAGAAAAATTAGAGTTTGCATTGACTTCAAAAATCTTAATCGGCATTGTCCCAATGATGATTTTCCAGTTCCGATCATAAAACTCTTAATTGATGAAGCCTCTGGCTACGAAGATCTTTCCTTCATGGATGTTTATTCTGGGTACAATCAAATATGAATGGCCCCTGATGATGAGGAGTCTATATCCTTCAGAGCTCCTCAAGTTGTGTTTTTCTTTTAGGTAATGCCCATTGTCCTGAAGAATTAAGGTGCAACATATCAACGTGCCATGCATCATATCTTTAAACCCTAATTAGGGAAATTTTTTGAATGTTATGTGGATTATTTGGTGGTCAAATCTAGACAACGTTCTAATCACTTGGATGATTTGGAAACCAAATTAAATAAATTTCGACAACGCGGTTTGAAGATGAACCCCTTGAAATGTGCTTTTGGGGTAACCTCAGGAAAATTCCATGGTTTTTTTGTATGCCATCATGGTATTGAAGTTGATCATGAGAAAACAAAATCAATCCTTGGTTTGTCACCTATTAGAAATTTTAATGAATTAAGAGGAATTCAAGCACACTTGGCCTATATTCGGTGATTTATCACCAATTTGGCAGGCAAATGTTTACCCTTCACCAGATAAATGGATAAGGGAGTTACCTACCAGTGGACCGAATATTGCCAAGAGCAATTTGATACCCTTAAAAATATCTCATGATTCCACTGGTATTAACGCCTCCTATTGAAGTAAGACCTCTTATTCCTTATGTGACAACGTTATAGTGATCACTAGGTTCCTTCCTCACCCAAAATAATGATGCCGGGAGTGAAAACAACATTTACTATCTCAGTTTCACTATGCAGGATGTGGAAAATTGGTATTCAAATATTGAAAAGTGCTTCCTGGAATTAATCTTTGTAGTTTAGAAATTTAGGAATTATCTACAACATCATGAGGTCCAATTGGTATCTCGTAATAACCCACTTAAAATTATCCTCAGCCGTCCTATGCTTACAGGACATCTAGCATGACGGGCAGTTATTTTGCAGCATTTTGATATCTAGTTTGTGCCTCAAAAGGAAATAAAGGGTCAAGCCCTAGCTGATTTCCTTGTTGATCATCCATCCATGGAAGATACATCAGTTAATACTAAACTTCCTATTGAAGAGGTCTTCTCTATTTAAGATAATTCCGAATCATGGGAAATGTATTTTGATGGTGCTTCTAGAAGTCCAACATGGAAGTGATTGGAAAATCCTAAACATAACAAGGTTGGATTAGGAATAGTTCTTATTTCCCTAGAAAAGGTAGTATTGCCTTATTCTTTTCTATTATCAGAAGGTGGTACCAACAATGATGAAAAATATCAAGCTCTCATCGTAGGATTGGAATTGGCCCTTCAGGTGCGAATGGATCATTTAAAGGTAAAAGGTGATTCATAATTGGTAATCAAACAAATCAATGGGGAATACTCCATCATAAAAGAAGAGTTAATACCTTTGTGTGATTACATCAGAGAATTAATGGCTGAATTTCCCTCAGAACCAACCTTGTCCTATGTCCCGAAATCACGAAATTCCCAATAATATACGCTAGCTAATGTTGCTACAACCTTGGAAGATCCAAACCAGGATGAGACAGTTATCATCCCAGCCCAGAACCGCATGGTTTCACCTTTTTTTTCAAACTATGAGGGAGGAAATCAATGAAATTTTCCCTATTTATGAACTATATGGTCATACCACAGGATGGAGAACATCCATCATAGAATATCTTCAAAATGGGATACTTCCACCAAATAGGGATGAGAAGGAGCATACCTGGAAACAAGCAGCTAATTTTACTCTTTATGATGGTCCAAACCACTGAAATATCCTTTATATGTGAGTCTTTGATGGGATTCTCTTCAGATGAAATGATGGAGAAGAAACCACAGCTGTCATGAAAGAAGTTCATTCAGGAGCATGTGGTGCCCATCAATCTGGGCACAGACTCTCCGATTTTATTCGAATGCTTGGATACTTTTGTCTTTCAATGACACAGGATTGTACAGACTTCACAAATTTTTTTTATCCCTATCAAGTTCATGAAAAATTAATTCATCAACCCCCAGTGTTAATACATATAGCTAAATACTCTTAGCCATTTTCCACATGGGGAATGGATGTAGTAGGGCCTTATCCTCCAGCCACAGCTAAGAAGTTCAAGTATATTCTCACTGTTATTGATTTCTTCTCTAAGTGGGATGAGGCAATACCTATCAAGGAAGTTGGAGCTAAAAACATCATTAGTTTTGTCAAAACCAACATCATCACCATATTTGGTGTCCCTCATACTATTTTGATGGACAATGGTACCAATTTTTGTTCTTCTAAAGTAAAAAAGTTGTATCTGGAATATAATATCAAATCCAACCATTCATCTTGCTATCATGTAGTGGAAAATGGACATATAGAGGCTTTCAATAAAACCCTATCAAATATACTCCAGAAGATGGTGGATAATGATAAGAAATCATGTCCTGATAAACTTTTGAATTCTTTATGGGTTTATCAGAAAACTATCTGTACTGCCACCCAAGCAACTCCTTATTCTTTGGTATATGGAACTGAAGTGGTTTTACCAATTGAAATGCAATTTCAATCACCCAGAGTTGCAATCTGTGATCAATTATTTATATATGAAAGGTCTCAGAAATGGTTCAATGAGTTGGAATGATTAGATGAGAAAATATTTCATTCTTTAAATCATCTAGAAGTCGATGAGAATAGAATTGCAGGAGCTTTTAATAAGAAAGCTTGTCTTCATTCATTTCTTCAAGGAGAATTGGTATTGGCCCTTAGAACTCCAATGATACCAGGAAAGAAACCTCCAAAACATGAGCCAAGTGGGAAGTATGTTATTCCATACATAAGGTTTATTCAAATGAAGCATATTCCTTAATCTCAATGTATCGAGAGCTCATCAAAACCCCAACCATTGCATGATTTTTGAAGAAAAGCTTTGTATAGTTTTGCATAATTATTCCTCACTACAAGATATTAAACTGCACGGTACCACATCCTTACTGTAAGACTTAAAACTACAGAGCCCCCATGTCCTAGTTACAAGATATTTAACTGAAAACAACCATAAGCATCCATGCTGCATGATGTTAAAGTGAATAGCATTGTCACCCATGTTACATGACGTTGAACATCATGACATCATTTGTACAACTAACATTTTCTCTATAATACGTTAGAAGTTTCCATAAGTAAATGTTATTGACATCATCACTACTCCTTAGTAGTACATGAGTCCTTATCTTTCCTATATCGGAGTCAGATCTACATAGAGGCCATGTTTCAAGAACTACGTATGGCTTGATTCTCATTTTCCAATGAGATATGTATAGATTCCTGAATCTCTAATTTGGGGCCCAGCCACAATCACAAAATTTTCTTATTTTCTTTTCTCCTCCTGTATATGAATCAGATCTATACAAATTATTTCTTTAAGATATATGATTTGGTCCATATACCATTTTATGTCTTAAGGTTTTCCATTCTCGTAGAATGTATTAAAAGTCCCCATTTTTCATGCCAAATCTAATTAACATGAGGAATTATTGTTTAAAGAACAACATATGGGTTGATTCTCATTTTTTCCAATGTGATGCGTAGAGATGCCTAAATCTCCAATTTTGGGCCCAACCACGATAAAAAAAACAACAAACCCAATTTATTTCTTATATGAGAATTAAATATACATATGAAATGTTTTAGGAATTTTTCATGAATTGATTCTTTATCCAACAAGACGCATAATGGCATTTAGGTTTTATCCCTTAATTTAGTTACAATGTGTCTTTTTTTCATATTGGTTTATTCTTGTCCTTACTGCATGATGTTAAATTGCATGGAAATTTAACACTCCTATTTCTCACTTGGATCACCTTTATATTATAAAAGAAACCCTTACTGCTCCTTGTTTCTCACATCGAGCATAGCTCATGTGGGCTTAGAAATTGGGTAAATGGATTCTTTATATAAATAGGGTGTTTTGAATTTCTTATGGGTTTATTAATGTCCTCATTGCATGACTCAAAACTATATAGTATAATGTCCTCACTGCATGACTCAAAACTGTATAGTATAATGTCTTCACTACATGACTTAAAACTGCACATTACCATATTCATTCAAAGGAAACAAAGAAGGTCTCCATTTTTTTACATATAAGTCAGATCTATGTAAAGCACATCAAATTCCTGGTCAATATTGATTTAAATATTTTTCATAAACATTGAACATAAACTCTCCTTCCATATTTCACACTCTTAATCTTGAATATTTTCTGATGTTCATAATCTTCCTTACAGTTTCTGGCAATAGGGTTTCTAATATCTAAGAGCTCTTTTTCCTGACTATACATCACGTTCCTTTAGGCGACCTTGCATAAGTTGCCTACATAACAGGTCTGTCAGTCAAAAGATGCCACTATTTTATTATGCAACATTTGCCCCAGTTGGCCCTGCATAATACATCCCCCATAACGGGCTTGTCAAAAAATGGTAACTTCATTCCTGGTTATATTATCTTGGTAACCTTTATTCTTTTATGACAATATACAAGAATCTGTATTTTAAAATAGTCATTCAAATATACTTATCCCATTATCTTTTTCACAGTATGAAAGTCTGCAAGACCATGGTTTACACATTTCTCTCATCATGTGCTTGATACATTATGAAATAATCTTGAAATCACTTGATCACATGTTATGTATTGTTTCCATTTCTGTTCCTAGTTGTATGACCTAAAACTACAGACAATATAACTCTTACATTTGGGCCAGACCATTGTAAAAGTCTTATTCCTCTGATTCATTAGATATCTTGATTTGAAATATCCTTTCCATATTTAGGTACCTTTCTACATAAACCAAACTCTATGATTTGGAAAATCTGAATCTACATAAACTTTCTTTGAATTTTTGTAATAGAACGTCAAAATTTTGAGAGATCTTTTCCCTGACTATGTAGCATGTGCACTTAGGCGGCCTTGCATAAGTTTCCCACATAACAGGCCTGTAATTTAAAAGATGCCACTATTTTACTATGCATCATATTCCCTAGTTGGCCCTGCATAATTTAGCGCCCATAACGGGTTTTTCAAGTAATTGTAACTTCGTTCCTAGAAAAGACACACATTATGGTGATGCAGGCTTTAAGATTTGGTATCCATTAAAAAAATCATGTCCCAAAAATTTTCCTTGGAAATATTTAAAGAATGTTAAAGTAATTATTAGACACAATTTTTTCTTTGGGATATAATTCCTAATTTATGGTCAAAGATATTCGACATTAAATATTAGCACTTTATAGTCCAATATGCATGACTTTAAACTGCCAAAAACAAAAGACTTGATACTTATCAAACTAAGAACCTGAAAAGGGTGCTCTGAACAAAAGTTGAGTCCTAGCTCACTAAACATACATTTTTTTGTATGATTTAGGTAATATTGATCAATAAAAATTCAAAAGATACAAAATTTGTGGGGTTATCCATGTAACCCTATAAATAATCAAATTATGCTCCTTAAATCCCTCGGTTTAATAAGAAAATTTTAAGCACCTCATTCTTGTTACTATAATGATGATCGTTTAACATAAAGGAATCCTTATCATCATTTACCTTTCATATTGTAATAATGAAAGAAGAACAAGAATGACGGCATGTATATGATTGGAACACCCTGTTCATGAAGAGCCTTTATGACATTTTCTGTAGATAGAGCTGCATAAGGTGAATTTTGATATAAAGAATCAAGTTGAAGAACAAATTATGTATGGAAAATAAAAGAATAGGAACTTAATTCCTTAAAATATCTCATGTAAATCTCCAAACTCCTTGATGGAACCTAGAATATCAATATTCGGTTTAAGGGTGTCCATCATTTCAGTGTATACAACCTAAAATTTTACAGTATCCTTGACATTTAAGGTATCCAACAAATGTTTTTTGATGCCAAAATTGGCTCCGCTAACATTTTGTTCTGATGAATCTTCAATTGGTATTCCAGCATCATATCATTCTGGTTTTGGGTTAATTTCACCATTGGTTTTAGATTGGCCGGGATCTTCAGTCCATTCTTCTAAAGAAATAGGAATATCAGTATTGATTATTTTCAGGATCCATTGACAAAAGTAACTGGGGAATTTATTTAATCTTACCATGTCCTTACTCTCTCTCAACAAAGCTAGGAGCAGGTATTGCTAAATATTTTGACGACATAGATAAGTCAGCAAGAACGTGAGTTTCCTCTGTGACTACTTTTTCTGGTTGTGAAGAATCATCTCTTAATCCCTTGAGAGAGGAAAGAGACATAGATCCTACAAGAGGATAAAGCATGGTTACCAGTACATCTTGAGTAAATTGTATGCCCTGAATATTATATAAATACTTACTCTTTCGGTGAACGCTTCATTGAAATCTCATTGATATTTTGTATTTTTGTTCAAAAGTGTGAGGAGAGATTGAAACACTTCTCTTTGCAGGGAAAACCTGAGTTAATGGTTGAGGATTATTTGTCACCATTACCCTAGTCATGATTCTTTCTCCTGGAGAATGTTCCTACGACTTGGGAGGATTATTCATTGCGCCAATGGGAGAACATGCAGGACTATACTGAGGTGATCCAAGAATCGGTCCAGATCTTCCTTTTCTACATTCAAGCTGCAGAAATACTTTTTTTATCAATATTATTGATTTAAAATGATAAATAGAGTTGAGACAAAAGAAAAAAAGGGGAAATACTTATTCATTAACATAAATATCCCACTCCTCCTCAGAGTCAATAATTACCCCTTTGAGTACTCCTAAGTCTAGTATATGAGATAATCATTTAGAAGTTGGGATTTGTTCATCAGTTGCATATATAAAAGTCTCTAATAACTCTGCAATATACTTTTGTAATTCTGCCAAGTTATTTTCAGGATTGAAATTAGAAGGTTCCTTGATATCACCAATATCTAGTATTCGAATGAAATTTTAATGAAATGTCTAGTCATACCTGAGATCACAGGTTATACTCTCCTAGTGATGAATGGTTGAAAGTCGCACATAATTTGATTTTGGCCTAGTTGACCAAGGAAGAGGTTCGACACCTTCCGATTGAAGATCTTATTCTGACCTTTCTTCTTCATAAAATTTGACAGGTGGAATAGGAATCTCTGTTTGATAGCGGTGACTGGATCACCTAAGAATTGGAGGTATTGCTTCTTTATCCTTGGTCTTACTGGTGTACTTCCTGTGAAGATGATTTGAGGGATCTAAAACCTCTAAAATTTATGTATCATCTTTGGCCTTGGACTCTTTTCGACGATTTTCACATGAAACAGTCATTGTAGGCACCACTCGATATATTCCTTTTGTCAGAGCCCCTTGAGGATTTGAAGAAACCCAAGCTTTGACATACCCATCTTCCAATCCAATTGAAGAATCTGGTGGAGGTAATGTAATTGATATTTTGGATACCTCTAAAGTTGTGAGAATCTATAATTTTCATGCTACCAATGGGTGCTTCTCATGTATGAAATATGTAGGTGGAAAGGTGCTTTACTGTTTAAGACACTTGAACTGACGAGAAAACCTATAGGGCACATAAGCCTTGCAGATAATTTCACTATCAATCCTGGTTGATAGTACACCATCCATGAATGCAATCATATAAGATCTCAGCTCATACTCTCCTTTACCATCATAAATAAATGTTCCATTTGGTGTATTACCAAAAGAAAAGAAGTTGAATTCTCCTAAGACATTAAATACCTTCAGTACCTCGTCAGGTCTCAAGTTCAGAGGCTTAATAACAGAAACATTCTGTAAAAATAGGGTGAATTGACCATTAGGAACTTTGACTGAGTTCAATACTGAGTTTGAAGAAAAATGTACTGAAATCTAGCCCCACAACACTTGAAATGGCCCCACAATTCTAAATGGATCCTTCCCATTGTATAAATGCAACAAGAGATGGTAAATTCTTTCCCAAACAGGGGTTTCTAGCCTAATATACTTCCCCTCTACCAATTTAGCTGCAATAATGAATGTCCTTGATCTTACCCTCCCACCGAATTCACAGACTGGGATCAAATAAACACTTAGCCACATAGCAAGGAAGGCAGATAAGTGTACTTTTGCATCTATATTAGGATTGACTTTATAACCCCAGTGCTTGTAATCGCCTCTTTCTAGTGTATGCCAATATGTTCCTAAACTACCTCAGTTATCGGTGGAAGGACAAACAGTAGGACGTCCACAGATTGGACCTTTCTCTATTGTTGGTTCTAAAAAGACTTCCATCCACACATTAGTATTAATATATTATTTATCCTTGGGTAAATTATTCAGTATTTTAAATAATTCCTGGGATAGTGGTGGAGTTCTAATAACATCTCCCCAAGTTAAAGTAGGTGGGATGAATTCATCATATATTTCCCCATGAATAGGAATTCCAGCTATTTGGTAAACATCACCGAGACTAATACGAACTTCATTGTGCGTCAAATTAAAGGAGTTTGTTTATGGGCTCCACAGACTTAGTAATTCAGGAATGAGTTCATTTTTGTAAACATAAGTTTTCCCCATCCATACAACATCATAAATTTGAACATCTGATAATCCTTTTTAGAATTCTGCACAAGTCCGACATACCCAGAATACCCACATCCACTCAGGTTTCACACCCCCTCTTGAATGAAGATCCCAATCTCCTTTCCAACAATTCGATTAATCTATTTGAGAAGCTCAAAAAGTGGAATCATAACAATTTGGTCTTGGCTCTACAACATGATCCTTCATATCTGGAGTACAACCATTTTGATGAAGGATGTAACCAATAGAGACTGTTACTTTTTGTATTGGAACCCCCTTGCACTAATATTCATGCAGTTATAGTTGGAATATAGAAGAAAGCAATTCTTTGGAAAGTAATTCTTAATAAATGGAAAATGGGCATCTTGCAAAAGCCCATGCCCATATAGAGGTAAGTAAGGACTTTGTGGATAGTCACGCTGGTACGGAATTACACCCATCCATAGCCCAGGAAGAGTTTTCTCAACAGTGTCTTAATAATCTGGACTGAAGATCCTCATCATTTCACTTTGACGAGCCTGAGCTTCCTCGATATGGGTCATCAAATGAGTAATTATTTCCTGCAAAATAATGACCAAAATTGAAGATAATATTTCTAAAAAAGAAAGTAATAAATTTGGAAAAGGACAATTGTCATGTAGGTCCTTCAACAAGGTCCTTTTACAAGGCCCTTCGACAAATTCAGTCATGTAAGTTATTTGAAAAATATCTTTGCGCAACTCCATCGATGAAGTCTTTTTGGCGTAGCTCTATTGCGTAAATAATATTACCTTGAATAAATTTCAATAGAATTACACGAGAGCACAATACGATGCAGCTGAACGAACGAGATACGCAACAAGAGATCTAAATTTTTTAGAAAGAGCAAGTGTGGAAAAAAAATGTGAAAGTTTGTGACCTATTTATAGGCTATGCGTCATAACTACGCATCAAAACTATGTGCCATAGCTACACAGACATATATGCATGATATAACTACGTGAAATTCTTGTGTGTCACAATTATGCTTTTCATTAATCCATCCTGATCTTTTTCCCAAACTTTCACCTCAGGACATTACCCCATTTATATATTTTGGATGCAATCCTGAGGGGGGATTTTGTTGAAACTCCTTCAAAAGATTCAAAAAAATACAAAAGAACCACAAACAAATACTTCCAAGCTCTACGCAATATAGTAAACCATCTAGGATCTTCGCGAGTGCACGACACGGCTGAGCTATGCGACCGAGCTTCATGACCGAGCTACGTAGATGAACTATATGGCTGAGATTTGCGAGACATCTACACATCTGAGCTATGTGTTAGAAGATTTGAGATGCCTCTATGTGGACCACATGCATGATGAAGCTACGCGGATGATCTGTGCAACCAAAGTTTCTTCAGCCAGGCCCATCTGTGCCTATAAATAGGACCCTGGGGCTCCTCCTTTTGGGACTAATTTTTTTTGAATGACTCTTTGAAGCTCCCATTGCGTAGCTTTTTTGCCTAGATCTCTCAAATTGTCTCAGGTAGTCCTCTAAACTCATAGAGAAGGGATAAATAAAGGGAATAAGCAAGTTTTTGATGTTATTCAAATTCTTTAGTCACCATTCATACCTATGCGGTATACCTGAGCACCATACCTGCACAGTACAACCGCTCAGTACATTTGTGCACCATACCTGCACAATTGAGCAACGCGGGGTACCTAAGTGGCACATCTATGCGAAGTACCTATGCGACCAGTTCAAATACCCTTTGAATCCTTTCATGGAGGGGTATCTCTTTCTTTGGTTACCTTATTCAAAATGGGCTAAGTTGAAACATCACCAAAAACTCCTAACTTCCCAGACCTTTGGGTAAGGCACATCTGTGTGTCTCCAATTTGGGTTTGTATTTCCGCTGTCATAGGTTTTCCACATTTGTTTCACAATTGGGTTAAGATTCATGGGATGATTGTGGGTTTGTATATCCGCAGTCACATGGACTTTTCTCCTAGAAACAATGTTGGTAAGTTCGCAGTTTGGAAGATGGTGGGCTTCCAGCCTCTCCCTTTTCAAAGAGGTGACCCGGGACCTCAGTTCTCCGGTAGGGAAGGTACAATTCACACTTTCCATTCCGCACAAGTATAAGAGAAGTCTCCTCCCCTACCAGAACCAATTTTAGGGCATCCATCCTAGTATAAGCCCCTCACATTCTCCCCTTCTTCCTTATATTGGATACTTGTCCAATGTAAATAGAATAGAGGGAAGGCTCGTCACCTCGTCCTCTTCCACTGTCGATGCATCCTCTTCCATCAGCGGAGGAGGAATAGTGTGAAGTGTCATTGTTGAATCTTTCACATACTCTTGTTTTTCACATAGATAGTGACTCACGTGGGCTTAGAGATACATAATGGTTACAAAAAATTCACAAACACTCATTTTGAATGAACTACGAGAACTCTGATTCCAGTTCAATCCAGGATACATATAATGCTCTTTCAGGGTCCGAGCTCACTAGATATCCACCTTAGGAATCCAATCATAATTCCCCCAATTTAAGCATACTTTTTCAGGAAGAAATTCCAAACTCATCTTTCTCAGAGGACTATACACTCCTATGAGATTCATCGAAGTACGTGGGATTTGATTCACATCCATATGGGATACGTAGGAAACCTCCTTGAGGTTCAAACCCAACACTTCAAATCAACCCTATTCTCTTTGGGCCACATTACCAATAGGTTCTAATCCTACTTTGAAACTCATATCCCTTCAAAGTTCCTTGGGCTGCTTCAGTATAAGTCCCCAACCAAATTTCAAAATAAGCACCCTCTGCTTAGGGGTCCTTATCACATGACCTTAAAAGTTAGGATGTGTCCTTTTAAGCATCACCGAACTACGAGGGTTATGATTCCTTTCACAAGGATACATAGGTATCACATTTTATGAGCACGATCCGATGATCAAAACAAAACATCATCTCCCTAGATGACAATAAAATTTAGAGTTCCCCCACCGAGTTTCTTAAAAACCAGTATCATCATAAATGATGATTAAAAGAATATCTAATTAGTATATTAGTGGATACCATTGATGGAAAACCTTGAATACATATTGATAATTCTAAAATTTTACACATGTTAAATAAGTGATTTTAAATTCCTAGGAATACTTATGATATACTTTGTGAATTAATAAGGATTCATGAAAATATTTTTAATTTCAAAGAGTGTCCCATAGTAGACAATAATCCCCCCCAAAAGGGTGTGATGAGTCCGACCTCCTATCCTCTTGACCAGTGCATGTTATTAATTATCGTAAGGTTTAAAACATAATGAACTCCTGCCTTTGGAAGGCAGGTCCTCTTTGTATAAAGAAATATTGGAAGTTTTTGCTTCCTTGAATAAATCCAATGGAAACCGCTTGGAAAAAAGAATTATTAAATCATGAATATCACATTTTAAGGATCTATGAAATAGAATAATATGATGGGTATGTTATAATGATATCATTAATATTTGATGTGATTTGGGGATACAACATTAGGACATGGATGGTTTTACATGTTGTCTCATCTCTAAAAATCTTGTGAGGTGAAAGAGAAGTGTAGATGTGAATAAGTGAAGATTACACTAGATATGTGTAAATTGAAATATGGATCACGATCTTTCAATTGATCCCTTTCTCATATAATTTTCCCCAAATTACTCTATACTTGTTTAAGATTACAAAATAAGAAGTATGGAGAAAATGATTTAATACCTTTTGGGTATGGTTCAACAAGTAAATAAAAACATAAAGAAAGATTAATCATTAATTGTTATATTGAATAAGATGAAAGATAATGTGAAAGACCATTGGAAAGTGTGATGCCAAAGTAACCTTTTCATTATACTTCAGATAATATAGGTATTAAATAGGAGTTTATTTGCTTTTCATATCATAAAAAATAACCATGGAAGTTTAAATGCGATGAACTGAATCGTAGAAGAAAGTAGTCGCTTGTTATTCCAGGATATTAATCAATTACAAGTGATGTTTCTATTATTTTTCATGGGTATTAAATATAACATGTCTTTTACATTTTTTTATTGAAATATAGTTACCAAGTAAGTATTGAAACATTACTAGATGTAAGGTGTGTTCTCCAAGCAACCAAGACATGGTGATTCCTAAGTCAGCGCTGAGAAGCACACAACATCAATTTTCCAAGTAAAAAATTCTAGTTGAAGTTTTGTAAAGTATTACCAAAAAATTAATTTCATTTTTTCATTTGGAACAAGGAGAAATTATACTATTTACGGAATGAATGTTGTTTGTGGTGTTTAGTCAATGAATTGTTTAGTAATTATTGAAACATTATCAATACCCAATTAATATAAAAATTAAGACTAATATACCTAGTTGTGTAACACTTATATTTTAAGAACCGAGGTTTTGAGCCTCTGAGACATTGAATTTTTCATGATTTTATTCTAGAAGAGGGCATTCAGACAGTGTGTGATTATGAGCCCCGGTGTGGCCAGAATTAAATTTTAAGTGTGTTCACACTAGACACGCAAATAAAACAAAATAACTCTTAAAAAGTTGCTCGGATGGGAAAACCGAGGGCATTTTTTATGTCCAGAGAATTCCATTTACCCTAGGAGGGGTGTAACATTCGCGGGCACCACCGTTCTGTGGAAAACGCCACCAGGGGAGTTTTCGTAATTTAGAAGCCTTGGGCGTGAACTTTATAACTTCTGAACGGAGGCACGAATTAAAAATTTGAGACCACCGTTGTGCTCAGAATGTGGATTTTACCCTAGTAGCAGCATAAACTCAACCTCGTTAAGAGTTCGGGTATGGTCCCACTGGTGGGTGTTTAAAATTAATTAAATTTTAATTAATTTTCCTTACTTAAAAACATCCACCCCCTCCCTTTCCTCCATTTGTGTTCTCTGGTGGAAGCTCCCAAAAAGAACTCCCCTCCCCTTACATCAAGCTCCACCTCCTCCCAAGCAAGGTGTTTTCGGTTCCGGTGAAGGTGGATCGATCGTGTAGCGTCGGGCTACGCCCTGTGAGGTAGGATCGTTGCATTTTCATTTTAAATTCCCATATCGTCTTTGAACTCAATTAATAGCATCGAAATTTTATTTAATTATCGAGAAAAGGCCCTATTCGAGTAGGGCTCGATCTAAGCTTTGAAAAGATTATTGCATATCAAAATTTCGAATTTCGGGGGTGTCCAGGGTGACCTCGGGATGTTTTCCCGCCAAAACCCTTGTTTTCCTGTGGTTCCAGTGCGGTCTAGCGGCTTCGGGCATCGGTCTACGTGGTCGACAACTGCGGTACGAGCTCCCCAGGCAGTGGCGCGGGCTCCCCATGTGGAGGTACAGCTCCTCGGTGGTCGACGCAGGTGAGCGGGATGGTGGCCCGGCAGTCCGGGACGTTGGAGGGCGCACTGGCCGGCTTCTCTAGTCAGTGTGCGGCACGGGACCGGGGTCAGCGCAACCCCGGGAGCAGACTGAGGCTGGTGAAACACTGGTCCCATGGAAAATAGCAGGACTGACTTAAGTCAGTCTGGGTGAAGCAGTGTGGCCTGCACGGTGAACCGCGAACCACGGTGGACCGGGCAGTCCAGGCGGCCGAGCCGCGGACCGCTGGTCTAAAGGGGTGGACCGGCAGAACCAGTCCGGCCAACCCCGTCTCCATTTATTGGTGTTAAAACAACTTTAACTCTCAAAACGAGTATCATATTTGTGTTCCATATATGGAAATGCAATCCTAGGATCAAGAAGGATGTTTTGAGATGGTCTTGGGAATTTTTCATTCCTGATACGGGGGATCGGTGGCACGACACATCCGTTAAGTGTTATTTAGCACCTCGCCGAGATTCTTGTTTCAGATGGTGCGAGCACATACAGAGTCCATTTTAGGCGCCGTCAGTGGAGTTGTGTCCCTAAAGTTGAGACTAATTCATCCAATGTGGTTTCAAGTGTTGAAGCAGGATTTGAGGCATGGTCCCATGGGACGTTATTCAAGCTGCGTACAACTTTTGCGACTTTTTCCTCAGACGTTCGTTCGGGACGAATGAATAGTCGACTTGGCGTGTTTTTCTGAGAGCATCGTGATGGAATAGTTTGCCCGAACTGTTTTCAGGACCGAGGTATGGGCCCCATGAGATGTCGTATGGGTATAAAGCGGTGTCGAATAACATTTTCATCGGGATTCCATTTCATGCGAGTAAATAGTCTCTCTTGCGTGTTTTTACATGAGGATTGCAACGGTGTAATATATTTGGGTGTGTAGAGACTCATTATAGATCTCATTAAATGTGGAAACATTAAAGGGCGTTGGTTGGAGGTTCCTTTGATGCACTCTGAACCAACACCCGGTAGCGATGTTAGTGACACCCATTAATGACACGGGCAGTGCAGAGTTATCGTACCAGTTCCGCATTTACCCTCCAGTGGGTTGGGTAGTGGGTTACCCACCGGCATATTATGGTTTACCCTCCAGTGGGGCTGGTCAGTGGGTTACCCATTGATCTTTGGGTTTACCCTCTAGCGGGGCTGGGCAGTGGGCTATCCGTGGACCTTAGGATTTACCCTCCTACTAGGCTGGGCAGTGGGTTACCCGACGAATTCTTTACAGACAGTGCGAACTGTCATTCAGAGGAGATACATTCACGTGGGACCTATTGATCATCACGATGGAACCTTACGACATCATCTTGGGAATGGATTGGCTTTTTATGTTTCACACCCAGATCGGCTATCATCGCAGATGAGTCTGATGCATGCATTCTGATGGGATGAGGTTCACCATCCTTGGTGAGCGAGACCTCATTGCAGAGCAGAAGGGTGATCTAAGCAAGAGGCCCTGGTATTTTTCTCATTATTTGGAGATCATGGATCTTAGAGGAGCAGACGCTAAAGGCACCTGGATCCCTACCATTGTAGAGGAATACATGGACGTCTTTCCCGAGGATGTCCTGGGACTACCTTCAAGGCAAGAGATGGAGTTCTGCATTGACTTGTAGCCAGGGAATACCCTGATATCATGTGCAGCTTATTGGATGGCACCCAAAGAGCTTTGGGAGCTATAACTTCAGTTGGACGAACTTCATGAGAAAGGATTCATCAGGCCCAGTGTGTCCACCTAGGCAGCTCTAGATTTGATTGTGAAGAAGTTAGATGGGAGCCTACGGCTTTTTGTGGATTATCGTTGCCTGAATCATGCCACGATAAATAACAAGTACCCATTTACAGGGATTTACGACCTCTCGGACTAGTTGAGAGGTGCGAATTGGTTCTCCAAGATTTATCTTCGATCCGACTACCACAAGTTGCGGGTTCGTGAGGCTGATATCCCGAAGTTGGATTTCCATTGTCATTATAGGCATTATGAGTTTCTGGTGATGCCCTTTGGCATGAAAAATTCCCCTGTCATCTTCATGGATTTGATGAACTAGATCTTCCAGCTGTACTTGGACCTATTTGTGGTTGTCTTTATTGATGACATACTCATCTATTCTACAATGGAGGAGGAGCACATGGAGCATTTGTGGATAGTCCTAGACGTACTCTGGGAGCACCAGCTGTATGGGAAGCTCTCGAAGTGTCAGTTTTGGATTCTTGAGGTTCACTTTCTGGGGAATGTCATTTCAGAACAGTGTTTAGCCGTAGATCCCACAAAGATAGAGGCAGTGCTTGCTTGGGATCCACCCAAGAATGCGTCTGAGGTGTAGAGATTCCCTGGTTTGGTAGGGTACTACTGAAGGTTTGTGGAAGACTTCTCCTGGATTTCTTCCCCTTTGACCGCAATGACGCAGAAGGGATGACCGTTCACCAGGACTGATCAGTGCCAGAAGGCCTCTAAGGAGTTGAGGCATCCGCTGACTAGTGCTCTAGTTTTGAGGCTTCCAGAAGAGGGTGTTGAGTTCATGGTATACTACGACGCTTCAGGAGCTGGGATCGGGTGCGTGCTGATGCAGTAGCAGGTAGTGATTGCATATGGGTCGAGGCAGTTGAGGCCCCATGAGCACAATTATGTGACTCATGATTTGGAGTTGCCAGCGATGGTCTTCGCCTTGAGGTTATGAAGACACTACCTTCTAGGTGAGCATTTTGTGGTCTACTCAGACCACCAAAGCCTCATGTACATCTTCAATCAGAGTGATCTGAATATGAGGAAGAGGTGCTGGTCAGAGTTTCTGCAGGACTGTGATTTTGAGATAGTCTACACTCCAGGGAAGGGCAATGTAGTAGCATATTCCCTTAGCAGGAAGTCCCAGGCTCGTCTAGTGTGGGAAGCTTTAGATTAGTTGGTTTCCCTACAACTGACCTTGGTGGAGCAGGAGGGTACGACTTTTCTGCAGTTGATGATCATGACTCCTTCACTCCTTAAGTGTGTGAGAGATTCGCAGCTAGGGGATGTCAACAGCGCGGTACTGCGTGATCAGATATCCACGGGCGACGCACCCGATAGGTATTCTAAAGGAGGGAATCACTAGATCCTATTCCAGGGGCAAGCTATAGTACCAGTAGATATGTGGGAGGAGGTGATGTGGGAATTCCACACTTCTCCCTTGGCAGTACATCCCAGTGTGGGGAAGATGTACAGAGACCTTCAGCGGCAGTTTTGGTGGTCTGGTATGAAGCGGAGTGTAGCTGAGTTTGTTTTTCGGTGTCTTACCTGTCAGTAGGTGAAGACAGAGCATCAACACCGACAGGGTTGTTGTAGCCCATTGATATCCCTGAGTGAAAGTGGGATGGAATATCTATGGACTTCATCACATGGATTCCATGCATATTGAAGGGCCATTATTCCATTTGGGTGATAGTGGACCGACTCAAGAAGTCGTCGCACTTCCTTGCCATCAGGGAGCAGAGCTCGATGGAGAGTCTAGGGTAGATGTACGTTTGGGAGATCATCCACCTTCATGGAGTACCCTCAATGATCGTCTCTGACCGTGACACATGGTTTACTTCACGATTGTGGTGAGGCCTGTAGGAGGCATTGGGGACTTAGCTGCAGATTAGAACAGCTTTTCACCCCCAGATGGATGGGCAGACCGAGTGCACAATCCAAGTGTTGGAGGATATGATCAGATCGTGCGTGTTAGACTTTTCCCTAAGATAGGATGATCACCTGCCCTTGGTGGAGTTTGTGTATAACAAAAGTTACCACTCTACTATCAGCATAACACCTTTTGAGGCCCTCTATATGAGACCCTTCAGGTCACCGTTGTGCTGAATGGAGGTTGGGGAGACCTCCATCGTGGGCCCAGAGTTGGTGTGGGTGACGACTGAGAAGGTGCAGGTCATTGGTGAGTGGATGAGGACAGATCAGAGAAGATAGAATTCTTACACAGACTGTCGTCACAGGCCTTTGGAGTTCGAGCAGGGGGACCATGTCTTTTTGAGAGTCTCCCCGCGGAGTGGGACACAGAGATTCAGCCAGGGAGGAAAGCTATCCCAGAGGTTCATCGGGCCTTTTGAGATCATGCACAGGGTTAGTGAGGTTGCCTACTATCTTGCTCTACCCCCACAACTGGAGAGAGTGCATGATGTCTTCCATGTGTCATAGTTGAGGAAATACTTGCATGACCCCATGCACTTCATCGACTAGGGAGAGATGGACATTGAGGATGGAGCCACCTTTGAGGATCACCTAGTGGCGATCGAGGACCGGCAGGAGTGGACTCTGTGTGGATGGACCATTCCATTGGTTTGAGTGTTGTGGCAGCATGGGAGGGTATTGGAGAGCACCTGGGAACGGGAGAGCTAGATGCGGGATCAGTATCCCGAGTTGTTTTTGTAGTTTTGTTTTTTAGGGATGAAAAACATGAAGGAGGGAATGATGTAAGAACCCGGGTTTTGAGCTTTTGTGACTATGAATTTTTCTTGATGATATTCTAGAGCTGGGAATTCAGACGGCGTGTGATTCCGAGCCCCAGTGTGGCTGGAATTAAATTTTAAGTGCGTTCACACTAAACATGACAAATAAATATAATAACTCCAAAACGGTTGATCGGATGGAAAAAATGAGAGTGTCGTTGAGTCCGAAACAAGACATTTACCCTAAGAGGGGTGTAACTTTCGCGAGCACGACCCTTCTGTGGAAGACGCCATCAGGGGCATTTTATTAATTTATCTTCCTTAGGTGTGAACTTTATAACTTCTGAACGGAGGCTCATATTAAAATTATGAGACCACCGTTGCACTCAGAACATGGATTTGACCCTAGGAGTGGCATAACCTTGACCCCGTCAAGAGTTCGGGTATGGGCCCACTAGTAGGTGTTTAAAATTAATTAAATTTTAATTAATTTTCCCTACATAAACACATCCACCCCCTCTCTTTCCCCCATTTCTATTCTTTGGTGGAAGCTCCCAACAGGAACTCCCCTCCCCTTCCTTCAAGCTCTACCTCCTCCCCAGCAAGGTGTTTTCGGTTTTGGAAAAGGCAGATCGATCGTGGAGCGCCGGGCTACGCCTTGTATGGTAGGATCATTGTGGTTTAGTTTTAAATTCCCACATCCTCATTGAACTCAATTTATTGTGTCGAAATGCTGTTTAATTATCGAGTGAATGACATATTTGAGTAGGGCGCGATCTGAGATTTCCAATGATTTTTTTGGATCAAAATTTTGAGTCCTGGGGTGTCTGGGGTGACCCTGGGATGTCTTCCAGCCAAAACCCCTATTTTCTAGTGGTTCTAGTGTGGTCTGGCAGCTCTGCATGGTGGTCCGGTGGGAGATGACGATGGCGCGGGCTCCCCAGGTGGCGGTGCGGGCTCCCTAGGAGGCGGCGCGACTCCTCAGTGGTCGGTGAGGGTGAGTGGGACAGTGGCCCAACGGTCCGGGCCGTAGGTAGGCTCGATGGCCGACATCATCGGTCAGAATGCGGTGCGAGACCGGGGTCATCGCAACCCCTAGAGAAGACCGAGACCCGAAAAATGTGGGTCCTGTAAAAAAGAGCCGGACCAACTTAAACCGGTCCAGGTGAAGCGGTGTAGCCCGCTCGGTGAACCGCAGGCCGCGGTGGACTGGGCGGTCTGGGAAGCTGAGCTGCGGACCGCCTGTCTAAAGAGGTGGACCGGTTGAACCGGTCCGGCCCACCCCGTCTCCGTCCATCAGCGTTAAAACACATATAAATCTCAAACTGAGTATCAGATTTTCATTCCATCTAAAGAAACACAATCCTCGGATCGAGATAGAGGTTTTGTGATGGTCTCAAGAATTTTTAATTCTTGAGATGGGGGATCGGGGGCGCAACATGTCCATTAAGTGTTATTTAGCGCCTCATCGAGATTTTTGTTTCAGATGGCGTGAGCACATCCGAAGTCCTTTGTAGGTGTCGTCAGTGGAATTGTGACCCTAGCATCTAGATGAAGTCGTCTAGCGTGGTTTCAAGCATTGAAGCCATAGTTGAGGCATGGGACCACGGGCCATCATTCAAGTTGGGTATAATGTTTGCAACTTTTTTATCAAATGTCCATTCGAGATGAATGAATAGTCAACATGGCATGTTTTTGCAAGAGAATAGCGATGAAATAGTTCACCAGTTCTTTTTTCAGGACCAAGGTGTGGTCTCTAAGAGACATTGTATGGGAATAAAGTGGTGTCGAATAACTTTTTAATTAGGAGTCTACTTCAAGCGAGTTAATAGTCTATCTCACATGTTTTTCTGCGAGGAATGAAATGGTGTAATCTATTTAAGCATTTAGACCCTCATTCAGGATCTCATTAAATGTGGAAACATGAAATGGAATTGGTCAAAGGTTCCTTTTATGCACTCCGAACCAATGCACAATAGCGATGTTAGTGACACATAGTGATGGCATGGGCAGTGCAGAGTTATCGTACCAGTTCTAGGTTTACCCTCCACCGGGGCGGGGCAGTGGGTTACCCACTGGCGTATCAGGGTTTACCCTCCTGTGGGGCTGGGTAGTGGGTTACCTATTGATCTTAGGGTTTACCCTCCAGTGGGGATAGGCTGTGGGTTACCAGTTGAACTTAGGGTTTACCCTCTAGTTGGGCTAGGCAGTGGGTTAACCGACGATCTCTTAGGGTTTACCCTCCAGCTGGGCTGGGCAGTGGGTTACCCAATGACTTCTTTCAGACTTAGCCCTTTCTATGAGGCTAGTCAGTGACTTTTCCCCATGATTACCGAAGTGGGACCCTTGGTTGTATGGTTCAGTGATGAGATAGCTTTGGCGTGTGGGACATTTGGGCATCAATGAGGAATATCCTTAGAACTGTTGGTGACCTTTCCTAGGATGAGCTTGGAGATGGAGATCCCCTGATAACTTTGTTCGAGTTTCTTGTTGTGCATATATATATATATACACACAATAATTTTGTTCCCTCACCTTAGGTTCAGTTACTCTCCTTCTGGGACGATTGAAGACGCACGGGGTATGCCACGTGATTTCTGTTTCTAGCTCCTTATGTTTGGACGAGTTTTCTTCCTTTCTCTTGTTAGGTTGATCTGCACTCTATTTCCTGTAATCTTTCACTATTCTTTGTTATATCTACTGCTCACCTATTTAGTGATTCCTTTGTTTCTCCCTCAAGATTTCGGGGAATCCTACTGAGTATCTTTATACTCACCCCTGCTTGGGATTTTCCCGCACCTTGTGTGCCCTTGCAGATGATGGACAAGTCGATCATGACTACGTAGGAGCATATAGGGCACAAGATCATGGGCCACGTACCGGGGTCCTAGTAGAGTTTTCAGGTGTGGGACTCTCTAGTTGTTTACTTTTGTTTACTTGTTGCCGGTTTGTGGCACCTTCCAGTTTGGGCACGTGTTTTTCCCTTTTTCTATTAAGTTTCCTTGTCAGTACTTTTCAGCACTTTACTTGTTCTATATAGAAGTTGATTCATGACTGTGGTGGGGTTATAGTTGTTTTTCCTTTAGTTTTATTTTTTACTCTTCACTTATGCATCATGTGGGATGTTTGTGTGTGTACATGTACTTCGGGAGGGTAGGCTATCCAGGAGGGGGGGGTGGCTGGTGTAGGGTAGGTGGTAGGGGAGGGGATGATGCAGTACAGGGTGAAGGGGGGCTGTCTAGGGGGGTGGACTGTCTGGAAGGTGGTGGGGGATGTTTATGGGGAGTGGGGTGGGGCTATCCAGGGGGTGGGAGTGGGGCTATCCGAAGGGAGTTTCGGGGGGTGGGCTATCCGGGAGGGGGGGGGGAGCTGTCCAAGTGGAGGGGCAGTGCAAGTGGGGGTGGGGCTATTTGGGGGGAGTGGAGTGGGCCTATCCATGGGGAATATTATATCTATATAAACACATATGTGTGTGAAATATGGATCTTTCATGCTCAAAGTAGAATCATATTTTCCAAAAAAATTATCAATCTGATTAAAAATTAACACAAGGATTTAATTGATATGGAGAGGGAGAGGGGGACATTAAAATCGAATCAACAAGGTCACAAAACATTTCAATAATTTGAAAATATAATCTTTTTCCTTTACTCATAACTGGGGTGAAGTATCCTTATTTAAAAAATTATTTTACTGAAATTAATCAACCTTTTCAATTTGATATAGAAAACAATTTATAAAACCAATGAAATATAGTTCATCCAACGAATGCTAGAGACAGAACCAAATACCAAAATCTTGGTTCACACATGCACTCAAGGGAATGCATAAAAAAGGATCAAACATAAGATTAATTTTGACTAATAATAAATAAAAATGCCTATGTACCAAATTATTTTTTGATTGTTTTAAACAATATTAAATAAAGGATTTTAACTTAAGAGATGGAAAACAATTATACCTTTCATTAAACATGAAAATTTACCGTTTCTACTTCAACAGCAGCTCTATACCGATAAATATCTTATTCACGTTGAACTATGCTATGTTGATCAAGCTGTTAGGAAACAAAGGGTACATTCTTGGGTTCATCCTATTCAAATAAAAACAATCCTTGCTGGGACATTTTCACAACAACGTGCTAACTAGGATTCGAAGGAAAAGTAACGAAGAATACTTGTTACGCATGTGATGTCAAAATGAAAGGTTCATTATAAACTCGTTCATTTTTTATAACATATAGTTAAAATTCACCAATGTAAACTAATATTGACTGACTTTTCTTCCACGCACTGGATCAAACCAATTATACTTTAACAATATGTACTTCAACCCATGTGTGTATATGACTTCAATGATGTCTATCAATTGACCATAGTAATGACTAGAATCAACGAATGGAAAAATGATGCCATTATTTTGGGTTGCTCGTTTTTCATCAACATATTTAATGAAAAATTGAAAACCATTAGCATCTATAGCTTTATAACGATGAGTTTTTATAGATGGACCGTCGACTAATTGGATAAATTCTTCAGTTAGAGTGGGGTCACCTAACTCCATCAGGTTATGAACCTACTTAATTTAAATAATTCACTAATGATTTATATAGAAATAAATTAGTATAATACTTCACTCATAATGAAAATCAAGTTATACGTACAAGATCCTTGAACCAATCATGAAATAATGCATAATGAGATTATTGAATTTGATACTCAGTCATATGAGACATCTCTTTTTTTTAGCTCATCAATGTGTTTCCTTGAAATGATAACATGATATTTAAATGATCAAATTAAGAAAACCGAAAATGTAAAAGTTAAACAATAAAAGTGATAAGACACTTACTGCATTAATGGTTAAACTGATGGATTATTGAACAAGATATATCGATGCACTTGTATCCATTCATTATAGTCCATATCAAATATGATTCATTCTCTAACTAGACCATCATGAATTCGAGATGGATTATCTAATTTTGTTTCAACATCTATAAGATATTCCACTCAAAAAGTATTACACTTATCTATCAAATGACAATTAGCTATTGATTCCTCCGAACGAGCTCTGTTGCTACAAATAATTTCAATGTATTCAGATACCGCTCAGTAGGATACATCCACCTGAATTGCACTGGACCAGCAACCATTAATTCATTAGTAATATGCACTTTCAAGAGAACCATAGAATCAAAAAAATGAGTGTGAAAACAGTTTATCAAAGTAACAAAGCGTAAGTATAATTCAGTCCTGAAAAATTTTTAAATCAGTCATTCGTTGATTTCATAAACAAATATGTCTAAAAAAATTACTCATCTCAATCAACGATTGAACAAAATTTGGGGATAAACAATCACAAATTGTGATTGGAATCAACTACTAAAGTAGTATGTGATTGTCATGAATTTTCAACCCTTTTAATGTCCTTCTCGTAAGATTCACACACTTTGAAATATTAGAAGAGTAACCATCGGGTGCCTTGAGCATCTTCAAAATGGAAATAAATGTATCTTTCTCCTTTGTAGTCATTATATACTGTGCAGTAGGCATATATTTTTTGTTTTCCTCAGCTAACTGTAAATTCAACTACTTCCTTAAACCCATTTCTTCCAAATCACAACGAGAATTAACATGGTCCTTTGAAATTCCACAGACTCCTAAAATGGTCCATAATATATTACCATAAACATTTTTTTTCAATGTGCATGACATACAAATTATTCCTTAGCATGTTAGTTTTCCAATAGGGGAGATTGTAAAAAATAATTTTCTTTTTCCAATTGTGACTGCGCTGTCTACCCACAACACGAATATTAGGTAATGGATGAGCCACCAAATCCTGAAATTCATATATCATGCAGATTTTTTATTCCTCAATCTGAGATAACATTTTGACTCCTATCATGATCATTGATGCTGGGATAAACTCTCTAGAACCATAAAATGTCACTCTATCCTTTCCGAACCTACACTGATGGGGGAGAAAACGTTTGTGACCCACGTATGCCCATTTTCTATAATGTTTAAGACATATATGTTTTTTACTTTTATTGCATTAAGGGAAAGTAAATTCTTCTTTTGTACTCCATCCTGATAACTTTTCATAAGCTGGGAATTCATTGATTTTCCACAATAAATCAGCTTGTAGTTTGAATATTTCATTTGTTCCACAGTCATAAGTCATCACACCATCACCCTAAAATTAATTCAACTCATTAATTAAATGCTGAAGGTAAACATCAATCATATCCCCTAGACTTCTAGGTCCATTAATAAGAGTGGAAAGTAATATAAATTTTTGCTTCATACAAAGCCACATAGGAAGATTATATGGAACGAACACCATGGGCCATGTGCTATGAGTTGCACCAACTATAGACATGAATGCATTGAAATCATCTACTGCCAATCCCAATCGGGCATTACGAATATCTTTAGCAAAGTCAGGGTGTCTCTTATCTAAATCCTTCCATGCATGAGAGTCTGCCAGGTGGGTTAACATATCTCTTTACTGATTTCTTTCTACATGAAATATCATTAAATTAGAAACTTTAGATGGCATAAAAAATCTTTTCATCCTCTTCTTAAGGGGATAGTAACACATTTGTTTTACCACAATCGATTTTCCCAATTTCACAGTCTGAATTTGATGAGTCTAATTTCCCATATTCTCTTTTTACCTAGAAGCACCACAGACCGTACAAATATCCAAATATGAATTTTCTTTTATAGAAAACATATAGTTGTTTTCACATGCATCTATGGTCTCATATGTAAAACCTAAGTTCTCTGTCAACTTACGATCATAGTAATAAGAGTTAGAAATCTTAGCATCGACAGGAAGAACCTTTTTCAATAACACCAACAGCCTATCAAACGATGTGTCTGACTACTGATTCAAAGTCTTCAAATGAAAAAAATCCATGATAAATGAAAATTTATTGTAAGTAGTACATCCAGGATATAATTCTGTTTTACCACCATCAAGTACATCATAAAACCTCCTCGAATCACGATATGCACCAGATCGCAGATTTCTCTCACCGGTCTCAATATTCTGGATGTCAATGGCTTCTGGAGCCAACCCACGTACCATTTCAGTAATAATTTGATGCATTGGATCATTCATCCTCACATAAACATTCATCTGAACTACATCTGTATTTTGATGATGAATATATTCTTCCCCATGACAAGTTCAACTGTTATAATTTTTTAGAAATTCGTTCAAGAATAGGTGCTCCCTCATGGTATCTCGTCTGAATTGATATTTTTTTGCACATTTTCTACATGGAAAACTAACAAAGTCACCTTAAAATCCTCCAGTGATCTAAATAAACTTCATAATTCCATTGAAATATTCTCAAGATGTTTGATTTGGAAGATCAATACAACTCTTATCCATAATAATATCTATATAACTATAATTTACACAAGACTTCATGTTACATGAATTTTTCATATCAAATATATTGAAAATAAAGACTCTCCAATTTCATATGTACCATTGATAAAATAAAAATTTATATCTATAAATAATAAACAAGATAATATATAATGGAATAGAAGTAAAATCTCATGTCATCTTCACCATGTTTATGACAACCCTGCTTTTTATTTCAAACTTAAACTTGATTTATTACATAAAAACTCCAATTGATAAAACATGGAAGATTGCGAGGTCTAGTGTATTTGGGGCTTAGTATCATTACACAACAACTTAAAACATGAATTACAACATATTTACTGAAAGCTTCTTTTACATGACCACTACATTCCCTTGTACTTAGCATTGCATGGGATAACCTGAGGACATGCATAAGAAAAGGGTGAGCTATAAATCCCAGTAAGGGAATAGTATTGGAATAACATGAGGAATAAAATAACTTTTAGAAAATAGGCATATCAATAGAGCACAACAGAAGCATAAACATAAAGGCATGATAAAGCATGATAACCATAACATGGAAATGTGGCAACAACACTTAACCTGGAATTAGCATGAGCCAAGGCTCATTTCACATAGAGCAAGAGTAAATCCTCATTGCACATGAAGCATCAGTAAAAACCTCATTTCACTTGAATTAGAATGAGTCAAAACCCATTTCACATGATGTATCATGATACTATACTTTACTCAATGCATTAGAGTACTATAAGGGGCACCCTTCTTAATCATTTCATTTCATTCATAAGTGTGCCACATGGATGAAATAACTTGGATTCATAAAACATAATAATTTATTCCATGATAAAGGAATGTAGAATTAATATATGAAACTTTATAGTCAATAATTAAATGTGCATAAAGGTGAATACCCTTGATAGAGAAATGGGCATGGTATTCACTACACAATGACATTGGTTTGAAAATTGGTGCAATTTCGGCAGCATATCGGTGTGACGTAAGAATTCATAAAAAATGGTTGATGAGTGATAAAGGGGTGTATCATCATATGTACATGAAATGGAAAGTAAGGGGTTCATCTAGATATAGGTCCCAATAATTGAAATGTAATTTAGATGCATTATACAAAAGGATTACTTGGATGTAAAAGAAGAGAGAGAAATCCCTCACGGAATTTCAGCATAGTAACAGGTGTACATGGGAGGAATTTTTTGAGAGATAAAGGGGTCTCTAATAATTAAAAAATAAAGAGGGTATTATTTGAGAGATGCAAAACCATACCCCGACATTTATAACTGAAATTAAAAGGGCATAACAACATTATAAAAAATGTACAAAAATAAGAAAGGAAGAAAAACCCTTACTTGGAAGTGTGCTTCCAAAGGATTGAGAGAGGATTCTTGGGAGCTTGGGGCTCCTTGGGAGTATTCTAGGGAGAGTAGGGAAGAGGTTTTATGAACTCCAAAGGCTTTGAGTGAGGATAAAGTGGGAGCTTGGGTGGGTTAATATAGGAAAGGTGAGCGAATTCTTTATTATTTAGGGTTGGGACACCTCGAATTAAATTAATTCAAACCACATTCCAGTCCATTGTTTTTTACCATGAATTTTTCCAAAGGGGAGTGGAAAACAATATCTTATAAGGCCAAATTCAGAAATTCTTAAAATAATGGGGTTGCTTATGTGGAGGTGAGTCACACTCCCAAAGAAAACAATTTAAAAAAGAAAGAAGTCTAATAGGCCTTGAAGGGTACATTAATGCTTTGTAAAATGATTCAAACAAACAAAACATCAGATTATTTTAATGGTAAAACATATATTGTCCGAAAATAAGGCTTATAGTATTTTATTACATCATTATTGGGTCATTATGATGACATAAAACACATTATATATTTAAACGGTATTTAATTTTTACCCAAAAATTTGACTGTCTCAGAAAATTATGAAAAATTTACCATTTGATATTTTTGACATCATGATTTGAGAAACAATATTCATTTTATCTAAATAATTTTCTAAATATGTTAATTTTCAATTTTAAAATAAAAACCGACATTTATAAAAAATTCATGGGTTTTGACAAAAATGGACTTCAAACCTTAATAAAAATTACAATTACATTCATAAAATTATACAATCATTTATATTTAATAAAAAATAATTTAATAATAATAATAATATTTTACTAAAATATTATTTAGTTAAAAAATCCATTAATTCATCAAAATAGATTTCTTAGTTGAATATTAACTAAAAAAACTATTTTAGCATTAAAAACTATTTACAAGGTAAAAAAATAACATGAAAATATATTCATTATTATATACAAAAATAATTTACATAACCATAGTGCTAAGTTCTAGTTACATAGCCCCTTATAATACCCACATAATACCTAATGGTAAGGTGTGCAATTGTGATAGACACTTGGGGTGGCTCAGATAACATTGCACGCGTGGTGATCTCTATCAACTTCCAATTCTCTCATAGGTTGTCCCGCTCGAGCTTGACATGATGAAGATCTGCTTGGGCTTGGTCAAGAGTGAATCCCAATGATGCCACCTCTTTTTCAAGCTCTGACAAATGGTCTTTGTATGGAGAAATTCTACTGGATGTGGCCATCACTTCCATTGTCGGAGTAAATTGGATTCATTAAAGCCTGATATTTATACTAATCATGTGATCACTGTTCAACAACTATATTAGAAATGGTCACAATTATTAACAAAAAACCAAAGAAGTTTAAATTTTATATAAACATTTTACATAAATATAAATTTAATTAGATCAAGAGGGATTTCCATTAATGAATGTTTATGTTGTTACAATCTTCCCCACTTAAGAAATTTCACCCTCGAAATTTCCTTTCACCACACTAAAACAAATGCGGGTAACTCTACTTCATCACTTCCTCCAATTCCAACGTCGCTTCTTCAAACATTTGGTTTCTCCAAAACACCTTGATGAGGGGAATTGTCTTATTTTGTAGAACGTTTTCTCTATGGTATAAGATATTCACTGGTTTCTCCTCATAAGATAGATCATCCTCTAACTGTACCACCACTGAAGAGAGTACATGTGAAGGGTATGGTATGTACTTCCTTAAGAGGGATAGATGAAAGAAATTATGTAAATTGGCCATGGTAGGTAGAAGTGCTAGTTGATAGGCCACAATCTTGACACGATCAAGAATCTCTAAGGGGCCAATGTACCTTGGACTTAACTTCCATTTATTTCCAAATCTCATGACTTTCTTCCACGGAGATATGTGTAGAAATACCATGTCTCCAATATTAAATTGAAGGTCTCATCGACGGTTATTCGCATAACTCTTCTTTCGACTCTGGGCTGCCTTGATATGTTGTTGAATGGTTTTTACCTTCTCCACTATATCTTCAACCATTTCTGGTCCAACCTACTTACGCTCACTGACCTCCTCCCAACACGCCAGTGTTCTACACCTTTTCCCATAAAGTTCTTCATATGGTTCCATTTGGAAGCTTGAGTGGAAATAGTTATTATAAGAGAACTCAAACAGAGGAAGATGTTGATCCCATACTCTTTTAAAGTCTATTGAGCATGCTCTCAACATGTCCTCAATTGTTTGGATGGTATGCTCAGATTGGCCATCAGTTTGAGGATGATAATCCATACAAATGTCCAGTTCAGTATTCATAGCTTGTTGAAGACTCTTCCAAAACTTAGAGGTGAGTCTTGGATCTCGATCGGATACAATAGATAGTAATACTCCATGTAGCCTTACCACTTTTGTAACGCCCAGACCCTAGTTGCCCAGAGTCGGTGCAATAATTACATAACATTGGCATGATCACAAGAAAGATCAAATCTCGAAAGACCGATTGGTTTAGTAGCCTTGGAAACACTAGATATAATCATAAAGTTTTACATTACATTTCAAAGTGAAAAACTACTACAACAACAAAGTCTTCATATCCACACTATTAACCCCTCATAATATCCCTGCAAGTCATTCATAAATTACTTCTTCACTACCTGGGAAAAATAAAACATAGAAAAGGGGTGAGCTCAAATGCCCAGTAAGGATAACAATATAGCGGAACATTCAAAATAAGCATAAACATTTAAGGCAATGAATTACTAAAACAAAAGCCTTTTAAAATTGAACTTCAACATAGTATGGCAAAAGTAAAATGAAATAATGCCATTTACTTGTTCACATGGATATTCTACTAATCGAATAATCACATGCAATATCAATAACCACTTTCATAATGTTGGAATGCATAATGCCAGACTATCATAACCACATAGTCAAGGCCTCGTGCCAAGAATACAAATAAGATTTTGTCAAGGCCTTGTGCCAAGACACTAGTTTGTCTCATGAGACCTACCGATGCATCGAGGAGCTATAGCGGGCTCCACCCGTCACTTATTAAGTCCAATGCATTCCCATATGAAAAGGTTTAAACATAACATAAACATTCGTATTAAAACTAGCATACGAAATGTCAATACTTTCACAATAAACTATGAATGGTATAAAAATAGCACATCCACAGTCAAACATATCACAAAACCTTCAATACAATATAGAAGTTTTGTATCATAATAAATCAATTTCAAATAATCTTAAAATCCATCGAAGGATGTTGACATAGATGAAATCAAAATTCTTTTTAAAGAAATATCTCCTTTTATTTTGAAATCATTTAAGATCCATATAAAATAAAACATTTTCTTTGAAAATATTCTTATAAGCTTGTAAGGAAAGCTTTGAAGATTTTATAACGGCGTAAAATAACCGCACCCGCCGTATAAGTTAAAAAAAACATTCTTACCTCAATTCTGTCGAAAAGGTTAAAAAGGACCTTGTTTTGAAAACGACGGAAAGATTCCTTTATAAAACTCTTATAAAAAGTCAAAAAAAGGGTATAAATGACTTTAACCCATATTCTTGTAAATAGTAAAAATGTTTTGAAATACATTTTTAAGAAACATGGATGTGGATGATAAAGAGATCCCAGTAGATTATTACATATAAACAACCTCGGATAATGAAGAGATTGTGAAATAACCCTTACCTTGTACTTTTCCTTGGTTGGGGTAGGTTAACCTCCTGTATAATGGTGAAATAGTTGTTATTAAATTATACAAGAATCATATATATTAATATGATATCATATATGATCTTTTAACATTGATTTGTTAATAATATCTTAGAATTATCGTCGTTTCGGGAGTTAACTTACTCATTTTCTTTTATATGTTTTGTTAAATAAGCCATGGTTGTTGTATCTTATTCATATCCAGAATGATATACAGTCCTTAAACATCATTTTTAAATCATCAAATGATAATTATACTTGAATGGATACGATGGAGAATGAATCTCATCGCGTTCGTGGAGACGGTAGTCCGTACGTACGCACGAGCGACAATATCATTCTTTTGATATTAAAATAATATATAAATGGATGGTATATCATATATACAGAATCATTAACATGTTATATTTATTATTTACATGAGTTACACATCATTATTATACCCATCCAAATAATATTATATTGAATAACAATTACACCACGACGTGGAGACGGTAAGCCGTACGTACGCACGTATGGTGACATGTTATTCAAAGGGTGGATAGAATACTAAATATGATTGTACCATATTTATAATAACATCACAGTATATGTGAGATACTGGAGTTATTATTTCAGAATGGTAAGAACAAAGGAAGAAGAAGTGGAAGAAGAAATGAACTTAGAAAGTGTGGTGAAATCATTACCTCTTCTTCGGGTTCTTCCTTTTGATTTGATCAAAAGGGCTCCTTAGGTTGGCTTTCTGATCAAACTAAGGCCTCTAGGTTGTAGTGAGGGATGTTGGTAGAGTATTTGGGCAGAGTTTGGCCGAACCAAAAGGTTTTGAAGGTGTGAAGAAATGAGAAGGAGGAGTGCCCTTTTATAAGAGGGGTGAGGGGCACCTTTGGAAAAGTTAGAAATATTAATTTATAATAAATTCATATTCGGTTTACAAAGGCTCCAAAGTTGACTATTCAAAGGATGAGGTGGGGATAGGTCGAAAAAAACTCATCCAATAGAATTTAGACAGGTTTGGGTACTTATATTAACCTTATCTTTAAGTATTAACTCTAAGTTAATTAGTTTCACTTTTACAATGTCTCTTTGTATTTTTATATTATATGGTTAATAGACTTACCATATACCTACAAGCGACCCCCACGTGGTACATTAATGATTAACCTATCATAATATAAGTCTCTTGGCCGAACCTTAGATTTTTAGGAATTTAATATCAATTAATAATATAATATTTGTTTTAAGAACTCTTTTATGTCAATTTTGACACTATTCAATAGTTGATTTTTGTGAAACTCATAACAGATTGATTACTTCGAACAAAGTCAATTAAATCAATCCTAATATATCATATTATCCTAGAAAATTAGTGTAATTCATTAAAAGTTTCATATTATATTTATTTGGGTATTTATAATATCAATTATGTTAATTTTCTACTATTTTAGTAATTACTACATCATGATTGTGTCATAAATAAAATAAATTATTAAATGTATAAAAATTATAAATAAAACATCATTATGTAGGAAATCTTTTTAGCTTTCTAATGAATATTTATAATCGAAAATCCAACATTTATAACCCTATGTAAAAATTGTTCTTCTAAAAGATGTAAGCTTATGCCATTTTTGTATTCATTTTAACTTAATTAAAATAAAGTGTCATTATCACTTACAAGTGGATCAATGGGGTCCCAAAATTGACCCAAAGATGCCCATGGTCGACTATGTATCAACCAATAGGGTTAAGACACGTTTTAGGGTAATTTAGTATTATTATAATATTATTTTTTAACCCTTATTTACCGGATTTACCCTTAACCATGGTAAATAAAATATTTACCGCAGTAATTATTCAAAATGTCTAAAAATAAAAGTTACCTATTTACACAATTTGATCATCCTGATTCCAAATATGGAATCCATTTTTCTAAATTCAAAACACAGAAGTGGCAGAAATTAATTTAAAATTAATTCCCGCTGTCAAAACAAAAAGCGTGTTTTTTAAGAGATAATAACTATCAAAAGATTGACACTTGTTTATGTTCGGTTTAATTGTAAAATTATGTCCAATGACCAACATTATATTAAATGGTAAAAATATATTCTAAATATACTTTAAAACCACTCAAATTCACACTTTATCACTATTAATTATTTTGATTAAAAAAGTTGTTTTTAATTAAAATTTAGTAATTTTCACTATTCATCAAAATATGAAAGTTATCCGAAATGTACCAAAATTTCACCCTAGGCTAATTTTGATATTCCGAATCTAAAAATGAAGTCCATTTTAAAATATAAAATATATATAATTTCAAAAGGTAGTTATTACTATTCATAACGGCTAGTTTAATTGGTTGTTAGAACTCGGTGTTGCGTACAACACACACTATCACATTATTCAAAGAGAAGCGTACCGTAGAAGCTTGGGGTGTTACATTCTCCCCTCCTTCAAATAATTGCGTCCTCGCAATTTCTAGGGTATTACTGCATAAAAAGACTCGGGTGGTTCTTCATCATAAGTTCCTCGGGTTCCCACGTTGCCTCTTCCATCTTATGGTTTCTCCACAAAACTTTTACCAGACGCGTCGTCCGGTTTCTCAGCACTTGTTCTCTCGTATCAAGAATCTTGACGGGATCTTCGCAATAAGACAGATCGGGTTCCAGTTCTAATTATTCATAGGTGAGTACATGCGTCGGATCAGGCATGTATTTCCTCAATAGAGATACGTGGAACACATCGTGAACTTTGGAGAGACTTGGCGGCATTGCCAATCGGTAAGCTACAACCCCAATTCGTTCTAGAATTTCGAAAGGTCCGATGTACCTGGGACTCAATTTACCTTTCTTACCAAAACGTATGACTCCCTTCCACGGAGATACCTTCAGAAAAACATGATCACCGACTTGAAATTCCAAATCCTTCCTTCGATTATCGGCATAGCTCTTCTGCCTACTTTGAGCTTCTTTGATGTGATTTTGGATTACTTTCACCTTTTCCACCGTTTCCTCCACCAGCTCTGGGCCTACAAGTTTTCTTTCACCAACGTCATCCCAACAGGTTGGTGTACGACATCTCTTTCCGTATAACGCTTCATATGGTGCCATCTGAATACTCGAATGGAAGCTATTGTTATAGGAAAATTCTACCAGAGGTAAATATTGATCCCACATACCCTGAAAATCAAGTGAGCAAGATCTCAACATGTCTTCTAAGGTCTGAATAGTCCGTTCTGATTGTCCGTCTGTCTGAGGGTGGTAAGCAGTGCTCAAATGAAGTTCAGTATCCAGGGATTTCTGAAGACTTTTCCAAAATCTTGAAGTAAAACAGGGATCACGATCAGAAACAATTGATAAGGGTACTCCATGAAGTCTCACAACTTCATTAATATATAGTCTTGCTAGACGTTCCAGGGGTAGATCTTCTCTTATAGCAAGAAAATGTGCTGACTTGGTAAGACGATCGACAATAACCCATATTGCATCGTTCCTTCTAGGAGTCTTCGGTAGCCCCATGACAAAGTCCATTGTAATATTGTCCTATTTCCACTCTGGTATGGGAAGAGGTTGCATGACTCCTCCAGGCTGTTGCCTTCCAGCTTTCACTTGTTGACAAACCATACATCTTGACACAAAATCAGCAATCTCCCTCTTCATGTTGTCCCACCAAAAATGTTCCTTCAAATCTCTATACATTTTGGTTCTCCCAGGGTGTATAGAGAAATTGGAACTATGAGCATCATCCAGCAATTCCCTTTTTAGATCAGGTATATCGGGAACACAAAGTCTCTTCCCGAATTTCAAAATTCCATCTTCATACACAAAGTCTCTCAATCTCCCATCATTCACAGCTTTAATCTTCTTTTGGAATTCTTCATCATCGGTCTGAGAACTCTTAATCCTTTCTAGTAAAGATGGTTTGGCAACCATTTGAAAAAGCATTGATGTTTCACCTTCCCTGGTTATTCCCATGTCCATCTTCTCTAGATCCATGAAAATTGGATCCCTTTCAATTCTCATCATGTTCAGAACTCCATGGTCTTTTCTACTCAAAGCATCTGCCACCTTGTTTGCCTTCCCCGGGTGGTAGTGTATCGTGCAATCATAATCCTTGAGTAATTCAAGCCATCTCCTTTGCCTCATGTTGAGTTCTTTTTGTGAGAAAATATACTTCAAACTCTTGTGATCAGTATAAATCTCACATTTTTCACCATAGAGGTAGTGCCTCCATATCTTCAAAGCAAAGATCACAGCTGCTAACTCAAGATCATGAGTAGGATAGTTTTGTTCATGAATTTTCAACTGTCGTGATGCATAGGCAATAACTCTATCATTCTGCATAAGGACACAGCCAAGTCCTTTCTTCGATGCATCACTATAAATAACGAACCCATCATTCCCCGATGGTAGAGTCAATATAGGAGCATTGAATAATCTTCTCTTCAGTTCTTCGAAACATTCTTCACACTCTTTTGTCCAAACAAATTTAACCCCTTTACGTGTGAGCTTCGTTAATGGGTTAGCCAATCGGGCAAAATTCTGGACGAAACGTCGATAATAACCTGCCAAGCCAATAAAACTACGTACCTCAGTTATACTCGTAGGTGCTGGCCATTCTTGGATTGCCTTGGTCTTAGAAGGATCAACAGAGATTCCATCTTTTGAGACAATATGGCCAAGAAAAGAAATCTCCTGAAGCCAGAATTCACACTTGCTAAACTTCCCATATAATTCATGCCTCCTCAGAGTCTTCAAGATAATGCGCAAGTGATTTTCATGATCTTCATAGGTTTTGGAGTATACCAAGATATCATCAATAAATACCACCACAAATTCATCCAGATACTCCTTGAAAACTCTATTCATTAGATCCATGAATACAGAGGGTGCATTAGTCAATCCAAACGGCATTACAGTAAACTCGTAATGCCCGTACCTGGTTCGAAATGCTGTCTTCGGAATGTCTTCCTTCTTTACACACAACTGATGGTATCCAGATCGAAGGTCAATCTTTGAAAAGTATTGAGCTCCATGCAGTTGGTCAAATAAATCATCAATACGAGGTAGGGGATACTTGTTCTTTATCGTTATAGCATTGATCTCCCTGTAATCGATACATAACCTCATAGATCCATCTTTCTTTTTAACAAAAAGAACAGGGGCTCCCCATGGAGAAACACTAGGGCGAATAAATCCCTTATTACTCAATTCCTCTAGTTGTTTCTTTAGTTCGACTAGCTCTACAGAGGCCATTCTATAAGGGGTCTTCGATATAGGCCTTGATCCAGGAATCAAATCAATAGAAAACTCAACTTCTCGTTCTGGAGGATGTCCAGGTAAATCTTCCGGAAATACATCTACAAATTCTTTCACAACAGGTACATACTCTATTTGAACATTCCTTTCCTCACCGACAGTTATTTCATTCTCTTCCTCCCCGATAATTGAATTTAGTTGAGCTATTGAGGGTGGATCTAAATAAGAATTAGGTGGTGACGATTCTGCTCTAAAAATAAGGTGTTCCTTATCATTATCATCAAGAATCGTAACCTCTTTCTTCTTACAATAAATCTTCGCATCATAGTCCGAAAGCCAGTCCATACCGAGGATTATATCAAACTCAATCATAGGTATGACGATGAGATCAGCAGATAAAGAAAATTTATGTGCTCTAATGGGGACTGATTCACAAAACTTTGTTGCAACGATACTTCCCTTAGGAGTTTTAACTGACAACTCCCTTATTAAATCAAATTGGAAATATCTAATTTTCTGGGAAGATATGAAACAATGCGATGATCCAGAATCAAATAATGCATTTGCTAAACTTGAGGAAACCATTAAATTACCTGCCACCACGTCTTTTGGAGCTTCTACCTCAGCAGTAGTGATAGCATAAGCCTGGCCTTGATCCCTTGGCCTTTTCTGAGGTAAGTTCTCCTGACGCTTAGGACATGCATTTGCATAATGCCCCATCTCCCTGCAATTGTAGCACTGAACGTTGGTAGCTTCCTTCTTCCCCTTGCAATCATGAGCTTGGTGGCCTTTTTCACCACACTTGTAACAGACTCCCATTCCATTCAGGCAAGCACCGGGGTGCTTCTTCCCGCATTTACCACAAGATGGATATTCAACCTTTCCCTTCTTCCCCTTATTTCCATTCCCAGATTGATCAGCAGGTCTCTTCTTCTCTTGCTTTGATTTAAAGTCATAAGACTTAGAGAATTCTTTTTCGGTCTTGATAGCACATGAGACAATGTCTTCGTACGACGAAAAGGATTGTGAGACTAATGCTCGACGGAGAAATGGTTTTAACCCATCAAAGAAACGATCAATCTTACTTCTTGGGTTGCGAATATAATCTCCAGCATACCTCGCTAACCTTGTAAAGTTAGCCTCATACTTTGTGACATTCTCATCCTCCTTTTGTCTCAGACTCAGAAATTGTCTTTCCATATCTGCTCGATGGTCGCGAGGAAAGTGTTTTTCTAAAAACAGATCTTTGAACTCCCTCCATTCCATGTTTGATACTTCATCATCTTCCTTCATGTTTTGAATCAATGACCACCATTGATCAGCATCTCCAGTGAGGCGGTAAACTGCCATGATAACTTTTTCCCTTTCACTGCTCCCCAAAGCCTGAAATATTTTCTCTAGGGAAAATATCCATTGCTCAGCTACTAAGGGATTTGTATTCCCATTGAACGTTGGTGGTTGTTGCCTCATGAATCGATCTAACATTGATCCTCCACGCTGCGGATCAGGGTGCTCCATACGGGTAAGGTTATTATTCACAACCTGAGTAAGTTGTCCCAGTATGGTGATTAGCTGATCGGCACCAGTTGCATCACCAGCCCCACTATAATTATCTTGAGCAGGAGGGCAATCCCTACATGGAGTGCGTGCATTGATACAGTTTCCATTTCTTCCACTAGGCGCCATTTCTAAACAATGGCATAAACTAGATCAGTTTATGAATCAAAATACATAATCCCATACTTATAAAACACTAAACATAAATTGAACTATCTATGGATATAATCCATAATCATAAATATGTTTTCTTTGAGGAAGTATATACTCATAAACCCTTCATAATGATTTGTAAAGAAAGTGAGAGTTATCCTAAGCATATCCCCCGGTAGTGTCGTAACCAAGAGTGCAGCAAGGCCCGTTGTCGTGCACCAGTTCCCGTTCGAGTCTAGCTCAAAGCGGTGTTTTCGGGTTTTACCCCTAGGTACATCTGTGCCAGAGCCGCCTCTACCTGCTCGAATCCAGACAGGGATGTATTGCTCGGAAAACTCACAAAATCTCTACAATACCAAAATTCTAGGAAGTTCTTCTATACTAATCCTCAAAGTTCATCTTAGGTCTACGTGCTCTAATCAGAGTTTATCTAAATCTAGTTTCCAAGGTTTGTACTAAACTTCCTCTGATACCAACTGTAACGCCCCGACCCCAGTTGCCCAGAGTCGGTGCAATAATTACATAACATTGGCATGATCACAAGAAAGATCAAATCTCGAAAGACCGATTGGTTTAGTAGCCTTGGAAACACTAGATATAATCATAAAGTTTTACATTACATTTCAAAGTGAAAAACTACTACAACAACAAAGTCTTCATATCCACACTATTAACCCCTCATAATATCCCTGCAAGTCATTCATAAATTACTTCTTCACTACCTGGGAAAAATAAAACATAGAAAAGGGGTGAGCTCAAATGCCCAGTAAGGATAACAATATAGCGGAACATTCAAAATAAGCATAAACATTTAAGGCAATGAATTACTAAAACAAAAGCCTTTTAAAATTGAACTTCAACATAGTATGGAAAAAGTAAAATGAAATAATGCCATTTACTTGTTCACATGGATATTCTACTAATCGAATAATCACATTCAATATCAATAACCACTTTCATAATGTTGGAATGCATAATGCCAGACTATCATAACCACATAGTCAAGGCCTCGTGCCAAGACTACAAATAAGATTTTGTCAAGGCCTTGTGCCGAGACACTAGTTTGTCTCATGAGACCTACCGATGCATCGAGGAGCTATAGCGGGCTCCACCCGTCACTTATTAAGTCCAATGCATTCCCATATGAAAAGGTTTAAACATAACATAAACATTCGTATTAAAACTAGCATACGAAATGTCAATACTTTCACAATAAACTATGAATGGTATAAAAATAGCACATCCACAGTCAAACATATCACAAAACCTTCAATACAATATAGAAGTTTTGTATCATAATAAATCAACTTCAAATAATCTTAAAATCCATCAAAGGATGTTGACATAGATGAAATCAAAATTCTTTTTAAAGAAATATCTCCTTTTATTTTGAAATCATTTAAGATCCATATAAAATAAAACATTTTCTTTGAAAATATTCTTATAAGCTTGTAAGGAAAGCTTTGAAGATTTTATAACGGCGTAAAATAACCGCACCCGCCGTATAAGTTAAAAAAAACATTCTTACCTCAATTCTGTCGAAAAGGTTAAAAAGGACCTTGTTTTGAAAACGACGGAAAGATTCCTTTATAAACCTCTTAAAAAAAGTCAAAAAAAGGGTATAAATGACTTTAACCCATATTCTTGTAAATAGTAAAAATGTTTTGAAATACATTTTTAAGAAACATGGATGTGGATGATAAAGAGATCCCAGTAGATTATTACATATAAACAACCTCGGATAATGAAGAGATTGTGAAATAACCCTTACCTTGTACTTTTCCTTGGTTGGGGTAGGTTAACCTCCTGTATAATGGTGAAATAGTTGTTATTAAATTATACAAGAATAATATATATTAATATGATATCATATATGATCTTTTAACATTGATTTGTTAATAATATCTTAGAATTATCGTCGTTTCGGGAGTTAACTTACTCATTTTCTTTTATATGTTTTGTTACATAAGCCATGGTTGTTGTATCTTATTCATATCCAGAATGATATACAGTCCTTAAACATCATTTTTAAATCATCAAATGATAATTATACTTGAATGGATACGATGGAGAATGAATCTCATCGCGTTCGTGGAGACGGTAGTCCGTACGTACGCACGAGCGACAATATCATTCTTTTGATATTAAAATAATATATAAATGGATGGTATATCATATATACAGAATCATTAACATGTTATATTTATTATTTACATGAGTTACACATCATTATTATACCCATCCAAATAATATTATATTGAATAACAATTACACCACGACGTGGAGACGGTAAGCCGTACGTACGCACGTATGGTGACATGTTATTCAAAGGGTGGATAGAATACTGAATATGATTGTAACATATTTATAATAACATCACAGTATATGTGAGATACTGGAGTTATTATTTCAGAATGGTAAGAACAAAGGAAGAAGAAGTGGAAGAAGAAATGAACTTAGAAAAGGGTGGTGAAATCATTACCTCTTCTTCGGGTTCTTCCTTTTGATTTGATAAAAAGGGCTCCTTAGGTTGGCTTTCTGATCAAACTAAGGCCTCTAGGTTGTAGTGAGGGATGTTGGGAGAGTATTTGGGCAGAGTTTGGCCGAACCAAAAGGCTTTGAAGGTGTGAAGAAATGAGAAGGAGGAGTGCCCTTTTATAAGAGGGGTGAGGGGCACCTTTGGAAAAGTTAGAAATATTAATTTATAATAAATTCATATTCGGTTTACAAAGGCTCCAAAGTTGACTATTCAAAGGATGAGGTTGGGATAGGTCGAAAACAACTCATCCAATAGAATTTAGACAGGTTTGGGTACTTATATTAACCTTATCTTTAAGTATTAACTCTAAGTTAATTAGTGTCACTTTTACAATGTCTCTTTGTATTTTTATATTATATGGTTAATAGACTTACCATATACATACAAGCGACCCCCAATTGGTACATTAATGATTAACCTATCATAATATAAGTCTCTTGGCCGAACCTTAGATTTTTAGGAATTTAATATCAATTAATAATATAATATTTGTTTTAAGAACTCTTTTATGTCAATTTTGACACTATTCAATAGTTGATTTTTGTGAAACTCATAACAGATTGATTACTTCGAAAAAAGTCAATTAAATCAATCCTAATATATCATATTATCCTAGAAAATAAGTGTAATTCATTAAAAGTTTCATATTATATTTATTTGGGTATTTATAATATCAATTATGTTAATTTTCTACTATTTTAGTAATTACTGCATCATCATTGTGTCATAAATAAAATAAATTATTAAATGTCTAAAAATTATAAATAAAACATCATTATGTAGGAAATCTTTTTATATTTCTAATGAATATTTATAATCGAAAATCCAACATTTATAACCCTATGTAAAAATTGTTCTTCTAAAAGATGTAAGCTTATGCCATTTTTGTATTCATTTTAACTTAATTAAAATAAAGTTTCATTATCACTTACAAGTGGATCAATGGGGTCCCAAAATTGACCCAAAGATGCCCATGGTCGACCATGTATCAACCAATAGGGTTACGACACGTTTTAGGGTAATTTAGTATTATTATAATATTATTTTTTAACCCTTATTTACCGGATTTACCCTTAACCATGGTAAATAAAATATTTACCGCAGTAATTATTCAAAATGTCTAAAAATAAAAGTTAACTATTTACACAATTTGAACATCCTGATTCCAAATATGGAATCCATTTTTCTAAATTCAAAACACAGAAGTGGAAGAAATTAATTTAAAATTAATTCCCGCTGTCAAAACAAAAAGCGTGTTTTTTAAGAGATAATAACTATCAAAAGATTGACACTTGTTTATGTTCGGTTTAATTGTAAAATTATGTCCAATGACCAACATTATATTAAATGGTAAAAATATATTCTAAATATACTTTAAAACCACTCAAATTCACAATTTATCACTATTAATTATTTTGATTAAAAAAGTTGTTTTTAATTAAAATTTAGAAATTTTCACTATTCATCAAAATATGAAAGTTATCCGAAATGTACCAAAATTTCACCCTAGGCTAATTTTGATATTCCGAATCTAAAAATGAAGTCCATTTTAAAATATAAAATATATATAATTTCAAAAGGTAGTTATTACTATTCATAACGGCTAGTTTAATTGGTTGTTAGAACTCGGTGTTGCGTACAACACACACTATCACATTATTAAAAGAGAAGCGTACCGTAGAAGCTTGGGGTGTTACAACTTTCCTGATATATATCAGTGTCAATTGATCCAGTGAGAAATCCTCCCATATATAAATGAAGTGTGAAGACTTTATAAGACGATCCACAATAACCCAGATTGTATTTTTTCCTTTGGATGTCTTTAGAAGTCTGGTGACAAAGTCCATGGATATGTTCTCCCATTTCCATTCTGGTATGGGCAATTGTTGCATCATCCCCATAGACTTCTGCCACTCTACCTTCACTTGCTGACACACTAGGCACTTTGATGTATATTCAGTGATCTCCTTCTTCATATTATCCCACCAATAATGCTGTTGTAGATCTCGATACATCATTGTGTTTCCTGGGTGAATAGAGGAATTTTAACTATGTGCATCATCCAAAATATACTTCTTCCGCTCTGGACTTGATGGAACACATAGTCTTTTCCCAAATCTCACAATTCCTTCATCATTAACATTAAACTCCAAGGATTTCACTTTTCTAAAATCTTCCTCTTTTTCTTGAATTCCCACATCATCTTTTTTAGCATCATTTAAACTTTCCAAAAGTGATGGTTAAGAAGTCATTTATGAAAGGATTGATTATTTTCCCTTATTTCTGATTCCCATGTCCATTCACATCAAATATAAGAAGATTGGATCCTTTTAAATTCTTATCAATGATATAATTGCTGGATCCTTTCTACTTAGAGCGTCTTCCACCTTGTTCGATTTCCCAGGGTGGTAATGGATTGAGTAGTCATAGTCTTTGATCAGCTCTAACCATCTTTGTTGGCACATATTCAACTCTTTCTGTGTGAATATATACTTGAGGATTCTGTGGTTCGTATATATTTCACACATCTCCCCAAAGAGATAATGCCACCAAATTTTCAAAGAAAATATCACTATATCCATCTTGAGGTCATGTGTTGGATATTTCTATTCATGAACTTTCAATTGACTTGAATCATAGGCAATGGCTTTTTCATTTTTCATCAACACACATCTCAGGCCCTTCTTCAAAGCATCATTGAATATCACAAAAATTTCTCCACTTGTGGGTAAAGTGAGCACATGCGCAGTGATAATTCTTATTTTCAACTCCTTGAAGCTTTCTTCACATTCATCACTCAATGAAAAATTTACTCCATTCCGAGTTAGCTTGGAAAGAGAGTTGGACCACCATGAGAAATTTCTCACAAATTGTCGATAATATCCAGCTAACCCCAAGAAGCTATGGATATCTGTTACCGATGTTGGCCTTGTCCATCCCTTAATTTCATATGTTTTGGAGGGATCCATAGATATCCCATTGCTTGTGATGATATGGCCCAAGAATGATACCTCCTTCAACCAGAACTCACACTTTTTGTACTTGGAATAGAGTTTCTCCTTATATAAGGTCTCTAGTATAGTTCTTAGGTACTCCACATGATCCTCCTTGGTTTTGGAGTATATCAGAATATCATCTATAAATACTACCAGAAATTTGTTGAGGTAATCTCTAAAGACTCTATTCATCAAGTCCATGAAGATTGCTGGAGCATTAGTGAGTCCAAAAGGCATTATTATGAATTCACAGTTCCTGTATCTTGTATGAAAAGTAGTCTCAGGGATATCTTCCTTCTTCACACTTACTTGATAATATCCCGACCACAAATCCACCTTAGAGAAGTATTGTGCTCCATGAAGTTGATCAAACAATTCATCAATTCGTGGGAGGGGATACTTCTTCTTAATCATTATTTTTTTTGAGCTCACAACAATCAATGAAAAGGAACATTGATCCATTCTTCTTCTTGACTAAGAGGACTGATTCACCCCATGGTGAAGCACTTGGGCATATAAAACCTTTATCCAGATTCTCCTGTAGTTGTTTCTTCAGCTCTTCAAGCTCCACAATAGCCATTCTATATGGCGTTTTGGATATTGGAAACGCCCCCAGTATAAGTTCAATTGAGAATTCAACATCTCTTCTGGGATGGAGACTAGGAAATTCTTCGGGAAACACTTCAGTGAATTCCCTCACAATGGGCATGTCTTAAAGGATGGTTGCTTCCTTGGACTCAATCATCTAATCCAGATACATGTGCTCATAGGGCAGTAATATCCACACTTGAGATGATGAAGCTAAACAATATTCATCTTCCTCCTTGCATTTGAAAAAAATCAGGGGTTGATTCTTCACATGGAGAGTGATTTCCCTCTCACAGCAATTTATGTTGGCTCTATATAATGAAAGCCAATCCATTCCAAGTATTGCATCAAATTCCACCAGGGGGAGTATGACGAGGTTCACCGGGAAGTTCAATACACATATTATGATAGGGGAGGATTTATATTCATGGGATGCAATAATCACCCCATTTTCCGTACTCACCGACATCTTCACTTCCATGATTTGTGGTGGTGATGGTATTGTTCTACTAAACTTTTGAGATATAAAATAATGCGTAGAACCAAAATAAAAAACAATGGTCTCTATTCTTGAATGAATAACTAGCGTACCTATCACCACTTCATTGTCGGGGTTCACATCGGCAGTAGTGATGGTAAAAGATCTCCCTTGTTGCCTTGGAGGTTGTTGGTTGTCTCCTAAAACCCTTGGATTAGGGCACTGATTTGCAAGATGCCCTGGTTCTTTTCAATTGTAGCAATGAAACACGCATTGAGGTTAGAACAGATCATTCCTCTCCTCTATCACAGCCGCAGGTCTTTCTTGCCGATATTTAACAGCCATATGCCCTTCTCTTCCACACCTAAAGCATTTTCTTGTACCCTTTAGGAAATTTCTGGGGTGCTTCTTTATGCACCTTTGGCAAGTGGGGTGCTAGATCTTCTTAGCATCGTCAGATTTATTCATCGGACCAACAGAATTGAAGTCCACCTTATGCTTATTATTCCCATGATACCCCAGAGATTCTACGATCTCCATTTCAACCTTGACGGCACAACAGAAAATTTCTTTATAGCTTTTGAAGTCACTGATTTCCATTACGTTCCACAAGATAGGTTTCAGCCCACCAAAGAAGCTGTCAACCTTACATTTAGGGGTAACGACAAAGCTGGAATCATATCGTGCAAGCCATGTGATGTTTTACTTCTATGCTCCAATAGATTCGTCATCTTTTTGCTTGAGGGCAAGGAAGTCCCTTTCCATCTTAATCCAGAGGGTGTGCAGAAAATATTTATCAAAAAACATATTATGGAAATCCTTCCATTCCAATGCCTCGATCTCCTCCTCATGCTTCGTATTTTTGATCAACGTCCACCATTGATTAGCTTCACCCTCCATATGATAAGTACCCAGGAGAACCTTATCTTGTTCAGAAAATTAAAGGATCGAGAAGATCTTTTCAATGGAGTTGATCCGTTTCTCAGAGATTGAAGGATTAGATGATCCATTAAAAGTATGAGGCCTTGGTCTCATGAAGCTCTTGATAGCGACTTATTATATATTGGGGGGGGGTTGAACATTCCTCTTGAAACATTTTTCTATTCAAATCATGAGTTATCTAAGAGAGAAGCATGACAAAGTTCATGATTCTCAATCCCATTGGATTAGGCATCTCATTAGTACAGTCATCACATTCATCTTCACATCGGTTGTTAGCCCAAGTCCTCCTATTATCGGAAATTGGCTAGAATAAAAGGAATGTTAGGGGTAACACATAAAGGACACTATAGGAAAAAACTAATGACTTATAAATAACTCTTATTTCCTCAACATATGAATCTATTGGCTTCAGTATATGTTATTCATGTTCTACTTTCTAACATATATTCCTAGGGAATTTTTTTGTTCCATAATAATGGTTCATACTAAGCTTGTGAATTTACTAAAGCATATCCCCTGGGAGTGTCATAACCAAGAGTACATTAAGGCCTATTGTTTTTCACGAGTTCCGGTTCGTGTCTAGCTCAAAGCGGTGTTTTTGAGTATTACCCCTAGGATACATCTGTGCCAGAGCCGCCTCTACCTGCTCTTATCCAAACATGGATGTATTTACTTGATAAACCACTTAATCAATACCCACCAAAACATAGTGATGTTTTTATTATAATTATTCTTATCCTTAAGGATTTACTAGGGTTTTCTAATCCTAATCCCACAAATAACTAAACCTATCCTCTAATACCAACTATGACAACCCTACTTTTTATTTCAAACTTAAACTTGATTTATTACATAAAACCTTCACTTGATACAACATGGAAGATAGAGAGTTCTAGTGTGTTTGGTGATAAGGATTATTACATAAAAACTTAAAACATAAATTACAATATCTTTATTAAAATAATCCTTTACATGACTACTACATTCCCTCGTACTTAGCATTGCATGGGATAACCTGAGGAAATGCATAAGGAAAGGGTGAGATATAAAGCCGAGTAAGGGAATAATCATGGAATAACATAAGGAATACAATACATGTTAGAAAATAGGAATATCATTAGAGAACAAGAAAACCATAAACATACAGGCATGATAAATCATGATAATCATAACATGGAAATGTGGCAATAACACTTAACATGGAATTAGCATGAGCTAAGGCTCATTGCACATGGAGCATGAGTAAATCCTCATTACACATGTAGCATGAGTAAAAAACTCATTGCACTTGAATTAGCATTAGTCAACAACCATTTCACATGATGTATCATGATAATATACTTTACCCAATGCATTGGAGCGCTATAAGGGCCCACCCTTCTTAGACATTTCCTTCTAGGCGTAAGTGTGCCACATGGATCATATAACATGGATTCATAAAACATAATCATTTATTCCATGATAATGGAATGAGGAATTAATACATGAAATTTTATAATAAATACATAAATGTTCATAAAATAGAAATTAATGGGGTCATATAGATACATGTCCAAACAATTGTAATGGAATTTGGATTCATAATACTAAAGGATTACTTGGATGTAAAATAAGAGAGAGAAATCCCTCACGGAATGTTGGCATAGTAACAGGTGTACATGGGGGGAATTTATTGAGAGAGAAAGAGTTCTATAATAATTAAAACATAAATAGGGAAGTATGGGGGAGGTGTGAAACCATACCCCAACATTTATAATTTAAATTAAATGGGCATAACAACATTATGAAAATTGGACAAAAATGAGAAAGGAAAAAAAACCCTTACTTGGAAGTGTGCTTCAAAAGGCTTGAGAGAGGCTTGAGAGAGGATTCTTGGGAGTATGGGGCACCTTGGGAAGATTATAGGGAGAGTAGTTCAGAGATTGGACTAACTCCAAAGGCTTTGAGTGAGGAGAAAGTTGAATCATGGGTGGGTTTATATATGAAAGGTAAAGGAACTCTTTATTATTTAGGGTTGGGACACCTCACATTAAATTAATTCAAACCAAAAACCAGCACATGGTTTTTTCCAAAGGGGAGTGGAAAAAAATATTTTATAAGGACAAATTCCAAACTTCTTAAAATAATGGGGTTGCTTATGTAGAGGTGAGTCACACTCCTAAGGAAAACAATTTAAAAAGACAAGATGTTTAATAAGACTTGAAGGGTCCATTAATGCTTTATAAAATGAGTCAAACAAACCCAAAATTACATTATTTAGATGGAAAAACATATAATGTCCGAACATAAGGCTTATAGTATTTTAGTACATCACTATTGGGTCATTATGATGTCATAAACACATTATATATTTAAAAAGTATTTAATTTTTACCCAAACATTTGACTGTCTCAGAAAATTATGGAAAATTTACCATTTGATAATTTCGATGTCTTGATTCTAGAAATAATATTACTTTTATCTAAATAATTTTCTAAATATGTTAATTATCACTTTGAAAATAAAAACCGACATTTATAAAAAATTCATGGGTTTTGACAAAAATGGCTTTCAAACATTAATAAAAATTACAATTGCATTCATAAAATTATACAATAATTTATATTTAATAAGACGTAATGTAATAATAAAAATAATATTTTATTAAAATAATATTTAATTAAAAAATCCATCAATTCATCAAAATATAATTATTAGTTGAATATTAACTAAAAATACTATTTGAGCTTTAAAAACTATTTACAAGGTAACAAAAATTACATGAAAATATATTCATTATTATATAAAAAAATAATGTACATAACTATAGTGCTAAGGTCTTGTTACATAACCCCTATAACACCCGCATAAGACCTAAGGGTAAGGTGTGTGATGGTGACAAACTCATGGGGTGGCTCGGATTACATTGCATGCGTGATGATCTCTATCAACTTCCACTTCTCTCATAGGTGGTCCTGCTTGATCTTGACACGATGAAGCTCAGCTTAGGCTTAGTCAAGAGAGAATCCCAATAACGCCACCTCCTTTCCGAGATCCAACAAATGGGTTTAGTATGGAGCAATTCTACTGGATTAGGGCATCACTTTCTTTGTCAGAGTAAATTGGATTCATTAAAGCACTATATTTATACTAATCATGTGATCACTGTTCAATGGATATATGATAAATGGTCACAATTCATAACATAAAACCAAATAAGCTGACATTTTATATAAATATTTTACATAAAGAGACATTTAATTAGATCAAGAGGGATTTCCAGTAATGAATGTTTGGGTCATTACAATATTGGTATGGTAAATCTAATGATGATTCTATATTCAAGAAACTATATTAAGAATGAATTTGGTAAATAATTCCATAGAGTAAACATTTTTTAAGAAAAAAATATTATAACAAGCATTCATATGTGGTATATTAAAAAAAATCATAAAATAAAAATCTTGAACTATCAACCTTAGAGACCAAGTTAATGCCTACCAATAAATCAAAATATATAATTTTCAATGAAAGTGCCCAAATTCAATTAGTGATAAACAAACTTCTCAAACTCAGTGAAACTGTATCTTTGTAAAAATAATTTCTCACTACCTCTTGGATTCACACTGCCTTTGTTCCATCAGATTCAGTAAATATTAACCATAAAATATAATAATCAATCTCTAATTTATAGAAAACTAAATAATCTATACCAATTATAACATCAAATATATACAATTCCAGAACAAAAAATACCAATCTATCATCACTTATGTTATCAGTAGAGAATATGTGGGACAATGAATTTGATGCCCCATGCTGGATCACAGGGTCCAATATAGTGTTTCTCATGGCCTCAAGCAGGTATCCTTTTATGGAAGATGTTTATTACCAACAAAAGGGTCTGAATGTCATTAGTGCAGAAAATATACCCTTGGTATCAATAAATAAAAGGATAAAAAATTACATAATCGAGTCAATAAACAATGAAAAATAATAATCTATGGTAGGTATCTCAAGTCATATAGTAAAAACTCAAATAATCCCAAAGTGTTATGTCAATAAAAGTGTGGGAAATAACAAGAATGTAAAAAAATATTGATACATCACTCTAAATTCCATTTCAATTTTACCTCTAAAATATACACAGAAAGTCACATTGAAACATGGATTAATATCCTATAAAGGAACATCATATAATATTAATAATATCCTATAGTATCGAAACACATGTGATTAAACTCAAACATGGGTCTCATGGGCTATGCAAGCACACACATGTGGTCAAACCTCAAACATTTTCTTATGGGACACACACACACAAAGACATGTGATAAACTAAAGACTTGTATAAATCAAATAACAAAACAACTTATAATATCAATCCAATCAATATATACATGTACTCTACATTGTATATAACTTCTAAATTCATGTAAAGTGTGAAATCTTCTCATTCACACACTGTCAACACACATTGTGTTATAATTCCTCATGCACACAAACATGTATACACATTAAATTCCATTTCCACACTTTTTATTCACACACAATATTCATATAATCTTCATTCATGTAAAATTTATTCTACAAAGTTCTGAAAATCAAAACCTTAAAATGGAAATTAGGGCATACCTTATAGCGTGACAAATTCAGAATCGAGGGGAGATGGAGGTGGTGCTGTAAGAGAGAGGAGGGGCAGCGGAGGGGAATCGAAGTCGGAGGATATGAAGAGAGGGAGGGTATATGCGCCGATGATGGAGTGGATCTGGAGGAGGAGGTGGTGAGGTGGCACCGGTGTAGTGAGGTAGGGGACGAGCGGTGCGGCGTGGGAGGGGTTGGGCGATGGCGTCAGCAGAAATCAGAGGCGGAGCCGATGCAGAGTTGTTAGTGTGGCATTTCCAGTGCAGTAAGGGAGGGGAGGCGGTGCGGGGGAGCTGGAGCCGATGTGACAACGGAGGGGATGGGTAGATTCGGGGGTTCGGGGTAGGGTTCAGGTTCAGGATCGGGGGGTTGGGGGAACCATATTTTTTTTAGAAGTATTGCGACCGCCTTTGGCGGTCGCCCAGTTAAGGGGTATCCAAAACCCCATCTCCTAGTAGTGTTTGGGAAAAGATTACTAAAGGATCTTTGTATATAGGTTTTACTGGATACTACATTCCACCCACAAATAGATGGGTTGTCAGAGAATACACCATGTGTTCTAGAGGATATACTTCAGTCATGTTTCTTAGACATTGGTGCATATTGGTAAAATCATATAGTGTTGGTGGAGTTCTCTTATAACATTAGATATCATGTGATTATTTAGATGGAACCATAAAAGGAACATAAAAGAGTCTGAGTTGTTGGGAATGAGTCTCATACATGAGACATCAAAGACTGTTCAACTAATTTATAAACATATGGATATGGATCATAGTATAAAGAAGTTTTATGCTGATAGATGCCGATGATACCTAGAGTCTATAGAGGGATATCATGTATTCCTTTGAGTTTTGACTAGATTGGGTCACCAAAAGTTATGTAGATAGAGAAAGTTAGCACCCAGGTTTGTTGGACCATTCGATGTTGTGAAGAGAATCGAGTTGGTGGTGTATTGATTGACTCTCCCACTGAGATATAGTTATATGTATAATGTTGTTAACATGTCATAACTTTTTTGGTATCACCTTTACCCTTCTCATGTTATTGATGTGGATGATGTTGGGGTTTTAGATAGATGTATCCTTTGAGGAGAATCTGATATGTGTGTTGGATTTTAGTGAGAAAGGGTTATGGGGAAATACCGTGTTGATAGATTATATATTGTGGCAACATGGTCATTTTTGGAGGAAACATGGGAGAGAGAAGAAAAAATGAGGGCTCAGTGACCCAGTCTTTTTGACTTATAATCTTAGAGATGCTTGTGAGTATAGCTTGAGGATAAGCTGTTATAAAGTGGGGAGATTGTAAGATCCCGACCTTTTCTGGAGATATATCGATCTTTACTTCTGGTATTATTTTTTCTTAGTTTGATCATTAATTTCATTGGTTTAAATTATTGGTGTGTTAGGTTAAAAAATGAAATTTTTGGATGGAAAGAGGGTAGTGAATGGTTGGTGTAATGTTTTCCCAAACCGTGCACCCAAGCCCAAAAAAATGTGCATCCCTAGATAGAGGGGGACTTCATAGTTGGTTCATGGTTTATCAAACTATATGACCTCTTAGGAGAAACTTTGTACCACTACTAGAAGAGGTTCATGGTTATGTCTCACATTTTGGGAATCCATGCGTCCCTACCCAAAAAAACGGTGTGCTATTTTTTAATTAGCTCAAAAATTACATTTAAAATTACCCGAGCCCCGAAAACTCTCCCAATTCAATAATAACTAAAAAATGTTATTTTATCTCATTTTTTAGGTTCCGAAGTTGATTAAATTCCCTCCCAAACTCCATTCTTGTTGAATCTAAGGGCACATTCATCATCTGAACCTTCTCAGGAATTGATCTAAGATCTTGTTCTTCGTTGTTGATCCGCTCAAACTGAGGATTTCTGTTGGTGATTGTTTATCATCAATCTCGAGGTAGGTGGTATATTATTCAAATCCCAAAGTCTATATATCAATAAAATATATGTTATTGTATAATTTATATTGTATTATTAATAATTTAGTTTCCAAAAATTGAATTAATTAATTTTCTAAACTAGTTAATTAAGGAAATGTGAAATTTAGGGATATTGAGTTGATTAAATTGGAATAATTAATTGATGAATTAATTATGGGATTATTAGGATTGTGGATTTTGAATAATTAAATATTTAATTTATTAATAGATATTTCAATTTTGGATTTGGAATAATTAATTGTTGAATTAATTACAAGAGACTGGGATTGTGGATTTTGAAAAAAATAATATTTTGAATTAATTATGGGAGATTGGGGATGTGGATTTTGAATAATTAATTAATGAATTAATAATGAGAGATGGTTATTGTATATGTTGAATAATTAATTGTTGAATTAATTATAAAAGATTGAGATTGTTGATTTTGGATAATTAATTGTTGAATTTATTACGGGATTGATTTTCTTAATTAAGGGGATTAATGTGATAAACTAATTGTTGAATTGGTAATGAAATTAATGTTTTTAATTAATTATTTAATTAATTATTTAATTAATTATTGGAATGATGTGAATATGAAATTTTTGAATTTGATTAATTAATTGGTGAATTAATTAATGTTATGTTGTGATATTGTGAGATATGTGACTTAAAATGATGAATAGTGAAAATAGAATTCATATTTAAATTGAAATGATGAATGGTAAAAATTGATTATTATGTGATTTAAATGATGAATGGTTACAATGGGATTCATAAGTGACTTGAAATTATTAATGATGACAATGGAATTCATATGTGAATTGAAATGATGAATGGTAAAAATGAAATTGAAATGTGAATGGAAATGATGAATGTTAACAATGGAATTCAAATGTGAATTGAAATTATGAATGGTAACAATGGAATTAAAAAGTGAGTTTATATGATGAATGGTAACAATGCAATTTAGATATAAAATTAGATGATTAATGGTAACAATTATATTCAGATATAAATTGAGATGTTGAATGGTAATAATGGAATTTAGATATATTATTTCCTTTGGGGATAGTTCAGACTCTATCACGGGCTGAAGTAGGGATTGATTGTTTGGGTGTCTTTAAGAACATGAGGATTTATGTGGTTAAATAAAGAAAAATTGATAGTGTGATAACTATTTATTTATACATTGTACTTATTTAATTATACAAATTCACACAATCTTTTGATAAGATATTGTTTTAGATGCCGTTGGTGGTGGACTATTGAGTTGTACTCACACCCTACTCAGGATGCCTAATTGGTACCTAAATAGATTTCATGATTGTAGTAAAGGTTAAGGGAAAGGGCCTTGTGTTATATGGTCGTGTTATGATAGAGCATGGTTAAAGAAAACAGACGTGGTTCTGGACCCATTTGGGAGTTGTTAGTGTCTTTATTTATTTTGGGTCTTTTGTATATTGACACTTGACATGTACTTTGGCATGGCATATCTACTGTTGTAGATTTTTATAGTATTTTAACACTTTTTAAATTAGGTGATATTGGTATAATTATGTTTATAGTAATATTATTTGTTTATTTTCAATTTATTTCTACTATGGTATTACTTTGATAAAGATGGTATAGTCTCCCCATAATAGATATTATACCCTCACTGCTGGTCAGTAAACTTTGGCATATAGGGAGGCACTCCTGAAGTCATGTGATTGACCATATTGGGGAACCGATAAGTAGAACCCATGCCAAGGTGTTATAGATGAATATATCTATACAATTGATGAATGTGATTTTCCATGTTTGGGTATGAGTGTTCTAGTTTTCTTGACCTAGTGTGATCCTTGGAGTGATATTAAACATGCTATAGTTTTAACTAGTTTGAATTTTATATGAAATATGATACATGATTTTGTTTTCTTTTAATGATTTTATATATTTGATATTTTTTGAAATTTTTTACCAGGATTACATAAAAATTTGGAAAAATGGTATTTTTTAACCAGGATTTCAATATAATAACTAGTTTTAGTTTATCATGCATTTTTTCTTTAAAGTCTATCATGTTCTCATTATTGTATAGAGACTTGATATGGAACATGTAGATAGGATCCTACTGATCCTGTTTATCTCATACCCTTCCCACCCCTTCATTGGTGTGTAGACCTTATTATGTATTTTGTTGTAGGGAATGGAAAGAGACTATAGTGAGGTGGCGAGATTTCAATCAGTTGTGTCTGGTTAGCTGGTGGTGAGACAGTTGGTGTTTTCCAACGCTATCACATGGAGTAGCTATTTTGGTTTTAGTTTTCCTTTCCTATTTGACTTGTATCTTGGAGAGTCTTATCAACTTTCAAGTTGTATCACTTCTTATATTCCATTTTTGTTATGGAATATACTTTCTATTATCTTTTCAAATGTTTCTCTCTGGTATGTATATATAATCCATGTTTTCTACATTATTTTGGTTGAAATCATTTTTTCTAGTTTTTATTGATGCCTAGGTTTTAGTCACCAGACCGTGAGGATTAGAAACACCCTTTGGGTATGTGATGATACATATTGGGTACCTGTTCAAGAGGTTATTTGGATCAGGTTTGTCATAATCTGAAATCAAAGGGTGGTTGTGATCTATTTTGAGTAGATTGTAGTTTAAATATACGATTTTAGGGACATGAGTGGTAGGTTGTGGTGAGTTCATAGGAAGATCTCGCTATAATGATACTCAAGTTAACATGGGATGTTGGGACTTTTATAGCTTATTTTGAGTTCTTGATCTTAATATCAATTTTTTCTTATGGTTTTCTAGTTTGAATTGAGAATGTCTTATTTTATGATCATTCCTTTTATTTTGGTGTGCATGTATATGGCTCTAAGACTTATTCCATGGGTTACTTAGGAGGGTGTAATGGATACTCCTTAAGGAAATCCACCTATAAATCATAATCTTATCGAGGCTATCATGTGGTAAGTTTGTCTTATAGATTAAAATGTACCGCAACTCCAAAATTCATTTTTTAGGTATAAACCAAAGATGCAGGAGTAATGAATTTTTCATGGGAGTTCATACATGAGAAGTCACCATTCATTAATTTTACAAATAAACTTCAATAGGGAGAGGATTGGCTAGAAAAGATTGATCATATCATTGAAATATTAGATACACCTGATAATATCAATGTGAAGTGCATGGTCTTGAGACTCAAGGGTCCCAATATATGATGGTGAGATTCTATGGTATAGGTGGATATACACATGGTCATAGACTGGAAGGGATTCAAGACCCACTCATTTTAGTATCTTTTTATAGATTCACTGATGATGGTGAAGTTTATAGTGTTTATATACTTACACCTGGTGGTTATTTTGTGTTAGTATAGACCAATTGGTTCATAATGATAGTTTTTTTCCATAGATAGTAAAGAATGACTATATAAAGGATCAGAAGTAAAAGTAGGCTTTGTGACCAAATATCAAATAGTAGGTATTAGGTTGAATCTTTTAAACTATACAAAGTTGGTAGAAAGGGAAATAATGATAGAGATAGATATGGAATCTAAGGTTGGTTATTACAACCCTTCCCTTACACTCGGTGGAAGATCTAGTGGTTCATAGGAGAGGAATATAATGTTTCATGGTCATTTTAGGAGTAGTGGGGGTGGTTTTTAGTAGAGAACCTCCTCTGAACTGTCAGTTATACCTAGTATATACACCCAACTTTCTATCAATGTGGCAATGTTAGGTACACCAGAAATTATTGTTTTTCACCAACGAAGATGTGTAATAATTGTTGATGATATGTTCATTTGTAGTGATTCTATCAGGATATTTCTATACAGCATTATGTTCTAGGATTGTTAGCTTTAAAGGCTACCATAACAATGTCAGATTATTCAAAGACTATAAGGCTCTAGCCACAATCCTCAGGAGTGAAGCACCATCATGTAGTGGATTATTTTGTGATAGAGGTAGATGATTGTTCAGAAATAGCGAGAGGTGCCATATTTATTGCATATTTGTTAGGAACTCCTTTATCTTACATAGGTTCCTACAAATTGTTTATATCTAGATGCTTTTTTGATATTCATAAATATCCAAAGGAACTCATGTCCTTTTCTATGGAGTAAGAAACACCTCTTGGAAAGATAAATGAGTAGGGGCTTCGTTTTCTTTCTTGTTCGCTATCAATAGCTAATGTAGAGTTAGTATAGGATTTCCTCTTTCTCGATCTAAATCTACATGACATCATCATCAGTATGGATTGTATTATCTATCATCATTCTACAGTTAATTGTTATCATCTATGTGTCTTGTTTATTATGTCCAATGTGAGATCTCATTTTTTTCAAGGATAATGGGATTTGAGGTTAGGTTGTGCATGACCTATCCACCCATAGCTCAAAATTTTATTGTCTTCTATTACAGTTGACCCTATTGATGTTTATTTTGTGGGTATTATTCCCTTGGTTTTCTTGGATTTTCTTGATTTTTTCCTAGATTATTTTTATGGAATTCCTCCAGAAAGGGAGGTAGAGTTTATGATTGATATAGTTCGAGGTAAGTTTCCAATTTTGATTTTCTCTTATCATATATCACTAGTATAGATAAAAGATCTCAATATTTAGTTGGATGATTTGATAGAAACATGTTTTCTTCTCCCTCATGTTTTTCTTTAGGAAACCCTTGTTCTATTTTTCAAGAAGGTAGTTTTTTCACTCCGATTATATGTGGACTATTAGAAGTTAAACCAGGTATCATTTAAGAATAAGTATCCTTTATCCTTTTTGGATGACTTGTTTGAACAATCAAATGGTAGAAAGTGGTTTGTAAATATTGTTCTTTCTTTGGGTTATCTTTAGCTCATATTTTGGGAGCCAGATATTCTCAAGAAGAATTTGAAGAGTATGTATAACCATTAATATTATCTTGTGATTCCATTTGGTATGAATAATGATCCTATTTTTTATGGATTTCATTAATCAAATATTTCATTAGTATCTCAACACATTTTTGGTAGTTTTCATACATGATATTTTGGATTATTCAAGATTTAAGTTTGATCATGAGCACCATTTGAGTTTGGTTCTAGAATTCCTAAGGAGTATCCATTTTTATGGAAATATTTTGAAATGGAGTTTTTGGATCCAGGAAGTGAAGTTCTTGGGGAACATGTTATTTGAGGGTGTCTTATCAGTTGATCTTGAGAAGGTGGAGGCCTTATTTTCATAGTAAGACTGAAAAAACATTTTGATCTTCAGGGATTCCTCAGTCTTGTCAGATACTACCAAAGGTTCATAAAGGATTTATTAAATTTGGTGTCACATTTGAGTACTCTTATAAGGAAAGGTGTTAAATTCATATGGGATTAAAATATTCAGTCTTCTTTTAATGAGTTGAGATGACTTTTGACATCAGCTCCTATTCTTATGTTACATGAGCCCTATAAGGGGTTTGTGGTTTTTTTGATGCTTCTGGTGATGGTTTGAGTTTATTGCTTATATAGGATGATCATATAGTATCACATGTCTCTCAAAAACATGGATCACATGATATGAATTACCCCACACATGATTTAGTGATATTTTTGGGTTTTCATGCACTTAAATGTTGGTGGCACTTTAATTTTGGGGATATGATAACAATATTTTCTGAACATAAAAGTATGAGTTGTATATTTTATAAAAAATAATTAATCTTATAAAGAGGTGGTGAGTTCAATACCTTAAAATGTTTGAATTTTTCATCACCTATAACTTGGGAAATGGGAATTTCATTGGATACTCTCTCAGTATGAAAATACCATCACAGGATGTTCTGGAATCGAAGGAGGAGTGGTACCTTATAAGGATATTGGATTAGATACACTTAGATGCTCAAGAGGATGTTTTTAGCATGATCCTGACTAGTGTTAGGAATCATAATATCTCCTTGATTATATTCTAAAGGATCATTAGGAGGATGATGAGTTCAAGGGAATTTGGGAAACACTATATGGTGGGGAAACCATTTCTAGTTGGTCTCTCTCTCTTAATATAATTTTCTCTATTTGTGGGATCAGTTTTTCATCACAAAATCTATGAGGAGATCAGTTTTTTTAAATATCATAGATCTTCATGTTCTATTTATTTGGGAAAAAAATATTTTTTATGACATGATATGGTGATTTTAGTGGTAAAGTAAAAATCATGACATTACAGATTTCATGTTTAGCTATTACACCATCCCATAGAAATGGAAGAGCATCTAACACCATCATGGTTTCTCCTTCCTCTTCTGTTCCTAGTTTGTAAATGGTATGAGATTTCTAGAAACAAAATTTTGGATTACCATGGACTCCCTGAGGGAGTAATTCTATATAAGTGGTGATTGATCAATTGATCAAGTTATCTCACTTTATTCTGATTAGGGACACCACTAAAATTGAAGACTTAAGTATGTTGTATGTATAAAATGTTGTGTGGTTATTTAGGTTTCCATATACCATCATTTCATATAGGGATCCTATGATTATCTCATAGTTCTAGAAGATTCTCTAAGAGGTGATGAGAACACAGGTTAGGTTGAGTACAATATACCATCCATAGACAAACATTTAGACCAAGCATTCTATTCATATATTATTGGATATTCTCCATGGATTCATCCTAGATATTGGTGGATCATGTTATATCAATATGGGACTTTTTTAGTTTTATTATAATAACAGTTATCAGTCATTTATTGGAATAGAAACTTTAAAGGCTTTGTATGATCACCTGTGAAGGTCACCTATTTGTTAGGTAGTGGATGATGGTGAATCTCTTATAGGACTGAGTCTTGTTTAGGAGACATCAATGAGGATTTAGGATATAAATCATTTTATAATTATATATTAGAATTTTAAGAAATCATATATTGATCTTCCACATCATACTTTTTTGTTTTCCATTGGTGACCATGTTTTCTTGAAATTTTCACCTTAGTTGGGTCACCGTCGGCTAGGAAAATAGGGAATGTGGGCTCCAAGATATGATTGAACATTTTAGGTCACTAAGAATATTGGGAAGGTTTCTTATTGGTTCTAATTTCTTGTTTATTTTATGGTTATTCATGATTTTTTACACATATCTCATATTAGTAAGTACCATACTGATCCCTCTCATGTTCTGAGTTGGGACAAAATAGATTTGGAGTCAGAAGATTCTATTAAAGATAAGTTAGCGGATATAATTTAATCTTAGGTAAATGTATTATGTGGAATTTGTTTTTTGGTCAGTTTTTTATGGTGAAACAGATCTGATTCTCATGAAACTTGGGAGTGTGATTTATTGATGAAGGAGCAGTGTCCACACCCCTTTTCGAAAAAATTTATTCCAGATAACATCTTGGGGATTAAAATTCTTATGGTGGGGAGTTTATAACATCCCATCACCCTATTTAGTTATTTCTTATATCTCCTTTTGTTTCCCTCCTTGTGTGGGTGAATTTCGGGGCTTCTAAATATGGATAACCATTACTAGTGAAATAACCAAAAATTTCAAGATGTATGTATTTTGGAATTAATGGGGTTTGATTATAAATGTGAAAAAATGTATAAGATGATTTAATTTGGGGTTTAGGTCATCTTGAAGGATTATTCTAAGTGTTTCTATATAATCTAACTGATGTAAAATTTCACAACATTAAAGGGCTACACAATGTGACTCTATTACTGGGCTAATGTTGTGAACTAGTTTAGAGCCTCAAATTTTTACATACCGCGAAACCAATTCAAATCATGAAAATATTTATTGGTTTATTTTTAATCTGAGGATATTCATTTTTAGTGTTTATGTATTTCATAGATTTTACATCATGATCCCAGGATTAACATCATGAAATGTTCTCATTCTGTAGTATTTTATGTGATGCATGTATGATCTTAGATTTATTTGGCAGCAGCCCTATCTCTTGAAACCTAGGATCTCTGCCATGTGATTTTTGGGATCCCAAATCCTTATCGATTATTTTATTTATAAATTTACGTTTTTCATGGTTGCATTGCATCTCTCTGGATAAGTGATCTTTCTGATTCTTCATTTTCATTGGTCGCAGCATCACCATTGTGCTACATTTTTAGATGTACTAGTCTTGTAGTGTCATTTTTTATTACTCCTTTCTAGATTCATTATGAGATATTTCTATAGAGGATGAACATTGTGTTGGTTGTGGTGTGACATGTTAGTTTATTGAGGTAAATGATGTGTTATCTTATATGCATACCATTTTTTTGTTTAATTAATTCTAAGATGTAAGGATTGATTATAGGTCCTATTTTTTTGTCTTTATATTATTACATGCTATTGGATCCCATTGTGGGAATGTGTGATAATATTTTGAGGTAGGTGGTTCCATCTATAGACTATGTTAGATGAACTATATTTCTCTGGAATTTTTAATTTTTTTATAAATGAATTGGAATGAATGCATTATGTTTGTGCAAATTGGTTTATGAGAAAATATGTTTTTCTTTTTATTTTGTTAATAGAATGTAAATTTTAAAAGAATTGTGTAATAGATTTATGAAATGGTTTTCAAACAATAGTTTGGATGAATTGTTTTGGATAATGTAACACATGGTAATCCATGGGTACATAGGTCTAATGTGTAGCCATAGTCCTCGTTCATTGATACTGTTGTGGGATTCACTCATGAGTTGTTTCTCTTCTCCCTAAGCCCATTATTCTAGGGACTTGTTAAACCTATTGGGATGTACAATTTCTGGGATGTTTCTATTCTTAATATGTTTTACGTATATATCTAGATACTTGATATGCATGATTTTCTATGTTTGGGTACTAGTGTTATATATATACTGGGCTATTGTGATCCTTGTTGTGATGTTACCTCTACTTTGGTTTGGATGATTTGGATTTGATATGATATATGATACATTTTTTTTTCTTTAACCACTTTGATATAATTGTTATTCTTTGAAACTGTTTTACCTAGATTATTTAGAAGTGTGAGAAAAGGGAATTTTCATACCATGATTTTATTATAAAAACTCACTACTGATTATCATGCTTTGTTTTCATTAAAGTTGATCATGTTCATACTGTTTTAAAGAGAATTTATATGAAACACCTAGGTGGGATCCTACTAAGACTATTTAGATCACACCCTATTCACCCCTTCAGCGGTGTATAGACCTTGTTATGTCTTTCGTTGCAGACAAAGGAAAGTCATTATAGTGTGGTGATGAGGTTTTTGTCAGTTGTCTCTAGGTAGCTGGTGGTGAGATGGTGGGAATTTTCCCATGATATAACATAGAGAAACTATTTTTGTTTTTTTCCTTTGTTGTTGCACTTATATCTTCGAGATTGTTTAGCTACTTTTGATTTTTATCGCTTCTGATATTTCCTTTTTTGGAATATACTTAAAGTTATCTTTTCTAATTTTTATCGCGACTTTTTACATAGATTCCATGTTGTATACTTAGGGTTTGGAAAAATTGTTGCCTCTTCTTGTTTTTGATGCCTAAGTGCTAGTCTCCAGACCATGTGGATCTGAAATACCCTTCGGGTATGTGATAATTCATTTTGGGTACCATTTTGAGAGGGTATTTGGGTTGATTTCTTCACATCAATCCTCTCATGTGATTTATTTTCTTAAAATTTTATAATAATTATAGCCATTAGGTGAATAAATTCAAATATCAACCATTTATGATTCTGTTACTATATTAACTGTAGGGAGTGTCATGATATCATATAATATCCCTTATGATATACCTTGTGGAATGACTTATGATTTAAGAATAAGAAAAATGATACTCCTTTGTAACAATGAATGACACACTATATAACAAGCTTAATTTCAAATTAGATATATCCTACAAATATATTTGGCTTTTAGGGAATAAAAAATATATATCCTACTTTCCCTAAATCCTAATAGACTATGTGTCATTTAACCTTATATTGTATCATATTCAATAACTTTTACAACCATATCCAAATCCCATTTGGTATATCTTTAAAAACACTTCTAGAAGGATATCATCAACATCACCTTATTTCACATCATATGTAATATCTTGTGAATATCTATCTAAATTTCTATTGAGACAAACTCTAACATATATTTAGAGTAACTCCCTAAGTAAAAATAAATCCCCATGTTGTCAAACACAAAGTATGACCACATGGGGATTTGTAACATTGAAAACAAATATGAAGTGACAAATTCATAAATTTTAAAAAATAGCATAATCTAGAAAACATGAAGTGCTACCCAAGATAAAAAGTGAACTAGCATGATCTCAATCAAACACATGTATCTCTATATCTAAGTCCACTAGATTCATAATATGTTAGTATGAATTTTAATATTATACCATTTATCTAAGACATCAAGTGGACATGTGTCATGACGTATGGTAATCTGATATAGAAAACTCATGTATTCTCAATTATATTAGTATCAACTAACAAGAATGATGAATGCATTACATGTCATCCACATTTATGGATGAGGACACCACATACCCTCACCTGATATATACAATCATCATATCTTTTATATATATGGTTATAAACTTCATAATTCTATCTCAATCAAGGACCACATTTCATACTAATCATATGATATGATAAATCCCATCTTTGTTAAGCTCCGACAGATGAAATGATCAATAATGCACCCAACTACCCCTAGATTAGTTAAGGCTCAAGACTTGTGTAAGAAAGGTATAAAAGTATGTAAATTTCTATTCTAGGTATCTCACTAACCTTAGGTATGAGAAAATCTAAAAATGAACCATTCACCCCTAGTATACTAAATACATAGGGTATGAAACTCCATGTTTTATACTTAATTAGTCATCTAGTGCACAAAAATCATTTTGTTCCACATGATCATATTATATATCACAATACTTTAATCATACTCATGTTAAACATAAAATTTAATAAAAAAACTAAAATACTATTTGATTAAATTCTTTCACAACCCACTCACTCCAATGGTACCCCTACTAGTCTACCAACAAATGAAAATAGATAGTGATTCCTAAAGTGTACCTTCAATAGGCAACAAGTTGGTGACTAACACTAATAGTATATAATGACACATAAAGGAGGAATTAAACTCATAAGTATTTGATAAGTAATATATAAGATGATAAAAACCACCAACAAACTCTTGCTCATAATAAATAATTAATAAATCCCAATACATGATGTGATGTCATGCACAACTGAAATGAAAATGGAAATAAGATTAATCCTCAGTAGTGGCCACGGAAAAACAATAGATCTTGAACAACTCCTACTAGTAATGTTTGGAAAGATATACAAAAAGCTCCTAAAAACCTAAAACCAATTTATATACACATAGGGTGAGTATAACTTGTATACTCAATATGATCATCTCTAAAACCTATCATAGAAAATATGAAAGAAGCATACTAAATCCCAATGAGTAAATAAATGAAACTAACTTGTTACCTAAACATGTATATTATCTTTTCCCAATCCAAACCATGGTTCACTAACCAAATAATCTATATAAGAATAACCACAATATTTAGAACATGTATATACGTATGGGTACCCCGAAACCACTTCCCCACTGGTTTACTGCTCTCACACCCCAATATTTCACATCCTAAGACCTTATCTATTCCATAAAAAATTCTTTTATAAAACACATGGGAAACTATATCACACCATGCACCTTGTATAACATGCCATCAAAACCACATCCTCCATATATTAAACCAGTTTATTTTTCAAAGCCAACAAAGCCTATGTATTATGTATTGTGCCTCAATCCATGAAAGACTGTATATAACACACTTCTAATAATCCTTCAGATACTATATCTAGAAAAAATTCATGTATAATAACCTCAACTAATCATATTACACAACACATATGTATGGTAAATAACCTATGCGTATTCCCAGATGTAATATTAAATTCGAAGAGAGAGAAGGGGAGTGGGGGTAGTTATCCATTTGTATCCTCACTAGCCTGGATGTTGGGGAAGACACCCCCAAGACCTATAGTTGTTAGCTTTTATTTAATCATGGGTGGGGTTCATATGAAATAAAAAACATATAGAATAAGATATATCTCATAATCACACTAATGGAAACTACATATCCTTAGACTCATACACCACTATCGTTACACATGACACCCAAATTCCACTCATAAGGTCTATATCCCTATGTATTTTACAAGTATGAATTTCAATATTAATTAATTCATTATCCATTAATTAATATTATTCTATTTTCATTTACAAGATTTAACATTAAATCTTCTAATCCAAGTGTCTACGGAACCTTTAATTCTTTGCATGTATTCTCAAGTATTTCATCATCATAAGTAATAATCAAGAAATAACCATCTTCTTTCATTAATTGGTTATCATTTCATAAACATTTGAGTACTCTGGGTCTCTACCAAATCTCCCACTTAAAAGATGAACCTATAGTGCATAACATCAAAATACATCCTGTAGTTGGAAACTGGTCATATAAATAACAATCATCTATTATCCATCAAGTAAGAACCAAGTTTGAAGTAAGCATCAATAAGAAAATCACACTCTAAAATCACCCTGATCACCTTAGTGTCCCAAATCATTGGAAATTAAATCACATCTAGCATCACATTCCATAATCATCATCATCATCATAACCTCCACCCTATTATACTATAATCATCAAAATCAGCACCCCATTCCACTATCATTATCATAACTATCACCACATGCCACCACAGATATCATAACTACCAATCATATTATGTTATAAATCATTCACATAAAATATATACAATCTAGATCATACAAACATACAAACATATATATATATATAGACATTTCATATGTATCTTTTTGTACATAATATTAAAGGAAACTAAGTCCATAACATCAAGGCATTCAAGCCTCTCACAATCAAGAATGGGCATTCTCATCCCCAAATAATTCATATTTAACACACAAACCATTTTAATCCCATATTGAATTAAATTTTTTATCATGAATAAAATTTCAACATTAAGAAACTTATATCTACATCTAGATTTAGATATAATTAAGATAACATGCTTCAATCATTAATTCATTGGTTCAATAATTCCAAGATGGGAAATAATTGTTCTTGTTATGCCTCATTAATTTAATTAATAGTAACATATGGGTTTTCATTGTTTATTTATTTTAATCATTCAAACATTATAAATTACAATAAAAACTTATGGCCAAGTTGATATCATGATATCTAATAAATATAAAGAAGAAACAATGCGATCATTTGATCATAATGTATTATCCAATAAATTAATTATCAATATGATATATTAAATTTTCTAAATATGTGTAGTCCCTATTTCAATTATAAAAAATCCAAAATTATAAAATATTTTACACCAAAATTATTTAAGAAGTTTTAAATTTATGCATGCTATAATTTTGATATTATAAAATAAAATTTAAAACTGTGGCATGAAATTATCTATTCCTCTCTCTTGGATAATTCATAGGATAATCATAGTTTTTATACAATGTAAAATTACTTGTTTACCCTTTATATGATAATATTATATATTATAGAATACAATAATATTATATATGTTATGAATCACTAAATTCTATTTTGGAAATTATGATAAAAAATATTAATTATTTACATTTCAACATGGAATTTCTAGATTATATGATTATCATAGTAATCCACAACAAGAAATATTATTTCTAATCTAATTCTTGAAATAATATTAATAATAGGTTAACCATAATATTTATTATATAAATTTACATTTAATTTTTTGAAATACTAAAAAAAAAATATTCCATCACATGAAATTTAAAGATTATAGTTCAACAACATTAATCTAAAATATTTTAAATTCAAAATTAGAATAAAATTGAAAATTTACATTAAATAATAATACTTTTATTTATTTAGTGACAATTATTCATTATAAAACATGAAAAATATTCCCATACTATAATTAACTACTTTCCAAAATTATGAAATAAATCATAACATTTAGCAACAACATATGTCTATTTTTGAAACAATATTGACAATTATGAAAAATGATAATATAATTTCATAATAAAGGGGAAAAATCTGAAGCATTCTCTTAACCATTAACAAATTTATAATTTCCCATAATCTATAATAAAAGGGTATATATATGAAAATTATTTTATTCTTTTCTAAACTACTTGTGATTATATCCCCTTTTAATTTCATAATTTTTGATTCCTAAAATATTAGATAGAGAAATGTTGGAATGCATATTTTGATTCAAATTATAGCCTATTTGGTTTAATGTCCTTCATGGTCATACTTTATAAAAGTAGACAGTCACTAGGACATAACATCAACTCCTTAAATGTGTTTCAAATCGAGAGGATGGGATATCGACCTCATCCACACTATGTTTATGGGGATTTTTTTCCAACCCATGGTCTCTCTTATATATTTATGATGTGTTTCTGAATATTAACCAATAGTGTTATTAAAACTAGGGTTACCCTTATGAAAATTATTAATCATGATTAAAAGGAAATGAGAACACATCTATATGTGTAAGAGTCTATTCATATCCTTTACTAGGGGTAATTTATTGTGTGGAATTATTTATATTAGTTATGGGACATGGGCCTTGGAGTGGAATCCTACATATCCTATGAATATTGGAATCAGAGTCCTCATAGTTTAGATGTAATCTAGTTCAATATCATGTAATTTTGATATAGTATATTTTCTAGTGGTGGAATTCATGAGTATAGTTGATAATATTGGTCTCCATAAAGAGATACGATCTTTCATAATAAATATTGTAATGAGGTGGAGGCTACATTATGCTTCCATAAAAGATATTCCATCATATAAAATATTAAATTATGCTAAAGAGGGAATTTCATTTGGAGGTTATTATTGCTATGATCAAACTATAGGGAGGTTTCCTACATATCATCTGGGAACCAAAATCAAATTCCTCATAGTTTAAGAAGATATAAATGAAGGAGCATTTTAAATATTTACAGAGGTCCATGGTCTGCATGAGGGATATTTTACATGGGAGATAGGATATGAAGATATAAATGAGTGGAATCTTAATGTACTATTTGGGGTTCATGCCTTAGAGGGGAATCCTATATATCATGGAGGATAAGAATTAGGGAACACATATTTTCTATGATATTTTATTTAACATCATGAAATGAGGATGTCATATATATATATATATATGTATACATATGTGGGAATTTTTATTCTAGAGGTGGGGAACTCGATCCTTAAAGAGGCATCCTATATATACTATGATGAAAGGAATGAGATCTATGTAGTTTTAATGGAATTGTAAAATTAATTTTAACTTCATGAAATACGGAATGAGAGATGGAAAATTGGCCAAAAAATAATTTACAATATCCTAGATTCCCACATGAGTCATGCCCAATGTGAGAAACAAGTGCTCGTAGCTTTCTAGTTACAAGGATCAAGGGACTAATGGGGTTTATACATAATCTTCCCAATAGAATTTTCTCCTCATCCATTAGTAGAAGAAGTAGGACGATTTGTATTGTAAGGTATATATCCTGAAAAAATGAAATGTTACGAGGTTTGCATTAGGATGGATTTCCATGATATGATTATCACTCACAAGGAATATAGGCTTGTGAGGAAAAGTATGGGGTAAGACACCGTATTAGATTCCTAGTATATAGATGAGGTTGGGGATTACAAATAGTGAGATACCTCAGGTATGGTTTCATTCCTCATATAATGGTGTAAAAGGAAGTTTAATCAAACTCATAGGGAATATAGACCTATCAGCTAGAAAATTAGGGACCCACACCAAAGTGGATTCCCATGTATGGATGAGGTTTAGGCTTAAACATGGGGGGATGAATAGTATACTTTTCTCTAAGCTCTCCCATACTCATGAGTAATATGGATCTATAAGAGAGAGATTATGGGGTTTTCATATGCGGTACTTTTGATTTTAGATTATATGGGGGATTCTAAGGAAAATTGATGAGGTATAAACTTCCAGAAAATACATTTTCATGTGGAAGATATTGGATTGGTTGGAACTGGGTACGAATATTGGGCTTGAACCTCAACGAGGTTCCATATATATCAAATAATAACACAAATTAGAGTCTTTTTAGTTTATATTACATGAAATTTAACATCATACTACATGGATGTTAACCATGTAATTTATTATCATATAGTGATGATGTTCATTTCCACAAGGGATATAATAATGAGGAAATTGAAGGATATGTGGAAGAAATTATTGGTCTCCATATGAAATATTTCCAAATGGAATACAGGATATAAAAATATATAAGAGGGAATTATTGTATTGGATGTGGGTATCAATAATTGAAAAATAAATCTTATGTATCCTTTTTATAATAAGAATCAAACTCTATGAATTTATTTTGTACATTTTTTTGGGGATTATGCATGAGCTACTAAATATTATTTTCTCCTGGCCCATTAGAGGGAAAGGAAAGATAATTATACCCATGGGAAATATTTTCCTATGAGCTAGAAAAGTCAGGGGATTTCACTAAAGTTCATTCCCATATATGGATGAGGTTGGGGTTTACACCTAATAGGATTCACTTGGTACAATTTATCAAATGAGATTGTATTGTTTATCATAGAAACCGGGTATGAAAGAAATGTTCTACAATATATGGGGTAAAAAACATGATGTTAGAAGTTATGAAATCACTTTTATGTTAGGATTTCCCATCTTAGTTAAGTTGGAGTTATGAATTTACATGAAGTATATGGGGGTCATTCAATCAGAGTCACATGACTGTGTAAACATTTTTGTGTTAGGGGATCATGTGATGTGATCACATGACCTAAAGGTTATCACGTGATTACATATTTGATTTGAAGTTATGAATTAAGAATTTTCATGAATGGTCATGTGATCTATAATTTTACAAGTGTTTATGAAATTCAAAAAAATTTACCCCTCTGTAAAATTCTCATTCTTCAAAGTTACATTGCGAGTTTCATAATAAGATTCCAAAAATCATTAATTCCCTTGATTTCTTAACTCTTCTTATTTGTGTTTTTTATATTATTCCATTAATATTATATTTTTATATCTTCTTATTATTATTAATGGAAAAAAATTTATTCATAAACATGAAACTTTGATATCTTCATAAAATTGGTTAGCCATATGGTGGTGGAAGACACCCACATGAGTATCTCATGACCTCGATGGGTTACATGACTGTGTCATCGCCTCAAGTGTGTCACTAATAGATTGTGTACATTTATTATAGAAACATATCATTATTATAAATAACTTAAAATAGTATAATTATATATATCCTTGCTAGAACCATTCATCCGATCCTATTGAGTTCATGCAATAGCATGACCCAGAAGTTGTGTATGATGCCAAAATTGTTATGGGATAGTGTAACCCGATCACATGACTACCAAGATATCATGTGGTTCATGTATGAAGTTTTTTCTTCTTATAAGTTCCTTTGTACCAAAATGGTACATTTACCTTGTTTTTTTCACCACTTATTCTAATTTTCATTCATCTTGAGGGAATCAAAAAATACCCCCCCACGGAGATGAATTCTGAAAGAAGAAGGGAAGACTTTCTTCTGAGGAGAGTGGATGCCCACTATAGTCTAATCCATTTAGTTATCCATATGAATATTTGTATTCTATGAGACACACTACATATATATGATCAAGTGGAATGATTCATATGCTCTATTCTATATTTTGAGTTCTGTAAACTTGTGGTAGTAGAACTTCATTCACATGATCCTTTCCTATAACAAAAATCATGTGAACAAATTACATAACTCTATTTGTGTGATCAAAAATAGTAATTAACTTATCCCATTAATGGGATTATGTGTCCTTCATATGCATATGTAATCATGAGCCTACTTTTCATCATGTGATTTCTTGATTATATAGTGATCATGTGATCATGTGACTCATATATAGTCATGGGATTTTTTGAAATTATATAAGTCATGTGATCATGTTAAATTTTATAATTCATACAATATATTTCAATATTAACCCATTTTATTAACATTAAAAAAATCCTCCCTTTTATGATGCAGCTGATTTCAAAATGGGATGTTGAGGAGTTTATAAATCTACATAATTCCATGATAAATAGCATGAAGGCTAACTAATGTAAAGTTACACAATCCTATCATGGTTTTATTATGAGTTTTATGGGGATGAATCTTTTAGATAATCATTTTTCTAACTAGATACCTCTATAAGGGTTTTACCTTCAAAATGAAACATGAATTATCACCTCCTCAGGTAGGGATCTTACCTTCTTCTTGAGAAATCAAAACTCATAACATGTTCTAAGTGAATATATCATATATTCATTATTCTATTCTCAAGGAATTCCATTATGAAAGATATTTTATGAGAGTTGTTTTAATGAATCTGAAATATATTTTTGTGATTTTTAGCTTAATACTCAAGTCTATAGATTGATAATGAGGAAATCTATGTCACATCACAAATTTGGATGGTCATCAAACTGGGACCTTTGATTCGGTGGGTTTGTTAGAATGGATTAGGGATATCCCTTTTGGGTGTACTATATAATTTTATACATAATTGAAAAATATGGTCTAATATGAGGCTTTATAGATTTAAAAAACTAATTCCTATTGTTACAAATGACTTTAGTAGACCTTTCTAGTCAATGGAGCCAGAACATAGACACATTTCACTTGATACATGGAGGTGTCAATATAGGTATTTGTGAAGTTGAAAGGATCACTAGTGAACTAATATTGGGAGATATGTATAATGAATTTCTCCCTCATTGTTTTACCTAGAATGATACTAAATGGACTCCTCCTATTTCAAAGGATCTTCTTGATTTTTATAAAGACTCCCTCAGGAAGGATACATATCTAGGAGTCAACACACCTTTTATGCAATGGGAATCATATTTATCATGAAGATCAGGCATGAAACATTAGATAATAATCTCAATGATTTTCCATAACACTAATCTCATGGGTAATGTGTTGTTTATTAGTCAATCCTCAAATTAGATCAAATCAACATTTGTGGATGGACAGTCACTTCCCATAAAAATTACCTTTTTCAATAGGCTAGTTTTGTAACAATGTTCCATAGAGATACTTTCTACCATTTTGTGAGAAATATGGGGTAAGGTTGAAAACCATTATTATGGTGGTGGAATTGCAGGTCAAAACTAAATTATCTAGGTTATTCTTATACTATCAAAATTGTATAAAGAATCACCATATATATAAGGGGAAGGACCCATATCAGTTTTCAAAACCCTTCCTTGTGTTATTGGGATGGATATGAGCTTGTATAAAAGTTTATTATTTTATAAACACCTAATACATTCCATGTGATGGATTCAGTCCATTCCCCTAGAGCATCTGTGGGGTCATTCCTAGTATGCTGAAGAATTGAGAGATAAGGAATAAATTGAACCAAAACAATCTATTTATGAACATGATATATGAAGCTCTAACATGTTCCATCACTGCCAATGGTATGGGTGTTATCTAATCTTATGGTTGTCTTATGGTTGTTTGTGATGGTTTCTTGGTATCTTCGATTGACAGAAAGATCATCAATGAATGGTATGTTCCAAGCCAATTTGGGAGGTAATTTAAATGCATATAGATGAGGTTCCCTACTACTTACACAATTCATGTATAGAGACACCCCATGTTATTTCAAAAATTTTGGATCATGTTAAATAGGGAAGAAAATTATATCTGGGTGACCTTCCCTCCAACTAATGTGAGCATTGGTCTCTCAACGTCCTATAACAATACCTAGATCTAGTCTTATTCTGATGGTCAATTGGTTGTGTTGGTAATTAAAATCAATGAACTACCATCGATGGGAGGGGTAAGTCTATAAGGGGTTAGAAAGTATTAACCTGAGAAATTCCGAGTGATATAATGGATTCTAGTAGATCAGTGGATCCAAAACTATCTCAGAATTAGGTTAGGATATTAGAGAAAACCTCTTTGTTGAGTGGAGCTATAACATATGTTGTGATAGTAGGTGGAGTTCCCATAAGTGGAGTTTTGTATGATGGGGTTCCCAATAGTGAAATGCTAGTGAGTAAAGTACCTACCTTATTACCAAATCTAGTCAAGGAAATATTACCATTGAATTTCAGAAATGGGATGATTGGAGAATACAAATTTCTGTCAAAGAAACCTATAAGATTTTTTATTAGGTATAGGAAAAGGTTGAGGTATTTGGGAATGTAAAAAATCATGAAGTAATATCATGTTAGGAGAAACCATATTAAGTCTGGGAAATCCTTTAGGATATCAATGTTGTGATGCAATCTATTCAAGGCTAGGTTCACCACATGAACCAAACATTATAAATGATAGTTACCAGTACAATGGAAACTGGTGATGGTAAGGAAGGCCAATATACTTATGATAAAGATGTGAGATGAATTTAATTATTACTCATATACTTATTATTTTTATTGAGACCCTTTTTATCTTTATCATGGATATTATAGTATTATATAGAGATTTAGTAACCAATTATTTCTTTAACATACCCTCTTATAGTAATATAAACTAAAGCTGGTCCACATTATGGTTCAGAGGTTGATGATCTAGGAACTCCTAGATAGATGGATCACATAGAAGTAGTGATTATTGATCTATAATAAATGCGTCAAGTTCCACCAACAAGGATCTATTAAAAACATTCAGAACTATTTTTTTCTAAAGGTATTCCCTTATAATAGATCATGAATAGAAGTTGAGTGAGTTCACTGGAAAAAAAGACCTTGTTTTGTGGTCCATACATGGGTATAAATGAATGGGCTCTTAATATAATTGTACTCGATTCCTAATTCAGATTCATTTTCCCTTGTTCCATTTTATCTGGTACATTTGAGTGTTCTCTTAGAGACATTCACCATGAAAAACTATAAATCTATTGATAATTCTAGGATAGATACATAATTGGGTGAGGGTAAGTGTTTATTCTAGAATTTGGTATACAATTGAGTATAGGTCATATTGCTTAACCAATGTCTATATTTTTATCTCTTCATGGTGATGATCCCAACACACTCTCTAAGAATATTTTATTGGGAAGAGGGATATCATCTATGTCCAATGTATTCTTATCATACATAATCAACTCTTTTAACCCTAATGTCGAGGTCTAAGTGATAAGATAAACTATTTTTATAACAAAAAAGTTACATTCTAATTGGTTGAATGTTTTATTAATTATTTGTTAGCATTTTGTATGCCCGTTGACTAATAGGATTTAGATTCAAAATTATAATAGCTTAACCTCAGAGTTCAGATATCCCAAATACTACATCTTTACAATATACCTATTTAGAAATAACTTATGTGAAATCCTATTCTATATCAATCCCTTTAGGAGATGTGTGTACAAACCTCTTACTATGTGACACGGTTTTGGAATACATCCATGTCCATGATCCTGGCTAAAGTCAAGGATTGGAATACTAAATATTTCAATATTAGTTTAGGTGTGAATTGTGGAGTGACATTTAGAGATTAATTACAGAGACCCTGTTTAAAGAGCTTAAAAACTAATTAAGATATCTCCAATACATGTTAACGAACCTTGGTTATGGTGGAATTAACTATCAATCATTCCATGCCAGGATGAAGGATGTGGTATCTATTATGGTTTAGAAAATGTCCCACGATTCGAGAATATCAATGTAAGGTGCCTTATCTTTGGTCATATAGTGTCATAATGAGGCCCTTAATTAACCTCCAAACATGAAATGTAATTTGAAACACATCAAGGATTGGTTATCAAAGGGAAAGATAAAATTAAAAGGCTTCAATAGGAGATATCACACATGAAGATAGTAATGGAAGAAAAAAATATCATTGATGTGTATGAAAAGAAAAAACATTAAGTTGTTTCTAGAGAAGAGGTGTGGTGACTAAATGCATAGGAATAGACTACAATGGTAGATCAATTGAGACAATATATAACTAATCTACAATAGAAGATATTAAATCTATAGAATTATTCCAATCACATGTTTTCATAGTCCTGTATTGTTAGATGTTTCTTGACTATGGAAAACATAGGAGAGACTTTTAAGGGTGAATATTATTCTCATATTTTGAACTAAAAATAAATAAAATCATTGTTCACCTATGTGTTATTGTTAACTCTTCATAACATATATTATGTTGAGAATCTCAACTGTTATATTTTATAAAAAACATTTGTGCTTCCTTTAATTTTAAATAAACCACTCCACATTCCAAATACCCAAATAACGAATAGTTCATCCTAATATTGTCATGTAAATGGGCATAGGTATATACACCCTCACTGTTACACTAGAGTTGGCCCATTTGGACACGGAGGATGGATACTTTGGCATCATGGGACAATTATGAGTGTGAGTATGATGATATGGCTGCTCTAACTTTTACCTAGTCCAAGGGGCCTTGCGATCATAGCTTTACATTTTCTAGGGTCATATAGTGGACCCCAAAAGATTTCTTCTTTTTTTAATATCACCGTAACTCATTATTTAGTCTCATATAGGGGAGGTATTAGTGGGAAAAGGACATAGATTTTTCTCAGACCTCCCTTTAAGGGTTTTTAGTCTTACTAGTTTGAAGTCTCTAATTGTTTAGCCGAACCAAAATAAACACCAAGGTTGTTGTTTAGTGTCACATATATTGGAATAAATATCATAAATCTTTAAGGTTATATAGCTAATACCGGTGCAGGATGAGGTCTAACATAATAATCAAAGAATGGGGAATTATACTCTTGTTTTAAAAAAGATCACAATGTATAAATCCATAACACTGAGTGTATAAAATCCACTTGAATATTTTAGATTTTGGATTGTGTAAATCATAACTCAAGAATTATAAATTGAGGATTATGGGGTGGGATAAGCACACAAGAGATGAAAACTAGTTATGGTTAGGTTGAAGGGTTCCATTTTGATGCTACCAGGGCATATAGTGATGGATGTTCTTCCCATCGAGATAAAATTTCTTCTTTCTACAATCTTATATAGGGAATATATGCAATGAAATTTTAGGGAATGCACGTATATCCATGAATATGTGTCCCTCAAAGCTAGGGATACACATTTTCGATATTCATTTAGGGTTATTATAGATCCAAACACTTGGGATATTAATTATTTTTTTATAATGATGAGTTATTAAAGAAGGGTTTGAGTACCCTAGAGTTTGTGAAAGTCTGTATTGATCACACCATCAAATTAAAAGAATATAATATATCATTTAAATAAATTTTACACAAACCAATTTTTTCAAAAATCATAAATCAGGTTTTTCTAGGGTCATATGATGGACCCCATATGTTTTACACCTTTTTATTTTTATGATCATATTTTTTATTTTTGTCTAAAAATCATTTAGTGGATGTTTAGAAAGCATAGACTATATTTTTTTCTCAAGTCACCCATTATAGGTTTTTTACTTGAGATTTATTATGTGACATTCACTTATATTTTAATATCATGTGATTAGGACCAAAATAAATGATGATGTGTACGATCATGTAGCATAGACCTAATGAAAATGTCCACCTTATTATGAAAGTGTGAAATAATTGGATGTCAAAAAAATTTCCTTGAAGATGAATAAAATATATAATCATTTAACATTGAAGATACCTGAATCCACCAGAATAGTTGGATTGTTAGAGTTGTAAACCATATCCTATGAATACATGGATCATAAAAATATTGAGAGAGTCAAGATTTGGTTGATCATTGGTAACGAGAGTCCATTGCCACATCATCCAATGATAGTGTATGGGGTTAAGGGGGACTTTTCCTTTAGGACCTAAATATAATCAAGGGGTTAATTAGAATACATGTTACACTTTTCACTGTTCAATAAGGGGTCCATTTGGATTGATTGAAAACCCTCTTTCCACCTTACATTAATGAAAACAAAGAGGGTGTATGCTCAAGGTAATATATTTGATCGATGTGCACTAAGTGTTAAAGGTATAAAGTAGGTTTATGGTTGAAGATCTATATAGGGTAGGATTGAGAACCCTAAAAAGATACATGACTATATATTAAAAACTTCTTCAATGATTTATCAAATAATAGTAATTCCACTTATTCTATGGTTATATAGGGACATTGGTTGAGGTTTAAGTTCACAGAGATTTGAAAAAATATGGGAATATATGATATGAAACTAAATAAAACTCAAGGATTATAGAATATTGCGATATCACCACCTACCTTAGGAGATTATAAATTGATCAATATCTACTATGTACATTTCTCTAGTATAGACCCAGTTCATTCACTAGAGATGAAAATTTTTAACACATCTTTAAAAATGTTACTTGTTTTTTGGATATATATAATTTCCTGCATATATCTAGTTCACATATCGAATGAATTAGATAGTAACCATAAATTTTTATTGGGTCTATATCAAGGGTTTTGGATGTAACTATGTATCCCTACATAATCAAGAATCAGACCAGATGTAGTTCTTATATATTATTTATCGTGTATGTTTCTGAATCACAAATGAGAGAAGAAGGCATTTGTTTTGAAATTTGTGATTGAGCCTATAATATAATGTCCATGAATCATTATGTATCATAGGCAACCCTAAATAATCCACACAAATTTATTTATATAAAATACCTTTCTTGTATTTAGATAACATGTTAGAATGATGGGAATGTATTTTTTTGTGAAACACATTCTCAGGGGGGGAAGTGGTAACAACATTTTGGTTGGGCTCGAAGTAAATACTTTTGAAGTCACTACACATCCTTCTGAAACCTAAATCTAGACAGACATTTTATTGAAGATAAATCACTGATATATAAATATATCTTTCTCATATACAGAGGGATGGATTTGTTTAGAAATTTCAATTGGGTTTGGGATAGGATATCCAGGTGTCACTACATATTCCATGTTAACAAGAAATAACCCACATGTAGTTATTAATGTAAGGATACCCTACATAGATTTGGATCATGTATAGGATAAAGGGGGAAGTCTTCATATTGTTCAATAGAAGGATGGATGATGGGTCCGAGGTAGAGCACCTGGATTTCAGTACACATCCCACGGTGATGGGAATTAAGCATGGATGTAGTTCTTAAAATGACTAAACCTATCTATTGAGGTATCAAGTGTTTGTATTGGGTATCTAAAAAAATCATCTAAGCACACATGAGTTGTGTTTAGCATGAGTAATAAGGTGCATTTGTATGACCACCCTTAATTTATGATGGTACCTAATTAAAAAAAGTGGATGGTTTCCAAGTAGATTAATGACTTATGACTAGGACGTTCATAGACATTGTCATGAAATTTTACATCATGTGACTTGGATGATTAAAAATAATATTCCTAGAAATGGTTAGTATGATACTCACACATGATCATCCCTTTTTGGTTATCCTTATATGAAATATATCCTAATAAGAATGGATAGGGATGGCTAACAACAATATGGTCTACTGAGTAATTCTATGATTTAAATAATGATATCGCCAAAAAATGTAAATACAATGACACCTATAGGGAATACGGTCCACTAGGTGGGGGAATTGTTTCATCGTTGAAAATATGTCCCAGTTGAAAAGGTTTCCCAAGGGTTATGAACTTATAGAAAGGGACATCCAAGCTCATGGGAACATGGATGGTTAAGGTTGGACATGAGTAATCTCATGAGGAATATATCCTCATGAGGATGATAATAGGGAATTAATAATGTTGGTTTTTAACCGTGGAGTGGATTCCTACAAATCCCATGGAAATAGGAATCAAATCCTATATAGTTTGATTGAAATAATTTAATTTCATGTGGTAATATCGTACCATGAAGTTTAATGTCATGCGGTAAGGATTTTGTCATGCAGTTTAACATCATACGACATTGACTGAATTCTAAGTTGTATATCACCATGTAAGGTGAACACTGGTGATTTATAATTTATGTTATTAAAAATAATTCCATTTATCTTTGGTTATATAAATTATTTTTTGAGAAACCTCGCATATGTGGCAGGTGTTATGATATCAACATCCTTAATGATTAGAGAATATACCCCAATGAAAAATACATTATATAAAACATAGCCCCCTCCTATTTTGGATCAAATTTTAGAGGATTATTCCCAAATTAATGTGGTTTTAAAGGATAATACCAACAATCCTTATAGTATTTAACAAATTTGAACCTTTTTATTAAAATCTAATTCAATTTGGTTTTTCTAAATTTTGATGTTATGTAACATATTCAACCAATTATATTCAATAATCTCCAGCTCATTGAGTCACAAGCAATATTACCCAACTTCTTAAATTTCATTACTAATTGGTTTCTCAAGGTGATGGAACCAGATCCTCAATAGGTATCACGTCCCTTTTCCTATAACAATGAGAATATGGGGTTGCTTTTACGGTAGTGTAGGTTATTTTTTTGATATTGCTACAAAGAATACATGAGCTTATCAATCAATGATTTCTTATCATTTTCCACCATTTTCCAAAGGATAGTGGATATAGACATGTTGAAATCCTATATCTACCCATTTTCTATTACATAGTAATTGGAAGAATGATTATAATAGATATTGTACTATTGATAAAACACCTTTAACTTAAAGGAATATAAATTAGTGTCATTTACCATCAATATCATGCGAGGGAAACTAAACCTGGTGATAATATACGACTTCATCAAGTTGATGACAACCTTAGTGTAAAATTTCTTGAAGGATATAGCCTATGTCCATTTAGAAAATAATTTTTTAGAAGTTAGGATATACATGAAATATCCAGATGTGGTAGGAGGATATGGACCCATAAAATCCATATCCCATATAGTAAATTTCTTAAATTACTTTTCAATTTTCAATAAATTTGGAGGTTGATGGATAAAATAGGTATGAATCTAGAATGAATTTAAACTTTTAGATAACTTCATGCAATCATTATTCATTATTTTCCAAAGTTAACCTTTCACCTGAGTTGATATAAGATCCTAGAACCGTATTATAGGTAATCACATGCTTCATCATGAACTTTCTCCATTATTGTGGGAGATTTGTCTCCCATAATATATCTGAGGAGTATTTTCAGATCTTTTTTATAGAGTTTTGTTTTGATAATTAGGTCCATCACAAGGGGAATTTTAACCACATGGGGATGAATTAATTCATTTTATTCTCCATCATATGGGAGTGTTAAATTTTAGATATATTTAAGGATTTTGGACATCCAATCATCATTTACTTTTAACCATAACCGTGGTATCTCTTCATGGTATAATACTCTACAGACTGCATTAATTTATTCCATATTATGTATGATAAATGGAGTCATGATCTATCAATTATCAATGTAAACAATCAGATCATCTATATATAGATCATCCAAAGCCATGGATATGTTATCTAGTTCATTGAAATGGGTGTTATTTGATCATGGGACATGGTTCAGAGTCATCTTAAGAGGATATTATTCCAATAATTACTGAGTATAATCATTCAAAGGGATAAAATCCTATTTCATTATAGAATATTCACCATTAATTTATTTTATCACCATCTCTAAGTTACCTTTTATATGTAATTGTTACACTAAAAGTTAGAGAGCTAGGTTCAAACCAATGATGAGGGCATGGTATTTTGATTCATTATTGGAGCATTCTTTAGATAAAAATAATGAAAATTGAGGGACAACATTTATTGGGGAGTTGAAGATAATTCCTTGGTCAAAGTGGTGTCCCTTCATATCATCCATTATTTTCCTATTGGGATTATATAGGCACTATTAAAATACATATCCTGCAATTAGGGAGGATTTCACATAGCACGCCCATCTTCATCTAGGAGTCTCATATCCATCAATATATTTTCTGATGTGGGATGCACTACATAAAAATCTACCAAGGCATGTACTTTGACTAATTTCATTGATATGAAATAAATATTGAACTACTATAAAATTTAATCCCATTATACTAAATTTCAATTCAACAATATATGACTCGGGATTTACATTATTGGGTAAATACGAGACAAAAAATGGACCTCTTCATACTACAAGTAATGCATCTAATTTTTCATTGAAAATATTATACCAATTTAGATCTTCTCGATGCTACAATATCATGTCTCAACATCAAGCATTTTCTTGTTGAGATAATATATTTTTTATCCTTATTAGTGTCATTTTTTTGTTCAATGAGAATACCAAGTTACCATTCTTAGACTTCCTTATAAATAATGAGTGTTCTTCCTTCAACTAGAGGCATCAGTATCGGTGGATACATAATGTACTATTAGTGACTGTTGAAATCATTCTAACATGAATTATCGCACTGATTATTGATTCTGTTATATCTTAGTCTAGTTAATGGAAAAAACTTTTAGGCTAGACTAATGATGAAGCACCAAATATAGTTGATCCACCCTTTATTTATCTTTAATTTCTTAATGTTTTTAGGTTGGAAAAATTTGAGAATCTTCCTAGTATTTTTGTGGATTGACATTGATTCCATGGGGGAATGTAACAATGCCATGAAAATTTCATTATGTAACCCACAATATAAATTCTAGTAGATTCAAAATTAGGTTATATTGTTGAGGTTTTTTGAAACCTATATTGAGGTCAGAAAGGTGATAAAAATGTTATAAAGTCTTTAACACTAGATCATCCGCATAGAATTCCATAGTCTATCCTATACATGGATTAAATATATGAATCATGTTTCAATGATATGTAGTGTTGAAATTCTTTAGGACTAATGGAATCACCTAATAATAATAAAACCATTGTGTCACTCTGAAAGTGGTGGATTCTTCATCTTTTTAAGATAATATAATTTTTTATTGCTAGAGTATGCATCAATAAAGGAGAGGGATCTGAAACCAGCTATTGTATTGATTAGTAATCTTGTGACCAAGACTACAAAAAAACCCTTTGGGAAATGATAGTTCAGATCTCTAAAGGAAATGAATAATCAAATATATTGATTCTTCTTTTTGATTGATACTATATTGGAAATACACTTTGGGTATTAGAATTCCCGAATGAAGTTTTCCTTGATCATATTTTCTACCTGATCTTACACTTTAGTTTCTAGGGTTGCATTTATTCTTCTCACTGCCTGCTTATACCCAAGGTGATCTATTGGAAGCCCTATATGGTGGGTGATACCCCATGAGCTAGTATGGGAATCTATGAATAATTATAGGAATATAAATCTTGATGATTTTTTAGGAAGTGTATATATTCTTATTGTTCTTTGGGAAACAACCTGGCAGAGATAATATGCGTTGTGATTCTTCTTGGGTACCGAGATTCACAACCCTATGTTTATCAACCATGGTGGAGATACATTCCAAAAATTCTAGAGGGGTATATCTATTATCTTTTTCTCCCATTATTCCCCCTCATCATTATATTTTTATTCCATGTAATTAGGATTAGAATTGGTGATAGGTGAATTTTATATTCAAGGGATGAAAGAGAGGTCAAACACTGGATATGAGTGAGGGGTGTTTCCATCCTGAACCTATTGTATGTCATCCCATTTTGATTCTGAATAGGATGTTGTTATTGAAGGGATAAGGGCTTATTCATCATTTGAAAATGAATATTTGGAGGCACCCAGATACCTGATGTATAATATAGTGTCATTATTAATAATAATGTTGTCATTGATATGGACATATCCTAAGGGGTGTATTAGGGTGAACTCTTCTGATCTTAAGGATGATTAAGTAGTATCATTATTGAGGAACCCCCTAATTTCCTAATAATAACGTCTCAACAGGGGTGGTATGGACATTATCATTGAGATAATGGCGAATATTCTCTAGTTTCCTAGAATTTACTGGACATGAAAATATTATTGATTCAGGACCAATGCCTCAAATTTATTAATGTTAAGTGCATATTCCTCACCGAGTGACCTTCATGGATTGGTTACAATAATATTCAAACCATTTGGAGTGGTGATCAGGATCATCTCAACTATCACTTGTTGTCTTCCATCCCTTTTATATAACTCTGCCTCTATGTATTGATCTTTACATGAGTCAAACATAAGACCATTATCATATTGAACCTCAACCATTCTAGTAACAATATATTTAAAGAATTTATGGTATAATGGAGGTTTTTTGGGTGCATTTGAATCAATGGAATTATATGTAAGATATTAAATGTCATGTCATAGAGGAACACCATGAACTCTGAGTTTAAGGTGATGTCCCTAAATTGGGTCCTTAATTTGATATTCCTAAGAGGTTTTAGTTCACTTTTATCGTTCCCCTAAATGGTTAGATTTTAGGGAGACTTATTAGTCTCACTATAAATCTAGACTCCAAAGGGTCTAGGCTAGTATGAGTTTGATCTCATATCCATTTTCAACCAGGCCATAACAGATGCCAATATCATTGAGATTTCCTATTAGTTATAGAGGTTAGATGGGTCTCTATGTAAAATCCTCCAGATATTGTTCTATAAAGGAAATAACCATGTGTATTCAATGGGGATAGTTTTATATTTATAATCTTTAGCTATAGTGACCTCAAATTTGGATTATTATAGACTAGAAATAGATTCAATCGATTCCTTTCAAATCTCCTTGGATTAATGAAGGGTGACCAAAAGTGAGAGATTAGATAGAGTAGCATCCAATTTCTTGATTATATCATATGTTTGTACCATTTGCTTTTATATCCCCATTGTAGGTTATTATATGGTTATTTACTTTGAGACTAGAACTAATTATGGCGTCGATTCATGTTCTTGATTCAGAATAGGGGGATCCTCAATGTTAACTGGTTGATCTATGTAGTTTCTACCACTCCTTGAATTAAATCAGAAATCTGTAGTCCTAAAAAGTGATCTTCAAATATGATTGGTCCATATCAAATTCTAGATGATTTAAGACTAGTTATATTCTATTTTTAGTCTCACTGAAGTGATTTCCTACAGGGTTTAGCTTCATATATAGCTCTTATGGGAATCCTAACTGACTATTGAGGATGAATGCATCACTATATTCCTCATCCTCATTGTCCCCTTTATAATTCTCATCTTTCTTGGACTCCTTAATAATTATATGTAAGTTATTTGGGTTTATAAGTAGTTTTATCCCCATAAAAGAATAAATCATATGGATTATTTTATGGTAAAAATAATTATTGCTCACCAAATGATGTTTCTATTTACCATATCGATATCCATTCTCTTAATGTTGCAGGTAATAAGTCTTAAAGGGTCTATATTGATTTAGTAATTGTGTATGTTTTTATTTATTATTCTTTCTATAATCATTTTTTATTCATTGTTCATATCTGTTCTTGGCGTTTCCTAATTTTGAAGAGGATTAGTAGGGAATTTTAGAGAGGTTTGGGGCACAAACTTTCTGGTTTAGTTGATTCCTAATGAAGTCATGCACTTGATCAACACTCTTCCGAGTCATACAATTGTCAAACTTATGGATGCATCTTTTAAAAACGTTTTATAATACCCATTTTATTGGATGAATATAAGAAACAAAAGTTAATTGTGTTGGGGGTCTACCTGAAATTACTTCTCCAAAGTCGACCATCTTCTAAAGTAGGTATTTGAAGAATTTTTTTCCAAGATATTATGTACAAACATGATATGGTAGGGGAAATAGTCTAAGTTTTCATGATTATTGACCTATTTATTTTTATTTATTCTTGTCTACTTAATAAGATAATTTTCAAAAGATTCAATGAATAATCCTAGGACTTTTTCTTTTATAAAGAAGAAATTATTATTCATTCTATATTTAAATATTAGGAAATTGTTTTCCTTATTTTATTCTAAAGGGTTTGTTGTTATTCTTTTGATCATTCAGGTGGGAATCATTCATGATGTGGAGTGGGTTTTAGAGCTGAAGTCAGCACTAATTTTGTATTGAGTGTGACGATTATTATCCCAACTTTTCTAGTTCTCCTTTTTTGAAGTATACACATAAAGTAATATTTACCCTAATTATAATGGATATTATCCTATATACATTGGCATGTTTTTGTAAACTCTTTGAATCCATTAGAGAATTTTATTGGGAAAAGTGGTGTCTGTATCTCATCCTTGAAACTCTATATGAAAAGGTCCACAAGATTCTCTTATAATGGATATATTTAAAGTGAATATGTTAGTTCATTCCACCTGGTAATGAAATTTAAGACTCTCTCATTTTCATGATGTTTAAAATTTTATAGGTATATGAATGTTGTCTTTCGTTGGGTGGAAATAAAATCATATTGAAATTGGTGATACATTTCTTTATAATTGAATACATATTTTGCTTACATGAAACTATACCAGAAAATGTTTGGTCATACCAAGTATTACATAAAGCACCAAATCATGTTGATTTCTTATTTTTCATATCATCCCCATTATGCTCCCATCGGAGGGAATGGAGTGTGTCAAATGGTGCACCAGGTCTCTAGTTCTGTAGAAAGTTTGGAATGTGGGGTTTTTGATGTTTGGGGGTGGAGGGGTTGTGTTCACCCACTCAGGATAAAGTTTCCTTTCTAATTGAATTACGTAATTCCATACTTCTATGGGATCCTACCTTGTTTCATGGGAATGAATGGAATTTAAAAACTCTAATGGAATTATCACCTAATTTGGTGAGGCATAATATGGGATACTTTCCTATATTGGTGTCTGGTTCCCAATTTTCCGAAACTGAGGTTGACTTTCTTATAAAAATTAAATTTTCAGTCCTAGAGGAGGGAAATGGGAATCTCATAGCCTATCTCAATCAATAATAGCTTCAAAAATAGTGGGTCATATGGCCTTAAGCATGCCTTGTCATATGCCAATGGCTGCTAACTAGTAGTGAGGTATTGTCATGATATGGTGAGGAGGCTATACCCTCATGATCAAAGTGTATCACAATGGTATAAAATAACATTAAGCACTAGAAAAAATATAATAAATAAACTAAAGAAGCATAAAATATTTGGAGAAAATAAACAAGATAAAGAACAATCAATATATATATATGAAAAATAATTTCATGTTTGTAAGCTATACAAACGGGAAATACATGAATGTTGGGAATCAGATATATAAAACATGTTATACCAAATAAAAAAGACCAAAATAGATCTCCACTAGAATCATAAAAATTATCTCAGTTCTCTTCTCACATAATCCATCCTAGTATAGAAAATCAGGCATCTAATATTGGTTATATCTCCTTGTCCTAAAATGTATCCATAAAGTCTGTTTGGGCACTAATCAATGGCCTGAACATGGTGTGAGATATACTCACTAGGCACAGGCAAATGCTTCTATAATAATCCAATATGTGTATATAAAATGGTATTGTGTAGTTATAATCACAATAAGTAGAAATGTAAACCATACACGAGCTAGTTTTGGCTCCTAATGGACACCAGGTTGACACTACCCACTTCAGACTAAGCCAGGATACCCCTGAACAGGTATCACTATATATATATAAGTATATATATATATATATGTATGTTTGTATATATATGCATGATATACATAGAAGCATATATATACTTATATATAGATGTGTAGTACTAGACAAGACCTGAGGAATAACTCAAATGTCTATGCATAGTCACAAGAGTCTCTTATGGTAGTAAGGAACTCCATGCCTGAGTATCAGAAGTATATGGGAATCCTTTCTAGAGTATTACAAGTATATGAAATTACATTCCTAAGTATCGAAATTATATGGGATTCCATTACTAAGTATCATAATTAGATGGGACACCATTTCCAAGTATCATAAGTATATGAGATTCCATGCCCATATATCACAGGTATATTGGATGCCATGCCTAAGGATCACAAGTATATGGGATTCCATGCCTGAGTTTCATAAGTATATGTGATTCCATGCTCAAGTATCATAAATATATATACTTCTGGTAACTCTTTGATATAAGATAATATATGGTTTATAGATCATTAACATTCTATTTAATCAATGTAATAACCATTGTTCATATGAAAGTCATGTGATGTGGTCATACCACTCACTTTAATTTAATTGTAATAAGCTATTCGATTAGGTGGAAAACCAAAACCAATGAGATGGTGATTTTTCAACATTAATATTAAATAATTCAAGTTAATTTAATAAGCACACCCAAAGGGGTTGTACATGTCATGGTGGGTGACCTACAATAATAAATAATGTTATACGGGAGTTCCACTAATAAGTTAAATAAATTAAATAATGAGAAATAACATTTTAAGTAATTTATCAAAATATACTATGTGAGACATAATGGAACATGATATATTTAGAAAAATATTACTAGACCATATTCATTATATTTTTATTACTCTCCTTGTCCATTTTTGTTCTTTAATTCAGGCTAAAATGGGATAAATCGTTGAAATAGAAAATTTCCTAAGGGGTATCCAATGTGATAGATGACACTTGTATCAGAGTCTAGTTATGGAATATCTCTCACTATCTTGGAAGAGGAAGAAGGATGTTGAGTATTGGGATTGTGCTTCTATTCGATTCTGAAATAAAAATGGAGGATTTTAGTTATAAGGATTTAGGGTGGAAAGGTAATTCGACCATTTTTTAACTGGCCATCCATAGTATTTATAGCATAAATAGAATATTTTCAATATAAATACCCACTTTATGGGGTCTACCCAACTTAAGGGGTAATACCTAAATAAATTATGGTGTAAATTCCTTATTTATTCCATAAGATATAAATTTACGACATAAATATTCTACAAACATACCTCTCCTAAAGCTTCTCTAAAACTAATACTTCCTCCAAGAATCACCCCAGAAGTATATTAAGGATCTTTTAATAGGGTCCAAACCTAAACAACCAGAATTAAATATGGTTTAACTGAATTTATAAGAATAATAACCTATCTAAAAATTAAACACCTTACAAACTCTCCTCTTTAAAACAACTTATCACTAAGTTTCCTTTCTATGGGTGACATAATGTCTCTTGAGAATAACTCTTCCTAATGAGAATATAAATCAGCCCCTCTCAAAAGTCTTGTCCTAAACTTTTCTATAATATTGTAGCACCCATACAAGAGGAACTACCCTACCTCAAATATCCTTTATTATACAATAAATGATCCATATAGTATACTCCACAAAGGAATCATCAGCTTCTATTTCAATATCCTTATGATCAAATATATGAGATGGGTTAGAATGGTAACAATGAAGATGATATACATGGAAGACATTATGCTTGTACAGATACCTATGAGGAAGATATATACAACAGACTATCATTCTGATTCTATCCATGGTATTTAAAGTCTTGACATAATGAGTTGATATATTTCCATACCTCCTAATCCATCTACGTCACATCCTAGGTGATACATGAAAGAAGACTCAATCCCAAACCATGAACTCTAAAGGTCATTGGTGATGATCAACATAAGACTTATTCCAAGAAAAATATGTATCAATATACTTCATCATAATATGTACCTACTCTAAGGTATCTTAAATTAATTGAGGTCCAATTAGTGATTATTATCCTTCCACTAACAAACATAGGAGTGAATGAAACAGACATCCTTATAGGGCCTCAAAAAGAGCCATCTGTGTATTTTCATTGAAGCTCTTACTATATTAAAATTTTGAAAGAGGTAGGTGTTTCTCTGAATAAAATCCAAAATTAGAGAAAAATTCTAGAAGCATGTCCTTTAATATTATAAACATATACTCGAGGTTCCTGTTGATCTATGGGTGATAGGTTGTACTCATAAGCACCTATGTGCCTAGAGCCTTATATAACCCATGTAGAACCATGATATAAAATAAGAATCTCAATATGATATGTTTTTTAATGGGAATCCATGGATTCATATAATTTCCTAGACATATTGAAACATCTATATATTTTAAAAGGAAACACTATGTTCAATATCATACTAGATACACCACATCGAGCTTGAATAAACTATAAAACATTATTATTTAAATGTGAATGTTATGACATAGCTGCTTAATTGGTGGGATTTAATAGTATTAATGAAAGTTTTAAATATATAAGGGTCGTAATAATGGATAATTTATTAATTAATTATTTTTAAATTAGTATTATATTTTTAGAAAACATTTAATTCTTCAAGAAATGCATTTTCTTTAAAAATGGATTTTATTTTATTTTATGAGTGAATATTATAATTATTTTCTTGAAAATTTTGAAAATTAATTTGATAAAATTAACTTCATTTTTGTAAATCAGCATATTTAAATTATCCTATTGTGAAATTTTGATAATTTTATGAAAAGATTAATTTTCCAATGAATAGTTAAAAATACTATTTTTTAGAAAAATGTCATTTATTTTTAATAAATTTAGAAATTTATTAATCACATTTTGTTTGTAAAATTATTTGAGGTCACATAATTATTATTTATTTATAATTAATCCATTTAAATTGGTTTGATTCAACTTTATATTGTATTTTAGAATATGCTTATTTTTGGGTTTAAAAATAGGATTTTTCTAAAAACTATTTTAAAGTACACAATGCTTCTCATTTTTATGTCATTAAAATAATCCCTAATGGGGAATACTGTAAATTAAATTTATATATTATATATCATTTAATATTAATTTAGTTTCATAAAAGGATTATTATTTGTCATAGAGTTAATATAAAATCAGTTTTTTTGGTAAAATACACTTCTTGAAATCTCATTTTTCCATCACATTTGTGGGGTTTTTTAATTTTTTTTTCTAATTCTATGAATTTAAATTTTCTAAAAAGGATTCCATATTTATAATGATAAGTTCCAAATTATTTAATTAGTCCATTTTCATTTTTATTCTTAAAAATTGTACTGTGGTAAAAAGTAGATTTACCGCATTATAGGTAAAACAATGGAACATGTTAAAGTTAAAAGGTAAATTCCTAAAATAAATAAAAACTAATAAATTAAATGGGTGATCATTGTATTTATAAACCATAAATATCCTTTAAAACATTAATTAACAGTATAATTCATTTTAATTAATTCCACCCAAATATGGTTGGCTTTAAATATAAAATAATCATTATTTTGTCACTTAAAACCACACCTCCTCAAGTATAAAAACCACTACTCACCACCTTGATTCTCATCACAAGACATGAATCTCTTAAAATATATGAAAATAAACAACTCTTACCCACTCCCCCTATTTCCAAGTTCTTTGGGTTTCACCAAAAGCCAAGTTCCAATGTCTTTACGGGGTCCTTCAAGGAGGTGATATTAAACCATTAATTTTCTCAAACCACCTCAATTAATTTCTTTTATTATTCTATTTTCTCCTCACCTCCTTCATCAAAAAAGGAATAATAAATCTAGTATCATCTATAAACTATAATTTTATGTTTACATTAGAATATAGCATATCCTTTTCGTTTCTCATCTCCTATCATTCAAATAAACCAAACCATTTTCCCAATTATGGTGTTTAACTGTCTCCATGGATAATGATTTTTCATTTTCCATTACCACCTTCAAGGTTGGCCGTAAAAATATTATTATGTCTAAATATGATTATAATATTTATATTATTACCTATTTAATATTGTTTAACTAATATATATACATAATATTAAAGAACAAAATCTATTTCATGATGGTTGGAAATACTTCCAAAAAAAATCTTTTATATTTAATATTTTATACTAAAATTAATGTTTTGAGAAGATAATTTGTGACTTTATTTCAAATTTTTTCAAAGGGGATCTTTCTAAGGTTTTACATAATGGAATTTCATTAATGGTTTTTTAAAAAAGTCCAAAGGAATGTCTTTTACATATATGTTATGAATTTCATTTCCCACATTCATATCAATTTTATATTCTGAATATTACTTTACAAGTTAATATGGTTTTCTTCAAAGAATTTTTTTATTATTTTACATAAACTATTCTATAAAATGAGTGATTTCAAAATGAATTTTTTTTCTTCAAATAATTTTTTTATCATGCATGACTTCACTATTTATAATTATGTTACGGTTCATAGAAATTATTTATAATGATGTGTTGTTATGTTATTAACCAATGATAAGTGGTTATGGGATAAACTAAGGATAGTTGGTTATTTTATTAACCAATGATGAGTGGTTCTGTGATAAATGAAGGATGGGTGGTTACATTATAACCTCCAATGCATTAGGTACTCCAGAGTTGGAGGTTGGCCATACCAGTTTATCCATTTATAATATTGATATGTAAAATTATGTCCCATGTTACCTACTTTTATTTTATATTATTTAAAATGAGTTTTCATTTAAATTTATTTATTTTCAAAAATTTAGGTGATGAAGTTCTTGAAAAGATGATTCCTTTTTCAGGTAAAAAGTTATGTTTTTATGAACAAGATTTTATGGAGTTTAGATAGACTAAAGGATTCCTTTATTTATATCCCTTACTGATATTTTATTCCCATACCATTTTAAAATTTTTTTCATAGGATTTAATGGGAAATAGAGACAAGGATAAAATCAAGGCGAAAATTGTGAAATTTTTTCATAAAAATAAATCATGTTCTATTTTAAATACGTTTGTTTAATGGAAAAATTGATATTATGTATATGCGTCCACCTATAATGTATGGGTTTACCATGTATGATTTTTTCCTAATTCTATAAAAGTTTTAACCTATAATATTATCATGATTGTAATAATGTGAATTCTAGTTTAAAATCAGTAGAATATGTAATGTTTAATGTTAATTTCTTATAGTTGGTATCAAAGAAGGGTTTAGACAACATTGGATATGAAGATGTTTCCTTTTAAGTATTTATTAAGAGTTATAGATATCAACATTGGTTTTAAAATTTAAGGATTATTATAAGTACAAATACTTCGAAACCCTTTTAGTGGTTTAAAGTTACGAATTTCTAGGATATTAATGATATTTTTGGAGATTAGATTTATAAAGGTAATTGATTTAGGTATAAACTATTTGATGGATAATTTATTAAAGAGTATCTATGGGTATCATATTTAAAAGGCTAATATATCAAGATGGAATTAAATCGATCTTTCACAACATTCTTGTCCCTTCATGGTGATTTGATTATCACTATTATTTCTAAATCATATTTAAATGATTTTGACAGCTTTTTGGGTATTCAAATCACTTGCATGAAAATATTTTACTTATTGAACACCATTTCATTTATCTAATTTTTTTGGTTCATGTTATATTTTTATTTTTATTTTAAAATTACAACTTTACCAAAACTTTTGAAAAGTGTTTTTCCACAAATGATATAACCATTTACTTTTTGGAAGTTGTGGATCATGTCAATAGATAATGGGGTTATCAAAGAAATCATGCAGTCTGGATTTTAGGGTATGAATTATTTTCTTATGTTCTAAGTATAAGTTTTTTGGTTGATATGGATTAATCATAAGGATATAGTCTATGTCTTTGATTGTACGGATGAAGTATTAATGAATAAGATATTGAAACATGGTTAATTGTTTAAGAAAAAAGTTGAAGGAAGTATGATTTTATGTATTGAGTTATCAAATTTATGAAATAGTGGTATTTTATAAATATTATAGTTATCCCAGAACACCTAAGGATTTTCTATAGTAGGTTTAACTTTCAAAAATTTGAAAACATATATTAAATGGAATAGATACCTTTGAAAAGTAGAGAAACAATGATAATATTTGGGAGACAATTGTTATGTTTTAATAAATGTTAAAATTACATGTAACCCTTATGTTTATGTTATAAAAAAATATTATTTAAGGAAAAATTCCTTTACTTTTTATATATGTCTTAAGGTATTGGTATTTGTTTCTTGGATTATATGACCTATGAATTTGAAGTAATAACCATTTCTTGTTTTTTATGATGAAAAATGAATGGTCTGAAATAACCATTGGGGTTAAATATTATAAGGTTATATTTTAAGATTTTTATGGTATTATTATAATTTTATTAGGATTATATTATTACGGATTTAGAAAAAAAGGAAAACCTGAATGATGGGTAAAAACCTATCATGTCTGGAAAGGCCACAAGAATTGAACTCATAGCCGAATGGTGACAAGGGTGTATCACCTACCACTGTTTTGTGTGATGTCCTGGTTAGTATGAAATTTATTTTATTTATCTAAAATATATGATGGATAATGGATGAGATCATTTAGGATCATATGTTTTATTGTATTGATAACCATGGGATTGGAAATTAATTTGAGGATTAAGTGATTAATTTTATTTTTGAAGACGTTATCTTTTTTTAGAACCATATAAGAGTAAGGTAAATAGAATTCTATGAGAGTTTATTTTAGTAATAAAGATGAATTATATTTTGGAAACATATATGATTTATAGTGATTCATGTTAATAAATGAAATGATAATGTAACTAGGGAAATTACATTTTGGTATAAGAATTTTAGAGTGATTGATATTATTTGAAGATAAATATTTAATTTCTTTTGGAAGATTATGTGATAAAATCCCACCAGTGTTTGGTTTCTAAATTTTAGTCTATAATATTTTTATGAATTTTAAGGATAGTTATTTTTTGAATGATCTATGTTGAACTTTGGGAATTACTGTTAAATTTTGGAGACTAAAATATTTTTAATTATACAAATGATTATTATTTTTGGAGAATTAAATTATTATGTAGTAACCATTTTTGTTTTAATTAATTCCAAAATAAAGGAGGAATATATTGTAACACTTTTGTATTTTCTGATCCGTAGCATTTTATTATGACGATTCAGGTATGAAACATTTATCTCACATAATAATTGTTTGGAGAAAATATAAAGATAAAATTATAATTTTAAAGTTAGTATATTTCCTTCTGTTCATATTTTAGTTAGTGTAAAAATTACTAAACTATATTAAAAGTATTTTTTTAGAAAGAAAAATGTTATTTCTTTACTTTTTTTATGTAGAAATCAATGGCCTTTTATCCTATCAAGGATGTAGGATTTTTTATGGTTAACTTTCTTATGACCATGTTATCTATCATTATCTATTAGTCCTGGAGAATAATATTTTATATTCCAATTTCAGGTTTACCTATATAGAATCCTAGTATGTTTTATTCCAGATGACCTCCATACTTTTCCTTTCACACTTTTTATGTGGATGTTTTATATATTCTTTTTACGATATCAGATTTCATCAAATGTATTTTGAAATGTAAAAACAATAGTTTATGGATCCTGAGTTCAAATTGTGAGTTTGAAATTTATTAAAGGGAGGGAGAATGTAGCATCAAAATATTTTTAAAATAAACAATATGTTAAAAATCAGACATGATACGCCACACCGAGCTTAAACAAATGACTAAATATTATTATTTAAATGTGGTCGTTATATCATAGCCATTAAATTGGAAGGAATAAATATTGTTAATGAAATTATGAAATATATAAATTTAATACTAATTTATAATTTTTTACTAAACTATTTTTAAAAAATTACTAGATTTTTGGAAAGTCCTTATATTCTTCAAAAATAGGTTTTCTCCAAAAAAGGGTTTTCTTTCATTTTATGAGTGAATATTATAGTTAAACTTTGGAACTTTTATAAAATAAATTTGATAAAATTATCATAATTTTTCAAAAAAATCATATATAAATTATAATATGGTGAATTTTTTATAACTTTATAAAAAGGTTAATTTTCCAGTGAATAGTGAAAAATATTGATTTTTTTTAAAAAGTCGCTTATTTTTAATAAATTGAGAAATTTGAAAGTCCCATTATGTTTTTAATATGTTTTAAATTAACATAAGTATTATTTAGTTATAATAATATCCACTTAATGTTTTTATAATATACATTATATGCTATTCTAACGTAATTTTTTTATTGGTTTTAAAAACAAGATTTTTCTGAATTTTTTTTAAATTACATAATATTTATCATTTTTAATTTGTTAAAATAATACAAAATGATGAATGTTTTAAATTAAATTTATGTATTATTAGTCAATAAATATTAATCTATTTTCATTAAATGGTTATTATTTTTTATATAGTTAATATAAAATCATTTTTTTTAAAATACACTTCTCGAAAACCTAGTTTTCATCACGCCTTCAATATTTCTTTTAAATTTAATTTTTCCAATTATTTGAATTTAATTTGGTAGAATATATTAAATATATTTAATCATAAGTTCCAAATTAGTAAATAAGTTTATTTTTAATTTTTATACATAAAAAATTTACAGTGGTAAAAAAACGATTTACGGTAGTATATGTAAAATAATTAAACGAGTTAATGTTAAAAGGTAAAATCTAAAAAAATAAAAAAAACATTAAATGGGTGTTTTATGTGTTTCTTTAGTATAACAACCATTCAAAACTTTAATAATAAATATAAATCTTTGGAACATTTTCTACAAAAAAAAATTTGGCTTTAAATATAAAATAAGCATTACATAATCACTTAAAACCACCACTCATCAAGCATAAAAACAACTCATCACCACCTTATTTCTCATAAAAAGACTTAAATATATTCCAATATATAAAAAATCCTCTCGTAACCACTCTCATCATGTCAAAGATTATTTTTTGTCACCAAAATACCAATTCCAAGGTTCATAAGGGGTCCTTCATGGAGGTGATATTCAAGAGGCAATTTTATCAAACCACCTATATTAATTTATTTTCTTATTCGATTTTCTCCTCACCTAATTCATCCATAAAGGAATAATAAATCCATTATCATTTTTATAATTTTATTTTTTGTTTCTAATTGAATATTTCATATTCATTTAATTTCGAATCTCCTCTTATTTAATGAAATGAAACCATTGTCAAAATTTTGGTGGTTTTAATTTTCAAGGATAGTGTTTATTTGATTAACATTAACACCATAAAGGTTTGTCAAAAAACTATTATTATGGATAAATAATATTTTAAAAGGTATATTTTTACTTATTTAATATTCTGGAACTAATATATATAAATAATATTATATAAAAAAACTAGTTCACGATTTTCATAAAAACCTCCAAAATAAACTAAAAATTTATCATTAATATTTTATTAAAATAGTCATATTAATGTTAGAAAAAAATGATATATGGGACCATTTATAATTAATATGTTCCTTAATAACAATTTATTCCACTTTAATAATATTATTTATATTTGAAAATAAAATCCATAATTATACACAAATAAACTGACCATGAAACCATGAAACGAAAACACCTAAAGAAATGAATATCATGAAATATTATTGAAAACATGTTACAAAAAGATAATATATGTAATTATAAATATGAATATAGTTATGTGATAATTTAATTCTATTATTTAAACCATTATACCTGAGGTTTGAACATGTTTGAAGGAAGTCAAACCTGATGAAAGGGAATTATTAACCCAATTTCCATTCTTTGAGTTAAACTTAAAATTCAATGATAATTTCCTTATAAGATTATTTGGGGAATGAATTATTATTTTATTATGTTTTATTTCCATTTTTTATGTGTATTTATATTTTATAAACATAATCAATTCATTTGATTAATTCTCACTTCAATGATTTGAAATTTGAAAGGGAATCATTAACTAAAAAAATTGTTTTAAATGTATGAATTATTTATCTTATAAATCATTATATTTCATTTTCATTTTTAAAAATTATATTTATGAATTTATTTACATTTAAATGAATTTTTTAAAAATTAATTTTTTATTTTCTCTCCAATTTTTTAAAAAATGGGTCTCTTAAGGTTTTACAAAAGGGGATTTCATTAAAGTTTATTTTTTACAATAATCTAAAGGAATGATTTTTACATGTATGGAAAGAATAGAATATCCAATTGTCACGTCACTTTAATATTTTTAAGCTAACTTAAAATTTTTTTGTCGTTACTCTCAAATAAAAAGTTTTTTATTTTATGTGAAAAATTATTTAAAATGAGTGATTTTATAATGAAAGGTTTATTTTATTCAAAGATTATTTTTATGATGCAAGATTTCATGATTTATGTTCATGTAATGGTTCTAGGTAATTTCTTATAATTATGGGTGGTTATATTATTAACCAATTATGGGTGGTTCTATTTTAAACCATTTTTGGTTAGTTATGTTAGTAACCAATAACGGGTGGTTCTGTGATAAACTAAGTATGTGTGGTTACGCTTAACCTCCAATACATTGGGTACTCTAGAGTAGTAGGTTATCCATATTGGTTACTCCATTTGTAAGATCGATATTTAAAATGAATTTTCCAAGTTAAAAAATTATATTTTATATTCTCCCTAATGAGTTTTCATGGAAATCAATTTATTTTCAAAAATTAACATACTGATCTTTTAGAAATTATGACTAATTTTTCTGGGAAAAAGTTTTGTGTTTATAAATTTTTTTATAGGTTTTCATTAGACTTATGTTTTCATTTATTTATGTAAATTACTGATATTTTATGCTCATCACATGTTTTGAAATATTTTTCACAAGATTTAATGGGAAATAAAGACAAAGATGGTATCAAGGGAAAAATTGTGAATATTTTTCATGAAGAGAGAACATATTTTATTTTAAAGACTTTTTTATAGAAACAAAAGGATATTATTTATATGTTTTCACCTATAATGTATTGCTTTACCATGTATTAGTTAGTCTCAATTCTATTAAAATAATTACCTAAAATATCCCTAATATTGTAATCATGTGAATTATTTTTTAAAATCACTAGAATATGTAATGTTTAACATAAGTCCATACATATATAGACTTCTAAGATCAACCAATAAAAAGGTATCCTTGATTTGTAGAACGTGTGAGAAATTTTTCAACCTGTTTAAAATCACCCATACTACATCGCTACATCAAGGGGATCTTGGTAATACAATAATAAAATCTATATTGACATCATCCCATTTCCACACTTGAATAAACATAGATAGTAAAATCCCTAATTGTTGCTGGTGTTCTGCTTTCACCTACAGACAATTAGAAGAATGCGTAATGAAACCAACTCTCTGTCTCTCTCTCTTTATCAACATCCACCAATACTTGTTCCATAATTCAGGGTTCATCTTAGTGATACTGAGGTTTACTACCCAAGACGAGGTATGAGACTCACATAAATTCCTATCCAATGTATAAAGGCACTAATGAATTCCTATGAATGCATAAGATCTCATCCTTATCAACAATCCAACCAGGCAGTGACTCCTTACCTAAAACACTCTCTCGAAGTACAAAAACGTTAATATTACAAAGATTTCTCATCTTCCCTCTACCTATAAGTGAGTAGTTCACTGCTGAATATTTAAGGATAAGCTTCCCATGATACTCATGAATCACTAAATGCATCATAGAAATGATGTCCATTAACCACCACTCTGTAACAGCCTCTTGAACTTAATGTATTTGTGTCATCTTTTTTATAGAATCATCAAAGATATTTCCTATCCTAGGAATATAAACAAGATCAAAATCAAAGGACTATAGTTACTCATCCCACATTTGAATTCTAAGATGTAATTCAAACTGTGTCAAGTAGAATTTGAGTATTTTTTTTGGTCCGTAAAAATCCACAAGATGCTCTTCTAGAAGATAGTTCCTCTAATTACACAAGGCATTAACCAAAACTTCTAACTCGAGATTATTCATAGGGTAATTTTTCTCATGATGCCTCGAAGAGTAAGATCCATATTCCATGACTTGATCATCCTAAAATATAACCGATCCTATATCGATACCTGATGCATTGTATAAAACTGTATAAACTCTTCCCAGCTCTAGAATAAACAGGATTATCACAGAATTCAATATTGAATTCTACTCCTGAAAGGATGTTTGACAAGCTTCATACTATAAAAACATAACACCATTTTTTCAATCATTTAATAGGTGTTGATTTTAGTGAAAAGTGACGAATAAAGTGAGTATAATAGAGAATTTTCCCTATGAAGCTTTTTATGTCAAAGTCATTCTTGATATCCTTCCAAGAGACCATGGATCTCACCTTCTTTGGGTTAATAGATACTTTGGAATATAAGATTATGTAACCCAGGAAGTGAACATTTTCAATCCAAAAGATAAATTTGGTGAGTTTGGAATAAAACCTATTCTCACTTAGTGTATTCTGTATAACCTCAAGTGTTTTTAATGGCTATGTAGATTATAATAATAATGTAAGATATCATCCAGGAATACTACCAAAAATGAATCAAGATAGGGGTAAAAACCATGATTCATTAGATCCATAAAGACAATATGTGCATTTTGAGATAGAACATCATGACCACATACACATATAAGACATATCTACTATAGAATGTTGTATGTGGGATGTCTGATAGTCTTACATGCACGAGGTGATAGCCCAACCTCAAATAAATTTTCTTGAAAACTCAATATCATTAAATCTAGTCGAAGAGTTCATCAATACAAGGTAAAGGATACCAATTCATCTCTATAAGATGATTCAATCTCCAGTAATCTACACAAATCCTAAGGGTACCATCTACCTTATTAGAGAAAATAATATCTGAACCCCATGAATAAGTATTGGGTCATATAAAACCCATAGATTCCTACGCCTCTAACTACTTCTTGAGTTCTTTAAACTCAATAGGTGTCATTATATAAGGAGGAATGGAAACTGGTGCTACTCTTGGGACTATCTCAATAGTGAAATCCACCTCTGTCATGAGAGGTAACCCTAAAAAATTATTAAAGAATTCATCATTGAAAGGATCCCCTATAGGAGGGAAATATATACATCGTGTTCCCCGATCACTCATAAGCATACTATAAATATAGGCTAAAAGTCTTCTAAGCCCATGATTCTCTAGTCCTCAATTTTAATGGACACCCCACTCTCCCTTATGAATATAGGTACCACCCTCAGGCAATCTGAATGACACCCTTTGAAGATAGAAACCAACTTGACAATGATAGGGTACTAACTAATCTATCCTGAGTATGATGTTGAATCTCACCATCTTAAGAAAAAAGAGGTTCCAAATAAAAATATTACCACCTCTCTCAAGGGGGAATTCCCAACATCAGCATATGCCCTAGGATCAGATTCCCAATAGTGTATAGAGAGTCACGACACCAAAAAACTACTCTATCTCGAGGACCATAATTTCCATAATTTATATATATATAAAATAATTTGAAGCTCCATTATTGAGTAAGGAAGAAAACAAAGTCTAGGTTTCATGAATAATACCTCAAATAGTAGAAGGTATAGAACTATCATCCTCAATAGTAGGTTGGAATGCATAGATATGGCTAGAAACATAGCCCTGTGATTTAACCTGACTACCCTAGGTAGGTATGCTATGCTAGAATAGTATATTTGAAGCTTTGATAGTTTGACCATGAACACCTCCTCTATCAAAATGACATGTAGTACTCCAGCTACCTACCTAGTGAGGTTCTACCGATCATAATCATGAAGGTGGAGAAAATACGAATCCTCTCCCACTAGAAATATATTGGAATGTTATACAATAACACTAAAGATGACCCATCCTATCAAAACCTCAACACTAAATAGGGTCCTTGTGACATTGGGGATTCTTATTTCCCTAAATTCCACATGGTGAAACACCACATAACTATCGATATTTGTCATTTGATTGCTGCTTCCCTCATGAGAAGACTCAAAGTGACATTTCCTACTACTAGGATAACCTCATACCCATCTTAGTACTACACTATTCTGTCTTAAACTTTCTTCTTGCCTTAGGTTTCATTCAATGATGAGGGCCTGATTTACAATATCAGAATTGGTGGCTAAACAAATTAGATTCACCCAAGATCAGATGGTGTGCACAAACCCATCCTCAAACCATCTCAATGTCAACAACTCATGACTATCATGTGTCAATGAAAAGTGCTGATGTTTACTGGAATTATATGAATACCCTATCATAGACATAGAACCATGCTGACAGTGCATAACTTTTTTAGTTCAGTTTACTCTTAGCATATTTGGAAAGAAGTAATCATAGAAAGATTTCCAAAATTTCACCCAATCCATACCCTAATGAAAATCACAGTAGGTAATCATGTCCCACAAACTCTTGGAAGAATCATTAAGCATATAGGTTTCATTATTGACCCAATACTCCAAAAAATAACCAAATTCTCTAATATCGATAGAATTTCCTCTATCCGTGCTTGAATGACTTGGGGGCCACCATCCCCTGAAAAAGTAGGTTGATGTTTGTACTATAATTCTTGCATCAAATTGGCCATAGTAAGGGAATATCATAAAGTTAATTACATAGACTACTTAAATAACTGGAATATCTCTCTGAAATAGGCATCGATATCCAGATTAGGAATAATAATAGGTGCCTCAAGTATCACTACATGAGGTAATACTGGTGGTTCAGGTCCCACCGCCTATAGAGCATGGTCATCGCCACCCTCCTTGTGCATGAATTAAAAATATCATAGTGGTATAGATCTAAAATTAACATCATAATTCTTAAAATAAATTCCACTAACAAATAAGATCACAGATAACATAACAGGATTGGTAAAAATCTTCCCATATAAAAGTCACACCCCTCTACCTGCTCCAAAATCTATGTATGGGAGATGTAAGATCATAAATAAATCATAAGAGAATCTACCTACATACCCCTACTAAGGTCAGGTTAGTGTCATGCTCTCACATCACTTAGTAGAGGTCCCGATATATAGAGTTCCAATTGCAAGGTATAGAGACAAAAATTCATTACATTGTAATTAGAATCCATATTTAATAATAACCATTTTATATGAGAATTAAAATTCATTTCAGTTCACATTCATTTATTTGTATTTATACATTACGCTCTAGTTAGATGAGTCACCATTTCCATGTTATAAACAAATAAAAATTATAAGTTTCAATTGAAAAACCATGGGACTATGACCTGACCCTTATATCTAGTATCAAAATGTAATAGGTTGTATAAAATGATTTGATGAGATGAATAACTATTCCCAATTTATATAAGTACAAGCTTCATAAATTAAAATTAAAAATACTTTAATCAAATCATTCATTGTTTCAACCCATGTGACATGTGGTCCATGGATCAAATATATAATAACTTGTTAATATAGGTACTGCCATCAATCTATATAAGAAAACACCATTTAATTTGATGTAGGCACTATCCTCACAAGAAACATTAGCACATCATAAAATATAACAACCAATTAAATAGTTATATATAGTAGATAATTTATGCACTAATATAAATATGGAATGGTATATGCATGAAATGTGTGTCACGAGGTGCCTATTAGGATTCATGATTAAAAACCCCTTATTGTACCAGGACAAGGGAAAAGGAAATCCATCAAAATAATAATAAAACTAATAATGGGAAAATAATTTATTTCACCCAATGGTGAATTTAGTATAATTATAATAAGAAAAAATAGAATAGAAATATCCCATCCAAGGTAATTTGGATTTTCCAAACACATGGGTTAGCTAATCCCATGCATAGAATGATTACTAAATTTTGACACCTCTTAATCACTTGTCTACCAACTTGAAACAGTAAGGAAAATGGAAAAGAGGCTTCTTTGATACAAATTTGTAACATATCATATGAGATAACTCAATAATAGTAGCCAAAACATGTAGGTCAAATAGATTCAAGTTTTACTCCTTATACGCTAGAGGTTGGTGACTAGAAGCATGGGTCTGTGATGATATGGTGGGGAGACTATACCCACACGATCAGAGTGTTGTGTAGTGGATTAAAGTAATATTAATAAGTATAACAAATATAATAAATTAATTGCATAAGAATAAACCATCTAGATAAAATAAACATGATAAAGAAGAATCAATATCATATATAAAATGATGACATCTTTGAAAGCTATAAAAAATAAAAATACATGGAATTCAAAAATCAGGCATATACAAAAATGCTATAAAAATAGAAAAATATGAAAATAAATATCCACTAGAATAATTAGAATAATTTTAGTCCTACTATCCCATACTCCATCCTAGTACATGAAATTAGGCATTCAAAGTAGGATACTTCCCCTTATCCCAACCTGCATCCATAAAGTCTGTTTGGGTACTAATCGACATCTTGAAAAGGGTGTGAGATATAATTAGTAGGAACCACTAATGACATCTAGAATAATCAAAATGATTCATATAAAATGTAATGTACAGTTATAACCACAATAAAAATAAATTTAAACTATACAAGAGTCGTATTTTGTTTCTAAAGGACATCAGGTTGACCCTACCAGCCTCAACCTAAGTTGGGATACCTCTGAACATGTATCACCATATATATATGTAAATATATATTTATACAATAGATATGTATGTATATATATTTACTATATATAGGAACATATATCCATGCCTGAGTATCACAAGTATATGTGATTCCATGCTCGAGTGTCACAATTACATGGGATTCCATTCCCAATTATTACAAGTATATGAGATTCTATACCCAAGTATAATAATTATATTTTATTCCATTTATGGGTATCAAAAATATATATAGTATTTTTTAGAATTTAATATAAGCCGATAGATGGTTTACAAAACATTAACATTCTATTTAATCATGGGCATAACCATTGTTCATAAGAAAGTCACATGACATGGTCCAACCACCCATATTCAATTTAACTATAATAATCCATTTGATTAGGTGGAAACTAAACACCACTTATATGGTAGTTTTTCCACACTAATATTCATGAAGAAAATGGGATTTAATGATTAAAACCAAATTCGTGGAAATTATTGAGGTGTGAGACCTCCGATGATAAATAAGGGTATATTGGAGTTCCACTAATAAGGTTTACAATTTAAATAAGGAGATATGACTTTTTAAAGCAATGCTTGGGAATTATTGTGTGAAGAATGATTTAAAATGATATAAAACAACTCATACTTATGAAAAATTACTAGAAAACCTAACCTACCTTGTTATTACTCTTACCCTACATTGTCATACACTAATTCTGTTTGAAATGGAAGAAATTAGAAGAATAGGAAAATGACCAAGGGGGATCCAACATGACAGATGGTAGTTGAATCAGATTCTAAATGTGGAAGATCCCCCAAATCCTAAGAAGAGGAAGGAGGATATTGAGTGAGGTTAGAGGTCTGTTATTCAATTTTGTAAAAAATGGGTGATTTAGTTTATGAGGATTTATGGTAAAAAGGAAATTCCACAATTATATAATAGGACTCCCCAGGTATTTATGGTTTAAATAAGGGATTTACATCATAAATCCTCTCTTTACAAGTTATACACAACTTAATAAGTAAGTCCTAAATAACATATGGCATAAATTCCTTATTTATGTCTTAATATATACATTTATGGAATAAATATTTCACAAATATACTTCACCTATAGATTCTCTAATGGCGATACTTCCTCCCAGAAGAACCACAAAAGTTCATTAAGGATATTTTAATAAGTTAAAAAAATAGTAGAACATGGATAAGGTTTAACTAAATTTAAAATAATCCCTACCTCTCTCGAAATTCTGGACCTCACAAAAACCCCTATTGTATGGGACTAGAGGGGAAAATATATCATTTTTCATGATTTGGAGTACATTGGTTAACCAAATTATATTCTTACTAGTTCAATGACCCTACTAGTCTAAAGAATAGTTTTTGGATGAGAATCATTTACTTCTATCATAGGATTATTCTCCATGGGAGTGTTTTCCCTAAGTAACTCTTCCTTGTGCCAGAGTAATTCTTCTATCTCAACTTCAAACCCTACCAGTTGTTCTTCAACTATGAGTGTGTTAGACTCCTAGAGTGCCGAAATAGAAGTAGATATGCCTTTTACATTTTATTTAGTCAAGAAATATCATGGAGATAATAACTGATTATTGGTATGTGGTAGGTTATGGGCCTGCATATGACATTGAGTACCAGAACCTTTGTTGCATGTCTCAGCACAAGTTTCACTTTGGGGAAATACCACCTCTTCACATTCCACTGTATTGATATCTTCATTTATGGGGTTAACCAAATTAAGTAGGGTATATCAGTCCATTGGGTCTATGTCTTCATATTCTTATGATTCAAAGGGAGGGTTGATTCCATCATAATGATTGTTAGTTATCTTCTCTAATATTTTATTGACATGAACCTTTTTGGAAGTTATTTTGGACTATGACCTTTTTGAGGTTTGATATCCCGTTATAACCACTCCTTGGTGGCTGACTTATAGTAGGTCACTTTCAAAGAATCCCATTTTAGTGAATCTATGTGCTTCTCCAATAGAGGTAAGGGTGTATCGCAGATTGGTAGGAATAGATGAGGTATGTCCTACAAATCCATTACCAGACTAGAGAAACCCATCTTTCTAGAAAATGGAGGTAAATATAATATAAATTCTCCCATCCTAGTGAGTTTGGGTCGGTTGCATTCAATTGTTTATATATTTATATATGATTGGGGTTTTCATAATATCAGGGGTATTTGAGGAGGTAAAATTTATATTAATTTCTCTAGTCCTATGGGATGAGTTTGGGCTTATATTTCTTTTTTGGTCATGATATCAACAATATTTATGATTTCTAATGCATTTTCCTGAGTATGAGTGGGGTGTAGTATACATTATACGTGAAAAATGTAGTCTTACTTTAGAAACATATTTGTGGATTTCATTCCATTTATTAGTTGAGGGGATTGTTCAATCTTCTTTGATGAATTTTTTAGATTTTAATCATTGGATCTCTCTTGAATAGTATGTTTCTTTCTATTTTGAAAGATAACTGGATTTCACTAAATGTTACATTCAATATATACACCTTATGGTCCCAAGAAATGGCATGAATCTATCGAATTTTAAGGTACTTTCCTTAGTAGACTCTTTTTCCCAAAGTATGTAGTGAAATTTAATCTGGCATATTCACCCTCTCCTATGATGTGTATGTCAGATGTAGCGTCGGTGATCATTTGGCAGAGGGTCCTCAAGATGTTAAGGCAAGTAAGTTAGATATTTTTAAGTAGATTGAAATTCCCATGCTTTAATTATAATAGGTAAATATTTTATTTTCATAAAACTATTTTACAATTCATATTTTAATATTTCATGGCATTAAAATATAATTTTATTAGATTGATATCGATTTAAAACATGCTATGTCAAAATAAGTATAGAATAAATTTAATAATTTTTCTCTTAGAAATAATATTTTATGAATAATTGAAATTGTAGTATTTAACTAATCCTTATTTTATTCATAATAATGAGTTATAGTTTGTATAATTAATCATATATTTATAATCAATTTGATATAAATAAATACAATTTCATTTAAAGGTAAAAAGGGATGTTTTTCCAGAAACTGTTTTTAAGTTCACAATGTTTTTTCATTTTAATTAATTAAAATAATATATATTAATCAATAAAATAAAATAAATTTATATATTATAAATACAGATATATTATTTTAAATTCATATAATTGTTATTACTAGTCATATAGTTAATGTATGATCATCTTATGCTTGAAAAACGCATTTTTATAAAATTTGGTTTTCACTATGCTTTACAGGATTATTTTAAAATTAATTAAATTCACTTATATAAATTTAATTTCATAAAATTTATTCCATATTTTGAATAAGTATGTTCAATTTTTTTTAAATTGGATCCTTTTTATTTTTAGTGATTGTTAATAGAAATCATGGTAAATTTTATCATCTCTGTAAAGGGTGAAACGAGATGAACCATTTTAAAAATATATAAAATGGAATTAAAATCATCCATATGATTGCCTATATTTCCTTACATGATTTTAGCGTTAAAAAATATATGTTTAAGGAGTTATATATACTTTTTAAACATTCTTTTGAATTTTTTAAGCTAATCTTGACTTTGTTGAAGATAAGTTTTATTTTATTCAAATTAAAAAAAAATAGATCTTTTCATTTGATGGTATGGTTGTTAGATTTCATTTGGTTTTGGGTTAATTAAAAAAGTCTAAAAAGATTCAATCCTAGGAAAAATTAACTATAGCCATGATCTATAAGCACAGTTGTAGACCCCAAAATCAGAGACATAGGTAAAATCTATTTTTTCATTAGTCATGGCATGAAATGGAAGGGCTATAGGGTAAATCCTATATCCAATGTGTTTAACCATGGAAAAGGGATTATTTCCATGGTTAAATCCATAGAGATAGACATATATACATAGCTCCAATAGTGGAAATAACCTTATATCCATGGTTCCAATGGTTGAAATAAGTATATTTCCATAGTTATAAATTGTGGTGTTAGACACCAACACATAGATTTTTTTCCATGTTTTGGAACTATGGTACTAGGCCAATAGACCCAATAAAAACTATGGTAGTAGTTCTACTACCACAGTTATAAACCGTGGCTACATCCATCATTTTCTAGAAAAAAATTCCATCTTATACTTCCATAGTTGTAAACCATGGATACATCCTCCATCATCCATAAAACAAATACCCTACACTGCACCCCCAGTACACTACACTCATACAATACCCCACTGCATACTCACACACCTGAGTTCCCACTATGTACCTAGATCACATACAATACTACCCACATGAATGCAACTAAATCATGAAAGGTACAAACTAAAATAAACCACAGACTAGAAACTAAATTCAAGGTTAAATAGAGCCTAAGGAAAAAATATTCTGAGAACTATAGAGGAATAGTTAATGTGCTGAATGGGCCTCTATCCAAACATACCACCAATACCAATACAACATGGAGTTTGAAAAAATAAACACATACTGATTATTAGTCAACTCATAGATAATACCATAGCTAATCACATATCTTTATTCCAAAAGTGAAACAAGTAGATATGAATGTTAACTGTAATAATTAATTGACAACATATGCATAAGAGAATTCACATTGAGTCCATTGACTTCACATGATAATTCACAATGTCTTGGATTAACCACAAGGGGAAGTGGAGAACAATACCACTAAATTTCACACTATCATGATATTATATCACTTACAACTCAACAAAAACATTTTTTGGGAAATGTACATTTTATAGTTGCATATAGCATCTCCATGATAGTGCTTCCCATTTCAATTTACCACAAACCCACATATAAAAGGGTTTATTAATTTAAAACCTTCAAATATGTGGCTTCCCAAGCCTGTTTCAAGGAATTGGGTTAGCGAAGCATAAGAAAATATATAGGTGAAATTCGTGTAAAACCTCAATCAAGGATGATTGAGGGGCTTAATATTCAGTATGGATAAGGTTTTGAAAAGATAGGTATCTATAGGGTGTTATATAGGATAGATTGGATGGTGGTTGGGTATGCTTGGTGTTGCACTACATTTTATGTTTAACCAATAGCTTATTGGTTTGTTGGTTGTGGTGGTCATTTTCATTTAGAAGGGTGGTCGACTTATTTACTATTTTCCATGGAGAGTGTAAGGAGTAAGATATTAGATAGGGGTTTGTGAATGGGTTATCAAAATTTGTTTTTTTAGAATGGAGGTAATAGTGTGAGAGTATATTTGGGGTTTTGGTTTTTTGGTTGGGATATGAGGTAGTATATGGCTATGAAGATATTCAAATAAGGACATGAATCAACTCATGTAGAGTTTGGATGGGTTGACTAGTGGATTCAAGGTCTTAGTGGTGTATTTTTGTGAGTATTGGGTGTCTTGGAGGTGGAACCATGATAAGGAGAGGGGATTGAGCTCACGATGAAAACTAGGGTTTATGTTGGGTATTTAAAGGCATTTGAAATGTTATAATGTGACACCATTAGATATGATATAAAGATATTTGGTTTCTAGATCAATGAATTTTTTAAAATTATTTTCTCCAGTGTTTCATTGAGGGATGAGCCATCACAACGTAAATTTAGATTTTTTAGAATTTTATAGCTTTTGGGGAGGGTTGTAGAATGGAGTGACCCTATAAATGTTTAGTTCTAATTAGTTCATGTACACTTTTGTTGATTGTACAATTACCTATAACACTACACCAGGATTTATCATGACACAATAAAAAAGGGTTCCTCAAGGTTCTATTGCAAAGTTATGTCCTCCCTATAAAATATTATCAATTCCATGTTTTCTATGAAATTTAAAAAATTTGGTGTGCTTGTCAACGCTGCACCATTATCCACTATTTACTGACCATGTTTGAGGTTTTGTGGTCTCATTATATATGTCATATTTGAGATCCCTTTAGTTCTTGGTAATCCTCTAATTAGATTCATTTTCAATTAAAATATATGGTCTACATATCAATTATGGTACACGTGCAAATTCATAGATTATGTAATAGTAGGCTACAAAAAATATTCCACTAATATAATCCAAAATATACTATTGTATTCATGAGAAAATATATACTATTTTTACATGAAAATTAATGAATCAATTTCATGTTACCATGTACTAACATGACTACCTTGAATCACAATCCTTCCATGTTCGATCATCAGTGGATAATTATAATAGTTTAATCAAGAACATACCATAGTCTAAAATGGGGTAAGGTTTAAAAAATCAATTTATTGAATTTATATAATATTATGGAGTCCTTGTGACAATATAAACCTGTCTAATAAATAGACTATCAATGAGTATTGTTAGTATAACTTGTCTATATAATCCATTTATTGGAAATAATTTATAATTATAATATTATTCTGTTGAATCATTTTAGTAGAAAGGATTCATTATAAAAAACAAGTCTATATAATTGATGGACTAACATTGATTATCTGTTAAAAACCCATTTTAACTAAGCTATAATCTAATAATGAGAAACAATATAATATTAGTTTATCGAGTCCTCTTTTACAGGGAAATATATAGGCAACAAATCATTTAAAATCCCCCAAAGGAAATATATTGTGTCCCCATAGTTTTCTATTGGGATCCAAGTAAGTGAATCACCATCACAAGATTTTCATCATCTCAAAATAATTTTTATAACAACATTATTAAGACCGTAATCAAAATAACATATGGTATATAGAACCCAATCCTAGTACTCTACTAGTATTTTGAATATCTAGCAAGCATGTTACCTGATTGACATAAATCTAGTACATGTCATCCTATCATGGAATACATTAATAATAATAATAGAAAATATCACTCCCTAATCAACATAGGCAAACCCTTAGATACCACTCTGATATATAATCCATAGTAAAGTGAATATACTATTTATCTCACTTCATACATGGGAATCTATCACAATTTTTTCAAAAGATATATTTATTTTTCATTCCTATGAAAATAGACACATTACCTTCTCAAACTTGGTTATTATATAGACTATAGAACATAATCATTTTCCTCTGAAGAGAGATACCGATGTCCCACTCTTGATATCATAAATTTATTACTACTTCTATAGTGGTTATAACCTAAATTCATATTCCCCAAAAAAACTCTTTCACCTATAAATGTTAGTGATCCCATCAATAAATCAACCCCTCATTCCAACATTAGGATAATTACTAAAAAATACCTACTAAGATACTAAAGGATTCTCAGCACTAGTAATTCCTTAACGATCATTGTATATTTCTCAATTGAGAGCTCATTTATCAAGAATATCATTATTTCAAGATGAAATTATTTATTCTAGAAGGATATTTAATTTCATGAAACTTGAGGATATACGGTTAGGAAACACCAAAGTTCATTCTATTTCTCACTCAACTGTAAATCTTTCAACCATATTTATTAATTAATTGAACTTTGAACCTTCAACTAAATATAGGGAAATCAAATAGAACTGATGATGGTTATTTAATCAGTTCTAAGAAAAACAATTACTTAAGTAATAAGTGGTGATTTTTTATGGTAAGATAGTCGACTTTATCTAGTTCAATTTTATAATGATGTTACTGAAGAAAGTGTCAAGTTTTAGAGGATATTTGTTGGTGTTTAAAGAAAATAAAACCAAAATTTTATTTAATTTTATATTTTTATTAGAATTATCAGTTCATTTTTTCTTAAAATGAGGATGTTTTCACCTCTAAAGTGAAGTAAGTTTCATTTTATACTATTGAGTTGGATGAAATTTTCAATTGACCACATAGAGGGAGATTCATGTTTATCCATAAGATAAGGAATGATGAGTTTTTTAATCTATACAATTCTATATTCAATCCATTTGAATCCCATACAGTCTTGAAGATTCTTATAAAGGACTTAGAACAAGAATAGAATATCCTTTTTATGTTAATTTTGGTAGATATTTATCAAAGAGAAAGGGATTTTGAATAAATCATTTCTCAAGACTTTTATTTTAATAATTTTCTAATAAAATAGTATAAATTAAACCTGAATAGATATATGTTGAGATATATGTATCATTTATTTCATATATGACAAAAAATAATATTCTATCCTTATGGTCAGGTGATAATCCTTCTATTAAAGATGGTAAATTTTGATTCATATCATCTAATAAAATTAGATTATATTTTCATTTTATTATCCAATAAACATATAATATTTATATTCTTCTTAAATTATTCCCTAGAAAAGATAGTGGTTATTAGAAAAAAAGTTTTTTAAACAATCCAGCAATTATGGGAAAAAGTTTTTAAAACAATAAAGCAATTATGGAATTCAAATTAAAGGGTCTTCCATAGGTAACCTACATCAACCTCAAGGTTCACTACTATTGATAATGAAAGCTAAAAAATTTATTTTTTATTATTGTATGAATACTCACCATAACATATATATATAAAGACACTTAGCCACTATGTACATTTTTTATGGAAAAATATACATAAGGGGTCATTATATATATGTTTATACTTTCATATATCCCTTTACTCTTCCACATGTATGCAATTTTCAAATATATATATAAGAACACCTAGAAAAAAATATATATTCATACTAACATGAGTGAATATATATAAAGTGGGAACTTATATATGTATATTCCTACCTATGCATACATATGTCAGTCATTTTCGACAATAGTGGCTCGAATCCACCTCAACGAGACCCAAAATGCACTACAAAAATATAGGCAACCTAATATGTTTTTTGATAACCATAGTTCCCCACATAATTGGGAATTAAATCACATATGGTATCTCTGTACACCATCATCATCATAACTGGAACCCTATTCCACATTTATCATCATAATTAGCACCCTATGTCATAATCATTATCATAACTAACACCCCATGCCACCACAATCCTCACAAACCCCAATCATATTAGGTTGTCAATAATTTACTTCAAATCTAAATAATATAGATCATACATATATATCAAATGTATTTTTTCACATATTTTTAATGGTAACTAGTCCCTAAAATCAAGGTATTCAAAGCTCCTGCAATCAAGAATGAGCTCTCTCAACTCCCCACAATTAATCTTTATCAGAAATCAATTTTAATCCTATATTTAATTAACATGTTTATCATGAAAAAATTTATGACATTAAGAAACCTATATGCATATATATAATAGATATAATTAACATAACATGATTCAAGAATTGATTCCTTATTTAAACAATTACAACATGGGAAATAATTATTCTGGTTATGCCTATTCAATTTAGTTAATAATAACATCTTTCTTTGCATTTTTTTCTATTTCAATCATTAAATCATGATAAACAACAACAAAAAATATGTCCAAGTAGATATAATGATATCTAATTAATATCAAGATAAAATAATGAACTCATATGATCACAATGTCTCAACTAATAATTTAATTTTCAATTAGAAATATTAAATTTTATAAACATGGGTAGTCCTCATTTCAATTCTCAAATATCCAACAATTATAAAATAATTCTCACCAAAATTATTTAAGTAGTTTAAAATTATGACATGCTATAATTTCGATATTATAAAATAATATTTAAAACTTTGGAATTCAATTATCTATTCATCTCTCTTGGATAATTCTTAGGATAATCATAGTTATTATAAAACATAAAATTATTTGTTTTCCCTTCTGTTAATATTATATACTATAAAATTATGTCACATTATGTATGTGATACAAAACTAAATTCGATATTTGAAATTATGATAAAAAAATATTAAATATATATTTCAACATAAAATTTATAGAATCGAAGTATATCAAAGTTATCTAAAACATGAAATATTATTTCTAATATAATTCTAGGAATAATAGTTATAACAATTTAAACATAATATGTATGCTATAAACATTAATTTCATTTATTGACATAGTCAAAACACATTAATAATATCCTATCACATGAAATTTCAAGATGATAGGTCAACAAAATTAATATACTTTATTTTAATTTAAAATTTAGAATAATATTATCAATTTACTGTATATAATAATCCTTTCATTTATTTTATTGAAATTATTAATTATAAATAATGAAACATATTCTTCTACTATAATTATCTACTTTCCAAAATTATGAAATAAATCTTTTCATTTTCAACAACCTATGTCTATTTTTTGAAGCAACAAAAAAAATTACAGAAAATGATAATATGATTTCATAATAAATGAAACAATCCACAGCATTCTCTTAACCTTTAAATAAATCACAATTTTATAATATTCTATAATAAAAGGATCTATATATGAGAATAGTTTTATTCTTTTCTAAAATAATTTCAATTATATCCCCTTTTAATTTTTAAAGTTTTGATTCAGGAAATATTATGATTTTAAAACTATGGTATGCATGTTTTCATCCCAATTCTAGTTTATTTGGTTTAATTTCCTTTAAATTCTTACTTTCCAAAGGTAAAAAAATCACTAGTTGATACTAGTGACTGCTTAAATATATGTTGAATCAAGAGGATGGGATATCGGGCTCATCTATACCATGTTCATGGGGAAGTTTTTCTTACTTATAGACTCTCTTATATATTTATGACATATTTTTCAATCTTAACCAATAATGTTATTAATATTTTGGTTACCCTCATGAAAATAGTTAATCATGATTAAAAATAAATGAGAACACATTTATATGTATAATAGGTCATACATATCCTTTATACGTTTTAATGTATTGTGTTGAAATTTTTATATTAGTTACGGGACTTAAGACTTGGAGAGTCATCCATCATATCCTATAAAGAGAGGAATTAGAGTCCTCATAGTTCATATGTAATCCGGTTTAATATCATGTAACAAGGACGTATGATATCTCCTAGTTGAGGGATTCATGAGTCTAGTGGATTATATTGGTCCCTATAACGAGACATGATCTGTCATAAGAGAGGTGGTAATGATGTAGAGTCTACATTACACTTCTATGGGAGATAGGAACTTGTGAAAAATATGAAATTATGCTAAAGATGACATTTAAATTAGATAATGTCAAAGTTTGGATCAAACCCTCGAGAGGTTTCCTACATATCCCGTGGGAATAGGAATAAAATTCCTCATAGTTTTTGATGATATAGATAAAGGGGTATTATAATTTTCTATAGAGGATCATGGTTTCTATGAGGGATATTGTCACATGGGAGATTAGATATGGAGATATATATGAAGAGAATATTAATGTATGGCATGTGGTTCAAGCCTTAGAGAGGTATCATATATGTCATGAGGGATAAGAATCAGGGTCCACATAGTTCCTATAAAATGTGGTTTAACATCATGAAATGAAGAAATTATATATATATATATATATATATATATTTCTGAATTTATATACTAGAGTTGGGGGGACTCGATCCTTGCAGAGGGATCGTATATATCACATGAAGACAGAAATCAAATCCCATGTAGTTTGAATAGAATTGTATCATAGAGTTTAACTTCATGAAACAAGGACATAATAGATGATAAATTGGACAAAAATAACTAAAAATAACCTATAAGCCTATATGAGTCAAGATTGATGTGATAAATAAGATCTCTTAGAATACTGGTGACATGGATCAAGGGACTAAGGGGGGCTTATGCATAAGCTACCCAATATGATTTTCTCCTCAACCACTAGTGGAATAAAGAGGATGATTTAGATTGTTATGGATATAGAGTCACCAGATAAAAAGTTATGGGGTTTACACTAGGATGGATTCTCATCACGTGGTTACCACTCACAAGGAACATAGACAAGTGAGGAAAAAGATTGGGGATTATGTTGTATCAGATGTCCTATATATAGATGAGTTTGGGGATTTAACCTATTGGGATAACCATGGTGTGGTTTCATTCCTCATCCACTGATGGAGAAGGAAAGATAATCAAACTCACATGGAATATGAACCTGTGATCTAGAAAATTATAAACTCAAACTAATGTGGATGCCCATGTACGAATGAGGTTTAGGTTTACACCTAGTGGGAAGAAAATTATAGTTCTCTCCAAGACCGCCCGGACTCATGAGTTTTTTGGATCCATAAGTGAGAAATTATGGGGCTCTCATATGTGGTACTTTTGATATTGGATTATATGGGGTATTATGAGGCAAAATAGATGAGGTTTAAACATACATAAGGGGAATTATCCTATGGAAGATGATATATTTTTTAATACTGGGTATCAATATTGGGCTCGAACGTCAAAGTGGTGTCTTATATATCATGTATAAATAGGAATTAGAGTCATTTTAGTTCAAATTCAATCAAACTTAACATCATATTATAAGGATGTTAACCATCTGATTTAAGGTTATACAGTGGGAATGTAGATTTTCACAAGGGATATATAAATGTGGAAATTGGAGGATATATATATAAGAAATTATTTTTCTCCATAGGGAATAAGGCTAAATAGAAGGTAGGATAACGAAATATATATAAGGTAATTATGGTATTGGATATGGGGATCAATCCTTGAAAAGGAATTTTACGTATCCTTTTTATAATAGGAATAAAAGTATGTAAATTTCTTATATAGATTGTGTGGGGATTACGCATGAGCTACTCAATATTATTTGCTCCTAGCCCATTGGAGGGAAAAGAAGGATAATTAGACTCATGGGGAATATTTCCCTATAAGCTAAAAAAGTTAGAGACTTTCAACAAACTTCATTCCAATGTATGGATGAGGATGGGGTTTACACCTAGTAAGATTCCCATGGTATAGTTTATCAATTTATATTGTATGTTTTATCATAGAAACCAGGTATGGAAGATAAGTTCTATTCTATATGGGGGATAACACAAGATGTTTGAAATTCCGATAACAATTTTATAAACGGAGTTCCCATCTTATTTAAGTGAGAGTTAGGGATTCACATGAATCATATAGTGGTCAAGAAATTAGTGTCACATGATCATATAACCATTATTAGTTTATAAAATCACGTGACATGATCACATAACTCAATGGTTATCCCATGATTTCATTTCTGATATGAAGTCATGCAATCAGGATTTTCATGGATGATCATGTGATCGAGACATACACAAGTGTTTATGAAATTCGGTATCCCTTTTTAAAATTATCATTATTCAATGTTACTCATCAAGTCTCAAAATGAGACTCCTCAAAGATTTAATGTCCCTTGGTCTCTTAACTCTCATTTTTTTGATTATTATATTCATCTATTAAACTTCTATTGTTATCTCTTATTCTTATTTGGAATGGATTTAAATTTTTTTAGTAGAAATTTTCCAATGATAACATTATAAGTTTTGTGAGCCACAAGGTGGTGGAAGACACCTTCATGAGTGTCTCAGGACATTGATGGGTCACATGATTGGTTCATCACCTCATGTACATCAATAAAAAGTGTTTTAATTCATACTAGAAACATTTCATTACTATCAATACCTAAAATTAATACCATTATGAACAACCTTTATAGAACCGTTCATGTGAACCTATTGGATTTAGGCAATCACATGACTCAGAAGTTGGGCATTATGGTAGCACCATTATGTGGTTGTGTAACCCAATCACATGACCCCAAGATATCATGTGGTTTTGGTATGATGTTTTTTCTTATTCTAAGTTCCATTGTACCAAAATTTTACCTTTACTTTTTTTTACATTTTCACTACTTATTCTCAATATCAGTCGTCTATAGAGCATCAATAAATGAACCCCTTAAAAATGAATTCTTAAATAAGAAGGGGGGACTTTCATCTAAGTAAAGTGGATGCCTGATAGAGTCTGAACCATTTGGTATTCCATATTAATCTTGGTATTCTAGGATAAAAACTATATATAGACTATCAAGGGGAACAATTCTTATGTTCTATCTAATATTAATATCAATGTAAACTTATTCCAGCACCACTTTATTCATTTGATCCCTTCCCTTAACAAACACCATGTAAATGAATTACATAACTCTATTTGTGTGATCAAAAAGTGTAATTCACTTAGCTATTTCATGTGATTATGTGTCATTTATATGATCATTCAATCATGAGACTGCTTTATGATCATGTTCTTGCCTGATTCTATAATGATCATGTGACTGGGATATAGTCACAAGATTTTTTGACTTTATATAAGTCATGTTAACTTTTAAATCCATACAATCAATTTAATTATAAACCCCCTTTTTTTAATTGTAATCTAAACCTTACCTCTTATGATACTGATTATTTCAAAATTAGAAGTTGACTAGTTTATAACTCTATATAATTCCATGGTAAACCACATAGAGTCTATCCAATGTAAAGTTACATAGTCCACTTAGGATTTTCATATGAGTTTGATGGGAATGAATCTTTTAGAGTATCATTTTTCTAACTAGAAACCTTTATATGGGTTTTAACATCAAAATTAAACTCTAATCTTACCACCTTATCCAGGGAACCCACCTTCTTCTTGGTATATGAAAAGTCATAACATGTTCTGAGTGAAAATATCATATGTGGGTTATTTCATTCTCAAGGAGGACCACTATGACAGATATGTGCTTGCACATGTTCTGATGAATCTTAAATATAATTTTCATGATTTTAAGCTTAATAGTAAAGTATATAGATCAATAATGTGTAAATTTATGTAAAATCATAAATTTTTATGGTCATAAAATTGGAACATTTGATTGGGTGGGGCCTTCATAATGGATTAGGAATGGAACTTTTGGGTGCACCGCACTAGTATATAATTTTCCACAAAAATGAATAATATAGTATTATATGAGGAATTATGGTTTTAAAAAACTCTTTCTTATTACTGAAAAGGCCTTATATAGGATCTTTCTAGGTGATGGATCCTAGAAACCAACAAATTTCACTTGATACATGGTGAAGTCAGTATAGGTATTTGGGATTCTTAAAGGGTCATCAGTGTACCAAAATTGGGTGATATGTATAATAAACATTTCCCATTATTTTTCACCTAGAACGATATTGAATGGAATCCTACTATTTCAAATTATATTCTTTATTTTTCTATATACATCCTAAGAGGGATCTATATCTAGGACTTAACTTATCTTTTATGAAATGGGAAAAAATATTTATCATGAAGATCGAGCATAAAAAAGTATCTAAGAATCTAATGGATTTCCCATCATGTGAATCTCATTGGGGTATAAAGAATTTATTAGCTAATTCTCATGGTTGGTCAAATCAACAGCTGAGGATGGATAGTCACTTCCCAGGAAAATCCCCTTGTTCAATAGGCTAAATTTTTAGCAATGTTTCTTAGGGGGTAATTTTTACCATTTTGTGAGAAAGGTGGGGTAGGGGTGAAAATTGTTGTGATGGTGGGGGAATCGGAAGGCTATAAATGAATTGGTCAGATTATTCCTATAATATCAAAATTTTATCAATAAATTCACCATATATATAAGGTTAAATCCCCATATCAGATTTCCAAACCATTCCATATGTTATTGGGGTGGATGAGATCTCATAAAGGTGGTTACGTTTTTTTATTAAAACCTAATAAATTAGATTTATTGATTCATACCATTCCCCCAGAGCATCAGTGGGGTCATTTTGAGTTTGTTGAAAAATTGAGAGATAAGAAACAAAGTGAACCAACATGATCAATTTATATACATGATATATGGGTGGGGATCTAGCTTTATCTCACTGATTGTTTATAGATCATTCTATTTTATTTCTAAATGGACGAAAAAGGTCCATTATCAAATTCATCAGTTTTCTAGAGAATTATGGGTATTGGGTTGGGAACCAAATCAATTCTAATAAAAGAATTATTTTCTTGAAAAAAAAAATGTTCAAATAGATGGAGAATAAGTATTCAGTATAGAATTGGGATTTCTTAGAGGTCCCTTTTGATGGTCTATCTTTGATTTCCTATCTCAAATAGTAGGGATAAAAATGAATTGTTCAATGGTATCATCAATAATATCATTTAATGAATTCTCAACTAGAAGAACCACTTCCTTTATTATGGAGTTAATATCACTCTCATTAACAACATTTTGCACTCCATACCTATATATGTTCTTGAAATTATCTAAAAACAAAAGGGAAATATTAATATCATTGAGAAGATTATGGATAGATTCATCTAGGATTCCAATCAGAAAAAAAAATTCCACTAGGCTTCTTGGGAGAGTATGGATAAACCCATTGAGGCAGGTGGAATTGGACTTCGCAACATTCAGGGAGTCATGCAGTCCTTGCAGGAATAGATTTCTTGGGTAATTGTTGAAGGAAAGTCTCTCTAGGTGAGATTCATGTGTGGGAAATATGGAGATGATTAGAAATCGTGGGGAGAGGGAAATAGGAGATTGACGAGATTGTCTAGTGGTACGGTCGACCAGATGGATATCCTAAGGGAGAATGTGAGGTGGGTGGTGGAAAATGCGGATATTCATTAATTGGAAGGATAACTGGGCTAGTGTTTAGCTGTAATTTTTCCCTAGTTGTCAAGTTATAGACACCTATTTTTGGGAGGTGAGTCTCTTTCCTAGTTTTATCTATGTAATGCTCGATGCTAACCAGAAACTTCTTCATTGAAGCATCAATTTTGGGCTTGAACATGATAAATGTGTTTTTATGGACTTGAGAAATGAGATATTTTCCAGAAACTATTTTCATAAAGGGATTCATGGGATCATTGTCTTTGATGTTTTGGAATCCAATATTTGGGGTAGATAATATCCTACCGAGAATAACGTCCTTCTATGGAATTTGAGAAATCAAGCTATTTCAAAAGATAATAATATTCATAGGAAGGGAATTTAGATTTACTTGCGGTGTTGGCCTTACACATATCTGAGAGGTGAGTCTATCTAGAAACTTTTATTTAGGAGAGAATATGATGTGTTTTTGTGGAATATTTTCTGTAATAAATTGGTTGTTGCCTTTAATGGGGAGTCCATTGACGAGTTCTTTGCATCCTGGTTTCAAGATGACAGATTTACGGTTCAAGAACTGAATTTCTACTTGGTAGTGATCACAATGGTGTGTTGGGTTATTTGGGAGTCTAGAAATGCTTTGAGGAATGGCTCTAGTACATTGCTTATTAGACTAAAGGTGTGTGTTTAATTCTTGGTGAATGAATTTGGACTTATTTTGGTTGGAGTGGTAACTTAATATCTCTCAGAGGCCTTATTTCTTTGGTTTTCATGCATCCTTGGGGTTGCTCCAACACTGGTAGGGGTCATTAGATCAAATGGATTCCACCAGCACAATGATTTAATTTGAATGTGGATGGTTCTTGTGAGTACAATATCATGTAAGGTGGTGGACCCATGTGTCATGCTTGAGGTACTGTGCTGTTTGAATTTAGTGATTTTTTCATCTAGGAAACCCCTTGGGTGCCGAATCTTGAGCCATGCAGAGTGTCCTGCTTCTTTGTGATCTCTTTCACATGGATATTACTATGGAGGAGACTTATTAATATTCTTTGGTTGGACTCCTTGCCTCCATCAATCCCTATCTTTGGGATCTCACTTATATTATTATGGACTTCATACTTTTGGTCAACTAGGACATTGGAATCAAGAACACACTAAGAGAGGGTAACTACACCACTGATGTCCTATCCATAAGTGTTAGTGCCTTTGAGATGATTATCACTTTTCACTATTTTTATTCCTCCCCCTAGAGTGTAAGAATTTTACTAGGGGTGATTCTCTGGGTCTTCACCACTATCATCCTATGTGACACTTATTATCCTTTTAATTTTTATTTATCAATAAAAAGTGATGTTTTATGATATACATGCTATGTAGAGCTCTAACCTATGCCATTACTACCAATGTTAAGGGTGTTCTTGAATATTATGTTTATCTAAAGGGTATTTTTTATGGTGTCTTGTCAGCTAAGATTGATAGAAAGATCATCTATGAATGGTATGTGCCTTGCCGATTTGGGAGGCAATTTCAATGTATCCAAATGAATTTCCCTACTCCATATTACATAGTTCATGAAGAGAGACACCCCATGGTGTCTCATTAATTTTGGATCATGTTTACTAGGGATGAAAATTATATCTATCTAACCTTCCATCCAACTAATGTGGGTATTGGTCTCTCATAGGGATATAATGACTCCTGAATCTAGTCTTATCCTGATGGTTAATTGGTTTTGTTGGTAATAGAAATTAAAGAGTTACCATCAATGGTTAGGGTTAAGGATATAAGGTATTAGATAGTATCAACTTTCCAAGGTCCTATTAAGAGGATATATTCTAGTAGACCATTGGATACAAAAATTTATTGGAATCAGGTTTGGATCTTGGAGACAACTCCATCATTGAGTGGAGCTCCAATGTCTGTAGTTTTAGTAGGTGGAGTTCCCATTAGTCGAGTTTTGGATGATGGGGTTCCCATGAGTGAAATACCCATGAGTAGGGTACCTACCTTATTACCTAATCTAGTCATAGAAATGTTTCCCATTTCATTTTAGCAATGGTATGATTAAAGAAGAAAAATTTCAGTAAAAAACTTGTAAGATTATTTATTAGATATAGAAAATGTTGATTTATTCTCGAATGTAACAACTCCTAAAGAAAAATTAGGCGAGGATAATCCTACTGAAGTCAAAGTATTTTTTCAAGATATAAGTTTTTTCATACACACTATTCAAGGCTAGGTTTAGCATATGAACCATACATTACAAATCATAGTTACAGGTAAAAGGGAAACTAGTGATGGTATGAAAGGCCAATATTATTCATTTGAAGAGGTTAGTTGAATTTCATTATTACTCACATATTAGTTATTAGTATTGAGACCCTTTTTATAATTATATTGGATATTATAGATGTATAGAAAGATTTAGTAACCTCTTTTTTCTCCAGTATACCATCCTGGGGGAATGGAAACAGAAGATGGTTTACATGATGGTGAGGAGGCTGATGATCCAGGAACTCCTAGTCAGATGGATCACATAGAATTAGTTATTTTGGATTTAGAATAAATTCCTCATGTTACACTAATGAGGCCACCTACAGCTCCTAAAGAACCATTTTTGTCAACAGTTATTCCATTAAAATAGATCAGGAAGAGAAATCTATTGAGTTTTATTAAAAAATGACCCTGCTTTTAGGTCCATATAGGGGTGGAAATGACTAGGGTCTAAATATAATTGGACTAAATACCTTATTTGAATGCATTGTCCATTGTTCCACTTGATCGAGTGAATTTTAGTTTTATCTTAGAGACTTATGACCTAAACAACTATACATTTATTGACCATTCTTGGATAAAGGCAGCGTTGGGTGATGGTAAATGTTTCTTCGAGAATTGTGTACACAATCGAGTCAATGTCATATTGTTTGAACAATGTCTATGTTTATAGATATTCATGGTGATTATCACAACACACTCTATAAGAGTATTATATTGGATAGATGGACATCATATATTTCCAAGGTATTCTTATCATAGGTAAATATCTCTATTATTCTTCAAGTTGAGGCCGAAGTAATAAGAGAAACTATTATTGTAGCCAAAAAATATATTCTAATTGGTTGAAATATTTATTGATTATTTGATAACATTGTGTAAGTATGTTGACTGATAGTATTTATTCACTTAATTATAATATCTCCACCTTAGAGCTCAGATATCCTAAATCTCACTTCTTTAGGATCTCCCTAAATGGAAATAGTTTATGTACAATACTATTTTGTATCAAGCCCTCTAGGAGATGCACGTAAAAACCCCTAATTTAGTGTCTATGTTATAGAATACATCCATATCCTTGATGTATTCCCTATTCAAGGATTATAATACTCTATATTTCAATTTTAGTTTAGGTGAAAGTAGTAGAGTGACATCTGGAGCTTGATTACAGAGGCCCCATTTAAAGAGCATAAGGATTGATTGAGCTATCACTAATAACTATTCACAGCCCTTGGATATGGTGGATTTAACTATCGAGCACTTCATTCTAGGGTGAAGGTGGTGGTACCTATTTAGTAGTAGAATAGGTCCCTTGAGTTGAGAATATCAGTGTAATATGCCTTATATTTAGTCGTATAGTGTCAGAATGTGGCCCTTAACGAAGCCTCCCAACATGAAAAGGAAGTTGAAACACATAAAATTTTAGTCATTGAAGGGAAATATATAATTAATAGGTAAAAAAGAGAGATTTTCCACCTACATTATATGCTTATTTATACAGAGAAAACATTAATAGAACAAAAAACGATAATTGATGTGGAAAAAAAGGCCAAACCTGATGTTGTTTCTAGAGAAGAGAGGTTAAGACATACTACATAGGTATAAACTATAATGGTAAATCAATTTATATTATTTACAACTAAACTATAATAGTAGATATAAAATCTTGGAGAGTCTTCCAATCATATGTTTTCATAGTCTTCTGTCTTTAGATGTTTCCTGACTATGGATACCATAGGAGAGACTTTGAAGTGCAGATATTCTTCTTATCATTTGACATGAAAATAAAAAGAATCATTAAAAAAATTATTTTATTGTCAAGTATTTATAACTTATATTATGTTGAGAGCCTAACATTATATGGTTTACATAAACATTTTGAGATTTTTTTAATTTTAAATCAACCACTTCCCATTACAAATACCCAAATAACAAATAGTTCATCCTGAGCATGGTTCGTAGATTAGTATAGGTACATATACCATCACTGTTACACAAGATTTGGTCCATTTGGACATGAATGATGGATAATTTGGCATTAAGAGAAAATTATGAGTGTGAGTATGATGAGATGGGTTCTCTAATTTTTACCGAGGCCAAGGGGCCTGGTGATCATAGCTTGAATTTTTATAGGGTCATATAGTAGACCCCACAATATGTGTTCCTTTTTTATTATCACCCCAACTCTTTCATAAGTCTCATATATGGGAGGAATTAGTTGGAAATGACTTATCTTTTTCTCAAATATCCATTTATGGGTTTTTAATCTGACATGTTTTATGCATCTTTTTATTTAACTGAACCAAAAATAAATAATATGGATGTTGTTTAAGGTTGCGGATCAAGGATTGAATATCACAAATGCTTTAGGTTATATATCTTATATTGGTGCAAGATAAGATCCAACATAATGATCAATGAATGGGGAATTATACTATTGTCTTGAAAGTGATCACAATGCAAAAATCCATAACACTGAGGGTATCAAATTCTCTTTAATGGGTTAGATTTTGGACTGTGTAAATCATAACTCAAGAATTTTGAATTGGGGATTATGGGATGGGATAGGTTGATGGGTTCTTTTTTTTATGCTATTAGGGCATACGATGATATAGTTTCTTCCATTTAGGATAAAATTTCTTATATATGGAAGACCATAAGTGGCATATATGTAAAGCCATATCAGGTCATGCATGTATATCCAAGAAGAAGTGTCCCTGTAAGATAGGAACACTGATTTCGATATCCATGTAAAGTTATTGTAGATCCAAACACTTTTTATATTGATTATTTTTAATAAAATGAAGAGTTATTCAAAAAAAAATTTAGTAACCTAGAGTTTTTTCGAGTCTGTATTAGGAAAACCATCAATGTAAAGGAATAAAAAATATCATTTAAATAAATTTTTACCAAACCAGTGGGTTTGACAAGCATAAATCTTGTTTTTCTAGGGATATTTGATAGACCCCATAAATTTTAAACCTTTTAATTTTTTTATTTCATTTTTATTTTTGTATAAACATCATATAGTGGAATTTTAGAATGAAAAGTCTAGAATTTTTTTCAAGTCACCCTATAGGTTTTTGACTTGAGAAGTATTGTGTCACTTTCACTTATAGTTTAAAATCATGCGATTAGAACCAAAAGAAATTCTGATTTTTAAGGTCATTTAGCTTAGACCTAATAAAATTTGCATCTTGTTATGAAAGGGTGCAATAGTTGGATGTTAATGATATTGCCTTGAAGATGAATAAAATATATAATCTTGTAACATTGAGGATACCTAAATCCACCAGAATAGTTGGATTATGGGAGGTGTAAATCCTAGATTATGAATACACGGATAATCCAAATATTGAGACATATAGGATTTGGTTGATTTTTGGTAATGATTGGCGAGTTCCACATCATCCAGAGATAGTTTATGGGGTTAAATGGGGTCTTTACTTGAGGACCTATGTATATTTAATGGGTTACTAGGAATATATGTTTCACTTTTCACCATCTAATTATGTCTCCCTTTGGATTGATCAAAAAACCTGTTACCACATTCCATCATGGAAAACCAAGAGGGAATATGTTCAAGGTAATATATTTCATCAGTGTGCAGCAAGTGTCAAAGGTATGAAGTAGGTTTATGGTTAAATATTTATTCAGGGAGGGTTCAAGAACCCTAAAAGGCTACGTGAATTTATATTAAAAACTTCAACAAAGATTTTTTTAATAATAGTAATTCTTCATATTATATGGTCATATAGGGGTCTTAGTAGAGGTTTGATGTCACAAAGCATTGACTAAAGATGAGAATATGTGATACCAACCTGACTGATACTCAAGTATTATAGATGGTTGGGATATCACCACCTAACTTAGGGGATCATAAATTGATCCATAGATCCTATGTGCATTCCTCCTGTATAGACCCATTTAATTCACTCGACCAGTGTTATTTTATCACATTCTTAAAGAAGTTACTTGTTTATTGAATATATATAATTTCTTGTGTATATGTGGTCCACATATAGGAGAAATGAGGTAGTTACCATAAATTATTATTGGGTCCATCATAAGGGGATTGGAAGTCACTATGTATCCCAACATAATCAAGAATATCATCACATGTATTTATTATATAGAATTTCCCCTATATGGATCTGAATCACATATGAGATAAGAAATTTTTTTTTCTAAATTTGAATTAAGCCTAGAATATATGGTCCAAGAATCACTATGTATCCCACAAAAAACAAAATTAATTCACACATATTTATTTTCATGAATATTGGTTGGAGTAGAGTAATCAAGAGGGGGGGTGAATTGATAATCTATAAAAAATTCTGTTTAAAAAGGTATTCTTAAAAAGGTTCCCCAATAGTTAAATACAACCTAGATAATCAATTTTATAGTTTTATCAAAGTTTGAATATTTAAATAACTTATTAGAAGATTGATTAATTCTCAGTAATCTTAATCATAGTTATTAACATTAATTTTAAAGCAATTCTAATAAGGGATGATAATTATAACTTTTTTCCAAGATTAACTATCAAGGTAAATTTAGTGATTTCTTGATTAAATATTAAAATAGAGAAAACTAAAGAAAACAACACAACAGATATAAAACAAGTGGTTCAGTTTCAGACCAAGACCTAATCCACTCCACTTGGAGAACAACTTCCACCAATAAGTTTATATAAATAAACTTGATCCACACCCTAGACTGGGGTTAACAATAGCACACAAGACTATCCTGGTTAGAAGAACTCTTCTACAGTTTTTGTGGGTAAACACTAAAAAGTCACACATAGACTTCTTCCACACTTATCTGTGGGAATACACATGTGTAAAAAGATATAAGTGAAAGTATATCTTGTATATTTTAGTTTGATGTAGGATACAATGTGTGTTTTTAAATAGACACACACATTACATGAAAGATAAAAATAATACACAACATAGTAAAAATGATGAGATAAGTTTTGAAGTGCTCAGAGTGTTAGTATATGCAGCTTTGGACTTCTGAGATGAAGCATCGGTAGAAATCGAGTCCTCTCTTGGAAAACAGAGTATCGTAAGTCAGCTTGATCTGGCTCATGTTCTTCATGGTATTGACTATGTGAATATGTACTCGAAGACTCTGATCTATGGTGTTGAACTTGTTGATTCAGGAATTCTTCATGTGTTCATCAAGAATGTTGATTTTCATTTATAAGTTCTTGTTGAACTTGTACTTTTATTCTTGGAGTGCATGTGTTGGCACTGATAGGATTCATGTATTCTAGACCCCGTACCTTGCACTATCAGATGATATGTATACAAAGAAACAATAATTATGTAATTGTATTTAAAATATTCAAATATGACTGTAATAAATTAAATTGAAAAACGAAAAAATAGATTACGAAATGGTGTCACAGTTTTTCTGTAAACGATGTCTCCATGAAAAGATGTCTCCTTGAAACGATGTCTGGATGGTCACTGTGTTTGGATGGTCATGGTGTTTGTATGGTCACAATTTCTGGATGGTCACGGTGTCTGGATGGTCACAATGTCACGATGGTCACGGTGTCTGGATGGTCAGGGTGTCTGGATGGTCAGGGTGTCGAGATGGTCATGGTTTCTAGATGGTCACGGTGTTTGGATGGTCACAGTGTCTGGATCATCACAATGTCTAGAAAGTAACATTGACTAGTTCCTTTCCCAAAAAATAAACCAGTGGAAGACTCATGGTGTATTAGACTTTTCCAAATATCTGTATTCAAACTTAAGCAGTGATATTTATAGAATGTATTAGACATAATCATTAATCAAAGAAATCATTATAAAGTAAATTAAATATATTGCACAAGGATTATTTAAGGAATAAATATATTAATCATCTGTAAACATGATTTAAGATAAATTACATAGGATTAAAAAGTTTTTACAGAATGAATAGGATTTGAGATCATTAAAACATGATTAACACATGAGGATTCCAACAATCTCCCCTATTTTGATGATCACAAATCATGTGAGTGAGAGATCTATTCTTAAGGAATGTGGCTCTTCTTTAGTGTTCATTTAGAGTGTATATGACTCCAATGTACATATAAAATACATATTTCTCTATTATTTCTTTAATGTGCATAGTTCTCCCACTTCTAGGATTATCAAAAAGATTAAATAAGAAAATAAGAGCACATAATGTATTAGATGGATAAAGAGTGTCATTAAAAAGAGTAGAAATTAAAAAAAATGTTACAATATCCCTATCAGAAGATAGTAGTCATTGTACATCAGCACCATCTTGTCTTCTATTTTCCCATGAAAACCACATCAGAAGAAGAATCAATAGGAGCATAGGTAGAAGTAGAAGATGGGAGTGAACTAGTTGACAGTGAAGGTAAAAGAAGACCTTCAATGATAGAAGGGGCCAAGGTAAGTGTAGTAGAAGACCAAGGCAACTGTTGATGAAGGATTATAGGCCTGATCTGACTCAGATCCTGAGAGAAAAACATAGATGTAGAGGCAAGGGTAGCAGTGGAAATGGTAAGAAAACCATATCTTAGGGGTGCAGCTGTAGGAGCCAAAATGGCAGTACTATAAACATAAATATAAGGCTACAAAAGTTTGATGAAGTTAGAAATTATCTATCCACCATACGACATGGCTTTTTCAAAGGCATCCTTTTTCTCGAAAAACTTATCCAACAAAGGAGTAAATTTTTTGAGCTTTTGGATGTGAGTTTTTAAGGCTTGACTAATAGGTGGAATCTTCAGATTCTCAACAAGGCACTTGAAGTGGTTGGTCATGTCATTCTTAGAGAAGATCCGATTGAAGTAGAGATCCACCTTTTTAGTAATTTCTTGTTGAGAATCATTGTAAATATTGTAATGGATTTTCACCAGGTAAAGAACTTTTTTACAGTTCTTGATAACTTCAGATTGAGATTCCACAGAGAAACCACTAAGCATAGTTTGAAGTTCTTCTTTGACAACTGTTCGAAGTAGATCACTGTCGAAAAAAGGTTGAGATGATTTTACAGAGGTACAAGAAGTAGTGACAGTTGAGGTAAGAGACTTCAGTTGATTTAGCACTTTCTAAAGACAACCTTTATACCCATCAGTTAACCTGTTAAGACAAAAAACCAGATCACACATGTCTTGATCAATTTCCTTTTTTCTTTTATCCACCTTGTTAGCTAAAGAACTTAGGTTAGGTTGAATCAGGGAGGTTAATTCATGTGAAATCTTACTACCAAGATCTTTAGAAGGATGAGAAGCAGGTTCTTATCTCGAGTTCCACACTTTCCACATATCTTCAACCATACCTCTTAGAGTCTTTTCTTCGTCACTCAGTTGTTTATTCTCAATTCTGGTTTCTTGATTCTCACGGAGTATTTTTGGATGAATCTTCGATATAGTCTTTTCTGATAACATGAACACATCGATTTCACTAAAATTGGTTACAGGAGAAAGTTGATTATTCATGATATTTTCAACTGTATCCAACAAGGTAGCTCAAAATTCTTTTATATCATCCTTATTTACTAAGTTTGAAGGTTCTTGTGAAGGCTCAGAGATAGAATCTTAGACATGCTCAGGTTCTTTGGCAGAAATAGCTTCATGAGTAGATGCCATTTTCAACTGAAACATAGTAGACATATCAATACCTTTTACTGTGACTTCATATGAATCATTCACATTGAAATAACTGGGAAATTTATACCATGTATCCACTGATCTTGGATCAATCAGATTTGGTACTTCAACCCTTTCCAAACTATTGGGTTTCTCCCCCTCAACAGGTGCATCATTCTCAGAACTGAGAGGTTTAGGTCCATGATTTATTTCCATGATTTCATACCTAATTTCCTCATCCATTTCTTCTCTATACAACTAATAGTCTAGCTCTATTCTCTCTTCTGCCAAAGGATAAACTTCCAGAGTAGTTTGTTCCTCTACATGTTTCTCACCAGCTACTTCTTGCATAAGAGACATATCTTCTTCTATTTTCTATTATACAACTTTCATTTCTCTTTCAACAGAAACATAATCTTCTTTTGAGGAATTTTGTTCTTCCAAATCAACAACATTTTTAGGAACATGCACCTCTTTCTCCTCTAAGTCTTGAATAACATGTTCACTGTACTCCTCATTCATGACAGTTTCTATTGTTGGTGCAACAACCTCTTCTTCTTCTTCTTCTTCATCTTCATCTTGAGGATACTCAACAAATTTATCTGGTTCGAAAATATGATTAGAAACATATTTAGGTCTTGAAGGGTGTCCCACCGGATAGTAATTTTCATAAATCCTATCACTACCTTCCACCCATGCTTTTCTTCAAGGATTCCAACTGATTTTCATCCTCTTTCTTGTAAATTTTGAGAGACTAAAATCATAATCCTTGATAACATTTTCATTTTGTCCAACCAAACCTTTGGCATGAAGCATGGTTGAAATAAGCCTCGAATAGAACAAGGTGGATGACTTGGAGGTGGTATTGATCAATTCACATATATACAGTATGACATAATTGTATAGATTAATCTTATGTTCATTTTTTATTAGATGTATCAAAAATTCATCTTGATGCTTTACTATAACAAAATCACATTTTTAAGGGCTAATCAGATTCTAAAAAAATTTAAATAGATGTTTGGTTTCTCCATCTAGCTCTATATCTATAGCTCTCCTCTTAGCTGTATTTCTAGTTAGGTTTCCCAAAGCATATTCCAAAATGAATATCTCACTTGGAGGTGGAGGACCTCTATGATATTTCTCACAGATACCATCATGAGGTATCCTAAGGCATGCAGCTGATAACCTTGAAGAAAAAGTGCATCTATGGCCATTTATCTATCTTCTAAAAACATATCCATATTCCTTATCAAAAGAAAACTGATCATACTGGTAATACTGTGCAAATAATTTCAGGTAAATAGGTATATCCTCCTTAGTAAACCAATCTAGCTAGCCTTGCTCTTTCAATACTTTCAATATTAGAGACTTACTTATTAGAATCCACTTAGGGCATATCTTATTTCTAGGTATTACTATTTTGTTCACTAGGTTTGGATTCTGAGGACCTTTAGGTGCTATCTTTGGCGAAATTTTTCTCTTCCTCTTTAAATGGTGTTTTTCAGGGGTTGATGATGATGAGTGTTTCATCCTGCATATTCATAGAAGGTTCGTGAGAGATAGAGAGAGAAATATGAAGTACTAGGAGAAGGGTTACGATTTCAGAGAAGAGATATCGAGTATAGAAAAAGTGATACTTCTTTAGTTTTTATCATTTAAAAATACCAATAATTGCAGAAACAAAAGCACGAGAAAGTAAAAGTGTAAAATAAGTAATTACTACGATACATTTTCAAAATTATAAATGAAATAATAAATCATATTTACAGTGAGATAGTAACTGACTCTCATGGTGAGACAGTAACTGACGTTCTTGGTGAGACCATAATAGTGTAATTTCTAAACTATGTGACTGTATTGTTTGAGATAGTAAGCGTCAGACAGTTGTAGAGAAATATTAACTATGAGACCGTAAACATGAAACAACAAGTCTTGAGATAGTAAAATTATAGAACTGTTAGATTTAAATAGTAATATCAAGATAGTGATTTGTGAAACCGTAAAGTGTGAAACAGTAAGATACAAAACAGTAAGATATGAAACAGTAATATAAATACTTAATATTTTTCATACCCAATTCATGTATGATGTAATATATTCTTTCAGAATTTAGTGGTTTGGTGAATATAACAGCAAGCTGATATTCAGTTCTTATGAATTCCAAAGTGATTTTACCTTTTTGATAACGATCTCTAAAAAAGTGATGTTTTACATCAATATGTTTTGTATTAGAGTGTGAAACAATTTTTTGAGTCGTTAATAGCAATTGTATTTTCATAATTTATATGTACATGCCTGAATTGATATCTATAATCTAGTAATGTGTGTTTCATCCACAAAATTTGTGCACAATAACTACCAGCATCTATGTATTCAACTTCTATAGTAGATAATGCAAAAAAATTCTGTTTCTTACTACCCCATGATACTAGTGACATTCCTAAAAAGTGACATGTTCTAGAGGTTCTTTTTCTATATAACATACAACCACTAAATTTAGCATCAGAATAACAAACTAACTCAAATGATTGTCCTTTGGGATAGAACAGTCCTAGATAGGGTGCATGCTTGAGGTATTTTAAAATTATCTTAACATCATTTAAATGATATTCCTTAGGATATTATTGAAAACAATCACACATACACACACTAAACATAATGTCAGGTCAGCTAGCAGTTAAGTAGAGTAAGCTTCCAATCATTCCTCTGTAAGTGATTTGATCAATAGATTTTCCTTCTTCATCAAGATCTAACTTAAAAGTGGAAATCATTGGAGTGTCACTACTTCTAGTGCTATCCAATACAAAATTTTTTAGAATATATTTAGTATATTTTATTTTATTTAAAATAATACCATCATCATTTTGAATGATTTAAAATCCAAGAAAGAATTTTAGTTCACCCATTAAACTCATTTCAAATTCGTTTTGCATTATTTTAGAAAAATCAATACATAAAGAATTCATTGAAGATCCAAATATAATACCATCTACGTAAATTTGAACTACTAAAAAAACATTGGAAATTTTTTTTATAAAAAGGTTAGGATCAGCTATTTGTTTTGTAAAACCTTTAGAAATAAGAAATGTACTTAGTCTTTCATACCAAGATATTAGAGTTTATATTAAACCATATAATTCTTTTGATAATTTAAAAATATGATTTGAAAAATTAGGATTTGTAAAACATGGGGGGTTTCCCAACAAAGAAAACCTCATCTATGTACCCATTTAGGAATGCACTCTTACCATCCATTTGATATAGTTTGAAATTCATATGTACATCATAATCAAGTAGAATTATGATGGCTTCAAGTCTTTCTACAGGTGAAAAGGTTTCTTCATAGTCAATTCCCTCTTCTTGACTATATCCTTGTGAAACCAATCTATCCTTGTTTCTAACTATGTTACCGACTTCATCTACCTTATTTATAAACACCCATTTAGTGCCTATGGTGAATGTGTATTTGGGTATTTTAACAAGTTTCCAAACTTTGTTCCTTTCAAAGTGATTAAGTTCTTCTTGCATATCCATCACCCAAAATTCATCATTGATAGTATCTTAATGTTTTAGGTTCAAATTGAAACAAGAATAATTGATGTTCAACCTGATTTCTAAGAGAATCTCTAGTTTGAGTTCCTCTCTCTAATTCTCATAAAACAACATCTAAAGGATGGTTCGTAAGAGTTCTAATAGCTCTAGAAAAAGGACTGGTTATTTCAGGTTCTTCAACAAGATCTGGTTCATTGTGACCAAAATCTAAAGAATTTCAATAACTATATGTTTTCACAAATTCCTATACAGAATGGTTAGGGGATTTGGAATTAATGTCTAGATTTGATACATCATCCTCCAGGTTTTCTAGAGTGTTCTTAGGGTCATGTGGATATATTTCATCAAATTTAACATGGATATATTCTTCCACACATCTAATTATTTTATCAAACACTCTATAAGAATAACTATAAGTTGAATATCCTAAAAATATTCCTTCATGACTCTTGGATACAAATTTGTCAAGATTGTCCTTAGTATTAATAAGATAGACTTTGCAACCAAAAAATTTGAAGTAACTGACTTTGGGTTTTCTATTGTTCCATAACTCATAAGGAGTCATTTTAAGAATAGGTCTAAGAAATACTCTATAGATTATGTAGCTTGATTTATTTACAAATTTAGCCGAAAAATAAATAGGTAGGTCATACTCACTAAGCCTAGTTCTAACAATATACTGCAGGGTTCTATTTATTCTTTTTATAACTCCATTTTGTTGAGGTGTTCTAGGGGCAGAAAAATTATGACTATATCCATTTTGTGAGAAAAATGATTCAAACTCTTGATTTTAAAACTCACAACTATGATCACTTCTTAAGGATTTAATTTTATGTCCACTAAGATTTTATACAATTTGGCATATTTGGTAAAATGAGATAAGGCTTCACTTTTGTGAGTCAAAAAGAAAATCTATGTGTATATAGAAAAGTCATCTATAAGAATATAAAAATAGTGCTTCCCATTTAATCTTGAAACTCTAGATGGTCCAAACAAATCCATGTGAACCAATTTTAGAGGTTGAGAAGTTGACACTTCTTTATTTGGTTTGAAGTAAATTTTGTGTCGCTTTCTTTTTTAACAAGGATTACACACTTTACCATTTGGAAACTCATGTTTGGGTAGGTCTTTGACTTATACTTCTCTAGTAAACTTTCTAAGGGAGTGAGTTTTACATTTTTCTAGTCTCCTATGCCAAATCCAGGATTTTTTGTGAGACACACTTAAACAGGAAGCATTTTGAGAATCTAGAGAATGTACATTAACAAAATAAACATTTTCATTTCTTAATGCAGAAAACACTAAATCTTTTTTAGAATTAAAAACATTTCAGGCATAATTTTCAAATTTAACATGAAATCCACCATCACATAATTGTGAAATACTAAGAAGATTATATTTTAATCCATCAACAAAAAGTAGTTTTGAAATCAAAACTGAGTTAGAGTTACCTATTTGGCCAAGGCCAATGATCTTTCTTTTGGCATTGTCACCAAAGGTGAGATGTCCTCCATCAATTTTTAGTAAATTCTTGAACCATGAGTAGTTTCCGGTCATGTATCTTGAACACCCACTGTCTAAGTACCATATTCTCTTACAAGAACTCTTTAATAATATTTCCCACAAAATAGTCACATAAAAATAGATTTTGGTACCCACATTTAATTGGGTCTAGTAATATTAGTGATAAGTGCTTTAGGGACCCATATCTTCCTCATAGGATTCCTATAATAATTATGTAATGTATTTGAAAAATAAACTCAATTTGGTCTAGAAAATCATGAAACAATAGAAAGTGTGTCATAACATGAACTAGTTGAACATTTTAAAGAACTGGGAGTAAAATTGTATGTCCTTAATTTAGAAACAAAATTAGTTCTTCCAATATTTATTTTTCCTGGTTGATAGCCAATGCCAGTAGTTTATTTAGGAGAAATTTTTTACCTAGAATTTAATTAAGGGAATTTTTCCCATTTGTAAAATTTTCTAAGTCATTCTTTAATTTCTCATTAGAAAGTTTTAGTTCATTGTTCTTTTTGAGTAATTGAGCATTTTTCTCCCTTTCTAAAATGAGTTTACTTTTAATAATTGTGGTAAGATCATGTTGTTTCTTCAAGGACTTGTATTTATCTTTTAGTTTAGTGCACATCTCTTCTAGAATATTATAATACACAAACATTTCTTTATTAGACATATTTTCATATTCACCCTCATAGATAGAATAGTATGAATTGTGTACAGAAGATTCTAGTGTGACATCAGTTGTGTTTGTCATAAAATGCATATTGTCTTTGTTATCTTGTTTATCATGTGAAGATTCTGAGTCACTTGAACTGTCCTCAGAAGAACTCCATGTTGCTTTTATTACATTTTCATACTTTCTATCTTGGTCTTCAAATTTCTTTTTGTATATGAGATTTGGAAAGTCAGCCATGATATGTCATTTTTTTCTTACATTAATACAAGAAAATCTTATCAGACTTATCACTTCTTTTCCAATATGTATTCCAACTTCATTTTTTGATCATATATTTCCTTGAAGTTAGGCTTTCTAAAATAGATCTTTATCTTGTTGAATCTCTTAAACCTTATGGATAATTGAGCCATCTTCCCATCACTATCAAGTGATGATTGCTCACTACTAGAACTTTCTATAGAAACTTCCACTTTCCCTTTTTCTATGTGTTTAGAGGTGGTGGTCTTGAATTCAACATACTTTCTTTTGGGTTCATCCCCCTATTCAATTTTGACTTTAAACTCTTCTTCATACTTCATCAGTTTCGCAATGAGATATTTTACAGGAAGCTTACTGATATCACATGATTCTCTAATAGAGATAGAGGTTCATGTCCATCTATCAAGTAGGCATCTAAGAATTCTCATGACCTGTTCCTTAGCAGTGACATCTCTTCTAGGATAAATCATTACGTTGACAATTTCGTTGAACCTAATATCCATGTCAGAAATACGCTCATCAGGTTTAATTTTAATGTTATCATATTTAATAGTATAGGTATTAATTCTCAATTCTTTCACACTAGATGTTCCTTCATGTGAAATAGATAAGGTATCCTAAATTTCATGGGTAGTTTTACAAGAAGAAATTATATTAAATTCCTCATATACTAAATAGATTTATAAAGCATTCATAGATTTTCAATTGTTATTGTAGGTAGTTTTGGTAGGTTCATCCCAAGTGATTCTATCTGTAGCAGGAATCTTATATTCATCTATAATTGAAGACCAGATTTCAAAGCCCATACTTTCTAAATACATTTTCATTTTAATTTTTCATTTAGTATAATTAATTCAATTAAAGAATGGTGGTAGTTTTGTTGCATAACCTTCCAATCTATTATCCATGATATAGAAATAACTTAAAAGAGCTAGAAATTTATAATTGATAGAAATTTATAGGTCTCTAAAGTACAAATACAATCACAGCTGAATAGTTTTAAAAACATAGTTTTAATAAGATTAAAAAACACTCGTCTGATACCAAATGTTGGTCAGAGTGGAGTACTCAAGAGGGTTGGGGGGTGAATTGAGTATCTATAAAAATTTATTTTTAAAAAGGTAATCTTAAAAAGGTTCCCCAATAGTTAAATACAACCCAGTTAATCAAGGTTGTACTATTATGAAAGTATGCATGTTTAGATAACTTCTTAGAAGATTGATTAATTCTTAGTAATCATAATCATAGTTATTTACGTTACTTTTGAAGCTATTATAATAAGGAAAAACAATTATAACTTCTTTCCAAGATTAACTATCAAATTAAATTTAGTGATTTCTAGATTAAATAGTAAAATAGAGAAAACTAAAGTAAACAGCACAGCTGATACAAAACAAGTGGTTCGGTATCAAGCCGAGACCAAATATACTTCATTTGGTGATCACCTGCCACCAAGTAGTTTATATAAATAAACTTGATCCACACCCTAGATCAGAGTTAACAACATCACACGAGACTCTCCAGGTCACATGTCCTCTTCCACAGCTTTTTGTGGGTAAACACTAACCAGTCACACATGGACTTCTTCCACACTTATCTGTGGGAATACATAGGTGTAAAAATATTTAAGAGACAGGATATATTATATCATTCAGTTTGATGTAGGACATAGTTTGTGTTTTTATATAGACACCCACACTACCTGAAAGATAAAAATAATACACAACAGAATAGAAATGATGAGATAAGTTTAGAAGTGCTATGAGTGTTAGTCTATGTAGATCTAGACTTTTGGGATGAAGCAGATGTAGAAATCGAGTCCTCTCATGGAAAACATTGTATCATAAGTCACCTAGATCTGGCTCGTGTTGTTCGTGGTATTGACTATACAAAGATGTTCACGATGATTTTGATCTATGGTGTCCAACTTGTTGATTCAAGAATGCTTCATGTGTTCTTCAGAAATGTTGAGTTGCATGTGTCAGTTCTTGTTTCCAGAAAAACTCATGTGTACTTTGTTGTTATTCTCTTTCTTTTTCTAGGCCACACTTCTCTTTTTTTCTTAGAGTGCATGTGTTGGATTTGAAAGGATACATATATTCTTCACCCTATGACTCATAATATCAGATGATATGTCTACAAAGAAACATTAATTACGTTAATGTATTTAAAATCTTAAAATATTACCATTACAAATTAAATTGAAAAACAACAAAAGAGATTAAGAAACGGTGTCATAGTTTGTCTGTAAATGGTGTCTTCATGAAACAATGTCTCCTTGAAATGGTGTCTGGATGGTCACATTGTCTTGATGGTCACGATGTCTAGATGGTCACAATGTCTGGATGATCATGTTGTCTAGATGGTCACAATGTCTGGATGGTCACGATGTCTGGATGGTTATGGTGTCGGGATGGTCACGGTGTCTAGATGTTCATGGTGTCTGGATAGTCATGGTGTCTGGATAGTCATGGTGACTAGTTCCTTTTCTAGAAAAACACAACCAGTTGCAAACTCAAGGTGTATCAGACTTAGAAAAATATCTATATTCAGACTTAAGCAATGATATTCATAGAATGGATTAGACTTAATCATTTAACAAATAAATCATTATAAAGTAAATTAAATATAGTGCACAAGATTTATTTAAGGCATAAAGATACTAATCATCTGTACACATGATTTAAGATAAATTACACCGCATTAAAAATTTGTTACATAATAAACAGGATTTTTGATCATTAAAACATGATTAACACAGAAGGAGTAAAAAAATTAATTTGGATAACAAGTGAGATTGAGGGGCATACATTTTTTATGTGAAACATTTTCTCAAGGGGGTAGTGATAACAACATTGTAGTGTAGCTAAAAGTAAATAATATAGAAGTATCTATGTATCCTACTAATAGAATAATCTATACATGGATCATTATTTAAGATAAATCCCATATATATATCTGACTCATTTTCAAAGTAATGGATTCTTTTTAGAAATTTCAACTTGATTTAGGATAAGAGATAAACGGGTCACTAGATATTCAATGTTAATATGAAATTACCCACATGTAGTTCTTAATTAAGGGATCCCATACACAGATCAGTCTCATGTATAGGAGAAATGGGGAACCAGTCATATTTTTTAATTGGAGGATAGAAGATGGGTCCAAGGTAGATCTCTTGGATGTCACTACACATCCCATAGTGAGGGGAATCAAACATGTATGTAGTTCTTAAAATGACGAAACCTATATAATGGGGTATTAATTTTTTGTATTAGGTATCTAAAAAAAGCCTCAATTATCCCATGAGTTTTTGTCTTTATGAGAAACAAGGTTCAATTATATGATCACCCATAATTTATGAGAAAACCTAATTAAAAGAAAATTTGATGGTTTCCATGCAGTTTAACGCTCTATGATAATGATGTTCATAGAAATTTTTATGTAGTTTAACATCATGTGACTAAGATGATTATGTAGAATATGTCTCTAAATGGTCAGTATGATACTTATTCATGATCATACCATTCTGGTTAGCCTCATATGGAATATAGACTAATAAGAATGGATAGGTATGGAAAATATCAATATGGAACACTAATAAGTTGTATGATTTCATTAGGGATATGTTATAACAATGTAAAAATAACGACACTTATAGGGAATATGGTTCTCCATGTGGGGGAATTGTTTCATTGTTGGAAATATGTTCAAGTTGGAAAGGTTTCCCTGGGGATATAGACTTGGAGAAAGGGACATCCAAGCTTATGGTGACATGGTCATGTGAGGATGGATGTGAGTAATCTCATGAGGAATATATCCTCATGAGGATGATAATAGGATATTAATAATGTCTATTTTGAACCTTAGATTGGAATACTACATATACCATGGAAAAGAGAATCAAATCCCTTATAGGTTGAATGAAATAGTTTAAGGTCATGTGATAAGACTGTACCATGCAGTTTAATTTCATGTGGTAAGGATTTTGTTGTGTAGTTTTACATCATTTGACTAGGTCTGAATTCGAAGTATTATATCATCATGTATATAGGAAACTAGTCCTCTATAGTTTAAGGTCTTTCATCTAAGTCCTCTAGTCATTCAATATATGTATAATTTTTTTGAGTAACCTTGCATTCATGGTAGGTTCTATGAGATCAACATCCTCAATGATCAGAGAATATTCCCCATTGGAGAATACATTGTGTACCACATAGGGAACCTCCCATTTTGGCTCTGATTTTAGAGTTTTATTCTCTAAATCTTTGGGTTTTCAAGGATAAAAACAAAACTTCTTCCAATATTGAACATAATTGAACCTTTTTATTAAAGACTTAAGAAATTCTATTTTTATGAATTTTGAGGTTGTGTAACATATTCAAACTCTTATTTTCAAGACTCTCAAGCTCATTAAGTCACTTCAAGGAAATCCCATCTTCAAAAAATTTGATTAAATATGGTTTCTATAGGTGATGAAACTTGAACCATGATTAGGATCACTTCCCTTCTCCTATACACAAGTGAATATGGGGTTTCTTGTGTGGTAATGAAGTTTTCTTTTTGATATTCCCACAAATAATTCATGATATTATCAGGCCAAGATTTCTTTTAATTTTCCATGATTTCTTACAGGAAATTTGTCCAAGAATTTTTTAAATCCAATATCTTCCCATTTTCTATTATATGGTAATACGATGACTGATTTGACTGGATTTTGTGATAATATATGACTTCACTAATTTTATGAAAGACTTAGTTTCAAATTCCTTGAGGGTTATGACTTTTATCCATTTGGAGAAGAATTTAGAGGTAGTGAGGATATAATTGAACTATATTGCTGTGGTTGGAGGATATGATCCAATAATATACATAACCCATATAGTAAATTTCTAAGTGTACTTTTCAGTTTTCAATAACTTTTGGGATCGATGGATGAAATAAGTATGTATCTATAATGTATGTAAAATTTCAAAAAACAATAATCAATCATTTTCATTAATGCGAACAATTAACCTACCACCTGATTTTACATGAGAGCCTGGCTCCTGAATGGAGATAATCACATGCTTCATCATGAACTTCATGCATGGTGGTAGGAGGATCCTCTTCTATAATACATATAAAGAGTATTTAATAATATATTTTTTTATAGTGGAATTTCTGGGAATTATGTCCATCATAAAGGGTTTTGGACACCAAATAGTGCTTGATTTATTCATTTTCTTCTTTTTTAGATGAGATTGTCCCATTTTAGATATAGTTTTGGATCAGGACATCCAATCATCAGTTAATTTTATCCATAAAGGTTGTATCTCTTCCTGGTTTGAGACTATGTGGACCACATTAATTTCTTCCATATTATGGATGATAAATAGAATCATGATATATCAATGATAAATGTGAAAAATCAAATCATCTTGATCTGGATCTTCTATATCTATAGATATATTTTCTAATATATCAGTATGGGTGTTATGTTATCATTGTACATGGGTCAGAGTTGGATCAAGAGGATATTCTTTGAACAATTCTTGTATATAATAATTCATAGGGATAAATTCATGTTTATTTATATAATATTTATCGTTAATTTATTTGATCACTAACTCTAATTCACCTTTTATTTTTAATCAGTCCATTGAAATCTACATATCCAGATTCAAAATAGTGTTGAGGGAATTTTATTTTGATTCATTATTGGATAATCCTTCAGAAAAAAAGAAAAAAATTGATGGAAAAAATTAATTGGTGAGGTGAAGATAATTTCTTGGTCAACTAGGTGTTCCTTTAGATCATCTATAATTTTTATATTGGGCTTCTAGAGTCACTGTTAAAATAAATCTCCCACCACAAGGGTGGATTGATCTTAGAGAGCACATCTTCATCCAGAAGTCTCATATCCATAAGTGTATTTTATAAAGTGGGATGCACTACAAGAAAATATACCAAGTCATATACTTTGACTTCTTTATTTGATATGAAACAGATATTGAACTATTATAAAATTAAATCCCATCATGATAACAACATATAACTTGGAGTATACATTAGTGGGTCGATTGGAGACACCAAATGGACCTCTTCATGCTCTATATAATTTCTCAACTTTTTCAAAGAAAATATCATCCCAAGGTAGCCCTTCTCAAAGTTATAATATCATTCCTCAACAATGAACATTATCATGTTGGGATAATATAGTTCTTTTCATTCTTAGTTTTGTTTTTATGGGAAAAGATCATGCCATGTGACCATTCTTAGACTTCCATATAAATAATGAGTGGAATAAAATCAAATGGAGTCACCAAGAATGGTGTATACATAAGGTTTTTCTTAAGATTGTTGAAAGCTATCTAATAGGTACCATCCCACTATTAGGTGATTTTTTCCTTTCATAGTCTAGTGAATAAAAACTCTTATGGGATAGATTGGTGATGAAGAATAAAATTTATTTGACCCACCATTTAAGCCACATCAATTCCATAATATTTCTAGGTGGAGGAATTTTGATAATTTCCCAACTATTTTAAGGATTGAATTTTATTCCATGGTGGTATGTAACAGATCCAACGAAATTTCTTGATATAACACAAAATATGGATTTTATTAGATTTAATGATAGGTTATGTTGTTGATGTTTTTTAAAAATTCTCTCAATGTTTTAAAGGTGAAAATAATTCTATAAAGACTAGAACACCAGATCATCCACATATAATTCCACTGTCTTTCCTAGAATTGGATTAAAGATATGATTAACGGTTCGTTGATATGTAGTGTTGACATTCTTTATGATTAATGGAATAAATTGATAACAATAAACCCCTTGTGTCACTATGAAATTGAGGAAATCTTCACCTCTTTATGATTATATAATTTTGATATAGCTAGAGTATCCATCGATAAAGGAGAGGGATTTGAAACCAAATATAGCATCAATCAATAATTTGATGACCAGGACTAGAAAATAATCTCTTGGGAAACACTGGTTCATGTCTTTGAATTCAGTTTATACTTCGATTTAACCATTCTCCTTTTCTACATAGACTATGTTGGAAATACACTTTGAACGAAAATTATTTTTTATAAATAAAGACACTTTTGAGGAAAAGTGAGAAACCATAAGTTCCAATAAGCACCAAACAGCAACAAGCAGAAGATCAGAAACAACATCACCCAAGCAAAAGCAGCAACCACAGACTCCAAAGAAGGACCACTCGACGATCCCATGCAAGCATGGTCCCTCCCGATGGAAAGACATCCCTCTGTATCAACCACATCCCAAATGGCCTGCAGAGGAACAAGCTTCATGCTCTAGCCTATCTGAGCCGAACCGACCCTTCCACATTCCTCACACAACCAGGTCGGTAACTCAACACAACATAAGTTAGGAAAGAAATAAAATAGAATCCTTGAAAACAAGATAAATTATACTAGAGTCAGTGTCTCTAAACAGTCTCCAAGATAAATTAGAAACTTGCAGAAGAGGATCCCCCCTTATCAGGTCTTTAAAGGAAGAAGTCAGCGTATTCCAGACCTGCATATATTCCTCAAGACTGATCACCCCCTTGTTGAAACCTCCAACCAGGATCATGTCCTGTTTATCCGCCCAAATATACTGGTCCTCATTAAGTTCCACTTCAAGATTCCTACCCATCATCTTGGTTGCATCCTCTTCCGAGGTGTTGAGGAATAACACCGGCTCTGACACCACTTCACCAGAGCTTAAAACCAAATCCACGGAGGGATCATGCTGTCCAGCTGCCTTTTGGTGACATCTGAACTCCTTATCCAGCTTCTCCACAAATGTTTTCTTTGCTGAATGGGTCTTCATAGGAGGAGGTAAGGAGGAGTAATCCTTCCTACCCCTCCTTCCTTGCTTCCTCCTGACCCTCCTCGAACCAGATTCTGCTTCTGAGAAACTTCTACAGACCACATCGCTTTCATTTCCCCTTCCACCATCATCATACTCTGGATATGCATTTCCCCTAATCCGGTCTTCCAACAATAATACATCAGCACTCCCCCTATTGTCCTTACCATCCTTAACCAAGGAAGCTGGTTCAATTCTATGTTCCTCCTTAGCCAACATTCCATACCTTTTGCTCAAGGAGATTGGAGTTCGGACTGGAGAACTAGCCCCTGGCAGACAGGCAACACTCAACCCCCCTGCATCTTCAAGGTTAGACTGAACCTGCACCTCCAAAATAGTCTCTATCAGTTGGCTAGGGGAACTACCCAGAACATGCCCTACCCCACTGATCCCTTCCCTTCCCATGAAACATGTTTCCTCAACACCTGATCCCTCAAAGAAGGCGGGTTGATCAAAACCCCTGCCCATATATTAATGTTGTGGGTTCAGAGTCTCCCATCCACTGACCAGAACACAATTGGCCTCAAACTTGGGAGGCTCACCTGCAGATAAAGAGAGGCTCTCCAATGCCCCAACCGCGGGACCCCGGTCCTCATACCCCATGCTACTTGATGCCTGTAAAACACCCAAATCCTTCTTGGGGTCAACAACCACCCCCTCCACCTGAGGCTCCAAAACCTTCAAATCCTCCTTCAGAACTGTAATCGCAGACCTTGTCCTCCCCGAGTCAGTGTAATCCCTCACCGGAGATTTAGGAGGACAGTGGAACCCCACCCCAGGATGGCCAGGATAGCCCTGCTCCTGGACACCCCGATGTTCCTCAATACGATCACTAGTATCCTCCAGCACCTTCTGTGCCCTCATTTGGAGTGCAACAGGCTCAGAGCCAATACCAGAGCCAGCCCCGTGACCTTCGACGTGACCCGCGTCACCCGTGCTCACCGCAGAGGACTCATCCACCACCGCTGCAGCCCTTTTACGACACTCCTCAACACAGTGACCCAGTCTATGGAAGAAGGAACAGAACGAGGTCTAGGATTCGTAGAAGATACTTTGCACGTACCTGTACTGCCCTTCAATCATGATCCATACCTTTTCAGGTGGAGGACAAGATGGCTTCATTTCCACACAGATGCGCACTACGATTGGATGCACCATGGAGTCGGTCTTCCAATCCGCATAGAGAAATCAGCCTAAGGAATTTCCAATTGACTGAAGGAGAGATGGATTCTGAAATGGAAGCAGTAACCCCGGAAATTGAATCCATATTGCTGATGAGGAAGCATCTCAATTCAGGTTCAAATCAAACATCCAACAATTTAAATGAAACGTAAACCCCCTAACAGATCTGCTAGCACATGACCAAGCCATAGCCAGGTCGTCTTCATCCGCGAGACAAATAATAATTTGTCACAGTCCAAGGATACCGACAACCGCACGGTGGCCTAGACCCCATTCCTGATTCACGAACCTATCGAACACCTCAACCAGAGGTCTTTGGCGAGTGAACTTTGCAACCAGATCCATGGAGAGAAGCGACAAAGCTTCTGATAATTCCTTGGACCAAACCGAGACAAATGGATGTCCGTTACGGAGGCCAGGTACCTTTAGTATCTAGTGTTGGATTTATTCTTCTCACCACCTACTTATACCCATGGTGATCTTTTGGTAGCCCTAGGTGGTGGGTGATACCCTACGGTCTTGTCTTGACATCTTAATATAATTATAGGAAAATACATATCGATGATTTTTTAAGAAGTGTATATGTTCATAGGGTTATATGGAAAACACCATGGTGGTGATTGATGTGGGTTGTGGTTATTCCTAGGTACTATGATTCACATACCTATGTTTATCAACAATGGTGGGGATGCCTTCCAAAAATTCTAGAGGGTTATCACTGATATCTTCTTCTCCCCTATTCCCTATTTATCTTTATATTTTTTTTTCATGTTATAAATATTATAATTAGTGACAAGTGAATTTTTTTTCAAGGTATGAAGGATAAATTGAATGTTAGAGATTAATAAGGTGTGTTTCCATCATAAACCTTGTATATGTCACCCCATTTTGATTCTGAAGAGGATGTTGATGTCGATGTGATACGAGATTCTTCATCATTTGAAAATGAATGTTGGGAGTCACCCAGGGACATAGGGTATAATTTAGGGTCATTATTTTTAATAATCTCATTATTGATATTAATGTGTCCTAAGGGTTGTATTAGGAAATACTCTTCTGATCATAGGGGTGATTCATGAGTATCATTATTGGGGACACCCCTACTTTTCTAGGAATCATTTCCCTCTGGGGGTGGTATTCCACTATCATGGAGATAGTGGTGGAGGTTCTCTAGTTTCCTAGAATTGACTAGACTTGAAAATCCTATTGATTCGGGACCAGTTCTATAACTTGATTAATGTGAAGTCCATTTTCCTCACAAATTGACCTCCATGTATTGGTTAAAATAGTATTAAAACCATTTGAATTAGCAATCTATATAATCTCAACTATCACTGGTTGTTTAATTTACCTTCTATAAAAGGATGCCTCTATGTATTAGTCCTTACATGTGTCAAATGGAGAACCATTTTCATATAGAAACCCAGAATAGATATTAATTATTTATTTAAATAATTGATTTTATGATAGGGGTATTTTTTCAATGATGTTAATCAATTGGATTCCCAATATGATATTAAATGTCGTGTCCTTGAAAACCACTATGAATTCAGAGTTTATGGCGAGGTCACTGAATTGAGTCCTTAATTTGGTATTCGATAGAGGTGTTAGTTTAATTGTATCATTTCCCTATATTTGTAGCTATGAGGGAGACCAATTAGTATCATAAAACCTAGGTTCTAAATGGTATAAGAAAATATGAGGTTGATATCAAATCCATTGTCAAGTAGGTCTTGACAGATTCCAATATCATTGGGATTTCCTATTATATATAGAGGTTAGATGATTCTGTATATGGAATACCCCTGATTAAGTTTTGTAATGCAAATAACCATGTGGTATTTAGTTGGGATAGATTCCTATCAATAAGCTTTGGCTATAGTGACCTCATCTTAGAATATTTATGGACTAGAAAGAGATTAAATCAATTCCATTCAAATCTCCTTACATAAATGTAGAGTTAAAAAAAGTAATATATGGGCTTGGTTATCATCCAATATCATGGTTATATCATATTTTTTTCCCATATGATTGTATACTCTCATGGGAGGTTATTCCCTCATTTTTTTTCTTCAAGATGGGCACTAATTGTAAGGATGATGCATGTTTTTTAGTCAGAGTAGGGGGAATCCTTGCTGTTCACGGGTTTATCTGTGTAGTTTCTACTACTACTTGAATTGAATTAGATATTTTTAGTCCTAAAAATTTATCTTCTAATGTTATTTTTCAAGAGAATTTCATTGAAGGTTCTGGACCGGTTCTATTATACTTTCGGGCTCACTGATGTTTTTTCCTACATGTTTAATCTGAATATATATCTTCTATGGGAATCCAAACTGACTATTGAGGATGACTACATCCCTATCTTCCATAACCTCATTGGACCCTTTATCCTCTTCATATTACTTTTCCTCCCTACTAATTAAAAACATGGTAGTCAGGTATCAATATAGTTTCATCCTCACTAAAATAATCAATAAAATGGATCATGTTGATGGACCAGAATAATTTTTCATCTCCAAATGAAGTTTATATTTAGCATGTTAATGCCCATTATTTCATTACTGAAGGTAATAAGTATTGGTGGGTCTATATTGATTTGTATTTTGTTTAATTTTTCACCTATTATCCTATCTATACTCATTTTCTTATTCATTTTTCATGCATGTTCTTTGGGTTTCCTAATGTTAAAGAGGATGAGTGTATAATTTTAGAGTGTTTTGGGGCTCAAACTGGCTGGTTTACATGGGACCTTTTGAAGTATGGCAATTCATAGACACTCTTTCAAGTTATATAATTTTCAAAATTAAGAAAAAATATTTTCAAAACATCTTATTATTACCATTTTGTTATAGGAATACTATAAATAAAAGTTACCTATGTTTGGGGTCTACCTAGCTTAACTTCTCCAAGGACGATCATCTTCTAAAGTAGGTATTTAAAGACAATGAAATACTAAAAATTTTGTCCCAAAATTTGATGGTATGGGAAATAATCTGGGAGTTCATGATGATCAACCTCTTCATATTTCATTATTTCTATATATATAATAATATCATGTACCATATATTCAATGAATAATCTGAGGACATGATCTTTTTTGTCATTGAAATTATCATTCCATTTATCGTTATATCTTGGAATTTTTTTCCATATTTTATTCTTTAGGTAGTGTTGTTTTTTTATCATTCCAAAGGTAATGTTTCATTATGTGGATTCAGTTTTGGAGATGAATTTGACACTGATATCGGAATGAGTTTGATTATTATTATCCCTCATTTCCAGTCCCCCTTCATTGAACTATTACAATAAACTAATATTTGGATTTATTTAAATGGAAATTATCCTATATAGATTGGCATGTTTTTTTCAACTGTCTGGAACAACTAGATAATTTTACTGGGAAAATTTCTGTCTATAGATCATCCTTGAATCCCTCAATGAAAATTTTCACAAGATGTTCTTATGATGGTTAAATTTCAAGTGAATATGTTAGGTAATTACACCTGGTAATGAAATTTGAGAATCTTTCATTTTCATGATGTTTAAAATTCAAGATTTATATGAGTGTCATCATCCCCTTAGAAGAAATAAATTCAAATATAAATTTGTGATACTTGTCTTCCTAATTTCCCACTGATTGGGCCCGCAAGAAACTATACTAGAAAAATGTTGTTTATACCAAGTATTGCACAAATAACTTAATAAAAGTTGATTCCTATTTCATTAACATTCCCATCATGGGACCACAATAGGTCATGAAGTGTGTCAAATATTTCTTTCGTCTCTAGGGTGATTCAAAGTTGGGAATGTGGGGTTTCTAAAGTTTGGTGGTAGACTGGTTGTGTCCACCTACTCAATATAATGTTTCATTTCCAGTCGAATTATGGAAATCATTCCCTCTATGGCTTCAAACCCTATATCAAGGGAGTAAATGGGATTGAAGAAATATAATGGAAATACCACCTATGTTTTTGAGACCTGACATGGGAAAATTTCCTATATTTCTTTTTGGTACCCAATTTTCCAAAACTAAGGCTGAATTTCATGGAACAATTCTATTTGAGGTCCAAGAGGAGGGAAATGGTAATGTCCCAGCCCATCTCACTCGATAATAGTAGCTGAACTAGTGGGTCACATGGACTTAATTACGGCTCCTCATATGTTATAGGCCGCCAACAAGTAGTGAGGGGTTGAGATGATATGGTGGGGAGACTATACCCTCACGATTAAAGTGTAGCACAACAATGTAAGATAATTGTAATCAGTGAAAAAATATAGTAAATGAACTATGGAAGCATAAACCATCCATATATAATAAACAGGGAAAATAAGAATCATTATAGTATGCTGAATAATGTCATGTTTTTAAGTTATACAAAAGGTAACTACATGGAATCTGGGCATCGGGCTTATACAACATGCTATAAAAAATGAAAAAGTACCAAAGGATATCTCTACTAGGATCATTATAACAAGCCCATTCCTATTCTCACTTAATCAATACTTTAATATAAAATCAATCATCCAAAGATGGATGTTTCCTCTTATCCCAATATGCATCCCTAAAGTCTGTTTGGGTACTAATTGATGACCTGAATAGGGTGTGAGATATACTATTTATGCACCACCAATAACATCTATAATAATCCATCAGGTGAATATAAAATGATATTGTGTTGTTATAACCACAATAAGTATAAATTCAAACCATAAATGAACTAGCACTGGTTCCTAAAAGACACCATGTTGACACTACCTGCTTCAGCCTAAGCCAAGATACCTCAGACCATGTATCATTATATATATAAGTATAGAAATATATATATATATATATATATATATATATATGGAATATATATGTTGAAACAAATATATCCATATATATAGATTTTTAGTACTATCCAAGACCTGATTCATAACTCAGGTGTCCATGCATAGTCACAAGAGTCTCAAATGGTAGTTAGGGAATCCATGCTTGACTATTACAATTAAATGGGAGAACCTTCCAAATTATCAAAAGTATATGGGATTCCATTCATATGTTTCACAAGTATATAGTATTCCAAGACCAGGTATCATAAGTATATGGGAGTCCATTCCCATGTATCACATGTATATGGGTGACCATGCCCATGTATCACATGTATATTGGATATCCTGCCTGAGTATCACAAGTATGTGGGACACCATGCCTGAGTCTCACAAGTATATGGGATTACATTCCCATGTATCACAAGTATATATTGTTATGTTCATGATTTAATATATGAAAATACATGATTTATAAATCAATAAAATTCTATTTAATAAAGGGAATAACCTTTTTCATATGAAATTCATGTGATGTGGTCATGCCACTCCATTTTATTAATTTGTAATAATCCATTTCATAAGGTGTAAATCCAACACTACATATAATATGGGTTTTCAAATCAATATTAAATAATTAAAGGTAATTTAATGAGCACACCAAAAGGGGTGGTAATTTTCACGGTAGGTGACCTTCGATAATAAATATGGTTATATTGGAGTTCCACTAAAAAGGTAAAATTTTAAATAATGAGAAATGAATTTTTAAGAAAATGATCAGAAATTATGATGTGTGGAATGATGGTGCATGATATATTTATTGAAACATTACTAGACCTCCTTCCATATCTTGTTAGTACTCTCCTTGTCCATTGTTGTTCTTTAATTCGAGCTGAAATGAGAGAAGTTGATGTAATGGAAAAAAGCCTAAGGGGGATCTCACATGATATGTGGAAACTGAATCGAAGTATGGTCTGGGAAGATATCTCAATATATTAGAAGAAGAATAAATATATTGAGCAAAGGTAGGGGTTCTATTCGATTCTGGATGAAAAAGGGAGGATTATGGTTATAAGGATTTAGGGGGAGGTAATTCAACCATTTTTAAATGGCCATTTAAAGTATTTATTATGATAATTGTGGATTTACATCATAAATACCCTATTAATAGAGTCTATTCAGCTTTTGGGGTAATCCCTAAATAATTTATGGTGTAAATTCTTTATTTACTCTATAATATATACATATAAGGTGTACATTTTTTACAAAAAAAACTTCTACTGTAGCTTCTATGTAACTGCTACTTCCTACCAAAATCACCTCAAAAGTATATTAAGGATATTTTAACATAGTCCAAAAAATTAATTAAATAAGGTTTAACAGAATTTAAGTGAATCAGAACCTCTCTAAAAATTCAAGACCTTACAACCTCCATTATTTAAAACAATCCATCCATGAGCTTTCTTTCTAAGCATGGTAGAGTGTCTCCTGAGAATAAATCTAGCTACTAAGCATGTAAAACAACCTCTCCCTCATAGGTCTAGTCCTATACATGTCTATACTACCATAAACATATATGATAGGAACTAACCTATCTAAAAGATAATTTTTTCTACAATCAATGATCTGAATAGGGTTCTCCTCAATGTAACCATCAATTTCCAATTAAAAATACTCATAATTAAAAGTACGATATTTGTATGAATTGTAACAGAACAACTGTGATACTTGGAAGAAATTATGAATGCATTGATACCTTTAAGGATGAGTTATCTAATAGGCTTCCAGTATTATTCTCTATAATATCTTTAAAGGCATGTTATAATGAGGTAAGAGCTTTCCATATGTACAGATCCATCTATGTCCTAATGTGGGTAAAACATGGAAGAATACTCGATCCCAAACCCTAAACTCTAGAGGCTGTTGGAGATGATGGATATAAGAATTATGCCTAGAGTGACCTATAGCCATATGCTTCTTGATAGGAAGTACCTACTCCGAGGTCTCCTAAATCTGAGGAGGTCTAATTAGCGACTCCTCTCCTACCTCTGACCAACACAAGAGTGAACCACACAGACTACCATATAGGGCCTTATAAAGATCGGTCTGTATAATTTCACTGAAGGTGTTATTATAATAAAATTTGGAAAGTGGCAGGTGTTTCTCCCAAGAACATACAAATTTAAGGATTCATTCTGGGATCAATCCCTTTAATATCAGATATATATGATCAAATTTCCTTTTGATCTGTGGGTGATTGGTTGTGCACGGAAGCACATATGTACCGAGAGCCTTATGTAATGCCTTCTAGAACCCTGATATAAAACTAGAATCTCTATCTAATATAATAGTTCATGGGAATACATGGATTAATATGATATCCTATACATATTGTAACGTCAAGATATTTTAAAAGGAAACACTATGATCCATATCATACAATATATGCCACAAAGATCTTAAACAAACCACTAAATATTATTATTTAAATGTGACTATTATAATATACCCATTAAATTGGTGTAAATGAAAATTATTAATGAAACTGTGAAATATATGAGGGTTATAATAACTTATTAACAAGTACTATTTTATTTTTATATATAAAAAAATTACCATGGTAAAAAAATATTTATCGCAGTACAGGTAAAATTATGAAACATGTTAATGTTAAAGGATAATAATATAAAATACCTAAAAACAACAACATTTAAATGGATGTTAAATGTGTTTCTCACCTATAATCACCTGTAAAAAAATTCATTATAAATATAATTCATTTTAATTAATTCCACTGAATTGTGGTTTGCTTTAAATATAAAATTATTATTATTTAATCAAATAAAACCATCCCTCCTCAAGGAATAAATATTACACCTCATGACCCCCATTATCCTAACAAGTCTTAAAGCTCTTAAAATATCTAAAAACCCTCTCCTCCACACTCCTAATTTTTTTTTTACTTTTGGTCTCACGAAAATTCTAATTCCAATGTCCTTAAGGGGTCCTTCAAGGAGGTGATATTCAACATGTAATTTTATCAAACCATATCTCTTAATTTCTTTTCTTCTTCTCTTTTATCCTCAACTCCTTCATCCATAAAGGTAAATTAACACCAGTAACATTTATATACCATACTATTATGTTTCTACTAGAATATACCATATCCATTTCCTTTATCATCACCTCATATTCAGAGAAATGAAACCATTGTCCACATTATGTCGGTTAACCATCTCTGTGGATAAAGATTATTCATTTTACATTACCAACTTTAAGGCATATAATAAAAATATTATTATGGATAAATAAGATCTTAATAATTATATTATTACCTTTTTCATATTCTTTAACAAATATATAGATATAATATTAAATAAAAAAGATATTTCTTGATGGTTTGAAATACCACCAAAATAAACTAAACAGTTACATTAATGTTTTATCAAATGAAACATACTCAGGTTAGAAAAAAATGATATATGGGAACATTTATACTTATTTAAGTTCATTAATATCATTTCATTACAATTCTAGAGTATTAATTCAATTTTACACAAAAATTCATAATTATACACAAATGAAATGACCATAAAACCATGAAATAGACACACCCAAAATAATAAAAATTATGAAATATTACTAATAAATGGGTAAAAATATGTTATAAAAATATCATATACGTAATTACAAATATGGATATATATCTATACCAAATTAATAACATTATTTAAACCATTATACAGAAGGTTTGAACACATTTTAAGGAATTCTATCCTGATGTAAGGGAATTCTTAACACAATTTTCATTCCTTGGATTAAACATTAAATTTATGGATAATGTCTTGATAATATTATGTTTTATATGATTTTTTATTTAATTATGTTTTATTTACACTTTTTTGTGGATTTATAGATGATATATACAATTGATTCATTTTATTAATGACTACATCAATGATATGAAATTTGCAAGGGACTATTATGTAAAAAACCTCACTTTAAATGTTTTAAAGATTTATTTTAAAAATATTTATCTTTAATTTCCTTGTTTTTAATATAATTTTTATGAATTTATTTGTATGGAAATGAATTTTTTTGAAGGATAATTTTATATATTTTTAAATTTTTTAAAAAATGGATCTTTTTAAGGTTTTACGTAAGGGACTTTATTTAATGTTTATTTTTTACAAGATGCAAAAGGAATGTTTTATACATAAATGGAATAAATTTATTTTACCATGATAATGTCAATTTAATATTTTTATTATTACTTTAAAAGTTTATGCGGTTACTTTCAAAGAATTGTTTCCTATTTTACATGCCCAGTTCTTCAAAATGAGTGATATTAGAATGATTTTGTTTCTTAAATAGTTTTTTTATGATGCCATATTTCATAATTTAGGTTTATTTGATATTTCTTGATACTTGTTTATAATTATGGGTGGTTATTTAAATATCCAATGATAGGTGGTTTTGTGATAAACCAAGGATGTGTGGTTATGTTATTAACCAATAATTATTTGTTCTATGATAAACCAAGGATGAGTGGTTTCATTTTAAACTACAATGCCTTGGGTACTCTGGAGTAGGAGGTTCACTATATTGGTTAATACATTTGTAATAGTGATATTTAAAATTATTCCCCAAGTTATTGACTTATATTTTATATTATTTATAATGGGTTTTCATAGAAATCGATTTTTTTTCAAAAATTAAAATCATGAAATTTTTGAAAAGATTAATCCTTCTTCCATGTAAAAGGTATTTTCTTATAAAAACGTTTTTATGGGTTTTAACAGGACTAATAGTTTCAATTATTTATATCACTTATTGAGATTTTATTCACATCCCATGTTTTAGATTTTTTTCCACAAGATTTAAGGGGGAATAAATATAAGGATGAGGTCAACAGGAAAATTGTGAACATTTTTCATGAAGAGATAACATGTTTTAATTAAAATAAATTTATTTTATGGAAAAAATGGGTACTATATATATGTTTCCATCTAAAATATATGATATTTTAAAATATTATTTATTCCAAATTCTATAAAAATATAAACCTAAAATATCCTTAGGATTTTAATAATTTTAATTATAGTTTAAAATCACTAAAATATGTAATGTTTAATGTCAGGTCCTTACAATTAGTATCAGAGCAGGTTTTAGAAAACTTTGGAGATTAGGATATTTTCTTGTATGTTTTTCTTAAGAGTTACAAATATCATCATCAGTTGACTAGTTTATGGATTATTGTATGTTCAAAGTCTTAGAAACCTCTTTAGTGGTTTAAAGTGAAGAATTTATAAGAGATTAAGGATTTTTTAGTAATTGGATTTATAAAGAAAAATTTATTTTGGTATAATTTATTTGAATGTTAAATTATTATAGAGTTTCAATGGATATCTTCTTTAAAAGGATCATATATAAATATATAAGTACATCAATCTTTCACAACCTTACTGTCCCTTCTTGGTGATTTTATTATTACAGTTATTTCAAAATCATGACTAATGATTTTGATAGATATCTGGAATACAAATCACCTATAATAAATTGTTTGACTTATCTAACACCATTTATTTTTTACTAAAATATTATGGGTCATGTTATTTTTTTCATTATATATCAAAATCACAACTTTACCTACACTTTATAAATGGGATATTTCACAAAGGAAATAAGCATTTAATTTTTTGATATTGTGCATCATGTTAGAAGATAAAGGTGATATCAAGGAAATCATGATGTCTATATTTAAGGTATTAATTATTTTCTTATGTTCAATGTATGAAACATTTTTCGGTTGATATTTATTAATTATAAGTATATAATTCATATCATTTATTTTACTATTGAATTATTAAGGAATAAGATGATGAACCATAATTAATGGTTTAAGAATAAAGTTTAATGAAGGATGTGTTTACGTATTGAGTTTTAAAATTTATGATATAGTGATATTTTATAAATATGAGGGAAAATCAGGGAACACCTAATAATTTTATATAGTAGGTTTTGTTTTTAAAAATTTTGAAACATATATAAGATAGATTCGATGCCTTTAAAAAGTGGTGAAAATGTGATAAATTTTAGGATACATTTATTTATTTATTTGATAAATTTTATAGATACATGTAACTATTAAGTTTATGATATGAAAAATATTTAGTTGAGGAAAATTGACTTTACTTCTAGTGGACATAATTTTTAAGGTGTTGGGTAGTTTTTCTTTGTTTATATGATCATTGAGTTTGAGGTAATTATGGTTTCTTTATTTTTAGGATGAAAATGAATGGTAAAATATAACCTTTGAGGTTAAATATTATAATGTTGTTTTTAATGATTTTTCTGATGTCTTTTCAAAATTTTACGGATTATATGAATATATATTTATAACAAAAGGACTGCCCACATGTTGGGTGACAGCCTATCATGCTTGGAAAGGATGTAGGAATTGAACTCACTGCCAAAAGGTGACAAGGGTGTATCACCTACCACTGACCTACAAGATTTTCAAGTTAGTATGATATTGATTTTAATTATTTAAAAAATCTATTGGACAAAGGTTACGTTCAATTTTAAGTATATATTTTATTGTACTGATAACCATGTGATTGGAAATTAATTCCAGGATTAATATATCAATGTTATTTGAGAATAAATTCACTATTTTTGTAAGGCTGCACCTATACATGTGTTTACTGTTAACACGTTGGCCCGTGAGGCACGAGTGAGTTGGTTAAAGGCAGTAGATTCCTAACCTTGAGGTTCTGGGTTTGAGTCCACACAAGGCAATGTGCACTATATGATAACAAACCTCTCATGGGCCCCTCTACCCCAATGGGAACTGGTCCATGCCCAAGGTTATCGACCTTGGGCCTCACCGAGGATGTGTGGCACATATTTGGTGTATGGCCACACCTATACATGAATTAACCATTAACACATTTGGCTCGCGGGGCATGGGTGAGTTGGTCCTGACCCTGAGGTTTTGGGTTCGAGTCCTCACAAGGAAACATGAACTATATGCTAACAAACCTCTCATGGGCCCCAATACTTCGATGGGAACCGACCCAAAACCATGGTTGGCCACCATGGGCCTCGCTGGGGATGTGTGGCGCACGAGTGGTGTAAGGCCGCACTGATATACACATTAACCATTAAAACATTGGCACGTGTGGCATGGGTGAGTTGGATAAAAGGAATTATCGTCCTGGCCCCGAGGATCCGGGTTCGAGTCTTCCCAAGGCAACGTGCACTATATGCTAAAAAACCTCTCATGGGCCCCTATACCCCAATGGGAACTGGTCCAAGCCCAAGGTTGGCCAACTTGGGCCTCGCTGAGGATGTGTGGCATGCAGGTGGTGTAAGGATGAACCTATACACACATTAACTATTAACACGTTTGGACCATGGGGAACGAGTGAGTTGGTTAAAGGCAGCAGTGTCCTGACCCAGAGGTCCTGGGTTCGAGTCCTCGCAATCCAACATGCACTATATGCTAACAAACCACTCATGGGACCCTCTACCCTGATTGGAATTGGCCTAATCCCAACGTTGGCCAACTAGGTCCTCACTGGGATGTGTGGTATAAGCTCACACCTATACATGTGTTAACCATTAACACGTTTCCCACGAGGCATGGGTGAGTTGGTTAAAGATGGTGATATCATGACCCCGAGGTTCTGAGTTCAGGTCCTTAGAAGGAAACATGCACTATATGCTAACAAACCTCTCATGGGACCCTCTACCCCGATGGGAACTGGACCAAGCCCAAGGTTGGCCACCTTGGGCCACACTAGGGATATGTGGTGCACGTGTGATGTAAGGTCGCACCTATACACATGTTAACCATTAACACATTTTCACATGAGCCTCAGCCCAGTTGGTGAGGACTCCTTAAGTGCATCCATGTTACCTAAGATCAAATCCAGGTGTAGAAATATTTTTGGGTTAATGTAGCTGTACTGTATCATATATTATAATAGGAACTATAGCAGCACTTTAGAAGGTAATATAGTTGGAACTGTAGCGGTAACTATTTGGTATGGTAGCAGCTGAGACTATTCCCCCATTTGGGCCTTTGGGAAAATGATTTGGGACCTTAGTCTTTTAAGGCCTTCGTTTTACCCAGGCCTTCAATTTAGTAAGGCCTTTAGGACACCTCAAGGCCTTCTGGACACCTTAAGTACAGATACAAACCATACAACGTACAAGGAAGAAGCTCCAAAATGAGGATGAGCAAGGAGCTTTCACCATAACAGAAGCTAAATGGATTGAAATAATGAGAATGTATGACACCTTCCATCGGGACAAGCTTGTGCATGCACAAGAAAGCCTAGCCGAATAACCATGCACAGGTGGAGAGCAGATTTCATGATGATGAATCTAGGGAGGAGAAAATCCAAGTAGTTAGTCCTGGTTGTATGTAATGTTTGAAGCATATGGGAAATGAATTCCTCTAAGGCCTATAGGCCTTGTAATACTTACACATATGGGCCATGTAAGGGTTTCACCTCACCCCTTGAAAGGTGGATTATCAAAAATCAATAAAAAATGAAGGCCTTCGGGCCATTGAAGGAGGAGGAGAAGGTAAATATAATACTATGAGATTTTATTTCATATTTAAAGGATGACTATCTTTCGAAAACATATATGATTTATGGTTTGGTTCATGTTATTAATGGAAATGATTATGTGACTAAGGAAATTAAATATTGGCATGATAATTTAAAATCTGTTGATATTATTTTAAGACAAATATTAAATTTATTTTGGATGATTATGTGACAAAATATTTTTAATTTTTGGTTTTCAAAATTTATATTATAATATTTTGATGAATTTTGAGGATAGTTATTTTTCTAATAGTCTACGTTGAACTTTGGGTACAACTGTTGATTTTTGGAGGTTATATTAATTATTTATTATATAAAGGTTTGTTAATTTTGGAGAATTAAATTATCTTGTGCTAAAAGTTTTTGTTTTAATTAGTTCATAAAGATATAAGGAATATTTATTAATAATTTTATGAATTTTTGATCTGTTTAATTTGATTCCAATTATTCAGGTATGAAACAATCATCTTGAATACTAATCATTTGAAGAAAATTTGAGGGTGAAATTATACTTCTAAGGTAAGTATATTTCATTTTTTTCATATTCTAGGTAGTAAAAAAAACTCATCAACTCTAGGTAAGGTTCTTTTTAAAAAAAATATAATTTCTTTACTTTTCTTGTCATGAAATCGATGGCCTTTTAACCTATCACATACGTATGATTTTTTTATGGATAAATTTCTCATGACCATGTTCTATATCATTATATATCATTCATAGAGTGTTTATTTACTCTTCCATGTACATTTTTACCTACAAGGAAATTTATTATGTGTTATTTTAGATGACCTTCTTACTTTTCTTTTCTCAAATTTTAATTTTATATTTTACAGATTCTTTTTACGATATGGGATTTTAAAAATTTTATTTTGAAAAGTAAAACCCCGCATTTTTTGGATCATGATTTCCAATTATGAGGACCAAATTTAATAATGGGTGGGATAAAGAAACATCCGAATATTTTAAAAGGAAACAATGTGTTTTATATCATACAAGATACACCACATCGAGTTTAAAGAGAGGACTAAATATTATTATTTAAATATGACTGTTATAACCTAGTACTTAAATTAGAGGGGATAAATAGTATTGATGAAATTATAAAATATATAAAGTTAATAATAATTTATAATTTATTAAGTAGTTTTTTAAATAAGTACAAGAATTTTTTAACATTGTTTTATTCTTTTAAAAAATACATTTTCTTCAAAAAGGGATTTTATTATATTTTTTAGTGAATATTATGGTTAATTTTTATAACTTTAAGAAAATTAATTATATAAAATGATTTTAAATTTTTAAATAATAATATATAATTTATACCATGGAGATATTTTTAATAATTTTCTGATAAGTTTAATTTTCCAGTGAATATCGAAAATATAGATTTTTATATAAATGTCATTTATTTTCAATTATTTGAAAAATTTAAAAGTAAAACTATGTTTTGAATATTATTTAACTTAGAATAAATATAATTTAAGTATAATTGAAATAATATATTTATTTTAATAAAATTTATATTATAATTAAAATAATTTTATTTTTGGGTTTAAAAATAGGATTTTTCTGAAAACTGATTTAAAGCACTTAAGGTTTCTCCTTTTTAATTAATTAAAATAATACCAAATTAGGTATTTTTTAATTGAAATATATATATTATATATTATTAAATATAAATTTTCTTTAATACAATAATTATTATTATTCATTGAGTTTCTATAAAATCATCTTTTTTTTTGAAAAATACACTTCTTGAAAACCAGCTTTTTATTCGCATCTACGAGTTTTTTTAAATTTATTTTTACAATTTTGTTAATTGAATTTGAAAAAATGGATTAAATATTTTGAATAATATTTTATAAATTATCTGATAAGGTTTTTTTTCCTTTTATACATAAAAAATGTTCAGTGGTAAAAAACAATTTAACGCAATATAGGTAAAATAATTAAACTGGGTGAAATTAAATGGTAAAAACTAAAAAAACTAAAATATACAAATTTAAATGGGAGTTTAATGTGATCTATAACCATAATAATCTTTTAAAACATTCATTATCAATATAATTCATTGGAATTATTTCCACCAAAATGTGGTTGGCTTTAGATATAAAATAATCATTATTTAATCACTTAAAAAAACCACTCCTCAAGTATAAATACTACTCCTCACCACCCCCTTTATCCTAAAAATATTTTAATCACTTAAAATAAATAAAAATACCTCTCTTAACCACTCTCCCCATTTCAAGGATTTTCGTTTCTCACCAAAATAACAATTTCAAGTTCCTTAAGGGGACATTCAATGAGCTGATATCTAAGAGTCAATTTTCTCAAACCCCATCTATTAATTTCTTCACTTTTTCTATTTTATCCTAACCTATTTCATTAATAATGTAATAATAACTATATTATCATTTTTATACTACAATTATATGTTTATAATGTAATATCTTATATCCATTTCATTTCTCATATCCTCTTACTTAAAGAAAAAGAATCGTTATAAAAATTATGGAGATTAACCGTCTCCGTAGATAATAAATATTCATCTCTGATTACCATCTTCATGCATTGTCACAAAACTATTATTTTTTTATAAATAATACTTTAATAAGTATATTATTATTTGTTTCATATTCTAGCACTAAGATATATAGATAATATTAAATAAAACAAAACTAATTCACAATGGTTGGAAAAACCACAAGAATAAACTAAACATTTATCATTAATTTTTATCAAATGAATCATCCACAAATTAGAAAAAATAATTATATATGTAACAATTTATTCTTATATAATTTCATTAATACCATTTCATTCCACTTTTATAGTACTAATTCCATTTGACAAGAAAATCCATAATTATACGCAAATCAACTGACCTTGAAAGAATGAATCAAAATCACCTAAAACAATGAAAATAAAGGAATATTATAAATAAATAGGTGTAAAGATGTTATAAAAAGATAATATAAATAATTATAAATATTTTTGGAATGTTTTGAAGGAATTAAAACCTAAGTTATGGAAATTATTAACCAAATTTTTATTCTTTTGGTTAATCTTCACCTTCACTGATAACATCTTTATAATATTATGTGTGACATTAATTTTAATTTTATTATGTTTATTTCCACCTTTTTATGTGTATTTATATTATATTTACATAATAAATTCATTTGATTAATTCTCACTTCAATGATATGATTTTCTACGGAACTATTTAACTAAAAACCTCATTTTAAATGTTCTAAAGATTTATTTTCTAAATACTTATCTTTTATGTTCATGTATTAAAAATTATTTATGTGAATTTATTTATATATAAATTAATGTTTTAATGAGGGAATTTTTGAAATTGTCTTCAATTTTTTCAAAAGTGATCTTTTTAAGGTTTTTCATAAGGGAATTTCTTTAAATTGTTTTACAAAGTAAATAAGGAATGTTTTTTAAAAATATAGAAATAACATAATTTTCCACTATCATTTGGGTTTAATATTTTGAAGCTTAATTTACAAGTTTGTATGTTACATTCAAATATTTTTTTTTATTTGATTTAGATAGTTATTTAAAATGTGTGATTTCATAATGAACAGATTATTTTCTTTAAAGCGTGTTTTTATGATCCAATATTTCATGATTTATGTTTATGTTATAGTTCTTGCTAATTTCTTATAATTATTGGTGGTTATGTTAATAAAAAATTATGGGTGTTTTTTTATAAACCAAGGATGGTTGGTAATTTTTTTAACCAATGAAGGGTGGTTTTGTGATAAACCATGGATGAGTGGTTATGTTATAACCTCCAATGCATTGGGTACTCCAGACTTTTAGGTTTTCTATATTGGTTACTCTATTTTTAAGAGTGATATGTAAAATTATGTCTTAATTTACCTACTTATATTTCATATTCTTTTTAAAGGGTTTTTATGGAAGTTGATTGATTTTCAAAAAATAAGATAATGATATTTTTGAGAAGATAATTACTTTTTCTAGGTAAAAAATGTATATTTTTATAAAAAATTATCTTATAGGTTTTCACTAAACTAAAGGTTTACTTTCATTATGACCCTTATTAATATTTTATTCTCTTCCTATTTTTTTATTTTTTTTCATTGTATTTAATGGGGAATAGAGAAAACAATGAGATCATAGAGAAAATTGAGAATATTTTTCATGAATAGAGAATATGTTTTATTTTAAATACTTATATTCTATGGAGAAATGGATATTATGTATATATATCCACCTATAATGTATGGTTTTACCATAGATGAGTTAGTCCTGATTCTCTAAAAATATAAACCTAAAATATTCTTGGGATTATAATTATGTAAAATCTTTTTTAAAATCCCTAGAATATGTTATGGTCATGGTCGGGTACTTTCATATATAGCCTTCTAAGATCAAACACTAAAATGACTCCTTGATAGGTGGAATGTGTGAGAATATTTTCAACCTATTGATGATAATCCATACTATATTACTACCTCAAGGGGCTCTTGGTAAATCAGTTATTAAATCAATTGTGACATCATCCCATTTACACTCTATAATGGACAACGAATATAAAATTCCTATTGGTTATTGGTGTTATATCATCACCTTCTAACAAGTGGAACGGTGAGTAATGAAACTGGTTATCTCTCTCTACATCCTCTTCCACCAATAATGATATCATAATTCATGGTTAATATTAGTGATACTAAGGTTTACTTCCCAACTATAGGAATTATACTCTCACATCAATTACTATAGAATTTATAGTCACCCATACATTCCCCTGAATGCATAAGATCTCATCCCAATCAACAACTCAACTAGGCGGTGGGTCCACACCTAAAACACTCTCTCAAATTAAAAATCCCTTAGGATCATAAATATTTCCCATTTTCACTCTATCTATAAGTGAGTAGGTCACTACTAAAGATGTAAGTATACACTTCTCATGAAACTCCTAGACTTATAAATGCATTATAGAAACGAGGGTCATCAACCGCCACTCAATACATGCCTATTGAACTTCCTATGTCTGATTCTTATAGCTTATATAATCAAAAACATAATTTCATTTAATAGGAATATATGAAAGATGAAAATATAAAGACTACAACTACTCAACCCACCTTCAATGCAAAATATTTAATTCACATTGTGTAAAGTTGTATTTGAGACTCGTTTGTTTCATAAAAAACCACAAACCGCACTCTTATAAATAGTACCTCTAGAAAGTCAAGGTATGAACCAAAGCTAAAAACTTGAGATTAATAATAGGTTAATTTTCTCATAAGGCCTAAAATAGTTAGACCTATATGCCACAAATCAATCATCATATAGATGAAATGTTCTTAGACTGATACCTGACACATCACAAAAAGTTGTATAACTTCTTCTTGGATATGTCATAATGAGGATTGGAAGTAATGTAAATATTTCATTTTTACTCATTAAAGGATGTTATTCAATATTAGAACTATAAAAACTTAACAAAATTTTATTCAAGCCTTTAAGAGGTTCTTAATTTTGTGAAAATTCGTGAATACAATTCCTATAATAACCAACTAGCCCTATAAAACTCTATATGTCAAGTAGGTTCTTGATCTCCTCCCAAGAGAACATGGATCTCACCCTCTTAGGGTCAATAGATACTCTAGACTATATGATGACATGACCCAGGAACTGGACCTCACCAATCCAAAAGTTGAATTTTATGAGTTTTTCATTCAACCTATGCTCTCTCAGTGTATTCATTAGGATATCAAGATGTTTGGCATGGTCGTGTATAGTATAAGAATACAATAAGATATCATCCATGAATTATACCACAAGTTAATTGATATATAGGTGGAAAACATGATTCAATAGATCTATAAAGAATATAGATTCATTGTGAGATCGAATAACATGAACACATATACATATAAAAAATTTCTACTATAAAATGTTTTGTGTGGTATGTCTGATAGTCTTACACACAACTGGTGATATCCCAACCTCAAATCAATTTTCAAGAAAACCTAAGATCCATGAATCTAGTAGAAGAGGTAATCAATACATGATAAAGGACACCAATTCATCACTCTAAGATGATTAATTACCCAATAATATACACAAATCCTGAGGTTATCATCTACCTTATTGGAGAAAAGTATAGGTAAACCCTATGGTGAGGTACTCGGTTATATAAAACCCTTATCTTCCATTTACTCTAACTACTTATTAAGTTCCTAAATCTCAATAAGTGCCATCCGGAAAGGAGAAATCGATACTAGTGATACTCTTGAAACTATCTTAATAGTGAAATCTACCACTTTCATTGGACGTAACCCTAAAAAATTTATTAAATGAGGTTCTAAAAAAATGTTCCACTATAGGAAGTAAATCTATACATCACATTTCCTATCACTAATAAAAATACTATAAATCTAGGATGACACTCTTTCAAACCCACAATGCTCCAATCCATATTGAATTAACTGGACATCCCATTCTCACTTATGAATATAGGTACCACCCTCGAGTGACGTGAGTGACACCCTTTAGAGATAGAAATCAACATGAGCATGATAGGGTACTAATCAGTCCATCCCGAGTTTGATTTAAAATCTCACTATATCAATGAAAAAGAGGTTAAAAATAAAAATAACCACCTATATAAAGGGAGAATTCCATATGTTATCATGCACTCTCATATAATATTCCTAATGGTGTATAGAGAGTCCTAAAACCACAGAAGTACTCTATCTCTAGACCCATAATATCCACAATTTGTGTATATACGAATGAATGTGAAGCACCAGTATTGAATAAGGAAGAAACTAAAGTGTTTTATATTTGAATAATACCTATAACTATAGAAGGTCTATAACTCTATTCCTCAGGAGTAGGTTACAATGCATAGATATGGCCAGACCGACAACCCTGGCATACAACCTGCCTACCCTAGGTAGGTCCGTTATTCTGCCGCAATATATTTGAATCCTGGATAGCTCATCCATGAAAACATTCTATAATAGAATGTCCTATATTACTCTAGCTACCTACTTGGATAGGTGCTACTAATACTGATCCGGAAGGCAGAGCTATTACGAATCCTCTCCCACTATGAAGAGATGGTAATGTCCTAGAAAAACACTAAATATGACCCATACTACCACAACCTTGGAACTTAATGGGGTCCTTGGGACATTGGGGATTCTTATTCCTTAGTTTATATATTGTGAAATAATACATAACTATCCATAGGTGTCATCTGATAGTTTTTTCCCCATGGGAAAACTCAAAGTGACATGTTCCGCTACTAGAGGAACCACTTCGCAATCATGATACTACTCTATCCTATCCAAAACTATCTTTTATCCTTAAGTTCTAGATGTTGTTTGAGGTCATAGTTTACTATAATAGAAATAATGTTCAAAAAAATATATTCACAAGATATCAGATGGTGTGCACAAACTGTTCCTCAAACTATATCACTGTCATCAACTCGTCACAAACATGTTTTGGTGTGAAGCATTGAAGTTAGGTGAAATGAGATAAATATCCTACCATAGACATTAAAACATTCTAGAGGTGCACAAATTCCATAGTACATTTATTTATTAGCATATTTGGATAGATGTAGTCATAAAAATCAATCTGATAGTCCACCCATTCCATACCATGATGAAAACTAGCCTAGGTAATCACTTCGCACCAATGATTGTAAGAATCATGAATCATATAGGTTGAGAGCTTGACCCTATTCTCTAGATTCATTAAAAAATTCTCAAATATCGATAAAATTTCCACAATCCATGACTTAGAAACTTTGGGGACACCATCCCTAGAAAAAGTAGGTGGTTGTTCATGCTATAATTCTCACATAAAATCTTTTATAGTAAGAGATATTCATAAAGATTATTTCATAGATTACATAAATTATTGGAATATTGTAGGATCAAAATAATGATGTAGATGCTCAATATAAAAGAGGGGGTAAATTGTACACTTTATAAATTTCCTTAAACAAGGAAAGTTATATGTTTAACAAAGCTAAAATAAGAAAATTCACAACACCTCTATCATGAATTGAAGGATTGGGACAAAGAAAGAAGTTACAAACTTCTTGTTCAATACACTTGATTAAATCTGGAAAGTGATTCTGAAAAATCATTTCCAGAAATATGGATCTAGAAAATGAAACTTAACCAAAGTTTACAAAATTAGATTCTACCTTAAAGCATATAGAATATAAATTAATCAGAGTACAAGTGTAAGGAAATATAAGAAGAATATACTTTCCTTACAATACAAAATGCAGTGGAAAAGATAAACTTGTAACAAAAACAAGTAACAAGAAATGGACCTTTTAACCCAAAGAGAAAGGTATCCAACAACCTTGGATAAAGGTACCTTGATTTATACATTCAAGAAAGTCTGATTTACCCACACCCGGGTAAGCCCTCGATACGAAGATCATAGTCTCTGTCTTGCTATCCCCGCAAGCCCTCAACTTCAAGGTAGTTAGAACCTCTGTCTTCCTCAGCAAGGAAGCCCTTGAACTTCAAGTTAGTTAGAACCTATGTCTTCTTATCCCCAGAATCCCTCAAATGTAATCACCAACATTCGGAGTCACACAAAGAAATCTGAACGAGCAGTTCAGTACGCACAAGGCATGAAAAGATTCTCTATCTAGAAATCACCTTGAAAGCGTGTGGTCTCTAGAGTGATCAACCTCTTGTTAAGATCTTTCAAATGATATCCTATTTATAGTGTCAGTAGAAATGGCTGGATCCCTCCTCCAACAGTTATATTTTCCTTAAATTTCTAAGGGACCTGTACACGTGTCACTAAAACAACAATTAGTTAAAAACAGAATGGATGACATTGTTTTATAACAAAACATGTGTAACTGAAAGCATGACAACGTTTTATAAAAAACTTATCAAATCAGAGTGTAAGTAAAAAGTTCGGAGTATGACCAAAAATTATATTCGGAGTCTATATTACAAAGATATTCAGATTCTGTTTATCAGAAAAAATCGGAGTCGAATTTCATACAAGTTTGTATCCATAATTCATAATCAGAATTCACAACCATAATTCGTAAAGATAATTCTGCACTGGAATTCATAATGAGAATTCTGCATAGGAATTCAGAATGAGAATTCTGCATTAGAGTTCAGAATGAAAATTCTGCACTAGAATTCGGAATGAGAATTCTGCATTAGAATTCAGAATGATAATTCTGAACTGGAATTCATAATGAGAATTGTGCATTAGAATTTGAAATGAGAATTCTGCACTAGATTTTAGAATGATAATTCTAAAATAGAATTCGGAATGAGAATTCTGTACTAGAATTCGGAATGAGAATTCTGCATTAGAATTTGGAATGAGAATTCTGCATTAGAATTTGGAATGAGAATTCTGAGAATTCTGCATTAGAATTTAGAATTAGAATTCTTCATTAGAATTCGGAATGAGAATTTTGCACTAGAATTTAGAATGAGAATTCTGCACTAGAATTCGGAATGAGAATTCTGCAGTCAAATTCAGAATGAGAATTCTTCACTATAATTCGGAATGAGAATTTTGCATTTGAATTCAAAATGAGAATTCTGCACTAGAATTCGAAATGAGAATTCTGTATTAGAATTCAGAATAAGAATTCTGCATTAGAATTCGTAATGAGAATTCTGCATTAGAATTCAGAATGAGAATTCTGTATTAGAATTCAGAATGAGAATTCAGATCCTAAAACAGAATTCCTCATATCTAAGTATTATACAATTTTGAGAATATAGATATGAATCCGATTTTTATACTTAAGAAAAATATTGACATGTATAAGAAAATCTAGGTTAGGGTAAATTTCTTTAAGGAAGAAAATTTTCCTTAGAGAAGTAAAATATAGATTTTCTTAAGTATAAGGTGTTTGTGATTTTCAAAACAATAAGGAATGAGAAAGTCATAAGGAAAACCTTATTGACTCAACAATCTCCCCCTTTTTAGAAAGCACAAACAACCTTATGAAAAAGAATATAAGGACTTTGAAAATTTTCATTATACTTTGAAATTAAAACTTATCTCCCTTTGTTCATGGATGATGATGAATAAAACTAACTCTCTTTTAGGCATTGAAACTCTAAGGATTTTATTCTGGATTTCTGGAATGGAATTTTCATTATCATAAGAATGAAAAACTTCTTAATAAGAAGCTCCCCCTTAAAAAAACTCCACCTTACATAAGGATAGTTCGTCTTTAGAAATTTTTCCTTCTCCCTTTTATATTCTTCTTTCTCCCCCTTTTGAGTAATTTTATCCTTCTCCCCCTTTGGGATTTTCAAAAATAATTGAGGGAATGGAAAAGATAATAATGTAACTGAAATATTAGTTCACAAAACCAACCAAAAGACAAGTAACCAAAATTTAATTACTGTTGGAAGGAACTAGTACAAGGAAAATGGTACAATAAAAGATCGAAGCGGTCTATTTTGTTCGTTTTTCCTTAGGAATAAGCATTTTAACAATTTTCTTCAGCTTCTTCATTTCTTTGTGGTCCTCCTCCACTTTCTTCTCTAAAGTAATGATTCTTGCATCTTGAGCCTCCATTCCCACTATCTGAGCTTTAAGAACTTCATCTTGCCTTACAACCTTTTCTTCCAACTGAATCCAATGATCTTTTTATTCCCTGTAGTACTTGATAAGAGAAATTAGATTACCATTTAGATCTCTGACCTCCTGCATCTGAACATCCTACTCAAGAATTAACTTCTTCTCAGAAGAATTTGTAAGATCCTTGATTTTAGATTCTTCGGTATCAAAAGCATCTTTAATATCTACTTGGAATTGATCAAGCTCTTCCATCTCTTGAACAACATTCTTAGACCACATGGTTATCTTGTTGCAAGAAAATCTATGAGCATCATAATTGATAAGAAAGTTTTTATGATCAGCCTCAAGCTTAGCACACTTATCCATCACCATGGATACAGAGTCTGAATTTTGATTTATTCTATGCTAAATAATCTGGCATATGGATTCTTTTGTTGGAAAAATCAGAATGATGTCCACCAGCTTCTTTAGGGACTGATCAATGAAGTCATGTCCAAAGACAGATGACTCCGAATATGATATTCTGGTTGGATATGGTTCTTCTTCTGACCGTATCGTCTTCCTTTTGGATGATCCTCCAGCTTCTTTCCTTCTTATAATATCTTTTTTCAGAGTGTCAACAGCCAATTTCTTACCTTTATCAACTTTCCGAATAGTTTGTTCATAAGGAGATTCTTGCCCACTTTTTTAAAGTTAAACAATCTTATCTTCATCAACTTTCTCTTTCTCTGCTCTAGCTTCAAGATCCTCAGGGAGTATAAAGTCATGATTGTGACATTATTCCTCCGATGGCAGGTTCACTTCCTATTCAACTTTCTCATCAGATCTAGGTGTAAGAATTTTTGAAGATCTGGCTTGGGAATTCTGGAGTGAAAATTTCTCAGAAGCACTTTCCTTCTTATGACAGTCTTCTACTTGTTTCATTACATCACCAGAGCGAGCACTGCTCTCTGCTTTCTGAATTTCTTCTACTACTTTCTGAACACTTAGAATCAATTCCTTCTAATATTTCTTCTTTTTAGAAATTTCTGGAGTCTTCTCACCCGGAGTTTCAGGAAAACCTTCAACCAAAAACGATTTCGGAATGGGTAAATTTTTGGATGCTACTTCAGTGGCTTTCAGAAGAGATTGAACAAACTCTTCCCCTGACATCTTTTTCTCCATCTTCTTCTCCTTGTGTTTATTTTCTAATTCATCAGATTCTTTATCTTTTAAGGCCTTAGCCTCAACATGGTCCAATCTGAATTGAGGCTCCCCTTCTTTCCTTTTTTCTTTATCTTGCCTCCACTTGGAAACCACCTCATCTGGATAAGACTTTTGTTTCTTGGGTTTAAGAGGTGCTAATTGAGTTTCCTTAGACTTAGTAGTTTTTTCAATAACTTCCACTTCCTTCAATTTCCTTTTGTTTCTAGTTATCATTAATGGTTCCAGAGTTTGTTGATCTTTCTTAAGTGCCTCAGCCTCTTCCTCTGGTAAAGAATAGAATTCTCCAGATTCAGCAGAAAAAGCCATCTTCATCCTCTTCAACGTATCATCGCCAACCAGAATTACCTTGTAATTTATTTTCTTATAAGTGAAAGAAACTTTAAACGAATCAAGACATATGATAATAAACATAGAAAGTAAGGCCAGATACATTATGATCTAATATTTTAGATTCCCTTCTTTAATATTCTTAACTGTAATCAAAATATGACTCATCAAATTCAACTTCATTAGATTTACCATTAAATCTAAGATGTATATATCACTCTTCTTAAAATTATCCTTATCACCCATTCTTGGTACACGAAATCCTTGTACCCACAGCTGTAGAATCTGATTATTCTAATAGAGATGATCAATCTTAGCAGTCTTGGCATATTTAAGTCCAAGGCATTTCAATGCCTTTACATTGTTGAATCTTTCTTGCTCATCCAGAAGCTTATGTGAATAAAACTCAACTTCACCTTCATATGTAAGACCCACCATGCTTGTATCATTGATGTAAGGTAATTTGTGACTCATCCCATAAGATGTGAAAGAAAAATTATCTTTTCCATCTTCTTCAAAGAAGGAACAGGCTCATAAAACTCTACAAGAAAATCTGAATAAACCAGATCCTGATTCGATGGCTTTAATAAGCATACATCCTCCCAGCCATTGTGCATGATGTTCATAGATATAAGAGAATCATACTTGTATAAATTCTAATGCACAACCCTCTCCCTATAAATTAACCACTTAGAAATGGTCTTTGCAGTTGACATTTCTTGAGAAGTGGCTTCTACAGACATTTCGAACTGAACACTTCTGAAGAAATCAAAATAGGCTTGGGAAGAAAAATTTGAGTGGCCTTAAATAAGATGGATAGAGCTTCAAGATGAAAATGCTTGATATCTAATGTGGGGAAACCCTCGGGGGTCCCCTTTATATAGGCATTGAGGCATCAGTTCAACTTCCATGGTTGATCGAACGGTTGAGAAACATTGAGATTTGATCTGATGGTTGAGAAACAAACCGCAAGGAAAACTTGATTCCGATCTTTTGAGGTTTTAAGAAAAACAATCGGATTTAAGAAAACTAGAATCCGAGAAATTTTAAAACTAATAGGAAAATACCGGCAAGAAAAATATGACTATGAAAACTTAAGTAAGGAAATCATACCTTTCGGATTGGTCAGGATGTTTATTCGTAATATGTGATACTCTTCTTGAAGAAAAATTTGACTATGATAAAACTAACTATGAAAAACATAAAGTTGAAAAGACTTTGAGTACCAAAACTCCAATATGAAAAGTATGAGTATGAAAAATTTCAGTACGAAAAGTATGAATAAGAAAATCCCAGTACAAAAAGTTTGAGTACGAAAATCTCGGTATGAAAAGTATTAGCACGAAAAATTTTCATTACGAAAGTTCTAGTTCTGAAAATTTCTATTATGAAAATTTCAGTTCCAAAAATTTCTATTACGAAAATTTCAGTTCTGAAAACTTCATTACGAAAATTTCCTATTCTGAAAATTTCATTATGAAAATTTTAGTTACAAATGTTTGAAAAACTGACTAAGAAAATTTTGATTATACTTACAAGAAAATGTACTCCCCCTATGAAAAGGAGTTTATTGCTACAAGGAGAATTGTTCAACAAGAAGTTAATGAAGAAGTATTACCTCACAGTTATCATTACTATCTTCTGTTTAATATATTAAAATATATCGGAGGGTAATGATTTTGTGAAAATGAGAGCAAGTTGATCTTGCATTCCGATAAATTGAAGAATGATATCTCCTTTTAGTGTGTGATCCCTAAAAAAGTGATTCCAAATATCTATGTGCTTTGAACGGGAGTGATGTTCAGGGTTTTTACTAAGGTAAATGGCACTTTTGTTATAACACAAAACTTGAGTCTTAGAAAAACTCAAGCCATAGTCTATGAGTGTGTGTTTCATCCACAACACTTGAGCACAACAACTTCCAGTTGCTACATATTCAGCTTCAGCAGTGGAAAGTTCTACTGAGTGTTGCTTCTTGCATGACCAAGAAACTAATGAATCTCCTAATAAATGACATGATCTGGATGTACTCTTTCTATCCATTCTACATCCACCAAATTCAGCAACAGAAAATCAATTTAAAACAAAATCATTTCCCGAAGTATAAAATAGTCTTAATTCCATGGTTCTCTTTAAGTAGAGAAAAATTATTTTCACTGCCTTTAAATGAGATTCCTTAGGGTTGGATTGATATCTGGAACTTATTCATGTTGAAAACATAAAGTCTAGATGACTAGCTGTCAAGTATAGTAGGCTTCCTATCATACCTCTAAAAGATGTTTGATCCACTGGTTTCTTGGCTTCATCAATATCTAGTGTATTTGAGGTACCAATGGTAATACTAACACATTTAGTGTTTTCATATCCATACTTTTTAAGAATATATTTGATATACTTATGTTGAGATATATAGGTTCCTTCTGGTTTTTGAGAAATTTGAAACCAAGGAAAAATGTTAACTCACCCATCATACTCATTTCAAACTCATATTTCATTAGATTTTCAAAGGAATCAGTTACTGATTACAGAGTTGAACCAAATATGACATCATCAACATATATTTGAACAATAAAAACATTTTTCTTGTCTTTATTTATAAAAAGGGTTGGATCTGCATTTCCTTTAACATAGTTATTTTGAAGCAAAAATCCTGTTAGTCTATCATACCAAGCTCGAGGGGCTTGTTTAAGGCCATACAAAACTTGGTAAGTCTAAAAACATGATTAGGATATTTTGTGTCTTCAAATCCAGGAGGTTGTTAAAAAAAACTTCCTCTTGAACATAAATGTTCAGAAAAGAACATTTCACATCCATTTGATAAAGTTTAAAATTGAAGAATATTGGAAAGGCAAGTAAAATACAAATATATTCAAGTCTAGCTACAGGAGAATAGGTTTCTTCGTAGTCTATTCCTTCTTGTTGATTATAGCCTTTAGTAACTAGTCTAGATTTCTTTCTTACAATGACTTCATTTTCATCACACTTATTTCCGAAGACCCACTTTACTCCAATTACAGAAGTTTTCTTAGGTCTTTCAACCAAGGTCCAGAGTTTATTCCTTTCGAATTAATTTAGTTCATCTTGCATGGATTTCATCCAATCATCATCACCTAAAGCTTCATAAGTGCTTTTTAGTTCCAATTGGGAAATAAATGCTACATGTTCTACTTCATTTCATAAGGAAATTCTAGTCCTTACAGGTTGATTTACATCACCAATGATACTATCACTGGGATAATTCTTAAGAAATCACTGATTTGGGTTTTGAAGAACCTGTTCATCAACATAAGGTAGGAAATCTTCTAGGGTAAATGTTTCAGAAGAATCTTCTTGTACATTTTCCTTATCAGGAGGATTTTTTATTAAAGGTTGATAATCAGTTTTTGAAAACACATCTGAATATGTAGGTTGAGGTTATTTGAAAACAAAAGGACCAGTTTAATCAAATTTTACAGGTACGATTTCCTCAACAGTACAAGTGTTTTTATTGAAAACTCTATAAGCCTTAGAAGTTGTGGAGTAGCCTAAGAAAATTCCTTCATTAGATTTTGGTGCGAATTTGTGTAGATTATCTTTAGTATTCAGGATGAATACCTTTCAACCAAAAACCTTGAAGTAGGAAAGTCTAGGTTTTCTACCATTCCATAACTCATAAGGATTTTTATTAAGAAAAGGTCTAATCAAAACTCGATTTATAGTATAACAAGCAGTACTTACAGCATCATCCAAAAAATGTCTAGCTATAGAATATTCACTCAACATGGTTCTACTTATCTCTTGAAGAATTATATTTCTTATTTCAACTACACCATTTTTTTGAGGAGTTCTAGGTGCTAAAAAGTTGTGAGTAATACCTTTTCTACTACAAAATGTTTCAAAATCAGAATTTTGAAATTCTCCTCCATGATCACTATGAATAGTTTTAAGTGGAAGGTTTTTCTCATTTTTAACTTGGGATCTAAAACTTTTGAAATAAGAAAAACCTCTAGACTTCTTTTCTAGAAAATAGACCCATGTAAATATAGTGTAATCATCAACTAGAAAAAACACATAGTATTTTCCTCTAATGCTTCTCGTTTGTGATGGAGAAAAAAGATCAATGTGCACCAACTATAACACATTAGTTATTGAGACTTCACCGATTGATTTAAAACTAGATTTATGTGCTTTCCATATTGACAAGGATCACAAACTTTAGAATAATCAATTCTATGCTCCGGTAGATCCTTAAAAATTTTCTTCTTAGAGATTTTACATAAGTTTCTAAGGTTACAGTGACCTAGTCTTCTATACCATAACCAAGATTGATCTTCCATTGCAATTATACAAGGTATGTCTTGGCTCTTAAGGTCTTCTTAGTTCAATGTGTAAACATTCTCTTGCCTATGGGTAGAGAGAATAAAGTCTTCCTTGGAATTGTGTACTTGGCACTTATAATTCCTAAAATTCACAAGGTATCCTTCATCACATAATTGAATTATCCTAATGAGGTTGTGCTTAAGACCCTTAACAAACAAAACATTTTAAATCAAAGTTTTACCAAGAAGAAAAATATTTCCTATACCAACAATTACTCCCTGAGCATTGTCGATGAAAGTTACTTTTCCTCCTTTCATTTTGATAATCTTTTCAAAATAGTTTTTGTTACCACTCATATGTCGAGAACATCCACTATCCATGTACCATGTTTTTCTGTTGTTACATTCACTATTTTCCTAAAAATAAGAAAATGTTAGGTTTTCGGAATCCAGACTTTCTTGCATTTGGAAATGTCAGAAAGAAAAAATTTGGGAACCCACATATTCTTAGAAAAATAAGCTTTATGAAAACCTAATGATTGGGTTTTGTTTAATGAAATTTGTTTTGCCTAGTGACCACCACATTGACACTTGGTACAAAATGGGTCACTTTGAGGAACAAAGTAGTTGTTGCTAAAAATTGGTATAGCATGGGTATAACCAAATCCAGACTTGTTTCTTAAAGGTCGTATTTTTGAATACATCTTATCAAAATTTTATGATCTAAGGTAAAGTTCGACAAACACTTATTTAAGGAAAATATTTTGGACTTGAGTTTTATAAACATGTTTTTGTCTTCAAAATCATTAGATTTGGAACTAGAGCTAGGATCGAAAAAACTTTTCTTAGAAATTACTTTTTCTAGATCTTTATAAAGTTTATTCTTTTCAAAATTTACTTCCTCAAAACTTTTTAAAATTATTATAAAATCAGAATTTTTCTTATCAAGATATTTAGAAAGATATGATATTTCCTTAGTAAGAATAATATACCTAGAGTTTCCCTTATCATGTTTTTTATTGATTTTTGAATTCTCAATCTCAAGAAGTTTAGCAAACCTAGAAACATCTTCATAGGTAGGTAAAGAATTATCTTTATCAGAAGAGGATTCGTCTTCTGAAGAGTTATAATATTTATTATCATTAGAATTTAAATAAACATTGGTCAATGATTCAACATTGTGTACCTTAGCTATCAAGCAATGATTGTTAATAGGTAATATGACTATAAGACCAAGATTCTTCAATCTAGAAGATTCATAATCCGAATATTCATCTGATGAGACACCACCACTGGCACTCCAAGTATCATTAGCTTTTAGAACTTTCTTAGATTTAGCATTATAAAAATTCTTCCTATTCCTTTCAGAATGCCTCTCTTTTCTTTCTTTCTTTTTGAGAAAAGGACAATCAGGTCTTATGTGTCCAACTCTCTTGAATTCATAGCATGTGACTTCTGAATCTTTCCTATATTTCTTTTCCTTCTTCTTATACTTGGATTGGAAATTTCTTTGTCAAGCTATCTTGTTCATCCATCGAGAAAGATTTTCTAACTCACTCTCTGAGACTTCACTCTCACTATATTCAGATTGGATAACATCTTTCTTAGATGTTGATCTTGTTACTCTCTCAGGAGTCTTAGCTTTCATGTGATTTGATGTTGTTGTAAGAGAAATAGTACTATTCCCATTATTCTTTTTTATGTTGTCATGATCTCTCTTCATCCTTGTTTCATGTTGAAGAAGGGTTCCAAACAGCTCATCTAAGAAAATTTGAGTGACCTTCCTGTTCTCATCAGTTGCTATTCACTTTGATTCCCACTCAATGTGCATAATATCAATGATCTTGATAACAAGGGATTAATCATCTAGACCTTTCTCTCCCATTAATTGAAATATATTCACTATGGTCATGAATCTCTATTGTACTATGCAAATTGGTTCTCTATAAGGAAAATTAAAACCATGATACTTAGCTCTGAGCATAGCTCTTCTTGTCTCTATGACTTTGGATGTACCAAAACGTATAACTTCAAGTTTCTTCCATATATAGTTATCTGTTTCACTAGAAGAAATTTGGCTATATATGCTCCTATTCATTGAACAAAGTAGAGTATTGCGTACCTTATAGTTGAGTTGATAGTCATGATTCTCTTAGTTGGTGAAATTTCTAATTTCCTTATCAATAATTTGATAACCTCTAGTAAGCATAACAAAATTTTCTACTCCTGTTTTGATAACAAAAGTCTTCATTCGATCTCTCTAATACTCCTAATCATTACCATAAAAAATTGGTGGTCTAGTAGGATTTAGGTTGTTAATAGAACCAACATTGAGTCCCGCCATCTTAAAAAATCATTCCACACCAAAAAATCGGTAATAACCAAAGTTCATATTCAAGGAGAATATTCTTAAGCAAGGAAAATATAGAATAATTAAAAAACTGAGCAAGAAAAACTTATATTTATGTATAAGTATTTCAGAGACCTGCTCTGATACCAATTGTAGGATCGAAATAAAGATGTTGATTCTCAATATACAAGTGGTGCGGGGGGGTGAATTTTACACTTTAAAAATTTCCTTAAACAAAGAAAGATCTAACTTTAACAAAGTTAAACTAATAAAATTTACAACACCTCTATCACCAATTGAAGGATTGGGACAAAGTAAGATGTTACAAAATTCTTGTTCAATACACTTGCTTAAATCTGGAAAGTGATTCTGAAAAACCGGTTCCAGATATATGGATCCCGAAAATGAAACTTAACCAAAGTTTACAAAATGAGATTCTACCTTAAAGAGTATAGAATCTAAATTAATCATATTACACGTGTAAGGAAATATAAGAATATTATACTTTCCTTACAATACAAAATGCAGCATAAAAGGTAAATAAGTAACAAAAACAAGTAACAAGATATAGATATTTTAACCCAAATAGAAGGGTATCAAACACCATTAGATAAAGGTCCCTTTATTTATACTTTCAAGAAAGTCTGTCTTACCCACACTCGGGTAAGCCCTCGATACGATGAACAGATTCTCTATCTTGCTATCCCCACAAGCCCTCAACTTCAAGGTAGTTGGAACCTCTGTCTTCCTCACCAAGGAAGCCATCGAACTTCAAGGTAGTCGACACATCTGTCTTCCTATCCCCAGAAGCCCTCAAATGTAATCACCAGTATTCAGAGTCACATGAAGAAATCTAAAAGAGCAGTTCAGTATGCACAAGGAATAAAAATCTTCTCTCTATAGAAATCACCTTGACTACGTGTGGTCTCTAGAGTGATCAACTTCTTGTTGAGATCTTTCAACTGAGCTCTTATTTATAAGCTCGATAGCAATGACCGGATCCCTCCTCCAACGATCATATTTTCCATAAATTTCGGAGGGACCTATACACATGTCACTCAAACAATGGTTACTTAAAAACAAAATGGATGTCATAGTTTTATAATAATACATGTGTAACTGAAAGCACGATGTCATTTTATAATAAACTTAACAAATCGGAGTGTAAGTAAAAAGTTCAGAGTCTATCCAAAAATTATATTCAGAGTCTATACTACAAGGATATTCAGATTCTATTTATAAGAAAAATTTTGAGTCAAATTTCATAAAAGTTTGTATCCATAATTCATAATCATAATTCACAACTAGAATTCGTAATGATAATTCTACACTGGAATTCGTAATGAGAATTCTGCACTGGATTTCGGAATGAGAATTATACACTAGAATTTAGAATGAGAATTCATCTTTAAAATTCGGAATGAGAATTCTGCACTGGATTTCAGAATGAGAATTCTGCATTAGAATTCGGAATGATAATTCTGCACTAGAATTTGGAATGAGAATTATACATTAGAATTCGGAATGAGAATTCTGCACTAGAATTCAGAATGAGAATTCTGCATTAGAATTCAGAATGATAATTCGGCACTGGAATTCGGGATGAGAATTCTGCAATAGAATTCCGAATGAGAATTATGTACTAGAATTCAGAATGAGAATTCAGCATTATAATTCGGAATGAGAATTCTACATTAGAATTTGGAATGAGAATTCTTCATTAAAATTCAGAATGATAATTCTGCATTAGAATTCAGAATGAGAATTCTATATTAAAATTCGGAATGAGAATTCTGCACTAGAATTCGGAATGATGATTCTACACTAGAATCCAGAATGAGAATTCTACACTGGAATTCGGAATGAGAATTCTGCAGTAGAATTCGGAATGAGAATTCTACTCTATAATTCGGAATGATAATTCTGCATTATAATTTGGAATGAGAATTCTGCATTAGAATTCGGAATGATAAATCTGCATTAGAATTCAGAATGAGAATTCTGTATTAGAATTCGGAATGAGAATTTCGATCCTGAAACAGAATTCCTCATATCTAAGTATTATACGATTCTAAGAATATAGATATGAATCCAATTTTTGTACTCAAGAAAAATATTGATATGTATAAGGAAATCTAGGTTATGGTAAATTTCCTTAAGGAAGAAAATTTTCCTTAGAGAAGTAAAATATAGATTTGCTTAAGTATAAGGTGTTTGTGATTTTCAAAACAAGAAGTAATGGAAAAGTCAATGGAAAACCTTGTTGACTCAACAAATATAACTAAGAACTAAGCATATACATCTATATTAGTAATAATAAGAGGGATCTATATGAGGTAATACTGATGGTTCAGGTCCAGCCACCTATGAAGCATGGCTGGCGCCACTCTCGTAATGCATGATTGGAAGATGTCATGGATAAATAGCTCTAAATTTTACATGGGAATTCTTGAAATAAAGTTTAATTAAAAATAAGATCACATATAACATAATAGGATAAGTAAACGTCTTCTTATATAAAATTCACACCCCACTTCCTGCTCCTGAATCTAGGTCTAGGTGATCTAATATCATACAGAATCACAAGAGGAACTACCTACAACCAACTACTAAGGTCCGGTTAGGGTCAAGGTCTCACATCACATAGGAGTGGTCCCTATATATGAAGTTTCAATTTAAATTTATTGAAAAACACACACTTTATATTCCAATTGGAATCCCTATTTAACAGTACCCATTTTATTTGAGACTTTAAATTCATTTCAGTTCATATTCATTTAAATTTATATATGAATTCCGGTCTAGTTATATGAGTCACCATTTACAAGTTATAAAGGAATGATATTTATAAGTTTTAATTTTAATTTCATGGGACTATAACCTGACCCTTACATCTAGTATCAAAATGTAATAGGTTATATAAAATGATTTGATTTGATGAATCACCATTCCCAATGTATAGAAGTACATGATCCATAAATTATAATTAACACTCATGTTATCAAATCATTTTACATTTCATCCCATCTGACTAGTGGTCTATAGATAAAATATATAGTAATTGGTTAATTAAGGTGACACCATCAATATATATGCAAAATCACTATTTAAGTAGATGCAGACACTATAATTAACCCAGTTATTATATCCCTGCAAGAAAAATTTAAACATCAACAAATATAAAAACCAAGGAACTATTAATACAAAGTAGGAAATGCATTCATTAATATAAATATGTCATAGTATATACATGAAATGTGAGTCCCAAAGTTCTTGTTATGATGCATGATCAAAACCCCTTTCCTTACCAGGCCAAGGAAAATGGAAATCCATCAAAATAATAATAATAGTAATAATGACACAAATAATTTGCAACAAAAAATGGTCATATTAGTTTAACAAGAATATTAGGGAAAACTAGATTATAAATATCCCATCCTAGGTAATTTGGATGTTTCCATTTCCATGGGTTAGATACTCCCAAGCATATAATCATTACCAAATTCTGACACTTCCTAGTCTCTAGTTTACCAACAAGAAATAGTATAGAAAAATGAAAAGAGGATGCTTTGATACCACTTTGTAATATACCTTACTAGATCACTTGGTAATAGTAGTTGAGCTATTGGGTCACATATACCCAAGTGCACCTCCCCATACACTAGAGGCATCCAACTAGCAACGTGGGTCTGCGATGATACGGTGGAGATAGTGTACCATCATGATCATTGTGTAGCACAGTTGTATAAAATAAAAGTAAGAAGTGGAAATAATAACACAAATAAATTATGGAATCATAAACCATATAGATAAAATAAATAAGAAAAAGGATAATCAATATCATATACAAAATAATGTCATGTCGGTAAGCTATACAGAAGGTAAATTCATGAATGTAGGGAATATGTCATATACAAAAAGCTATAAAAAATGGAAAACATTACAAAATAGATGTACACTATCATCACAACAATAAGATCAGTAATCTGCTCCCAAAATCTATACTTGTACAAAAAATCATGCATTCAATGTAGAACACTTCCCCTTGTCCCTACCTATATCCATAAAGTCTATATCGGTAACAATCGACCGCCCAAAAAGGTTGTGAGATATACTCAAAAGGCACCACAAATAGTATCTAGAATAATCCAACTGATTCATATAAAATGGAATGTATAGTTATAACCACAATAATAATAATTTTAAACTATAAAATTTTCATCTATGGTTCTTAAAGGTCATCAGGCCGCACTACCTGCCTCATCCTAATCTTGGATACCTCTGAACACATGTCACAATATATTTATATCTATATATATTTATATGTAGATATCTGTGTATATATTTGTACTATATATGTAGGAACATATATATCAATATATGTAGATGCAGAGTGCTACCCAGGACATGAGATGTAACTCCGGCATCCATGCTTAGTCACAAGAGTCTCATATGATAGTAAGGTATGCTCGATCCGAGTATCACAAGTACATGGGCTGTCTTTCTTGAGTATCATAAGTATATGGGAAAACATTCGAGAGTATCACAAGAATATGGCATCTCATGCCCGAGTATCACAAGTATATGTGATTCCATGCCAATGCATCACAAGTATATGGGATTCCATGTTCCAGTGTCACAAGTATATGGGATTCCATTCTCAATGCTCACAAGTATAGTGGATTCCAAATTGAAGTATCACAAGTATATGGTACTCCATTCCTGGGTATCAAAAATTTATATTGTGTTGTTCATGATTTAATATAAGACAATATATGTTATATAAAACATTAAATTTCTATTTAATCAATGGAATAACCATTGTTTATATGAAATTGACATGACATTGTTATACTACTCACATTCTATTTAACAATTATAATCCATTTGATTATGTGGAAAACCAACACCACTTATAAGGTAGTTTGGATTCATTAATATTCAATAAGTCACGACAATTTAATGATCACACCCAAATGGGGGTAACTTGTTGAGGCGAGAGACCTCTGATAATGAATAAGTGTATACAAGAGTTCCACTAATAAGGTTAATAATTTAAATAAGGATAAATAATTTTTTATCGAAATGGTCGGGAATTATGGTGTGTATAATGATTGAAAATGATAAAAAAGAACTTATATTTAGGTAAAAATTACACAACCACATAATTTAACTCATTGGTACTATTATCATCGATTTTTTCCATTAATTCAGTCCAAAATGGTAGAAATCGATTGAATATGAAAATTTTCTAGGGAGATCCAACGTGATAGATGATAGTTGAATCAAAGTCTGATTGGAGAAGATCCATCAATTACCATGAATAGGATGGAGGATATCGAGTGAAGCGATCATTCTGTTATTCAATTCCATAAGAAAAAAGTAGGATTTAGTTTGTAAGGATTCGTGTTAAATAAAGTTAATCCGACCATTTTGTAATAGTCCGTCTATAGTATTTATATTGTAAATATGGTATTTATGTCATAAATACCCTCTTTATAGGGTCTACTCAGCTTATGGGGTAATCAATAAATAAATTATGGCATAAATTCCTTGTTTATTTAGTGATATATTCTTTATGGTATATTTTTTTGAAAATAGACTTCTACTGCAACTTCTCTGCTACTGCAACTTTCTCCCAGAAGAAATCCAAAAGTCCATTAAGAATATTTTAATAAGTTCAAAAAAAACTTTCATATGGTTTAACAAAATTGAAAATAATTTATATATCTCTAGAAATTCAAGACCTTATAGATACCCCTATAATCTAGGACTGGACGGGTCAAATATATCAACTTCTATAATATGGAGTTTGAAAGTTGACTAAATTTTTTTCTTACTTATTGACTAACCTTTCCTGGTCGATGAATAGTTGTTGGATGAGAATAGTTGACTTCTAGAATAGGATTATTCTCTATGGGATTGTTTTCTCGAAGTAAATCTTCATTTTATCATTGTAATTCTTCTATCTTGACTTCATACCTAGCCAGGTGTTCTTCGAACGTGAGTGTGTCAGCCTCCTCAAGTGGCTACCTAGAAGTACCTTTGAATTTTCCACTGTCTTTGGTCGAGGCACATCGTGAAGCTAGTAACAAATTATTGGATGGTTCTAGGTTCTGATCCTAAGTTTAACACTACATATAGGAACCTTCTTTTTGTATCTTATCACATGTTTCACTTTGGGTCAGTACCACCTCTTCATGTTCCTTTGTATCAGTATCTTTCTTTATGTGGTTAACCAAATTAACTGAGGCATATTAGGACAATAATTCTAGTTCTTCATATTATTATGGCTTATAGGGAGTCCTTTTCCCATATAATACTTGTCGGGGATCAACTCTAATATTTTCTTAACATGAACCTTTTTTAAGTGTAATTTTAGCTTATGACCTTTTTGAGTATTGATATCCCAAAATATCTAATCCGTAGAGGATGCATTACAATATTTCACTTTCAAAGAGTCCCCTTTTAGTGAAATAATGTTTTTACTGAATTGAGGCAAGGGTGTATCACACATTGGTAGGAATGGTTGGGGTGTGTCCTATAAATATCTTCCCAGCCAATAGAAAACTGACTTTCAGGATGAGGGTAGTTAAGATAATATAAATTTCCCCAGATAAACATTCTAGGGTTGGTTTAATTCAATTGAAGATACATCCACAAATCATTGGGGTTGTGATAACACCAAGGTTTTTATAGGTGGTAAATTGTATATAAATTCCCTAACCCTATGGGTTATGGTTTACCTTGAATTTATTTCTTAGTCACAGCTTTTACAATCATCATAATTTCTCATTCCTTTTCCTATGTATGAGTGGGGTACACCATAAATTATAAGTACGAACTGTAATATTCCTTTGGGTACATCTTAGTGGGTTAACGTCGATTTATTAGGTGATTTTATTTTTCAACCTTATGAGATTCATGTTGTGTATTTTTATCATTGCCTCTCCCTCGAAGAGTATGTCTCCTTCAGGTTTGAGAGACAACATGATTTCACTAAACGGTATAGTCAATATACACACCTTCTTATCCCAAGTCATGTCTTAAATAAATGTAAATTGATGCTACTTTCATTGGAGTAGTCTTGTATATTTAGGATGTAGTGAAATATAATGTGGCGTATTCACCATATCCATGGATTTCTATGTCAAATATAGAATCAATGATCATTTGGTGGAGGGTCCTTATGACTTTAAGGAAAGAAAGGTAGAGATTTTTATGTATATTATAACACCAAAGATTTAATTATAATAATTAAAAATTTTATTTTCATGAAACAATTTTACAATTCAAATTCTAATATTTCATGTAAAAAATCTAATTTTATAGGATGGATATCACTTCTAAACGTGATTTATCAAAATAAGTCTAGAATGAATTTTTAAATTTAACCTTAGAAGTAAGATCTTATGAATAATTGATATTGTAGTATTTAAATAATCCTCCTTTTATTTATAAAAATGCGTTATAATATGCCTAATTAATCAAATATTTATAGTAAATTCTATATGAATAAATACAATATCATTTAGAGGTAAAAATGGATATTTTTTTGGAAACTATTTTTAGTTTCATAATGTTTTTCCATTTTAATTAATTAAAATAATCACTAATAATCATTGATTTAAAATAAATTTATAGATTATATATCTAACTATATGAATTTAAATTCATATAATTATGATCACTATTCATGTAGTTAATGTAAGATCATCTTATGCTTGAAAAATGCATTTTCTTGAAAAAAACCATCACCCTTTAAATGTATGTTTTCAAATTAATTAATTAAATTTATATAAAATGAATTTCATGAAATTGATTCCATTTTTTGTAATAAGTATGTTCAAATTTTATAAATTGTACCCTTTTATTTTTATCCATTTTTAAAAGAAAACGTATTAAAATTTATCAACTTGGTAATGGGTGAAATGGGATAAACAAGTTTAAAACTATATAACAAGGCTTTAAAATCATCCGTATGATAACATAAATTTTATATTATGGGTGGTGTGTGAACAAAGATATGTTTTAGGAGTTAAATAATGTTTTTAAAACATTATTTTTAAATTTTTATCCCAATCTTACCTTCTTTGAAGATAATTTATAATTTATTCAAATTTTAAAACTATTTTTAGGTCTTTTAATTTAATGGTATAGATGTAAGATTTTATTCAGTTTTGGGTTGATTGAAAAATTCTAAAAACATTCACTACTAGAAAAATTACCTACAACTATGGTTTATAACTACAGATATAGACCCAAAAGTAGTATCGATAGGTAATAGCCACAATTTCATTGTGTATGGCTTGAAATAGAGTGGCTATAAGGAAAATCATATAGCCACGGTTCCAACCATGGAAATAGGTATATTTCAATAGTTTTAAACCATGACATTAGAATCTTCCATGTAGATTTTTTGTCATGGTTTGTAGCTGTGATAATAGGCCAAAAGCGTTGGTTAAAATAGTGGTAGTAGATCTTCTTCCACTGTTGTAAACCATGCCTCCACCCTTTATTTTCAAGATAAAAACACCAGTTTATACTACTAAAATTTTAAACTATGTCTAAATCCTATAGCTTCCATAGAAAAAACCTTGAAATGAACCCCCACTACACACCCACTCCACTCCACCCCTACAATACCCCACTGCACTCTCTACACATGATTACCCACTCTATACTAGGATCACATACACTAATACCCACATGAATGAAACTAAATCATGCAAGGTACAATGATAAATAAACCACATAACAAAAACTAAATTCAAGGTTAAATAGTTCTTAATGAAAAAAGGTGAGATTTATAGAGGAATATTGAATGTGTTAAATGGGACTCTAACCAAAAATACCAACAACACCAATACCACATGGAGTTTGAACAACTAAACCAATACCAAATCCTAGCAAACCCACATGACATCTCATAGGTAATCATATACCTATCATTCCTAAGGTTCTATAAGTAGATATGCATTTCATCTATAATAATTGATTGATAACATATGAATAAGAGAAAACACATTGAGGTCACTGATGAAACTTGAAAATTTACAATGTCTTAGACTAACCATAAGGGAAAGTGGAAAATAACACCTCTCAATTACACACTATCATTATATTATATCACTTAAAACTCAAAAAAACATTTTTTTGTGTGAGTATAATTTTAAAGATTCACACAGTGCGTGAATGATATTGTTTCTCAAGTAAATTTACCACATAACACACATATCAAAGTATTTATTAATTTTGAAACTTTTTGTGGCTTCTTAAACCCATCTCAATGAATTGGTTTTGTGAAGCATAAACAAATATTGTGGTGGAATTAGTGTAAAACCTCACAGAAGGATGATAGAGGGGTTGAATTCTAATTATGGATATAGTTTTGAGAAGATAGAGAGATAGAGGATGTTCTATATGATGGATTGGGTGGTGGGTGGGTAGGATTTTTCTTTCACTACTTTGTGTATTTAACTATAAGCTTCTTAGTTTGTCAGAGGTGGTGGTCATTTTAATTTGGAAAGGAGGTAGAATTAATTTCTATAATCCATGGAGAGGGTAAGAAGTGAGACATTAGATAGGGTTTTGGGAAAGGGTTATTGAAATTTATTTGTGTTACATAATGATGGTAAGGGTTTCAGTGGATATTAGGGATTTAGGGGTGTTTGTTAGGATATGAGGAAATATATGGTTTTGATGATATTTAAATAAGAATATGAATCAACTCAAGTATATTTTAGAGGGGTTACCTAGTTGATTCATGATCTTAGTGGTGTAAATTTTTGGGGATTGGATTTCATGGAGGTAGAACCATTATAGAGAGAGGTGATAGAGATCATGATGAAAACTAGAGTTTATATTGGGTATTTAAAGGCATTTAAAATTTTATGATAGGATACCAAATGATATGATATAAAGCTATTTTTTTTCTAGATCCATGAGTTTTGTAAAGTTATAATCTCTAAAGTGTTGCATTGAGGGAGGAGTCGTAAAATTTTAACTTCAAAAAATAATTTTTCCACTTTATAGCTTGTGGGAAGGCCTGTAGCATGGAGGGAAACAATAAATGTTTGGTTCCATTTTGTTTATCTAATTTTTTTATATTTTACCATGACCTATAACACTACACCATGATTTTTCATGGCACAATCAATCCAGGTTCCATAAGGATCTATTTGAGAGTGAGATCTTCCATATAAAAATATATTATTCCCATGTTTTCAATTAAATAAAAAAATTGGTTTAGTTGTTAATGATAAACCATTATCCATTATTCACTAACAATGGATGAGGTTGTGGGGTCTCATTATATATAGTATAGTTGAAAGCCCTTTAATTCCAATTACTCTAATAATTAGATGCACATTCAATTACATTATATGGTCCAAATATCAATTAAGGTACACATGAAACATAATAAAGTAATTAATTGTAGGCTACAAAAAATATTTATCTTACATAAACCATAATATAAATTTTTATTCCTAAAAAATTAAATAATATTGTAACATGAATATTAATGAATTCATTTCATGTTATCATGTACAAATCAGACTACCTTAAATCATAACCCAACCATGTTCGATCATTAGTAGTTAATGATAATAGTTTAATCAAGAGTATACCATAAACTAAAATGGGGTAATGGTTAAAAACTAGTTTATCCTATTTATATAATAGTATGGAGTCCTCATGAAATTATCAATCTGTCTAAGAAATAGACTAGAGATGGATTAGTGTTAATAGAACTATTTTATCTACTCCATATACTTGAAAGGATTTATAATTACAATATTTTTATATTGAATCCTTTTAGTAGAAATAATTCTTTATAAAAAACAATTCTATATAGTTGATGGACTAACATGGATTATTGGTTACACAACTAGTTTATCAAAGCTATAAACTAACAATGAAACCCAATATAATGGTAGTATATCGAAACCTCTTTTATGGAGAAATATATATGTGATAGATCATTGAAAACCCTCCAAATTAAATATGTTGTATCCCTTTAGATTTTCATTATGTTCTAAGTATGTGAATCACCATCAAAATATTTGAATCATCTCAAAATAATGTTGTTAAGATGGATCTCGACATGAAATCTCGTTCCTCGAACCCTAACCTCATGAAAATCTTCAAATATTAGCTTCCCTTCTCTTAATCTTCTATACATGGCCTCATTTGATCCTTGCTAAGAGCTTCACTTCGATCCCATGAGAAAACATGTGAAGGAGGTATTGTTTTTGGAGAAAACAGAGCCATTACAAGAAATGAATATGAGGATCAAAGGGATTTCCTTCCTTGAAGCTTTGATGGGTTTAGATCACTCCAAACCTCCATCAATGAAGCCATCTAAGTTAATGAAAATTGAATATGGAAGTTTTTATATTGAGGCAAACCCAAATTCTTTATAGCAGTGTACACAACTCTGTATGTTTTCAATTATGGGTTGAGTTTCCTATCTCAAAGGTGACAGACCCTAGTCCTATTTTGATTTTAAGGCTCAGATTGCTTTATGTTGGGGTTTCTCAAATTGGAAACTAGTCCTGATTAGTAAGGGATACATCCATCTTTTTCTTTCTACAAAAAATGATCTTAATGGAGTTTGGAAATTAGGTAATCTTTAACTGAAACCTGGTTTCCTTCTTATTTCTGAATGTGATTTTTCATTGAATCCTAACAATCATAGGAACACCATAGCTTAGGTATGGGTTAGGCTACACAAACTTAATTGTGTTTTCTGTCACCCTCAAATTCATAATGATCTACCATCCTGTATTGGTACTCCCCTGAAAATTGATCAAAGAACATTAAATGGGGACCAAGGTATCTTTGTTCGGGTTATGATTGAAGTAAATCTTAAAAGTAAGTAACCATTTTCTATAGTTTTCAAGGATAATGAGTATAGTAATGTGGTTAAAATTATGTATGAAAGGATTCCACCTACTATGAATACTACAAAATTGTAGGGCACTTAGTCCTCAATTGTAAGATTGTGCACACACAATCTCCTCATCCTAGTTATTCTGAATAGACAGAAAAAAACAAGAAAGATAAAGAACCTGTATTTGATAAACCTGAAACATCTAGGAGGAAAGAGGATAAATGGGTTGTTAAAACCAAAATAGCAAGTCATTTGGAAGCTGGAAATGTGAAAACTTGGGCAAACCTTGCTAAGGAATAGGATAAAAAATCTATTGAACAGGTTATTAGGAAGGACATTGAAACAGAAATCTGGGGAATCCTTAAGTATTCCCATTCTTATTCTGGTCTCTCCTATAATACTTTAGAGGTCTCTGCTCTTATTTTGAACCTCTCTAATGAACTAATCTCTCCCCCTTTGAATCTCTTTGAAGGGATGACTGATAATTCATCCCTTTCAAAGAAAGTGGACCATCCTTGCATTGATCACAACCCCAATCTCATCCCTACTGCCTTGGAAATCATTTCCCCAGATACTCATATTTCCAGCACTAAGCCTAATATACTCCCCCCATTTGAGCATAAGTTTTCTACTATCCATGTTTAGTCTGGATCCAACCCTACCCTTCTGGGCAGCATGAGTAATCAACAAGATAGCACTGTTGTCCTCCCATAAGGTTCCTTACAACTTGGGAGGATAGAAAGTACTGTTGTCCGCCTATTTTCTCTCAACTATCCAACTATTCTAGAAAAAAACAATGCTATTAAGTAGGTCTCAAAAGCACCTCTCCAAAATAATACTAATTCAAATCTATAAAAGAATCTGGTCTTGGCTCTAATCCCTCCTTCTGATTTTGAATCTCATTTAATTGTTCATGTAGGTGCCACTAACACCTCTTTGGTTTCCCCTTTGGCTGCACAGGTGAAGCAAGGCTGTACTAATCAAGCCAATCCTTCTCAAATTATAACCAGATCAAAGGCATCTGGGTGCATAATGAAAGGGGACAACCCCCCCTAAAAATAAGTCCAAATTAATTTGTTTTTCTTGAATTGTCAGAGCATTGCGAACCCTGACACCTTTAATGTCATAAAAATATTTCGTAGCACTCATCATCCTATTTTTTTTGCCATTACTGGACAAAAAATTAGTTATGAATATAAATTACTACATCTATGTCCTTTTGGTTATTTCTCTCTAGGAGCTTGTACTAATGGTATGACTGTTAAAACCCTTTGGATGTTTTCTCATTCCTCCATGAAAAATGTGAACATTCATACTTTCACAAATCAAATCATTACTTGTGATTTCATATTTGAGCATACTCATATTTTTACTACTTTTGTCTATGGTAATAGTAGATATCATGATAGGAGGATCCTCTGGAATGAGCTCACTCAACTTAGTATCACTATTCAAAATCCTTGGTAAATAGTTGGGGACTTCAATGCCATTTTATCCCCTAGTGAGAAATTGGGCCCTTCTTACTCCACTATTTACTCTAGTGAATTTAAAATATTCATTGAAACTAATAATCTTATTGAAGTAAATTTAACTGGTGCCAAATTTACCTAGTATATACATCATTATAATAGAGTAGTGTCCAGTAAGATTGATAGGTCTTTCACAAATGATCAATCCCTAGATAAATTGGATAACATTTCTTGAATCACCCTTACAAAAGTTGCATATGATCACCACCCTATTTTGGTTAATTGTTTCCATAATATCATCAAAACTAGGCTTCCTTTCAGATATAACAATGCTTGGTCCTCTGATCCTAACTGTGTGAATATTATCAAAAACTCTTGGGCTAATATGTATGAACAATGAGACTTATTTGTTTGTCCTTTGAAATTGAAAAATCTCAAGAAAGTAATAAAGAATTGGTGTAAAAATAAATCCAATGAAATAGACAATGATATTACCCTTCTGGAGAATGAGCTCATGCAAATTCACAGTATAAATACCTCCTCAAACTTCACCAACAATTCCCAGCATGAAATTAACGTATCTTCTATGCTGATCATGTTACTTAACATTAAGGATAACCTCAAAAAACAAAATTTTAAAACCAAATGGCTCAATAACAGAGATCAGAACACTAAGTTCTAAAACTCAGATCATAGAGTTAGAAAGGCTTTTAGGCCTCTTTCCTATCTTAGAGATGAGGGGAATCTTATTGGAACTAATGAAGGTATTTCCAATTTTGTGGTCTCCTACTTTTGTGATATCTTCAATGGTCCTAGAATTGATAAGGACCTTCTCCCGGATGTCATTCCATCTATGGTGTCTGGAGATGAAAAATATTTACTTAATAGCATCCCTTTGGATTAGAAAATCAAAGACACTATCTTTAGCCTCAACCCTAACAGTGCTTCTGGACCTGATGGTTTCAATAATGGGTTTTACCAAAAGCATTGGGATATTATTCGTGACGATTTCTATATAATGGTTAAATATTTCTTTTCTAAAGGCATTCTCCCACATGGTTTAAACTCCCAATTTCTTACCCTTATTCCTAAAATGGAGAATTCCAATGAAATACATCTCTTCAGACCTATTGCTCTCATAAATTCCCTTTTCAAAATTATCACTAAATTACTTGATAATAGAATCTCTTCCATCGGCAATATAATTGTCTCATGGAATCAATTTGGTTTTATAAAAGGAAGATCAATTAAGTACTATATTTGCCTTACCTCCGAATCCACCAACCTATTAAACAGAAAAAATTGAGGTGGGAATGTTTCCATTAAGCTTGACATTACAAAGGCTTTTTACACCATAGATTGAAACCTTATTTTTTAGGTCCTTATGCACTTCAGTTTTAATGACACTTTTATCAACAAAATTAAAACTCTTTTTAACTCAGCTTCTATTTCCATTCTAATAAATGGTTTCCCTAGAGGATATTTCAAATGTACTAAGGGGGTTCAGCAAGGTGACCCTCTCTCTGCTATTATCTTCTCAATTTTTGAAGACTATTTAAGTAGATTACTCACTCAGCCTATGGAACAAGGTAAGATCAAACCGATAAATGACTCCATAAACATGAATTCCCCCTCGCATCTTCTATATACTGCTGACATTATTTTGTTTATACAGGGGGACAAAAGAAATATTAATAATCTTAAAAGAATTCTAAATCACTATGAACAGGTGTCTGGTCATCATGTCAGTTGGCATAAATCTTTTATTTACATTGGAAAAGGATATCCCCCTAGCAGAAAAGGAAACATTATTAGTGTTTTAGGGATCAAGGAGGGTTCTCCAACTTTAAATTATCTAGGTGACCCTATATTTTGGGGCAAACCCAAAGCTACCTATTTCTCTCCCTCATTGACCAAAACCATCGACAGCTCTCCTCTTGGAAAGGTAAAAACCTCTCCATGGAAGGAATAATTTTCCTTGTGAAATCTACTATTGTCTCCAAACTAGATTATTCCATGATAATATATAAATGGCTGGATAGTCTATTGAAACGCATTAATGATTCCATTAAAAAAAATTCTGGATAGGGAGTACTCTTGAAATAAAACTGGTTACTATTCCTTGTTCCTCCTGTTACAAACCAACTAAAAAAGGAGGCATTGGCATAAAAACCTCAATAATTTTATGGAATACCTTCTAGCTAAGCTCACATGGAACCTCATTCACAACAATTTTCCTTCCGTAGACTTTATTATGTCTCACTTCCTTGATAAATTAAAAAATAAAAATTTCAATTATTTGACCTCCTTTATCTGGCCCTCCATTAGGAATACATTCATTTCTATTATGACTAACTCCAGATGGATGGATAGAAAAGACTCTAATTTAAGTATTTGTCTTGATAACTGGACTGGCACACCCCTCATCTCCTTGTTGGCTAACACTCAACTTCCTGAACATTCTAATGATACCATCAAGGACATTTTACAAATGCAAAATCCTTACTTACCCAACAATATAAGCCCTGTTGTGGATAGTTATCCCTTCACCATTACTGATGATATTATAATTTTGGAACCTTCTCATAATGGTATTCTTGATTCAAAAAAATACTATAACCATTTATTCAACAATGCTGATTATAATTTAAGCAGGTTATTTTTTTAATAAAGCTTAGTTAAGGCCCTCAAGACTCACTATCATTTGGCATATTTCTCATGGTAGGCTTCCCATTGACATCTGTTTACAATCTTTCAGGATTAATATCTATTCCAAATTTCGCTTCTGTAATTAGAATCATGAGGATATTAATCACCTCTTCCTTTCTTGTGATATGGAAACTACCCTTTGGCACTACATTTTTGATATTTTTGAGTGAAGATGGTTTCCTTGTATCTCTATAACATCTCATTTGCAGCGATGTGTGGATTTATCTGACTCCCAGAAAATTAAGAATATTTTTATTTCAGTTTAAGTGGAGCTCCTACATGTGATATGATATGGTAGAAATTTTATATTTATACCAATAACTCATTTAAGTTTAATGTAGATAAAATGGAAAAACTCATTGCTATATGGGATTTTTCTCTTCATTATAACGATAATTGAAACAACTTAGTTAGAGATCTTGGGATTCTCAGGCACATCAGTGTAGATGGGAGGTACCCTTGACCTAAATACAACATGGAAGACTTTTGGCAAGCTCCACCTCTAGGTTGGATTAAAATCAACATTTATGGGGCTTTTAAAGGTAGCCCGGGTCCCTTGGGATGTTGTGTTATATTCAGAAACTAGTTGGACCAAGATCTTGGCTTCTTCTATGGATCTTGTGGCTTATCTTCTTCCCTAGAAGATGGTACGATGTGTGGGATTCACACTACTTCTTTTTCCAAGCTACATAACTAGAAAAACTTTTGGATTGAGAGATAGTCAACTAATATAGTCCATGCCATTTGGAATGGCACCGTTCACCTAGCTTGGACTCTCATTCCCCACTAGATGGACTGTTTACACTTTCTATTGGAACTCAACTTCATTGTTACCCGTACCTAACGGGAAGCAAACAAGCTCCCTGATGGAATTTCCAACATGAGATTTAATCATAAGGTCTTATGGAGGGATGACCTTCTTCCTATGTTACTCCCTCTTTATGTCAGGGATGTTCAAAAAATTCCTTACTTTAGACTCATGTATTCCTTTATTGTTCTTACTTTAATAATAAATTTTTTGTTTTGTTCTTTGACCAAAACACCACATTTTAAAAAATAATATATACTCAATGATTTTATATGAAACCTTTTATTTAAAAATGTTGTATTACAACATGATTAAGATAGTAATAAAAATAACATATGGCAAATAGAACCCAATCCAATTATTATACTAGTATCTGGAATATCTAGTATCCAGAAACTAATATAGATCTCGTACATGTCATCCTATCCTGACAAAAATTAATAGTAATAATAATAATAATATAACCTATCACACACTAATCAACATAGGATAACCCTTATATACCATGATCTAATGTATAAGCCATATTAAAGTGAATGGATTTTATATCCCACAAAAGACATGAGAATCTATCATAATTTGTTCATAAGATCTATTTAAATTCCATACCTATTAAAATAGACTCATTTTCTTCACATCCATGGTTATTATATAGACTATAGAACACACCAATTATCATCTCAACAGAAGTACCAATGTCCCACTCTTAATATCATCAATTTATTAATACTTATATAGTGGTTACATCATAAGGGTATATTACCAAAACAATATCATCCACCTATGAATATTAGTGATCCCATAAATAAACCAACCCCTCATCCCACTTTAAGGATAATTACTAACCCATTAGGACTAAGACACTAAAGGATTACTATCACAAGTCACTCCATAATGGTCATTGTATCTTTCTCAATTGAGAGCTCATCTATTACGAATATCATTATATCAAGAAGATATTATTTATTCTAGAATAGATTTAATTTCATGAAATTAGAGGATATATGGTGAGTAAACACAATTGTTCATTCTATTTCTCACTCAATTATAAACTATTTGAACCCTATTTTTTGATCACATGAATATTGAACATTAAAATATGTATGGGGAAATCAAAGAGATATAATGAAGGTGATTCAAGAAGTTCAAATAAAAAATTAATTAATTACTAAGTGGTGGATTATTCCTAGTAATTTAGTCAATTTTATCGAGTTCAATTTCAATGTGATGTTAATGAAGAAAGTATCATGTTTTGGAGGAAATTTTTTTGGTGTTTTATAAAATTAAAACAAATATTTTGTTTAATTTTTATATTTTCATGATAATTCTTCGTTCATGTTTTTTCATAGTAAGGATGTTGTCATCTTTAAAGTGAATGAAATTTCATTTTCTACTATTGATATAGGGGAAATTTTTTACTGACCACATGAAGGGGGATTCATGTTTATCACTAAGATGGAGAATAATGAGTTGTTTATTCTAGAGAATTATATATTCAATTCATCTGAATTCTATAAAATAATGAAGATTCTTATAGAGGACCTAGAACTAGAATACAAGGCCCCTGTTCTGTTAATTTTGGAAGAGATTTCTCAAAGGGTAGGGGATTTTGAAATAGTCTTTTTTCAAAACATGTATTTTCATTATTTTCTAATAAAAGAGGATAAATTAAACCTGAATAGATATATGATGAGATACATGTCTTGTTTCTTGCATAGACCAGTAAAAATAAATTTCTATCTTTATGGTTGGGTGTTAAAGATATTGTTTGACAAGGTTGATATAGATTCAAATAATCTTGTAAAATGTCATCATAGTTTCATCTTATTATCCAATAAAAATAGAATATTTTTATTCTTCATAAATTCTTCCATGAAAAATCTACAGGTTATTATAAAATAATTTTTTAAAATAGTTAATCAATTATGGATCCAAGTTTTTGAAATAATCAAGTGATTATGGAATTCAAATTAATGGTTTAGGCATAGGGAACCTACCTCAACCTAAAGGCACACAAATTTTGACAATGAAAACTGAAATATTTAATTTTTTTCTTCTTTCATGCATATGCACCTTCACACACACAAAGACTCAGACACACAAAAGGATGCCTATCCCCTATGTACCTATTTTCATGGCCAAATATGCACAAGGGGGTCCTTATATATATGTTTATACTTGCATATACCCCTTTATACTTACACCCATATTCATTTTTCATATATATATATAAGAACACATAGAAAAAATACATATATTCATACAACCATGATTGAATATTTATAAAGGGGGGACTTATATCTTTTTACGACTACCTATGCATACATATGTAAGTCTCCTTCAACAATAGTGGCTCAAATCCACCTCAGTGAGATCCAAAACACCCTACAAAAATATATGGAACACAAAAATCATACAAATACCTAATTAAAATTAGAAAAAAGAATAAAAATAGAAGAATATGTACTCAAATCTAATGTAAAAATTACTACCTTCAATGGTGGTAAATAGAATCATCCTCATCATAAGAAATCGCCGATAATGAAATAATGAGAAAATAAGTAAGATATAATGACTTCTTATATATATGTGTGTGTGATTAGTGTGTCAACTGTACATGATAAATGATACATGACTCCATAAACAATAATGAAAAAATAATATTCATATTGATACGTACATCCTAATACTAAATAAAATGATCAATACCAATGTATTTCTATTCAAATGATATCCAATGTCATTCAATACATACACCAAAAAGTTGTATCATGAATAACCAGATAATGAAAAACACAACATGATGGATTTTACTACATCATAAATTATACATTGGTTCATATTTACTATAATCTACCAAATTCATGTATGCATCATAGGTTTTATTCAAATAATGTAAAATCATTGTGTAATGATTCCAACTCTTTTGGATATTACTTTCATGTAAATACCCACAAACAATGAGAGAAAACATTGTACCAAAATTTATAATAATTTTATTCCACAATGTATACCACTAAATGGATTTGTAGAATTTAAAAAAATTATAATTCCCCAATCAATAATTGTATGAAAATGGTATCCAATATAAAAAACATTTCTACTCAAGATATAAAGATTTCTATAGTGATCACAATCAAACAAACTCATAACTTCAAATGAACGTTTCCATTATAAGATATATCCATATACATGATTTGAATTCATTTATAATATATTTTTTAAGGAATTGAGTTAAAAATTGAATTATAAAATGTAAATGTATTATATAACATCTCATATGTTCTCAATTCTCTAAAATAGACTAACTAATTTGAATAATCAAGGCACATGTCATTAATCTAAGTAGATCAGTACGTCAAATTTCACTCATCTAAGATATGTTCAATACATTGGTGAGACAAATGTTCATTATATTGATTGAAAAAGTATTTTAAAAATATGTTTTTATTCTAGTGGGGATAAGGCGTTTTATAGCTTGATATAAAGAATTTTTTATCTGAATAAAACTAAAAGAGAAATAGAAATATAGAATCACAAAGGCTATCAGAGGTATAAGTGAATGTTCTGATCAATGTGAGTAATTACATTGATTTATTTGGTTAGTGATAGAAAAAAATATTGATATAGAAAAAAAAATATAATTCTAGTTTTTTTATTGAAATTATCTTGAAGAAACTATTGAAACTGTTATCTACGTAAGGTAAAGAGAAGTCCTTCAAAAAATTGGATTCTCTTATTTGGTTTTGAAAGAATAAAATGCATCTATTACATCAAAAAAAAATATGATGATATTTGGATTGGATAAGAGGTGTGTAGATAATGGGGATCTTATTTTTTTATTTACATAGATTATAAAATTCAAGGTATTGTAGTTACCTATATTGGACTATAAGAGACCATCATGTCTAGAGGAGAATCAATCCATCAAACGGCATTAAGCCATGCGGTTTGATCAGACGATTATGCTTGAGTTATTCTTTACACGTAATGAGAGTGATGAACTAAAAATGAACTACCAATTAGACCACATTAATGAATTAGAAAATTAATGGTGTTGGGATGGTTTTTTCACATTTTTTATCATCAAGGATTCATTAGTGATTAAAGGACAACTAAGGGTTCTTATTTACAAAACTCTATAGTTCATTTTTTTATAATAGAATTTATTATTCCATGAAGAATGTGCTAATTTTTTTATTGGTCATGGAATCCCCAACAAGACTATAAAATCTACAATAATTACTTAAAAGTACCTATATCATTCATTAATATGAACATCTAATTCCAAAAAACCCTAAAAAATTATACACCTCAACATCTACCAAACACTAACATTATTATATGCTAAAATTTAATTTATAAACCAATAATAAAATTTTCATCCAAAATTTACCTCAATATTAGTATCACCAGAACCATCATGACCCTCATCATCTCCTTCAGAAACACCAACATCGTTTTCACCTCCTCTCTTATGATCAACGACATTGTCGACATCTGCATTAGCATATCCACCTAAATTAGTGTAACAAGTGTAATAATCATCATAAAACGAACCTAGATAAATGATAACACATTTAATTAGTTAAAAAATGAAAATTTGTATTATTTATGTTTTAGTATACTGAATAGTGTAAAAATGACCATAATTAAAAACATATATACGTGACTAAGAGGGTTTTTGTATAAGAATAATCCAAATAAAATTCACTTGTTATGATTCTATATTATCATATTATTTACAATACTTTTATATTATAGTATTTGAAATTTTGAATGTATTATAGTATTTTTATAAGAATTTCTGTAAACATAATCATTGGAATTCACACAGTTAGTTTTTGATATGATTGTATTATAATAATTGTTTAAATGCACTATCATCTTCAATTCTTGCGTATTTTAGTAATTATCTAATGATTAGTATGAGAATAGGATAAGTATAATCATATGTATGTATGTATTAAATATTTGAATAAGCACGATTATAATAAAATAAAAAAAGTACTTGATTTGTAATATATATTAAAGTATTATAGCGTCCTTATGTTATAAATTAAATCTAAGCCTAAGAACTGTAAAAATGAATGTGTTTATATATCAGTTTGGATGTATATATTATAGTGTTTTTTAATTGTGTATATTTTAGTATTTGTGTAGGAATAATTTAGATCATAATTAGAGGAAATTTCTGATTGAAAAAATATTTTTAAGAAATTATTCATTTTGGTATCAAAATTAATATTTGAATATACATAAACATATGTATAAGGATATATATCTATTTTTTTATGTATTAAAGTCCATCTATATTTCATAATTTTAAAATGTGTATGTTTTGAGGGATTTTAATATTATAATTATTATCTTAATTGTTATTCTTTATATCAACATAATGTGTTACTTTTTATCATTATTTTCCTATTTAAGAATGAATTTTATTAAAGGTTACAAAAATTTATATTCATGTATGTGTATATAGAAGAAATTAAATATAAGGGAATCAAAATATAAGAGAATGTATAGTGTTTTAATAAATGATGCTATAAAAAAGTGGTAACATTTTTGAAAGAAATGTCATATATTGATGTAAATATGTTATGAAATATTTTTGAAGTAAATGAGTGAACTATAAAAACCAGGTGTATATCATAGGGGTTCCATCCATTCTAGATAACTGAAGTCTTGAATTCTAAAACACTAATGTTATAACCTGTTGTTCAAATAATGATATGGACTTGGTAAAAATTAAAATATACCATAAAACTAATTAGTATGGTTATATGTGTGAAAAGTATATAAGAAAATATGAATATAAATAAAAGACTAAAAACTAGAATTTTTTATTATCAAAACAAAGAAAGAAAAAAAAATATTTAGGGAGGTATGAAATGGTGAAGATCAAGGGAATGCACATAAATAAAATCCTTACATTTTGATGGTAAAGAGCCTTATCATATGTAAGAAATTAGATCCTCCCATTAATTGACTCCAGAAGTTATGAAATCTTCCACATAGTTACCCTTTTTTCATATATGTAAGATCATCACTCCTTGGTGAATCATTCTTCTAGAAGCCCTATTAATGTAATAGATTCTATAATTAATTGGAGAATATCCATTTATGAATCTTTGAGATAAAGATGAATTCAATTTGATCTCTTAAATGAAAATATTTTTCATATTTCAAAGAGTTAAAACATAGAACTAATCCTTAAATTTTAAAATAAGGGAGTTTCCTTGTCCATTGAAATAATATAAATAAATGATGAATGAACCCCAATAATTATGAACAATAACCCCATCATATATAATTATTGAAAACAAAATCCATATAAGTTGATTTTTAACTCCAGGAGAGTGGATATCCACTTCACCCAATGACCATAATTTTTTCTATTTGTAAGAACCCTCATTTGAATATCCCAGGGAACACAATTAATGAGGGAAGTGCAACAAAATAGCATGGATAGTGGAAGAAGACTCATTGTGAGGAGAGGGAGGCCTCTGGTTCACAGAAAAGTTTGGGGTTGGACTTTGTAGGTCATGCTCCAGTAAGGTCTCAACTGCACCTCATGTGTTGTCAACTCATAGAAAAAATTTATCAATATATGCACCAACAATAGGATAAGTCAGTAGTTGTACTAGTTCATGGTCAACTCATATAAGGAATAGGGTTTAGTCGATACACCAAATGGAGAATCAATGTGTGATGAAGGGTATGAAGTGAATGAGGAATCTCGATGATGGGGATGGTTAATAAAATCAAAGGTATATCCTTACAGGATTAAATGGTAACCTCTGATAACTATGAAACTGAGAAGGAAAATAACATATTGAGTTTCTTGAGGTCATGATCATAATTGACATTGATATGTCAAAGTGTAATGTCATGGATTTTTTGAGGGTAGGATAATATGGGAGGGCACAAGGATTAGAGGAATCATGAGAAAAAAGATCAATATGGAAGAACATTAGAGGAATCATAGAATGATGAGAAGAATAATGATGGGATTAATCACAGAGGGAGAAGGGTTTTTAGGTGGGATATAAAAATCCGGATAGGGGATAAATAATTTTATTCCCTTTTCCACAGGAAGTCTTTTCCCATGAATACATGAATACTAAAGTCACGGTTTTAAAACAACCATGGTTATATCTCATCATGTATCCACATAACATTTAAAACATGTCTATAGATCAATATATATAATACATTTTTGTAGTAGAGATTCATTTTTAATTATTTAACCAAAAAAATAATGTAGACTAATTTATTAATGGATTTTTAGTTAAAATGGTTGTTATGCTTAAAAAGGGTATTTTCCTAAAAAATATTTTTACCGTGTTATGCGTTCTTATGTTTAAATTAATTTCTTAAATATATAGAAATTAAATAATATATTAAAAAAAATCATCAACTACAAACACTACTTATAATGATCCTTTTATTTTTGGTCATACAATTAAGTTATGTGGTAAAATTTTAAGTTATCAAAGTTAAGGTTAAACAGGGATTAAGATATTCAACTAGGATATAAGGCTTAAAATGTATCCAAAACTTGTATAATGTGATTGTTTGAGTTTATTTCAACCATATAAAAATTTAAATTTTAATATTTAGTACCTTGGTTCAACTTAACATGATTATGATGTATATATTATTTAATCTTTTATGTAATTCCAAGTGTGTCATTTCCCTCAATTATAAAAGGGATCATCATATCCACTCATATTAATTATTTTTTTACACTATATATCATAAAAAAACTTCCATAATTATTTATTATCTTACATTCCCACTTACTAGAGCTTATTTTCTTTCCCAAAATTCTATCATTTTAAGTCTTCAGGTGTAAACCAAATGAGGTTTCTCAATGAAAAGGTATAACTCTTAATTGTGTACATTAAATTTTATTTATTATTCTAATTAATATAAATATATTGTAATAATAATAATGTAATGCATATAGTATCATAATTATACTGAGATTTTAATATTATTATCAAAACATCATTTTCCACCTATTTTTCATCCTGTTGAAAATGAAGACATTACTTTTGTGCATGTACGACCTACTGTCGCCACATAACTGTGTAATTCATTTTATATAACCAAATTAATTAGATAGTTATATATATATATATATAAGATTTTATATTTATGAAATAATTATTTTTTATAAATGTATCACATCATTTAATTTCTTATCCCTCCACTCGTTAAAAAAATGATAGCGATGCTCGTGCATATGCATGGACTACCACCTCCAGGAAGCAATGTGATTCATTTTTCATGTACGATTTATAAGGAAGATTATAAATATATATATAGTGAATATTTATTATATTTCTATCATAATTAAAATTATTTATATGATATAACCATGATCAATAAATAGGGACCATAACTACCAAATCAAAACATACATGAAAAACGAAGCAGTTTACACCTGAAATAAAGATAATAATGAAATATTGTTAACAAATGGGTGATTAGATGTAGTAAGTCGATCATATATGAAATTATAGATATTTATAAGGTTGTTTAATTTATTTATAATAAATCTACAGTTATTATACATGATTTTAATGCACATTCATCTAAGTGGAAGCATGAGTTTGGGGATTTCGTCTCAATTTCCACTCCGTTGAGACATATTTTGTATTATGCACAATTTTTATGTTGTTCATATACTAAAACATTTAGGTATTTATAATGAATATATATTTATTCATAGTGATTATTGTTTCTATTCATGTTTACTCTATAAAGGGGTTATAATTTAAAAGCTTCTTAAGAGGTAAAAATTTATTTTACAATCTAATTTTTTGGGATTGATTATATTTTTCAGTGAAGTAATTTAATAATATTTCTTTCATAAAATCCATATATTTTCTTATCCTTTAATTATTTAACGAGTTTAAATTATTTCATAATTTTTTTATCACTTTTCATTTGAATTAAGATTTTTTTTAAAGCTGATCTAATTTCTCCTTTTGATCTGGTATATTTTTCTTTCTTGTCCATATTTTTAGAAATTGTTTTAAAAATTTACTTTTTGTTTACTAAAATGAGTTATTAATGATATATTATGTCACCCCTGAATATTTATAAGGTTATAAATGAATCTTTATAATGTTTTCCTAAATGATCGTTTTTTATATTCCTTAAAAAATCAAAGGAATGATTCTTTTTAATGTATATGGGATAAAGGGATTTTCCTATTTATATAAACATTTTATTCTATTTAGATTATTTTATAGTTTTAAATGGTTTTATGAAGAAAATTATTTAATGAAAATTTATTACATTTCTCTTAATTTTTCTTTTATTCTCCAATATACATGATTTTACCAAAAAATAAACTTTTCTAATGAATTAATGGCCATCTCTGATCTCTTGATTAATTTCATGGTCATTAAATTTCTCTTAAAACATTTAATTTCATATGATAATATTTCATCATACAAATACATAATATTTTTATCATATATATGGTTATCACATAAACCATATTCTATTTCCACATGTAGTGTTTTACTATGAAATTTATTTGATTTACTTTGGAAATATTGATTGTCTATATTATTTATTCATTATGGATATTTTTTAATGAGTAATATTGTTAATGAATTAAATGGATCATCCAATATATGAGAAATTCATTGTACATGTAGTTATGGATGTGGCTTATAATTACATTACCCCTTAATGCTTCAACATGCCTCTTGAGATAAACCATTAGGCTAGCCATATTAAATGGGTTTTTGGTGTATACATATTCATTATTTAAATTTTCATCTTATAAGGATTTAAAGGTAAAGATATAATGATGTGTGAGATCATGAAATAAAAAATTATGAATTTACATCATTTATAATTTAGTTATTATTATTATCCATCATATTATTAAATAGATATTATCTATGGATGTATTTCAAGCTCACATTATCGATTAAATTGATTGTTTTTTCTATTATTTAATTTTCTATATTTATAATTCTTTATTTAATCGTGATAGATTCCCTTGTAAATAAACCTTAATTATAAGTTTATATCATCCTTAGTTTTTTCTTTTCTTTAGGATATGAAGAAGGAATCTTGGATTTATTATATGAATGAAAAATATTTATTTTATTATGTTTTATATTTTATTTACAATGTATAATGGGAAGTATCTTTGTATCTAGTTATTCAAGATTGTTAAACTAGTCAGACCATCAGGATGAAAACCCTTTTATATTATACCAATGTAATAAACTAGAAATGGGATCTAGGATACTAGAGTTAGGGTTGTTATAGTTGGTAACAAATAAAGTTTAGTAGACAAATTGGGAACAAGTTTTTGGAAAAAATAAATTATAGAACATAACCATCTAAAAGAATATGAGGATAACTCTATGTATAGGGTAACCTCAATTTTTTGTAAAGTATATGTTGTGTGGTTTTACTTGCAGATACATACCTATCTGGATACAAAAAAGTGGATATGACTATGACACAGATTCATCTAGGGGTAACAACTATGAATGAGGCAGATTGTGTATTAACTCACTTTTCACTAGTTCATGATGAGTGGACATATGATTGTACACCTAGTTAAACACTCTTGAGGGATATGATTTAATTGATTCACACTCTCTTAAAAAAACAAGATGAAATATTTGAAAATATTTTTATAATTTTAGGATATTCCCAAAGAAACATTAATGTGCAATACTTTTTTGAGTGGTACATATTTTTTAATTTTTGGTAAAATCTCATTAGGTTTACCTTTTTGGCTTAAACCATGAAAAAATGCCTTTAGTATGGTTGGTTCATTATGGGATAAAGGGATAAAAAGGCTATATGAAAATTAAAAAAAAAATACATGAAATGAATTAAATTGTTGATGTGTATTTAATTCATGACTAGTATTCAAACACATCATGAATTGGTCTAGCTAGACCAAGTTCATTACCTATATTGGTTTTCCCCGAGGTTAAAATCTTGAGCTTTCCAGGCTGTGTAAATTAAACACATCGTGAATGTTCCCAAAAAAAATTTAAAGGCGCATAACCCTTGTTTTACATATCCTTATTCTTCCAAACAACAACCCCCTCTTATTGAATCTCCTTCCACATATTACATAGGGTTTGGGATATCACACTCATTAGGCTCTGATCTAGACACTATTTATCACAATGGTAAGGTGTCAATAAGAGCTTTGATCCACTATTTTCTTTTCTCGATTTAGCTCACCATCTTAGACACTATTTTGATGCGATATACTATGCCATATTTTTAGAGAATTTTTCAATTCTTCTGATTTTAGAAAATCTAGCTCATTTAAAAGGTCGTCAATGGATGAGTGTTTATCCATTGAACTAAAGTATTTAATCTAGTTCTTTTCCCTAAAGTCTCATTTTATTTATTATGTGTTGTTGTTCCAGGCCCCATACCTCTTCGATGACTCCTCATAAATGTGTAATAAATTAAATTTGATAATAAACCATACTTAATACTATCCTATAAAACATCGAGTTAAAATAAGTGGGTGACTAACCAGATGAGAGACACCTCGAAGGGCATTCATTCCATAAAATCCTAAGGGCCTCATGTCTTTAATTGTTTTAAACCACCTTTTGAGTTGTGTGAAATGCTCTTTGAAATGTTTATGTTGCTTTTCTATATATGTTTTAAGTTTTCATGCTAGCTAAACCTATACCCCTTCTTAAAAATGTGGGAAATACAAGGATCCTAACATTAGGATTCCCTGGAATAGCTCATAAAGATTTGTAAATTAGAATTTTTAAATGAATATTAGTATTTTTATAGGGATACTTGGTTTGTTTACCATAGACGATATCATCGGGCAGATTTCTTATGTACTTTACCCATGTGTGATACCCGGTTCCCTAGTAGATTACTATGTATAGGATTAGTGGGATATGTCTTTATACCATGAATTAATATTTAATTGGTTCCCTATGTGGAATAAAATGGATGGGATCATAGGATTATTTATTTAAACCATACTGGCGGTGATACTTGGGTTCTACTTAAGGATCTCCTTGGACAAACTCTTATAATGATGAATGCTTATAGTGATCCTGGTGAAATACATGGGTTCCTATTATAGAAAAACTTATATGGGATTAGTACACATATTTATTAAGAACTAAGGATGTGAATTTTTATTAAGAATAAATGATACCTTTTTACTAAGTTAAATGATGTTTCCTCCAATCCATATAACATGCTTGGGTTCTGTCCACGTTTATACATGGATCTATTATGGCCGAGTTGTGTTTTCTATACATGTATTCTAATATAATTATATTATATATATATATATATATATATTTTTTAAATTTGATAATACAAATGTATAGGTTGAACTTGGTTCAAAGAAAACCGGCATAGGCTGTAGTCAGTAGTATCGGTCAGGTACCCCATGAGGAACCCATACCGATGTGTTTTATTCATTCATTCATTTATTTATACTTAGAATCACTTGCACACTAATCATTTTATAGGCACAAGCTGAATATATCTAAACACTGTTTTTGGTGGCTTACTTAGTATATAAAACACCCTATTTGGGCTTCCCATGGTACCTAAAAAGACATCATGATTGCATATATAGACAAAGGGAAGAGCCCAACTTTCGATGTTTGATTTTTATTACTAAGATAGAGTTTGAGAGAAGAGGCATGAGGCTAGATCTTGATATAAGTGGAGGAATATTTTTCCCTTCTGGTGTTTTTGTTTATCATGGTGTATATACATGTACCCATGTATCTCATGTACTTCATTTTTTAGAGTGAAATCATTGAATGATCATATTTTTGTATTAGATATTGATTTAGCTTCTGCCTATTTATTATATGTATGATTTATTATTCCCCTGCTTGTTATTTAGTAATGTTTCCACAAATTACCATTTATTATTTACTAATGTGCTACACTCTGATCAAGGGGGAAATGTATCCCCATGTTCACACCCTAGTCCATCCCTACATATCATAAGCCTCTAGCTTATATAGAGGCATGATTGAGGTCATGTATCTAATCAGTTTAGGTCACTATTTAGTGGTTTCGAAATAGTAATGATATAGAAACCAAGTTAATGATTTTGATATTGCCTACATATAAATTTTCAATTTTGGATAAGTGTTCCACCATATTTATAATTATATACTATGATTTAAAATTAATAATATTTTAAGATAAATTCAATATATGTCATTTTTTAGAAATGACACCTGGTAGGATGAATGGTATCAATATTACAGGTGTTTGAGATGAGAATATCATGACCGTATTGGAGATGATGACCCATGTTATGACTAATAAATTTTCCCATATAGTGAAATGTGGTGTTCCATGAAATTTTACTTTTATATTAGATCATTTCATATGGTATAAGCCTTATCTTTATATGGAAATACTAATCTATTAGTAGTTGATCAATATATTAAGTCCCATGAAAATATTTTTTTGGACTGGTATGTAATAAAAGGGAAATAGTTATATAGAAAATCTATTATCTTAAATGTGTGGATGATCAAAAGTGATCACTAATCTAGAATACAATGGAAGTATTGGAAATATAACATATATAATAGATATCTTTTAAAGTAACATTCTTCTACAAATATTTACCTCATGTGGAAAAAACTAAAATAAAGAGAATGTTCCTCACCTAAAATACAATGGAATAAAAGAGCCTTGAAAAGTATGAGTCTAAAAATACAATAATATCCAAGTATTCTAAATATTACATATGTAATCCAGAAAGAAAAATTTATCATTTATTTAAATTGATTAAGAAAATCCTTATAATGGCATTGGTTTCTAAAAAACTTCATCACATGATGAAATTTTATTATGTTCCATCAAAAGATATAAATAATTATTTAAAACCTATATATTCAAGGGAAATAAAGAGAATAATATAACATTTGAGAACCAATAAAAAGGTAATGCATCAATAAAGAAGAATATAATAAAGAAATTTCCATTATATTAAAATTTTGGAAGGAAAAATCTTGGAAAATACTCTATGGGCATGAGAATTTGATAGATGTGTTCAGATAAGGGTTATTTGGATAATGAATCCAAGAGAAGAAAGATTCCATTTTTATCTGGTGATTCAACTATATATTAATAAATAATTATTCACACCAATGTCTTAGGCTTCTAGGAAACCTTCAACAAAAGAGGATGAGGGGTATAGGTAAATATTATGCAATCACTACACCTATGGTTGATGTTCCTAAAGATGTAGTGGAAGGTACTTTAATAATAGCCTCAAATTTAGCTAATATATTATTTTTTTATGTATCATCACACTATTTTATATCTACTATGTTTACCTAGAAAATTAAATATTTCTCTAGATCTTTAAGATGATATTTTTTAGTCAATAATCTAAGTTCAAATCTTACTGCGACAGGAATGTGTCAATAAGTTCCCATTAAAACATGTAGATGTACATTATTTTCTTAATTTGTTATTATACCTATGGTTGAATTTGATATAATACATGGTATATATTGGATTTTAAAATAAAATTGAAGAATTTATTTCCAAGAGAAGGAAATTATAACTCATGATGAAGATGTGGAATTATTTTTCTTTATAGGGGAGAAAACATCATCTATATCATTTCTATATCCACCTACACTATATCTTCTAAATGATATTCTAGGGGAATATGAGAAGAAAAAATCTATGGATGGGAAAGGTAATATTCAAATTTAATATGTAATTGTTGTAAATAAATAAATTGATATTTTTCCTTAGGATACAGCTATATATCACCTAGATCATGAGGTTGAGTTTCACATTGATTTAATCCCTAATGTGAGACTTATAACAAATATTCCCTATATAGTAGCTAGTGTGGAATTAGTGGGGTTGAATAAAAAACTATTATAATTGTGTGATAATTGATTTATACACCCTATTATTTCACCATAGAGATCCCTTGTACATTTAATTAAGAATAAATACAGATCTATTAGGTTGTTCATTTCTTATTGGTAAATCAATGTTATTAATATAAATAATTAGTTTCATTTTCCTCGTATTGATGATTTATTCCACTAAATTCAAGGAGCTAAATATTTCTCAAAGATTGATCTTTATTCTGGGTATCATCAATTATGACTAAAGAAAAATGTTATTAAAAAGGTAGTATTTAGTAGAATTATAAACATTATGTGTTTAAAGTAATTCCATTTTGATTCAAAAATTCACCCTCTATTATTATGGATATGATGACCATATTATTTGAGAAATATCTTGTTACTTTTTTGTGGTATTATTGATGTTATTATAGTGTAATATAAAATCTATGAGGAATATGGGAATCACTTACAAATCATTCATGAGACTCTTAGATAAAAGGTGTTATATTAGAAATTAAGAAAATTTGAATTCTCGATTTCAAAATTATATTTTCATGGAAATATTTTCTCCAATTATGGAATATCAATTGATACTATAAATATAAAGGTAGTCAAAGAAGGTCCTACACTGACTAAGATAACTAAATTATCTAGTTTCATTGGTTTAGTGGGTTAATATAGGTGATTAGTAAACAAATATGATTTTATAACCCATTAACCAAGTTAAAATGTAAAGGGTATAATTTTATATAGACAAAGGAATGAGAAAAATGTTTTGAGGAATTGAAGTGGAGATTGATCAGTTATGTAATGTTGAAACTACCATCAGAAAAAGAGATATTCGTAATATATATTGATGCATCGAAGAAGAGACTTGGTTGTGTCCTTATATAGAACGATTAAGTTATTACCTATGCATCAGGGCAGTTAAAGAATCATGAATAGATATATCCAAACTATGATCTTGAGTTAGAAATTGTGATATTTTCTTTTAAGATATGGAGAAATTATCTCTATCATGAAATATGTGAGATATACACTAATCAAAAGTGTCTAAAATAAATATTTTCATGGAATTATCTCAACATGAGGTAAATACAATGGCTTAATCTACTCAAGGATTGTGATTTCTCCATAAACTACAACCCATTGAAGGAAAATAAAGTAGTGAATGTGTTGTTCTGGAATGATCATGGGGTCCTAACCAAAATAAGGATTTATAGGGATCATATGTTAATAGTTTTTCTAAATATAAATATGATAATTATTATAGAAGGGGACACATCACCCTTTTTTGAAATGATCTCAAAACCATCATTACTAGAAAGGATGAAAAATTATCAACCTGATGATGAGAATTTTTAAAATAAAGCTAAGGCTGTGAATGAGGGGAAATGGATGGACATCATTTAAAAAGATGGTGTTATATAATTTGGCAGGTTTCTATGTGTTCTGTCTATACCTAGGATAAAAAGGCAATTATATGAAGATTTTCTTGGATCGAATTTCTCTATACTCCTTGGTAGAGCCAATATGTATAGGGATACAAAAAATTTTTTTTGGGATAATATGACACAGAAAATTACTTATTATGTATCAAATGATTGATTTTACAATAGGTAAAAGCTAATAGACTACATCCTAAGGGTTTAAGAAAAATACTAACTACTCCTATATGAAAATTGGATGATATCACTATGGACTTTCTCATTGTATAACCAAATAATTCTAGAATGAATGATGCAATATGTGTTATTTTTCAACACCTTACCAAATCCTCATATTTCATCGCTATAAGAAAATATTTACCTATTGAGTTCTTAAAATGACTATTTATTAAAGAAGTTGTAAGACTCTATTGTTTATCTCATTTAATTGTGCTAGATCATGATCCACAATTTACATAAAAATTATGGAAAAGTTATCAAAAGGATCTTGATATCGAGCTTAATTTGAGCACCACTTTCTCCATCAAAGAATTGGACAGTTTGAATAGAATATTAAAACATTATATGACTTGTTGAGGTCATTCTCACTTAACATTGAAGGTATGTGGGATCAGTATTTATCCTTTTTATATTTTTCCTATAATAATATCTTCCATTAAAGTACTCAAATTATGAAATATGAAGTATTATATTGAAAGATGTGTAGTACTCCTACTTATTGAAAAAATGATATAATCTTGTGGTACTAGAACATGTTAAGGAGAAAATAATAGTGGTAAACTCTTTATAACCATAACCGTGATTCTTTTTACTTTTGAACTATTCATTATGATAAAAAATAAGTTGAACTTATTAAATTATATTAATTATTCTAATTAAAATTATGGAATTAATATTAAAAGATTCAATTTCTATGAGAGGTATAAATTAATTTTAACATAATCATAAAAAACACAATTAAAACAGTTTTTAAAAAAATGAGTTTTCAAGAATAAAACGTGATTTACTCTTACATCATGCCTAATAAAAAATATTATATGAATTTTAGAAAATTTTATTTAAAATATAATATAAATTTTTTTTTAAAATTATATATCAATAGATATTATTTAATTTATTTAGATAAAAAACATTCTGTGCCTGAAAACTATTTTTCAGAAAAACATATATATTTACCATCAAATGATTTTATTTTCATTTATAACCCATTGATAACTAATGATTATATTATATATATGTGTAAAAAATAATTTATTTAATTTATTTATTCTTATTAATACTCACCAATCCAATAGTTTTTCTATGAATGTCACATTAAATAACATTATATTACTAGAATACTAGGGTTCTTTTATTGTTGGAGTTTCATAAAAAGAATGATATCAAAGAAATTAATTTTTTTTGAAGAGAAATCTATCATAAAATCTCAATGTATTTTATTTTAACCCCATTAAAAGAATTTATCCCTCAAAATTTCATCACTCTAATGTACAAAATCAAGGATACTTTTGTCTTATCACATATTTGGGTTCCTACATAGCTTCCTAAAATTTATGGTTTCACCAAAAACATTGATCAAGTGAGTAGTCTTGTTTCACATCACTTTATCTCTTTGATGTTGAATCTAAACTATTTATTCCTCGTACAATAGATCATACTTAAATGGAATGTCCTCTTAGTTCAATATATGTGAAGTATTGGGGATTAATTACTCAACAAAGATACATGAGACACATTGTGAACTTGAGAGAGATTCGGTAGAAGTTCTAGGTGTTAAGCTACCATCATAATATGATCAATATTTTAAAAGGGATTGATATATACATAGGGCCCATATTTCAATTATTTCAAAATATTATAGTCTAATTACAATGATATATCCATAATAATACTTACCACTAACCAAAAACTTAATATTTTTCTAACGATTATCAATATAACTTTTATGTTCACTTTTAGTCACCTAGATGTGTTAATGAATGTCCCTAACCTTCTATTTCATTTACATAACCAGATCTGATATAAATATATTTATTTCTCCAACATTATCCCAACATTTTATATTTATTCATTTCTTTCTATAGATAGTTTTATAAGGATATATTTAAATAATCATGTGAAAGCTATTGATGTGAGAAAATTCCACCAAAGTAAGGTTCTGAACCCAACCCCATTTGAAATATGTTGAAAAAAACTATCAACATATATTTAATAGTTTGAATGGACCTCTCTAACTAATTTTCTGTATGAGGGTTATATGTTTTACTAAAACTCAACATTGTTTCTAAAGCTTATTGAAGACTTCTCCATAACATTAATGTAAACCTCAAATCCTGATTAGATCTAATAGAATGTGGTAATCTATTAAAAATTAAAAATTCCTTAATATATACCCTAAAAATAATATCTATATAGAATTTTTTCTCTAATGGAAATTAAATGTTTTGATTTTATAAGGTGTTTCAAAACAACCCAAATATAATTGTTCTGATTAGATGTTTTAGGGAGTTGATCGTACCATGATTCACTGTTTTATTACACCCTTACACCGCAGTTTTAAACTAGTTTTGTAATGAATATTCCAAATATAATAATAAATTTCACTTTATGTTTGAATCAATAAATTAATGTTAATCAATATTATAATGGCCAATGTTACTTGTTTTTACTGTTTCAATGTAGGTGGAGGTGATTTGGAGGGTCCTTGATGAAGTGGAAGAAAAATGGGCCAAAATTGCATGGATCCATGGACATCTATCCACTGTTTTGAATATTACAAGAAATCTGTGCATTCAAATGGTATTAACCTTTGTGGGCCTGTCCACAATTGTATAGGCTACATTTCATATTCAGGAACACAATCCTGATTCAGCCTCTATTGGGCCCATCCGATCTGATCTTTCCAAGCCACCGAATTTGGGCCAAGTCAAATGCGGTGTTCTGTATTTTATCAATATCTTGAGTTGTATTAGTCAAAATGCTGCAAAAAAAATCTGTGGAGATAGTAAAGAGGTAGGGATACAACTTTTCTATTTTCTCTAAAGCTAGATAAGACTTTCTGAAGGCCGAAACGCGTCGTTAAAGTGGATTGATGAAATCTGTGTGCCTAAAACCACCTTCCAATTTTCATATAAAAGGGCACCAAGGGAACCTCATTTGGTAGTTCGGAAAAGGAGTGAAGTGATGCCAAATTAGAGTCCTAGAGGAGTCTCCTAATCACCTTATAGGTTCTGGATTACCCTATCCTCATAGGGGAATCAAGGATGAAGAAGGAGTTCCACCCGAGCTTCCTCCTCCTCCCGATGTCGAGCTAAAAGTTGGGTGTTCGTTGTGAGGGAGCTACACACATGTCAAGGGAGTTCTGATGCATAAATTAGCTACTGGTTTGGATTAGTTTGGGTGTTTAAACATTTCATTCCATGTATCTTATTTTATTTTATATTTGAATTCTTGATTTCATGCATGTGAGTGTTATGCTCTTAATTTCTAACCGATCGGTGTGAGGTTTTGAGTGCATGACTTGTGTTGTTCCGATTGGACATCACAATAATCCTTTTCATACCCACATTATTGAGATTTCAATATTATTTGGAAGCTCTTATTCCATGCATAAGTTCTGGACCTTGACAATACGATTGTTACGTCAAGGTTTGGTCCTTAAAGCATTGAAATAAAAGCTTATGAATTAATCGGGATTCCAATTAACTCCAACCAAAGAATTACTCTAAACCCAAGATGAATCTATATGAACAATGAAATTGATATGTGTGTAGTTAAATCACATCGACCCCTTTATCTAATATTTCTCAAAATCCACTTGGCCACTCATCTTTTAAGCTATTTCAACTAAGTCATTGTTGTAAACTATTTTCAAAACCACCCCCTCTCTTAGTCATTTTTATTAAAAATACACACTCTAAAACTACCAAAACTCCTTGAGAAACGACCTAGGGTCTCCCCTAGACTATAAATCAACCTTAAAAACATAATATATTTGACGTGTCAGGACAATGTGGTCAAATTCTGGCACCTTTCCCGAGGAGCGCATTGGTTTTTTGTGCGTGTTTTTGATAATTTTTTTGTAATTTTTGTGAATTTTTGTTTGTTTTATCTTTTAACTTTGAATTTATTTTTGTGTTCTAATTTATTTATTGTGTAGGTTCTGTGTATGGAGCGTTCTACTCCAGGAGACCTACAAACTTTCGAACCCGAACCGGAGAGGATCCTACATCAACGAAACCGATACACACAAGACCACACTTTGAAGGAGGAGACATCAAATCTTAAAATTCTTCTTGATCCTTCTTCTTCTTCTGAAACCAAAGTTAAAATTGAACATAACTTGTATAAAATGGATGAAAATAATCGAACATTAAATTAATTAACCTCACCTGATGTTGATATCCAACCCACATACATTCAAATTCCAGGCGAGACACCTAATTTTGAATTAAAATCTGGTTTAATTCATTTATTACCAAGATTTCATGGACTGCCTGGAGAAGATCCACATAAGAATTTAAAAGAATTTCATATTATGTGTTCAACATAAAAACCTGCTAATGTGGATGAAGAACAAGTAAACCTTAGGTAATTTCCATTTTCATTAGAAGACGCAGCTAAAGATTGGTTGTATTATGTTAATTCACCTATTAGAGGTTGGACGGACATGAAGCGCCTTTTTCTTGAAAAATACTTCCCAGCCTCTCGAACTGAAACTATAAGGAATGAAATATTTGGTATAAGACAATCTCAAGGGGAAACACTTCCTGAATATTGGGAAAGATTTAAAAGGCTTTGTTCAAGTTGCCCACACCACCAAATAAGTGATCAACTCTTAATTCGGTATTTTTATGAAGGTTTAATTCCACTTGATCGTAATATGATTGATGTTGATGCAGGTGGTGTGCTGGTAGATAAGACCCCAATTGCTTCAAGAACCCTCATTGAGAACATGGCAAAAACACTCAACAATTCGGTACACGGTCCAATGTTCCCATTCAAGGTGTCTATGAGGTGCAAAGTACTGAGTTTGAGAAGAAGGTGGACACGAAGTTCGAAGAGGTAAGTACCCTTCTACGACAACTTGCTCTCTACCAAGGGAAATATCACTCTCCTCCTCTCATCCATTGTGGAATATACCCTTCTGACACCCACTATTCTGACCAATGTCCTCAATTGAGAGAAACTTCTGAAAGTTGTGAGGCAATATTTCCAGGACGCCCCTTTAATCAACCCTTTAGGAAAGAACCATACTATCCATCCAACCAATGGTGGAAGGATAACAAAGCCTATAGGAAAGGGGATTATTCAAACCAACCTCAACAGCAATGGAACCAATGGGGTCAGAGTAGTCATCCACCACCACCCAGAAATCCTCAACCACCCCAAAGGCCATTCCAACCACCCCTCCAAAAACCGAGCCTAGCCTAGAAGATATGATGAAGCAAATGGCTGCCAATAATATCCAATTCCAACAAACCACCCAAGAAGCCATACAAGACCTAAAGACCCAACTAGGCCAACTTGCCAACTCAGTGGGGGAAATCCAAAGTCGTGGGTCGGGTAAACTACCATCTCAACAAGTAGTAAACCCTAGGGATAAAGGAAATGTTAGTTCCATCACCCTTAGGAGTGGGACACAACTCAAAAGCCAAATGAACCCTCCATTAGAGTCATCCCATCCAATGGAAACCACCATCCCAACTGCTGAAAATGGTCTAAGAGAAGAAAACCCTTTTCCTGAGAGAAGCCCTTCCAAAGGAAAGACTGTGGATTTTGATGAGCCACCTATCCCAACCATTCCTCTTCCATTTCCTCAAAGGGTTTTCCAACCTAGGAAACAAAAAAAAACGAACTTGATAGAGAAATCTTGGAAACTTTCAAGAATGTACAGGTTAACATTCCTTTGATTGATGCTGTGAAGAAAATTCCAAGATATGCCAAGTTTCTGAAGGAGATGTGTACACACCGAAGGAGGATTCATGGTGATGAGAAGCTGAGCATGGGGAGAAAAGTTTTAGCATTGATAGAGCCATCACTTCCCACCAAGTGCAATGATCCTCGGACATTCTTGATTCCGTGCACCATAGGGGAGTATTCATGTTCCAATGCTATGCTTGATTTGGGTGCTTCTATTAATGTGATGCCTCACTATATTTACTCTTCATTGTAGGTCGGTGAACTGAATCCCACTGGTATTTTCATTCAGCTAGCAAATCAGAGTACAACACACCCCTCTGGTGTGTTAGAGGATGTTGTTGTGAGGGTGCAAAATTTAATTTTTCCTGCTGATTTTTACGTGCTTAAAATGGAAGATGATAGGATGAATGAACATGCCCCAATTATATTGGGATGAACTTTCTTGAAAACCACCAAAACCATAATTATTGTCTATAATGGTACATTATCTATGGAGTTTGGTGGTAATAATGTCCACTTCAATATCCTTGATGCCATGAAGCACCCCTCAGAAGAACACTCCTCTCTCTCTGTCAATTCAATTGATGTTCTCCCTTCCCATGAAACAACTTATTTTCATTCCACTGATCCCCTTTCTGAGTTTTCTTCATTGATTGAAATGTTTGGTAATGAATCTTGCATTGATTGTTGTAGCGGTCTAGAGAAATGTCATGCATGTTTGTTAATTGATGATTTCTTGAACACAGAGGATCACATGACCATCGATGATACTGCTAAGCTTGTAAAATCTCATTCCTCATCTAAGGATGTTACCATTAAGCAGTTAGATGAGATCAGTGACTTTTCACATTCACAAACACTTCCGTCAATCCAAAATCCCCCAGAATTGGAACTGAAACAACTGCCTCAAGATTTAAAATACTCATATCTTGAGAATGGAAACAAGTTGCCCATCATCATTTCTAGTTCACTCCCTCCTGAGCATGAATTGTGACTGCTTGATCTTTTGAGAAATTATAATCAAGCTTTGGGATGGACACTTGCTGACATTACTGGCAGTAGCCCATCAATTTGTACACATCATATTTTATTCAATGATGAGTCTAAACTAGTGAGTCAGTCACAACATCGACTGAACCCAAACCTACTTGATGTTGTTAAAAAAGAAGTAAAAAAATTGTTTGCTGCTGGAATCCTTTACCCTATCTCTGACAGCCAATGGGTCGGTCCCGTTCAAGTAGTTCCTAAAAAAACTGGCCTTGCTGTAGTTAAAAATGAAAACAATGAATTGGTTCCAACTCGTGTGTACAATAGTTGGCGTGTCTGTATAGACTATAACTAACTAAACCAACACATTAGGAAGGACCATTTCCCATTTCCATTCATTGACCAGATGCTAGAGAGGCTAGCAGGGAAGTCCCATTACTGTTTCCTTGATGGGTATTCTGGATACTTTCAGATCCATATTGCCCCCGAGGATTAGGAAAAGACAACCTTTACTTGCCCCGTTGGTACATTTGCTTATAGAAGGATCCCATTTGGTTTGGGCAATGCTCTAGGTACTTTCCAATGACGTATGGTTAGTATTTTTTCAGATTACCTGGAGAATTGCATGGAGGTTTTTATGGACAATTTTACTGTTTATGGATACTCTATTGATGACTATTTGAGTAGTCTTGCTTCTGTCCTAAATCGCTGTATTGAAAAGAATATCATATTAAATTATGAGGAATTCCATTTCATGGTGCGACAAGACATAGTTTTGGGACATGTCATTTCTGGGGAAGGTATCCAAGTGGAAAAATCAAAAGTAGATATCATTTCCTCCCTACCATTCCCTAAAAATGTTCGGGATGTGTGGTCTTTCCTGGGTCATGCTGGATTATATCGTCGTTTCATTCGTGACTTTAGTAAAATTGCACTTCCCCTCTCCCGATTACTCCTAAAAGAAAAAGAATTTGATTTTGATAAAAAAAATGTGAGGAAGCTTTCAAGAAGTTAAAATGGAGTCTCACGTCACCCCCGGTAATCCAACCACCTCGGTGGGATTTACCATTTGAGCTCATGTGTGATGCCTCTAACTATGCAGTTGGGGTAGTCATATCACAAAGGGTCGACCGAGCTCCATATATCGTAGCTTATTCCTCACGTACTCTGGACCCTGCCCAAGGAAACTACATCACAACTGAAAAAGAATTTCTTTCCATTTTGTTTTCCTTGGATAAATTCAGGTCATACCTTCTAGGGTCCAAAGTCCTTGTGTTCTCAGACCATGCAGCCCTCTGATATCTCCTAAAGAAACCAGAAGCCGAACCACGTCTCATTCACTGGATGCTCCTCTTTCTGGAATTTGATCTAGAAATTCGGGATAAAAAAGGAACAGAGAATGTGGTTGCTAACCATATCAGTAGGATTCTCCCATCCTCGGACATTGACTCATCCCCCTGTATTCCCATAAATGAATTGTTTCCTGATGAGCAATTGTACCGAGTGTAAGATGCTATTCCTTGGTATGCTGAAATTGTAAATTATTTGGTAGCGTCTTTGCATTCCTGCTGATTTCACCAAAAACCAGGCCAACCGTCTAAAACATGAGTCTCGTTGGTACATTTGGGATGACCCCTACCTCTGGTACACATGTAGTGATCAAGTTATTAGGCATTGTGTTCTCGATAGTGAGTTTCAGTCTGTCCTTAGGTTCTGCCACCCACTTGCTTGTGGGGGCCACTTTGGTCCCCAACAGACTGCTCGCAAGGTCTTAGATTCTGGTCTCTTTTGGCCCACATTGTTTCGGGATGCCCACAAATATTGTAAATCTTGTCCTTGCTATCAAAGAATAGGGAATGTCTCTAAAAGAAATGAGATTCCCCAACAACCCTTAATCTTCCCTGAAATTTTTGATGTTTGGGGCATTACCTTTATGGGACCATTCCCCAATTCATTTGGGAACCTTTACATTCTTCTGGCAGTGGACTATGTTTCAAAGTGGGTAGAGGCACAAGCCGCGAGGACATATGATTCCAAGATAGTTGTGGAATTTTTGAGAACCCAAATATTCTGTAGGTTTGGATTACCTAGGTTTATCATCAGTGATCAGGGTTCTCATTTCTACAACCGCACAATGCAATCTCTTTTGCGCAGGTATGGGGTTGGGCATCGAGTGTCTACTTCTTATCACCCACAAACAAATGGTCAAGAAGAAGTATCAAATAGAGATGTAAAACAGATTATTGAGAAAATGGTTCAGCCAAACAGAAAATACTAGAGTCTTAGACTCGATGATTCATTATGGGCTTACTATACTGCATTCAAAACTCCAATTGGAATGTCACCATATCGGCTAGTTTTTGGGAAGAGTTTTCACCTCCCTGTTGAGGTAGAGCACCGGGCCTACTAGGATATTAAACAATGAAATTCTAGTCTTTCTGGTGAAGGTATTAAAAGGAAGTTGCAGATTCAAGATGTAACGCCCCGACCCTAGTTGCCTAGAGTCGGTGCATTACTTACATAACATTGGCATGATCACAAGAAAGATGAAATCTCGAAAGAACGATTGATTTAGTAGCCTTGGGAACACTAGATATATTCATAAGTTTTACATTACATCATAAAATGAAAAACTACTACAACAACATAATGTCTCCATAATCCACACTACTATCCCCTCATAATATCCCTGCAGGTCATTCATAATTTACTTCTTCACGTCCTGGGAAAAAATAAAACATAGAAAAGGGGTGAGCTCAAATGCCCAGTAAGGATAACAATATAGCGGAAACTTTCATAAATAAGAATAAACATTTAAGGCAATGCATTACTAAAACAAAAGCCTTTTAAACTTGAACTTCAACATGGTATGGCAAAAGTAAAATGAAATAATGCCATTTACTTATTCACATGGATATTCTACTAATCGAATAATCACATGCAAAAATCAATAACCACTTTCATAATGTTGGAATGCATAATGCCAGACTATCATAACCACATAGCCAAGGCCTCGTGCCAAGACTACAAATAAGATTTTGTCAAGGCCTTGTGCCAAGACACTAGTTTGTCTCATGAGACCTACCGATGCATCGAGGAGCTATAGCGGGCTCCACCCGTCACTTATTAAGTCCAATGCATTCCCATATGAAAAGGTTTAAACATAACATAAACATTCGTATTAAAACTAGCATACGAAATGTCAATACTTTCACAATAAACTATGAATGGTATAAAAATAGCACATCCACAGTCAAACATATCACAAAACCTTCAATACAATATAGAAGTTTTGTATCATAATAAATCAACTTCAAATAATCTTAAAATCCATCAAAGGATGTTGACAAAGATGAAATCAAAATTCTTTTAAAAGAAATATCTCCTTTTATTTTGAAATCATTTAAGATCCATATAAAATAAAACATTTTCTTTGAAAATATTTTTATAAGCTTGTATGGGAAGCTTCGACGATTTTATAACGGCGGGAAATAACCGCACCCGCCGTATAAGTTAAAAAAAACATTCTTACCTCAATTCTGTCGAAAAGGTTAAAAAGGACCTTGTTTTGAAAACGACGGAAAGATTCCTTTATAAACCTCTTATAAAAAGTCAAACAAGGGTATAAATGACTTTAACCCATATTCTTGTAAATAGTAAAAATGTTTTGAAATACATTTCGAAGAAACATGGATGTGGATGATAAAGAGATCCCAGTAGATTATTACGTATAATACAACCTCGGATAATGAAGAGATTGTGAAATAACCCTTACCTTGTACTTTTCCTTTGTTGGGGTAGGTTAACCTCCTGTATAATGGTGAAATAATTGTTATTAAATTATACAAGAGTCATATACATTAATATGATATCATATATGATCTTTTAATATTGATTTGATAATAATATCTTAGTATTATCGTTGTTTCGGGTGTTAACTTACTTGTTTTCTTTTGTATGTTTTGTTACGTAAGACATGTATGTAAAGGATAGGTTGTATATTATTCATATCCAGAATGATATCAAGTCCTTAAACATCATTTTTAAATCATAAAATGATAATTATACTTTAATGGTTACGATGGAGAATGAATCTCATCGCGTTCGTGGAGACGGTAGTCCGTACGTACGCACGAGCGACAATATCATTCTTTTGATATTAAAATAATATATAAATGGATGGTATATCATATATACAGAATCATTAATATGTTATATTTATTATTTACATGAGTTACACATCATTATTATACCCATCCAAATAATATTATATTGAATAACAATTACACCACGACGTGGAGACGGTAAGCCGTACGTACGCACGTATGGTGACATGTTATTCAAAGGGTGGATAGAATACTGAATATGGTTGTACCATATTTATAATAACATCACAGTATATAAATGATACTGGATTCATTATTTTAGAATGGTAACAACAAAGGAAGAAGAAGTGGAAGAAGAAATGAACTTGGAAAAGGGGTGGTGAAAACATTACCTCTTCTTCGGGTTCTTCCTTTTGATTTGATAAAAAGGGCTCCTTAGGTTGGCTTTCTGATCAAACTAAGGCCCCTAGGTTGTAGTGAGGGATGTTGGGAGAGTATTTGGGCAGAGTTTGGCCGAACCAAAAGGCTTTAGAGGTGTGAAGAAATGAGAAGGAGGAGTGCCCTTTTTATAAGAGGGGTGAGGGGCACCTTTGGAAAAGCTAGAAATATTAATTTATAATAAATTCATATTCGGTTTCTAATGGCTCCAAAGTTGACTATTCAAAGGTTAAGGTGGGGATAGGTCGAAAACCACTCAACCAATAGAATTTAGACAGGTTTGGGTACTTATATTAACCTTATCTTTAAGTATTAACTCTAAGTTAATTAGTTTCACTTTTACAATGTCTCTTTGTATTTTTATATTATATGTTTAATAGACTTACCATATACATACAAGCCACCCCCAAGTGGTCCATTAATGATTAACCTATCATAATATAAGTCTCTTGGCCGAACCTTAGATTTTTAGGAATTTAATATCAATTAATAATATAATATTTGTTTTAAGAACTCTTTTATGTCAATTTTGACAGTATTCAATAGTTGATTTTTTTGAAACTCATAACAGATTGATTACTTCGAACAAAGTCAATTAAATCAATCCTAATATATCATATTATCCTAGAAAATTAGTGTAATTCATTAAAAGTTTCATATTATATTTATTTGGGTATTTATAATATCAATTATGTTAATTTTTTTACTATTTTAGTAATTACTGCATCATCATTGTGTCATAAATAAAATAAATTATTTAATGTCTAAAAATTATAAATAAAACATCATTATGTAGGAAATCTTTTTAGCTTTCTAATTAATATTTATAATCGAAAACCCAACATGTATAACCCTATGTAAAAATTGTTCTTCTAAAAGATGTAAGCTTATGCCATTTTTATTTTTATTTTAACTTTATTAATATAATGTGTCCCTACCACATACAAGTGGCTCCAAGGGGTCCCCAAATTGACCCAAGGATGCCCATGGTCGGGTATGTGTCCACCAATAAGGTTAGGACACGTTTTAGGGTAATTTTGTATTATTATAATATTATTTTTTTAACCCTTATTTACCGGATTTACCCTTTAACCATGGTAAATAAAATATTTACCACAGTAACTATTCAAAATGTCTAAAAATAAAAGTTACCTATTTACACAATTTGAACATCCTGATTCCAAATATGGAATCCATTTTCCTAAATTCAAAACACAGAAGTGGCAGAAATTAATTTAAAATTAATTCCCGCTGTTAAAACAAAAACCGTGTTTTTAAGAGATAATAACTATCAAAAGATTGACACTTGTTTATGTTCGGTTTAATTGTAAAATTATGTCCAATGACCAAAATTATATTAAATGGTAAAAATATATTCTAAATATACTTTAAAACCACTCAAATTCATAATTTATCACTAGTAATTAATTTGATTAAAAAAAGTTGTTTTTAATTAAAATTTAGTAATTTTCACTATTCATCAAAACATGAAAGTTATCCGAAATGTACCAAAATTTCACCCTAGGCTAAATTCGATATTCCGAATCCAAAAATGAAGTCCATTTTCAAATATAAAATATATATAATTTCAAAAAGTAGGTATTACTATTCATAACGGCTAGTTTGATTAGTTATGGTGTGTTAGAACTCGGTGTTGCATACAACACACGCTATCACATTATTCAAAGAGAAGCGTACCATAGAAGCTTGGGGTGTTACATTCTCCCCTCCTTCAAATAATTGCGTCCTCGCAATTTATAGGGTATTACTGCATAAAAAGACTCGGGTGGTTCTTCATCATAAGTTCCTCGGGTTCCCACGTTGCCTCTTCCATCTTATGATTTCTCCACAAAACTTTTACCAGACGCGTCGTCCGGTTTCTCAGTACTTGTTCTCTTGTATCAAGAATCCTGACGGGCTCTTCATAATAAGACAGATCCGGTTCCAGTTCTAATTCCTCATAGGTGAGTACATGCGTTGGGTCAGGCATGTATTTTCTCAACAGAGATACGTGGAACACATCGTGAACTTTGGAGAGACTTGGCGGCATTGCCAATCGGTAAGCTACAACCCCAATTCGTTCTAGAATTTCGAAAGGTCCGATGTACCTGGGACTCAATTTACCTTTCTTACCAAAACGTATGACTCCCTTCCATGGATATACCTTCAGGAAAACATGATCACCGACTTGAAATTCCAAATCCTTCCTTCGATTATCGGCATAGCTCTTCTGCCTACTTTGAGCTGCTTCAATGTGATTTTGGATTACCTTCACCTTTTCCACCGTTTCCTCCACCAGTTCTGGGCCTACAAGTTTTCTTTCACCAACATCATCCCAACAGGTTGGTGTACGACATCTCTTTCCGTATAACGCTTCATATGGTGCCATCTGAATACTTTAATGGAAGCTATTGTTATAGGAAAATTCTACCAGTGGTAAATATTGATCCCACATACCCTGAAAATCAAGTGAGCAAGATCTCAACATGTCTTCTAAGGTCTGAATAGTCCGTTCTGATTGTCCGTCTGTCTGAGGGTGGTAAGCAGTGCTCAAATGAAGTTCAGTATCCAGGGATTTCTGAAGACTTTTCCAAAATCTTGAAGTAAAACGGGGATCACGATCAGAAACAATCGATAGGGGTACTCCATGAAGTCTCACAACTTCATTAATGTATAGTCTTGCTAGACGTTCCAGGGGTAGATCTTCTCTTATAGCAAGAAAATGTGCTGACTTGGTAAGACGATCAACAATAACCCATATTGCATCGTTCCTTCTAGGAGTCTTTGGTAGCCCCATGACAAAGTCCATTGTAATATTGTCCCATTTCCACTCCGGTATGGGAAGAGGTTGCATGACTCCTCCAGGCTGTTGCCTTCCAGCTTTCACTTGTTGACAAACCATACATCTTGACACAAAATCAGCAATCTCTCTCTTCATGTTGTCCCACCAAAAATGTTCCTTCAAATCTCTATACATTTTGGTGCTCCCAGGGTGTATAGAGAAATTGGAACTATGAGCATCATCCAACAATTCCCTTTTCAGATCAGGTAAATCGGGAACACAAAGTCTCTTCCCGAATTTCAAAATTCCATCTTCATACATAAAGTCTCTCAATCTCCCATCATTCACAGCTTTAATCTTCTTTTGGAATTCTTCATCATCGGTCTGAGAACTCTTAATCCTTTCTAGTAAAGATGGTTTGGCAACCATTTGAAAAAGCATTGATGTTTCACCTTCCCTGGTTATTCCCATGTCCATCTTCACTAGATCCATGAAAATTGGATCCCTTTCAATTCTCATATTGTTCAAAACTCCATGGTCTTTTCTACTCAAAGCATCTGCCACCTTGTTTGCCTTCCCTGGGTGGTAGTGTATCGTACAATCATAATCCTTGAGTAATTCAAGCCATCTCCTTTGCCTCATGTTGAGTTCTTTTTGTGAGAAAATATACTTCAAACTCTTGTGATCAGTATAAATCTCACATTTTTCACCATAGAGGTAGTGCCTCCATATCTTCAAAGCAAAGATCATTGCTGCTAACTCGAGATCATGAGTAGGATAGTTTTGTTCATGAATTTTCAACTGTCGTGATGCATAGGCAATAACTCTATCATTCTGCATAAGGACACAGCCAAGTCCTTTCTTCGATGCATCACTATAAATAACGAACCCATCATTCCCCGATGGTAGAGTCAATATAGGAGCATTGACTAATCTTCTCTTCAGTTCTTCGAAACATTCTTCACACTCTTTTGTCCAAACAAATTTAACCCCTTTACGTGTGAGCTTCGTTAATGGGTTAGCCAATCGGGCAAAATTCTGGACGAAACGTCGATAATAACATGCCAAACCAATAAAACTACGTACCTCAGTTATACTCGTAGGTGCTGGCCATTCTTGGATTGCCTTGGTCATAGAAGGATCAACAGAGATTCCATCTTTAGAGACAATATGGCCAAGAAAAGAAATCTCCTGAAGCCAGAATTCACACTTGCTAAACTTTCCATATAATTCATGCCTCCTCAGAGTCTTCAAGATAATGCGCAAGTGATTTTCATGATCTTTGTAGGTTTTGGAGTATACCAAGATATCATCAATAAATACCACCACAAATTCATCGAGATACTCCTTGAAAACTCTATTCATCAGATCCATGAATACAGAGGGTGCATTAGTCAATCCAAACGGCATTACAGTAAACTCGTAATGCCCGTACCTGGTTCGAAATGCTGTCTTCGGAATGTCTTCCTTCTTCACACACAACTGATGGTATCCAGATCGAAGGTCAATCTTTGAAAAGTATTGAGCTCCATGCAGTTGGTCAAATAAATCATCAATACGAGGTAGGGGATACTTGTTCTTTATCGTTATAGCATTGATCTCCCTGTAGTCGATACATAACCTCATAGATCCATCTTTCTTTTTAACAAAAAGAACAGGGGCTCCCCATGGAGAAACACTAGGGCGAATAAATCCCTTATTACTCAATTCCTCTAGTTGTTTCTTTAGTTCGACTAGCTCTACAGTGGCCATTCTATAAGGGGTCTTCGATATAGGCCTTAATCCAGGAATTAAATCAATGGAAAACTCTACTTCTCGTTCTGGAGGATGTCCAGGTAAATCTTCCGGAAATACATCTACAAACTCTTTCACAATAGGTACATCCTCTATTTGAACATTTCTTTCCTCACCGACAGTTATTTCATTCTCTTCCTCCCCGATAATTGAATTAAGTTGAGCTACAGGGGGTGGATCTAAATAAGAATTAGGTGGTGACGATTCTGCTCTAAAAATAAGGTGCTCCTTATCATTATCATCAAGAATCGTAACCTCTTTCTTCTTACAATAAATCTTCGCATCATAGTCCGAAAGCCAGTCCATACCGAGGATTATATCAAACTCAATCATAGGTATGACGATGAAATCAGCAGATAAAGAAAATTTATGTGCTCTAATGGGGATTGATTCACAAAACTTTGTTGCAACGATACTTCCCTTAGGAGTTTTAACTGACAACTCCCTTATTAAATCAAATTGGAAATATCTAATTTTCTTAGCAAACTGGGAAGATATGAAATAATGCGATGATCCAGAATCAAATAATGCATTTGCTAAACTTGAGGAAACCATTAAATTACCTGCCACCACGTCTTTTGGAGCTTCTACCTCTGCAGTAGTGATAGCATAAGCCTGGCCTTGATCCCTTGGCCTTTTCTGAGGTAAGTTCTCCTGACGCTTAGGACATGCATTTGCATAATGCCCCATCTCCCTGCAATTGTAGCATTGAACGTTGGTAGCTTCCTTCTTCCCCTTGCAATCATGAGCTTGGTGGCCTTTTTCACCACACTTGTAACAGACTCCCATTCCCTTCAGGCAAGCACCGGGGTGTTTCTTCCCGCACTTACCACAAGATGGATATTCAACCTTTCCCTTCTTCCCCTTATTTCCATTCCCAGATTGATCAGCAGGTCTCTTCTTCTCTTGCTTTGCTTTAAAGTCATAAGACTTAGAGAATTCCTTTTCGGTCTTGATAGCACATGAGACAATGTCTTCGTACGATGAAAAGGATTGTGAGACTAATGCTCGACGGAGAAATGGTTTTAACCCATCAAAGAAACGATCAATCTTACTTCTTGGGTTGCGAATATAATCTCCAGCATACCTCGCTAACCTTGTAAAGTTAGCCTCATACTTTGTGACATTATCATCCTCCTTTTGTCTCAGACTCAGAAATTGCCTTTCCATATCTGCTCGATGGTCGCGAGGAAAGTATTTTTCTAAAAACAGATCTTTGAACTCCCTCCATTCCATGTTTGATACTTCATCATCTTCCTTCATGTTTTGAATCAATGACCACCATTGATCAGCATCTCCAGTGAGGCGGTAAACTGCCATGGTAACTTTTTCCCTTTCACTACTCCCCAAAGCCTGAAATATTTTCTCTAGGGAAAATATCCATTGCTCAGCTACTAAGGGATTTGTACTCCCATTGAACGTTGGTGGTTGTTGTCTCATGAATCGATCTAACATTGATCCTCCACGCTGCGGATCAGGGTGCTCCATACGGGTAAGGTTATTATTCATAACCTAAGTAAGTTGTCCCAGTACGGTGATTAGCTGATCAGCACCAGTTGCATCACCAGCCCCACTATAATTATCTTGAGCAGGAGGGCAATCCCTACATGGAGTGCGTGCATTGATACGGTTTCCATTTCTTCCACTAGGCGCCATTTCTAAAAAAATGGCATAAACTAGATCAGTTTATGCATCAAAATACATAATCCCATACTTATAAAACACTTAACATAAATTGAACTATTTATGGATATAATCCATAATCATAAAAATGTTTTCTTTGAGGAAGTATATACTCATAAACCCTTCATAATGATTTGTAAAGATAGTGAGAGTTGTCCTAAGCATATCCCCCGGGAGTGTCGTAACCAAGAGTGCAGCAAGGCCCGTTGTCGTGCACCAGTTCCCGTTCGAGTCTAGCTCAAAGCGGTGTTTTCGGGTTTTACCCCTAGGTACATCTGTGCCAGAGCCGCCTCTACCTGCTCGTATCCAGACAGGGATGTATTGCTTGGAAAACTCACAAAATCTCTACAATACCAAAATTCTAGGAAGTTCTTCTATACTAATCCTCAAAGTTCATCTTAGGTCTACGTGCTCTAATCAGAGTTTATCTAAATCTAGCTTCCAAGGTTTGTACTAAACTTCCTCTGATACCAACTGTAACGCCCCGACCCTAGTTGCCTAGAGTCGGTGCATTACTTACATAACATTGGCATGATCACAAGAAAGATCAAATCTCGAAAGACCGATTGGTTTAGTAGCCTTGGAAACACTAGATATATTCATAAGTTTTACATTACATCATAAAATGAAAAACTACTACAACAACATAATGTCTCCATAATCCACACTACTATCCCCTCATAATATCCCTGCAGGTCATTCATAATTTACTTCTTCACATCCTGGGGAAAAATAAAACATAGAAAAGGGGTGAGCTCAAATGCCCAGTAAGGATAACAATATAGCGGAAACTTTCATAAATAAGAATAAACATTTAAGGCAATGCATTACTAAAACAAAAGCCTTTTAAACTTGAACTTCAACATGGTATGGCAAAAGTAAAATGAAATAATGCCATTTACTTATTCACATGGATATTCTACTAATCGAATAATCACATGCAAAAATCAATAACCACTTTCATAATGTTGGAATGCATAATGCCAGACTATCATAACCACATAGCCAAGGCCTCGTGCCAAGACTACAAATAAGATTTTGTCAAGGCCTTGTGCCAAGACACTAGTTTGTCTCATGAGACCTACCGATGCATCGAGGAGCTATAGCGGGCTCCACCCGTCACTTATTAAGTCCAATGCATTCCCATATGAAAAGGTTTAAACATAACATAAACATTCGTATTAAAACTAGCATACGAAATGTCAATACTTTCACAATAAACTATGAATGGTATAAAAATAGCACATCCACAGTCAAACATATCACAAAACCTTCAATACAATATAGAAGTTTTGTATCATAATAAGTCAACTTCAAATAATCTTAAAATCCATCAAAGGATGTTGACATAGATGAAATCAAAATTCTTTTAAAAGAAATATCTCCTTTTATTTTGAAATCATTTAAGATCCATATAAAATAAAACATTTTCTTTGAAAATATTTTTATAAGCTTGTATGGTAAGCTTCGACGATTTTATAACGGCGGAAAATAACCGCACCCGCCGTATAAGTTAAAAAAAACATTCTTACCTCAATTCTGTCGAAAAGGTTAAAAAGGACCTTGTTTTGAAAACGACGGAAAGATTCCTTTATAAACCTCTTATAAAAAGTCAAACAAGGGTATAAATGACTTTAACCCATATTCTTGTAAATAGTAAAAATGTTTTGAAATACATTTCGAAGAAACATGGATGTGGATGATAAAGAGATCCCAGTAGATTATTACGTATAATACAACCTCGGATAATGAAGAGATTGTAAAATAACCCTTACCTGTACTTTTCCTTTGTTGGGGTAGGTTAACCTCCTGTATAATGGTGAAATAATTGTTATTAAATTATACAAGATTCATATACATTAATATGATATCATATATGATCTTTTAATATTGATTTGATAATAATATCTTAGTATTATCGTTGTTTCGGGTGTTAACTTACTTGTTTTCTTTTGTATGTTTTGTTACGTAAGACATGTATGTAAAGGATAGGTTGTATATTATTCATATCCAGAATGATATCAAGTCCTTAAACATCCTTTTTAAATCATAAAATGATAATTATACTTTAATGGTTACGATGGAGAATGAATCTCATCGCGTTCGTGGAGACGGTAGTCCGTACGTACGCATGAGCGACAATATCATTCTTTTGATATTAAAATAATATATAAATGGATGGTATATCATATATACAGAATCATTAATATGTTATATTTATTATTTACATGAGTTACACATCATTATTATACCCATCCAAATAATATTATATTGAATAACAATTACACCACGACGTGGAGACGGTAAGCCGTACGTACGCACGTATGGTGACATGTTATTCAAAGGGTGGATAGAATACTGAATATGGTTGTACCATATTTATAATAACATCACAGTATATAAATGATACTGGAGTCATTATTTTAGAATGGTAACAACAAAGGAAGAAGAAGTGGAAGAAGAAATGAACTTGGAAAAGGGGTGGTGAAAACATTACCTCTTCTTCGGGTTCTTCCTTTTGATTTGATAAAAAGGACTCCTTAGGTTGGCTTTCTGATCAAACTAAGGCCCCTAGGTTGTAGTGAGGGATGTTGGGAGAGTATTTGGGCAGAGTTTGGCCGAACCAAAAGGCTTTAGAGGTGTGAAGAAATGAGAAGGAGGAGTGCCCTTTTTATAAGAGGGGTGAGGGGCACCTTTGGAAAAGCTAGAAATATTAATTTATAATAAATTCATATTCGGTTTCTAATGGCTCCAAAGTTGACTATTCAAAGGTTAAGGTGGGGATAGGTCGAAAACCACTCAACCAATAGAATTTAGACAGGTTTGGGTACTTATATTAACCTTATCTTTAAGTATTAACTCTAAGTTAATTAGTTTCACTTTTACAATGTCTCTTTGTATTTTTATATTATATGTTTAATAGACTTACCATATACATACAAGCGACCCCCAAGTGGTCCATTAATGATTAACCTATCATAATATAAGTCTCTTGGCCGAACCTTAGATTTTTAGGAATTTAATATCAATTAATAATATAATATTTGTTTTAAGAACTCTTTTATGTCAATTTTGACACTATTCAATAGTTGATTTTTTTGAAACTCATAACAGATTGATTACTTCAAACAAAGTCAATTAAATCAATCCTAATATATCATATTATCCTAGAAAATTAGTGTAATTCATTAAAAGTTTCATATTATATTTATTTGGGTATTTATAATATCAATTATGTTAATTTTTTTACTATTTTAGTAATTACTGCATCATCATTGTGTCATAAATAAAATAAATTATTTAATGTCTAAAAATTATAAATAAAACATCATTATGTAGGAAATCTTTTTATCTTTCTAATGAATATTTATAATCGAAAACCCAACATGTATAACCCTATGTAAAAATTGTTCTTCTAAAAGATGTAAGCTTATGCCATTTTTATTTTTATTTTAACTTTATTAATATAATGTGTCCCTACCACATACAAGTGGATCCAAGGGGTCCCCAAATTGACCCAAGGATGCCCATGGTCGGGTATGTGTCCACCAATAAGGTTAGGACACGTTTTAGGGTAATTTTGTATTATTATAATATTATTTTTTTAACCCTTATTTACCGGATTTACCCTTTAACCATGGTAAATAAAATATTTACCACAGTAACTATTCAAAATGTCTAAAAATAAAAGTTACCTATTTACACAATTTGAACATCCTGATTCCAAATATGGAATCCATTTTCCTAAATTCAAAACACAGAAGTGGCAGAAATTAATTTAAAATTAATTCCCGCTGTTAAAACAAAAAGCGTGTTTTTAAGAGATAATAACTATCAAAAGATTGACACTTGTTTATGTTCGGTTTAATTGTAAAATTATGTCCAATGACCAAAATTATATTAAATGGTAAAAATATATTCTAAATATACTTTAAAACCACTCAAATTCATAATTTATCACTAGTAATTAATTTGATTAAAAAAAAGTTGTTTTTAATTAAAATTTAGTAATTTTCACTATTCATCAAAACATGAAAGTTATCCGAAATGTACCAAAATTTCACCCTAGGATAAATTCGATATTCCGAATCCAAAAATGAAGTCCATTTTCAAATATAAAATATATATAATTTCAAAAAGTAGGTATTACTATTCATAACGGCTAGTTTGATTAGTTATGGTGTGTTAGAACTCGGTGTTGCGTACAACACACGCTATCACATTATTCAAAGAGAAGCGTACCATAGAAGCTTGGGGTGTTACACAAGAGTTGGAGGAAATGATAAGAGATTCATATGAGAACTCCTGAATTTATAATGAGCGAACCAAGGCTTCCCATGACCGTCTCATCCTTCATCGTCAATTCCACATTGGTCAGAAGGTCCTCCTCTACAATGCAAGGCTGAATTTTAACCGTGATAAGCTTTGTTCTCATTGGTTTAGACCATACATTGTTACTAATGTCTCCCCATTTGGTGTTGTCCAGGTTCCAAATGATGACACCAATAAAACCTTCACTTTCAATGGGCAGCAGCTGAAGCACTTCCATGAAGCCATTCCGAAGTCCCCAATGGAGGAACTCCATGTTCAAGAAGCGGTCTATGAATAACACTCACCAGGTTTTATCCTTCCTCCCCACAGTCTCTTAAATTACAGTGAGGACCCCGCATTCTCTAGGTGTGGGGGGTGGATGCATTCCTGATATAGTTAGGAATTTTCATTGTTTTATCCTTTTGTTTTCTCTTTTTAGCCTTCTTTATGGTATTTTCATTTTTCCCCATCAACAATTTCGAAGTTCCATGATTTGGTGACCATAATGTGGGGAAAGTAAAAATACCATAACGAAGGCTAAAAAGAGTATTTGTATGAATTTAACATCAGGGAGTGATTTTTAGTGAATTGGTTTTCTGTCAATGATATAAATGGTCATATCTATGTGAAACCTTTGAGATGATTGATTCCCATTGTGTGAGTAGTTTTTGGGAAAATTGTGTCACTAATATCTCCACAATTTTTTGCACCAAAATACAATGTGTGATTATTTCTTACTTAATATAAGGTAAATATATGTTGGGTTAATGTTTTTCAGCTTTAAATGATATTTCCATAAGTTCGTTCCTTATCCGATCTTTTTCATTACTGTACCAGATTGAACTATGCGTGTGTACCTAATGTACGACTGTTGTACGCCCTCAAAAAAATTATTGTGTATTGGGCAGGTCAAAAACCACTCCTCCTCAACCTTTGATCTTGTTATAACTATTTTAATTAGTGTCGTGGGGAGATCAAACAAGGGTTGATAGATGAGTGTGAGATTTGTTAGAATTGGAACATAAAAAAAATATAATAAATGAGGGGAGTGATGAAATGTGCAACATATGGGGATATCTAGGCCTAGAACTTATGGTTTGACTTCTGGGAATGCTTAAATGAGTGGGTCTTGAAATACGATTGCAGAGGATGTAGGACAGGTTCGGTGACAAAATCATTTAAGCTGAAAAATGTTAAAATAACATATATTTATTGGATAGAAAGTGGAAAGAATAGCATGGAATGGTTTACACACACACTCATAGAGAGTTAGTGTCATGTTTTACTTCTTAATTCCTTTCTCAATTGGGTATCATGAATCTTTTTGAATTTCTCTATGATATGATTTATTAGACATCTTTTTCTGTTTTTGCTAAGAAGAACTCCTTGGTGTGGTTCGTGCATTGATCACTTTACTTTAAATAAAGTTTTCTCAAATGATAAATCTTCAGGATGTTGGAAATATATATATATATATATATATATTCATCATTTTATTTGGATATGTGACTTTTCCCAGGAGTGCAAATGTTTAGGTGTGGGGGTGTGATCGTACCACGATTCACTGTTTTATTACACCCTTACACCGCAGTTTTAAACTAGTTTTGTAATGAATATTCCAAATATAATAATAAATTTCACTTTATGTTTGAATCAATAAAGTAATGTTAATCAATATTATAATGGGAAATTTTACTTGTTTTTATTGTTTCAATGTAGGTGGAGGTGATTTGGAGGGCCCTTGATGAAGTGGAAGAAAAATGGTCCAAAATTGAATGGATCCATGGACATCTGTCCACTGCTTTGAATAGTACGCGAAATTCGTGGATCCAAATGGGCTGAAATGTTGTGAGACTGTCCAAACATTAATAGGATACATTTCATATTAAGGTACCCAATCCTGATTCAGCCTCTATGGGGCCCATCCGAACTGATCTGTCCAAGCCACCGAATTTGGGCCAAGTCAAATGCGGTGTTCTGTATTTTATCAATATCTTGAGTTGTAGTTGTCAAAATGCTGCCAAAATTTCAGTGGAGATAGTAAAGAGGTAGGGATACAAATTTTTTATTTTCTCAAAACCTAGATAAGCCTTTCTGAAGGCTGAAATGTGTCATGCAAGTGGATTGATGAAATCTGTGTGCCTAAAACCACCTTCCAATTTTCCTATAAAAGGGCACCAAGGGAACCTCATTTGGAAGTTCGGACAAGGAGTGAAGTGATGCCAATTTGGAGTCCTAGAGGAGTCTCCTAATCACCTTAGAGGTTCTGGAGGCCCCTATCCTCATAGGGGAATCAAGGATGAAGAAGGAGTTCCACCCGAGCTTCCTCCTCCTCCCGATGTCGAGCTAAAAGTTGGGTGTTCGTTGTGAGGGAGCTACACACATGTCAAGGGAGTTCTGATGCATAAATTAGCTACTGGTTTAGATTAATTTGATTTTTTAAACATTTCATTCCATGTATCTTATTTTATTTAAGATTTGAATGCTTGATTTCATGCATGTGAGTGTTATGCTCTTAATTTATAACCGATCGGTGTGAGGTTTTGAGTGCATGACTTGTGTTGTTCTGATTGGACATCACAAGAATCCTTTTCATACCCACCTTATTGAGATTTCAATATTATTTGAAAGCTCTTATTCCATGCATAAGTACTGGACCTTGACAATACGATTGTTACGTCAAGGTTTGGTCCTTAAAGCATTGAAATAAAATCTTATGAATTAATCGGGATTCCAATTAACTCCAACCAAAGAATTACTCTAAACCCAAGATGAATCTATATGAACAATGAACTTGATATGTGTGTAGTGAAATCACATCGACCCTTTTATCTCATATTTCTCAAAATCCACTTGGTCACTCATCTTTTAAGCTATTTCAACTAAGTCATTGTTGTAAACTGTTTTCAAAACCACCCCCTCTCTTAGTCATTTTTATTAAAAATACACACTCTAAAACTACCAACACTCCTTGAGAGATGACCTAGGGTCTCCCATAGACTATATATCAACCTTAAAAACATAATATATTTTACGTGTCACGACAATGTGGTCAAATTCTAGCGCCTTTCCCGGGGAGCGCATTGGTTTTTTGTGCGTGTTTTGATAAATGTTTTGTAATTTTTGTGAATATTTGTTTGTTTTATCTTCTACCTTTGAATTTATTTTTGTGTTGTAATTTATTTATTGTGTAGGTTCTGTGTATGGTGCGTTATACTCCAGGATACCTACAAACTTTCGAACCCGAACCGAGAGGATCCTACATCAACGAAACCGATACAAACAAGACCACACTTTGAAGGAGGAGACATCAAATCTTAAAATTCTTCTTGATCCTTATTCTTCTTCTGAAACCAAAGTTAAAATTGAAAATAACGTGTATAAAATGGCTGAAAATAATCGAACATTAAATTAATTAACCTCACCTGATGTTGATATCCAACCCACTTACATTCAAATTCAAGGCGAGGCACCTAATTTTGAATTAAAATCTAGTTTAATTCATTTATTACCAAGATTTCATGGACTGCCTGGAGAAGATCCACATAAGCATTTAAAATAATTTCATATTGTGTGTTCAACATTAAAACCTGCTAATGTGGATGAAGAACAAGTAAACCTTAGGGAATTTCCATTTTCATTAGAAGACACGGCTAAAGATTGGTTGTATTATGTTAATTCACCTATTAGAGGTTGGACAGTCATGAAGCCCCTTTTTCTTGAAAAATACTTCCCAGCCTCTCGAACTGCAACTATAAGGAAAGAAATATGTGGTATAAGACAATCTCATGTGGAAGAACTTCATGAATATTGGGAAAGATTTAAAAGGCTTTGTTCAAGTTTCCCACACCACCAAATAATTGATCCACTTTTAATTCAGTATTTTTATGAAGGTTTAATTCCACTTGATCGTAATATGATTGATGCTGCTGCAGGTGGTGCGCTGGTAGATAAGACCCCAATTGCTGCAAGAACCCTCATTGAGAACATGGCACAAAACACTCAATAATTCGGTACACGGTCCAATGTTCCCATTCGAGGTGTCTATGAGGTGCAAAGTACAGAGTTTGAGAAGAAGGTGGACACAAAGTTTGAAGAGGTAAGTACCCTTCTACGTCAAATTTCTCTCTACCAAGGGAAATCTCAATCTCCTCCTCCCATCCATTGTGGAATCTACTCTTCTGACACCCACTATTCTGACCAATGTCCTCAATTGAGAGAAACTTCTGAAAGTTGTGAGGCAATATTTCCAGGACGCCCCTTTAATCAACCCTTTAGGAAAGAACCATACTATCCATCCAACCAATGGTGGAAGGATAACGAAGCCTATAGGAAAGGGGAGTATTCAAACCAACCTCAACAGCAATGGAACCAACAGGGTCAGAGTAGTCATCCACCACCACCCAGCAATCCTCAACCACCCCAAAGGACATTCCAACCACCCCTCCAAAAACTGAGCCTAGCCTAGAAGATATGATGAAGCAAATGGCTGCCAATAATATCCAATTCCAAAAAACCACCCAAGCAGCCATACAAGACCTAAAGACCCAACTAGGCCAACTTGCCAACTCAGTGGGGGAAATTCAAAGTCATGGGTCGGGTAAACTACCATCTCAACCAGTAGTAAACCCTAGGGATAAAAGAAATGTTAGTTCCATCACCCTTAGGAGTGGGACACAACTCAAAAGCCAAATTAACCCTCCATTAGAGTCATCCCATCCAAAGGAAACCACCATCCCAACTGCTGAAAATGGTCCAAGAGAAGAAAACCCTTTTCCTGAGAGAAGCCCTTCCAAAGGAAATACTGTGGCTTTTGATGAGTCACATATCCCAACCATTCCTCTTCCATTACCTCAAAGGGTCGTCCAACCTAGGAAACAAAAAGAAAACGAACTTGATAGAGAAATCTTGGAAACTTTCAAGAATGTACAGGTTAACATTCCTTTGATTGATGCTGTGAAGCAAATTCCAAGATATGCCAAGTTTCTGAAGGAGATGTGCACACACCGAAGGAGGCTTCATGGTGATGAGAAGGTGAGCCTGGGGAGAAATGTTTTAGCATTGATATAGCCATCACTTCCCACCAAGTTCAATGATCCTGGGACATTCTTGATTCCGTGACCCATAGGGGAGTATTCATGTTCCAATGCTATGCTTGATTTGGGTGCTTCTATTAATGTGATGCCTCACTCTATTTACTCTTCATTGTAGGTCAGTGAACTGAATCCCACTGGTATTGTCGTTCAGCTAGAAAATCAGAGTACAGCACACCCCTCTGGTGTGTTAGAGGATGTTCTTGTGAGGGTGCAAAATTTAATTTTTCCTGCTGATTTTTACGTGCTTAAAATGGAAGATGATAGGATGAATGGACATGTCCCAATTATATTTGGGTGACCTTTCTTGAAAACCACCAAAACCATAATTATTGTCCATAATGGTACATTATATATGGATTTTGGTGGTAATACTGTCCACTTCAATAACCTTGATTCCATGAAGCACCCCTCAGAAGAACACTCCTCTCTCTCTATCAATTCAATTGATGTTCTCCCTTCCCCTGAAACAACTTATTTTCATTCCCCTGATCCCCTTTCTGAGTTTTCTTCATTGATTGAAATGTTAGGTAATGAATCTTGCATTGATTGTTGTAGCAGTCTAGAGAAATGTCATGCATGTTTGTTAATTGATGATTTCTTGAACATAGAGGATCACATGACCATCGATGATACTGCCAAGCTTGTAAAATCTCATTCCTCGTCTGAGGATGTTACCATTAAGTAGTTAGATGAGATCAGTGACTTTTCACATTCACACACACTTCCATCATTCCAAAATCCTCCAGAATTGGAACTGAAACAACTGCCTCAAGATTTAAAATACTCATATCGTGAGAATGGAAACAAGTTTCCCATCATCATTTCTAGTTCACTCCCTCCTGAGCATGAATTGTGACTGCTTGATCTTTTGAGGAATTATAACCACGCATTGGGATGGATACTTGCTGACATTCCTAGCAGTAGCCCATCAATTTGTACACATCATATTTTATTAAATGATGAGGCTAAACTAGTAAGGCAGTCACAACGTCGACTGAACCCAAACCTACTTGATGTTGTTAAAAAAGAAGTAAAAAAATTGTTGGCTGCTGGAATCCTTTACCCTATCTCTGACAGCCAATGGGTCAGTCCCGTTCAAGTAGTTCCTAAAAAAACTGGCCTTACTGTATTTAAAAATTAAAACAATTAATTGGTTCCAACTCATGTGTAGAATAGTTGGCGTGTCTGTATAGACTATCACCGACTAAACCAACACACTAGGAAGGACCATTTCCCATTTCCATTCATTGACTAGATGCTAGAGAGGCTAGCAGGGAATTCCCATTACTGTTTCCTTGATGGGTATTCTGGATACTTTCAGATCCATATTGCCCTCGAGGATCAGGAAAATACAACCTTTACTTGCCCCTTTGGTACATTTGCTTATAAAAGGATGCCATTTGGTCTGGGCAATGCTCCAGGTACTTTCCAATGATGTATGGTTAGTATTTTTTTGGATTACCTGGAGAATTGCATGGAGGTTTTTATGGACAATTTTACTGTTTAAGGATCCTCTGTTGACGAATGTTTGAGTAGTCTTGCTTCTATCTTACATCGCTGTATTGAAAAGAATCTCATATTAAATAATGAGGAATTCCATTTCATGGTGCAACAAGGCATAGTTTTGGGACATGTCATTTCTGGGGAAGGCATCCAAGTGGAAAAATCAAAAGTAGATATCATTTCCTCACTACCATTCCCTAAAAATGTTCGGGATGTGCGGTCTTTCCTAGGTCATGCTGGATTTTATCGTCATTTCATTCGTGACTTTAGTAAAATTGCACTCCCCCTCTCCCGATTACTCCAAAAAGAAAAAGAATTTGATTTTGATAAAAAAAAATGTGAGGAAGCTTTCAATAAGTTAAAATGGAGTCTCACATCACCCCCGGTAATCCAACCACCTCAGTGGGATTTACCATTTGAGCTCATGTGTGATTCCTCTAACTATGCAGTTGGGGCAGTCATATCACAAAGGGTCGACCGAGCTCCAGATGTCATAGCTTATTCCTCACGTACTCTGGACCCTGCCCAAGGAAACTACAGAACAAATGAAAAAGAATTTATTGCCATTGTGTTTTCCTTGGATAAATTCAGGTCATACCTTCTAGGGTCCAAAGTCCTTGTGTTCTCAGACCATGCAGCCCTCCGATATCTCCTAAAGAAACCAGAAGCCAAACCACGTCTCATTCGCTGGATGCTCCTCCTTTAGGAATGTGATCTAGAAATTAGGGATAAAAAAGGAGCAGAGAATGTGGTTGCTGACCATATCAGTAGGATTATCCCATCTTTGGGCATTGACTCATCCCCCTGTATTCCCATAAATGAATTGTTTCCTGATGAGAAATTGTACCGAGTGCAAGATGCTATTCCTTGGTATGCTGAAATTGTAAATTATTTGGTAGCGTCTTGCATTCTTGCTGATTTCACCAAAAACCAGGCCGACCGTCTAAAACCTGAGCCTCGTTGGTACATTTGGGATTACCCCTACCTCTGTCACACATGTAGTGATCAAGTTATTAGGCGTTGTGTTCTTGATAGTGAGTTTCAGTCTGTCCTTAGGTTCTGCCACACTCTTGCTTGTGGGGGCCACTTTGGTCCCCAATGGACTGCTCGCAAGGTCTTAGATTATGGTCTCTATTGGCCCACATTGTTTCGGGATGCCCACAAATATTGTAAATCTTGTCCTTGCTGTCAAAGAATAGGGAATTTCTCTAAAAGAAATGAGATTCCCCAACAACCCTTAATCTTCCATGAAATTTTTGATGTTTGGGGCATTGACTTTATGGGACCATTCCCCAATTCATTTGGGAACCTTTACATTCTTCTGGCAGTGGATTATGTTTCAAAGTGGGTAGAGGCACAAGCCAAGAGGACATATGATTCCAAGATAGTTGTGGAATGTTTGAGAACCCAAATATTCTGTAGGTTTGGATTACCTAGGTTTATCATCAGTGATCATGGTTCTCATTTCTGCAACCGCACAATGCAATCTCCTTTGCGCAGGTATGGGGTTGGGCATCGAGTGTCTACTTCTTATCACCCACAAACAAATGGTCAAGCAGAAGTATCAAATAGAGAGGTAAAACCGATTCTTGAAAAAATGGTTCAGCCAAACAGAAAATACTAGAGTCTTAGACTCGATGATTCATTATGGGATTACTATACTGCATTCAAAACTCAAATTGGCATGTCACCATATCAGCTAGTTTTTGGGAAGAGCATTCACCTCCCTATTGAGGTAGAGCACCGGGCCTACTGGGATATTAAACAATGCAATTCTAGTCTTTCTGGTTCAGGTATTAAAAGGAAGTTGCAGATTCAGGAGTTGGAGGAAATGATAAGAGATTCATATGAGAACACCTGAATTTATAAGGAGCTAACCATGGCTTCCCATGACTGTCTCATCCTTCATCATCAATTCCACATTGGTCAGAAGGTCCTCTTCTACAATGCAAGGATGAAGTTGCACCTTGATAAGCTTCGTTCCCATTGGTTTAGACCTTACATTGTTACTAATGTCTCCCCATTTGGTGTTGTCCCGGTTCAAAATGAATACACCAAGAAAACCTTCACTTTCAATGGGAAGCAGCTGAAGCACTTCTATGAAGCCATTCCGGAGTCCCCAATGTAGGAACTCCATGTTCAAGAAGCGGTCTATGAATAACACTCACCAGGTTTCATCCTTCCTTCCCATAGTCTCTTTTATTACAGTGAGGACACTGCATTCTCTAGGTGTGGGGGTGGACACATTCCTGAGATAGTTAGGAATTTTCATTGTTTTATCCTTTTGTTTTCTCTTTTTAGCCTTCTTTATGGTATTTTCATTTTTCCCCATCAACAATTTTGAAGTTCCATGATTTGGTGACCATAATGTGGGGAAAGTAAAAATACCATAACGAAGGCTAAAAAGAGTATTTGTATGAATTTAACATTAGGGAGTGATTTTTAGTGAATTGGTTTTCTGTCAATGATATAAATGGTCGTATCTATGTGAAACCTTTGAGATGATTGATGCCCATTGTGTGAGTAGTTTTTGGGAAAATTGTGTCACTAATATCTCCACAAATTTTTGCACCAAACTACAAAGTGTGGTTATTTCTTACTTAATATAAGGTAAATATATGTCGGGTTAATGTTTTTCAGCTTTAAATGATATTTCCATAAGTTCATTCCTTATCCGATCTTTTTCATTACTGTACCAGATTGACATATGCGTGTGTACCTAATGTCCGACTATTGTACGCCCTCAAAAAAAAATTCTGTCTTGGAAAGGTCAAAAACCACTCCTCCTCAACCTTTAATCTTGTTATAACTATTTCAATTAGTGTCGTGGGGAGATCAAACAAGGGTTGATAGATGAGTGTGAGATTTGTTAGAATTGGAACATCAAAAAAAATATAATAAATGAAGGGAGTGATGAAATGTGCAACATATGGGGATATCTAGGTCAGGAGCTTATGGTTTGACTTCTGGGAATGCTTAAATGAGTGGGTCTTTAAATACGATTGCAGAGGATGTAGGACAGGTTCGGTGACAAAATCATTTAAGATGAAAAATGTTAAAATAACATATATTTATTGGATAGAAAGTGGAAAGAATAGCATGGAATGGTTTCCACACACACACATGGAGAGTTAGTGTCATGTTTTACTTATTAATTCCTTTCTCAATTGGGTATCATGAATCTTTTTGAATTTCTCTATGATATGATTTATGAGACATCTTTTTCTATTTTCCCTAAGAAGAACTCCTAGGTGTGGTTCGTGCATTGATCACTTTACTTTAAATAAAGTTTCCTCAAATGATAAATCTTCAGGATGTTGGAAATATATATATATATATATATACGCATCATTGTATTTGGATATGTGACTTTTCCCAGGAGTGCAAATGTTTAGGTGTGGGGGTGTGATCGTACCATGATTCACTGTTTTATTACACCCTTACACCGCAGTTTTAAACTAGTTTTGTAATGAATATTCCAAATATAATAATAAATTTCACTTTATGTTTGAATCAATAAAGTAATTTTAATCAATATTATAATGGGAAATTTTACTTGTTTTTATTGTTTCAATGTAGGTGGAGGTGATTTGGAGGGCCCTTGATGAAGTGGAAGAAAAATGGTCCAAAATTGCATGGATCCATGGACATCTGTCCACTGCTTTGAATAGTACGCGAAATCCATGCATCCAAATGGGATGAAATGTTTTTCGACTGTCCAAACTTTAATAGGATACATTTCATATTAAGGTACCCAATCCTGATTCAGCCTCTATGGGGCCCATCCAAACTGATCGGTCCAAGCCACCGAATTTGGGCCAAGTCAAATGCGGTGTTCTGTATTTTATCAATATCTTGAGTTATATTAGTCAAAATGCTACCAAAAATTCGGTGGAGACAGTAAATAGGTAGGGATAAAACTTTTCTATTTTCTCCAAATCTAGATAAGACTTTCTGAAGGCCGAAACACGTCGTGCAAGTGGATTGATGAAATCTGTGTGCCTAAAACCACCTTCCAATTTTCATATAAAAGGGCACCAAGGGAACCTCATTTGGAAGTTCAGGCAAGGAGTGAAGTGATGCCAATTTGGAGTCCTAGAGGAGTCTCCTAATCACCTTAGAGGTTCTGGAGGCCCCTATCCTCATAGGGGAATCAAGGATGAAGAAGGAGTTCCACCCGAGCTTCCTCCTCCCGATGTCGAGCTGAAAGTTGGGTGTTCGTTGTGAGGGAGCTACACACATGTCAAGGGAGTTCTGATGCATAAATTAGCTACTGGTTTGGAGTAATTTGGGTGTTTAAACATTTCATTCCATGTATCTTATTTTATTTAAGATTTTAATTCTTGATTTCATGCATGTGAGTGTTATACTCTTAATTTCTAACCGATTGGTGTGAGGTTTTGAGTGCATGAGTTGTGTTGTTCCGATTGGACATCACAAGAATCCTTTTCATACCCACCTTATTGAGACTTCAATATTATTTTGAAGCTCTTATTCCATGAATAAGTACTGTACCTTGACCATATGATTGTTACGTCAAGGTTTGGTCCTTAAAGCATTGAAATAAAAGCTTATGAATTAATCGGGATTCCAATTAACTCCAACCAAAGAATTACTCTAAACCCAAGATAAATCTATATGAACAATGAACATGATATGTTTGTAGTGAAATCACATCGACCCTTTTATCTCATATTTCTCAAAATCCACTTCGTCACTCAACTTTTAAGCTATTTCAACTAAGTCATTGTTGTAAACTATTTTCAAAACCACCCCCTCTCTTAGTCATTTTTATTAAAAATACACACTCTAAAACTACCAACACTCCTTGAGAGACGACCTAGGGTCTTCCCGAGACTATAAATCCACCTTAAAAACATAATATATTTGACGTGTCACGACAATGTGATCAAATTCTGGCGCCTTTCCCGAGGAGCGCATTGGTTTTTTGTGCGTGTTTTTGGTAAATTTTTTGTATTTTTTGTGAATATTTGTTTGTTTTATCTTCTACCTTTGAATTTATTTTTTTGTTCTAATTTATTTACTGTGTAGGTTCTGTGTAGGGTGCGTTCTACTCCAGGAGACCTACAAACTTTCGAACCCGAACCGGAGAGGATCCTACATCAACGAAACTGATACACACAAGACCACACTTTGAAGGAGGAGACATCAAATCTTAAAATTCTTCTTGATCCTTCTTCTTCTTCTGAAACCAAAGTAAAAAATTGAACATAACTTGTATAAAATGGCAGAAAATAATCGAACATTAAATTAATTCACCTCACCTGATGTTGATATCCAACCCACTTACATTCAAATTCAAGGCGAGGCACCTAATTTTGAATTAAAATCTGGTTTAATTCATTTATTACCAAGATTTCATGGACTGCCTGAAGAAGATCCACATAAGCATTTAAAAGAATTTCATACTATGTTTTCAACATTAAAACCTGCTAATGTGGATGAAGAACAAGTAAACCTTAGGGAATTTCCATTTTCATTAGAAGACACGGCTAATGATTGGTTGTATTATGTTAATTCACCTATTAGAGGTTGGACGGACATGAAGCGCCTTTTTCTTGAAAAATACTTCCCAGCCTCTCGAACTGCAACTATAAGGAAATAAATATGTGGTATAAGACAATCTCAAGGGGAAACACTTCATGAATATTGGGAAAGATTTAAAAGGATTTGTTCAAGTTGACCACACCACCAAATAAGTGATCAACTCTTAATTCAGTATTTTTATGAAGGTCTAATTACACTTGATCGTAATATGATTGATGCTGCTGCAGGTGGTGCACTGGTAGATAAGACCCCAATTGCTACAAGAATCCTCATTGAGAACATGGCACAAAACACTCAACAATTCGGTACATGGTCCAATGTTCCCATTCGAGGTGTCTATGAGGTGTAAAGTACTGAGTTTGAGAAGAAGGTGGACACGAAGTTCGAAGAGGTAAGTACCCTTCTACGACAACATGCTCTCTACCAAGGGAAATCTAAATCTCCTCCTCCCATCCATTGTGGAATCTACTCATCTGACACCTACTATTCTGACCAATGTCTTCAATTAAGAGAAAATTCTGAAAGTTGTGAGGCAATATTTCCAAGACGCCCCTTTAATCAACCCTTTAGGAAAGAACCATACTATCCATCCAACCAATGGTGGAAGGATAACGAAGCCTATAGGAAAGGGGAGTATTCAAACCAACCTCAACAGCAATGGAACCAACAGGGTCAGAGTAGTCATCCACCACCACCTAGAAATCCTCAACCACCACAAAGGCCATTCCAACCACCACTCCAAAAACTGAACCTATCCTAGAAGATATGATGAAGCAAATGGCTGACAATAATATCCAATTCCAACAAACCATCCAAGCATCCATACAAGACCTAAAGACCCAACTAGGCCAACTTACCAACTCATTGGGGGAAATCCAAAGTCATGGGTCGGGTAAACTACCATCTCAACCAGTAGTAAACCCTATGGATAAAGGAAATGTTAGTTCCATCACCCTTAGGAGTGGGACACAACTCAAAAGCCAAATTAACCCTTCATTAGAGTCATCCCATCCAAAGGAAACCACCACCCCAACTGCTGAAAATGGTCCAAGAGAAGAAAACCTTTTTCCTGAGAGAAGCCCTTCCAAAGGAAAGACTATGGCTTTTGATGAGTCACCTATCCCAACCATTCCTCTTCCATTTCCTCAAAGGGCTGTCCAATCTAGGAAACAAAAAGAAAACGAACTTGATAGAGAAATCTTGGAAACTTTCAAGAATGTACAGGTTAACATTCCTTTGATTGATGCTGTGAAGCAAATTCCAAGATATGCCATGTTTCTGAAGGAGATGTGTACACACCTAAGGAGGCTTCATGGTGATGAGAAGGTGAGCCTGGGGAGAAATTTTTTAGCATTGATAGAGTCATCACTTCCCACCAAGTGCAATGATCCTAGTACATTCTTGATTTCGTGAACGATAGGGGAGTATTCATGTTCCAATGCTATACTTGATTTGGGTGCTTCTATTAATGTGATGCCTCACTCTATTTACTCTTCATTGTAGGTCGGTGAACTGAAGCCCACTGGTATTGTCGTTCAGCTAGCAAATCAGAGTACAGCACACCCCTCTGGTGTGTTAGAGGATGTTCTTGTGAGGGTGCAAAATTTAATTTTTCCTGCTGATTTTTACGTGCTTAAAATGGAAGATGATAGGATGAATGGACATGCCCCAATTATATTGGGGTGAACTTTCTTGAAAACCACCAAAACCATAATTATTTTCCATAATGGTACATTATCTATGGATTTTGGTGGTAATACTGTCCACTTAAATATCCTTGATGCCATGAAGCACCCCTCAGAAGAACACTCCTCTCTCTCTGTCAATTCAATTGATGTTCTCCCTTCCCTTGAAACAACTTATTTTCATTCCCCTGATCCCCTTTATGAGTTTTCTTCATTTATTGAAATGTTAGGTAATGAATCTTGCATTGATGGTTGTAGCAGTCTAGAGAAATGTCATGCATGTTTCTTAATTGATGATTTCTTGAACACAGAGGATCACATGACCATCGATGATACTGCTAAGCTTGTAAAATCTCATTCCTCGTCTGAGGATGTTACCATTAAGCACTTATATGAGATCAGTGACTTTTCACATTCACACACACTTCCATCAATCCAAAATCCCCCGGAATTGGAACTGAAACAACTGCCTCAAGATTTAAAATACTCATATCTTGAGAATGGAAACAAGTTTCCCATCATCATTTCTAGTTCACTCCCTCCTGAGCATGAATTGTGACTGCTTGATCTTTTGAGGAATTATAATCAAGCTTTGGGATGTACACTTGCTGACATTCCTGGAAGAATCCCATCAATTTGTACACATCATATTTTATTAAATGGTGAGGCTAAACTAGTGAGGCAGTCACAACGTCGACTGAACCCAAACCTACTTGATGTTGTTAAAAAAGAAGTAAAACAATTGTTGGCTGCTGGAATCCATTACCCTATCTCTGACAGCCAATGGGTCAGTCCCGTTCAAGTAGTTCCTAAAAAAACTGGCCTTACTGTAGTTAAAAATGAAAACAATGAATTGGTTCCGACTCGTGTGTAGAATAGTTGGCGTGTCTATATAGACTATCACCGACTAAACCAACACACTAGGAAGGACCATTTCCCATTTCCATTCATTGACCAGATGTTAGAGAGGCTAGTAGGGAAGTCCCATTACTATTTCCTTGATGGGTATTCTGGATACTTTTAGATCCATATTGCCCCCGAGGATCAGGAAAAGACAACCTTTACTTCCCCCTTTGGTACATTTGCTTATAGAAGGATGCCATTTGTTCTGGGAAATGATCTAGGTACTTTCCAATGATGTATGGTTAGTATTTTTTCGGATTACCTAGAGAATTGCATGGAGGTTTTTATGGAAAATTTTCCTATTTATGGATCCTCTATTGATGAATGTTTGAGTAGTATTGCTTCTGTCCTACATCGCTGTATTGAAAAGAATCTCATATTAAATTCTGAGGAATTCCATTTCATGGTGCAACAAGGCATGGTTTTGGGACATGTCATTTCTGGGGAAGGTATCCAACTGGAAAAATAAAAAGTAGATATCATTTCCTCCCTACCATTCACTAAAAATGTTCAGGATGTGCGGTCTTTCCTGGGTCATGCTGGATTTTAACGTCGTTTCATTCGTGACTTTAGTAAAATTGCACTCCCCCTCTCCCGATTACTCCAAAAAGAAAAAGAATTTGATTTTGATAAAAAAAATGTGAGGAAGCTTTCAATAAGTTAAAATGGAGTCTCACGTCACCCTCGGTAATCCAACCACCTCGGTGGGATTTACCATTTGAGATCATGTGTGATGCCTCTAACTATGCAGTTGGGGAAGTCATATCAAAAAGGGTCGACTGAGCTCTATATGTCGTAGCTTATTCCTCACGTACGCTTGACCTTGCCCAAGGAAACTACAGCACAACTGAAAAATAATTTCTTGCCATTGTGTTTGCCTTGGATAAATTCAGGTCATAACTTCTAGGGTCCAAAGTCTTTGTGTTCGTAGACCATGCAGCCCTCTGATATCTCCTAAAGAAACCCGAAGCCAAACAACGTCTCATTCACTGGATGCTCCTCCTTCAGGAATTTGATCTAGAAATTAGGGACAAAAAAAGAGTAGAGAATGTGGTTGCTGGCCATATTAGTAGGATTCTCCCATCCTCGGACATTGACTCATCCACCTGTATTCCCATAAATGAATTGTTTCCTGATGAGCAATTGTATCGAGTGCAAGTTGTTATTCCTTGGTATGCTGAAATTGTAAATTATTTGGTAGCGTCTTGCATTCCTATTGATTTCACCAAAAACCAGGACGGCCGTCTAAAACATGAGTCTCGTTGGAACATTTGGGATGACCCCTACCTCTGGCACACATGTAGTGATCAAGTTATTAGGCGTTGTGTTCCCGATAGTGAGTTTCAGTCTGTCCTTAGGTTCTTCCACACACTTTCTTGTGGGGGCCACTTTGGTCCCCAATGGACTGCTCGCAAGGTCTTAGATTCTGGTCTCTTTTGGCCCACATTGTTTGGGGATGCCCACAAATATTTTAAATCTTGTCCTTATTGTCATATAATAGGGAATGTCTCTAAAAGAAATGAGATTCCCCAACAACCCTTAATCTTCCGTGAAATTTTTGATGTTTGGGGCATTGACTTTATGGGACCATTCCCCAATTCATTTGGGAACCTTTACATTCTTCTGGAAGTGGATTATGTTTCAAAGTGGGTAGAGGAACAAGCCACAAGGACATATGATTCCAAGATAGTTGTGGAATTTTTGAGAACCCAAATATTCTATAGGTTTGGATTACCTAGGTTTATCATCAGTGATCAGGGTTCTCATTTCTACAACCGCACAATGCAATCTATTTTGCGCAGGTATGGGGTTGGGCATCGAGTGTCTACTTCTTATCACCCACAAACAAATGGTCAAGCAGAAGTATCAAATAGAGAGGTAAAACAGATTCTTGAGAAAACGGTTCATCCAAACAGAAAATACTAGAGTCTTAGACTCGATGATTCATTATGGGCTTACTATACTGCATTCAAAACTCCAATTGGCATGTCACCATATCGGCTAGTTTTTTGGAAGAGTTTTCACCTCCCGGTTGATGTAGAGCACCGGGCCTACTAGGATATTAAACAATGCAATTCTTGTCTTTCTGGTGCAGGTATTAAAAGGAAGCTACAGATTCAGGAGTTGGAGGAAATGATAAGAGATTCATATGAGAACTCCTAAATTTAAAAGGAGCGAACCAAGGCTTCCCATGACCGTCTCATCCTTCATCGTCAATTCCACATTGGTCAGAAGGTCCTCCTTTACAATGTAAGGCCAATGTTTCACCTTGATAAGCTTCTTTCCCATTGGTTTAGACCTTACATTGTTACTAATGTCTCCCCATTTGGTGTTGTCCTGGTTCAAAACGAAGACACCAAGAAAACCTTCACTTTCAATGGGCAGCAGCTGAAGCACTTCCATGAAGCCATTCCGGAGTCCCCAATGGAGGAACTCCATGTTCAAGAAGCGGTCTATGAATAACAATCACCAGGTTTTATCCTACCTTCCCACAGTCTCTTTTATTACAGTGAGGACACTGCATTCTCTAGGTGTGGGGGGTGGATACATTCCTGATATAGTTAGGAATTTTCATTGTTTTATCCTTTTGTTTTCTCTTTTTGGCCTTCTTTATGGTATTTTAATTTTTCCCCATCAACAATTTCGAAGTTCCATGATTTGGCGACCATAATGTGGGGAAAGTAAAAATACCATAACGAAGGCTAAAAAGAGTATATGTATGAATTTAACATCAGGGAGTGATTTTTAGTGAATTGGTTTTCTGTCAATGATATAAATGATCGTATCTATGTGAAACCTTTGAGATGATTGATGCCCATTGTGTGAGTAGTTTTTGGGAAAATTGTGTCACTAATATCTCCACAAGTTTTTGCACCAAAATACAAAGTGTGATTATTTATTAGTTAATATATGGTAAATATATGTTGGGTTAATGTTTTTCATCTTTAAATGATATTTCCATAAGTTTGTTCCTTATCCGATCTTTTTCATTACTATACCAGATTGACCTATGCGTGTGTACCTAATGTCCGACTATTGTACACCCTCAAAAAAAATTGTTGTGTCTTGGGCAGGTCAAAAACCACTCCTCGTCAACCTTTGATCTTGTTATAACTATTTCAATTAGTGTCGTGGGGAGATCAAACAAGGGTTGATAGATGAGTGTGAGATTTGTTAGAATTGGAACATCAAAAAAAATATAATAAATGAGGGGAGGGATGAAATGTGCAACATATGGGGATATCTAGGTCTGGAGCTTATGGTTTGACTTCTGGTAAAGATTAAATGAGTGGGTCTTGAAATACGATTGCAGAGGATGTAGGACAGGTTCAGTGACAAAATCATTTAAGCTGAAAAATGTTAAAATAACATATATTTATTGGATAGAAAGTGGAAAGAATAGCATGGAATGGTTTCCACACACACACATGGAGAGTTAGTGTCATGTTTTACTTCTGAATTCCTTTCTCAATTGGTTATCATGAATCTTTTTGAATTTCTCTACGATATGATTTATGAGACATCTTTTTCTATTTTCACTAAGAAGAACTCCTTGGTGTGGTTCGTGCATTGATCACTTTACTTTAAATAAAGTTTCCTCAAATGATAAATCTTCAGGATGTTAGAAATATATATATATATATATATGCATCATTGTATTTGAATATGTGACTTTTCCCAGGAGTGAAAATGTTTAGGTGTGGGGGTGTGATCGTACCACGATTCACTGTTTTATTACACCCTTACACCGCAGTTTTAAACACGTTTTGTAATAAATATTCCAAATATAATAAGAAATTTCACTTTATGTTTGAATCCATAGAGTAATGTTAATCAATATTATAATGGGAAATTTTACTTGTTTTTATTGTTTCAATGTAGGTGGAGGTGATTTGGAGGGCCCTTGATGAAGTGGAAGAAAAATGGTCCAAAATTGCATGGATCCATGGAAATCTGTCCACTGCTTTGAATAGTACGCGAAATCCGTGCATCGAAATGGGCTGAAATGTTGTGCGACTGTCCAAACCTTAATAGGATACATTTCATATTAAGGTAACCAATCCTGATTCAGCCTCTATGGGGCCCATCCGAACTGATCTGTCCAAGCCACCGAATTTGAACCAAGTCAAATGCGGTGTTCTGTATTTTATCAATATCATGAGTTGTATTTGTCCAAATGCTTCCAAACATTTGTTGGAGATATTCAATAGGTATGGATACAACTTTTATATTTTTTCCAAAGAGATATAAGACTGTCTAAAGGCCGAAACATGTCATGCAAGTGGATTGATGAAATCTGTGTGCCTAAAACCACCTTCCAATTTTTCTATAAAAGGGAACCATTGGAACCTCATTAGGATGTTCAGAAAAGGAGTGAAGTGCTGCCAATTTATAGTCCTATAGTATTCTCCTAATCACCTTGGAGGTTCTGGAGGCCCCTATCCTCATAGGGGAATCAAGGATGAAGAAGGAGTTCCACGCGAGCTTCCTCCTCCTCCCGATGTCGAGCTAAAATTTGGGTGTTCGTTGTGAGAGAGCTACACACATTTCAAGGGAGTTTTGATGCGTACATTAGCTACTGGTTTGGAGTAATTTTGGTGTTTAAACATTTCATTCCATGTATCTTATTTTATTTCAGATTTAAATGCTTGATTTGATGCATGTGAGTGTTATGCTCTTAATTTCTAACCGATCGGTGTGAGATTTTGAGTGCGTGACTTGTGTTGTTCCGATTGGACATCACAAGAATCCTTTTCATACCCACATTATTGAGATTTAAATATTCTTCGGAAGCTATTATTTCATTCATAAGTACAGGACCTTGACAATACGATTGTTACGTCAAGGATTGGTCCATAAAGCATTGAAATAAAAGCTTAGGAATTAATCGGGATTCCAATTAACTCCAACCAAAGAATTACTCTAAACCCAAGATGAATCTCTATGAACAATGAACTTGATATGTGTGTAGTGAAATCACATCGACCCTTTTATCTCATATTTCTCAAAATCCACTTGGTCACTCATCTTTTAAGCTATTTCAACTAAGTCATTGTTTTAAACTGTTTTCAAAACCACCCCCTCTCTTAGTCATTTTTATTAAAAATACACACTCTAAACCTACCAATCCTCCTTAAGATACGACCTAGGGTCTCCCCTAGACTATAAATAAACATTAAAAACATAATCAATTTGACGTGTCATTACAACGCGGTCAGGAGTCTAATAATGAAATCCATGATAATGTTTCTTATTTCCATTCTAGTATGGGTAATGATTATGATATCCCATTATAATTTAGTATCTTGACCAAGCCTTTTTTAATTACCTTACATTAAGATACATACTATGAAATATACCTTTTTAGTTTATCCCAATATAAATAATCTTTTATATCTCTATACATCTCATACTTTCAGGATGAATAGAGAATTATGATCTATGTGATTCATCCAACATCTCCTTCTTAAAATATGGAATAGATGGGAAACTTACATGGTTAATAAATATAATATTTACAATAAAATCATGGTTGAACTTAGGAACATTCTTCACCTTCTTCTATAGTTCCACATCCTCATTCTATGCCTCTTTAATCCTTACATGGATGGCTGGTTGACCATTCACATGATAAAGATATGATTTTTACACTTTACTCATGATTTAATGATATTTATTATATGATTCAATAAATATTTTATCTCTTTAGATCCTCATAATGGATAAGTTATCCTAGTCTCTCTGACTTAGAGCATCAACCACATTATTTTCCTTCCTAGAGTGATAGTTTATCGAAGATTAATAATTTTTAATCAACTCTAATCATCTAATTTGGTGAATATTAAACTCTTTCTATATGAATATATAATTAAACATTTTATTGTAATTATATATACCACATTTTCCCACATAAATAAAATACCTCCACATTTTCAATACAAATTTTATAGATGCAAACTTCACAACATGAGTCAAGTAAATTTCTCATGAATGTTCAATTGGTGTAAGGAATAATATATTACCATATCACTTTGTATATTAATTTATCATATTTACTTCTTTAATACACACTAATGATCTGAAACCTTTCTCCACTAAAGGGTAGTTAATAAATAGGTGTACTTAACAACCATTTTTCAGCTCCTTGATATTTTCCTCGCATTCATTTTCCAATGGAAATTTACCCCCTTATGAGTCAACATGGTTATTAGATTATATAGCCCCGATGAATCTCTCACAATGTGTTGTTAGTATGCATCCAACCTAATAAAACCACAAATCATGGTAGCTATGGTTAGTCTTGGATATTTCTCATTAAATTCTATCTTTTAACGATCCACTGATATACCCTCAATTGACATTATATAACCCAAGAATGAAACTTTTTGTAACTAGAATTCAAACTTACTAAATTTGGAATTTAATTTCTCTTTCATGAGGGTATTCTACACAATCATAAAATTGTATTCATTCTATTTTATTCCCTTAGAATATTTAGAAATATCATCTATAAATACTACCACAAAAAGATCAAGGTAATCATTAAAAACCATATTCATTAGATCTATATAGATAGTAGGGGAATTGGTAATTCCAAATAGAATAACTATAAATTCATAACGAGAATACCTCATATTGAAGGTTTTCTTGTATATAACCTCATTTTTTACCCTTAAATTATGATATCCATAATCAAGGTCAATATTGAAAAATTATTGATCTCCACATAGTTGATCAAGCAATTCATCAATATGGGGTGGAGGATACCTGTTCTTGACAGTGATTTTGTTAGGTTCTTGATAATCTATTCAAAGACTCATTGAACCATATTTATTCTTAATAAAATGAAAAATTTCACCCCATGTTCATGTACAAGTGTGTATATATTCCTTATCAAGATTCTCCTAGAGTTTAGTATTTTATTTTTACAACTCAATAGGGTATATTTAATAAAAAATAATTGAAATCGGTGGATCAATAGGTATGTGTTCTATTGAGGAACTCAACATCGTGATTTAGGGAAATACTAGGAAAGTATTCAAGAAATACATCAGCATAATATCAAACTATTTCAATGTATTCTATAGTGAGTTTCTCCCTTACTATTTGTGATAAGTATCCCATAAGAATATGTAGTAATACACATATAATAGAATTACCTTCCATAGTAAGTTCTTATATCTCCTTACACTAAAAGACAATTATATATTGGTTCAAAATATCAAATTTGAACTCCCTTCCTATATAATTGACATGGGATTTACATAAAGAGAGTCAATTCATGTCCAAAATCAAATAAAATTCAATTATAAGGGGAATCACAATATCTAATAGAAGATAATTCCCACAAAAATCTATCAGAGAGGAGATATAGTCTTGCAATGAAATTATCATACCATTATAAGTTTTTACCACTAACTCAAAATATAATAATCAAGGATACAAATTAACATTAATATAGAATTTTATTAATATAAAGGAATTTAAATGACTAAAATATTTTAAGATACTTCAATATTTGAGTGTTCTTGTAACCACCTCAGCTTCGTCATTATATCATTATTTCCTTACTAAAATAAAAATGGTTAGCATGATAATCAAAATTCATTATGGGAAATCATATAATCATGAAACTAAATCATAGTAATTCTAAATCATGTCACCTTCTTTCCAATAAACAATTCCTTTGGTTTATACTCAGTCATTCAAGGTCATAATCTATTCAAATCCTTCATAATGGTTCATAACAAAAAATGTGAAATATCCCAAGAATAACCCTTGGAGTGTCTATCTTGGTGTGTATTATTAGGCCCACTAATTATTAACTGGTGATGATCGAGTTAATATGAAATCAACCCCTTTTATAGTTGTTATCCTGAGGTGTGTTTTCACCCACCCACATCCACTTTCTAGTATTAAAAAAAGAATACATTTTATAATAAATCCATACAATCTCAACTTTACCATAACTTTAGGTTTTTATCCTTTTGTTAGACATATCCCAAAGGTTTTCAAAAAAAATTCTAACACTAATATCCAAAATAACTAACCCATATCCGATACCAACTAAGGGGACCCGAGTATTTTATACATAGATATTACCTATTTTTATGAATATTAAATACTTTTCAAAACAATACATGACCCAGAAAATTAAGGATTAGAGTCTTTAGAGACTAGATATATAATCATATTATTTTAGAAAATATCTTTAACATCTCCCATAAATTTCTTCTCACATACTACACTTCTTATACATACCCTACTTAAAACCTCTCTTCATATCCTAGGGAAGGGAAACATAAGAAATGGTGAGATAAAATTTTCAGTATGGTTAAATATAATAGATATCAATCAATGATGATAAGTAAATATAAGATAATAATAAGTGTGTGAGAACATGATCATAACATACAATAATCATACTCATTCAGTCAAATATCATTAATAAAAAATCATGTCAAAAGGATTTGTTATAACTAAAGTCATAAGTCATAAGTATGAGAAAAAATAAATAATCAACTATTATCCATGAAGACATATTATAAGAATAAGAAATAAATTAATGGAATATACATAAGCATAAAAAATCACTTCTCAGTCAAGGTTTACACCCAAGAATATCATTATAGATAATATCCCAAAAATGGAAATGTCTATCCAGTCATTTCTAACATTCACTTAGGAGTAAATTACATATTATTAACCACAACATTTCTTATAATCTTATTAACTATATCAGCTACTAAGAGTTTTTAAACTCATTCATCATTAACCAATTCATTGGATGGAAATATAATTTTAGGACCCCCATAACGTAATCAAAATCCAATTATATGTATACCAAAAGAATTTAAAATTTTAATTAAAACATCACATTATAACTTGTGGAAAGGAAAAGGGTCCCATAGACATTTCATTATTCCATAATTTCATAACATATATAAAATAAATAGGATTCATAATTACATAATTAACCCATTGAAAATAAATGACTTTTATTGAATTACTCTTAAATCATCATCATCAAAATCCATCCAGAAAAATAATGTGGATGGTATCATTATATTATTTCCATAGTGGAGAAAAAAAATCCTTAAAGGATGTTTACAAAGATGAAATACACCATTAAAAACATTCAAATATTTATATAAAAATATAAGAAAATATTTTTTCCTCTAATAATTGTAACGTACCAACCCAAACCATTGAGACCAAACTAGAGAGTCACATAACCTCATGAATTCTTCCCCATACAAAAGAGTATGTTGATTAACAATGAGAGTTAGATGAACATTTGTGGGAAGAATATACAGTTAGTATTGTTTTATTGATCAAATAAAATAAAATAAAATTATATAATAATGACAGTAACATGTAAAAAATAAATAATCATAGTTTCATATGGTAGAAATTTTATACAATAAAAAGTGGCTCTCAATGTAGAAACACAAACTATAGTATAGATGCATTTGATAGATAAATAAATAAAACTATATAAACCCCTTGAGTCTATCTTAATACCCCCTCAAGATCCCTAATACATGTATTTTCCATATTTCATGGGCTACTTTCCCTTTCATGGATCCTTATACATGAAATATGTTCACGTATAGAGATTCAGATGTATCATGTGAGTAATAAAACCTAGTAGCACACCATCAATGGATCTTTAACAAAAGTGCACATTCATAAGAGTATAATAAATGATAATAAATAAATGAACACATAATAAAATAACCATATTGAGTGTTTGTGAGAAAAACAAGTAACCGTGAATCCTAGATATACCTATATTATCCCTATACCAGAAGAACAATAGTGTAGTCACTCAACATCACAAATGAAGGAGACAACCTCTAATCAACTCAGTAGTCATACAAGACCAAGGAAACTAGGTATGAACACACTATTCCATTCCACCCTTTTACTGTCTCTCTAGTCAAGTCACATACACCATCATTCCCTAAAATTTCTTCTTGGTATAGGTTACATAGATCAGCATGTCCCACAATAATTTCATGGGTCTGATCACATATGATTTTCATTCCCCTATATCGTGATACAAAACTCCATTATACCCCATCATCTATTTCATTTCTTCCATGACGTCACATGCAGTTTCAGAAAATGATCCCCCTCTACGGATCCAAAGTGATAATGGGACCATCTGTCACTTAAGTGCCATTCACTGAATATAAAACATAGAATATACCAAAATATCACAATGTAATAGTTGTATCATATCATGTCATGTGTAGCATAACATGAGTGTGAAATAATAAACAATACATGCACACATGTGATCAACTCAACATGGCATAAACAACATCAATACACAATGTCATAATTTGCTAATGATCATATAAATGGACTCCATATATTAAGAAACTTCCTACCTCAAGGTTTTCGAAATATTATTCAATGTTCTTTAAGGATTCATCTCTCAAACTGCATTCATACACCAAATGGAACAATCTCACATGCCAATAACTCCTAGAACTGGTTGAAACCCAACAAGACAAGGTTTCTTGGGTAAGGAGAATATGAACAAGGAAAGAATAGAATCAACCCTAATGTAATTATGACAAATGAAAATATTATAATTGAGCTCAATTGATAAAAGAAGAAACTATCACTCTGGGATAATGACAATAAGAGAAGTCACCAAGATAATTTTGTAGATATCATAGCTCATCAAGAACATTACCTAATGCTAATAATCTTCAAAATAGGTGGGTTTCACACCAAGGATGGCCAAAAACTCACTATTATTTACAAGGAAAAATTATTTAATAATAAAAACCAAAATTCAAGATTATATTAAGAAGAAAATAAGATATTTTTCCAAGAAAGATAGTCACAAAATTCTTGACCAAAAATTCTTGAAACTAGAAGCACCAATGAATGTAGATGAACCAAGGTATTTGTTCAACCACGGGGAAGGTAGAATCAATCCAACCAGGATATAAATTTAGACATGGGTAGAGAATATAAAATTTTAGGATCTAGTTATTTCATGCTTTGGGAAATTTAGTGGTTTGAATGAATTTATAAGGATAAGTGGGGTGAATTGATTAACATTAATTTGAATAGATTAAAAAATAAATTTAATTCCACATATTTAGTCCACTGAAAAACCACCTTCAATTAGATCAGGATCATGAAAGAAGGTATCAAATATCTTCTATTTAAAAAAAATGACCATCACCATGTAAAACAACATAACCAAGTATTGGTTATGGTTTCCTTTAATACACAGCAAAAATGGCTTACACTATTTACAAGAGGTGGTTGTGATATTCTTGAGTTCATGAAAAATGATATTCCCACTATGAAGTATTGAAAAATTCTAAATCTTTTTACCTAGGTAGATCACTAAACACCATGAATTAGACATATATTTGCTAAGTCATTTCCCTATCCATTATACACCAATATAAGATAGGGTCCACCACGTATAGTGTAGCTACACAACCCTAGAGAGCCCAGAGCTGATGTCCACTACCAATACATTATCCTGATTATAAGAAATCAAATCTCGATGGACCAAAGAGTTTATTAGTCCTGGTAACATATATATATACATGAGTCGTGTATTACAAACGAACACACTATTTAAAATCTAATTTTTTTTTCTTTCGAGAATAACTTTATTACATCTAGTATAACCCTACATATCGTTCATAGTATTCTTCTTGGAATCTTGAGGGAAGAAAAAAAATAAGGGTGAGCTCAAATTCTTAGTAAGGATAAAGTATAGAGGAATAAATACCGAATCAATGAAAATAATAATTATGACATGTTAAATAACTAAACACACATTCTATGAAATAAACAAACTGAGAAGGATGTTCATAAACAATATGACAAGGTGATAACTAGTAACACATGAAATTCAATTAACTAGATAAGGAAAAATCAATATTGAAAGGAAAAAAACTAAAACACATGATATTTAATCAATAAACTGAGAAAGAAATGTATTCATAGAATTTTTCATAGTGAAAATATCATGGATAATAAATACTGAATCAAAATGAAGGAAATGATTTATTATTAGACATCATGTATCAGGCACATGAAAACCTATTATATCAAGACCCATCCTCCAAATATTTTAAAACTAAAGTTAGAAACCCATTTAATTTACATAAATTATTTGTATCATGAGAACATTTTGATGAATTGAGGTTCTATATAAAGTCTAGGCCCAACCTGTGCATTCATGTCCCAATCATTCCTCATATTGATTAATAAATTTTATTAAAAAACAATATGGCTTCTAAAATATCTGTATTGAATAACAGATATAGATTTATTTGTATTTTCAAAAATAATAAAATAACTTTAAAATTAAACAACATATAGAAATTGGTATATTTTTTAAGAAATAATTATATCCATGAAAAAAGATAAAGATGTTTATAGGAAATTCAATGTCAAAATATCATAGTAAAGAGAATATTTCAAGGGTAATAAAAGTAATTAAGAAGTGAATGTCAATAATATCTATTCTCAAATTGATTATAAACCATCTAGAGGAGGAATGTGGATGGTAACAATACAAAATATCTCATATCCATTAAAAATAAAGGGTTTCTTCTCATTGAGGAATATAAATACTATAAGAATATATTTTTGAAAACATTCTTAAAGAAAATATCATTTTAATTTGAAAAAAAAATTATTTCAAAATAAATTCTGAAAAAATTTTCTTTAAAAATTAAACTTTTAAACATGTAAAGGATGCTTCAAATAAATGACAGTGGGTAAATATATACATGCCCTATGAGGTAAGGAAAGACATACCCTTTTCATGGTAAAATGGATAAGAAAATTCCTTCATCAAAAAGTGATAAGAATATTCCTTTGAATACATTGGTAAAAATAGGGTAAAAATGTATCTAATAAGTAATTTTGGAAAGGTTAAAAACAGTTTTTGGAAAAAAATTATAAAATAGTTTTTTAGAAGAATATAGGTTCTCGACTAAAGTAAGAATGAAGTCTAGTTTTCTGAAAAATATTTTCAAAAATATTTTAAGTGCCAAAGAGTGGTAATATGGTACTAATACATGAAAAAGGACATGAATAATTACAGGATAGGAAAATTAAAGTGTATTGAATAATTTTCATATCATTTCATTGAATTTAAATACCTTTGAAAGATCATTAAAATTATTCTTAGGAAAAATAATCCTTAAACCTTATAATGTGTCCCATACAACTTTGAATCATTTTAAATCATAATCCTCATGAAAATATAACATTAAATTAAACTCTCAAATACCAAGAAGATAAAATTATTAATGATATAATATATCAAATGGGGTAATAGATACACCCCACAAAATATGTAAATGGTGAATTTGACATTTATCTCACAAATGTGAAAAGTGAGATGGAAATCCCTTACCTTGAGTCTGAATTGTCTCAAATTTCAATTTATTCAAAAATAATAAAATAATTATAATTATTTAATTTCTTATAAAATAAATCATTTTTATCATTTCTTTTATTTCACTTATTACAATATTGTATACAACTACTTAAACAATTATGTTTACATCAAGCGTTTTGACAGAATTCGGTTTATGTGTCAAAATCAACTTTGGTAAGTCAACTACGGTAAAAGGGGTCTTTATATAACATATTCAGAAAAATAATCATTAAATAATTATCATATTTATACACAAATTATACATTTAAAACCAATCATTAATTATTGTTATGAAAAATGATCCAACATTACAATCATGGAGACAGTAGGCCGTACGTACGGATGAGTAATGAGCCCATTTTTCAATGATCATAATAGACAAAAGGTAAGTAACATTAATCATTCAACAATGATTATTATATAATAAATAAAATTTTATTTCTTCATTTTACTTATCTAAATAATTATTTTTATGTAAAATGAATCACATCATGTCAAGGGGGCGGTAGTCCCCCAATCCACGAATGACGTTATCACATTTTAAGTGTGTGAAAGGGTAATATAGAAAATGATATATATTATATTTACCGAAAAAAAATTATTTAATTAATATAATATAGATGTTTTTTATGTCATATATTTTAATAAACCGATCCTTTATACATTTCATGTATCATGTGATCAAATCACATCACATTTATGAGGCGCCAGTCCACACTTCGACAAACAATGTTATCATATTTACAAAAAATGGAAATCATAAAGGTATGTTGTATATAAAAATTATATAAGAAATATAGAAATTATAAATATCATATATATCATATATAAATATTTTGTCCATCATAATTCCCACCATGAGATATGGTAAAGGAATAACTAACAATCATCGTTTCGTGAGGTGGTAGTTCATCGTAGACATAAACAGAAAGTCCATTGACCATGAGATGGATGTGTGTTTATGTTTAGGTCAAAATCCAAACATAAAAACATTTCAGTATATATAGGATACTTTTTTTAGATAAACACATAATAAAAATATTTTTGGCAGTGGATAATAGAAATAAAACTAAAGTGCTTGAGAAAATATATTACCTCTTATTTGGGTAACTCCTTTGGGTTTATACCAAAGGGATTGCATGGATGGATTTATGATAGAAGAGAGGATTCTAGGATTAGGGGAGGGATTTTGAGGAACTATTATGGTAGATCTTGGTCGATCTAAAGTGTATTGAGAGGTGTAAGGATGTGGTTGGTGTGAGTGTATTTTATAGTGAAGGAGTGGGACTCTTATAAATTTTTGGAAAGGGAATTCCACCCATATTTTTACCATTTTATGCATCTCCAATAATGGACAAAATAATACACAATTTATGATAGTGTATAAATAAGTACATATAATTGATTTATTTTCATTTTTATAAGTCTTTTTGGCACTTATGTTTAAGGTTTGGTCCAGTGTTAAGCTAATGTTTCACTTAATTGTTGTAATTACTTCTAATCACATTTTCTAATATTTTTGGTAAAAAGAAAAGCTTTTATTTTTATAAATTATAAATTAGTATTATTAATAATATGGAATCAATTTTTTACAAATTACAATCACATAAGTGGAATAAAATAATTTAATTTTAATCCCACTAACAGGATGACAAAGCGGGGTTTTAAAGTAAAAATGTTCAAACGTTTGTTATGTTTTTATATAATATTTCAAATATAATTAATTTAAATGACCTAAAATGGATTAATTTTTGTATAATTGATATAATTTGGGTTTAAAACCAATCTAAAATATAATTTTACCTTGTAAATAAATTTGGTAACAAATCAATTTTGAATTAAAATTTAGTATTTTTCACTATTTATCAAAAAATAAAACTTCACCAAAAAATATCAAAAATTCACCCTAACATAGTTTTTATGATTCTCTTTTTATGAAGAAGTTTATTTTTATATTTTAATTTTATAAATTTTATAAAAAATTTATTTAAAATGGTTTCTCCAATAAAAGGTGGTAATGGGATCTTTATAAAAATATAGGTTTTTATGTGAAATATTGGGTTTATTCCTATCTAATTCCTATAAAATATATTGGATAAATAAAAAATTTATTTAATATAATATATATATATATATATATATTAAACTAATATCACTCAATAATTGTAATTAATTTAATTTATTACCATAAAATTTCATTGTGAGCATAAAAATAGTTTTCTATAATTACATTCCCTTTATATTCAATTGGTTATAATATTTATTTTTAATAAATTTGTAACCAATTAATTAATTTTATATTTTGTGTAAACCACATATTTTTCCTATGTTAGTTAATACTATTCATAATCTCAAATTTAATGGTTATGTTATATCTTATTATATTAAATAATAATATTTTAATAATATATTGTTGTTCTGTAAAACTCAGTTTTGCATGTAACGTAAGTCATTGAAGAAACTCATTATTATATGAGATGCATGATAACTAGGTATCACATGAAATTCAATATATATCATGAATTAATTTAAAATATTAAATAATTATCAGGATATTGTACTCCCTTACATTCATGGTGTTGTATTCTATAGACACTATAAAATATAATGTTCTTCTTTTAGAATTTCAGGGGGTCACATTCTACCCACCTTAATTAAATTGTGTGCTCGCACTTTAAACTCAATCTTGGAAATATATATTTTTATATTTATTATGTTTAAATCCCACATTGTCATTAGGGTTTGCAGAAAAATCCTCTAGAAAAGGGAAAATGATAAGTACAAAGGTCATGTGGACTAATATATAACTGTGTCTCTGAGTAGGAGAACATTAGTGGAGAGTAGACATATGTAAATTTAGGAAAAGAGAAAATATTTATAGGTAGTTATTGATTTATTCAATCAAAAAAAGTTAATTATAAATGTAATGTTGAGTTCCTCAAATCCATAAATCTGTGATGATTTAGAAGGCCCCATCAGTTCCAAAAAATTACAGATTATAAAGACATTTTTCTGATACTTTTACTAATGTTGAGTAATTATTTTACTTCCTAAGTATATAATAAAATATACTTGATTTATTTATAAATAATCAATTTTATCATTTGGTTGTGCTTTGATCAATTTCTAATTCATCCATTACTTCACAAAATGGATATATAGAAATTAACTTTTGATTCCTAAAGCACTAAAATACATTTTTAACAGATATTAAGGACAATAAAAGAGTGAAAAGACAAACTATTTTTATATAACTATTCTCTAAAACCATTATGGTTGAGACACTAATATCTAAACCTAAAAACATACATTACTATTTCATCATTTATATTTATTTTTAAAATTTCTTAATTAAAAACAATGACATTTTAACTAGGATATTGTGTAAGTGAGTGGTTAGCCTGAAACCCTTATCGTCCCTTGGTCATGGGTTCAAGACCCGTGTCCATACTAGACTTGGTTGGTTGTCACCTGGTATGTAGGTTTTCCTTTTATAAAACCAAAATAATATAGTTTCCAAAATAAATATTTTGTAAATCCTTGAAATAAGCTTCATCAGTAAATAGACTTTTAAATAAGGTTTTAAATACAACCGTAATACATATATTTATCATATATTTATTTTCACATAGGTCCTTCCATGGTCTAGTGTTTATCCTTCAGAAGATTGAATTGACTCAGGTAATTCCTAGATTCCCCACACATGAGGCAATGAACTATAAGGGATTCCTCAGGATGAGTTTCATTTCCTTACATCATACTCTTAATTTATCCTTGATAATTCTTTTCTTTATATACTTCTTTCCCAAATATAAATCATTTACTCATTCCACTAAGAAACTTTCAAAGATGTCTCCTTCAACATTTCATGCATGATGGAAATGGATCATTTTTCACTCTATGGTCTCCACCACTTGATCTCTTAGCCAAACCCATCATCATCTTCATTGGTGAGTTTGGGAGTTAGTTAAGGTATATGTTGTTAATCATATTTCGGGAAAACTAATAAATAATTAACATGATATATTTCACTCTAATAAACACATAATTTGGTTTCTCATTTTCATCACCATATCATTCATGTATGATATTAACTTGACTCCTTTGGATACTATCCATTGACTAAAACCAAAAAGTATGATGTGAGTAACAATAGTCTTAGAAAAATTTATAATAATTTATAAGATATATAAATCACAGCACCTTATCTTCAATCTAGAACACCTTAGTTTTAACCTAGGTTATTAATTTTCAAAATGCTTTATAATGGTTTATAATGACAGTTAGAATTATCCTAATAAAATCCCCCTAGAGTGTCAGACCAGGTGTGTAGTAGGGTCCATTGTCATGTACTAGGTTACACTGAGTCAGGACTGATGCACCTTGTCAGAGTTATTACTCCTAACTTCATATGTTCCATAACTACATCCACTTGTAGTTTCAAAATAGGGATGTATTGGTTTGAATACCCACATAATCTCTACTATACCAAAATTCCACGGTGTTATTATATACTTATCCTCAAATTATTTGTTAGCTTTATGTTCTATAATCAATGTTCTCCTAAATCTAGTTCCCAAGGTTTCTAAAAAATTTCCTTTGATGCCAACTATAGGGATCTAAATCTATAGAGACTAGATATAATGTCAACTATCATTACATTATGATGATTATAAGGAATTAAATACCAAACGACTGAAGAGTTTAGTAGAATTGATGAAATGGATACATATGTGAGTCTTGTATTAGAAATGAATAAAATAATTATAGCATAATCTTTTTCTTTCGAGGATATCTTTATACCATCTAGTATATCCCTCCAAATATTTCACAGTACACTTCTTTGATTCTTGGGGAATGGAAACAAAATAAGGGTGATATAAAATTCATAGTAAGTGTAAATTATCGTGGAATCAATAATAAAGCAAAAAAAGAATAACAATTATAGAATAGTTAATAACTTAACATACATACCATGAAACCAATAAACTCTGAAGGAAGTTCATAATCAATATAGAAAGTTAGTAACTAGAAAACACATTCCATTTAATTAACTAGATAGGGAAAAATCATTATGGAAAGGTTTGAAAATGATATCCATTCAACTTAATCAATGAACTTATAATGAAATACATCCATAGAATTTTTCATATTGAAAATCTAATTGATAATAAATGTTGAATAAAAAATAATGTAATTCTTAATTATTGGATTTCATGTATCAGGTATAGGAAAACCTCTACTATCAAGATCCATCCTCTAGACAGTTTAAAAATACTACTAGAAACCAATTTAATTTTTGAAACTTCTTTTCCTCATGAGAACCTATCGATTTATCAAGGGACTATATAAAGTTCTGGCCCTAATCATCACTGAATTTCCAAATCATTCATCATATCATGTAATTGTTTTAATTGAAAAATAATACACCTTATCAAATATATATATTGAATAAAAGATACAAATTTATCAATAAATAAATTTCAAAAGTAAATAGTGTATGAAAAATGGTATACATTTCAACAAATAGTTATATCCATAAAAAATGATATAGATATTAAGGGTAAATTCAATGTCAAATGATCATAAAAAATATAATTGTTTTAGGGACTAAAAGGAATCAATTAAGTAAATATCAATATTAACCTTCTCTAAATAAATCATAAAACATATAGAGGAGTAATTAGGATGGTATTAATAAAACATAACCTATGTGGAGTGAAAATAAAGGGTTTTAATTGATGAATAGAATGTTAGGGTTGGTGTCCTGAGAACCAACTATTTTTTACTTTGATTACATGAATATTCACTAATTATATATTGTTCATTGTTCTAGATGACTATAATAGAATAATGTCCTGGAATATTTGTTTCCTTGATAAGGTCATGGAAGATCCCCGCTATGATGAGAACCTTGAAATGCTATAACAATATTCTTAATTAATCTTCTATGGTTAGATGACATACTATGATAGGACACAGACTATACAGACTGTCATGTGTGAGTACTCAGAAGAAGATGATACTCTATCTCATGGAGTTCACACTTGGTAATCTCCAAGATGGAATATTATGAGAACAGAACCACCAGTAGCAATTCTGCATGTCTTAGTGTCATCGGATAATGCTATCTAGATGTGTGTGTAATGGTCCTTAGACTAGAAGATTATCATTAACTCATTTCATTACTCGCGCACTTAGATTTGCTGACGAAAACCATCACGAAGACAGTTGGTGGGAAGTAGGTTATGTTGGGTGCGTCATGAATGACATGTTGTGAATGGATAAATCGAGGAAGGATTTGTCCCTTCCATATTTATGTAAGTAGACATCTCATGCCATTTTATTGAAATGGAATTGTCAAACAGATTCCATGGCCGTGGTGACATGAAGAGTTTATTTCTACAAGTCAAACAATGACAGATCATGAATATAGGTTTATGACACTTCTATGAAACCATCTTGATGAGATATCGAGACAAAGGGATTAAATTACACGGTAAGCATTTGTATGAGGTGATACGTCAATGCGACGTCATCTTATTTCTCTTGGGTGCCTTGACCCGTTGCTAGACAGTAATCTTGGACTTTAGGTAAGACCGCCTAATGACAACAAGAAAGAGGCCTAGAGGGTCACACACTAAGTGAATTCAAAAATCTCAAGTAGAATAAAGATTATTCTCGTACGTGGTTTAGTAATTATTCAAGGAATCCTAAATCATTTTAATGTTTGGAGGAATAATAAAATGAAAACAAGTACACACCATGTATTAATGATTTCATGCCATGTAGTTTTTATTTTGAAAACAAGCACATGTTGTGTATTATTAAATGTACACACCATGTAATTTTCATTTTGGAGAGGAAATGAATAAATGAAAACAAGATATACAGGTCGTGTACATTGAATTTACAATCCGTGTAGTTTTCAATGAAAAACAACTACACACTATGTATTTATTATTACATGTTTTGTAGTATTTCCAGTCGGGATTTTGAGGATATAATATTGTTTTATTAGATGATATTTATTATAATCAGCTTGGGCGCATGTCAAGTAATTAATTATTCAACATGGGGGTTTTCAATAAGAGTAAATGAAATAAATAAAATATGTAATGTGTTAATTTATTAACTCTACAACATCGAACACAATTATAAATATACTCACAACCCCAACACTTTTCCTACACAAGAGAATCATTGTACACATCAATTCTGGAGAATTCTTTCAAGGCCGAAAGAACCTCTTCCTCCAATAATTATCTTAAGACCGAGATAGATCCTCTTCCATTGGATCAAGATGATCTATGGTGGAAAATTCAAGAAAAGGTTTTCCACGCTAGCACCTGGAGCCTCCTTTGGCTATATCAAAAGATACGTGGTACACGTGTTGATCACCGCTAGAGGAAGTCTACCCTTGGATTCTGCGACACAATGATGAATCACATTGGAATGTGATCAAGAATATCAATAAATAAATAACACCCAAAAGGTAATTCTTGTCAACTAATGAAATTAATTATAATCAACCTGTGATGATCCACATTTTTGGTTCTGGGACCTTTCTACTTCTTTTTCTATTTTTGTGAATCGATCTGTGGAGACGGGTCTTTATCGTCATATTGATCCCATATTGATCATTGCTAATGAAAAAAATCCAAGTGAGCACATCCACCCACGAGCTTCCATTTCACCCAGAACCTTCAATTGGTATTAGAGAGAGGTTACAACGTTGATTATAGTTATTTAATTTTCATTGATAATTTACACATTTATATCTGATTCAATTCAAGATAAACTATTCTATAAAACTAAATGAACAAGATCTGTTCTTCCTCCTTCATTTCTCAATTCACATCCCAAAAAAGAAATTTTAATTTTAATTTTGATTAATTTAAAAATTAGGATCTCATATGCAGGAGAAACTCTTTATATCCGTATAACACAAGAATTCATGGGGTGTAGTGAAAACTACATGTCGTGTACTTAGGTTCAACGAACTGGTACTGGTATGCCAAACCACACCGTGTGAATTAATTACACCTAAGTATTTATTACCCCATGTTGACCAGAAATGAATGGTGTGTGGGAATAGGAATAAACAACATGTATGTTGAATCCACAGGTCATGTAGTCTGATCTGGTCCGGGTGAAACTGTATACAAGGAGAAGCCGTGTTTCGCGTACACGGGATTTCCAGGCTGGTAATCGGGTAACAAGTACATGCCATGTTAGATTAATCTACATACCGTGTACTCCAAAATTTACAAAGTACAGAAAAAATGCCAAATCCCCAGCATGTACTTTGGATAAGGGGTGAAAAGAAATACACACCGTGTAAATATAAACTACAAACTGTGTACTTTCTAGAAATGAAATTTCACCAGGTTTCCTCTAAAAGTACAAAGACCTGTACAAGGAATATGGATGAGAAGAATCTCAAGGAAATTTAGAAAGGAATTTAAGATAAATAATTGATTAATTATAAGATCATAATTAATTGAATTCAAGTGCAACTTATCTTAAATAATAGAATAATTAAAAGAATTTTAATTCTAAATATGCATAAATGTCGTTGCATGCTATGGATAATCATGAGATAGACCAAAGACCCTTCGTATGTGTGTATGGTTTCATTTAAATTTCATTAATTTAAATTCATTGGACTGTGAGCCTTATTCCAATAAAATGTAGGGCTTGGGTGCCCATGGTTTCTTTAATGTAAACCCCATGTAATGTAGGATCTCCCATGCCAGAGGAGAAGGTTTAAAATCCGAATCTCAGGCAAAACTAACCCAAGAAGATGCAAAGGTGGATAGGTGGGAGCTGAAAAACACGAACCATCGGTTAAAGGTGTTTTTTCCCTAGGTCATGGTTATCTTATCAAAACCACCAGATAAGATAACCAATAGAAGCGCTTGATCATGCCATATTATTTTATTTCTTTCTGATTGCATGGTTTATTTATTATGTATGTGTTGTCATGATTACATAATTAATGAAATAAAAAAGAATTCAAAGATGGAATAAAATAAAAACCAGACTATGCGAAAACATTATCGGAACATGGTTAATCACTTAATCAAGCATCAATTAACAAGTATGTGATAATATGAAACTACACATAAATGATTAAAATCCCTCAATACCATATTAAGTCATACCAAGCCTTCTATTACATGATTAAGGGAAAGAATCAATAAACTATGGGTTTGACCAACCCTTGTTGGGACACTTACTTTTATAAAGGAAGATCTTATGAAAGTTTCGGGTTGACTTAAACATTTTACATCAAGAGGAGTATCCCTTGCTAGACCTTTTGTATAATGGAGGCAAGTGTTGAGGAAATCCAAGTTAGGATTTCAGGATTGGGGAGTCCACTCAACAGATCAAGGAATTGTAAGCTCATAGTTGGCAAAGACTTGCCTACCTAAATACCTTCTAATAGCTTAAAAAAACCTTGTTAGGGTTATGCGAAGGGGGATATGGATACTTTCCACACGAATTTCAAGGCAACTATACATTCTGAGTTCAATAGTGGGGTCTATTGGGACTTGATAAGATAGTGGGAGACTTAATAAAATTTATTATTTCTCATAAAATATAATCAAGAATGTACTGATAAATCTACTCTTATAATTTGTAGAATCAATATGAAAAACTCGTCAAACAGCTTTTCTCTGCCCTCAATTAGGGATAAAGACAATATCCTCACTAGATGTATCTTTCAAGAATGGTTTAGGCTCCTTCGGGTTATCCTACGCCATGAACGAAAGTATTACGTGCTAGAGTCCCCACTTCATGATTCTCCTGCCCAAGGGGAGAGTGATGGAGATTTCCTGGTGTATGATCAACATTTGAGAGATGCACTTGACGTTCAATGTTTGATGCTATCACCAATGTCAGGTGAGCTCATGAAGTCTCATGAGGACATGGATCCCTATATAATTCTCTCGAACCTCCATGTTCTATACCAAGAGAGAGCAAGACAAGAAAGGTTTTTGATCTCCAAGGCTCTATTTTAGAGCAATCTTTGAGTGGATGGCCCAGATGTGCCTCATGTAGTCAATATTATTTGCTACATTGAGCACTTGGAGGTTCTAGGGTGTAAAATCCCCGAGGAACTAGGTACTGATCTCATTCTCTCTAACTTTTTTGTAAATTTCGACATGAACAACATTGAGAAGTATCTATCAGATCTTCTTATCCTTATTCTCCAAGTGGACAATGATATGAAGCGTGAAAAGCCTTCTGTCCTTATGGTGAATAAAAGTAAAGGGAAGTAAAAGCACATTAAGCCCAAAGCTTCGTCAAGGCCTTCCAATAAAAGGAAGATCAAAGGGAAGGAAAGGGAATATGATGTTGTTTGTTTCGCATGTGGCAAGAAGGGCCACTGGAAGAAAAACTGCACCCATCCATGGAAGCAAGGGGAATATTTAGGTGTGTTTGATATCGAATTCAATCTATATGTTTCTACCAATTGGGTATTAGATACTACTTGTGGTTCTCACATCTGTATCCAAATACCGGAACCCAGTAGATTCAGAAATATTGACTGAGGTGAGGTGGATCTACGAGTAGCCAATGGAGCCAGACTCGCTGTTGTATCTATCAGAGACTACCACCTCACATTGACTACTGGGATGGTCTTTGTTTTAAAAGGATGTTATTATGTACCCTCTATAACCAAAAACATTATTTCAGTATCCAGATTAGATATTAATGGATTCATCTTCAAGTTTGGAAATGAATGTTGCTAATTTTATAAATATAGAATTTGTTTTGGTAGGGCACATTTATATAATGGCCTTTATGTGTTAGACTACACAAATTAAGTAATGGAAATCGATGACAAATTTAATTTACATGAATCATACCACACCCAAATTTGGCATCGCTGGCTAGGTCATGTCAATGAGGACCATTTAAAAAAATTACATCAAGATGGGTATTTGGATTCTTTCGAACTGAAACCACTTAGTGTATGTCATGTGTGTCTACAAGGCAAAATGACCAAATCCCCATTTAGTGGGAAAGGTGAAAGGGATAAAGAGCTTATAGAATTAGTTCACATATATGTGTGTGGACCATTTCCAGTTGAAGCAAGGGGTGGGTTCTCATACATCAAAACTTTTACTGATGATTTTAGTAGATATGGATATATTTACTTAATAAGGTATATGTCAGATTTTTTTGATCGGTTCAAAGAATACAAGAATTAAGTTGAGAACCATCTTGGTAAGAAGATTATGAAACTCCACTCAGAAAGAGGAGGAGAATATCTTAATCTAGACTTCATTGATTTCTTACGAGAGTTTGGGATTCTATCTCAACTCACTTCTCCTTACACACCTCAGTGGAATGGCATAAGTGAAAGTTGGAACCACACCCTATTGGAAATGGTGAGATTAATGATGAGTCAAGCGAGTCTTCCCTTATCCTTTTTGGGATATGCATTACAAAACCACCACACATACTAAAACAAGTACCAAATAAATTGATAAATGGTATTCCATACGAGTTATGGAGTGGATGCAAAGCCATGTTATTGAATTTACATGTGTGGGGTAGAAAATCATTTGTTAATTCCTCTTCAGGTAACAAGCTTGCACCCTAAGGAAAAATGTGTATCTTTATAGGATATCCCAAGGAAACAAAGGGATATTACCTATACAACCCCTCAAATAAAAAGGTAGTAGTGGCAAGACAGTCCATATTCCTTGAGAGGGAGAACATCTCCAAAAGAGATATTAGGAGTGAGATAGAATTTGAGGAAGTTGAGGCTCAAGATACACAAGAGTTGGTACAAGAACAGATTCCACAAATCCCTGTGGAAGAACAATTTGTTCCAGAGACACAAGAACGACGTAAGAGAATGAGATAGGTGAGAGAACCATAACAATATGGTTTTCTTGTCCCCAAGGATGGTGACTCATTATTGTTTGACATGATGATCCTATTACCTACAAGCAGTTAAAGGAACAGACGCTGCCAAGTGGAAAGAAGCCATGAATTCTGAAATGGATTCCATGTACCAAAACCAAGTCAAGATTTTGGTAGATCCTCCAGTTGATGTAAAGCCTATTGGTAATAAATGGGTATTCAAGAAGAAACTGGATATAGAGGGGCATGTTAGAACTTATAAGTAATGAATGGTTGCCAAAGGTTTTAGATAATTTCAAGGAATTGACTATGATTAAACCTTTTCATCGATTGCGATGTTGAAATCTATCAGAATTCTAAGGATGCCAACATTGTATGCAAGTTGCAGAAATCCATTTATGGATTAAAGAAAGCATCAACATCATGGAACATTTGTCTTGATGAAGCTGTAACGGAATTTTTCTTTGTTAAGAACGAATGTGAGACTTGTGTCTATAAGAGGTTTAGTGGAAGTGCAGTCAATTTCCTAATAGTATATGTTGATGAAATATTACTAATTGGAAACAAAGAGCCTGTCTTACAGTAAGTTAAGGCATTGTTAGATAAATGCTTCTTCAAGAAAGACTTGGGAGAGGAAACATATATTCTTGGGATCAAGATCCATCGTGATAGATCTAAGAGAATGTTGGGCCTGAGTTAAAGTACATACATTGACAAGATACTGAAGAGATGCAGTATGGAAAATCCAAGAGGGGATTGTTACCATTGTCACATGGAATTCATCATTCCAAGAAAATGTGTCCCTGGACACATGAGGAAAGAAAAAAATGGAAAGGATCCCTTATGCATCCGCGATTGGGTTAGTCATGTATGTTATTCTATGTACAAGGCTAGATGTTTCTTATGCATTAAGTGTGGTAGGAAGATATCAAGCTGATCTAGGTGACCACCATTAGATGGAAGGCAAGAGTATCCTTAAGTATTTGAGGCGTACTAAGGATATATTCTTGGTTTATAGAGGAGACAAGGAACTAGTAATCATAGGACATATAGATGCTAGTTTCTAGACTGATCTAGATGACATGAAGTCGCAGACTGGATATATCTTCAATTTTAATAGAGGTATAGTGAGCTGGAAGAGCTCAAAGAATAGTGTGGTGGTAGATTCTACAGCAGAGTCTGAGTATATCGCAGCTTCTTAGGAAGTTAAAGAAGCAGTATGGATGCTAAGCTTCATCCAAGAGCTGGATGTATTACCTATTAGTAAATATCCTATCAAACTCTATTGTGATAATACTACAGGGGTGGCACTTGCAAAAGAGCCAAGGTCACATCAGCAGACAAAGTGAATACTTTGGATGTATCATCTCTTGGGGGACTTTTCACATAGAGGTAAAGTTATAGTGAGCAGTCTTTCCATGAAAGAAAACATGGAGGACCCCTTGACTAAAGCCTTGACTCAGCAGAAATATGATCATCATGTGAGGTCTAGCAGACTAAAAGTCATAGGTAGTCGGCTCTAGTCCAAATGGGAGTTTATTATGGTTGGTGTTCTAAGAACCAACTGTTTTGTAATTTTATTACATGAATGTTCACTCATTATATATTGTTCATTGTTCTGCATGACTATAATATAATAATGTCTGGAATATTTGTTGTATTGATAAGGTCATGGAAGATCCCCGCTATGATGATAACCTTGAAATTCTATAACAATATTCTTAAAAAAAGTTCTACGATTGGAAGACATACTATGATATGACACATAGTATACAGATCGTCATATGCGAGTACTCATAAGAAGACAAGACTATCTCTCATGGAGTTCGCACTTGGTAATCTCCAAGTAGGGAGATTATGAGAACATACCCTCCAATAGCAATTCTGCATGTCTTAGTGTCATCAGATATTTCTCTCTACGAGCGTGTGTAATGGTCCTTAGACTGGAAGATTATGATTAACTCATGTAATGAATCACAAATTTAGATTTGCTAACGAAAACCGTCACACAAGATAGTTGGCAGGAAGTAGGGTACATTGGGTGCATCATGAATGAAATATTGTTAATGGATAAGTCGAGGAAGGACTTGTACCTTCCATATTTATGGAAGTAGATATCTCAGGCCCTTTTATTGAAATAGAACTGTCGAACAAATTCCATGGCCATGGTGACAAGACGAGTTTATTTCTGGAATTCAAATAATGACATATCAAGCATATAGGTTTATGACACTACTATGAAACCTGCTTGATTAGATATTGAGACAAAGGGATTAAATTAAACGGTAAGCATTTGTATGTGGTGATACGTCAATGTGGTGTCAACTTATTTCTCTTGGGTTCCTTGACCTGTTTCTAGACAGTAATCTTGGACTTTAGGAAAGACCACCAAATGAAAACAAGAAAGAGGCCTAGAGGGTAACACACTAAGTGTATTCAAGTATCTCAAGTAGAATAATGATTATTCCCATACATATTTTAATAATTATTAAATCAAGCCTAAATTTTTTTAAGGTTGGAGGAAGAATAAAATGAAAACAAGTACACTCCGTGTATTTATGATTACACGCCATGTATTTTTTATTTTGAATACAATTACACACCATGTATTATTTGTTAGGACCAATAGGGGCCTATATACACGGAGAGGGGGGTGAATCAGGGTATGGATATTCTTTTTCAAAGTGCTTCCTGTCCCACTAGATCTTGACCTTTTATTACAAGGGTTACTTTGTTTGCACTTGTGTGTTTATTATGATAACTTATTTTCTTCTATATATGACGATGATGCTTTGAATGTAGTTCAGGGAAGCAAGCAAGCAGACACATAGATTTTTACTTGGTTCACCCTCACTGGGCTACGTCCAAGGAGCATACGCCGACAAGTTTCTAGTCTTACCAAATTCCACTATTCTTCACTAGATGTGGATTGAAACGTTCGGGCTATATCACTTCTATACCCAGGTTCACTGCCTTTACAATGTTTAGGGTCAGCTCACTAATTTCCCAAGGGTCACTCCCTATTTCTCTCTCTCTTGCTCACTGCCGGTAGATAGGATCACCTTCTTCCTCTTCTTTTGCTCACTGCTCTGGAAGGAATCCACTCACAGTTTATAGACCTGTAGGTCTCTTCATTTGCATGAAGGAATGCATCTTCCTCTATAATTATATGCTCTATTGATGTCCGAATTTCACCTGTAGATGAATCTCTCTTTTCACCGAAGGTATCGGGCAAACTTCCAGCTTCCACGTAGCTCGAAAATCACTGCCGAAAATAAACCGTACTTGGCGTGCAAGTCTAATCTGGCGCCCAAGTATCAGCGTGCAGGTCACAACTGGCGTGCAAGTCCTCCTCATACACTTGCATGACACAAGCTTCTCTAACTACAAACTTTCATGACTCTCTTCCTTTTACGCCCAAAACAATATTGGCGCGCAAATACCAACCGAAGTGCAACTTCTCACACGGGCACGCAACTCCACACATTGGCGCGCAACTCCACTTGTGCGACCACACACCACTTGCGCAACCACCAAACCTACTTGATAGGAGCTCTGAATCTTCAAAGTGTTGAACTCCGTTAAAATTGTGGAGGGGTGTTCCAGTATTTATAAGCGTTTGAACAACCTGCGCGACGGCACGCAAGTCTCCCCTCGGCGCGTATGTTTCGGCACGCAAGTCCTCTTCCTATGCAAGTCACTTGCATGACCAAACCAATACCAGCACGACCCTCTTTCCTTTTCCATTTTTGGATCTTCATATCTTGAAAAACCATAGGCGCACAAGTTCTCAAGCTTCTAAGGCATCTGCGTGCAAGTGTTCTTCTCGGCGTGTAAGTCACTTGCACAACCCACTCAATACATGCACGACCCTTATCCCTTTTCCATATTTTGATGATCTGATCTTCAAAAACATATGGAATGCAAGTTTCCTATACTCCAAGACCTTGACGTGCAATTCTATTTTCCAAAAACACTTTTCTTCATTTGTCAATTTCCAGGCCCAAAAAATTGGAAAACACTGGAAAACGGCGCCACCTTGTATCTATTATTTTTGTACCGCCGCCAGATCATTCATCTCTTTGCTGATGTTCTTGAAGAAAACATGGACCATTGACCACATCTCTTGAATTAGAAATTCCACCATGAAATCCCCTTTTTCAACTAATTTGTATGTCATTGTTTTTCTTTTTCAACAAACACCACTCAGATGTCCACTTTTTCAACAAACACAATCACCTCAAAAATGGTTCAATGATACCATGAGAGATTTTTTCCCAACATTATTAAATGTACACTCCATTTAGTTTTAATTTTGGAAAGGAAATGAATAAATGAAAACAGGATATACACGTCGGGTACATTGAATATACACGCCATGTAGTTTTCAATGAAAAACAAGTACACGCCGTGTATTTATTATTACATGCCGTGTAGTTTTTCCAGTACATATTTTGAGGATATAATATTGTTTTATTAAATAATATTTATTCTAATCAGTGTGGGCGCATGTTAGGGAATAAATTGTTCAACATTGGGGTTTTCAATAAGATTCAATGAAATAAATAAAATGTGTAGCACGTTTATTTATTAACTCTACAAACTCAAATGCAATTATATATATTCTCACAACCCCAAATCTTTTCCTACATAAGAGAATCATTGTACACAACAATTTTGGAGAATTATTTCAAGGCCGAAAGAGCTTCTTCCTCCAATAATGCTCTCAAGACCGAGAGATATTTTTTCTTCCATCTGATCAAGACAATCTAAGGCAGACAATGAAAGAAAAAGTTTCTCTACGCTTGCACCTAGAGGATCCTTTGGGGACATCAGGAGATACATGGTGCACGTGTGGATCTCTGCTAGAGGAAGTCTACCCTTGGCTTCTGCAACGCAATAATGAATAACATCAGAACATGATCAGATATATCAATGACGAAAGAATGCTAGAAAAGGTACTTCTTTTAAATTAATTAAATTAATTATAATCTACCTATAAGGATCCTCCTTTGTGGTTCTGGGACCATTCTTCTTCTTTGTCTATTTCAATTAATCAATCCGTGGAGACTGGTGTTTATTGTCATATTGATCTCGGATTGATCATTGCTAATGAAAAAAATCCAAGTGGGCACATCCACCCACGAGATTCCACTGCGCCCGAAACCATTATAGAAATATAATAAAATATATTTTAAAAAAACAATCTTGATGAAAATATCCTTTTATTTTAAAAAAACCATTTGAAAAACCTTTCCTATGAAAATAAAATTTGTAATTTTTTTTTTAAAAACTAATCATTTAAACATGAAAATGAATCTTTAAATAAATAAGGGTGGGTAAATCTTTACATGTCCTATGAGGTAAAAATAACATTCCCTTTTCATGGTAAAAAGGTTAGAAAATTATATGTTCCGAAAATGATAAGAAGATTACTTTGAAAACATTAATAAATAAATAAAATGGTAAAAATTTATTTAAAAATAAATTTGGAACCATTAAAAATATTTTTTGAAAATATTTTAAGAAACCATGTTTTTTAGAAGAATACATATTCTTTGACTAATGAGAAAATGAAGTGGGTTTTCTTAAAAACATTTTCTAAATAATTTTGAGTACCATTTTGTGAAAAACGTGTACTAATACATAAAAAATGTCATGAATAACTAGAGGAGAGTAAAATGAATTATTTTATTGGAAAATTTTTATATAATTTCCATGAATGTAAATATATTTTAAATATTATTAAAATTATTCTTGATGAAAATAATCTTTAAACATTCCAAAGTCTCTCATACCTCGTTGAAACATTTTAAATCATAAGTCTCATGAAGGAATAAAATTAAATTAAAATTTTAAATTCCATAAAGATAAAAGTATTAATGATATAATATATCAAAATGGATAGTATATATACCACAAAAAATAATTAAGTGGTTAATATTAAATTTAACTCACATATATAAAAAGTGATATAAAAATACCTTACCTTGAGTCTGACATGTCTCATGTGTCTTTATATTCCAAAATGATAAAATTATGTTAATTATTTAAATTCTTCATAATTTTTTTTTATTTTTATCATTAATTTTTCACTTAATACAAATTTTTACACAACTACTTAAAAAATTAATTTTACGTCGTGTGTTTTGACCCAATCCAGTTTATGTGTCAAAAACAACTTTGGTAGGTCAAATATGGTTAAACGGGTCATTATATAACATCTCATGAATTATAATTAATATATAATTTTAAAATTTATACATAAATTTATTTTTAAAACCAATCATTAAATATGGGTATTAAAAATGAACCAACATTAAAATCATGGAGATGGTAGGTTGTACGTATGCATGAGGAACATTCCCATTTTAAATGATCATTATGGAAAGAAGGTAACTAAAATTAATATTTAAATAATGATACTTATACCATAAAACACATATTATTTTATAACATATACTTATATAGATAATTATTATGATGTAAAAGGAATCAAAACGTGTCGAAGAGGCAGTACTCCACATGTCCATGAATGACATTATCACTTTTTAAGTGTGTGAAAGGGTAATAAAGAAAATGATATATATTATATTTCTGTGAATTTAATTATTTAATTAAGATAATATAATTTTTTATATCACATATGTTTAATTAAAACCATTATTTATACATTTCATGTATCGTGTGATCGAATCACATAGATTTTAGGAGGTAGTAGTCTACACTTCCATAAAAGATATTGTCATATTTACACGAAAATGGAAAGTATAAATGTATGTTAAATATAAAAATATAATAAGCATAAATAAATTATAAATATCATATATATATTATCTATATATATTTTTCAATCACAATTCCCACCATGAGAAACAGTAAAGGAAGAATGAACAATCATCATTTCATGAGGTGGAAGTTTGTCATATACATAAACAGTAAGTTCGTTACCCATTAGATGGGGTGTGTGTAAGTGTAGGTAAAAACCATAACATAAAAAATATAAATATATTTAGGTTAATGGTGTTGTTTTATAAGCATGGAATAAGGATATTTTAGGGTATTTATAATGAAAATAAAACTAATGATCTTGAGGAAAGATGTTACCTCTTCTTTGGGTAACTCATTTTGGTTTTCACCAAAGGACTTCCTTGGATGTCTTTATTCCCATAGAGAGGATTCTAGGATTATAGTATGTATTTTATTATATATTTGGGTATATATTGTTTGAACTAATGTGGCTTTACAAGTGTGAGGAAGTGGGAGAGTTGCGTGCCTTTTTATAGTGGAGGAGTGGAACTCATGTAAATTTTTGGGAAGGGAATTACACTACATTTTTACCATGTAAAGTGGCTCTAATAATGGTCCAAATTAAAAAAAATTGATCATATGGTATAAATATGTACATAAAATATATTTTGTACAAGTTTCTAGGTCATTTTGGCCCTTAAGTTTAAGGTTTATCACCCTATTAAGCTATTTTTTCTCTTAATCATTGTAATTAATGTTAATCACATTCACTAATATATTTGGTAAAAAATGATTTGAAATTATTATAAATTATAAATTATTCTTATTATAAATATGGAATCCATTTTTTAAATTACAATCTTTTAGGAAAAAATCCCTCAAGGCATCATTGAAGCATTTTTGAGGTGATTGTGTTTGTTGACAAAGTGGACATCAGAGATGTGATTGTTGACAACGCAAACCATGACATACAAATTTGTTGACAAAGGGGATTTCATGGTGGAATGTCGAGTTCAAGAGCTGTGTCCAACGTTCCATGTTTGATTAAATAATGTCGACAAAGGAATGGATGATCTGGAGGTGGCCTGAAAAGAGCAGATACAAGGTGGTGTTGTTTTCCAATGTTTGCCAAATTTTTGGGCCTAAAAATAGACAAATGAAGAAAAGTATTTTTGGAAAAGGGACTTGCGCTCTGAGGTCTTGGAGGATAGGAAACTTGGGAACTATATGTTTTTGATGATCAGAACATCAAAATATGGAAAAGCGACAAGGGTCGAGCAAGTATTGTGTTGGTCGTGCAAGTGACTTGCACGCCGTGAAGAGACTTGCACGCTGATGCCTAGGAGGCTTGGGAACTTGCGCACCTGTTGTTTTTCTGGATCAGAACTTCAAAATATGGAAAAGGAAGGTGGGTCACGCAAGTATTGGTTTTGTCGTGCAAGTGAGTAGCGTGAAAGAAGCCAGGGTGGTTGAGATGTGTTCTGAGACTTGTGTGTCAGAGGGGGACTTGCGCGTCATCACCCAGGTAGTTAAAATTCATATAAATACTGGAACACCACTCCTCATTTTTCATGGAGTTCAATACTTAGAAAAATCAGAGCTCCCGTCACGCAGGAGTGGAAGTCGCGCAAGTGGTGTGTGGTCGCGCAAGTAGAGACTTGCACGCTAGTGTTGAAGTTGCGTGCCATCTATTTGTTGTGCGCCTAAGGTGGTTTGGGCCGCAAAGGAAGTGTGTCGTGCAAGTTTGGAGAAGCTTAAGCTTGAGTCATGTATGTTTCAAGAAATATTAACGCTCTATTATTGAATTGCGTGCCGAGACTTTCACGCCGCCTTAGAGAAGGGCGCCAAGTAAGGTTTATTTCCGGTAGTGATTCAGGGCTGCGTGGAAGTTGGGGGATTGCCCGATACCTTCGGTGAAAAGAGAAATTCATATATGGGTGAAGGTTGAGCTTCAACCGAGCATCGACATACAACAGAGGATGCATTATTTCATGCAAATGAAGAGACCTACAGGTCTATAAACTGTGATTGAATCCTTTTGGACGTAGTGAGCAAAGGAAGAGGAAGAAGGTGATCCTCTCCAGCGGCAGTGAGCCAGAGAGAGAGAAACAGGGAGTGACCCTTGGGAAAGCAGTGAGCTGAACCTAAACATTGTAAAGGCAATGATCCTGGGCATAGAAGTGATCTAGCCTAAACATTGTAATCCACAGCTAGTGAAGTTTAATGGAATTTGGTACGACCAACAACCTGTCGACGTATACTCCTTGGACATAGCCCTTAGCGGTGAACCAAGTAAAATCGATGTGTCATGTGCATTCTTTACTTACTATTTATATTGTGCAATAGGAAAGAGAGATAAGAGTGTTTTGTTTAATAGTGAAACAAGATCAGAACGGGATTTAATTTTTTTAATTAGTCATACCCGGATCCACCCCCCCTCTCAGGGTATTCAGCCTAGTGGACCTAACAATTGGTATCAGAGAGAAAGGTTGACAGTAGTTCTTATCTCAATGGAGGTCACTAATCATAAAGGTATTCTAATCTTCTATAGAAACAATTTTCAACTATGGAAGAATCGGATGCAACACTACTTCCAATCTTTAGGAATAGATGTGTTCATAGTAGAAATGCATGGTATAACAGCTGACATCAACAGTGGTGCATTATCACATGCTGAGCGTATAGAGCTGGATGCTGATGCAAAAGCAATCAATGCCTTTGGGGGAGCCCTATCCAATCCTATATATACAAAGGTGATGTCTTTCAAAACTTCACATGCCATGTGGGAAAAACTATTGAATATATATGAAGGGGACAAAAAGGAGGGAGAGGAAATGTTGTAAGTGTTGTGGAACAAGTATGAAGATCTGAGAATGAACCCGAATGAGCCTGTTGATGCATTATTTTACAGGGTAAATGCTGTGGTAGAAGACATTAAAGGTCTTGGAGAAATTATCTAAGATATAAAAATTTTGAAGCGCATATTGAGAAAACTTCCACCAAGGTTTAATCTGAAAGTTTCGGTTTTGGAAGATAAAGACCCAAAAGAACTGACATTGGATAACCTGCACATCACTCTTGTTGCATATGAAATGAGATATGATGATAATGATGCTGTAAAAAAGGGGAAATCTAAATAAGTAGCATTCATGGCCATGAAGAAACTCACCATTGAAGATTCTCAAGAAGAATAAGAGACAGATGAGTTGATGTCATTCCTTTCCTCAAATATGCAAAGTAGAAGAGGAATGTTTAAAGGGAAACTTCCACTAGCATGCTTTAGATGTGGAAAAGTTAGTCATCTTGCGGCAAGATGCACCAAGAAGTTTCAAGATAACGATAATGATGATGATGAAGTTGAAATTCCCAAGAAGAAGACATCAGCGTTTGTGAAAGGGAAGAAACAATTCAAGAGAAATTTCATCAGGAAGAAGAATCTTCTTTCACAAGAATTTGAAAGTTAAGATGAGTCTGAGGATGAAGAGGTTGAGGAGATAGAAAATAAAAGAGATCATAGGGTAAATGCCTTGGTGGCGATTTTTGGTAGTTACCAGAAAAAGGAAGAAGCTGACGCTGAAGAAGAAGAAGAAATTGAAGGGAGTCTTGATATGGAAGCCGAATTGGAAGCTACTATTGAGAAGATAGATGTTTGGAGAGCCAAAACAAAGAAAGACAATAATGTGGTTCGTGATGCAAAACTCTATATGCAACAACAAGATGAAGAAAAGTCTGAGCTGTTAGAAGAAATTGAAAGAATAAAATCCTCATCACCAGAGAGCTCAGAAAATATTGCTCAGCATAAGCTTAAAATTGAGGAAAAAATGAAGGAAATAGATTGTTTGACTAATACAGGAAAGGAGCAGGTCAGATGTATCAAAGAGCTTAAAGAAGAAGTGCTTAGTATACGACGAAAAATGAAGGATCAAGAAAAACACTTGACCCCCAATGTGATATCAGAAAAGCAGGCAATTCATTAGACAATGAAGATGAAAGAGGAATCTCGTAGTTCAGCAGGAGTGAAGAAGCAAGAAAGCTGAAATGCTAAGGCTGATTCAGGGATTGATAAGAAACAAAAATATGTGGCAGTTGATGTCAGACCGCAAGCACCCGTCCCGAAATTGAATGTTGATTTGGTCACAAAACAGAATCAGAATATTCAGAGATCCCAAAGGGAAAATCGTAGTGCTAAAGTAACACGAAGGAATTCACCCTATATCAGGTGTTATTGTTGTGGGAAGATGGGACATTCAAAGTATGTGTGTTCCATAGCCAATAGATATATAAGGGAACATGAACAGAGGTGGCAGCCAAACAGAAAATGGTTTTCTAGAACATATTTTGAAGGACACTGTTTTTGGTGTAGAGGATTTGGGCACATGGCTAGGTACTCCACTTCGATCATTCAGAGAAATGTGCCAAAGCAGAATCAAAATGTTCGCAAGCATTAGATCAATAAATCGACAAGTGAGTTAAAAGTTCATAATAGATTTGCGGCTCTGCAAGATGAAGCTGGTCCATCATACTCTAAGAAAGAATTGAAGCCTCAATCCATGCCGAGTGTGAAGAAAAAAGTATGGACCAAGAAGAAGAAAAATGTGAAGTCTGTGGTGGCAGAGATTTTCCTTAAAGCATCATATTGATCTGGTGTGTGGATCCTTGATAGTGGTCGCACATCCCAAATAACGGGTAAAAAGGATCTTGTTACAAGCATAAAATATGACAAAGAAGGAGTTGTCAAATTTGGAAACGATGAAGGCCTGAATATTGTTGGCTCAGGGAAAGCCATGTTTGTGGGCAAAGAAATCAGATGTGCTGATGTATTGGTTGTAGAAGGTCTCAGTCACAATTTTCTCAGTGTCATTCAATTGTGTGACTCAGGACATTCTATATGTTTTACCAAGAAGACATGTACTCTCACGGGAAACGATGGAGAAGTTGTCCTGCAAGGAAAAAGGAAAAAGGGAAATCATTACCATGTAAGTGGGGAAGAAGATATATGTCTTTTATCCAGAGATGAAGAAACCCAGTTGTGGCATAAGTGACTTAGTAATCTATGCCAACCATCTATGGAAGATCTGGTAATGTGTGATGCTGTTAGAGGCCTTCCAAAACTATCATGTGATCGTACTCATTCCTGCGATGCTTGTCAACAAGGTAAGATCATCAGGAAAACATACAGGCCAAAGGAATAGAAATCTTCCTGAGTGCTCGAATTGGTACATGCTGATGTATGTGGACCTATTTCACCACGAGCTGTAAATGTGAAAAGGTACTATGTCCTTTTCATTGATGATTATAGCAGAATAGACTGGGTATTCATCATTACACATAATACAGAGGTTTCCAGTTGCATAAATCAGTATAGGATGGAATCAGAAAGGATTCTTGGGGAAAAAATTCTGAATTTTCATATTGATAATGGTACGAAATTCACAAATAGTCAAGTCGAAAACTATCTCGAGAAACACAGGATAAGGCATCAAGTTTCATCAGTGAGAACTCCCTAACAGAATGGAGTGGTTGAAAGGAGAAATCAGATCATCAACAACATGGCCAGAATGATGCTTATTGATAAAGACCTACCAGAGAAATTTTGGAAGGAAGCAGTTTTGACATCGGACTATGTTTCGAACAGGTCTCTATTGTGTCCGAAGCAAGGGAAGACTCCGTATGAACTGTGGTACGGAAAGAAGCCAACGTTGAAATACTTTTGAATCATTGGAAGTAAGTGTTTCATTCTCAACAAATAAAATCATAGGATGTTTGAGGCACGAGGAGATGAGGGGATATTCTTTGGCTACTCAGGGAAAAGTAAAGCATATAAATACTTCAACAAAAGGTTGGGAAAAATTCTTGAGAGTAATGATGTCACTATAGTCGAAAATGAATAGAATACTCAATGACCTAGTGAACAGTTTTTGGATGAAAGTGATGATGAGGTAAGAGAAACGGTGGAGTGGAAGTGGCAGATCCTGACTCAGAAGAAGATACTGATGATGAACAAGAAATTGTCAAGTCTATGTCTGCAAGGAAGCCAAAAAGTCAAGCTGAAATTGATAGGTAGAATACCATTGGTGATCAGACAGCTCCAGTTCAGACTCGAAGAATGAAGTCATTACAGCAAACATCGTTTTTATCTCAGGTGGAGCCGAAATGTTTTTCCGATGCAGCTAATGATGAAAACTGGGTTCAGGCTATAAATGAAGAGCATGATCAGATTGAGAAGAACCATACATGGGATATTGTTTCGAGGCCAGCAGAAAAGAATGTCATCAGGACTAAATGGGTCTATCGTAACAAGATAAATGAAGATGGCATAGTGATTCAGAACAAAGCGTGGCTAGTGTGTAAGGGATACTCCCAGATAGAGGGAATAGATGTTGATGAGACATTTGCACAGGTTGCAAGGCTGGAAACAATCAGATTATTTTTGGTCATAGCAGTGCAAAGAAAGTTCAAAGTGTTCTAGATGGACGTAAAATCTACATTCATGAATGGGGTTCTCGAAGAAGAAGTATATATTGAGAATCCATATAGTCTTCTCATTCATGAAGATGAGAGTAAAGTTTTTTGGCTGAAGAAGGCGTTGTGTGGGCTGAAACAAGCACCAAGAGCATGGTACTCAATGCTTGACCAGTATTTGAAGAAGCTTGATTTCAAGCATGGTAGAGTTGATTACAATCTCTATTTCAGTAATGACAGTAATCAAAGAATGATGGTGTTGGTTTATGGTGATGACATAATTTTTGGTGGATCAGATGAAGCTCAGTGCAGACAGTTTTTTGAATTCATGAAAAATGAGTTTGAGATGTCAATGAATGGAGAGCTAATGTTTTTCCTTGGTCTACAGGTGACTCAAGGAAGGAATGGAACATTCATATCTCAATCCAAATATTCCAAGGAGGTTCTAAGAAGGTTTATAATGGACAATTCCAAATAGATGAATACTAGGGTTCCTACCCGGATGAAATTACCAAAATATTAGGATGGTAAAGCAGTTAATATCACAGAATACAGGAAAATTATTGGAAGCTTGTTGTACTTGACCTCGACAAGGCCTGACATTGTTTTTGCCACATTCCAAGTAGCATGATATCAGATTAATCCCAAGGAAATACACATTCTTGTAGTGAAAAGAATACTTTGGTATATCAAAGGCACTATGGACTTCGGCTTGACATATAATGACAAATCTCAGATAGAGTTATTGGGATATACTGATGCTGATTGGGCCGGTTCAGTGGATGATAGCAAATCAACATCTGGAGGTGAATTCTATCTTGGTGGACTATGTATTGCTTGGTTAAGTAAGAAGCAGGATTGCATTTCATTAAGCACCGCAGAAGATGAGTATATTGCAGCCACTCAATCATGCACACAGTTTTTGTGGATGAAACAGCTGCTTGAAGATATGGGAGATGAAGTGAAGTCTCCGATCAGAATCCAGTGCGATAACTCAAGTGATATAAATCTTAGCAAAAATCCCATCCATAACTCAAGGACCAAGAACATTGAGATCAAATATCATTTCATCAAGGAGAAGGTTGACCAGGGAATTGTGAAATTGGAGTATGTACCTACAGAACTACAGGTTGCAGACATTCTAACAAAGGCCTTACCCAAGGAAGCTTTTGAGAGGCATCGAATGGCTCTAGGAGTTCAGTCGACTCCCCAAACATGAAATAGTGTGGATGTGGAAGCACCCCCTCTCCCCAAGGTATGATGTGTTTTTCCCTAAAGTTCTGATGTGTTCTCTACTCTGTTATAGACTACAAAGAAGTGTCCTTTGGGTTCATTGAAAAAGGGGGAGAAAAAAGTGATTGTTCAAGGAGGAGACAGTGTGAAGATTTGATAAATCATGAATGATATGGGGAGAAGCTGATAGGTGGAACAACCAGATGGGGGAAGTTGAAGCTAGTTGAACGTTCTTAGCCAGAGCATAGCTTAGAAAACACATGAATTTGGGCTAAAGAGGTTTTGAAGCTGACAAGAGTTGAAGCTGTGAATAGAAAGGGGGAGAGTATTAAATATGACAATGCTAGAAGTGATCTATCAAAGAATAGATATCACGACAACTGAGGATCGTGATAAAAGAAAAAGAGATATGTTGGAATGTGGTAAGAAGATTTCTAACAATTGGTATCAGTTTGGTAAAAATTGGTATCAGTTTGATGTCAACAACGGGTGTAAGGGATGAAGTGATTCATTGATGAAATTTTCATTTACTCTTGTTTATCATGCCGATCATTGCTCATGTGGGCTTAGAGTATGTGTTGAGTAAATCCTTGATCGCTATCATAATTGCAGAGGAAAATGGAGAATGAAGAATCAACGTTGTATTTTTTTATGGAAGAGTTTTCAACTAACCCAATGGGGGAGATTGTTGGGAAAAAATCCCTCAAGGAATCATTGAAGCATTTTTTAGGTGATTGTGTTTATTGAAAAAGTGGACATCAGTAATGTGATTGTTGACAAAGCAAACCATGACATACAAATTTGCTGAAAATAGGGATTTCATGGTGGAATTTAGAGTTTAAGAGTTGTGTTCAACGTTCCATGTTTGATTAAAGAATTTCGACAAAGGAATGGATGATCTGGAGGTGGCATGAAAAGAGAATATACAAGGTGGCGTTGTTTTCCAATGTTTGCCAAATTTTTGGGCTTAAAAATTGACAAATGAAGAAAATTATTTTTGTCAAAGGGACCTCCGCTACGAGGTCTTGGAGGATAGGAAAATTTCATGCCATATGTTTTTAAAGATCATAACATCAAAATTTGGCAAATGGATAGGGGTCGCACATGTATTGAGTTGTTCGCGCAAGTGACTTGCGCACCGTGAAGAGACTTGCGCATCGATGCCTAGGAGGCTTGGGAACTTGCGCGCCTATTGTTTTTGAGGATCAGAACTTCAAAATATGGAAAAGGAAGGTGGGTCGCGCAAGTACTGGTTTGGTCGGGAAAGTCAGTAGCGTGAAAGAAGACAGGGCAGTTGAGTTGTGCGCCGAGACTTGCACCCTGGAGGGGGACTTGCGCGCCGTTGTGCAGGTAGTTCAAATGCCTATAAATATTAGACCACCCCTCCTCATTTTTCACGGAGTTCAATACTTAGAAAAATCAGATCTCCCGTCACGCAGGTGTGGAAGTCACGCAAGTGGTGTGTGGTCCTGCAAGTAGGGACTTGCATGCCAGTGTTGAAGTTTCACGCCATCTATTTGTTGTGCACCTAAGGTGGTTTGGGTAGAAAAGGAAGTGTGTCGCCCAATTTTGGAGAAGCGTAAGCTTGAGTCACGCAAGTGTCAAAAAATACTTGCCCGCCAGTGTTGACTTGCGCGTTGAGACGTCTGCACCACCTTAGAGAAGGGCACCAAGTAAGGTTGATTTCTGGCAGTGATTCAGGGCTTCGTTGAAGGTGAGGGATTGCCCGATAGCTTCGGTGCAAAGAGAAATTCATCTACAGGTGAAGGTTGAGCTTCAATAGAGCATCCACATACAACAGAGGATGCATTTATTCATGAAAATGAAGAGACCTACAGGTATATAAACTGTGAGTGGATCCTTTCTAACACAGTGAGAAAAGTAAGAGGAAGAAGGTGATCCTCACCACCGGTAGTGAGCCAGAGAGAGATAAACAGGGAGTGACCCTTGGGAAAGCAGTGAGTTGACCCGAAACATTGTAAAGGCAGTGAGCCTGGGCATAGAAGTGATCTAGCCCGAACCTTGTAATCAACAGCTAGTGAAGTTTAGTGGAATTTCGTACGAACGAGAACATGTCAGAGTATGCTCCTTGGACGTAGCCCTTAGCGGTGAACCAAGTAAAATTGTTGTGTCCTGTGCATGCTTTAATTTTTTTTATATTGTGCAACAGGAAAGAGAGAGAGGAGTGTTTTGTTTAACAGTGAAATAAGATCAGAACGGGATTTAATTTTTTTAATCAGTCATACCCTGATTCACCCACCCTCTCAGGGTATTCAGCCTAGTGGACCTAACACAATCACATAAGTGGTATAAATAAATTAAAGTTTAATCTTGTACATAGGACAAAAAAATAGGTTTTTAAAATAAAAATGTTCAAAAGTTTGCTATGTTTTCATATCCAATTTAAATATGAAACTGATTCAAATGACCTAAATTGGATTATTTATTTCAAATTTTATATAATTATAATTTAAAACCAATTTTGAATATAGTTTAACCTTATAAATAAATTATATGAAAAATATGTTTTGAATTAAAATTCAGTATTTCTCACTATTCATTTAAAAATGAAACTTCACAAAAAAATATGAAAAATTCCCCCAAACATATTTTTTATATTTCTATTTCATATTGGTTGTTTTTTACATATAAAATCTATTAAATTTTAAAAAATTGGATTTAATATGGGGTCTCCATTAAAAGGCAGTAAAAGTGCCTTTGTAAAAATGTTGGATTTTATGCGTTGGTTTGTTCTTATATCAAGCCTATCAAATGTATTGGATGAATAGAAAATATTTGATTGAATTATATATATATATTACATTAATATCCCTCACTAATTATAATTAATTAAATTTATTAGGATAAAATTGGTTTGTGAGAATAAAAATAGTTTTCTGTAAAAACATTTCCTTTATATGTAATTTGTTATTATATTCATTTCAATTTAATTTATAACCAATGAATGAATTTTATATTTTTTTTAATCCACATATTATTGTAAGATAGTTAATGTTACTCATAAACACTAATTTATTGGCTAGTTTATATCTTATTATATTAAATAATAATATTGTAATAATATATATTTATTCGGTAAAACTTTATCTTGCGTATAAAGCTAGCCATTAAAGAAACTTGTTGTTGAGTTAGACGCATGCTAATTTAGTAGCAGTTACATTTCAATCCATATAATTTATTAATTTAAAATAGAAAATATATTATAAATTCTCAAGATATTATATTCTCTTTTGTGATTGGTGTTGTATTCCATACGTTATATCGAATACTATGTTCTTATTTTAGAATTTCAGGGCGTTAGTGATAACACTATGACTGTATTTCCTATTTTAGACAAAAAAACTAAAACTCCCTTTTAAACCACTATAAGATACCCATGATTACAAGACTTTACCCAATCATGGTTTAACATGCAAATAAGGAGAGGAAGTAAAAAAATAATCCACATAAAATAATAAAATGTAATGGGACTTTACAACTTATCCCATTAAATAATTATCATCCTTGAGAAGTGTATCTAAGTGTCATGATTGGATAACTCGGGCCACTCATATAAAAATGCAAGGGATCATGAATATAACTCCGAATATGAGAAACATTGAAAACATCATGCATGCCCTGATAGCATAGATGAATGTCCAAATGGAAATCCACAGTCCTAGTCTTCTCAGTGATCTAAAAGGGTTTGAAAAACTGTTGTACTAGCTTCCCCTACTTCTGAAAATAATGACTCTGCAATAGAGGTGATACTCACTAGAAAACAGGGTCACTAATTGTGAACTACAAAGGTCATATCCTATGATATGCATATGATCACTACCTACACTGAGTAGTCACCAACCAATTCCTGATCAAATTTACTCTATCTAATATCTCCTACACTAGGCTTAGTCCCACAATAGTTTCATTACCCACCTCATTGAAGAATAATGGTGAGAGACAAGGTCAACCATAGAGATCCTTATTGGGTTCCAAATGAACTAAAGCCTCATAATTATTATTTTATACATAATCTACCAATTATATATGATCATCCGAAGCTCCACTAAATTCTATGATGAAACTTAAGGGAGTATCCTCTAATTTATGAATCACTTGTTGTGGCTATCTATCTTTTTAAGGATTTTACAATGTACTCTACTTTAAAAAAAAGTCTCTGAGAACTTCTAAAATACTTGAAAAAACCATGACATAAATCATGTGTCTCTAACATACATAATTTTAATGTGAACTATATATAAGTTTACAATCTCACGAACATAAAATTTTCCCAAATAATTTAATGATTTAGTCTCATAGATCATTGGAAAATAATTCATCTTTCATCAACTGATCAATAACCACACAGAAAACTTCATAACTTCTCTAGGTCCTCGGTTACCCTATCACAGATTTCATCATGACATCCTCATACTTCCATAAGTGAACTAGAAGTTGATATATAAAACCACTTGGATGTTGGTTCTCATCATTTAACCTCTAGTAGGTAAGGCATCAAGAAATGAAACCAACAATTTCTATCTTCATACTAGACCACCATAAATTACATCTAAATTTATGAAACATCTTTTTCAAAACAAGCTGCACCACACACCTATAGGTATATGAGTATCTTATAAGATATTCTTTAATATAATACAATATTATAACTCAACCATGCAACATAATCATATCGTCATCATCCATCAACCATCCAAGTACCAAGTTTCCACCTTTTACCCATTCACTCATCATAGCATACTTTAGATCAAAAGCCTGATTGGAATTAACCGAGTCTAAAAGAAAATATTCCATAACTAAAGGATAAAATTTATTCAATTCCTAGTCCTCCAAAGCATCCATCCTATAGTAGTAAAATAAACTCATAAAGTTAAAAAAATCCTTTTAAGTACCCAATATCCTGATCCACCTATGTCTTATGGTTAAGATAATATGCAATGATGTTACCTTAACCTGGTGTAGAGGTTATCTCAAAATCAAACATCTGAATCTAGTCAACCTAGTACCTCTATCTCAAATTCAGGTCATATTGTTTGAATATTTAACTGAGGCTATTACTGTTGGTGTAGATAGTAAACCTCTATCTAAAGAGGTAGTTTCACCAACACTTCATAGCATGAGCAACAAATTCTATCTCCAAGTCAATATTAGGATAATTCCACTCATGGATTCATATTTAATGTAACATATAATATTCTACCTACTCTCTCTACATCATTAATACTCCCAAAAACAATGCAAGATGCATCATATCACACAACATAACTAATCCAAGGATTAGGAAGTATCAACACTAGAGCTATAGTCAACCACCTATTCAGATTAATAAATACCTCTTTACATAACCCTGACCACTGTGAATTCACTCCACACTTCATTAACAGATTTATGGGTGTTGATATATGGGATAATTACTAGATAAGACATTGGTAGTATCCAACTAAACCTAGAAATCTCTAGATCATGTACACATTATAGGGACTTATCTAGGACATTACTACCTCCACTTTATTTATGTCTATGGATATAGTTGTCTCAGACACCACATGCCGCAAAAAATTACCTATTGAATCAAAAATTTACACATTGAAAACTTGGGGTAAATATGATGATATGGAAGCACACACATAACTATCTAGGTATGTCTTTCATGCTACTCTACTGTTTGTTATTACATTACAAAAACCTCTATGATGAATGAGTCTTAATAAAGGTGAAATATCTTTTTCATGATATACATGAACACTATTGATTCATTTGTTAATTAAAAAATATTCAACAAGTAATCATATATCTCATACTTAATCTTATAATCTTTATTCAAGATTTCATCCTATTTAACTCGTAGCTGGTGATAGCTCGATCAAGGATCAATCTTGGAGAACCCCTGGGCTCTCTGTAACTGATTGAAAAGATTTTTGATCCTAGGAAAAGTATATTTTTTCTACATCATCAACTGCTTTAACTTAATGAAATAAATGGAGAGTAAAAAAATGCCATATTACTTCTTAGAAAACAATAAAGGTTCACCCCATGGTGAAGTAATCATCCTAATAAAGTATTTCTACTCTAAGTCCTTAGGTTTCACCTTGAGCACCTTTGGCTCTATTGACATCATATGATAAGGGGATTTCAAAATGGGTTGTGCCCATGACATGAGCTATATATCATGTCAACCCTTATTTTATGATAATTCATATTAATTCATGTAGAAGTAATTCATGATAGAAATCCACAGATGAAGTAAAAAGATGAGGGATCTTCAAAAATCCTTCCGAAAGAGACAATCCTGCAATCTGGACAATGATCATCTAGAACTGACTTAGTTATAGACCCACTCTACCTGCTCCTAGTTCCCAATATCAATCACCACATAACTATTTACCTTAATTAAATTCAACGATACTCATCTATTACAGTAATAAATTTGACCTTAGAAAGAATTCAGCCAGTCCATAATGAAAATTCACATTGAAGCTCATCATCTTCAAAATTATGAAGTCCCACATATATCCATAACTATTAATGAATACAAGAAAATCAAGGAATCACTAATGATGGTATACATTCATGCCCAATTGTGTATCAAGGGAAAGTAACTCATAGGGAAACATTATCATTAATTTAATTCCAATAATAAATTTTATATATATAAAGGAACGTGAATCATTTGTATAATATAAGGATATAGATAAATTATAGGTGACAAGAATGTACCTCATATAGTTGATGGTCCCTCACCATCATTTAATGGAGCACACTCCACTGTGCATACCAATCATGTCTTAGATCCATGGATATATCCTTGATAATCAGGTCTCATTTGAGTCATCATCATTTGATCCTGCTATTGATGACCCTAGACTATACCATGGCTCAATGCCTGCATTTGTCTCAGCCCCATGTGAGACCTCACTCGTGATGACTTCAAGAAGAAATGGTATAGCTGTCCCATCTTGTCATATTGATGGAACTTGATCTTAGGTTTAGAGCATTAATTATGATAATTACCCCACTATACAAAATTCTAGCACTGAGGACATCCTTCCCCAACAGAAGGTGTTGAAGAGCCTCTTCTCACATCTGGATATATCCTACTACTTTGATGAAAGTAATTTTATCTCATATTCATACCAATGGATGTATCACTAAGAAGTCCACTGAAGGGTGAAATAATACCTACAACTCTATCATCCAATAGTCCCTTATCTATTTGTAATGTACATGAGTATAAGTTGTTAGGTATAAGTTCCTAACCTAGTGTGTCAACTCTATTCAAATATTTATCTCAAAATTATTATACTTTAGTGCTTCATCCCCAACCAAAATAGGAGAAAAGTTCAATAACTTTGTGAATTTTTTTGATCAATTTGATATTGTCATTTTCCGTTGATGAAGAACAATAAAAATTTGATCTTGGTTTATCTTCATCTTGTGTCAAAAAAATCCATTTAAGAATCGGTCCATAAATTTTTCCCATGTAAGACCCTCATATCTTATATCCTAGATCATAACATCCCAATAGTATCAATTGGTTCCCTAAATCATAAAGGTTTCAAGAACCAAGTCTCTTTCTTGGCCTTCTATTGCTAGAATTTGTGTCGAAGTTGATGTTTCAAATCACTTACCTTCACATATTTGGATTTAGAGTGGTAAGCATGGTTTCTCTCAGGAGATTTTATATGAGAGATTCCCTGACTATTTCCATATTTGTCTCAGACTTGGTCATCCCTCTAATTACTGTAGAACAAAACAGGACTTTTATAAGGTTAAGAAACCCACCTAGGTTGAAAAAGGGCATAAGGATGGTACCTCCCAAGTTGAAAAAAAAGTTTGCACAAGTAGATTTGATCATACACACAATTTTGAAAATCAACTTTCAGATTTTACTGATGCAGATATTGAAAATGAAATTACCCCCTCTATGATTGAACCTAATGGAACCCAACACTCTAGTGATTCTAAGAAGACCGAACCTCAAATTTCCCTCCCCCTTCAGGAACAAAATGATAATACTGTACCAAATGAAAACTCAGAAGAAGAGGATCATGATGCCTTAGACTCCAATGTTGAAGAAGTTGACAAATCAGTTCAGTTGGAAGAATCCTACTTAAATAATATGGCCAAAAAAGGCAAAAAAAACCTATGGTTGATGAGTATGGGTACATCACTCCACACCCAAGAAAAACTAGAAGACGTAAAGACTACTCAAACATAGAACGTACCATTGTTACCAGATCAGTGGACATCTCTAAAGCTGAGCATGTAGAAATATCCCAAGAGAAGTCTCAAGTCGAGACTCCCAAATCAGAACCTGCTAATGACCCTCAGGAAATGCCTCAAGTAGCAGTTTCCAGTACTATTCTATACTACTTCTCGCCACTTTTTGATGAACATGATATCCAGGAATGGATCAAGCATATGGATAGACAACAGGAGATTTCACATCAAGAGCTTCAAGAAGGTAAGATTTCAACTAAGCAATATCTATCTATTAAAAGATCCATCTCCACTGAAAAATCAAAGATGAAGAGAAAATCAACTTGAAGCTGGCCTGGATGTTGCTCTTGTCTGGAATAGTAGTTCAGAAAGAGCCTGTATTATTTTGGATTTTTTATGCTTCCTTCTTGGTTTTACTCTGCTGGATATCTTGCTCTTGACTTCTGATTGTTATGAGAGACTTTCATTTCTAGTTGTCTTGAGATTCTTTATATTGGAATGTTGCTGAGTTTTATGGAGTTTGTGTCTCTGGATTATTTCTAGGCAGTCTTGATCAGTATGAGGACTCAGTTTGAGGTCTTTCATATACGTTTATCATATCCTGATTACTGGGACAGTTTTTCTCATGGGCTTATTGAGCAATGAGTTACTGGATGACAGATACAGACAGACTTCAGGCTCTTGTTTGGATGTTTTTATGGAGGGTTTTGTTTGATGGTGTTCTAACTTTCTTTGAAATGGTTTATTGCTTTGTTCAAGTTGTTTGGGAAATCTGATTTGATGCTCCAGATTGATGTTTCAATCTGTCTTGGTCTGAATTGAAATATGTTTTGTGATGCACTGTTTTTAAGCTTCTCTGGTTGTTTGGGGAGATTTTGATTAGATTTGTCTTTCCTGCTCCCCGCCTAATCTTTTCTGGAATCACTTTCCATCTTTACTATGAATGGATGGACTGCTCTGTACAACCTGCTGCCTTTGAAGGTTTTATTCATCTGCTCTTTCCTGGGTTGATCTTTAGCTTTGGAATTGTTGTACACTCCTGGAAATGGAGGTTCAGTGCTCTCATGTTTAGATGCAATCCTGATTGATGTCTTATTTATCTATCCTCTAAGAACCTTTGAAGCTTGTTGAGGATGTCATATGTTGTTTGGTTCTGTACTAAATTTTTGTGAAGGTTGGTTTGAAGATCTGCATGTTTGGAGGAAAGATATTTTTTGGATATTTTCTCAGCTTGGGACTGGCTGTTTTTTATTCTGTGGAGCTTTGGGGTTACAAGGAAGTAACTGATTGGATTCTGATTTTTTAATTCCTCTATTTTGGCTGACATGATCTGTGTGCCCTCTCTTACAGGATCTATTTTTCAGTGAACTTCAGGAGGATTTTCTTGAAGTATTTGGATTGAAGCTGGACCATCTGGGTTTGTATCACGTTTTTTTCAGAGTCTGTTATGCTTTATGTGTTAGCCTGGGTTTTCTTTTTTTCTCTATATTATGGAAGGTATGTTTTTTATGCTGGTGTAGGTTGACTACACCTCATGTTTTGACTATACTCTTTCATTTTAATAAATTTCTTTTGGCATGGATTGGGAAACCAACCCATGTCACTTCCAAAAAAAATGAAAACATTTAGAACATTTGAGAGTGATCCTATTCAGTTTTTGTGATCACACAAAGTTTCTCATAGGATTCTAACCTTATCCCAAGGTATAACCCTCCTAGAACTAACCATGTTATCCACCCTTACATTTTAGTCACATTCACATATCAATAAAAAACATAGCAACATACTTAGGATAAAATAATTAATTCCAATATAGATATATCACAACAACATGGTATATATATATATATATATATCACTCAATCAAGTGCATAAAACTATCCTGAATATATAACCTATATCCTGGAATTAAAATAAATAACTTATACAAAGAAAGAAACTAGTATATATGAGGAATATAAACCTACATGCCTATTCATGATGCATAAACACACCATAATCATCATAAAATTGTAATAGAAATATCATTAACCGAAACTCAGAGGTTAGTTACAAATGTGTTGTCCAAGAAAATGGAAACACACCTACCAAAGTCTCACACAACTATCTCATTTACACTATATCCAAGGTTTGTTTAAAAAGAAAGAGAAGAAAAATGTGTTCTGATATCATTTTGTAATTTCCTGACTCGAACTATTAGGACGGAGCGGAAGAGTCACATGACATCATGTGTGCCTCCATATACACAAGAGGTTGTAAAATAGAAGCAAGGGTCTAAACAAAGTTAGTGGGGAGACTATAACCTTAGTATAATTTCCTTGAATATATAATATTATAATATAAAAAAATTATTAGTGTAAAATTAAAAAAACCATGTAATCACAGTGTCAAATAAAATACATGTCATATAATAAAAAACCAGAAGTAGGATCTCAAGGTGGAAAGGAAAGAGAAAGTATAGATTTAAAAGATATATAAATTAATAAAATTACAAATAACAATGAAATAAAAATTGGAAATACCTCTAGCTTCATGCTTTATATCTCAACCATATTCCATGGTCCCCTTGCACTTTATTGGATCCATGTACATGAAGTCTTCACATATATTGAAATTCCCATGTGGGGTACGAATAATAAAACCAAATAGGATCCCACCAATGCATCCCTAACCTGAGATCACATGTATAAGAGCATAATTAATGATAATAAATAAATTTACACACAAAACAATAACCATACTAAGTGTTAGTATACTATCCAAGCCACCATGAACCCCAATTGTAGCTTCTTTGGAACCATGTCAGATGAATAACAGTGTAGTCACAGAACATCAAAAATTAAGGAGCCAAATTTTAAGCCTCTCAATATCCATACAAGCCTTGAGACACCACGTCATACCCCACTAGGCCATCATACTATATATCTATCAATTAGTTTAGGTTCTAGAGACTATCATACCCTATAATTGCCTCATAGGATAAGTTATATTAACCATTTTCCCACATTCATATAATGGGTTCGATCAAATATGACCAGAATGACCTTATATCTTGCCACACAAGGCCATCATTTCCCATTTCCTATCTCATTCCTATTTTCATGTCACATACACCATCTAAACATACTCCTCCTCAAGGTCTATCTCAACAAAAGGGAGTCACCTTTCACTTAGGTACCATGAAAATAAAAAAAACAAAATCATACATACAAAAATATTACAAGACAATAATGGTATCATATGAATGAATACATATAATATTTGAATGTGAAAAAATATCCAATACATGGACACATTTGATCAACTCAACATGGTTTAAATCACATCAACACACAATTTATTATCATGAAAATGATGATATACATGGACTCTACATGGTAAAGAACTTCCTAGCTCAAGGTTTTCAATTTCAATGTCAAGGTTCATCAATATTCTCAGATTCCAAACCACATTCAGACCAACTAGAACAAGATCATGAACTATAAAACCCTAGGACTGATTCTAACTAAACAAGATAAGGGTTCTTGAGTAAGGTAAACAATAAGAATAAGACAAGGGTAGAATAAACACTTACCCAATGAAGAATACTAAAAATGGTAAAATTTGAGCTGAATTGATGGAAGAATAAATCATTTCCCTTAGATAGAAATAAGAGGATAAGTCACCAAGAGAACTCCACTAACTGCACTGATCATCAAGAATGATGTAAGATTCCAATGATCCTCAACAAAGTAGGTTTTCAAATCAAGGATGGAAAACAGCTCACTAGGTTTTAAAATTCATCATCTCCTAATACAAATAATAAAAATTAAATGTAGAATTCATTAAAAAATAATATATTCGTTCAAGTAAGAAACTCATCAAATTCTTCAAATAAAATTCCTAAAATCAGAGGCACCAAGGAAGGTAGCTAAACTAAGGCCTTAGTTCGACTACATAGATGGTAGAATTGATCAAACTAAGTATGAAACTGATTCTTATATTGAGATTGAAAAATATTTTGATATAGGTCTTCTATAAATATAGAAATTCATCAATTTTATTGAATCTCCATGAAGAAAGTTAAAAATTAGATTAAAGGGAATTTGAATCTATTAAATAATTCATTTAAATACCCATATTTAATCCACACATAAATCCCCTTAAATTTGATCAAGATATAAGAGTAAATTTGAGTGTTTTGTCAATTTAAAATGAGACAAAATCATCTTCATTTCCTACATGAAGACCTATTCTTGGCCATAATTTCCTTGAATGCGTAGATAAAGTAGATTACACCATATACTATATATGGACATGGTGTCCTTATGATAACGTAAAATGGAATTCCAACTACAGTTTTTTAAAAAAAATAATAACTTTCACCGAGGATGATAAAAAAACACCATAGCTTGGCTAAAACTTGGACAATCCATTTTCTTACCCATTTTACAATAAGAAAATCCAAGTTCCACCAAGACCAACACTATGATCATGGTGTTTCCCATTTTATCCCAAAAAAATAAAACTTACTTTTAAGACTCCATAAGATACCCAAGATGATAATCCTTTACCTAGAAGTTGTTAAACTGAAAAATAATAAGTAGGGGCTAGGGATCAATACTTCATATAAAAGAAACCAATGTTTCCTAACTTTATAATAAAATTTTAAATACAAATTCCTTGAATTTTGAGAAAATACATTTCTTTAAAAATAAGAAAGGAAAATTTTAAATAAATCTCCAAGTAAAATAATGGTTATGAAAATGGAAAAATTAATTCATTTCATATGTGTTAAAGGAAAATATTCTTTTCACGCCTTAATAAAAAGTAAAAAACAAATTTTTCAGAAAACTTTTTGAATAATTACTTTTAAACCCATTATAAATAAAGTTAAATGTAGTCAAAATTACCATTTTAAAATGTCACATGTATATGTATGAAATTTCATTAAACAATATTGAATGTCAAGGAAATGGAATAAAAATTTTGATGACTAAAAGGGGATTAATGTTGACTTTTCATTAAAAACATTTTCTCGATCGTTTTAATTACCAAATAAAGGAAAATGATACTAATAAATAAAAAATGTAGTTATAACTATAGGATAATAAAATATATGGGGTTGAAAATATATTATCTTTATAATATCCCACAATGTAAATTTAACAATGATAATCTCAAAAATATGAGATTGTAACATAACCCTTACCTCAAGTGCCATCTTGCTTCATATGTGTTCAAATATCCTACATAATAAATATATATTTATTAAAAATATTTTCTATACCTATATAAATACATAAAATAACATTAAAAATTCCTTTATAATTTATAATTATCATTTTATTAATAATTTCTTCATTAAAATGGACATTCGGGTAAAAACAGTCCATTTTCCATACATGTTTCGATTTGATGGTTTTGGTACTTAAAACCTAGTCATGAATTAATCATATAAAAAATATTATTCATGAAATAAATACCATATTTATTCATAATTTTCACTTTTATAATTATTCATAAAAATTCGTGATGAAAAATGAATTACATCACTTCCTATAGAATGTAGTTTGTACATATGCATGAGTGATTTTTTTTCTTCTCAATGGTTGAAATAAAAGAAAGGTAAATAGTAATTCACATTTAAAAAATAATTATTTTATCATAAATATAATATATATTCATTAAATATCTCATTATTACCATCCATGTAATATATAAATGAAAAACAATTCACATCGATTCGTAGAGGTCGTAGTCCATACATACACATTTCTAACATCATCATTTTTCAATGGATGGAAAGTTAAAAATATAGATAAGATTGTATAATTATAGAAGAATAATTATGTTTTAAATATAATATATTATAATTAAATCCATCATAATGAATATTCATATGAGGAAGTGATATAAAATGAATCATATCATTACATGGAGGTGGTAGTACACACATACACTGTAACACCCAATATTTTTATGAGAAATATTTTGTTTTTATGTTATATACATCACCAAAGGAATCTTTCACTACAAACAACACTATCTTGGCTTGCTTTACACGCAATCACGAAGTTCCTCGATAGCTTGTGTTGTACGCAATACTGAGTTTCACTAAACAACGATCTGCTATTAAAATATTATTAAAACTAGCAATTATGAATAGTAATACCCACATTCTCAAATTTTATCATTCAAAATGGACTTCATTTTTGGATTTAGAATATCGAAAGTAGCCTATGGCGAAATTTTGGTATTTTTCTGAAAACTTTCAATTTTTGATGAACAGTGAAAACACTGGGTTACTATTTAAAAACTGACTTTTTATTTAAATAAATATTTATTTTATTTAAATTTATTTTAGGACAAAATAGATACATAATACCTATATAAGTTCAATTTAATTCATTGGAATAATTTTATAATAATTTTAGATATATAAAAATTTTATTGAACCTTTAACCGTCTTTTACCCACCTCTTAGGAGAATTTGAAAATTTACACAAAACATAATTTTACCACTTATGTGAGTGGAATTTCAAAAATCTGAGAGACACAGTTGATGTAAATAAGTAAAATGTGGTTCAATTAGATGAAAATAATTTTTGGTGAATAATAACTTTTTACTTTTATTTACCATGGATAAAAGTAAATAGGGTAATTAACAGTAAAAATGATATTATTATTACCCTACAACGTGTCCTAATTCTATTGGATAAGTTTAATTCGACCAAAAACAATCTTGTGAATAAAATATGAAAATTTAAGTACACTTGGACTAGTTTAGGACATTTAATATTATTTTATTTAAAGAAGAGTTAAAAAAGTTAAAATCAATGTTTAATAACTAAAACATTATTAATATAGGGTCATACATTAGATATATTTGAAAATAAATATTCATTAGAAATATAAAAATATTTACTACATAATTGTATTTTATTTATAATTTTTAGACATTAAATAAGTTAATTTATTTATGACACAATGATGATGCAATATCGACCATATTATTGAAATATTAACATAATTGATGTTATAAATACCCAAATAAATGTAATTTTAGACTTTTTATGAATTCCAATAAATTTATTGGTTAATATGACATGTTAGTATTGATTTAATTAACTTTTTTCGAACTAATCATGCTGTTATGAATTTCACAAAAATCAATTACGAAATAGTGTCAAAATTGACATAAAATAGTTTTTAAAAGAAATATTATATTATTAATTTTTATTATATTCATAAAATATAAGGTTAATAAAAATGACATAGATAAGGTTATATATATTAATAATTAACCACTTGGGGTTCGTTTGTCTTGTTATAGTAAGTTTAATAACCATATAGTATAAGAAAACAAGAAGAGATGGTAAAAGTTAAATTATTTAACTTATAGTTAAATATAAAAGATAAGGTTCAATAGTAACCTAAACTTGTATAAAATATATTGTTTGAGAGGATTTCGACCCATACCCACCCTAGATTCGAAATAAATCAATTTGGAGCTATTAAAAACTGAATATGACTTTATTATAAAATAATATTTTTAGTTTTTCCTAAGGTGCCTCTCTCCTCCCATATAAAAGGGAACCTCCTCCCTCTCCTCATCACACCACATTGAGCCTTCAAGCGTGGTCAAACCCTACCCATATCTCTTCTACACTTCCCTAGAAACATCCTAGAGGTCCTGGGCTTCTTCAATGACCAACTCTAGTGCCCTAAGAGAAGGTTAAGAAGAGGCACGTCAAAGAAGAGGTAATATTCATTACCGATCCTTTCCAATTTCTTTCTTCTTCTACTTATTTTTCTTCTTTAGTTGTTTAATTATGAACTAATAACATCAGTATCACTAATATACTGATATGTTATTATAAGTGTGAAACAATCCTATTTCACATTCTATCCATCCTACGGAAAATGAAATAACCGCGCGTGCGTACGTACAGAATACCGTCTCCACGCCGTGGTGTAATCTATTTTCCACCACCACCTTACTTGGATGGGTATAATGGTATAAATAATAAATATATATATGATTATTTTAAAGTGATATTTATTCTTAAATAGTATACATACACTTAAATACAATTTCCCGATCATGGGAACGATACCATCACTCGTGTGTACGTACGGCCTACCGTCTGCACGATGTGATGTGACTCGTTCTACATGACTTTAATTTTATAATGACTATATAAATGAATTTAAGTAATAAATATGATATATATTTCACTAATAAAATTATGGAAATGAGTTATCCATAACCTAAAAAGAATAATAAGAATCTATTAGACAAAACACGCATAAGAACAAAAAGCAATAAACACCCGAATGACAAGTAACAATGAAATATTACTAATAAGAAGCTAAGAATAAGACCATATATGATATCATAACAATGATTATGATTATGTAATAAGTCAATAACATTATTTAAATCATTATACAGGAGGTTCGGACACGTACGAAGCAAATCGGACCTAAGGTAAGGTAAAATCTCGCAATCTCATTTTTATCCGAGATTCTTTATACTTCAGAATTGACTGGAGAAAATTTATCATCAACATCCATGTTTCATAAATATGTAATATTATTTATATCCTCATAAAATTGTCTGAATCCAATTTTACCCTTCGGTGAGTTTTTAGTAAAAGATATGAAAGGAATGTTTTTTCGTTTTTAGTACGATGTACTTTTTTGACTTTTCCAGCCAAAGTATAAGAAGATTGATTTTTTAACTTATACGGCATGAATGGATTTTATGATTTCATAAAACATTATTTTCATGAAGCATCCTTTACAAGTTTTCAAGTTTATTTTTAATCAACTTCTTTTAGTTTAAAATTTTATGACATGTTAAGAAAGGGAAATTTTTTTTGAAGTATAAAGGATATTTTCCTCAAGAATGGAGTTCAAGCATTTTATCAAAATTATTTTCCATATAAGATAATATAGGGTTATGTTTATATCCCAATTTATACATTTATTTGATTATGTTAAGATGGTTTTATTTTTATGGTGTTCTTTTATCTTATAGGGATTATGTTATGATGGCATGACGTTTAAGAATCCCATTTTTATTACATGGGTTATGCTATGATGTATGATTTATGATCTTGTGGCACACATAAGAATCGTATCATTATGAGATGGGTGGGGCCTATATATCCCTCCAATTCATTGGGTAAAGATTTATATCTCATGAGATAGACATGTCTGGAATGGCAGGTTAATCCGGTTCAGTGATACAGGACTGAAATGAGGAGTGAACTCAGTTCAAAAATGGACTTTGTCCGCTAAGATAGTCTTGAAAATGAGTCTTGACTACTAAGAAATGATTATATATGATTATGTGTGTATTCCACAATGTTTCATGTTTTATAATATGATTATTGTGGTTACATTTCACTGCTATTATTTATCCCATGTTATGAAATTATGATCTCTTTTGCAGGTTAAGATTTCCAAAATGATATGTTATTATGAATATGTTGTTATTGATATTTCTTTTTTTTACCCTTACTGAGCATTTGAGATCACCCTTTTGTATTTTTTCTTTTCCCCAACTCAGGAAGAAGGGTATTAATTAAGATATGCCAAAAGGGACTCTATATATGATGAAATAAATGGGAGAAAATGTAGATGATTTATGAACCAGTTGTTTATGTTTTCTAGTTTGTAAAGACACTAAACCTATACAGTCCGTTCATGGTTTTGTTATATGTTGTAATAAGTATGCTTCAATTTTTAAGTAATAACCATGTATGTAAATTATGGGTCGTTATAGTTGGTATCAGAGGAAAGGTATAGTCAACCATTAGAAACTTGGACGTGAAAGCCCTAGTAAGAAGCCTAAGGATAAGTTTAAGCATAGAACACAATCCTAGTGTTTTAGAAATGGCCATGAATAACCTATGATAAGACCTGAAGTGTGAAATTTTATTCTTGATTATGTGGTTTTCCTGTTATAATTAGTTTTTATCACACTATTCTTCTTGGTTTTAGTCAATGTATGGAACCCAAAGGAACCGTATTAATGCGGAATGCGATGGGAAATGCAATGATTGTCCCCCTGAGCAACCAAACGTTATGGGAGCTGGAATGAAAAATCTTATAGCCATGCTCACACAACTTTCTCAAGCTATGAATCATGTAGGACATCTAAACGAGCAAAGGAAGGAGCAAAATTTTGTTGAATCCTCCATGAGGTAGCATCCAACCTCATTCAGCAGGTCTACTGATCCATTAGTGGCTGAACAGTGGATTAGTACCACTGAAAAGATATTTCCAGTTCTTCAATGTTCTGAACATGATAAATTCATCTTATCATTATATCATTTGGAAGGTGAATCTGATCAATGGTGTAATCTTATCAAGAATACGATTCCAAGAGATGAAATTGAGTCCATGGAATGGGAAGAGTTCAAGAACTTATTTTTTAACAAGTACTTCCCTCGTATTCTTCAAACAAAGATGGAGAATGAGTTTCCTGAACTGAAGCAAAAGGATGATGAATCTGTTGGTACCTATGAAGAAAATTTTACAAGACTTGCAAGCTATGCTTCTAGGGTTATTATCCAACTTGAGAGTAAGATCAATCAATTCTTTAGTGGCTTAAAACCAAGTCTTCAAAGGGCGTTAGCCATAAGGGACTTCAATATCTACGAGGAAATTGTTCGATGTGCTCTCAAGGTTGAGATGGAGATTGGAGTAACCCATCAGTCATATGTGTTTGATAAGAAGAGGAAAATGGAATTCAAAGGGAAATATAAAGACCACACTAAATAGAATATGAGTTCTCCCTTATACTCAAAGTGTGGAAAGAAACATAGAGGGAGTTGTCTCAAAGGGACAAGTAAATGTTTCAAATGTGGAATAGAAGGTCATCGGGAATTTGAATTCCGCAATGATGGGAAGAATATTTCTAATGATGTGAACAAAGAAAGGATTACACAGAATTCACCTCTTACACTTCAATGTTACAAGTGCAAGGAAATGGGGAATTATGCTAATCAATGCCCTAATTCAAGGGTTGTTGTTGATGATCGATGTCAAAAAAACTCTTAAGGCTAAAGGCAAAGGAAAGTCATATGCAATTTCTATCGGTGATGTGGAGTATGATAATGAAGTGGTGAAATGTACACTTACAATCCACTATAAAGTAGAAAATGTTTTATTTGATTCTGGATCCACCCACTATTTTCTTTCTGAAGAATTTTCTAAGTGTGTCACCATATTACCACAACAATTAGATGTTGATTTAGCTGTGACAACCCATAATTTCACAACAGTCGCATCAAATGTTTATAATTCTTCTCCGATTGAAGTTTGTGGGAAAGTGCTTCCTGAAAATCTTGTGATCGTTCCTATAGTGGAATTTTATGTGATTCTTGGCATATATTGGCTCTCATTATATGGATCTCATATCAATTTCCAAATAAGGGAAGTCACATTTCATATTCCAGATCAATCTATGATCGTCTATCGATGCAAGGATGAACATAACCTTCCAGTGGAAATTTCATCCATCCTATGGGTCTTGATTCCACTAAATGAAGGTTATTTATCTCAAATGGTTGGAGAGAAACTCACAATTAAGAATATGCCTATTGTACGGGAATTTGGTGATGTGTTTCTGGAGGAATTTCCTTGTCTTCCACCAAATCGTGATGTTGAGTTTTCAATAGAACTCGTACCGGGTTCTTTACCTATTTCAAAGACACCTTTTAGAATGGCCCCAATTGAGTTGCAGGAATTGATGAGGCAACTCCAAGAGAATACTGATAAGGGATTCATACGCCCTTGTGTGTCACCCTAGAGAGAACCTTTTCTGTTTGTTAAGAAGAAGTATGGATCAATGAGACTCTACATTGATTATCGAGAACTTAATAAGATCATTATCAAGAACAAATATCCTCTCCCATGCATTGATGACTTATTTGACCAACTACGCGGAGCTCAATACCGTTCCAAGATTGATCTTCGTTCAGGGTATCATCAATAAGGGTCAAAAGAGAGGATATACCAAATACGGATTTCCATACAAGGTATGGACACTATGAATTTATAGTGATTCCATTTTGTCCTACTAATTCCCCTGCTATCTTCATTGATCTAATGAATAGAGTCTTTAGAGACTATCTCGATTAGTTTGTGGTAGTCTTTATAGATGATATTCTTGTCTATTCAAAGAGTAAGGAAGAACATGAAGATCGCTTGAGAATTGTATTGAAGACCCTGAGAAAGGAGAAGATTTTTGCAAAATTTACCAAGTGTGAATTTTGGCATTAAAAAGTTTCATTTTTGGGTCACATAATCTCAAAATAGGGTATATCTGTGGATCCAGCAAAAATAGAGGTTATCGAAAGATGGTCGAGACCAACAAAAGTAACTGAGATCTGAAGTTTTCTTGGTCGGGCTGGATATTATCAACATTTTGTAAAATATTTTTCACGATTATCTAATCCACTCACTAGGCTAACTCGAAAAGGAGTTAAGTTAGTGTGGACGGTGGAGTGAGAAGAGAATTTCAGGGAGTTAAAAAGAAGGTTATCTAGTGAACCCTTGCTCATACTGCCTTGTAGTGGATAAAGCATTGTGATATACAGTGATGCATCCAAGAAGGGGTTGGGGTGTGTTCTCATGAAAAACAATATAGTGATAGCTTATTCCTTACGACAGTTGAAAATCCATGAGCAAAATTACCCAACTCATGATTTGGAGTTAGCCGCGGTAATCATTGCATTAAATATTTGGAGGCATTACCTTTATGGTAAAATGTGTGATATTTATACTGATCATAAATGTTTAATGTATATTTTTACACAAAAGGAGATGAATATTTGCCAAAGAAGGTGGTTGAAGCTGATTAAGGACTACAACTGCCCAATTCTTTATCACCCTGGGAAAGCAAACAAGGTGGCAGATGCGTTAAGTCGACAAGACCATGCTAGCTTATCCATGATGAGGATAAAAAAAGATCCTATATTTATGGATTTATAAAGGATGGATCTTGGAATTATAATAGAAGGGGAGAAATCTTATCTTTCTCAAATGAATGTTCATCCATCTATACATGTGAAGATTAAAGAGGCACAGAAAGAAGATGTAGGGAAAAAAAAGAAGGTGAGAAATGTTCCTGAATTCAACCTTGATTGTGATGGGATAATAAGGTTCAGGAATCGGGTTTGTGTTCCTCCCATCCCATAATTAAAGAAGGAGCTTCTGGATGAGGCTCATAGTTCTTAATTCTCTATTCATCCAGGAAGCACGAAGATGTATAGGGACCTGAAAGAGTACTTCTGGTGGGATGGGATGAAAAGAGATGTTGCTGAATATGTCTCTCAATGCTTGGTTTGTCAACAAGTTAAAGATGAGAGACATAAGTCTAAGGGGATGTTACAACCATTACACATACCCGAATGGAAATGGGAAAACATCACTATGGAATTTGTCACCGGATTTCCTAAAACATTCAAAGGCAATAATGTTATCTGGGTCATAGTTGATCGTCTTACGAAGTCGGCACACTTCATTTATATTAGATAAGATTTATCATTGGATCATCTTGCTTGGATATATGTAAAGGAAGTGGTAAGATTTCTTGGATTACCACTTTCCATTATATATGATTGGGATCCGATGTTTACCTCAAAGTTTTGGGGAAGTCTTCAGCATACTCTGGAAGCAGAGTTGAGTTTCAGCACTTCTTATCATCCTCAAACAGACGGTCAGTTTGAGAGAACAATTCAAACTCTAGAAGACATGTTGAGAGCTTTCTCTATGGATTTCAAAGGTGGTTGGGATCAACACCTACCTTTAGTGGAACTTCCTTATAATAATAGCTTTCAATCCAGTATTTAGATGGCTCCTTATGAAGCTCTCTATGGAAAGAAATGACTAACTCCAACTTGTTGTGATGAAGTTGGGGAAAGAAAGCTATTAGGACCGAATCTTGTTGATGAGATGGCAGAAAAGGTTAGATCTATTCAACAACACATAAGAGCAGCTCAGAGTCGACAAAAAAGTTATACTGACAACCGAAGAAAAGACCTAGAGTTTGAAGGGGTTGATAAACTGTTTTTACGAATATCTCCTTGGAAGAGAGTAATGAGATTTGGAAAGAAGGGAAAGCTAAGCCTTAGATATATCCGTCCTTTCAAAATACTGGATCATGTTGGGAAGGTAGCATACCGATTGGTGTTTCCACCAAATCTCTCTCAAGTTCATGATGTGTTCCATGTATCTCTCCTAATAAAGTACATAACCGATCCTTCACATGTACTCATCTCAGAAGTTATACCGTTGGAGCAAGATCTTTCTTATGAAGAACGACCGATAGAGATTCTGGATCTTACCGAAAATATCCTACAGAGCAAGACCACTCGCTTGGTGAAAGTTTTATGGTGGAACCACCAATTAGAATAACCTACATGGGATCTTGAGGATATGATGAGGGAGAGGTATCCTCATCTGTTTGTTACAAAGTGACGAATTTTGTGGGTGAAATTGATTTTAAGGGGGGTAGAATGTAACACCCGATATTTTTATGAGATATATTTTGTTTTTATGTTATATACATCTCCAAAGAAATCTTTCACTACACAAAATAGTAGCTTGTCTTTCTTTACACACAATCACGACTTTCCTCGATAGCTTGTGTTGTACGCAATACCGAGTTTCACTAAACAACAATATGCTATTAAAGTATTATTAAAACTAGCCGTTATGAATAGTAATACCAACTTTTTGAAATTTTATCTTTATGAATGGACTTCATTTTTTGATTCAGAATATCAAAATTATCCTAGGGTGAAATTTTGGTATTTTTCTGAAAACATTCAATTTTTGATGAATAGTGAAAACACTAGGTAACTATTTAAAAACAGACTTTTTATTTAAATAATTATTTATTTTTTTAAATTTATTTTAGGTAAAAATAGATACATAATACCTATATAAGTTCAATTTAATTCGTTGGAATAATTTTATAATAATTTTTGATATATAAAAATTTTATTGAACTTTTCACCGTCTTTTACCCACCTCCTAGGAGAATTTGAAAATTTACATAAAACATGATTTTACCGCTTCTGTGAGTGGAATTTAAAAAATCCGAGAGACATGGTTGATGTCAATTAGTAAAATGTGTTTCAATGAGATGAAAATAATTTTTGGTGAATAGTAACTTTATACTTTTATTTACCACGGTTAAAAGTTAATAAGGTAATTAAGGGTAAAAATGATATTATTATTACCCTAAAACATGTCCTAATTCTATGGGTTAAGTTTAATTCGACCAAAAATAACCATATGAATAAAATATGACCATTTAGGTCCACTTAGATTAGTTTAGTACATTTAATATTATTTCATTTAAAGAAGAGTTGAAATAGTTAAAATCAAAGTTTAAAAACTAAAACATTTTTAATATAGGGTTATACATAAGATAAATTTGACTATAAATATTCATTAAAAATCTAAAAATATTTCCTTAATAATTTTATTATATTTATAATTTTTAGACATTAAATAAGTTAATTTATTTTTGACACAATGCTGATGCAGTAATTACCATATTAATGAAATATTAACATAATTGATGATATAAATACCCAAATAAATGTAATTTTAGACTTTTTATGAATTAAAATAATTTTATAGACTAATATGACATGTTGGTATTGATATAATTAACTTTTTTATAACTAATCATGCTATTATGAATTTCAAAAAAACCAATTACCAAATAGTTTCAAATTGACATAAAATAGTTTTTAAAAAATATATTATATTATTAATTGTTATTATATTCCTAAAAATATAAGGTTGGGCCAAATGACTTAGAGAAGGTTATATATATTAATAATGAACCACTTGGGGTTCGTTTGTCTTGAAATAATATGTTTATTAACCATATAGTATATGAAAACAAGAAGACACTGTAAAAGATAAATTATTTAACTTGAGTTAAATCTAAATGATAAGGTTAAAATAGTAACCTAAACTTCTCTAAAATCTTTTGGTTGAGATGATTTCGACCCATTCCCACCTTATATTCGAAAAAAATCAATTTGGAGCTATTAAAAACCAAATATGACTTTATTATAAAATAATATATTTAGTTTTTCCTAAGGTGCCCCTCTCCTCCATTATAAAAGGGCACCTCCTCCTTCTCCTCCTCAAACCACTTTGAGCCTTCAAGCTCGGACAACCCCTACCAATTTCTCTTCTCCACTTCCCTAGAAGAATACTAGAGGTCCTTGTCTTCTTCAAAGACCAACTCTAGTGCCCTGGGAGGAGGTTAAGAAGAGGTTCTTCAAAGAAGTAATATCCATTACCGATCCATTCCAATTTCTTTCTACTTCTACTTCTTCTTCCTTAGTTGTTTCATTATGAAGTAATAACATCAGTGTCACTCATATACTGATATGTTATTATAAGTATGAAAAAAACATATTTCACCTTCTATCCATCCTACGAAAAATGAAATCACCGCGCGTGCGTACGTACGGAATACCGTCTCCATGCCGTGGTGTAATATTTTTTCCACCACCACTTTACTTGGATGGGTATAATGGTGTAAAGAATAAATATATGTGATTATTTTAAAGTGATATTGATTCTGAAATAGTAAACATACACTTAAATTGTAACATCCCAGGTAAATAATGAATAAAAAATTTTCATATTTATTAATATTTATGAATTAAATATTAATTTTAATTAAAAGGGGTTTCTACGTTTGATAGCGTACTCGATACGCAATGATGAGTTTCTTTGAAATCTTACGTTGCACACTAGTAATATAATAATATTATTTTAAATGGTAGTTAACATGTAGCCATTGTATTGGCGGGAATGGATAGAAATAACTAAAATATAATTATATATGTTTTTTAAATGTTTTTACATTTATCCAATAAAAGACAAAGGCTTAAAATACAGAAAGAATTCAATTTTTGGCATTTATACCCTAATTTTCACTAAAGGTTCACTTATCACCTTTTGATAGAGAACCATTATTAAATATAGTTTTGATCCCTCTTATACATTCTATTGGACCAAATATAACTCTTCTTTATAATCGGGACATCAAAATTTACTTTGTGTAATTTTTTGGTATTTTTCCGATAAAGTTCATTTTTTAATGAATAGTGTAAAATGTTGTATTTTAATTCAAAACCACTTTTTAATCTAATTTATTAATATGATTAGATAATCTTTTGAATTGGTTTTTAAGTGAAATTAGAATATATTTTTATCATTTAATCCAATAGTGGTCGTTGGAATTAATTTCACTTTGAAATCGGACTTACACTAGTGTCAATCTTTTGATACTTATTGTTTCATAAAAACACGCTATTTGTCATGACAGCAGGAATTAATTATTAAATTAATTAAAGTGACTTATATGTTTTGAATTTTTTAAAATAGACTACATTTTTGAATTCGGAATATCAAATATATATTAAGGTGATTTTTTGGTATTTTTTTGGAAAACTTCAATTTTTGATGAATAGTGAAACCACTAAGTGGTACATATAAAAACTGATTTTTCGTTTAAATGAAATTTTACCACTTCTGTGTTTTGAGTTTCAAAAATCCGACTTACATGGTTGTCATTAAGAAATAAAATTTGGTTCAATGAGATTAAAATAATTTTTTGGTGAATAGTAACTTATTAAGTTTTAAATCGCGATTAGAGGTAATTAGTGCAATTTAAGGAAAAAAGGATATTATAATAAAATGAAAATACCTAGACACATGTCCTACAATTATTGGATGTGTCATGGACGACCTTTAAAAGCCATGGGTCAACTTGGGGACCCCATGGAGCCACTTTGGTTAGGAAATGACATAAATAACTTTTTATTTAATGTTAAAGTAAAAAATAACACAAACATGAGATGTTTTACGAAAACAATTTTTACATGGGGTTATACAAGTCAGAAGTTTGACTATAAATATTCATTAGAAAGAGAAAAATATTTCCTACATCATTGTATTTTTGTATAGTTTTTAGACTTTAAATAAATTAAATTATTTTTGACATCATGATGATGCAGCGATTACCTCATTAATAAAGGATTTAAATAAAATGAAATGATATTGTAAATTCTATGTCCTAAACATGTCCAAAACCTATTGGATGGGTGGATTTAGAACCCTTATCACCTTACCCTCGAATTATATCTATGTGGGACCTTTTCAATCCGAAAATCTTTTTAAAATAAAGTAACTTATCTTTACATTCCAAGAGTGCCCCTCCTCTCCTCTTATAAAAAGCCCCCACCTCTACCTCCTTACCCACACTCCCAAAGCCTTTGGCTCAGCCAACCCCTGCCAGTTTTGTCTCTACACTTCCCTATCTTACTTCTTGATGCCTCACGTTGGGCAGAAGTCTTCCCAAGGAAGCCTTTGAGCTCAAACCAAAGGGAGTTACCCGATTTTAAGGTAATGTCTTCACTTGAGTCCTTTTGTTTTATTTTGCTTCTCCAACCCCCTAAACTCCTTTTATTCATTTATTTTGTGACACCTCCAGTATAATAAATATACTAGAAGGTTTTTATAAGAATTATTCGAGCTACACTTACACACACCTACATCTAATGGTTAAAGAACATACTGTTTCCGTGGATGGCAAATTTCTGCCTCCCGAAACGATGATTGTTCAACATTCTTTTAACACCGTCAAAGGTGGCCATTAAGATTAGACTATATTTATATATGACATATAATATTTTATGTTTTCTTAAAGCTTATGTATTTATCATTTTGGGCATACCTTTATGGTTTCCATTATGGGAAAACATGATATCTTCATTTGAGGAAGTGCGGACTACCGCCCCCTCAAAGTGATTTGATTCGTTAATACCATATGTGGGATGTATAGAGGATGAAGTTATGATATTATATATGATATTACACTGGAATTATAATATACCTTTATATAATTATGATTCCATTCTATAAAATATGAAATAGAAATGAAAGTAGCGTTCATGCGTACGTACGGCTTACCGTCTCCATGAACGGTGCATTTCATTTCTTACCTCGAAATGATTATGTAATATTATAAATGCATCTATATACTGTATATATATGATATATATGATATATACATCATGATTATAATTTTGGATATAATGGATACATGGAAAACTTGTAATTATAAAGGTTTTATATTTTACTCAAGTACCAATGACCGTTATTAACTTAAATAATTACATAGTGTTCATGACATGGAAATAAGTGATATAAAAGGAATAATGAACTTTAAAAAGGTTCTTAAAAAAGTATAAATTAACTCAAGTTTATTATTCAGGAGATTAAAGAACGACCGAGTCAAGTCGGACCCGAGGTAAGGGACTTCGTCTCAATCTCCTTTCATTGAGGCATATTTTGTTTTATACACAACTTTCTTTTATACGGTGTATAAAACCCTTTGACTTTTACTTTTATACAAAAGGAATCTTTTTCTACAAAGCGTTTTACAAAATTACAAAAAGTAATGTTTCTTTTAACGTATGCGGTGACAACGACCTTTTCCGCCGCCACGAGTATTATTTGGTCTCTGGCTTCCTGAACAAGCCGTAATGTTTTTTTAAATGAAATAAATACCATATACTCTTTTATGTATTTTGGTATTGAAAATGGGTTTTATAATGGATTTTTTATGTCAATATATTTAAGTGATATATTGTGATCAAAGTGTGGAAATATTTTCTTTCCATTATATTTGTTTTATATCTTATGATTTTTATAGTGGTACTTGGACATTTGACAGGTGGTTACGTGATAAACCATATGACAGGTGGTGCCGTCAATACCAGGACGGGTGGTTACGTTATAACCTCCGATGCATTGGGTATGGAAGTCGGCCGTATGGATATTCCATTAAGTATGTATGGAAGTTGGCCATATGGTTATTCCATTAAGTGATATGTGTGGAAGTTGACCATATGGTTATTACACTTAAGTATGTTTATGTCCCAAGTTACCTTTATATGTTATGTGTTCTTTATATGGGTTTTATGGTAATCCTTTGGTTACAAAAAGGTAAGTAATGATATTTTATTCAGTGAAGAGTTTTTACTACTTTATGAAGGTGAAGGTATTACTTTGATAAAGTTATACATGGTTTACTTGATGTTTGAAAAACTAACAGTTTTCATTCTTTGTGTATCCCTTACTGAGCTTTTTATGCTCACCTCGAGTTTTTTTTTGAAATGTTTTTCACAGGACTTATTGTGGAATAGGTTCAAGGATGGGATCAAGGTAAAGTCATGCTATATAAAACATTGAACTATACATGTTTCTTTTTAAGAGTGATTATTTTATGGAATCTTAGTAGAAGTGTCTACTTTGTAATCTTTTGAGATGTAATAGTTATGTCATAATTCTCTAAAACTCTAAACCTGAAAAGATCCTCAATGTGAATTATTCATTTAATTCAATATTAAGTAATGTTTAAGGCCGGGGCCTTATAGTTGGTATCAAAGGTCGGTTTAGACAACATTAGAAGTTATAAAATTGTTAAATTATAAGTTAATTTATGGTATGATTGAAATGATATAGAATTTAAAGATTACCATGTTGCTTCGCCTAAGATATTTCTGTGTTCAGAATGGTTTTCCGCAGAGGAAACAAAGCAGCTATGTTGGGACGACATCAAGAGGAAGAAAACCTTCCAAATCAGCAACCTGAGATGGTCGGAATTGGAACTAAACAGTTTGTTGCAGTGATGGCACATTTGACTCAGGCTATAAATGGTGGTGGTATCCATGCACAAGATCAGCCAGATCAACTGCAGAGGAACAAGTCAGTGGTGGAACATTTCATAAGGAAACACCCCCATCATTCAGATGATCATCTGACCCCGTGCAAGATGAAGGGTGGATTAAATCACTGGAGAAGATTTTTGATGTCATGGGGTGTTCAGAACATCAAAAGGTTAGTCTTGCTATTTACCGTTTTGAAGGTGAAGCTGATCAGTGGTGGTCGATGGTGAAAAATATCAGGGATAGTGATGAGATTGAGGATCTTCACTGGGAAGAATTCAAAGGTATGTTTCTTGAGAAATATTTTCCTAAGGTGGTTCATCTTAGGATGGAAAAACAGTTCCTAGAGTTGAGGCAGGAGGATGATTCAATGGCTACTTATGAAGAAAAGTTCACTCGATTGGCAGGGTATGCTCCAAACTTCATATGATATCTTGATAGTAAAATAAACCGTTTTTACTATGGGTTAATGCCAAAGTATCAAAGGGATTTAGCTTTTCGTGAGTTCATAAGTTATGAAAAACTTGTTTGATGTGCGGAGAAGGTGGAAATGGAGTTTGCTGATGATCAGGTGTTCTATGACAAACAACAGAATAAGAAGTCCAGTTGGCAGGCAAAGGGGAAGAATTCATCAATGAAGCAAGGAGGTAAGAAAATCAAATATCCATCTTGTGAGAAGTGTGGTAAAATGCATCCTGGAGAATGTTTATCCAAGTCTGGTAAGTGCTTTCGGTGTGGTAAGTCTGGTCATATTGCTCGTAACTGTAAGGAAGATGATCAAGCAGGCAATGAAAAGCCAGCGGTAAGATGTTTTAAGTGTAATGAAATGGGTCATTATGAAAATGAGTGTCTAACGAAGAACTCAACTGGGGGAAAGCAGCCAGACTACATGCAGAAAGGGGTGGTGAAATCCTTTGCAACAACTTCAATAGATGTTGGGCCATCGAATGAAGTAGTATCAGGTACACTGTTTGTTTGTTCATATTATGCCAGTGTTTTGTTTGATTCAGGGTCTACCCAATCTTTCATTTCTAAGAAGTTTTCTTGTAAATTAGAAATTCCATCTCAATATATGAGTCCTGAACTTATTGTAAAAACACCCAGAGGGAACGTTGAGGCAAAAAAGAATTATAAGAACCTTCATATCCTTGTGTGTGGAAAGAATCTACCTGCAAACCTTATTGTTTTGCCTCTAGTAGAGTTTGATGTTATTTTGGGCATGGATTGGATTTATTTTTATCATGCTAAGATTGACTACAGATCTAAAATGGTTTCTTTTCAGAAAGATTCTCAGTTTGTGTACAAGAATGAACCCTTGCTTTTGATAACACATCTGGAAGTTGAGAAACTAGTAAAAGAAGGAAATGAATTTTACCTTGAAAATATTGTTGAAAATAAAGGAATTGTTCAGATTAATGATATTCCAGTGGTAAATGAGTATCTTGATGTTTTTCCTGATGAGTTTCCTGGTATTATTCATGATCGAGAAGTTGAATTTACTGTTGACTTAGTTCCTGATTCAATGCCAATTTCAAAACCCCCTTATCGAATGGCTCAAGTTGAACTTTTAGAGTTAAAGGAGAAAATGCAGGAGTTATTAGATAAAGGTTTCATTCGACCTAGCACATCACCATGGGGTGATCCTGTCTTGTTTGTTAAAAAGAAAGATGGCTCAATGATACTTTGCATTGATTATAGAGCCTTGAATAATATTACTATTAAGAACAAGTATCATTTCCCTCATATCGATGATTTGTTTGATCAGCTCCAGGGAGCTCAGTATTTTTCGAAGATTAACTTGAGGTCGGGGTACCATCAGTTGAAAGTAAATTAATCATACGTTCCGAAGACTGCATTCCATACTAGATATGGCCATTATGAATTTGTAGTTATGCCTTTTGGGTTAACCAATGCACCTTCTGTATTCATGGACCTTATGAATAGAATTTTCCATGAGTTCTTGGATAAGTTTTTGGTTGTTTTCATCGATGATATTTTTGTGTTTTCTAAAAGTAAAGAGGAGCATGAAAGTCATTTAAGTGTTATCTTTAAAACCTTAAAAGAAAAGAAACTATATGGAAAATTCAGCATGTGTGAGTTTTGGTTACAACAAATTTCTTTCCTGGGTCACATTTTTTCAAAATATGGCATAACTGTTGATCCTGCTAAAACAAAAGTTGTTGAATAATGGCCAAGACCCACAAATGTAATCGAGATCCGTAGTTCTCTTGGTTTGGCAGGTTACTACCGAAGGTTTGTTGAAAATTTTTCACGGTTATCTAGTCCAATGACTAAGCTAACTCGGAAGGGTGTTAAGTTTGTCTGGACAATGATATGTGATGATTGTTTTCAGGAGTTGAAAAAAATATTGGTGAATGCTCCAGTTTTGGCACTTCCTTCCAGGAATGGTGAGTTTTTTATGTACAGTGATGCTTCGTTTAAGGGACTTGTCTATGTCCTTATGCAGAATGATCAGGTAATTGATTATGCTTCACGTCAGTTGAAAACTCATGAGGTAAATTACCCTACACATGATTTGGAATTAGCTGTTGTTGTTTTTTGCTTTAAAAATTTGGAGGCATCATTTTTATGGAGTAAAGTTTGAAATATATACTGATCACAACAGTTTATAGTACATATTCACTTTGAAAGAATTGAACATGAGAGAGAGGAGATGGATGGAATTAATCAAGGATTATGATTGTACAATTCATTACCATCCGGGAAAAGAAAATAAAGTGGCTGATGCTTTGAGTCGAAAAAGTAATGCTTCATTAACCATGCTAATTTTGGAACAAGATCCTTTGGTTTTTGATTTGATGAAATTTGGCATAGAAGTTTTTGGTGCAGGAAGTTCTTCTGTTTTGTTTTAGGTATCAGTGAGATTATCCCTCTCAGACAGAATTAAGCAAGCATAGAGAGAAGACAGTGAGTTACAGAAAAAGGTAGAGCTGGTTCAAAAGGGTAAGCTGCCTGAATTCAACATTGATAATGATTGTGTTTTGAGGTTTGGGAAGAGATTATGTGTGACTTGTGATTCACAGTTGAAGAATGAGTTGTTATGTGAGGCTCATAGTTCCCAATTTTCAGTTCGTCCTGGCAGTACTAAGATGTACAGAGATCTGCGGGAGTATTACTGGTGGGATGGAATGAGAAGGGATATTACTGATTTTACGGTGAAGTGTTTGACTTGTCAGCAGGTTAAATAAGAGCGGCAGTTACTAAAAGGGATGCTTCAGCCTTTACAAGTTCCAGAGTGGAAATGGGAAAATATATCCATGTATTTTTTCATGGGATTACCGAAGACATCTAGAGGTAATAATTCAATCTGGGTTATTGTTGATCGCTTGACTAAATTTTCTCATTTCCTTGCTATACGAGATACTTTTTCCCTAGATCAACTTTCCCATTTGTATCTTAAAGAGATAGTCAGGTTACATGGAGTTCCTCTCTCCATTGTGTCCGATCGTGATCCCAAGTTCACTTCTAACTTTTTGAAAGGCCTTCAGAAGTCGTTGGGTACTGAATTAAATTTTAGTACAGCTTTTCATCCTCAATCAGATGGGCAGTCAGAACGAACAATTCAGACCTTAGAGGATATGCTACGAGCTTGTTCGATGGATTATCAGGGAAGTTGGGACCAACATCTTTCTTTGGTTGAGTTTTCTTATAATAATAGTTTTCATTCCAGTATACAGATGGCACCATTTGAGGCATTATATGGGAAGAGGTGTCGAACTCTAGCAATTTGGGATGAAGTGGGTGAAAGGAAGCTGATGGGACCAGAATTGGTAGAAGAGATGGCAGAAAAAGTTCAGTTGATTCAGAAACACATGAGAACAGCTCAAAACAGGCAGAAGAGTTATGCGGATAACCGGAGGAAGGATCTATCTTTCGAGGTAGGTTATCATGTTTTTCTCAAGGTTTCTCCATGGAAAAGTGTGATGAGATTTGGTAAGAAAGGAAAGTTGAGTCCAAGGTTTATTGGACCATATGAATTTATGGAGAGAGTTGGATCAGTTTCTTACCGAGTGGCTTTACCTCTGAGTTTATCTCAGGTACACAAGGTTTTTCATGTTTCGATGTTGAGGAAGTATATGCTAGATCCATATCATGTTTTGAGTCCAGAGGTAGTTCAGCTGTAAGAGAACCTATATTATGAAGAACAACCAGTCCAGATTCTTGATCGAAGAGAGCAAGTGTTGTGAAATAAGGTAATTCATCAGGTAAATGTTTTGTGGAAAAACCATATGGTTGAAGAGGCAATGTGAGAATCTGAAAATTCTATGAGGGATAAATACCCCCAATTATTTTGATAAGTGAATAAAATTGCGAGGACACAATTCCCAAATGGGGGGAAGGATGTAACATCCCAGGTAAATAATGTATAAAACATTTTCATATTTATTAATATTTACGAATTAAATATTAATTTTAATTAAAAGGGGTTTCTACGTTTGATAGCGTACTCGATACGCAACGATGAGTTTCTTTGAAATCTTACGTTGCACACTAGTAATATAATAATATTATTTTAAATGGTAGTTAACATGTAGCCGTTGTATTGGCGGGAATGGATAGAAATAACTAAAATATGATTATATATGTTTTTTAAATGTTTTCACATTTATCCAATAAAATACAAAGGCTTAAAATAAGGAAATAATTCAATTTTTGGCATTTATACCCTAATTTTCACTAAAGGTTCACTTATCACCTTTTGATGGAAAACCATCATTAAATATAGTTTTGATCACTCTTATACATTCTATAGGACCAAATATAACTCTTCTTTAGAATCGGGACATTAAAATTTACTTTGTGTAAATTTTTTGTATTTTTCCGATAAAGTTCATTTTTTAATGAATAGTGCAAAATGTTGTATTTTAATTCAAAACCTCTTTTTAATCTAATTTATTAAGATTATTAGATAATCTTTTGAATTGGTTTTTAAGTAAAATTAGAATATATTTTTACCATTTAATCCAATAGTGGTTGTTGGAATTAATTTCACTTTGAAATCGGACTTAAACTAGTGTCAATCTTATGATACTTATTGTTTCATAAAAACACGCTATTTGTCATGACAGCGGGAATTAATTATTAAATTAATTAATGTGACTTATATGTTTTGAATTTTGTAAAATAGACTTCATTTTTGAATTTGGAATATCAAATATAGCTTAAGGTGAATTTTTTGGTATTTTTCTGAAAAACTTCAATTTTTGATGAATAGTGAAACCACTAAGTGGTACTTATAAAAACTGATTTTTCGTTTAAATGAAATTTTACCACTTCTGTGTTTTGAATTTCAAAAATCTGACATACGTGGTTTTCATTAAGAAGTAAAATGTGGTTCAATGAGATTAAAATAATTTTTTGGTGAACAGTAACTTATTAAGTTTTAATTCGTGATTAGAGGTAATTAATGCAATTTACGGAAAAAATGATATTATAATAAAATGAAAATACCTAGACACATGTCCTACCCTTATTGGATGTGTCATGGCCGACCAAGACAAGCCATGGGTCAACTTGGGGACCTCATGGAGCCACTTTGGTTGGGAAATGACATAAATAAATTTTTATTTAATGTTAAAGTAAAAATAACACAAACATGAAATGTTTTACTAAAACAATTTTTACATGGGGTTATACAAGTCAGAATTTTGACTATAAATATTCTTTAGAAATCTAATAAATTTTCCTACATCATAGTATTTTTTGAATAATTTTTAGACTTTAAATAAATTAATGTATTTATGACATCATGATGATGCAAGGATTACCTCATTAATAAAGGATTTAAATAAAATGAAATGATAATGTAAAATATATGACCTACACAAGTCCAAAACCTATTGGATGGGTGGATTTCGAACCCTTATCACCTTAACCTTGAATTATATCAATGTGGGACCTTTTGAATCCGAAAATCGTTTTAAAATAAAGTAACTTATCTTTACTTTCCAAGAGTGCCCCTCCTCTCCTCTTATAAAAGCCCCCACCTCTACCTCCTTACCCACACTCCCAAAGCCTTTGGCTCGGCCAAACCCTGCCCATTTTGTCTCTACACTTCCATATCTTACTCCTTGAAGCCTCACTTTGGGCAGAAGTCTTCTCAAGGAAGCCTTTGAGCTCAAACCAAAGGGAGTTACCCGATTTTAAGGTAATGTCTTCACTTGAGTCCTTTTGTTTTATTTTGCTTCTCCAACCCACTAAACTCTTTTTATTAATTTCTTTTGTAACAAATCCAGTATCATCAATATAATATGATGTTTTTATAAGAAGGATTATAGCTACACTTACACACACCTACATCTAATGGTTAAAGAACATACTGTTTCTGTGGATGGCGAATTTCTGCCTCCCGAAATGATGATTGTTCAACATTCTTTTAACACCTTCAAAGGTAGACATTAATATGACACTATATTTATATATGATATATAATATGTTTAATTTTTCCTTAAGCTTCTATATTTTTCATTTTGGGAATACCTTTATGGTTTCTGTTATGGGTAAACGCGATATCTTCATTTAAGGAAGTGCGGACTACCGCCCCCTCAAAGTGATTTGATTCGTTAATACCATATGTGGGACGTATAGAGGATGAAGTTATGATATTATATATGATATTACACTAGAATTATATTATACCTTTATATCATTATGATTCCATTCTATAAAATACGAAGTATAAATGAAAGTAGCGTTAATGCGAACGTACGGCTTACTGTCTCCATGAACGGTGCATTTCATTTCTTACCTCTAAATGATTATGCAATATTATAAATGCATGTATATACTGGATATATATGATACATATGATATATAAATAATGATTATAATTTTGGATATAATGGATACATGGAAAACTTGTAATTATAAAGGGTTTATTTTTGACTCATGTACCAATGACCGTTATTACCTTAAATAATTACATAGTGTTCATGACATGGAAATAAGTGATATAAAAGGAATAATGAACTTTAAAACGGTTCTTAAACAAGTAGAAATTAACTCAAGTTTATTATTCAGGATATTAAAGAACGACTGAGTCAAGTCAGACCCGAGGTAAGGGACTTCATCTCAATCTCCTTTCATTGAGTCATATTTCGTTTTATACACAACTTTCTTTTATACGGTGTATAAACCCCTTTGAATTTTACTTTTATACAAAAGGAATCTTTTTCTACAAAGCGTTTTACAAAACAACAAAAAGGAATGTTTCTTTTAACGTACGCGGTGACAACGACCTTTTCCACCGCCGTGAGTATTATTTGGTATTTGGATTCCTGAACAAGCCGTAATGTTTTTTTAAATGAAATAAATACCATATACTCTTTTATGTATTTTGGTATTGGAAATGGTTTTTATAATGGATTTGTTATGTCAATATATTTAAGTGATATATTGTGATCAAAGTGTGGAAATGTTTTCTTTCCATTATATTTGTTTCATGTCTTATGATTTTTATAGTGGTACTTGGACATTTGACGTGTGGTTACGTGATAAACCATATGACGGGTGGTGCCGTGAATACCAGGACGGGTGGTTACGTTATAACCTCCAATGCATTGGGTATGGAAGTTTGTCGTATGGCTATTCCATTATGTATGTATGGAAGTTTGCCGTATGGCTATTCCATTAAGTGATATGTGTGGAAGTCGACCATATGGTTATTCCACTTAAGTATGTTTATGTCCCAAGTTACCTTTATATGTTATGTGTTCTTTATATGGGTTTTATGGTAATCCTTTGGTTACAAAAAAGTTAAGTAATGATATTTTATTCAGTGAAGAGTTTTTACTACTTCATGAAGGTGAAGGTATTACTTTAATAAAGTTATACATGGTTTACTAGATGTTTGAAAAACTAACAGTTTTCATTCTTTGTGTATCCCTTACTGAGCTTTTTATGCTCACCCTGAGTTTTTTTTGAAATTTTTTTCACAAGAATTATTGTAGAATAGGGTTATGGATGGGATCAAGGGAAAGTAATGCTATATAAAACATGGAACTAGACATGTTTCTTTTTAAGAGTTTTTATTTTATGGAATCTTAGTAGTAGTGTCTACTTTGTAATCTTTTGAGACGTAATAGTTATGTCCTAATTCTCTAAAACTCTAAACCTGAAAAGATTTTCAATGTGAATTATTCATTTAATTCAATATTAAGTAATGTTTAAGGTCGGGGCCTTATATAAATACAATTCCACGATCATGGGAACAATACCATCACTCGTGTGTACATACGACCTACTGTCTCCACGATGTGATGTGACTCATTCAACATGACCTTCATTACATAATGATTATATAAATGAATTGAATGAATAAATATGATATATATTACACTAATACCATTCTGGAAATGAGGTATCTATAACATAAAAAGAATAATGAGAATTTATTTGACAAAACACACATAGGAACAAAAAGAAATAAACACCCGAATAACAAGTAACAATGAAATATTACTAATAAGAAGCTAAGAATATTACCATATATGATATCATAACAATGAGTAAGATTCTAGAGTAAGCCAATAACATTATTTAAATCATTATACTGGAGGTTTGGACATGTACGAATCAAATCGGACCTAAGGTAAGGGAAAATCTCGCAATCTCATTTTTATCCGAGATTGTTTATACTTCATAATTTACTGGGGAATATTTATGATCCACATCCATGTTTCCTCAATATGTAAAATTATTTATATCCTCATACAATTGTCTAAATCCAATTTTACCCTTCTGTGAGTTTTTATAAAAAGATATGAAAGGAATATTTTATCATTTTTAGTACGAGGTACTTTTTTGAATTTTCCAGACAAAGTACGAAAAGAATGTTTGTTTAACATATACGGCATGAATGGATTTTATGATTTCATAAAACATTATTTCCATGAAGCATCCTTTAAAAGTTTTCATGTTTATTTTTAATAAACTTCTTTTAGTTTAAAATTTTATGACATGTTAAGAAAGGGAAAAAATTTTGAAGTATAAAGGATATTTTCCTCAAGAATGGAGTTCAAGCATTTTATCAAAATTATTTTCCATCTAAGATAATATAGGTTTATGTTTCTATCCCTATTTTTAAATTGATTTGATTATGTTATGGTGGATTTATTTTTATGATGTCCTTTTATCTTATATGGATTATGTTATGATGGCATGAGGTTTAAGAATCCCATTTTTATTACAAGGGTTATGCTATGATATATGATTTATGATCTTGTGGAACACATAAGAATGGAATCATTATGAGATGGGTGGGACCTATATCTCCCTCCAATGCATTGGGTAAAGATTTATATCTCATGATATAGACATGGCTAGAATGGCAGGTTAATTCGGTTCAGTGATACAGAACTAAAACGAGGGTTGATCTCAGTTCAGAAATGGAATTTTTCCGCTAAGATAGTCCTAGAAATGAGTATTGACTACTAAGAAATGATTCTATATGATTATATGTGTATTAAACAAAGTTTCATGTTTTATGTTCTAATTATTGGGATTACATTTTACTGCTATTATTTATCCCATGTTATGAAATTATGATCTCTTTTGTAGGTTATGATTTCCGAAATGATATGTTCTTATGAATATGTTGTGATTGATATTTCTTTTATTTACCCTTACTGAGCATTTGATCTCATCCATTTGTATGTTTTCTTTTCCCCAGGTCAGGAAGAAGGGTATTAAGTAAGATATGCCAAAACGGACTCTATATATGATGAAATAAATGGGAGACAATTTAGATGATTTATGAACCAGTTGTTTATGTTTCCCAGTTTCTAAAGACACTATACCTATACGGTCCTTTCATGGTTTTGTTATATGTTGTAATAAGTATGCTTCAATTTTTGAAGTAATAACCATGTATGTAATGTATGGGTTGTTATAGTTGGTATTAGAGGAAATTTATAGTCAACCTTTGGAAACTAGGATGTGAAAGCCTTAGTAAGAACCCTAAGGATAAGTCTAAGCATAGAACACAATCGTAGTGTTTTAGAAATGGACATGAATAACCTATGATAAGACCTTAAGTGTGAAATTTTATTTTTTTATTATGTGGTTTTCCTATTATAATTAGTTTTGATCACACTATTCTTCTTGGTTTTAGTCAATGGCTGGAACCCAAATGAACCGTGTTAATGCGAAATGCGTTGGGAAATGCAATGATTGTCCCCCTAAGCAACCAAATGTCATGGGAGCTGGAATGAAAAATCTTGAAGCCAAGCTCACACAAAATTCTCAAGATATGAATCATGAAGAACTTACAAGCGAGAAAAGGAAGGAGAAAAATTTTGTTGAATCCTTCATGAGGCAGCGTCCACCCTCATTCAGCGGGACTACTGATCCATTAGTGGCTGAACAGTGGATCAGTACCACTGAAAAGATATGTTTAGTTCTTCAATGTTCTGAACATGATAAAGTCATCTGAGAAGTATATCGTTTGGAAGGTGAAGCTGATCAATGGTGGAATCTTATCAAGAATACAAGGCCAATAGATGAAATTGAGTCCATGGAATGGGATGAGTTCAAGAACATATTTTTAACAAGTACTTCCCTCATATTTTTTGAACAAAGATGGAGAAGGAGTTTCATGAACTGAAGAAAAAGGATGATGAATATGTTGGTTCCAACAAAACAAATTTTACAATACTTGCAAGGTACGCTTCTGGGATTATTATTCAACCTGAGAGTAAGATCGATCGATTATTTAGTGGCCTAAAACCAATTCTTCGAAGGGCGTTAGCCATAAGGGACTTCAATAGCTACGAGGAAATAGTTCGATGTGCTCTCAATGTTGAGATGGATATTCGAGTAACCCATCTGTCATATGCGCTTGATAAGAAGAGGAAAAAGGAATTCAAAGGGAAATCTAAAGACCACACTGAAAAGAAGATGAGTTTTCCCTTATGCTCAAAGTGTGGAAAGAAACATGGAGGGAGTTGTCTTAAAGGGATAATTAAATGTTTCAAATGTGGAAAATAAGGTCATCGGGCATTGGAATGCCATAATGATGGGAAGAAGATGTCTAATGATGCGAACAAAGAAAGGAATACACAGAATTAACCTCTTACACTTCAATGTTACAAGTGCACGGAAATGGGGAATTATGTTAATCAATGCCCTAATTCAAGGGTTGTTGTTGATGATCGACGTCAACAAACTCTTCAAGCTAAAGACAAAGGAATGTCACATGCAATTTCTATCGGTGATGTGGAGTATGATAACAAAGTGGTGATAGGTACACTTAACATCCACTCTAAAGTACCAAATGTTTTATTTGATTCTAGATCCACCCACACTTTTATTTCTGAAGATTTTTCTAAGGCTATCACCGTATTACCTCAACAATTAGATGTTAAGTTGGCTGTGACAACCCCTAATGGCACAATAGTCGCATCAAAAGTTTACAATTCTTCTCCGATTGAAGTTTGTGGGAAATTTCTTCCTAAAAATCTTGTGATCCTTCCTATAGTGGAATTTGATTTGATTCTTGGCATGGATTGGCTTTCATTATATGGAGCTCATATCAATTTCCAGAGAAGGGAAGTTACATTTCATATTCCAGATCAATCTATGATCGTCTATCAATGCAAGGATGAACATAACCTTCCAGTGGAAATTTCATCCATCCTATGGGTCTTGATTCCACTAAATGAAGGTTATTTATCTCAAATGGTTGGAAAGAAACTCACAATTAAGAATATGCCCATTGTACGGGAATTTGATGATGTCTTTCTAGAGGAATTGCATAGACTTCCACCAAATCTTGAAGTTGAGTTTTCAATAGAAATCGTACCAGGTGATTTACCTATTTCAAATACACCTTATAGAATGTCCCCAATTGAGTTGCAGGAATTGAAGGAGAAACTCTTAGAGAATATTAATAAGGGATTCATACACCCTAGTGTGTCACCTTGGGGATCACCTATTTTGTTTGTTAAGAAGAAAGACAGATCAATGAGACTCTGCATTGATTATCGAGAACTTAACAAGATCACTATCAACAACAAATATCCTCTCCCACACATTGATGACTTATTTGACCAACTACGTGAAGCTCAATAATTTTACAAGATTGATCTTCATTCAGGGTATCATCAAATAGGGGTCAAAAGGGAAGATATACCAAAGACGAATTTCTGTACAAGGTATGGACACTATGAATTTATAGTAATGCCATTTGGTCTTACTAATTCCCCTGCTATCTTTATGGATCTAATGAATAGAGTCTTTATAGACTATCTTGATCAGTTTGTGGTAGTCTTTATAGATGATATTCTTGTCTATTCAAAGTGAAAGGAAGAAAATGAAGATCTCTTGAGAATTGTATTGAAGACCCTGAAAAAGGAGAAGATTTATTCCAAATTTACCAAGTGTGAATTTTGGATTAAACAAATTGCATTTTTGTGTCACATAATCTCAATGGAGGGTATATCTGTGGATCCAGAAAAAATAGAGGTTTTTGAAAAATTGTCGAGACCAACAGCTGTAACTGAGATCTGAAGTTTTCTTGGTCTGGCTGGGTATTATCGACATTTTTTGAAATATTTTTCACAATTATCTAATCCACTCACCAGGTTAACTCAAAAAGGAGTTAAGTTCATCTGGGCAGAGGAGTGTGAAGAGAATTTCAGGGAGTTAAAAAGAAGGATATCTAGTTCACATGTGCTCACACTGCCTTGTAGTGGAGAATGGTTTGAGATCTATAGTGATGCATCCAAGAAGGGGATGGGGTGTGTTCTCATGAGAAACAATATGGTGATAGCTTATGCCTCACGATAGTTGAAAATCCATGAGAAAAATTACCCAACTCATGATTTAGAGTTAGCTGCGGTAATCTTTGCATTAAAGATTTGGAGGAATTATCTTTATGGTGAAAGGTGTGATATTTATACTGATCATAAAAGTTTAATGTATATTTTCACACAAAAGGAGCTGAATATGTGACAAAGAAGATGGTTGGAGCTGATTAAGGACTATGACTGCCCAATTCTTTATCACCTTGGGAAAGCAAACAAGGTGGAAAATGCATTAAGTCGACAAGACCATGCTAGCTTATCCATGATGAGGATAAAAAAGATCCAATATTTATGGATTTATAAAGGATGGATCTTGGAATTATAATGGACGGGGAGAAATATTATCTTTCTCAAATGAATTTTCAACCATCTATACATGTGAAGATTAAAGAGGCACAGAAAGAAGATGTAGAGTTACAAAAGAATGTGAGAAACGTTCCTGAATTCAACCTTGATTTTGATGGGATAATAAGGTTCATGAATCGGGTTTGTGTTCCTCCCATCCCAGAATTAAAGAAGGAGCTGCTGTTTGAGGCTCATAGTTCTTCATTCTCTATTAATCCAGGAAGCATGACGATGTATAGGGACCTGAAAGAGAACTTCTGGTGGGATGGAATAGAAAGAGATGTTTCGGAATATGTCTCTCGATGCTTGGTTTGTCAGCAAGTTAATGCTGAGAGACAGAAGTCTAAGGGGATGTTACAACCATTACACATACCTGAATGGAAATGGGAAAACATCACTATGGACTTTTTCACCGGACATCCTAAAACATCCAAAGTAAATAATGTTATCTGGGTCATAGTTGATCGTCTTACGAAGTCGGCACACTTCATTGCTATTAGAGAGGATTTCTCTCTGGATCATCTTTCTAGGATATATGTAAAGGAAGTGGTAAGATTTCATGGATTACCACTTTCCATTATATTTTATCAGGATCCGATGTTTACCTCGAAGTTTTGGTGAAGTCTTCAACATACTCTGGAAACATAGTTGATTTTTAGCACTGCTTATCATCCTCAGACAGACGGTCAGTCTGAGAGAACAATTAAAACTCTAGAAGACATGTTGAGAGCTTTCTCTATGGATTTCAAAGGTGGTTTGGATCAACACCTACCTTTGGTGGAATTTTCTTATAATAATATCTTTCAATCCAATATTCAGATGGCTCCTTATGAAGCTCTCTATGCAAATAAATATTGAACTCCAACATGATTGGATGAAGTTGGGGAAAGAAAGCTATTAGGACCAGATCTTGTTGATGAGATGGAAAAAAAGGTCAGATCTATTCAACAACACATAAGAGCAGCTCAGAGTCGAAAAAAGAGTTATGCCGAAAACCGAAGAAAAGACCTAGAGTTTGAAGTGGGTGATAAAGTGTTCTTATGAATATCTCCTTGAAAGAGAGTAATGAGATTTGGAAAGAAGGAAAAGTTGATCCCTAGGTATATATGTCCTTTTGAAATACTGGATCGTGTTGGGAAGGTAGCATACCGATTGTTGTTTCCACCGAATCTCTCTCAAGTTCATGATGTGTTCCATGTATCTCTCCTGAGAAAGTACATACCTGATCCTTTACATGTACTCAGCTCAGAAGTTGTACAGCTGGAGCAAGATCTTTCTTATGAAGAACAACCGATAGAGATTCTGGATCGTACAGGAAATTTCCTACTGAACAAGACCACTCTCATGGTGAAAATTTTATGGAGGAACCACCAATTAGAAGAAGATACATGGGATCTTTATGATATGATGAGGGAGAGGTATCCTCATCTGTTTGTTACAAAGTGACGAATTTCGAGGGTGAAATTCATTTTAAGGGGGTAGAATGTAACACCCGATATTTTTATGAGAAATATTTTCTTTTATGTTATATAAATCACCAAAGGAATCTTTCACTACACACAACACTAGCTTGACTTTCTTTTCACGCAATCACGACCTTCCCCGATAGCTTGCATTGTACGCAATACCGAGTTTCACTAAACAACGATATGCTATTAAAATATTATGAAAACTAGACATCATGAATAGTAATACCCACTTTTTGAAATTTTATCTTTAAATATGGACTTCATTTTTGGATTCATAATATCAAAATTATCCTAGGGTGAAATTTTGGTATTTTTCTAAAAACATTCAATTTTTGATGAATAGTGAAAACACTGGGTTACTATTTAAAAACTGACTTTTAATTTAAATAATTATTTATTTTATTTAAATTTATTTTAGATCAAAATAGATACATAATACCTATATTAGTTCAATGTAATTCATTGAAATAATTTTATAATAATTTTTTATATATAATAATTTTATTGAACTTCTCACCGTCTTTTACCCACCTCCTAGGAGAATTTGAAAATTTACATAAAACATAATTTTACCGCTTCTGTGAGTGGAATTTCAAAAATATGAGAGACACGGTTGATATCAATAAGTAAAATGTGGTTCAATGAGATGAAAATATTTTTTGTGAATAGTAACTTTTTACTTTTATTTACCACGGTTAAAAGTAAATAGGGTAATTAAGGGTAAAAATGAAATAATTATTACCCTAACACATGTCATAATTCTATTTGATAAGTTTAATTTGACCAAAAATAACCATATGAATAAATTATGACCATTTATGTCCAATTGGATTAGTTTAGGACATTTAATATTATTTTATTTAAAGACTAGTTAAAATAGTTAAAATCAAAGTTTAATAAATTAAACATTTTTAATATAGGGTTATACATAAGATAAATTTTACTATAATTATTGATTAGAAAGATAAAACTATTTCCAACATAATGGTATTTTATTTATAATTTTTAGACATTAAATAAGTTAATTTATTTATGACACAATGATGATGCAGTAATTACCATATTAATGAAATATTAACATAATTGATGTTATAAATACCCAAATAAATGTAATTTTAGACTTTGTATGAAATAAAATAATTTTATAGGTTAATATGACATGTTAGTATTGATTTAGTTAACGTTTTTGGAACTAATAATGTTGTTATAAATTTCGCAAAAATCAATTACCAAATAGTGTCAAAATTGAAATAAAATAGTTTTTAAAACATATATTATATTATTAATTGTTATTATATTCCTAAAAATCTATGGTTCATCCAAATGACTTAGATAAGGTTATATATATTAATAATCAACCACTTGGTGTTCTTTTGTCTTGTTATAGTAATTTTATTAACTATATTGTATAAGAAAACAAGAAGACACTGTTAAAGATAAATTATTTAACTCAGAGTTAAATCTAAAGGATAAGGTTAAAATGGCAACCTAAACTTGTCTAAAATCTATTTTTTGAGAGGATTTAGACCCATACCCATATTGGATATGAAATAAATCAATTTGGAGCTATTAAAAACCGAATATGACTTTATTATAAAATAATATTTTTATTTTTTCCTAAAGTGCCCCTCTCCTCCCTTATAAAAGGGCACCTCCTCCTTCTCCTCCTCACACCACTTTGAGCCTTCAAGCTCATCCAAACCCTGCCAATTTCTCTTCCTCACTTCCCTAGAAGAATCCTAGAGGTCCTTTTCTTCTTCAAAGACCAACTCTAGTTCCCTGAGAGGAGGTTAAGAAGAGGCACGTCAAAGAAGAGGTAATATCCATTACTGATCCTTTCCAATTTATTTCTTCGTATACATATTCTTCATTAGTTGTTTCATTATGAACTAATAACATCAGTATCAATAATATAATTATATGTTATTATAAGTATTAAACAACTCTATTTCACCTTCTATCCATCCTAAGGAAAATGAAATCACCGCGTCTGCGTACGTACGGAATATTGTCTCCACGCCGTGGTGTAATCTGTTTTCCACCACAACTTTACTTGAATGGGTATAATGGTGTAAAGAATAACTATATATGATTATTTTAAATTGATATTGATTCTCAAATAGTATACATACACTTAAATACAATTCCATGATCATGGGAATGATATCATCACTTGTGCGTACGTACGACCTACCGTCTCCACGATGTGATGCGACTCGTTCTACATGATCTTAATTGAATAATGAATATATAAATGAATTGAATGAATAAATATGATATATATTAAACTAATACCATTCTGGAAATTAGTTATCTATTACCTAAAAATAATAATAAGAATTTATTCGACAAAACACCCATATTAACAAAAAGCAATAAACACCCGAATAACAAGTAACAATGAAATATTACTAATAAGAAGCTAAGAATATGACCATATATGATATAATAAAAATGAGTAAGATTATATAATAAGTCAATAACATTATTTAAATCATTATACAGGATGTTCGGACACGTACGAAGCAAATCAGACCTAAGTTTAGGGAAAATCTTGCAATCTTATTTTTATCCGAGATTGTTTATACTTCAGAATTTACTAGGGAATATTTGTCATAAACATACATGTTTCCCCAATATTTAATATTATTTATATCCTCCTACAATTTTATAAATCCACTTTTACCCTTAGGTAATATTTTAGTAAATGAAATGAAAGGAATATTTTGTCGTTTTTAGTACGAGGTACTTTTTTGACTTTTCCGGCCAAAGTACGAAAACAATGATTTTTTAACTTGTATGGAATGAATGAATTTTATGATTTCATAAAAAATTATTTCCATGAAGCTTCCTTTACAAGTTTTTAAGTTTGTTTTTAATCAAATTCTTTTAGTTTAAAATTTTATGACATTTTAAGAAAGGGAAAATGATTTTGAAGTATAAAGGATATTTTCCTCAAGAATGGAGTTCAAGCATTTTATCAAAATTATTTTCCATCTAAGATAATATAGGGTTATTTTTCTATCCCTATTTTTATATTTATTTGATTATGTTATGATGGATTTATTTTTATGATGTCCTTTTATCTTATATGGATTATGTTATGATTGCATGACGTTTAAGAATCCCATTTTTATTACATGGGTTATGCTATGATGTATGATTTATGATGTTGTGGAACACATAAGAATGGTATCATTATGATATGGGTGGGACCTATATCTCAATCCAATGCATTGGGTAAAGATTTATATCTCATGAGATAGACATGGCTGGAATGGCAGGTTAATCCAGTTCAGTGATACAGGACTGAAACGAGGAGTGAACTCGGTTCAGAAATGGACTTTGTCTGCTAAGATAGTCTTGGAAATGAGTCTTGACTACTAAGAAATGATTCTCTATGATTATGTGTGTATTCCAAAAAGTTTCATGTTTTATGTTGTTATTATTGGGATTACATTTCACTGCTATGATTTATCCCATGTTATGAAATTATGATCTCTTTTGCAGGTTAAGATTTCCAAAATGATATGTTCTTATGAATATGTTGTGATTGTTATTTCTTTTTTTACCCTTACTGAGCATTTGAGCTCACCCTTTTATATGTTTTCTTTTCCCCAGGTCAGGAATAAGGGTATTAAGTAAGATATTCCAAAAGGGACTCTAGATATGATGAAATAAATGGGAGACAATGTAGATGATTTATGAACCAGTTGTTTATGTTTCCCAGTTTCTAAAGACACTATACCTATACGGTACTTTCATGGTTTTTTATATGTTGTAATAAGTATGCATCAATTTTTGAATTAATAACCATGTATGTAAAGTCTGGGTCGTTACATACACACAAGCGATAGTTTCTTTTCCCATATGATGGAATGTATGAGGAAAATGATTGATAAAAAATAATAAAAATAAATCAGTATATTTATGATACTTAATTAATTATTTTATAATGGATACTATATATTTATATAAGGTATAATAAGAAATAAAATTTAATTTTATCGATAAAGAGTTATACATACTCATTGAGAAACATCCACTGGATTACACCTTTAAGCCTTGAAATAATGGTATAACGATTGAACTATGACATCTAGATTTTGGGAAGGGATTTCATTAAAGAATATGGTAGCTATTTTCTAAGATATAATTCATATGAATTATGAAGAAGAGTGGATAAGTAGTATCCTTTAATAAGGGAGGGAGATGACACCCGTGGAATTTTTCAAAATATTAAAATATAATAATGTCTTAATCAAGTAAATCAGATCAAAAAATCACAAATAATCATAGATACCAAGGATATGGTAGAAATAAAATCAAAAAATATAATTATATCAATTTTTTTGATGTTTCAAACCTTATATATTTTTTTTACCCCTTTCCCCTAGTAAACCCTTTTTAACCCTAACCATTGTAAAAAAATTACTATTTTTACTATTCATTATAACAAAACATTATTTGAATTTATTAAATTAAATTAAATATTATGATTCAAAATATTGAATCCATTTTACAAGATTTAATTTATATAAGTGGTAAAAATTATTTTTAAAATTGGCACATAAAACATAATGAACCCCATTTTTAGAGAAATTCATTTTTAAGAATAAAACAAGGTTTATTTGTTTTTAACACCATATTAAATCTATAACATGAATTAAGAAAATTATTCAATAAAAGTTTTTAAATTTAATTAACATAATTTATCAATATTGAATAATTTAATTAATTAAGATAAAAACACATTGTGAATATAAAACTATTTTTTTGAAAAATATCTATATTTACTATCAAATGATTTTATTTTCATTTCTATCCAATTTATAACCCATTAAATAATTTTATACAAGTGAAAAATACCTTCTAATAATTTATTTATATTTATTTATAATATTCAATCCAATATATAGATGATAAATATAACATTAATTAATAATATTTTAATAGTATATCGGGGTTCATTAAAACATGGTGTTGCTTGTAAATAATTTTATCAAATAAATATAATTTATTTAAAGGAGAAAATATTGTAAAATACTAAAAAGTTATAGTAGGACCTCTCCTCTAAAATGGTGTACTATTATATCCTCCTTAAATTCAAATTGATAGAAGAGAGTTTGAGGGAGATTTGGCAAATAGAGAATCAACACCCATGTTAAAAATGAGGTCCAAGAAATTCATTTTACCATTTTGAACCAGATATAGAAAAATAATTTCTAACCAAAATTTATAATTTATACCTTCAACACAAATTTTTGAATATTTCTTTAATATATTATAATAATAAACTAAGTAATCACTATATTTTGAACAACATGGTTGGAAATCTAACTCAAACACTGAGAGATCTATGTGCATGACACTTTTCTAATCCTATCTATTAAATTTTCATAACTTCCTTATAAAAGGATATTGAATTAAAAAATTCTATAATATAATTATTTTAAATGTTTAATTTTATTTAAGTATAATAACCAAATAAATATATCAATAACTTTACGCAAGTGTTATCAATCATTTATCCAAGAGGAATAACCTAGGAGGAATTTATGTTATTGTAATTCTCCTTTTTCACTTAAAGGAGAAACAAATGCTTGGTTTTATAGCCTATTTCTGGGTAAATTTTGTGACTAGTAAGACCTAAAAATAATATTCTTATACATATCTTTTCACACATCCAATATCAAAACACTAGGAATTGAAATCTATAAAATCATATGATCTTCATGTGAAAGAATTTATGAGTATTAGGGTCAATTCAATAAACTGTATACCAGCTTTCCACATTAAGTTATTGAAGAGAATCATTTTGTAGTATTATTTTTCTAATGAATATAAGATAATGATATAAAATTTATAGATGAATAATCTATATGATTACTCATAGATGAATCATAACTAGAATCCAAGGGACTTATTGAAAAGGTAGTACAAAAACTACCAATAGTTTATAATAATGTGTACTAGTACCAATAGTTTTTTTGAGGGAAGAAAATTTTAGTCATCTATATTTCTTGAATTCAATTTGAAAGATAAAATTATACTTTTTAGAAAAATTGATTTTAATTAGACAAGTTAACAAAAATCACTAACCAAGGTATGAAGTTTATCTTCATCCCCTACACATTTTATTTACCAGTGAGTTTGAGTATAGTGTATGGATATTTGTGCTGTAATATTTTAACCGATGAAATCTCCAAAAAATAAATGATAAGTAGAAAAATGAAAAGTATAATATGTATTAAAAATTTTTTTGAACCAGTTCAAACCACCCAACCAAACCAATTTCAAAATAAATTCCACCAACCCCCACCATTTAAATAACCTTATAAGAAATATTATAACAAATAATCCTACCATCCACTCACATTTCAATTGAATAGATATTTTGATCATACAAAATTTAGAGACTAATCCCTATTATACTTGTATAGATCATATATTGAGGACCTAAGAAATAATTTTTAAGAGTTAAAAAATAAATTAGAAAGTATTATGGACATTCTGTCCAATAATTGAGGAAAACTGCTAGACCAATCTGTACCTGGTCTCAATAGAATTATAATTATGATTACCCCAATAAGTGGAAAATAAAATCAATCACTATATACATATGTACCGGAACTAAGTCATATATAACTTGAGGATAATAAATCTAAAAATTCTTGATAGATTTGTAAATTCCAACCCCAAGAAGAAAAAACAAAGAAGAAAAAAATAAAGAGGAATAGGAAAAGTCTGGAAGGAATAATACAAGACTAAGGAAACCTATTTAGAGTAATAAAGTGGAGAATAAATATATTCTAATCACTTTATTATCAGTAAAAATAAAATCCAATAAAATTAAAAAAGAGTATATGTAAATAGAAATTTTTGAATCTTTTCCATATGTAGAGATCAAAATTCCCCATCTTGAAGCTCTCAAACAACTACTCTAGTCTGCAAAATTACTCAAGTGTATTATCACTAAAAATAAGTGTCTTAAATTAAATAAAATATTCAACTTTGGAGAAATTTTCTTGTATTTGATCACAGCATAACTACACAAAAAATCTCAAGATCTAGTGAAATTTCATCTCCATTTAACTTTCAATTCCATGATTTTTCTATAATATTTAATTGATTTAGGTTCTTAGATTAATTTCATGCCTTACTCATTGTTTAAATCCTTGAGTATCGGAGAAATAAACCCTAAAATATTAGTGGTATAACTTAAAAAAATTGAAAAAATTTCTAGCTGGAGTTTTAGATGATGTGTTTGTTGGCGTTTAGGACTTGATTTGTTTGTTGGCTTCTATGTGCACAAAAAAATATTATAGAACACTAACCCACTTATCCATAATTTTTGGTAGACCATTAATTAATAAATCTAACATAATAATCAATGTTCATGAAGGAACCCAAAACATTGATTTTAGAGATATCATTGTCCACTTTAAAAAGTTTCACACAATGAGGCACCCATGAGAGGAAAATTCACTTTTACACTTTATCACATCGAAGAGAATAAAAATAGAAAATATGAAGATATGTTTGATAAAAAATTAACTCTAGATATACATTTACTGATTGAAAATACCAAATAAAATAAAAATTAAAAAAATTATAGAAAATGTATTTTCATATTAGAGGAATTGGTAACCCTTAATTTCATTAAAGCATTTGATTTATTATTTTACAATGAGGTAGATTATATATTATCTTATGTGTAGTAAATCTAATATATAGAAGTGAGTAAACCCAATTTTATTTTACCTTTATAAAAACACTAAAATATGGAACTAAAACCCCTTTCCCCTTAATTTTAAATACTTATACTTTATATAATTAGAAAAAATGTTAGTGATCATTACTAATAACCTATATGAATCATAATAATATAAATTTATTGTTATTTTTTGAAAGAAAATTTTCAATTATAGGGTTTTTTTTATAAGATATCCTTGGGAAAGAATATAAAATAGGAATGAATAAAATTTTACTAGTTGGTAATTTTAAACATGTTAGATTTCCCCAATGAATGCTAAATAAAACCATGATGGAGGTAGTGAAAAATAAAATAGGGATATTAGTGGATGAAAAAATAGTCTACCCTATTTTATACTCACAATAGGTCAGAACCATTAACACAGTCCCTAATAATATAGGACTAAACATTGTGATGAGTGATGAAAATAACTCAATTCCAACAAGAATTCAGAATAGTTCTAGAGTTTTCCTTTAATATTGTATATTAAATCAATTCAATAGGAAAAATCATTTTCCCATTCCTTTTATTGATCATGAGTTTGAGATATTATAAAGATAAAATTACTATTTTATTCTAGATGCTTTTTCAAGATAGTCCCAGATGCTCATTACTCTTTAGGATTTGGGGAAGAAAACCTTTACATATACATTTAGTGCCTTTAATTATAAAAGGATGCATTTGTATTTTTTAATCCCATAGATAAATTCCATAGGTGTATGTTAAGTATTTTTTGATAATATTTAAGACTTCCTAGAGGCATTTTTAGTGAATTTACTATTTTTTAGATTCATTTTATCACTTCTTAAAAAACCTAAAAAATTAAAAACATTTATTGAAAGATAATTTTTTAATATTTGAAAATTAAATTTTATAGTGTAAAGAGTGATTATTATTGCGCATATAATTTCATTAAAATGCCTTGTGGTAGATAAATCTAAAATCAGAGTAATAATTTATTTTCATTATATAACATGTGTGGAACATGTTATATCTTTTATAGGATATGTAAGTTTATATATATGGTTCATCAAATACTTTAGTAATAGTTTTATTCCATTATATATATTACTTTTTAAGGAAACTAATTTTTTATTTTAATGTTGTGTGCAGTGTATTTTGATAACATAAAAAGTATATTAGTCAAAACACCAGTGATGCAGTAACCAAACTAGGAGAACACTAATAATATAATTTGTGATGATTCAAAGCAAGATATGTGATAATTCCTATCACAATATATTGAATAAAAAAACATAGTCCATTTCATATTCATCAAGGACACTTGATTCTTCCTAGATAAACTACACTAATAAAGAGAAACAATTTATATCAATCTTTTTGAGTTTATATAACTTTAAATATTATTTTCAGAGAATTGAAATTAAAAAATTTACTAATCATGCATCCATTAGGTTATTGATGAATAAGGTTGAAGAAAACTCATGAATTATTTTATGGAAGTTACAACTTCAAGATTTCAATTTAGATATCAAAGATAAAAATAAATATAACTAATAAAAAAATTTATAATCACCTGAGAAATTTTACCCATACAACAATGTTTGAGATTCTAGACTGAGCACCATTGAGTGATCTCATTCCAAGAGAGTAATTTTAATTTTTTAAATAAGATATTCCCTATTATGATAACATAGTTACCTATTTGGTAACATCTCATGTGTTATCTCATTTCAATAACTAAAAAATTCAATAAATTATTTATGAATAAAAATTTTATATTTGGGAATATTAATACATAAAGAAAATATATAATGATAAATTGATAAAGTGATTTTTAACTATAATTAAAAAACATTATTTTTTTAAAAATAAATTTACACTATCTTTTGGATCACACTTTGGACCACAAATAATAGTTAGGATAGTCCGAGAGTCAGAAATTATTTGACCCACATTTTTTAAATATTCACATGAGTTTTTCAATTAGTTTGAATAATTTTAATTCATAGAAAACATATCAAAGAGATAAGTAATTATCTAAAAACTAATTAATTTTTATGAAAATTATAATTTTATAGGAATCAATTTCATGGGATATTTTCATATTTTATTCGGTAATTCATATGTCTTGCTTATTTAGAATTATATTTCAAAATTTGTGGAAACTAAAGCCACATAAACCTATGATTCTAATGTTATGATTATTTTTTAAGAATAACATATTTTGTAGTTTTGGATTTCCATGATCCATTATTCGTGATCAAGGGACCAATTTTTTAAAATAGATCTTGGATAGTTTGATGAGGAGATATAAATTGCATCATAAGACATCAATATCAAACAATCCACAAAAAAATGTACATGATGAAATATTAAATAGATAAATCAATGCATGTTTATAGAAAACTATTAAAAAATCATAAAATAGTGGATTCAAAGGTTGGAAGAAACTTTATGGGGTTATTTAATAGCCAACCCCCCCCCCCCCCAAATTGGAATGATTCTATATATGTTGTTTTATTGAAAGAGTTTTCACTTACCTATGGAGTTGTAACACAACTAATATTCTATTATAAAAGAGATGAATCTAGACATATTTTTTTTGGAAAATAGGTAAAACTGTAGATACATGACTGGGATAAAATTATAATAGAAGCATTTTAGAATTACATAATTTACAAAGAAAGGAAAATAGTGTCTAATGATAAGATCATTTATCTAAAAACATTCCTCAAGGGTAACAAATGATAATTTACAACACAAGACTCATAAGGATGCAAAATAATATTTGTTACATATTGAAATGTCAATTTATATTTACTAATGTATATTCCTTAATTTTTTGTGGTTTACTAAAGAAGGGAACAATAACCCATTCACTGTTAATGGTAATAGGCTTAATAAATTTCAAGGATACTTTTCTCAATAACTATTAGAGGTGGTCACAATCCTCTATCCTATTTATCACTAAAAACCATCAGGTTATACTAATCCTTGAAATTTAATTTATTGTTATAGATCTCTTTAAATTATTATTTCATGATAAATTTTTTTGAATACATTTAGGACACTACACATTTAATTGTGGGTGGGGTAACCTAAGAAGTTTAAGATTTTCAACTATTTTCTTCAAATTTTGTGTTTATTTCTAAAAAAAATTGACATTATTTTTCAATTTTTACTACTTTTTGGAAACCTATAGAGATTAATTGGAATTAAACTAATAAATTTTAATCTATTACAAGGTTGAATAAACTTATTCATCCCATTTTAATGCCTTATATTAATTCTTAAATGGGTTTATTTTCAAATTCTACATAAGAAGAATCCATGTAAAGCTGATAAATTTTTTAATATTATGCCATGATATATTGTCCTGAATTTTTAATTACATACCTAAGAGTATTTTTAAACCCATTCTAACATTATATTTAAAATAAAATTATCTTAAGTGAACCAATAAATGTTTTAATAATCATAATTTTTTGTGTAATCTAATAAAAACTAAGAGTATTCAACGGCCTAGTGCTACCAAAAATCAAGGCATTTTTTGATTTTAAATCCATTTTTAATGAAAACAATTTTCATTAATAACTTAACATTTAACCCTTTTAAACCCAATTATACCTGAATAAAATTATTAGTAAGAAATATTGCAAGCTAAAAACCCTTATCTACTTTTCTCAAGAAGGTTGGTGCATGATTTAGTTCGAATTTATGTGTGGGGGAAGGGATAAATTGAGATAGAGTAAGCTATTATGCAGAATCTATTTGAACTAAATACAGGAAGTTCCATAACTCTTTTCTCTTCAACAATGAGAAAATTATGTTGGGAAGGATGGGAATATGGCCTATACATAATCAAATGAAGGGCTATAATTCCACCACTGCTTTGAAGAGAAAATTTCATCTCTGGAAATTTAATTTTTCATAAAATTCTAGATCTAGGTCCAAGGAGAATCAATAAAACAAATTGGGAAATATGGAATTAATATATCAATGGTGTTTAATTTTATTTATTGTGAACTGACTGTGTTGTATAAGAGGATATTATAAGAAAATTAGAGCTAAAATATCTTTTCATATACTATTTGGAGGAGCTATTTAGAGATTTTTTGCATCTGTTGAAGGGAGGACATTAATTATATCCGAATTAAATGAATAAATTACCTAATATATGGAAATATAGATGTGTCCCCCCAAAAAAATATTTGAAATTACCGCTACACCTTCAAGAGAAAATGGAAAGTAAGAAAATCTAAACTTATTGAAGAAAACATAATGAGGAAGTATTTTCTACTAATAAAATGTAAAAAGGTGTGATTTATCCTACTTAATATCTAAGGTTAGAGAAACATCAGTGGAAAGAAAGTAAAGTGGGAATAAATTCTTAAATGAAACTGAAAATCAGGCATTTTATTCTAATATTGATCCAAAACTCCTTATATGTACCATAAGTTTTTTACAATAAATAAAAAACTATATAATTTATAAAAACTCAAATAATTACTCATTATGAGAAAAAATACTTCTCACATTGTGTGGAGATGAATAAATTCGTCAAACCTATGGTGAAACTAATAAGGACTTGGAATGATTAGAACCTTGGTCAAAAATCATATGTGGGTGATGAGTGGGATATTTCTAGGAAGGTAGGTATAAGTGTGCATTAGAAAATAAATGAAGGTGAAATTAATTATATTTGTAATGAAGAAAATGGAATTAAAATCATTTAGGGTACATTATATCATTAGTAAAATGGTTTTGAAAAATTAACTAATCTTGGCTAAGTGTTTAAATTTTTTTGGTAATATTTTTTGTAGTTCACTTGTTTGAGGATTGTGGATATATTATAATGGTCATTAGTTATTCATATAGTGGGATGGGGTCCATAATTACTTAATAGTGGTTTTGGAGGTTCTTATGTTCTCATTATGGAAATTATTATTTCTATTGTATTTGTCTAATATGTGAGTGGTTTCTATGAGTTTTTTTTGTTTTTAGAAAGTTTGGTGTCACCAGAATCGTTTGGCGGTCAATGGTTTATTTGAGAGTCATGTAGAATGGGTATTTTAAGGGTATAGTGATCTATAATGATATGGGATTTTCCTCATGTGGTTTTTTGTTTTGATGTTTATGTTTTATTTTAATTTTTAATTTCCCTTATACTAGTTGTATTTTTATTTTTGGTCTGTATATATATATTGGATTCATTAGTATTTTGTTTCTATTTCTTTTTATGGTTCCCACTAAACTAGTATAAGTGTTTTTTTTCAAAAATATAAATTTATGTATTTGGTTTTAGTCCTAAGTTTAAGTGTAAGTGAATTTATAGATCCAATATTTGCATATATTTCACGTTGACATTCTTTATTTTTATCACACCATTTTGATCACTACTTATTTAAATATCCCATAATTTTGTTTTGTGAATAATATAGAGTTTAATTTCTAAATGGATTAAAACATGATATTTAATTTTTTATTTCATATTTTGAATTACTAGAATAAAATATACACTTCTATTTGGTTGTTTTCATGTTATTAGAGGATATATGTATGTGTTCCTGAAATCTTATTGTCGATTAAATAATTTCAATATTTGTTTGAAGGATGTACAGAGACACTCTACTAGGGATAATTATAATGGCTATGTAAATTTTTTTATGGATCCCTTTTAGGATAATTAGTGATCCATGTGGAAAATTTCTTATACACATTGTTCATTTTAGCCACACGTACAAAAGTTATTCTACTTATAATAATGTTTAAATTATTATAGTATATTTTTATTAGGAACATGATTTCAAATGATTCCATGTTTTGGAATGGGAAAATTTTATACCATTATGAAATTTCACCTCTATTTGGGAGAATTATCCCACACATAAGACAATTGAGAAATCTAGAGAAAATTTTGATCTGGTTTATGATATTTAGAGTGAATTGAGGTTTGTCAAAATCAAAATTCATATGTGGAAGACATTTTTCCACACGTATGATATTTCAAATAGTTTTTATAACAATTAATATATGTTTAGGAGAATTTTATTATATATAAAATAATTTTTTATGTGAAGGAGAATTTCTGACATAGGATAATTTACTTTGAAAATTCTAAGAATTTAATAAGTAGAATATATATGACAATGTGGTTACTACAAATACTAGAAATTAAATATCAGGAATAGTTTGGAGATTCAATCCAAGGCTTTAATGTGACACATAATCTTTCATGAAACCATTAATTTGATGTCTCATGGATTATAAAATGAAAAATTTCTCAATAAATAATTAAGGTAGAAAGCTTTCGATTTTTAGGGACATAAGATTGCATGGAGTTTTGAAGCTGTGATGAAAAAGTAAAATTTCTAAAACTGAAAATAAAATCTCTCAAAGGATTGATCATGTATGATGAAAATAGAAAGAAAGTGTTTATTAGAATAAAAAGAGGTTAAAAAGTTGGGGGAATTAGCTTGTACAAACTGCTCATGGAGAACCTTCTATTGTTGTTCTGTATTTTCATCTTATTTTATGATTTCCTTTAGTTCTATAATTCCTTATCCTTGCTCATTTTTCTATGTTACACTTCAAATAACCTGGTAAATTCTGAGTGATTGAGGAAGGGAATGATATCCTTTGTAATTCATGAGTCCTACACCAAATAAATAAAACTCAAATTTATTGATTGATTTCATTTTTTAATTTTTTTATAAATTTATTATAAATGTATTTTAGGTTTTGAACATTATCATTGTATAATACTTAGTATGAGAATATATAGTCTCCCTCTACCTAGTGAAAATTTTATTGAAATAATAGGCTGTATTGGGTGGTCTACTTAGGTTGGTAATCTATAATATCTATCTACAACGTTCAATTTTTCTTAAAATAATAGGCTTTTAGGGTGGTGAGTATCTATAAATTTTTCAAAAATGTGTGAAATTATTGAGTTACATATGAATTTACCATAAAAATAAACACCTGATATAGTATTTCCTTAGTAGTTTAGTAGTGGTGTACTAACTTTTCATACAAATATAATGGAATACTGAAAAAGTTATAATCATTGTTAGATTAGTCTCCACTATAACATTCAACCAATTATGATTGATGAATCAATATAATAATATACCACTTATCAATTAATAACAAGTTAATAAAAATAGTTTTGATATAATTAAAAATTTAAATACAACCCAGAACCCATTAATTTATTCATCAATTATTTTCATTCTCTTATTTCATTGCCTTAATTTTTTTTAACCACAATAATTTCAAAAAACGCTTTTTTCTTAATTGAGAATTGATTTTCTAGTACTCTCATCTAGATAAAACCCTAGGGTTTTCATTAATACTATATTTAACCTTTGAGATTTAATTTGTATTCTCACACCCCATAAAAAATTTAAGAGTCACACATCATTTCTTACACCAGATAATCAGTGAGAACCCATCTTTTTAATGACATGTACAGTTGGATGATCGAGTTCATGATATGTGTTTTATTTGGAAGGAATCTAACACTTAGTATTTGAGAGGATTTATTTATCTAACCATTCCCATATTAAACTTATTTGTATTATTTTAATAATATTTAATATAATGAAATGATTACATCTCATATTATGATAATATTCGTGATTTTAAAAAATCATCAACAAATTAAAGAATAAAAAATATTAAAATCATATATATATTTCATATATATGAATATTTTAATAGGAGTATAAAAAATAATTGAATTATTAAAAGATTTAATGTAACATCCCTGACCTGGAATCCACTAAACCGGTGCTCTAATCTAGGTCGTCACATGACCTTAAGCGCACCTCCCCATACACCAGAGGTTTCTGACTATCGGTGAAGATCTAAGGAGTCGCGTGGGGAGACTATTTCCACATTTCCATATTAATCCAAAAAACACAATATAAATAGTGGAAAAAATATAAACAACCAATAAACATGCATAACCAAACGTTTTCCAAATTGGTACTAACACCAATCAAATGTAACAATGTCATGTTGTACTAATAGTGAAAAGTGAAAGAAACCCCAAATAAAAAAAATATCCCAAAACTCCAAAAAAGGTCCGGAATCTAAGTCCAGGTCCTTCTCCTTGTACATCTCGATCTTAACTCAATATCTCAAAGTAGGTCCTTTTCCCTTGTCCTGACCTGCAACCAAGATATTTTCTTAGGTACCCAATGGCAGCCCAAGCAGGCTGTGAGTACAAAAATCAGTAGGCCACCACCAATTGTGTTTAAAAAATATCCAATCTAATTGATAATTCATGCAAGTGAAAAAAACAGTAAGTAAAAAAGGGAATGTCCATGTGCCATTAGTTAACAATGTTCATTTAATTCATGACTAGAATTTATCCCAATCCTATTTCTTATACCATATTCATCACTTAATCTGTTTAATCATAGGTTCCATGGGTTAGGACTAATTATCATCGACACAAGGGTATAAGGAAATAAATCACAATTCATAGGGGAACCAAATAAATTCCCTATTTCACTAGGGATCCACATATCACATCAACACATTATCCTCACCTCGAAGCCACAGTCTGGGTGGAATGAAACTATTAAGGGAATAGAGACTTTGTCCCCTTCCCTAACTGGTGCATTTTGGAGTGGAGTTTAGAGCCTCAGTATAACTCAACCCATGGGCATAAAACCTCATGTTAATAACCCACTCTACCAAGACCTGTGAACATTATTATTTATCAGGTCACCACAACCATACCATAACAAAACCAAGCGTATTCAATTCCATTATAAGTCAAATTACATGACAATAAAATGGGAATTAATATCATTCCATAACCCATAAACAAATTTACGAATTACAATTCATAGACATATTGAAAAATTCTCATTCACATGCATTAACCCATTAGGTGTATTCAACAACCCCTATGCCTTAGACAAATTCATCATTAACCATTCATTAACCCTTTTAGCCCATTTTCCATTTAACGAGAATTTACCCACTTATGCATTTCAAACACAAATCTCCTATCACATAACACAATCCCTTTATTACATTAAATCATTTAGTTTCTCCACCTAATTATCATGTATTAACCCATTCCACAATTTCATCCAATCCCATTCCATTACCCAATTACAAGTTCTCCCATTAATATGTACTAATCCCCTTAGGCATTTCCAACCAAAGTTCATCAACAATCGACATAATCACTTTCAACCAAATTACACATTTCGTGTCATTCCAACAACATATTATGCCCTTATTTCCCTAGGAATATTACTCCATATACCATTTACAATTTAATCAACCATTAAAAAAATATTCTACATGAGTTCGAAATTAATAATTAGCAACCCTTCACTCTACCCCACCAAACTCTAGGTCTGGGTTTGCTGGTGCACCCCACAGGTGGCCCTAAAATGGCCAAGTCCTCCTCTACGCATCCCTTGGGGATCATGAGGGTTTCAATAAATCATTTAGACACTCAATTTACCATATCATACTGAAGGTAACCATTACAAAATAAGATAAAGCCAAAATATCAACACACATGCACAAGCCTATACCAAAATTATGAGATATAACTTGTAGACCACCTATCTCGAATCCATTGATGAAAGAACTATTAATAATGGACTTAGATCTAGATTCAAACATTCCTTGAAGCCTCAACATAAATCTCACCCAAAAAGAGGGTTTTAGATCTTTAGAAGGAGATTCGAGAAATATGAAAACCCTATTCGAAAAGAGGAAGCAGGGAGGAGATTAGACTTTCTTGGGGATTTGATCCACAACCAACGACGCCCCAAACAGCCAAGAATTGAAGGAGACCCACCTCTTGGAAGCTTGGGTAATCCAGGTTTTCCACTAGTGCTGTAGGAGGTGAAATGGAGGAGAATCCCGAGTTGGGTTTTAAAATCCCAGGGTGGCATTTTTGTAATTTTATCAAAGTTTCTAGACCGCACAGTTTACCCGCACAGTTTTCCAAACCGTGTGCAAACCATGTTGAAGGTACACCTAAATATTTCCCAATATATATGGTTTTTTGGGAATTCATCATGGTTTTACAAACTGTATGCCAACCATGTGTAATCTTCTATCCATTGGTGCATGGTTACCTGGGATGCTCCACACAGTTTGCATTAACTATGTGCAAACCATGAAACATGTCTGGGAACTCCCTTTTTCTTCCCCTTTTGTGTCTCAAACACCCGGAACACCCCCTAGCCTCCACTTAAACATGGGAAAGCACTTATTTATCCTAAAAGAAGAGTGAAAAACAAAATATAATGAAAATCATACCTTAAGAGAATTCAGAATTTTACAACCTCCCTACCTTATAATGACTCATCCTAAAGCTTCTCTTCTGAGCATCACTAACTTCTGTAACTAGAGATAAACCCAAAAGGCCTTCTTATCCATTCACACATCCCAAGTTTATAGTTTCACATCACAGGTCCACCGAACATGGACCCTGGGAATAGACATTCCCCTCAAGGATTTCTCACTACAACCCACAACACGAACCAGAAAACTCCTCAAGGATGCATCCACTTAAACCATTATCATCATGAGAACTTAATGGTGTAAACTTAGGTGAAAATACCCAACTCAAAAAACATATAAACTTAATACAAAACATAACATCATCATGGAATAACCAATCAACACCTCATCGGCCAGATCCACTGCACAACTCATGAACCAAATCCCTTGGTGCCATTTTCTTGTTCCCCCAACTCTAACAGTGAACAAACCCGATACCACCCGGAGGAAAACGTATGATCCTTCCAACCACATTTCCATACAATTCCATTAAAAAATATAAATCCAAATTCAATCCAAACTCTCGGCTACTCGACCAAACAAACCCATGACAAAAAATTCTACCAGGTCCAACTCACCAGAGCGGTGATGACTCGAGTCCTTCCAACTCGAAACTCTTGTCACATCATCAACCAACATCTATCTGGTATGGTTATCTCCACTATTTCTAGTTATTTGGCACCTAGCCCATTGACAAAGGACCACTAGAACTCAACTCATCATTCACATCTCTTAACAGGTTCTAACTCACCACATCCAAGCATTCATAGGGCATTACCCAACATTGTCATCCAGCTATACCATCTAATCCATTCGGAAGGACATTCATGTACTATCCATCCAAGGAATAACATTAGTTTGACCTCACACAGGTAAAAATTCGTTTCAAAAGGCACTTTCCACTATAACATGAACCTGGAGGTGGGTCACTCTCACCGCACCCATTCATGTTTTCCATCTCAGGTCGGACCACGATTGATTGGCTTGTCCTAGAACACCCACCTTCTACTGATGGTACGCTACCCATTTCATGCCTTCCTGTGGTGCTTATTAACTTTAATCCTATCATTATCGTCTCACACACCCATTGAGTTAATTTTATGAATTCCAATAGATTTCCATCATCACGGCATTACCGCCCTCTAGACCATAATCGGGCATCACCCTTGGCATGACCCCACATCACATTTCCAAGGTCCACTCAACTTCATGATGTTCCAAAACAACACATGAGAAGATTACCTGAGTCTAAACCCAATCTTCATTGGAGTTATAGGACCCTAAATTCTCTTGACACTGCCTATTTTCATGTACGCCCACACCATCTTATGACTTAGCATAGACATTACAAGCCTCCCTTGGAACCACACTTAGCTCAAGACAACACTTGGCTCATCAAACCCCACATCCATGGATTACATAACTCTCTAAGGAACCTGATATATACCTCACAGATTCCCCACTGGCACCCCAATGCCACCATGTTGTCTTTATGTTCTCTTCTCCATATCCAGGACTAACTTAGCACTCCCCACCTTAGGAGCATTTTTACCACTTTTCACAATAGGGATTCCAACCACCAAATATTATACCTAATCCCAAACTGAACCACAATACCAGACATGACCATCCATAATTTTCCAAAAATAAGAAAATTAACGTCACCCAGTGCCCGTTCCCAGATTTTATGAACAACAAACATGAGTTTTTTTGACATTTGGTGCGTGCTGAGGACCTCACATAAAGCCATTGAGGGTGTACATACCATCCCTAGGCTTAATGTATACCATTTCCATGAGTGTAAACTCTATAATGTCCCTCATCCAACTAAACACCTTCAAGTATCTTGGCATGATCCAGAGCTTCTCAACATACCTTGGACGATGTCAAGATGTTAAGAATTCTCTTCACTAGTTGTGGTATGCTGAGAAGTTGTCAGGTAACCCTACCACCAACTTATCCATTTCTGATGTCAAGATATGGGAAAACCTGACCTTCCAGGGATCTCGGCTTCCCTGCTGAATGTGTCTCATCAACACTTAACCACCACCACTCAGGTGTGATTTCCAACCATGTTCAACCATCACTCCACAACTAAACCACCAAGCATCCATGATCTAGTGTTTCATGTGGCACTTCTCTTACCACATAGCTCGAGTTCTTCCAATGAATTCCCACCAGCTAACAACTGAGGCACACAATTTTTTACACCAATCAAACCATCTTTCTATCACAAAACAACTTTAATCTGCATGTTTCTCATCACCTTCTTACTTACCTAAACATGTATCTTGTTTAGTCAGCCTCAACAAAATTGAGGCAACCTCTGCATCTCACCCAACAACTAACAATTCAGACAAAAAAGTTCATCCATGTGCCCACCCTCACCATGGGTGTCACCATTGAGTGAATGCATATAACCACACTTCTGCCACCCTTGTATTTTCCACTCAAAAACAAATTCAAGACCTCTGTTAATCCTCACCCAAATAGGAGAGTCAGGCATTCATATGATACAACCCTTCTGAACAACCTTACCTCTTATCACAAACACTAGGGTTCCCTTATGAAAGAACCAGGAAAAACTAAATCATTTACTAAACCTAGTGGTACTTAGTATGCATTGGTACCACCTATGAAGAACCTCCCATGCTTTATATTCCAAGGTACTTGCACCGCTGGCCTAACATCCCACAAGGTCACCCTAGATGTTCTGAAACTATCAACACATACCCACAACTCAACTACCACCAACAACAGTCAACCTTACCACTCATCCCTTTTGGACAAACCCTCACCATACAACACTATATGTTCTACTATCAAAGTCCAAAATATCTACATGTGAGAGACACACCCAAAATCACTAGAGGTCCTATATGACCTATATTATATGTCACCTTGAAGTTTGAACGATTCAATCTCCCTAGACTGGAGTCACAACCAGGAATGATCATTAATCCTCTCTCCAACTATACATATCATGAAACGAACAAAGTAATGTTTGTTCATGATACTCTCACCCCAGTTCTGATGCACATTGTTCCTAGCACACCAAAAAAACATTTAATCTAGGTCTCATGACAAAGGTGTAAACATTCATTAGAACTACAAGAAAATAATCCTCTATAGGATTCAAAACACAACTCACAAGGTCTCTACTTTCCTGGTCACCAGGACCCAAGAACCATACATAAGGTCTAGCAGGTACTTCGTACTGTCATGAACCACGAGAGTTCCCTCACTCGCATTATCGAACAACACCTTAAAACCCAAATGCAACAACCCCACCAAGGGTTCCCTAAACAGACCACCTAGGGCATATCATAATTGGTAAGGCCACATAATCCATATCCAATGTCTCAAACTAGATAAATCTCACTACCCCAACCCGCACATACAAAGGTCCAACCGAAAACACAAGGTTTAACCACATTTGAACTAAAATATTATCATTTTAAACTATCATTCACTCGATGCTTTGAAGAATGACCAACAGGATTTAACTACAGGTAGAAAAGTTCTCATGCTATCAACCTTAAACAACCCATTCTTCATGATCTGTCCCAATGGTCATCATCACACATAGAAAAACACCCTTTACCATACCTATTATGGGTCATGGTCCACATGGGGTAACCAATTTACTTAATCACATGTTTTTCTTCAACACCACTTTAATCCAATTATTATTTTACAACATGATTCCTTCCTCTTAGGAATATTTTCCCATTTCAGAAATTTTTTTAATCATCATTTTAACTCATTGAAAACATTCATTTGGAAAATTCATTAACAATTTTACCGTCATTATGAAATCCTTATTATTTTAGACACCAAATCAACCTTTACCATTCATCACAACCCAAAATTTTAACCCAATCAGAACACTCCTTTATACACGATATTATTTAACCATTAATTTTCATTCTTTTCATTCACCCACTTACATTACCATTATTAGGAATCATTTTCTTCAGATTCATCAAGTAAATTCATTCAACTCTTTATGTCCCCCACACCAATCCCATGTGTGTGCGTATGATGATGCATTCCACCTATATCTTTAGGTGCCTAAAATGATGCATGAATGCACAACCTTATGCCATCCTAGAAAAGAGAAAAATATAATACATTATTCAAATCACACAACATGTTCATCACCAAATGGTGAAATATCATTCAACACACATCAAGAATAAAAATTCCCAACTAGGGTGACTTGGGTTTTCCCCCATAAATGTGTTAGCTACTCCCAAGAAAGAGATCATTAACAAGTCTTGACACATCCTGATCTCTTTTATACCATCCCCAAATAGTAATAGAGAGAAAATAACTCCTCTGATACCAATTTTCAATATCTTCGACCCGGAATCCAAAAAATCGATGCTCTGAGCTGGGTTATCACATGTCCTCAAGTGCGCCTCCCCATATGCCAGAGGATTCTGACTGGCGGTGCAAGTCTAATGAGTCACATGGGGAGACTATACCCTCTTTACCTGAGTAAGCCACAACAGAAAACAATATAAATAGCGGAAACAATATAAACACCCAATAAAAATGAATAACCAAATGTTTCCCAAATGGGTAATAACACCAATCAAATGTAACAATTTCATGTCATACCAATAGTGAAAAGTTAAAGAAACCCAAAAAAATGATCAAAATTCTAAACAGGTCCCGACTCTAATTCTGGGTCCTTCTCTATGTACTTCCTAATCCCAACTCAATATCTCACAGTAAGGCCTCTTCCCTGGTCCTAACCTGTATCCAAGAGATCTTCTCAGGTACCCAACGGTGAACCAAGTATGGTGTGAGTACAAAACTCAGTAGGACACCACCAATGGTGTCAACAAAATATCCAGTCTAATAGATAGTTCATGAAAGTAGAAAATAAACGGTAAGTAAGAAAGGGATAGTTTATGTGCTATTAGTTAAAAAGGTTAATTTAATTCATGACTAGAATTTATCCCAATTCCATTTCTTATACGATAGTCATTACTTAATCTATTTTATCACATGTTCCATGGGTTAGGCATAATTATCATCTACACAAGGGTATAAGGAAATCAATCACAATTTATAAGGGGGAAATCAAGTCCCTATCTCACTAGGGATCCACATATCACATTAACACATTATCCTCACCTTGAAGCCTTAGTCTGCGTGGAATGAAACCATTAGGGGAATAGAGCCTTTATCCCCTTCCCTAACCCATGAATTTTGAAGTAGAGTTTAGAGCCTTAGTCTAAATTGACCCATTGGTGTAGAATCTCAAGTCAATACCCCAATCTACGATGTCATCTACACATGCTTATTTATCAAGTCACCACAACCATACCATAACAAACAAAGCATATTCAATTCCATTAGAATTCACAATACATGACAACAACATGAGAAATAATATTATTCCATAACCCATAAACACATTAACCAATTACAATTCATAGCCATATTTCCAAATTCCCATTCCTGTGACTTAACCCATTAGCTGTATTCAAAAACCCATATGACTTATCCAAATTTATCATTAACCACTCATTAACCCATTTAGACCATTTTCCATTTCACAATCATTTACCCACTTATACATTTAAAACAAAAATCGCATATCACATAACACAATCCTTTCATTACATTCAATCATTTAGGTTCTCCACCTAATTCCCATGTATTAACCCATTCCACAATTTCATCCATTCCCATTCCATTACCTAATTACAAGTTCACCCATTAATATGCACTAATCCCCATAGGGATTTTAAAACAATGTTCATTAAAAATTGACATAATCTCTTTCAACCCAATTACCAATTTCATTTCATTCCAACAACATATTATTCCATTATTTACCCAGGCATATTCTTCCACATACAATTTACAACTTAATAAAACATTAAAAAATATTCTACATGGGTTCAACATTAATAATCGTGAACCCTCCACTCAACCCCACCACATTCTAGGTCCAGGTTTGCCGATGCACTCCACGGGTGGCCCTAAAATGGTCAAGTACTCCTCTACACATCCCATAGAGATCGTGAGGGTTTTAAGAAATCATTTAGACACTCAATTGACCAAATAACACTCAATATAACCAATACACAACAAGATAAAGGACATATATCAACACACATGCACAAATATATAACAAAACTATGGGATAAAACTTGTAGAATACCTACTTATAATTAGATGATGAACACACTGTTAATCATGGTTGTAGATCTAGATTCAAACATCCCTTGAAGCCTCAACCTAAATCTCAGCCAAAAAAGAGGGTTTTAGAGCTTTGAAAGGAGAAGAAAGAAAGATGAAAAACCTAATCAAAAAGAGAAATCAAGAAGGAGATTAGACTTACCGAGGGATTATATCTGTAACCAATGACACATCAAATGACAAATAATATAATTTGAACAACATATTGGAAGCTTGGGTCATCTAGGTTTGTCACTAGGGTTGTAGGAGGTGAAATGGAGGAGAAACCTGAGTTGGGTTTTAAAATCCCAGGGTGGAATTTTGGTAATTTTATCAAAGTTTCTTGGTCGTATGGTTTACCCACATAGTTTTCCAAATCGTGAGCAAGCCATGCAAAAGCTTATGCTAAAGATCGCACCATTTACACAGTTTCATATGAATTTTACATGGTTTTCAAAACCGTGTCCCAACCGTACGTAAGATTTTGTTCATTGTCACATGGTTACCTTGGGTGCTCCGCACAATTTTCTCTAACTGTGCGCAAACCATGCAACATGTCCTGAAACTCCCTTTTCCTTCCTCTTTTGTGTCCCATGCCCTCAAAACACCCCCCGAGACTTCACATAAACATGGGGAAACACTTATCTATCTAAAAATAATATTCCAAAACAAAACATAAACAAAATAATACATTAAGAGAATCTGGAATTTTACATTTAACAAGACATATAAGAAATTTAGATCATAAAATTTACAAAAACCACTTTATATATCATCTAATGTCATGCAGATTTAGTATAGGACCGAAGCACCTACATCAGTGAAATATTTTTTTAAATAATTTATACAATTATTTTTATAAACACCATATTATACCATCAGATTTTGATATCATCTATGTTTTTTGGGAATTAAAATAACTCTCCATGAACAACATGATGGTTAATTTTCATATTCCATTTTAAACATTTGGTCTAACTTAGGACCATGGATTATCAAAATCATTTAGAATCCAAAAACCATTTTGGTTCAACAACCTCACTAATAACCAAAACCGCTTATTTATTCCCACTATTATGTGTTTAGTTACCATAGTAGCTCTCCTCATGGGATATTGTAGGTATACAAATTCCATAATGACATCAAATTAATGATATATTTTTTAATTATAATGAAAATGGGTGTTTTCACTAAAATAGTCATTTTCCCTTGATAAATAAAATAACTATGGTGTGGTGGTGAGCTTACCATGCCATTTTAGAGTAAAAATTATACAAACCACAAAATGGTTGAATGACCATTCCATAATACCTATAAAATTCCAATTCAATTTATCTAAACCAAAAATCGTATAACAGATTCATAACCATCCTTTTTTATGATACCATTAATGGGTATCATAGGATATCATTCGATACAATTTTAGTAGAATAATGAATAAAATCTATGATAATATAAACTAAGAGAGTAATTAACATGATTAAATAAGAAAAACAGATGTAATAGCATAACCCACTTCCTATTATTTAAAAATTTATTGAAAGTGAGCTTGATTGAGTTCCCTCAGTAAAAAAATGGGTTATTTCCTATAAAATTCTCCTATAGACACTGGAATAACTGAACACTTCATGGTGACATATTTTATATAAATGTGTTCTAGAAAATCCTATATGAAATAAAATGGATTTAATAGAGTTTTAGTGAGTTTTTTTCAAAAAATAATCAACACTTGTGTCTTGAATGAGGTCTAAGAAACTCCTATTATATGACACCTTTATAAAATTAAGGATCCTCATAAATTTCTATATTTTCATATGTTATGAAATGGAGAAACCATTTTATCTTCCACCTCATTTAATGATCTATTTTTTTTAACTCCTTTAAAAATAAATGTTTAATGTACTCGTCATTAGATTATGTGTCTATTGGTAAAAATGGTCATTATAATCTCATTGGGAGGGAAAATTGAATGATATCATATATTATTATTCAAAATCACTTTTATGTAGCACTTAATATTGTAGGAATACACTCACCATGGTGCGATTACATTCACCACATTGTGGTGGCTGATTTATAGAAAAATACTCAACATTTTTATCAATCATGAAAGAAAAATAGATAGATTATTTAGTTTTTTATAACCATATACTTGAGAAGATATTACAATATGAGAATTTTGGAGTTTCAAATATGTGTTTAGATGTGCTCTAAAAGTTGAAATAGATTTTGGATAATGGTCTCATGGACTTGGATAAAGGAAAATAGAGTTTCAAGATATCTGTTAAATTACAGAGGTTGAAAAAAATCCAACCACCCACATTTCAAAAATGTTGATATAATAACCAAAGAAATTTTCTCAAATGAACAATTAAAAACTTGAAGTTTGTAATATAAGAGTATAAACCAAATTAATGTAAAACGTACTTGACAAAGCCAACCAATATGGTGGAGGAAATGAAGGAAGCACTAATTCCCTTCCTAAGGTCAAATTCTTAAAAACCAATGTACTTGGGTACAATGTAAGCCAAAACGTAAAGCCCAAAGCCTCTGAGGGTAATAAATGTCAACAACCACCTAATAAAAGGGATAAAGGTAAGTCTTACACCATCACCACCCTCTATATGGGGAAAAAATTATGTGGTGAAAGTCACACTTATTTAGGTTAATCGAGAATCACATACATAATTATTAAATCATTATGAATGAATATTCAATTTATATCACAATAATACATGTCTGAGAACTATAAAGGTTTAAAACCATTATAGACTATATATATAATAAACTTATTCCATGAAATATTTTCCACATCTCCCACAAATTTCATCTAACTTAGTAACCTTCTCAAATATATCCTAGTGAAAATATTTCTTCATAACCTAGTGAAATGGAAACATAAGAAAGGGTGAGATAATATTCATAGTAAAGGTAATTATAGGATATTTCAATTTATGATCATAGTTGAGCATAAGATATGAATAATGTAGTAATGAAACTGACCCAAGAAGTCCGTCAAACAGACACCCAAACTGATATGCCACTGGCCTGAAGGGTGTTCTCCATCCCTATGATCTGGAAACTAATGTATGAAAATTATATGAATAACCCCAGGGGTATTTTCTCTCAATAATTAGAGTAAACATGCGAGTGGGAATATAATTATTTTTTTTCATGACCCATACATACATCAGACACCCTTTCCTAAACAAAAATATAGGAAAGAATAAAAATCTAATTTAATATTCAACAAAAAATAGCATGAGCACCCCCTCCCCCCCACACACACACCCTAGTCTCCCCCTCTTATATAAACTTATCCTAATTCCAATTTTTAACCACTGCAATATCACTGCACCTTCAACCAATGAAATCAGTAGAAACAAAATAAAGTAGGCGTGATAACAAAATCACTGCAATATCACTTCAATATAAATCAATTCTCAAAGAGGTTTGAAGGAGAATTGGGAACCTACAACTGAGATAAAGTAGTCATGAGAAAAAAATCACAAAATATGCCATCACAATTCACAAAATATTTTGAAATTCGTTAGATTTTTTTTAATAAATTTCTATTTTGAGCATAAGATATAATGTGGGTTTTACAAGATTTATAAAACCAAACCACATGCACACATAAAAAAATCTTTTTTATAAAATAAAAACAAGGATAGTTAAACATTCTTAATGAGACCTTAAAAATGAAAAAAAAAACAGTACACTATTTTACTCTTTTTAAAAAATATCTAGGTAATCACATTTTCATAAAAAATTTCAAGGAGAACGCACTTTTTTAAGGATCATTAAGAAATTCCCGAACTATTATATTTTTTCAAATCATAATTTCAAACCATGATAAAATTACACATTTTAATGTAATTCATATGTACATAAGGTGATTTATAAACAATATAAGGGAACCCAACAGAAAAGAGACACAATAAAATAATGTTTCAAATAAAATCAATCAATCTAGGGGAATACAATCAAATCATAAAATGAAATTCCCTAAAATGTTTAAAAGGAAATAGTGTCATGTTTTTCATACCTAGACTCTAGTAAAAACTTACCTAAACTGGCGACAAGGAACCTAAGACAACACTACTAAACCTATCAACATCACCAAGAGTCCCACTGAACTACCCATGAGGATATCCCTAGAATGCATTTGTCCATGGGAATAAGGGTGTTCTTGTTAATCAAACACACTCTCCCATGGGACCAAAAATGGGGTTTTATTATGTCTCATTTTCCATCGGAACATAAAAAAATAATTCACTATCATTGGGCCCTACAAATCCGTCTGTATAAACTACCTCGTTGTATCAAGGAAGTGCTTACTTATACAACCTACTATCATACTATGGTTTTCCCTCACACGATTAATCGAAAATACCCTATGACTCCCATGAAAAGTAAATCTAGGAGATAAGAGATTAGGAATCATGCATATAAAATATAAATCATTTTAAAATCACACATGCCTCACCTACCACACCCTCACAAGAAGCATCCCTAAACAAACATCCAATCATAAGAATCACAACATGTATATCAATACAAAGCATCAACCATGGGGTCACAATACATATTATAAAAGGTAAACAAACATAACTCAAAGAGGGTATCACAAATTTATAAATCTAGTTAATTTTCCAAATGGGGATTTAAAAATCAGCCCTTAAAATTTTTAACCACACACTATATTCTTAATGTCATTTGAAAACCCATTTCAAATACCACTTTAAAACAAATCTTTCAAGTCATTATAAAAGGCCATTTGGAAATACATTCATTTCATTTAAAGGGATATTTAAAAGACCATAAGACCCACAATATCAATTTTTTGTTCATTTTCATTCATGTATTTTTTCTTTTATTTTTTTGATTATATTTTTTTTCTCATTATTTTAATAAAATATTAGTTTTTTAGATTTATATATCTTTATTATAAGATGAGTTTTACTGATCAAAATTTTATAATTACTAGTTAATATGAAACATAATAATTATATAATAATTTTATTAAACTTCATAATATTCTAAATCAATCTCTATAATATTCTTATTTTTCATGAATATACTGCATGCTTTGGGTTAAAAAGTATTTTTATTCTGAACTGTTTATTAGTTTTATTTGATTATTTTAACATAACATGAGTTATTGAAACTATATTCCCACAAAAAAATTTCTTTGGATATCCAGTAAATTTATATGTAATTTATTTATTTAAATGGAACTCTTAATTTTTTGTTTAAGTGGTGTAAGAAATTACCAAATTTAAGCAACAATTCAAGAATCCTAGAATTTATAGAATTATAAAATCTTAATTATTTTAATGACATCCCTCTCAATATGAATTCAGATAGAACATTTATTTATTGAGTGAGAAAAAAATTATGTTTTCGACATTTAATTAAATTTTATGAAAATCAAAAAATGTTTTTAGATGCATTAAAATGGCCTAATATTCTTTAATGATTCAATATTTTTACGTCATACTTTATTATATTTTTTCACAAATTTTCAATAATATATCTTGAAATACATATCAGAATGTATTACTTTTTAATTTTTTTGTAAATATATTGAAATTATATTTAATTAATTCTCACAGACCTTTTGCTAAATATATCATTCAGATGGGTTAATAAATCGAAGAGGTTTATGTGGTAAAAAATTGTAAAAAAATAAGGAATTACTATTCATCTTCATCTTCATCCTCTAGCTTCATGCCCCTGGAAATATTATTTTCTAGCTCCTTATTCTTTCTTATTTAATAGAAACAACACTCCAATATATCCAATGTTGGCCTCCTCCTCCATGCAAAGTATCTATTAATCTCTATCAGTCCTTGTCTGAAGCATGGTGACACCACTCAATGGTAGCATGGGGATCCACAATAATATTATATGTAACAATGGTAGTTCCACTCTCCTTGGTAGATATTCTATATAGTTAAATGATATCTCTATAAAATGTAGATCTACTATTGGAGATATCCCTCCTATTCATCAACTGCTATAGGATGACACAAATTCTCAATAGTATATTGTTCATCATTAATAATAAATATTTTAACATTTATGGGATAGTATATTGCCTAACGTCAATTAAATAGTAGATGTTCTGACACACCATAAAGTAATATTGATTCACTTCTGCTCAACCTTCAATGATAGAACCTCTACATCATATATAGTAGTAAGACTGATAAAGTAACAATAGTTTCACAGTAGATCAATATACCACTCAATGGTAGTTATCATTTATTTTGACAGCAATATATTGTATTGATATGAAACCTATTAAACTCCTTAGACTGTAACTTACACAAAAATGGTATTTTTATAGTTATGGTAACACCTAGATTAGGCTTCAAGACACTTTCTAAGGAGGTATAGGAGTTATGACAACAATATCCTTTTAATAACTAAATCTTCAATTTTTGTTCAAATCATGAAATGTGTGATACACTATTTCATCAAGCTGATGATATCTCAATTATTGAATTACATCTTATTTTAATTCCACTTCCTCAATGGGAACATCCAATCTAGAACTCAAGAACCATTACCTATGATTTCTTTCTCTATATTCTATTTTATTTGGTTTCTTATGTCTGTAACACTTCTTCTCATCTTTTACATACACTCTAATTTTTTATTTAGGTTTTTATATACAAAATAATTTATTCTTCTCTTCCATAGGTTGTGACTCCTTGATTCTAAAGTCAGGATCATTTGGGTTCTAAATCCTATAGTCTAATGTTAGTATTGTAATTGGGTTATGATCGCCAATATAATTGTCAGTTTCAGTGTGCTTGTCCCTCCACTTTGTAGAGAAGAATATTTTAATTGGGATATGATTCCACATTAAAAATCATATAGTTCAGAACATATCACTCGAATAGTAGAGATGTATAATACTAAACTTGTTAAAATTTAGACTGAACTAGTACATAAATCATTATATTATAATTTTTATTTTCATTACTAGTTTTATCTGTTAAATAACATTCATAATTAATCTAGATAATCAATCTATTTGTTAAATTTTTTTAATCTGGCCTTTTCCCCTCCCTCACTTAACTATCATTCATTAACCTATCCAACCAAATAATTGTTATCATTGTTTTTTTAGTTTTTGAATTTGATAATCCTTCTATATATTCTTCTTTTTATATTTAATTTTTCTAACCTATTACTAGGACTCAAAATATAAGGACACAATCTTTAAGATAGAAAGAATGAATACAAATGATGCATGTATTTTTCATTAACCACCCCATTGTGATGGTAATGATTATAGATACTAGAGATCTAGGATGTGGGGCATAACATAAATAGTTAAGTATAGAAAACTGGTATATCATGGAAAAGCAATACAAACAACCAAATTCTTACAGGATAAAGTCATTAATATATTATGTTTTTATATTAATAGAAGTGTTTTTATTCCCATGTATTCTTGTAAGAAAACTCATTATATTTGATATAGTCTATGAATTTCTCCCCATTACATAGAAAATTGATATAAGCCAATCATGGAATGCTTCAAGCTAAATACTTGGGATTCAAGATGGGAGAAAGTGAAATATTGAATCAAATGTTCCACTAATTCAAAAAAAATTGAATGGAATAAATTCACCCAAAGAATATTTAGAAACCCAAGTACATATTGAATGAGTGAAACATTATTTTCACATAATTAAGACCACCATTTATGAAATAAAAAATTCATAGAGTAAAATATTGATGAATTTATTAGATCACTACTTCAGTATGAACCAGAACTGAAGAACACAACTGAATTGGAGATGAAAAAAGAAAGGGTGTAGTGTATAAATATATTAATTTTGTTTCTAATGACTCTTTTGATGTTAATCTAAAGGGTTGTGAAAAATAATATATGGCTCAAATTGTTAATGGAGTCTACAAAAAAATGAAAAATAAAATATGCAAGAACTGATTTAGAAGAAACCATCCAAAGGAAAAATAAAAAAAATAACAGATAGGAATTACTAATAAAAATTATTCATTGTCACTTGTTTTTATTTTAATAAGAAAGTGAATATCAATCTTGACCATCCAAAATGAAATAATGAAGAGAAAAAAAGTAATACAAATGCAATTAAAACTAGCTGGACCTGTACCAAAGAATCTGATTCTAGTGAAAAAACTATAAATGAAAATTAATATTCTAACTTATGGTTCATGAATTATTTTGAAAATGTTAGTGATTCTATTTTTTATTCTAGGTGATTTTATTCTGACTATGATTATGAAAATATGAATATCTCTGTGTTAAATTAAGGAATTGAAATATTAAGAAAAGATATTTTCAAAGAAGTTTAATTATATAATAATCTTATAGAAATCTTGGGAAACTTTATTTTAAAATTAAAATAATTTTTATAATAGATTAAAAATTAATTAACACTTCTTATATTTATCATCCAACCATTTTTTTATAATTTGAATTCATCTCAATATTTGAATGAAAAATTAAAAACTAAGTTGGAAGTCCTAAAAAAATTTAATATGATTTTATTCAAGGTCCTTCAAAATAATATAATATGATGTATTTTAAATAACTAAAAATTAATAATTTTGGTATTTGATATGATAGGAGACTACATTAAAAGTAAAGAAATCTTTTTGTTAAAATGAAAAATGGTTGTACTTCCACTTTTACCAATTCTAAATATGGTATAGATGTTCACTATGAAAATGATTGTTCTCTTAAATTCAAAAAATATTTTGTATTTACAAAAACTCATAATTTTAAACATTTTTTATCTAGATTACAATATAGTTTTTTTTAAACTCTGTGTAGAAACTTAAAATTGAATTACTAAACCTATTGAACCCATAGTATTTTTGGTACAAAAATTATCAAGTAATTTATTTTTGTAGGAAATATTCATAGAATGTCTCATGAATTATATATGGTACATGGATAGTGAATTTTATAATCATATAATCATAGAACCATCAATGTTTACCACATTCAACACATGGGATCAGGGCACTATTATATTTGGAGATAATTTCAAAGGTAATGTAAAAGGTTTTAGTTAAGTGGGTATTTCTAATTATAATTTTATTTATGAAGTTTTATATGTTTAAGGGTTAAAACATAATTTAAAAAGTATATCCCAATTATGTGATAATGGAATGGGAGTTTAATTTAAAAATTATAGTGTTTAGATTTTAGGGATGAGTCTTTTTTATTTTATACTAATTAAAAGAAAAATATTTATACTATTGATTTTGTAGAAATAAATTTTCAATATGTTTTGTGTTTGAATGCTTTGAAGAGTGATAGAATAATTTTTAATCAATGTTTGGGACATTAATATTTCAAAATGTAACATAGTCTCTCTAAACATGATAATGTGTTACAATTAACTTCCTTGAAGAAAGAACATATTCATGTTTGTGACTCTTGTATGAAATGGAGACATCCAAAAATAATTTCCAGACTTATCATCCATATATATACTCATAGACATTTATAGATAGTAAATATTTTTCTATTTGGTCCTAATCAAATATCTATTCTTATAGGAAAGAAATATACTCTTGTTATTGTTGACCATTATGATAGATTTACTTGGGTTTACTTTCTTTCACAAAAAATTGTTACTTTATCTAGATTTATTAATTTTTGTAATTTAGTTGAAAATGAAAAATGTTGTATGATTGGTTATGTTCATAGTGATAAAGGAGTTGAATTTCATAATTTAGAATTTTATTTTTTTTAAAGAATATTTATTTTCATAATTTCATTACTCATAGAACAACATAAAAAATAGTGTTATAGAATAGAAAAATTGAACTCTTATAAAAATTTCAAGATCTATGTTAAGGGAATATTATTTTCCAAGATAATTTTCAACTAATGAATTTTTTTCTTTCTCTATTCCAAATATAATCCTTTTTAAACATTTATTAAAGAAACCCCCTTATTAATTATTTAAAAATAAAAAAACCTAAAGTTGGTTATTGCAGTGTTTTTCATTGTAAAGATTTTATTTTAAATTTAATGGATAATTTAGATAAATTTTATATAAAATGAGATAAAGGTATTTTTATTAGTTATTTTAAAATAGTAAATATTGTAGAATTTATAATGATATAACTAATAATATTAGATATTTTTTACATGTTATGTTTGATGAAAATTTAAAAAAAAATATTTTTTCTAATGTTTTGATGAAAAGTTTAAATATTTTAATCTTAGTAATGGAAACCCTCATGATAAGGATGAATAAATTAAAGAGGAGCGTACTTCTTATCAACCTGATACAAGTTCATGAAATATTTAGAGAGATCATCTTATTGAAAATTTTATTGTTAGTATTTATTTTAGCAATAAAACTAAATTTTTTTTTTAAATTTCTATGCCAATTATGCTATTTTTTATGATCTTTTTATAATAATATTAATAATGATTTAAATTATTCTTACTAGACTATTTCTCTAAAAATTGATCTTAATTAGTTTTTTAGAAATAATGTTTGGGCTTTTGTGTAATTTCGTAATGATTTATATAAAATTGGAACTAAATGTATCTTTAGGTACAACCTGGATTAATCTAGACAAATTTTAAAAAAAATCATGACTTATTTCTCATATAAACTCTCAATATGAATGTATAGACTTTTAGGATTAATTTTAATTTGTTTCTAGGTTATAAACTATTAGAATCATGTAAGAATTTTATTTTTTTTGTGGTTTTAAATTGTATCAAATGGATGTAAAAAGTGTTTTATTAAATGGTTTTATAATTGAAGAGGTTTATTTTTATCATCCCCTTGGTTTTGAAAATGAAATACTTCATAATATTATTTTTAAATCATGAAAATATTTGTATGGTATCAAAAAAGAATATCCATATTAGTATTCAATTATTTATTTGTTTTTATTAAAAAATGGTTTTAGCACGGGTAATGTTGACCCTATAATTTTTATTAAAATAATTTATCATGATATTTTAATTGTATATATTTATTTAGATGATATATTTTTTGGTTATGATAGTGAATTCATTTATAATGATTTTTCTACTTGGATGTCATCTAAATTTTACATGAGCTTAATGGGAAAATTAAAGTTGCTTATTAGATATGAAATATCTCAAAGGAAAGATGAGTTATTTATTAATAAATCTATTTATTCTAAAGATTTGTTTAAAAATTATATTCTTGGTTATTATAAATCTATAGAAACTATTGTTGGTACTAGTTGTAAATTAGATGTTGATACATCTAGTAAATCTTTTAATATGTATGTATATAGAGTCCTTATATATATCTTTCTTTATTGAACTCCATCTAAACCCAATATAATGATTAGTTTTTTTATGTTCTAGATCTCAAGATTATCCTAAATAGGGTCATATTAATTCTTTGAAAAGAATAATTAGACATGTTAAACTAACTATTAACTATGGTTTGTTTTATCTTAAATATAAATATTTTGATTGAATATATTATTCTGAATCTGGTTTTAGAGTCTGTATAACTGATAGAAAAAATACAGTTTGTTTAAATTTCTTAGAAAAAGCTTAATTTATTGGTCTTCTAAAAATCCATTATTTGTTACTCTATCTACTAAAGAAGCTGATTATATCTCTACAACTTGTAGTTGTTCTCATAGCTTATGGATTGATAAAGGTTTATTCGATTGTCATATTTATCTTGATAAATTTTCTACTTGTTTTGATAACACATCTTCAATTTCTATTTATGAAAAACAATTACCCCATTCTAAAATAAATAATATCGATCTTAGATTTTATTTTAGTAAAGATCATGTGAATAAATGTGATTTGGTTATAGTATTTATCCAAACTGAAAAAATCATGAAAAAATATTTACCAAGCCTTTAGACTCTTCTCATATTAAAAAAATTAAATTTGATCTTGGGAGGTTTAAAGTTGAATTAATTTATCTTTTCATATGTATATGGGGACTTTATGTTTTATCTTTTGATTTATTAACCTAAAATGGGAAGAAGATAAAATATTCTTGGTTTTAAATTTTTATGTTTTGAAATAAAAAAAATGGGTAGATTATATGTGCCTATTAATGAATTCATTTTTTTCGTGATTACATGTTACTTTATATTTTTTAATAATCCAAAACCCTCAAATTATTTTATGTGAAAATCAGTTTTTTTAGCTGTCGGTATTTATATTATAACATGAGTGATAGTGATAGAAATTTGGAAATTCCTATATCATATAAAATATAATAAGTATATATTTATATTATTCAACTAATTTAATGTTTAAATTATCCTCTAGAATGTTCTCATTTTTTTCAAAACATATCCTATTATTTTTGCTTCAAGAATATATTCTTTTTAAACAAATTATTAGTTTTATTTCATTATTTAATTATAACTTATGTTATATGGATTAGATTCTCCCAAAAATTATGCTGCAAGATATCAAATAGATTTATTTACATTTCATTAAAATAAATGGAATTCCAATTTTTTAAGTGTGTGAAAAATCCCATAATTTTATGCAACAATTCTAAAATTATTGAATTTCTAGAATTCAAAATATTTTTTATTTTAATGATATATATTTTTTATATGAATCATAATTGTACACTATTGATTGAGTTTGATATATAATAGGTTTTTTAAATAATTCTATGAGATTAATGAAAATATAAAAATACTATATAGATTCCTTAAAATTGGCCAAGTATTTTGAAACACTTTAGTATTTCATTTGCATCTTTAATTATATGTTTTTATAGTTTTTCAATCATATCTATTGATATACACATCATGTTGTAGTGATTTTCTATCCGTTGAAACCCTTTAAAAATTATATTCATTTATGTATTATGGACTATTCACAAATTTTATAGTTAAATGGGTTAGAAAATCACTGAATTATATTTGTTAATAAGTTGAATAAAATGATGAATTACTATTCATCGTCTTCTTTATACTCAATATTCCTACCTCTGATAGGATTATTCACAAGAACCTTTAGATTTATTATTCAATATAAGAAACACTCTTTCATTCATAATATTGACCTCGTAATCCATTCATGTTGTATCTTTATCTCTATCAGTGTTTATCTGACACATGGTGATACCCACTTAATGGAAGCATGTGGATCAAAAACAATGGTTGACGAAATGACTATGGTTTTTCACTACCTAATAGATCTTTCCTATAGTGAAATGGTATCTCCATCAGTGGTATCTCTACTGTATGTGGTATCACTCCACTTCTTCAATGGTAGTAAGAAATAACAACAATTACAAGGTATATTCTTCAATATTAATGGTATATTTCCTAGAATCCATGAAATAGTAGATTTCTCAGCAACCATAAAATGGTAGATTCACTTCCGCATTTTGAATCCATGATAGCTATACTTATACCCAAGATTAAATTATTTCACCTCAACATCCAATTGTAATAGTAATACTAATAAATAAATAGTAGATTTTTGGTAGATTAATATAACACATAATGGTAGTTCCACTTTCCTTCACTAGCGGCATCATGTAGCAACATAAGAATCGTTCGACTCCTTTGATGGTGTATTGGACAACATTGGTATATTTTATAGTGATGGTAGCACCTAGAATGGGATTTGGATGCTTTCAATGGAGACATATGTGTTACAAGACATGTTCTTTTTGAGAAATAGAGATTTACTTTGCAGTACAGACCATGTCATATGAGAAACTGTTTTTCATCATCTAGATGATCTATAAAATGATGAATTATATCTACTTCGACTTCCAATAGTTTTATGAGAACATCTAATCTTCAACTTAAGACCTGATTTATTCATATATATTTTATTTCATATAGTTTCCTATGCCTACAAAACTTCTACCTATATTTCATATACACTATAGTTTTTTATTTTGTTATATTCAAAAGAATTTATTCTTTTATTCCTATGGTTGCGAGTCATACATTATAATTTTCTGTCTATTTTTATTGTGACTAGAAAAGTATAAATTTAGTGTTATAATTGGGTTGTGATGTTGATGTTGGAGGCCTATAACCAACTACTATGTAAATTATTCATTAATAAATATATTATCACATATTGATTGTTCTTATGTGTGACAATGCATGTGATAATGTCATAAGGATAAATGTTTCACTAATGTTTCATGGATGATCCCAACTATGTTGAGAACCCGAAAGTTCCATAACACTATTCTTGAATATATGTTCTATTTCTAGATAATGATATATGAGGGACACAAATAATACATGACATTGGGGGTGAGGACTCATTAAACATTGGGACACCTTCTCATGGTTTTCATCCTCGGTAATATCCAATAGTATATTATAAGAATGATACCCACTAGTAGGATATTATTTTTTCAAAGTGTCATTTGATATTCCTATCTACGTATGTGTTTATTGGTCCTTACACTTAAATATTATTATTAATGGGTGTTACAACTCACATAGTTAGATATATTGAAAAAAATTATGATTACACGCTGTTTGTAGTTAGGTAGGAAATTTTGGGCATGTTATGAGTAATACTGCATTAATAGATAATGTGAGAAATGATTTTTTCATTCTGTTTCATAAACGAATTTGATATCTCAGGCCCTTTGATGGAATTGATATAGCCTAAATAAATCCATGGACATGGTGAAGAATGGGTGAGTTCAATTCCAAAAATTCAAAGTAATAATAATCGAGCACATGGGTTGTTGGAACTAACATGTAAACCAATTGATTCAAGATATCAAGACAAATAAATTACATTACACGGTAAGATTTCATAAGAGGTGACCCATCATTGCATCGTTAACTTCTTTCTCTATGGGTGCCTTGGAGTGTTTCTAGATGCTAACCTTGGAATTTAGACAGGTTCCGCCCAATGCCACTAAGAAAGTGGCATAGAGGGTCACACACTAAGTGTGTCCAATTATCTTAATTAAATATTCTTTTAACAAGTTGAATAAATATTATATCTGATTATGGTTTAATAATTATTCATGGATTCCTGATCACATTTATATTGACACTAGTTATTCAAGAGAATATATTGTTGGGGAAATAATATATTTATTAGAAAATAATGTAGTGATATTTGTTGATGAAATTAAAAATCATCATTTAAGTTCTAATAAATGTGGTGGAGGAAATATAGAAAACGGAAAAAAGTGCACACCGTGTATATTAATATACACATCATGTAGTTTTTCTGGGTATTTGTGAGAAATAATATTACTTATTTAATTGAATAATATTAGGTGCAATTCATTGGGTTCATTTTAAGTGATAATAATAGTAAACAATTATTATTAGACATGGGGTCTTACTAAGAATTAAATTAAATGAATAAATTCTTACAGGAAATTAATTCATTTTATTATTCTAAGTTATAAAATCCCAATTACAATATTTTAATTAGCCTAGTCATTCTCATGGTTGTGTACAATAGATCTAGAAAAACCACTCAATCCAAGAGAAAATTCTTTTCCTCTAAGAATGCTCTCAAGTTATGAGAGACATCCTCTTCTACTGAATCATGGAGAGCATTTTGGAAGTGGATCCCAAGGCGATTGAAGGTGGACATAACAAGCGAAGGATATTCCAGGATAGCACCCAAAGATCCCTTTGGAGACATCTAGAGTTACATGGAGCACATGTGGATCACTACTAGAGGAAGCCTATACTTAGATTCTATGAGACATGGAAAGATCATATTAGAACATGACCGAAAGCATCAACGAAGAGAGAATTCCATTTGGGTAATTATTTTCTTATAATTAAATTAATTATAACAAAAATTTGATGATCCTTTCTATAGTTCTAGGACTCCCCTCTTTTATTTCTGTCATTGTTATATTCCAAGGATATGGCATTTTATCATCGTGATGGATCTCAGATTGATCGTTGTTAATGAAAAAATTAAATTTGGGTACACCCATCCATGCGCTTCCATTGTGCCCAGACCCATCAAGTCCTATCAGAGTGGGCATATCATTGATTATAATTATTTTGTTTTTTGTTGATGATTTGTGCATTTAATAATTTAATTTTCTCAATTCAAGTTGATCATTCTGAAAATATGAATCTTTAGATATATACCTCCACTTTTGTTTCCCGTTCACCTTATAGAAATGATATTTTTCTTTTACTTTTGATTAAAATAAAATAAGGGTTTTTATTCTTAGTTTTCAATGTTTCTTGGACGTACAACACAATAACACATGATGTGTATTCGGCAATACACACCATGTTTTCATGGTTTAATGCACAAAGACTGGTATACCAAACCAAGTCATGTGTTGGAGTTTATCTAAGTCTTAAATGACTCCGTGTGTTGACCAAGATCAGGTGGCACACAGTTTCTGGATTACACGCTATGTGGACCACAGAACATGGCGTATAGTCACTTCAGATTAGGGTTGGACCGTGACCTCGTACATGACTTTACTGGCTTGAGACCGTGTAATGAGGACACTACACGGTTTGTAACCCACTGGACATGCTTTATACTCCAAATATTTTAGATGTATATTTACATGTCAGATCCCGAGGTGTGTACTTCAGATGGATAGGAAACGATAGAACATGCTATTTTTTCAGAACTACATGTCGTGTACTCATCCAAATTATGCAGATTTATTAATTGTTTTTATTATATTATATAAACCCTTGAGATATATACCATGGTATAGGAATAAAGATGAGGCACAACACGTGATAGGTTATATATATATGTGTTTTTAATTTAACATCTATGTAATTTTCATTTCTACTCATTTGGTAGTTATGAATGGGAATTTACTGGGTTGCCTCCAAGGTATATGTTTCGTACCAATAAAATTTTAAATGAATTTATTTGTTTAAAATTATGATGGATGTGAATCTTTAGGCAATTCTGAAAAAGGTTTTAAGATAAAAGGATTGACTAATTAAAGATAATCAATTGATTAGAGTGTCATTTATCTTGAAAAATAATGATTAAATAATTGAATACTAGTTTTACATATGTATAAATATCATTGCATGTTGGGATGATCATGAGATAGACCAAAACCTTTGTATGTGGATCGTTTCTTTTGATATATTTATTTAAATAAAAAATTTTGGCCTATGAGCATTCTCCTCATTAATATGTAGGGCCTACTTTCCCAACGTTTTTTACGTAAAAACCCTTTTTCCCCTCACCTATGAGTGAGATAAAAGTATATGTGATGGATGGAGATCCCAATATAGTGGAGGCTACTCAATCTAGGAGCCAAGGTGAAACCAATTAAAGGAGATATAGTGGTGGATAGGTGGAAAGCTGTAAAAATGAACCCAAAAGGTTCAAGGTGTTTCTACCCTAGGTCATGGGTGAGTTTATCAACCACTAGATAAAATAACAAATAGAACAATCTCATGATCATACCATTTATTTTATTTCTTTCATTTTCATGGTTTATTTATTGTGGGTGTGTTTTCGTGATCACACAATTAATAAATTAAACAAGCATGCATGATAAAGCTAAAATAAGACCGGTTTATTTGTAAATATTATATTAGACATGGTTAATAACTTAATTATATCCCACTTAACATTAACAAGTATGTAATTAAAGATAATGAAATGGAAATTATTTATAAGGATAAAATCCATCAATAAAATATAAAGATAGTATATCCTTCCATACTTTTGGTAAGAATCGAACTATAGTTCAAAGTGCTTAACCAAACCTAGTTGAGGTGCTTTCAATTATCAAGGAATTTTAATTCAATTTTTTGGGTTGAATTGACAAGGTTCACATCAAGGGTTGTCTTCCATAGTAGGAGTTTGTGTGACCAAGAGGTAATGGTTGCGGAAATCCAAAATAAAAAGATTTCAGGATTGAGGAATCCACTCAACGAATCAAGGAATTGCGAGTTAATGAAGTTTTCATTTGAAATTCCTACATAAAACCTATCAAGTTGCTTGAACTACACTAGTTGTGGTAATTTTAAGGGAAACATGGATCATTTCCACTATAATATTCAGGAAACAAAATATTTTGAATTCAATGGTGAGGGCTATTGGATTTTGATAAAATAGTGGGAGACTAATTAGAATTAATTTATTTACTTGTCTCAATTTTTATCATTATAAAGTACCAAATCTTTACTCATCATAATTTGTAGAAACTAAAAGAAAAATGACTTCAAAAATATCATTGCGAAGCATACCCAAGAAGAAAAAGCTTCTCGCTAGAACCAATTTCCAGGAGTGGCAGAGGTGTTTACGAATCATCCTCTACCACAATATGAAATTTTATGTGCTGGAGGAGCCTATTCTAGTTGCGCCTAGAAAAGAGGCTAGTGATGAGGAACAATAAATCTATATGAAACTTTTTGATAATGCCACATATGTCCAATGTTTCATGCCATTGGCCAAATCTAATGATCTCTTAAAGCAACATGAAAACTTAGACGCATATAGCATGATGTATCACTTTAAGGATCTCTATCAAGAGAAGTGGAGATAGGAGAGATATGAGATCTTTGTTTCTTTCTATACTACTAATCTTGGAGAGTCTGTGCCATTTGGGTCTCATGTAGTCTAGATTATTGGCTACATTGTACACCAAAACATCTTAGGTATTAAATTATCAAATGAGTTGTGTAAAGATCGCAACCTATTATAACTTCCTAATAACTTATCTAGCTTTATTGTCAACTACAACATGAGAAATAATGAGAAGAGTATATCAGAACTTCTAACCTTAATTCTCTTGGTAGATAAGGACATGGGGTGTGAAAAACCCAATGTCTTTATGGTGAATAAAAAAAGGAAGGAAATGACAAATGGGCGACGTATTTATAAACGGTCTGAAGCCCCTAAGCATCGTACCTCCAAGAAGGGGAAGATCTAGAGGTAGGGAATAGAATGGGAGGCCGTGTGTTTTTCATATGGCAAGCCAGGCCACTGGAAGAGGAACTACACCCAGAAGCATGGAGATTCTAAAGGTACATTCATTATTGAGTGTATTCTTTACATTTCTACACATTGGGTATTAGATACAGCTTATGGGGCTCACATCTGTATTCAAATGCAGGAACCAAGTATATTTAGAAATATTGACATATGAGAGGTGAATATTCAAGATGTCATTAACACATTTATGTCTATGATATCCATTAGAGATTAAAATCTTTAATTTATAACTGCGATGCTTTTGGTTTTACATAACTGTTATTATGGGCCTAGTGTTACAAATACCATAATTTTTGTATCATGTTTGGCTATGGATGGATTTATTTTCAAGTATGAAAATAAGGTGTTTTTATTTATAAGAACAACATATGTTATAGTATGGAACATTTAAATAATGGTTTGTATGTATTAAATTATGAGAACTAAGTGTGTGAAATCGATATCGAAAAAAACTCACATGACTTATACAACACCGAGTTGTGGAATCACCATCTTTGTCATGTAAAAGAGAATAAATTGAAAATTATTCTCCAAGATGGTTATTTAGAATCTATTGAGATAAAAACACTTGATAGATGTCACTCTTTTTTATAAGGTAAAACAACTAAGCCTCCTTTTGGTGGATAGGGTGAAAGGGCCACAATGATTCTAGTATTTGTACACACTGATGTGTATGGACCATTTCTAGTAGAAAATAGAGGTGTATATTCTTACTTCATTACTTTATTTTTGATTTGTGTAGACATATCTATATCTACTTAATGAGGTATAACTCAAAGTCCTTAGAGAAATTTAAGGAATTCAAGAATGAAGTATAGAATTGGTTTGGTAAGAAGATAAAGAAGATTTGATTGGATCGAGGTGGAGAATATCTGAACCAAGAATTCATAGACCTTTTATGGGAGTCTAGGATTATATCTCAAATCAATCCTCCTTATACACCACATTGGAATGTTGTTAGTGAAAGGGGGAACTATACCCTGTTGGATATGGAGAGGTCGATAATGAGTCATGCAGGTCTTTCATTATCCTTTTAGGGATATGAATGAAAAACTATATCATACACATTAAACTGGGTACCAACTAAGGTGGAAAATGGAATTCCATTAGAGTTATGAAATGCAAAGAAACTCATTTTGTTTCACACACGTCTATGGGGATGCGAGATGTTTTTAAGGCATTGTCAAGTAACAAACTAGCACCCTGGGCCACGAGGTGTATCTTTATATGATATCTCAAGTAAAAAAAAGGATATTACCTATATAACCATTCAAAAAAGAAAGTGAATATCTCCATAAAATCCATCATTCTTGAGAGGGAGCACATCCTCAAAAATGATAGTGGTATAAAGATTTGATTCAACAAAGCTGATGCTTAAGATACACAAGTGTTGTTATAGAAACAAGTTCCATAGGTCCCCATGGAAGAGGTTTCAGAAACAAAAGTACTGCATAGGAGATCAAGATAAGTAAGGTAATTAGAGGGATTTGGATTCCGTGTCACAGAGGATGGTGAATCATTATTGTTCTACAATGATGAACCTCTCTCCTCCAAGTAATCAGTAGATATCTCAAAAGACACAAGGTGAATAGAATCTATCATTTCTAAGATGAATTCCATTTATTAGAACCAAGTCTCAGTTATAGTCAATGAGCCAATTAATGTAAATCATGTTGGATGTAAATGGATATTCAAGAGAAATCTAGACATGGAAGGTCATTTTAGCACCTTTAAAGAAAGGCTAGAGGCTAAAGGATTCAGACAATGTCAAGGAATTGACTATGATTAAACATTCTCGCAAGTATCTATGTTTAAATACATAAGAATCATACTTTCCATAACAATATACCATGAATATGAGATTAGGAAAATGGAGGTCAAAACATCATCTCTTCATAGGAACCTTCAATAAGATTTCAATATGACACAAATAGAAGGGTTTGTGACAAAAGGTGAAGCTAAATGGGTTTTGAAGTTACTAAAATCAATTTATGGATTAAAGGAAGCATCCAGGTCATAGAACATTTGGTTTGATGAAGCAATAAAGTAATTTGGTTTCATTAAGAATAAATGTGAGACACGTGTTTATAAGTAGTTTAATGGGAATGTAATTGTTATGCTAGTAGTATATGTTGATGACATATTACTTATTGAAATGATATACCAGTATTATAGTTAGTTAAGGACTAGTTGAACAAGTGTTTTTCCATGAAGGACTTGGGTGAAGCGACATACATTCAAGGGATCAAGATCATTTGTGCTGGATCTAAGAGGCTGCATGGACTAAGTCAAGGTACATATATTGACCAGATACTAAAGAGATTTCGTATAGAACAATCCAAGAGGGGGTTGGTTCCAGTGTCACATAGCTTACATATTTCTAATAGAATGTGTCCTCAAACACAATAAGAGAAAGACAGGATGAGTAAGATCCCATAATCTTCGGCTATAGGATCCAACATGTATGCCATGTTAGGTACCATGATTGATGATTCCTATGCCCTGAGCATGGTAGGAAGATATAAATTAGATCCAGGAGAACAACATTGGTCAAATATTAATACTATCCTTAAGTAACTGAGAAGAACTAAGGATATGTTCTTGATGTATGGAGGAGATGAGGATCTTTTCATTAGAGAATATGATGATTCTGGTTTTTTGACAGATCAGAATGATATAAAGTCAACATCAAGCAATTTTTTTGTCTCAATAGAGGAGTTGTGAGATGGAAGAGTTCAAAGCAGCCAGTTGTTTCCAATTTTATAGTGGATTCCAAATATACAACAGCTTATGATGTATCCAAGGAAGCTATATGGATTTGGAACATTGTCCATGATATTGATGTGGTTCCTAGAAGTAGAGACCCTATCACATTGTATTGTGATTATATTACAGGTTTGAATCTTGTAAAAGAACCAAGGTCACATCATCAGACAAAGCACATTCTCCATATTTACCACCTCTCGAGGTATTTTTATCAAAGGGGTGAAGTTTTAGTAATAAGAGTGTCCATGAAAGATAACATGATAGACCCCATAAATAAAGGCCTATCTCAGCAGATTCTTGAAAATCATGTCAGAGTTAGAGTTTTAAATGTTGTTAACAGTTGTATCTAGTCCAAGTGGGAGTATATTGGAGTTGGTGGCATAGAACCAACTACATTGTACTTTAATCATTAATAAATACCTTATCACATCTTGATTGTTCTTCTACGTGACAATTCATGTGATAATTTCCTAAGGATAATTGTTGCACTAAAGGGTCATATTAGATCCCTAATATAAAGAAAACCTGATAGTTTCATAACATGATTCTTGTGTATATGTTCTATGTCATGATGATGTTATTTGAGGGACACAAATAATATAGTCCGTTAGGGATATGGACTCATAAAAAATTGAGGCACCCTCTATTGGTGTGAACCCTTGGTAATATCCAAATGATATTATGAGAATGATACTCACTAGTAGGAAATCCACATTTCATAGTGTCATTGGATGTTCCTATCTGCGTATGTGTGTATTGGCCCTTGGACATTAAGATTATTATTATTGGATATTACAAATCATGTACATAGATGTATTGAGGAAAATTTTGATGACACACTGTTCGCAGCAAGTTAGGATATATTTGGGGTTTCATGAGGAATACTGCATTAATATATAAATGCGATAAAGGATTTTTTCATTTTGTCCCATAACAGAAGTTGATATCTCATTCCCTTTGATGGAAATGATATAGACTAAGTAAATCCATGTCCACAGTAAGGAATGGGTGATTTCAATTACATAAATTCAAAGAAAGAATAATTGAGTACATGGGGTGATTTCACTAACATCCAACCCACTTGATTCGAGATATCGAGACAAAGGGCTAACATAACATGGTAAGAATTTGTAGGAGATGACACATCATTTGCAGTGTTAACTTCTTTCTCTAAGGGTCACTTGGCATGTTTATAGACACTAACATTAGAATTTAGGTACACTCTACCTAATTCTAATGAGAAAGGGTCCTAAAGGGCCACACACTAAGTGTGTACAAGTATCTCTGTTAAATATTTTTTTTAAAAATTGGAATAAATATTATTCCTGATTGTGGTTTAATAATTATTTGTGGATTCCTGTACACATTTATTTTGACACTAGTTATTCGAGAGAATGTATTTTGGGTGAAATAATATATTTATTAGTGAATAATGCAATGATATTTATTTAATAAATAAATATTCATTATTCATGGTCTAAAAAATGTGGTGGAATAAATAAAAAAATGGAAAAACAAAAAGTACACATCGTGTATATTAATATACACATCGTGTAGTTTTTCTGGGGATTTTTGAGAAATAATATTATTTATTTAATTAAATAATATTAGGTGTAATTCATTGGTCACTTTTTAAGTGATAAAAATAGTAAACTATTATTATTAGACATGGGGTCTTACTAATAATTATTTGAAATGAATAAATTAATTCAGGTAATTAATTAATTTTATTATTCTATGTAATAAAATACCAATTACATTATTCTCATTATCCTATCCATTCTATGTGGTTGTGCACAATAGATCAAGAAAAATCTCACAAGATAAGAGAGAATTATTTTCCTCCAAGAATTATCTCATGTTACGAGATATATCCTCCTCCACCGGATCAAGGAGGGAAATATGGAAGCATCTCTTAAGAAGATCGAAGACATACATTGAAAGTGAAGGATCTTTCACACTAGCACCCAGATATCCCTTTAGTGACATCCATAGATATATTGAGCATGTGTGGATCACTTCTAGAGGAAGCCTACACTTGGATTCTATGAGGCAATGACATATCTCATTAGATCATGACCAGAAGCCTCAACGACGAGAGAATTACAACAAGGTAATTCTTTTCTTTTAATTAAATTAATTATAACCAACATATGATGATCCTCTATATAGTTTTGGGACTCCCCTCTTTTATTTCATTCTTCATTCTATTCCAAATATTTGTAATTTTTTCATCGTGACAGATATTGGATTGATCGTTGTTAATGGAAAATTAATGTTGGGTACACCCATCCATGTGCTTCCACTGTGCCTGGAACCTTCATGTGACTCCCCATACAAAATTCTATTTCACTATGGTTATCCCTCCACTTAGTAGAAAAGGATAATATAATTGGGTTATGATTCCCCTTCAAAAATTATGTAGCTTATAAGGTATCTCTCATAGTGGAGGGAGTTATAGGACTATAATTTTTTCACTTTTCACAGAACTAGTATAAAAATCCTTACGTTCATACTTTTATTTCTACTAATCATTTACTATGCTAATTATCTTTCATAATTAATTTTAATAGTAAATATACTCATTTAAAATAAATTATTTGGTCTATTCACCCCTCTAGAATATCTATCATTTCTCTATCCACCTTACATAAAAATTATTTAAAAAGAGGGTATACTCCCCTATTTTTATAAAACAAGCATTTAAAACAAATTTAACCATTTCTAAAAATAAAACCAGTTTCAAATATATTTTTATGATAAGATTAAATTCCCTTTAATAAAGCTAAATGGGCATTTAATCCAAAACTTATCATTCGATAAAGGTCCATCCGAAGTCTTTAAACTATTTTGAAATACAGTTAAAACTATTATAGTTTTTCACATCCATATAATTCTATTGAAAAAAGTTTTAAAATACTATAAATATTTTTAAATAGGTGCACACGTATTTTCATAAGTGTTTGGAATTTTTTCATGTCCCATTACAAGTTAAAAGGACAAATAAAAAATAATTTCAAGAATACAATATCTTATAATTGGCATCAAAATTTATAAATAGGAATCTAAAATCACTCAAGTAATTTATAACATGTTATACAGGGGTTCCATAGAGACACCATCCCCAAATCGGAGGTGGGTGATCCAAAATGATCAAAAAAAGCATCCCATTTAGTGGAGGATTCCCAAATATGCAAGAAGGTGACCAAAGAAACCCATTACACACCCTAAAAAGGATGAAATTCCAAAAAATAGGTGAAAATCCCTTTTCCTTGGTTTCATTTGAAAGAAAATAGGTATGATCACGTAAGCACTAAGTATGCCACCACTACCAACCATATCTATGGAAAACCATTAGTGTAATAGTCTCTAAATTTTTATTTTGAGCATAATATATAAATTAAGTTTTACATTCTTTATAAAACCAAACCACTTTTATATTTTCAAAAAACAATAATTTTTATAAAATAAAAAATTAGGATAGTTTATAATTTTAAATGCGACCTTTAAAACTAGGATTGAGGGTAGAGGCCATGAAATCTATTCAATTGGTTTGTGGATTAATATAGGGTATTTCACATTGTACATCAATTTTATCCACTTATTCGTTATTTTAATTTCTTCGTCCTTCTTGGGTGACTTGACATATTCATTCTTGGCTGTGTTCTTTCCTGCTTTTTTGAGTTATTTTCATCTTAAATGTTTAAAAAGGAATTGTTAAATTTTTAAAATAAGGGGAAAAGAAATTTTGATTTTAAAGTGATTTCAAACTATTTTATAAATTATTTTAAAAAAATTTCAATTGAGAAACGTGAAAATGGTTTGGGTGCTGCTTTAATAGTTTTTTATGAAATGGGATTTCCAAGAAATTGTTTACAAAAATTACATTTAAAAGAGTTTTTTTAAAAATTACATAAATGAGTTTTTGTTTATTTTACTCAATTTAAATATTTTATTTATAAAAATTAACTATCCTTGTTTTTATTTTATAAAAAGTGTAGTTGTTTTAAAGTGTACATGTTGTTTGGTTTTATGAATAATAGAAAATTCACTTTATAATATATGTTCAATCTAGAAATTATATAATCTTTTTTACTAAGTTATTTACATAGATTTGGTGGGTAGTGTTGGCCTTTTGAGGGTTTTTGTTCTCACACCTATTTTATCTCAGTTTCGTCGGTTATCCTTCAGACTAATCTTAGAAAATTTATTGATCTGATGTTAGTCTTTATTTTATTATATTCTATCAATATTCCTATTACCTAATTTTTTTTGGGCTTGGATTTACTTTTTTATAATGCTTAGAAAGTTTCCCTTTAAAATATTGACTTTGGAAAATTGGACTTTGACTACTTTCTACGGTTTGAGGTGTAGTGATATCTTGGTGTCCGAAGGATAGGTACTGGGAGAACATTCTACATGAGAGGGAGACTAGGTTTTTGAGGTAGGTTTTTGGTTCTTGTGTTGTTTAATAATGTTATATTAAATTTATTATTTATTATTTATTACATTTTTGTTTCATTATAGATGTATAAAATGTAGATGAGTTATATCGAATTTTTCTTATACCCCCATTTTCATATTTAGTCATATTATTGGGCATAACCATTCCCAAGTGTGTTCATGTGATTCTCAAGAAATTTTTTCCATTTGGTGTAGATCAGTAATGCCATTTAGGCTAGTGTTGGACTAGTTTAGGTATTTGTTAAATGAAAATCCTAGGTCGACTCATTACAAATGGTATAATAACATGATAATAACTTATGAAAACATACCCTATGGGTCATGTACCATTAACCATGAGTCATGGAATAATGATTTTTCATAAAAAACATATTTGACTTAGAAGAGTGTGGAATCATTAATAATAAGTTATAATTTATGAAAGAATATCATAAGAATAAGACATAAGTTTTAGGTATGTATATAAGAATAGAAAATATTTTTTTAGTTAAGGATCACTTCCAAGACTATCAGAGTGGATAGATCTCTATAGTATATTGTGTTCACTCCCTGATCTCATAAATATAGTAGACAGATTCCCATAGTGGATTGGGTCCACACCCCATTATCTTTAATATTATCTCATGAGAGGTAAAACATTAACCAATAAATTATATTGATATATAACTATAGGCCCACTATCAAATAATGAAAAAAAAATATGTGTGTGTTAAAAGATCAAAAAAAAACATTCATTATTTCATCTTGGATTAGATAAACTGAGGAGAAGAAACATGTTTCATAAAAACATCCTTATAAATCACAATCATAGGTAAAATAAAGAAATAAATTAGATTGTATCATTAGATTATGTCCCCAGTGAATCATAACATTCCAAAAATGATGTTGACATATATGAAAAATACTTTTATGAAATCATTATAAATATTCCTTAAAAAAATATAAAACCTAATTTTCATTTTCTATTTTTTAAAAACTGAAATATAAAAGAAAAATGAGAATATTATTTTATTTATAAAACTCTAGGAATAATTAAATTAATTTAGGTGATGAATAATTTAATTTTTTTTGGGAAAATCTAGTCATTATATATACATTTAAAATAACATTTTTTCACACTTTTGTGAGGAAATTCAAAATTGAGTCATATGAAAAATGTTTATTTTTTTTAATTTTGATCTTATTTAAATAAATTAAAAGTTCGTAGAAAATAAATTTATCAATAATTTAGGAATTGAAAAAACATCCATAAAATATTTTTTATGAACATTGATATATATGAAAAATATTCCCAACCTAACATTAGATATAAGGTTATATTTTATTCAAAACATCTTTTTAGATATTTTGAGTACCAAAGAGGTGGGAAATGAAAAGTATACTTTTAAAAAATAGAAATAAAAAATGTATTAGAAAATAGATTGGTTTCATGGTATAAATATCATATAATTCCTTTATAATAAATTGATGCATAAATAATCCCGATTTAAAGTGAAATTGAAACATAAACTCTAACCTCATGTCTCAACTTGATTCATACCCACTATATCCTCCTATATAATAAATTAAAATGTATTATAAAACTATAATAGATCCATATTCATCATTATATTACTATATATCATTCCATTATAATTTACAATTACTCATTTATTAAGGATTCTTCATTAAAATCAATATTTCGGTGTAAAATGTTCTATTTTCCACAAATGTTTTAGTTTAGAAATTATATTCCATGAACTTTGGTAATGTTTTCATCCTCTATATAATAGTTATTATTTCATAAATATCATATTTATTCATTATATAAAATTTTATAATAATCCATGTAATGTATTGTTGAAAATGAATTACATCACTTCATGAAGGTGGTAGTTCACACATACACACATGTGATGTGTTAACATTTCACAGGATAGAAATAAATGAAGATAAAAAATAATTTATATTTCAATAATCATAATTATATCATAAATATGATATTTATACATTAAATCCATCTATAAAACCATCCATTAGAGGTTATGATGGAAAAGTAAATATATCATTTCATGGAGGAGATATTTTTCACATATGCAGAAGAAATGTTTTCATTTTCCATTGGATACAAAGTAGGTATATAATTATTATTACATAAAAAATTAAAATTTTAATATACTAATTAAACTTATTATTTTATTTTTTTGGTTATATAATATTTTTAGGTGGTAGATGAATATATAAACTTGAAAGAGTTTGGTTAAAATATTTACCTGTTCTTTGGGTATCCTCCTTTGACATAAACATTAATCCTTCATGGAATGGTATTTTTTCTGATATTTAAAGCTATAGGATATTTAAAGGAGAGTTGAAAATTTATTTGTAAATATATTTGTTGAGATAATGTGATCAATGTGTGTGCATAAGTGAAGAAAGTGGGTGCCCTTTTATAAATGAGGGAACTAGTGCCTGTGTAAATACCATTAAATTTAGAATAATATAGAGTCATTATCATGTAAAAGTGGAAAAAAAATAAAAAAGATAATATATGATAATTTAACTTCAAAATACAAACAAAAAATTAAATTTGTACATGCATTAGTGATAATTGTGGCCTTATCTCTTAGGTTAACCATGCCTTTGACACCTTTTAACCCTTACGGCGGTGAAAAACTCTTACCATGGTAACATATTTATTTAACCAAAAATTAAGTTAACCATATTGAATAATATTAATTTCTCTGATTACTAATATGAAATCCATTTTACATGATTCAATTTTTATATGTGATATAAATTAATCTTAATATTCAAGCACAGAACTCGTAAAAACCATGTTTAGAAAAAATTATTCTTTAAACATAAAAAATAAATTCATTCTCATTAATTTTGAAGTAAAAAATTATTGATTAATGTTAATATATTTTATTTAATACATTATCAACACATTTCATTAAAATTATTAATCAGTGGTGAATAATTTAATTTATTGTGTTAATAATACGTTGTGTATAAAAATAGTTTTTTTGAAAAAGATGTTGTTTTAGCTTCAAATGATTTTATCTTTATTTATAAGTAATTAATAATAATTGTATGAATAATAATTAATTATTATACATGTATAAAACATAATATTCCTTAGGTTAAATTCTCAAAATAAAATAAATTATCTTTTAAATAAACATATTTATAAATAAAACAATGTTTTTTAAGAAAACATTTCCATTTTACAAAGAATTATTAAACTAATATTATTTTTCATTACTTAATAACTTCATGGATGTAATTAAATATTTTTATTAATTATTAAATTAGTTATATCAATTAATTTTATTAATATGACTACTCAAATTATTAAATCTACCCAAATTTATAATTCAACAAAGCATAATCAATGGTATTTTCGTAAGTGAATTTGACCCATTTTATAAAGTCATTTAAAGGATTTCAACCCAAAAGGAAACACATTGTAAGGTATTTTCTTCTCACTTTTTAATTTGGTATATGAATTTCATTTTCCCCATATAATTCTTTTATGTGGTGTACCTACTACACCTTTTTATATATTATATCATGAATTCCTTTATCTTCATTGTATTTACCACTTTCATTTAATATTATTCCTTCATGAGGTTTATTTTTTAAAATGTTTCAAAGTTGTATGGGATAATTTTTAATGTTTAATGATTATTTTCCTCAACAATAACTTCAATGATCATTCAATGATATTTCCATTAAAGGAAATTATGTGACTATATTTTAATAAAAACTTTATTTTTTCTCTCCTCTAGTTATTCATGACCTTTTTAAAGTATTATTACCATTTTCCCTCACTTTGGTACTCAAAATGTTATAAAAAGTGTTTTTTAGAAAACCCAAAATTATTTCCGTCTTTTTTATGAAATCATATTTTCTTATAAAAACAATGTTTTATTAAAATAAAATTCCAAAAAAATAAATATTATTTAGTAAATACAAGTTCACCCTTTTTTGTTTTACCAATGTTTTCAAAGGAATCATCTTGTCACTTTTCGAACAAGGAATTTTTCTAACCTTTAACCTTGAAAAGGGAATTTTTTTCTCCTAAAATGACATGTATGGATTTACCCACTATAATTTATTTTAATCTTCCTTTGCATGTTTAAAAGGTTACTTTTAAAATAACATGTTTTCAAAAGTCATTTTGAAAGAATTTTTTTTAAAAAAATCTTTCCAAAACAAAAGGACGTTTTTTCCCAATTTTTTTTAAAAGATATTTTTATAATGTTTCCATTCATCAATGATAAAACTCATTATTTTACTCCACTTGGAATAAATTTTATTGATACCATCCTTATTATTAATTTGGATGGTTTATTTGGCCAAGGATAATATTTCCATTAACACCCTTGATTCATTTGTTAGTCCCCTTGAAATATTCAATCTTCTATGATCATTGAACACTGAATTTTCCCTAATTATACATATCATTAATCATGTATATTATAATTTCCTAAACCATATTTCATCTTTCATATGGTGTTTACTTTGAATATAATTTAATTATTTGGGGAAATATTGATAAGTATGTGGTATTTATTCCATATAGATATTTGATAAGGAATTATATTTATTTTGATTAATTAATATAAGGAATGCTTTAGACTGGTAATTATAGGTGGGTCCCAGACTTTATCTATCACCTAAATACATTGCTAAGTTCTCATGAGAAAACTTATTTTCACAAATTAAACTATTTTCTATCCACAGTTTTAAATTTTCTTATAAAAGGTCTTGGCGATATAGGTTTTCAACCGCCCTAGACATAACATCCAACAATTAAGCATTTCCTTTATATATTTTCAATTATTATTCATCCTTGATATTTTTCATTTACATATCTATGGATACATTAAATTTTCAGTTCATTGACTAAATGTCATGTGCTTCAGTTCACTTACCTTTCCATATTGATTTTTTCGTATCTATTTATTTTAATTTCATGTGTGTTTAGCTATTACCATGCCATATTGTTTATGAACATCCATATTAGTTTTTTGATTACATGGTATGTATGTTCTGTTATTTACCATTACATAATTTTTAATCTCATTGATTCATTATTTATTCCACTATATTTTTCCCTCATAGAGCATTTGATCTCACCCTTACTATGTTTCCTTCTCACGGAATCCAAGAAGAATACTATGAAATATATGTAGGGATATACTAGTTGTAATAAAGTTATTCTTGAAGTTATTTATTTAAAAATAAGAAAAAAATTAATTAGTTTATTCATATGTAATTCAAGATGCATTTATATATCTTGTTTACTAAGAATACAAAACTATTGGTCCTTTTGAATTTGATTCCTTGTAATCATACCAATGTAATTGATATAAGACACTAGAACTAGGGTTTTGGGGGTTATTTCACTACAGTTTTTCACCTCACTTAGTTCCCATCTCAAACATTTCCTACTTAAAAACCTTCCTTATAAACTATGAAAATTCAAACATAAGAAATGGTGATCCTATATTCTTTGTAAAGGTAAACATGGTAGATATCAATCAATTATCATAAGTTTTTATATACTAGTAATAATGGTATGATAATAGTAACTAATTAAAACATACCCAATAATTAATAGACTATAAATCTTATGTTGTGACATAAGGGATTTTCATAACAAAATACATGAGTCATAAGGGTGTGGAATCATCAATAATCAATCATGGTACATAAGATCATATTATTATCAAAATATATATGTTTTTGGTATAAACATAAGCATAGAAAATAATTTTCTTATTCAATGAAAACTATCAAGACTATCATAGTGTAAAGAGTCTCATAGTGGATTGGTTTCACTCCCCATTCCCATTAATATAGTGCACAAATTCACATAGTGAATTGGGTTCACTCCCTATTCCCTTTCATATTATTTCATGAGATATCAAGATTTTCCCAATTAATTATATAGAAATATAATTCGGGTACCACCCATCACATAATGAAACCCACATATATTTATTCCACAAGATCATAAAAATATTCATTATTTTATTATAGATTAATTAACCTAGAGAAAAGAAATTGGTTTCATAAAAACTTACATAGAACATCATTATCATAGACCATACAGAGATAGAAAGTATATGATATCATTAAATCATATCCCTAGTGATTCATAAAAACCCTTAAATTATTTTAACATATGTGAAAAATAATTCAATAAAATTATTAAAATTATTTATTGAAAAATAGAAGAAAATATCCTTTACTTTTAGTAAATTTTAAATACTAAAAAAATCCTAAAAAATGGGATGTGGATTTATTTATAAAACTACAGAAACATGTAAAGTAATTTAAATTATGAATAAAGGAAATTATTATTTTAATAAACCAAAATTTATAAGTAATATCTGTTTCGTGAAAAAATGTGTCTTCTATTATATAATATAGTATTATACACACAAAACACATAGAGAAGCTAACAACTCTTTATTTAATTAATGGATATCATTTGATTAATCAGCAAATAAACCCATTAAATTTATAAATATTACAATTGGAAATAATTAAATAAAAAAGTATACTATGAAGACATTAATCATTTCAATATGCTAGAATTATCATCCTCACAAACAACACTATAGAAAAGAAATAGAATATTATCAAACCAATCAACATCATAGAAAATAATAATATAAAACCTTATGAAAAATTATTGAGAATTTTTATTGAAGGAATTAATAAGTATTTATAGGAGATAATATGATTTTCGGAAGAGTAATATAATCATTTTAATAGTAATATTACCATTAAGAATCGTAACTTGACCATTAAGAATAGTGACATGACTATTAGAAAATTAATTTGACTTCAAAATAATATAATTTTATGTAAGTAATACTTTTTATGAGTAATTTAATAAATATAAATATTATATTTCCATAAAATAAATATCAATTTTACAAATTGAATGAAAATACATGCACATTTTTAATAGAAAATGTTTTAATGTATTTCTTAAAAAAATAATTTTATATTAAAAATTAAAATTACATATTTTAGAAAATTATTTTGATAAAATTAATAGCATTTTTAGAATAATCATGTTGAAATTTTCCAAGGATTATTTTTTTCTAATTTATTAAAATATGTCAATTTTTAAATGAATAATAAAAAATATTTTTTTCAAATACCGCATATTTTATGACATAATGATGATACAATAATGAATTAATAAATAATAAATTTCATATTTTGGATCAAAATAAATTGAAAAAATAAATGGGAATTTAAAAAAATAAACTTCATTTCCAATGCTAAAATGTATTTTTCAATTTTTGAAGTCTAAAGTATTCCATTAAAATTACAATTTTTCATTTTTCCACATCCTTTTTATGTAAATAGTGAATTCACTTTATAAATTATTTTAAAGTCCTAAATATATTTTAGTTTATGAATATATGATTAATAATTACAAAAATATGACAATATAATGACTTACCTTGGATAAAACATTTCATTCAATATTTTATCCTAAAAATATGCCACTCCTTAACTATAAATTTACCCTCATCCATCACTTGAAAAACCACTTAAATTACACTTTCCATATACAAAAAATTTAGAAATCCCATGTCTTAATCACCTTAGTATGCTTATGTATTTTATGAAGTAATCAAACTCCTTGATTTCAAGATGTCAAAGGTAGAAGGAAGAGAAAAACTTTAAGTAAGAGGTAATATAATTTAATATTTTATTTAGTTATAATTTTTTAAAGTCCCTATCCCCATTTTATTCTCTAATCCAATCCTTTTGAAAATAATTAAGTATTATGTGAAAGTTATAATTATAATTTTAATGTCCTATAAAAATGGTATTTTTAATTTAAGTACATAATATATATATCACACCTCCTCTTTGGACAATGTCCTGTTAATGGTTAGTTAACCACCAATGAGGAAATTTTCAACTCATTTCATATCACCACACTTAAATATGATTATAATAAAATATTTATAATTTGAAAATTTATAAATATATTTATTTCTAATCTTATGAAGTTAATATTAATAATTTATAAGTATAAATAGATCAAAATCATTAAATTGAAGTAGGATGGCATATCTTTAAGGGAAATATGATATCAAAAAATTACATATTTAATGAAGGGGATTGAAAAATATAATCCAATTATTATAATTGATAAATAGTGACAGAGATGAATACAATTCACTTATTATTCTATATTTTAATAAATTGAATTTTATTTTTCATGAGGTGGAAGAGTAAAAAAATAATGCGGGATTTATAGTAAGGGGATTCTCAAACATAAAATCATTTATTTTGGGTTATCTACACATTCACATTTTTTCTATGTGGATGATCTTATAAATTATTTATTTTATCCATTATTTATTATTTTCATGTATATAAAAGTTTTTACACTGTTTAATTTTTTTGTAAGAAAATTTTAAGGCTTTTCCAAAAAAGTACTTAATTTCCAAAACATCAAATTGACACCTCTTGTTATTTATCTTATCAACTCAAGAATATTACTACTTTATGCCAATTTATGATTTCCCTTATTAATTTGAGAACCCCATATGTTATTCATGGAATTAATCTTTATGAAAATTTTATTAAACCCATTCATTTCCTTGGTTTTATTTCATGACTATGATTGTTTTATGTTCTATGTTGTATGCATGATTATGAACATTTTTTGATGTGATGAGCAGGACAAGAATTTTATAGCCCTTAAATGCATCCTGTGATGTGATATATCACATGAGACTATGTGTTTTATGGATGGAAATTATTCTATATTTCTTCACAATTATGATCTTATGATTATGAACATATGTTATGTGTAAACATTATTCTATATTTTTTACAAATATGTGTGGTATTTGATGACTATGTTATGACATTTAATTACTATGAATATGAAACATTCCATCCCTTTATTAAATTCATTCCTCATTCTTATAATTATGATCCCAAGTTTCTGAAATGATGATGATGATTATTCTCACCCATATACTATTTACTCATGTCTCTTATTCCTTTTATATTATCCCTCCCCTTACTATTATTTTAGCTCCCCATTTCATTAATGTATACCCTCTTATGAGTACATAAACAAATGAGAAAAAGATACATTATAATATGAAATTGGATAAGGATTTAAATAATATTTTTGTTTTTTTATGTACAGGTGATGTATGAGCCTAATTTTCCCAAGATACTAACCCTTTAGATCATGGATTATATCAGTATTATATTATTTATCTTAAAAATGATGTAACATCCATTTAAGAAGAATTTGGATAACTATGATTGGTATTATATAATGGTTTAGTTAATTTGGTAATTATGATTAGTAAATATTAGTGAAACCCATATGGATAAGTATAATTGTGTGCATGTGTTGTTTTCAACAATACATAATGTTTTTCTTTAATGAGGGAGATTGCTGAGAACAATACTCTATCTATTTATGATGATTCTGATGCTCACAAATACCATTAATTGTTTTCTAATGATTTTATTTGTAAAGTATATTTTGGGAATTTATTATTTATTTTTTTATTTATGGAAGAAATAATTATGTTCTTGAACAACGAGATTTAATTATTAAATTATTTGCATTAGCATGTTCTGGAAAAACTATTCATGCTCTACATATTCAGGAATTTCTTAATCATGTTATGGAATCATTGTTCATACCCTACGTGTGGAAATGTAGCATAAATAAAGGAACATGTTCTGTACAATACAAGTTATCCAAAAAGTATGGTTAATCAACCATACGTTATCAGAAAATTATGAAAAGGAACCCTATGTTTGGGATATTATAAAAGTATAGAAGAAGAACCGTACATAAGTGCTAAATGTTACATTTGTTTCTCAAAAGTATGTTTCATCATCCTTACTTATGAAAACAACCTTACATTTGTTAAAAAAGTATGGATCACGTACCTTTCATTTGGAATCTTATAAAATTATGGATTATTTATCATACATTTGAATGTTGAAGAGAAAAGTATGGATGTCCAACCCTATGTTTGTGATCAACCCTACATCATCAACCTTACGTTTGAAGCCTATGTCATCAACCTTACACTTATGATCTACCTTACGTTCTTAGGATGCATACTATATAACACAACCTTACGTTTGGCGTCAGAGAGTTTAAAGTTGATATTATTATTCAACGATCTACAAGAAAATTATCAGGCAGATTTTAATCTAGATTAAAAGCTGATTTTAAAGCACATCTTTGATGAGTTCAGAACCATTTAAGGATCAAATTAAAATCATATTTTCATGGATAATTACAAGGAGAGTTATGACTAGTCTATAAATTCAAATGTTTGAATTACGTGAGTAAAAAGGTGAAGATTGTGGATCTAATTTTTATAGAGGAAGTACTTGTTACATTTATGTTTTTATGGTATGTGTAATTACGTTTTTGAAAGATGGTGATCAAGAACAAAAGAGCATATACATCTATCAAAATACGGGATCTACTATATGATATTTTAGAAGAAAATAAAAAACAGATTCAATCACGATCTATATTTTTTTGATTATAGAGAGTGATAAAAGATCTATTTGTTAAAGAAGAAGATATATGGAAAAAGATTCACTTATTCGAAATTAAAGATCAATTGTGAATCTGCTGCTGCTGAAGTTGTGATTTATATTTCTATATATACTACAAAGGGGTTGACTTAGTATGACTCTTTCTTGAAGATCATTCTTTTTGATGATGAATATCCATTTACTGTCAATTACATTCTATTTCAATTATGAAGAACAATCAGGAGAGTATTTTCAAAGAACAAATACATTTTATCTTGAGTGACCAGCTTCTCATCCTAAGCTATGTAGGTTCTGTGATTGAACCAGAAAGTTGTGTCTTGCCTTAGATTGTAAAGGTATATACTGCCTACACTCAGTTGTTGAAAGGTCTGTTGAGATGAGGACCAGATAGTGAAAATCATCAAGCTCTTGGAGTAGAGCATTAGTGGAGTGGACTAGGGGCCTTTTGTTCCCCAAACCACTATATATCGTGTGTCCCTAAATTTCATATTTCCACTGCATTAATCTATCTGATTAAAGATAATGGATAGAATACGATCTCATGAAGATTTTTGAAATGACACAATTCACCCCCATCTTGTGTATATTTGATATAATCTCGATCCAACAATGGGTATCAGAGGTTGGGATTATGATAAAGCTATAACAAGCTAAACGTAATTAATTATTATACACAGAGAAATATGATTGATTCAAGAGAGGGAATTTCTATGGATAGATCACTATACTTCAATGGAGAAAACTATGGAAGCTGGAAGTTACGAATGATTATCTATATGAAAAAATTTGGATATAGAGTATATTCTAAGATACTGACTCCATATGAAATACCTGAAAATCCTAAGACATGGAGTGCAGCTATGGAAGCAGAATATGATATGAACACGAAGGAAATGAATGCAATTATATGTGGTCTAGGACCTGATGAATTTAATAGAGTAACTCAATGCCCGAAAACATATGAGATGTGGAAAACTATTGTTTTTTATTATGAAGGAACTAAAAAATATTAGGGAAATGAGATATGCTACTACTAAGTTTAAATTTGATACATTCAGAATGGTTGAAGGTGAAAGAATTACTCAAATGAATTGAAGGTTGACAGAGATTTTCAACAATATAACAGCTTTGGGGTACCCAATTAGACAAACTAATCAAGCTTTAAAAGTACTGAGAGTACTACATACTAAATGGAATGAAATATCTACTACAATCAGAAAATCAACACCTGTCAAGGGATTAACCATGAGAGAAATGATTGGAACACTAATGATGTATGAAGCTAAGAAAATGGGGAATATTAGATCTGACTTTCCACAGTTAAAGGAAGACAAGAAGAAAAAGTTCTTCAAGAGGAATTATTATGAGCATAAGGACAAGAAAGCAATGAAAGCTATATGGAGTGTATCTGAAGACTCCAGTAGCACTTCTGAATCAGACTCAGAGAAGGAAGAAGTAAATCTGAAACCCAACATGTGTTTTATGGAAAAAATAGATGAGCCAAAATCTTACCACTCTTCTGACTCTAGTTCTAAATCTAGTTACCCTAATGAAAAACTTGTACCCTACTGCAATATTCTTGAAGAAAAATATGATTCTATATTTAAGAAGAATTAGTCTTTAAATAATATTCACAAGGCTATTTCAGATGAAATAGATACAATTCTAAAGCAATTTAAGGAGTTAACTGATAAGTAAAATTCAATTAACAATGACTATACAGCTCATGAAGCTAAAATAAAAACACTACAAACAGAAATAGAAATATATAAAAGTGCAGTCCTTATTTTTACCAAAGGAGAAAACTTCTTGAATTAAATTATTGGAAAAAATATTATTAAGAATGAGAGATTTGGATTTGTCAATAAAGGTGAAAAACCTAAGTTGTACAAGAATTATTTTTTTCCAAGCTCAAAATGATTAAATTGTAATTATTATGGAAAAAGGGGACATATTTATAAAAAAAATTTCTTAAGACAACCCCAAATAAGTGGTATTAAGAAAACTTTTTTCAAATAATTTATTTGATTCTATTGATTTTAGAAAACCAAAGCAAGTCTGGATCCCCATATCATTGTTGGGTAACACAACTCGACCCAATAAAATATGGGTACCGAAACAACTTGTTTAAATACCTTTGCAGGAAGTAGGTCACAGAAGCAGAAAGTACATATGGTATATGGAAAGTGGATGGTCAAGGCATATGAGTGGAAACTCATTGAATTTCTCTAAACTCACTCAAAAATATGGTGAAATTTTCACTTTTGGTGACAATGAAAAAGGGAAAATCATTGGTATTGGAATAGTTAGAGATACATAAGCTGTCTCAATCAACAAAGTACATTATGTATAAGTATTAAAACCCAATAGGATAAGTATCTCTCAACTCTATGATGATCATTATATTGTTGATTTTTATAATAATTGTTGTACTATTTTTAAAAATAAACTGTTTAAATTTAGACCACCAAGAACTGATAATGTATACACCCTGGATTTAAATTCTTTGTGTAAACAACAAGTAAATTGCTTAACTGCTAAATTGAATGAATATTGGATCTGGCATAGGATACTTGGACATTGTAATGTTTATGTTTTACAAAAATTATCTAAGATGCAATTAATTTCTGATTTTTCTAGTCTCAGATTTTAAAGTAACATATTCTATGATGCATGTCAACTTGGCAAGCAACACAAATCATCCTTCAAATCTGTTAGCAAAGTTGCTACAACTAAACCTCTATAACTTATCCATATGGATTTGTTTCGATGATCAAGGGTAGAAATCTTGGTTTGTAAATTATATGTATATGTTTTATTTGATGATTATTCAAGATTTACATGGATTTTTTTTTGAAATTTAAAAATGAAAATTTTACTTTCTTTAAAAGTTTTTTAAATCTACTCAAAATGAAAAAGGTTTTAATATAATTTCATTAAGAAGTGATCATGATAGAGAATTTGAGAATCATGAATTTAATTCCTTTTTCTCATGCATGGGTATTAAACATACTTTCTCTGCACCAAGAACACCTCAACGGAATGGAATTGTTAAAAGAAGAAATAGGACTATTCAGGAAATTGCTAGGACTATGGTAAATGAATATAGTCTTCCAACCGATTTTTGGGTAGAAGATATAAGCATAGCCTGCTATATAATGAATAGAGTTTTAATTAGACAAATTTTGAAAAAGAAACCTTATGAACTTTGTAATAACAGAAAACCTAAAGTAAATTACTATATAGTTTTTGGATGCAAGGTTTACACCTTGAACACCAAGGATAGTCTTGGTAAGTATGATCCAAAATTTGATAAATGCATTTTCTTAGGATATGAAGCTAACTCCAAAGCATATAGAGTCTATAATAAGAAGTCAAGGATTGTTGAAGCATCAGATCATGTGAAATTTGATGAATCTGATCCCTTTGAGAAAAGGACATATCAAATGGATGAATCTGACTCTAATGATAACATGAGACTTGAGAACATGAAGAATGATTTTGAAAATGATATAAATGAAATTAAGTCTATTTCAGAAGAATATGAGACTGAAGAACCCATAGGTGTATTACCTATACAGACTAGAACCCTAAAGAATCACCCTTTAGAAACTATAATAGGTGACTTAGACATAATAATAAAAACTAGACGAAATATAGGAAATCTTGTAGAATTATCTACCTTTCTATCCCAACTAGAACCTAAGACTATAAAGGAAGCTTTAGGAGATGAAATTTGGATGATATAAATGCAATAAGAATTAAACCAGTTTAAGAGAAATGAAGTCTAGGAATTAGTTGAAAGACCACATAATTATCCAGTGATAGGAACAAAATGGTTCTTTAGGAATAAAAATGATGAACAAGGAATAATAACTAGAAATAAAGAAAGACTTATAGAAAAAGGATGTAATCAGAAATAGGGTATAGACTATGAGGAGAGATTTACACCTATAGCTAGGTTAGAATCTATTAGAATTCTTTTCGCCTATACATCACATATGAATTTTAAATTATTTCAGATGGATGTTAAGTATGACTTTTTAAATGGTTATTTTATAGAGGAAGTTTATGTTGAGAAACCTCCTGGTTTTGAAAATTCACAAAAACCAGATTCTATTTTTAAATGTACTAAATCTCTTTATGGACTTAAACAAGAACCTAGAGCTTTGTATGAAAGATTAAGATCTTTTATTTTGAAAATGATTTCACTGTAAGAATGGCAGATCCAACACTATTTAAGAAAATTGTAAATTCTAATATTTTATTACTTCAAATTTATGTTAATGATGTAATTTTTGGATCAACTAATAAATCCCTCTGTCATGAGTTTTAAAATCTAATGCAAAAATAATTTGAAATGAGTATGATGGGAGAATTAAATTTATTTTGATGACTTTAAATTTATCAAAAAAAAATTGGAAATGTTTTGAATAAAAGAAAATACTTTACTGATTTACTTAAGAAATTTGGACTTGAAAACAACAAGACATATACAACTCCTATGAGTGCTAATATAAAACATGATTTGGATGAAACTAGAAGGTCAGTTTACAACATGTTATATAGTGGTTTTTTTGGTAGTTTATTATATCTTACCGCTAGTAGACCATATAAAATATATTCAGTATGTCTTTGTTCTAGATTTTAATCAAATCCAAAATAATACCATTTATGCTGTTAAAAATAATTTTTAGATATTTAAAAGGAACTATTTTTCAATCTATACTTTATTCCAAAACATCTGATTTTAATTTAATTTCATATTCCGATGCAGACTTTGGGAGTTGTAGATTATATAGGAAAATCATTTCGGGTACATGTCACTGTTTAGAGAAATCCTTAGTATCATGGTCAACTAATAAACAACATTCAGTTTCTCTATCAACAGCTAATGTTGAAGATGTTTCTACTACAAATTTTTGTGCACAAGTTTTGGGGATGAAAAACACTCTTATTGATTTGGGACTAAATTTTAATAATACACCTATTTTATGTGATATTACTAGTTCTATATGTAACAGCCCGAGATTTTATGAAAAAATATTCTTTTTATTTTACTAATGTCTTGTGTTATACGCTACACCAAAAGGAGATTGCACAACACGCATCCTTGACTTACCTTGCATTACACGCAATCACAACCTTCCTCGATAGCGTGTGTGGTACGTAATCCTGAGTTTCACGAAACAATGATATGCTATTAAAATATTATTAAAACTAGCCGTTATGAATAGTAATAACCACTTTTTAAATTTTAGAAATTTTAACTCTCAAAATGGACTTCATTTTTGGATTCGGAGTATCGAATTTAGCCTAAGGTGAAATTTTGGTACTTTTCGGATAACTTTCATATTCTGATGAATAGTGAAAATTACCAAATTATAATTAAAAACAACTTTTTTAATCGAAATAATTAATAGTGATAAATCATTAATTTGAGTGGTTTTAAAGTATATTTAGAATATATTTTTACAATTTAATACAATGTTGGTCATTGGATGTAATTTCACATTTAAACTAGACATAAACAAGTGTCAATCTTTTGATAGATTTTGTTTCTTAAAAACACGCTATTTGTTTTAACAGCGGGATTTAATTATAAAATTAATTAATGCAACTTATATGTTGGGAATTTTGTAAAATAGAAATCATTTTTGAATTCGGAATATCAAATATAGCTTGGGATGAAATTTTGGCATTGTTCTGAAAAACATCAATTTTTGATGAATAGTGAAACCACTAAGTGGTAGGTTAAAAAAACTGAATTTTGCATAAAACTTAATTTTACCGCTTCTGTGAATGGAATTTCGAAAATCCGACAGACACGGTTAATATCAAGGACTAAAATGTGGTTCAATGAGATGAAAATAGTTTTTGGTAAATAGTAACTTTTTACTTTTTTTTACCGCGGTTAATAGTAAATAGGGTAACTAAGGGTAAATATGATATTACTATTACCCTAACACATGTCCTAATTCTATTGGACAAGTGTAATTCGACCAAAAACAAACTTAGGAATAAAATATGACCATTTAGGCCCACTTGGATTAGATTAGGACATTTATTATTAATTTATTTAAAGAAAGGTTAAAATAGTTAAATTTAAAGTTTAATAAGTAAATCATTTTTAATATGGGGTTATACATAAGATAAATTCGATTGTAAATTTTAATTAGAAAGCTAAAAGGATTTCCTACATGATTGTATTTTATTTGTAATTTTTAGAAATAAAATAATTTAATTTATTTATGACACAAAGATGATGCAGTAATTATCTTATTAATGAAATATTGACATAATTGATGTTATAAACACCACAATAAATGTAATTTGAGACTTTTTATGAATTCAACTAATTTTCTAGGTTACTATGATATATTAGTGTTGATTTAATCAACTTGGTTCTAACATATAATTCTGTTATGACTTTCACAAAAACCATATATAAAATAGTGTCAAAATTGACACAAAATAGTTTTTAAATCAAATATTATATTATTAATTGTTATTTTATTCCTAAAAATCTAAGGTTCGTCCAAATGACTTAGATAAGGATATATGTATTAATAATATACAATTTGGGGTTCGTTTGGCATGTTATAGTAAGTTTATTAACCATATAGTGAAAGAAAACAAAAAGACACGGTAAAAGTTAAATTATTTAACTTAGAGTTAAATCTAATTGATAAGGTTAAAATAATACCCTAAACTTGTCTAAATCCTATTGGTTGATAGGATTTCGACCCATCCCCACTTTAGCTTCGAAATAAGACCCTTTGGAACCATTATAAACCGATTTTGACTTTAATATAAAATAATATTTTGAGATATTCCTAAGGTGCCCCTCTCCTCCCCTATAAAAGGACACCTCCTCCCCCTCCTCCTCACACCAATTTGAGCACTCAAGCTCGGCCAACCCCTGCCAATTTCTCCTCTCCACTTCCCTAGAAACATCCTAGAGGTTCTGGTCTTCTTCAAAGACCAATTTTATTGCCCTAAGAGGAGGTCTCAAAGAGGCACTTCAAAGAAGAGGTAATTACCGTTACCAATTCTTTCATCTTTATTTCTTCTTCCACTTCTTCTTCTTAGGTTGTTTCATTATGAAGTAATAACATCAGTATCACTCATATACTGATATGTTATTATAAGTATGAAACAACCCTATTTCACCATCTATCCATCCTACGGAAAAAGAAATCACCGCGCGTGCGTACGTACGGAATACCGTCTCCACGCTGTGGTGTAATCTATTTTCCACCACCACCTTACATGGATGGGTATAATGGTGTAAAGAATAACTATAAATAGTTATTACAACATCATATTGATTCTGATATATTGTATAATACACTCCAATTCAATTCAATATTTATAGAAATGATATCATCGCTCGTGCGTACGTACGGAATACCGTCTCCACGACGCGATGAGATTCATTCTCCATGTTAACCATTTAAGAATGATTATAATGTATATATAAGAAATAATAATTAAATATATGACATTATAAAGCTACTGGATTTATGTATATATATACATATGTATGTCATCTACTTACTTCCATTTCAAGACAATAAGTAAAGGAAAACAGCGTTCATGCGTACGTACGGACTACCGTCTCCATGAACGGTGTTTTTCATTTTATTTATCTACCTATTATATATATATATATATACTGAATATATATGATATATAAATCATATTTTATATTCTGGAAGTAAGTAAATCATGATATAAGTAATAGTGATGTCAAGAACAACAAGTCAAAACACCTAAGATAAATGAAACGATTTTACCCAAAACGCTTCTTTAACATGGAAAAGAACGGGTAATATAATGTCATAAGTGAACCATATATGATATCATAACAATGAATATGATTCTGGAATAAGTCAATAACATGATTTAAATCATTATACAGGAGGTTTGGACACTTACAAAGCAAGTCGGACATAAGGTAAGGGAAATATCAAAATCTCATTTTTATCCGAGATTGTTTATTCGTAAGTATTTACTGGGGTGTATTTTATCATCCACATCCATGTTCCCTCAATATGTAATATTATTTCAATCCACCTACAATTGTTTAAATCCAATTTTACCCTTCTATGAGTTTTTAGTAAAGGATATGAAAGGAATCTTTTTTCGTTTTTCGTACGAGGTACTTTTTGACTTTTCCGACAAAAGTACGAAGAATGTTTTTTTTAACTTATACGGCACGAACGGATTTATACTGTTTTATAAAGCCTTATTTTCATGAAGCTTCCTCTAAAAGATTTCATGACTATTTTCAATAAAATCTCTTTCTTTTAAAATTGCATGATGTTTTGTGAAAAGAAATTGATTTTGAAGAAGAAAGGATATTTTCCTCAAGAATTTTATTCAGGTGTTTTATCAAAATTATTTTCCGTATAAGATAATAAAGGGTTCTGTTTCTATCCATATTTTTACATTGATTTGACTATGTTGTGATGAAATTATGTTTATGAATTCCTTTATCTTATATGAATGGTTTTATGATGTCATGTTGTTTAAGAATCCCATTTTTATTACATGGGTTATGCAATGATGTATGATTTATGATTTTGTGGCACACATAAGAAAGGATTCATTAAGAGATGGGTGGGACCTATATCTCCCTCCAATGCATTGGGTAAAGATTTCATATCTCATGAGATAGACATGGCTGGAATGGTAGGTTATACTGATTCAGTGAAACAGGACTGAAACGAGGATTACTCGATTCAGAAAGGAACTTTGTCCACTAAGATAGTCTTGGCAATGAGTCTTGACTAACAAGAAATGATTCTCTATGATTATGTGTGTATGACACAATGAGTAATGTTTTATGTTATGATTTCATTTTCACTACTATGATTTATCCCATGTTATGAAATTATGCTCTCTTTTGCAGGTTAAGATTTCCAAAAAAGTTATGTTCTTATGAAAATTATGTGATTGATATTTCTTTTGTTTACCCTTACTGAGCATTTGAGCTCACCCTTTTATGTTTTCTTTTCCCCGGGATATAAAGAAAGGTTTTAGGTAAAAAAAAAGGAAGATCTTTATGGGAGATTTTGAAGATCTTTCACCAGGATTAGAAGATTACGTTCCGAGTTTCCAAAGACACTAAACTATTACGATCCTTGTGTGTGTGTGTTTTTGTTATGTACTAAGTATTCCGCAAAAGTAATGTAATGTCCATGTACGTCAGGCTTCGTGTCTCTACATTTGGTATCAGAGGAAAGGTTTAGTCAACCTTTGGAAACTAGGATGCGAAAACGTTAGTGAGATACCTAAAGATATTTCTAAGGTATGTCTAGGGATGCCCCTAAGGATAAGTATACGTATAGGATATAGTTCTAGAACTATGGTAACGATATTAGATTAAACCAAATATGATAGATATTTAAGTTACTCCCCCTTTATTACGATTTTTGCATCTAACACTATTCTGTTTGGGTTTTAGAAAATGGCTGGAAACAAGATGATTCACAATAATGGAGGATATGATGGACAATGGAATGATATTCTTCATGAGAAACCAAATGAAATGGGATTTGGATGTCCAAACATCATTATTATTCCGAATCAACAATCTCACAACATGATCAATAAAGTAAAATTTGGTAAGTTTCCTGACTCGACTAATAAGAGAAAGATGGAGTTTCATGATGATCATAAAGGAAAGAAAGTTCAATTTCCCCTATGTATATCATGTGGGAAGAGGCATCAAGGAGAATGTTTCAAGGGAACTGGAAGATGCTTTGGGTGTGGAAAAGAAGGACACAAAGCAAGTAAGTGCAAAGGAAAAGGGTCGGTTAACACCATGGATGAGGATAATGGTATTGCCACGACATCAAAAATGGTTAAGTGTTTTAAATGTGGAATGTATGGGCATTACGCAAACAAATTCCCTAAGGGAAAGACTCATGAAGAGAATCAGTATGGTCATATGGGTAGTATTTATGTAGATGATGATGAAGAGACTACAAATGATATGTGAGATGAAAGAATTTTTGAAGCTCGGTCAATGGTTTGAGAATGTAGTGGCATGATTACATGTTTATCATGTGTAATTTTGGAATAAAGAGACATCTATGGATTGTTACACTGTTGTCTTTCCTTGTATTTTGAAAGTATATGATTAATGTTACCAGTATCCATGAAGGTTATTCAGATATTTTTGGAATGTAGATGATATGCGCATAATGAAGGGATAAGGAGAAAATTAAATGTTTGATAGTATTCATGAGCTCATGATTGATATAAGGACTAAGTGATATCATGGATTGAGTATATAGAATTTTGAGGATTTTGGTATGTGGAAAGTGTTAACTTTTAACTGCATTCATGTTTTCACTAAGGTATTCAAGAGAATACATGATTAAGGACTTGGAATGTTTAGAATGTGACCAACAAAACATATCTTATGATATATGGGGATCAACGATGGTATTAAATCTTTGGTAATCGTTTTCACTATGTTATGAGAGTGGACTGCTGTATTATGGATAAGCCTAAAGATTAAAATGGATTATGTTGGACATAAGTGATTATTGTTTAAGGATAGAAGTTTTTTTTCGATATTATTGATGGGATGTTATAGTAATGTAGTTTTAGAAAAAAGGACAACCTGCAGGACGGGCGACAGCCCATCGCTTCGGACAAGGCTGTAGGAATCGAACCCACAACCGAAGTGCGACTGGCCTTTATCGCCTACCACTGACCTACAGGAAGTCCCTGTTTAGTAGAAACTAGTTTTATTATATTAAGCAGTATGATATATGAAGTATAAGTCCATTTTAGGAACCATATATGATTAATCTCACTATAGATCGACTTATGCATATAATTTTGCTAACCTTTTGTTTGAAACAGATGGAATGACCCGTCATTCTATCACATGATCTGCTAACACTTCACGAATAACAAATTCAACTTCATTTATTTAAGAGATGAAGTGGAAATTGTTAAAGGCACGAACAACAGTGAGATTGTACCAAAATAAAGTAAGTATTTATTCTAATTCAAATTCTTTAACTTTAGGGAAATGATCTTGGAAATCAAAAATGTTGTCATAGTTCTCTTATACCTGATGAATCAGATGGTACCTTAGATCGTCACAAATTTATGGATTTGTGATTACTGGCTTTTCCATAGCCATGTTCTCTACCACTCTCCATCAGAACATGATGGTTAGATTTCTCTTCCATATCCATATTTTCACCTATGTGGAAACCCAGTGATTAGTTTATTTGGGTAACCGTTACGTTTCATACTTTTGTTTTTAAAGATAAGTTTTTATATTCCCTTTTACAATGTGGGTTTCTATTAAAGAAACTTTCAAATAGTAAACCATTTATAACCCCGACGAATTTCGAGGGCGAAATTCATTTTAAGGGGGGTAGAATGTAACAGCCCGAGATTTTATGAAAAAATATTCTTTTTATTTTACTAATGTCTTGTGTTATACGCTACACCAAAAGGAGCTTGCACAACACGCATCCTTGACTTACCTTGCATTACACGCAATCACAACCTTCCTCGATAGCGTGTGTGGTACGTAATCCTGAGTTTCACGAAACAATGATATGCTATTAAAATATTATTAAAACTAGCCGTTATGAATAGTAATAACCACTTTTTAAATTTTAGAAATTTTAACTCTCAAAATGGACTTCATTTTTGGATTCGGAGTATCGAATTTAGCCTAAGGTGAAATTTTGGTACTTTTCGGATAACTTTCATATTCTGATGAATAGTGAAAATTACCAAATTATAATTAAAAACAACTTTTTTAATCGAAATAATTAATAGTGATAAATCATTAATTTGAGTGGTTTTAAAGTATATTTAGAATATATTTTTACAATTTAATACAATGTTGGTCATTGGATGTAATTTCACATTTAAACTAGACATAAACAAGTGTCAATCTTTTGATAGATTTTGTTTCTTAAAAACACGCTATTTGTTTTAACAGCGGGATTTAATTATAAAATTAATTAATGCAACTTATATGTTGGGAATTTTGTAAAATAGAAATCATTTTTGAATTCGGAATATCAAATATAGCTTGGGATGAAATTTTGGCATTGTTCTGAAAAACATCAATTTTTGATGAATAGTGAAACCACTAAGTGGTAGGTTAAAAAAACTGAATTTTGCATAAAACTTAATTTTACCGCTTCTGTGAATGGAATTTCGAAAATCCGACAGACACGGTTAATATCAAGGACTAAAATGTGGTTCAATGAGATGAAAATAATTTTTGGTGAATAGTAACTTTTTACTTTTTTTTACCGCGGTTAATAGTAAATAGGGTAACTAAGGGTAAATATGATATTACTATTACCCTAACACATGTCCTAATTCTATTGGACAAGTGTAATTCGACCAAAAACAAACTTAGGAATAAAATATGACCATTTAGGCCCATTTGGATTAGATTAGGACATTTATTATTAATTTATTTAAAGAAAGGTTAAAATAGTTAAATTTAAAGTTTAATAAGTAAATCATTTTTAATATGGGGTTATACATAAGATAAATTCGATTTTAAATATTCATTAGAAAGCTAAAAAGATTTCCTACATGATGGTATTTTATTTGTAATTTTTAGAAATAAAATAATTTAATTTATTTATGACACAAAGATGATGCAGTAATTATCTTATTAATGAAATATTGACATAATTGATGTTATAAACACCAAAATAAATGTAATTTGAGACTTTTTATGAATTCAACTAATTTTCTAGGTTACTATGATATATTAGTGTTGATTTAATCAACTTGGTTCGAACATATAATTCTGTTATGACTTTCACAAAAACCATATATAAAATAGTGTCAAAATTGACACAAAATAGTTTTTAAATCAAATATTATATTATTAATTGTTATTTTATTCCTAAAAATCTAAGGTTCGGCCAAATGACTTAGATAAGGATATATGTATTAATAATATACAATTTGGGGTTCTTTTGGCATGTTATAGTAAGTTTATTAACCATATAGTGAAAGAAAACAAAAAGACACGGTAAAAGTTAAATTATTTAACTTAGAGTTAAATCTAATTGATAAGGTTAAAATAATACCCTAAACTTGTCTAAATCCTATTGGTTGATAGGATTTCGACCCATCCCCACTTTAGCTTCGAAATAAGACCCTTTGGAACCATTATAAACCGATTTTGACTTTAATATAAAATAATATTTTGAGATATTCCTAAGGTGCCCCTCTCCTCCCCTATAAAAGGACACCTCCTCCCCCTCCTCCTCACACCAATTTGAGCACTCAAGCTCGGCCAACCCCTGCCAATTTCTCCTCTCCACTTCCCTAGAAATATCCTAGAGGTTCTGGTCTTCTTCAAAGACCAATTTTATTGCCCTAAGAGGAGGTCTCAAAGAGGCACTTCAAAGAAGAGGTAATTACCGTTACCAATTCTTTCATCTTTATTTCTTCTTCCACTTCTTCTTCTTAGGTTGTTTCATTATGAAGTAATAACATCATTATCACTCATATACTGATATGTTATTATAAGTATGAAACAACCCTATTTCACCATCTATCCATCCTACGGAAAAAGAAATCACCGCGCGTGCGTACGTACGGAATACCGTCTCCACGCCGTGGTGTAATCTATTTTCCACCACCACCTTACATGGATGGGTATAATGGTGTAAAGAATAACTATAAATAGTTATTACAACATCATATTGATTCTGATATATTGTATAATACACTCCAATTCAATTCAATATTTATAGAAATGATATCATCGCTCGTGCGTACGTACGGAATACCGTCTCCACGACGCGATGAGATTCATTCTCCATGTTAACCATTTAAGAATGATTATAATGTATATATAAGAAATAATAATGAAATATATGACATTATAAAGCTACTGGATTTATGTATATATATACATATGTATGTCATCTACTTACTTCCATTTCAAGACAATAAGGAAAGGAAAACAACGTTCATGCGTACGTACGGACTACCGTCTCCATGAACGGTGTTTTTCATTTTATTTATATAACTATTATATATATATATATATACTGAATATATATGATATATAAATCATATTTTATATTCTGGAAGTACGTAAATCATGATATAAGTAATAGTGATGTCAAGAACAACAAGTCAAAACACCTAAGATAAATGAAACGATTTTACCCAAAACGCTTCTTTAACATGGAAAAGAACGGGTAATATAATGTCATAAGTGAACTATATATGATATCATAACAATGAATATGATTCTGGAATAAGTCAATAACATGATTTAAATCATTATACAGGAGGTTTGGACACTTACAAAGCAAGTCGGACATAAGGTAAGGGAAATATCAAAATCTCATTTTTATCCGAGATTGTTTATTCGTAAGTATTTACTGGGGTGTATTTTATCATCCACATCCATGTTCCCTCAATATGTAATATTATTTCAATCCACCTACAATTGTTTAAATCCAATTTTACCCTTCTATGAGTTTTTAGTAAAGGATATGAAAGGAATCTTTTTTCGTTTTTCATACGAGGTACTTTTTGACTTTTCCGACAAAAGTACGAAGAATGTTTTTTTTAACTTATACGGCACGAACGGATTTATACTGTTTTATAAAGCCTTATTTTCATGAAGCTTCCTCTAAAAGATTTCATGACTATTTTCAATAAAATCTCTTTCTTTTAAAATTGCATGATGTTTTGTGAAAAGAAATTGATTTTGAAGAAGAAAGGATATTTTCCTCAAGAATTTTATTCAGGTGTTTTATCAAAATTATTTTCCGTATAAGATAATAAAGGGTTCTGTTTCTATCCATATTTTTACATTGATTTGACTATGTTGTGATGAAATTATGTTTATGAATTCCTTTATCTTATATGAATGGTTTTATGATGTCATGTTGTTTAAGAATCCCATTTTTATTACATGGGTTATGCAATGATGTATGATTTATGATTTTGTGGCACACATAAGAAAGGATTCATTAAGAGATGGGTGGGACCTATATCTCCCTCCAATGCATTGGGTAAAGATTTCATATCTCATGAGATAGACATGGCTGGAATGGTAGGTTATACCGGTTCAGTGAAACAGGACTGAAACGAGGATTACTCGATTCAGAAAGGGACTTTGTCCACTAAGATAGTCTTGGCAATGAGTCTTGACTAACAAGAAATGATTCTCTATGATTATGTGTTTATGACACAATGAGTAATGTTTTATGTTATGATTTCATTTTCACTACTATGATTTATCCCATGTTATGAAATTATGCTCTCTTTTGCAGGTTAAGATTTCCAAAAAAGTTATGTTCTTATGAAAATTATGTGATTGATATTTCTTTTGTTTACCCTTACTGAGCATTTGAGCTCACCCTTTTATGTTTTCTTTTCCCCAGGATATAAAGAAATGTTTTAGGTAAAAAAAAAAGGAAGATCTTTATGGGAGATTTTGAAGATCTTTCACCAGGATTAGAAGATTACGTTCCGAGTTTCCAAAGACACTAAACTATTACGATCCTTGTGTGTGTGTGTTTTTGTTATGTACTAAGTATTCCGCAAAAGTAATGTAATGTCCATGTACGTCAGGCTTCGGGTCTCTACACTATAAATATTTCAAAAAATTCTATTAATCATTCTAGGACTAAACATATTGATATCATACATCATTTACTAAGAGATCATGTTCTGAATAAGGATATATATTTGGAATTTGTACGTACTGAAATTCAATTAGCAGATATTTTTACAAAAACACTTCCCACTGCAAGGTTTGATTTTGTTAAGGGGGAGATAGGATTATTTATTTTAAAATAAAATTTTATTTTTATTTTTTTTAATTATGTTTTTTATTTAAACTTGTAATATATTTTTATATATGCCTTAGAGATTTTTTATTTGTTTTTAAAATCTATCTAATGATTATTGAAAACATGGGAATCAAGGCTATCTGAACCTTTCGAATTCTGAACCATTTCATTTCCATCAAAATCCAATCAAACCCGCGAATCTTCACCATTTCTTGCCAACCCTAATTTTTTATCCTTTGAAACCCTAACCTTCAAACCTTCAGAGATTTTCGCAGAAATGGAAAAGACTAAGGGAGCTAATGAGGCCAAGACCAGAAATGCCAAGATATAGTTCCCAGAAGGAAGGAAAATCCTACAGGAAAAGGTGAATGATTTAGAATGGCTATTTCAGACAAACATGTTGTTAAAACAAGCACTATCATTTCAGAATCTCAAACAGACCTTCAATAGTGATAATACATAATTCTTTTATGATGTAAAGCTTCAATATTTATTTAAATCTGTTCAATTTTGTTTGTGAGATTATTATGACACCATGATGGCTAAGATAGAAGATAGATATTTTTCAATCTCTTCAGTTGAAATTAGTCAAATACCGAACTGCCCTCATGAGGGAGTGTTTCATTTTGACTTGAAAATTAGAGGATATTTTGTGCATAAATCTAAAGACAATATGTCCTTTCTATTTGGTTCTACTAACATAAGGAAAATGTTCATTAAGGATTTGGAACCAGATTAGAAGATCCTTGTGAAATTTGTACAAACCGGGATATCACCAAGAATGTCAGAGATGGAGAATATACTATATCCCAACATGTACATAATGTATCTTCTACTCAGTGATGTAAAATTAAATTTTCCTAGGTACATGATGAGGTACCTAAGTTATTGCTGTCAATGTGAAGCTAGAATGAATTTATACCATTTTGGTTGATTCATATCAAAACTCATGTTCAAGAAAGACATGGTGAGAATAGTTGATGGTAGAATTCATTTTCACCCTAGTAATGTTTTTAATAAAGGTAATTTAAGAAAAATTGGTTATTTATAGAGTATAGTAAAATGAAAAATCCTTCTAGTAGGATCTGATGAAGATGTAGAAGAAGAGAGAGCTCGGGCTTAGCCTGAATAGTCAAAGGAAAATCAAGCCACACCTAGAGTTAGCTCCATTTCCTAAAGAATACGTTTTGAAGGTGAGACTATGCCAGAGGAAGCAATTTAAGAAGGAATTCAAGTAAAAAAGAAGAAGAGATGCTACTGCTCTTGAGGAGAAAGTTTCAAATATTTTAACCACACAAGATTTATTGAGTTAAGGATTTATAAGAGAAGCTGCTGCTAAACAATCAATGGAAGTTGCTTTTGAGAGGTCAGAACCAGTGGAAGAACATCATATTCAATCTAGAATTTAAGTAGAAGCTGAAGGAGAGACTTAGGAACATGATGTGGCTATTACAGAAGTTGAACCTGAAAGAATTGAAGTTAAAAGAATAGTACCTGAACCTGAAGTTGAAATTGAAAAAGATGTAGTTCCTAGAGTAGATGTGGCCAGTCCTTAATTATCTTAAGATGAAATTATTCAAGAGAATAAAATATAAGAAGTTATTGCTGATGTACAGGATGAAAACCCTTCAAATGTAAAAAATAGAAGTTCTTGAAGAGGATTTTTCTATGGAAGAGTCGGGAAAAGACTTAGAGGAAAAATTTGTGGACCAACCAGTTAGAGAAGATAATGAGAAAGAAGATTCTGAATCCTTACCCCTAGTGTTAGTACATCACTTTAATGCTGAAAAGAAGAATAAAGCACAAAGTTACTCTGAATCAAAAAATGAGGATGTTGAATAAATATACAGGGAGTTGCAGAGAGTAAAGCAATAAAATTCTTCTCTGAGGAGAGCATTAGAAACAGAAAAATTAAAATTCCAAAGGCTAAAGAATAGTACAGTTTCGAAGCAAGAAGTTAATTTCTTAAGAAGGATATGCTGAATGAGGTTGCAAAATTAATGTTTGAAATGGTTATAAAGTTACATTTTTCAAATCTCAAATCATTTATGAAGAAAAAGTTGGCATATGTCAGGATCGATGAGGCCAGTGGTTCAGATAATTCACCAGATTTGATAAGAATATTTAAGGAAATAACCACTGTATTAGTTGATATGAATGACAGATTGCATGATTTTCAATGCATTAGTACTCCTCTTTCAGTGTCGCTGGACAATCAAAAGTTTTTAGTTGAACAGTTAACCTCAAATGAACCATCAATTAGATCTATCTTGGATAAGTTAACTAAGAAGTTGTCTTTGTTTTTGGAGAATGACGAAAGACTACATGAGTTTTTCAAAGTCAACATAATGAAAGACATTCATATGACTCAATAGAATAGGAATCTTATTGTTATTCTTGGTGATGGAATGATTAGGAGACTAAGGGAATAGATATCAGAAATCAAGGAAGTAGTTCAAACAAGATAGAACCTATCTAAACCCTGACTAACCCTTGATTCCTGTATTTATCAATTTTGTACTTTTAAATATTTTAAAAGAAAATCTGTTCCATTATATATTTGTGTGTTGGTTTGTTTTACTACACTAGTGCAGAAAACGTTTTTTACGTCACCATTTTTTACGTCGGTTATATAAAACCAACGTCATAATATGTAAAACGAGGTTTTTTACGTCGGTTATTAAATAACCGACGTAAAAACCAGTGTTTAGTACACCTTTAACGTCGGTTATCAAAATAACCGACGTTATTAATCACGCGGCTTCGTTTTTTACGTCGGTTATACATTAACCGCCGTAAAAAACAAAAGCGGGGGGCGTTTGTTACGTCGGTTATTCAATAACCGACGTCAAAAACGCGGTTTTCGAAGGCCTTTTTACGTCGGTTATAAAATAACCGACGTAAAAAAAGAATCCGCAGATGTTTTTGACGTCGGTTATGGAATAACCGACGTAAAAAAACGCGGATTTTGAGCCCTTTATAACGTCGGTTATAAAATAACCGACGTAAAAAAAGAATCGGAGGAAGGTTTTTACGTCGGTTATTGAAATAACCGACGTTATAAATGTTTTTAAAACAATTATCACGTCGGTTATTGAATAACCGACGTGATAACTCATTTAAAAATTTACCCAGACCCGTGGATTGTCATTCGCGAGTTTACCTTCGACAGTCGCGACTCGTCTCTCTCGCGCGTAAACCCGAATCGGCTCGTCCATTTCGTTGGTTTAGATTCGTTTTGCGATCATCGTTTCTCATATTTAATCTCCTCGGATCAATCATCTAAACTCGCAGCACTCAGGTAATCCTCCCACTCGTTCGTTTTTTTTCGCGGATAGTATATATATGTGTGTTGTGATTTTTTTTGTTGAAACTAGCTAAGATTCTTCGATTGCGAACCCTTTTAACTCGTTTTGGCACCATAATCTTATTTATTATTCCTAGATCTATTTGGTCGACTTGCAATATTGAGTAATTTTATGATTTCACTAATTTTTCATCGTTTTCTATAAATCCCCGAGAGGGTTGGGGCGTGTCCATTTGGATGGGTTGCCCTTTTACAGTTGTTACTACTTTATTTACACACAACCATGGCATAGGTGCATGGATTTGGGGTCGGGGGGTGTCCAGGGGGGTTTACAAGGGGGTGGGTGGGTGTGGGGGGCTGTCCAAGGGTGTGGGTGGGTGTTGGGGGGTGGGGGGTGGCGTTTAGGAGGGGTGGGGGGGGGGGGGCTGTCCAGAGGGTTGGGGGGTGTCCAGGGGGGTGTCCAAGCAGGTCGGGGGTGGGGGGGGTTGTGTCCAGGAGGGGTGGGGGTGCTTTCTAGAGGGGTCGGGGGATGTCCAGAGGGGTCGGGGGGTGTCCAGGGTGGTGTCCAAGGGGATGGGTGGGTGTGGGGGGTTGTCCAAGGGGGTGGCGGCCTATCCAGAGGGGTCGGTGGGGTGTCCAGGGGGGTGTCCAAGGGGGTGGATGGGTGTGGGGGGCTGTCCAAGTGGGTGGCAGCCTCTCCAGAGGGTATTTGGGGTTGTCCGGGTGGGTGGGGGGCTGTCCAGAGGGTTGGGGGATGTCCAGGGGGGTGTCCAAGGGGGTAGGGGGTGGGGGTGGTGACCAGGAGGGGCGGGGGGCTGTCCAGAGGGGTCGGGGGGTGTCCAGGGGGGTTTACAAGGGGGTGGGTGGGTGTGGGGGGCTCTCCAAGGGTGTGGGTGGGTGTTGGGGGGTGTCCAGGGGGGTGTCCAAGGGGGTAGGGGGTGGTTGGTGGTGTTTAGGAGGGGTGGGGGGCTGTCCAGAGGGTTGGGGGTGTCCAGGGGGGTGTCCAAGCAGGTCGGGGGTGGGGGGTTGTGTCCAGGAGGGGTGGGGGTGCTTTCTAGAGGGGTTGGGGGCTGTCCAGAGGGGTCGGGGGGTGTCCAGGGTGGTGTCCAAGGGGATGGGTGGGTGTGGGGGGCTGTCCAAGGGGGTGGCGGCCTGTCCAGAGGGGTCGGTGGGGTGTCCAGGGGGTGTCCAAGGGGGTGGATGGGTGTGGGGGGCTGTCCAAGGGGGTGGATGGGTGTGGGGGGGCTGTCCAAGTGGGTGGAGGCCTCTCCAGAGGGTATTTGGTGTTGTCCGGGTGGGTGGGGGGGATGCCCAGAGGGTTGGGGGATGTCCAGGGGGTGTCCAAGGGGGTAGGGGGTGGGGGGTGGTGTCGAGGAGGGGTGGGGGGCTGTCCAGAGGGGTCGGGGGGTGTCCAGGGGGGTTTACAAGGGGGTGGGTGGGTGTGGGGGGCTGTCCAAGGGTGTGGGTGGGTGTTGGGGGGTGTCCAAGGGGGTAGGGGGTGGGGGTGGTGTTTAGGAGGGGTGGGGGGGCTGTCCAGAGGGTTGGGGGGTGTCCAGGGGGTGTCCAAGCAGGTCGGGGGTGGGGGGTTGTGTCCAGGAGGGGTGGGGGCTGTCCAGAGGGGTCGGGGGGTGTCCAGGGGGTTTACACATCGATTTGTTTTATATTTCAAAATTGTTTACATTCAAATTATGATTTTTTTCATATAAACATATATTTGTCTTATCTAAAAAATATATATATTTTTGCTATTTGTTATAGGTAATAATGAGTCGAAGTTGGATTACGGCACATCGAATGAGCAATGAATATGAGGAAGGTGTTGATGCCTTTTTGGAATTTTCTAAACGAAATGTTCCAAGTAGTGACATTTTTTTCTGTCCATGCCTGAAATGTCTGAATATGAAAAAGTTGAAAAGTAGAGAGATAAAAGATCATCTGATTTGTCATGGTTTCAATCAGAGTTACAACCCTTGGATTTGGCATGGCGAAACTGGACAGAATGTCACTGATGATAATGAATCGCAAGATGGTAACTCCGATGGAATTGAATAAATGATTCGCGATATTGTTGCAGAACAAATTGAGATAGAACCGACAGTTGCACGTCTATATGGTGATGCCGAAAAACCATTATATCCTGGTTGTACAGATTTTACGGTTTTGTCAGCGGTGTTAAGATTGATTAACCAGAAGGCGAAACATGGATGGAGTGACAGAAGTTTTACAGAGCTTCTACAATTGATGAAATACATTCTTCCAAAAGATAACGATCTTCCAGATTCACATTATAAGGCCAAAAAAATATTATGCCCGATGGGATTGGGATACAGGAAAATACATGCCTGTCCGAATGACTGCATTATATATAGGAAGGAATATGAATTTCTGAAAGAGTGTCCTAAATGTGGGACATCACGGTATAAGGTGAAAGAAAAATCACAAGCTGATGTAGAGATTATAAAGCTCCCTTCAAAGGTATTTTGGTATCTTTCTATAATTCCTCATTTTAAATGTTTATTTGCTAATTCACATGATGCAAAAAGGTTAAGATGGCATGCTGATGAGCGGGTATGTGATGGAAAAATACGTCATCCAGCTGATTGTCCACAATGGAAGAAAATTGATGCCCAGTACACTACATTTGGAAATGAAATTAGAAATCTGAGACTAGGCTTGTGCACAGATGGAATGAATCCATACCGAACCCTCAGTAGCACACATAGTTCATGGCCTGTTTTATTGGTAATTTTCAACCTCTCTCCTGAAGTTTGTATGAAGCGAAAATATGTCATGTTGAGTATCATGATCTCTGGTCCAAAGCAACCCGGCAATGATATTGATATATACTTGTCACCGCTGATTGATGATTTGAAACTGTTATGGGCTGATGGTATTAGGGTGTATGATTCTTATAAAATGGAATATTTTCAACTGCATGCAGTGCTTCTATTCACTATAAATGACTTCCCAGCACATGGAAATTTGTCTGGATACAGTGTTAAAGGGCATAAAGCATGTCCAATTTGCGAACAACAGACGTCATATTGTCAATTGCATCATGGGAGGAAAACAGTGTACATGGGTCATCGAAAGTTTTTGCCTATGGATCACCCTTATAGAAGACTAAAAAAGGCATTCAATGGCTCACAAGAATTTGATACTGCTCCAAAACCTTTATCCCCAGATTTGTATTTTGAGAGGGTGAAAAACCTTGATGTGACATTGGGAAAGACACAGAAATCTGGTAATGATAGACATATTTGGAAGAAAAGGTCAATATTTTTTGAGCTACCATATTGGAGGTATCATGAAGTCAAACATAATATTGATGTCATGCATGTGGAGAAGAATATATGTGATTCTTTGATCGGAACATTGCTAGATATTAAAGGAAAGACAAAAGATGGGTTGAATGTAAGGTTAGACCTACTATCAATGGGAATACGTTTGGAGTTAGCTCCCACTCCTAAAGGAAGACGAACATTTCTTCCCCCGGCTTGTCATACATTATCGAAGGGGGAGAAAAGTAGCTTCTGTCAGTGTCTTCATGATATCAAAGTGCCTCAAGGTTATTCTTCAAATGTAAAAATTTTTGTCTCATTGAAAGACTTGAAGTTGATAGGTATGAAATCACATGATTGTCACGTCATGATGCAACAAATTCTACCAGTTGCACTGCGTGGAATATTGCCCATCCGTGTAAGAAAGACTATAATGAGGTTGTGTTGTTTTTTCAATTCAATTTGTAACAAGGCGATTGATGTGAATGCTTTGAACATTTTGGAAAAGGATGCAATTTTTATACTTTGTCATTTGGAAATGTATTTTCCTCCAACTTTTTTTGATATGATGGTGCATTTAATGATTCATCTGGTTCGAGAAATAAAGCTTTGTGGACCTGTATATCTTCGTTGGATGTATCCTTTTGAAAGGTATATGAAAATATTAAAGGGATATGTTAAAAATCCATATCGACCTGAAGCCTCCATTATTGAAAAGTATATTTCTGAGGAGGTAGCAGAGTTTTGTACGAGCTACTTGGCTACGGCGCAACACATAGGTTTGCCTCCATCTCGCCATGAACGGGTTAATAATGAGGGAAAGGGGATTCGTGGCTTGAAAGTCAAATCACTGTCAGCTGAACATATGAAGAAGTTAGAATCATACATCTTGAATAACATAGCTGATGTTCAACCATATATCACATTGCATATTAATGAGTTGAAACAATGTCATCCAAAGAAGAAAGAAATGTGGATTTTGAATGAGCACAACAAAACTTTTTTTCCATGGTTTAAAAAGACCTTGCTTGGTAGATCATATGTATCAGAGACATTAAAATGGATAGTGGGTGGTCCATCTTTAAATGTGATAACATGGTCCGCTTATGACATTAATGGCTATACATTTCATACAAAAGCTCAGGACAACAGAAGTGCAGTTCAGAATAGTGGTGTATTGGTGTTTGCAGAAGCAATGCATTTTTCGAGTGCTAAGGACAGAAACCCAATTTCGGCATCAAGTGCATATTATGGAGTGATTGAAGACATATGGGAGGCTGATTACTTTAAAATTAAAGTTCCGGTTTTTAACTGTAAATGGTTTATCGGTAACAACAGTGTCAGACACGATGAATTTGGAATGACACTTGTTAATCTGAATAGATTGGAAGACACAACTGATTCTTTTATAATGGAAACACATGCCAAACAAATTTTCTATGTAGTAGATCAATCAGATATGCAGTGGGCTGTTGTTTTACAAGGGAAAAAACAATATGTTGGTGAGGATGAATTTGATGAAGATGCTGATTTATGTGAGATCCCTACTTCCATGGAAAGATTAACAGAACATAATGATGAGTATGTTGAAGACATGGTTTGTTCCATAAGGAACGATCACGACGAAGGAATTTGGGAAAACAATCCAACTGTACATTCCTAAAATTACAGGTAACACATGTTTATTTCTTGTTTACATTTAGTTTTTTCATATAATGTTAGATATTGTAAATTGTTTACTTATTAAAACATGTATCAAACCAAAACGATAAAACAATAAAAACCGTAAATAGGAGAAGTCCTGGGCGCACCGGCTGGCCGGTGGTGGATCACCGGTTGGCCGGTGGTCCAGAGCAAAGCTCTGTCTGGTCCACCGGCCGGCCGGTGGTCCAGACAGAGGAAGGCTCTCTGTCTGGTCCACCGGCCGGCCGGTGGTGATCCAGCGGCCGGCCGGTGGTCCAGACAGAGAGGAAGGCTCTCTGTCTGGTCCACCGGCCGGCTGGTGGTGATCCAGCGGCCGGACGGTGGTCCAGACAGGAAGGCTCTGTCTGGTCCACCGGCCGGCCGGTGGTGAGCCAGCGGCCGGCCGGTGGAACCAGGCAGTGGGCAAGTCTACTGCCTGGGTACTCCGGCTGGCCGGTGAGCTCACACCGGCTAACCGGTGGCTCAGTGAGTCCATTTTTCAGCTTTCTTGGGCCAACTCCTTGGCAACCTTTTGCCTGTGTTTACCATGTTTATCATTGTTTAACATGCTTACCATATTACCAATGTTTACTATTATGCAATTTAGTACACTTTTCTATTTTCTGATTAAGTAGTACTACAATATTTGAATTTGTATATTTGTGAACTAATGTTTGTTTTTTTTGATTTGAAGGAAAATGACAGATCAATCAGTTGATCAGCCACATGATTCTGGAGATGAGCATATTGGTCATACATCTGGGGAGGAACATTCACATGCTCCTATTACGAAAAAGAGTTCAAAGGTTGGTAAGAGTGGGTGCACACGTTTACCAAAATTATCACTTGCCCGTACGAAGGGGGAGAGGATAGTCGTGGAGTTTGATGATGATGATCTTCCTAGAGGTCCAAATGCTAAAGATTTTAAGGGTTTTGTAGCAACTCAGGCTAAGAGCAAAGTAAGCATTCTCTATGATGATTGGAGAAGTGTGGATAAGGCGATAATTTCTCAGCTGTGGGAGACCATTTTGGTAATATATTTTGCTATTGTTTGACAGTTCTTTAAATGTTTCTAGTATATATAATATTTTTAACCTCTTTTTTATCAGATGACATTTGATATTCCTGACACTGGAGGAGTCAGGAAGAAATGCTTATCGTTGGCTGCTAGGAGATGGAGGGATTTCAAATCAACCCTCTCATCTGATTTCATTTATGGTCATAGGAGTCGTGAGAATCCATGTCGTATATATCCTTTTATAGATGAAGACACATGGAGACAATTTTTTGAAAGTAGAAGAAAAGAATCATTTTTGGTAAGGGCAATGTAAACGTTTATAAGCTTTCATATATAAATGATCTTATTATTGTTTTGTTAATGATTACTTATTCTTAATTTACAGCAAATAAGGAAAGCTCATCAAGAGATCCAATCTAAAAATGTATACCCTCATAGTTTATCTCGGGGAGGATATGCATTATTGGAAGAACAAATGATGGCAGAAAAATTTCAACAACTAAGAGCTGAGTCTTCAAGCTCTGGAGAGGTGGCCCATCCATCCCCTCTATCTATGCATGAGAAATGGAAAAGAGCTCGGAAGGGCAAAAAAGGACAATATCTTTCGGAAGAATCGAGACTCGTAGTTGAGAGGATTGTAAGATATCTATTTTATTTATTTATGTTTACTATTTTCGTCATATATTTCCAATCATAATAGAAATGTTCAATTAATTATTACAGGACTCTCTTGAGGAGCAGAGTTCACAGGGGATATTTACACCATCTGGGAGGGAAGATATTTTATCTGTGGCATTGGGAAAGCCCGAACATCCTGGCCGTGTAAGAGGATATCTGGAAGGTGTATCGGTATGAAAAGTGTTGCCACATTCCTCAACTTCTAACGTTGAGGGAGTTTATAAAAAAAATAGAATCCTTGGAGGCTGAAGTCCATAATATTAATGCGACAATGGAGGAAAAGATTAGAGCATCGGTGCAGTTTATGTTTGCAGACTTGCAAAGACAATTTCAGGGTGCAGCTCCCACTCCACCTCTCCCAGTAGCTCCCACTCCCCCACCTCAGCCTGCGGACCCCATTTTTGATCCTCCTCCTCCGCCGCAGCTACCTACTTATTGTGAGTTGTATGTTGATGATCCTCAACATCATATAGTTGCATATGGGATGGTATATTGTATAGGAGATACAGTTCATCATCAACAGTTAGAGTTAGAGAATCAGAGGGTCACTGTACAGGATATTATAGATAGATCAGCTCGGATACCATTACCTACAGATGAGGTGACGACAGTTGGACATAGTATCGGCCATTTTTTACTTTGGCCATCCAGACTTCTTCGACTCATTACCATAGAGGTATGGATGTTATATCTTTTATTTTATATTTTTATTAATGTTTTATCATTTGGAAACTAATATATTTTTCAATTTATTTTTACAGGAATACTTCAAAGGTAAAGAAATACTGTATAGACAACAACAAAGACAGATAGCTATGACATCAGATGCAGATACTAGCAGTCTTGACAAACTGTCAAGATATTCAAATTTGTTGGCGGATCATTATGACTTTATAATAGAAGCTCATGTCTGTGGACGTGAACTAAGTGTGGGGATTATGAAAACTGATATCATGGAGTTTGTCACTGGAGATAAGTTGGGCATCAACGTGGTGTAAATTTTTATCATGTAAGTCTTAACACCTTTTCCTTGCGTTATATTTATTAAAAATGTATACTTATGTCTGCTTTGTATTAGGTATCTGTATAAAATTTGTGAGAGGAATGAGCTGACAGATGTATATGGATTCGTGGACCCACAATTGATTTCCCCTGAAGCATGTGCATTGGATGAGGAACAAAGAATTCTTTATATTGCTGATAGATTTGAAAAGAATGTAATCACACAGTGTTGGATGATTCCTTTTTGTGAGAGGTATGAAACACATCCCTCTCAAAGAGTTAATTATCTTTTAACATAAAAAACCACTAACGTTAAATTTCCTTTTATCAGGGATCATTGGATGTTAGGGGTTTTTTGCCCTAGGGAGAAAACACTTTATTGGATATGCTCTCTCCATGATGATGTGCGAGAAAGTTTTAAGAATATATTGGAAACGTAAGTTTCAATTTCACAATAGTTTTATATATTATAATGAATTTTAAATTTACCCCATTCGTATTATTTTCTAACAGGGCATGGGTCCACTTTCGAAAAAGCGCAAAGAAAAGGAATTTCAAGATCAAATATGTACATGCGAAGGTAAATATCCATTTATAATTTGTACATTTTGATTTATTACATAAAAATAGTATATTGAATTTACACTCATTCAAACAGAAATGTCATGAGCAATAAGGCATCATCGAATGCGGATATTACATGTTAAGATTTATGTATGAAATAATAACAACTGGGACAGTTCTGAGTTTTGACCTGGTAAGAATTCCTCTTTCTCATAATATTTCAATTTGATTTATTCATTATACACGTTGACTACTATCCGTTTCCTTTGTAGCTTTTTGATGACCCTCAACCCTTTACTGCTGAAGATATCAAACACTTACAAGTGGAGTGGTCAAATTATTTTACAGGTTTGATTGACTTTTAGTTGTTTGTAATGTAAAATGTAATTTTGAATATTGTCAATGTAATTGTGTATTTAAAAGTCGTTTAGGTTGGATTTAGTTTTTTTTGAAGTTGACAGTGTAAGTTTTGAATGTTATATAAGTGAATGTTTAAGTTTTCTCTACTTCTTGTTTTGGTCTACTGTTGATGGTTTTTCTGGTCTGGATTTTGGTATGGGGGAGAGGTTCCAAGGGGGTGGGTGGGTGTTTGGGGGGTGTCCAAGGGATATGGGAGGGGTGTCCAAGGTGTGTTTGGGGATGTCCTAGGGGTCGGGGGGTGTAAATGAGGGTGGGGGTGTCCAAGGGGTGGGGGTGTCCAAGGTGTGTTTGGGGCTGTCCAAGGAGTCGGTTGGGTGTAAATGAGGGTGGGGGGGGGGGCTGTCCAAGGGGTGGGGGGTGTCCAAGTGGTGGGGGGTGTCCAAGGGATATATGAGGGGTGTTTGGGGCTGTCCAAGGGGATGGGGGGGTTTCCAAGGGGTAGGGGGGTTTCCAAGGGGTCGGGGGGGTGTCCAGGGGGTGGGGGGGCTGTCCAAGGGGTGGGGGTGTCCAAGGGGTGGGGGGTGTCCAAGGGATATGGGAGGGGTGTCCAAGGGGTGTTTGGGGCTGTCCTAGTGTTCGGGGGGTGTAAATGAGGGTGGGGGGGCTGTCGAAGGGGTGGGGGGGTGTCCAAGGGGTGGGGGTGTCCAAGGGATATGGGAGTGGTTTCCAAGGTGTCTGGGAGTTCTGTCCAAGGGGCCGGTTGGGTGTAAATGAGGGTGGGGGGCTGTCCAAGGGGTGGGGGTGTCCAAGGGATATGGGAGGGGTGTCCAAGGGGTGTTTGGGGCTGTCCAAGGGCTCGGGGGGGGGGGGGGGTGTCCAGGGGTCGAGGGGGTGTCCAAGGGGTCTGGGAGGGCTGTCAAGGTGTGGGGGGGTGTCCAATGGGTGTTTGAGGCTGTACTAGGGGTCTCGGGGGTGTAAATGAGGGTGGGGGATGTCCAAGGGGTGGGGGTGTCCAAGGGGTGGGGGGTGTCCAAGGGATATGGGAGTGGTGTCCAAGGTGTCTGGGAGTTCTGTCCAAGGGGCCGGTTGGGTGTAAATGAGGGTGGGGGCTGTCCAAGGGGTGGGGGGTGTCCAAGGGATATGGGAGGGGTGTCCAAGGGGTGTTTGGGGTTGTCCAAGTGCTTGGGGGGGTGTCCAGGGGTCGGGGGGTGTCCAAGGGGTCTGGGAGGGATGTCAAGGTGTGGGGGGTGTCCAATGGGTGTTTGAGGCTGTACTAGGGGTCTTGGGGGTGTAAATGAGGGTGGGGGGCTGTCCAAGGGGTGGGGGTGTCCAAGGGGTGGGGGTGTCCAAAGGATATGGGAGGGGTGTCCAATGGGTGTTTGAGGCTGTACTAGGGGTCGTGGGGGTGTAAATGAGGGTGGGGGGCTGTCCAAGGGGTGGGGGTGTCCAAGGGTTGTGGTGGAGCTCCAATGTGGTGGGGGAGGGTTGGCCAGGTTGTTAGGTGGGTATAGATGAGGGTGGGGTTCAGTTGGGGCTTGGGGGAGGGCTGGCATGGTTATTTTTGTTTGGTTTCTGGTTGCTTTTTGGTGAGAGCAGTGCAAATATTTAAAAAAAATATCGCTTTCACGTCGGTTATTTTATAACTGACGTGGTAAATAAATCGGTTGGGGTTTATCACGTCGGTTTTTTCGAGAACCGACGTGCTAAACCGTTCCCGGGCCTTTTATCACGTCGGTTCTTAATATAACCGACGTGATAATAGGCCCGGGGAAGGGTTAATCACGTCGGTTATGTCATAACCGACGTGATAAACGATATCCCAGGTGTTTTATCACGTCGGTTTAGAAAATAACCGCCGTGATAAACCCCCCCCCCCCCCTCGCGCATATGTATCACGTCGGTTATTAATGAACCGACGTGATAAACACCGTGATGTTAGGGATGTTACGTCGGGTTTTAAATAACCGACGTAAAAACCATTATTTATAACGTCGTCCGTATTAACGTCGCCTAAAAACCGACGTAAATAATGAAAAATAACCGACGTAAAAAATGTTTTCTGCACTAGTGCTATCTTTGATGAGATATTCCAGTAATCCAGATTCACTAATTGATAAATAGTTACATATAGCATTTACTTAAGTTTAGTGCTACATTAATATGTGTTATATTCTATATTTTTTCATTCTTTTTTATACCACAAAACGGGAGACAAATTTGGATAAACACTACATTTTGTTTTAACTCATTTACATTTTTTTTAAATGTTATTTTAGGGAGAAATTTGAAGATAAGTTTTCTTTAAAAAGAACTCTTTTTATTAAAGGAGAAATACAAATTTTTACTTTGAAATCATTTAAGAGGGAAAATTTTGGATAAATATTTTTTTTCACTTTTGAAAAAGGGGTAGAAATTTATTTATATGATTATAGATAACACAATGTTTATTTATTTTTGGAATAATCTTGTTAATATTAAATATTGCTTTATCTAATCAAAATTATAAACTATATGTTATCAATTTTGAAAATTAATTTCATTTATTATTTTATGGGATTTGAGATCATCAAAAAGGGGGAGATTGATGCGCAAGTTTTTTTTTCAACAATAAATAATATTTTAATTTATAGAGGGGGATTGTTGAGAGCAATACTCTATCACTTTATGATGATTTTGATGCTCACAAATACCCATAATTGTTTTCTAATGATTTTATTTTTTAAGTATATTTTGGGAATTTATTTTTTATTTTTTATTTTTGGAAGAAATATTTATGTTCTTGAACAGTGAGATTTAATTGTTAAAGTATTCACATTAGCATGTTCTGGAAACACTATTCATTGTCTACATATTCAGGAATTGCTTAAGCGTGTTCTGGAATCATTGTTCATACTCTACATGTGGAAGCATTGCGTAAAGAAAGAAACCCACTGTTTACTTTAAAAGTTATCAGAAAATTATGTTTAATCAACCATACGTTATCGAAAAATTATGAAAAGGAACCCTAGATTTGGGATATTAGAAAAGTATAGAAGGAGAACCATACATAAGTGTTAAACGTTACGTTTGTTTCTCAAAAGTATGGTTCATCAAACTTAATTTTTAAACAACCTTAAATTTATTAGAAAAGTGTGGATCATGTACCTTTATTTTGGAATCTTATAAAAGTTTGGATCATTTATCATACGTTTGAAAGTTAAAGAGAAAAGTATGGATGGCCAACCCTACATTTGTGATCAACCCTACGTCATCATCCATATGTTTGAAGGCTACATCATCAACCTTACATTTATAATTTACGTTACGTTCAGAGGATGCATACTGTATAACTCAACCTTATGATTAGCATCGAAGAGTTTAATGTTTATATTATTGTTCAACGATCTGCAAGCAAATTATCAGACAGATTTTAAGCTGGATTAAAAGCTGATTTTAAAGTGCATCTTTGATGAGTTCAGAGCCATTTAAAGATATAATTAAAAGGATATTTTCATGGATAATAACATGGAGAGTTATGACTACTATGTAAATTCAAATGTTTGAATTACACGAGTAAAAAGGAAAATATAGTGGATCTTATTTTTGCATAGGAAGTATTCATTACATTTGTGTTTTTAAGGTATGTATAGGTATGTTTTTAAAAGAAGGTGATCAAGAACACAAGGGCATATACATCTATCAAAATACAAGATCTTCTGTAAAATATTTAATAAAATAAGAAAAAATCGAGTCAATCATGATTTATATTTCTATTGATTATGAAGAGTGATAAAATCTCTATTTGTTAAAGAAAATGATACATGAAAAAAGATTCACTTATCCAAAATTGAAGATCAATTGTGAATTTGCTACTGCTGAAGTTGTGATTTATATTTCTATATCTACTACAATTGAATCAACTTAGAATGACTCTTTCTTAAAGATCATTCATTCTAAAGAAGACGATCTATTTATGGTCAATTGCATTCTGGTGCAATTGTGAAGAACAATTTGGAGAGTATTTTCAATGAACAGATACTTTTTATCTTGAGTGAACAGCTTGTCATTCTATGTTGTGTAGGTTCTGTGATTGAACCAGAAGGTTGTGTTTTTCCTTAGATTGTAAAGGTGTTAACTGCCTACACTCAGTTGTTGAAAGGTCTATTGAGATGAAGACCAGATAGTGAAAATCACCAAGCTCGTGGAGTAGAGCATTGGTGGAGTGGACTAGGGGCCTTTTCTTCCCCAAACCACTATATATCATGTGTCCCTGCATTTCTTATTTTCTCTGCATTAATCTATCTAATTAAAGAGAAAGGACATAACATGATCTCACAATGATTTTTGAAAAGACACAATTCACCCCCATCTTGTGTATATTTGATATAATCTCGATCCAACATATAAGTATAGGTAAACAAGTTGTGTTTTGGTATAATATAAGAGCTTTTCGTTTTTGAGAAATAAAATCCATATCTGGATACTACAAGGGGATATGGATCAACCACAGATGTACCTAGGGGTAGTAATCTTGAAAAGGGAATATCTGGGATTGACTCAATCCTTACCTAGGGAATGAAAAATATGTGTTTCTGCACCAATGATTTGATATTCTCATGATATTTACTACAGTTAATCACAAACTCCATAGAAAAATTATGAAGGATGTATAGCTAAAATAATTTTTTCTTTTAATGTTAGAAACAGATTAATGTACATGATCCTAGATGCATCATTTATGAAAAATGATAAGCATAGGGATCCCAAAAGATATGTCTTTTGAATTAATTTTTGTGTAAGAATAAATTATCTTTTCAAGTTTTGTTGACTTATGCTTTTTTAAAAAATTTATATTTTATAAAATGGTGGGAACTAGGAGAAACCATACTAAACTCTTGTGTGAGGGACATTGAAACGATTTAAAAAACACATTCCCAATGAAATGGGAGGTGGAGTTAAAAACTTCAAAGTGATTCTTAACCCACTATATTAGGATATAAAAATTAATACTAACTCTATATAACATCCACATTTAACTAATAAATATAAACTTTCCATAAAGTCCTTTATGTAGCAAAAAAACTGATGTATAATGGATATTCTTACCCACTTTTCATTGAATAGTGGGTTAACTAAATAGAGAATATTTTTTTGTGACCCAATATTTTGAGAATAAGAATGTTTCCTAAGGTGTTTATAATTTAGATAGATAGGTTGGTTAATGGTGGATGTTGATAAATAATATGAAGCCAAAGGATAAAATGGAATAATTGGAGTAAGTAGAATTTAAGAAGTTATTTTTAATAATTATTTCCCTCAAATTATTAGAATAAATATGGAGGGATAATTCCAAGCCCTTAATAAATGGGAGGGTGAATATGTCCCCAAATACAAGGAAACATTAAGAAGGATTCCAATATATGACTTGGATTTTTTATTAAAAAATAACAAAATAGACATATTATTCAGTGGTTAAAACCCACAACATCCAAATGACATAGTTATATAAGGATTTTTGAGTTAGGATTAAGTAGTTATATTTTCTCACAATGTGCATAGGGAATTTAGATAATGTACACTTGGACAAGGATATAATAAGAGAAGAATTGAATTACAATATGATAGATCAAATCAAGTGGATGAAAGTATATGAAACTACTCATATGACCAAAATAGTGGAAAACGAATCATGGTAATTTCCTAAAAAAGATAAGGAAATTATTCATGTGTTGGAGACAAGGCCACAAAGCATAAAGATGTTGAGGAGCCATGAAGTATCTGTCCAATAAAATGGACAAAATTATGGAACCTCCTAATGCACCACCCAAAATACCATAATCAAACTGTTATGATAAATGGAGCTATACAATCTAGATCACTAAACCATGTAATTTTGAGGGAAATAAATATTAATAACCACCATAGCCGAAAGATCAAGGGAAATTTTCTGCCTTCACTACCACTAATATGGAACTTGAAAATTAAGTAATACAAGGTACACTTCATACTCACTCAGATATGAAAAAAGTTTTATTTGATTATGGTTCTACACATTCCTTTATATCCAAAAAGTTTTCTAGAATTGTTGAATCATAATACCAATGCCTCAAATTTGAGATATATGTAAAAACACAAAACGGTGAAATCAATGCAACGTAAGTGTTGAACTTTTCTCCTAATAGCAGTTATGGGAATATTCATTTAGATAATCTTGTAATCCATCCATTGGTGGAATTTTATGATATACTAGTTATGGATTATATTTTATTATATAGATCTCACATAAACTATTAGGAAAATGAAATATATTTCTATATTCTGAACCATAACTTGAATCTATACAAAGATATAGAAGATCATGAATCTCATTTGGAAAATCCCTTAATGGTGTGGATGTTGATACCTATAAAAAAACAATACCATTCCTAAATGGCTGAGTCAAATTAATGTATCCACCTTGAGTAAATCCCCATTATAATGGAATATACTGATGTATTTCCCAATGAGTTACCCAACCATCCCCCAGATTTTGGGGTAGACTTCTTAATTTATTTTATACCCGGATCCACCCTTATCTTCATATTCCCCTATAGACTGACCCCAATCAAACTATAGTATTTAAATAAGTAGATGGAATTTAATTTATACAAAGGGTTCATACACACTAGTTCCTTTCCTTGGGGTGTGTCATAGCTCTTTGTCAAGAAAAAGGATGGATCAATTTGGATATGTATCAATTACTGGGTGATTAACTATATAACCAAAAAGAACAAGTATTCCCTTCCCATAAATGATTATTTTTTTTATCAACAACAAGAATATAATTACTTCTAAAATGTGGATATTTATTTTTTATATTATCAAATGAAGATAAAGAATGAAGATATTCAATGTAAAACCTTTAATACAAGTTATAAACACTATGAGTTTATAATGATTCCCTTTGGACTTAGAAATTAGTGTATAATATTCAAGGATATGATAAATAGACTCTTTAGAGAAAAACATGAATTTTTTTTATATTTTTTGTTAATTAAATTTTTATTTACTCCAAGAGTGAGGAGGAACATTAAGAGCATATATGAATTGTACCAGTAACATTAGGAAAGTAGAAAATATATGAGAATTTTAGAAAGTGTGACATCCAGTTGTAGTATGTTTTATTATTGGGGTATGTAATCAAAAGTGTGGGAATTTTTTTAGACCCCTCTAAGATAAAGTAAATTGAGTAATTTCCCAAACCCTCAAGTGTCATAGAAACCCATAGTTTTCATGTATTATTTGGGTCGTACTAATTTTTTGTGAGAAATTTCTCATGATTTTATAGATAACTAACTATGTTAACATGGAAAAGGGTAAATTATGTATGGATGAGAAAATGTGAGGGGATATTTAAGGAGATCAAGAAGAATTTATTCACTATGTCTATACTAACACAAACATTAAGTAGAAAATGTTTTTTGATATACATTGATGCATCAATGAAAGTCTTGGGTTGTGTACTCATGCAGAATGATAAAGTGGTAGCTTATGCCTCACAAAAATTAAAGATCCATGAGAATAACTTCCTAATACATGATCTATAGTTAGATGTTATCATCTTCACCTTGATGATTTGGAAGAACTTACTATATGGTGGGAATTGTGATATATATAAAGATCAAAAGAGTCTAAAGTATATATTTACATAAAAATATTTGAACATGTGTCAATGAAGATGCTTAGAGTTGATCAAAGGATATGATTTCTCTATTCAATACCATCCTTAAAATGAAATCAACATAGTCGATTCTCTTAGTATAAAATAGCATGATACACTATTTATGATGAAAATTGATAAAGACCCTATCTTTAAGGATATACAAATGATGGATCTAGAAATTACAATGGTATGGAATAATTCCTTCCATTAACAAATGACTTCACAACAATATATCCATGAGAATATTATGGAATCATAAATGGAATATTTTTATCTTTAAAATAATGTAAAAGTAGTAAAGTAGAAAACTCATTATGAATTCTGAAGTGATGAAGATGGTGTCATTAATTTTGGAAATATAATTTGTGTGCACACATAACCTAAGATACAAAAAGATATATTAGATAATTCACAGAACTCATATTTATCCATCCATACTAGAAGTACAAAGATGTATTGTGATCGTAGAGAGAATTTCTACTGGGAAAACATGAAGAAAGATATCACTGAGTATGACTCAATGTTTTTAGTATGATAGTAGGTTAAAGTAGAGTGAAAAAGGTCCAAGGGGATGATATAACTATTTCCAATACCGATATGGAAATGGGAAAACATCACCATATACTTTTCCAATGGTCAATAAAAGACATCCAATGGAAGAAATTTGATATGGTTTGTGGTGGGTCAACTCAACAAGACTTCCAACTTCATCACTATCTAGGAAGATTTATTTCTTGAACAAGTGTCTAAGATATATGTAAAGTAAGCAGTGTGGATTAATTGGTAACTACTATAGATCATTTATGAATGTCACCTATGGTTCCCTTATATATTTTAGATAATTATTAAACTTGATCTAAATACTTAATTGAATTCCATTACACCTTATCTCCCCTAAACTGATGGCCATTCAAAAAGGACCATTTATATAATTGAGGACATGCTGAAGGCCTACACAAAGGAATTAAAAGGTGGATGATATCAATATATCATACAATAACAGTTTTCACTTGAGTATTCAAATGACTCCATATGAATATTTGGGTGGGAAGAGACGTACAACTCGTTATTTTTGGGATGAAGTTGGTGAATGAAAGCTACTTTGACCTAATCTTGTGTAATAGATGACAAAAAAGGCCCAAGTAATCTAATAGAATATAAAATTTAATAAGATTATGTAGAAGAACTATATTTTAAATCATCAAAGGGTCTTGTAGTTTGATGTTAGAGATAAAATTTTCCTTTGAATATCACTATGTAAGAGAGTCATGTGATTTGGAAAAGAAAGGAAAGATTAGCCCTAGGTACATTGTCCCCTTTAGGATTTGTTATTATAAAGGAGAAGTGCACCATTGGCAAGAATTTCCACCAAACATGGTTCATGTCCACGATGTGTTACATGTATCTCTCTTGAGGAAGTAAATATTGATCCCACATATATACAAATTCTAGAGGTAGTTCTCTTAGAGAAAGGCCTCTCATGGGATGAGCAGTTGAAGGAGATCATAGACTATAGAGAAATATTTCTATGAAACAAGATAAATCACCATGTCAAAGTGCTCTTATGGAACCATAAATAGGGAAAGGAGGTGTGGGAACTAGAGGAAATGATGAAAAATAGGTACCCTCATATATTTTGAAATGAGATTACAAATTTAAATTTATAGGATGGAATTTCTAATGAGGGGAATAATGTAATGACTGAGACTTTATATGTAATATATATTTCCTAAATAAATGTGTGTTATGTTAAATTGAATACTATTATACACATAAAAAGTATATATAAACTATAAAAAATTTATTTCATTAAAGGATTTTGTTACATTATTCAGAAATTTAACCCATGAAAATGAAAAATATTATAATAAAAAAACATATTGAATAAAAAAATTATAATAAAAATATATATATAATTCCAATTTTTTAAAGTATCACCCCTATGTACAACAATATATAAAATGAACATAATATTAGTAAACCAATCAACATCATAGAAAGAGAAAATATAAAAACATAGAAGGAATTGTAGTGAATGTTGAATGGGGGAATGAAGAGGTTTTTATAGGTGGTAGTGTGTCCATCAGGATAGTAATATGATCTTTGTAATAGTAATGTGACCATTATAATAATAGCCTAACCATTTTGAATAATTACCTGATCATTAAGAATAGTAACATTACTATTTGAATAGTATTTTGGCCTCAAAATATTAAATGTAATGTAAATAATATTTATCGTGATTATTTTATGAAAATATAAATATTATAATTCTATAAAAAAATATCAAGTGTGGGAACTGAAAAAAAATATGCATATTTTTAATAAACTGTATTTTAATGTATTTCCAAAAAAATAATTTTTATATTTGAAATTAAAATTATATATGTTAGAAAACTATTTTGATAAAATGGATATCATTTTTATAATTATCATGTCAAAATTTTCCAAGGGTGATTTTTTGTTAGTTTTCCAAAATACTTTAATTTTTAAATGAATAGTAAAAAAAGACGATTTTATAAATACCACATGTATTATTACATAAGGATGATTTAATAATGAATTAATAACTAAAAAATTGGTTGTTTTAGCAAATAATAAATTTAATAAGATAAATTATTCATTTAAATAGAATAAATTTAATTTATAAAACTAAAAATTATTTTCTAAAGTCTAAAATCAATAATATTCCATTAAAATTAAAAATTTCCTTCTTCCACTTTCCTTTTAATAAACTATAAATTTGGTTTATAAAAGGTTTTAAAGACCAAAATACGTTTTTAATATATTATTCATAATGCCTAAAATATCACTATTGAAAATCTTAAATTGGATATAATAATTTATTCATTATTTTATCCTAAAAATACCCCTCTCCTCGATTACAAATTACCCCAACCAATCCAATGGAAAACCACTTATATTTCACTTTAAAATCTAAAAATCCACTCAAATACCATTTATTAATACCATTGTCATCCTTTGATAAATTTTCATGTAATCAAACTCCAAGATTTCAAGATATTAAGGGTTATAGAAAAGAAACAACTTTTAGAAAGAGGTGACGTAATTTCATCTTTTATTTTGTTTCCATTTTCTAAACACCCTATCCAATTATTCATTTCAAATGTACAAAATATTAAAACAATTAAATAGTGTGTCAACATGTTCTTAATAATTTTAATTTCTTATAAAATTACCATATTTGATATGACTTCATAATATAAACCAAGCACCACCTCTTTAGATAATGTCTATTAATTGTTGGCTAACCACAAATGAGGAAATTTCTATTTATTTTCTTATTATCACCCTTATAGGAGATTATAATAAATTATTTATAATATATAAATTTATGAATTTATGCATTTATAAACTTCTAGAGTTAATATTAATACAGTATATTTAGAAATAATTCAATATCATTAAATTAATGAAAATTGGATATTTATAAAGAAAATGTAATATCAAAAAATTTCACCTTTGAAAAGGGAATTGATAATTATAATCTAATTATTTTAATTTATCAATATTGAAAAAATTAACACAATTCATTTTTTATTCTAGGTTTTAATGAAACTAATTATTTTTTGTAATTGGGGGTGCCCAAGACCCGACTTGATCGGTACGTTTCAATTACCATACTATTTATACATTAAGTTATATATGTAGTGTAATTGTCATTATAGTGTATATATCTATGTTCCTAATATTTAAATGTTAATTTCCAAATACTATTTGTCATATAAATATATTATAGTAGTTTTCAGGTGGTAATTAGATCCTCAAGATACTATGGAATTAATCTTAAAAATATGTCCTATGGTCTAAATACATCATACTGACTCGAAATAGTTGATGTATGACTATCAAGTGTTAGGGGATCATATGAATTGTGACTTCTTATCTTGAATTTATCACTAGGTGATCTCTAGCTAGTGAGATCATGAGGACATACCCTCCAATATGAACACGACATGTTTTAGGTGTCATTGGTTGTTCCTATCTATGGACATGTTTATTGGTCTCTTGACTTGAGATCATTATGAATGTGTTTCATTTAAACATGTACATTTATAAAAGAAGAAATAAATGACAATGAATTCATGGTGGGGTATCTTGTGTTGGGTTCACCATTGGTGGTATGGCATTCGTTGAATGGCCATGATAGAATTTTCCACTTATGAGTTGAGGAAATAATATCTCTAGATTAGTTGATCAAGATAGTAGTACCTTAATAAATCATTGACTATAATAGTTGAAGGTATGTCTACCTAGTTAAATAAATAAAATATAAATCAATGAAGTAATATTATACAAGTGTTCATCCTAATTTAAGATATATCTAAAGATAAATAGAATATTTTACACAGTGTGTGTCCGTAAGATGGTTTCCATTGATATGACTGTTACTTATCTCTATAGGGGCCTTGATGGGTGGTTAGGCTCTACTCATGGTCTATGAATACTATTCACCTATATCAAGATAAGGTCCTAGAGGTTCACACATAATATCATATTCAAGAAGATTATCTGTTCTAGTGAATAGGAATATTTGGCATGGTGGGCCCAACAACATGGCCTGAGAATTGTCCAAGTAATCAATCAATGATGAATAAATAATTTAATTACCATTATATTATATAATAATTGGGTTTAATTTATTAAAATTATTAATAAGGTATTAAGTGAATATATATAAAATATTATATGAATGAATATTATTTTAATATTCAAAGTTCGTCTAATATTAATGGGAATTCTGAGTTGATTTAATGACTCAAGTCTTATCATGTAATATATTTATTATAATTCAAGGATGTGATAAAATATAAAAATTATTTATGATGTGGTTAGATAGTCATAACTATTTATTTATTTATAATTTAGTGGAAATTTTATTTTTACGGGTCGTCGAACCCTTCTTGGTATTTTGAGCCCCCGAATATATAAGCAGGAGAGAGGCATTCATTCGACATGTTGTTAAATCCAATGTAATGAGAGAATCTCTCTCCTACTGGTTTCTATATAGAGAGAATATTTCACAAAGCGATTGATCTAATAAGAGCTTCGACGGATCGAAGGCATGGGATCAACGTGATTGTCACAATGCTAAAGTATTCATCGAAGTTCCACAGTAGTACCTGGAATTCGACGAATGAAGAGTGTATAGATTATTTAGGAATATTTGGAAGATGTAAAGGGGTTTTTATTTGGTCCCATTGAAAAATGATCCCTATAAACTATTTGTAGTCAAACGCACTTCCAAATAGAATAAGGTGCTCATTTATTTAATTTCTATGATTTGAATAATTCATGGGATATCCTTAAACCTCTATCAGGGCACAGATCACTAGAGATGATAAGTTTTTTTACTCTTTTGATGAAAAAGATAAAATCTATAGCCCACTAGCTACTGATGAGAACCTTGATACCTTCAATTGGTATCAAAGGGATCACGTGATTTTTTGAGACAAGAAAATTATGTTTTCTTTAAATTTAGGTAGGGTTCTTTAAATCTGTCCTAATAGAATAGACCATGCGTCGATTCATTTTTGAATATCATATTTATGGCCATTAATTTTTTTATATGGATCGTTTGCAGATAAATTTTCAGTATTAAAAATTTTAACATATTTATATGTGTTTATTTTTTTTGAATCTCAATCTTTGATAATAATTCTAGACACCATGAAAATATGGTCAGATTCCGATAACCAAAAAAATAGCGTCTAGTGGTATTATATCCACCATTTTTTGGAATTATCAACATTCTAATAATAAGTTTTATTATTAATTTAAAAGTCTATTTTAATACTATTTGTAAAATTTTAAATAGAGGACAAATAACTGAGTTTTTATACTATAATAATGGAAAACGATTGAGTAGGGTCAATACACCTATGATTAGGTATGAGAAAAAACCAAGGCAGCCACCCTATCTTCCCTTCTACGTGTTCCCCCTCCTCATTCAGTAGTGAATACACAAGCTAGTTGCACCTAACTCTATGTGAAGCATCACCTTTCCGAGCCCCTCTATCATCCGTCCACCGTGGCACTTCCATCCACCTCCTGGAACTGAGTAGGACACTGTCATCCATAGAGGGTACCCCTACTATCGTCTCATTCACCAAACCCAAAACACTTCTAGCACTGGACATTTCCACTCTTGAACTTATTACTTGTAAAATTTACATCTAGAAAGCTCCTCCCTCATGACCTCATCCTCACAGTAACCCACACGGCAAACATCCATCCTAAATCCCACTATCAAGTTGTGCTCAAACCATGGGTTTCCACCATTGTTTTTGGAGAGCCCTGCCACCATGATCTAGCAGGTTGAGATGGCTGAATCCAAGGATGTTGTAACTCCTTGACACTGCCAACGCCTTCGCTTCCCCAACCTTTCAACACACATTATCCATGGTCTGCTATTGAATGGATATTGTTATCACCCCTCTCAAGCAATGCCACCACCTCGGTCAACCAAGTTCCACCCACTTGGCTGCACCCCCAAACCACTGACAAGTGTTTCCCCAGTAGGAAGAACCCCACTTGAGTTACCCCTACCCCTTTTGGTTGAGCCTCACACCTCCTCAGGAATTTCTTGACCTGAACAACCCCACAACAAGGATAGGTAGATCTTCCCAACCCATAACGCGTTAAGGAATATCTGTCTCACCCAGAATATCAGGCCATGGGGTCTTTTTAGCCCTAAATGGGCTCGTGTAGGGTCGGCCCAATACAAATTTGATATGAGTAGGGTTACAAGTCCTAAGAAAATTTTATTAAATCAAAATTTAATTTAATTATTTTTGGTTTAAAAATAAATTATTTTAATACTATGAAAAAATAATTATATTTTGTTATTAATTTAAGCTAATATTAGATAGAAAGAATGTAAATTATTTGATATTAATTAATTAGTTTAATTTGTTTAAATAACCCTCATAATTAAATTTATTGAAATTTAATTTTATCAAGCTTTTATTGAAGTTGCTGGCCAATCTTGATCAATTTACCAAACCTACACATGACTAGTTTATTTTATTATTTATTACATGTGTGAGATGTCTGAAAAAGTAGTTAATTGAAGATAACCTTCTCATCATCATTTTTCTCATTCAATATGTATAAGTTTATACTCACCAAGATAGAAGTGATTTATCTATATTTTACACTCCCAATACCCCCTCATCTGTGTGGGAGTATTTTTGTACTATAATGATGACAGTGTATGTCATAGATTATGAAAAGTCGAGGAGAAACATAGATGAGAAGTAAACACACTAGATGGTATGCTCTGCATCTTGGGTCAAGACACGACTTGAGTATGACTCTCCTAGTTCATGGTTAATCCACTATGTTGAAATGGATAGACCAATATTAGATGCTCAAGACTAGACTTGTAGATTTATTTCCTTTATGTATTTTCTTTATTTTATTCATTTTCATAATGGTTCGAAACTCATAAAATAATAAATAATAAAATTTATAAATATGGGATGAATGTTTCTTTCTATTAATGTTTAGTTATGATTATGATAATAGAGAATAAATTGATGAATAAAAATGGGTTAAATTCATAAAAAAATATTAAAAAACCTCACATAAATATTAAGTCCCAAATTCCTTCTAATGATTGAATTTTATAAAAAATGAGTGTTTAGGGTGCTCATCAGCCAAGGTATAGGGTTCCTTCTATTACTGGTGAGTTCGTATGGGAGTTATGATTTGATTTTAAAAAAATGGTAATAAGAAGTATCCAATTATCATTTGTATCAACTTTAGAGGTAGACATTGAGTAAATCATTTTATGATTTTAGAAATTTGGACTTCAATAAACAAATCAAGGAGCCAGAAGTTATTATGGTTGGCTAGAAAAACACCAATCTTGAACTCTCCAAGTAGTACTATATCCATAGCTTGTAAACTTTGATGAGAGGTTAAAGTATCTTTTATACTAGAATATTTAAGTGATATATTATTCTAATTCAAGTCAAAAGGGTTTGTAGAGTTCAATTAAATATTGGGAGACATTTAATGATTAAATTAATTAGAAATGTCTAATCAAAAATCAAGTTAAAATTACTAATATTTTAGATTTTAATTTTGTAGAAAATGAAAAGTAATACCACAAGTTCACTGTGATAACTATTAAACCATGTTAATTTCCTCACCAAAATGAGTTTCTAATGATTAGTATAAGTGCTTGAACATAGTAAAACATAGTAATTTCAAGGTACTACAGTCTCTAATACCTTTTAAGAAACCCCAAGATGTGAGGTTTTTAAATATGCTCATAAGATACTTATGTATAAATCATGTGATGGTTATGTTATAATAATATCATCAAAATCTGATGTGAGATGTGGATACAACATCAAGACACAAATGGTTTTACATGTTGTCTCATCTATGAAAATCTTGTGTGGGGAAAGATAAGTGAATATGTGAATATGTTATGATTACACTGGTTATGTGTAAATTTAAAGATGGATTGCGATCTTTCAATAAATCCCTTTCTCATGTCAATTTCATTCACTTATTCTAGTCTCTATTAATATTAAAAATGATCAATATGGATAAAACACTTCATTAGCTCTTAGGTATAGTTCACTAAGTAAATAAAAACTTAATGAAAGAATGATCTTTTATTGTTATAGTAATAATTTGAAATATAAAGTAAAAAAAGAAATTGGAAAGAGTTATGATAAAGGCACTTTTGAAATTTCATTCAAATAAAATATTTATTAAATAGAAGGTTATTTTATTTTCAAATCATGAAAAAAATCCATGGTAGTTTAAATGTAATGAATCGAATCACAGAAGAATGTAGATGCTTCTTCTTCAAGGATATTAATCAATCAACATTGATTTTTATATTATATTTCTTGTGTATTAAATAAAATATTAAATTCACATATGTGTATTGAAATATAGTAACCAAGAAAGTATAGAATCATTATGATAAGTATAGTGTGTTCTCCAAGTGGCTAAGACATGGGGATTCCTAAGTCAGTGGTGAGAAGCACGCAACTTCTAATTTCCAAGTAAATAATTCTTTTTAAACTTTTGTTAAGTACTATAAAAACAATAATCTCACATTTCCACTGGGAATAAGGAGACATTATTCTGGTTATGGAATGAATATTGCTTTTTGTGTCTAATAGTCAATGAATTGTTTATAAATTCTTGATTAATTGGTAATACATGATGAATATAAAATTTAAGACTTATATACCAATTGTGGAAAGATAATAATTATTCAAGTAAAACTTATTAGTTTTCAAGGTTATACTTAGTATAGTTTTAAAATCTAAAGAGTTAAATTCCATTGGTATTATTTACACAATTATGTACTTATTTTTAGAAAAATAAACCTTCAGAAATATAGGTAAGCCACAAAGCTTTTGGAACTAGTTCAGCTAGAAAGTGTGAACTACTCGAAAGGGTAAGCTAGTGGTAAATGTACTTCATATGAGTCCATTAATTGTTTGACGGATGTGAACTTTTAGTTTGGTATATGAATGGTCAAAAGATATGAGTTTTTTTAGGACCGCATGCCAAATAATATATTGAACAAGCATTCATCGATCATTATATTGTAGCTTGGAGTAATTTATAAAAGAAAATTACCTTATCCACATCAAATCTATGATTTAAATAAGTTGGATCGATTATGATTATTACATGTTAACATTGATTAATATAATGAAGCATGGAGTAATTCCTAAATGCACATTTATTGATACTCATCAGAGCTATGATGTATGTAAAAGGAGTATCAGTGTTGAAAAATATATCAACTACAGATACTTACATTATGCATCATAAATAACAGTTTTATTTTGAAAGTATATGTTAAATATCATAAAAAAATAGATATCATTTGAGTTATAGTAATATAGAAATCAATTATTTCATAAGAACATGTGTATAGATACAAATAATTTTTTAAAATATAAATAAACATACATCAAGAAAAACACAAAGTGAATTTACAGTAATTATCTTAATGTTTATTAGGATACTATAGATATCCCAATGATTAAAAATATAGAGTCATGAGATAGAATATATTTTGATAAAAGGGTGTGCATCTCTATTTGAGATATTGGGATAAAATACTGACTTGGATTTAGTCAATGAAGGTGATGCATAAATAATTGACATTGTATTGAGTTCCATAAGAGATATAAAAGAGGAATGTTCCAAAGACACATTCTCTATTAAAAGGATAAAACCATGGTAATGGTTTTATTTTCACCGTGGTTGGTGATAAATTATTCGTTGAGAATAACAAATCCTACAAGTAATAAGTATATGAAAATCAAATAATATTTACAAGTTCAATTAAAACTGAAAAATGTATTTCATGTATCAAAGTACAAGGGGGCCTTTTATTTTGAATACTACATTGGGTATTCAAGTGAAACTATACATGGATGGTACTAGAGTAGAACCCGTAAGGATTGATTGGTCAGACAAAGTTATTGAGCATAAATCAATTTTAATTTTAAATTTCATATCTATTTTCTATGATCATTTTATTGATCATTGGATGTCAAGACACTAATAATGGAAGGTGTCTATACAACATAACTAGAAATTATGGTGACTTCATAGAATACCAATAAGGGGTTTATGATACTAAAACCAAGTTTAAGATTAAAGTAATTAAATATAATATAGAATATTCATTTGGAATGAATATTTGTTATGTATCAAAAAATGTAAATGGGAACACCACCATTTTTCAAATAAAATATGGATGGTAACATATAGAAAACAACTAATTGTCTAACAGTGAATTAAGACAAGAATAATTGTATCTCTCCAGAAATTGATATAATATAGAATCCTAAGTTATAGTGAACATGATATAAAAAGGTAGATTTAATTATTTCTTAGACATAATAAGTAGTATATATAATGACATGGTATTAAAAAAATACAAGTTGGAACAATTATAGCGATAATTGTTACCAATGTCAAATTGAAAATATCTCATCGAGAAGACATTAATAGTAATATGAGGAGATTAATGTAGCATGTTGAAATTCAATAAAATTCTATGATGGATCAATCACATAGTCCATGTTATATAATAAAATCAATATTATTAACATATACATTATAGTAGGAAAATATCAGTTATATATAGGAGAACTTCAAGGAAAGAATCCAGAAAAACCCAATTGTCCTTGAGGTAATTTATAGAAGATATAAACAAGATATGTGGAGTGAAAAAGATACTAGTTACTAGGGGACACAAATATTGAGTGCCTTATAGCTTTTGAGATATCTAAAGAAACACTTTATAATGCACAAGTATTTGTTCCAATTATTGGGATCTCACGTAGTACATAAAAGTTTTATCATAATATTAAATATTATAATACTACTACTAATTATATCCAATATGACATGTTTTGATAGGAGAAATAGGGATATACTGAAGGATATCATCTCATCAGAAGTCCTTCTCAAGGAGGTGAGGCTGCACAAAGTAGAATAACCATACAATGGACACATGTCCAACCAAGAAACTAAATCCAAGACTCAGTAGAAACATGATGTTAATCGTGTGAGAGATTAGAAGGATAGATATAATGTTGGCTCTAGTTCAAATGGGGGTATTGTAATAGTGATTTTCCTATACCTAACTTGATTAGTACTTTTTGATTACCATACCATGTATACAGTGAGTTATACTTTATGTACAGTTACTATTATACTATAGATATTTCTACATCAACTATTTGAATTTCAATTTATATAGATTATTTGTCGTATCAATATGTTATTTATGTTACAAAGTTATAATGATAACCTAAATATACTAAGAAATTAATCTTAAACATATTATCTATGGTTTATATACTTCATATTGACAGAAAATAGTTGATTTCTGACAATCAAGTGTTAGGGGATCATAAGAATTGAGACTTCTTCCCATTAATTTTACACATGGTAATCTATAGTAGGTGAGATCATGAGGAAAGACCCACCAATAGGAATGCCTCAAGGTTTAGGTGTGATTGATTTCTCTTGTCTACAGACATGTGTCATGGTATCTTGACTTGAGATCATTCCTAATGTCTTCCATTTGATTGTGTAATGTGATGAAAGGAAAAACCATGAAAATGATGTTGTGGAAAGTTATCTAGTATTTGGTGGGTCATTAGTGGTATGAAATTGGTTGAATGATCAACATATAATTTCTCACTTTTGAGTTGAGGAATTAATAATTAAGCCTAATTCATTAGGGTGGTAGTGCCTTTATAAATCATTGTCCATGATAGTCAAAGGAAAGTCTATCTAGTTAGGTCAACTAATAATAATGTATGGAAGGACAATAAGACAAGTGTGTATCATACTTTATGATATGTCTAAAGACAAAGAGATTATACTAAATGGTGTGTGTTCTTAGGTTAGTTGTTGTTTCTATGACTATTCCTTATCTCTTTAAAGGTCTTAATGAGTTACTACACTCTGCTCTTGGTCTATGAATACTATTCACTGCTATTGATATAAGAACCTAGAGGGTAACACACAATAAGCAATTCCGGAATCATCTTTATCTTGTGGAATATGTATATTGGACATGGGGGGATCCACTACAAGGTTCGAAATTTTTCCAAGTAATTGATCACCAATGAATAAATAAATTCATTATTATTTGAGTATAAAAAAATTAGGTTGAATTTATTAATACTATTCACACGGATTTAAGTGAATACTAGGAAAAAATTATATGAATGAGTATTATTTTAATATTTAATATTTGTTTAATATTTACATGAATTCCAAGTCAATTTATTGACTCATGTTTTATCACATAAAAAATTAATTATATGACAATAAGGTAGACATTATTATTCATTTATTTCATCATAACAATTTATTTATTTATTATTTAGTGGGTATATTATTTCTGGTGGTCAGGGATGAAGGAACTTGGCGTGTATAGGAAGCCCCAAAAAGGTGGGATTTTTAAAATTTTCCACCGAAAATTGACGTAAACTTGTCAACGTCCACGAATAGAAGCCCAGTTTTAATTGAGGACCACACATGAAGTGTTTTAAGCACAAAAATAAACCATAAAATACCTAGTTTTAATTTGAAGCCACGCATGATGTTTGCTCGTCATTGGTGATTGCTGCTCAAAAAATACAACATCGAACTCCTCTAGATCTTCCACAGGTGCTTCAGGAAATCCACAAGAGCAACGATCGTCATAATCTGGGTGCTAGCGTGGAAATCCGATGACACCTTAAATGCTCTAATGATCACCGCATTACTTTGCTAGAGGTTCCTGAGAGAGAGCTCAATCTAAGCTATTTTGATATAGAGAATCTCTCTCTAGATAATGGGAGAGAGGCGAGGAGATAAAATCCCCATGAATAGTATTTAGAAGAATCACCTCCTCTCCTATTTATAGTTTTTAATTAAAATACCCTATATAGCCTTATCGGCCCCGAATACTTAACACACTATAAAAATATTTTATGACTAGAAATCTAAGTCATAAATATTATAATTACTCATTTTTAATATATTAAAATATATTATCTGATAATAATTGAGTCCAAAACCCGACTCATCATTCCCATAAATATTAAGTGAACCTTGAATAATTTAATATTCATCAGTTAATAATTTTTCATGTATTTACTTAAAACTCATAAATAAATTTAATAAATAAATTCAATACTCGTTATTCTAAACTTGTATAATATGAATTTTTTTATTGCATTGGTGATCATTTAACCTTGGAAAAATATCGAACCCCAGTGGTGGGGCCCACAAATTCCAAAACTCATACTCAACTGAATAGATAAGATTCTCAAATATGATATTTTGTGTGACCCACTAGGCCCTTATCTCGAAAGTAGTAAATAGTATTCACAGACCAAGGGTGGGATCTAATAGCCCATCATGGCCACTGAAGAGATAAGGATTGTCACAGCAGTGAAAGCCAACCTACAAACACATACTGTGCAATATAATCTCTTTATCTGTAATATCCCATAAAGCATGATGCACACACATGTCATCACCCTTTTCTTTATTTATTGTTTTTTGATTTGACTGGACGAATTTACCCTCAACTTCCATGACATGGTCTTATAAAGGTACATCCATATTTATCAACATGGACAGAGATATATTACTTCCATGACCTAGAAGACAAAAATCTTTTATTGACCATTCACCCAATGTCAAGCCACCAATGATTCACCCAACACAAACTACCTCACCATGAATTCATTGCCATGGTTTTTTTCTCTCATCAAAGAACACAATCAAATGACATGCATTGGTAATGATCTCAATTCATGTGACCGCACCTGACACAAGAAGTTGATGAAAGAATAATGATGTAACTATCATTTTTTGTAGATTAGTCTCCTGTAATCTATTTCACCGTCTCTTATTGAGGTATTTTAAAAGTTTTGAGGACAATTGAACCTTGAGTTTCCTATACCATAGTTCTATGCGCACATGCCTATACTATTCATGGATTCTTGTGTCAGTGAGGATACATAATTTGTCCATTTTAATATCGCAGTTTTAACCTTGTGGTATAACTTTCCATTTTTCTTCAAAAATGTATTTTAGCATATTAGTTCTTTTATCATGATTACCAGTTAATGCATTTTGATTAATTACTTCAATAATTTAATGTCTCCTTCTATTTTATTGGATTCTAGGAATCCTCTTTTCTAGATTCGAAATACTCTATCGCTTGAGTATTATAGTGACAGTGATCTCAGAACCACCTCTCGTAGTCTACAACCTATGGCTACGCCACTACTTAGAGGGTTCATGGTGGGATATTGGATGGTCTAACACTTTAACTTGCGGTTCCTTAATCTATTGATTGAAGTCCCAGCTTCTAAAATCAGAACATGATTTACTCAACACATTCCTATAAAATTACAAAATTCTAGATATGGGTATTTCTTTGATGAAATTTTTTTTAAGTAAACCCATCATTCTTATAAGGACTCCACATTATTAAGAGGATCCCTCAGCTATGACATGAATGACACCTCAAACAGCTAGTTTTTTCCAAATTTGAATGACGGGATGCTGTTATGACTTAATATATCTTTGAGGGTGTTATTATTTTTAATGTGATGAATGAAATAATTTTCTATTATTATAAGAACGTACTATGTGATCAAACTCACATCTGATCATGCAAGAAATAGAAATTTGATCGTGTCACATGTTCATTTTATCTTATATGCTTTATTATTATTATACTATGTGATCAAGCAATAAACTACACATGGAAAAAATAATAAACCATGAAAAACAAAAGAACACCTGATGAGCCAGTTCTAATGGTCCATCCGATAACTGAATAACAGACCAAATGAGACCCCAAGGACAATACCTTTAGTCGTGTGGCATGAAACTTGAATAGCAGCATCAACTCATCGAAAATTTTAAAACTAGATGAACTCCTCCTACCCAGTGGATTTATGGTCACCCGAATAGTGTTTTATGGGACCAGTTATTTGCTGATGAGGATATTTATATTTATATTTATTATTATTTTATTATAATTATCCTCATCGATAATTAATTGGTCCTTGAAAAAACTATTTTGGTGACCATAAATCCACTAGGTAGGAGGAGTTCATCATGTTTTAAAACATCAGATGACCGCAGATTGACTATCCAATATCGGATTCACAATCTGTCTGCAGCCTTGGAACTCTAACGATTCCCTCTTTTCAAATTAATGAAAATTTAATTCATTTGTATTAAAATCAACAAGAGTCCCTATGATACCACTTGAAGTAACTAGGCATGTAGTGAAATCCCAAAATAGGTTGGATTTAAAAAATTTCCACTAATGATCGATGTAAAATTGTTGACGTTGGTGAATTGTAGATTGGTTTTAGCCGAGGACTATATGTGAAGAGTTTTAAGCACAAAAATAATCCGTAAAATACCTGGTTTTAATTAGAAGTCATGAACGATGTTTTCTCATCATTGGGAATCGTTGTTTGATGAACCTGATGTTGAAATATTCTAGATCATCCACACATACTTCATGAAATCTGTGGGAGCACTGTTCGTCATAGTCTGTGTGCTAGCATGGAAATAGGACGTCACCTTCTATGCTCCAACAATTACCAGGTTTCTTCTCTCATGATTCCTAGGATAGATCTCGATCTGAGCTCCTTAGATCTATAGAATATCTCTCTTGATCATGAGAGAGAGGAAAGGAGAGATAATCCCCATGAATAGTATTTGGAAAAATCCCCTCCTCTCCTATTTATACTGTATAATTAAAATACCCAGTATAGCCTCATCGGACCCGAATACTTAACACACTATCAATGACATTTTATGACTACTAATCTAAGTCATATGTATTTTTATCACTCACTTGTAATATAATAAAACATATTATGTGATAATAATTGAGTCCAAAACCAGACTCATCATTCCCATAAATGTTAATTGAACCTTGAATAATTTAATATTTTTCAATTAATATCTTTTCATGTTTTTACTTAAAACTCATAAATAAATTTAATAAATAAATTCAATGATCATTATTCTAAACTTGAATAAAATGAATTTATTTATTTCATTATTGATCGTTTAACCCTGGAAAAATCTCAGACCCTAGTGGTGGGGACCAACATGTCCAAAAATCTTATTCAACTGAATAGGGTAGATTCTCAAATATGCTATGGCGTGGGACCCTCTAGGACCTTATCTCGATAGTAGTGGATAGTATTCATAGACTAGGAGAGGGATCCAGAAACCCATCCTGACACCTGAAGAGATAAGGATTGTCACAACAACGGCAACCAACCTATTGACACGTACTGTGTAATATAATCTCTTTGTTTGTAATATATCATAAAGCAGGATGCACTCACATGTCACCACCCTTTTCATGGTTTATTATTTTTTGATTTAACTGGATATATTTACACTCAAAAACCATGGTCATGGTATTATAAAGGTACTTCCATCCTTACCAACGTGTATTGGGATATATTACTTCCATAACCCAGAAGCGACAAATACTTTATCGACCATTCAACCAATGCCATGCCACCAATGACGCACCCAACACAAACTACCTCATCACGACTTCATTGCCATGGTTTTCATCTTGTATCAAAGTACACAATCAAATTACATACATTGGTAATGATATCAAGTTATGAGACCATTACACATGATCATAGATAAGAACATCCAATGACACCTGAAACATGTGGTGTTCATATTAGAGGGTCAGTCCACATGATCTCCCTACTAGAGATCACCAAGTGAGAACATCATGAGAAGAAGTCTCAATGTTTATGAGCTCACAAAACCTGATAGTCAAACATATACTATGTCTAATTAGTTAGATGTATCCATACCATTGAACATATATTTAAGATTAATGTTATAGTATCGATATATTCTCATTATATCCTTGGATCTAATATAACCTTTTGATACGACAATTAATATTTGGACATTACCATTTCAATAGTGGACACAGAAAAGTATACACTATAATGGTAATAATAAATCATGTTTAGCTAACTGTATACATGGTATGGTAATCGAAATCATTGAATAGTTGGGTCTAGGGTACCCACTATTTCTACAGGGGAACCCTTTCGAGTATTTTGATCCTCCCACTATACAAGATGGAGATAGGTATTCATTCAATGTTCTATTCATTCTAATGGAATGAGAGACTCTCTCTCTACTTTCTATTTATAGAGAGATTATGTCTCTCTCTAAGTGAATGATCCATGAATTCCTTTGAAATATCGAAGGCACGAGTTTGAGGTGATCATTGCGATGCTGAAGGGATCGTCAATGTTCCCTACTAGAGTGCAGAATTTGAAGAATAGTGAACATGAAAAAATATGAAGTGTGTGTGGATGACATAGAGGATTGAAAATTATAATCCTTTGAGAAATGATCATTAGTGAAGAGATGTAGTCGAACACGCCTCCAAATCAAAAGCAGTACGCATTTATTTAATTTTTATGCTTCGAATAATTTATACGAGATCCTAGGACCACAAACACAACTCGAATCACTTGATATGACAATTTTCATCGCTCTAGTGATGAAATGTTTTAAATTAACGGCCCACCATCTTTCGTTGTGATCCTTGATACCTTCAATTTTATTATTTAGGAGGTAGAAAAGTGACAAAATAAAGTGGGATTTAACATAAGGGGATTCTCAAACCCAAACTCCTTATATTTGGGTTATCTAAACATTCACATTTTTTTATATGTATTTTCATTTAATTTACTTTAAACTTTCATCAATTAGGCTTTCCCTTTTATTTTTGGGGATATACTTGTTTCTACTCTATTGAAACATTTTTTAATCCATTTAAAAATATTTTTTTAAAAATATTTAATTTCCAAAACAACTCATTTAATCCTCTTGATTTGTTTCTTATCCAATAAATAATGGTGATGTTTTATGCCAAAATATGATTTAATTTTTTAATTCGGTAACCCTAATGATTATTCGTTAAACTAATATTTATGAAACCATTTTGAAACATAATAGTTTCCATGGGTTTATTTCACAACTATGATTGTTTTATGTTCTATATGGCATGCATTATTATATTATGTGACATGTGGGGTTATATAATTAATTAGATAATATGGTTTATCTCATTATATTATGTTTATTATGAATGAACATGATTCTATCATTGTTCATAATTATGATGTTATGATTTATGCACAAATGTTATGCATGAAAATAATGATAGTTTTCTTCAGAACAATGTGTGGTAATTAACTAGTATGTTATAATGCTTAATTATTATTAAAATTAAACATTTCATGCCATTATAAAATTCTTCCCTCATGATTAAGTTTATGATCCAATTCTTATGAAATGATGATGATGATTATGATCGCCCATGTACTACTGATCCATGTATCTTATTCCTTCTGAGTTATTACTCCCATTATTGGGCTTTTAGATCACCCCTTTTATTGAAGTATATCCTATGAAGAATACATGTACTAAGGGTAATTTTAGCTATTTTAGGAGGAAAATAATTATTATTTAAATAATGTTGAAGTATTATTATGTATAAGTTATGTATGAGCCTAGTTTTACCAAGATACTAAACCTTTGGATCCTGGATTATATCACTATTATGATTTTTATCATAAAAATTATGTAATAGTCATGTAAGTAAAATTTTGGTCACTATTGTGGTGTGAAAATTCCTTCATGTTTTATACATTTAAGAAAAACATTCTTTCTACACAATTGTAAAGAAAGTTATAAATGATTCATAAGTAATAATTTAGAAAATATTCCTTTAAATTTTTTTTAAAGAAAGTAAAAGGTAGTATAAATGATTTTTATCAAACATTTAAGTGCAGGTAAAAACTATCATAAATTTTTTAAGAACATAGATATGGATGGAAACAACCCCCCACCTAATAGAAGAGTTTAGGTCAACGTTGCTTAAAAACATTATTTCAATATTTTTGAGTACAAAAGATAGGTAAAATGAAAATTATACTTGAAAAAATTGAAATAACTTGATAAGAATAAAATATAATGGTTTTAAGATAGAATTAGAATATAATTCCTCTGAAGTAAATTCAATCATAAAAAATCCAGATTAAAAGTGATATTGGAACATAAACCCTTACCTCAAGTACCAAATTGCTTTGTATGCACTCTATCATTCTTTATAATAACTTAATATATATTATATAATTATAAAAGTACCATATTAATTATGATATTACTATATACCATAACCATATAATTTCTAGTTACCAATTTATAATCAATTATTCATTAAAATCATTATTCGATTGTCCGTTGTTCTGTTTTCTATTCATGTTTCAATTCGGTGATTCTAATCAGTGAACCTTGGTCATGATTTCATCATATATAGAATATAAAATAATTTATAAAGGTAATATTTATTAATTATATATATTTTTATAACCATACATGTATGGTGGTGATGAAAATTGAATTACATCACTTCATGAAGGTGATAGTCTCCACATACACATGTACAATGTTTCTTATTTTCAATGGATGAAACTAAATAAAGGTTAAAAACCCTTTATATTTTGATAATAATAATTATATAATATATATTAATAAAATCTATATATATAGACATCCATTAGAGGTGGTGATGAAAAATAAAATATCTCACTTCATTGAGGTGGTAGTCTGCATGTACGCATTAACAATGTTTTTATTTTCCATTAGATAAAAAAGAGGTAGATAATTATTATTACATCAATTTAATAAATTTTAAATATTTTATATATACATATTATCTTATTGTTATGTGATTATAAAATTCGTTTAGGAGGTTTAAGAACAAATTAACTTGAAAGAAGTTGTATAATACAATTACCTCTTCTTTGGATATCCTCCTTTGGATTACACCTTAATATTTCATACATTGGTGTTTTAGTGAGGGAATAACCTTAGGGGAATGGGGAGAATATTTTGAAAGTTATTTGGGTAGATATTTCTTAGGATAATGTGATCAAAGTGTGTGGAGAAGTGAGGATAGAAGTTTCCCTTTTATAAATGTGGGGAGTAACACCCTTGTAAATACCATTAACTTTAAAATAATATAAATCCATTACCATGCGAAAGTTATGATAAAACATCAATTTTTAAATTTATAATAATTTAAGGTTTAAATTAATTCAACAAATAATATTTTTACACATTTAAGTGATATTTGTGGCCTTATCTCTTAGGTTAAACCACTTTTCACCCTTTTTAACCCATACCGTGGTGAACAACTTTTACCATGGTAACATATTTGTATTCACAAAAATCAAGTTGATCATATTAAATAATATTAATTCTTATGATTCCAAATATTTAATCTATTTTACAACATTTAATTTTTAAAGTTACTGGAAATTAATTCCAATATATGTTCAAAAACTATGTGAAAATAATTTTTACAAAAAATGTGTCTTTAAGCATAAAAAGGATTTAATTATCATTTATTTATTATTAAAAACTATTTAATGAATGTTAATTTGTTTTATTGAGTATATTTTAAAAAAATAAATAAAAACATTAATCAATAGTTATTAACTTAATTTATTAAGATAAAAATACACCATGCATAGAAAAAAATGTTTTCATAAAAATATATCATTTTATATTCAAATGATTTATATTTATTAATAAATAATTTATAATTAATATATGAATAATATTTAATTTTAATATTTTCTTAATAAGTATTATTCCATAGGTTAATTACTTAAAATAATAGAAATTGTCTTTTTAATAAAAACATATATAAATTAAACCATTCTTGTAAACAAAAAATTTTCATTCAATCAACAATTATTAAACTATTATTCCATATCATTAATTATACATTTCATATATATAATTAATTGATATTATAAATTATTAATAAAATTTTTTAATAAATTTTCTTGATATCATTCCTTAAAATTATTATATTTATCAAACTCAATAAAACAGAATCAATGGTATTTTCTTAAGGGAATTTGACCCCTTTTTCAAAGTCATTTATCAATTTACTTTAAATATATAATAGTTTTTTTGATTTTATATTTTTATAAATCATTATTCACTTAATTTTAATATTTCATTTATCATAATATATCAAACATGTAGAATTTATTGAAAAAATAATACTTCACATATCCATTTCATGGATTATGTGTCCTTCATATGATCATGTGATTGTGAGAGTACATTATGATCATGTACATTATTGATTCCAATCACATTTCCCAAATGTAGTAATATGGTTGTTTAAATTTATATAAGTCATGTGATCATGTGAAAATTTTAAGTCATATAATCTCTTTAAATATGATCCCAATTTTTCTTAATCTCAAACTAAATATTCACTTTTGTAGTGTAGATGATTTTAAATTGTGATGTTAAAGAGTTTATAACACTACATAATGCCTTGGTAAACAAAATATATGATAACCAATGTGAAGTTACACAATCTGCTCATGAATTTATTTTGATTTTTATCTGGATTAACCTTTTTGTGTATCTGTTGTCTAACTGGATACCTCTATATGGGTTTTACCTTTACAATGAAATACCAATCTCACAACCTTAAGAAGGTAACTTGCCTCCTCTTTGGTTCATCAAGACTCGTAACACATTCTGAGTGAATATATCATATGTGTGTTATTTCATTATTGAGTAGTACTTTTTTGAAAGATGTGTACTGAGACATGTTTCGATGATTCTTAAAGGGAATTTTCATGATTATAAGATTAATAATTAAGTTTATATATTGATAATGTAGAAATCTATTTCAAATAATAAATTTAGATGATCATCAAATTTTGACCTTTGATTGGGTGGGTATTTTAGAATGAATTAAAGATTCCCTTTTGGTTTTACCACACTAGCATATATTTTCCATTGAATTGATGAATATGAAATTATATGAGCTTTTAGGAACTTGAAAAGTTTTATAGAAGACCTTTCCATTTGATGTATCCTATAAAACAAAAAAAATCAACTTATACATTTTGAAGTTAGTATAGGTATTTGAGACATTGAAAGGATCATTAGTGAACCAATATTGAGAGATATGTATATTGAGTTCCCCCTCCTTTTTCACCTAGAATGATACTAAATGGAATCCTCCTATTACAAAATATCTTCTTGATTTTTCTAAATATCTTTTTTGAAAGGATCCATATCTGGGATTCAATATATCTTTTTAGAAATGGGACGAAATATTTATCTTGAATATTGGGAATGAACCATTAGCTAAGAAGCTCAAGGATTTCCCATCATGTGAATCTCATGGGGTATAAGGCATTTATTATCCAATGCTCAAAGGTCATATCAATAGTTGAGGACAGATAGTCACTTCCCAGGACAATCACCTTGTTCAATAGGATATATTTTTGGCAATGTTCCTCAAGGGGGTACATTTTAACATTTTTTTGAAAGAGGTGGTTTAATGGTGAGAACTACTTTGATGGTGGTGGAATTGGTAGGTTGTATATTTATTGGTTGGATTATTCATGTACTAGCCAAATTTCATCAACAAATTCACCATATATATATATGGGGAATGTACCATATCAGATTTCAAAAGCCTTATATGTGTTATTGGGGTGGATGGGGGATTTTATTGGAGGTTATTTTTATGTTAACACCTAATCCATTCTTGGTGAGGGATTCAAACCATTCCCCTAGAGCCTCAGTGGGGTCATACCTAGAATGTTGAAGAATTGAGAGATAAGGAACAAATTTAACCAACACAATCAATTTATGTACATGCTATATAGAGATCTAACATGTTCTATTACTATCAATTGTAAGGGTGTTCTTAAATCTTATGCCAGTCTGATGGTTATTTTTTATGGTTTCTTATCATCTTAGATCGGTTGAAAGATCATCTGTGAATGGTATATTCCTTCCAAATTTGGGAGGAAATGTCAATGTATCTATATGAAGTTTCTTACTCCTTACAAAATTCATGAAAAGATTCACCAATGGTATCTCACTAATTTTTTCTCATGTTGACTAGGTAATAAACATATATCTGGGTGACCTTGCATACAAATGATGTGGTCATTGGTCTGTCAAAGGCCTATACCAACATCTAGATCTAGTCTTATCCTAATGGTCAAATGGGTGTGTAGGTAATGAAAATAAAATAGCAACCATCGATGGTAGGAGTAAGGATATAAGGGGTCAGAAAACATCAACATTCCAAAGTCTTAGTAAGAGGATGCATTCTAGTAGACTAGTGGATCCAAAAATGCCTCAAAATCATGTTTGGATATTGGATCCAACTACTTCATCAAGTGGAGATCCAATTTATGTAGTGATAATATGTGTATTTACCATAAGTGGAGTTTCAAATGATTGGGTTCCAATGAGTGAAATACCATTTATTATAGTACCAAACTTATTACCTAATCTATTAATTAAAACATTTATGATTAAGTTTTAGAAATAGTATGATTAGAGTATAAAAATATATGTTTTAGAAACCTGTAAGATTCCTTATTAGATAAAGGTAAAGTTTGAGGGATTGGAGAATGTAGAAAAACTTGAAGGCATATCATGTGAGGAGAAACTTTCTAAGGTTAAGAAATTCCTTTAGGATATCAATGTTTTGATACACTATATTCAAGGTCAAGTTCACCATATGAACCAAACATTACAAATGATAGTTCCTGGTATAAGGGAAACTAGAAATAATAAAGAATGATAGTATACTTCACATGAATAAGTGATATGAATTTCATTATTTCTCACATACTACTTATTGTTATTGATACCCTTTTTATCTTTCTCTATGATATTATAAGAGTATAGATAGATTTAGCAACTTCTTGTTTCTTCAGTATACCCTCATGGGGGAATGGAAACTGAAGCTAGTTAACATGATGGTGAGGAGGTTAATGATCCAGGCACTCCTGGTCAGAGGGAGAACATAGAAGAATTGGTTGATGACATATAATAAATGCCTCATGTTCCACCAATGAGACCACCTCCATCACCTTAGGAACCGTTTTTTTCTAATGTTATTCCCTTATAATAGATCAAGAAGATAAATTGAGTGAGTTTCCTGACAAAATGACCTTTTGAGGTCTATATAGGGGTAGAAATGACTTAGGTATAAATATAATTAGACATGTTACCTGATTCGAATGCATTATCCCTCATTCCCTATGATCAGGAGCATTTGATATGATCTTAGAAATGCCTGACATAAAAAACTATACATCTAGTGATCATACTAGGATGCTGGAATTGTTGGGCGAGGGTAGGTGTTTCTTCTAGAATTTGGTATACAACTGAGTGTATTTCATATTGTTTGACCATTGTCTATGTTTTTATCTCTTCATCATAATGATCCAAACACACTCTATAATAATATTTTGTTAGTGAGAGGGAAACCATCTATTTCCCATATATTTTTATCATATGTAAAAATCTATATTATCCCTTAAGTCAAGGTCAATGTGATAAGAGAATCTATTTTTGTAGTAAAAAATGGTTTATTATAATGGCTTGACATAATTATTGATTATTCAATAACATAGTATATATATGTTGAATGACATGATTTATATTATTAATTATAATAGCTCTACCTTAGATATTAGATATCCCAAATCCTACATCTTTAGGATTTCCCTATACGGTAAAATGTTATGTACAAGCCTATTTTGTTTCAAGAACTCCAGGATATGCATGTACAAACCCCTCACTGGCTGAATTATTTCTAGAATACGTCAATTTACTTGGTCTATCCCTAGTTCAAGGATTTCAATACTCAATATTTTGATAGTATTTTAGGTGACAAGTGTTGAGTGACATTTGGATATTCATTACAAAGGTCTTATTTAAAGAGATTAAAGAATTATTAGTCTATCTCTAATATGTGTTCATGACCCTAGGTTATATTGGATTTAACTATCCTTAACTCCATTCTAGAGTGATGGGGGTTTTCACTATTTGGGAGAAGAATAGGTCTCTTCAGTTGAGAAAATCAATGGAAAATGCCTTAGCTTTGGTTGTATAGTTTCTGAATGAGGCCCTTAACAAAGCCACCCAACATGAAATGGAAGTTGAAACACATCAAATATTAGTCAAAGAAGGTAATGATAAAAGTTATAGGCTTCAAAATAATATTTCCCACTAACACAATAAGCTTATTTCTACTGATAATACAATAATGGAGTAACAATATCTCATTGATGTGGATAAAAAGGACAAGATTGATGTTGTTTCCATATTGGAAGCATTTTTACTAACTACATAGGCAGAAACTACAATGGAAAATAAATTTAGAAAGTTTATAACTAGTCTATAATAGAATATATCTAATCTTAAGGATTCAACTAATCATATATTATCATAGTCTTGTATCATTATAAGTTTGTTGACTATAGAAAACATAGGAGAGACTCAGAAGGGTAGATATTCTTCTCATCTTTTGAAGTGAATATAAATAAAATTACTTACACCTTTATGTTAATTTCCTATTTTCATAACTTATATTATGTTGATAACATGACCTTCTATGGTTTACAAAAACAATTTGAGCATCCTTTAATTTGAAAAAAAACACTTCACATTATAGATACCCAAATAATAAATAATTTCTCCTGAGCGTGGATCAAAAATGAGTATAAGTTTATACACCATCACTGTTAAACTATATTTATCCAATTTTGACATGAATTATGGATAATTCGAAATCAGGGGAAAATTTTGAGTGTATGTATGATGAGATGGGTGCTCTAACTTTTACCTAGGCTAAGAGGCTTAGAGATCATAGTTTATCTTTTTATAGGTTCATATAGTGGACCCTACATGATTTGTGCCTTTTTTAATATCAATCTAACTCTTTATTAAGTCTCATATAGGGGATTAATTATTGGGAAAGGACTTACCTTTAGCTCAGGCCACCCTTTTATGGATTTTAGTCTGACAAATTTATGCCTCTTTTGTTTAGTTGAAACAATATAAACATTATAATTGTTGTTTAAAGTCATAGATAATGGACTAAATATCACTGATATTTAAGAATATAAAGCTTAGACTGGTGCAAGATAAGATTCTACATAATAATCAAAGAATGAGGCATTATACTATTGTCTTAAAAGGTTCTCACAATGCAAAAATCCATAACACTGAGGGTATTGAATCCACATGAATAGTTTATATTTTTGATTGTGTAAATCATTACTAAAGGATTCTTAATTGAGGATTATGGGGTGGGATATGTATAGAAGGATACCCTATGACTATGGTTAGGTTTAGGGGTTCTATTTTCATGCTATAAGGCTATACAGTGAAAGTGGTTCTTCCCACCATGATAAAAATTCTTTTATCTGGAAGACCATATGGGGAATATATGCGAATCCATATTAGGGTATGCATGAATAGAGGATAAGAAGTGTCCCTCCAAGATAGAGATACTCATTTTTTGATATCCATGTAAGGTTATTAAAGATCAAAACACTTTTTATATGAATTATTTTTATGTAATTAAGACTTATTCACGAAGGGTTTGAGTAACCTAGAATTTGTTCCTGTCTATTTTGAGAACACCATCAATGTAAAGGAATATAATATATCATTTAAATCAATTTTTACCAAGATAGTGGGTTTAAAAAGCATAAATTATGTTTTTATAGGTTTATATGATGGATCCAATAAGTTTTACACCTTTTTATTTTTATAAACTACTTTTTATTTTTTCCTAAACATCATATAGTGGATGTTTAACAATAAAAGAATTGACTTTTTATTAAGTATCCCATTAAAAGTTCTTAACTTGAGGATTTTTTTTCACATTCACTTGTATTTTAAAATCATGTGATTAGGGCTAAAATAAATGATGATGTGTATCTTTTTATAGCATAAACCAATTGAAAATTTCTACCTTATTATGAAATGGTGCAAAATTTGGATGTCCACAACATCACCTTGATGATGAATAAATATATAATCATGTATCATTGATGATACCTAAATCCACCATAATTGTTGGATTATGTGAGCTTTCAATCATATCCTATGAATAATTATATCATCAAAATATAGAGACGGATAATATTTGGTTGATCATTGGTAAGAAGAGGCCAGTTCCACATCATTCAGAGAAAGTACATGGGTTTAAGGGGGACCATTTTTTTAGGACCTATGAATACTCAAGGGGTTACTTGGTGTATATGTTTCACTTTTAACCATGTAATGATGTGTCCATTTTAATGCATCAAAAACCTTCTTAGAACCTTTTATCACGGAAAACCAAGAGGGTGTACGATCAAGGTAATATATTTGATCAGTGTCCACCAATTGTTAATATTGTGAAGTAGTTTTATGGTTTAATATCTATTCAGGTAGAATTAAAAAACCCTGAAAAGAAACATGACTATATATTAAAAAATATTTAAATTTTTATCAAATAATAGTAATTATTATTCTATGGTCATGTATGGACATTGGCTGAGGATTAAGGTCAGAAATCATCGACCAGATATGGGAATATGTGACACCAACATCACTAAAACTCATGGATTATATATGGTTGGGATATCACCACCTATCTTAGGAGATCATAAATTGATCCTTAGCCTCAATGTACATTCCTTATATATAAACCCAATTTATTCAATAGATAAGGGGAATTTTAACAAATTCTTAAAGAAGTAACTTCTTGGTTAAATATATAGAATTTACTATGTATATTTAGTTCATATATATGAGAAACCTTGTAGGTACCATAAATATTTATTGGGTCCATCGTAAGGGGCTTTTATTTCACTATGTAAACCAACATAATCAAGAATCATGCCAAATTTAGTTCTTATATATTATTTCCACTATATGAATCTGGATCACATATGAGAGAAGAAGAAATGTGTTTCGTCATTTATTATTAAGCCTAGAAAATAATGTCTAAGCATAATTACATATCATAGGAAACTAGAATCAATTCACATATATTTTATTAAAAAAAATCCCTTTCATGGATTTGGATAACATGTGATAATGAAGGAAATACATTTTTTATGTGAAAAACATTCTCAAGGGGGAAACATGCTAATAACTTTGTGGTTGGGCTCAAAGTAAATAATTCAAAAGTCACTTGGTATTCTACTGATGTAGGAATCTAGACACACATAGTTATTGAAGATAAACCCCCTATATATATATATCATACTCATATATAAAGGGGTGAATTTTTTATATATATATCAACTGGGATTGGGATAGGAGATTTGAGTGTCACTAAATATTCCATGTCAATAGGAAATAACCCACATTTAGTTCTTAATGTAAGGATCCCCAAAAAATATGTGGATCATGTATAGTATAAAGGGGTAACCTTTCATATTTTTTAATTATAACATGGTGGATGGGTTCAATACAGAGCACCTGGATGACACTATACACCCCATGATGATGGGATTCAAGCTTGTATATAGATATTAAAATGATAAAACCTATATATTAGGGTGTTGATTGTTTGTATTAGGTATCTAAAAAATCATCTAAGATCACATGATTTGTTCACAGCATGAGAAACGAGGGTCATTTGGATGACCACCCCTAATTTATGATGGTACCTAATTAAAAGTAAATTGGATGGTTTCCATGTAGCTTAACGCCTTATGACTAAGGAATTTATGGATTTTTTCATGCAATTTTATATCATGTGGCTTAGATGATTAGGAAGAATATGCTTATAAATGGTTAGTGTGATACTTATACATGATTATAACTTTGTGGTTAGCCTTATATTGTATATATCCTAATAAGTATGGATAGGGATGGCTAGCTACAATATGGCCTCCTGAGAAGTGGTATGATTTCACTAGGGATATGGTCTAACAAAGTAAATATAGTGAAACTGTAGCATCTTCAACCCGATTAGCCACCCAAACAGTGATATCAGGTCAATTTCTACTGGCCTTATGCATGCCTCCTCAAATGCCAATGGCTGAAAACTAGCAGCGACAGTGTAAAAGAGTAAGAGTGGATAGATTATGCCATCATGGGATGATATAATAATGGTCTGAGTATATATTTTTATATATAACATGAAACATAAGAATAAATAATCAATAGACTCAAACCATACCATCTAATTAAGGAAGCACAATCAACATTTTTAAATTGACGATGCATAATTAAACGAAGCAATGGAAATAAATAAATAAGAAACTGTACCACATGTTGCAATTTAAAATAGAGTTTGTGTACAATACATGTCATACATCTCAATGTCTTCAATTGATAACCTTAATACAATACATATATATAACAAAATAATTCTAAAACTGAAAGGTAAACAAAAGGAAAACTAAAAAGTAACTCCTGCAGAGGAAGTAAGCTCAAGGTACATTGCCAACATCCCATGACAATTGGCTAATAAGGTCTAGCTCTTGAAGGTGATCCCATATCTGAATGTAAAATCATAAATTCTAAAAGCATCCTGATGGGTCAATGTAGGGTGTGATAATAAGTCTCAGTTGAATACCATCCAAATGTGTGTACCCAACCTAATTGTTTAATTAGGTGTATAATATAAAAATAAAGAAAGTGACACAATGAAATTCAATTAAAAAATATTTCTTGGTGCTCAACAGCCACCAAGAATATATCACCTACCTCAGCCAATACATGAATCACTAAAGGGGATAGGATCCTTGGGAAATGGCCCATGGTATCCCAAGAAGTAGAATAGATTAGTTGAACCCATAAGTTCCACCTCAAATAAAGTAACATGGAACATCATAACTCCTGAAACCACATGTCTCAACAAAGAACTGACATCATAAAGGCATGACTGAATGTAAATAACTGGTCCTTTAGACCCCTGATCAAAATCACTCATCATCTCAAAGCTTGACATCCAGAGGCATAATTATATTTATCCTCAAATGAAATCCATCATCGGGTCAAATCACAACATCCTAATAAATGGTGATCAATTTTCTCCCAAAATAATCCTGGATTAAAGGCCTAAATCACAGAGGGCCTTGGCCCATGACCGATAGACTCAATTATTTCATCTGAAGGATCCTCACCTTTCCCATGGATTTTTACATAAATCACCCCAAAAAAATTTCTTAAACTACACTACAGAGGGTCTCTACCCACATCAGTGGTCAAAACCACCTCATCACTGAGTGATCCTGTATGCACATGACTCCAAGTGAAACAATGGCCATCCTAGGTGAGAGACAATCACCAAATTAATATATAAGACACATATAACTAGCACCTCATCCCCCTATGACCATGTATCTCATGCTCGATGGCCAGGTCATCTAATATCATGGTCCATTACCTTAACCTAATGGCCTAGTAACCTTAAACCAATGTTTAAGATGCCCTATCCTCTGATTCAACATCACTCAATTAATCTTGCCCAATCCCAACCAGACGACCACATCTCGTCAATCCTGATGGCCATGTCACCTAAATCCCTTGAGACAAACCCATCATGGTCCAATGGATATAAACATCATATCATATATTAATTAATAATTTTACTTAATAAACCAATCTATTTAATATGATTGAATTGAATAATTTAAATAAACATAACAATTCAACTTAATTTAATTGACTATCTCAAATTCAAAAATCAACTCAAATTAAATCAAACAAAACAATTAAATTTAAATAAAAATAAATAAAATTTATTCAAAATCACACCTCATTCTAACTATCCAAGGTGGTAGATGACCTCTAACCCTCCTTAACAAGAGTAAATTTGGCTAGGGCATGCCTAAAGGAAACCCATATGGTCGAACAGTCAATTTAACATCAAGAATAAATTGAAAATGGGTCTCTATAAATTACCCAATAACTTTCTATAATTCACATCCCTAAAATGAACACAAGAATAAAATGAAAGTAACGAACCACCTACCTTGGTCTCATAGATGTAATCACGTTTGGTATTAGAATCTAACTCGAAGCAGAATGGAAGAAATCAATTATTCCGTCGAATGCCCTAAAAATAGGGTTAAATGGATTAGATAGATTTAGAAGTCCATGAGGAGAAGTAAAAAAATAAAAGAAATGATGTGTAGCTCCTTACTTCTATAGTTCCAATACACCACATAGATCTAAGAATGGAGCACTGATAAAGGATGAGGATCAAAATAAAGTGGAGGTGGAAATGGAGGGTTTCATCCACTGCAGTGTACATCCCATGAGAGAAGGAGGAGGAAAAATTAGGAGAAAATAGAAATAGAATGGATGGTTATAAATATAATTTCACCCCTTAAATGAGGCCACATGGTTATCTCACATGGTATTCCAAGATGTGTGCAAACTATGTGGGCTACAATGTAGGGGTAATGCCTACATGGAACTACCTATGAGGCCTTCTGTAAGGTTTTCTATAACCATAAGAAGTAATGAATAAGCATATGAAAAAAAGTTCAAAACCCCACACAATACTATGAACCCATACCTGCATGGTTTTCCAAATTGTGTGATGGCTCAAAATCAGGTTGTAGGGTAAGCTAGAAGAGGCCACACGGTTTACACTAACCATGCGCCTTCAACTACAACCTCCAAAACAGGACATCGGGCCTTTGATGCTACTTAAAACCTTATGAATACCTAATCCAATATCCAAGACTCTAAAACCATCAAAAATCATGATATTAGAGTGACGAAAGACTCATAATTATGTTATGATGACTGAAAAATAAAAAAACCCTCACAAATTCAAAAGTTCAAAACAAGAGAGGATTTTGACCCGATTCAGAAACCTGAGATGTTAAAATATCCTAACCTTAACAAATCTTGTCCTTGAACTATAAAATAAAACCATGAAATGATATTGAAGATTCCAATCCTGTTTAAAATAACTTGGACTACCCCGGTCAAAAGTGTATAGGTCAACTTCCTCATGGGGGAACCCCACCTTAGAAGTTACCTACCCTAATCTATCCCGACCAAAGATCAAATCAGGAAAATGGTCCATCAACCATATCTTTAAATCAAAATCCCTCACATGATGAATTTTCAATCATGTATCTCATTAGGTTCTCCCGTGTCACACTAGACCCCCATCATAATCTCATAACGCATCGGCTCCCGAAACATGCCCATGTCACATATGGCACCAATGAGGCCTCGCATCTCATCTGATGCTCAAATCAATCATGTTTCCTCGCACCTCAATCTAGAACTACATATAATGATTCCCATATGCCAATTCAACTCATGTAACCCACATCTCATTGATTCCTCGACGCCAAATCACCTCACAAGACACACATCTAACAATTATCATATATAAAAATTAGTTCCACACACCTAATATATATATCATACACAGAAGATGGTTCTAACCAACTAAATAGAATCTGGTTAGTCCATATGCATATCCTTTGAATCTAGTGCAGCCAAAATAGATAGGCCTCAACAGGACATTCCAATGAAAAAAATAAGGTTGGGTCATACCCACAACGTACCTATGACCATTTTCGGCTCACCCATCTACTCAAAACCTAGAAGCACCATGGTATGCACCTAGCCTGATGCTCAACTTCCTAAAGTCAAACCTCCCTAGGGTGATGTGCTAGCCACAAGTCAATGACCCTACTGATGTGTCCCACTATCTCTGGCATGTCCTCCATGGGTAGCTGAAGCTTGGCTTCTATCAGCTGACACTGTCTTTGAACTGGTCTCAAAACCCTGTGTATTCCTTGATCCATGATTACTATCTATCCAAGAAGGCTTCCTATAGAACCAATCAAGATATCTAACTAATCCACGTTATTATAAATCCTTTTGTGACCACTGGAATTATGTATGGAAATTTCCTAGCTGCCTACACTAGAAGCAAACCATCGGAGACCCACTCTGAAGAGGTCTATCCAAGTCCTTGGCCTGACCACCCTATTGGAACTCATTCTGGACTCACTTCCTTTTTTATGAAGCATCACCAATAAAATCACCCAAATTCACTAATTGTATCATGTACGACCTATTCGTCAGGTTTCCCTCAGATATGAGTACTTGGTCCACCACATTTGAGAATGAGTCCAACCTAAAGATGTTTACATGAACCAGAATTTCATGTTGTAAAACATCCTAAAAACTCCTCACCCTTGAGGTGTCATTTCTCACCATACATGGTGCATGGAGGGAAAATTAGTTGTAAATAAATGCATAGTACATGATAGACTTGTCTCTCTGATGAATGCTCAAGAACTCTCAATACCATTTTATAGTTAGTTTCTCTGAGAAGAAGTGATTGGAGAACCTGGCCTCATAATCCTTCCAAGCCACTCCCTTGTGTTCATCTCCCTAAAACTATACATCCCACCCATGATTTTATGGTCATCTAAGCATGTAGGTATCTAGTTTAATGCTTAGACTAGGTGGCATCTCCAACTGCTTGAAGATCATCTACATCGAATCTATCTAGTTCTCACCCACCTATGGACCTCCCTCACCCTAAAACAGTAGCTGGTGTTGTGACTAGTACTCTCTAGTTAGATACACAATATAAGGCTATATTCCCTGATCACCCATGTCCATTCCTTGTATCATAAATACCATGTTCACTTAGATATTCTTGTCGATCCATGGCCCAAATACTCTCAAGTCCGAAGGATTCACCACCGGCATTGGAACCTATGTCAGAGACTATACCTTCTTTGCCTAAACCTAATGTGTTTGAACTTGTGAATACATGAAAGGCAGCCAGTCATCCCCCACCTGATGCTCCATCAAATCTTTCTAGGTAGAATCCTACTGAAAACCATCAACACGGTTTGATAGACTATATAACATTTATATAAAAACACATATAGGTAAATTAGTAATAGGAAACAAGCCCTTACAACCCTTATTATTTCATATAACAACCATGCAAGATGGAATCTCGACCTCATGGACTCCCTAACCACCCTAAAAAGAGGAACGATTCAAATATACCTTTTTCCATGCACGTCCTGACAACCAATGTTTCCTCAATCTGATGACCACATCGCCTGACTTGGTGATCAACATCACCCCATGCCATAGTGCATATCTTCTCTTATAAGAGATGATCCCATATATACATATAAGTGTCTAATATTAGATGGAATAAGAAATTTTATACCACAAAATATCACACTTGACAAATAATTTTTATCATGGAAGAAAATATACATAATTAAGCATCATATCATGTGACTAGGAAAAATTATAAACATGAATAATAATCACACCTTGACTCATAGGGGTAAGGTCCCAAATATCATTCCTTTCCAAACCAGGACAAGGTTAACAAGTTATGAAAATTAACAATTAAAATTTCAGAATACCGCTCGACGTGGAAATTATATAAACTGTAAACTGGAAAAAATAGAAAAAAAATTACCTCCCATGGAAATATGGTTTGTCCCTCGTCTGTGGGGTGCTGGCACCCAAGAATGAGCTATAAACATAGTTCTAACAACACTTAATCTTCTTTATACCAAAACTCAAATATTAATACCAATAGAAAAAAGGTAGTCTGGAAATAATTATTAGTAATCCAAATACTACTACTAAATCCTAGTCAATAACTAATCTGATACCACTTATAGAATCCCTGACCTGATTAGCCACCTGAATAGTGCTATCAGGTCAGGTACTAATAGCCTTAGGCGTGCCTCCCAGAACACTAAAGACTATTGAATAATAGAAAGGGTATAAAATAGTAATAGTGCAGATAATATACACTCAATGAATGATATAATAATAGTCTGAGTACATATATATATATATATATAACTTGCATTATAAGAATAAAGATTCAGTAGACTTGACTAGACCCTCTAAAGGGGGAAGCCCAATCAACATTAGTAAATAGAAAAATCATAAATAAATGAATTATCAGAAATAAGTAAACAAGAAATAATACCACACTTAGAAATTTAAAATAGATAATACAAACAATATAGGTAATATATCTCAATATCTAGAAAGGGTTCATCAATGGATAACCTCAGTACAATACATAAATATAAAAAAAACATGCTGAAAATTAAAGGTAAACAAAATGAAAAATCAAAACTAACTCCTTCATAGAAAAGAACCTCAATGTAACTTTCATCATCGCATTCCAAATGGCCATAAAGTTCCATCTTCAAAAGTCAATCCATTACCTGAAAATAAAAGCATAAACTCTATACTTGTCCCAAAGGGCCTGTGTAGGGTCTGAGAATGAGTCTAAGTAGGATAAAACCCATTTTTTAAACCCAAAATAAGTTTTTAAGTAGTAGTGTAATATAAAAATAAAGAATGTGACTCAAAGAAGTTCAATTAAACAAAATCTTCCCTTGTGCTCAATAGCCACCGAGAATCTATCACCCACCTCAACTAATGCTGGAATCATTGAAGAGGAGATGATTCTTGACCCATGGTCTAAATTATCCCATAAAGTAGAATAACCCATTTGAACCCTCAAGTTCCACCTCATATAAAGAAACCTAGCTTCTCATGCCTCCTGACACTTCATGTCTCAACAAAGCATCGATGTCCTGAAGGCATTTCCAAATGAAATTTACTGGTCCCTCAAACACTTGCTTGAAATTAATTGTCATTAAAAAGCTTGACATCTGGAGGCAGAAAGATATATTTATTAAAATTAAAACCATATTTGTCTTAAATATTGAAGTTTCGATAAATTGTGATCCCCATTCTCTAAAAATAATCTTGAAAAAAACCTCAATCACGACGAGCCTTTGCCCAAAACCGATAGCCTCAACAATATCATCGGAAGGCTCATCACCTTCCCCAGGTCTTTCTATGGAAAACAACCCAAGAACCATTTCATAAATTTCACTACCAAGGTACTTTATCCACATGAGTGGTCACAACCACTACATCACTGAGTCAACCTATGTTCACATGACTCCAAGTGGTTCTTTGTCCATCACAGGTGAGAGGAAATCACTAAATTATTACCTAAGCCACATCCAACTGGTACCTCAGGCCCCTGTGATCATTTCACTCAATTCCTATGGCTATTACATCCAATATTATAGTCCATGACCTTAACCTAATTTCCTATCCACCAAAAAAAACTTTTAAGACACCCCATCTTATGATTCAACATCACTCAATAAATCCAGACCAATCCCAATGAGATGACCATGTCACCTAAATCATGATGTCCATGCCACCTCAATCCCTCAGGCCAAGAACATCACAATACAATGGATCAAAACATCATATCATATATCAATTAATCATTTATATAAATTAAAAATTCAATTTAATAGGATTTTATTGTACAATTTAAATAAACATAATAGTTTAACTTAATTGAATTGACTAAATCAAATTTAATAATCAACTCACCTTAAATAAAAAATAAAAAATAAAAAAACTCAAATTAAATAAAGAATGAACCCTGACCTAACTACCCAAGGAATTGTAAGTCATTTTATGAGTGAATATAGATTGGAAATGCCTAAATGCATCCCAAAATGTCAAATGATCAATTTAACATCTATCATTAATTTAAAATGTGTCTCAATCAATTACCCGATGACTCACTAAAAGTTTCTCCCCTAAAATGGAAATGAGAACATAAATAAATTCATACATCACATAGCATAGACTCATAGTCATGGGAATATCTGGTATTAGTGTCTAAATTGAAGAAGTTTAGAAGAAATTGAAATTTTTTTTGAATACCTTAAAAATAGGGTAAAATGGATTGGGTGTATTTACTGGTTTAGGAGGAAAAATAAAAATTAAATATAATCAAGGATGATTAGAGCCTTACCATTATGGTTACTATGTTCTTGAAAGATCTAAAAATAAATCCCATGTGAAGAAGGTGGATAAAAATAAAGACGATAAGTAAATGGAGGGATTCCTCCAATGCTATGTGCGACCCATAGAAGACGAATGAGGAAAAGTAATTTGAAAATAGAAATGTAAGGGTGGTGTAGAAATTTAATTTTACCCATTAAATTATGTCTGAAGGATACTTTTCATAGTTTTCCAATCCTTGTGGTATACTGTGCATGGGCACTGACTATATGGCACTACCTATGTGACCTTCCACACGGTTTTCCATAACAGTGTGCAAACTATGCATAAGCCTCATAAAAATCTACATATCTCCATTCATGGTCATTCTCCCCTACCCAAACAGTTTTCTAAATAGTGTGGAAGTTCAAAATCAAGTTTCACCATTAGCTAGAAGAGGCTGTATGGATTACGCTGACCGTGCACCTTGACTTGTGACCTCAATAACAGAAATTCATGCCTCTGATGCTCCTGAACCCATTTTGACTAACTGAATCACACTCCAATCCAATAAAACCATATAAAAATATGATATTAGAGTGATAGATTACTCATAATTAGGTTATAATGATCAAAAAAAGGTACCCCGCCAATTCAAAAGTTCAATTTTGCAGAGTATTTTGACCCAATTAAAAAACATGGGACCTTATAGACACCTATTGGGAAAATGGTATTCTTGGTGTGTGAATTATTTCATTTTTGGAAATATTTCTTAGTAGGAAATGTTTTCCAAGGGATATATACTTTGAGACAGGGACATCCAAGCTCATGGGGACACGGTCAGGTGGGGTTGGGTGTAAGTAATCTTATAAGGAATATATCCTCATGAAGATGATAATATGGGATTAATAATGTTAGTTTTTTACTTTAGAGTGGAATAATACATATATGTGGAAATGGGAATCAAATCCCAGGTAGTTTGAATGACATAGTCTAAGGTCATGTGATAAGACCACACGATGTAGTTTAAATTCATGCAATAAGGATGTTGTCGTGCAGTTTAACATTGTACAAGTAGAACCAAATTCTGAGTAGTAAATCATCATGTACAGTAGACACGGGTTATTTATAGTTTAAGTACATATAACTAAGTCCTTTAAACTTTTATTACATAAATTATTTTTTAAATAACCTCGCATTTGTGGCATGTCTTATGAGATCAACATCCTTAATGATTAGGGAACATGCCTTATTAGGGAATACATTGTGTACCCCTCCCATTTTGAATAAAATTTAAGTGGTTTATTCCCAAAATCATGGGTTTTTCATGTATAATACTAATACTCTTTATATTGTTGAACAAAGTTGAACCTTTTTATTAAAATATTTTACAATTCATTTTTTCAAATTTGTGTGGTTTTGTAACATATTAAACCTATTATTGTGAAGACCCTCAAGATCATTGAGTCACTTCCAAGACTACTCACCATCATAATTATGATTAAAAATGCTTTATTAAGGTGATGGGACCTAATACTCGATATAAATCACTTCTGTTTTCTTATACAAAAGCGGATATGGGGTTGCTTGTGGGGTAGTGCTGGTTGTTGTTTGATATACCCAAAAAGCATACATGATATTATCTTGCCTAGATTTCTCATCCTTTTATACCATTTTCTAAAATATTTTGGACAAAGACTTGTTTAAAGCCTGTATCTATCCATTTTATATTCCATGGTAATAAGATGAATGATTGGACTGGATATTGTGTTGTTGATAAAAAATATTTAAATAACAGAAATAGAAATTAGTGCCATTTTTCATTTATATATTGTGAAGGAAACCAAATATGGTTATAATATACAACTTTACTAAGTTGAGGAAATCCTTGGGGTCTAATTCCTTAAGGGGTATAACCTATGTCCATTTGGAGAAGAATTCAGTGGTAGTGAGGATATAATTGAACTGTCTAGTAGTGGTTGGAGGATATGGGTCCATAATATTCATACACCATATAGAAAATTTCTAAGAGTAGTTTGTAATATGAAATAACATTGAGGTCAATTAATGAAATAGTTATGTATCAATGATGCAATGAACCTTTTAGAGAAGACCCTGCAATCATTTTTCATTGTTGAAAAAGATTAACCTACCACCTAATTTGATATGAGAGACTATAACCTCATTGGTGGGAATCACATGCTTCGTCAAAAACTTCCAACATGGTCGTGGGAGCTTCCTCTCCCATAACACAACTAAGGAGGATTTTGATCTTTGTTTATATATGAATTTATGAGAATTAGGTCCATCTAAAAGGTTGATTTTAACCACACGGTGATGGATTTATTACTTTTCTACTTTTTAAAATGGGGTAATCCCATTTTTAGATATATTTGAGGATCAATTAAATCCAATAATTGATTACTTTTAACCATAAAGGTGGTATCTCTTCCTACAAGGAGACTATGTGGACCACATTAATTTCTACCATATTGTTGATGATAAATGGAGTCATGATCTATCAATGAGTTTTGTGAATAATGGAATCATCTTGATCAAGATATTCCAGAGCTAAATATATATTTTCTAGTGAATTGGAATGGGTGTAATGTGATAATGGTACATTGGTTATATTTGGCTCAAGAGGATATTGTTCCAATAATTATTGAGTATAATCATTCATAATGAGAAACTACTCTTTTTTACAGAATATTAACCACTAATATATTTGATCACCATATCTAAGTACCTTTCATATGTAATTGGGCCACCAAAAGTTTTAGATCAAGACTAATACCATCTTTGAGGACATGGTATTTTGACTCATTATTAGAGGATCTTTGATAAATATAGAATGAAAATGGAGGGACAACATTTATTGGGGAGATGAGGATAATTCCTAGGTAAGCCTACTGTACCTTTATATCATCTTTTTTTATATTTGGGTTCAGGATGCAATGTTAAAATACAACTCCAACCATTAGGAAGTATTCAACATAGCGATCACATGTTCATCCAGGAATCTCATATCCATCAGTGTATTTTCTAAAGCATGATCCACTATAAGAAAATATACTAAGGCATGTACTTTATCTGATTTATTTTATATGATCCATATACTAAAATAATATCAAATTAAACCCCATAATGCTAAATTTATTGTAAAAAATAGTGGACTCTGGATATATTTTAGTAGGTTGATACAAGACAACAAATGGACCTCTTCATGCTACAAGTATTGTCTCAACTTTTTCAATGCAAATATCATCCCAAGGTATATCTTCTCGATGTTTAATATCATGTCTCTACATCAGGAATTTTCATGTTGATATAATATATTTTTTCCCTTATATATGTCATTTTTATGGGAAAGAAGCATGAAATATGACCATTTTAGTAATTCTATATAAATAATGAGTGGCCTCCCTCCAATCGGAGGCATCAAGACTAGTGGATACATAAGGTTCTTCTTAATACCATTAAAATATTTCTCACTGAAATCTTACCACTAATAGGTTATTCCTTTCTTTATTAGTCTAATGAATAAAATACACTTCTGGTCTAGACGGTTGAAGTAGCTCTGGATTTATTTGATCCACCATTTAAGTCTCCAAAATTCATTAATATTAATTGGTGGTGGAATTTTGATAATTTCCCTTGTATTTTTAGGATTTACTTTAATTCCATTGTGGCAAGTAAAAATTTCAAGTATATTTGTTTATGTAACCTAAAGTAATCAATTTAGTAGATTCAATTTTACGTTCTATTGTTTAGGGTTGTTAAAAAATTTCTTTAAGTTAGAAATTTGATAACAACTCTATAAAGACATGAAAACCAGATCATCTACATTGAATTCTACTTTATTTTATAGAAGGGGATTATAGATACCATTCTTGGTTCATTTATATGTAGTTTTGACATTATTTAGTCTGAACGACATCCCATAATAACAATTAACCCCTATGTCATTTTCAAAGTGATGGATTATTCATAATTTTAAGATAATATAATTTTTTATAACTAGAGTATTCATTAATAAAGGAGAGGGATTTTAAATCATCTATGGTATTAATAAATAATTTGGGGACCAAGAATAGAAAATAATCATTTATGAAATACTAGTTTAGATCTATAAATTTAATGCATACCCATCTTTACCCATTCTTCTTTTCGACTGAGAATATATTGGAAATACACTTTGGGAATTGGACTTCCTAAATGAAGTTTTCCATCATCATATTATCCACCTCAGCTTCCACTTTATTATATGGGGTTGGATTTATTCTTCTTACCACCATCTTATACCCATGGTGATATTTTGGTAGTCCTAGATGGCGAGCAATAACCTAGGGTCCATTCTGAAATCTCAATATAATTCTAGGAAAATAAATCCTGATGATCTTTTAGTAAGTGTATATATTTCTATGGTTTATGGGAAACATCATGTTAGGGATTAATGTGGGTTTTGGTTGTTCCTGGGTACCAATATTCACTTCCCTAAGTTTCTCAACCATGGAAGGGATACCATTTACAAATTATAGAGGGGTATGTCTGATATCTTCTTATCCCCTTATGCCGCCTCATATTTATATATTTATTCGATGTCATTGGGATTAGAATTAGTGATAGGTGAATTTTATTTTCATCGGAATAAGAATAATTATAACACTAGATATGAATGAGGGGGGTTTCTATCAAGAACCTGGTATATGTTACCCCATTATGATTTTGAGGAGGATGTTGATATCGATGTGATAAGGGCTTCTCTTTTAATTAAAAATTAATTTTGGGAAGCAGCGAGAGACTCAATGTGTAATATAGCATCATTATTAATATTATTGTTGTCACTAGTATTGATGTATCCCAATGGGGTGTATTGAAGAGGAATCATCCAATATCATAGATGATTCAGGAGTATCATTACTGGGGACACCCCTAATTTTCTATGAATCATGTCCCTTATGGGGTAGTATGGCCACTATCATGGAGACCGCGGTGGATGTTCTCTAGTTTCCTAAAATTGAACGGACCTGAAAATATTATTGATTCAGGACCAATTCCTCAAATTGATTAATGTGATGTAAATATGCCTCACCAAGTGACCTCCCTAGATTAGTTACAATATTATTCAAACCATTTGGAGTGGTGATTAGGATAATATTAACTATCACCTGTTGTTTTCGTTCTATTATATAGAAAGATGAATCTATGTATTAGGACTTACATGAGTCAAATGGAGACCCATCTTCATATAGATACCCATCCTATATGTTAAAATGTATTTAAATAATTGATGGTATTATGGAGGTGTTTTTTCATGTATGTGAATCATTTCCATTCCTAGTAGGATATATAAATGTCGTATCTTTCAAGAATACCATGAACATGGAGTTTAAGGTGAGGTCACTTAATTGAATCGTTAATTTGACATTCCAAAGAGGTATTATTTCATTTTTATCAATCCCCTAAATGTTTATCTTTGAGGTATACTAATTAGTCTCACTAAAACCAATGCACTAAAGGGTTTATGATAGTATGAGGTTGATATATGATCCATTGTCAACTAGGTCTTAACATATTCCAATTTCATTGATCTTGCCTATTATATATAGAGGATAGATGTGTCTCTCTATGGAATCCCCTTGATCTTTTTCTATAATGTAAATAACAATGTGGTATTCAATTTTAATAGTTCCCTATCCATAATCTTTGTCTACAATGACATCATCTTTTAATTATTATGTAATATAAATAGATTCAATCAATTACTTCCAAATATCCTTAGAAAAATGAAGGGTGGACAAATGTGGGAGATTGGTTGGAGTAGAATTAAATTTCTTGATTATATCATATTTTCTTCCATAGGATTATATCTCATCATGGGAGGTTATTCCATATTTTCTTTTCCTTGAGATTGGCACTAATTGTGATGATGATGCATGAGCTTGAGTTAGAGTGTGGGGAATCCTCAATGTTCATGGGTTGTTCTGTGCAGTTTTATAATACTCCTTGAATTTAATCAGAATTTGGTAGTCCTAAAACGTAATCTTCAAATATTATTTGTCCAAATTGGTTACTATAAGGTTCAAGACTGGTTCTATTATTCCTTCAATCTCACTGAAGTTCTTTTCTACAAATTTCAACTTCATGTATAGATTCTATGGTAATCCTAACTAACTGTTGAGGATGATGAAATCCACATCTCTCTAATCCTTATTTTTCCCTTTATCCTCCTTGTCCTAATTTTTCTCCTTACTAATTATATTTTAGGTATTCTATTTTATATGTAGTTTCATCCATATAAAAAGAATCAATCATATAGATTGTTTTGATATGTCAAAATAATTGTTCATCGACAAATGATATTTCTGTTTAGCATGTCAATGCCAATTCTCTCAATTCTGATGGTATTAAGTCTTGAAGGTTCTGGACTTATTTTTTACACTTATTATTATTTCTATACACATTGTCTTATTCATTGTTCATGCATTTTCTTAGGGGTTACCAATGTTTAAAAGGATGACTAGGTAATTTTAGAAAAGTTTGGGGCTCAAACTAGATGGTTTATTTGGGGCTTAATGAAGCTAATAACTTGATCAACACTCTTCTGAGTCATCCAATTTTAAAAAATTTCACTCATATTTTCCAAAAGTTTTATAATTCCGCTTTTATTAGAGAAATTCTGTAAACAAATGTTACTCTTGTAGGGGGTTTACCCATATTAACTTCTCCAAAGTTGACCATATTTTAAATAAAATATTTGAAGACAAAGTCATCCTATATATTGTATCCCAACATGCAATGTTAGGGGAAATGATCTGGGTGGTCATGATGATCAACCTATTTATATTTATTTATTTCTATTTGCATAAGAAGATAATGTTCCTGATATTCAATGAATAATCATATGACTTTCTCTTTTATAAAGGATAAATTAGTATTCATTATATCTTTAAAGATTGGGAATTTTTTACTTATTTTATTTTTACGGGGTTTTTTGTTTTAATAATCCAATATGAAATCATTAATGATGTGAATATGGTTTTAGAGTTGATGTCATCAATGATTCTATATTGAGTGTGATGATTATTATCCCAACTTTTTTAATCCTCTTTTTTTAACTATAGAGATCAACTATGATTTGGCCATATTATAGTGGATATTATCCTCTATAAATTGGCATGTTTATTTCAACTATCTGGGTCCACTAGAGAATTTTATTGGGAAATTATTTACCTATAGATCATCCTTGAAACCCTATACACAAAGGTCCAGAATATGTCCCATAAATAGAAACATTTAAAGTGAATCTGTCAGGTCATTCCACCTAGTAAACAAATTTGAGACTGTCACATTTTCATCACGTTTAAAATTCAAGATATATATGATTATCATCTATCTAGGTGGAAACAAATTCATATATAATCTTTTGATACATGTCTTTTTAATTATCCACTAATTTTGATAGAAGGAAACTATACTAGACAAAGGTTGTTCCTACCAAGTGTTACACAAAGTACCTAATCTTATTGGTTTCCTATTTTTATATCATCCCCATCATTGGACCATAGTAGGGAATGAAGTTTTTAAAATGTTTCTCTAGGTCTCTAGTATTTTTGAAAGTTTGGAATGTGGGGTTTCTAAAGTTTGGTTTTGGAGGGGTTGTGTCCACCCACTCAGGATATGGCTTATTTTCCAGTTTAATTATAGAATTTATTCCCTATATGGATTCCAACCATTTCATAAGTGATTGAATGGAATTAAATAACTCTATTAGAATTATCACCTGAGTTTGTGAGGCATGATATGAGAGACTTTCCAATATTGTTTTCAGACACCCAATTTTCCCAAACTAAGGTTGAATTTCTTGGAAAATTACATTTACAGTTCAAGAGGAGGGAAATGGTAATATCTTGGCCTGGATCAATCTATAATATTATCTGAACCATTAGGTCACATGGAATTAATCATTCCTCCTCATACACTAGAGGCTGCCAACTAGTAGTGAGGGTTTGTGATGAAATGGTAGGGAGACTAAACCCTCATGATCAGAGTGAAACACATCAGAATAAAAAACATATTAAGCATTAGAAACAATATAATAAATGAAGTAAGGAAGCACAACCCATTTATATATAATAAATATTAAAATCCAGAATCAATATCATATGAAAAATAATGTCTTGTTTGTAAGAAATACAAAAGAAAAATAAATGGAATCTAAGAAACAAGCATATACAACATGCTATGCAAAATGAAAAAAGGAAGAAAATTTATCTTCACTAGAATCATTGGCATAATATTAGTTATATTATCACATGATCAATCCTAGTATTGAAAATATGGCATCTGATGCTAGACATTTCCCCTTGTCCCAATCTGCATCCGTCAATTTTTTTGGGTACAAATAGACATCCTAAACACTGTGTGAGATATATTCATTAGTCACCAAAAAGATGTCTAGAATAATCATATAGGTTCATATAAAATGGTAGGGTGTATTTATAACCACAATAAAACAAATTATACTGTAAACGAGCCATCTCTGGTTCCTAAAGGACACCGGCCTAAAACTACCTACTTCAGCCTTAACCAGGATACCTCTGAACATGTATCAATATATATATATATATATATGTATATATTAAAATATGTATATATATATATAGAAAAAATATAGCAACATATATATATAGAAAAGACTGGATGCATAACTCAGGCGTCCATGCAAAGTCTCAAGAGTCTTATATGGTAGTAAGGGACTTCATTCCTGAGTATCACACGTATATGGGATGCCTTACTCGAGTATCACAATTATATGGGATGTCAATCTTGAGTATCACAAGTATATGGGATTCTATTCATGAGTATCATAAGTATATAGAACTTAGTTTTCAAGTATCATAAGTATATGGGACACCATTCCTAAGAATCCCAAGTATATTAGACTTCATGCATGAGTATCATAAGTATATATGACAACATGGACTAGTATCAAAAGTAAATGTAACCCCATTCCTGAGTATCACAAGTATTTATCGTTCTAGTTAGGATTTTATATAATTCAATATATGGTTTATAAATCAGTATCATTCTATTTAAACAGTGGAATAACCATTTTTCATAAGAAAGTTACTTGAAGTAGTCATAACACTCACTTTCCATTTAATTGTAATAATCCATTTGATTTGTTGGAAAACCAACATCACTTAGAAGTTAGTTATCCCACATCAATGTTAAATAATTCAAGGGAATTTAATGATCACACCCAATGTGGTGGTACTTGTCATGATGGGCAGCCTCCGATGAAAAAAAGGTTATACGGGTCTTCCAATAACAAGTATAACAATTTCAATAAGGAGAAATTAATTTTTAAAGAAATTCTAAGAAATTACTATGTACGGTATTATGGAACATGGTATATTTTGGGAAACATTTTTAAAAAACCTTTCTTAGCTTGGTAACACTCACCTTGTTCACTGTCATTCTTTAATTTGAGCTGAAACATGACAAATTAGTGATATAGGGAAATTCCTGAGAGGGAAACAATGCCATATGCATGACTTGAATCAGATCCTTGAGAAGAAAGATATCTCAAGTTATAGGAAAAGTAAAAAGGATATTGAGTATAGGGAGAGGGTATCTATTTTATTTTGTAAGAAAAATGGAGAATACTATTTATAAGGATTTAGGGGGAAAGGTAATTCAACAAATTTTTAACTAGACATCTGCAGTATATATAGAGTAAATAAGATATTTTAATCATAAATTCCTCTTTATGGGATCTAACTAGATTACGAGGTAAGAAATAAATAAATTATGGTGTAAATTCATTATTCACACTATAAGATATACATTTACAGTGTGAATTTTCTGCCAACATACTTCCCCTGTAGCTTCTCTGCAACTATTTCTTCCTACCATAATCATATCAAAATTATATTCAGGATATTTTAATATGGTAAAAAAATAATCGAAATTAAATAAGTTTTAACCAAATTTTAAACAATCGGAACCTCTCTAAAAATTCAATACCTTACAACCTTCCCTCATTAAAACAACTCATCCATGAGTTTCCTTTCTAAGGGTGGTAGAGTGTCTCTTAAGAATAACTCTAGCTACTGAGCATGAAAACCAGCATCTCACCCCCACATATTGTACTATTATCAGCCATAATACCATATCACCCATACTAGATGAACTAGAATTCCTCTTATAGCCTTTATTATACAATCAATGATCCAAATAGGATACTCCTCAATGGAATCATCAGCTTCCAGTTAAATATCCTCCAGATCAAAAGTATGAGAGCGTTCTGAATGGTACCAGTGAAGTAGAAGTACATGGAAGAAATTGTGAATGTCTTGATACCCCTAAGGAAAATCTATCTAATAATATATGGTCATGATTATATACATGATCTTTAAAGGCCTGACATAACGAGGTGATAGCTTCTCTTACCTCAAAATTCATCTATACATTAGCCTAGGTGAAACACATAAGAAGAATCAATCCCAAACCTTGATCTCTAGATGTAGTTGGAGATGATGGACATAAAACTTATACCTAGACTAATCTGTATCCATATGATCCTGATAAGTTGTACCTGGTCTATGGTCTTCTAAATGAGAGCAGTTCCAATTAGTGATTCCTCTCTTGCCTCTAACTGACATAGTAGTGAACTCTATGGACTATGACATAAGAACTCATAAGGATCCATCTGTATAGTTTCATTGAATGAGTTCTTATAATAAAATTTAAAAATTGGTAAGTGTTTCTCCTAATAAAATCCAAAATTAGGGACACATGCTTGGAGCATGTCCTTTAATATCATAATCATATTTTTAATTATATTTTGATCTGTTGGTGATAGGTTGTGCTTAGAAGCACCTATGTACTGAGAGCCTTCTATAACCTCTATGAGAACCACAATAAAATATAATAATCTCTATTTGATATGATATCACATTGTAATCCATGAATTCATATTATCTACAAGACATTGTAACATCTAGATATTTTAAAATGTATTCCATTTTTTGGTGATAGGTTGTGCTCAGAAGCACCTATGTCCCATTATGTTTTGAATATGTTTTCAAGTAACATAAGTATTATTTATTTATAATTAATCAAATTAAATTATTTTTAACTAACTTTATATTATATTATTGAATAATTTTATTTTCAGGTTTATAAATAGGATTTTTCTAAAAACTATTTTAATGCACATAATGTTTATATATTAATTAATTAAAATAAAACATAATGGGGAATGTTTAAATATAATTTTATATATTATATACCATTAAATATTAATACATTTTCATTAAATTATTATTATTATTCATATAGTTAATATACAATCATCTTTTTCTTAAAAAATAAATGTCTGGAAATCTCTCTTTTTCGTCACATCTGTGGGTTTACTTTTAAATTTAACTTTTCTAATTATATTAATTGAATTTGATAAAATGGAATCCTTATTTGGAATCCTAAGGTACAAATTATTTAATAAGTTCATTTTCAAATGTATACATAAAAACTTTATAGTGGTTAAAAATATTTACCATGATATAAGTAAAATAATTAAATCGGATAAAATTAAAACGTAAAATCCTAAAATACCTAAAAACTAAAACTTTAAATGGTTGTTATATTTGATTCCAGAATATAAAAATCATTTAAAACATTAATTGTCAATGTAATTAATTTTAATTAATTCCACTCAAATATTGTTTGATTTAAATATAAAATAATCATTTTTAATCACTTTAAATGACCCCTCCTCAAATATAAATACCACTCATCACCACCCTCATTCTCCTAAAAAGGCTTTAAGATCTTAAAATCTATAAATAAATCTATTCTACCCACTCCCCCAATGTCTATGTGCTTCTATTCTCACTAAAATTCTAATTCCAATGTTCTTAAGGGGTCATTCAATGAGGTGATATTCAACAGACTTTTTTCTCAAACCACCTCTCTTAATTTCTTTTCTTATTTTATTTTCTCCCCGCATAATTAATTACTAAATTCATAATAAATTAATTATAATTTATATAATATTATTTTATGTTGATAATGTAATATATCATATCAATTTCACTTCTCATCTCCTCTTATTCAAATAAATGAAACCATTGTTGAAATTATGATGGTTAATTTTCTCTACGGATAATGATTGTTAATTTTCCATTACTGCATTCAATATTGTTTATAAAACTATTATTATAATCAGATAAAAAAATAATAAGTATAATATTACTTATTTCATATTCTTAAACTAATATATAGAAATAATTTTAAATAAAACCATAGTATTTCATGATGGTTGGAAATACCACCAAAATAAACTAAACATTTATCATTAACATTTTATCAAATTAATCATCATCATGTTAGAAAATAAAAATATGAGACCATTTATACCTATGTATGTACATTAATACTATTTCATTCCAATTATAGAGTGTTATTTCCATTTGAAAACAAAATCCACAATTATACACAAATGAACTCACCATGAAACTATGAAACAAGCACACCCAAAATAATGAAAATAATGAAATATTATCATAAAATGGGAGGAAAGATATTATAAAAAGATCATGTAAAAAATCATAAATATGGATATAGTTATTTAATAAATTAATATCATTTTTTAAACCATTATATGAGAGGTTTGAACATTTTTATTGAATTCAAACCTGAGTTAAGTTAATTCTTAACCCAATTTCCATTCTTGGGATTAATCTTCATCTTCAATGATAATATCAGGCTAAGATTATGTGTGAAGGTAATTTTTATTTTATTTTTATTTATGTCAAATTTTTATTTTTATTTATAGTGTATAAAAATAATTTAGTCATTTGATTAATTCTCACTTCAATGATATGATATTATTAAGGGACTCTTTAACTAAAAACCTTGTTTAAATTTATTTAAAGATTTATTTTCTAAATAATTATCCTTTATTTCCATGTATTTAAAATTATTTTTATGAATTTATTTATATGTATATGAATTTTTTAAAAATATAATTTTTTAATTTCTCTCAAATTTTTCCAAAAATATATCTTTTAAGGTTTTACATAAGGGGGTTTCTTTAAAGTTCCTTTTAAAAATGACAAAAGGAAGGTTTTTCGAATATATGAAATGAATTTAGTTTCCAAAAATAATGTATATTTAATATTTTGTTGCTTAATTTATAGGTTTATATTCTTAATTTTAAATGATTTCTTCTATTTTACATGCGCGGTTCTTCAAAATGGGTGATTTCATAATGAAAATGTTCTTTTCTTCAAACAGTATTTTGTATGAGGCAAGATTTCATAATTTATGTTTATTTTATGGTTCTTGGGAATTTTTTTATAATGATGGATGGTTATGTTATTAACCAATTATTGGTGGTTATGTGATAAACCAAGGGTAGGTTGTTTTGTTATTAACCAATGACGGGTTGTTCTATGATAAACCAAGGATTGGTGGTTACGTTATAACCTCTAATCCATTGGGTACCCCAGAGGTGGAGGTTAGACATATTGATTACTCAATTTGTAAGATTGATATGTACAATGATTTCCCAAGTTACCTAATGAAATTTTATATTATTTATAATGAGTTTTCATAGAAATAGATTGATTTTCCAAATGTAAGATAATGAATTTACAGAATATATGATTTATTTTTCTGGGTAAAAAGGACTGTTTTTATGAAGAAGTTTTCATCGGCTTTCACTCGACTAATGGCTTCCTTTATTTATATCTCTTATTGATATTTTATTCCCATCCCATGTTTCAAAATTCTTTTCATAGGAATTTCTGGGGAATTTAGATAAGGATGATATCAAGGGGAAAATTATGAATATTTTTCATGAAGAGAGAATTTTATTTATTTTAAAGTCTTGTTTTATAGAAAAAGTGGATACTACATATATGTAACACCATAAGATTTTGTGAAATATTTTTATCCAAATTAATTTATATTTTTGATATTTTTTATTTCATATGTCAGTGGAAATAACTATATATATACATATATTAAGACACTAATTCAAAAATTCTTTTCACACAACACCAACTTGTCTTGTTCTTCATGCAACACTGACCTGACTTGCACTATACGCAACACCGACTTGGCATATGTTACACACAATACCAAGTTTCTATGAAACATCATTTATTTTTATTGTAACAACCCAAAATATTATTAATGAAAATTTCTATTGGTATAATAAAATGTCTTATTTGAAAAAATGGTTATATAAAATATTCATTTCCTTGGTTTTATGTTTTTGGATTTCAAAATACCATTAAGAATTGTTACCATTACTAATATAGTTGTTGAAAACTGATCACATAATTGTATAAATATAGGGCTTTAACAAATCTAATTTACTCAGACAAAGAAAGTGATGGTATCATCTACTAGACATTCACCATACAAAGCCCATTTATAAATTCTTAGAATGGAGGTGGCATCAATAGGCTTCACTCTTCAACAAGATCAAGCCAAGATTCAACATGTTAAGCTCAAAAAAAACCTCCAACGGGAGAAGTATAAGTTGATAAAGATTACCACCTGAGCGATGTTATTTGAGACAACCCAAGAGTCTGTCACCATTGCACACATTACCCTTCGAAATTATGTGGGTGTTATAAGGGGTTATGTAACAAGTCCTTAGCACTATGGTTATGTGCATTATTTTTTTATATAATAATGAATATACATTTATTTTATTATTGTTACTTTGTAAATAGTTTTTAAAGCAAAAATATTATTTTAGTTAATATTCAACTAAGAAAATATATTTTGATGAACTGATGGATTTTTGAATTAAATAATATTTTAATAATATATTATTATTATTAAAATATTTTTTATTAAATATAAATTATCATATAATTTTTATGAATACAATTGTAATTTTTATTAAGGTTTGAAAGCTATTTTTGCCAAAACCCATGAATTTTAGAAAAATGTTGGTTTTTATTTTAAAAGTGAAAATTAACATATTTATAAATTAATATAGATAAAATGAATATTATTTTTGGAATCAAGACATCGAAATTATCCAATGGTGAATTTTTCAAAATTTTCTGAGACGGTCGAATTTTTGGGTAAAAGTTAAATACTGTTTAAATATATAAAGTATTCTATGACATTATAATGACCCAATAGAGATGTAATAAAATAATATAAACTTTATGTTCATCCAATATATTATTTACCATTAAAATAATATGATTTTAAGTTTGTTTTATTTAATTTACAAAGCCTTAGTAGACCCACCAAGACTTATAAAACATTTTAGCTTTTTAAATTGATTTCCTTGAGAGTGTGACTGAACTCCATATAAGTAGCCCTATTATTTTGAGAAGTTCGGCCATTTTCCTTAAAAAATATTTTTCCCAATCCCCTTGGGAAGAAACCATGGGAAAAAACCTTGTGATGATTTGTGGTTTTGTTTAGTTTAATGTTTGGTGTCCCAAACCTAAATAATAAAGAATTCCCTATCCTTTCCTATATAAACCCATCCATGATCTCACTTCTTATTCCCTCAAATCCTTTGGAGTTCGTCCAACATCTTTCCTCCTCTCTCTAGAATCCTCCCATGTTTCCCCAAGCTCCCAAGAAGCCTCTCTCAATCCTTTTCCAAGCCTTTGGGATCACACTTCCAAGTAAGTGATTCCTTCTGTTCTCCTTTTATTCATGTTTATTAATATAGTTATTCAATTTTATTTTCAGTTATAAATGATGGGGTATGGTTTTACACCTCCCCCATAATTCTCTATTTATTTTTTAATGATGAGAGTCCCCTTTCTCTCTCATTAATTCCTTCCATGTATAACCATTACTATGCTGAAATTCTGTATGGAATTTTTCTCTCTTCATTTACATTCTATCAATTATTTTTTATTATGAATCAAAATTCCATTACATATATTGGAACATGTATCTATATAACCCCAATTAATTTCAGTTTCATGTACATATGATGATACACAACTTTCTCTCTCATAAACTAATTTTATGAATTCTTATGTCACGCTGTTATGCTACCAAAATTGCACCGATTTTCAAAGCCAATGTCATTATGTAGTGGATACCATGCCCATTTATCTATCAAGGGTATTCACCTTTATGAACATTTACATAATTATTATAATTATTCATGTATGTATTTCACATCCCTTTATCGTGGAATAAATGATTATGAATTATTCCTTGTGGTATGATCCATGTGGCACGCTTATGCATGAAATGAAATGTTTAAGAAGGGTGTGCCCAGAAAGCACTCCAATGCATTGGGTAAAGATTAGTATCATTATATGTCAAGTGTAATGAAGATTTAATCATGATAATTCAAATGAAATGTGATTTAATCTTTCAAATTCATGTTCAATGAGTATTTACTCATGCTAATTCAATTGCAATGAGGGTTTACTCATGCTCCATGTGCAATAAGCCACGGCTCATGCTAATTCCATGTTAAGTGTTGTTTCCACATTTTCATGTAATGATAATCATGCTATATCATAACTTTGTATTCATGTTTTTATTCTCCATTAATATGAATATTTACTAACATTTATTGTATTATTCATGTTATGTCGTGTTTACTCCCTTACTGGACTTTATAGATCACCCTTTTCACTTGTATGTCCTCAGGGTATCCCATGAAATACTAAGTACGGGGGAATGTTGTGGTTATGTAAAGGAATTTTTCAATAAATATGTTGTGTGTTTTATGTTATATGTTTTTATTTAATGTTTCTAATCCCAAAAGACATTGGACCTCTCGATCTTCTATGTTGTATCACATGAAGAGTATGTAATAAATCAAGTTTTAGTGTGTAATAAAGAGTAGGGTAGTTATAGTTGGAATCAAAGGTAGTTTTAGTTATTTTTGGTATTATGATTTGAAAATCATAGTGAAGACATAGAGGTAACACTATGTATAATAAGAACATCACAATATTTTGGTGAGTTTTGAGTAAGTGGTTTATCAAGAAAATACATCCCTGTTTGGATATGAGTAGGTAGAGGCGGATCTGGCATAGATGTACCTAGGAGTGAAAACTCTGACAAGGATTTTCGGTATTGACCCAGGGTATCCTGTTACATGACAATGGGCCTTGATACACTCTTTGTTATGAAACTCCCATGGGATATGCCTTCATACATTCGTAAGATTAGTATGAACCATTAGTAAGAGAATTAAAAAAACTGACCCTAAGAATAAATGTTATAAAGTTGATCATGGATAACATAGATTCAAGCCTATAGATTCATAACTTAAGGAAATAAAATCAATTTATAAGTAATCCATTTTCTCCATGGTTTTCCGTTTATGTGTTACCCCTAACATTCCTTTTATTTCATCCAATGGTCGATAATAGGGGGACTAAAGCTAACAACTGATGTGAAGACCAATGCCATGACTGTTCTAATGAGATGCACAATCCAATGAGAGTAGTAATCCTGAACTTTATCACAATACTCTATCATTTAAATAAATATTTTAATAGAAACATGGGTTAAGAGGAACATTTCACCCCCCCCCCCCCAAGAAAGAACAATTCACTATCGGGGGCTTCATGAGATAAAGGCCTCCAAATTTTAATGGATCATCTGATCCCTCAATCACTGAACAATCGATCAACTCCATTGAAAAGATGACAGGGGATAGATGATGTTCTATAAGATCGATCGAGTGGTGGTTATGTAGGCTTTGTCTTGCACTCTTTTCTGTGTTTATCCAGTAGATTCTTGGTTTGTTGGAGCTGGTGTTCATTTTAATTTGGAAGGGTGGTTAAATTATTTCTATGGTCCAAGCAGAGGTTAAAGAGTGAGAGATTATAGAGGGGTTTGGGAAAGGGTTATCAGAATTTTTTTATGTTTGATAATGGAGGAAATGGATTGAGGTGATGTTTGGGATTTGGGGAGTCAGTTGGGATATGATGCATTAGATAGATGTGAAGAGATGAAAATAAAGATATGAATCAACTAAAGTAGAGTTTTTAGGGGTTCCCTGATTGATTCAAAGTCTTATTGGTGTATTTTTGTGAAGATTGGTTGGCTTAGAGGGTGAACCATGACAAAGAGAGGGGATGCAGATTAGAATAAAAACTTATGTTTTTGTTGGGTATTTAAAATAATTCCAAATGTTATGATGTGACATGATTAGATATTATATAATGATAATTGGTTTCTAGATCCATTAATTTTTTAAAATTAATTTTTCTAAATTACTTCATTGAGTGATGAGATATCACAGTGTAACTTTAGCAGGGAATGTTTTCCACTTTATAGCCTGTGGGAAGGCATATAGCATGGAGTGACCCTATGAATGTTTCATTCTGTTATGTTTATCTATAATTTTGTTGATTGTAGCATGACGTATAACATTAATCCATGATTGATCATGGCATAATCAAGTTGGTTTCTACAAGGTACTATTTTAGAGTGAGCTCTTCCCTATAAAAATTATTTTTTCCATATTTTCCATGAAATTAAAAAAAATTGGTGTGGTTGTGAAAACCAAATAATTCTCCATTATTCACTGACCATGATTGTGGTTTTGGGGTCTCATTATATATATCATAGTTTAATGATTTTGAATTCTTGGTACACCTATAATTATATTCACATTGTCCACATATCGATTAATGTACACATGCAACAAGAGAGAGTAAAGCATAGTAGGCTATAAAAAATATTCCCCTAATATAAAACATAATATACGATTATATTCAGGAGAAAATAAATAATATTCTAACATAAAAATTAATTAATTAATTAAATGTTAACATTTACTAACCTGACTACCTTGAATCATAACCAATCCATGATTGATCATTAGTGGTTAAGTATAATAGTTTAATGAAGAAAATAATATAGACTAAATTGGGGTAATGGTCAAAAAACCCATTTTAACCAATTTATATAATAGTATGGTTTCCATTCGAAACTATCAATATATCTAAGAAATAAAATAGAATGAGTATTTTTAATAGAACCGGTGTATCTAATCCATATACTGGAAAGGATTTATAATTACAATATTTTTCTATTGAATCCTTTTAGTATAAAGGATTCATTATAAAAAAAATAAGTCTATATAACTAATGTACTATTATGGTGTACTGGTTACACAACCAATTTATCTAAGATATATACTAAAAATGATACCCAACATAATATTGGTATATTCGGTCCTCTTTTATGGATAATGGAAAATCCCCCAAAGGAAATATATTATATCCCATTAGTTTTCTATTGGGCTCCAAGTATGTGAATCACCATTAGAAGATCTAAATCAGCTAAAAATAATGTTTTATAATAGAATAATTAATAAGTTACTTAAAATAACATATGGAATATAGAACCCAATCCTAGTACTATACTAGTATCTACAATATCCAGCATTCCAGTATCCTAAATGACATATGTATAGTACATGTCATTGAATCATGTCATACATTAATAATGATAATATAACCCTTCACTCACTAATAAAAACAGTCTAACCCTTATATATCATGACCTAATATATAATCCATGGTAAATTGAATGGATTATTTATCCAACTTCATACATGGGAATCTATCAAACTTTTTTCCATAATATCTATTTAAATTCTATACCTATTAAAATAGAATCATTTCCTTCTCATCCTTGGTTTTTATATATACAATAGAACATACCCATTTTCATCTCAAGAGAACTAATAATGTCCCATTATTAATATCATCTATTCATTACAACTTATATATTGGTTACAACATGAAGGTATATTCCCAAAACTGGCTCATTCACCTATAAATGTTAGTGATCTCATCAATAAACCAACCCCTCAGCCCCCTAGAATAATTAGTAACCCATTACCCTAATTATTTATTCCTTAATAGTCATTGTATCTTTCTCAATTGAGATATCATCTATCATGAATATCATTATTTCAAGATGATATAATTTATTATAGAAGGAGATGTAATTTCATGAAATTAGAAGATAGACAGTGAGGAAACGCCATAGTTTATTCTATTTATCATTCAATTATAAACTCTTTTAACCCTATTCCATGATCACTTGAACAATGAAACTTTGACCGAGTATGGGTAAATCAATGATAATTTATGAAGGTGTTTCAACAGGTTCAAAGAAAACTAATTACTTAAGTACTAAGCACTGAATTATTCTTGGTAAGGTAACATATTTATCAAGTTTAATTTCATATTGATGTTACTGAAGAAGTTGTCATGTTTTCAAATATTATTTTTGTGTGTTTGAAGAAAATAAAACAATGTTTTATTTATGTTTTATATTTTTATGAGAATACCCAATTCATATTATCTAAAAATGAGGATGCTAAAATAACTTTCATTTTCTACTATTGAGTTGGATAAAATTTTCTACTGACCTCATGAAGGGAGATTCATGTTTATACCTAATATAGATAATTATGTTTTTTATTATATATGAGGCTATATTCAATCCATCTTAATCCAATACAATAATTAAGATTATTTTAAAATACATAGGATTATAATATAAGGTCCTTGTTATATTAATTTTGGCAGAGATTTCTCAAAGGGCAGGGGATTTTGAAAATGTATTGTTTCAATAAATATATTTTCATTACTTTGTAATTAAATATGAGAAAGTAAACATGAATATATATATGTTGAGATAAATTTATCATTTCTCACATAGATTAGTAAAAATAAATTTCTATTATTATGGTCAGGTGTTAGTCCTTATTTTTGATAAGGTAGATGTACATTCAAATCATCTGATGAAATGTCAGCATAGTTTCATTATAATAGCCGATAAACTTAGAAGATTTATATTAATCCTAAATTATTACTTGGAAAATATATTGGTTATTAGAATAAAACATATTAAAATAATCAAGGAATTTTTCAAACAAGGTTTTAAAACTATAAAACAATTATTGAATTCAAATTTAAGGTTTAGGCATAGTGAACCTACCTCAACCTCAAGGAACACTGTTTTTGACGATGAAAATGAAAATATTCCCCTTTTCATCACAAAAAAAATATGAAAATTCACACAAAAAAACACACACATATAAATAAAAATATCCCCTATGTACATAATCACATGGCCAATTATCCATAAAGGGACCTTAGATATATGTTTATACTTGCATATACCCCTTTACCCATACACATGTATTCAATTTTCATATCTATATATAAGAAAAACTAGCCCCAATATATATACTCATAAAACAAGGAGTGAATATATATAAAGGGGGAACTTATATATGTATATTCCTATCAATGAATACATATATAGGTCACCTTCGACAATGGTGGCTCAAATCCACATCAACTAGATCCAAAACCCACTATAAAAATATAGGGAACCCAAAAAACATCCTAATCACCCCAGTGTCCCACATCTCTATGAATTGAATCACATATGGAATATATTACCACCACCATCATAATAATTGGAACCATATTCCACTATTATCATCATAATCATTATCCCATGAAACCATCATTATCATAAATGGCACCCCTTCCCATAAAAATTATCATAACCACCAATCATATCAGGTTATCAATCATTCATATCAAATATATACAATCTAAATCATATATATATATATCACATGTATATTTTTTTAAAGGAAACTAAGTCCCTAACATCAAGGCATTCAAGCCTCCTACAATCAATAATAGTATTTCTCAACCCTAAACAATTCATCTATAACAGACAACCACTTTAATCCCATTTTAAATTAACTCATTTATCATGCATAAATTATCGACATTAATAAACCTATATCTGTAGCAATAATTAGATATAATTAACATAACACTATTTAATAATTGATTCTGTGTCTAAACAATTCCAAGATAGAAAATAATTATTCTAGTTGTAACTTTTTCATTTAATTAATAATAACGTCTGGCTTTGTTTTGTTTATTTGTTTAATCATTAAAACATTCTAAACAAGAGAAACAAAATACGACCAATTAAATAACATGATATCTAATAAATATCATGAGGAAACAATTAACTCTTTCATCCACAAAATCTCAACCAATAATTTAATTCTCACTAAAAAATATTAAATTTTATAAACATGTTTTGTATTCATTTCAATTATCTAATATAAAAAATTATAAAATAATTCTCACCAACATTATTCTAATAGTTTAAAATTATGGTATGCTATAATTTTGATATTATAAAATAATATTAAAAATTGTGTCATGTGATTATATATTCCTCTCTCCTAGTTAATTATTAGGATAATCATAGTTATTATACAACTTAAAATTAATTATTTTCCATTTCTTAAAATAATATTATAGATTATAAAATACTATCATATTTTATATGTAATAAGTCACTAAATTAAAATTGTGAAATTATAATCAACAATATTAAATATATATATTTCAACATGAAATCTATAGATTCAAAGATTATCAAATTTTTCCACAACATGAAATAATATTTCTAATCTAATTATATAAATAATAGTAATAAAAGGTCAACCATAATATGTATGTTATAAACTTCCCTTTCATTTATTGAAATATTAAAGACACATTAATAATATTCTATCACATGAAATTTCTATATTTTAGTTCAACAACATTAATCTACTATATTTTAAATTTCAATTTATAATAATATTATCAATTTACTAAATATAATAATCCTTCAATTTATTTAGAGATAATTATTAATTATAAATATTGTAATATATTCTTTTATTTTAATTATTTACTTTCAAAAATTATGAAATAAGTCTTAACATTCAGCACCAACTTATGTCTATTTTTTTGAAACAATATAAACAATTAACATAAATTATAATATGATTTTATAATAAAGGAGAATATCCATATCATTCTCTTAACCTTTAACTAATTCATAATTTCCCATAATCTAGAATAAAAGGATCTATATATGAAAATTCTTTTATTCTTTTCTAAACAACTTGTGACTCTATCCCCTTTTAATTTCGTAATTTTTTTCATGAAATATTTAGATTATAAAACTATTTCCAGCATGTTTTGATCCCAATTCTACTCTATTTTGTTTAATTTCATTCATGATCCTACTTTCCAATGTTATACAATCACTAGGACATACTAGTTAATCCTTGAATATGTGCCGAATCAAGAGGATGTGATATCGGTCTCATCCACTCTGTGTTGAGTAGGATTTTTTCCTACTTTTGGACAATATTATAAATTTATGACATGTTTTTGAATCTTAACCAATAGTGTTATTAATACTGTAGTTACCATCATGGAAATGGTTAATCATGACTAAAATAAATGAGAAGACATATGTATGTATAAGGGGTCCTCCATATCCTTTAAAAGGGGTAATGTATTGGGTGGATATTTTAATATTAGTTATGAGACTTGAGATTTGGAGAACCATACTACATATCTTGTGAAGATAGGAATCATAGTCCCCATAGTTCAGATGTAATCCAATTTAACATCATGTCACTAGGATGTAAGATATTTCCTAGTGTGGAAATTCATGAGTCTAGTTGATAATATTCATATCTATAATGATATATGATATTTCATAAGAGATATGGTAATGATGTGGAGAATACATTGTTCTTCCATGTGAGATAGTTCCCCATGAAAAACATGGAATTATAGTAATGAGGGGAATTAATTTGGATGATATCAATGTCAGAATCAAACCATAGTGATGCTTCCTACATATACTATGGGGATAAGAATCATATTACTCATAGTTTAAGAAGATATAGATAAAGGTGTGTTTTAAATCTTTATAGAGGGTTGTGGTCACCATGAGGGATATTGTCACATGGAAGATATGATATAGAGATATATATGGGTGGAACATTAATGTACGGTGTGGGTTCAAAACTTCAAGAGGTATCTTATATATCATGGGGCATAAGAAACAGGGACCACATAGTTCTTATTAAATGTGGTTTAACATCATGAGATGTGAATATAATATATATATATATATATATGGTGGAATTTTTATACTAGAGGTGGGGAAATCAATCCATGGAGATTCATCCTATATATCCTATAAAGACATGAATTAGATCCCATGTAGTTTGAATGGAATTGTACATTTAAATTTAACGTTGTGAAACAAGGATATAAAAGATGTTAAATTGGCCAAAAAAAATTAACAGTAACCAATAACTTTACATGAGTCATGCTCGTTGTGAGAAGAAATAGGTCATAGATTGCTGGTTACATGGCCTAGGGGATTAATGGGGCTTATTCATAGGATTCCCAATACGATTTTATCCTCTTAGAATAGAAGAAAAAGGAGGATGGTTTTGATTTCTAGGGATATGGACTCACAAGATGAAAATTTATGGGTTTTACACTTGTATGGATGCCCATGATATTGTTACCACTCCAAAGAAATATATTTATGTGAGGAAAATTAAGGGGGCTTACACTATATTAGAATCCCAATTTATAGATGAGGTTAGGTAATACACCTAGGGGGATACACAAGGTATGGTTTCATTCCTCATGCACTAATGGAAACTAAAGGATAATCAAACTCATAGGGAATATGGACATATGAGCTAGAAAATTAGGAACTCACACCAAAATGGATTCCCATGTATGGATGAGGTTTAGGCTTACACCCAGTGGGATGACTCGTATAGTTTTATCAAATACCTCTAAAAATCATGAGTATTATGGCTCCAAAAGAAATAGATTATCGGGCTCTCATATGTGGTACTTTTGATATGGGGATATATGGCTGATTCTATGGCTAAATAGATGAGGTATCAACTTTTATAAGGTGCATTTTCATGTGGAAGATGAAAAATCTTTTTATACTGGGTATCAATATTAGGCTCAAACCTTAAATAGTCATCCTATATATCATGTATAAATTGTAATTAGATTACATTTAGTTCGGATTCCATGAAAATAAACATCCTACGACAAGGATGTCAACCATGTAATTTAATGTCATGCAGTGAGGATGGTGATTTCAATAAGGGATATAAAAATGTGGAAATTGGAGGATATGTGGAAGAAATATTTGGTCTCCATAGGGAATATGGATAAATTGAAGTCAAGATATAGAAATATATACTAGTGAATTATGATATTGGATATGGGGATCAATATGGAAATGTAATCCTATATGTGATTTTTATTATATGAATCAAAGTTTGTGAGTTTTTTAGGTAGATTGGATGGTGAATACACATAAGATACTCAATATTATTTTCACCTAGCCTATTGGAGGGAATGGAATGATAATTAAACTCATGAAGAATATTTCAATATGAGATAGACAATTTAGGGACTTTCACCAAAGTGAATTCCCATGTATGGATGAGGTTGGGGTTTACACTTAGTAGGATTCCCATGGTACCGTTAATAAAATTATATTGTATGGTTTATCGTAGAAACCCAGTATGGAATCTAAGTTCTACATTATATGGTGGATAATAAACGATGTTGGATGTTCTGGTGGAACTTTTATAGAAGGATTTACCATCTTATTTAACTGGGATTTAGGAATTTACATGAAGCATATGGGGTCATGTATTTAGAGACACATGGTCACGTAACTATTATTGGGTTAAAGGATCACATGATGTGATCACATGACCGAAATGTTATCCCATGATCACAAATCTGATATGAACTCATGAGATCAGAATTTTCATGGATGATCATTTTATTGGGACCTGCACAAGTGTTTATGGAATTTTTAAAATTTTACCCCATTTTAAAATTATTATTTTTCAAAGTTAATCACTAATTTTAAAAATGAGATTCATTGAATAATTAATTCCCCTTGGTTGCTTAAATATATATCGCTATGTTTCCACTATTCTTCCATTCATCTTATATTTTATCTCTTCTTCATCTTCTGAATGGAATTAATGTTCATTATAGGAATAAACCTATGATATATTTATAAGGTTGGTTAGCCACAAGGTGGTGGACGATAGATGAATTATTATCTCATGACTTTTTTGGGTTTCATGAATCATTCATCAACTTGAGTTCATCTCTAATATATTATGGTCATGTATACTAGAAACATATATTACTATAAATAACTAAAAATATATCCATTATGGACATACTTTAATGAACCATTCATGTTATCCTATTAGATTCGGGCAATCACATGACTGAGAAGTTGTTCATGATTCTAGCACTGTTATGTGATCGTGTAACCGGATCACATGACCACAAATATATCATACGGTTCAGGTATAAAGTTTTTTATACTAAGTGAAATTTTACCTAAATTTTAACTTAATTTTTTTTTATTTTTCACCACTTATTCTCATTATTATTCATCAATAGAGAATAAAAAGATTCACCCCCTCGAAAATGAATTTTGAAAGAAGAAGCAAAGACTTTCTTCGGAGGAATCTTGATCCCCTCTAGAGTCTGAGCCCTTTGGTATTCCATATTAATCTTCATTTTTTATGAAACACAGACAATATATATATATACGATCAAGGGGAATTGTTTGTACTTTTTTTCAATATTTATAGATCTTTAAACTTGTTCTAGTAGAACATCCTTCTTGTGATCAATTCCCATAACCAACATCTTGTGAAAAAAATTACATAACGTCGTTTGTGTGATCAAATATAGTTATTCACTTATCCATTTAATGGGATTATGCTTCCTTCATTTTATCATGTTATTGTGAGACAAATTTATGATCATGTGCTTTCTTGATGCTATAGTGTTCATGTTATCATGTGATGCAGATTTAGTCACTCTATTTTTTGACTTTATATAAGCCTTGTGATCATGTGAAATTTTATATGTCATAAAATATCATTCAATTTAAAACACTTTTTTCTTAATCTAAAATTATTTTTTCCCTCTTCTGATGTAGATGATTTCAAAATGGGATAATGATGAGTTTATAACTCTATATAATTCCATGCTTAACAGTATGGAGGCTAACCATTGCAAACTTACACAATCCGGTCATGATTTTCTTATGATTTTGATAGGGATTAAATTGTATAGTGTAATTTGTCTAACTATATACCACTGTATTTGTTTTACCTTAAAAATGACACAACAATATCAACACCTCAAGTAGGGAACCTTGCTTCTTCTTGGTACATCATGACTCAAAACATATTGTGAGTGAATATAAAATATGTGGGTTATATCATTCTCAAGGAGGACCTCTATGAAATATATATGTTGAGACATGTTCTAAAGAATCTTAAAGATAATATTAATAATTTTTATCATAATAATCAACTATATAGATCGATATTCTAGAAATCTATTTCAAATCAGTAATTTGGACGGTCAAAAAACTAGGACCTTTGATTGGGAGGAGCCTTAAGAATGGATTTGGGCTGGCCCTTTTGGGTGACCCACACTGGAAAATAATTTTACAAATAATTGAAAAATATGGTCTTATATAAGGCTTTATTGATTTCAAAAACTCTTTCCTATTATTATAATGGTCATATTGAAAAAATTGAAAGTATATGAAGCCCAAACACCCACACATTTCACATGATACATGGTGAATTCAGTGAAGGAATTTGGGATTTTGAAAGGATCATTGGTGCCCCAATATTGAGAGATATGTATGATGGATTTCTCTATCCTTTTTTGACCTTGAGAGATACTGAATGGACTCATCCAATTTCAAAGGATCTTCTTGATTTCTCTAAAGATATCTTTTGTAAGGATACATATCTATGAGTCTACATATCTTTTAAGCAACGGGATAGAATATTTATCATAAAGATCTAGTATGAACCACTAGCTAAGAGGATCAAGGATTTCCCATCACGTTAATCTCATTGGGCATATGGTGTTTATTAGGAAATTCTCAAATAATGTTATATCAAAAACTTGGGATGGATAGTCACTTCCTAGGCTAATCAACTTAGTAAATAAAATAATTTTTTATTAATGTTCCTTAGGGTTATTTTTTACCAATTTTTTAGAAATGTGGGCTAAGGGTGAAAACCATTGTGATGTTGGTGGAATTATAAGGTCGCTGATGGATTGGATGGGTTATTCCTATACTATCCTAAAAATATCAATAACTTCTCCATATATAAAATGGGAAGTCCCCATATCATATTTAAAAACCCCTCCGTGTGTTATTAGGGTGGATGTGATATCTTATAGGAAGTTATTAGTTTATTAACACTTAATCCATTCCCAATGATTGATTCATACAATTCCCCCAAAGAATTGGTGGGGTAATACCTAGTTTGGTAAAGAATTTAGAGACAGTGACCAAATTGAACCAACACCATAAATTTAAAAACATTCTATATTGAGCTCTAACATGTTCCATTAATACCATTGGTAAGGGTGTTGTTGAAGCTTATGCTTACCTGATGGTTGTTTGTGATGGTGTCTTGTGAGCTTGTATCAATTGAAAGACCACCTGTGATTGGAATGTTCCTTGCTGATTTGCGAGGAAATTTAATTTTATCCATAAAAATTTTCTTAATCCTTCATTAAAATTTGTACAGAGAGACACCCCAAGGTATCTCACTAATTTTTTCTCATGTAGACTGGGGAAGAAACTTATATCTAGGCAACCTTCCATCCAACTGATGTGGGTATTAGTGTCTCAAAGGACTATACCAACACCTATATCTAGTATTATCTTGATGGTCAATTGGTTGTGTTGCTAGGGAAAATAAAATAACTACCATCGATGGCCGGGGTTAAGGCTATAAGGGATCAGACAATATCGACATTCCAAAGTCTTAATAATAGGATGGATTTGAGTAGACTAGTCGATCAAAAAAATCATCCGAATTAGGTTAGGATCTTGGAGACAACTCCTTCATTGAGTGGATCTCCAATGTATGTAGTGATATATGGAGAACATCCCATAAGTGGAGTTTTAGATTATGGGGTTCCCACTAGTGAAATAACAGTGAGTAGGGTACCTACCTTGTTACCTAATCTCATCAGAGAAATGTTTCTCTCTGTGTTTCAACAATGGGACGATTTAAGAATAAAAATGCCTGTCATAGAAACCTATAAGTTTATTTATTAGATAGAGGTAGAGGTTAAGGGATTCAATAATATAATAACACATAAAGGCGTGTTTTTTGGTTCTAAAATACAAATCCAGGTATAAGTTGAGAAAGACGACATCTAGTTGAGGTGGGATCTGAGCTCAAAAGGTCCAAATATCATTCAAGGAGTCTACCTAACGAAGAAAATTCACGTAGCCCCATGCCTAAATAAGGAATGAAGCATTGATGGTAAACTCTGTAAGTTCAGCGATCTACCCAACCACTATAAAAGATGTTGATAGTAGGATTCGTGAGTCTGACAAGTCCCGCGCTTCATTTGTGGAGGTCACCTTTACATCGTGGTTTTCCTTTAAGAATTGATATGCCCCTTTACCAATAAATAACCAACTTAAACTCCTTATTGGAATTGTTACCTCAATCATTCTTCTTATTATCTCCCTTTTCATGAAGCTACCAAGCATTGAGATCCTAAGAGAAAAATGAATTCCACATGGTATATGAGCATCTAGAAACCCCATTTACCTTATTATAATTTACTACTGCCTATGGTGGGGATTCTCTATCTGAAGGCATACACCCTGCACAAAGGATTAAGCCCATCTGGGCTACTTGAGTCTTCTCAAAGCATTAATACTTCATGAATCACTCCTTTTAAAACTCATGACTCTATGCCAAGGCAAGATCACTCTACTTCACAAAGATATTATCTTAGTGAATCCCTTGACCTCCCCGAATCACCTGAGCTTCACGAAGCACATCTCAGTAAGGTCCCCTAATTCATGAGACCCTCTTCTATATAGACCTCTATGCTTGTACAAAGTTATTTGATGGTCCCTTATGTGGTTTTATTTGTTTTGTTGCTTTACCTATTGCTTCTCTATATAACTACACTAATATCTATTGATTCTTTTCATAGCAATGCTAAAACGGACCCCTCAAGTGAAAAATCCACCACCCCATCGTATACTAGAATTGTTGATGCCTTCCCTTCCCCATGTGTGGGTGGGTATCAGTTATGTTAGACCAGGGATTAAGAAGCAATTCCACCCTATTGGAGCTGCAGGATTTTAAACTATTAAGCACTATTGTCCTCAGCACATGATGTTAATATATAACCACATACTGTTCAATTCACATGTGGTGCCTTGCCTCAAGAATCTTCCATGCCCACTCATCTCTACGGGAGTAAGGTTTCCTTCTCCCTCCTGGTAGGGAAATATATCCTCCTCATGTAGAACAAGATCTTCCCTGGGCATCCCTCTAGGGGTAAGACCTAATATTCCTCTCCCTGGGCCACCTCAGTGCGTCACCCCCACATCAATTCTTGTGGGCACACCTCCTTCAACATGATCTTCAGGTATACTACTACATATTGTTTCCCACAGTGATCATGACTCATGTGTGATTATATATTAATTGTGATTTCAACTACATATAGCTCATCTAAGAACATAAGCCCCATGCACCTCCCCTGCCAAACTACATAGGTTTTGATTACTATATTTTACATAAGGTACATAGAAATCCTCCTTGAGGATCAATCCCAACCAATGGTTAATCTAACGGTCCATCCCAAGGATATACCCTCATGATGCAAAACCATATATTTTTGTGACACATCCACCAAATCCACTTCTATGAGGCATTCTAATCCATCCACCTGGGCAGCAAGCCATGTGTAATCCCCGATGCCATCTTGAGAATTACATGGACTTTTATTCCCAACTAATTGGTATACACATGAATCCTCCTTGAGGTTCAATCCCCACACCTTCAATAATCTATCTATTCCATCTATTTGGGCTTCTATCCATGTGTAAGCCCCAACATGTCAAAGGGAAGATAACCATGTGTAATCCATGCTACTATAAAGAACTATATGTACATTGATCCATGTATCATATACCAAGAATGTAGGAAGTATCCCCGAGGGTCATTCCCATCATACATTCCCATCCTGGTCTTTCCCTCAAACCATTATGTCTCATGAGAATCAAGCCCCATCCCAGAGGTTTTACTTCCTTCGGGAAAAAAATACATACGCATCATTCTCATGATTCACCTCCTTAGGAATCCCAATTCCCCATCGAGAACTATGTGTAATTTTTTTATGAACAAACTCGTATACGTGGGAACCCTCCCTGAGGATCAAGCCCAACACCTTAAATAACCTATCCTTCCAACTATTTGGATTGCTAACTGTAACACCCCAAGATTTTATGAAAAGTATTCTTTTAATATGATTATTGTCTTGTGTTTTACGCTACACCAAGATTATCTTGTACTATACGCAACACCGCATTATTTTGCATTATACGCAACACTATTCTTAGATTGTGTTACACACAATTTCAAGTTTGTTTGATAATAGTAATTCTACGCAACATTGAGTATATATATAGATATATATATATTCAATGTATAAATGAAATATGGTTGGATTCTGTTATATGAAACAACAAATGAGTCTTTCACAACACACAACCTTAACATGGCTTGCATTACACGCAATCGCGACCTTCCTCGATAGCGTGTGTTGTACGCAATACCGGGTTTTACTAAACAACGATATATTTTTATAATATTATTATGAACTAGCCGTTATGAATAGTATTAACTAAATTTTTAATTTTATAACATTATTATTCATCTTACACATTTTCTAGAACATGGTATAAGAACAAAATAAATTTTTCGAGTAAAATAAGTATTTTTAAAAAAATGCAGTTTTGCCACCTTTTAATGGCGCACCCACATTAAATATAGTTTTTGACATATTTATAAGTTCAATTTTAAAAAATAAAATTATTATTTTGAATCATGATATAAAAATTTACATTGGATAAAGTTTTGATATTTTTCTGATAACTTTCATATTTTAATTAATAGTAAAAACACGCTATATTTTAATGAAAAACAACTTTTTTCATCGTAATAATTTATATGGTAAAATTATAATATTGAATGGTTTTAAAGTATAAATATAATATATTTTTACCATTTAATATAATGTATATCATTATCATTTATTTTACATTGAATTCGTAGGTTAAATCAATTCAATCTTTTGCAATGTTTTAAACAAAAACCCATTTTCATTCGACAACGAGATTAATTTTAATTTAATTTCTGCAACTTCTGTGTATTGAATTTGAAAAAAATGGATTCCATATTTGAAATAATTGGGTTCAAATTATGTTAATAGGCTACGTTTTATTTTTGGGAATTATGAATAGTAACTACGGTAAATTTTATTTAACATAGTTAAATGTAAATCGGGTAATTAAGTGTAAATATAATATTATAAAATTACCCTAAAACATGCCAAAATTCTATTGGATGGATAAAGGCATACCAATATCACCTAAGGGTCGGATTAGAATCATTTTATGGACTTTTGATCATGAAAATAATTTAATTAATATTAAAACCAAAGAAAGTGACAACATGTCACTCTCTTAAATCTTATAAGTATAATAATTTTAATTTAGTAATAATCATCATAAAACCTAGAACATGAATAGTCTCCAGAAAGATAATAAAATTCTATACATCAGGATAATTTATTTATAATTTTTAGGGATTAAATAATTGTCATTAATGGTGATATATTAATGATGCAGAAATTATTTTTTAAGTGAAAAATCAGTAATATAGTTTATATTGAAATAATAATACCCATTAAAAAGCCAAACAACCTGACCAAAACTTCTTTTTAGTGTATATATACACCATAATCATCCAATGACCAAATATATAACCGTTTTGAGTCTTATAAAAGTTATTATGACACTTATATTATTTTATTTTAAATGATGCCAAAGTTGTCACCTTCATAATTTAATAAATATAAAAATTTAGATATTGTGATTTTAAGATGATAAATTCGAGTAAAATTATTATTGTGAAATATAATATATTTATCGTTATCATAGAATTTTATTTTTAATTTTTATGCAAAAAATAAGTATATTAAATAATTATACAAAAATGTTGTAGTAATTATTTTATTAAGAGATAAACCAAATAAATGGTTTTAAGAATAATAAAATAAATATTATATGAACTATTTAATGTGCTCCACTAATTTTCTAGATACATATGAACTTTTATGAATCTATTAAAGCTTTTAGTTCGAACATATCTTCTTTATATATTTTATTTAAATTCAAATAAATGAATAGTGTCAAAATTGACACTATTGTTATTTTATAAAAATTGCATATTATAAAATTGCATAAAAATCACAAATATATATAAAAATTATAAATTTAAATTTATATGGTCTAAAATATTATAAATTATCCAATAATGGGAAATTTACAACAAATAAGTAATTATTTGTTATAATTTACAATTTAGAATCTTATTACCATAAATAAAATTTAATAGATTAAATAAGGATAAATCAGGTTGATAATGTCTAAAATAAATTCCCTACATGTCTAAATTTTATTGGTTGATGACATTACAAACCTATCTCATCTAATATTCGAATTTATTCATATTTGGAGGTTTTTATGTGGGGTTTTAAATTTATATTAAACTAATATATTTGAGGACTCCAAAGGTGCTCCTCTCCTCCCTTATAAAAGGGCACATCCTCCCTCTCTTCCTCACCCAATATGGAGCATTTAATATCGTCCAAACCCTACCCATTTCCCTTAGAAACTTCCCTAGAAAAATTCTAGAGGTCTTGGTCTTCTTCAAAGACCAATTTTAGTAACCTAAGAGGAGGTCTCAAAGAGGCTCTTCAAAGAAGAGGTAATGTCCGTTACCGATTCTTTCAACTTTATTTCTTCTTCTACTCCTTAATATTTAGTTGTTTCATTATTAAGTAATAACATAAGTATCACTCATATACTTATATGTTATTATAAGTATGAAACAACCCTATTTAACCATCTTTTCATCCTACAGAAAACGAAACCACCACACGTGCGTACGTACGGAATACCATCTCCACGCCGTGGTGTAATCTATTTTCCACCACCACCTGACTTGGATGGGTATAATGGTATAAATAATGACTATATATGATTATTGTAAATTGATATTGATTCTGAAATATTATACATACACTTCAATAAAATTCCACGATCATGGGAATGATATCATCGCTTGTGCGTACGTACGGACTACCGTCTCCACGACGCGATGAGATTCATTCTCAATGATTAACCATTCATAAATGATTATAAAGTATATATAATAAGTAATCATGAAATATATGAAATAATAATGATACTGGATTTATGTATATATATATGTATTTCATTTACTTAATTCCATTCAATTCAATAAGGAAACGAAAACAGTGTTCATGCATACGTATGGCCTACCGTCTCCATAAACGGTGTATTTCATTCCTTTTATCGATCAATAATATATATGTATCTGATGAATATATATTATATATAAATCATGTTTTACATTCTGGAATTATCTAAATCAGGATATAAGTAATAATATCAATAATGACTAATCGAAACACATACGATAAATAAAATGATTTTACCCAAAATGCTGCTTTTACATGGAATATACAAAACAATGGGTAATATAAAGTCATAAGTGAAAAATATATGATATAATAACAATGAATATGATTATTTAATAAGTCAATGACATTATTTAAATCATTATACAGGAGGTTCGGATCCATACGAAGCATATCAGACCTCAGGTAAGGGATAATTTTGCAAATCTCATTTTTTTATCCGAGATTGCTTATACGTAAGTATTTACAGGGGTTATTGTTATCATCCAAGTCCATATTTTATAAAAGTGTTTTTATGTATGTTTAATTTTCTTTTTACCCATTTTGACTTTTACTACATAGTATGTATGTAATCTTTCTTTTACGGGGTACTTTTTTACTTTTCCGGCAAAAGTACGAGTAGAATGTTTTTTAACTTATACGGTACGAATGGATTTTTAAAGTTTTATAAAGCCTTATTTTCATGAATCTTCCTACAATATATTTCATTACTATTTACAAAAAAAATCTCCTTTTTTTAAAATTGCATGTCATTTTGTGAAAAGAAAATGATTTTCAAGAAGAAAGGATATTTTCCTCAATAATTCATTCCAAGTTCTTTATCAAAACCATTTTCCATATAGGATGAAATTATTTAATAAGTGTATGTTTCAAGTATAATGTCTCTATGATTTACATGGTTTCACTTTCCTTATGATGAAATTATATCCATTTGTTTTATATGGATTATGTTATAATGGGATGATGTTTATGAAACCCATTTTTATTCTTTGGGTTATGAAGAATGATTTATGTTTGTGTTGTGGCACAAGTAATAATTATTTCATTATGAGATGGGTGGGACCTATATCTCCCTCCAATGCATTGGGTAAAGATTTATATCTCATGAGATAGACATGGCTGGAATGGTAAGTTAATCCGGTTCATTGTTACAGGGCTGAAATGAGGAGTGAACTCGATTCAGAAAGGGACTTTGTCCACTAAGATAGTCTTGGCAGCAATGCCTTGGCTACTATAGAAATCATGACATGTGCTGAATGGTTGACACAATTATTTATTCCCATTATATTTTATCATGGTTTATGTTCCATTATGATATATGCCTTACGTACTTCCATGATTTATGTCTTTGCTCAAGATTTTGATGTTTAAATTTCATGTCCATGTTTTTTCTTTAAAATGTTTATGGATTGTTTTATGTTCTCTATGTTTGACCTTACTGAGCATTTGAGCTCACCATTTTTATGTTTTCTTTTCCCCCAGGATTAAAATAAAGATTTTAGGTAAGGAAACAAAAAGGGGTAGATATTTATGGGAGATATTGAAGATCTTTCATCACGATTAGAAGTTTATTTTTCCGAGTTTCCAAAGACACTAAACTATTACGGTCCTTGTGTTTCTGTTTTCATTATGTATTAAGTATTCTGAAAAAGTAATGTAATGTCCATGTACGTCAAGATTCGGGTCTCTACAGTTGGTATCAGAGGAAAGGTTTAGTCAACCTTGGAAACTAGGATGCAAAAACGTTAGTGAGATCCCTAGAGATATTTCTAAGGTATGTCTAGGGATGTCCCTAAGGGTAAGTATAAGTATAGGATATAGTTCAAGAACTACGGTAACAGTCTTAGAATTTATCCCAAGATGTTAGATATTGAGGGTACTCCCCCTTTACTGTATTGTTTTCCCTAGCATGATTTTTGCCTCTCACACTATTCTTTTTGGGTTTTAGACGATGGATGGAACCCAAAGAAATCGTGTTGATCAATGTAATGGACAATGCAATGATTGTCCTCCTGAACAAACCAATGTTATGGGAGATGGAGTTCAAAATCTGATTGCTATACTTACACAAGCTATGAATCATTCTGGACATCCAAATGAGCAGAGAAGGGAACAATATTCTATTGAGTCCTTCATGAGGCAACGTCCACCTTCTTTCAGTGGGTCTTCTGATCCACTTGTTGTTGAACAATGGATCAGTACCACTAAAAAGATATTTTCAGTTCTTCAATGTTCTAAACATGATAAAGTCATCTTATCAGTATATCGTTTGTAAGGTGAAGCTTATCAATGGTGGAATCTTATCAAGAATACGAGGCCAAGAGATGAAATTGAGTCCATGGAATGGGACGATTTCAAGAACTTGTTTTTCAGTAAGTACTTCCCTCGTATTCTTCAAACAAAGATGGAAAAGGACTCTCTTGAGCTTAAGGAGAAGGATGATGAATCTGTTGGTATATATGAAGCGAATTTTACAAGACATGCAAGATATGAATCTGGCTTTATCATCCAACCTGAAAGTAAAGTTGATCGATTTTTCAGTGGCTTAAAACCAAGTCTTCGGAGGGCATTATCTATAAGAGACTTCAATAGATATGAATAAATTGTGCATTGTGCTATCATGGTAGAACTGGAAATTGGTGTAACATATCCATCTTATGGTTTTGACAAGAAAGGAAAGATGGAGTTCAAGGAGAAATCTCAGAACAATGGTGAAAAGAAGATGAATGTTTCTTTATGCTCAAAGTGTGGAAAGAAGCATGGTGGAGATTGTCTTAAAGGGACTAGAAAAATTTTTAAGTGTGGAAAAGAAGGTTATCGAGCAGATGAGTGTTGAAGTAATGGAAAAAGGGTTACTAATGGTAAAGAAAAGACTGCAGAGATTGCACCACCAACACTTCAATGCTTCAAGTGCAATGAAATGGGACATTATGCTAATCAATGACCTAATCCAAGGGTTAATGATGATTGACATGAGAAACCACTTAAGGAAAAGGAAAAAATGGAAGTCACATGCGATCACTATTGGAGATGTTGAATATGAAAATGATGTGGTGGAATGATTAAGTGTTTATGTAATGGGATTCCAAAATAATGTTTTATATAGTATCATGGAATATTGGAATATTTATTTATTGGTCCATTGTGGTTTTCAATAATTTTATGGTACTGGTAACCATGGAAAGTGATTGAGATATTTTTGGAAATAAGATGATATGCGTATAATGAAGAGATAAGGAGAAAATGAAATGTTTGACAGTATTCATGAGCTCATGACTGATATAAGGGAATAGTTATATCATGGTTTGAGTATATAGAAATTTTGGGATTTTGGTATGTGAAAAGAGTTACCTATTGACAGAATTCATTTTTTCACTAAGGTTCTATGGTAATTTATGTTTCAAGAGAATATATGACTAAGGTATTCATGTGTTTGGAATGCAACCAACAAGATATATATTATGATATAAGTGGGATAAATTCTTGTATTCACATTCTTGGTAGATAACCTTTCTAGTAATTGTTTTCTTTATACTACGAGCTTGGACCGAAGTATTTTAGATAAGACTAAAGATTAGAATGGATTATGTTGGACATAAGTTAGTATTGTTTAAGGATATAAATTTTCGATATTATTGATGGGATGTTATAGTAATGTAGTTTTAGAGAAAGGACAACCTGCAGGACGGGCGACAGCCAATCGCGTTGGACAAGGCTGTGGAAATCGAACCCACAACCGAAGTGCGACAGGCCTTTATCACCTACCATTGGCCTACAAGAAGTCCCTGGTTAGTGGAAACTAGTTTTATTTTATTAAGCCGTGTGAAAAATAAAGTATATGTACATTTTTGGAACCACATACGATTAATCTCACCATAAGATGGACTTATAACTTTTGCTAATCTTTTGTTTGAAACAGATGGAATGACCCATCATTCTATCACATGATCTGCTAACACATCATGAATAAAAAAATTAAACTTCATTTCTTTAAGGGATGAAATGGAAATTGTTCAAAGCACGAACAACAGTGAGATTGTACCAAAATTAATCAAGTATTTATTTTAATTTAAAATTTTCAACTTTAGGGAAATGATCTTGAAAAACAATAATGTTTTCCTAGTGCCCTTATATATGATTAATCAGATGGTACCTTAGATCATAACAAATTTATGGCTCTTTGATTGATGGCTTTTTCATAGCCCTATTCTCTACCACTCTCTACCAGAACATGATGGGTAGATTTTTCTTTCATATCGATATTTTCACCTATGTTCTCCTATGTGGGAACCCAAGTGATGAGTTACTTTGGGTATCTATTTTGTTTCTAATGTTCATTTTTAAAATTAATTTTTAGCATTCCTTTTTATTATGTGGGTTTCTATGAAAGAAACTTTCAAGTAGTAAATGATTTATAACCCCGACGAATTTCAAAGGTGAAATTAATTTTAAGGGGGGTAGAATGTAACACCCTGAGATTTTATGAAAAATATTATTTTAATCTGATTAATGTCTTGTGTTGTACGCTACACCAATATTAGCTTGTACTATACGCAATACTGCATTAGTTTGCAGTATACGCAACACTATTCTTAGATTGTGTTACACACAATTTCAAGTTCGTTTGATAATATTCATTCTACGCAACATTAAGTATGTATATATATATATTCAATGTATAAATAAAATATTGTTGGATTTTGTTATATGAAACAACAAATGAGTCTTTCACAACACGCAACCCTAACTTGGCTTGCATAACATGCAATCACGACCTTCCTCGATAGCGTGTGTTGTACGCAATACCGAGTTTTACTAAACAAAGATATATTATAATAATATTATTATGAACTAGCCGTTATGAATAGTATTAACTAAATTTTTAATTTTATAACATTATTATTCATCTTACACATTTTCTAGAACATGATATAAGAAAAAAATAAATTTTTTAGGTAAAATAAGTATTTTTTAAAAAATGCAGCTTTGATGCCTTTTGATGGCGCAAACACATTAAATATAGTTGTTGACATGTTTATAAGTTCAATTTGACAAAATAAAATTCTTATTTTGAATCAGGATATAAAAATTTACATTGGATAAAGTTTTGATATTTTTCTGATAACTTTCATATTTTAATGAATAGTAAAAACACGCTATATTTTAATTAAACAAAACTTTTTTCATCGTAATAATTAATGTGGTTAAATTATAATATTGAATGGTTTTAAAGTATAAATAGAATATATTTTTACCATTTAATATAATTTATGTCATTATCATTGATTTTACATTGAATTCGTAGGTTAAATCAATTCAATCTTTTGCAATGTTTTAAACAAAAACCCGTTTTCATTCGACAACGGGACTAATTTTAATTTAATTTCTGAAACTTATGTATGTTGAATTTGAAGAAATTGATTCCATATTTGAAGTCAGTGGGTCCAAATTATGTTAATAGGCTACTTTTTATTTTTGGGAATTATGAATAGTAACAACGGTAAATTTTATTTACCATAGTTAAATGTAAATCGGATAATTAAAGGTAAATATAATATTATAAAATTAACCTAACACATGCCAAAATTCTATTGGATGGATAAATGTATACCCATATCACCTAAGGGTCGGATTAGAATCATTTTATGGACTTTTTCCCATGAAAATAATTTAATTATTATTAAAACCCAAGAAAGTGACAACATGTCACTCTCTTAAATCTTATAAGTATAATAATTTTAATTTAGTGATAAACATCATCAAAATTAGAACATTAATAGTCTCCAAAAATCTAATAAACGTATCTACATCATGATAATTTGTTTATAATTTTTAGGGATTAAATAAGTGTCATTAATGGTGATACATTAATGATGCCGAAATTATTTTTTATGTAAACAATCAGTAATATAGTTTTTATTGAAATAATAATACCCATAAAAAGGCCCACAAATCTGACCAAAACTTATTTTTAGTGCATATCTACACCATAATCATCCAATTACCTAATATATAACCGTTTGGAGTCTTATAAATGTAATTATGACACTTATATTATTTTATTTTTAATGATGCCAAAGTTGTGACCTTCATAATTTAATAAATATAACAATTTAAATATTGTGATTTTAAGATTATAAATTAGAGTAAAAGTATTATTGTGAAATTTAATAGATTTATCTTCATCATAGAATTTTATTTTTAATTTTTATGCAACAAATATGTATATTAAATTATTATACAAAAATTCTGTAGTAATTATTTTATTAAGAGATAAACCAAATAAATGGTTTTAAAAATAATAAAATAAATATTATATGAACTATTTAATGTTCTCCACTAATTTTCTAGATACATATGACATTTTATGAATCTATTTAAGCTTTTATTTCGAACATATCTTCTGTATATATTTTATTTAAATTCAAATAAATGAATAGTGTCAAATTTGACACTGTTGTTATTTTATAAAAATAACATATTATAAAATTGTTTACAAATCACAAAAATATATAAAAATTATAAATTTAAATTTATATGGTCTAAAATATTATAAAGTATCCAATTATGGAAAATTCACAACAAATAAGTAATTATTTGTTCTAATTTAAAATTTAGAATCTTATTACCATAAATAAAATTTAATAGATTAAATAAGGATAAATCGAGTTGATAATGTTTAAAATAAATTCCCTACATGTATAAATTTTATTGTTTGATTAGATTACAACCCTATCTCATCTAATCTTTTAAGTGAGTCATTTTTGAAAGTTTTTATGTGGGGTTTAAATTTATATTATACTAATATTTTTTGAGGATTCCAATGGTGCCCCTCTCCTCCCTTATAAAAGGGAACCTCCTCCCTCTCTTCCTCACACAATTTGTATAACATCCCATATTTTTATAACATAACTTTCATTCCATTACACGGAACTGAGGATCGGTAAGGTTTAGTGTCTTGGAAACAAGGATCATAATACATAAAAAAACATAAAACATTCTTCTTAAACACTTTAAAGGCTTCTCCTTTAGTTCATCCTATGTTCATTAAGCATCTCATAACCTGGGGACATACATCAAAAGGAAGGGTGATCAGAAGGCCCAGTAAGGGAAACAAGAGAAACATTTTACATGTGAACTTGAGATACTTCAATAAGGACAAGAAAAGAACTTTAAGGCATGAGAAAGAAATCATGAGATACATCATAATAAAAATAACATTTTCATAACTTGAAGATGTGGCTGCAACACTTAATATTGACAATCGTTTCGTTTCACCAAGGTCCATCCCCAAGGTGTCATTAAAAATTATCAAGGTTATTCACCAAGGCGTCGTTAAAATGGTCATCTCTAGAGATTAAGTCATTACCCAATGCATTGGAGTGCAATCAGGGCGCACCCTTAAATTTGCCTTTATTATCATGTGAGCCACATATATCATCATCAAACATTTCATAAATAACCCATATAGCATAAAATAAATGGGTTTCATTTCATAATCATAACGTTTTAAAAACTGCTTTAAAGACATGATCTTTACGTTACTTTAAACCCACGGAAAGGGAAAGCGGGTATCATGTATGTAAATCCCAGAATTTAAAATAGAACGTTTTTATATATATGTGAATACCCCTATAGAAATAGGAGCTTTGAGTATTCACTTTATAACATAAAATAATTTTGAGAAAAGAGAGGCATTTTGAGACGAAAATTCTACAGCATAACGGCTATGTTACAAGGTTTTAGAAAACTTTGAAAAGAGAGGGAACATGGGTCAAACAATCATAATTGACCCATAAAATAGTAGAGGGACAGAATAAGAAGTATATATGGACATGGTGATGCAATTTCAAGGACATACCATTTGAAATGAAAAGCATGGAAGGAAGACAAAAGTTTGATTTCTCTTATGAAAATTCGGCAGCCTAACGGCGTCACTTAAACTTCAACAAAAATGAATTGAACAGATAAAATAGGGTCTCTCATCATATGATCATTAGAGATAAGTATGATATATATAGAGATCATACCCCAACATAATAAAAATGAACTTGAAAGATTTGACATGAAAATCGAACTTGAAAATTGAGAAGGGTGAAAGAATCACTTAAACATTCGGCAGCCTAACGACGTCACTTAACTTTCATAAAACGAAATGATGAGAGTAAGAGGGGATCTCTCATCATATAAACATGAAAGGGGAAGTAATAAGAATATAAAAGAACATCCTCTCACATAATAACATGGAGCATAAAAGGAATGACATAAAAGAGATTACATGAAAAGAAAGAGAGGGGTCAGATCCCTTACCTTAAAACGTGACCCTTGAAACTCAATGTTTTGGACCTTGAGGGTTTGGAGGCACCTTGGGAGGACTCCTTGGGAGGTAAGGAGACCATAACTTCGTTGGGGGAGAGTTGAGAGTGGAAACTAAAGGAGGAAAGGGTGGGTATTTATAGGGAAGTGAGGGGACAAGGCATTAATGGCCAAGGGACACCTCCCTAGTGGTTTTGGAAAAACCATGGGCTTGCCCATGGTATTTGCCCATGGTATTGGACACTTGGGACACCTCACACCATATCTTACTATTCATAATTCGACCATATTGAATATATACTTAATAAATCATTTAATGATGTCATTAAACACCCGTAACTTAAAAACTATATTTTCACTATTCATCGAAAATTCAACTTTCTCAGAATAATCCCAAAATTTCACCTTAACCAAATATCGATGCTCTAAATACATTTATGAACTCTATTTTATAAAAATAATTTTCTAAATAATTTTAATTTAATTTTTAAATAAAAACACTATTCATCGAAAATTCGTTTTTTTTTCAGAAAAATCCCCAAAAATTACCATAACATAATATCGATGCTCTGAGTTCAAAAATAAAGTCATTTTTATAAAAATAAGTTTCTAATTATTTTTAATTAAATTTTTAATTAAAAAACACTATTCATCTGAAAAAACTAATACTTGACTAATAATTTATGAAACCGTTATTTACCCATTTTATTGAATCACATTACTTAATCTAGGTGTCTGAATTATATTAAAACTTTCTTTGAGTGAAATTACTAATCCATTTGGTCACATTACTAATCCTAAGCGTAAAATCACTATTCATAATTTACTATTCATCAAAAATTAAGTTGATCTTATTAGACTCCAAATTCCTTACTGAACACTTTTGTAGAAGACCATTTTTTTGAAAATCATTACACATAATTAGTTATTTAGGGTTTACATAAATATTTTAAAATATCCCTTTTTCAAAATTCATCAATAAAATACATTCTAAAATTATCTAGACATTTGAAATTTCACAAACATCACTAAAGGAAGAAATCTAAATTTTTTCACCCAAAAGGATTACACAAGGAAGATAGGGTCTCGTCACATAGTCCCTTATAACACCGGTATAAGACCTAAGTGTAAGGTGTGCTATGGTGAGAGAATCTGAGGGAGGCTCAGATAACATTTCCATAGTAGTAATCTCTACTAACTTGAACTTCTCTCGTAGGCGTTTCCATTCAAGCTTGACACGCAGAGTTCGGCTTGGGCTTGGTCCAAAGCGAAGCCCACAGATGCTACCTCCTTCCCAAGCTCTGATAAGTGGGCTTCATAAGGGTCGAGTCTACTGGATGAAGCCATCGACTCCTCTTCCTGCATTAACCATTAACATCTTATTAAATCATTAAGAGTAAGTCAATCTACTACTCAAAAAGATTGGGTCATTACATTCTTCCCCCCTTAAGAAATTTCATCCCCTAAATTTATACTTGAGGCCTAGTCGAAAAGGTGAGGGTACTTTTGCTTCATTGTTTCCTCCGGCTCCCAAGTCGCCTCTTCATATTTATGATTCCTCCATAACACTTTCACAAGGTGGGTAGTCTTGTTTCGTAGGACCTTGTCTCTACAGTCCAAGATCTCCACTGGCTGCTCCTCGTAAGAGAGGTCATGTTCCAGTTGTACCACCTCTGGGTTCAGTACATGCGAAGGGTCGGGTATGTACTTCCTCAAGAGAGATACATGGAAGACATCAGGAACTTGAGCTAGGTTCGGTGGAAGTGCTAGACGATAGGCCACTGCTCCTATGCGATCAAGGATTTCATAGGGTCCAATGTACCTAGGGCTGAGCTTCCCTTTCTTCCCAAACCGCATGACTCTCTTCCATGGAGAAATTCGAAGGAAGACTTTGTCACCAACACCAAACTCCAAGTCCCTTCGACGATTGTCAGCATAGCTCTTCTGCCGACTCTGAGCAGCCTTTATGTGTTGTTGGATGGCATGAACCTGTTCCGTCATCTCTTGCATGAGATCAGGCCCAAGAAGCTTCCTCTCACCAGTTTCATCCCAACAAGTAGGAGTTCTACACCGCTTTCCATATAGAGCTTCATAGGGTGCCATCTGAATACTCGAATGGAAGCTGTTGTTATAGGAGAACTAAACTAATGGGAGGTGTTGATCCCATCCACCTTTAAATTCCATTGAGCATAATCTCAACATGTCTTCGAGTGTCTGAATAGTCCTTTCAGATTGGCCATCAGTTTGAGGATGATAGGCCGTACTAAAATTCAATTCAGTATTCAGTGCATGTCGAAGACTTCTCCAGAATTTTGATGTGAATCTTGGGTCACGATCAGATACGATGGATAGTGGTACCACATGCAGCCTTACCACTTCCTTCACGTATATCTTGGCAAGCTGATCCAGAGAGAAATCTTCCCGAATAGAGATAAAATGGGCTTCCTTGGTGAGACGGTCCACAATAACCCATATCGCATTGTTTCCTTTGGATGTTTTCGGGAGACCAGTTACAAAGTCCATAGTGATATTATCCCACTTCCATACTGGTATGGGTAGCGGTTGTAATACCCCCTTAGGAAGTTGTCATTCTGCCTTTACTTGCTAACATACCAGGCACCTTGTAGTGTAATCAGCAATCTCCCTCTTCATGTTATCCCACCAATAATGATCACGAAGGTCTCTATACATCTTAGTGCTTCCTGGGTGTATAGAGAATGTAGATCTATGAGATTCATCCATCAGTTCTTTCTTTATCTCTGAAATAGATGGAACACATAGTCTTGTATGAAATTTCAATACACCTTCTTGATCAATATGGAAATCAGGGGACTTCCCATCCTTTACAGCCTCAAACTTCTCCTACAGCAAAGGATCTTATTTTTGAGCATTCTTGATCCTCTCTAGTAATGGAGGTTGAGAAATAATTTGGAATAGGGTTAATGATGTCCCTTTCCTTATAATTCCCATGTCCAGTTTTACTAGATCTTTAATCAAGGGATCTCCTACGATCCTCATTGTTGCCATAACAACAGGATCTTTCCTGCTTAACGCATCCGCGACTTTGTTTGCTCTTCCAGGGTGATAATGAATTGAACAGTCATAGTCTTTAATAAGCTCCAACCATCTCCTTTGTCTCATGTTCAATTCTTTCTGTGTGAAAATATACTTTAGACTTTGGTGGTCAGTGTATATATCATAGTTCTCCCCATAAAGATAGTGCCTCCATATCTTTAGAGAAAAAACAACTGTCGCTAGCTCTAGATCATGCGTAGGATAATTCTGCTCATGAATCTTCAACTGTCGAGATGCATAAGCAATTACTTTGTCATTTTTCATGAGGACGCACCCAAGCCCTTTCAGAGACGCATTGCTAAAAATAACGAATCCTTCTCCGATAGAGGGTAGTGTTAACACAGGTGTAGTAACCAATCTCTTCTTCAGCTCTTGGAAACTTTCCTCGCATTCCTTTGTCCAGATGAACTTAACCCCTTTTCGAGTCAACTTGGTTAGTGGATTAGAAAGTCGTGAAAAGTTTTTCACAAACCTCCTATAATATCCTGCTAAACCAAGGAAACTACGAATCTCAGTTACTGTTGTGGGTTGAGTCCACTCCTCCACAACCATTGTCTTTGCAGGGTCAACCGAGATTCCTTCATTGGTTACGATGTGCCCCAAGAAAGCCACCTGTTGTAACCAAAACTCACACTTGCTGAACTTCCCAAAGAGCCTCTCCTTCTGCAGAGTTTTCAATATAACCCTTAGATGATCTTCATGCTCCTCACGACTTTTTGAATATATCAAAATATCATCAATAAAAACTACCACAAAGTTATCAAGTTAGTCCTTAAATACTCTATTCATCAAATCCATGAAAATATCAGGAGCATTAGTCAAGCCGAAGGGCATAACTGTAAACTCATAATGCGCATATCTTGATCGGAAGGCAGTCTTTGGAATATCCTCCTTCTTCACCCTCATTTGATGATAACCAGATCGAAGGTCAGTCTTCGAGAAGAATTGAGCCCCGCAAAGTTGGTCAAATAAATCATCAATTCTTGGAAGAGGATATCTGTTCTTCACTGTGATCCCATTCAGTTCTCTATAATCGATGCATAGCCGCATTGATCCATCCTTCTTCTTCACAAAGAGAACTGGTGCTCCCCAAGGAGACACACTCGGTCGGATAAACCCCTTCTCCAACAAGTCTTGGAGTTGTTTCTTTAACTCTTCTAGCTCCACATTTTCCATTCTATACGGAGTCTTTGATATCGGTTGAGACCCAGGTACTAGTTCAATGGAGAACTCTACCTCTCTTTCTGGGGGAGGTCCAGGTAACTCCTCAAGAAATACATCCATGTATTCCTGAACAATCGGAACATCTTCTATTTGTATGCTCCCTTTTCCTTCTTCATCATCACCGATTAACTCCATAAATAATTCTATAGGAGGTGCTTCTAGATAGGGGTCAGTTCAGGATATCTCTCCTTGGAAGATAATTGTAGGTCATTCATTCAAGACTACTGAGATTTCCTTACTTCTGCATTTGATCTTAGCATTATACTTTGAGAGCCAGTCCATCCCTAGTATAATGTCGAATTCCATCATGGGAATGACTACTAGATTTGCGATAAGATTGTGCTCACCAAAGTAAACACTAGAGTCTCTAAATACTGTTGATGCAAGGATAATCCCACTTAGAGTCTTGACAGACAACTCTACCTCTAGTAGTTCGGGGATTGATTCTATATTCCTTGCAAACTTGGAGGAAATAAAGGAATGCGTAGAACCAGAATCAAATAAAGTACTTGCTAGTTTTGAGAGGACGACAAGAGTACCTACTACCACATCGTTCGGGACTTCAACTTTAGCTGTTGTGATAGCGAAAGCACGACCTTGCTCTCTTGGCCTCTGCTGAGGTTGATGGTGATTCCCCTCCACCGCCCTTGGATTTGGACATTGGTTAGCAAAGTGCCCAAGCTGTCCACACATGAAGCATGTGACTTCGGGTAGGGCCAGAACCATCTTTCCTCTGTCATTAGTGTTGGGAAGCTGAGGCTTCACCTCACTATGACAATTCCGAGCAATATGGCCTCCTCTTCCACACTTGTAGCACTTGCCACTTTCATTCAAGCAGTTCCCCAGATGATTCTTCCCACATTTATTGCATGTGGTAAGTTGCATTTGCTTTCCACCTCTTCCCTGATCAAAAGACTTCCCTAAACTGGGCTCCAACGATCTCTTCTTTTCATTTGGTTTATGATACCATTGTGTCTCACCAAACTCCAGCTCGACTTTCATAGCACTTCGAACTATTTCTTCATAGCTATCATAGTCCCTATTGGCTCGATTCTTCCACAGATGAGGTCGTAGTCCACCAAAGAATCTATCAACCTTCCCATTAGGGTCCATGACAAAGCTTGAGGTATAACCGGAAAGCCGTGTGAAGTTCATCTCGTAGCTTCCGACAGATTCGTTCTCCTTCTGCTTCAGCTCGAGAAACTCTTTCTCCATTCTCGTTCTCATGGAACGAGGGAAATACTTGTTAAGGAAAATTCCCCGAAATTCTTCCCACTCCAAAGCTTCTATCTCTCCTCGTGTCTTCATGTTTTGATCAGTGACCACCACTGATCAGCTTCTCCCTCTAGGCGGTAAATAGCAAGGGTGACTTTTTCTTGTTCCGACCAATGATGTACAGAAAAGATCTTTTCAATGGAGCTTATCCATTGTTCCGCAACCAATGGGTCAGTAGATCCACTGAATGTTGGTGGTCGTTGACGCATGAAGGACTCAACAGAGTGTTGTTCCCTTCGTGGTGAGGTCGGCCTCTCAGATTGATTCAAGTTATTACTCATAACTTGAGTCAGTTGGTTCATCATCCGCATTAATGTTTTCATTCCGGCTTCCATCGGAGGGCCGTCAGCACATGGTGCATTGCGGTCACCATCGGCACGGTTCCTCCTGTTGCCCGCCATTTTCTAAAAGAAATAAAACCTTAGTAAGAAACTTATTTCATTTATGAATCTTTTAACTAAGACTTCATGCTTAGACAATTACACTTTTCTATAATTCCTTCATAATGATTCATAAAAAGCTTGTGATTAACCAAACATATCCCCCAGGAGTGTCGTAACCAAGAGTGCAGCAAGGCCCGTTATCGTGCACCAGTTCCCGTTCGAGTCTAGCTCAAAGCGGTGTTTTCAGGTTTTACCCCTATGTACATCTGTGCCAGAGCCGCCTCTACCTGCTCGTATCCAGACAGGGATGTATTTGTTTGATAAACCACCTACTCAATACTTACCAAAATACCAGGAAGCTTTCCTATATTTAAACTTTTCTATAGGGTTCTTCCTAAAGTTTTTATATCCTAATTTCCACAAATAACTAAACCATCCTTTGATACCAACTATAACATCCCGTCTTTTTAAAACATAACTTTCATTCCATTACACGGAACTGAGGATCGTTAAGGTTTAGTGTCTTGGAAACAAGGATCATAATACATAAAAAAACATAAAACATTCTTCTTAAACACTTGAAAGGCTTCTCCTTTAGTTCATCCTATGTTCATTAAGCATCTCATAACCTGGGGACATACATCAAAAGAAAGGGTGAGCAGAAGGCCCAGTAAGGGAAACAAGAGAAACATTTTACATGTGAACTTGAGATACTTCAATAAGGACATGAAAAGAACTTTAAGGCATGAGAAAGAAATCATGAGATACATCATAATAAAAATAACATTTTCATAACTTGAAGATGTGGCTGCAACACTTAATATTGACAATCGTATCGTTTCACCAAGGTCCATCCCCAAGGTGTCGTTAAAAATTACCAAGGTTATTCACCAAGGCGTCGTTAAAATGGTCATCTCTAGAGATTAAGTCATTACCCAATGCATTGGAGCGCTATAAGGGCGCACCCTTAAATTTGCCTTTATTATCATGTGAGACACATATATAATCATCAAACATTTCATAAATAACCCATATAGCATAAAATAAATGGGTTTCATTTCATAATCATAACGTTTTAAAAACTGCTTTAAAGACATGATCTTTACGTTACTTTAAACCCACAGAAAGGGAAAGCGAGTATCATGTATGTAAATACCAGAATTTAAAATAGAACATTTTTATATATATGTGAATACCCCTATAGAAATAGGAGCTTTGAGTATTCACTTTATAACATAAAATAATTTTTAGAAAAGAGAGGCATTTTGAGACGAAAATTCTGCAGCATAACGGCTATGTTACAAGGTTTTAGAAAACATTGAAAAGAGAGGGAACATGGGTCGAACAATCATAATTGACCCATAAAATAGTAGATGGAAAGAATAAGAAGTATATATGGACATGGTGATGGAATTTAAAGGACATACCATTTGAAATGAAAAGCATGGAAGGGAGACAAAAGTTTGATTTCTCTTATGAAAATTCGGCAGCCTAACGGCGTCACTTAAACTTCAACAAAAATGAATTGAACAGATCAAATAGGGTCTCTCATCATATGATCATTAGAGATCAGTATGATATATATAGAGATCATACCCCAACATAATAAAAAGGAACTTGAAAGATTTGACATGAAAATCGAACTTGAAAAATGATAAGGGTGAAAGAATCACTTAAACATTCGGCAGCCTAACGGCGTCACTTAAACTTTCATAAAACAAAATGATGAGAGTAAGAGGGGATCTATCATCATATAAACATGAAAGGGGCAGTAAGAGGAATATAAAAGAACATCCTCTCACATAATAACATGGAGCATAAAAGAAATTACATAAAAGAGATTACATGAAAATAAAGAGAGGGGTCGGATCCCTTACCTTAAAACGTGACCCTTGAAACTCAATGTTTTGGACCTTGAGGGCTTGGGGGCACCTTGGGAGGACTCCTTGGGAGGTAAGGAGACCCGAACTTCGTTGGGGGAGAGTTGGGAGTGGAAACTAAAGGAGGAAATGGTGGGTATTTATAGGGAAGTGAGGGGACAAGGCATTAATGGCCAAGGGACACCTCACTAGTGGTTTTGGAAAAACCATGGGCTTGCCCATGGTATTTTCCAATGGTAATGGCCACTTGGGACACCTCACACCTTATATTACTATTCATAATTCGACCATATTGAATATATACTTAATACATCATTTAATGATGTCATTAAACACCCGTAACTTAAAAACTATATTTTCACTATTCATCGAAAATTCAACTTTCTCAGAATAATCCCAAAATTTCACCTTAACCAAATATCGATGCTCTAAATACATTTATGAACTCCATTTTATAAAAATAATTTTCTAAATAATTTTAATTTAATTTTTAAATAATAACACTATTCATCGAAAATTCGTTTTTTTCAGAAAAATCCCCAAAAATTACTATAACATAATATCGATGCTCTGAGTTCAAAAATAAAGTCATTTTAATAAAAATAATTTTCTAATTATTTTTAATTAAATTTTTAATTAAAAAACACTATTCATCTAAAAAACTAATACTTGACTAATAATTTATGAAACCGTTATTTACCCATTTTATTGAATCACATTACTTAATCTAGGTGTCTGAATTATATTAAAACTTTCTTTGAGTGAAATTACTAATCCATTTGGTCACATTACTAATCCTAAGCATAAAATCACTATTCATAATTTACTATTCAACAAAAATTAAGTTGATCTTATTAGACTCCAAATTCCTTACTGAACACTTTTGTAGAAGACCATTTTTTGAAAATCATTACACATCATTAGTTATTTATGGTTTACATAAATATTTTAAAATATCCCTTTTTCAAAATTCATCAATAAAATACATTCTAAAATTATCTAGACATTTGAAATTTCACAAACATCACTAAAGGAAGAAATCTCAATTTATTCACCCGAAAGGATTACACAAGGAAGCTAGGGTCTCGTCACATAGTCCCTTATAACACCGGCATAAGACCTAAGTGTAAGGTGTGCTATGGTGAGAGAATCTGAGGGAGGCTCAGATAACATTGCCCTAGTAGTAATCTCTACTAACTTGAACTTCTCCCGTAGGCGTTTCCGTTCAAGCTTGACACGCTGGAGTTCGTCTTGGGCTTGGTCCAAAGCGAAGCCCACAGATGCTACCTTCTTCCCAAGCTCTGATAAGTGGGCTTCATAAGGGTCGAGTCTACTGGATGAAGCCATCGACTCCTCTTCCTGCATTAACCATTAACATCTTATTAAATCATTAAGAGTAAGTTAATCTACTACTCAAAAAGATTGGGTCGTTACAATTTGGATCCTTGAAGATCTGAAAAACCCTGCCCATTTCTCTTATAAACTTCCCTATAAACATTCTATAGGTCTTTGTCTTCTTCAAAAACCAATTTTAGTACCCTAAGAGGAGATCTCAAAGAGGCGCTTCAAAGAAGAGGTAATGTCCATTACCGATTCATTCAACTTTATTCCTTCTTCTACTTCTTCTTCATTAGTTGTTTCATTATTAATTAATAACATCAGTATCACTCATATACTTATATGTTATTATAAGTATGATACAACACTATTTAACCATCTATCCATCCTACGGAAAACAAAATCACCACGCGTGCGTACGTACGGAATACCGTCTCCACGCCGTGGTGTAATCTATTTTCCACCACCACCTTACTTGGATGGGTATAATGGTATAAATAATGACTATATATGTTTATTTTAAGTTGATATTGATTCTGAAATATTATACATACACTTCAATACAATTCCACAATCATGTGAATGATATCATCGCTTCTGCGTACGTACGAACTACCGTCTCCACGACGCGATGAGATTCATTCTCAATGATTAACCATTCATGAATGATTATAAACTATATATAATAAGTAATCATGAAATATATGACATAATAATGATAATGGATTTATTTATATATATATGTATGTCATTTACTTAATTCCATTCAATTCAATAAGGAAACGAAAATAGTGTTCATGCGTACGTATGGCCTACCGTCTCCATGAACGGCGTATTTCATTCATTTTATCGATCTATAATATATATGTATATGATGAATATATATTATATATAAATAGTGTTTTACATTCTTTAATTATGTAAATCAGGATATAAGTAATAATATCAAGAACGACAATTCGAAACACATACAAGAAATAAAATGATTTTACCCAAAACGCTACTTTTACATGGAATTTACAAAAGAATGGGTAATATAAAGTCATAAGTGAAACATATATGATATAATAACAATTAATATGATTATTTAATAAGTCAATGACAATATTTAAATCATTATACAGGAGGTTCAGATCCATACAAAGCATATCAAACCTCAGGTAACGGATAATTTTTCAAATCTCATTTTTTTATCTGAGATTGCTTATACATAAGTATTTACTGGGGTTATTGTTATCATCCAAGTCCATGTTTTATAAATGTTTTTTATGTGTTTTTAATTTCCCTTTTACCCATTTTGACTTTTACTACATGGTATGTGTGGAATTTTTCTTTTATGAGGTACTTTTTGACTTTTCCAGCAAAAGTACGAGAATAATGTTTTTTTAACTTATACAGTACAAATGGATTTTTACGATTTTATAAAGCCTTATTTTCATGAAGCTTCCTCCAAAATATTTCATGAATATTTACAAAAAAATCTCCTTCTTTTAAAATTTCATGGCATTTTGTGAAAAGAAAATGATATTCAAGAAGAAAGGATATTTTCCTGAAGAATTCATTTCAAGTGCTTTATCAAAACCCTTTTCCATCTAAGATGACATTATTTCATATGTGTATGTTTCAAGTATAATGTCTCTATTATTTACATGGTTTCACTTTTCATATGATGAAATGATATCCATTTGTTTTATATGGATTATGTTATTATGGGATGATATTTATGAAACCCATTTTTATTCTTTGGGTTATGATGAATGGTTTATGGTTATGTTGTGGCACAAGTAAGAATGATTTCATTATGAGATGGGTGGGACCTATATCTCCCTCCAATGAATTGGGTAAAGATTTATATATCATGATATATACATGGGTGGAATGGTAAGTTAATCTGGTTCAGTGTTACTAGACTGAAACGCGGAGTGAACTCGATTCAGAAAGGGACTTTGTCCACTAAGATGGTCTTGGCAGCAATGCCTTGCCTACTATGGAAATCCTGACATGTGATGAATGGTTGCCACAATTACATGTTTTATTCCCATTATATTTTATCATGGTTGATGTTCCATTATGATATATGCCTTACGTACTTCCATGATATATGTCTTTGCTCAATATTTTGATGTTTTAATTTCATGTTCATGTTTTTTCTTTCAAATGTTTATGGATTGTTTTATGTTCTATATGTTTGCCCTTACTGAGCATTTGAGCTCACCCTTTTTATGTTATCATTTCCCCCAGGATTAAAAGAAAGATTTTAGGTAAGGAAAGAAAAAGGGGGAGATATTTATGGGATATGTTGAAGATCATTCATCACGATTATAAGATTATTTTTCCGAGTTTTCAAAGACACTAAACTATTACGGTCCTTGTGTGTCTGTTTTCATTATGTATTAAGTATTCCAAAAAAGTAATGTAATGTCCATGTACATCAAGCTTTGGGTCTCTACACTAACCATGTGTCAGCCCTAGTATGTTTGAGTTATACTAACCATATGTAAGCCCTAATGCCATCCAGAACTATGTGGACAATAATCCATGTATCCTATACAAGGTACATATGAATCCTCCCTGAGGTTCAAGCCCATCACTATTCACACTCAATTTATTCCATCATCACTTCTTCCATATCCATATTAATTATTGCTTGGGCCTCCACATCTCGATGAGATCATGTCATCCACATCATTGCTACTCCAAGAAGCATTCAAGAAGATAACAATGCATAACCCCCATACAATCCATATTCATCCAACCAATAGTACTCCACTGTCAACGAGTAGCTAGCCATGTGTAAGGCCCAAATCAGCCATTAAAACTATAGATTTTGATCCCTACCTTATACACAAGGTGCGTAGAAAGCCTCCCCAAGATTCAATACCAACCAATGGTATACCATGGCATGTCCCCCTCATTGGGGCCGACCTCCCTTATCCACCCTCAGTGGTGTCTAGATCAACCTTCATGGTGTGGAATTTTCCATTTATGGGACTCACTACTCTGAGGTCCGTCCTCATGGTTTATTTTTAACCATCCATCCAGTAAGACTTTGGATTAATACTTTAATGGGATATTCCTATTTGATCCAAATTCATAAGTGTATCGATCAGTCTGATCCATCTTTGCTAGAAATTAACTCATTGAATAACCTATGATAAACATGAGATGTCAAGGAAAACCTCCGAAGAAATGCCTATGGAATAGGATACCTTGTGATTGATGTGGTATGCCTCAGGTTCCTAGGCCCATGATAGGCCCTCTGATGGGGTAGAATATAGGTCTTCTATTGTTTCAATGTCCAAATATTCCACTGATGCACAACATGACTACTCTCCTGACTAACAGTTTCTACCCTGAATTGACTATTTGTAATTTCTAGATAGAAGCATATTAATTAAATAGAATCCACAATGAGATGGAACCAAGAATGAGTTTCATTAAAAATATCTTAATATATAAGGGATACCTGAACAAGGAGATGAATTCTGAGGATGAATACATGGAAGGAGGTACCAATATCCCATCATCTTGTTTCTATTGGATCATACATTGTTGAAGAAGTGATGAAAGAATCCCACCTTTGGAAAGAAAGAATGTGGGGAAATAGTCAGTGCATCTCCATGACGATGTGCTCCCTGGAGGAAAGAATTGGAAATAGAAATGGTTAACCCGATGTGAACTTATATCCTTTGACCTTGCAGACAAGTCATATAGGTCATAAAATCAAGGATAGTACTCATAAGTTGCTAGTGTTGGGCCCCCAACAGAAATGGTGAATCAGATATGAACTCTTTTCCTTCAACTATGATGATTAATATCACTCAATATATTAAGATATGAGTGTGTCAGTGGATCTAGCTATCAGGTACCAGGTTCCACCAAAAAAATATTGGTCCTAGCATAAAACTCAATAGAATTCAAGGCATTTAATCATTAGTTATTTTTTTCTGTGTAATTTTCAATGTGGATCTATCTCTCCAACCATGGAAGACTGAATGACACTGGGGATTTCAGAATTTCTTTCCTAATATCTATACTAATTGTTGAATCTTCCTTCTTTAAATGACCCAAGATATGGGAAACCAATCTCACCCTACCCATAAAAAAGGGGTTGGAGGAATGAAAATTTGGTAATACCATATGATTCCTCATCCACCACAACATCATCCTATACCACAACTATTGGGCACCCATACCCCTTCTCACCATCAGAAATTTTTCAAAGGAGGTTGATAGATGTTCTTTTCCGATGATATGAGTAGGAGGGGATAATTTTTATGAGGGATATGGCCATCCAGGACCTAGAGGATTTTTTCCTCACCTTCACCACCACCCCAAAGAGCCATGTAGGGAGCTTCTCCTCCCCACTCTAACTTTCAACTGTTTAGGTGCCTCTCCCTAGAACATTCCTATAACTCAGTCCCCTATGCTGATGAGGTACAGTAAATATGAGTCACCCAAGATACGACTACCACCTGGGATATTCCAAGGAGGGATCCCACCAAGCCATGTCAATGCCACCAATTACTGGTCCCATAGTCCAAAGAATAGATGGTTTAAGCCCCTACTCTGACAACCCTATCTTGGATGACTTGACACCAATGTCGGGTACAAGATCAGGAAGAAAACCATCAGGTGGTGTCATCTTCTTTATCTTCAGTGCCATATTCCACCATTGGTACATTTTACCAGGTACCTTCTACTACAAATCATGGTACCACATATTACTCATTGGGATCGACACCTCAGCTACCCCATAGGCAGGCAGGGTTGACTCTTTTAGTCACTAACATGATCATCAGTTGTTGCAAGTTGACCCGTGACTATGAGATATCATACATAAGTCATCCTCATACCATCTACATCCATATTAGAGTTCCCAACCACTCTCTCACTCATCATGGAGTTCCTCCCCATGTCACCAGCATCGGTCCTAGTGGATGTCATCCCCATCTTGTTGAAATCCAGCATGGAGTTCCTCACTGTGCCTATGATTCCAGATATGGATGTTCTCCCTATGTATCAGATTTTCAATGTGAAGGTCCACCTAAAATCAATCTCGGATCAAGTGGAGGTCCTCAAAACATCATCATCTACCAGTGAAAAGTTCCTCCTTACTTCTTCATAGGTCAATATGGAGGTCATCTCCATGTTTTCACCAACTTCGGTGAAGGTACTTCCCACTCCAGCAACCATCCAAGAGGAGGTCCTCCCTGGTTCATCAGCAGTCAATGTGGAAGTACTCCCCATGTCCATTTGGATAAATATGAAGTCAATATTCATACTACCACTACCAACATACATGGAGGTCCTCCCCATGTTCTCACTAGCTCTAGTGGAGGTCCTCCGCGCTCCAGAACTCCCAACCATGTACATCCTCTCTGGACATCCATCAAAAGACACATAGGTCCTTCTTGTGTATTGTATGAGAAATTCCAAGGTGCTCCTTATGCCTTGGATCACCATAGTTGAGGTCCTCCCTAATCTAATGACAGTCTATATGAAGGTCCTCCTCGAGGCACAACTAGCTTAAGTGGAGGCCATCCCCACTCCATCCTCAACCTGTATGGAGGTCCTCCCTATGCTGAAGATCTACCATACCCTGAGAAACCATCCTAGAGTCGAAGGGAGAACCATCACCATTGGAGAAATAACTCCAAGAAGCACCCAATCATTGTAAATCTAGTATGTTTCTCATATTCTAAAGTAGAATGTGACTTAATGATAAAGCTTTCACTCTGATCATTTACATTATAGTTTATAGGTGAAACCTGACATGTGAGTTTCATCCTCCTGAAAAGTGAGTTGTACCAGATCCTCAAAACCCTCTATAAGTACACTATGGGGGAGAAATATTTGGATCCTTTCTAGGTTATTTCCATGAATTCTTATCTACCGTCACCAGAATCACTATTTACCTCAAAATGAGATAATAGAGAGTTATTTTGGGGAATGATAGATGATGATAACCCTAAAAACATTCCACGAATGACCACATCCCTTATACATGAAGTGGTGGTCAACACCCTATCATATAGGAACATGATGATGTGGTTGGTACCCCCCCCCCTAAGAGACGACCCAGTCAGCATCGACCTTTCATCTCATGCAACATTCTCTCTATTGACTAGACCACTATAGAAATGCTATAAAATAGAGCCACTATCAGTTTTTCAGCCAATTATAGTTGAATATTGGACAAATCAAGAGTCATATCCCACATCTGAATGAATAATTTCATGGTACACTCTCGTGGTGGACCAACTATATGATGTATTCTGGCTGATCTTGACTCCAAACTTTGACGTTCTGGAGTCCCTTACCCAGGACAAAGTCATTTTGTTCTTCCAAAACCTTATGGAGATACATTTAAACCTTCTAAACTATTAGTTGGATTACTAAAAAAAATAGGAACATCATGATGGTTTCATCCAATAGTGTCACATGGTTGACCTATCTGTGCTTCAAGGGGCTCATCAACCTGTATCACCTGGCTGCCACAAGACACTTTAGCATAGATGCATTCAGAGCAGTCTTTTTCTCTGTAAAATTATCAAAAGGCACCTCCATATGTGTAGATATGGGGTTGAGGGAAGTTTATTCTCTCTATTTTATCCCAATCCTGCAATAGCCATACATACCTAGTTATATAGGGGATATTCCTCTAGGCACCGTCTTGGTAAATATGATTTTTATCAATATATACTCAAAAAGTGGTCTTGGCGTAGCATATGAAGAGGATGTCCTACCCCTTGGGAAAACACAACACCCTACAGACCCCTCAGGTGCCCAAAAACATCAGCAGATACAATTTTTTGTTTTTGGAGACCCCTTTTAATCATTTCTCATCATTCAAAACACCAACAATGGTAAAGTATTGAATGAGACCATTAATCCCTCTAACCTGTCCAGTTTAATGCAAAAGATGGAGGTTGATTCTAATAGAGATAGATTTCTCTCAAAACATGAAGATTAGAAAAATTACATTGATGAGAACCTCTGTAAGTTCCTTGCAACATGAAATTTGAACTACAATGATCCTCAATACTATCTTGTTCGTCCTCTATTGGGGTTTCAAGGGAATCCACATGTCCTTCTTGACATGTTTCCTCCAGTTAATCTCAACAATCTCATTCAAACTAATAGGGTAGAAATCAGATATTATAGAAAGAGACCACTGTATGTATTACCAAATCTGTTTGATTTGAATGAGAATCATCCTTGAGACTCAGATCAACAAGAAATTCCTCCAACAACTCTATTGTGCATTCCTAAAGCAGTTCCACTTTCCGCTCCATGATCTGATGAGCTTGTCTACCATGTTAAGGAAACTACTAATGCATTGGAATTTAGGAATCCTCACCAAGACAAGAATCCCCATCAAGGGGTTTTGATGGCCACTCTCATTGGCCACCTTAAGGTCCTTGAGACACGATAGGTCGTGATCCTATGTGATGGAAAGTCTTATCCTGCACGGGTGGATGATATACCAACAGCTCTTGATTTTGGGAATCCTACCTTATCCCCCCTTCAATGGTATAGAAGACCCACTGCAGCATCTGGACCACTTTATTTCAAGGTTTGGACCCATTTTGGTGACTCTAGCATAACAGGAAGCCACCTATATCCTGTGTTTTGTGAAAAAATGGGATGGGTCTGTGTTTCTATAGTACAATCAGTTACCCATAAAGTCTATATCTAGTTGGGAATACTTTATCAAGAAGTTTATTTATTAGTTTAGCTCTATTACACATTATACAAGTATTATAGACCTCTTAAAGTGAAAGATGGCTAGATGATAAATTCACAGACTTTTTTCCTATGTGGAAGGGCCTCACGTATTAACTTGACATGTCACTGACACAAGAATAGCTACAGAAGACATGAATGGGAAATGTTAAGACTAATTCAGTTCCCTCCATCATCACTCATAATTTCCCAGGTGGATTATAGGATATCTTTGACAAGGCAAGGTGCCTAGAGTAGGCCTTGTAGAAAGCTAAACAGGCATGCTCATCGCCTTCCCCCACACCCACAATAAGAGCCTACAAGGACGAGGCTATTATTGTTACGCAGGTAGAGGCACACATGTGGATAGAATTTACACTGATATTGCCTCTTATATAGCCTCATAGAGTCCAACAGCCTCAGGCCCAAACTCAGGCTCAACATCGCTCACCGTCGAATCGGCTGACACCACCCCATCAAGCACCACAGCCTAGGTGGGACAATTAGGCTCTATCTCCCAATCAAACTACAGTGTCTCGTCATGGCTAGGACACTAGATTCCATTTACCACAAAGAGAAAACCATACCTACTCATTTTATGAGGCCCAGGTCCCTGATTATTACTGAAGTACATTATATCAATGGATCATAAATTTTCCAGAATGCAGGAAGCCCCAGGAGACTGATCTCACTGATCATCCCGATTTCTTCCCTAATCACAGATTCCTTAGACACACCATCAAGTGATTCTATGTGTTTAAGGATAGGCTCTAGGACCAGATTGATAACAATGTGGTCATATTAGGTCCTTGATCGACATAGGTGGGGTGTATCTCTGTAAATATTGACAACTATAGAAACATTGAATGGCAGTAGGTTTCCAGATGTGGGTCTTAGAGGTATGATGATTGGATTCCTCACATGGCAGTTTCTCACACCCTTTCTATCATTCATGCTTGTTATAATTAGCTTGAGACTTCTGAAGCTTTTGAGTCTCCTATAACTTCAACTTCTTCTTCCACATCTTAGCCTTCCACTTCTTATAAGATCATGTTTCGACGGTAAAATGGAAAGAAAATACCACTACTAGTTTCAATCCCATATTGAACACTTAGTGATTTCATGCTCCCAGAGATGGGAGTCACCCCCATAATTGGCCAAGTATTGAAGGATTCCTCATGTGATGATCATAAGTATGCCTCAGCAAATACCGTTGTGCTGGCGGACCCCTACATGGTTCCTGGAAATGAAGAGTGTTGGGAAGATCCTCCCAATGTTCCCGGTCAACACTATTATTGACGAATATGTGGATATTTGAATCATTGGATTGCTCAGGATAGCACTTCTAGCCATCCCATGCATTCAACCAAGACCAGGAAGAAGTCTTAGTGCAGAGCTCCACAGTCAAAGTCCTCTCATATCGTCTTATCAGATTTACTACCATAGTCGTTCATGCTACTTGACAAGGAAGAGTTTCCAAAACCACATCATGATCAATTGTGTATATCTATGGCCATACCTCAGTCATCTGACAGTCACCTGGTAATAATTTTGCCTGGTTTATCTAGTGAGAAACCAGATATCCCCAGCAAAATCCATAATCCTCTGTTTCACCCAATAACTCCCATCATACCTCCTTCTAATGAATAACTTCATTAAGGTAGAAATATGCATATGACGTGAAATTATGATGTGTTTAAGAATCATTCCAACAGACTCAAAAATATCATGATCCTTTAGGCCCTCTACCTATCAAAATAAATGAGTCGAACAAGCACAATTACAAGACATCATCTCATCTTGAAGATAATATGAAATCTCTCCTGTGTAGGGGAACATTTTACTGTTTTACATCACAATACATATCAATGGTGTATAAGTACACCAATGCATTTTTTATGTAGGTTTGAAGATCAATCTTATCCTGACCCAGATGCTTCGAATTCTAGGACCGACGGAGGTAGATATAATTCCATCTAACATAAAGATTTAGGGTTATGATAGGACCAAGCAAATTCCTTGTGGAAATATTTCCCTAAAGACCCAGTTCAGTGGTATGATTTCTAGAACTGAATTTATATTGTTCTAATAGGAAACTACCTAAAATATATTAATGGATTGACCCTGGATCCATCTGCATGCAACAATTCCCTCCTCAAATCACCAATTCCTTAACCACTCCATCAATGGCCATGTGGGAATTATCCAAGGTGATGAATCTCCTTTAACCTCTTTTGAAGAATTCTATTTGGATGCAGACTGTTATAAAAGAAAGGAAAAATGGGTTTAGACCCATGCGTTTAAGCACACTATTGTTGTGTTCAACACATGGGAAGACATTGATGATGATTTAATTCTTTCGATTCACAGATTGGAGGATACAATTCTAGAAATGGGGAAATGCTTTTTCATTTCTAAGATAAGGGGAAGACACATTCCTAGATATAAGGTATATTGGATGGTTAACTCATACTCCTATAAAAAATATTATCAGGTGATACCAAACCCCCTTACCCCTATTAGGTATCGATTCATTCTCCCCTTGTCCAAAACAATATGTCATACCTTCTTGTTTCACCATGTCGGTCTAAGTCAACAACAACTCACATGTCACCACTACTTTTACATCATCATGTGTGGGCCCCTCAGTTGAATTTCCTATGAAATTGGTTCAACAAATTTTATATCCATGGTTTCAAAAGTGTAGGATTCTCCTGGTGAAGATTCCACCACCACTCAACTTGACACCAACATTACTTCTGGGTCAGTTAACTCAGAAGAATCACCTCCTCCCAATGATCCTCTAACCTATAACAAAGAAGAGTATTTAGAATATGAACCTCCCACATTTGAAGATGGAGTCTCCACCAACTTTGATGGGTTGGTACATAAGAATATTGGCACTGATATAGATCCAAGGATGACACAAATTAGTGAAAATATTCTATTAGAGGAACAAAAACAGTAAGTGGAATTTCTGAATCAACATTATGATATGATTTCCTGGAGTTATGATGAGATACCATAATTAGATCCTCAGATCATCTTCCACCTTATTGGTCTTCTAAAAAGTCATCATGGGTTCAAACAACCTCCCAGGAAGATGCACCTTTCCCATGGTGTTGTGGTTGAGGTTGAAGTTGATAAGATCATTAATTCTAACTTTTTCAAGGATGTCTAGTACCCTTGGTGGTTATCTATCATTGTTCCCATTAGAAAGAAGAATGGACATATCAGAGTCTTTATCGACTTCTGGGATCTCAACCACCACTGCCTGAAGGAAAATTTTCCCCTTCCAGTGATAGAGCTATTGATTTATGCCACCGCTGGGATCCATGATCTCTCTTTCATGGATGGATATTTTGGGTATGATCATATCCAGATGTCCCATGAAGATAAGGATTCCACGGCCTTCAAAGCACTATAAGGTACCTTTTTCTATCAGGTAATGCCCTTCGATTTGAAGATTATAGGAACCACCTATCTGTATTCCATGTACCACATATTCAAACCAATCCTCATGTTTCTAGTGTAATTTTATATGGAATATTTGGTGGTCAAATCCCACTAACATCATGACCATATTAGAGATCTTGAGAAAGTGTTCGGATTCCTTATATCCCATCATCTAAATATGATCCCCTTAAAATGTGCTTTTAGGGTTACCTCTGGTAAGTTTCTCATATCTTATTTAGATATAGATTCATTGATATTGATCTAGAGAAGATTAAGGCTATTATTTTGATGACTCCTCTGAGCAACCTTTTAGGTATCCATGGCTTTCAGGTCCACATAGCCTATATACACCTATTCATTGAGAATCTGGTCAAAAAGTGTAATCCCTTTTCTAGAACCATGAAGAAAGGTGCCTTATACTAGTGGGATTAAGAGTGTGACACTGATTTTGAGGATATCAAGTAGTATCTTCTATATCCTCTGGTTCTCGTGCCAATAATCTTTGGAAAGCCACTGCTCCTTTGCATGGCCGCCCTGGAATGATCCCACAACACCATTCTTTCCCAAAAGAACAATTAAGGGACAGATAATAGTTTTTATTATCTTAGTAAAAATATCCTCAAAATAGAGACCATGTATTATTATACCAAGAAGAGCAGACTTGTTTTAGTTTTTGCAGTACATAGTTTGTAACATTGTCCTCAACATCATAAGATATAGCTAGTTTCTCACCTAGATTTTCTAAATTATATTCTTAACCCCTCTATTTTGGTAGGCCATCTATCTTGGTGGGAAGTTATCCTTCTCTAGTTCGACATCAGTTTTATTTTATAGAGGTCCATTAAAGACCAGGCACTAGAAGAATTTCTAGACACCCATCGGGCCATTATAGTGTAGTCTCTCAATCATTATTTTCCCGAAAAAGCCGTTCTCTTAGTGGATCAGGCTATTCCATGATGGAATATGCACTTCGATGGCACTTCCCAAAGCCCCACTGGTATAAGGCTCAGTGATCCCTGGATCAACAAAGTAGGTCTAGGAATCATTTTCACCAAGAATGTATAGGTTGTCTTTCCCTATTCATTCTTGTTTTTAGAAGGCTACCCCAATAGTGAGGTGAAGTATCAAGCTCTCATCACTGGACTTGAGCTGGCTCTTGAGATTGATGTTCCCCACTTACATGTGAAAGGGGGCTCCAAATTAGTCATCAAGAAGATCAATTATGACTAAATCATCAAGAATCTATAGCTCATACCCCTATTAGAGAATACCCGTGTAACACCCCAATCTTCTGTGGTACGCTTCTCTTTGAATAATGTGATAGCGTGTGTTGTACGCAACAGCGAGTTCTAACACACCATAACTAATCAAACTAGCCGTTATGAATAGTAATACCTAATTTTTGAAATTATATATATTTTATATTTTAAAATGGACTTCATTTTTGGATTTGGAATATCAAATTTAGCTTAAGTTGAAATTTTGGTACTTTTCAGATAACTTTAATATTTTAATGAATAGTGAAAATTACTAAATTTTAATTAAAAACAACTTTTTTAATCAAAATAATTAATATTGATAAATTGTAAATTTGAGTGGTTTTAAAGTATATTTAGAATATATTTTTACCATTTAATTCAATTTTTGTCTTTGGACATAATTCTACAATTAAACCGGACATAAACAAGTGTCAATCTTTTGATAGTTATTATCTCTTAAAAACACGCTTTTTGTTTTAACAACGGAAATTAATTTTAAATTAATTTCTGTCACTTCTGTGTTTTGAATTTGGAAAAATAGATTCCATATTTGGAATCAGGATGTTCAAATTGTGTAAATAGGTAACTTTTTTTAGACATTTTGAATAATTACTGCGGTAAATATTTTATTTACCATGGTTAAGGGTAAATCCGGTAAATAAGGGTTAAAAAAATAATATTATAATAATACTGAATTACCCTAAAACGTGTCCTAACCTTATTTGTGGATACATGTCCGACCATGGGCATCTTTGGGTCAATTTTGGGACCTCATGGAGCCACTTGTAGGTGATAGGGACGCTTTATTTTAATTAAGTTAAAATGAATACAAAAATGATACAAGCATATATCTTTTAGAAAAACAATTTTTACATAGGGTTATATATGTTAGATTTTAGATTATAAATATTCATTAGAAAGATAAAACGATTTCCTATATAATGATATTTTATTTATAATTTTGAGACATTAAATAATTTAATTTATTTATGACACAATGATGATTCAGTAATTACTATAATAGTGAAAAATTAAAATAATTGATATTATAAATACCCAAAAAATATACTTTGAGACTTTTTATGAATTAAAATAATATTCTAAGTTAATATGACATATTAGGATTGATTTAACTAAATTATTTCGAAGTAATTATTCTGTTATGAGTTTCACAAAAATCAACTATTGAATAGTGTCAAAATTGACATAAAAGAGTTTTTAAAACAAATATTATATTATTAATTGATATTAAATTACTAAAAATCTAATGTTCGGCCAAGATACATATATCATGATAGTTTCATCATTAATGGACCACTTGGGGGTCGCTTGGATGTATATAGTAAGTTTATTAACCATATTATATAAAATTACAAAGAGACATTGTAAAAGTGAAACTAATTAACTTAGAGTTAATACTTAAAGATAAGGTTAATATAAGTACCCAAACCTGTCTAAATTCTATTGGTTGAATTTTTTTTGACCCATCCCCACTTTAAAATTTAAATAATCAACTTTGGAGCCATTAGAAACCGAATATGAATTTATTATAAATTAATATTTCTAGCTTTTCCAAAGGTGCCCCTCACCCCTCTTATAAAAGGGCACTCCTCCTTCTCATTTACTCACACCTTAAAAGCCTTTTGGTTCGTCCAAACTCTGCCCATATACTCTCCAAATATCCCTCACTACAACCTAGAGGCCTTAGATTGATCAGAAATCCAACCTTAGGAGCCCTTTTGATCAAATCAAAAAGACGAACTCGAAGAAGAGGTAATGATTTCACCACCCATTTCCAAGTTCCTTTCTTCTTCCACTTATTATTTCTTTGTTATTACCATTCTAAAACAATAACTCCATTATCTTATATATACTGTGATGTTATTATAAATACGGTACAACCATATTCAGTATTCTATCCACCCTTTTAATAACATGTCACTATACGTGCGTACGTACGGCTTACCGTCTCCACGTCGTGGTGTAATTGTTATTCAATATATTATTATTTGGATAGGTATAATAATGATGTGTAACTCATGTAAATAATAAATATAACATTATAATGATTCTTTATATATGATATAATAACAAATTATATATTATTTTAATATCAAAAGAATGATATTGTCGCTCGTGCGTACGTACGAACTACCGTCTCCACGAACGTGATGAGATTCATTCTCCATCGAATCCATTCAAGTATAATTATCATTTTCTGATTTGAAAATTATTTTTAAGGACTTGATATAATTCTGCATATTAATAATATACAACCTACAAAACATATAAAAGAAAACGAGTAAGTTAACACCCGAAACAACGATAATACTAAGATATTATTAACAAAGCAATGTTAAAAGATCATATATGATATCATATGAATGCATATGATTCTTGTATAATTTAATAACAATTATTTCACTATTATACAGGAGTTTAACCTACCCCAACCAAGGAAAAGTACAAGGTAAGGGTTATTTCACAATCGCTTCATTATCCGAGGTTGTTTATACGTAATAATCTACTAGGATCTCTTTATCATCCACATCCATGTTTCTTAAAAATGTATTTCAAAACATTTTTTCTATTTACTAAAATATGAGTTAAAGACATTTATAACATTTTTGACTTTTATAAGTGGTTTATAAAGGAATCTTTCCATCTTTTTCAAAACAAGGTCCTTTTTAACCTTTTTGACAGAATTAAGGTAAGAATGTTTTTTTAACTTATACGGTGGGTGTGGCTATTTTCCGCTGTGATAAAATCTTCAAATCTTCCCTTACAAGCTTATGAGAATATTTTCAAAGAAAATGTCTTATTTTATATGGCTCTTAAATTATTTCAAAATAAGAAGATATATTTCTCTAAAAAGAGTTTTGATTTCATCTATGTCAACATCCTTTGTTGGATTTTACGCTTATGTAAAGATGATTTATTATGATACAAAACTTCTATGTTGTATTGAAGGTTTTGTGATATGTTTGACTGTGGATGTGGTATTTTTATACCATTCATGGTTTATGGTGAAAGTATTGACATTTCGTACGCTAGTTTTAATATGAATGTTTATCTTATGTTTAAACCTTTTCATATGGGAATGCATTGGACTTAATATGTGACGGGTGGAGCTCGCTATAGCTCCTCGATGCATCGGTAGGTATCATGAGACAAACTAGTGTCTTGGCATAAGGCCTTGGCAAAATCTTATTTGTAGTCTTGGCACGAGGCCTTGGCTATGTGGTTATGATAGTCTGGCATTATGCATTCCATCATTATGAAAGTGCTTATTGATATTACATGTGATTATTCGATTAGTCGAATATCCATGAGAATAAGTAAATGGAATTATTTCATTTTACTTTTGCCATACTATGTTGATGTTCAAGTTTAAAAGGTTTTTGTTTTTGTAATGCATTTCCTTGAATGTTTATGCTTATTTTTGAAAGTTTCCGCTGTATTGTTATCCTTACTGGGCATTTGAGCTCACCCCTTTTCTAAGTTTTATTTTTCCCAGGGTATGAAGAAGTAAATTATGAATGAACTGCAGGGATAGTATGTGGGGTTATGAGTGTGGAATATGAAGAAAAGATGTTGTTGTAATTTTCATTTTTATGATGTAATGTAAGACTTATGAATATATCTAGTGTTTCCAAGGCTACTAAACCAATCGGTCTTTCGAGATTTGATCTTTCTTGTGATCATGCCAATGTTATGTAATAATGCACCGACTCTAGGTAACTGGGGTCTGGGCATTACAGTTGGTATCAGAGGAAGTTTAGTACAAACCTTGGAAGCTAGATTTAGATAAACTCTGATTAGAGCACGTAGACCTAAGATGAACTTTGAGGATTAGTATAGAAGAACTTCCCAAAATTTTGGTATTGCAGAGATTTTGTGAGTTTTCCGAGCAATACATCCCTGTCTGGATACGAGCAGGTAGAGGCGGCTCTGGCACAGATGTACCTAGGGGTAAAACCCGAAAACACTGCTTTGAGCTAGACTCGAACGGGAACTGGTGCACGACAACGGGCCTTGCTGCACTCTTGGTTACGACACTCCCAGGGAATATGCTTAGGATAACTCTCATTTTATTTACAAATCATTATGAAGGGTTTATGAGAATATACTTCCTCAAAGAAATTTTTTTATGATTATGGATTATATCCATAAATAGTTCAATTTGTGTTAAGTGTTTTATAAGTATGGGATTATGTATTTTGATTCATAAACTGATCTAGCTTATGCCATTGTTTAGAAATGGCCCCTAGTGGATGAAATGTAAACCGTATCAACGAACGCACTCCATATAGGTATTTTCCTCCTGCTCAAGATAATTATAGTGGAGCTGGTGATGCAACTGGTGTCGATCAGCTAATCACCATACTGGGACAACTCACTCAGGTTATGAATAATAACCTTACCTGTATGGAGCACCCTGATCCACAGCATGGAGGATCAATGTTAGATCTATTCATGAGGAAACAACCACCAACATTCAATGGGAGTACAAATCCCTTAGTAGCTGAGCAATGGATAAATTCCCTAGGGAAAATATTTCAGGCTTTGGGGAGTAGTGAAAGCGAAAAAGTCATCATGGAAGTTTACCGACTCACTGGAGATGCTAATCAAAGGTGGTCATTGATTCAAAACACGAAGGAAGATGATGAAGTAAAAAATATGGAATGGAGGGAGTTCAATGATCTGTTTTTAGAAAAAATACTTTCCTCGCGACCATCGAGCAGATATGGAAAGGCAATTTCTGAGTCTGAGACAAAAGGAGGATGAGAATGTCGCAAAGTATGAGGCTAACTTTACAAGTTTAGCAAGGTATGTTGGAGATTATATACGTAACCCAAGAAGTAAGATTGATCGTTTCTTTGATGGGTTAAAACCATTTCTCCGTCGAGCATTAGTCTCACAATCCTTCTCGTCGTACGAAGACATTGTCTCATGTGCTATCAAGACCGAAAAGGAATTCTCTAAGTCTTATGACTTTAAAGCAAAGCAGAAGAAGAAGAGGCCTGCTGATCAATCTAGGAATGGAAATAAGGGGAAGAAGGGAAAGGTTGAATATCCATCCTGTGGTAAATGTGGGAAGAAACACCCTGGTACTTGCTTGAAGGGAACGAGAGTCTGTTACAAGTTTGGTGAAAAAGGCCACCAAACTCGTGATTGCAAGGGGAAAAGGAAACCACCAACGTTCAGTGCGACAATTGCAGGGATATGGGGCATTATACAAATGAATGTCCTAAGCGTCAGGAGAAATTACCTCACAAAAGGCCAAGGGATCAAGGCCAAGCTTATGCTATCACTACTGCTGAGGTAGAAGCTCCGAAAGACGTGGTGGCAGGTAATTTGATGGTTTCCTCAAGTTTAGCAAATGCATTATTTGATTCTGGATCTTCACATTGTTTCATATCTTCCCAGTTTTCTAAGAAAATTAGATATTTACAATTTGATTTAACAAGTGAGTTTTTAGTTAAAACTCCTAAGGGAAGTATCATTGCAACAATGTTTTGAGAATCAGTCCCCATTAGAGCACATAAATGTTCTTTATCTGCTGATCTCATCATCATACCTATGATTGAGTTTGATATAATCATCGGTATGGACTGGCTTTTAGACTATGATGCGAAGATTTATTGTAAGAAGAAAGAGGTTACAATTATTGATGATAATGATAAGGAACACCTTATCTTTAGAGCATAATCGTCACCACCTAATTCTGATTTAGATCCACCCCCAGTGGCTCAACTAAATTCAATTATTGGGGAGGAAGAGAATGAAATAACTGTGGGTGAGGAAAGGAATGTTCAAATAGAGGATATACCTGTTGTGAATGAATTTTTAGATGTATTTCCAGAAGATTTACTTGGACATCCTCCAGAACGAGAAGTTGAGTTTTCCATTGATTTAATTCCTGGATCAAGGCCTATCGAAGACCCCTTATAGAATGGCCACTGTAGAATTAGTTGAACTAATGAAAAAACTAGAGGAATTGAGTAATAAGGGATTTATTCACCCTAGTGTTTCTCCATGGGGAGCCCCTGTTCTTTTTGTTAAAAAGAAAGATGGATCTATGAGGTTATGTATCGGCTACAGGGAGATCAATGCTATAACGATAAAGAACAAGTATCCCCTACCTCACATTGATGATTTATTTGACTAACTGTATGGAGATCAATACTTTTCAAAGATTGACCTTAGATCTGGATACCATCAGTTGTGTGTAAAGAAGGAAGACATTCTGAAGACAGCATTTCGAACCAGGTACGGGCATTACGAGTTTACTGTAATGCCTTTTGGATTGACTAATGCACCCTCGGTATTCATGGATCTGATGAATAGAGTTTTCAAGGAGTATCCTGATGAATTTGTGGTGGTATTTGTTGATGATATCTTGGTATACGCCAAAAGCTACGAAGATCATGAAAATCACTTGTGCATTATCCTGAATACTCTGAGAAGACATGAATTATATGGGAAGTTTAGCAAGTGTGAATTCTGGATTCATGAGATTTCTTTTCTTGGCTATATTTTCACTAAAGATGGAATCTCTGTTGATCCTTAGAAGACCAAGGTGATCCAAGAATGACCAGCAACTACGAGTATAACTAAGGTACATAGTTTTATTGGTTTGGCAGGTTATTATCGACGATTCGTCCAGAATTTTGCCCGATTGGATAACCCATTAACGAAGCTCACACGTAAAGGGGTTAAATTTGTTTGGAAAAAAGAGTGTGAAGAATGTTTCGAAGAACTGAAGAGAAGATTAGTAAATGCTCCTATATTGACTCTACCATCGAGGAATGATGGGTTCGTTATTTATAGTGATGCATCGAAGAAAGGACTTGGTTGTGTCCTTATGCAGAATGATAGGGTTATTGCCTATGCATCACGACAGTTGAAAATTCATGAACAAAACTATCCTACTCATGATATCGAGTTACCAGCTGTGATATTTGCTTTGAAGATATGGAGGCACTACCTCTATGGTGAAAAATGGGAGATTTATACTGATCACAAGAGTTTGAAGTATATTTTCTCACAAAAAGAACTCAACATGAGGCAAAGTAGATGGCTTGAATTAATCAAGGATTATGATTGCACAATACACTACCACCCGGGGAAGGAAAACAGGGTGGAAGATGCTTTGAGCAGAAAAGACCATGGAGTTTTGAATAATATGATAATTGAAAGGGATCCAATTTTCATGGATCTAGTGAAGATGGATATGGGAATAACCAGGGAAGGTGAAACATCAATGTTTTTTCAAATGTTTGCCAAACCATATTTACTATAAAGGATTAAGAGTTCTCATACCGATGATGAAGAATTCCAAAAGAAGATTAAAGTTGTGAATGATGAAAGACTGAGAGACTTTGTGTATGAAGATAGAATTTTGAAATTTGGGAAGAGACTTTGTATTCCCGATATACCTGATCTAAAAAGGGAATTGCTGGATGATGCTCATAGTTCCAATTTCTCTATACACCCTGGGAGCACCAAAATGTATAGAGATTTGAAGGAACATTTTTGGTGGGACAACATGAAGAGGGAGATTGCTGATTTTGTGTCAAGATGTATGGTTTGTCAACAAGTGAAAGCTGGAAGGCAACAGCCTAGAGGAGTCATGCAACCTCTTCCCATACTGGAGTGGAAATGGGACAATATTATGATGGATTTTTCATGGGACTACCAAAGACTCCTAGAAGGAACGATGCAATATGGTTTATTGTTGATCGTCTTACCAATTCAGCACATTTTCTTGCTATAAGAGAAGATCTACCCCTGGAACATCTAGCAAGACTATATATTAATGAAGTTGTGAGACTTCATGGAGTACCCCTATCGATTGTTTCTGATCGTGATCCCTGTTTTACTTCAAGATTCTGGAAAAGTCTTCAGAAATACCTGGATACTGAACTTCATTTGAGCAATGCTTACCACCCTCGGACAGACGGACAATCAGAACGGACTATTAAAACCTTAGAAGACATGTTGAGATCTTGATCACTTGACTTTTAGGGTATGTGGGATCAATATTTACCTATGGTAGAATTTTCCTATAACAATAGCTTCCATTCGAGTATTCAGATGGCACCATATGAAGCGTTATACGGAAAGAGATGTCGTACACCAACTTGTTGGGATGACGTTGGTGAAAGAAAACTTGTAGGACCAGAACTAGTGGAGGAAACGGTGGAAAAGGTGAAGGTAATCCAAAATCACATCAAAGTTGCTCAAAGTAGGCAGAAGAGCTATGCTGATAATCGAAGGAAGGATTTGGAATTTCAAGTCGGTGATCATGTTTTTTTGAAGGTATCTCCATGGAAGGGAGTCATACGTTTTGGTAAGAAAGGTAAATTGAGTCCCAGGTACATCGGACCTTTCGAAATTCTAGAACGAATTGGGGCTGTAGCTTACCGATTAGCAATGCCGCCAAGTCTCTCCAAAGTTCACGATGTGTTCCACGTATCTCTGTTGAGGAAATACATGCCTGACCCAACGCATGTACTCACCTATGAGGAATTAGAACTGGAACCCAATCTGTCTTATTGTGAAGAGCCCATCAGGATTCTTGATACAAGAGAACAAGTACTGAGAAACCGGACGACACGTCTGGTAAAAGTTTTGTGGAGAAAACATAAAATGGAAGAGGCAACGTGGAAACCCGAGGAACTTATGATAAAGAACCACACGATTCTTTTCATGTGATAAGTATTCTAGAAATTTCGAGGATGAAATTATTTGAAGGAGGGGAGAATGTAACACCCCAAGCTTCTACGGTATGCTTCTCTTTGAATAATGTGATATCATATGTTGTACGCAACACCGAGTTCTAACACACCATAACCAATAAAACTAGCCATTATGAATAGTAATACCTACTTTTTAAAATTATATATATTTTATATTTCAAAATGGACTTCATTTTTGGATTCGGAATATAAAATTTATCCTAAGGTGAAATTTTGGTACTTTTCGGATAACTTTAATATTTTGATCAATAGTGAAAATTACTAAATTTTAATTAAAAACAACTTTTTTAATGAAAATAATTAATATTGATAATTTATGAATTTGAGTGGTTTTAAAGTATATTTAGAATATATTTTTACCATTTAATTCAATTTTTGTCTTTGGACATAATTTTACAATTAAACCGGACATAAACAAGTGTTAATCTTTTGATAGTTATTATCTCTTAAAAACACGTTTTTTGTTTTAACAATGGGAATTAATTTTAAATTAATTTCTGCCACTTCTGTGTTTTGAATTTGGAAAAATGGATTCCATATTTGGATTCAGGATTTTCAAATTGTGTAAATAGGTAACTTTTATTTTTAGACATTTTTAATAATTACTGCGGTAAATATTTTATTTACCATGGTTAAGGGTAAATCCGGTAAATAAGGGTTAAAAAAATAATATTAGAATAATACTAAATTACCCTAAAACGTGTCCTAACCTTATTGGTGGATACATGTTCGACCATGAGCATCTTTGGGTCAATTTTGGGACCTCATGGAGCCACTTGTAGGTGATAGGGACACTTTATTTTAATTAAGTTAAAATGAATACAAAAATGACACAAGCATATATCTTTTAGCGAAACACTTTTTACATAGGGTTATATATGTTGGATTGTAGATTATAAATATTTATTAGAAAGATAAAACGATTTCATACATAATTATATTTTATTTATAATTTTTAGACATTAAATAATTTAATTTATTTATGACACAATGATGATGCAGTAATTACTATAATAGTGAACAATTAAAATAATTAATATTATAAATACCCAAATAAATATACTATGAGACTTTTTATGAATTAGAATAATTTTCTAAGTTAATATGACATATTAGGATTTATTTAATTAGATTCTTTAGAAGTAATTATTCTGTTATGAGTTTCACAAAAATCAACTATTGAATAGTGTCAAAATTGACATAAAAGAGTTTTTAAAAAAATATTATATTATTAATTGATATTAAATTCCTAAAAATATAAGGTTTGGCAATGGGACATATATCATGATAGTTTAATCATTAATGGACCACTTGGGGGTCGCTTGGATGTATATAGTAAGTTTATTAACCATATTATATAAAAATACAAAGAGACATTGTAAAAGTGAAACTAATTATCTTTGAGTTAATACTTAAAGATAAGGTTAATATAAGTACCCAAACCTGTCTAAATTCTATTTTTTGAGTTTTGATCGACCCATCCCCACTTTAACATTTAAATAATCAAATTTTGAGCCATTAGAAACCGAATATGAATTTATTATAAATTAAAATTTCTAGCTTTTCCAAAGGTGCCCCTCACCGCTCTTATAAAAGGGCACTCCTCCTTCTCATTTCCTCACACCTTAAAAGCCTTTTGGTTCGGCCAAACTCTGCCCAAATACTCTCCCAACTTCCCTCACTACAACCTAGAAGCCTTGGATTGATCATAAATCCAACCTAAGGAGCCCTTTTGATCAAATCAAAAGGAAGAACTCGAAGAAGAGGTAATGATTTCACCACCCGTTTCCAAGTTCCTTTCTTCTTCCACTTCTTATTTCATTGTTATTACCATTCTAAAATAATTACTCCAGTATCTTATATATTATGTGATGTTATTATAAATATGGTACAACCATATTCAGTATTCTATCCACCCTTTGAATAACATGTCACCATACATGCGTACGCACGGCTTACCGTCTCCACGTCGTGGTGTAATTGTTATTCAATATATTATTATTTGGATGGGTATAATAATGATGTGTAACTCATGTAAATAATAAATATAACATGATACTGATTCTGTATATATGATATACTAACAAATTATATATTATTTTAATATCAAAAGAATGATATTGTCGCTTGTGCGTACGTACGGACTACCGTCTCCACGAACGCGATGAGATTCATTCTCCATCAAATCCATTCAAGTATAATTATCATTTTCTGATTTAAAAATGTTGTTTAAGGACTTGATATAATTCTGGATGTGAATAATATACAACCTACAAAACATATAAAATAAAATGAGTAAGTTAACACCCGAAACAACGATAATACTAAGATATTATTAACAAAGCAATGTTAAAGATCATATATGATATCATATGAATGCATATGATTCTTGTATAATTTAATAACAATTATTTCACTATTATACATGAGTTTAACCTACCCCAACCAAGGAAAAGTACAAGGTAAGGGTTATTTCACAATCTCTTCATTATCCGAGGTTGTTTATATGTAATAATCTACTGGGATATCTTTATCATCCACATCCATGTTTCTTAAAAATGTATTTCAAAACATTTTTTCTATTTACTAGAATATGAGTTAAAGAAATTTATACCCTTTTTGACTTTTATAAGTGGTTTATAAAGGAATCTTTCTGTCGTTTTCAAAACAAGTTCCTTTTTAACCTTTTAGACAGAATTAAGGTTAGAATGTTTTTTTATCTTATACGGCGGGTGTGGCTATTTTCCGCCGTGATAAAATCTTCAAAGATTCCCTTACAAGCTTATGAGAATATTTTCAAAGAAAATGTTTTATTTTATATGGCTCTTAAATGATTTCAAAATAAGAATATATATTTCTCTAAAAAGAGTTTTGATATTATCTATGTCAACATCCTTTGTTGGATTTTACGCTTATGTGAAGTTGATTTATTATGATACAAAACTTCTATGTTGTATTGAAGGTTTTGTGATATGTTTGACTGTGGATGTGATATTTTTATACCATTCATGGTTTATGGTGAAATTATTGACATTTCGTATCCTAGTTTTAATACGAGTGTTTATGTTATGTTTAAACCTTTTCATATGGAAATGCATTGGACTTAATATGTGACGGGTGGAGCCCGCTATAGCTCCTCGATGCATCGGTATGTCTCATGAGACAAACTAGTGTCTTGGCACAAGGCCTTGGCAAAATCTTATTTGTAGTCTTGGCACGAGGCCTTGGCTATGTGGTTATGATAGTCTTTCAATATGCATTCCATCATTATGAAAGTGGTTATTGATATTGCATGTGATTATTCGATTAGTAGAATATCCATGAGAGTAAGTAAATGGTATTATTTCATTTTACTTTTTCCATACTATGTTGAAGTTCAAGTTTAAAAGGCTTTTGTTTTAGTAATGCATTGCCTTGAATTTTTATGCTTATTTTTCAAAGTTTCTGCTATATTGTTATCCTTATTGGGCATTTGAGCTCACCCCTTTTCTATGTTTTATTTTTCCCAGGGTATGAAGAAGTAAATTATGAATGACCTGCAGGGATAGTATGTGGGGTTATGAGTGTGGAATATAAAGAAAATATGTTGCTGTAATTTTCATTTTTATGATGTAATGTAAGACTTATGAATATATATAGTGTTTCCAAGGATACTAAACCAATCGGTCTTTCGAGATTTGATCTTTCTTGTGATCATGCCAATGTTATGTAATAATGCACAAACTCTAGGTAACTGGGGTCAGGGTGTTACAACCCTCCTACTGATGGCCTAGTTCCCTTATAAACTAGAGGTCACTGATGTTACACAATCAAAGAATGGTCGAGCTAATGCCCTGGCCAGATTATCCACTTCTCTCGTAAATCTTGACCAAGGATATCTATTCATTCATGTGGTGCATCTAAGGGTTATCTCCCCTATGAGTGCAGATGATGATGAAAACTAGTAGGGATGCCACCTTATCATCGGTGCCTCCACATCATTACCTCTAGACCCCACTACTATATTATAGGAAACCTCTTATTTGAAAATTCATTTCATCACGTACCTCTATCATAGTAATCTACCAACAGACAGAACCGAGCATGAGTAAGTAAATCGGAATGCAATGCAGCTCACCATTCAGAGCGGTCATAGCCATTGGGAATACCCTATACAAACATGGTTTTTATAGAATTATCCTTTAGTACATTCAAGGAGATAAGATTCCCTATGTTATGTTGGATGTTTGGGCCAAATCTTGTGGTGCCCATTATGTAGGGTTGAAACACTCTAGTGTATGGAATACAGGTAGTCCTTCCCTTGTATATTTAGATTCCATTACTCCATATAACTTTCTATAACAAGAAGAGATCATAAAAGGTTGCAAAATTCCATCTAGCTGAGCTTAAAACCATCGACGAGAACAAGCTTTGGGCCTTGCACAATCTAGAGAGGCAGCTAAAAAAGATATCTGTAGATTTCAACAAGGAATTTTTTCTCTACTCCTTCCTTTAAGGTGACATAGTATTGGATATGAGGATTCCAATGATACCTGGAAGGAGTCCAATAAAGTTGGATCCCAAATGGGAAGGTCCTTACATCATTCAAAATGTCTATACCAACAGTTTATACTATTTGGTCACTATGGATGGTGAGAGATATAACAACCCTAGTATTTATTTTATATTTAAACATGATTTATTACATAAAAATAAACTTAATAAAACTCAGAAGATAGATAGTTCTAGTTTCTTTGGTGATTTGGAACATTATATAACAACTTAAAACATGAAATACACATCTTTATTGAAATATTCTTTTACATGACCACGACATTCATATTTACATAGCATTACATGGGATCACCTAGGGATATACATAAGAAAGGGGTGATATATAAAGTCCAATAAGGGAAAAACATGGAATAACATGAAGAAGAAAATACATGATAGACAATAGGAATATCAATGGATCATAAAAGAAACTTAAAGGCATGATATAACATGATAATCATAACATGGAAACGTGGAAACAACATACAACATGATATTAGCATGACCCGAGGCTCATTACACATGGATTGTCTTGAGTAAATCATCCCTGCACATGAATTATAATGAGTAAACCCTCATTTTACATGAATTATAATTAGTGAACACTTATTGCACATGGCGTATTATGATACTAAACATTACTCAATGCATTGGAGCACTATCAAGGTTCGCCCTTCATAATGATTTCAGTATCATGTTTAAGTGTGTCACATAAATCATAAAACATGGATTCATTCAACATTATAATTTATTCCATGATCAAGGAATGTGGAATACATAAATTTACGTCCCCAATCAATAAGAATATGTTTATATAGGTGAATACCCTTGAGATAAAGGGGTATCTAATCATCTTGGCATGAAATGGGACTTATAATTGATATTTAATAACATATACCAACATATGAAATGGAATTTATATGCATAATATAAAATAAATACTTGAATGGAAATGAGAATAGAGCAATCCTGTGAATAATTTATGCATGGTAATGGATATACATATGAAAGAATAAGGATAAATAAATTGGTATATCATCATTAAAACATAATAAGGGTAATATGTGAGAGGTGAAAAACATAACATATCATTTTTAATTGTAAATAAAAGGGTGTAAAAATATAAGGAAACTTGGATAAAAATGAAAGAAAAGAACCCTTACTTGGATGTGTGATCCCAAAGGCTTGGAAGAGGCTTCTTGAAATCTTGTGGAACCACTGTAGGAATCTAGGGAGTATAGAAAAGATTTTGGAAAAGCTTTAAGGAGTTTTAGTGAAGAGTAATTGGCACTTGGGTGGGTTTATATGGGAATGTTAGGGGAATTATTTATTGTTTTGGTTTTAGACACTACACACTAAAATATTAAAAACCACAAAATACCTGATGGGTTTTTACTATGTTTTCAGAACAAGGGAATAAGAAAAAATTATATGGGAAATATATGATGATATTAAAATATTATCCATTCTTATGTAGAAATGAGTCACACTCTCAAGGAAATAATTTCAAAAACATAAAATATATAATAAGTCTTGGAGGATTCACTAAATCATTATAAAATAAAACAAAAAAATCTAAAAAAAATATTTTAAAGTTAAAACATATATTTTTTCAAATATCCCTTTTATAATATTTTATTCACTAGTACAGAAAACGGTTTTCACGTCACCATTTTTTATGTTGGTTATATATAACTGATGAGAAAATCTGTGATACATGGTTTTTTATATCAGCTATTTTATAACCGACATAAAAAATATGGAGAGAAATTTTTTTACGTCGGTTATTTTAATAACCGACGTCATAAATACCGCGCGTTGGTTTTTTACATTGGTTATAAATTAACCGACTTAAAAAACCAAAGCGCGGAATTTTTTACGTCTGTTATTTGATAATCGACGTAAAAAACGAGGTATATACGAATTTTTTACGTCGGTTATCAAATAACCGACGTAAAAAATGCGGCATCTGAGGCCGTTTTTATGTAAGTTATCAAATAACCGACCTAAAAACACAACCCGCTGATTTTTTGATGTCGGTTATATTATAACTGACGTAAAAAACCAACACCCGTAAGTTTTTACGTCAGTTATAGAATAAACGATGTAAAAATTGTGGTTTCTGATGTTTTTATTATGTCAGTTATAGAATAACCGACGTAAAAAACAAACACGAGGCTTTTTTTTGTCGGTTATTCTATAACCGACGTAAAAAATGTGGTATCTGATACATTTATAATGTCAGTTATTCTAATAACTGATGTTATAACTGTAATAAAAATAGTTTATAATGTCGGTTAATAAATAACTGACGTTATAAAACATTTAAAAAATTAACACGCCCAGTGGATTGTAATTTATGATATTTCAATCGACAGTCCGCCAACTTGTCTCTCTCGCACGGAAAACCCTAATCGACTCTTCGATCTCATTTCATTAAACTCATTTTTCCATCATCATTTATCATATTTACTCTCCTCGGATCTATCATCTCCACTCGCAACACTCAGTTAAGCCTCCCACGACTTTATTTCATTTGTTTTTTTCCCGGATAGTCTATATTTACGTTTTGCGAATATTTTGTTTAATCTATGTAAGATTCTTCGATTTCGAACCCTCTTACCTCATTTTTCCATCATCATCTTATTTATTATCACCAAATCTATTAGATCGACTCGCAATATTCATGTAAGCCTCACCTACATCTATTTCGTTTGTTTTTTTCACGGATGCCTGACATTGATGGTAATTTTTGTTGTCATTGACAACTAATGATCTCATTCACCTATATTACTGCAATTTATATGTAAACCATTGTGATCCACCCATTTCGTGTACCATTGTGATTTATTTTATAATTATATATGGTTTTTGATGGTGGAATGTTTGTTTTTCATCCTTGGTTGTTTCTATTTTGGGTATCACTTTTTGTTGTTCCATAATCTACTTATGTCACCTATTTTTGTGGACTACTATAAGTCTTTATATGCTATTAAAACCTGATTTATTGCACAATAGAGCATTTTAGACTAGTAGGAGATATTGTCCAAGAGGGTGGGGGTGTCCAAGGGGGTGGGGGCTGTCCAAGGGGTTCGGGGGGGATGTCCAAGGGGTTGGGGCCTGTCCAGAGGGTTTGGGGGGTTGTCTGAGGGAGTGGGGATTGTCCAGAGGGTTGGGGGTGTCCATGGTTGTAGGGGGTGGGGGTGGTGTCTAGGAAGGGTGGGGGTGTTGTCGAGAGGGGTGGGGGATATCTAGGGGTGGGGGCTGTCCAAAGGGGTGGGGGATGTCTAAAGGGGTGGTGGTGTCCAGGGGGTGTCCAGGGGGTGGGGGAGGTGTCCAGGGGGTTCAGGGGGATATCCAGAGGGTTGGGGGGGGGGGGGGGGGTATGTCCAGGGTGTCGATGGAGGTGGGGGGGGGAATCTATGGTGGTGGGGGGGTCCAAGGGTGTGGGGGTGTCGAAGGGGGTGGGGGGGGGGCTATCCAAGGGGGTGGGGGCGGGGGGTTGTCCAAGGGTGTGGGGGCCTATCCAGATGGTTTTAGGGGTTTTCTGGGGGTGGGGGTTGTCCAAAGGGTTGGGGGTGTCCAAGGGGGTGTCCAAGGGGGTAGGGGGTGGGTTGGTGTCCAGGAGTGGTGGGGGTGCTGTCTAGAGGGGTGGGGGATGTCCAGGGGGTTGGGGCGGTCTAAGGGGGTGGGTGGGGGGTGGGGGGGGGGGGGGTTGTCCAAGGGGGTGGGGGCTGTCCAGAGGGTTGGGGGTGTCCAGGGGGTGTCCAAGGGGGTAGGGGTGGGGGTAGTGTCCTGGAGGGATGGGGGTGCTGCCCAGAGTGGTGGGAGTTGTCCAGTGGGTGGGGGGCTATCCAGAGGGGTGGGGGGCTGTCCAAAGGGGTGGTGGTGTCCAGGGGGTGTCCAGGGGGTGGGGGTGGTGTCCAGGGGGTTCGAGGGGCTGTTCAGAGGGTTGGGGGTGTCTATGGAGGTGGGGGGAGTCTAGTGGTGTGTGTCTGGGGGGTGGGGGTGTCTAAGGGGGGTGGGGGATGTCCAAGGGGGTGGGGCCCTGTCCAAAGGGTTTGGGGTTTGTTCGGGGGGGGGGGGGGCTGTCTAGAGGGTTGGGTGGTGTCCAGGGGGTTGTCCAAGGGGGTAGAAGGTGGGTGGTGGGGTCCAGGAGGGGTGGGGGTGTCCATGAGGGGTGGGGGTGGGGTCTATCCAATGGTGTGGTGGTGTCCAAGGGGTTTCCAAGGGGGTGGGGGTGGTGTCCAGGGGGTGGGGGGGGGGCTATCCAATGGGGTGGTGGTGTCCAGGGGGTGTCCAAGGGGGTGGGGGATAAGTGTCAGTTGGTATTGACTATCGCATCATGGTTTTTGAGATTATGACATGATGATTTTATTATTTCATGGATATTAAGGTTTCTATATTGTTCTATTTGGATATATATATTTTGACTAGCCATCGACTATGAGAAAATTATGGGTTATGGGGGAGACCATGTCATGGTTTTCAAATATGTGTAGTTATCCTGACCCCATTGTGCCGTGATGACTGGCTTTACATTGTGATTCTCTCCATCTGAGTTTTTATTTTAAATTTGATTTGATTCTCAGGTTTACTCGATTTTATCCAATTTTCTATCAACCATTGGAGGCACCATGGTTTTCTTTGACTCAATGGAATTTAAAACTATTATATCTAATTATATTTTCTTTTTAAAATCATATTCAAGAATATTTTTTTAAATACGCATAGATTTTTATTATATTTCGAAATTGTTTTACATTCAAATTATGATTTTTTTCATATAACCATATATTTGTCTTATCTTAAAAAGATGTATAATTTTTATATTTGTTATAGGTAATAATGAGTCGAAATTGGATTATAGAACATCGAATGAGAAATGAATATGAGGAAGGTGTTGATGCCTTTTTGAAATTTGCTAAATGGAATGTTCCAAGTAGTGACATTTTTTCTGTCCATGCCTGAAATGTTTGAATATGAAGAAGTTGAAAAGTACAGAGATAAAAGATCATCTGATTTTTCATGGTTTTAATCCGAGTTACAACCCTTGGATTTGGAATGGTGAAACTGGATGGAATGTCACTGATGATGATGATTCCCAAGATGGTAACTCTGATGGAATTGAAGAAATGATTCGCGATATTGTCACAGAACAAATTAAGATAGAACCAATAGTTTCGCATCTATATGGTGATGTTGAAAACCCATTATATCCTGGTTATACAGATTTTATGGTTTTGTCAGCAGTGTAAAGATTTATTAACCTGAAGGTGAAACATGGATGAAGTGACAGAAGTTTTACAGATCTACTACAATTGATGAAATACATTCTTCCAAACGATAACAATCTTCCAGATTCACATTATAAGGCCAAGAAAATATTATGCCTGATGGGATTGGGATAAAATAAAATACATGCCTTTCCAAATTACTGTATTATATATAGGAAGGAATATGAATTTCTATCGGAGTGTCCTAAATGTGGGACATCACGGTATAAGGTGAAAGAAAAATCACAGGCTGATGAAGAGATTACAAAGATCCCTACAAAGGTATTTTGGTATCTTCCTATAATTCATCGTTTCAAACATTTATTTGATAATTCACATGATGCAAAAAGGTTAATATGTCATGCTGATGAGAGTTTATGTGATGAAAAAATACGTCATCTAGTTGATTGTCAATAATGGAAGAAAATTGATGAGCAGTATTCAACATTTGGAAATGAAATTAGAAATCTCAGTCTAGGGTTGTGTATAGATGGAAATAATCCATACCAAACCCTCAGTAGCACACATAGTTCATGGCCTATTTTATTTGTAATTTACAACCTCTCTCCTAAATTTTGTATGAAGTGAAAATATGTCATGTTGAGTATAATGATATCTGGTCCGAAGCAACCCGGCAATGACATTGATGTTTACTTGTCACCGTTGATTGATTATTTGAAACTTTTATAGGCTGATGGTATTAGGGTGTATGATTCTTATAAAATATAATATTTTCCACTTCATACAGTTCTTTTTCTCAATATAAATGACTTCCCAGCATATAGAAATTTGTTTGGATATAGTGCTAAAGGGTATAAATCATGTCCAATTTGCGAACAACAGATGCCATATTGTCAATTTCATCAAGGGAGGAAAATAGTGTACATGGGTCATCGAAAGTTTTTGCCTATGGATCACCCTTATAGAAGACTAAAAAAGGAATTCAGTTGCTCAAAACAATTTGATATTGCTCCAAAAACATTATACCCTTATCTTTATTTTGAGAGGGTGAGAAACCTTGATGTGACATTGGGAAAGACATAGAAATCTGGTAATGATAGACATATTTGGAAGAAAAGGTCAATATTTTTTGAGCTACCATATTGGAGATATCATTAAGTTAAACCTAATATTGATGTCATGCACGTGAAGAAGAATATATGTGATTGTTTGATTGGAACATTGTTAGATATTAAAGGAAAGACAAAAGATGGGTTGAATGGAAGATTAGACTTAGTATCAATGGGAATATGTTTGGAGTTAGCTCCCACTCATAAAGGAAGATGAACATTTCTTCCCTCTGCTTATCATACATTATTGAAGAGGGAGAAAATTAGCTTTTGTCAGTGCCTTCATGATATAAAAGTGCCTCAAGGTTATTCTTCAAATGTAAAAAATTTTGTCTCATTGAAGGACTTGAATTTTATAGGTATGAAATCACATGATTGTCACGTCATGATGAAAAAATTCTACCAGTTTCATTGCGTGGAATATTTCCCATCCATGTCAGAAAGAATATAATGAAGTTGTGTTATTTTTTAAATTCAATTTTTAATAAGGTGATTGATGTAACTACTTTGAACATTTTGTTAAAGGATGCAATTTTTATAATTTGTCAATTGGAAATGTATTTCCTCTAACTTTTTTTGATATAATGGTGCATTTAATGATTCATCTAGTTCGGGAAATAAATCTTTGTAGACCTGTATATCTTCGTTGGATGTATCCTTTTGAAAGGTATATGAAAATATTGAAGGGGAATGTTAAGAATCCATATCGACCTGAAGCCTCCATTATTGAAAAGTATATTTTTATGGAGGTTGCAGAGTTTTGTATGAGCTACTTGGTTGCGGCGCAACACATAGGTTTTCCTCCATCTTTCCTTGAATGAGTTAATAACAAGGGAAAGGGGATTCGTGGCTTGAAAGTCAAATCATTGTCAGATGAATAGATGAAGAAGTTAGAATTATATATCTTGAATAACATAGCTGATGCTCAACCGTATATCACATTGCATATTAATGAGTTGAAACAATGTCATCCAAAGAAGAAGGAAATGTGGATTTTGAATGAGCACAACAAAACATTTTTGTCATCGTTTAAAAAGACCTTTCTTGGTAGATCAGATATATCAAAGACATTAAAATGGATATTGGGTTTTCCGTGTTTAAATGTGATAACTTGGTCCAGTTATATCATTAATGGCTATACATTTCATACGAAAGGTCAGGACAATATAAGTGTAGTTCAGAATAGTGGTGTATTGGTGTTTGCAGAAGTAATGCATTTTTCAAGTGATTAGGACAAAAACCCAATATCTGCATCAAGTCCATATTATGGAGTGATTGAAGACATATGGGAGGTTTATTACTTTAAAATTAATGTTCCTATTCTTAATTGTAAAGGGATTATCAGTAACAACAATGTCAGACACGCTGAATTTGGAATGACACTTGTTGATCTGAATATATTGGAAGACACAACTGATTATTTTATAATCACAACACATGAAAAACAAATTTTCTATGTAGTAGATCAATCAGATATGCAGTGGGGTGTTGTTTTATAAGGGAAAAAATATGTTGGTGAGGATGAACTTTATGAAGATGCTGATTTATGGGAGATCCCTACTTCCATGGAAAGATTAATAGAACATAATGATAAGCATGTTGAATACATGGTTTGTTCCATAAGGAACGATCAGGATGAAGGAATTTGGGAAATCAATCCATTTTTACATTACTAAAATTACAGGTAACATATGTTTATTTCTTGTTTACATTTATTTTTTCCGTAAAATGTTATATATTGTATGTTTTTTCTTTATTAGAACATGTATTGAAATAAAATAACTATAAATTTTGTTTGTTTTAAGTTTGTTTATTTTACTTTATCATGTTTACCATTACATGAATTATATATCTATTATTTTTTTCAGTGACAATTACTTTACCATGTTTACCAGTTTTACCAGGTTTACCATGTTTACCATCTTTACCATCTTTACCATTATTTAACATGATTACCATATTAACAATGTTTACTATTAAGTAACTTAGTACAATTTTCTATTTTCTTATTACACTAGTATTAAAATATTTTAATTTTTATATTTGTAAAATAATGTTTGTTTTTTTTTGATTTGAAGGATAATGAAAGATCATTCAATTGATCAACCACATGATTCTGGAGATGAGCATATTGGTCATACCTCTGGGGAGGAACATTCACATGCTCCTCTTGATGTTTTCCAATCTTCCTCATGTGATCCAATTACGATAAAGAGTTCAAGAGTTGGTAAACATGGGTGCACACGTTTACAAAAAATAGCACTTTCCCATATGTAGGATCAGAGGATACTCGTTGAGTTTGATGCTGATGATATTCCTAGAGGTCCAAATGAAAAAGATTTAAATATTTTTGAATCAACTCAGGGTAAGAGAAAAATAAGCATTTTGTATGATAACTAGAAAAGTGTGGATAAAGTGATAATCTCTTAGTTGTGGGAGATGATTTTGGTAAGATCTTTTGCTATTATTTTACTATTATTTATTTTTTTCTACTATATATAATATGTTAACCCTCTTCTTTATCAGATGACATTTGATATTTCTGACACCGGAGGAGTCAGGAAGAAATGCTTATCGATGGCTTCCAGGAGATAGAGGTATTTCAAATCAACCCTCTCATCTGATTTCATTTTTGGTCATAGGATTCATGAAAATCCATGTCATATATATCCTTTTATAGATGAAGACACATGGAGAAAGTTTGTTGAAAGTAGAAGAAAAGATTCATTTTTGGTATGGGTAATTTAAAATTTAATAAGTTTTCTTATATAAATGATCTTATTAATGTTTTGTTAATGATTTCTTATTCTTAATTTACAGCAAACAAGACGAGCTCATCAGGAGATCCAATCTAAAAATTTATACCCTCATAGTTTATCTTGGGGAGGGTATGATTTTTTGGAAGAAAAAATGATGGCGGAAAAATTTCAAAAACTAAGAGCTGAGTCTTCAAGCTCTAGAGAGGTGGACCCTCCATCTAGACATGAAAAAATGGAAGAGAGCTCAGATGGTCCAAAAAGGGCAATATCTTTCGGAAGAATAGAGAATCATAGCTGAGAGGATTGTAAGATATGTATTTTATTTATTTAAGTTAACTATTTTCATCATATAATTTCAATCATTACGGAAATGTTCAATTAATTAATACAGGACTCTCTTGATGAGTAGAGCTCACAGGGGGCATTTACAGCTACTGGGAGGCAAGATATTTTATCTGTGGCATTGGGAAAGCCCGAACATCTTGGCCGTGTAATAGGATATATAGCAGGTGTATCGGTAAGAAAAGTGTTTCCACGTTCTTCAAATTCTAATGTTGAGGGAGTTTATAAAAAAATAGAATCCTTAGAGGCTGAAGTCCATAATATTAATGTGATGATGGAGGAAAAGATTAGAGCATCGGTATAGTCTATGTTTGCAGACATGAAAAGACAATTTCATACTGTAGCTCCCACACCTCCACCTCCACCTACAGACCCCATTATTTATCCTCCACCTCTGCCAGTAGCTCCCACTCCCCCACCTCAGCCTGCGGACCCCATTTTTTATCCTACTCCTCCGCCACAGCTTCCTACTTATTGGGAGTTGTATTTTGATGATCCTAAACATCATATAGTTTCATATTGGTTGGTATATTGTATAGGAGATACAGTTCATCATCAAAAATTTGAGGTAGAGAATCAGAGGGTCACTATACAAGATATTATAGATAGATCAGCTTGAGTACCATTACCTACAAATGAGGTGATGACCGTTGGACATAGTATCGGCCATTTTTTAATTTGGCCATCCAGACTTCTTCGACTCATAACCATAGAGGTATGAATGTTATATCTTTTATTTTATTCTTTTATTAAAGTTGTTTTATCATTTGAAAACTAATATATTTTCCTATTTACATTTACAGGAATACTTCAAAGGTAATGAAATACTGTATAGACAACAACAAAGACAAATGGCTATGACATCAGATACAGATTCTAGTAGTCTTGATAGATTTTCAAGATATTCAAATTTGTTGGCGGGTCATTATGAGTTTCCAATGGAGGCTCATGTTTGTGGACGTGCAATAACTGTGAGGATTATGAAAACTGATATCATAGATCTTGTTACTAGAGATAATTCGGGCATCAATGTGGTGAAATTTTTTTCCATGTAAGTCTTAACACCTTTTTCCTGTGTTATATTTATTAAAAATGTATAATTATGTCTATTTTGTATTAGGTATATTTATAAAATTTGCGAGAGGAATGAGCTGACAAATGTATATGTATTCATGGACCCGCAATTGATTTCCCCAGAAGAATGTGCATTGGATGAGGAACAAAGAATGCTTTATATTGCTAAAAGACTTGAACAGAATATAGTCACACAATGTTGGATGATGCCTTTTTGTGAGAGGTATGAAACACATCTCTCTCAAAGAGTTCATTATCTTTTAACATAAAAAATGACTAACCTTAAATTTTCTTTTATCAGTGATCATTGGAAGTTTGGAGTTTTTTTCCCAAGGGAGAAGACACTTTATTGGATATGCTCTGTCCATGATGATGTATGGGAAAGTTTTAAGAATATATGGGAAAAGTAAGTATCAATTTATCAATAGTTATATATATTATAATGATTTTTAAATTTACCCCATTCTTATTATTCTCTAATAGTTCATGGGTCTAATTTTGTAAAAACACAAAGAAAAGGAGTGCAAAGATTAAATATGTAAATATGAAGGTAAATATCCATTTATAATTTTTAATTTTTGACTTATTAAATAAAAATAATATATTGAATTTACACTCATTCTTACAGAATTGTCATGAACAACAAGCTTTCATCAAAGGCAGATATTATATGTCATGATTTATGTTTGAAATAATAACCACTGGGACAGTTGTGAACTTTGACCTGGTAAGATTTCCTCTTAAACATTGCTATAATATTTCAATTTGATTTATTCATTATACATGTTAACTACTATCCTTTACATTTTTATCTATTTGATTACCCTCAAACCTATACTGCTCAAGACATCAAACACTTACAAGTGGAGTGGTCAAATTATTTTATAAGTTTGATTGAATTTTAGTTGTTTGTAGTGTAAAATGTAATTTGGAATATTTTCATTGTAATTGTGTATTTGGTAGTCGTTTATGTAGGATTTAGTTTTCTTAGAAGTTGATAGTGTAAGTTTTGAATGTTATATATGTGAATTTTTAATTTTTCTCTACTTCTTGTTTTGTTCTACTTATGATGGTTTTTCTGGCATGGATTCTGGTCTGGGGGAGGGGTTCCAATGGTGTGGGGGGGTGTTCAGTGGGGTGGGGGTGTCCAGGGGTGTGGGAGGGTTGTCTGGTGGGGGGGGGGGGGGGGTCCTGGGTGTCCATGAGAGTGGGGGCAGTCCAGGGGGTGGGAGCATTTCTAGGAGGGTGGAAGGGTTGTCCAGGGGAGTGGGAGGCTGTCCAGGGGTGTCTATGGGTGTGGGGGTGTCATGTGGGGTGAGGGGGTTTCCCGGGGTGTGGGAGGGCTGTCCAGTGGGGAGGGGTCCAGGGTTTCCATGGGGATTGGGGGCAGTCCAGGGGGGTAGGAGAGGAGGTTTCACCATCCCTCGGGGGGCTAAATGCAGCTAAAAGGTACTCATCACTCCCACATGTGAAACATTTTTTGGGTTCAAGCTTCGCATTGGGAGTGATGAGTACCTTCCAGTGGTGTGCCCCCTGAGGGGGTGTCCAGGAGGGTGGGGGTGTCCAGTGGGTGTCCAGGAGGGTTAGGGTAGTCTAGGGGTGTGGAGGGGGGGTTGTTCAGGGGTGTGGGGGCTGTCCAAAGGGTAGTGGGGATGACCCAGGGTGTGGGGGATGTCTAGGGGGTTGGGGGAAGTCCAGGGGTGTGTGGGGGGGGTGTCCAGGGGTGTGGTCGGGGCAGTCCAGTGGGGTGAGGGGGTTCTAGTTTGTTTTTGGTAACTTTTTGGTCTGTTTTAGTAGTGTGGGAGGGTTGTCGAGGGGTGTGGGAGTGTTGTATAGGGAGTGGGGGTAGACATGAGGGTGGGGGTTGTCCAGGGGTGTTTGGGGATGTCCAGGGTGTCGGGGGAAGTCCAGGGGTATGGTGGGGGTTGTCCAGTGGGGTGGTGGTGGGATTGTTGTCCAAGGGTGTGGGAGTGTTGTCCATGGTGTGGGGGGTATAGATGAGGGTGGGGGGGAGGTTTTCCTGGGGTGTTTGGGGTTGTCCAGGGGGTTGGGGGGTAGTCCAGGGGTGTGGTGGGGGCTTTCCAATTGGGTGAGGTGGTTCAGGGGTGGTGGGGGTTGTCCAGTTGTGTTGGGGGGTATAGATTAGGGTGGGGGTTTTCCTGGGGTGTTTGGGGTTGTCCAGGGTGTCAGGGGGCAGTCCATGGGTGTGGTGGGGTCTGTCCAGTGGGGTGAGGGGTTCAGGGGGTGGGGGGGTTGTCCAGTGGGGTATGTTTTAAATGTTATCAATGTAAATGCTTAATTTTTCTTTGATTCTTTTTCGGTCTTCTTCTATTTTTGTGGTACGAATTCTTGGTTTCTGGTTGTTTCTGGTTGTTTCTGGGGAGAGCAGAGGACTGCATTCCATTTAAAAAATTGTTCTTTCAGGTCGGTTATTTTATAACCGACATGATAAAGGAATGGGGAGGGGGTTATCACATTGGTTATTTAAATAAGCAACATGATAAACACCAATGGAATGGCTTATCACGTCGGTTATGAAAAAACAGACCTGATAAAAAAACCCCTGGACTGGTTTATCACATTGGTTATTATATAACTAACGTGATAAACCATTTTAGAGGGATTTATCACGTCGGTTATTAAATAACAGATGTGATAAAAGGCATAGGAAAAGGGTTTACCAAGTTAGTTATATAACCAACGTCATAAACCATTTCCCAGGCCTTTTATCAGGTCGGTTATTTAATAACTGACGTGATAAATCCCTGGAAAATGGTTTATCACCTCGGTTATATAATAACCGACGTGAAAAACACCCTCGCACTGGTTTATCATATCAGTTAATTAATAACTGAAATGATAAACCCTCCCCCCTGGTTTTTGCATGTCGGTTAATTAATAACTGACATGATAAATACCAAGATTTTATGTTTTTACGTCGGTTTTTCAATAACCGACGTAAAAAACGTTTTCTGCACTAGTGATTATATCACTATTGGGTCATTATGATGTCATAAAATTCATTATATATTTATACGGTTTTTAATTTTTACCCCAAAATGCGATTGTCTCAAAAAATTAGGAAACATTAACCATTGGATAATTTTTAGGTTTTGATTCCAAAAATAATAATATTATTATCTAAATAATTTTCTAAATTTGTGAATTTCAACTTTTAAAATAGAAACCTCCCTTTATTGAAAATTAATGGGTTTTGGAAAACAAAGTTTTCCAACCTTAATAAAAGATACTATTGAATTTCTAAAATTTATATGATCATTAATATTTAAAAATTTTAATTTAATAATAACATTTTATTAAACTATTATTTATTTCAAAAATACATTAATTCATCAACATAGATTCCTTAATTGAATTCGAATATTAACCAAAAATAATATTTGTGGTTTAGAAAAGTATTTACAAAGTTACAATAAAATAATGAATTTATTTTAATTATTCTATAAAAAAAATAATCATAATTATAGGGTCTTGATACATATCTCTTTATTACACCAGCATACACTCTAAGAGTAAGGTCTGTGATGGTGAGGCTTTCTTGGGGTCATTCGGTGAACATGGTTTAGGTTATGATCTTGATGAGATTAAACTTCTCCCATAAATGGTTTCTCTCATGCTTAAGTTATTGGATCTCATCTTGGTATTAGTCTAGAGAAAATTCTAGAAATGTTATTTCCGTCAGAATCTTTGATAAATGGGCTTCATAGGTTATGATGCTACTATTTGAGTCCATCACATCTGTTTTCTATGGAAAAATGATTTGTTAAAACCCAATATTTATACTATTCATGTCATTACTATTAAAATGCAATATTATCAATGATAAGGATACTTAATATCCATTTAAATCCAATTGTATATAATAAAACAAAATGATTTTATGTCTTTTCAATATCTATAAGACATTTAATCAAAACAAAAGAGAAATTTATTCATAAATTTTTGGGTTGTTACAACCTTCCCCTTAATAAATTTCTCTCTCAAAGATTTTATTTCACACATTAAAATAGATGAGGGTAATTATGCTTCATCACTTCCTCTATTTCCCACATGTCTTCTTCAAACTTTTGGTTTTTTCAAAACACCTTGACAAGGGGCGTCAACTTATTTTGTATAACTTTTTCTCTATGATCTAAGATCTTCACCAACTTATCCTCCTATGATAGGAAATTCTCCTACAGTAGACCCTCTGGATTTATTATATGTGATGGGTCAGGTATGTACTCTCTCAAGAGTGATACATGGAATATATCATGTACTTGAGACAGGTTCGGTGGGAGTAATAGTAAATAAGCCATATCTTTGATGCGATCAAGGATCTTAAAAGGGCCGAAATACCTTGAACTAAGCTTTAACTTTTTTCAAAATCTCATAACTCTCTTCCATGAAGATATGCAGAGGAATACCATGTCCCCAACATCAAACTCTGGGTCTCATCGATGATCGTCTACATAGATCTTTTTTCAACTCTGGGCAGCTTTGATGTGTTGGTGGATGGTATTAACCTTATCCACCATTTCTTCAACCATATTCTGACCTAGAAGTTTTCATTACCCAACTTAATATAAATTTACTGACATTCTAAACCTCTTCTCATAAAGGAATTCATAAGGATCCATTTGGATTCAAGAGTGGAAACAATTGTTGTAAGAGAACTCCACCAAAGGAAGATGTTGGTACCTTCCACCTTTGAAGTTCATTGAGAAATATCTCAACATTTCCTCAAGTGTTTAGATAGTCCATTCAGATTTCTCATCAGTTTGATGGTGATAAGATGTATTAAAGTTCTTCTCTATGTTTAGAGAATTCTGAATAATTTTACAAACATAGAGGTGAATATTGGATCTCGATTGGACACAATTGATAGTGGTACCCCATGAAACCTTACCACTCCTCTAATGTATATCTTTTTCAGTTGAACCAATGAAAAATCCTCTGAAATTGCAATGAAGTTTTCAGTCTTTGAAAGATGATCCACAATAAACTAGATAGCATTATTTCCTTTGGATGTCTTTGGATTTTCGGTGAAAAATCCCATTGTATGTTTTTTCTATTTCCGTGTTGGTATTGGTAATGGTTGCATCATCCCCTTAGACCAAATTCTATAAAGCATCACATGATGACATTCCAGGAACTTTGATATATATTTAGTGATCTCCTTCTTCATGTTATTGCTCCAATAGTGCTCTCAGAGATCTCGATACATCATTGTGTTTCCACGGAGAATGGAAAAATTTGAACTATGTGCATCATCCAAAAGTTATTTCTTTAACTCGGTATTTTATGGAACACATAATATTGACCCAAACATCAAAATTCCTTCTTCATTAACATTGAACTTTGAGGATTTATCTTTTTTATAGTTTTCACTTTCTTCTTAAGTCCCACATCATCTTGTTGAGAATCCTTTATCATTTCCAAAAAATATGTTTGAGCAATCATTTGTGAAAGGATTTATGATGTTCCATTATTTATGATTCCCATGTCCATATTCATCAAATATAAGAATATTGGATCCATTTAAATTCTCATCATTGATAGAATTGTTGGGTCCTTTCAACTTAGAGCATCTTCAACCTTGTTAGCTTTCACAGTGTGGTAATGGATTGAGCAGTCATAATCCTTCATGAGCTCAAATTATCTTTATTGGTGCATATTCATCTCTTTCTGTGTGAATATATGTTTGAGACTTTTATGATCCATATATATTTTACACTTCTCACCCAAGAGATAATTTTATCATATTTTCAAGGAAAATATCATAGTTTTCAACTTCATATCATGCGTGGGACAGTTTAACTCTTGAATTTTCATCTTTTCTGAGGCAAAGGTAATGAATTTGTGATTTTTCATCAACACACAACTCACTCCTTTCATTGAATCATCACTGAGGATTACGAGAATCTCCCCACTTGTGGGTAGTGTGACCATAGGGGCAGGGATAAGCCTATTCTTTAAATCCATGAATCCTTCTTCACATTCATCATTTAAAGAAAATACAACTCCCTTCTGAGTAATCTTGGTATGAGGGTTTGAAAATCATGATAAATTTCTCATAAATTAGAAATAATATCTAACTAACCACAGGAAGCTGGAGATATCCATCATAGATGTCGGACTTGGCCATCCCTAAATTGCATTTTTCTTATGAGGATCCCTAGATATCCAATTACTTGTGATGATAGAACCCAAGAATGAGACTTCCTTCAAACATAACTCAAATTTTCTATACATCTCATAGAGATTCCTATTTTATAAGGTCTCTAGCATAATACTCAGATGCTTCTCATGCTCCTCCTTGGTTTTAGAGTATATTAGAATATAGTCTATAAATACTACCAAAAAATTATTGAGGTAATATCTAAAGACTCAATTAAACATGCCCATGAATATTAATGGAGCATTAGTGATTCCTAATTCCATCACTATGAACTCATAATTCCCATACTTTGTACAAAAAGTTGTCTTTGGGATATCCTTCTCCTTTACCCTAACTTCTTAATATCCCGACCACAGATCCACCTGGGGGAATTATTTTTCTCCATGTATTTGATCGAAAAAGTCATCAATTCATGGAAAAGGATAGTTTTTCTTTATCATGATTTTTTGACCTTGTGATAATCAATGTAAAGGAACATTGACCAATCCTTCTTCTTGATGAAGATGACTAGTTCACTTCATGATGAAGTACAAGGGTGTATAAACCCTTCATCTAGACTCTTCTATATTTGTTTCTTTGGATCCTCAAACTCCACAACAATCATTATATATAGATTCATGGATATTGGAAACTTCCTAGGTATAATATCAATTGATAATTAAACATTTATACTAGAAGGAATACAAGGAAATTCCTCAGGAAACACATCTACGAATTCCCTCGCAATAGGCATGTTTTTGTGGATAGTTCTTTCCTTAGACTCAATCATATGAGAAAGATATGCATTCTACTAGGGTAGTAATATCTATACTTGAGATGATGGTGCTAAAGATGATTCATCCTCGTCCTTGAACTTTTATAGAATTGGAGGTTGATTCGCCATATGGAGAGTGATTTCCCACTCAGGGTAATTTATGCTGGATCTATATAGGGAAATCCAATCCATGCTAAGAATTGCATCAAATTCCACCAGAGGGAGTATGATGAAGTTCACCTGGAAATTCAATCCAAAAAATGTGACAGGGGAGGAGTTATATACATAAGATGAAATAATTTACCCATTTACCATTTTCATCTATATCTCTACTTTCATGTTTTTTGGTGGTGTTTAGATTGTTCTACTAAACTTTTAGTATATAAAAGAATTCACAGAGCCAGAATCAAAAAGTAAATTCACTATTCTTGAATGAACAACTAGCATACCTATCACCACTTTTTTGTTGATATTCACTACGGTGGTAGTGATGGAATAAATATATCCCTTGATACATTAGAGGTTCTTGGATACCTCTAATTATGCTTGGCTTAGGGAAATGGTTCGAAAAGTGTCATGGTTCCTTGTAGTTGTAGAAATGAACAATGCAATGAGGGTTGACCAGATCATTCCTTTCCTCTATCACATTGAGGGGTTTCTCTTATTGAATTTTTTTGGTCAGGTTACCTTCTCTTCTACACCTATAGCATTTCGTTGACCCCCTTAGGCTATTTCCAGCATTCTTCTTTTCATACTTTTGACAAGGGGGTTATATGATTTCTTATCACCTTTGGATTTGTCCATTAGACCACCAGAATAAAAGGTACACTTTATGCTTCTTATACCCATGATACCCCTATGATTTTATAATCTATATCTCAAATTTGATGTCACAAAGGATAATTTCCTCATAGCTATCAAAGTTACATATCGTTAGGGATTTCTGTAGGCTATGTTTTATCCCATCAAATAAGTGGACAACCTTGTATTTTGGGGTAATGAAAAATCTGGAGGGGTATTGTGAAAGACTTGTAAAGTTTTCCTCATACACTCCGATAGATTTCTCATCTTTTTGCTTGATAGAAATTAAGTCAATTTCTATCTTAATTTGGAGGGTGGAGAGAAAGTATTTATCGAATAACATTTTCTAGAAAGCCTTTCATTACATCACCTCAATCTCTTCCTTATGATTCATATTTTTGATCAATGTACACAATTAATCAAATTAAGACTCCATAAGATAATCATCTAGACGAAACATCTCTTGTTCAAAGATTTGAAGGATGGAGAAGATCTTATCAAGGGAGTTGATGAATTTTTCAATAATTAAGGGATCAGATGATCAATTGAAAGTTGGAGGGATTTGTCTCATGAAGCTCTCGATTGAAAATTTTTATTTCTTAGGGGGGTTGGAAGTTCCACTTGAAACAAGATTTTATAAAATACTTGAGTTAACTGAGAGAGAATCATGAAAAAGTTTGTGATTCCGACTCCCATCAAATTGTGAATCTCATTTGGGTAGTCATCCCATTGATCTTCACATTGGTTGTTATCCTGATTCCTCTTATTATATACCATTGTCTTGAATAAAAGGAAAATTAGGGATGAGTATCTTAAATAGGTAAACACTTAAAGGGGAATCTAATAAATTTAATGGGATAACCTATAAATTACATTTATCTCTTTAACATCTGAATTTCTAGGCTTTGATCTATGTTATCCATGATCAAATTCCTATCATATATTCTTATAGGATTCTTTTTATTCCCCTAATGATGCTTCATACTAATCTTATAAATTTACCAATGAATATACCCTGGGAGTGTCAAAATATGAGTATATAAAGAACCATTTTCGTGCACCAGTTCCTGTTTGGGTCTAAATCAAAGTGGTGTTTTCAGGTTTTACCCCTAAATACATATGTGCTGGATCCACCTATACATGTTCATTTGTAAACAAGGATTCATTTTCTTAATAAACAACTTACTCTATACTCACCAAAATTTATGTATTATTTTATTATATTTAATCATATCCTTATGGATTTTATTATATTTTTCTTATCCTAATCACACAAATAATTAAACCTATCCTCTGATACCAACTATAAAATCTATGGTCTTTATTTCCTATTTAAACATGATTTATTACATAAAAATGAACTTAATACAAGTCCAAATGTTAAGAGGTATAGTTTATTTAGTACTTAAGAATATTACATAACAACTTAAATCATGAATTAAAAATCTTTATTAAAAACTTCTTTTATATGACCACAATATTTCTTCGTACTTAGCATTTCATGGGATAATCTGAGTACATACATAAGAAAGGGGTGAGCTATAAAGCCCATTAAGGGAATAAACATGTAATAACATGAGGAATACAATAAATGTCATAAAATAGTCATATAAATGGATAATAAAAGAAACATTAATATAAAGGCGTGATATATCATGATAATCAAAACATGGAAGTGTGGAAAAAACATACAACATGATATTAGCATAAGCCAAGGCTCATTGCACATAGATTATCATGATTAAACCCAAATTGCACATGAATTAAAATGATTAAACCATAATTTAACGTGAATTATCATGATTAAACCCTCATTGCACATGGAATATCATGATACTAAACATTACCCAATTCATTAGAGCACTATCAGGGCACACCGTTCATAATTATTTCAATCTCACATTTAAGTGTGCCACACAAATCATAAAACCCAAATTCCTCCAGCGTCATAAGATATTAAATGAGCTATAAATTTAGAATATATAAATTTAAATTCCAAATCAATAAGTTTATTTTCATAATTTTGAATAATCTTGATAGAAAAATGGGTATGGTATACACCGCATGATGATTTTGGCAGGGAAAATTGCGGTGTAATTTTGGCAGCATAACGACGTCAGATGGAAGTTCATAAAAAAAGGATGATGAGAGAGAAATATGTATATCATCATCTAGGAATTAAATGGGTAGTATAAGTGATATTTAAGAATATATCTCAACATATGAATTGGAATTTAGATGCACAATATAATATAAATTCATGAATGGAAATGAGATGAGAGAAATCCCTTAAGGAATTTCGGCATGGTAACGAGTGTACATGGGAGGGATTAATGAGAGAGAAATAGGTATCTAATTATTCAAAAATAATAAGGGAATTATGGGGGGGGGGTGAAAAAACATACAGCATAATTTTTAACTGGAAATAAAATGGTGTAATAATATAAGGAAATTTGGATAAAAATTGGAATGGAAGGAACCCTTAATTAAATGTGTAATACAAAAGGATTGGGAGAGGCTTTTTGGGAGATCACAGTGCCTTTGGAGGATTCTAACGAGTATAGATTAGAGTTCAGAATATATTTAAGTATTTTTAGTGAAGATGAATGGGTGATTTTGTGGGTTTATATAGTAAATGTGGAGGAATTCTGTATTATATTGGTTTTGGGCACTACATACAAAAATATTCAAAACCAAAAACCAGCCCATGATTTTTTCACATGGTTACTAGAAAAGGGGAGTGGAAAAAATATATTATAAGTCCAAGGGATGTAGATATTAAAGTATTATCCATGCTTATGTGGAGGAAAGTCACACTCTCAAGGAAATTATTTTAAAATATTAAAATATTTAATATGTTTTGTAGGATTCACTAAAACTTTATAAAATAAGAAAAATATATAAAACAAATTATTTTAATGTTAAAAACATATTTGGATGAATTTACCTTTTATATTATTTTATTACATCGCTATTGCGTCATTATGATGTTATAAAATACATTATATATTTATATGGTATTTAATTTTTACTCCAAAAATCGACTACCTCAGAAAGTTATGAAAAAACCACTGTTGGATAATTTTAACATCCAAAATTAGAAAATAATATTCATTTTATCTAAATAATTTTATAAATATGCAAATTTTACCTTTTAAAATAAAAACTGATATTTATTGAAAATTGAAGGGTTTTGGAAAAAATAGTTTTCAAACCTTAATAAAAGTTACTTTTGACTTCATATAAATTATATGATCATTAATATTTAATAAATGTAATTTAATAATTGTATTTTTATAAAATATTATTTATTTCAAGAATACATTAACTCATCAAAATAAATTACTTAATTGAATTTGAATATTAACAAAAAAAATCTATTTTTGCTTTAGAAAATCATTTAAAAAGTAACAATAAAAGAATGAAATTATATTCATTAATCTATGAAAAAATAATCATAATTACACGGTATTGATACATATCCATTTATTACCCCATCATAATCCCTAATAGTAAGTTGTACTATGGTGGGGATTGCTTCGGGCCATTTAGTGAACATGTGTTGGGTCGTGATCTTGATGATCTTGAACTTCTCCTATAAATGGTTTCACTCATTCTTAAGTTGTTGGAACTCGGCTTGGGATTAGTCTAGGGTAAATCCAAGAAATTATATATCCCAAATAAACTCAAATAAATGGGCATCATAGTGTACAATACTACTGGTTGAGGCCATCACTTCCTTTGTCTGAGCCAAAAGGATTTGTTAAAATCATATATTTATGCTAGTTATGTGATCATTGTTTAACAATTATATTATCAATGGTAAGGATACTTAATGTTCATTTAAATCCAATTGGATATAATAAAAAAATGGTGCATGTGTTTTCTATATCTATAAGACATTTAATTAAAAGAAACAAAATTCTATTCATAAATGTTTGGGTAATTACAAGTGAGTCACTACTCCCACCAATGCAAAGTTACTAAAATACTACTCTGTATAAATACCCTTTATTTTTATCAGAAAAGATGTTAAACTACATAGAACTTCCAAATTGTCCTGTATGATGATAAACTATACTATTTCCTATTGTCTAAGTTCTATAACCTTAAACTAAGATCTCTTTCATCCAAGCAACATGATTTTACACTGTGTTTCCTCATCCCGGATGGTGTTAAACTACTCATCTTACCTAAAAGACATTAAATTGTATAACATTTAATTTCCTTCCTGTATGATGTTAAAATTAAAGTACCCGCTATCTTGTATGATGCTAAACTTCCCCATCCCACATGACATTAAAGTATTGCTTTATCATAGTTTCATGACATTTAGTTGTTCAATAGTCTCTCCCCTAGATGCATGATTATAAACCTCAAAATGCCATGATTTCCTTATTTGAGAGGGCATCAACTTTGGAACAGTACATCTTCCATGCCATATCTAGAACTATGCATGGCTTGATTTCTATACTTATGGGGTATTTAAGAATGCTTGATCATTTTATCTATGGTCCAACAGTGTGTTCCATCAAATTTTCATCCTATGTTTCTTTTGGGAATACGTGGTGTGATAAGCCTCTTTGGTCCTTATTCACATCGATTTATAATAGCCATACCATGTACCTCCCTTGGAAATATTCTTGTTGAACTTATTTCTTGTCGCATGATGTTAAAATGCATGGAACTTAAGAACTACTTATGGAATTATTCCCATGCTTATGGGATCTGTAGAAACTCCCATACATTTTTTCTTTGGGCCCAGTCATAATTTCATCCTTTCACCCCCTTGGGCTAAGATATCTCTTAGGAGCACATTGTGTGGTGTGGATTTATATGATCCTCATTCATGTCAAGTTTGTTTTGTACACACCAGATGTATCCCCTTTGGGATACCTCCCCCACAATGTCCAAGCCACACGATAATAAACTACGTCACAACCCTCATCATTACTGCATGACATTAAACATCACAGAACTCAAGAACTATGTATGGATTGATTCTCATCCATATGAAATACATAGGAACTCTCAGATATTTTGTCTTTGGGTCCAGCCAAGGTTCAATACCTCTTTTTTCATAGGAATATTTTTTATGGGGATGGGCCTCCTTAGTCTTCATTCATATTGGGTTCATCATCTCGGCATACTATGTATATCCATTAGAAAGGCCTCATCCTATGGTCCTAGATCCATGACCTTAAATATAAATCCCAATTCTAGGAATTATGACTTTAAACTATCGATTCCCTAGAATCATATGGTGAAATGGGCCTCCCCATCCCGTTTGCACATCAGGTTATAGTGGTCAGGTCATATGTATTTATTTGGGATACCTCCTTTACATCATTCTAGTTACATGAAATTAAACAGTGTGACACCTTCAGCATTACTATATGAATTTAAACAACATGTAATTCCAAAACTATGGTTGGATTGATTCACATATTTATGGTATATGTAGGAACACACAAACATTTTTTATTTGGGTCCATCCCCTGGAATAGTAACCCTTTTTTATCCCTTCTCTTCCAATTTATTTGGAATTAGTCCATTACCATTTCATATCCTATATCCCTATCAAGGATTATTCCCTTAATTTTTTATTTTAATACCTCCATCTGATATTCCTCATTAGCATGATCAGATGCTCTATGATATAGGACCTAGAGTATTAGATCTTGGATGGACATTCTCTCATTCCATTCCCATTCACCACGTGTCCCTTTGTTCTGGTCTCTATCATCTTTCACATATAAAGGGACCCCTAACAGAAAGATTAATGTCCATATGGCTCTCCTACCATCCTAGACCAATTACACAGAAGATTTTGAATGACATTTTGAGGTTGGTACTGCATTTCGAATATGGTCATCAGCTGACCCTCATTTGTCTATCCCATTCCATGTTACATGATATGATGTTGTATTTCAAATAAGGTTAGTAGTTATCCTCCATCGTTACACCATACTCATCATGCCCCAAATATCTAATGATGTGATTTTCATATCCTCCAACATACTTATGTCTATTAGGAGGTTCAATACCCTTAGTTTTACCCCTTTGTGCACCTTTTTTAATTGAGCAAGTTGATCAGAATCATTGGGACATCCTTAACATTACCCCTTTGTTCCCCTACTGTGTGTTTACAAGTGTCATATAGACCCTATCTACCCATTTTTTACTACACCAAGCATAGATCATGTGGTATTATGGGTCTTGGTAGGGTATGTACTTGAATGAAAGATCCACAAAAAATCTTTTGTCCAAACACAATGACCATAGATTAGGAGTTTACATCATAGGCACATGATGTAAAACTAAGCATTGAAGTCTAAGACTGGTGACTTCAAACTCTGGGCTAGTTTTCCTTAATGAATATTTAGTGTGGTGTGGATTTCCTCAGTCCTCATTCATATTGGGTAACTGCATTACACTGAACAACCCATTTCCTATTTGGAAGCCTCGTCTTATGGTTTAAGCTCTATGACCATAATCTAAGATCTCTAGTTTCCTTGTTGCATGATGATAAACATCATAATAGCCCTCATCTTTACCATATGATGTTAAACTACATATCCTTCTTTCAATATATATTTTTATAAACTACACAGTGCTATGATGTCTCTAACTAAGAAGACTTCACGACTTGGTACTGGCCATCTTCCATGCCATATTCAAGAAATATGTATGGAATGATTCCTACCCACACAAGATATGTATTGATACCCAGACATCTTAACCCCATTCCCAGTCATAGAATCCAAATTTCATCCCTTTTTTCCATTGGATTGAGTATCATTTATGAGTGTGTCATATTGTGTGGACCTATTTTTTCCTCATCCATATCGGGTTTGCCTCATGGTACAACAGTAAACATATCCACCCTTTTCGGTCCCATCTCTATGACCATAAACTAATATTTTTGTTGTCCTAGTCAGATGCCAATATACTGCGTAACAACCAATATATTCTCATTTGAGAGAACATCTCCTTCCTTTTTGGCATTGTTCATCTACCATATGATAATCCATTACAATGTGTGGCATGATTCCTACCCTTATAGGATATGTAGTGATTACTAAGTCATTGATCTCAGGTCTAGCTGAAACCTCATTTCCCCTTTTCACATCAAACCACCGTCATCCTTACTGCATGATGTTATACTAAATGAGATTCTAGAACTATGTATGGCTGGATTCCCCTCTTTACAGGATACATAGTGTTTCTATAACATTCTGTTTTTGGGTCCAACCACAAAATATATGGTATGACCTCTATGACATTAAATTTGTAGCTCTATGGTTTGAGCTCTTGGACCATAAACTAAGAACTCAGTATCCTCAATACATGACGTTAAACTATAATCATACCTTGATAATTCTTAGGATACACCATGATACTTACCAGATGATTTAACTTCCTCGCTAGAGAGAACTACCCCACCAATGTTGGTCTCCAACTATACTATTTTCAAGAACTATGTGTGTCTTGATTCCCCTCATTATGAGATAAAAAGTGACACCCATACACTTTTTCTTGAGCCCAAAAACATGTTCATTAACCTTTATGGCCCTTTGGACCTGATTATGGTCCAAAATCTATGAACTTAAACTAGGAGCCTCATAGGGATATGTAGTGTGGAAGTAGGTCTCCTTAGACTTCATTAATGTCTGGTTTTTTCCCTCACCACATATGCCTCCTTTCTTTGTGTTCCTTGGTATTTGTTTTGTGTGAAATTATCCTTTAGATCATTCTCATTGGGATCATATCCTTCATTCCATTAAAATATTATAGGAATATACATCATAGTCCATTTAATGTGACTTTAAATTTTTTTCCATGGTCCAAACAGTATGACCTTAAACTATGTTCAATCTTCCAAATCAGATGACACTAAACTATGGGATGTCCTCATCATATGACATTAAACTGTACCATGAATCATCCTCATTTTCATGAAATAAAACTACAAATAATCTTAGGCCCTCAATTTTCACTCAACATCTAAGATGATTCTCCCCTGGGAGGTAGGTTTGATCTTTTTCAGACCAATGTACCTACACCAATGTGCTCCAATCCATAGTGGAATAATTCTGGGTTTGGTCCTATGTTTTTAATATGGTCAATGGATTCCCCTCATTTTCCCCATTTCAGGCTAGCAGTAAAGATATTGTGTTTCAAATATGGTCAGTAGTTAACTCATATTAGAATTCCATCATCATTATGTTCTAGATTTTTGGCATTGTGATTGAAACTTTCCATTCCCCTTTGTTCAAATTGATTCTAACACCCTTGGTGTACTTCCATTTATTCACTAAAGCACATCGAAAAAGGCTTGTTGGATGATATAAGATCTCTATTCTCTAGTCACAACCTCTCTCATCCAAAATACTCTGGGTGTTCATTCAACAACAGAAGACCATGAGTATTTTATGATTATATGACACTATCATACAAAGTGAATGAGTTTGTGCCCATCCCTTGATTCTCACACCATGCATGACTCACGCGAACATAGGGATTGATCTATAGTTGCTTCAAAGATATGATCAAATTGTAGTGATTAAAGTAAGAAGGAAATATTCCCATACACAGAGTTCAAAACAAACAAATCAACTGAGAAATTATGTTTTAGGAGTGTGGAAGAACATTCCCCCTATGGATTCTCCCCATAAATGGAGGGACTCAACTCTTCCACACTATGATGTGTGGCCTCTATGATTTGATGTATGTTATTGAGCTACCTTTCTTCTTAATTTGTTTCAAAGTGGATCTCATTAACTCTAATCAGTTCCCAATCATGTTCTACTCGAAGGTCGGCCACTTGACCACTCACCTGTCTCAAAAACTTTTGGTCCTCTAGCGGTTGGACATTCAGTCATCTAATGAGTTCTGATTTATCATTCACAAAAGAAAAGTGGTCTTCTATCTTGTCGTTTAGGAACTGGATCTCTTATTTGAGCTCCTAAAGCCTCCGAGTGCTTTACAAATTTTAATGGTACCTAGAATCGTCTGAATACATACTGATTTTCCAAATCTTCTCATCAAGATAGACCCAGATGAGAATGTGGAAATCTCAAGAATCCACTCCTCCAATGCACAAGTCACATAACCAGTGGTGAAGCGATCCTATCCTGATTATCCACCGATATTATGGAGTTTTGTTGATGAATCTATGGAATAACTTCCATGATCGGTGTGAGGTAGCTTGGATATCCTCAGCTGTATCAGAGTCAGACTCGTCCAACTCTTCTGGGTCTGTAAGTCCGTACTCCGAAAAATGCAGCTAGGAATTCTGTTGAAGGGTCTTACTTTGGAAATATTTCAGTTGTGTTAGGCTCTATATGTAAAGATTGATCATTATCACTTGATCCCTCCTTGATAATATTGTCGCTATTAGCCCCTTTGGTAGCACTACCAACAACCACAATCCATCGATTACTAGAGGACATGGCCTAGTAAACTTGTACACTTGGCTCTATATGAATCGGAACCCCTCCCAAGAAATGGGACATGGGTCCTATGGCCATTCACACTAGTAGGTAACCTAAGACTATGAGGAATGTTCATAAAAAAGTGTTTTTACTCAATATGACTGAGAAAGAAACAAGTATAACTCTTTGGGGTTGGAAACTAGTAGTGGTCAAGTGATGGATGGTCATAATCTCACCTTTAGATTTCCATTACTAGGATGCTAGAACATATCCACCCATATATGATTGTTGGTTCTAAAGGTTCCAGACAGGCCATTCTTTTATCCCTAGTATAGTTGGACTCTGTAGCTACTATTTCTCTAGATGTGGGTCCTAGTGTTTGGTTCTTCATGCCTATCTCCATGCCCTAATCCCCATAAGGAGGGGTCTCTTGTGAAATGTTCTCCTATATATAACATATTTAAGTTGAGGAACCTTGAAAAAGTGAGGGAGATAATTTCACATTGGAATAAGTTAGAGATTTCTTCCTGAACTTTGAAAAATCATCTAAAAGAAGTTTCCTCCAATTCCGCAACTTCTCCATCCTCTAGAGGCATCACTCTATTAGCATCTTTCCCCCAAGAGCCATCCAATTCCTCAGGTAGGAGAAAGTGTACCACTATCTCTAAAACTGACAGTTGTGGTGGAAATATCATATCTAGTAATACTTTCACCCAATCAGTAATTAGATGTGGAGTTCCACCAAAGTGCACTAAGTTCTCCACCTCATCCACATACCACTCCCCCTTATCTTGAGATGCCATAAAGCTAGATTTGGCCTTAACAATTTTGGTAAGATACACCCTGAACTAGTTCAGGTTATACCATATTTTGTAAGGACTGATAAATTTCCTTTTGACTTCCCAGGTCTTCCAAACCTCAGGGTAGATGACATCCTCGGGTATATCCATGCAACATAGCCACTTCATAGAAGCTTGGGTATGTATTCTAGGGAAGTCTCTTGATGGTTTACCTTTATCCCAAGTCTAATTGATAGGAACCACTAGGCCTGACAGGACTGCACTTCTTCCACTTTTTGTTGGTGCAGGCCTTGGAAATATTGGCTCTGCTACTTCAGCTCTACCACCATGATCTGCATTAACCATACTGTCATGGGGTACTCGCATCACTATTCTGCCTCGACCATGAGGCATAGGGTCTACTCCATTGCTGGCTCAGATGGTCCTTTCATTTAGTAATTCTCCTTGGTAATTATCCTCCCATCTCTTTGAATACTCCTAGACTAGGCCATATGTGGTAGTGGGTGGAGGCACCTCGTTCTACATCTTCCCTTCCATTCATGTGAACATTATCCAAATCCGCTTCATCACACAGAGGTGATCTTCCTGACATACCCCCAGGTACAGCTTCGGTTTTTGTATCTGTAAACACCTGAACTACCTTGAAAACCTTTGCGAGGTGTATGGTTCATAGATTGGCTCGCAATCCACCTGACCCACCAATACTCCTCCATGAAATTCTAGTAGATATTATTGACTCTCTTTCATTCCTATGTCGTCATCAGTGAACACTGCCACTGATAAATGAAATGGATGGAAGTGGAATTATTCTTCCCTCCATATCGTTTTCATCTCTACTATCAAGTTTATCCTGAACATGAAACTTCCTACAACATTTAGAATGGTCAGTCTAAAGTTCCTCTCAGGAGGGGAAATGGGGTTTAGGTCCCACCCAGCCCTACAGAAAGTGGAGTGGTCCAAAAAGGCATAGTGGATTCTTTCCTTCACTGATGTTCCAAAGAACCATGTATATATTTTCCAACACTGGAAATCCAAGGTTGATGTGATTCCTCATTTTTCATCATTTCCACCATGATGAACACGCTCAACCATAGGCCCATAGGCACATATCTTATTGGAAGCATCCACCCAATAATGAGTGAAGATATGAACCCATGAAACTTGACTACTTGTTTATGCTCAGTGTTTACGTTGTATCCCCACACTACCATTATTTTTCTTCTAGGATTCTCCAATAAGAACCTTCCTTGCCTCTCTGAGCCCATCTTGGAAAGGTTTGAGGCCTTATGTTTAGTTTCATGGGTTCCCCTCTCTCAGCAAGCCTTTCTGTAGGAAAGTTCAAGAAATAACCAAACTACTGCTTAAATTGGATGTCCCTTGTAATTTTATTATCTTTTTATACACCCATCACCAATTCCAGTAGTATCATTTCCAAACATGGCATTTACTCTGGATCCTCCCATTCATTATCCACCGGGAAAAATTCTTCATACATCACCACCAAAATGCTAATCCTAGAGATATGATAGAGGTTCCAGAGGCTAATTTTGACCTCCATATGATGAAAATGAAACGTTTTTGTACTTGGATACCATATACTCATTATCTTGGGAATGATGTCCATATATTAGAAAATTTTGAATTGGGAAGCCCATGTCGCATCATACTGGCCTACTCACCTCACCCCCGCTCCAAATTCAATAAAGGGCACACATACCTTGTAGGACTAGGCCCACTACTTGGTGAAATTACCACCCTGGAGTTGGTCCAAATAATTATTTCATCCTTTCTATAGGTCCCTTAACCCTACCTTAAAGATTGTATGATTTTTGGGTAGTGACGTCTTGGTTGCAATGGTTTCCTGATGATATCATTGGGATGGTCATAAAGGTATTATGTGGTGATAGGAGAATGATCCCCACTAGTAATGTTGCCATTAGCCCAGAACCACTGATACTAACCTAGTGTTCCTTTAAACTAGTAAGTTGGTTCAACCATACTTACCTTCGGGATGAAGATGTCCTCCCTTAGACCAAAGCCATATAAAGACAGTCTCTTGCAAAGAGGATAGTCCTTATTCACTTTTATCAGTAACCTTATTAGCAAATCCAGACCAGAGTGGCTCTGAATATATTCTCCAGTCAATATATCATTCATCAGATCTTCTCTTTGGAAAAAATCTCCAAGGACCTCTCGAGTGATTTCTTGGGCGGCTATCAGATTTTGATACTTTGTCAAGTTTTTGGAGTTTATTCCAAAGGATCATTCATGAAGCACGATCAAAGAGGACCAGATCACGAAGCTGCAACAGACTCTTCACTTAATGTGAATCAACAAAGGATCACAATGCCTTATTTCACTAATAAGAATTAACGATGCAATGTTGTAATGAACATGGATAAAAATGTTGAATTCTCTGGGAAGATCACTTCCTGAAAAGATAGCTCAGGTGAAAAAAAATTCTGGATATATTATACAGAGAATGGGACCCTCATGGCCTATTTATAGGAAATATCCCACCGAGCCTCATGGTGGCCTTCACTCTCCCAATCTTGGCAGCAGACTCTTCACCCAGTGCACATTGTGAGCCTTTTTCAGGATCCATATTTGAAACCAATCAGTTTTTGAAAACATAACCTTTGAATCGGACCCTCCTTTTCTCGTCAACTCCCACTCTAAGGGTGGTATTTTTTGTACAAAAATACATTCCACGTGATAATTCAAGAAAGACCACAGTTTTTTGAGGTGAGATCCAAGCTCAAATGACCCAAATATTATCCATGTATTCGGATTCAAAAATCTTTTTCACGTAGCCCCATGCCTCTTAATGGTGTGAGGCATTGACGGTCAACTCCACGAGTCCAATGAGCCCCACGATGATTGAAAATAAAGTTGATGCTAGGATCCAAGAGTCTAATAAGACTCATTCTTATTCATAGAGATCACCTTTTCTTCTTCATTCACATACGAGCATTGTGAGACCCCTTTTACTATAAATATTAGGCTCATCCCCCCTTATAGGCATTGTTTGCGTGAACTTTTTCCTTCATAGATTCCTTTTCCTGAAGCACCCAAGCATTATGGTTTCTAGATAAAAATGAATTCCCCAAGGTACTGGAGCATCTCAAAACCCCCTTTCCCTTATTCTAATTTACCCCTACATATGGTATGGATTCCCTTCACAAAGGCATATTCCCTTTACAAAGGAGGATGGCCCTCTAGGGTAGTTGAGGATTCACAAATAATTAATTCTTCAGGAATAACTACTTTTACAACTAATGACACTCTGCCAAGGTAGGGTCATCCAGCTTTGAGGAGCACCTGTCTTCACAAATCCTCTAACCTCATGAAGCACCTATGCTTTGTGAAGCACCTATCAGCAAGGACCTTGCTTTGTGAGACCCTCTTCCTTGCGGCCCTTTGTACATACTGATTTATCGGTCCATAGTGTGGTGTTCTTTATTATATTACACTACATAATTCGTATATGAATAGGTATGACAATAGCTATTTACTCTTCTCATAGCAACGAAAACACAGACCCCTTGAGTGACCAATCCTCCACCCCGTCATATCCTGACATTTTTTATGCCTTCCCTTACTCAAGTGTGGGTGGGTATCAGTTTTGTAAGACCAAGGGGTATGTAGATAGTCCTCCCTATCCAATTTTTATGATGTTAAACTATCAAGAATCATTGTCCTCAGCACATGACGTTAAACTGTAGCCTCACCCCCTGCAATGCACGTGGGGTTCCCACCTCGATCATATTACATGCCCAATAATCTCTATGGGAGTGAGATATTATTCTCACTCCTATAGGGGAATGATATCCTCCTCATGTAGAATGAGATCCGCCTTGGGAATCCCACCTAGTGTAAGCCCCAATTTCCACCTCCTTGTGCCACCTCAATGCATAATCCCCACGTCACTTCTCATGGACTCAACTTTTGCGACATGATCGTTAGGTTTACTACTACCTCTTGGTTTTTATAATGAGAATGAATCATGTAATCATAGAGATTAATAGTGATCAAAACTCCATATGGGATGCCTTAGTGTGTAAGCCCCATAAACCTCCAATGTCGAACTACATGGGTTTTGATTCTTATCTACTAAACATGGTATATTGGAATCCTCCTTGAGGTTAAATCCCAAAAAAAGGTAACTATGGTTCTACATCCTAGAGATTTACCCTCATGATGTAACACCTTACCTTTTAGGACACATCCCTTAGATCCACCTCTCTATGGTGTTCTAATCCAACTACTCAGGCTACTAGCCATGTTTAACCCCTGATGTGATATCCAAAACTACACAGAATTTGATTCCCAAAAACTATGATATGTAGTAAACATCCTAGAGTTTCAATCCCAACACCTTCAACAACCTATCCATTCAATCTATTTCGAATTCTAACCATGCATAATCCCCAACATGTCAGAGGGACGCTAACCATGTGTATACCCCAATGCCATCTAGAAGTATGTGGACTTAGATCCCTATCACCTATACAGGGTATGTAGGAATAATACCTAAGGTTCAATCCCATTATACATTCCCATCCTGGTATTTACCTTAAGTTATTATGTCTTGGGAGGATCATTCCCCATCCTCGAGGTTTCATTTCCTTTGGTACCCTATCCATGTTCTCTATTCTCACGAGACTTCTCCTTAGGCATCTCATCACCACATCCAGAACTATGTGGAATTTGATTCCAAACTAACCGGGATAAGTTGGAAACCTACTCGAGTTACAAGCCCAACACATTCAATAACATATCCCTTCCATCTATTTGGGATACTAACCATGCGTAAGACCTAGTATGTTAGTGGGATTCTAACCATGTGTAAGCCCCGATTCCATCTGAAACTACATGGACTTTGTTCATTATCTCATATACTGTGTACATAGGAAGCCTCTCCATGGTCCAAGCCCATCACTATCCAGGGTCCATCCATTCCATCATCACTTCCTTCATATCCATCCAGATTCCTACCTGGGACACCACATCCTAGTGAGATAACGTTATCTACATCACTACTACTCCTAACATCACTTGGAAAACTAACCATGCATAATCCCCACACAATCTGTATTCATACAACTATGATTTCACCTCAAGCTACATCATCCAACCATGTGTAATCCCCAACCCACTCATTCAAACTATGTGGGTTTTGATCCCTATCTTCTACATAAGGTACATAGGAAGCCTCCCTAAGGTTCAATCCTATCCAATGGTAAACCTTGGTGTTACCCCCTCATTGGGTCCCACATCCTTGATCCACCATCAATAGTGTCTAGATCATCCTACATGATGTGATGTTTTACCTTTATGGGTCTCACCACTCTTGGGTCTATCCTCATTGGCCATTTTGATCCATCCATCCGGTAAGCCTTCTATGTTCTCCCTTCTAGGAATGTGCTTTCTGATCCACCTTCATATGTGTTCTGATTAGTTTGATTTGTCTCTTCTAGATGTTAAAATCGTGGAATCCACCTTTTTTAACATGGGATGTGGAAGAAAACCTATAAATACATGCCTCTAGAATATGATACCCTACGATTGACTGGGATGCCTCGGATTTCTGCACCCTTAATAAGCCCTCTAACGAGGAAGAAAACAGGTGTTCCAATGTTTTAGTGCCTAAACATGCCACTAATACCCAGATTGACTAATCTCATAACCGATGTGTACTTCCCTAACTTGACCCTTTAGAATGTTTTTATTTGAAGCAATGTAATTAACCAGCGTCCACAAAGATATGACATTGAGAATGAGGTTTAGAAACAATTCCTTATTCTATAAGGGAGACCCAGACAAGGAAACAAATTCCAATGAATAATCCATAGAGGGGGAGGGACCAACATCCCCTAATCCCATTTCTATAAAGGAGTATACATCACTAATGAAGTGATGAAATCCACCCACCTTTTGAAAGAGAGAATGTGGGGCAATAGTCAGCATGTCGCTGTGACGATTTGTGCCCCGATGGAAAGCATCGAAAGCACATTTCATGTGAGTAGAAACCTTCTAAAGTCAGGTAATTTCTTTAGGATATCAATGTTGTGATACACTCTATTCAATTCCAGGTTCAAATTATGAAGCAAACATTAGAAATCATCTTTTTTTTGAAAATTACACTTCATGAAATTCCAATTTTTCATCATTTTTTGGGTTTTGTTTTAAATTTAATTTTTCTTATTCAATGAATGGAATTTTGTAGATTGGATTCTATATTTTGAATCATTACTTCCAAATTATGTAATAATTTCATTTTCATTTTTACACATAAAAATGTTACTATGGTAAAAAATTATTTAACGTAGTATAAGTAAAATAATGAAATGGGTTAAAGTTAAAAGGTAAAAAAAATTACATTCCTAAAAAATACAACATTAAATGGGGGTTATACATTTTTCTATAGCATAAAATGACTTTAAAACATTAATTATCAATATAATTCGTTGTAATTAATGCCCCCCAAATTTGGTTGTCTTTAAATATAAAATAATCATTATTTAATACCATAAACCACCCCTCATCAAGTATAAATACCACTCATCACCACTATACCACTCATCACCACTCTAATTATCCTAAGAATCCTTGAATCTCTTATAATATCTGAAAAAATATATCCTCCCCACTCTCCCCATATCCATGTTATTATGTTCTCACCAAAATTCTAATTGCAATGTCCTTAAGGGGTCCTTCAAGGAGGTGATATTCAATAAGTAATTTTCTTAAACCACGTCTCTTAATTTCTTTTATTATTCTATTTTATCCTCACATACTTCATCCATAAAGGAATAATAAATCTACTATAATATATATACTACAATTTTTTTGTTACTAATTTAATATCTCATATCCATTTCATTTCCCTTCTCCTCTTATTTAAAAAAATGAAACCATTGTCCAAGTTATGACTATTAACCGTATCCATGTATATTTATTATTCATTTTCTATTACTACCTTTATGGATGCTCATAAAACTATTATTATGGATAATTAATATTTTAATAAGTACATTATTACTTATTTAATAATATTAAATTAAAAAAACTAGTTCATGATGGTCAGAAATACCTCCAAAATAAACTAAACATTTAGTATTAATGTTTAATCAAATTAATAATCATAGTTTTAGAAGAAAAAAAGATAAATGACACAATTTATAATTATTTAAATGCATTAATATATTTTCATTCCATTTCTAGAGTATTATTTCCATTTTAAAAAAAACTATAATTATACAAAAATGAAATAACCATGAAACTATGAAGCAAATGCACACAAAATAATAAAAATAATGAAATATTATTAATAAATGCATGGAAATATGTTATAAAAAGAACATATAAGGAACTATAAATATGAATATAGCTCTAGAATAAATTAATGAAATTTTTTAAACCATTATACTAGAGGGTTTAACATGTTTTTAGTAATTCAAACCTAAGGTAAGGGAATTCTTAACCCAATTTCCTTTATTTGGATTAAAATTCAAAATTCATTGATAATGTTTTGATATGATTGTTTGTGACATGAATTTTTATTTTATTAGTTTTTATTTACACTTTTTTTATGTGTATTTATTGTTAATACACATAATTGATGCATTTTATTAATCTCACTTCAATGATATGATATTTGTAAGGGACTCTTTAACTAAAAACCTTGTTTTAAATGTTTTAATGATTTATTTTATACATATTTTTCCTTAATTTCCATGTTCTGATAATATTTTTTATTAATTTATTTATATGGACATGACTATTTTAAAATAATAATTTTTGAATTTCTCCAAAAAAAGAAAAAATAGGTCTTTTAAGTTTTTACATAAGGGACTTTCTTTAAAGTTTCTTTTTACAAAAGTCAAAAGGAATGTTTTTTACATATATGTAATGAATATAATTTCCCATAATCATGCCAAATTATTAATTTGAAACATACATTAAAATTTTATATGGTTACTTTATAAGAAATTTTTTCTATATTTTATTTGTAGTTCTTCAAAATGTGTGATTTTTTAATGGAAATTTTATTTTCTTCAAAGAGTTTTTTTATGATACAAGATTTCATGATTTATATTTATCTTATGGTTATTAGGAATTTTTTATAATTATTGGATGTTATGTTATTAACCAATTATAGTTGGTTCTATGATTAACCATTGATAGGTGGTTATGTTAGTAACCAATGATAGGAAGTTCCATGATAAACCAGGGATCAGTGGATTTGTTATAACCTCCAATGCATTGGGTACTCCAGAGTTGGATGTTGGCCATATTGGTTACTCCATTTGTAAGAATTCTATTTGAAATGTTTTTCAAAGTTACATAATTATATTTTATATGATTTATAAATATTTTTCATAGAAATCAATAGATTTTAAAAAGGTAAGAAAATGATTTTTTAAAAAATATGATTCATTTTTCTGGAAAAAAAGATATATTTTTATGAAATTTTTTTTATGGGTTTTTATAAGACTAATGAATTCCTTTAATTATATATCATACTAATATTTTATTCCCATCCCGTTTTAAAAAATGTTACAAGATTTAAGGGGTAATAGAGAAAAAGATGAGATCAAGGGTAAAGTTGTTAATATTTTTCATGAAGAGAGAAAATGTTTTATTTTAAGGACTTTTGTTTTATAGAGAAAATTGATATTGTGTATATGTTTCCTCCTATAATGTATGGGTTTACCATATATTTTTTACTCCTAATTATATAAAACTCTAAAACAAAAAATATCCTTAGGATTGTAATAATTTTAATTTTAATTTAACATCATTGGATTATCTAATGTTTAATGTCGGGTCCTTACAGTTGTATCAGAGTTGGGTTTAGAAAAATATAGAGATTATCATGTTTCCTTGTAAGGTTTTATTAAGAGTTATAGATATCATCGTGATTTTAAAAGTTTAAGGATTATTATAAGTCTAAAGTCTTAGAAACCCCTTTATTGGTTTAAAGGGATGAACGTCTAAGAGATTAATGATATTTTTAGAGATTGTATTTATAAAGGTAGTAGATTTAGGTAAAAAAAATTGAAGGTTAAAGTATTATATAGTTTATATGGGTATATTATTTTAAAGTATCATATATCAAGAAGGATGTAAATTGATCTATTACAATCTTCTCGTCCCTTCTAAGTGATTTGATTATCACTATTATTTAAAAATGTTGTTTAAATGATTTTGATTGTTTTATGGGTATTAAAATCACTTGAAAGAAATTGTTTGACTTATCTTAAACCATTTATTTTATCCAAAAATTTTATGGTTCATGGTATCATTTCCATTTTATTGAAAAATCACAACTTTACAAATGATTTAGAATAAGGATATTCCACAAATGACATGACCATTTACTATCTGGAAGTTGTGCATCATGTCAGAAGATAAAGGGTATGGCAACCCTGCTTTTTATTACATAATTAAACATAATTTATTACATAAACTTCACTTGATAAAACATAGAAGATCGAGAGGTCTAGTGTCTTTTTTTCTTAAGATCATTACATAACAACTTAAAACATGAAATACAATATCTTTATTAAAAACTTCCTTTACATGACCACTACATTACCTCATTCTTAGAATTGCATGGGATAACCTGAGGACATGCATAAGAAAAGGGTGATTTATAACTCCTAGTAAAGGAATAATAATAGAATAACATGAGGAATATAGTACATGTTATACAATAGGAATATAAATAGATAAAAAGAGAATCATAAACATAAATGAATGATAAATCATGATAATCATAACATGGAAATGTGGAAACAACACTTAACATGGAATTAGCATGAGCTAAGGCTCATTTCACATGGAGCATTAGTAAATACTCATTGCACATGAAGCATGATTAAAACCTCATTTCACTTGAATTAGAATGAGTAAACACTCATTTCACATAACGTATCATTATAACATACTTTACTCAATGCATTGGAGCGCTATAAGGGTGCACCCATCTTAAACATTTCATTTCATGCATAAGTGTGCCACATGGATCATATAACATGGATTCATAAAACATAATCAGTTATTCCTCGATAAATTAATGTTGAAATCATATATGAAATTTTATAATCAATAATTAAATGTGCATAAATTTGAATACCCTTGATAGAGAAATGGGCATGGTATTCACTACACAATGACATTGGCTTGGAAAATCGGTGTAATTTCGGCAGCGTAACGACATGATGTAAGAATACATAAAAATGGTTGATGAGAGATAAAGGGTTGAATCATAATATGTACATGAAATGTACAGTAAGGGGGTCATATAGATATATGTACCAACAATTGTAATGGAATTTATAGTCATGATACAAAAGAATTGCTTGAATGTAAAAGAGGGGAGAGAAATTACTTTCAAAATTTCGGCATAGTAATGGGTGTACATGAGAGACATTTAATGAGAGATAAAGGGGTCTTCCATCATTCAAACATAAAGAGAGCAGTATGGGGTAGGTGAAAAACAACACCCCAAAATTTATAATTTAAATTAAAGGGGCATAACAATTTAAATAATATTGGACAAAAATGAGAAAAGAAGAAAAAACCCTTACTTGGAAGTGTGCTTCCAAAGGCTTGAGAGAGGCTTGATAGAGGATTCTTGGGATCTTGGCGAACCTTGATAGGATTATAGAGAGAGTATGGCAGAGTTTGGACGAACTCAAAAGGCTTTGGGTGATAGAAAGTGGGATCTTGGGTGGGTTTATATAGGAAAGTTTAGGGAATTATTTATTATTTAGGTTTGGGACACCTCACAGTAAACTAATCAAAACCACAAACCCTCCCATGGTTTTATCACATGTTTCTTGAAAAAGGGAAGTGTAAAACAATATTTTATAAGGCCAAAGTCAGAACTTTTTAAAATAATGGGGTTTCTTATGTGGAGCTGAGCCACACTCCCAAGGAAATCAATTTAAAAAGACAAGATGTTTAATAAGCCTTGAAGGGTCCATTAATTCATTTTCAAATAAGTCCAACAAAACCAAAATCAAATTATTTTAATGGTATAATATATATTGGCCAAAAATAAGGCTTATAGGATTTTATTACATCACTATTGTGTCATTATGATGTCATAAAACATATTATATATTTAAACGGTATTTAATTTTTTACCCAAGAATTTGACTGTCTCAGAAAATTATGAAAAATTCACCATTGGATAATTTTGACATCTTGATTCTAGAAATAATATTTATTTTATCTAAATAATTTTTCAGATATGTTATTTTTCTCTTTTAAAATAAAAATAGACGTTTATCGAAAATCCACGGGTTTTGTCAAAAATGGCTTTCAAACTTTAATAAAAATTACGATTGCATTCATAAAATTATACAATAATTTATATTTAATAAAAATTAGTTTAATAATAATAATAATAATTTATTAAAATATTATTTAATTCAAAAATCCATTAATTCATCAAAATATATTTCTTAGTTGAATATTAACTAAAAATACTATTTGTTCTTTAAAAACCATCTACAAGGTAACAATAATAAAATGAAAGTATATTCATTATTATATACAAAAATAATGTACATGACCATAGTGCTAATGTATTTTTACATAACCCCTTATAACACACACATAATATTGAAGGGTAAGGTGTGCGATGGTGATCGAATCTTGGGGGGGCTCGGATAACATTTCTCTGGTGGTAATCTCTATCAACTTCCACTTCTCTCATAGGCGGTCCCACTCGAGCGTCAATTGCTGAGGCTCGACTTGTGCTTGGTCAAGAGAAAAGCCCAATGACACCACCTATTTTCCAAGATCTGACAAATGGGCTTCATATGGGGCACATCTACTGGATGAGGCCATCACTTCCTTGTTCTGAGTAAATTGGATTCGTTAAAGACCTATATTTATACTAATCATGTGATAACTATTCAATGACCATATTATCAATGGTCACAATTCTTAACTGTATTTTAAAATCAAAAAACATATAACCAAAGAAGTTGAAATTTTATATAAACATTTTATAGAAAGGTACATTTAATTAGATCAAGACGAATTTCCATTAATGGATGTTTGGGTCGTTACAATCTTCCCCCCTTAAAAACAATTCACCCTAGAAATTTCCTTTTCTCACACTAAAATAGATGTGGGTAACGCTGCTTCATCATTTCCTCTAATTCCCATGTTTCTTCTTCAAACTTGTGGTTTCACCACAACACCTTGACGAGGGGCATTGTCTTATTTTGTAGAACTTTTTCTCTACGATCTAAGATCTTCACTGGTTGCTCCACATAAGAAAGATCATACTCTAATTGTACCACCTCTGAAGAGAGTACATGTAAAGGGTTTGGTATGTAATTACTTAAGAGTGATATATGAAATACATCATGTACTTTGTCCATGGTAGGTCGAAGTTCTAGTTGATTGGCCACAACCCTGACACGATCAAGAATCTAGAAGGGGCTGATGTACCTTAGAATTAACTTCCCTTTATTCCCAAACCTCATGACCTTATTCCAAGTAGATATGTGTAGAAACACCATGTCTCCAACTTTAAACTCAAGGTCTCATTGACGGTTGTGTGCATAACTCTTATGTCGACTCTAGGCTTCCTTGATATACTGCTGAATGGTTTTCACGTTCTTCACCATTTCTTCGACCATTTCTGGACCAAGAACCTTACGCTCACCAACCTCATCCCAACATGCTGGTGTTCTGCACCTTTTCCCATAAAGGTCTTCATATGGTGCCATTTGGATGCTTGAGTGGAAACTGTAATTATAAGAGAACTCAACCAGAGGAATATGTTGATCCCATCCTCCTTTAAAGTCTACTAAGCACACTATCAACATGTCCTCGAGTGTTTGGATAGTCCATTCGGATTGGGCATTAGTTTGAGGATGATAGGCCGTATTGAAGTTCAATTCAGTATTCAGAGAATGTTGAAGACTCTTCCAAAACATAGAGGTGAATATTGGATCTTGATCAGACAAAATAGATAGTGGTACCCCCTGAATCCTTACCACTTTCCCTAATATATATCTGTTCCATTTGATCTAATGAGAAATCCTCTCGAATAGAAATAAAGTGAGCAAAATTTGTAAGATGATCCATGACCACCAAGATTGAATTGTTTTCTCTGCATGTCTTTGGATGTTTAGTTACAAAATCCATGGTGATGTTCTCTCATTTCCATTCTAGTATGGGCAATGGTTGCATCATCCCCTAAGAATTATTCCTCTCTGCCTTCACTTGCTAACACACCAGGCACCTTGATGTATATTCAGTGATCTCTTTCTTTATATTATCCCACCAATAATGCTCTCAGAGATCTCGATACATCTTTTTTTTCCTGGTTGAATAGATAAATTTGAACTATGTGCATCATCCAAAAGTTACTTCTTCAGCTCTGGACTTGATGGAACACATAGTATTTTTCCAAATCTCACAATTCCTACTTCATTAACATTAAACTCTGAGGATTTCCCTTTTTTGATAGCTTCTACGTTTTCTTGAATTCCCACATCATCTTTTTTAGCATCTTTTAACCTTTCCAAAAGTGACAGTTGAGCAATAATTTGTGAAAGTATTGATGATTTTCCATTCTTTATTATTCCCATGTCCATATTCATCAAATCTAATAAGATTGGATCATTTTCAATTCTCATAAATGATCGAATCTTTGGGTCCTTTCTACTTAGGGAATCTGCCACCTTATTCTCTTTCCCAGGGTGGTAATGGATTAATCAGTCAGAGTCTTTGATCATCTCTAACCATATTCATTGGAACATGTTCAACTTTTTATGTGTGAATATATACTTGAGGCTTTTTTGGTCCATATATATTTCACACTTCTCCCCAAAGTGATAATGCCGCCAAATTTACAAAGCAAATATCACTACAGCCAACTTGAGTTCATGTGTGGGATAGTTATATTCATGAAATTTAAATTGCCTTGAAGCATAGGGAATGAATTTTTCATTTTTCATCAATACACATCTCAGGCCCTTCTTTGAAGTATCACTGATTACCAAAAAAAATTCCCCACTTGTGGGTAATGTGAGCACAGGTGCAGTGATAAGACTCCTTTTCAACTCCTTCATGCTTTCTTCGCATTCATCACTCTATGAAAACATTAATCCCTTCCGAGTTATCTTGGTAAGAGGGTTGTACAATCGTGATAAATTTATCACAAATTGTCGATAATATCCAGCTAACCCCAAGAAGCTATGGATATCCATTACCAATGTTGTCCTCAGCCATCCCTCAATTGCATCAGTTTTGGAGGGATTCACAGATATCTCATTACTTGTGATGATATGGCGCAAGAATGAGACCTACTACAACCAAAACTCCCACTTGTTGTACTTTTCATAGAGATTCTCCTTCTGCAAGGTATCTAGTATAGTTCTTTGATGCTCCTCATTATCCTCCTTGTTTTTGTAGTTCATCAGAATATCATCTATAAAGACTACCACAAACTTGTTGAGGTAATATCTAAAGACTCTATTCATAAATTCCATGAAGAGTTTTGGAGTATTAGTTAATCTGAAAGGCATTACTATGAATTAATAGTGCCCATATCTTATACGAAAAGTAGTCTTGGGGATATCTTCCTTCTTCACCCTGACTTGATAATATCCCGATATCAAATCCACCTTGGAGAAGTATTGTGCTCCACGCAGCTGATCGAACAATTCATATATTCTTGGGAGAGGATAATTATTCTTTATCATTATTTTTTAAGCTCATGATAATCGATACAATGGCGCATTGACCCATATTTCTTCTTGACAAAGAGGACTGGTGCACCCCATGGTGAAGCACTTGGGCATATAAACCCTTTATCCAAATTTTCTTATAATTGTTTCTTTATCTCCTAAAGCTCCACAACAGCAATTCTATATGAAGTCTTGGATATTTTTAATGCCCCAGGTATAAGTTCAATTTAGAATTCAACATCTCTTCTAGGAGGAAGACCAGACAATTCCTTGGGAAACACTTCAGCGAATTCCCTCACAATAGACATGTCTTTTAGGATTGTTTCCTTCTTAGACTCAATCATCTGAGCCAGATACGCGTACTCATAGGGCAGTAATATCCATGCTTGAGATGATGGAGCTAATGAAGATTCATATTCCTATTTTCACTTGTAAATAATTGATGGTAGATTCACCACATGGAGAGTGATTTATCACTCACGGCAATTTATGTTGGCTCTATATAAGAGAATCCAATCCATGGTGAGAATTGCATCAAATTTCACCAGATGGAGTATAACGAGGTTCTTTAGGATGTTCAATCAATATATTATGATAGGGGGGAGTTATATTCATGGGATGCAATGATTTACCCATTTTTTGTACACATCGACATCTTCACTTCCTTGATTTGTGGTGGATATGGGATTGTTCTACAGAACTTTCGAGGTATAAAAGAATGTGTAGAACCTGAATCAAAAATTATGTTCTATATTATTGAATGAATAACTAGCATACCTATCACCACTTCATTTTTTGGGTTCACTTCTGTAGTAGTGATGGAAAAATCTCACCCTTTCTGCCTTAGAGGTTGTTAGTTGCCTCCAAAAACCCTTGGATTAGGGCACTAATTTGCAAGATTCCCTGGTTCATTGTAGTTGTTGCAATGAACAATGTGTTGATGTTCGAACGGAGAATTCCTCTCCTCTGTTGTAGCCATAGGTTTTTCTTTCCAACAATAAATAGCAATGTTCCATTCTATTCCACACCTAAAGCATTTTCTCTTCCCCTTCAAGCAATTTCTATGGTGATTCTTTCTGCACCTTTGGCAAGTGGGGTGATCGATCTTCTTAACACCATTGGATTTATCCATCGGGCCAACAGAATTGAATTCCACCTTATGATTCTTATCCCCATGATACCCCTGAGATTCTATGATCTATATTTCAACCATGAGGGCACATCAGACAATTTCCTCATAGTTTTCGAAGTCACAGATTGCCAGTTCTTTCCGCAGGCTAGGTTTCAGCCCACTAAGGAAGCGGTAAACCTTGCATTCAGGGGTAATGAAAAAGATGGAATCATATCATGAAAGCCTTGTGAATTTTTCCTCATACACTCCAAAAGATTCGTCATCTTTTTTCTTGAGGGAAATAAAGTCCCTTTCCATCTTAAGCCGGAGGGTGCATGGAAAATATTTATCGAAAAACATCTTCTGGAAATCCTTCCATTCCAACACCTCGATCTCCTCCTCAGGCTTCATAATTTTGATCAATGTATACCATTGATCAGATTCACCCTCCGTATGATAATAATCCAAGATAACCTTCTCTTGTTCAGAACATTGAAGGATGGAGAAGATCTTTTCAATGGATTTGATCCATTGTTCAGTAATTGAGGGATCGTATGATCCATTAAAAGAAGGAGGCCTTTGTCTCATGAAGCTCTCGATAGTGACATGTTCTTTCTTAGGGGGGTTTAAAGTTCCTCTTGACCCATGTCTCTATTCAATGCTTGAGTTAGCTAAAATAGAAGTGTGAAAAAGTTCATGATTCCTACTCCCATTGGATTGGGAATCTCATTAGTACAGTCGTCACATTGATCTTCACATCCATTGTTAGCTCGAGTCCTCCTATTACCATCCATTAGCTGGAATAAAAGGAAAGTTAGGGGTAAAACATAAAGGGTAATAAAAGGAAAAAACTTATGACTTATAAATTACTCTTATTTCCTTAACATATGAATCTATTGGCTTTAGTCTATGTTATCAATGATCTACATTCTAACATACATTCTTAGGGAATTTTTTTATCCCTTAATAATTGTTCATACTAAGCTTGTGAATTTACAAAAGCATATCCCCCAGGAGTTCCATAACCAAGAGTGCAGTAAGGCCCGTTTTTTGTGCACTATTTTCCATTCGAGTCTAGCTCAAAGTGGTGTTTTGGGTTTTACCCCTAGGATACATCTGTGCCAGAGCCACCTCTACCTGCTCGTATCCAGACAGGATTGTATTTTTTTGATAAACCACTTAATCAATACTCACCAAAACATAGGGATGTTTTTATTATACTTAGTCTTGTCTCTAAGGCTTCACTAGGGTTTTGTAATCCTAATCCCAAAAATAACTAAACCTATCCTCTGATACCAACTATGGAAACCCTACTTTTTATAATTAAACACAATTTATTACATAAACTTCACTTGATACAAAATAGAAGATTGAGAGGTCTTGTGTATTTGGGGCTTAGGATCATTAAATAACAACTTAAAACATTAAAAACAACATCTTTATTGAAAAAATCCTTTACATGACCACTACATTTCCTCGTACAAAGCATTGCATGGGATAACATGAGGACATGCATAAGAAAAGGGTGAGCTATAAAGCCCAGTAAGAGAATAATCTTGGAATAAAATGAGGAATACAATACATGTTAGAAAATAGACATATCAATAGAATAACAAGATAATCATAAACAAAAAGGTAGGATAAAGCATGATAATTATAACATGGAAATGTGGCAACAACACTTACCAAAGAATTAGCCTGAGCCAAGGCTCATTGCACATAGAGCATGAGTAAATCCTCATTACACATAAAGCACGAGTAAAACCTCATTCCACTTGAATTATCATGATTAAACACTCATTTAACATGTCGTATCATGATACTATTACCCAATGCATTGGAGCGCTATAAGGGCGCACCCTTCTTAAACATTTCATTTCATGCATAAGTGTGCCACATGGATCATATAACATGGATCCATAAAACATAATCATTTATTCAATGATAAAGGAATGTGGAATTCATACATGAAAATTTATAATAAATAAGTAATTGTGCATAATGGTGAATACCCTTGATAGAGAAATGGGCATGGTATTCACTACATAATGTTATTGGCTTGGAAAATCGATGCAATTTCGGCAGCGTAATGATGTGATGTAAGAATTCATAAAAATGGTTGATGAGAGAGAAAGGGGTGTCTCATCATATGTACATGAAATGGTTAGTAAGGGGGTTATATAGATACATATCCCAACAAATTTAATGGAATTTAGAGTCATGATACAAAATAACTGCTTCAATGTAAAAGAGGAGAGGGAAATTCCTTTTGGAATTTCAGCATAGTAATGGGTGTACATGGGAGACATTTAATGAGAGAGAAAGGGGTATTCCATCATTAAAACAAAAATAGGGAAGTATGGGGTAGGTGTGAAACCATATACCCACATTTATAATTGAAATTAAAAGGGCATAACAATTTAAAGAATATTGGACAAAAATGAGAAAGGGAGAAAAAACCCTTACATGGAAGTGTGCTTCCAAAGGCTTGAGAGAGGCTTGAGAGAGGCTTCTTGTGAGCTTGGGCCACCTTGGGAGGATTATAGATAGATTAGGTCAGAGTTTTGAAGAACTTAAAAGGATTTGAGTGAGGATAAAGTGGGATCTTGGTTGTGTTTATATAGGAAAGGTGAGGGAATTCATTATTATTTAGGTTTGGGACACCTCACATTAAACTAATCCAAACCTCAAACCATCCCATGGTTTTAGCCCATGGTTTTTGAAAAAGGGAAGTTTAAAAAAATATTTTATAAGTCCAAAGTCAAATCTTCTTAAAATAATGGGTTTTCTTATGTGGAGGTGAGTCACACTCCCAAGGAAATCAATTTAAAAAGACAAAATGTTTAATAAACATTGAAGGGTCCATTAATGATTTGTAAAATAAGTCCAAAAAACCCAAAATCACATTATTTTAATGCTAAAACATATATTGGCCTAAAATAAGGCTTATAGTATTTTATTGCATCACTATTGGGTCATTATGATGTCATAAAACACATTATATATTTAAACGGTATTTAATATTTTACCCAAAAAAATGACTGTATCTAAAAATTATGAAAACTTCACTATTGGATTATTTCAACGTCCTGATTCCAGAAATAATATTCATTTTATCTAAATAATTTTCTAAATATGTTAATTTTCACTTAAAAAAAATACATTTATCGAAAATTCACGGGTTTTGACAAAAATGGCTTTCAAAGCATAATAAAAATTACGATTGCATTCATAAAATTATACAATAATTTATATTTAATAAAAATTAATTTAATAATAATAATAATAATAATATTTTATTAAAATATTATTTAATTCAAAAATCCATTAACTCGTCAAAATAAATTTCTTAGTTGAATATTAACAAAAAATACTATTTATGCTTTAAAACCCATCTACAAGGTAACAATAATAAAATGAATGTATATTCATTATTATATAGAAAAATAATGTACATGACCATAGTGCTAATGTCTTGTTACATAACCCCTTATAACACCCACATAAGACTGAAGGGTAAGGTGTGTGATGGTGACCGACTCTTGGGGGGCTCGGATAACATTGGTCGAGTGGTAATCTCTATCAACTTCCACTTCTCTCGTAGGCGGTCCTGATTGAGATTAACCTGTTGAAGCTCATCTTGGGCTTGGTCTAGAGAAAAGTCCAATGACGCCACCTCTTTTCCGAGCTCTGACAAATGGGATTCGTATGGGCCATGTCTACTGGATGATGCCATCTCTTCCTTTGTCTGAGTAAATTGGATTCGTTAAAGACCTATATTTATACTAATCATGTGATCACTATTCAACAGAAATATTAAAAATGGTAAAAATCCTTAACTGTATTTTAAAATCCAAAAACATATAACCAATGAAATTGAAATTTTATATGAACATTTTACATAAAGGGACATTTAATTAGATCAAGAGGAATTTTCGTTAGTGAAAGTTTGGGTCATTACAAAGGGGATATCAAAGGAATCCTAAAGTTTGGATTTATGGTATGAATTATTTTCCTATGTTCTAAGTATGCACCATTTTTTGTTGATATTGATTATTAATTAGTATATAATTTATATCATTGATTACAGGAATGAATTATTAAGGAATAATATGATGAATCATGGTTTATGGTTTAAGAAGAAAGTTGAATAAAATATGTGTTTATGTACTAAATTTTTAAATTTATGATATAATGGAATTTTATAAATATTATGGGAATCATAAAACACCAAAGAAATTTTCTATATTAGGTTTTGTTTTTAAAAATTTGGAAACAAATATTATATAGAATCAATAACTTTTAAAAGTTTTGAAAGGGTGATAATTTTTGGGAGACGTTTATTGATTTTTATAAATGTTAGAGGTACATTTAAACCTTAAGGATTTTATATGAAAAAATTTTATTTTATGAATTGTGAACTAAAATTTTGTTGGAATAAGTTTTATACTATTGGAATTTTTTCTTGGTTTATATGATCTCTTAATTTGAGGTAATTAGGGTTTCTTGTTTTTTAAGATAAAAAGTGAATGGTACAAGATAACCTATGATGTTAAATATTATAAGGATATTTTTTAGGATTTAAATTAATATATATTTAGAAAAAAAGGATAAAATTCATGATGGGTGACAACATATCATGTCCGGCATGGCCATGGGAATTAAACTCAAATTCAAAGGCTGACAAGGGTGTATCGCCTACCTCTGGCCTCTGTGATGTCTTGGTTAGTATGGAATTTATTTTATTTTATTTAAAATATCTGAGGGATAAATATTATGTTTTTTTAGTTTTATATTTTCTATTATATTGATAACCATGGGATTGGAAATTAATTTGGGAATTAAGTGATCAATGTAATTTCAGAAGATGTTCAATATTTTTGAACCTTATATGATTAAGGTAAATATAATACTATGGTATTTTTTTGGTAAATAATGGTAGAATTATATTTTGGAAACATATATTATTTATGTTTATTCATGTTTTTTAGGAAATGAATATGTGACTAGGGAAATTACATTTTGGTATGAGATTTTAATAGCGATTGATATTATTTGAAGATAAATATTAAATTTATTTTTTTGGATTATATGATAAAATCATTCTAATTTTTGTTTTTAAAACTATATTCTATAATATTTATTGTAATCTTAAGGATAATTATTCTTTGAATGATCTATGTTGAACATTCATTAATACTGTTGAATTTTGGAGATAAAAATAAATTTTCATTATATAATGGTTTATTATCATTAGATGATTACATTATCTTTTACTAATTTTTTTTTGTTTTCATTAATTCCTAAATATATGTGGAATATATATTAATGCTTCTATAGATATTTTTATCCATATAAGTTGTTTGTGATGATTTAGGTATGAAAAATTCATCTTGAATACTAATCGTTTAAAGGAAAGATGAGGATGAAATTATACTTTTCAAATAAGTATATTTCCTTATATTCATAGCCTATGTAGTAAAAGATTTACTCAACTCTAGTAAATTTTTTTTGACAAAAAAATTATTCGTTTACTTTTATTACAGAGAAATCCATTTCATTATATCCTATCACATAGTTAGGATTTTGTGATGGTTAACTTTCTTATGACAATGTTGTCCATAAATTTATATTCGTACTAGAGAATTATATTTTCTCTTTGATGTCCATTTTTACCTACATGGAAATATTTTTTTATTCTATATGACCTTCATAATTTTACTTTCTCTCCTTTTAAGTTGATGTTTTATAGTTTCTTTTTATGATATGGTATCTTAATAATTGTATTTTGAAAAGTAAAACCCATAGTTTGTGAATCAAGAGATAAAATTATGAGGAATGATATTTATTAAAGGATGGGAGAATGTAACATCCCAATATTTTAAAAGGAAACACTGTGTTCACTATCATAAAATATATTCCACACCGAGCATAAACAAACTAAATATTATTATTTAAATGTGACTATTATAACCTAGCCATTAAATTGGAAGGAATAAATAGTATTAGAGAAATTATACAATATATAAATGTAATACATATTGATAATTTATTAATTAATTATTTATAAATAATTAATAGATTTTTATAAAGTGGTTTTATTCGTCAAAAAATATATTTTCTTCAAAAATGGGTTTTATTACATTTTATGAGAGAATTTTATAATTAATTTTTGGAATTAGTATAAAATTAATTTGATAAAATTATTTTAGTTTTTTTAGTCATCATATAGATATTATTCTATGGTGAAATTTTAATAATTTTCTAAAAAGTTTAATTTTCCAATGAATAGTGAAAATACCAATTTTTTATAAAAATGTCATTTATTTTGAATAAATTGTGACATTTTAAAGTGATGTTTTATTTTGAATTTGTTTTAAAGAAAAATAATTATTATTTAGTTACAATTAATCTGCAAAAATTCTTTTAATCAACTTTATATTTTATTTTAGAATATTTTTATTTTTGGGTTGAATAATGGGGCTTTTCTGAAAACTATTTTAAAGTGCATAATCTTCCTCCTTTTTAATTCATTAAAATAATACATTATGGGGAATCTTTTAAGTTAAATATATATATTATATATCAGTAATATTAATTTAATTTAAAAAAAATATTTTTATTAGTCATAGAGTTAATGTAAAATCATCTTTTTCTTGAAAAACACACTTCTTGAAAAATACACTTCTTGAAAACCCTCTTTATCATCGCATCTGCTAGTTTTGTTTTAAATTTAATTTTTAAAATTATATGAATTGAATTTAGTAAAAATTATTCAATATTTTTAATTATATGGATTTTTTTTACAAATTTTACTTTTATTTTTATACCTAAAAAATTTACCATGGTACAAAAAATATTTTCCATGATATTGGTAAAATAACTAAACGGGTTAAAGTTAAACAGTAAAATCTAAAAATAACTAAAAAATACAACATTAAATGTGTAGTTGATGTAATTAATGACCATAAAAACATTTAAAACATTAATAATAAATCTAAATCATTGTAATTAATTCTACCCACATGTTGTTGGCTATAAATATAAAATAATTATTATTTAATCACTTAAAAGTACCCCTCCTCGAGTATAAATTCCACTCCTCACTATACCCTTTCTCCAAAAAAGACTTTAAAATCTTAAAATATTAAACTAAACATCTCATACTCAATCTCCCCCTGTGAAATTGTTTCTATTTTTACAAAAATACCAATTCCAAGGTACTTAAGGGGTCCTACAAGGAGGTGATATTCAAAAGATAATTTTCTGAAACCACGTCTCTTAATTTCATTTCATATTCTATTTTCACCTAAACTTATTCATCCATAAAGTAATCATAAATCCAGTATCATTTATATACTGTAATTTTATGTTTATAATGTAATATCTCATATCAATTTCATTTATCATCTCCTCTTATTCAAATAAATGAAACCATTGTCCAAATTATGGTTGTTAACTGTCTCAGTGGATAAAGATTATTTGTTTTCAATTACCACCTTCAAGTATATTAATAAAAATATTATTATGGATAAATAATATATTAATAAGTATATTTTTACTTATTTAATTTTTTGGAACTAATATATATATATATATATAATGTTAAATATAACAATACTAGTTCTTAGTTGTCGGAAAAACCACAAAAATAAACTATACATTTATCATTAATGTTTTGTCAAATGGATAATACTCATGTTAGAAAAAATTATATAAGGGACCATTTATACTTATATAGGTTCCTAAATACAATTGCATTTCATGTCTAGAGTTTATTTCTATTTTATAATAAAATCCATAATTACACACAAATGAACTCACTATGAAACCATGAAACAAACACATCTGAAACAATGAAAATATTGAAATATTATTAATAAATGGGTCGAAATATGTTATAAAAATATAATATAAAGAATTATACATATCAATATAGTTATGAAATAATTTAATAATATTATCTAAACCATTATACAGAAGTTTTGAACACGTTTGAAGAAAGTTAAACCTGATGTAATAAAATTATTAAATCGATTTATATTATTTGGGTTAAACATAATCTTCATTGATAAAATCCTTATATGACTATGTGTATAATTAATTTTTATTTTATTATGTATTATTTTTAATTTTTTATGTGGATTTATAGGGTATACACATAATAGATTCCTTTTATAAATTCTCACTTAAATGATATGATATTTTTAAGGGATGGTTCTATTAAAAACCTCATATTAAATGTTTTTAAATATTTATTTTCTAAATATTTATCTTTCACGTTCATGTTTTAAAAAGATCATGATTTTTTTTATATTTACATTATTTTTATAAAAATTTTGTTTTTAATTTATCTCAAATGTTTTTGAAAAATGATATTTTAAATGTTTCATGTAAGGGTATATCATTAATGTTTTTTTACAAAAATAAAAAAAAGGAATGCTTTTTTACATACATGGAAAGAATATAATTTTAAACTATTATGTTGAATTAATATTTTTAATCTTACATTAGAAGTGTTTATGTTTAATTCCAAATAATATATTATTTTATTTTATTAGTGTACATCTTTAAAATGAACGATTTCATAATGAAATGTTTTTCTTCAAAGAGTTTTTTAGGATGAAAGATTTCATGATTTATGTTTAAGTTATGATTCTTGGTAATTTTTGATAATTTTGGGTGGTTATGTTATTAACCAATTACAGTTGTTTTCATGATAAACCATGGATGTTTGGTTATATTATTAACCAATAACGGATGGTTTTATGATAAACCTAGTACAAGTGGTTACGTTATAACCTCCAACTCATTATGTACCCTGGAGTTGTAGGTTGGCTATATTGGTTACTCCATTTGTAAGAGTGATATGTAAAATTATTTCCCATGTTACATACTTACATTTTATAGGATTTATAATGATTCTCCAAGTAAATCTAATGATTTTAAAAAAGTTAGATAATGATCCTTTTGGAAAGATGATTACTCTTTATGGGTAAAAATGTATATTTTTAAGAACTTGTTTTGATGGCTTTTCACTGAACTAATGGTTTCTATTATTTATTTCCCTTACTAATATTTTGTGCCCATCCAATGTTTTAAAATGTTATTCATAAGATTTAATGGGGAATAAAGACAAGTATGAGTTAAAAAGGGAAATATTTGATGACTTTTCATGAAGAGATGACATGTTTTATTTTAAAGACTTTTGTTTTAGGGGAAAATGCATATTGGGTATATTTTTTCACCTATAATGTATAGTTTTACCACATATGATTTTTTCTTAATTCTCTAAAATTATAAACCTAATATATACTAAGGATTTTAATAATGTGAATTATACATTATAATCCATAAAATATGTAATGTTTAAGGCTGGATCCTTACATAGTTAGACTGCTAAAATCAACCACTAAAAGGTATTCTTGATAGGTAGAAGGTGTGAGATCTTTTCTAGCCTACTAAAAATCACCCATACTATATTGATGGATTGAGAGGATCTTGGTAAGATAGTAATAAAATCTATAGTTAATTCATCCCATTTCCACTCTATAATGGAAAACAACTATAAAATCCCTATTAGTTTTCAGTATTCCACCTTCCCCTACGGATTGGTGGAACACAGAGTAACGAATCCATGTAACTCAATTTTCATCCCCATATACCAATACTAGTGGAATAATTCATGGTTCATCTTAGTGATCCTAAGGTGTAATACCCAAGTAGATTCTTGAGACTCTCACATCAATTCCTATAGAATTTCTAAAGGCCCCCATACATTACCATGAATGCATAAGTTATTATCCCCATAAACAACCTAACCAGCTAATGTCTCGTCACCTAAAACATTCTCTCAAAGGACCACACCCTTGGGTTACATTATTTTAGGCACATATGAATCTTTACTTTGGTGTTTGTTGTGTTTGTTGTGGCTTTCTTGGACTTATTTTGGAATTTTTAAATAAATGACATTGATGAGTATGAACTTAAGATGTTTTGCATGGTTGTGTTGAGTATAAGTAAACACTGAGATATCATCCATGAAGACTACCACAAATTAATTGATATATGATTGGAATACATGATTCATTATATTCATAAAGACAATGGGTTCATTGGAATATCGAACAGCATGAACACATACACTTATAAAACATATCTACTACAAAATGTAGTATGTGGTATTCCTAATGGTGTTATATGCACCTGGTGATAGCCTAACTTCAAATCAATTTTCATGAAAATTTGAGCTCTTTGAAGCTAGTCAAAGAGGTCATCAACACATCAAAATATATAGAAGTTCATCACCATAATCTCATTCAATTTCTAGTAATATACAAAAAACATGAGGGTGACATATTCATTGTTAGTGGATAGGATATCTGGACCCCATGGAGAAGTATTGAGTAATGTAAATCCCTTATCTTCCAAGTCCACTAACTAATTCATGAGTTCTTAAAGCTCGATAGATTCCATCATGTATGATGAAATTGACATTGGTGCTGCTCCTAGAACTATATCAATAGTGAACATCACATCTCTTGTAGGAGGTAACCCTAAAATATTATTAAAGATGATTTCCCAAAAATGAATCACTATTGCAGGGAAATATATATATCACATTCCTTGGTCACTCATTAAAATAATAGAAATCTAGGATGACACTCTTCTAAGACCATGATGCTCCATCCCAGCTCAAATTTCTCGAGAATCGCATTCTCCCTTATGAAAATAGGTATCACACTCAAGTTATGTGAATAAAATCCTTCAGAGATAGGAATCAACATGGTCATGATAGGGTGAAAACTATTTCATACTGATTCTGATGTCGAATTTCATAATCTTGAGAAAAAAGTGTTCCAAAAAAATATAACCCTCATCTCAAGGGGGAATTATTTACATCATTTTACGCTCTTAGAGAATATTCTCAGTGGTGTAAATAGATTCATAACTCTATAGAAGTACTCTATCTCTAGACCCATAATTTTCAGAATTTTTGTATATATGAAAAAATGTGAAGTTCCGGAATCAAATAAGGATGAAACTAAAGTATAGGTTACAAGAACAATACCTCAAATTATAGACGTTCTAGAACTCTGCTTTTTTAGGATTAGAATGCACTACATATATATGGCCAACCCATGTCCTTGAGATACAACCTGACTACCCAGGGTAGGTCCTCTATAATAGAATGGTATATTCGAATCATGTATAGCATGTACATCAACACCCCCTCTATAGAAACGATCTGTAGTTTTCTAGATACCTTCCTAGATAGGTTCTACTAATTCTAATCCTAAAGGTGGGGCTAATATAGATCCTATCCTAATAATAATATATGGTAAAGTTCTACAAAAACATTAAATATTACCCATCCTACCACATCATTATCACCCAATATGTTCCTTGGGACATTGTGGCTTCTTATGCCCTAGATATTCACTTGGTGACACACCACATAACTATCGATAGGTGTCATCTAATTGTTGTTTCCCCGATGAGAAGACTCATAGTGACTTTTACTACTGTTATAGGAACTACATTCCTATCTAGGTACTAAACTATTTTGGCACACACTACTTCTTGCCTCTAGTTCGGCTCAATGATGAGGGCCTGGTTTACTATATTTGAAATAGTGGTAAAAAAATACATTCACCTAAGATTAGTTGGTGTTCAAAAACATATCCTCAATCCATCTCACTATCAATACCTCATCACCAGAAAGTGTCAATGTAAAGTATTAAAGTTCCATGAAATGGTATTAATAACCTATTATAGACATAACACCATTTTTAGGTATATAAATTCTGTAGTGTAGTCCACTCTTAGTATCTTTGGAAAAAGTAATTATATAAATTTTTCTAAAAGCCCACCCAATCCATACCTTGATGAAAATCTGCCTAGGTAATCATGTCCCAAAAAAACTTGGTAGAATCATTAATCATATAGGTTGTGAGACTGACCCTCTCTCTAGAGGCATCTCCAAATTCTAAAATATCAATAGAATTATCTCTATCCATGAATCACTAACCTAGGAGGCGCCATCCCTAGAAAAAGTAGGTGGATGTTTTTGTTATAATTCTCACGTCAAATCTTCCATAGTAATGAAAGATCATATAGTTCCCTACATAGAATGTATAAATCATAGTAATATATCTCATAAATAAGAAAAAAATCCAGATTAAGAACAATCATAGGTTCCACAAGTGGCACTACAGGTGGTAATACTAGTGATTCAGGACACACCACCTATGGAGAATGGTCATCACCACCCTCCAACTGTATCACTCGAAGATGTCATGGAGGAATGGATCTAAATTTTCCCTGATAATTCCTGAAATAAGCTTTAATAACAAATAATACAACATATAACATAATAGAATAGGTAAGCCTCTTCTGATATAAAATTCACAACCCTCAATCTACATTTAAATCCAGATCTATGTGACATAAGATCATAAATAATCATAAAAGACATTGACTACATCCCACTACTAAGGTCAAGTCAGGGTCAAGGTCTCACATAACATAGGAGGGTTCCTGATATATGGATTTTCAATTTCAATGTATAGATAAAAACACACTTTATGTTGTAATTGGAATCCCCATTTAACGGTAAATGCTTTATTTGATAATTTAAATTTATTTTCATTCATAACAATTTATATGTATATATGAATTACATCCTAGTTAAATGAGTCACTATTTCCATATTATAAAGGCATAATCTTGATAATTTTTAATTGGAATTTCTAGGGACTATGACCTAAACCTTACATTCAGTATCAGAATGTAATATGTTATATAAAATTATTTGATTAGGTGAACCATCATTCCCAATTAATAGAATAACATGCTTCATAAATTATAATTAACACCCATGTAATAAAATAATTTAATGTTTTGGACAATGTGACAAGTGGTCCATGAATAAAATAAAGAATAATTGGTTAATTAATGGTCCACTATCAATCTATAAAGGAAAACACAATTTAATTTAATGAAAACACTTTAATTAATCCACTTATTCTATTCCTTCAAGAAATGTTAGAACATCACCAATTATAATAGACAAGGAACCAATAATATCTGGTTCACAATACATGAAATAATATAAATATGGTATGGTATGTGCATGACATGTGAGTCCTGAGGTTCCTATTATGATGCATGATCAAAACCCCCATGCCTTGCCAGACTAAGGGAAAAGGAAATATATCAAATTAATAATAACAATAATAATATTATAAATCATTTTCATCTCCCAATGGTGAAATTATTATAACTATAATAGGAAAATTTTAGAATATAAATATCCCATCCCATGTAATTTCAATTTTCCCTATACATGGGGTAGCTACTTCCAAGCATAGGCTCATTACCAAATTCTGAAACTTCCTAGTCTTATGTCTACCAACCCAAAACAGCAAGGAAAAAAGGAAAAGGGGTTTATTTGATATAAATTTATAGCATCACATTCTAGATCACTCAATAATAGTAACAGAATTTTCGGGTCACTTATCCTCAAGTGAATCTCCCTATATGCCAGAGGCTACTGACTAGCAACGTGAATCTATAATGATAAGATATGGAGACTATACCCTCCTGATCAGAGTGTAGCACAATAGTATAAAATAAAAGTAAGCAGTGTAAAAAATATAATAAATAAATTTATAAAGATTAATACATCAAGATAAAACAAACAAGAAAAAGCATAATCAATATATTATAAAAAATGATGTGATGTTGGAAAGCTAAAAAATGGAAATATTTAGAAGTCGGGAATCAAGCATATATAACATGATATAAAAAATAAAAAAATTACCAAAACAAATATCCACTATAATCACAAGAATAAGCTCGGTCCAATGATACAATACTTATTCCTAATATAGAAAACCAAGCATTTGAAGTAGGATGCTTCCCCTAGTCCCTACCTGCATCCATAAAGTGTGTTTGGGTACCAATCAACCACCTAAAAAGGGTGTGAGATATAATTAGTAGGCACCACCAATGGAATATATAATAATCTAGATAATTCATATAAAATGAACTGTGTAGTTATTAACACAATAATAAGAAATAAAAACTATAAAGACTTGTCTCTAGTTCCAAAATGACACCAGGATGACACTACCTACCTCAGCATAAGCCGAGATACCTCTAAACAAGTATCACCATAAATATATATATACATGTATATATATATATATATATGTTTATATTTGTACTATATATGTAAGGACATATCTATCCATATATATATATATATATTCAAAGTGTTATCTAGGACCCTAGGCATAACTCAGGTGTCCTTTCTTAGTCACAAGAGTCTCATATGGCAGTAAAGGATTCCCAGACTGAGTATTATAAGTATATGGGATTCCTTTCTAGGGTATAACAAGTACTTGGGACTCCATTCTATACTATGAAATTAATATGAGATTCCTTTCCCGAATTTCACAAGTATATGGGATTTCATTCCATAGTATCACAATTATATGGGATTTTATACTCGAATGTCATAAGTATATGGGATTTCATGCCGGATTATCACAAGTGTATGGGATTCCATACCTAGGTATCATAAGTATATGTTACACCATGCATGGGTGTCACAATTTAGATAGTGTTGGTTGTAGTTTAATATAAGAAAATATATGCTTTATAAAATCAAGGGCATAAAAATTTTTCATATAAAAGTCATGTGACATGGTCATACCACACACTTTCCATTGAACAGTAATAATATATTCGATTAGGTGGAAAACCAACATCATTTATAAGGTAGTTTGACCACATTAATATTCAATAAGTCAAGGTAATTTAATGATCACACCCAAATGGGTGAAATTTTTTGATGTGACTGTCCTCTGATGATAAATAAGGGTATACGGGAGTTCCACTAATAAGGTTAATAATTTAAATATGGATAAATGAAATTTTAAGGAAATTATCAAGTAGTTTGGTGTGCAGAATGATAATGAATTATATAAAACAACTTGGATTTAGGTAAAAATTACTATACCACCTACCTTAACTTGGTAGTACTCTTCTCATCTATTATCATCCCTTAATTTGGTCTAAAATGGGAGAAATTAGTAGAATAGGAAAATTCCCAAGTGGGATCCAACATGACAAATGGTAATTGAATTGGAGTCTGATTGAGGATGATCCCTCAATTCCATGGAAGAGGAATGAGGATCTCGAGTGAAGGGAGAGGGATATTATTTGATTCTATGAGAAAAAAGTAAATATTTATGTTATAAGGATTTATGATAAAAAAGGTAATTCCACCATTTTTGAATAGGCCACCCACTATATTTATAGGGTAATGTGGGGATTTACATCATAAATCTCCTCTTTATGGGGTTTATATAGCTGATAGGGTATGCACTAAATAAATTATGGAAAAAATTCCTTTTTTATTTCATAAAATATACATTTATGGAATAAATTATTTGCAAAGAGACTTCTCCTACGACTTATGTACTGCTGCTACTTCCCCCTAGAAGAGCCCCAAAAGTCGATCAAGGATCTTTTAGTAAGTTCAAAACAAAAAAGACATATATTTGAGAATTTTTAACTAAATTTAAATGGATCTATACCTCTTTATAAATTTGTGACCAAACCCCTATAGTCTGGGTCTAGAGGGGTCAAATATATCAGTTTTTATGATCTCGATCCCACTGGTTGACCTAATTTTGTTCCTACTAGTTGACTAAATTTCTGAGTTGAATCATTATTTTTTGGATGAGATTAATTGACTTCTATTATAGAATTATTCACTTTGGGGTGTTTTACCAAAGTAACTATTCCTTTTGTCATTTTAATTCTTCTACCTCTGCTTCATACCTAGCCATCTATTCTTTGATTATGAGTGTGTCAGCCTCCTCAAGTGGCAAACTACAAGTAACTATTCATTTTCCATTTTCTTCAGTCTATGAACATTATGGAGGAATCAATTGATTATTGGGAGTTTATAGGTTCTAATCCTTCCTCTAACACCTAGTACAAGCACCTTCTTTTCACATCTCAACATTGGTTTATGTTTGGATCAATACATTTTCTTCAAGTTCCTCTATATTGGTATCTTCATTTATGGGGTTAACCAAATTAACTGAGGCATATCAAGAAATTGGGTCCATGATTTCATATTCTTATGAGAAATAGGGAGGTTTTTCCTTCATGATACTTGGTAGTGATTAGTGTTAATATTTTCTTGACAAGAAACTTTTTGGATGGCTATTTTGGATTACATTATTTTTGAGGTTTGATATCCTCTAATCACTGCTCCACAAAGGATGAAATATAGTAGGTCACTTCCAAAGAGTCCACTTTTTGTGAAATTATGTTTTTACCCAATGGAGAAATTTTTTTATCACAAATTTGAAGGAAAGTATGGGGTGTGTCCTATAAATATCCTCCCAACCAATATAAACCCAACTTTCACAACAAGGGAAGTAAAGATAATATAAATTCCCCTTCCCTACAAGCTAGGGTAAGCTAAATTCAACCGATGTTGTATACACATATCATTGGTGTTGTGATAATCCCAATGGTATTAGTGGTGTTAAATTTAATATAAATTATCCCACACTATGGGCTAAGGTTGACCTTGAATTATGTTTTTTGTCATAGTGTCTATAATCTACCTGATTTCTCACACCATTTCTCGAGTATGAGTGGAGTGAATTTTACATTATAGGATATAACTATAGTCATAATTTGGAAACTCGTTAGTGTATTTCCTTACCTTTATTAGGTTAGAGTCTTGTTCAACATTTTTAGATCCATGTTTTGGTGTTCGGTCATTAGATCCCTCTCAGAGAGTATATCGATTTCGGTTTTGGGAGATAATAGGATTTCACTAAATGGTTTAGTCAGTATATACACCTTCTAGTCTAATGAAATGACCTAAAGCTATGGAATTTAATGGTTATTTACTTGGAGGAATATTATATCCTAAGGATGTTGTGAAATTTAGTGTTCCCTATTCACCCTATCCTCTGATGTATATGTTAGGTGTTGCATCATTTATCATTTGGTGGAGGTTCCTCAAGACATTAATGCAAGTATGTTAAAGATTATTATATAGATTGTAACACCCAATATTTTAATATGATAAGTAAAAATAATTATTAAGAAATTTTACAATTCAAAATTTAATATTTCATGGCACAAAAAATCTAATTTTATATGATGGATATCGATTTTCAACTTTCTATGTCAAAATAAGTCTAGAATAAATTTTATAAATTTTCCCTTAGAAATAATATTTTATGAATAATTAACATTTTAGTATTTAACTAATCTTTCTTTTAATTATAATAATATGTTATAATATGTATAATTAATCATATATTTATAATCAATTTGATAAAAAATTATAAGATCATTTAGAGGTAAAAAGGGGTATTTTTTTGAAACTATTTTTAAGTGCTTAATGTTTTTCCATTTTAAATAATTAAAATAATCTCTAATAATCAATATTTTAAAAGAAATTTATAATTTATTTATCTAAATATATGAATTTAAATTCATATAATTATTATTACTAGTAATATAATAAAGTTAAGATCATATTATGCTTGAAAAATACATTTTTCAGAAAATAATTTTCGTCACGCTTTTTATGTTTGTTTTTAAATTAATTAATTCCACTTATTTAAATTGAATTTCATAAAATTGATTAAAAATTTGGAATAAGTATGTTAATTTTTTTTAAATAGGCCCCTTTTATTTTTAGCCGTTGTGATTAGAAATTGTGGTAAAATTTATCACCTTGGTAGAGGGAGAAATTGGATAAACAAGGTTAAAACTATATAATAAGGCTTTAAAATCATTCATATGATTGCCTATATTTATTTATATGTGTGGTTTTTTACCTGAGATATGTTTATGGAGTTAAATAATGTATTTTAAAACATTATTTTAAATTTTTTTAAAACAAAATTTACTTTTGTGAATATAAGTTATATTTTATTCAAATTAAAAAACTAATTTTAGGTATTTTCATTTGGTGGTTTGGTTGGAAGATTAAATTTGGTTTTTGGTTGATTGAAAAGGTCTAAAAACTTTTACTTCTATAAAAATTACATATATCATTGGTTTATATCCATGGGTATAGACCCTAAAACGATGTTTTTAGGTAATATCCATGGTTTCATTGGTCATGGCTTGAAATGGCATGGCTATAGGGAAAAGAATATATACATAGTTTTTAACCATGAAAATATCTCAATAACCATGGTTAAAACCATGGAAATAGGTATATTTCCATGGTAATTAAATGTTTCATTAGATACTACCATATAGATTTGTTTCCATGGTTAGTAACTGTGGTACTATTCTAGTATCGATGATTCAAACTGTGGCAGTAAGTCTACTACCAGGGTTGTAAACCATGGATTTATCCTTCATATTCCAAAAAAAATTATGCTTCCATGGTAGTAAACTATGGCTACATCCTCTAGGTTCCAGAAAAAAAATCACCCTTCCCTACACCCATAATACAATGCACCCCTACGACACCCCACTGAATCATCATACACCTGAGTGCCCACTCTGTACCGGGATCACATACACTACTTCCCACAAGAATTTAACTAAATCATTAAAGGTGTAATATAAAATATACCACATACTAGAAACTAAATTACAAGTTAAATAGAGACTAATGAAAAATAGTTGAGAACAATGTATGAATAGTTAATGTGATGAATGTGCCTCTAACCAAACATACCACCAATACCATATAAAGTTTAAACAAATGAACACATACCAAATCCTACCTAACCCACACAAAATTCCATATATAATCATATACCTATCATTATTTAAGTGTTGAAAGTATATATTCATGGAATCTATAACAATTTATTGAAAGCATATGAATAAGAGATAGAAAATTGAATCCACTTACTACACATGAAACTTCACAATGTTGTGGAAAACCCATAAAGGGAATTGGAAAACAGAACAACTAAATTGCACACTATCATGATATTATATCACTTACAACTCAAAAAAAATGTGTGGTTAATTTTACAGCTACACACAGTGCCTCCATGATATTTTTTCATATATCAATTTACTATATAACCCATATATCCATGGTTTTATTCATTTGAAAACTTCACATATATGGTATCCTAGGCCTACCTTAATCGATGGGGTTTGTGAATTGTAAGAAACGATAGAGGTTAAATTAGTGTAAAACCTCAATCAAATAATATTGAGGGGTTTAATGATTAGTATGGATATGATTTTGAGAATACATGAGTCTAGATGATTTTTTATATGATGGATAGGGTGGTGGTTGGGTATACGTTGTCTTACACTACTTTATGTGTTTAATTAGTAGATTCGTAGTTTTTCTAATGTGGAGGTCATTTCCATTTGGAAGGATGGTCAACTTGTTTTCTATGATCCATGGAGAGGGTAAGGAGTGAAAGATTAGATAGGGGTTTGGGAAATTTTTATCATAATTTGTATGTGTTTGAGAATGGAGGTAATGATTTGATGTGAAATTGGGCGGTTTTGGGTGTTGGTTTGGATATGAGGCAATAAATGGTTGTGGAGACATGAAAAGAAGGATATGAATCAAATCAAGTAGAGGTTGGTGGGTTTACCTATTTTATTTAAGGTCTTAGTGGTGGATTTTTGTGGGGATTGGGTGGCTTAGAGGTGGAACCATGATAGGGAGAGGGGATGGAACTTAGGATAAAAACTAGGGTTTAAGTTGGTTATTTAAAGGAATTTTAAATTTTCTAAAATGAAAACATTGGCTATTATATAAATCTATTTGGTTTCCAGATCCAATAAGATTTTAAAATTATTTTCTCTAAATGTTTCATTGAGGGATGAGCCATCATAGTGTAACTTTAGCAAGGAATTTTTCCACTTTATTGCTTGTGGGAAGGCTTGAATCATGAAGTGACCATATTAATGTTTCGTTCCATTATATTTATCTAAACTTTTTCGATTTTATATTGACCTATAACACTAGACCATGATTTTCTATGGCGCAATCAAGCAAGGTTATACAAGGTGATATTTCATAGTGAGCTCTTCCCTATAAAAATTTACTATTCCCATGTTTTCCATGAAATTAAATTTTTTTGGTGTGGTTGTGAATGACACACCATTATCCATTATTCACTACCCATTGTTGAGTTTGTGGGGTATCATTATATATATCATAGTTTCGAACCCTTGAATTATTGGTACTTCTCTATTTAGATGCACTTTCAATTATAATATATGGTACAAATATCGATTAAGGTATGCATGCAACATACGAGAGTAAATCATAGATGTATAAAAAAAATATTCCCCTAATATAAACCATAATATAATGTTATATTCATGAGAAAATAAATAATATTTTAACATTAAAATTAATGGATTAATTTCATGTTATTAGTTACTAACCTGACTACATTGAATCACAACCCTACCATGTTCGATCATTAGTGGTTAAGTATAACAGTTTAATCAAGACCATACTACATACTAAATTGGGTTAATGCTTAAAATATCATTTCATCTTGTTTATATAATATTATGGTGTCCTTTGGACACTCTAAATATGTCAAATAAATTGACTACCAATGGGTATTATTAATAGAACTTGTATATGTAATCCATATACTGGAAAGGATTTAAAATTACAATATTTTTATGTTTAATCTTTTCAGTAAAAAGGTTTTATTATAATAAAACAGGTCTACATAATTGATGTACTAGTATGGAGTATTGTTTACACAACCATTTTATCTAAGATATAAACTATTAGCGAGATCCAACATAATATTGGTCTATCCAAACTTCTTTTATGGAGAAATATATAGGCGATAGATCATAGAAAATCACCTAGAGAAAATATATTGTCTCCCCTTAGTTTTATATTGGGTTACATGTATGTGAATCACCATTAAAATATCTACATAATCTCAAAATAATGTTTTATAATAACATTATTAAACTTGTAATCAAAATAACATATGGAATATACAACCCAATCCTAGTACTCTACTAGTATATGAAATATTCATCATGCCTGTATCCTGACTGACATAAATCTAGTATATTTCATCATATCATGGAATACATTATTAATAATAATATAACATATCACTCTCTAATCAATATAGGCTAACCCTTAGATACCATGCTCTAATATATAATCCATAGTAAAGTTAATAGATTAGATATCCCACTTCATACATGGGAATCTATCACACATTGTTCCACAAGATCTATTTAAATTACATACCTATTAAAATAGACTCATTTACTTATCATCCATGGTTATTATATAGACTATATAACATACCCATTTATTAAAGAGAATAACTGATCTTCCATTCTTAATATCATCAATTCAGTACTACTTTGATAGTTGTTATGAAATGAAGGTATATTCCAAAAAAATCTCATTCACATATGAATGTTAGTGATACCATCAATAAAACAACCCCTCATCCCACACTTTGGATAATTACTAATGCATTCCCATAAAGACACTAAAGGATTCCCCTCAATATTCATGCCTTAATGGCCATTTTATCTTTATTGGTTGAGAGCTCATCTAACAGGAATCTCCTTATTCCAAATGATATTATTTATTCTAGAAGGGTATTTAATTTCATGAAATTGGAGGATATACTATTGGGAAACACTATAGTTAATTCTATTTCTCACTCAATTATAAACACTGTGAACCCTATTACTCAATCACTTGAACATTTAAACTTCAACTGGGTATAGTAAAATCATATAAAACCCATGAAGGTTATTCAAGAAGTTTAAAGGAAACTAATTACTTATGTAATAATTAGTGAATTATTCAGGGTAAGGTAAGTTATTTTATATAGTTCAATTTCATAGAGATTTTACTGAATAAAGTTTCATGTTTTCAAGGATTCTTATCTTTGTTTGATGAAAAGAAAACAAATATTTTCTTTAATTTTTATATTTTTATTAGAATTCTCAGCTAATGTTTTCTCAAAATGAGGATGTTTTAATCATTAATGTGAAGGAAACTTCATTTTATAATATTGAGTTGGCTGAAATTTTCTACTAACCACATGATGGAAGATTCATGTTTATCCCTAAGATAGATAATGATGAGTTCTTTGTTATAGAGGATTATATATTCAATCGATTTGAAACCCATACAATCATTAATATTCTTGTAAAGGACAGAGAACTGGAACATAAGGTCCTAGTTATGTTAATTATTGAAGATATTTCATAAAGGGTGGGGTATTTTGAAAAAGTCTTGTTTCAAGACATGTATTTTATTTATTTTCTAATAAAAGAGGATAATTTAATACTAAAAAGATATATGTTGAGATACTTGTATCATTTCTCATATAGATAAGTAAAAATCAATTTATATCCTTATGGTTGGGTGCTAATCCTTATGATTGAGAAAGTAGATGTATTTTCAAATCATTTAATAAAATATCATCATAGTTTCATTTTATTAGCCAATAAACATAGAATATTTAAATTCTTCTTTAATTTTTTCATGAAAAGCTAATGGTTACTAGAAAACTAGTTTTTTTTAAAAAAAATCAAGCAATTATGGAAATAGTTTCTTAATATAATCAAGAAATTATGGAATTAAAATTAAAGTGTTAGGCATATGGAACCTACCCCAACCTCAAGGTACACTTTTTTTATGATGAAAACTCAAATCTTCATTTTTTCCACTTGAATGAATATTAACCTTCACGTATATATAAGGACACCTAGACCATATGTACATATTTTCATGGCCAAATATGCACAAGTGGGTCCATAGATATATGTTTATACTTGCATATACCCCTTTACACTTATACACATATTCATTTTTCATATCGATATATAATCACCCAAAGCCCCAAAATATATATTCATACTACCATGAGTGAATATATATAATGTGAAAACTTATATATGTATATTTCCACCTATGAATGCATATGTATGTCGCCTTTGACAACATCTTCTCAAATCCACATCAATAATATCTAAAACGCACTAAAAAATTTAGGGAACCCAAAAAACACAAAATCCCTAAATAAAATTGGGCCAAAGAATAAAAATTGAAGAAACATTACATAAATCCAATGTCAAAATTATTACCTTCGAAAGTGGTGGATAGAACCAGCCTCATCATAATAAACCACATGTAAGTAATTAATGGGAAAATAAGTGTGTTATAAAGAATTATTATATATGTGATTAGAGTGTAAATTTTACATGGCTAATGATAAATGACTCCATATACAATAATGAATAATGAATATTCAGATTGAAATGTACATCCCAATAATAAATAACATGATCATTAATAAAGGATTTTTGTTCAAATGATATCCAATGACATTCAATACATACACCAAAGATAGGTATCATGAATCACCAAATAACACAAAACAAAACATGATTGATTTTACTACATCATGCCTTATACATTGGTTCATAATTACCATAATCTACCAATTTAATGTATGCATCACAGGTTTTATTCAAATAACTGAAAATCATTGTGAAAATATTCAAAATCTTTTGGATATGATTTTCATATAAACACCCCCAAACATTGGGAGAAATATTGTACCAAAATTTATCCAAATTCTATTACATGATATAAAACACTACATTACTTTTTAGAATTTATAAAATTTCTATATCCCCAATAAATAATTGTAAAAAAGGGTATCTGATAGAAAAAAAAATCATTTCTAATCATGATATAAACTATTCTATAGTGATCACACTCAAACAAACTTGTATATTAAAATGAAAGTTTCCACTGTAGAATATATCTATATACATAATTTTAATTATTTTATCTTATAATTTTTAAGTAATTGAGTAAAAATATATATAAGAAATGATAATGTAATATAGAGAATCTCATTTGTTCTCAATTATCCAAAATAGACTATCTAATTTGAATAAAAAACACACATTTCATTAATTTAAGTAGATTTGTATGTCACATGTCACTCAATTAAAATGTGTTCAGTACATTGTTGAGAAAAATATTAATTATCATGGATGAGATAATATTTTCAAAATATGTGTTCAGTTCAGTTGAGATAAGGTGTCTAATAGCTCGAAGTAGATAATTCTCTATCTAAAAAAGGTGAAAGAGAAATAAAAATATATAATCACAAAGGATATTTGAATTATAGAATAATTTTCTTATCAATGAGAGTAATTACATTGAATTATTTGGATAGTGATGAGATATAGAACAAATATAATACTAGTTTTTTGCGATTAACATTATCTTGAATAAAATATTACAATTTTATCTGGGGGAGATAAAGGGTAGTCCTTAGAAAAATTGGATTCTCTTATTTGGTTTTGAAAGAATAAATTGCATGGATTACATCTCCACAAATATATGATCATAGAAATATTTAAGGAGAGGTGTGTAGATATTTTTGATCTTGTATTTCTGTTTACATGGAGTGTAAAATTCAAGTTATTTTAGTTACCTATATTGAACTATGAGATTCTATCATTTCTAGAGGAGCATGAACCCATCGAATGGTTGTCAGCACTGGGGTTTGATCAGAAGATTGTGCTGTAGGTTTTCTTTGCATGCATAAGAAATGAGGAGATGTCCATAAACAACCTGTTGGACCACATGCATTAATTATAAGAGTGAGGGTGTTGGGTGGGTTTTTTTCCTCTATTTTCTCATCCATTATTAATTAGGGATTGTTTCTAGCTAGGGGATCCTATTTACAAATCACTATAGTTTTTTTTACATGATATTTTTTTATTCCTCGTGGAATTTTTGAAATTTTCTAGTTGGTCATGAAAACCAAAAAAAATTATCAAATCTTCAGTACTTAATTTGAACCACCTTTATACTCCATTAAAATGAACATCTAATTCCACAAAATCCTAAAACAGTATACACCATAACATCTACCAAACACAAATATCATTATATGATAAAATCCAATTTATAATACAATAACAAAATTTACATATGAAATGTACCTCAATATCAGTATCACCAAAACCATCAAGACCCTCACCACCTCCTTCAAAAAAACATCATTATCACCACCTCTCAGACCACCAGCATCATAATTGACATCAATATTGTCATATACACCTAAATAAATCGATGCAGTACAAGAATCCTCATAAAATGAATGAAAATTAATGATAACACATTTAATTAATGAAAATATGAAAATGTGTATTATTTATGTTTATGCTTTAGTGTAATAATGACCAAAAACCTAACCACGTGTTTTCAAATAATAATTTTTATGTATAAGAATTAGACAAATAAAATGAAATTGATATTATTTATATATTATCATATTTTTTACAATAATTTTATATTATAGTATTCTAAATTTTTTAGGTATTATAGTATTTGTATAATCATGGCTATAAACATAATCATAGGCACTTACACTGTTAATTTTTGTATGTGATCATATTTCAAAAAGTGTTTAATAATAATCATCAACATATGCATTATCTACTTCAAAATGTCTGTATTTCAATAATTATATATAAATTAGCATGATCATAGGCATAGGCATAAGCATATCTATGTATGTATTCAATATTTTTATAGGCATGATCATAAGTAGATATAGAAGTAAATTATTAGAAATAAATATTATAGTGTTATAGTGTTTTTATATTACAAATAAAACATAAGTATAAGAACTGTAAAAATGTGTGTCTTTTTATATCTATTGAGATGTATATATTATAGTTTTTTTATGTGTATCATTCACTATTTGTGTATGAATAAGTTCAAGCATAAGCATAGGAAATTTAATAATGAATAAAATGTTTGTATGATAGTATTCATTTTGGTATCAAAATTATTATTTGAATAAACACAAGAATATGTATAAGGACATATATTTTTTAGTTTTGTATAATAGTCCCTCCATATTTTATAATTTTAAAATATGTTTGAATTTATTGATTTTAATATTACAATTATCAACTTAATTGTTTTTTTTTATATCAACCTAAAGCGTTAATTTTTCTTATTAGTTTTCTATTTATCCATGAATGTTATTGAATGTTGATAAAATTTATATGCATGTATGTGAATTTAGAAGAAATTACATATAAAGGAATAAAAATATATGAGAATGTATAGCTTTTCCATAAATGAAGCTATAAAAATGAGGTAATATTATTGAAAAATATTTCATATATTGATGTAAAGATTTCATGAACATTTTTTGAAGTAAATTCATGGAGTATAAAACCTCGATGCATACCATAGGGGTTCCATCCAGTCTAGATTGTTGAACTCATGAATTAGATAACTCCTGTGTTGTAACAAGATGTTAAAATAATGACATGTAGATGGTAAAATTAAAAGATACCATAAGACCAATTATTATGGTTATATCTCTGAAAAATATATAATAAAATATGATTACAAATAATAGACTAAAAATTGTTATTTTTTATTATAAAAACAATTTTAAAATCAATAGGGAGGTATGAAATAGTGAAGATCAAGGGAAGACACATATATAAAATTATTACATTCTGAAAGAAAAGAAACTGAGCTTTTGTAAGAAATTAGATCCTCTGATTAATTGCCTCTAGAAGCTAGGAAATAGTCCACATAGTTACCCCATTACATGAATGTAAGATCATCACTTCTTGGTGAATTATGATTTTGTAAGCCGTGTGGATATAAGATATTCTCCAGTGAATGGGAGAGGATCCATTTAATTATATCCCAACTATAAATTAATCCAATTTTATCTTTTAAAGGGAAATATTTTTCATATTACAAAGACTTAAAACTTATAATAAATCTTTAACGTTGAAAATAGTGATTTTCCTTCTCTACTAAAAGAAGAGAAATAAATGATGAATGAACCCCAATAATCATGAACAATACCATCATTACATTTTATTACTTGAAAATAGAATCCATATAAGTTGATTTTGAACCCTAGGAAAGGGGATTTCCACTTCAACTAATGACCACCAATTTTTTTTTATTTTCAATAACCCTCCATTGAATAACACCAAGAACTCAATTAATGAGGTTAGTGTAACCAAACAGTGTGGATGAAGGTAGAAGAGTCACTATGAGTAGAGGGAGGCATCTTGTTCACAAAATGGTTGGGGTCGGCCCATTAAGGCCCCACTTGTAGAGGGTCTCAGTGGTACCTCATGTGTGGTCCAATTATAGAATAAAAACTGATCGGTCAACACACCAAATAGAGGATAACATGGTAGTCAGACTAATGTGTGGTCTACTCCTATGATGAATATGGTTCATCTGATGCGCCTAATGGATATGCAATGCATGTAGAAGGGGATAGAGGGAGTGAAAAATCACAATAAAGAGGATGGGTAATAAAATCAAAGTTATGGCTAAACCAGTTTATACGGTAGCCTCCAATAGTGAGGAAATTGGGAAAGAAAATCCCCTGTCATGTTTTTTAGAGGTCGCAATTTGAATCGACATCAGAATTTCATAGTGAAATATTGTGGATCATGCATGGGTAGAATGTAACACCCCGAGCTTCCACGATACGCTTCTCATTCAATAATGCAATAGTTTGCATTGTACGCAACTTCGAGTTCTAAAACACCGCGACTAATCAAAGTAGCCGTTATGAATAGTAATAACCACTTTTTAAAATTATAGAAATTTTATATTTCAAAATGGACTTCATTTTTGGATTCGGAATATCGAAATTAGCCTATGTTGAATTTTTGGTATTTTTCTGAGAACTTCTAATTTTTATGAATAGTGAAAAATACTTTAAAACAACTTTTTTAATCAAAATAATTTATTGTGATAAATTATACTATTTAGTGGTTTTAAGGTATAATTAGAATATATTTTTACCATTTTATCCAATGGTGGTCATTAGAAATAATTTAACATTTTAATTGGACATAAACAATTGCCAATCTTTTGATATAAATTGTTTCTTAAAAACATGCTATTTGTCGTAACATCGGGAATTAATTATAAAATTAATTATTGCAACTTATATGTTTGGAATTTTGTAAAATAGACATCATTTTTGAATTCGGAATATCAATTATAGCTTAGGGTGAAATTTTGGCCTTGTTCTGAAAAACTTCAATTTTTGATGAATAGGGAAACCACTTAGTGGTAGTTAAATAACTGATTTTTCGTTTAAATGAAATATTACCACTTCTGTGATTTGATTTTCAAAAATCCGACATACATGGTTGTCATTAAGAAGTAAAATTTGGTTCAATGAGATTAAAATAATTTTTTGGCGAATAGTAACTTTTAAGTTCTTAATCGCGATTAGAGGTAATTAGTGTAGTTTAAGGTACAAATAATGTTTTAATAATATGAGATGAGCATGACACTTGTCCTACTCCTATTGGATGAGTCATGGCAGACCAAGACAACCCATGGGTCAACTTTGGGACCCCATGGAGCCACTTTAGTTGGAAAATGACATTAATATATATTTATTTAATGTTAAAATTAAATTGACACAAACATGAGTTATTTTACTAAAACAGTTTTTAAGTGGGGTTACACAAGTCCAAATTTTGACTATAAATATTCATTAGAAATATAAAAAGATTTCCTACATCATAGTATTTTTTTTATAATTTTTAGACATTAAATAAATTAAATTATTTATGACATCATTATGATGCAGCGATGACCTCATTATTTAACGATTTAAATAAAATGAGAAGATAATGCAAAATCCAAGGTTTAGACTTGTCCAAAGCCTATTGGATGAGGAGATTTCGAAACCTTATCACCTTAGCCTCGAATTATATAAGTGTGGGACCTTTAGAATCCGAAAAGCATTGTGAAATAATATAACATTTCAATCTTTCCAAAAGTGCCCCTCCTCTCCACTTATAAAAGGCCCCCACCTCTCCCACCTCATTTACACTTTCAAGCCATTTGTCTCGGCCAACCTCTGCCCAAATACTCTCCCAACTTCCCCCTCTTACTCCTAGAAGCATTACCTTGGGCAGAACTCTTCCCAAGGATGCCTTTGGCTCAAATCAAAATGAGTTACCCGATTTTGAGGTAATGTCTTCTCTAATGTTGTTTTGTTTTATTTTTCTTCTCCAACCCCCTAAACTCTTTTTATTCATTTCTTTTGTAACAACACCAGTATCCTAAATATACTAGGATGTTTTTATAAGAAGTATTCGAGCTACACTTACACACACCTTCATCTAATGGTTAAAGAACATACGGTTTCTGTGGATGGCGAATTTCTGCCTCAACGAAACGATGATTGTTCAACACTCATAGAACACCTTAAAAGGTGGCCATTAAGATGTCACTATTTTTATATATGATATATAATATGTTTATGTTTTACTTATGCTTCTGTATTTCTCATTTATGGCATACTTTATGATTTCCATTATGGGTAAAACGCGATAATTTCATTTTAGGAAGTGCGGACTACCGCCCCCTCAAAGTGATTTGAATCGTTAATGCCATATGTGGGATGTATAAAGGATGGAGTAAATGGTATTATACACTATATTATACTGGAATTATATTATACATTTATATCATTATGATTTAGTTCCATTAAATATGAAATTGAAATGAAAGTAGCAATCATGCGTACGTACGGCTTACCGTCTCCATGAACGGTGCATTTCATTTCTTACCTCTAAATGTTACGTAATATTATAAATGAATGTATATACTGGATATATAAGATATATATGACATATAAATCATGAATATAATTCTGGATATAATGGATATTCTACCACATGAACAACTTGTAATTATAATAAGTTTATTGTTGACTCAAGTTACCAAAGATCGACAAAACAATCGTTATTAACTTTAATAATTACATAATATTCATAATATTGTAATAAGTGATATAAAAAGGATAATGAAATTGAAAATGGTTCTTAATAAGGTAGATATTAACTCTATTTTATTATTCAGGAGGTTAAAGAACGGTTGAGTCAAGTCGGACACAAGGTAAGGGAACTTCTTAACCCAACTACCATTCTTTGGGTTAATCTCATACTTTCCAATTATGTCATGATATTATTATGTATTATTTTGTATTTTTACTTTCTTTATGTGTACATATAGTGAATACATATAATAGATCTATTTTATTTTTAAAAATGATCTTTTTAAGGACTTCATCTCAATCTCCTTTCATTGAGTCATATTTGGTTTTATACACAACTTTCTTTTATACGGTGTATAAACCCCTTTAACTTTTACATTTATTCAAAAGGAATCTTTTTTATATGAAGCGTTTTACTAAACGACAAAAAGGGAATGTTTTTCTTTCAATACTTATGCGGCGACAACGACTTCTCCACCGCCGTGACCATTATTTGAGTTTCGGCTTCCTCTACAAGCCATCATTTTTTTAAAAAATAAATACAAAGTTTTAACTTTCTTTTATTTTGGTATTGAAAATGGGTTTGAAAGCGTTTTTATTATATCAATGTGTTGTATTTATATCTTGTGATTGAAATGTGGAACTGTTATGTTTCCTTTATGCATGTTTTATGTGATACGATTATGTTATGGTTTATGATATGTTTAAACCTATTCATATGAGGAATGCATTGGACTTAATAAGTGACGGGTGGAGCCCGCTATAGCTCCTCGATGCATCGGCAGGTCTCATGAGACAAACTAGTGTCTTGGCACGAGGCCTTGACAAAATCTTATTTGTGGTCTTGGCACGAGGCCTTGACTACGTGGTTATGATAGTCTGGCATTATGCATTCCATCATTATGAAAGTGGTTATTGATATTTCATGTGATTATTCGACCAGTAGAATATCCATGTGAAGAAGTAAATGGCATTATCTCATTTTACTTTTTCCATATTATGTTGAAGTTCAAGTTTAAAAGGATTTTGTTTTAGTTATACATTTCCTTAAATGTTAATGTTTATTTATGAAAGCTTCCGCTATATTGTTAACCTTACTGTGCATCTGAGCTCACCCCTTTCAATGTTTTAATATTTTTCCAGGATGTGAAGAATTATTTTATGAATGACCTACAGGGGTAGTCAGGAAGGGATATGATTGTGGACTATGAAGACCATGTTATTTTAGTTTGTTTACTTTTTAATGTAATGAAATACTTATGAATGTATCTAGTGTTTCCAAGGCTACTAAACTAATCGGTCTTTCGAGACTTGATCTTTTGTGATCATGCCAATGTTACGAACTAATGCACTGACTCTGGGTAGATGGGGTCGGGGCATTAAAGTTGGTATCAGAGGCAGTTTAGTACTAACCTTGGAAGCTAGATTTAGTTAAACTCTGATTAGAGCACATATCCCGAAGATAGACTTTAAGGATTAGTATAGAAGAACTTCCTAGAATTTTGGTATTGTAGATATTTTGTGAGTTTTCTGAGAAATACTTCCCTGTCTGGATATGAGCAGGTAGAGGCGGCTCTGGCACAGATGTACCTAGGGGTAAAACCCGAAAACACCGCTTTGAGCTAGACTTGAACGGGAACTGGTGCACGACAACGGGCCTTGCTGCACTCTTGGTTACGACACTCCCGGGGGATATGCTTAGGATAATTCTCGTTTTCTTTACAAACCACTATGAAGGGTTATGAGTATATACTTTATCAAATAAAACATTTCTTTTTATGATTATGGATTATATCCATAAATAGTTCAATTTATGTAAAGTGTTTTAAAAATATGGAATTATGTATTTTAATTCATAAACTAATCTAGTTTATGCCATTGTTAAGAAATGGCGCCTAGTGGGAGGAATGGAAACTGTATCAATGCACGCACTCCGTGTAGGGATTTCCCTCCTTCTCAAGATAATTATTGTGGATCTGGAGATACAACTGGTGCTGATCAACTTATTACTATACTGGGACAACTCACTCAGGTTATGAATAATAACCTTACTCGTATGGAGCACCCTGATCCGCAACGTGGAGGATCAATGTTAGACTACTTCATGAGGAAACAACCACCAACCTTCAATGGGGGTACAAATCCGTTAGTAGCTAAGCAATGGATAAACTCCTTAGAGAAAATATTCCATGCCTTGGGGAGTAACGAAAGGGAGAAGGTTGTCATGGCAGTTTACCGCCTCACTGGAGATGCCGATCAGTGGTGGTCGCTGATTCAAAACACAAAGGAAGATGATGACGTATCGAATATGGAATGGAGGGAGTTCAAAGATCTGTTTTTAGAAAAGTATTTTCCTCGTGACCATCGAGCAGATATGGAAAGGCAATTTCTGAGTTTGAGGCAGAAGGAGGATGAGAATGTCGCAAAGTATGAGGCTAACTTTACAAGGTTAGCGAGGCATGCTGCCGATTATATACGTAACCCAAGGAGTAAGATTGATCGTTTCTTTGATGGGTTAAAACCATTTCTTCGTTGAGCTTTAGTATCACAATCCTTCTCATCATACGAAGATATTGTCTCGTGTGCTATCAAGACAGAAAAGGAATTCTCTAAGTCTTATGACAACAAAGTAAAGCAAGAGAAGAAAAGAACGGTGGAACAAGAGACAGATAAAGGGAAAAAGGGAAAGAAGGATTTTCCATTATGTGATAATTGTGGGAAGAATCACCCTGGTACTTGCCTAAAAGGAATGGGAGTTTGTTATAAATGTGGAGAAAAGGGTCACCAGGCTCGTGATTGCAAGGGAAAGAAAGAGGCTGTCAAAGTTGAATGCTACAATTGTAGGGAAACATGGCATTATGCAAATGAATGTCCTAAGCGTCGAGGAAACTTACCTCAGAAAAGGCCAAGGGATCAAGGCCAATCTTATGTTGTGACTACAGTTGAAGCGGAATAATTAATGTATTGGTGCTTTTGGACTCAAGGATTATATTCTGGTTATAAGAATAATATGTATATATATATGGATTGTACTGCAGTACTTGTTGATTTAAGTAAGGTTTTAATATGATTAAGGTAATCATATTTTTAGTATGTGACAATAAGAGAAACATTTCTTTGTTTGGGGAATCTGATGTTACAATTGATATTGGAATTTAGAGACCTTTTAGAGAAAGTTTGGACGGAGGTATTTTGGATAACTATTAAGGTTGGAATGGATTAAGTTGAACCATGGATAGTATTGTTTAAGGTTAAAGAATTTCTGAAGATTATTTTTGGAATATTATAATACTATAGTTTTAGGAAAAGGACAACCTGCAGGGTGGGGAATAACCCGTCGCGTCGGACAAAGCTGCAGGAATCAAACCCACAACCATAGTGAGGGAGGCCTTTATTTTCTACCACTAGCCTACAGGAAGTCCCTGGTTATTACAAAATAGTTTTACTAATCTAAATGGTATGTGTTAACATTTTGAACCTTATACAATTAGGATAAATAGAATATTTTTGAGTTCCGTTACCATTTGGAGTAAAAGTTGGGTTTGTGGTAAAAATTTATTAACGAATGAAAGTATACATAACAAGTATGTATATTCCCTTACGTTCTTATTAAATCTCCTAAATAAATTCCTCAACATTATAAAAGGTAACTTAAAACAAAAATGTTGTCAGTTAACTTTTCAAACTGGGGATTCAATGACCGTTTAACCAATCACATGTTTGTGATTTTCTTGTGGTTAAACTTTCTCCTAATACTGTTTTCTATAACTCTCCATCAGACCTTGATGGTTTGTTTCTCCTCCATATCCATATTTTCATATAATCCTAGAATGGGCTATATCGGGTGACCTTTGTACTTATCCTGCTTTCTTTTAATGTTATATATTTATTAACCTTATTTCCGATGTGGGTTTTCCTCAAAGGTATTTTCTCTTTTCAACCTTTTATTTTCAAAGAAAAATTTCAAATTGCGAGGATGCAATTTATTGAAGGAGGGGAGAATGTAACACCCCGAGCTTCCATGATACGCTTCTCATTCAATAATGCAATAGCTTGCATTGTACGCAACTTCGAGTTCTAAAACACCGCGACTAATCAAAGTAGCCGTTATGAATAGTAATAACCACTTTTTAAAATTATAGAAATTTTATATTTCAAAATGGACTTCATTTTTGGATTCAGAATATCGAAATTAGCCTATGTTGAATTTTTGGTATTTTTCTGAGAACTTCTAATTTTTATGAATAGTGAAAAATACTTTAAAACAACTTTTTTAATCAAAATAATTTATTGTGATAAATTATACTATTTAGTGGTTTTAAGGTATAATTAGAATATATTTTTACCATTTTATCCAATGGTGGTCATTAGAATTAATTTAACATTGAAATTGGACATAAACAATTGCCAATCTTTTGATATAAATTGTTTCTTAAAAACACGCTATTTGTCGTAACATCAGGAATTAATTATAAAATTAATTAATGCAACTTATATGTTTGGAATTTTTTAAAATAGACATCATTTTCGAATTCGGAATATCAATTATAGCTTAGGGTGAAATTTTGGTCTTGTTCTGAAAAACTTCAATTTTTGATGAATAGTGAAACCACTAAGTGGTAGTTAAATAACTAATTTTTCGTTTAAATGAAATATTACCACTTCTGTGATTTGATTTTCAAAAATCCGACATACATGGTTGTCATTAAGAAGTAAAATTTGGTTCAATGAGATTAAAATAATTTTTTGGTGAATAGTAACTTTTAAGTTCTTAATCGCGATTAGAGGTAATTAGTGTAGTTTAAGGTACAAATAATGTTTTAATAATATGAGATGAGCATGACACTTGTCCTACTCCTATTGGATGAGTCATGGCCGACCAAGACAACCCATGGGTCAACTTGGGGACCCCATGGAGCCACTTTAGTTGGAAAATGACATTAATATATATTTATTTAATGTTAAAATTAAATTGACACAAACATGAGTTATTTTACTAAAATAGTTTTTAAGTGGGGTTACACAAGTCCATATTTTGACTATAAATATTCATTAGAAAGCTAAAAAGATTTCCTACATCATAGTAATTTTTTTATAATTTTTAGACATTAAATAAATTAAATTATTTATGACATCATTATGATGCAGCGATGACCTCATTATTTAACGATTTAAATAAAATGAGAAGATAATGAAAAATCCAAGGCTTACACTTGTCCAAAGCCTATTGGATGAGGAGATTTCGAAACCTTATCACCTTAGCCTCGACTTATATAAGTTTGGGACCTTTAGAATCCGAAAATCATTGTGAAATAATATAACATTTCAATCTTTCCAAAAGTGCCCCTCCTCTCCACTTATAAAAGGCCCCCACCTCTCCCACCTCATTTACACTTTCAAGCCATTTGGCTCAGCCAACCTCTGCCCAAATACTCTCCCAACTTCCCCCTCTTACTCCTAGAAGCCTTACGTTGGGCAGAACTCTTCCCAAGGAAGCCTTTGGATCAAATCAAAAAGAGTTACCCGATTTTGAGGTAATGTCTTCTCTAATGTTGTTTTGTTTTATTTTTCTACTCCAACCCCCTAAACTCTTTTTATTCATTTCTTTTGTAACAACACCAGTATCCTCAATATACTAGGATGTTGTTATAATATGTATTCGAGCTACACTTACACACACCTACATCTAATGGTTAAAGAACATACGGTTTCTGTGGATGGTGAATTTCTGCCTCAACGAAACGATGATTGTTCAACACTCATATAACACCTTCAAAGGTGGTCATTAAGATGTCACTATTTTTATATATGATATATAATATATTTATGTTTTACTTATGCTTCTTTATTTCTCATTTATGGCATACTTTATGATTTCTATTATGGGTAAAACGCGATAATTTCATTTTAGGAAGTGCGGACTACCGCCCCCTCAAAGTGATTTGAATCGTTAATGCCATATGTGGGATGTATAAAGGATGGAGTAAATGGTATTATACACTATATTATACTGGAATTATATTATACATTTATATCATTATGATTTATTTCCATTAAATATGAAATTGAAATGAAATTAGCGTTCATGCGTACGTACGGCTTACCATCTCCATGAACGGTGCATTTCATTTCTTACCTCTAAATGTTACATAATATTATAAATGAATGTATATACTGGATATATAAGATATATATGGCATCTAAATCATGAATATAATTCTGGATATAATGGATATTCTACCACATGAACAACTTGTAATTATAAGAAGTTTATTGTTGACTCAAGTTACCAAAGATCGACAAAATGATCGTTATTAACTTTAATAATTACATAATATTCATAACATTGTAATAAGTGATATAAAAAGGATAATGAAATTGAAAATGGTTCTTAATAAGGTAGATATTAACTCTAGTTTATTATTCAGGAGGTTAAAGAACGGTTGAGTCAAGTCGGACACAAGGTAAGGGAACTTCTTAACCCATATACCATTCTTTGGGTTAATCTCATACTTTCCAATTATGTCATGATATTATTATGTATTATTTTGTATTTTTACTTTCTTTAGGTGTACCTATAGTGAATACATATAATAGATCTATTAAATTTTTAAAAATGATCTTTTTAAGGACTTCGTCTCAATCTCCTTTCATTGAGTCATATTTGGTTTTATACACAACTTTCTTTTATACGGTGCATAAACCCCTTTAACTTTTACGTTTATTCAAAAGGAATCATTTTTATACGAAGCGTTTTACTAAACGAAAAAAAGGGAATGTTTTTCTTTCCGTACTTATGCGGCGACAACGACTTCTCCACCGCCGTGACCATTATTTGAGTTTCGGCTTCCTCTACAAGCCATCATTTTTTTAAAAAATAAATACAAAGTTATAACTTTCTTTTTTTTGGTATTGAAAATGGTTTTGAAAGCATTTTTATTATATCAATGTGTTGTATTTATATCTTGTGATTGAAATGTGGAACTGTTATGTTTCCTTTATGCATGTTTTATGTGATACGATTATGTTATGGTTTATGATATGTTTAAACCTATTCATATGAGGAATGCATTGGACTTAATAAGTGACGGGTGGAGCCTGCTATAGCTCCTCGATGCATCGGCAGGTCTCATGAGACAAACTAGTGTCTTGGCACGAGGCCTTGACAAAATCTTATTTGTGGTCTTGGCACGAGGCCTTGACTATGTGGTTATGATAGTCTGGCATTATGCATTCCATCATTATGAAAGTGGTTATTGATATTGCATGTGATTATTCGACCAGTAGAATATCCATGTGAAGAAGTAAATGGCATTATCTCATTTTACTTTTGCCATATTATGTTGAAGTTCAAGTTTAAAAGGCTTTTGTTTTAGTTATACATTGCCTTAAATGTTAATGTTTATTTATGAAAGCTTCCGCTATATTGTTAACCTTACTGAGCATCTGATCTCACCCCTTTCAATGTTTTAATATTTTTCCAGGATGTGAAGAAGTATTTTATGAATGACCTACAGGGGTAGTCAGGAAGGGATATGATTGTGGACTATGAAGACCATGTTATTGTAGTTTGTTTACTTTTTGATGTAATGAAAGACTTATGAATGTATCTAGTGTTTCCAAGGCTACTAAACTAATCGGTCTTTCGAGACTTGATCTTTTGTGATCATGCCAATGTTACGAACTAATGCACCGACTCTGGGTAGCTGGGGTCGGGGCGTTACATAGAAGAATATTGGAAGGCATGAGGATAGAAGGAATCACTTGGAAAAAGATCACCAAGTAAGAATATGGGAGGAATCGTAAGGTATTCTTCACTAATGGATAAGGTTTTATGGGCAGGGGATGAAAATCATGATGGGGGGTAAAATTTTGATGTCATATTTCTACAAGCATCATTTTCTCATGGATACATGAATACTAAATCCATAGTTTGAAAACAACCATGGATATATCTCACCCTATATCCATGGATCATTTAAACTATTCATATATATCCATGGCTATAGGTCAATTTTCTAGTAGTGATTCATTTTTTATTATTTAAACAAAAAATCATGGAAACTACTTAATTAATATATTTCAAGGAAAATGATTATTTATGATTAAATAGGGTATTTTTCAAAGAATTGATTTAATGTGTTTTTTTTATTATTAAATTAAAATTAATGTATAACATATTTAGAAATTGAATTTGATAAAATAAATACAAATTTTGAATCATTATGTCCAAATTTTTGTATAAGGACCCTTATATTTTTGGTTATATAATTATGTTATCATAGTAAAATGTTAAGTTATCAAAGTTTAATTTATAAAGGTTTAAAGTGGTTTGAATTGGATATAAGGATTACAATGTATTCAAAACTTTTATCAATGTGATTGGTTGATTTTATTTCCACCCTATAATAGTTTAATATTTTAATATGGGGTGCTCTATTTCCACTTTACATGATTATGATGTATGTATTTTTTAATCTTTTAAGTAATTCCAAGTGTGACTTTTCCCTCACTTGTAAAAGAGAACATCTTCTCCACCCTTATTCACAAAGTTTGAGCACTATATATCATCCAATAACTTCCATAATTTTATCTTATCTTTGTTCCCCACTTCCTAGAGCTTATTTTATTTCACAAAATACCATCGTTTCAAGGCTTCAAGTGTATGCCAAATGATTTTTCTCAATGAAAAGGTATAACTCTTAACTGGGTACATTCAATTTTATTTCTTAATCTAATTCATATAATTCTATTTTATCCATACTATAATCATGTATCAAGTATCATAATTATATTGATATTTTAATATGATTATCATAACATCATTTTCCACCTCTTTTCCATCCTATAGTAAAATAAAACGTTACTTGGGTCCATTTATGGCCTATTGTCTATACATAAAGGTGTTATTCGTTTTATATAAACACTTTAATTGGATGGTTATAAAGATATAAAAATTAATATATTTTATATTTTTGACATAATTATGACTTTATAAATTTATTACAGCATCTACTTCCTTACCCCTCCACCTGTTAAAAAATGATAGTGACGCTCATGCATACATGTGGACTACCACCTCCAGGAAGAGACACGACTCATTTTTCATGTTTGATTTCAAAAGATAATTATAAATATGTATATAGTGATAATTTATTATTATTATTATATCATAACTAAAATAATTTATATGATATAACCATGATCAAGACACAAGGTCCATAATTTTTTAATCAATGCATACGTGAAAAACGAAGCAATTAACACATGAACCAAAGATAATAATGAAATATTGTCAACAAACATATGAGAAGATGAAATAATTGGATAATATATGATATTATAGATATTTATATGGTTATGTTATTTTTTTATAATAAATATAAATTTATCACACATTATGTTAATGCACATTCAACTAAGTGGAAGCGTAAGGTAAGAGATTTCCTCTCAATTTCCAATCCATTGAGACATATTTAGTATTATGAATCTATTTTATTTTATGTGGTGTATATAATACCCCTTTTGGGTATTTATAATGAATATATATTTATTCATGGTGATTATAGTTTCAATTAAAGTTTACACTGTCAAGGGTTTATAATTTAAAACTTTCCAAAGAGGTAAGAATTTATTTTACAATCAAATTTTTTGAGAATGCTTATATTTTTCAGTGAAAGAATATTATAATATATCCTTCATAAAATCTATATAATTTATTATATTTTATGTATTTAAATATTTTAAATTATTTCTTCAACCTTTTCCACTCAATGTTACTTGAATCAAGACAAGAAATTTTTAAAAGAAAAGCTGATATTATTTCTCTTTTTGATCTAGAAAATGTTTTTCCATGTCTATATTTTCCAAAATTATTTTCAAAATGTAAATTTTATTTAATAATTTTTTTTATTAATGACAGGATATGTTATCCTTTAATAATTATAAATTTTTAAATGAATAATTCTAATTTTTTTAAAGGATCATTTTAACAACCCTTTAAGAAAATCAAAAGGGGTATTTTTTTAATGTATATGGTGTTAACAAAAATTACCATTTCCATAAACATTTTATGCTACTTATCTTATTCTGCAAGTTTTAAATAGTTTCAAAAAGTAAATTATTTAATGAAAATTTATTACATTTCTTTTAAATTGTTTTTCTAAAATATACTTGATTTTGTTAAAAAATATTTTTTTTAATGAACAGATGTGAATCTCTCTTCTATTGATTATTTTTTTCATTAAATTTCTCTTAAAAATTCATTTTATTATAGTCAAATTTCATCATACATATCCATATTATCTTTATCATCGATATGGTTGTTACCTAAACTATATACCATTTCCACATATGGTGTTTTATAATGAAATTTATTTGATTTAATTGGGAAATGTTGATAATTTTTATTCTTTACTCATTAGGAATATTTGTCAATAAGGCATATAGTTTATGAATTAAATTGATCATTCAATATATGTAGAATTCATTGGGCATGTAGTGATGTGTGTGGCTCGAAATTAAAAAAACCCCCTCAATGCTTCAATGGGTCTCTTGAGATAAACTAGTAGGATAACCATATTAAATTGGTTTTGGTGTATACTACGAATCATTTAAATTATCTTGGAGAAAGTCCCTAAAAGTAATGATATCATGATGTGTAAAATCATGAAATCCAACATTATTAATGTACTTCATTATGAATTTAGTTATTATTATTATCCATGAGATTATTATATAGATATTATCCATGGATTCATTTTGAGCTCAGGTTTTTGATTAAATGGCTAGTGTTTTCAGTTATTTACTATTCCATGTTGATTGTGCCTTATTTACTCATCATATACTCCCTTGTACATAACCTATAATGATAATTTGATATCACCATTATTTTTTTCCATTCCTTGAGATATAAAGAAGGAATCTTTCAATGAGTTTATGTATGTAGAATATTTACTTTCATTATGTTTTATATTTTGCTTCAAATATAAAATGGGAAGCACGTTTGCATCTGGTTCTCCACAATTGCTAAAATAATCATACCTTTAGGATGAAATCCCTTGTATCTTATGATAATGTAATAAATTATACACTGGATCAAGGTTACTGGATTTTATTTTTATTATAGTTGGTATCAAAGGAAATTTAGTAGAAACCTTTGGAACTACATTTTGGAAATTATATATTATAGAAAAGAACCCTTTGAAAGACTCTGAGGATAAAACTAAGTATAGGATAATATAATAAAGTTTTGGTAAAGTAGATAATTATGGTTTACCTTGCAGATACATCCCTTTCTAGATACTAGTAAGTGGATGTAACCATGACATAGATTCACCTAGGAATTAAAACATTTAATGAGGCAGATTGAGTATCAAATTGCTTGTGACTGGTGCATGATGAGTGGGAATATGACTGTACACCTAGTAAAACACTCTCATGGGATATGATTTGGTTGGTTCACATGATATTTACAAACAATTATGAAATATTTGAAAATATTTTATAATTTGATGATATTCTCAATGAAATTATAATGTCCCATCTTTTCATAGAGGTACATATTGTTTAATTTTTGGTAAGCCCTAGTCAGGTTTACCTTTTTTACTTAAACCTATAAAAATTGTGCCTTTAGGCCGATTGGTTCATTGTGGGAAGAAGGTAGCCTAAGGCTAGAGGATGATTTGAAAAAAAATTACATGACCCGAATTAAATTCATTGTGTGAATTTAATTTATGACTTTTATTCAATACACACCATGATTTAGTATGGTTAAACCAAGTTTATTATGTGTATTGGTTTTTTCCAAGGGGGAACTCAATATTTACATGACTTATAAAATATAAACATCTTTTATATGACAATATTTCTTTAAAATGGGCATAACCCTCGTTTTATATATCTTTATTATTCCCCATAGCATCCCTCCTCCTATTGAATATCTTTCCATGCCAAACCTAAGCTTTGTGATATCACTCTCATATGGAATATGATTGAGACATTATTTTTTATGTTGGTTAGTAACTGGTAAGAGAATTCATACACTATATTATTTTTTCAGTTTGTCTCACCATATTTGATAATATTTTGATTCAAGCTAATATTCCCTTTTTTCAACGCATTTTTGAATTCTTCCGATTACTTCCGTTCTAGTTCATTTCAAAGGCTGAAAATTGATGAGTGGTCATCCACCACCATTATAAAGGTGTTATAGTTACTTTACCTAAAGTCACATTGTATTTAATATGAATTTTTGTTTCATGCACTATAATTCTCCGGTGATGCCTTCTAATAGTGTAATAAATTAAATTAAATAATAACCCATGATTAGTATGGTTCTATCAAACCACAAGTTAATATCGTAGGTTGACTAACCTGATGTGAGATAGCTCAAAGGGTGTGCCTTCCTTGAAATCCTAAGGGAATCATGACATGAATTGTTTTAAAAAAAATTGAGGTGTGTGAAATAGTCTTTGAAATGATTTTTCTCCCTTTTGTTAAATGGTATGAGTTTTTTTTCTTGCTAAACCTATACCCATTCTTCAAGATGAGGGACATACGAGGATCCCGACTTAAGGATTACATGTATGGGATCATTGATATTTATAAATAATAATTTTTAGATGAATATTATTATTTCATGATCGACACTTAGTTTATTTTATAGAATACTTTAGATGGACTCATCATGTGAATGCTTTTTGTAATTTACCCCTAAGAGATACCTGGTTCTCTTGTGTATTACCTTGGAAGGGCTTAGTGGGATATGTTTTTATACCATTTCATGACCTTTACATGGATCCCTGTGTGGAATACCGTGGATGAGATCAAAGGTTTATGCCTTTAGACCATACTGAGGGTGATACTTGGAATCTACTTACAGATCTCCTTGGATAGACTCTTGTGGTGATGGATGCTTGTAGTGCTTCTAGAGAGATACTTGGGTTCCTCCTTATATAACACCTTAGATGGGATCATGAATCTTATTTATTAAGAACTAAATATATTTATTTTAATTAAGAATTAAGGATGGATTTTTACTTTGTTAAATGATGTGCCATCCAAGATAAAGAAATTGATTTTGTTGGGTACATGTTTACACTTGGATTTCGGATGGCCCAGTTGTGCTTCCAAACATGTATTCTAGTAGACTTATATAGTATCTTCGTATATATATATATAAATACCTAATCATTCATACTACATATATATAGGTTCCCCATAGTTTATAGAAAATTGACTTAGGATGAAGTAGGTTGTATTAGTCGGGTTCCCCATGATGAACCCAAACCATTGTGTTTTATTAATTTATTTATTTTTCTAACCTTATATTTAACTACAAAATACTCATTTTATATATACATATTGGATAGTTCTATACCCCATTGGTGGTGGGATATTGAGTATATATCACACCTTATTTGGACGTCCCATGGTAGCCAAATAGAATTAATCATTTTAGGGATATAAAAATGGAAGATCCAAACATTCAATGTTTGATTTTAAGTACAAATATGGATTATGGGAGTAGATTGATGATCCTATAATCATGATACAAGTGGATGATGATTTTGGTCTTCATTTCCTTTTGTTTATCATGTTGTATATGTATATACCCTTGTATATCGTGTACTTCCTATTTTGGTATATCATCATGTAATGATCATAATATTTTTATATGATATTGATTTATCTTCCACCTATTTATTATATGGATGATTTATTATTCTGTTTATAGTTATTAAGTATTGTTTTAGCTACTTACCATTTATTATTTTCTAGTGTTCTACACTATAATGAAGAGAGAATAGTCTCCCCATGGTCACACCCTAGTCCCTCCTTGCTAGTCAGTAGCCTCTATTTTATAGGGAGGAATTATTAAGGTAATGTGTCTAATTGAATAAAAATACTATCTAGGGGATTTGAAATTGGGATTCTATAGAAACCAAGTTAATGATTCTGAGATTAACTATACATAAATTTTCAATTTATGATAAGATTTACACCAGATTTAGAATTATAGACTATGATTTAAAATTCATAATGTTATAAGATAATTCAATATATTTAATTGTGTAGAAATGGAACCTAGGAGGAAGAATGGAATCAATAATCATGGATAATCGATGGATTTCTCTGCTTAATAATCCAATACAACTATTGTTGGAGATGAGAAGATCATTACAATATTAAAAAATATAAACTAGGTTATAACTAATAAATTTTCCCATTTTTAGAAACCTGATGTTTCATGAAATGATACTTCTATAATGGATCATCTCATATGACATAATCCTCATCTTTTTTTGAAACTCCTAATCAAATGGTAGCTGGTTAATGTATTAGGTCCCATGAAAAGATATTTTTGGACTTGGGATGTAATTAAAGGGAAAAGGTTATGTGGGAAATATATTATCTTAAAGGTGAGGATGATCAATAGTGGTCATTGATCCATAATACAAGGGATGAATTATAAATAGAACAAATAGAATGTAGAGGTTTTAAATTATCATTCTTCAAAAAATATTTCCCTTGTGAGAAAAAACTGAAATGAAGAGAATGTTACACAACATAAAGAAAATATAATAAGAGAGCATTGAAAAGTATGATTCTACCAATAAAATATTAGCCAGGTATTATACATATTACATAAACAATCTATATGGAAAGATTAATCATTTATTTGAAGGGATTAACAAAATCCTTCAAAGGTAATTGGTTTCTAAAACTTTTTTATCACATGATGAAATTTTATTATGTTCAATACAAAATGAGAAATAATTATATAAAACCTCTATCTTCAAGGAAAATAAATAGAAGAATATTTCTGATGAGAACCATGAAAATTTTAATGAATCAATAAATAATAATATAATGCAGCAATTATCATCATATAAACATTGTGTAAAGAAACAACATGGAAAATACTTTAATGGCATGATAATTTGTTACAAGTGTGGAGATAATGGTTGTTTGTTTAATGAATTCAAGGGGAAGAAAGTATCCATTATTATCCAGTGAATTATCTATATATTAATGGGGAATTATTGACACAATTATCCCAATCATCAAGTGGACCTACCAAAGAAGAGGCTGAGGGGAGTCGGTAAATCTTATGTAATGACTACAGTTGAGTTTGAAGTTCCGAAAGATGTTGTGGAAAGTACTTTATCTATAGCCTCAAATTTAGATAATGTTTTATTTTATTATATATCTTTACACTATTTTATATCTACCATGTTTACCAAGAAAATTAAATATTTTCCTATCACCTTAAGTAGGTATTTTTCAGTCAAGACTCTAACTGAAAATCTTACCATGATAAAGATGTGACAATCAATTCCCATTATGAAACATAAACAAACCCTATTTTCATACTTAATTATTATTCCTATAGTTGAATTTTTTATAATACTTGGTATGGATGGGATTTTAAAATATAATGAAAAATTTATTTTGAAGAGAAGGAAATTACAATTCATAATGGAGTTGTTGAATTCTTTGCCTTTATAGGGGAGGCAACATCATCTAGTTAATTTCTAAATACATATCTATCAAATCATCTGAATAAGATTTTAGGGGAATAACAGAAGAAAAAATCTATGAATGGGAAAGGTAATAATCAAATTCAAGATGTACTTATTTTATATCAATACATTGATGTGTTTCCAAAGTATTTACATATACATCCCATAGAGCATGAATTTGAGTTTTCAATTTATTTAATCCCTGATGAGACACTTATATCAAGAATTCTATATAGATACTTGTTGTGTAATTAGTGTGGTTGAAGAAAAAACTACAATAATAATGTGATAAGTGTTTTATAAATCCTATTGTTTCACCTTGGAGATCCCATGTACTATTCATTAAGAAGAAATATGGATCTATCAGGTTTGGAATTACTTCTTCGGAAATCAATGTTATTACTATACATAATATGTATCATTTACCTCATATTGATGATATGTTTGAATAACTTCAAAAGATCAATATTTCTCAAATATTGATCTTCATTCTGGGTATCATCAATTATGAGTAAATATAAAATGTATTCCAAATATTGTATTTTGTACGAATTGTAGAAATTATGAGTTTATAGTAATGTCATTTGGATTGTCTAATCCACCCCCTATTTTTATGGATCTGATGAAAATATTATTCGAAGAATATATTGATAATTTTTTGTGGTATTATTGATGATATTACAGTGTACTCTAAAATCTATGAGGACTATGAGAATCACTTGTGAACCATTTATGATTCTCTTAGAGAAAATGTGTTATATGATAAATTTAGGAAATATGAATTTTGGACTTCAAAAAAATACTTTCTTGTACATATTATCTCTAGTGATGGAATTTCAATTGATCTTACAATGATAAAGGTAGTTAAATAATGGACTACACTGACTAACATAACTAAGGTACATTATTTCATTTTTTTAGTAGGCTAATATCGGCTTTTTGTTTAAACAAATATGAATTTATAACCCATAAAACAAGTTAACATGTTAAGGGGTTAATTTTTTTTAGACAAAGGAATTTGATGAATGTTTTTTGGAATTGAACTAGAGATTAATCAATTATATTATATTTAAAATACCTTTTAAAAAAGATATATTTGTAATATATATTTATGCATAAAATAAGAGACTTGGTTGTGTCCTTACATAGAATGATTATGTTATTACCTATGCATTAAGGAAATTAAAGACTCATGAATATATTTATCCAACCCATGATCTTGAGTTGATAGTCATAATAGTTTCTTTGAATATATGGAGAAATTAAATCTATAGTGAAATATATGCGATATACACTAATAAAATGATTATAAAATACATATTTTCAAGGAATGGTCTCAACATGATGAAATGACGATGGATTGAGCAACTTAAGGATTGTGATTTATCAATAAAATACCACCCATCGACGGAAAATAAAGTATTGGATGCATTGTGATAGAAAGATCATGGAGTCCTAACCAAAATAAGGATTTACAGGGATCCTATGTTCATAGATTTAGTAAAGATAGATATGGGAATTATTAAGGAAGGGAAAACATCACACTTTTTTTAAATGATTTATAAACTATATTTACTAGAAAAGATAAATATTTCACATCCTGATGATGAGAATTTTTAAAAGAATGTTAAATTTCCAAATGATTGTAAATTGGAAGACTTCATTTATAAAGATGGTGTTATAAATTTGGAAAGTAGCTATGTGTTCCATATATAACTAATATAAAAATGGAATTATTAGAATATTCTCATAGCTCTAGTTTCTCGATACTCCCTTATAGATCCAATATATATAGGGATCTGAAGGAAAAATTTTTGAGATAATATGACACAGTATATTACTTATTATGTATCCAATGCTTCAATTTAGCATAGGTAAATGCTGATAGAAAACATCATAAGGGTTTCATAAAACTACTACCAAATCCTATATGGAAATGGGATGATATCACTTTGGACATTGTCACTGTATTACCAAATACTCCTTGAAAGAATGATAAAATATGGGTTATTGTTCAAAACCCTACCAAATCTGTACATTTCCTCGCTATAAGAAAATATTTTCCTCTTGAGTGCCTCACATGACTCTGTATAAATAAATTTGTCAGACTTTATGTTGTACCTCTTTCAGTTCTTTATGATCATGATACAGAATTTAAATTGAAATTCATGAATTTTTTTCAAATTTCTCTTACAAAAGAGCTTCATTTGAGAACCACATATCACCCTCAAACCAATGGATATTCCGCATAGAATATTAAAACATTATAATACGTGTTGAGGTCATGCTCACTTGACATCGAAGGTATGTGGGATCAATATTTATCTTTGGTGTATTTTTTCTATAATAATATATTCCTTAAAAGTACTAAAATGACAATGTATGAATCATTATATTAAAATATACTTCATACACATAATTGTTGGGAAAACGTTATTGAAAGGAAGCTTGTGGGACCAGATTATGTTAAGGAGACAGTAGAAGAGGTAAATACAATTCAAAACTATTGTAATTGGGGAAAAACTCACCCAAATTATGAACCAAATGTTTACAAACCTTACCCAAAATCAAACCTCATTCTGTAGTCTTTGATTTCACTGGTTGTTGAGCCTGAGCGGAGTTACAGGTCAGAAGTTATGGTTGTTTAAAGTCAAGATACCTAAAATGGCATGCCAAAGAGATTATGTGGAAACATATAGAAGTGCACAAAAGATCCCAAAAATTGCACACAATACTCTTAAACACAAAATGTGAAGTAAATCCTTCCCCTTCCATAAAACCTACTCAAACGTCTAAGGAATATGTCCACAGGATTACCACATTGCATGCAATAAATCCAATTCGTGAGAAAAGTTCTTACACACCCAATGAAATGTAACATGGACCCTTTTTTCATGCGCTTACGATGGCCCAATGATCAGTTTCCTGGAATATATATTCTGAACCCAAAATATTGTATTCCATTTCTGAAGGTATTGTCTATAAATTGATGTTCAGCCCCCCCCCCCCTCTTCAGGGTGATGCTTCGGAAGTCGGATGTTGCTCTACTATGTATAAGACTGTTCTTATGTGACTTCATGAAAGAATGGAACCCTTGAGGCACAAGAAATTTCCTCAAAGGTTCCCTTTGGATCCTCCTATGAGTGGGCCCATATTTTTTCAATCCTCACCCAACCTCTTTTCATACCAAGTCATGGGCGCGCAAAACTACCTCTTAGGCGCAACTTTGTTCTTGCGGGAAACCCAATCTTGTATGAAATAGTGTCGAGCTGCCTATTCTTGCACGCAACATGTCCAAACCTCCAATCCTGTATGCAAAAGTGATTCAAAACCCAATATTATGTGCAATAGTGTCTAATAACGCACCCACTGGTCCATACCACAGGGGTTGGGCCCATGAACCCCCACACTGGATCAGTGTTGGGTTGCTGTCTGGAGCCTTTGACATGGTCCCTTTACTACCATAAGTGACCCACATGTAAAAAAAGGAGTCACATAATGAACCTTTCCGGTTGGGTCAACAAAATTTGGTCTTTCACCCTTTTATAGCCTCACCTTCCACCCCTAGAATACCATGATTTGAGATACTCCTCCACACTCCTTGAAAAAACGTGAGTAAACCTACTCTTCTTGGACCCTTTTCAATGTCATGAGTTGAGGTTCTCATATTGGATTCCCCAACAACCTTGAGTCAAAAAATTCCTCAAATATCATCTACATCCTCATCACCTGGCTCTAATACTGGGTTGAACCAAAAAAGGTCCACTCTTTCTTAAGTCCCACACCAGCTATTTCTAAGCGTCTTATTCTTAATGGTCCTCACTATATGAATATAAACTATATTATAACCTATATAAAAAAATATAGGATGACTATTACTCTAATAAATAGATTCCTTATATGCCAAGCATAACAATCCAACAATCCTCACTACATGACATTACACTATAGCATACCCTACCATTCAATAATAGGATGCTTCCCTTAACAATCAAAAGATGCCTTATGCGACAAGAATAAGATACCTCATGACATGATCGTGAGATAACCACCAAAAAATAATCATGAGCATCCCTATCAGGTTTAATCCATAATAATACTCCTCAACCCACTAATGAGTTGGGATACCCTCAAGACCTAACAGGAGGAAGCCTTTATGGGAAACTTTCATGCCTAATCCCCAAGCACATCATTCATTCAAATGACGTCAAACCAAATTATTACATCATGAAATGATTAAGGGATTAACTCATGGATATACATGATGAATACATGATGGTCTTATCCCACATGTAATCCCCATGTAAACCATTGTCACTCCATATCGGCACTCAGGCAACTCCCATGTGTAAGACCCATGCACACAATTGTCACTCTATTGCAGCACCCAGGTAGTTTCCATGTGTAAGACCCATTCACACCATTTCCTCTACATAGAGGCACCCAGGAATCTCCCACACACGTTCCCCATAAAAATCATTTCCACTCCATAGAGGCTCCCGGGCATCTCCCATGTGTAAGCCCCATACACACCATTGTCACTCCATAGCAGCACCCAACTAGCTTACATGAATTAGCCCCAACCAAATTTTAGATGATCCTAATAGTGCATGGGAATCTCACATGAATAAGCCTAACACTATATACCATTTATAATTATTTCATGACACAAGTTTCAGGTCTACTGCTTCCTCTTGCTTCTCACACCAATCATGACTCACGTGGGCTTAGAGTTTAATAGCAACTATGACATCCATAAAATCCCCAAAAGAGAATAACGCATGGAGTAAGACCCAATATTAATTTCCTAATGGACCATTAATACATGTAATCCCCCACAAATCTCATCCAATGGGCCTCCTCTTTAGTTGTAAGATCCAATCATCCTCATATCCCCCAAGAATCTTCCATGCATATGCGCCAAACAAATTCTCCACTTCTAATAGTAAACCATACTAGTGTAATCCCCAATTACCCATCTATAAATATAAGTAATTTGATTCCTAACTAACTAGTATATGTAGGAAACATCCCCAAGGTTCAATCCCAACACTCCCAAAAAATTTATCCATTCCATCCACTCCACCGAACACTTCATCCACATACATCCTAATTATTATTTGGGCTAGAACATCCCATTTAGATCGTTCCATTTACCTGGTTTGTTCCTAAATGTAAGTTTCATCCATGTCTTCAATGCTCTCAACAACATCTGGAAAGATCCCATGTGTAATCCCCTCACAATCCAACCAAGATCAATCCTTCTGCGAGGATAAGATCGTATGTGTAATCCCCCATCCATCCATCAAACTACATGGTTTTTTATCTCTAACTTCTTAACAAGATAAATAGGATACCTCTATGAGGTGTAATCCCACCCAATAGTAATCCTTGGTGTCACCATCATAGGGGTCCACCTATCTGATCCACCCTTAGTGGTGTCCAAATCAGCCTTTAAGGTGTGACACCTTCCCTTTATGGGACATGCCACCCTGGTTCCTCCTCCATTTGGCATTCTGACCCATACCTATGATATACATTGGTTCCTACCTCCTTGGGTCATACCCCTTAAAGGTGTGACATATTCCCTTTATGGGAAACACCACCTTATGTCTTCTCACCTTGGCTGTTCTCGGTAAAACTTCGAGGAACTCCCTCCTAGGGATGTACCCTCTCTGATCCACCTATATGGATCATTCTGATCAATCGTTCCTCATATCCAGAGGATGTTAAGCTCAAGGACTACCTCATGTTAAGCATGGGATGCCATAGGAAAACCTAGAAAGTCATTCCTTTTCCATAAGATACCTCGTGATCAATATAGGATGCCTTAGGTTCCACACCAAATATGCCTCCATAAGATTCCCTCCTATAAGGAAGAATATAGGTGCCCCACACATCCAATGTCCAGTGATTCCAAAACATGATCGAAGTTACCATCTAATCCAATGAAAGGTTACTACCCTATAAAGACCCCTTGTAATGTAAAAGAAGAAGCAACGTGATTATTCAGCATCCACAAAGATATGGCTATAAGAATGATTTTAATGAACAACGTCATAATCTATGAGGGAGACCCAGATTAGGTGACGAGTTTCAAAGAGGAATCCATGGATGGAGGAAACGACATTGCATCATCCCATTTCAATAAAATAGCCAACATCACCAAACATTGTGGAGGAGTACACCCACCTTTGGAAAGCGGGAATGCGGGGCAAGAAGCATGAGTCACTGCGATGATGTGTGCCCTAAAAATGGAAGCATAAAAAACAAGACCCTTATTAAAGAATCATGAATATATAAAAAGTTTGATGTCAATAACCAAAGGAAATATTTGTGATTTCATGTTAAATATCACATTTTATTTAAATTATATATCTATAAGGGTGTTATATGGTTTGATGAGGAAGTGAAACTGAGACCTAGGTAAATCAATTCTTTTAAAATTATAGAAATAATTGGATTTATTATATACCATTTGGAAATTGAACTAAGACTCTCTAAAGTACTTTAAATCTTCTATATCTCATTATTAAGGAAGTAAATGTCAAATCTAATGCATGTGATTACCTATGAAAAAATAGAATTAGAACATGATTTATCTTCATGTGAATAGCATATCTAGATTCTTGAAAATTTAGAAAACATTTTGTGGAATCAAATGAAATGACTTATAAAATTACATTGGATAAATCTTATTATATTGGAAGAAAAATGGGAACATACGAAAGTTATGAATAATAATCACTCTCAATTTTTTAGAATGTATTATTAATCAAATTTTTGCGTATGAAATTTTTTATGGAGGGAATAATGTAACACCTAAGATTAAATTATATTAAGTTAGAATTTTATTTTCATAAAACTATAATATTATTAAAATTTTAATATTTTATGGAACAAAAATTCTAATTTGATCGGAATAATGTTTATTTTGAGCTTACTATGTTAAAATCAGTCTATAATGATTTTTTTTATTTTTCTTTGGAATTCAGATTTTATGAATAATTGAAAATTTAGTATTTAATGAATACTATGTTTATTTATATTTAGGATTAATAATATATATAAATAATCATATATTTATTTAAAATTTTATATAAATAAATACAAAATAATTTAGAGGTAAAAAGGTATATTTATTAGAAAAAATGTTTTTTAAGTGCATTACATTTTCCATTATAATTAATTAAAATTATCTCAAAAAATATATGATTTTAAATTAATTATTTATTATATATATAAATATATGAATTTAAATTTATATAATTATTATTACTGGTTATAGAGTTAATGTAAGTTCATTTTATGCTTGAAAATGCATTTTCCTAAAAAATTGTTTTTCATCACATTTTACAGGTTTATTTTTAAATTAATTTATGTAAAAACTAAAAATTGAATTTGATAAAATGGATTCTATATTTTGAATCTGGAGGTTCAAAATTTATAAATATTTTCCATTTATGTTCTAGGAATTATGAATAGTATCTGTGCTAAAATTTATCTCCTCAGTAAATGGTAAAATAGAATAAACAAGGATAAAACTATAGAATAAGGAATTAAAATCATCCATACATTTGATTATATTTAATATTTTGAGTGTTGTTCAATGAAATATATGTTTAAGGGGTTAAATATTTTATTTGAAAACATTATTTTGAATTTGGGAACCCAAGATTGACTTTTGTGAAGATAAATTATATTTTATTCAAATAAGAAACTGTTATTAGGTCTTTGAATTTAATGGTATGGTTCGAAGATTATATTAAGTTTTTGAATTTTAAAAAAGTATAAAACCATATCTTTATTATTATTTGACCAACGAATCATGTAAACCAATTTATTACTTGATTTCGACGTAAAATTATTTTTATGCCTAAATCGGTTATTTTCCTAAGAACTATTTTTCATACATTTTATGTTATTAAATTAAAATTAATTAATTAAACTTATAGTAATAGAATCTACTAAATAGGATTTTAAATTTTTAATCATTATTTCCAAAAAAATTCTTAACACATCCCCATTTATTTTTTCTCACATAATTAAGTTATCTTGGAAAAAAGTCAATCTATCATGGTTAAGGTTAATATCTGTTAAAAGATGTTTAATTATAAGATAAGGATTAAAATGTATCCAAAACTTTTATAAATGTGATTATTTGAGTTTATTTCAACCCTATCACACATTATCTTAGAAAATGGATTAACTTGTTTCTAGTCTACCTTATTATGATGTATATATCATTTAATATTTTTAGTAATTACCACTATGTATTTTCCCTCACTTATAAAAGGGAACACCCTATCCTCCCTTGATAAAATTTTTTGAGAACATTAGCTCAAAAAATACCTAACCTAATGCGATATTAAATTCCTTCCCCATTTCCTATATCTTTTATTCTTTCTAAAAATACGATCATTTCAAGTCTTAAGGTGTAAGCCAAATGAGGTTTCTCAACCAAGAGGTATAACTCTTAACCAAGTACTTTAAATTTTATTTCTTATTATAATTCTTATAAATCTATTTTACCCATCCTAAAATAATGAATAAAATATAATAAATATACTGATATGTTAATACGTATATGGTTCAACCATTTCCACCTCTTTTTTATCCAATAAAAAATGAAAACATTGCATGTTCATACGTACAACCTACCATCTCCACATAGTGGTGTAATTCTTTTTTTATCACCACTTTAATTGGATGGTTATAAAGATGTAACTAATTAATATATATGATCTTTATCAAATAATTATTTTTATTTAAATTTAATAAATCAGAAAATTATTTACCCTTCCACCCGTTAAATAAATAATAATGTCACTCATGTGTACATGTGGACTACCACATCCATGAAATGATGTGATTCATTTTTAAATTTTTATTTTCATGGAAAATTTGAAATATGTATTAATGAATATTTATGATTTGATATTGATTATTCTATAGATGATATAACCATGATCAACACATAAGTACAACCATTATTGTATCAAAACATATATGAAAATGAAGAATTTTACACCTAAAAATGATAATAACGAAAGATTGTTAAAAAATAAGTGATAAGATATTTATAAGTAGATCATATATGATATTATAGATATGTATATACTTTTTTTAACTATAATAAATCTAAATTTATTATATAGTATGTTAAATCAAGTTTAAATAAGTTGGATAATGAGTAATGGATTTAATCTCAATTTCAACTCCATTGAGACATATCTAATTTTAAACACCTATTTTATTTTATGTGGTATATATATTTCCCCTTTTAGATATCTAGCATGAATATATATTTAATCATGGTGATAAAAGTTTTATTTAATATTAAATCTTTCAAGGGGTTAAAATTTAATAGTTACCAAAGATGTAATAATTTATTTTACAATCTCATTTTTTAAAAATTATTATATTTTTCATTGAAGGAATCTTATAATATATCCTCTATAAACTCAATATATTATCTTATCATCCAGATATTTAAGTATTTTCCTACATTATTCAATATTTTACCCTCGTTATAACATGAATCAAAAAAATAAATGTTTAAAATAAAAACTGATCTTATTTCTCTTTTTCACTAGTTATATTTTTCTTCCATGTCCATATTTTTAAAAAATTACTTACAAAAGTATTTTTTTTATTTTCTAAAATGATTTATTAATGAGGTATTATATTATACTAGACTATTTATAAGGTTTAAAATGAATGTATTTAATTTTTTATGAAATTATCATTTTCAAATTTCTTTAAAAAGATAAAAATATTGTTTGTTTTTAATGTATACTATGATAATGGATTTTCCTACCACCATAAAAACTTTATGGTATTTATCATATTATAAAAGTTTTTAATAATTATAGACAGAAAATTATTTAATGAAAATTTATTATGTTTCACTTCCATTTTATTCTATTATCTAAAATATCTAATTTTACTACAAAATATACTTTTTTATGAATTGATGGTCATCTCTATCTTATAATTAATTTTGTGGTCATTATAACTCTATTGAAAAATTCACTTTTGATTGATCATATTTAATTAGACATATCTAAATTATTTGTATCAAGTATATACTTATTTCCTAAACCATATATAATTTCTACATATGGTGTTTTCATATGAAATTTATTTGATTGATTGGGTAAATGTTGATACTCTATATTCTTTACTTAATAAGGATATTTTTAATAATACATATTGTTTATTAATTAAATTGATCATTAAATATATAATTAATTCATTAAATATATAGTTATGGGTGGTTCTTGGAGTTATATATCCCCTCAATGCATCAAAATACCTTTTGAGAGAAACCAAATAGTTAGCCCTATTAAATGGGGTTTTGATGTATACATACCCATCATTTTAATTTTCTGGGAACAAGCCCCTTGTGGTAAAGATATAATGATGTCTAAGATCATGTTGTCTAACATTATTATTTTCCTTTATTTATAATTTAGTTATTATTATAGATGAAATTATGAAATTGACATTATCCATGGATGAATTTTGAGGTCAGTTTATTGGTTAAATGGAATGTGTTTTCAGTTATTTAACTTTCCATATTGATTATGTCATATTTACTCAAGATAGATTCATTTTTACATAACTCTTAATAAGAAATTTAGCTCAAATTTATTTTTTCCCATTTCTTAGGATATAAAGAAGGAATATTTGAATGAGTTCAAGAATGCAATAAATTTAATTTCACTATGTTTTATAATGTTTTTCCAATATGAAATGGATATCATATTTTTATCTAGTTCATAAAGTATACTAAATTGATTTTTTCTTCAGGATGACATATCTTATAACTTATGTCAATTTAATAAAGTATAAATTGTCTCCAGGTTACTATATTTTGGGTTTTTATAGTTTTTATTAAAGGAATTTTATTAGGAATCTTGGGATGTAGATTTAGGAAATCATATATTAGAGAACATATCCCTATTGAAGACTATTAGGATAAGAATAAGTATAAAATAATATAAAAAAGTTTTGGGTATATATTTCATGGTTTTCCATGAAAATAATACTATACATGGATACTATCAAGTGGATGTGTTTGTGGCATAGATGCACCAAGGGGTAACAAATCTGTATGGGGAAGATTAGGTATTAACTCGATCGTCACTAGTTTATAATGAGTAGGACTAAGACTATACACATAACTAGGCACTCATAAGGGATATTATTGGGTTGATTTATAATATCTTTGAAAATTATTGTAAAATATTTGAAATTTTATTTATAATTTGAGGATATTCCCAACAAAACCAAGTTTATGAATATGATATTAGTTATGCATAATTTTTTAATTTATGATAAATATTACACCATATTTTGAATTATATACTATGATTTAAAATTCATAATGTTATGAACTAAATCAATATATTCCATTTTTTATAAATATCACCTGGAAGGAAGAATGGTTTCAATATGCATTGATAATATAGAGATTTCCCTACTGAATAACCCAATACAACTGGTTTTGGAGCGGAAAATATCATGATCATATTAGGGTAGATAACCCATGTCATAACTAATAATCATTCCTATATATAATGACATGATGTTCCATAGAATGATTCACCTATATTGGACCATTTAATGTAATATACGACTCTATTGTTTAATTGAACTATTAACCCACCAGTAACAAGAAAATATATAAAGTCCCTTAAAAAAATATTTCTAGAATTGGTATGCAATGAAAGGGAAAAGGTTATGATGGTAGTGTATTGTATTAAAGTTGGCATTGGTTATGCTGGTCATTGATCTATAATACAATGTGGGAAGAAGAAATAAAATATATGGAATATATATCTTTTAAAATAATATTCTTGAATAAATATTTCCCTCATAAGCAATGAATTGAAATTAAGGAATTTTCCTCAACTTAAAGTAATAGGAAGAAGATAATGATGTAGAGTATAAGGATAACTTTATATAAATATCCATGTATTCAATGAATTAGATATGTCATTTGAAAATTAAGATTAACCAATTCTTTGAAGTGATTAATCCAAGACTCTAATGGGAATTGGTTTCTCAAAAAAATCACAATTAGATAAATTAGTATTATATTCTATAAAAAAAAGAATGGATATTCTATATCTTATATATTTAATTGAAATCAAGATAATTATATGTCAATTGATCACTAATAAAAAGGTAATGTTTCAAATAATAAGAAGGGAAAAATAAATTTATATACTTTGAAAATAGTGGAAAGAAACATACTAGAAAATATAAGAAGGGTATGGGAGTTTGTTCAAGTGTGGAGATAAGTTTCATATAGCTAATGAATATAATTGAAATATTGAAATCTTTATTATACAGTGATTATATTATTTATAAATGGTGCATTATTCATACCATTGTCCCAAGAATCAAGTAGACATACCACAGAAGTGGCTGAGGGGATAATTCCATGATTACGTGATCACTATAGTTGAGGTAAAAGTATCTAAATATGTGGTGGTAGTTAATTTAATCATAACATCGAATTAAGCTAATTATTTATTTGAATCTTGATCTTCTCACTCTTTTATATCTTATATGTTTTTTAATAAAATTAAATATTTACCTATCATCTTAAGAAGGGAGTTTTTAGTCAATAACCAAGTGGAAATATCACAGAAAAAAGGATGTATCAGTTGCTTCCCATTATGACACATAGATATACCCTATTTTTAGACATGATTATAATAAATATGTTTTAATTAGATATAATCCTGGGTATTTATTGGATTTCAAAATATAACTCAATAATTTATTTCCAAGAGAAGTAAATTATGATTCATGATGAAGATGTGGAATTCTTTTTCTTTAGAGGGGAGACATCATCATCTGAATCATTTCTAGATCCACCTCCAGTAGTTTTTTTAAATGAGATTATTTCAGAATAAGAGATTAATAAATATAAAATGGGAAAGTTAATCTTCAAATTGAAGAAGAACCAATTTGATAAGAATAAATTGATTTCATTCTTGAGGATTTACCTAGACATCCCCTAGGGAGTAAAGTTGAGTTTTCCATTTATTTAATCCCTAATATGTGATCTATATCAAGACTCCCTATAAAATGTATAATGTATAATTAGTGGGTTTGATGAATCAATTATAAGAATTTTGTGATAAGGGATTTATATTACATTATGTTTCACCTTCGAGAGCCTATGTTCTTTTCATTAAGAAGAAATATAGTTCTTTGAATTGTTTCATTGATTATAGGAAAATAAAAACTATTAATCTAAAGAAAAAGACACACCTACCTCATATTGATGATTTATTTGATAAAATTCAAGGAGATCAATATTTTTCAATGATTGATCTTCATTTTGGGCATGATCAATTATGAGTAAAGAATAAAGATATTATAAATCCAGTATTTTATATGAGGTATGGACATTATGAGTATATAGTAATACCATTTGGATTGGATAATTCACCATCTATTTTTTTTTATCTGATGAATCTATTATTCAAGGAATAGCTTCAGAATTTTTTGTGGTATTTATTAAGGATATATTGTTGTACTCTAAAAGATATTAGGACTATGAGGATCACATTAAAATTATTCTTAAGACTCTTAGAGAACAATATTTATATGTGAAATTTGTTAAATGTAATTTAGGTATTCCGAAATGATATTTTCTTTCACATATTTTCTCCAAGGATTCTTCATAATTTGATCATGAAAAGAAAAATTCATTCAAATATTGGCATACACCAATGAACATAACTAAAGTAAATAGTTTCATTGGTTTGAGAGGTTACTATCTGTGATCAGTTCAAAGAAAGTCCTAATTGGATAGCTGATTATCTAAGCTAAAATATAAAGTGGTAAAGTTTATATAGGTAAAGATATGAGAATAATATTTTATGGAATTGAATAGTATATTGATAAATTCTCCAATATTGTCACTACCAGTGGGAAATAATGGTTTTTTAATATATAGAGATGCATCAAAAAGGGACTTGGTTGTCTCCTTGTACATAATGATAAATTTATTATATATACATCAAAGTAGATAAATTATCATGAATAGAACTATTCAAGCCATGATATTGAGTTGTTAGCAGAAATATTTTCTTTGAAGATATGGATACATTATCTATATGGATAAATATGTGAGATATACACTAATCATAAGAGACTAAAATGCATATTTTTATAGAAATAGATCAATATGGGGTAAAGGTGATGTCTTGATCTACTCTGGGACTATTTTTTACCAATACACTACCACCTGGGAAAGGAAAATAAAGTATCATATGCATTGACTAGAAAATATCATGGATTCTTGACCCAAATGGGTATTGTTAGGGTTTCTATTTTCATGGATTTATTAAATATGGATATGTGAATTATTAAGGAAGGGTAAACATCACTAAATTTTTAAAATATTTCCAAATAATATTTTTTGGAAAACATAAAAGGTTTAAGCCTAATAATGAGAATTTTTAGAATAAAGTTAAACATATGAATGATGGAAAATTAGAGGACTTTGTTTATGAATATGGTGTTAAAAAATTTAGAAAGACACTATGACTTTTGTTTATACCTTAGCTAAAAGGGTAATTATTAGATAATTTTTATATCATAAATTTCTCTATAAACCTTGTTAAAACCAATTCATATAGTGATATTAAGGAATATTTATTTTAGATGATATGAAGTGGGAAATTATAGATTATGTATAAAGTTACTTGATATATCAATAAGTAAAGTATAATATAAAACATTATAATGGAATCATTAAACCTCTACTTATTCATATGTTAAAATTGGATGATATCACAATAGAATTTGTCTCTATATTACTAAAGACTCTAAGAAAGAATGATGCAATATGAGATATTGGTGATTATCTTACCAAATCGGTACATTTACTCTCTATAATAGAATATTTATCTCTTTATCACCTCACACAAATCTATATTAATGAAGTTTTAAGACTTCAGGGTGCACCTATATCAGTTTTTAAATTATGATCCATGATTTTTATTGAAATTAAGTAAAAGAACTTATAAATATATTAATACCAAGCTTAATTTGATCATAACCTGTCACCATAAAACTATTGAGAAATATAAAGTGACTATTCAAACATTATAAGACTTGTTGATGTCATGACCACTTAAAAATAAAGGTATGTGGGATCAGTATTTACCTTTGGTGGAGTTTTACTATAATATTATCTTCCATTAAAGTTTTCAAACAACATTGTATTATGTATTATATGGAGAGAAATTTCATACACTAACTTTTTGGAATGAAGTTGTTGTTAAAAGGAAGCTTGTAGGCCAAGAACATGTTGATGAGACAATAATGAAGGTAAATTATATTCTAATCCATATTAAATTAGTTAAAAAAAGGAAAAAAGATATATTTTGATAATTGCATGGAATATTTATAATTTCAACCAGGATATCACATTTTCATTAAAGTATCTTCGTGGAAGTGTGTTATAAAGTTTGATAAGAAAGGGAAATTAAGCCTTAGGTGTGCTATAAATTTTAAAATTATAGAAATAATTAAATATGTGGCATATAAATTATAAATTTTATTGATCTTTTATAGATTACATGATGTGATCCATGTCTCATTGTTTAGAAAGTGCATGCCAAACCCAATATATTTGCTCACATCTGAAGAAATATAATTGGAACTTTATTTATCTTATTCCAAAGAGATTATCTAGATTATTGAGACTAGGGAATTTTTTTGAAGAATTGTATGAATAAACTAGTAAATTACTTTGTATAAATCATAAGATAGAAGATGAAATGTGAGAACATAAGGAATTTATGAAGAAGAACTACCCTCAATTATTTAGAAAATAATATCCATGAAAATTTGAAGGATGATATTTTTAAATGAGGTTAGAATGTAACACTCAAGATTCAACTATAGTAAGTGAAAATTTTATTTTCATGAAACTATACTAAAATTAACATTTTAATATATCATTTAATAAAAATTATAATTTTTTAGGATGAATATAGATGTGGAACTTACTATGTAGAAATAATTCACGAATCCAGTTTTAAGATTTTTCTTTATAAATAAGATTTTATGAATAATTGAAAATGTGGTATTTAAATAATCCTCCTTTTATTTATAATCATGTATTATAATATTTATAACAAATCATATATTTATTTTTAATTTTGATATAAATAAATACAATATCATTTTTAGGAAAAATCTTGATATTTTTCATAAAATAGTTTTTAAGTACATAAATTTTTTCCAATTTAATTTATAAAAATAATGTCTAATAGTAAATAATTTAAAATAATTGTTTATATAATATATTTAATTATATGAATTTAAATTCATATAATAGTGATTAATAGTCATATAATTAATTTAAGCTCATCTTATGCTTCAAAAATGCATTTTACTAAAAACTCATTTTTTTCATCATGTTTTATGGATTTATTTTTAAATTAATTTATTCAAACTATATAAATTGAATTTGATAAAATGGATTAAAGATTTTCATTTATAAGTTTCAAGTGTTTTAAGAAGGTCCCTTTGATTTTTAGGAAATACAAATAGTAAATGTGGAAACATTGATCACCATAGTAAAGGGAAAATGGTATAAACAAGGTTAGAAATATAGAATAAGGATTTAAAATCATCCATTAACGTTCTTATATTTCATTTTACTTGGATTTTTAGAAGAAATATATGTTTAAATAGTTAGATAATGTTTTTAATATATAATTTTTAATTTGTAACCCAAGATTGACTTCTATAAAGATAAGTTATATTTTATTCAAATTAAAAACTATTTTAGGGTCTTTATATTTAATAGTATGATGGGAATATTATATTTGGTTTTTTATTTATCAAAATGTCTAAATAATTTTATTTTTTAATATCTAACCAAAAAAATCATGTAAACCAATTTATTACTTGATTTCATGGTAAAATTATTCTTATTCATAAAATATTTATTTTCTTAAAAACTATTTTTCATGTGTTTTATTATTATTAAATTAGAATTATGTTCATAAACTTTTATAAATTGAATCTAATAAAATTGATTCAATAATTGGAATCATAATTTCACAAAAAAATATAAGTCTTGTTTTATTTTTTTAATATAATTATGTTATCATGGTAAAAGTTTAAGTTATCATGATTAAGGATAAAATGGGGTTAAAGTAGTTTAACTAGGTGAAAAGGATTAAAATGTATCCAGAACATATAAAAATGTTCTATTTTAGTTTATTTCAACCCTATCACACCTTATCTTTGAATATGGGGAGCCTTGATGCCACTATACATGATTATTATGTATCTATTATTTAATCTTTTATTTAATTCCAAGTGTGACATTTCCATCACTTATAAAAGGGAACATCCTATCCTCACATATTTATAATATTTGAGAACACTATCTTATCCATGAAATACCCTGATATTATATTATCTTCCTTCCCCTCTTCATAGACATTCTATTATTTCCCAAAATATCATGCTTTCATGGATTATGGTGTAAGTTGAACCAGTTTTCTCAACATAGATGGATGACTCTTAAATAAGCACTTTTAATTTTATTTATTCTTCTACTAGATCTAAATATCTCCCCCCCACATTTTAAGTACATTGAAATTTTATTTTGTATTTTGATCTTATATAATTTGCGGGTTAATTTTTATGAATTTATGAAAGGGTTTGGAGTGTTTTGGACGTGTTTATGGAGGTGCATAGTTTCATCATGGTTATTAAAAGTCATGTACTATCTCTAGGAAAATATGAAAGTTTCTACTCGGAGTCACTAGGAAGGTTCACGGGTTGAGTAAAAGCTTTCCAAACTTTGATAAATAATGGGAAATAGTGAATTTGGAAATAAAGGAAAAATCATGGTGGATGCACAATTTGTCAAACTATTCTTGGTGATAGCCTTGAGCTAATAGAACTGCACGGTTGGTGCATGATCTATCAAACTGTGTGGCTGAACCATGTAGTAAAATTGTAATTTTCTAGTAGAATGCATTCAATTGGTTCACTATTTATCAAATTTTGTGACCTAACAACATAAGGTGTGGTTAATGATCTAAAAATTGTTTTTTGAATTCAAATTAAAACATGAAACCCTCATTAGTCTCCTATTATTCCAAGGTCTTGAACTCATTTCCTCTCCAAGGCTCCCATGATAATTACCTATAACCCAAAAGTTAATTTTTGATGAATCAAATAGTTTTGGATATCTGAAATCTTAGGTAAGTCCGTTTTCTTCCCTACTCTTATGAGATTTACTTTTATTATCACTCTTGGATCCGTTATAGATATATATCTATTCTAGGATTTGGATCATGATGAGATATTATAGGATATATTAAAGGGAAGGTGATTTGATCTTAGATATAGAGGTTCTTATTGCCATTCATTGTTTTCATCAACTGTTTAGAATTATTTGGATTCTCTTTCTTCGCCACTTATTCTAGAACTTTAATGACCGGTTTTATAAAATGGTTTTTTTTTATTTTAAATGGAATCATTTTTCCCTAAAGAGAACCTTTTTTGTTTTAGTATTAGGATTATAGAAAATTAGATAGGTTTTGGAAAACCCTTTTTTATTATAATTTAAAAATGACAATTTTGAAATTATGTAATAGATTTTATGCATGAAAATATTTGATGGAATGATTTAAAAGAAAAATAGTTTTATATTAATTGTTTTTGAATGAAAATTTTAATAATAAGGTTTGTGTGTGTTTAATGCAGATGAGGTGTGGTCATAATTGCTACCATTAAATTAGAACGGATAATGGTCGTTGAGCAATGACCCTAGGGGTTAAACCAAGTTTTTATATGTTTGGATGTGTGTTTTTGTCTGTGAACATCGGAATGGGTTTTCTGAGTATAAAAAAATGGTAACAATATTTCTTATGGTTTTTCTCCTTTAGTTTTTCACTTATGTATTTATATAAACTATTTAACTACTTCCTCAGGTATTTTATATAAAATGTGATAACCAATTATTTTTCTAGTGACTTATGTTGGGAAATATCTGGTGATTTCCTAATATGTTTAATCTCACCCTCTATTTGGGAACTTTTGTGAGTTTTCATATGTAATATATCAAGACATAGTGAAGGGAAATGTATCTTATTTATCTAGAGATTAATCTTGATACTTAGGGAATGGATGGTGGTGTTGGATCTTAAGTATGGTTTGAGTGGTTCTTGGGATGATTCTACTTTGGTTTATTTTGGGTCTTATTTTCTTTTGATTATTATTGCTTGGTTTCATTTGTTATATCATCACTATGCTAATTTTTTACTTTTCATTTATCTTTGAGTTTTATTACATGTACTTATGAATCATATATGAGGGTAGAAGGTTAATATTTTATATTATTGGGTTCTTTTATCTTTAAATGGAAAATCATCCCCCAATTCTTTCTTAATTCTTTTTCATTTATTTTCTTCCTCTTGTGTCTTGGGGATGTCACCTAAGGTCAGTGGCACTTCATCGCTTCTCAAGATAATGAGATGAGGGGGGATTTTACAAATGGTATCCATCATGGTTGTTCTTTCTATGTCTTTGGATAGTAGTGAGGATATAGGAATGTTAGAACTTGAAATGTATAGCTTAAAAAGATGTATCAGACCTTTTTATGCTAAACTACAAGTAATCAGGGTATCCATGTGAAAAATTACTCTAAAACACTTCTAGTTGTGGTCATATCATCATTATGTTTTTATCCAATGAGTTTTTTGTGGAATATTTTGTAAGTGAGACTTCCCACTAGAGACACATTGTTTTTTAGTTTAATAACTCTAATTTTTTTTAAAAAGATTGATTTTCTAAAATTCTAGTTGTTATTACTCATTGTTTATGGTAATTTGAAGTTTAATAAGCCTTCAATTTCAAGTTAGTGTTGACTAAGTTATGTTTTTTCTAGTTATAGTTAATGAAACTAGGTAGAAATCATAAGAATTAGCAAGAAGAGGCTACTAAAAAAATTATTTCACATGAGCCATGGGTGATTCATTAACTAGAACAAAGCATCATTTAGGATTTTCAAGTCATTAACAGAGGAAATTAGAACAATGAATCCTAATAAGTGGACCATTCCATATAGTTTCAAAAATAGAATACACCAATATTTTGGGGGATTCTAATCCTCAAAAAGTTTTGGTGTTGCAAAATAAAATAAACCAAATCGTTGAATTCTTGGGTACATCGTCTAAGTTGAAATTTAAGTTGATAAATTATATATTGCAGGATAGTGAAATTTAGTGGTGGTATTTATCTATCCATGATATAGATTAAAAAGGAATTAAATGGGAGTACATTGATGAATTTTTCAACAAAACATATTACCCTCTCACATTAAATATCGCAAGAACAATTGATTCTTCATATTAAAGAAATAGAATCTATCTGTGACATACTATAAAAATAATTTTATGAACATAGTCCATTTTCCCTAGAATTTTGTGCTACTAAATCCTTGAAGTAATATATCATTGATTCTGAATCTGATTAGAAATTCACTATAGGATAGTTTCTCTTTATATTAAGGATTATACAGAGAAACTAAATAGATAAACGATGAAGAAAAGAGATATTTCTAGAAATTTAGTTTTAGGGACTATGTTTTTCACCATATGAATAGATAGGAACTCAAATGGTGGGAATAAGTAGAGGGACACCTACTTCCAATGTGGTAGAGTATCTAATAATCAGACCACAGGATTGGTGAATTTCCCTCCACAACCCAATATAAGGCATGAATGTTTCCAATGTGTATCTACTTCTCATAAGAAGTGAGACTACATGACACCACCTACAATATTTCATAACTACAATCTGATGGGACATATCAAATATTATTTTCATATTACTCCTAAGTCATCATCTGGGAAAACATACCTTGTTTCTCAAACGTCCTATTCTTTGATGGGGTGATATCTTCAGAAAACCATCATCCACAAAATGGATTATATTAAAGTGATTCCAAGAACACCATGAATCCTCAGGTTATGAGATCTCATCAAGGAAGAAAGGATCAGGGAGGATATAGTAAGAATATTTATGGTTCCATGATGATGATCATGGATGATCAATTTGGTATTTAAATGGTGTAATAAATTATTCTTTTAAATTATATGCTCATAAAAGACTTTTTTTTATATTGGTTTATCCTGCTCTTTTATTGCTTATCATTTTGTGATTCATATAGATTTACATGTTGAAATGATTACGTCTATCAAGAAACATAAAACACCTCTAAGAAAATGGGAGTTTAAAGATTTTAAATGTTCAATATGTTCAATAACTATTGATAGAATAGAAATTATTTGAGTTTTATCTATTCTATATATGGATATCTATGACCTAATTTTGGTAATTTATTGGTTAAAATAATTCAAGTCATGCATCAAATATTATTCACATCAAGTAAGTTTCATATCTTTGGATCATGTTATTTATATCATTAAAGTATATTGAGATGTAAATTAAAGCATAAAAGGGACTTTAGTACTGGTGGATGGGACTATATCCTATCAGTTGTCATTATTTACGTTGGATTATTTGAATAAAATTATACATTGATATTTTCCAACCATCATTGACCAATGTCCAAATTTATTTCCTAAATAAAATTTTGGGTTACCACCGGAAAGAGAAGTGGAATTAAATAAATTTATCTTCTGCAAGGGACTAGTCCTATTTCACTTCCATCTTGTATTATAGAATTATCTGAATTGAGGGAATTGAAAGTTCAGCTAGAAGAATTTAAAATGTTCATTAAACTAAGAATGTCCACATGGGAATCAATGGTTTTTTTTCATAAAAAAAGGTGGATGTAACACTTAAGATCTTTGTGGATTATTAAATTCTAAAATTGGTTTTGAAAAAGAATTGATATCCTCTTCCATGGATTTTTGACCTATTTGATAAATTTTGGAGAGAAAGGTGGTTCTCTAAAATTGACATATGATCGGGGTATCATAATGTGCATGTTCTGAAGGAGGGTATTATGAAGATATCCTTCAGGATAATTATATTCATTATGAATACATGGTTATTTCCTTTGGTATTATTAGTTTACTAGTGGTGTTCAAGTAATTGATGAATTGGATCTTTCATAGGTATCTCAATTCATTTGTAGTGGTGTTCATTGATAATATTATTTTTTATTCTAGGACAAAGGTAGATCATGGAAAACACTTGGTGATATTTTTGGGTGTCTTGCGAGAACATAACCTTTATGAAAATATTTCAAATCACGATTTATGGATAGAGGAGGAATGATTCCATGGACATGTAGTTTCTAAAAAATGAGTTTCTTACCCTGAAAAGAAAGAAGTTTGTATCTCATCAAAACTATTGAAAATGTTTTTGAGATACATAGTTTCCATGGATTATCAAGATACTACCAATTCTTTGTTTGTGATTTTCTACATCTTTCTTCACCAATTATAGATTTGAAATGGAAAGGTGTTCCTTTCAAATAGAGTGATAAGTAATGAAAACCTAAATAAGATATTAAGGATCACCTTACATTAGTAATTATCCTTGCATTTTTGGACTCAGGATAAGGTTATGTCATCTATTATGACGTATTATGATCTAGTTTCAGTAGTATTCTCTTTAAGCAAGATCATGTTATATCAAATTGCACATGATAGTTATTGGTTCATGAGAAAAACTACCCAGCACATGATTTGGAAATGGCTGTTGTATTTATTTTCCATAAAGAATTTGCATGATTTTATTTTTAGTGGGAAATTTACTGTTTTTATAGATCATAAAATCTTAAAACACATTTTCTCACAAAGATTTTTTAATCAAAGATAGTACAATCATATGGAATTTCCAAAAAGGTTTGACTTCAAATTGATGTATACACCATAAAATGAAAATTCTATAGTGAAGGAATTGAGTAGGAAATCATATAATAAATTTCATGAAGATGGTTCATATAAATAGAAACTAATTCCAATCATAGATGATATTCAAATGGATTGTACTGAGCAAGATGATGTTTTGGTTTTCTTTCCAATTTCTTTTATTCATGATTTGGTTGAGCAGGTTAAAGATGCTCAAATATTTGATCATGAATGTTTACCAATGAGGTAAAAAATCAATAGTGGGGATACCATCGATGAATGGAAGCCATATGGAAAATATTTGATGCATTTGATAGATTATATTTTGGTTCCTCTAACTTATCAGAAAAAAATTCTTCTATCTACCACTATTTTATATTTTTTGTTCATTTTGGAATCCAAAATATGTATAAATCATTGAGATCACAATTTTAGTGGGCTAGAATAAAGAGTAAAGTGGTGTATTTGGCTTCAGATACCTCCCTTATCAGATGGTCAAGGTTAAACACCAACATCCAACTGGTATATTCTATTCCTTATCAATCCCCATCTGGAAATGTGACCAAATAGCTCTTAATTTTGTCACAAGTAAAAGAACAATTTGGCAATATGGTGTCATATGAATGATTATGGATCGGATCATGAAGTAATCTCACTTCATTACTATTTTTGAATCCAATAGGGTAGAATACATATCCAAACTATATATTTTAGAATATATAAAGATTCAAGGTATTCTAATTTCAATCGTGTCTAATTGGGAACCTAGGTTTATATCTTAGATTTAGAAGTCCTTGTAGTAAGCCCTTGGAACCCAGGTGACAATGAACACATTGCATCATCCTAAAATAGATAAAAAAAAATTATAAATGGATGATCTAAGCACTGAAAGGCATTCTTAGAGCTTATATAATAGATTTTTGAGGCTCATGGGAGGAGTATATTCTATTAGTGAAGTTTTCATACATTAATTGTTATCATGCATTTATACTCAAGGATCCTTTAGAATTGTTGTATGGTTAACCTTATCGTTCTCCAATTTATGAGGTGGAAATAGGATAGAATTCACATAAGATACCTAACCTTTTGAAAAAGACAAATAAAAAAGATTTATATGATTATACAGAGGATGGAAATGGATCTGATTCATTGAAAACCATATACAGATCAGCGTCAATGACCATTGTCATTTTATGTGGTTGATCATGTTTTCTTAAGAATCTATCAATGATTACAAAATCATAATTTCCATAAGAAAGTAATGTTTAATCCTTGGTATATTGTCCTTTTTGATATACTTAAAAAATTTATAGATGGGGCTTATCAGTTGGCCATACCACCAATATTCTGTTCTGTACTAAATGTATTTCATGTATCTCAATTAAAAATATACGAACCTGACCCTCACGATGTTATTTTATAGGACCATGTGGATCTTGAACTTAATTCTACATTTATTCGTCTTCCTCTACGGGTTTTGTATTGGAAGCAACAAAAATCATGGGAAAATTGCCAGTTTGGTTTGGGTTTTACAGTAGCATGTTCAGATTCAGGAAGAGATGTGGGAGTGTGAAAAGGAAATTTTAGCATAGTGGCATGATCTATTCCAAAGAAACATTTTATATGAGGATATATTCTCCCCATTGTACCACCTTTAGACCCTCGCTTCTAGTCAGCATCCTTTTTTATATAGGGTGGCATGCTTGAGGCCTTGTGGTGAACTATCTTGGAGCACCATTTTAGTGCATTCCATGTCAAGACATTACAAAGTGGTATTAGAGAATTATTTTCATTTTGATTTTCTATTTGGTGATATGGTTGATAGGAGTATTATAGATCTTCCATAACCTGTAATGGATATTCTAGCTGGGGTGTCGAGAACACTTGTTTTGGTAAGATGTACTATTTTCTAGGGATATAGTATTTTTGTTATGATCTATGATGTTTCATTTGTATATGATTTCCACTATGAGTGATGCACATCTTTATTGAATATTATGATTTATAATAGATCTATGGATCTCATCCCATTGGTGAGATTCCATTGAAATATTACAAGATCTTAGACTGTTAGCAAGAGTCCATTGATTGATTTTGACTCTTGGATAACAAAGGAAAGAGGCATGTCATGCATCATATTTATCATGTAGGATTCATATATTATAGTCTGGATAGTGTGTGATTTTTACTGATGATAGAGGAAAATTGTTTAAAGTTCTCACATAAACCTAAAAGGTGTTTTTTCGTATAGTTTTTTGGTCGAATTGTAATCTATTGGTCCGACTTGAATATATATTTCATTCTGAGGGAAGGTGATGTTTAACTGTGTCAAGATGTTTGGTAGTGATCTTGATGACTAAATCCTCTTGCATCAGAGGTGAAGTTACCCTAGTAAGTTAATAAAGAACATTTTTTCAAGGTGTTGTAACTTTTTGGGGAATTTTTTCATAGGTTCAGTGTTTAAAGTTTCAGTAATAACCTATATAGTGTTTTCTAACATAGCTTGGAATGACATTCTACCTAACTGTACTATTTGGTCAAGGTATAGATTTAGGTAGGTTAGTATGAGAAGTTGATGCTTCACAAGTTGACCCTTTATGGATGAATAATCTTGTTTAAGGTGATCTATATAGGTTTCTTTATAATATTCCAATGGACACCTAAATGTTTATAAGAAATTGGACCTCTATGGAGGAGCTCCTTATGGGGATGTTTTGAGAGGATCAGTCCCTTGTATGTCATGATTACAATTTTGACCCTCATAGGTCTATGTTATCTTTAACATAGATAGATTTGATCTTTTGGGTCTAGTTATTTAGACCTAGATAACCTATTATGAGACTATATTAGTAGGTCTAGGTGGGAGACCTAAAGAACCATAGTTTTATGTTATACCCTTATAGGTTATCATTTCACTATAATCATGGGAAACCTATGAGAGTGGATGGATTAGGTTTATGGATACCTTTTTAGGAAGTGAGATTGGTTGTATGATCATTTCAAAACTAATTCAGGATAGTATCTTCAGTTTTACAAAATAATAATTGTGATATTCCTTTGTCATTTGACAGGTTTTCCCAGACTAGCTTCAATAGGCAGGATTGTTCGAGTGTATGGCCTTGTTGACCAATGTTTTTTCTATTGCTAAAATAATCATATTATGGGTTTACACTCATGAATAGAATGATTTTGGGTGGAGTAAAGTTGTGTAATATATCATGGAACATGTGAGATTTTTATTTTGAAGATGAGTTCTAAGGGAGATTCTTAATTATTGAGACTGGCCTTCTGTGTAGTGCAGTCGGCTTAGCCTTGTGATGAATGACTCATGGGAGCATGATTATGTTGATAAAGGTATGGGTATGTTACATGTGGTACTAATTGAATCATAAATATATGATTGGATGGGTTTGAGATTAAGACATATGGTTTCAATAACTTTGTGGGAGTGGTTTCCCAAGAGTTGTGATGAAATGAGAAATGTCCCCTATGGTAGATGAGACCTCAAGAATAAATTAGGTATTACAACATGGTTGAACGGTGATAGGATATGGACACACATTTTAAAGAGATGTAGCTTCCAGAGTGTTTTAAAGACTAGAGAAACCATTTTTATGTTATCATGGCTTAGGATAGTTGTGCATTCCTTTTCATGGAATCATAGTGTGCATTTAGTTTGTAAAAATTATGTTATGTCTTGAAATTATCTTGAGTACACTGAGAGAGTATATTTTATATACTGATCTTCCTATCTCTTAAAATATATTTCTCTGATGGCGTTTTAATCTATTGTGTTCATTCTTGAAGAGTGTTTTAAGAGTAATTTAGATAGTGCAATGTTCACTTTTGGATATTTGAGGGTGGTGAACCACGTGTTGAGGTGAAATTTGGTGGTTTCTGCTGAAACCATTCTCGAGAAGCGGGAATGGGTGATTCTTGGTTGTTGAAAGTTGACTCTTAATGATGAAATATTTTTCTATCCATTTTAGTTGTTATATCCAGAATTGGATGGGGCATGGGGTGTGGCGATCATGCTTTCATTTCATTAAGGCAACAATAAGGATGCTCCTAAGGTGGGCCGGAGGATATTGGCCCCATGAGGGAGACCATCATTTGGGAAGGGTCATGGGACCATGAGACCAATCATATGATGGTGGTTTTTAATCTTTTACATCATTTTATAAATGAAATTCTTACATCTATAAATATCAATAAATTTTAGGTACATGTTTAATTATAGATTTGGGTGAAATATGGATGTGGGCATTAAGATCGGTGTTGCTTCTAACGATCCATGGATGTTGGATTGGGTTTTGATTAGTGATGGTTCTAGAGAATGACTATATTTTTTATTAGGATATATTTCTATTAGGATACATCATCAGAATTTGGGTACGAAATTTGGTAATTGTGCTCGGAATAATCTTAGTATTCCATAAGATAAGGTAGTGGAAATCTAATTTTGAATATGTGTCGACTATGGTAGCTGAGCATTCTTTGGAGTAGTCAAAAAGAGGTAGTTCAAATTGAAAATACTATAATGGTTTTGAGGTATTTGGTATGGTACCACATTTATTTATCCTCTAGTATGATATTGGTATCGTTTGAGGTTCGACCAAGAATTTTGAATGAATTGTTTGTGAGACCAGGTTGAGCTTTGTCAATCGGAGTTCAACCATTATGATTAAATCAAGGACCGAGGGTATTCCTCTCATGTTTATTTTGACAAATTCTTTTAAATTATCACTATGAAACTTATAACATGTTCTGGTAATAGAATCTAATGGTTGATGTATCATGGGTCGAATTTTGAGGGCTTAGGTACCGTATGATTGAAATGACTCTAAAAGGTGTGTTGGGTGTTTAGAAACACAATGCAGCTATTTAAGAAAAAATATCTAACCCATGTAGGTTGGGTGATGTTTTCTTTTTCCACTAGGGATTCTCATGGATGATAAATTCTATGGTGGTGAAACTGTAATATTCCTTATTTTTTGATATGGGAATTTTAGAAAGAATTTCAATTTTTGGTTTACAGGACCGGTTAAATCTTGATCATAGATTCAGAATAGAATTAAAAAGGTTTTTATTCCAAAAAAAGATGTTTTTATATGTTTAATGATTATTGGTTTGTTTCTTGGAGGTTTTGGGACCATCCTAGGTTTTCAGGACCTAAAACTAGCATTTTGGGAAAAGTGAAGTAGATAGTGCACAGTTGGGGCATAGTTAGTCATAAGCATGTGACCAAATTTTGTAGCCCAATTTATATAGGAACATGGGCTGCTGAAACTTTTTTATAGGTTAGATAAAAATTTGTGGTTGTTTACAATTTATTTCAAACATGTCGTATTCCTAGTGCATGGTCTGTTAGACCGCGTGCCATGCCCATGCCTTGGGTGTGTGGCTTGAACAATGCAAACAACAATGTTGGCACACAGTTTAGAAAAACATGTAGCCAAACCATGTGAACCATTAAAAAGTATAAAATTACCCTTTTAACCTATGTGATCAAATAGGCCATACCAACTTTTTCCCCTTATCCTTCCCCACATGTGCACCCCTCCTCCTGTTCACTTAGGTGGTTCTCCTCCGTTTATGGCCGAAATCAGATGTTGTTAGTTGTGTTGGAACCCTTGAGGTAATTTTTAAACTCTATTAAAATCCACTGTGTTATTTTTATTTATCCTCTAACCTAGGTTTCTATGATCGTAGATTTTGGTCCCGATTCAACCTGTGCTTGGTGGAATCAGATATTAATGTTTGTGTTTTCGCTCTACCTTGGAAGAGGATAACATTAGAGGCTGCTTCACTTCCCCGTGTGTCTTTTCATCAAATTATTTCACCACAATAAATTTATAATGCATTAATTCTTTTAATTAAAATTTTAAATTGTTTTTTTGAACTATTTCATAGTGATTTTACCCAAATTTAGGTTTATGGTGTATAACTTATTGTTGGAAAGTATAAGGTCTTTGTTCCGGTGTGACAAGATCTGTTAGTGAGATTTTGAGCATTATGTAATTTTTGAATAAGTAAGTTTTCCTTTATTTTGATATTTTTTGGATTTATTAAATAATTATAAGGTTTTTAAAATTAATTAATTCTGATGGTCATATTATGAGATAGGTTTTGTATGACTTGGATGAGCTTGGGTGAGCCTTAGTAGAAGTTGCCGACACTTGGAAAAAAAATGAAAGATATATAAATATAGGTGTTCGATCATACCATACCTTAGTATTATGAATTATTATGGTATTATGTGTATTCTTGGGATTTACCTTTAAATAGATGACCCATATTGAATTACAATATGAAAAATTGTTCAATTAACTTAAATTGGTGGATTTTACTAGATGAACACCCAGGGCTAGTAAAAACCCCAGTGCATTAGATTCATCCATGACATGAGGCTATGAACTTTACAGAGGATCCCATGTGGGATTATAATTCTATTTTCTTTATAGAGACCCTATAAGGATGAATTTTTTATATATTTATTTAGAAGACCCAATGACTGCCTCGATGTTTGACATGACCTGAATTAGCACATTGGGTTGTGTAGAGATGGCAGTTGGTGTCACCTTAGATCTCATGTTGAACTTCTAAGTCACGAGGATAAGGGAGTAATAGTGTGTTATGAATTCATACACCCTCACTCTTTTATTAATGCATTCTCTTTTTTACATATAATACAAAAATGATATCCAGAGCTGCTTCCTAGTTTTTGACGGGTGTTCCAAACTCAATGCAATATATTGTTATTATTATTACTATTATTATTATTATTATTATTATTATTATTGGGGTGACCAGACATACGTCCAGGGACCTGGCTAATAATCCCTTTATATTTGACTATTATTTTATTAGGATTTCTTGACTTGATAATAGGAATCTGGCTTCTTAGACTTCTTTTATTAGGATTTGCAAACATAATTTGCAGGTTCTAGCTTATGATCTAACTTGACTAAATTATATTATTACTATTATTGGAAGTCACATTTTTCAATTTGATTCATCCATAATTAGGTTTATATAGGTAGTTTATTGATAGTGTCTTAGACCCCTCTTATACTAGGTCTCTCTAGGAATGAAAAATCTGTTATCATCCTATAGGATACTAAAGGTTTTTTTTGTAGGCACACTTCCCTCAAGAAGAAGAATGCTGATGAGCTCCCTAATGATGCACATTATCTCCTCATTTGATTCCAAGGATACTTCTTTGGATTAGTTGATACACCAACATAGATACTCACCAGAACTATCTGGGAGTGGTATATTGTGCTAGTTATTGAACAATTTTGTGTTGATATACTAGATCAAGAAAGTATTACTCTCTTCTCTTCTAAGGGTCATACCCCTTAGGGATTACCAGATTTGTAGTGTCATGATCACCTATAGAACAAGACCTAGGAATCATACATCATACTGGATTACATGTGGATTGAGTAGTATGAAATATAGCTCAATGAAACATTTGCAGGATGTCTAGTTGGTACATGGAATCCTTCATCTTATAGAGATTGGAGGAAAATATGGGTGAACATAGGGTTAGGATATATATACCCATGTGATGATGTAGTATGCTCAGATATATTTTCATTATTGGTAGAATAAAGTATTGTTGAATTGGAATACTGACCCAGATCTCAACGTAATTATACATAGATTGAGTGGTACGACATCCAACTAAATTTTCTTTTTACAAGATGTCCAAATGATTAGGATTAAAAACCAAGGACCAGCTTTGGGTTTTTATGTTATTTGTCACCTTACTCATATATATACTTATTTATGTCTAAATATAGGGGAACATATATCTAAATATATATATATATAAATGAAAGACATTTCCCAGTTGATTAGGATCACAGACCCAAGGATTTACTATGGTTTCACATTATTTATTTTTATGTCTTTTCCAGTTCAATTCCGACTTTGTTGAGCACAATCCCAAACAATACCTTTCTTAACATGTATTTTAGTTTATTCACCAATACATTTTATTATTAGTATTGTTATCCTAATTTATATTTCACATATATATTCACTTTATAATACTAGCTATAAATGGGACCCTGTTGGTGGTTCCCTACTTAGTTTTATACTCACACCATGATTAGGTCACCATTACACTAAGGTAACAGAGCAGATGTTCACTTGGTTATAAGAACAAGTAGTTCCAATTATTGGGACTAATATAAGAAGATTAATTAGAGTTGTATGTGGGTATTGGGTATGTGGTATGGGTTAGAGTTAGTACTATAGTACTGTACTTTTTTCCCTTTTATTTTGTCATGTATATGTGATTGTACAAATGAGTGATCAGTGAAGCTTGTATGAAACAACTGTTTGGCCCTTTTTTATTCCAATTATTATTACATCAGTATTCTATTCTAGTTATTTACCACTTATGCACACAATTTATTTTATTGTTAGATGATATCTTGTTATTTCCGTTATTATTACTAATATATGAGGGTATATTATCCCCATTATACCACCTGTAAGCCCTAAATGTAAGTTGGAAGCCTCTCGTTTATGGGGACGCGCACTTGATGCCTTGTGGAGAACTAACTTAGAGAACCAATTTAGTAGCTTCTGGGTCTGGATGTTACATTGATGTTAGACTCAAACCTTAAAGAGGTCTCCTACGTATCCTATGGGAATTGGTATCAAAGTACTCATAGTTCAAGAATGTGTAGATAATGGGGAATTTTGAATATTTAAAAAGGGATATTTTTAACTGGGAGATAGGATATATATATATATATGGGGGAATATTAAAGCAGTTTATGGGGCTCGAGACATAGAGAGTTGTCCAACATATCATGTTGTACAGGAATTAGAGACCACATAGTTCCAATGACATTTATTTTAAAACCATACAATGAGGATGTCACACACACACACACACACACACACATATATATATATATATGGGATCATCTGCATACTAGATATGGGGGTCTTGAGCCTTAGAGAGGCATCCTATGTATCCTATCAAGATAGGAATCAAAGACCATGATGTTCAAATGGAACCATGCCATAAAAATTATTATTATGTAGTAAGGATATAGTATTTGGTAAATAAACATCAAAAACTATCCATAACCTATAATACCATATAATTCATACTCGGTGTGAGAAACAAGTGGTCATAGCTAGATGGTTACATGGCTCGAGGGGCTAATGAGGATTATGAAAAAACTGCCTGATATGATTTTCTTTGAACCCATTGGTGGATGAAGAAGGATGATTGGGATTGTGAGGGATATGGCCTCATGAGTTTAAAATTTATTGTGATTAAACTAGGATACATTCCCGTGATATTGTTATGACCCAAAAGGAGTATAGAAAAGTGATAAAAATTATTGGGGCTTATATCAGATTCCCCTTATATAGATGGGGTTGGGGCATACACCTGGTGGGATACCCAAGGTATAGGTTCAATCCTCATCTACTGATAGAAAATTAAAGATTATAAAACTCAAGGGGTATGGCACTATGAGCTAGAAATATTAGGGACTTACACCAAAGTGGATGCCCATGTGTGTAAGAGGTTGGGGATTACACATTTTGGGATTCCTAGCATATTTTTCTCTTAGAAAACCCAGATTCATGAGGAATATGACTCATGAGAAATATATTGTAGGGATATCAAATATGATAATTTTTATATTGGATTATAGGGAGTATTTTGAGGTTAAATAAATGAGGTATTAGCTTCCATGAGGGACATTTTCATGTGGAAGATGAAGGAGTATTTGATACTAGGCATTGGTATTGGGATTTAACCTCTAAGAGGTGTCTTGAGTATCATGTACAATTAGGAATTAGAGTTCCCATAGTTCATATTTCATTCATTTTAACATCATATTAAAAGGACATAAACTGTGTAGTTTAAGGTTGTATTATTTGAATATTGATAATCAAAATGGATATAGAAATGTTTAAATGGATGATAAGTGGAAGACATTATAGATATCTATAGGAAATATGGTCATGTGGAAATATAAGATATAGAAAAATATATTAGGGAATTCTATTATCAAATATGGGGCTCAATAATTGAAAATGTAACTTATATATCCTATTTATAATAGGAATCAAAGACTGTGTAGATTATATGTAGATAGTGAGGGGTTTACACATGAGTTGATTGATATAATTTCCTCCTAGACCACTACTTGGAAAGGAAGGATACTTAGACTCATGTGGAATATTTCACTAGGATTTAGAAAATTTAGGGACTTAGAACAAAGTGGTTTCCCATATATGGATGTGGTTTGGGATTAAACCTGGTGTAATTCACATGGTTTGGTATATTTAAGGGGATTGTATGTTATATTAGGGTGAAAATGTATGGAAGCTAGGTTCACCTATATATGGAGGACAAGAAAAGTTTCAAGAAGTTCTAGTAGCACCTTTATACAAGTAAGAACCATCATATTTAAGAGGTAGTTAGGCAATCACATGAAGCTTATGTCACGACCCATCCTCAGGGCCCGTGTCGTGACTACCCCAAGCCCGCCTTCCATAGGCCAGGGGCTGGTGACTAGCACCAAGGGCATAGATCCTGATAACTGGGAAGGCATTGCCTCTATGAAAGTAAACAAACACCACAGAGTACAAGCGGAAGAAAAACACTAGGTAGAAAAGAAATTGCTGAAAAGTAAAAAGGGCTAGAATACAAACCCAACTGAAAAGTACAGCTACAACTGAAAGGAAGTACAATAGAAAAGACTAACAACTGGAAGAATAGATGCAGCTCCTGGGTCATCCACCTCAGATCCTACCTGAAGGGTAGGTACAGATAGTGCAGCTCCTGGATCGTCCACCATGGATCCTACCTGAAGGGTCGGTATAGATAGCGCAGCTCCTGGATCGTCCACCACGGATCCTACCTGAAGGGTAGGTATAGATAGCCTCCCCAAATCTCTCGCCCGTCAACCTCCTCCGAGTATCGTCACGCCGTGAAGTCCACCTCCGGATACTGACTCATCGTGAGATCCACCTCTGGGTACCGTCCAGTCCTCGAACACTCGGCCTCTGTCAGCGATGCCCGTCATCTCCAACCAACACAACGAGGTGCGGGCATAGCCCGTGCAGGGGTGAGTATAACGATACTCAGTAGGGACCCTGAGACCCTCTATGTCTCACTAAATACAACAAGGATATCCACTAAGAAAGATCTCAACAGATAACCTCTACTTAGATATATGCCCATACATATACCTAAGTTATCTAGTAACCCATCTCAATCATGAGGAAACACAAAGATTATGAAATCAACAGATAACCACTACCCAGGTATATGCCCACACATATACCTAAGTTATCAAGTGACCCATCTCAATAATGAGGTAAACACAATGGTCATAGACTCATCTCAAACCAGGATTTTCAATTATCAAAATCGTAACTACTAAAGAGCCCCGTCTCTGGAGTGTACAGTGATCCTGTCGCGACTCCAAGGTACTGCTCACTAACCTAAGACTGCTGAGGTACTCCTCTTGTCGAGTACCGCGGGCCAGCCACCCAAACACAGTAGTGCTTCCCACCAGGGTCTCCCACCCATACACAGTAGTGCATCCCCCCTAATTGCCTGTATAGGTACTCTCCAGACGAGTACCGTGGGTCTGCACCCACACTCAGTAGTGCTCTGTCCGCCATGGGTCTGCACCCAAACAAAGTAGTGCTCCGTCCACTGGGCTAGTCGACTCACTCCAAGTCGAGTCGGTCAAGCAGTCGTCAGGTCTCAGTCGGCTACATGGTCTTCGTACTCCACATGCTCGTCTCCGGGAGGGTCCACTCCACGAGCTACTGATCAATAATCCAAGTATCACAAAGTCCCAAGAATAAGTATCTCAAAGGATCGCCTCGTCATAGGGGTCTCAACACAACAGATGACGCGTCAATCGAACGCCCGGTCTGTGAGTTATTAGCCTTTTCGTCCCAGGTGCCCGGTTGGTTTCATGTGAGAACCAACCCAGCCATATCCCAACTGTTCCCCTAACTCTAATAGTGTATACTCATAGGGACCATTTCTCAATGTGATCACCAACGCCGCTAACGGTTCATCAAACGGACATCCGGTCTGAAAGTTATCAGCTTTTCCGTTCCAGGGGCCTTGTTGGATTTCGGGTACAATCCAACCCATCCACTATCCAACTATATCCAAATCTCAGGTGAAGTATGCAAAAAGCTCCGTCTCATCAAGAGGAAACCAACAATGTTGACGGCACGTCAATCGGATGTCTGGAACTCAAGTTATAAGCGTTTTTGCTCCGAGGTCCCGGTTGGTTTCAGGTTCGAACCAACCCGGCCATACCCAAAGTTCTCAGAAACCTTGTGTGTAATATGCCAAAACGACCGTCTCGATACAAGAATCGCATCGCAACTTATGGTTCATTGATCGGAGGTATGTAGCCCAAGATATGAGCGTTAGAACGAAACAATCCGAAGATAGGGGCTTCGGGCCCGGTCCGACCCGGCCTGAGACCCCCTCGGTCGGCCCAAACCAGGTCCGGGTCCGGCCCGTTTGGACTCGGCCCAGCCCGGCTGGCGCGGCCTGGCCCAGCCTGCATGGCCCGGCCTGGCCCGGCCCGGCGGAAGGTTGGCATGCCGCACTGGCGCGGCCTGCGTGGCCTGCTCGGCTGGCCAAGTTGAGGGGAACATGGGGGTTTTCTTTTTGTGAGTTACAAAATTAAGAGGAGAAAAGTTATGAACGTTAGGGGAAGGTGAGGGGTTGGGCTCATGTGGGCCCCACCCCACCTTAATCCTCTCAAAGGTAGTTAACAATAAGTGGGTCCCACCCCCAACTCTCTTACTTAGGATAAATCTACCTAGTGGGAAAATAAATATAATTTGTAATATAATTTCATTTATTCCTCACTAAAATCACAAATTTAACAACTCCTTCTGAGTAAATTCACCTATAGAAAAGGCGCTCCTAAGAAACTATCGGTGCTGCGGTTTCATCGGTGCCCTCGGATTTCAATTCCGAGCACCGGTTCAAAAGTTAGAAAAACCCGCTCGTTCTTTCACTGAATGTACCCTAGTTAAACTTCAGAAAATGATTCCTGGCACACCGGACCTCAGAATCACGCGCCGTCAGAAACTGCGTTCTTGTAAAATTCTAAAGAAATTAAGAAAAAAAATTTCCATGAAATTTCTGGGTCTTTACATTACTCTCACCTCAGGGCTTTACGCCCTCGTAAAACTTTAACACAAACTTGGGATACAAAGGCGGTACTGAGCACGCATGTGAGCATTCTGCTCCCATGTGCTCACCTGGAGGTTCCCGTGCTGCCTACGAAAGCGCACAAGAGGAATCGACCATCCTCGTAGGACCCTCTCCTGTCGATCCTCAAACTCTACTGGAACCCCCCAAAATTCACCCCATCGCCAACATCCAGCTCCTCATGGTCGATGATATGCGAAGTGTCGTGCTCGTATCTCCTCAGTTGAGATACATGGAAGTCGTCGTGAACCTGGTGCAACTAAGATGGATGGTTCAAACGGTAAGCCACCTCGCCTACCCTACTGGGGACCTGAAAAGGTCCACTGAACCCCGGAGATAACTGGCCGCCTTGGACACATCTCTGTAATCCTCATCGAGGTGAGACTCATATAAGGACGTGATCGTCATCCTCGAACTCTACAGGTCTCTAACTCCTGTTTGGTACTGAAACTCAAAACTCTTACGGCCGTGAGGGTAAGGTTGACCAACTCAAGAGTGATCGGCCACACCCTCCTATGCCCGAGTCTATCTCGTGCTGCCTGGGGGTTTCCTTTTCGCCGACAAAGGAAAACCCATCCCGACGTTTTCCTAATACCGCCAATTTGAGTATGAGCAGTGATTTCCCAATCCATACTCAAACTAACGTCTTAAGGCCTTGACACTGCCACCAAGAGGTCCCAACCGAAACTCTCACCTCGAGGGTATGACCACACTATCGGCGTAAGTGTGATTATCAAGCCTCTTCCCAAGGCATCTCCAGACGTGAAGGTCAAGTCTACGGCTTACCGAAAACTCCTGGTCTAGGACAAGATTCGTGGAAGGAAGGAATGTTTCATATCAACCTCTGTTACTATGGTAGCTAGTAGTGGACACAGATATCCCTTGATTCACTTTTAGAGCCATTGGGTCACACTCCTTGACCACATGCAGCCGCACTCTTCCCCTTCCCTCCAGCTCCCTGATCCTAGTGGGGAAAACTAAGGCGGGTGGTTGTAGCATGTTGGAATGTACACCACCTCATGCTACTCTCCTAGCTCTGCCTCCACGTCTGCTGCTTCGCAGACTCATCTCTCCGTGAAGCTTCTTCTTATTTAACACACCTGAGTCTCTAAGACTCGCGCCACCTTCCTGTTTCTTACTATATTGTGCAGTCTTCATCCGCTCCTGGATGATCTGTACCTTCTTTTCCTACGATCTATAAGAGCTTCTAAGATTTCTCCTTTTCCAAAAAGAGAAACTCGGTCTCATCCCCTAGATGAACCACACCCATTCCCTAATATAGTAAATCCTGACATGAATGATGCATTCATGTCATGGATGACGTCGTAAGGCATCAACGTTACTACCAAGAGATCCAATCATCACTCTCACCTCCAAGGGTCGAGTCACACTGCCGGCATTAGTGTGAGGTCACTGGGTCTCCTCTAGTAGAAATATCGAAAGTGAGGGTCAAGTCAACAGTTTTAACCGGGACCTCTCAGTATCAACCGAACAAAAGTACAGGAATGTAAACATCATGAAGATAAGTGTCTTTTTATTATTACAACTCATAGTACAAAGACACAAATACAACAGCAACATGGAACTAGAAGTATAAGGGACATATCCACTAGTTACGCTACTGTCCACCTGCTTCCAGAGCTCTACCGCCTTGTCCACTGCTCGACTGTTGTTCAAGCACCCACCGCTGCTTCTATCTCGGTGTCTCCTCCAATGCCTGCGGATCATATGTGTGGGTGGTCAAATAGTCACGCATCAGGTGACCCTTCCTACTACATTCATAACACTTCCTGCTCCTCGTACGGCTGGACCTGGTCCTCTTGGACCTCTGAATCATCTGTCTACTGCCTATAGATGACTCAACTACTGATGGAAAATCACGCGGAAAAGGAAGCAGCTCCTGAACATGCTCGGGTTTTAGAGCTACTGGTACAAACTCAACCTTGAAAAAGGTCTCGAAGTCTCCCCATTGAAGGTCATATCATCGCAAAACTGGAACAAGTGGCTCCACCACCTGCCTATTGCTGCCTGAAGGAGGCTGGCATCAAAGATCACCATGAAGTCTGCTAGCGTCCCCACTATCCTGAAAACTCGCACCACAGCCTCCAGCCAGTCCTCAGCCGCCTGCGGGTCTGTCTCCCCCGGGAACCTGGGTGGCCTCTGGCGCTGGAACTCATGCAGCGCACTCAAACAACGTGCCCTCTCCGCTGCTGGGGCTGGTGGCATTGGTGGCCCAACGTATGGTAGTACTGCTGGTGCCTCCGCTGGTGCCTCTACTGCAAGAGGGCCCTGTACCGAATCCTTGTCGCTCGATAGGCTGTCAGTATGCACATCCCTCTGGGCACTAGCTGGTTGTCCGTGGAAAGGCATCCTGAAAGAAACAACGTGACACGGTCAAACAATTTATACCTGGGGAGCTGACCTGGTTTGAGCTGTTTTAAGGAAAAACCTTTGAAAACACACAAGAAATTAGTGTTTTCGTGCACTAAGTCGGAAATCAGAAGTCAGGGTCCTGGTGTATGGATACGTTGGCCGCCCGCACCAACACTGGACTCCCTGAACTGAAAACCACACTCGGTACCCTTAACACTATTGCTTCACATAAAGAAAATATCAGAGTTATAAGTTCTGCGGTAGAACCGACTCCTCTGATACCAATTTTTCATGACCCGTCCTCGGGGCCCGTGTCGTGACTACCCCATGCCCGCCTTCTATAGGCCAGGGGTTGGTGACTAGCACCAAAGGCGTAAATCCCGATAACTGGGAAGGCATTGCCTTTATGAAAGTAAAAAAACACCACAGAGTACAAGCGGAAGAAAAACACTAGGTACAAAAAAAGTGTTGAAAAGTAAAAAGGGCCAGAATACAAACCCAACTGAAAAGTACAGCTACAACTGAAAGGAAGTACAATAGAAAATACTAATAGCTGGAAGAATAGAAGCAGCTCCTGGGTCGTCAACCTCAGATCCTACCGGAAGGGTTGGTACAGATAGTGAAGCTCCTCGATCATCCACCACGGATCCTACCTGAAGGGTCGGTACAGATAGCACAACTCTTGGATCATCCACCACGGATCCTACCTGAAGGGTAGGTACAGATAGCCTCCTCAACGCTCATTCCCGTCAAACTCCTCCGAGTATCGTCACGCCGTGAAGGCCACCTCCAGATACTGACTCGTCGTGAGATCCACCTCCGGGTACCGTCCAGTCCTCGAACACTCGGCCTCTGTCAGCGCTGCCCATCGTCTGCAACCAACACAACGAGGTGCGGGCATAAACTGTGCAGGGGTGAGTATAACGATACTCAGTAGGGACCCTGAGAGCCTCAAGGTGTCACTAAATCCAACAAGGATATCCACTAATAAAGATATCAACAGATAACCTCTACTTAGATATATGCCCATATATATACCTAAGTTGTCAAGTAACTCATCTCTATCATGAGGAAACACAAAGATTATGAAAGAAACGTATAACCACTACCCAGGTATATGCCCATACATAAACCTAAGTTATCAAGTGAACCATCTCAATCATGAGGTAAACACAATTGTCATAGACTCAGCTCAAACCAGGATTTTTAATTATCGAAACCCTACCTGCTGAAGAGCCCCATCTCTGGAGTGTACATTGATCCTGTCAAGACTCCGAGGTACTGCTCACTAACCTAATACTGCTGAGGTACTCCTCATGTCGAGTACCGCGGGCCAGCCACCGAAACATAGTAGTGCTTCCCACCGGGGTCTGCCACCCAAACACATTAGTGCATCCCCCCTAATAGCCTCCCGAGGTACTCTCCGGATGAGTACCGTGGGTCTGCACCCAAAATCAGTAGTGCTCCATCATCCATGGGTCTACACCCAAACAAAGTAGTGCTCCATCCACTAGGCTAGTCGACTCACTCCAAGTCGAGTCGGTCAAGTAGTCGTCAGGTCTCAGTCGACTACACGGTCTTCGTACTCCGCATGCTCGTCTCCGGGAGGGTCCGCTCCATGAGCTACTGGTCGATACTCCAATTATCACAAATTCCCACGAAGAAGTATCTCAAGGGACCGCCTCATCATAGGAGTCTCAACACAATAGACGGCGCGTCAATCGGACTCCCGGTCTGTGAGTTATTAGCCTTTTCGTCCCAGGATCCCGGTTGGTTTCGTGTGTGAACCAACCCAGCCGTATCTCAACAGTACCCCAAAATCTCATAGGGTATACTCATAGGGACCGTTTCTCAACGTGATCACCAACGCTGCTGACGGTTCGTCAAACGGACGTCCGGTCTAAAAGTTATCAGCTTTTCCGTTCCAGAGGCCCGATTGGATTTCGGGTAAAATCCAACCCGGTCACTATCCCAATGAATCCAAATCATAGGCTATGTATGCCAAAAGTTCTGTCTCATCAAGAGGAAATCAACAAAGTCAATGACACGTCAATCGGACGTCCGGAGCTCAAGTTATAAGCGTTTCCGCTCTGAGGGCCCGGTTAGTTATGGGTTCCAACGAACCCGGCCGTACCCAATGTTCTCAGATACCCTAAGTGTAATATACCAAAACGACCACCTAGATCCAAGGATCGCATCGCAACTGACGGTGCGTCGATCGGAGGTCCGTAGCCCAATATATGAGCATTAGAACAAAACTGTCCGAAGATAGGGGGTTCGGGCCCGGTCCGACCCGGCCCGAGACCCCCTGGGTCGGCCCGAACCAGGTCGACCCGAACCGGGTCCAGGTCCAGCCCATTTGGGCGTGGCCCGGACTGGATGGCATGGCCTGGCGCGACCTTTGCGGCCCGGCCTGGCCCGACGGCAGGTGGGCCTGCCGCACTGGCGCGACCTGTGTGGCCTGCTCGGCTGGCCGAGCTGAGCGGAACAGGGGGGTTTTCTTTTTGAGAGTTACAAAATTAAGAAGAGAAAATTTGTGAACGTTAGGGTTAGGTGAGGGGTTGGGCTCGTGTGGTCCCCACCCCACCTTAATCCTCTCAATGGTAGTTAACAATAAGTGGGTACCATCCCCCAACTCCCTTACTTAGGATAAAACTACCTAGTGAGAAAATAAAATTAATTTTTATTATAATTTTATTTATTCCTCACTAAAACCACAAATTTAACAACTCCTTCCGAGTAAACATACCTACAGAAAAGGTGCTCCTAAGCAGATACTGGTGCTGCAGTTTCATCAGTGCCCTCGGATTTCAATTCCGAGAACCGGTTCAAAAGTTAGAAAAACCCGCTCGTTCGTTCCCTGAACGTACCCGAGCTAAAATTCAGAAAATGATTCCGGGCACACCAGGCCTCGGAATCAGGCTCCGTCAGGAACTGCATTCTTGTAAAATTCCAAAGAAATTATGAAAAAAAAATTCCTTCAAATTTCTGAGTCTTTACAGCATATGCAGGTTATGTGATCAAAGTCACATGATTATTTAACAATTATTGGCTTAGTTGATTACATGATGTGATTCCATGAATGAAAGGTTTTCTTATGATCCTGTATCTAATATGAAGTCATGAAATTTGAATTTTACTAGATGATCACTTGATCGTGACTTGAAAAAGTATTTATGAAATTCATAAATTTTTATCACTTCATAAAATTCTCATTCTTCAAAGCTACTCAGTAATTTTAAAAATAGGTTTCCTCAATGATTTATTGTCCCTTGGTATCTTAACTCTCATTACTTATGTTTTACTATATGTTTATGTGATTATTCATCTATTAATATCTTCTTATTCTTCAAAATAGAATCAGGTATTTTTTATAGAAATCATATTTTAATGTATACATTTCTTCATAAGGTAAGTGATCCAAATGTCTTTCCATGGTGGTGGAAGACACCCTTGTGAGTATCTCATGACATTGATGGGTCGCATGATTGAGTATTCACTTTAGTTGTTTCACTACTATAATATAGTTGTGTATGCTGGAAGCATCTCATAACCATCAATAACCTCAATTATATTCATTATGAACATCCTTTACTGAGTAAGTCATGTAATCTTGTCGGTTTTGAGTGATCACATGACCCAAAATATTTTCATGATGCAATAACTATTATGTGGTCCCATCACCTGATCACATGACCATAAAGATGTCATGTGATATACAATTGAACTATTTTTTCCTTTTAAATTCCTTCATAAAAATTATACTTTCCTTTGAATATTTTTTACCAATTATTCTCACCAACATTCATTTGATGGGTGTCAATAATGGAATAATAATTATTTTTGTCTATTAAATTATTTCCAGATTATTAAATAGTCTTTTTTCATATTTAAGGAATGTGAAGACATTTCCTAGATTTACTAAGATAATAGATATTCAGGTGATATAACCATATTATTACATTTTTCTAGTTAATATCACCCATTTTAATAAATGAAACTTAATAATTATCTAATCATACATTAACTTGATAATAAGAGAAGTAAAAAATACCCAACTAGGAGAAGAAGGATTTATTTTATACAGATCCAAAACAGAGGATAGAGGAAGATTTGTATAGGCTTGGAACTCATATGATAGATTTAGATGATTTTTGAAGACTTTAAGATCTTGAAAGGTTGGGTTTGGATCACCCAATCTTTAAGGAAATTAAAAAAACTCAAATAGGTAAAATCTAGTATTTCAAAAATATATAGATATAGGTTTCACATTGATATTTAATTCTCAATAATTTCCTATTAAAACTAATTCCATTTTAATTCTTATAATGAATTTTTTAAGACTTTTAAATTAAATTAAGGTCAAATATTTTGTTGAAAATCCTTAATAGATTCAAAACCATTTCATTTCCACATTAAATCCCTTAATTTACGTCAAAATTATATTATAGGTTAAACATTGAAGTAAATCTATAATTTTAAGTCTTTTTTCTACCCATGCATAATAAAAATGGGATGTGTAATAGTAACATAGATATACCCTAATGTATATGGCCACCCTTATGTAGATATAAAAAATTTGGTTGGACCCTTACGTCGTATAAGGATTTTGAAAATTAGCCTTACACACCAAATGAAATATCATGTTGACCCATACATATCTTATTAAAAAGCTAGGATACCCTTAATTGGTGAAATACATAGCTTTATACAGATTATAAAAAACACAAGTTACAATTATATAGCTTTAAAAAACTAGAACATACCCTTACACATCTATTATAAAACCCAAACTACCCTTATGTGAGTTTATAAGGACCTTTATGCATCTCATAAAATGATCTATACCTATATGAAATCTATTAAAAACCTCTCTTACTGTTATGAACCCTTATAAAAAACAAGTATTTCTCTTATATAAATGTAATTCCATGTATAAAGGTAAACATAAATTTAAAAATACTTAATTTTCAGTTACATAAACTTATAATTAATTAAGATAAGGTTTTATTAGCATTTCCAAAATCCCAAATACAATTTTAAAATATTAGAATCACATATAAAATATCCAAATTGATTTCCCAATACACTTTTAAAACTTTTAAATTACTTCCATAACTCCCAAAACCATATTAAAACCACTTCATCAAATAGGGAAAAGTTTTTGAAACCACCAAACACCCTATAATGAAAAAGGAAGGGTCAATAATATACCATAACTTTACATTATATACCTCCCAAAAAATTATCATCCTCAAGAATAAAAACAAAACTTGGAATGGGAGGTAATTTAGGGGGGATAAATCAACCACTTTATGAGAAACATCTCTAGGATATCACTATATTTGGAACACAACCAACACATTATTGGAACAAATAAAAAAATAATTCAACATCATTAAAATATTCTAAAAAATATATCCCAAGGGTGATACCTCTCAAATATGAGTAAGTATATTAATAAATAATTATATCAAGGAGGATAATCAATATCATATATCAACATAGGATCAGATACTCTATCCTGAAAACAATTTAACCTTAAAAATTGTTGAATATTGAGAATACGTCAGTGAATCTCATTCTTAATTATGGTCACACAAATATCCATAACAAACCTACCAAAAATTCATATCAATCAAAAAAACATTATAAAAAAACATTTATATAGAAGGAAAAACCCTAAAAAATGCTTCACATTGTTTCAAACAAAAACCGTAGAACTTAATTTAGGATTAAACATTATTATATATATCACTTCAAAAAAATCTCTTAGGCATGATATCAAATGAAAATATGTGTATTTTTATCTCCATATATCATCCTTTTAATTTACCACATAATTTTCATGTGTCCATTATTCATTTTTTATACTTGATCAAAAAATGTCATTATAATAATTCAAATTATTTAGATAATAACATCCATAAATTATCATTACTAAAATATCATGAAAAATATAAGATTATCATGGCTTCATATCAATTTAATAATGTTATTAGATATGTTACTTTCAATATTTCATTATGTGCAACTGGTCATGGAGTTTAAAAAATAAACATTTTTTTCAAAAGATTTCTCATTTGAAAGAAATATATCACAACTTTTCATATTAAAACTTGTTAAATTTCAAAATCATATTGATAAAAACTTTTCACTAAGAATATTTCCTATAAAAAATTGACGGTTAGAAAACCATTAAATAATAACCTTTTTAATTCTTCTTCAAAATAAGATATTTAAGAAAATACTCCTTATGAAAACACTTCCAATATATTTTGTAAATTTTATTTAAAAATAAATTCATCTTTTATAGAAGATCTAAATTTTTTATTTAAGTAAACATGTAACCAAAATATCAATTCTTTCAAAAAAACACATTTTATTACTAAAGAAAAATATATGGTGGCCAATAAATTAACCAATTTAAATCATCATGCATCAAAAAATTAAAATAGTCCACCCACCACTATAATTTAAAACTCAAATATGTTTTCTGGTAAGCCAATTTATTATTATAAAAAATTTAAAACATTTAAATAATGATATATCTTCTACCATTTTTAAAATGATTTCCATGATAACTTATATATACAAAAAGTTGGATGGTTTCATCAAATTATTTTTATTCACCTAACACCGCTCTACCATGAGCTTTCTCAAGTTGATATCAATACATATAACTTCAAAATTATATAACCCAATTTAACATATGACATGAACCACAAAGAAAACACGGGGTTGGAATAATCCACTTTATCCAGCTATAAATTTTTTCCATGTTTTCTAAAAAAACATTATTTACCAAGAACACACTCATGAAAAATATAAAAATGATTCAACATCCTAGTTTCCATTTACTATATGCACATGTAATTACTTTCAATAGTTTTAAATTAACACCACATACCATCACTCGACCAACACAAGCACCTAGATTAACATAACCAAAACCATCATAAGTATACAAATCAATGAAACCCATCCATCGTACCATGATATTGCCCACTTTGGGAGGCACTAACTCACATTCAATTTTTTAAAATGCATCAATAAAAATAAGGTGTCATGATGGGTTAAGTGTCTCTTATCTTCATATGCTCGAGGATATAACACATATTACTAGTACATGAGAAATTCCTCCTATGAATATAAGTACACAAGACTATATCCACATAATAAAAAAACACATGAACAACCTACAACTTATAAGAATTTAATTCATAAAATAGAGAAAATTTAATCTAATATTGGGAAGGAAATAAATTAATTTCAAACATACAATATTCTATTTCCCCAAAAAAGTGCATGTGTTACATGGATTGAATAAATAGAATATTGATTAAAACAAAGAATTCATACAAGAAATCCATCTATTTGACCAAATCACTTCTACAATAGGTCCCAAAGAAGAGTATAGGATTCATATGATGATAGAAAACCCTCCACCTAAAACATATATTTACATCACTAAGACTAATAAGAGAGTTTGGGAATGATATAAACAAGGTTATAGAAACCCTTAATCTATTCCATACTTCCATATCAACATCATACTTAAAAAATGATTCATAATTATTATCTTTAAAGGTAATTAAGTGTGGGTTGGAAACTAAAGGGTGAATTGGTACAAACAATCACATATCAAGGTTTTAATTGGTGGGTTTTAATTGAGTAAATTATTTTCTTTCCCTAAAATAATTATGAAGGGATAACAATCAAATAATGATAATAATCCTGGTCATTCACTTCAAGAGGCTAATAATTGAAGGGTTTTAGTCTCAACAAAAAAAATTAAATGGCATTTCAACATAAAAAGAGAATAGATCCTAAATAATAAGAAAATGGAAAGAAAGATCAGCTAATAAAACACCCCTTATAGTTAAATAATTAATCCCTTACTAAAAAACAATATTAGAACTTATCCCCACAAAAATAGTAAACTCCTTGAAATACCCGGGAAACAAGAACCTCCACTACCAAACTGACCCACACAACATTTTCAGAGTAATGAAGCTTAGTTCTCTCTCTAAGAATTATTCAAGATGAATTATATCACTAGATCCTCTAACCAAAAATCTATACCATGATCTAAAATGGATCTATCTATCTTCTATAGGCCCTGGTGTTGGAAATATTAGAGTGTCATCCTCTAAGAATTTATGGTGTTGACCTCCACTCTATGGTGATTTCCAAAAACAACTTTCTAATGATGATGTTAACATAGAGTCACTAATACAAAAGAACAACTGTTAAGGACTCTTAAAATAATAAATGCATTATTTTTAAGGTTAATTAATTAAATTCGTTTTAAAACTTTTTTCCCATGTTTTTACCAATTCAAAAATAGGTGAATACATTAATGATGCATAATCCTACCATAGGTCACTTCCAAATAAGAAGAAAAACATCACTTAGCATTTCTATTAAAATTGATGATACTTATGTTAGATCATAAGGGAACCTTAAATCATGCATCATAACTGATCTCCCTTGTTTACCACACATATTAATCCCAAAAAAAATGTTTCTTTACCAACTCATGAATCATCACTAGTTTCTAACTCAAAACTCCATCCAATATCTCAACCATCACCTTTGATACCACTTGGTCCTAACCCCCTCCCTCCAAAGGTACCCATACTTGGATAGTAATGGATATAGAGGGATAATGACACATGAATTCTTCCTCCAATTGGCCATGGGTTGGAAAATAGCATTAAGGGTATATAATCACACATAACGGAGGAATTTCCATTGTAATGATTTGATAAGTAAGTTATAAGATGAGAATATCCACCAAAAAACTTATACTCATAATAAATAATGAAAAAAATCCCAATACATGATTTTGTTTCATACACAATTGGATACAACTGAAATGAAAATAAAGAAGATATTAATCCTCTACAGCATCCACAAAACTCCAATAGCTCCTAAACAACTCCTGAAACTAGTAATGTCCAGCTATATCAGCATACATATTCTACTAACATAAAAAAATTATATATATATATATAGGGTTAGGATAAAATGTATACATAGTGGTATCCTCCCTAAAACATCTCAGAAAAAATATGAAAGAAGCATACTAAATCTCAAAGATTAAAAAAATGAAACTAACTCATAACTTAAACATGTATACTATCATTTTCTTATCCCCGCCATTGATCACTCACCAAACAATGCACATAAGTATAACCACAATATTGAGAAAATTTATATATATATACATATATTGATAACCTGTAACCACTTCCCCAATAGTTATCCACTCTCATTCCCTCACATAGAATATCCAAAGCCATTACCTCTTCCATAAATAACCATACCCAAAAACAAATGGATAACCATATTATACCGTACACCCTATGTAGCATGTCATTTAATCCACATCCTCTATATAGTAATTCGACTTATTTTTGGAATCTACCATATCCTAGATATTATATACTATACTTAAATCCATCGTATCCCATACATAACACACTTGTAATAATTATTTGGGTACTATGTCTTGAATATATACATACATTATAACCTCAAGTAATCACATCCTATAGAATATACATATATATGGGAAATCACCCCCCATGAATACTTCCGCATGAGACTACAGCTATAGAGAGGGGGGATAGGGGTTTTTTATCCATTTGTATCCTTACCAACCTTAATATTAGTGAAAACACCACCAAAACCTTTGGTTTTAGGTTTTCCTTATAACATGGGTGGGGTGTGTATAAAATAAAAACAATATACATAATAAGATATACCTCACAACTATACTAAATGAAAATACATATTCGTAGGCTCATTTATCAATATCATCATATTGCACCCAGTTTATAACATTGTGTTATATATCTCAAAAGAGAATATAAGAATCAAGTTTAATATTATTTAATTAATTATCCATTAAAAAATATCATTCCATTTTAATTTATAATAATAAAATTTTAATCTTCTAATTCAGGTGTCAGTATAACTATTAATTATTTTCTTTTATTCTCATGTATGTTATCATCATAGTAAGTTCCAAGAACAAACCCCATTCTTTCGTTAATTCATTATAATTTTGTAAACATACATGTGCTCTAGGAATCAACCAAATATACTACATAAAATATGTACTCATAGTGAATAACATCAATCTAGATCCTATAGTTGTATACTGGTCATATAAATAATCATCAACCATTGACAAACAAGTAAATATAAAGATATAAGTAATCATAGAATAGAAATCCCTGCTCTGAACTCATACTGACTACCCAGATGTCTCACTCAATTTCATAATAAACCACATCTAGCATCACATGCCTCCATCATTTTCATAACTGAAACCTTCTACCACTATCATCATCATAACTAGAACCCTATTATCCATCAGCATCAAAATCAACACCCCATGCCACCACAATCCCCATAACCACCAATCATATAAGTTTACCAATCATTCACATAAATTCTACACAAACTAGAGATAATATATATATATCAAATGTATCTTTACAGACATAATTTTGAAGGTAACTAACACCATAACATCAAGGAATTCAAGTATCTCACAATTAAGAATTGGATCTCTCAACCCCAAACACTACATCTTTAATAGATGACTATTTTAATCATATCTGGAATTAATAGGTTTATTATACATAAGTTTTCTATGTTAAAAAACCTATATCAGTAGCTATAAGTAGTTACAATAAACATAAATTGCTTCAAGAATTAATTCCATGTTTAAACAATTCCAAGATGAGTAGTATTTATTTTACTCATGCTTTTTTAATTTAATTAATAATAACCTCTAGAATTAAATTGTTTATCCATTTAAATCAATCAACCAAGCCAAACAACAACAGAAAAATACATCCAAGTGGATAACACACTATCTAGTATATATCAAGAGGAAAAAAGGGACAAATTTGGTCATAAAGATCCAACCAATAATTTAATTCCAACTAATCAATATTAAATAATCTATACATGAAATAATCCTGAATTAATTTCACAAATATCCAGAATTATAAAATTATTATCACTAGCATTATTTAACTAGTTTAACACTATGACATTCAATCATTTTGATATTATAAAATAATTTTTAAAATTTAAACATGTGATTATCTATTCCTATAACATAGAAAATTCCCATGATAATCATATTTATTCTACTACATGTAATTATTTATTTTCCATTTCATTAGATAATTTTACAGATTATCAAATACTATTATCTTCTGCATGTAATAAATGATTAAACTCTATTGTTGAAATTATTATCAATGATATTATATATATATATTTCACTATTTGATTTACAGATTATAAGATAGTCATAATTATCCATAATGTCAAAATTTATTTATAATTCAATTTTCAAAATAACAGTAATAACAAGTTTTCAATAATTTATATGTAATAAAAATTCATTTCATCTATTTAAATACTGATAACACATTATAATATTCTACTGAATAAAATTCCAAAATTATAGTTCAAAAACACTAATTTATAACATCTTAATTTTAGAAGTGGAATATTATTTTCAATTTACTATATATAATAATCCATTAATTTATTTAATAATAATTATTCATTCTAAATGAGGTGAAATATTATCATATTATAATTATATACTTTTTAAATATTGTGAAATAATCATTATCATTATTTGAAAATCAATGTCTATATTTTGAAACAATATAAAAAATTATATAAAGTGATTATCCTATTTCATAATAAATGAACAAATCCATAGTATTCTCTTAACCATTATCTAAATTCATAATTTCTTAGAATATGGAATAAAAGGAATCTACATATGATCATTATTTTATTCTTTTCTAAACTACTTGTGATTATATCCCATTTTAATTTATTAATTTCCAATTCCTGAATTATTAAAAAGATAATACTACTACATGCAATAATAACTCTTTTTATTATTTTAATTATTTACAGATTATTAAATATTCTTTTTCATATTTAATAAATGAAAAGGAGTTTCTCATATTTATCAATATAATCATTCATTATGTGGTATAACCATATCATTATCTTTTTATGGTAAATTGCACTAATTTAAAAAAAATAAACTTATGCATGATCTAGTAAAACCTTAACATTAAAAATAGTTGATGTAAAAAATCCCCTACATTGAGAAGAAGGATTTATGCACTACAACCCTAAAATAATGGAGAGGGGAATAGGTGAACATGACTGAAACTCACACTATTTCATTATATGTTTTGTTTTCAAGTTTTTCATATCTTGAAAGGTGAGGTTTGGATCACCCAAACTCAAAGAAAATGAGGAAAAATTTAATGATGAAAACCTTATGTTTTAAAAAATATATATATAGGTTCAATTCATATATTTAATTTTCATTAATTTCATATAAAAACTATTTCCATTTTGATTCCACCCATGAATATTTTTTGGCTTCTATATTTAAGAAAGTTCAAATATTGAGTTTAAAATCCTTAACAGATTCAAAACTATTTTATTTACATATTTAATCCCATAATTTATGTTAAAATTGTGTTATAGGTCAAACTATAAAATAAATCTATAATTTTAAGTTATTTATGCTACCCATACATAACAAGAATGCACCGCATAAGGGTAACATGGATTTTCCTTTTCAAAGTTGGACACCCTTATGTGGGTATAGGAATCTTTTTTGGAACCTTATATGGATTAAGGATTTCATAGAGTACCATTATGAAATAAATGAAATCAAACTATGACCCTTATGTTTCTTGTTTAAAAACTAGGATACCCCTATATGGGGTATGACTTTAGACAGGTAATGAAAAACATGATCAACCTTTACGTAGCATTAGAAAACTAGAACATACATGTACATAGCTATTAGATAACTCGAAATACCCTTACATGAGTTAGGAAATACCTTTATGAAACTCTTAAAATGATATCTACCTTTACACAAGCTATTTAAAATCACTCTAACCTCTATATACCCTTTTAAAAACAAGAGTTACCCTTACAAAGAGGTAAGTCCATGTGTAAGGGTAAAAGTAACATTAAAAATACTTAATTTCCACTTACATAAACTTATAAATAATTAATATGGGTCTTTATTATCATTTCCAAATTCCTAGAAAATGTCTAAAATATAAGAATCACTTTAAGAAAATACAAATTAATTTCCCAATAAACTATTAAAACTTTTAAATTACCTATGTAACTTTAAAAAAAAATTTAAAAAATCATCCAAAATTATAGAAAAACATTTTAACCATATGACACCCCAAAATTAAAAGTTAAGGCTTGGGAATATTTAGGAACTTTAAAAATTTAGTTACAGATTACTCAAAATCATACTTTTCAGATGTCAGTTTTTATTTCACTTTATGGGTATATGAATCCAATATGAAATAATGATAAAGTGAATGTTAAATTATGTATAACATAACAAGTTTTATATTCTAAAACTCTTTTATAATAAAAAAACAATAAATAAGAATCTAAATCATTATATGACATGTGATAGACTACCAGATTAGACTTATTTTTACTACACTTTTAGAAACTGGTAAACTCATTATGCCTCTATATAACTCTTTCCAAGTATCTATACGAAAATATTAAAAATACCTCCTACTAAACTCTTTAATTTGTAACATATATAAAGAAATTTAGTTTAAATAATGTTGTAACTTAGGAATAATATCAACTCCTAGAATATAATATTCAAACTCAATAACTTCACAACATTCAATGTTATCATGTTAATAAATTGTTTTTGTCTATATAGAACTCTTTCAAAGTTCATCATCATCATCATCCTTGGATTTTTTTTCAACCAAAAACTTTTCTTAAAATCATGAGGTAAAAGATGTAACTTTTTACATCAATCATTTATTAATATACCTTAAACCTATTATGATACATTTTTGACATTCACTTTGACTGGCATAATCTTTCATTTGTTAACTTTGAAATTCTAAAATTCCAAAACATAATTATTTTTGTTAGAAAATAATACATATTTATTTAGTGTGAATATTTAATAAAAAAACTATTATGTTGATATCATATATGGTATTCTCTGTATTTGGAGAATTTTTCTTAAAAATGATGTTATTCTTTAAAATATTTCATTGAAGAGTCATGGGACCATATCCCATATATTTTAAAAGAAATATAAATAAACTCTTCTATCTAATATAAAATATTTTTATCCTTATACTAATTTGAAAACATGTTATATAATTTCATGAATAATAATTTTTTTTATTAAAACCATCATATCATTTTTTTTATAAAAACTATTTGTTAATAAACAACTTATCTTATCACATAAGAGAAATGATATAATTATACGCATCATGTACTATGACCCATATGAACTTTATATTTTCCTTTTTACTAAAAATTATTAATCAAAAACCCTATTCTTAATCATCAAAAAGAAAATTAATTTTTTAATTATATTCTTTATTTTTAATTCCTATATAAGTACAAAATTTTTAAACTATACATTTGGTATGATTTACACTTCAAAATAAAATAACATATTTCTATAGCACTGAAATGTGACATAAACATTCCATGAAATTTCTAAAACACTATTAGGTATCATATATAATCACGTTATATGGAAACAATTTATTTCCCTCTTTAAAATACATTTAGTTTTTGATGACCATGACAATTTATTATGAATAAAACATTATTCGACATTATAACAAATGTTTTTTCTTTAGATATGAACTTTTACCAACTTTTACTATTTATAAAACAAAAAAAATATACATCAAATACACATTTAACCAATTATCAACAATTTTAGAAAATAGGGTAAACAGTTCTTGAACTCATTCGTATTTGTTTAACATATCTAATGATAAATACAGAATAAATTCCATAACTAGAAAAAGACAAAGAGAATATCTTCAGTATCATCAAGTCATTAGAGTACCCAATCATATTAAGTATATGAGTGGATACTAAAGTTATTTAAGTCATTTTACATATAATTCTTTGAAACCTTAAGTGAATTGTTATATGTTTCACATAAGCAACTAGTTTTAAGTGTTTAAAAGCTTCTACATTTGGTTATTTTGGAATTTATTTCCCTAAAATGTTAAATTTTTATTTAATAATGATTCTTAAGTTTTGTATTATCCTAAGAAGTTTATTAAATTAAGACAATACTTTATAAATATTGATCTTAATGTTATGTTTGATGGTGAAAATGTTATTAACCTACAATAACAGCTTTCATTAGATAAGTATCATGTTTCACATTCATTTAATAAGGAATTTTATTAAAAGTGATCCCACTGAAATTATGACCACTATAAAAATCATCATACCCATTAGTGGTAAAAGACTAATATTTTACTAATAAATGAGTTCAATTTAGTTCCCCTCTCTCCAATTAATTATTTAAGTAGGGAATTGTCCCAATCATGTCATATAAGACTCTTGGATGTTTGAGTAGACAATATTTTCCTAATCCATCACATTGATAAATTCTCACAATTTCTCTAGGATCCTAACTCATAGGGTTTCCTAGATAAGTATAACCCAAATATCCCAACATATTTGTTTTAAATAACTCTTAGGGTTATATATTTTCACCATGACTTACATAAGATAATCAGTGTGTATCTTAATTTTATACTACCTACTTGGCTGAATGATTGTGGTCTTATCAAGTGTTCACTTTGGAAGTTTTCTTACAATTAGTATTTTAAATAGGATTTAATCACACCATCATATCTCATGTCATTCAATTTCATGTATGCATAGTATTAATGATTTAGTTTTGAATTATATTCCTTCCACAAAATCAATATTTTCAAATTATATTAATGTGTAACCCTTTACAAAAATCATGTCTTATGTCACTAAGCAAAGTTTCCTTGGGTTTGATGGTTATATTTTTGGTCACTTAGTCATGATTTAATTGTCAATGTCATTATTAAATGTTGGTTAGATGGGTGAGAGATTATAGTATCTACCCATTAATGAAGAAGTGAAGCTGCTCATGGTTTTGGGACCAGGTGTTGTTAGGTTATCCTAGGATGAGTATGTAGGAAAAGTTATTGGGATTATACTGCCCACATATTGTGTAAAGAGAAAAGAGGAGGTAGATTCCCTTGAATACCTGGTTGGATAGATTCAAGTGTGGATCCTATATTACATCATAATATTGAAAGTAATAATATTAAATTCCATGAAAATTGCTAAAGGAGGAGTTCCATTACTATCATAGTAGTTTGGAAAAGTGAAATGGCTACCTATAATAAACAACTTGAGGGGATATTTTCAAACGAAGTTAAAAGGCTTGAAGATCAAATTTAGAAGGGCCATGATATGGGAGAAGGTAATCCCTGTTTTTTATAGGAATACTAAAATAAATATACATAAACACTCATGGATTAATGATAAAGTGAATAGAGGTGGATCAACATTGATTGAAGTGGATTCTCACATAAAGTGAATGATATAATCCTTGAAATACTATTATTTGAGTATTCTATATGCTACAGCAACTTGAAACCATGTAATAAATAGTTTAAAATTATTCTAATAATTTAATAAACATTTTTATAAGTTTCTAGATGATTTTAAGAAGTTTGGAGAATCCACATTGTAAGACCGTGCCTTTTTGGAGCTACCTATAGAAGTCTGTATTTTGGAGTCCATGAAAAATGGATAAATATTGAGAAAAAGTATCTTCTTACTATGATCATAAGTATTTTACTATAGATAAATTTATGTATTCCAATATTGAGAATAAATATTTTAGGTGTTCATATGACTTCAAACATAGTATAAGTCATGATCATAAGATATCACTATATGTATTTGAGCCTATCATATGAACTTTCTGGAATGTAAGACTTCAGGATGATATAGAAAATTAGTGAAGGTAGTAGGAATAAGAATTATTCCAAAGAAAAATATTATTTATTATAAAATTTTTAAAATGTAAAACTTTTAATTCCTTATTTTAAGACTTCAACACTTAATAAAATTTCAAATTCCTGATTGAGGAAATATTGAATTTTTATATTTTGAATATGATAAAAATGAAATTATTTAGGACAATAAAAAATTGTTCCTTAATCGTATAAAAATCAAAAATATCTATAATTTTGAATGATCAAATCATGAAAAGAAATATAAGTTTATCTCAACCATGGAAACATAAGATCAAATAAAAATGAAAATATGAGTTTATAGAATTTTTTTGAGTAAAATAAATAAATTATTGGTGTTTAAGTTCTTATTTTCAGTTCATAATATCATAATTCAAATATAATAATTGATTTGATATTTTCATGGGTAACATAAAATGGGATATCTCCACTATATTTTTTCTATGATGAAGAAAGTGAAATCATCAGGTTTCGAAGAATAATGAATATCAAAAATCATCGAACCTCGACCTGCTATTTATCATAGCGTGTATCAGTTTGATATATGGTTTTTCAGGTTTTTGTAAAGATCATAGATATATTTATAGGAATCATCCCTAGAATTGAGAAATGAAATGGTGTCCTAATGAAAATAAAGATGAGTTATATGCTTTAGATATGTTTTTTTATATCTTTTTGTTGTTTTTCATGTTAAAAAAAAGATTTCATTAGAATATTTTGAGAAGATGAATTTATGAATACTGTAGAAATTTTGTGAAGATATTTTTGATCATGTTTCAAAAGAGGAATCATTTAATGAGGGGTTTTTTTGAATACTTCCTATGATGAAAAATGTGTACATGGGAATACATGGAAACTTGGGATGGGTATTCAATAAGGGTGATTTCATTCTGGTTGTCCTTTTGTTTTCTCAACATACCATTTATGTTATTTGAAAAAGAGAGAATACATTTAATGTAGTTTCCTATGAATTTGAGTATTTTGGAAGATTGAGGAGGAGAAAATAGAAAAGTAATCTTCTATTTTGTTTTTCACTGTGTTCATGTGTAATTTATGATAATCTAAGAGAACTAAATCTCTAAAAGAAGAAGAGAATAATCTACTGCATGTTGTAGTGGAGAAGAAGAAGAAGAAGAAGAAAAAGAAAGAGGATAATATACTTCAACATGTATCAAGGGATAATATCTTATTTATAAATATAATACCTATTTGATTTAGTATTTATCACCAAGAAATATTCTGACATAGTGTTAAAGTGTGTAAAATCTAGGTAAAATACATTATAGGTTGTGTTCTGGTGAAGTAAATGAGACAGTCAGGTTTATAGTTTTTTAGAAGATCTATGAAACTAAGTATTGAGCAGTGAATTTCTTTTTGAGTTTTATTGCATACTTAATTGCAATAAAAGTATATGTTTTTGAGTTAAAGGAGACATATTCTATAGATTTAGAGACATCCTTGCACTAATCAGATATTTACTTTCAAGGAGCTAGAATGAAACTCTTATATATACATAGTGTGAACCCAAAAAACCTATAAGACATAGGGTATGCAAGAAGATCAGTATGTAGTATAGTTACTATAGTGTAAATATTTTAAAGAAGTATATTGGGAAGTAGGAAGGTTAATTCCTATGAGACATAGGCAAGTGGTTGGAGAGACACTAGCTGAGAGATGGTTTGTTTGACTCTGATCTATTTATGGTGTGTGAATCACACTAACCTTGTAATTGAATTATATTGATCATAGTGGAGAATCCCTGATCTGGGTGGATAACCAATCAAGTCAAGGATTATATATTTGTACCAAACATTTTAAAAATACATGTGTTCTTATAACTTTATTTACTACTTATCCAAGTGATATTGTGTGACACTCGAAGGAGTGTATTCATCACACCCCAACCCAAAACTTTTCTATTATTTTATTTATTTCTGATTTCCTATTTATATATATTTTTTATTCAAAGTGTTTTCCCTTGAAATTTGTAGTTTTGGTACATGCATAGCATGTCGCATGGTTAAGGTGCATGTTTTTCTAAACAATGTGGCAGCTTTTGAAATTTTTGACAGATCCAATCACACAGTTGGAACATGGTTTTCAAAACCATGTGGCTAGCCCCTTTGAGGTGTTCCAGGAGCATAATAGTGGGACACTGTTTTCCAAACCGTGCCACCCAAACCGTATACCGTGTATTTTCTAAAAAATTAAATTGAATAAATTAAAAATAAAAATAAAATAAAATAAAATAAAACATAATTTTATCCCTTCCTGTGATATCACAAACTAGGATTCCACTTAATAGGTTCCCTGATCCCAATAGGCCACATGGATTCATGTGTATCTCCCCAAACTCCAGTGGCTGCCGACTAGCTGTAAGGGCCTAGGGTGTTTCCATGGGGAGACTATGACCTCATTAGAAAAGTGTAGCACATTGGATAAATATAAATAGAGGTTAATAAAGGATGAAATACATGTAAACATAAGGAACAAAGGAAAATAGAGACAATAGTAACAATAACTAAAATAACCGAAATAACATACATCAATACAACTGATGATGATATGTCTTGTATCTAAAAAATTTGAAAACACGGATACAAGACAGCAGGAATAACATGTTAAGCCAAAGTATAAAGGAAATCAAAATACTTGCCCAAACATCCTGAGATCTGGATCGGTCATATATTTTCAAACACCATCCTAAACGGTAATCAATCAAGTGTTCGAATCTATATACTTCATTTTATCAATACCTTCATTCATGTAATATACTCTGTGTACCAAACATCACCCGGACAGGGTGTGAGATTTATCGCAGTGGGCCACTAATACATCACAATTTTATTGAATATTTTTTTGATAATAAATGAAATAATTTCTTCACATTGTGCTAAATATGTTAATTTATATAATATTTGAGATTAGATGATTCACTTGAAAATTTGATGGAAATTCCAGTTTTACCCTTTATAAATTCACTATAGTATTTCGGCATAAATATTTTTATGTAAATTATTTTGAATTAAAATTTTTTAACATTGTTTCTGAATTAATTGGATACAAATTCTATTTAGTACATGGGATATGGGCTGTGTATTTGAGTGGAATAAATGTGACATGAAGACAATGTTGTACTGAACTATCCAGATTGGACATCACTTCACAATTTGGGTCATATCATCTTTATCCAGACTTGGATTGGGCCCAAATTTTAAGGGAATCTCAGAGATATTATTATTCACAAATCATAATTCTATAGGACCAGCCAATTCGCGTGTTTATGAGGTCAACTATGCAGTGCAATTGGGATTAAAAAAATGGCATAATTTCCTTTTCACATTTAAAAACGTTTTGTAACCCTAGCCCTCCCCAAATCTATTTAATGGATTTTTTCACTTTTTTTAAGGTTTTTGTGAGGCATTGGTAAGGTTTGGAGAAATGGGGGATCTTGGGAACTCCCCACAACCCTTGGAAGAATTAAGGCCTTGTGCATAGTTCTCTTCCCCAATGCCACGCCTCTCCCACCTCCACTTTGTTTTTCCTTGTTTTTATGCTTGTAAAGTGAGTTTTCATCAATAAATATTCTGTATTATTCTCTTTTAATATTTATATTTTTCTTCTTGGGATAGAATATATGAGTGTATATGATATTGGATGTTCCTCAATCAATACATTTCTTATCAAAAACTTCTCCATGATGACAACTCCGCCCATGGAAGAGTGATTTCTTTCATAGTTGATCTGATCCCTACTCCCTTAATTTATTCATTTTGAATTAATAGACATACTTTAATTTGTAAATTGTGATAAATTTATTGAGTTTTAATTTCTAATTTACTCGATTGATTTTCACTTGATCGTGTGGTCGAGCTTGTGTAAATCGTGTGAGTGAAACCGCAATTGAAATATCTAATCAACATGGCATAGAATTGTAGGTTTCAAGTCTCATTCGAAACTAAATTAATTCTCCACTAAAGGGAGGATATTATGCCCTAATTTTCTACTGACCATAAGTTGGCTTTTGGATCACAATCAAGGAAGGGTGTTGCAATTGGATGTCCCGAAGATAACATAGGGATCATTCTTTTTAAAATATTTGTGGTCTTGTTAATTTATGTAGGGTTTGGGGGTTTAAAATATTATGGGATCATAATTGAATGAATTATAATCATATGGAATAATGATAAACGAATGTTGAAGGGGGTAGCTTTGATCAACTACGTCTTCTCATATAAGTCTTTTTTTAAGAAACTCTGTCTTTGATTGTTCTTGTTTGTTGTTTAGTTTATTTTTCGAAAGTCACAAAGCCAAACCCCAATATTGTGTTTCATTTGTTTTCAATTATTTACTTTTTTATGTTTTCTTGAAGCCTATTAAGGGTTGTTTAATTCACTTCCTCTTCAATATAATGACCTAGGATAATCATTGTTCTTCACTTAGTTAAACCACAAACATTTTTTGAGAGCGTGTGCAATAATGCTCATTAGCCACCATCAATGGTGTCTATAACATCTTTCCAATGTAATGGAAATGTAATAGTGGAAAACCATGCATATATAAAGTAAATCAGTGCAATATAACTAAATACCCAAGTACATCCTTCATCCCTCGACTGGCACCTGATCATAACCAGTCCACTAATTTATTATTACCAGTTTATAAATAAGTTAGATGTTAAAAATAGTGAAGGTTACATGTTATGACAAGAACACATGTAATTATATTTAATAATAAAGCTTCATGGTAATAACCAAGGCGACGTAGAGCTCAAGGGTCTCTAACTTGGTAATACCTATAGCCTGGCTAAGGGTAAGAGTGTATTCCAAGGAGAATATTCCAAGGAATTCCACAATAAGGTGCCTACCAAATACAAGGTAATAATCCAATGTAAAATGGGGATAAATAAAGATAGGTCTCTAGGGGTTGTAACCATGGAACCTACTTGTCAATGTTGGATCCAAGGAGTGTATCCAAGGCATCCTTTAATACTACGCGAGGGATCCTGTAGTGTCATATTGGGCATCCAAGAATAGACAAGGATTAGGATCTAGATGGGTCTCTACCTAAGAAGGTTCTATTCTTCAATAAGAATGGGGTTCTTGAGTTCTCATGGAATTCCTCGAGAAGAATTTGAGGCAAACTCAAGTCCGGACATTCCTGTTTAATTATGAATTCATGTAATATTTTATTTGGTTTAAGTCTTAGATTTCATCAGTGTGATAAGTTCAAGTAGCATATAATGTTTGTTAATTATATTAAAGTAATATTAAATAATTAATCTTAATTATGATAGCTTACATTAATGTAGTAATGGGTGATAGAGTTAAGAAACCTATATTTCATTCACATTTAATATGATCAGGTCATATACTTAATAGAATTTCCAATTTCCCTTTAACATTTAATTATCAATTTGAAGCAGTTACCATAGGCTGGTCAGGTGGTGAGAATACATGGTACTTTCCATTATGAAATAAACAATATAAATCAAGCCATTTAATATATAAAGTATTTCCCTTAGAAGTGTCAAGCCAAGTCACACCCGAATGGTGGATCAAAAGTGTCAAATAATAAAAACCCAATTATGGCCTTACATCCTACATGGTATGGATGGGGTTGTAGGCATAACAACCAAAAATTAATCACATATATGGAAAGAGAAAATCCATATGGTTCTAATGATTATAAGAATGGCATATAAATTCAATAAACGACACCCGATGAAATCGATGGGCCTCACACAATAATTCTAAAATAAATGAACTTTAGGGATGAGTTATATGCCACCCAATATAGGGTTGTACAATACTTAAACTCTAGTATAGTCAATTTATTTGGATCAGATCAGAGTAGATCTAAGAAAAGAGGAAAAATTATCACACCATGATAACTAGGTTGAGATTAAAATAGAAGGAGAAATGTGTAAAAAATCGAGTACTTAACATTGTACATCTAACATGATAAAAGGAATCTCGATCAGATCCTGTATGAAGGAGAACTTTCAATATGTAGATTTGACCTTCAAAAAAGCTCTAAAATGAGATCCATGGAGGTAAACCCGATTACAAATTGTATTAGGGAAGAATAGCTGGCTTAATTTGACCATTAAGGAAAAAATAGACATTTTACCCATAAAATTATCTTGTGCACGGTTTTTCAGCATAGTTTGACAAACCATGAGAAAACCATGCATGGATACGTTGGAAGAAAGGGAACCTACACAATTAGGACACATGGTTGGGAGAAAACCTTACATTATGGTTCTACAAAAAAATTGACCATCCACATGGTTAGGAAAACCGCTCACCAAACGTGTGACAACTATTTGATTTGGCCAGTTTCCCAAAAAGATGGTTTTGGGGCTCTTAATAAGCCAGGGACACCCCTGATACCTTTTCTAACTCATTATGCATCCATATTAGGCCAAAAAGAAAGAATTATAATTAAATTTAAATTATACATACCTGAGTGAAAAATCATGTTCTTATAGTATCCCCCACTTAAAATAAATCGTCCCTGAGTTCACCTTCCAAGGGTGGTGAAATGCTACATGAGAACAATTTCGGACACTAATCACATATGTCGGCCTTCAGATCCCAAGTCTCATAAAGCCGCCATGCTACCATATCCCTCATACTATAGTGATAGACCAGCATCAGATAACCTTCATACTCTGTTAAATGATGCGTATGGGATACTCCTCAAAGGTATCATCAATATCTAACTCAACTAACTTGGGATCAAATGTATGATATGGTTCGACATGATACAGGTGAAGATGTGAAACATGGAATACATTGTGTATAGAATGATACCTCTATGAAAGTAGCAAATAATAGGCTACCAGCCTGACTCTCCCTAGAATCTCAAACGACCCTATGTAATGAGGCAACAACTTCCCAAACTTATGTAACCATCTATGCCCTAGCCTAGGTGATACCTAAAGGAAAACATAATCCCCAATCTCAAACTCTAGTGGTCATATATAGCGATCAACATAATATTCTTTTCAAGACTAGGAATCAATCATATGCTTTCTGATTAGCTAAACCTACTCCGAAGTCTCTTGAATGAGATGAGGACCTAGTAGGGCTACCTCACCTACCTCCAGCTACTATATAGGTTAATGGCATGGCCTACCATACAAGGACTCAAAATGATTGATCTGAATAATCACATAAAAATTTTTATTATATGAAAATTTGACTAGAGGGATATGCTTCTCCTAAGAACTAATGGAATCAAGGAAACATTTTCAAAGAATATCCTCTAGAACATGTATTTTTCATTATGATTTCCCATCGGTGTGAGGGTGAAAAGTTATTCTTATAAGAACCTATGCTCCAATAGATTTCTATAGTCCCTACCAAAATTGTGACATGAAATGAGAATACCTAGCTAAAACGATAGTGTGAGGGACCCTATGGACTCATATGATCTCACATACATGCACTCTTCCTAGGTAATCAACTGATAAAGTCTCTAGAATAGGAATGAAGTGGGCTACTTTCGTTAGTCTATCAATGAAAACCCATAAAACATCGCTACTTCGAGGTAACCTAGATAAACTAACTACAAAGTCCATAGAAACATCTTCTCATTTTCATTAGGGGACTGGAAGCTACTGTAACAAGCCTATAGGTCTATAGTTCTCTGTCTTTTCCTACTAAGAGGTGGAACGCCTAGTGATAATTCTAATTATCTGATGTTTCATCTCATTCCACAAATACTGGCGTCGCATGACTCGATACATCTACGAGATGCCTACATGAACTACTCATTGAGAGGCGTGTGACTCTTTCATAAACTCTTCTCTCATTACTATAGAAACCTAGATACATCTATGTAGACACAAGATGTCGTCTCTATCCACATACCAGTCTGAAGGTAGGTTATCTCCTCGTATACTTTTATGGAGAACCATGCCTTCAGGAGTTGAAAATTTTATACCATTAACCTTTTCACAGAGGGAAGAGGTAAGTGTCAAAGATGGGAGATAATAATACTCGGGACTATCATGAAACTCTAGGTGTAGCTCAAAGAAGAGGGCCATTAACTTACATTCATCACTAGCTTCTCGTACTACTTATGATTGAGTTTTCCAAGTCAGTGCATCTGCAACCACATTTTCCTTCTTAGGCATATAGGAAAGCTCAAAATTAAATCATTGTAGATATTAGACCCATATTCATTGTCTAAGGTTCAAGTTATGATGAGTAAATATATATTTTAGGCTATTTTGGTCTGTGTAAACCACAAAGTGCTCACCCAAAAGATAGTGTCTCCACCAACATAAGGCATGGACAACTGCTTCTAGCTCGAGGTCATGCATCAGGAAATGTTTCTCATGAGGCCTCAACTATCAAGATCCATATACAAAAACTCTATATTTATACATCAGTACTGCTCCTAGGATGATTCTTGAATCATCACAGAAGATGGTATAACCCACACCTAGCTTGGGAAGAATTAAAATAGGTGCTGATACATGCCTCCCCTTTTTCTCCTGAAAGGATTTATCGCATTCTTCTGACTAAAGGAACATGACACCATTTTTTTAAGGCCATTAAGAGGTGAATCAAGGCATGAGAAATCTTTTATGAAATTCCTCTAATATCTAATAAACTACAAGAAAGTTTGTATATCAAACATGTTCTTGGGATGCTCTTAGTAAACTATAGCACTAACCTTTTAAGGGGAAAAAGATACTCCTAATTTAGATATTATATAACCTAAGTAGTCAACTTTTTCGATCCATAAGTTTCTCTTAGTAATATTGGCATAATGAAAATTCTCCCTAAGTGTACCCAGAATGATCTCAAGATGTTGGAATGGTCACTACGAGTGTGAGAATACACCAAGATGTCATCCATAAAGACCATGCCAAAATTTTCACAATAGGGTTCAAAAAGAATATTCATAAAATCCATGAAAATTGTTGGTGTTTTCATAAGACCGAACAACATAACAAGATGCTCATACAGACCATACCTTCTATGGAAAGATTTATGAGGTATGTCTGATGGCCTGAATCACACTTAATGAAAACTCGAACTCAGGTAGATCTTGGATAATACCTTTACTCTTTATATTTGGTCAAAGAGATCATCTATTCGAGGTAGTGGATATCGGTTCTTGACCATCAGCTAGTTTAACTTTCTCAAATCCATGCATATATGTAAGGTTCCATCCATCTTCTTGGAAAAAAGAACAGGAAAATCTCAGGAGGATGTATTGGTCCATATAAAACCTTTAGCCACTAAATCACATAACTGATTCTTAAGCTCCTAAATCTCTATAGGTGACATACTTTAAAGATTAATGTAAATTGGATATACTGCTGGAACAAGTTAGATTTTAAACTCTACCTCTCTCTCATAAGGTAATCCAAAATAATCATCAGGAAAAACATCCCTAAAATGATCCACTATCGGATGGAAATAAACTTTTCATAAACCCTTATCCTCCATGAAGATATTTTAAATATGTTCGGTCACTCCACCTATCCCATGATGCTCTAGTATAGCTCTACCAGCCAGGATATCCCACTCACCATTTTGTAGATAATTGTTGCCCTCTGGTGATGTAAATAATACCCTGTAGTGATAACAGTCTAAAAACGCATGATACAGAACCATCCAATCCATCCCAAGAAGAAATAAATGAATGAAATCTCAATAATGAAGAGGTTACATAAGAAATGGTAACTTCCTACCTCAATGGTGGATTCCCTACATTGGCATATTCCCTCTTTTGTACCCTTAACAATGTATCTAGGGTCATTACACCATAGTAATAATGTATCTCTAGTCTAAGAATTTCCATGATAGATACAGCTATTAAACAGTTATGAGTGCCTATATAAAATAAAGAAGATACTATAGTAGATTCCATAAAAATAGTACCTTATATTATAGATGGTCTTGTAGCCTGATCCTCGAGTATTGGTTGTAATGCATGCAACTGACCAGATTCATGACCCTGTGCAACATAAGAAATACCATGATCACAACTGCTCTATTGGTGTTGTTGGTGATTAGGTTTCTGGATTCCATGGCCACAACCACCTCCCCGGCTAGTCCTTTTGGTTATATTTGAACTCCTTGTCTAACATGGTGTGAAAGAACCCACTCCTAAATTTAGAGCTAGCACAGATCCATTTCAACTTGAAGTAGGTGAAAAGGTCATGTAAAAATGTTGGAGATGCCACATATGTCCACAATATTGGCACTCAATTGTGTCTCTATCACAATGAGGCTTCATGTTCCCCCATAATCCAAACTAATATAACACTTTGGAGTTATCAAAATTGGCACTATGTTTTTCACTCCTCTAACGAGAAACCTAGAGATAATGTTTCCTTCCACCGGAAGAACTACTAGCCTGACATGGAAGTAGTCCCTTATGCCTGATATTATTGATTTTCCCCATTTTACACTCAATTATAAGTGATTTGTTGAATATTTAAGAAAATTTAGTTGGGAAAAATACAGTCACCTATGTTCATATTGTATACTGGAGCCCATCATTGAAACCTCAAGCATGCAAAAGCTCATCACCAGCTAGAAATAGAGCAAAGGACTATAACTTCGTGAAATGTGTTGAATACTCCATAAATGAAATAGAACCATTCTTTATATGAATAAACTCTATAAATATATCATATATAATCACTTTAGGGAAGAACTGGTCATAGAAGGTACTTTAGAAATCAACCCATAACATTCCATGATGACGACCAGCCTAGGTAATCACATCCCACCAGTGCTTGGCTGAATCTAGAAGCATGTATGTGGAAAGCTTGACACACAAATCCTGAGGAATATCTAGATTCTCAAATATAGAGAGGGTGGAATCTAGCTAAGACTCAATTTCCTATGGACTATCGTCCCCTGAAAAGGTAAAAGGATGCTACTGCTAGAATTCTCGAGTCAGACCATCCATTATAGGTGAAAGTCGTGGACCACTATGCGTGGACTACATCAGACGTAGGAAATTATCATGAACTTGGGAATAAATTCCTTGATTAGGTCTAGTAGGAAGTGCCTCGAGTGTAACTCCTAGAGGTAAGAGTGGAAGCTTAAGTCCCACTATGTTAAGAGCATGGTCCTTTCCATCCTCCTGGAATATGATGCAAGGATGTCGTGGTGGCGTTGGTCTACAAATTCCAAGCACACGCCTCAGAAAAATATAATGAAGAAATATTGCATCACTAGAAAAATATTATTGTAGGAAAACATACTACCCGATACCTACTACCCCAACTACCTGTTAGATAGTCAAGTATCGATAAGTTCTAATGTACAAGTTTTTATTTAAATTTACATTAAATTACCAGGTTCACTCATTTACTTTTCATAAACATAACAAGGCAGGGTAAGGATGTGAAACCAATTAATTTTAGATGTCATTATTTTATTTATAATGGATATCCATTCCTGATGAATCAGTTTCCATACACCTTATCATTATAAACAACACCCATTTATTTATAGTATAATGGCTCGACTAGGTAAATTACTCATCCCAACCCATGAGGGACCATACCCCTCATTATTAGAGATAGGAAATCACTCAATCATGACCAACAATAATACATGGATAAGCTAACTATAAAAGTATCACTCAACAATCAAAGGCTTTTCATGTAATGAAAAAAAGTGAAATGCAGCTATATGGCCTAGAAATATACATGACATGTGAATTCTAGGTTCCTATAATGGTTCATGTGATAGTGGTACTTTCCCTCGTATCATCAGTCCAAGGATGAAAGAAAGTCCTCAAAAAGAGTAATAATCAACAACACCACACAAAATTTTCATCACCTAATGGTGAAATAATGTCAACTATAATAAGAAAAACATAACAACAACTATAATTTAGGAAAAATAGTTTTTACCCCAAACATGGGTTCACAACGCCCAAGAACGTCTTATGACCAAGTTCCAAATATTCTTAATCTCCAATATATTGTCTCCAAATAGAAAAGAAAGAAAGGAATATGCTCTGATGCTACTTTGGGAGGTCCTGAACTCGGATGCCACTTAATAGGTTCCCCAAGCTAGGTGGGCCACATGGCCTCAAGCACATCCCCCAAAATGCCAGAGGCTTTTGACCAGTAGTGAGGGACCATGGTGTGTCCAGTGGGAGACTATGCTCTCCTTATAAAAGTTTATCTCAGTGGATAAATATAAACAAAGGTGAATAGAAGAAGTAATACAAGTAAAGAGATGACACAATGAAAAATAAAGACAATAGTGATAATAACTTAAATAACTGAAATTAAATACATCAATACAACTAATGATGATATATCATGTACCTAAAAAACTAGAAAACATAGATACAAGATAATAGGCATAACATGTTTAATGAAAGTACAAATGAAATAAAAAGACTATCCCAAGCATCCTAAGCTTCATCTTGGTTATCTTATTTAAAAATCCATTCTGAACAACAAGTAATCTAGTGTTCGAAGTCGTATGCTATCCTTTATCAACGCTTATATTCATGTAATCTACTTCGGGTACTAAATGGCGCCCGAAGAGGGTGTGAGATAAATCTTAGTGGGACACCACCAAAGGATTCTAGAACATTCGATACATGTAATGGAAATTTAATAGTGTGCAAGAATTCATATATAAAGTAAAGTAGTGCAATGTAACTAAATACCCAAGTACCTTCTTCATCCCTCAGCTAGAATATGAACATAACTAATCCATTAATTAATTATTACTAGTTTATAAATAAGTCACTTGTTAAAAATATTGAAGTTCCCAAGTTGTGATAAGGTATCCTGTAATTACAATTAATAATGAATTTCCATGTTAATAACCAAGGAAACATAGACCTCAAGGGTCGCCAACTCAGTCATAACTGTAGTCTGGCTAAGGGTAAGAGTGTAATCCATGGAGAAAATTACAAGGCATTACAAAATATGGTTCCTACCAAATCCAAGGTGATAATCCAAGAAAAAATGGGGCAAAATAAATACATGGCCCTATGGGCTGTAACCATGGAACCTACTTTTCAATGATGGATCCAATGAGTGTATCCAAGGCATCCTTTTATACAATGTGAGGGATCCTATTGTGTCATACTAGAAATCCAAGAATAGACAAGTATTGAGATCTATGTGGGTATCAACCTAAGAAATTGGTATCCTTAAATAAGAATGGGGTTACCAAGTGCTCATGGAATTCCTCGATAATAATCCAAGGTGATCTCGAGTCAGTCCATTCCTGTTTAATTATGAATTCATGCAATATTTCATTTGGTTCAAGCATTTACATTCATTAGTATAATAAATAAAGTAGAATTAAACCTTTATTAATTCCATTAAATTAATTTTCAATAATTAAGGTTCATTCCACTTCCTTCCATTAATGTGGTAAGGGGTGATACAGACATGAAACCTATATATCATTCACATTTAATACGGTCAAGTTGCACACTTAATATACATTCCAATTTCAATTTCAAATTTAATTATCAATTTGAATCACTTAACTTAGGCCAGTCAAGAGGTGATAAAATATGGTACATTACATTATTCAATTCACTATATAAATCAAGCCATTTAATATAGAAAATCTTACCCTTAGAATGGTTAAGCCAAGTCACACCCGAACGGTTGCTCAAACGTGTCAAATAGTAAAAAACCGATTACAGAATAACACTCTTCATGGGATGGATGGGGTTTTGGCCATAACCACTAACAATTAATCACATATATGGAAATAGAATAACTACATGGTTATAATGATTATAACCATGGAATATAAATTCAATAAACATCACCTGATGAAATTAGTGGGCCCCACACGACAACTCCAAAATCAAGGTACTTGAGGGATGAGTTATAGAACACTCACCTTAGGTTTGTATGATCTTTATCATCTGGTATTGACCCTTGATTTGGATCATATCATAGTACATCTAACAAAATAGTAAAAAAGTTCACACCATAATAACTAGGTTGAGAGAAAAATAGAATGAGAAAGTCTTAAACGAACACAAGTACTTACCGTTGTGCATCCAATGTGATGAACAAAATCTCGATCAGATCCCAAATGAAAGAGATATTTCAACCCCTATATTTGAACTATAAAATGATCCAAAATGATATCCATGGTGGTAAATCACACTAGAAATCATATTAGGTAAGAATAGGTGGATTAATTAGACCATTAAGAGAAAAATAGACATTTTACTCAAAAAATTAGCATGGGAATTGTTTGAAAACCCATGCACAAACCATGCATGGGTACCTAGGATGAAAGATAACCTATATGTTTTGGACACACGGTCATGTTCCAACCATGCAATATGGTTCATATTGAAAATTTATCATCCGCACGGTTAGGAAAACCATGCACCAAACATGTGTCAACTATTCAGTATGACCATTTTCAAAAAGAAATGGGTTCTATGCTCTGAAAAATAACCAGACACCCCTAAAACCTTCTCTAACTCATTAAGAATCCAAATTAGGCCTAAAATAAAGATTTAGAATAAAATTTAAAGTATCCATACCTGGGTGAAAAATTGGGTTCTTACACTCCCCCCACTCACGCAACACATTCCCCCCTCTAAACCTCTCTTTTTCCATGCACGATATCCCCCTATTTGTATCCTCTCCTCTCATAAGTTTCAACTAATTTCCTCATGATTCACACTCTATTCTTAGAGGTATGACATCTTGTTGCCTCCTACATTATCCTGACATTTTCCTCTTCCCCGTCACCCTGTTCCATTCTAATGAACACTAGTTAATGGGTTGACCATATTATTGGTCCTTTCTTCCATTGTTAAGTCATGTGGTGGGTCTCCCAGGGCATCTTTATATGGGTTTCCCACTGAAGGAAAAGAATTTTGGTCTATTTTGGTTCACTCACCACCATTTGAGGTTAGTTTCTTCTTCCTTATTTGTTTTTTCCAATCTTATTTGGGGTCTTTGGTGATTTTTGGTTCCATCTAGATTAATTTGAACATTTTGTGGCTCCTTAAAGACTTACACACACATACATTGGTACGTATGTCTATATGTGTGTGTGTGTGTGTGTTACTTGTACATATTCCCTCATGATGAGGGGAATATATACATTGGATTGAGGGGTGTATACATATACATAAGTGTATGTTGGTGAAATTTTGGTGTGTTATTTTTTAAATGCATGGAGTTCTGAGGTGTTTCTACTTGGTTCTCTCCCTTTTGAGGTAGGCTTTTCGTTACATTTGGCCTTTAAATTTAAGAAGCATTGATTTATTTCCTTTCACACACTATTTTTTACTAAAGAGTGATATAGAATTCATAAAATAGTTTTTTGATATGAAATTAATTGTTTTCCTCCTTGTATTGGATTATATGATTTTTTTACAAAATATATCACACCAAGTCTTTGACAATATGCCCGATTTGAATTTATAAGTAAATTTTGGTTACTAAACTATGGCTTTGGAATTTTAAATGTGTTTAAGTTTTTAACTGTTTATTCAGGTATTAAAAATGGATGTCTAAATGGTTTTGGGTTCTTTGAAAGTGTTTTTTTAACTTAAAGAATGGAATAGGCCCAATTTGAACTTTAAAATCATATGTTATTTTTGGAAAAATCTACTTGGGGTGTGTCTATTAACTTGTTTGATTATAATGGGATTGGGAGGTCCTTGTAATAGGACTTACTTTTTGTGTAGATGGTTTGAATACAATATGGTACTCCTTGGGCTGATTCATGGGTGAAGCTTGGTTGTGTGGATCATGTGGTGGATTATTCATGTGATTTTTATATGGTTGACTTATTTGGATCACCCCCACTTTAGACTTAACATGGTAACCTCAAATAGATAGTGATTTATCCAAAACATTTTCTACACTAGTTTATTATTATGTTCTAGCTAGTGGCCCTTAGTAGGTACCTTGGTCTGGTTTCAGATTGTGCCCCTCGGTTAGGCTAGGTAGGGTATGACCGAACATTTCGGATGGTTGATGGAATCTAGTTAGATGTTCCTATAAGATGTATCAGGTTTCTTTATGTTATATATTATCCACTGATCTCCTAGGTACTCCCATATTCCCTTTGAACTTAGTTATTTTTGGCGGATGATTTAGGTGCCTTATCTAGTTGGTCACTTGTGTAGTGTTTTTCTATTTCTCTTATCGTGGGTTTATTTCTCCTAATATCCTATATGTTCTACCTATTTCTAAAAGTGGATATATATTTTTAATATGTCTCATGGAAAATGATTTTAGAAGTTTTTACCCTTGTTTATCCCTCTTTAAATAAAAACATCAATATTTTTCTTCAAAATGATAAGCTTCCTTCATTAGAAAAAGAAACTTATTTTAAAAATTAAAAGGGAGATTGAATTGTTTGAGAAATAAATGTTTGAAATTCCTATGTTTATATATTTTATTTCAAACATGTTGTTGATAAATCTTTTATTTAAAGTAAATATATTGGAAATATATTACTTCGGGACACCTACAAGGTTTTGATACTCATGCCTATACTTACATTCTTGTATTCAGCCTCTGGTGAATGTTGTTTTTTTATTTTGATCTTCATAGAGTGATGTTGGGTTTTAGGTTTGGAGAGTGACTTGGGGGTCACATCAGGATTGGTTTTATCATTGGTTTCAGCTTTGATTTATTTTTTGTTTGTGTTATGTTATTCTCTTTGGTTATTTTATTTTTATTAGGTTTCTCATTTAGTATTTCAATGCTTTAATTTATTTTTACTTGTTTAATTGTTCCCATTGTTACTATGATGATTCCCTTAGAACTTCTCACCACCCCAGGGTGATCAGGAACGCACCTGTAGGATGCCACGGGCTAGCACGGGTGATCAGTTCTTGGTTGACCTAGGTTGGTTCATGAAAAAATGGTATCAAATCATAGGTTCTTTATAGTAAATATATTTTAAAGTTCCCTTTGTTATTTGGTTTGTCAATGGTGATATATTAGGATTATTGGAACTTTGGGTGTTGGTATGGAGAAGGTTTTTGCCAACACTTTCTATTTTGAACCTTGGGTTACCATATAAATCTATATATTTTTTGGGTTTGTATGGATTTTGTGGTTGTTTAGTGTTGGGGAAATGAAATTGGAGTTAGACCAGTGGTCTCAGTGAGCTTGCATGTCTGGGACAGCCATTTGGAACAAAGGAACATGGTCTTTAGAGACTCTCTATGATGATGGTGTGATTTTTATATAGCCACCAACCATATGTCCAAGTCCCCCAAACTCACTAGTTTCACCCTTTGTGAGCTCATTTTATGTCTTCTTAACATTGAAATAAATTTTGAAACATTGTTTTTAAATTTTGAAATCAAGATTTTAAGAAGTAATATTTTTGTTTTTGAAAATTATAAATTAGTTTTCATATTTATTTTAATGATACTTTAGGAAATCAGTTTTCAAATAAAATATTTTTTGATGAAATGGTTTTATAATTAAATGATTTTGATGAAATGAGGTTTTTTAAATATGAAAATGGTTTTAATGGGAATAATTGGGATTTTTCATATAATTAATGTTCTTTTTGTGTGGAATGAAGTGGATTTGAGTGTGGAGTTTGAAATTGGTTTTCAAGTGGTGTTTAGTGAGATTTTTTAAAATGGGTTTGGGAGATTTGAGAGTTTTTTTCATTTTACATTTAGTGTTTGATTGTGTTGAGTTGTTATTGGTGAGTTGGTTTTAATTGAGTTCATGGTTTTCTTTTCATTTAGTATACACCCCCACCAATGATTTGATGGATATTCCAGGTGCAGATATGGGTGGTTCACCATTAACAGACCCTTCAGTTGATCAACCCAAGGACTTCCTCCTCATGTTTCAGAGGTTAAACACTCCTCTCTTTTAGGGTCAAGTGGATCCTTTTAAAGAGTAATAGTGAATATGTTTAATTGAGATGATATTTAGTTTCCTTGAGTTGTTTGATCCTCAAAAGGTGAATTTCATGACCTTTATGCTCGAATGACCTGGTTGGAAGTGGTGGAAGTCATTCATTTGAACCAATATTCAAGAATACCTCTCCTAGGAATTCTTCATGGCAGCATTCATCTAACAGTACTTCTCTAAGGCTGTAAAGGTGGTGCATCAGTGTTGGAGTTCATTTATAGTGTTTTTGATCTAGTCCCTTATATTACAAAGTGGTTAAGGGATGATTTTATAAAGGATTGACATTTTTATAATGTACTTCATCCTGATCTACAATTGAAGGTTTTTAGATTCATACTAAGATCCTTTTCTGATGTGGCAAGGAAATTGGTTCATATTGAAGCTGTGTTGATAGGGGTTATTGAGGAGGCCAATATTTCTTCAATATCCAAAAGAAATAAAGGGAAAACTAGAAGAGATATCAGGAAGAGGCATAACATTGGTTATGCTGGTAGTGTAATTAAGATGCCTTTGGATCTTTTTTCTACTTATTTTAGGCATAGGACCTTGGTGTGTTATAAATACGGTAGGTCGGTCCATAAGAATCCATTGTGTCCAAATGATCCAAAGTCCTTCCATACCTATGGAAGCTTGGGTCACATTCAATGGTTTTGTCCGTTTTACACCTAGAAGGGATTTGGATCCATTTCCACCAATTCATAAGACTCTATATTATATTTATAAGAGTTGGGTGTTGATCTGGGTTAAATTTATACTTTATTTTGTTGTAAGAGTTTTCTATTTTGAGTTTTGTTTTTAGTGATTTTTTATTTTTTGGGGGGTTGGAGAATGTTTTTTTGTACCCTATTAGATAATTCTATCTTTAATATAGGTTCTTTTATTTTGAAAATTTTGAATCTTGTTTTTTTGAGATAGTGGCATTTATTGTTTTTTTCATCATTTCCCTTGGTTTTTGGTTTTTGTTAGGATTAAAGAGTTACTATGGATTGGGAAATTAGTGTTTTACTAGAGTCCTAATATGGTGTAGAGGCCACCATAGTATGATATCATGATAAACAAGGCTTTTAGGTGTTCTTGACATGTCACTTTCTATGTTAGGGGCTGTGGTGTTCCTTATTGTGATGTGTTTGGAAAAGAGTTAGCCTCCTATTTGTAATCCCTTCATTGTTTGTTTGAGTTCTTTGGTCTTGTGAGATGACTTCCTTGGATGTTGGGATTCTTTAGAGTTTGGTCTCGTAGTTTCTATTTAGATTTCAAAGTTTCATGTTTTAAAAAAAATGAGAGTGTTAGTTCATTGTTCTTCATGTTTTTAGTTCTTGCCTTGGGTTTTATTTCATCCACACGTTGGTCCTGATCAACCAAGTATCTTGGTACTTTCTAGGGATATAAAATTTTATGTTAGGTATAATTTTTACACCCTTACCCAACACATTTATATTATTTTATTTATTGTTTAATTTCTATTTATTTATTTTTTGGGGTTTTTCCCTTGAAATTGGGAGTTTTGGGGCATGCATATCATGTATCATAGTTATGGCATAGGGTTTTCTAAACCATACGATACTCTTGCGAAAGATTTTGTGCTTTTAGATAGTAAAAACTCCATGGTTAAAACATGGTTTTCCAAATCGCATGACTAGCCCTTGTGGGGTGCTCAAGGAGCCCACTAGAAGGTGAATTGTTAGTGCATGTTTTTCCAAACCGTGTGTCATTTCATTTTATAAAAAAATAATTAAATAAAATAAAAAATAAAAAAAATATAATATAAATTATAATTTAACCCCCCCCCCCCCCCACATAAAGCCCCCCTGCTGACCTCTCATTGGTTCTGCATGATACCCCCTCTCAGTCCCCTCTCCTCTCCCCAATTTTCCTGATTTCTGCAGGATTCCCACTTGAATACTCATGGTATGACCTATTATTGCCTCCTTATGTGTTATTTAGACTCTTTTATCTTCCCCATCACCCTTTTTTGTTTGTCCAAACCCTAGTTTATGGGTTTAAAAGATTTTTGGGGCTTTCTTCCATTGTTTGGGCAAGCAGTGGGTCTCCAGGTAGTTCTTCATGTGCGTCATCGCATAAGCAACTGAAGGTGAAGCATTTTGTCCCATTTTAGTTTTAACTCTACAATTTAAGGTAGTATTCTTCTACCCTCTTTGTTTTTTCCAATTTTATTTAGGGTCTATGGTGATTTTTGGTTCCCTGTAGTTTAATTAGATCATTTTGTGACTCCTTGAAGGCTTGCACACATATATATAGGTGTGTGTGTGTGTATCCTTCTTTTACATATTCCCTCATAGAAAAGGTAACATGTATATTGTATTAAGGGGTGTATATATATATAGTAGTGTATGTGAATGCAAGTGTTGAGTGATATTTTTCAAAGGTATCGAGTGTCGAGGTGTTTCGACTTGGTTTTCTTTCTTTTGAGGAAGGTTCCCCTTTTCATTTCAGCTTTAAATTTAATAAAAATTTATTACATTATTTTAAAACCTATTTTATACTAAATAGTAATACCTAATTATTAGAATAATTTTTTTAATTGTAAATAAGATATTTACTCCTTGTATTGGATTGTATGAAATTGTTTTTTACAAAATCATGCACACCAAGTGTTTGACAATATGCATGATTTTCCTTTATAAATAAATTTCAGTTTCTAAAGTATGTTTTTGGATTTTTAAATGATTTTTATTTTATAAATGGTGTTTTGGGTTTAGAAAATGTAATTGTAAATGTTTTTTTGGTCTTTTTAAATGGTTTGCTACTCAAATAATGGAATTTGCCCGATTAAAATTTTTAAATCAAAAGGTTCTTTTTAGAGAACTCCTATTTAGGTGGGACTCTTGGATTTATTGATTATAAATGGATTGGGAGATTATTTTCATGGGTCTTCCCTCATGTGTTGATGGTTTTAAGAAAATAAAATACTTCTTGGGGTGATTCGGGGGGTAATGCTTGGTTGTATGGCTCATGTAGTGGCCAATATTTGTGATTTGTATATGGTTGATTTGTTTATATAACCCCAATTTAGCATTTACATGGGAACCTGGAATAGATAGTATATTATATAAGAATTTATATTGCACCCTTTATTATTATGCTTTGGTTAGTGGCCCTTAATACAGACCTTTCTCTTCTTTGGGATTATGCCCATCTATTATGCCAAGTAGGGTACGACTGAGCATTTGGGCTAGTTGAAGGCATCATGTTAGGTGCACCTATGGGATGAATATGTTTTTAGTATGTTCTAGATTATCTACTAAGCTCTGAGGTACTCCCTTGTTCCCTTGAAACATAGTTTTTTAAGGAAGATAATTTAGGTTCTTTGTCTAGTTGGTCACTTGTGTGGCATTTTTCGATTTCCTTTGTTGTATTTTTATTTCTCATGCTCTCCTATTTAGTGTAAATATTTTATAAAATTTAATATTTTCTTTTTAATATGTCTCATGGATTTTTTTTAGAATTTTTTACCCTATTTTATTACCCTTTAAATAAAAACACTATTATTTTTTCCCAAAATTTTAAGCTTCCATCCTTGTAAAAAGATACATGTTTAAAAAATAGGGAAATTGACATTGATTATTTTAGAAAGAAATTTTTAAAAAATATATGTTTATATATTTTATTTTAAACCTAGAGTTGATGAATATTTTATTTAAAGAAAATGAATTGGAAATAAGTTTCTTGGGAATGCCTACTGAGTTTTAATACTCATGCCTATAAATTCATTATTATTTTTTTCCACAGGTGTAGGTTCCTTATTGGTTTCAATAATCATGGAGAGATGTTGGTTTTGGGGTTTGGAAAGTGACCATAGGGTCTCATAGATATCTCTTATGTCATTAGGTCCATATTTTCATTATTTTTAGTTTAGTTTCTTTTTTCTCATTGGTTATTTTATTTATATTCTGTTTCTCTTTTAGTATTACGCAACATTTATTTATTTTTACTAGTAGAAATAATTCTCACCACTACTCTCAGAATGCCCTTGGCACTTTTCATCACCTTGAGGTGGTCGGGAGCGTACCTTAGGGATGTTTAAGGTCGGCTCGGGTGACTGGTTCAGGGTCGACCTGGGTTGGTTCGTGATAGTATTTAGAAATAATAATTTTATAAGGTTGAATTTAAAAGGAGAAAAATCCATAAAAGTTTTAAGTTACCACTAATTAACCCCTCCCCTCTTAGTGTTCTATCAATCCTCTAGACACCTCAAGTGGTATTAAAGAAGATTCCCTCTAAAAATATCTGAACTGGTTACCATCCTTATCAAGTTATATATGGAATTCTCTCAAATGAAACTTAAAAACATGATAAAGAAAGAGGAAATAAAGCTAAGGAAAATATCAAATAAGAGAGAGGAAATACCATTAGATAATTGTGATCAGAATGGTAAGGATTTAGCTATTAAATCTATTGATTTTCATTATATTGAGTACTCAAGTTAAATCAATAAAGGGTATGAGGAAAATGAAGACATTAGAATAGTTGAATATTTTTACTCATATGTGGGAAAGTATCTTAAGAAGATTAATGATAACATTTTTCTTATATTATGAATTTTATATAGTACCTATATGGTGAGAAATCATATCTAGAGTAAGAATATAATTCAGTTTAATATGAATTGGACAGAAAATTTTGAAGAGATAATACTCCCACAAAGCCTGTAAAAGATAAGGAAGAATCAGCCACACATTGCAATGAGAGTGTTTCATTAATTAATGAATAACTAAAATTAATTGTTTTTGAGAAAAAATTGATTAAGGTACCTTGGTAAGGAAGACTGATATCCTTGGAAGATGAGTAGTTTATCCTCAACCTGGAGTTTCTTGTGTTAGAGTTCAAGTTAAAAAATTTGGAAGAAGTAAAAACTTGACCTTCCCAAAAAGATGAAAAAAAATTGTTTCTACACACACTTTAGAAGTGATAATTATATCAAATAAGGATCTAAATTGTTATAAAAACTGATTTAGGTCATGTTTAAAATCCTCAAGTTATCACCCTTAAAAAAAGGTAAACCATAGTGTAGAAAAATTTTCTTTCAGTAAAGCTAGAATTTCTAGAAGTGTTGAATAAAATTTAAATTAAATAAAAACTTTGATGAGAAGAAATGTTGGTACATCCACAAAAATTTTATGGAAGGAAGTGGGTATGTCCCAAATAAATTATTACCAAAAAGGGAACTAAAAACCGGGGTTTCCAAACCAAAAATAGTAAGTATTCATTACTGGACAACCTTCACCTGAGGTAAAAAGAACATGATCTGTCACGACCACCTCCCCACAAGGTGTACCCATCCTAGGCCAGCAATGTGAGAAGGGAGACAGTGACCCCTGAGTCCTGCCTCCAGTAGGCCCTGAGTTGGTGACTAGCATCGAGGGTATAGTAAACACACAAATGGGGGGAATTACCCTCTAAGAGAACACATGCGGAAGAGAGAGATAAGATAGATAACAACTAACTCCAACTCATACTACAATATCCAAAGTACACATATGAAATGTAATGAAAAAAATACTACAACTGAAACAAAAAACAGAAATCACCAAAGGAAGGTAAAAACAGTAGCAACTGCAAATCCCAAATAGATCCAGCAACCCCAAGATAGTAGTAACCAACATGATCTCCAACCTACTCCAAGTGAAATGAAAAAATAGTTTATATATATGTATGGGGAGTATAATAGTTTACTTATTAGGATACTCCAAGGGGCCTATTGTGCAAAGTAAAGAAAGAGTACTAAATCACAGTGAACAATAAGTGAAACTAACTAATCACCTAAACATGTATACTAATTTCCCAGCCTCACCATGGTAATTTCACCAAGTGTCACATACAAGAGTATATAATATAATAAATAATGTCAAGGGTACCATGCTACTACTTCCCCACTAGTTTTTCGCTTTCCCCCAACGTCACATGTCCTAAGCATCTGTCTCAAAAAAAAGGCTCTCCCGCAAACACCTGGGAAAAGCACCACAACATGAACCTCATGCAACACAACCACCACGTCCATATAACCAATGTAACCAGGTAGATTCTAGGAGCCACCACAGCTCAGATAATGTGTATCATATGTCGGGTATTAAACCTCAAGCCTTTTTAGCCCATACACCGAGTAAGGAACCTCGATCCATTATAGCTTATACATGTTACGACTATAGTAATACATATAATACTATATCCAGAATCTATGTTTGTGAAAAACTACAATCCATTACATCCCTCTACACACATATATGGGGAAAACTAACTGTTGTTCCTATTAGCACTAATAACTACCACAAAAAAACTAAAGAATATTCTATATCACACAACCACACTATGATCATAACATAGTCTTAGACTCAAATATAGCTAACGTCTCTCAGACTCCTGACTGCCACTACTAAGACTAGGTATCCTATAAGCACACAACCATTTGAAGATCTTTATTAAATTAATTCATTCCCTTTTTATCAATTTCACTTTACATTAATTAAATATTTAAACATTAATTAACTATTAACAATTCCATGTTATATTTCATTAGCATCACACCCAAAGTCCACTATTCCTTTAAATTGCAACCTCAAAATTGTGTCCCAGCAAGCTCTAACCCTATGGGTTAATATAATTTATTCAATCATTTATTGATTGCATTATTACTTTCCCATATTCCCAAGAATTATAGAAAAACATTCTAAGCTACTAAACAGAAGGGGGCTTGAAACGGTGAGTAGATAAACTACCCATCGAGTATTTCCCACCTATAGGAAGAGAGTAGACCCATCCTCCTTCAAGAATCTAAACATGGAAATCACATAGCATACCCCACACATATTCTCTCCGTTTTGAAAAGTGGGTTTGAAAAACCAGATACCTTAAGTAGTGGGTAAAATTAAGAATATAACAACCAAAAATATTTAGCAAGCATCCCACATTCACATCCAACCTATTTCATCATCTCCGGTGTCTACCCCGACACCCACATGCATAAACTGATGCATCTCACCACTCTACGTGGCAATTACTGCCACAACCAATGGGCCTCCCTTCCCCCACATATCAAAACATTCATCCAAGCTCACACCACAACACAAGTATTAGGAAACGAACATCATATCAAATGGGCTCTTGGCTCTTAAAAAGGCATTCAGCCTTCAAACATAATGGTAACTTATTGATCCAAAGAAAAAGGAACTCGGCCTTACAAGAACAAGGGTAACTCAGAACCCTACTAGAAATTATCATTTATCAAACAACTAGTTCTTTAATCCATTTAGAATTAACCATTTTATTAATTGTACGTTCCAACTATGGGAAACATAACCAAAAATCTATCATAGATAACACGAATAATTAAACATGCTTACTGCATCAATTTTTTAACATCAAATTACAACAACAACTGGATTCATTTATAAGAATCATTATATTTATCCAAATAATTATCAATTAATTCCATCTTTATGTTATTTACCAATTTCAGCAAGAATAACATGCTAACAAGCATGGAATATATATCATACTATTTAGAAAAAAAGAGGCAATAACATACGATCGGTACCAATTCATTAATCTGGTCAAAATAGTTATTATGTCAAATACATTGTGATCCAGTGGGATAAAACATGATAACTCTACAGTTTCATGTAAAAGTATAGAGAAATAATGAATCCCCTGCCTTAATAGGTTTCTGTTGCTCTTTGCATGAGAACAAACAAACAAAATAGATCACAATCACCACTCTTAGAGGACTATATCCACTCGAGGATGCAGATACACTACCACACCAGAAAACACCCAAGAGAATTCTATTTGGAACACAGAGATATCATGAAATAATAGGCGGGGAGAAATAGAAGGAGAGTAACCCAGAATAATGATGATAGATCACACCTTATATCAAATATTGATCGATACTACTTGGTTTCACCAAAATAGGGGGTACACATATTGTAGGAAGAAACTCTATAAAAGACATGATCTAAGGCAACAACACTATGAACGACTCCTATATGGAGGAAGGAAAATTTTGAGTGTCTCGCACCAGAGAACAAGAAGGTTGAACAAGGGAGTAAGATATATTATCCCTTTAGAAGATTTAACAGAGCAACGGTTTAATATACCCTAGTTTTTTCATTAAATGAGGATATCATTAAACCACTCAGTTTGACCATGTAAATTCATCCCTAAACATAAGAAAATTAATATAGGAGTTATAGGCTATGAATTGGCCTTAAATCCTTTAAAAAGTATTTTTAATGTGCTTTTCATCAAAGAAAACATTAAATGGGTGAAACTGGAAAAATCTAGAAATTTGACAAAGGAAAAGTGAAACTGTTCTAGAAACACTATTCATGAGATAGTTTCTATGACACCATTTCTATGACACTATTTAGGTGCCACCATTTTGGTGACACCATTTTGATGACACTATTTTGATGACACCGTTTTTGTGACACCGTTTCTATGCCACCGTTTCTGTGACACCATTTTTGTGCCACCATTTCTGTGACACCATTTCTATGACACCATTTTTTTGAAACCATTTCTGTGACACCGTTTCTCTGACACCATTTCTATGAAACATTTATGTGACATTGTTTTTGGGTCACTGTTTCTGTTACACCATTTCTATGACATTATTTCTATGATACTGTTCTGTGACACCATTTCTATGAAAATGTTTCTGTACCACTGTTTCTATGACACCATTTTTGTGACACTGATACATGAAATACTTTTATGAAATAGTTTGGAATTTTGGAAAAGGATGTTACCTAGTTTTGTGAAACAGTTTCATGAAATAGTCTGGAATTTTGGAAATATAAGGGACACATTTTTGTGAAACAGTTTCATGAAATAGTTTAGAGTTTTAGAAAAGGAGGTGATAGAGTTTCATGAAATAGTTTCATGAAATAGTTTCATGAAACAGTTTCATGAAATAGTTTAGAATTTTGGAAAAGGAAGTGACATGGTCTCTTGAAAAACTTTCAAGAAGCAGTTTGGAATTTTGGAAAAGTAAGTGTCATAGTTTTGTGAAATAGTTTCGTGAAACAGTTTTGAAGTTTGGAAAAATGTTGGTGATAAGTCACCTTGACCCCCCAAAACACCTTAAACACCGGATTTCAGCAAAGGAATGGACCAGATAGGTCTGGGGAATTACATTAGATACCTCTCAAAACATTCTCTTCCTCAAGAATCCAAAACCAGCCCAAAAAAGGCATCTAAACAACCACCCTTCGAGATACTTCTCAAAGAGAGAAAGCCATGAATAATAAGAGAAAGAGATATCATAACCAATAAAGGCCTCCAATAACAAATGAACATCATTACATGAAAATTTCTAAACATAAAACAACTCGGGGTACTGATCACATATATGTGACTCATGTTCCCAAGTACTCTCCTCCATGCCACTATGCCGCCACAAGACACAAACCAAGGGAATATCACACATGTGTAACACCTTCCCCTTATGGTCCTGGATCTCTACAGGACACTCCTTGAAGGTCCCATAATCATCAATGTCGATCTCCCCCTAATCAATGACATGAGATTTATCAGGAATATAACTGGAAAGTTGCAACACATGAAAAACATCATGTATCAAGCTCATATATGGGGGAATTTCTTCTCGATATGCCACGACTCCAACATGAGTCAACACCTCAAAAGGCCCAACAAACTAGGGAGAAAACATACACCCATGACTAAAAATTAGCTTCTCATGATGAGGATTCACCTTTAGAAACATGTGATCTCCAACATAAAACTCTAATGTTCTTCTCCTTTGATCGACATATGATTTATGATGATCCAGAATTGTCATCATCCTCTCACAAATCACCTGAACCATATCTGTCGTATTCTGTAATAGTTTTAGTCTAACAATTGATGACTCTCTAACCCCAGTCCATCATAATAGATAATGGAAAGTTCTTCCATACAAAGCTTCAAACAGAGACATACTGATGGTTGAGTGAAAACTATTATTTTAAGAGAACTCTACCAAGGGTAAGTGCCTCATCCATGAACCTCCAAAATCTTGGACACAAGAGCACAAAATGTCTTGAAGAGTTTGGATGATTTGATCTGTCTGATTGTATGTATGTGGATGAAAAGAAGTGCTAAAGCATAGCTGAAAACCAAAAGCATACAGGATAATTCTCCACACCATAGAGGTAAAACTGGGATCTCGATCAGAAATGATCATCCTTGAGACTCCATGAAGTGTCACCACCTAATCTAGATTTTTCCTCGATAAAACATCCACTGATCTTGACTCCTTGATCACAATGAAGTGGGCCAATTTCATCAAACGATCCACTACCACCCATATAACATCATGGACTCCTTGAACTCGAGGTAAACTAGTAAGAAAGTCCATTGAGATGTCCTCCCACATCCACTAAAGAACATTTAACGGCTGGATCAAACCCCTAGGGACACAGTGCTTGGCCTTCACCTTCAGGTAGACCAAACATCGAGACACGGACTCTAAAATTGCATGCTTCAGCCCAAGCCACCAAAACTGACTTCTTAAGGATCAGTACATCTTTTTCATGCTAGGATGTACTACTATAGGTAAACTATGGAACTCTCTAAGAACCATATCATGCATTTCCAAAGGTACTAAAATCCTTCCCAGATATAACCCTCAGTGTTGTTCATCCTCAGACCAACCATGAGGACCCTCACCACAAAAAACATGGTCTCTTCGGACCTCCACCTCTAGATCCCCCTACTGGGACTCTTCCAACTGCTACACCGGGGATGATTGCACCATCATCTGAAAAAGATAACCTCTTCCTCCAACTTCTCCCATATTGAGATGTAATGCAGAAAGTTATTCCAACACTCTTTAGGAATCACCATATTCCCACACTTCATCACAACGTGACTTTCATCTCATTGCATCATCTCCAACATTCCCCTTTCTAGGTGTATATGATATTTTAAAGTCATATTCCTATAAGAACTCTATCCACTAACATTGTTTCACTTTCAAGTTATGTTGTTAGAAAACATACCTTAGGCTCTTATGATCAGTGAAAACCACAAAACACTCTCCAATGAGGTAATGCCTTCACAACATCAGAGCAAACACCACTACCGCCAACTCAATATCATGTGTGGAATAGTTACATTCATGGGGATGAAACTGCTGACACCCATATGAAATGACTGATCTCTTCTACATCAAAACACGACCTAACCTCAGATGTGATTCATCGTAGAAAACATCAAACTGAACTCCCTCTATTGGCAGACAAAGAACTAGATCACTTACCAGCTTCTCCTTTAAATACTCAAAAGATGACTAGCATTGATCAGTCCACACGAATGCCTAATCCCTCCTGGTCAATACTATCAGAGGAGACACAACCAAAGATAAATTGACTATGAACATCCTATAATAGCCTATGAGACTAAGTAAACTTCACACCAATTCCACTATCTTGGTGTCTTCCCAAGACACAACCGCTTCTATATTGGATGGATACACATCTACTCCCTACTGGGACACCACATGACCTATGGAATGAACTTATCGAGCCCAAAACTCACACTTTGACAACATTCCAAATAGATACTGTTGACTAAGAACTCCCAAAATGGCGTGAAGATACTCTGCATAATCCTCCTCAGATACAGAGTACACAAGGATGTCGTCATTGAAAACCACCATGAACTTATCCTGGAACTCACGTAACACTTCATCCATCAACCCCATAAACAAATCTGAAGCATTCGTCACACCAAATGGAATTACAACAAAATCATAATTCCAAAGACAAAAATGGAAAGAAGTATTCAGGATATCTTCATCTGTAGCACACATCTGATGATATCTTGACCACAAGTCTATCTTCTAGAACCATCTTGCACCATTTAGTTGATTGAATAAATAATCTATTCACCAAATTGAACAGTGATTCTTCATTGTCACTTTATTTTAGAAACGATAATTGATACACAACCACAAACTATTGTCATCCTTCTTCAAGAACAAAACCATTGAAACACTCATAAAAAACACACTATAATAGACTATCGACCTATATACACAGCTCCCATAACTCAGAAGGGGCCATCCTATACGGATACATAGAGATAGGAGAGGTACCTAGATGTAACTCGATCCCAAACTCATTCTATCATCAAGGGGGTAATTCTACAACCTCTTTGGGAAAGACATCAGGGTACTCTTCTATGACCGTGGGAAATGCCAACTACTGAACCTCCAATGAACTCAGCATCAGCTCATCCATCAAGGATGACAAGGACGGAACATGACTCTAACCCATCTGAGGGTCTCACTCACCAAAAAAACACTACTATCACTCCATCAACATCAAACAACACCACCTGCCTCTTGAAGAAATCCACAATATCCTGCATTGAATACAACAAATCCATGTTGAGGATGACATCATATGGTTGTATTTGTAAACATAGGAAATCTCCCCAAGAGCAGTGCTACCCCAAAACTAGCTCACAATATATATATACTTAAAACAAGTCATATCGACCTCCGACTGGCATAGTCAATGCCAAGGGAAATGGAAGACTCTCTACCTCAAGTCCCAAAGCATGGACAAGGGTAGGTGATATGCAGGAGGGCATCACTCCTGAATCAAAAAAAGGCATACACCTAAGTAGAAAATAAGCAAAGGGTTCCTTGAACAACGTCTGGCTCACCTGGTGTTGGAAACTCCAAAGCATAAAGCTGACCATGACCTCCTCCATGACCTCTATAACCCTGATGAAGACCATCCTTATGGTTGTGATCTAATCTCTAAGGATAGGGATTATCTTGGGGCTATCTTTTGCCTACCCCATATTCTCTCTTCTAATCCAAAACTGGTGAAACTTATTGCTACTGCCTCGACTGGAACTACCTCAATGGGGGAACCTGGAGTGGAAAACTTGGTGTACAATAACCACTCTAAAAGGTTAGTTACTATCATTGTTGATGGCCTCATCCTCCATAAGAAAAACAAGCACCAGATCCCTTGGCATAGGCCTGAGAGATACTACCCCTAGAGAAACAATATGTTGAGGGCTGGGACCTACCCCCGAAAAAACAAAAACTCTTCTGCCCAGAAAACTAGGAAACCCAGACCACAACTCTACTTCATGACGAATCATGAAGACTCCTCTCTCGTGATGATCCAATTTTGGCCAATGTCCTCTCGATGGCATTTTCCCTCACCAACACATCAAGATAAGTCTTCTTCTTAAACAGAATGAATTAGAGCTAGATCTATGGACACAAAGCCTCCTCAAAATTCCTCACCCTATCCCCCTCATCTAGAAATAGGTATCAAGCATATCGTAAATGGTTCCTAAAACAGATTCTAAACTCTCACACACTGATGTTCCCCTACTGAAAAGTAAGCATCTCCTAGCAACTGGATGCCTTCATGGTCGAAGAAATAAACGCGACTCTAAACTTGTCTCAGAACTCCTCTCATGAGATCTCCTACTCCCCATGATCCCCAAGGAACAAGAAGCACCACTTCCTCACTGACCCACGCAGAATTGTCATAACCAAATACACCCAGTGCTACTTCCGAGCATGGATCAAACTGAAGGATATCTCATCCTCCTACAACCAGTCTTTCATGACTACATCTGAAACAGAGCCCTCATATATTTTCAGACTCTGGTGTTGAAACTCTCAGATTTTCCTCCTCCATGGGTTTTCATCATCAACCTCTACCCTACAATAATCTACTGGCACAACTTGCTGGATATCTTCTGTAAAAACTTGATGAGGACGTTGACCTAGAGCCATACCTATAAAAAAAAAATAGAGATCCTGAAAATGGAATATTGAAGAACCAATATTAATGAATTAATTGTTTTCTTTTATTCATTTTAGGTTAACATATCCCATGTTATATCCATTCAAACACAAGAATAAAGAAGAATGATGCACGATACTTTCCTAGTTCTCTACACTGCAACCAACATCACCTCATTTAGTAGCCACTGTGAACTTAAAGGTTGATGCATCATAACAAAGGGGGGCCTAAAGGCTTATGCCTCAACTGCTATCTAGTGTTTAAATTACTTTCTAAACATAACTCACATTGTTTCCCTACCAACCAAGGCAACTTCCCCTATGCCTAACACCAAACTCTATCATATCCCTCAACCAGACCTCTGATACCACTCTGTCATGACACCCTCCCTACAAGTTGTACCCCTCCTAGGCCAGAAATCTAAGAAGGGAGATAGTGACCCCTAGGTTCCGCCTCCATTAGGCCCTCGGTTGGCAACTAGCACTGAGGATATAGTTAACAAACAAATGGAATTCATTACCCTCTAAGATAACACATGCAGAAGAGAGAGATATGATATAAAATAACCAAATCCAACTAATACAACAATATAAAAGAAATACCAAATACACATGTAATGTCACAAAAAAACTACTACAATTGAAATGGAAAACTATAATTACCAAAGGAAAGTAAAAAACAGTAGCAACCACAGAGCCTAAATATCTCTTGCAACCCCAAGCTAGTAGTAACCATCATCATCTCCAACCTACTCCATTTGACCTAAAAAATATTTTATATATACATAGGGTGAGTATAACAGTATACTTAGTAGGATCCTCCTTGGGGCCTCTCATGAAAAATTAAAGAAAGCATGATAAAGAACAGTGAAAAACAAGTGGAACTAACTCATCTCTTAAACATGTATACTAATTTCTTAGCCTCACCATGGCTACTCTGACCAAGTATCACAAACAAGAGTATATAATATAATAAATAATATCAAGGATACCCCACTACTACTTCCCCACTGGTTTTCTTCTTTTCCCCAACGTCGCACATCCTAAGAATCTCTCTAAAAAGGCTTACATGCAGACACCTGGGCGAAGCACCACAACATGCACCTCATAAAAAAAATCAACGATGTCCACATAACCAATGTAACAAGGTAGATTCTGGGTTCCACCACTGCTCGCATAATGTGTATCATATGTCGGGTATTACACCCCAATCCATTATAGCCCATACACCGAGTAAGGATTCACAAGCCATCAAATCCTATACACGTTACACCTATAGTAGTCCATAGGAAACTATATCCATAATATATGTGTTTGAATAACCATAATCCATTACAACCCTCTACACACATATATGGGGAAAACAAACCATTGTGCTTATTAGCACTAGTAACTACCAAGAGAAGAGAGCAGGGCCAAAGGGGGTAGTCAACCATCCATACTCGCACCAGAATGTTTGGGAAAACACCCCCCCCCCCCCCCCATAGGGCTCAGAATTCCCAGGGTGTTAGTTTCACTAATTGATGGGGTAGAGTAGCGTATAGAAACCCAAAAATTATAGAATAATATATATCTCACAACCACACTATGGGCATAACCTAGTCTTATACTCAACTGCAGCTAACATCTCTCAAAGTCCTGACTGCCATTGCTAATACTAGGTATCCTATAAGAAAAAAACCATTTAAAGAGATTTATTACATTACTTCATTCCCTTTTTATCAGTTTCACATTATGTTAAATAATTATTTAAAAATTAATTAACCATTAACAATTCCACATTATATTACATTAGCATTACACCCAAAGTCCATTGTTCCATTAAATTGAAACATTGTCATTACGTCCCAGTAAGATCTAACCCTATGGGTTAACATCATTTATTCAATCATTTATTGATTGAATTATTTATTTCCCATATTCCTAGTAATTCTATAAAAAAATTCTAAGATACTAAACACTAGGGAGCTCAACATGGTGAGTAGATGAAATATTTGTTGAGTCTTTTCCACCTATAGTAAGAGGAAAAACCCATCCTCCCATGGTAAGCTAAACACAGAAAGAATGTGGTATACCCCAATAATATTCTCCCCTTTTTAGAAAGAGGGTATGAAAAATCAGCTTCCTTGAGAAGTGGGGAAATTAAAGAAGATAACAAACAACAATATTCAATAAGAATCCAACATTCACACCCAACCTATTTCATCATCTTCACTGTCCTCACCAACACCCAAATGCATAAACCGATGCATCTCTCTACTCTAGGCATCAGTTTCTACCACAACCAATGGGCCTCCCTACCCCCACATATCACAACATTCATCTAGGATTACACCCCAACATGAGAAGCAGGAAACAAAATTCATATCAATTGGGCTCTTGGTTCTTAAACAAGGCATCCAGCCTTCCAACATAATAAGCACTTATGGGTCCAAAGCACAAGGAACTCAGCCTTACAAGAAATATGGTAACTTATAACCCTACCAGGAATTAAATTTTATCAAACAGCCAGTTCTTTAATCCATCTTTAATTAACCAATTTATTAGTTGCAGTTTCCAAATAAGGGAGATGTAACTAGAAATCTATCATATCTATCATGAATAATTAAACATTCTTACTTCATCAATTTTTTTAACATGAAATTACAACAACAAAAACTAAATTCATTTACATGCCACTTCATCTTTATCCAAACAATAATCAATTAATTCTGTCATTACGTTATTTACCAATATCATCTAGAATGACATGCTAGCAATCAATGAATAGATATCTTACTATCTAGAAAAAATAATATGAAATAACATACAATCGATACCAATTCATTAATCCAGTAAAAATATATATTATGTCAATTCTATTGTGATATAGTGGGATAAAATGTGATAAATCTATAGTTTCATGTAAAATGATAGAGAAATCATCAATCCCCCACCTCAATAGGTTACCGATGCTATTTTCACGAGAACAAACCAACAAAATAGATCATGATCACCTCTCCTAGAGGACTGCATGAACTCGAGGATGCAGATACACCACCACACCAGAAAACATCCAAGAAAATTCTATTGGGAACTTGAAGAAATTATTCCATAATAGTCAAGGAGAAACAAAAGGAGAGGAACAAAGAATAATTATGATATAGAATACCTTATATAGAATATTGATAGATACTACTTGGTTTCTCCAAAATAGGGGGCACACATGGAGCAAGAAGAAACTCCAGGAAAGACACGATCCAAGGATACTACACTATGCATAAATCCTATAGGAATGAAGGAAAGGTTTTATCATCTATCACTAGAGGACAAGAAGATATAACAAGGGAGGAAGATATCTCATCCCATTAGATGATTTAATGGAGCAGTGGTTTAAGATACACTGGATTCTCCATTAAAAGAGGATCGCATTAAACTACGCAGTTTGACCAAGTAAAGGCATCCTAAACCTTAAGAAAATTAATATAGGAGTTATGGACATTGAAACAGCCTTAAATCCATTAAAATGTGTCTTTTAATGTGTTTTCCATCAAAGAAAAAATTAAATGGTAAAAATTGGAAAAATATGAAAATTTGACAAAGTAAAAGTGAAATAGTTCTAGAAACACTGTTTATGAGACAGTTTCTATAACATGATTACTGTGACACCATTTCTATGCCACCATTTATGTGACACAATTTCTATGACACTGTTTCTTTGATACCATTTCTATGCCATAGTTTCAATGACACTTTCTGTCACACCATTTCTTTGACACCAATTCTATGAAACCAATTATGTGACACCATTTCTGTGACACTGTTTCTCTGATACCCATTCTGTGACACAATTTCTATGACACAATTTATGTTCCACCATTTCTATGATACTTTTTCTGTGACAACTTTTCATAAAACCATTTGGAATTTTGTCAAAGGAAGTGACACTATTTCATTAAATAGTTTTAGGAAACAGTTTGAAATTTTTGGAAAAGTAAGTGGCATAGTTTTATGGAACAATTTCATGAAATAGTTTGAAATTTTTGAAAATTAAGTGAAATAGTTTCATGAAATAGTTTGGAATTTTTTCAAAGGAATTGACACAATTTCGTGAAACAGTTTCATTAAACAGGTTGGAATTTTGGCAAAAAAAAGTGACACAATTTCATGAAACTGTTTGTAATTTTGGAAAAGTGTTTGGGATAAGTCACTTTGACCTCCCAGAACACCTCAAACACCATATTTCAGCAAAGTAATGGGCCAGATAGATCTGGAACATTACATGATTAATTAAAAGGTGTTGGTGTTTTGGTAGATTTGAACACAAATTTATTTACTTTTGGAACAACAAGTTAGTATGAACAAGTTTTAGAATGACATGAAAAAGAGTTAGTAGTGATATTTAACAGAATAAATAGTATATAAAGAATCACACCACATAGAATGGGAAGAATTATTCTCTCAAGGATAGATTTCAAAGCTTAAATAATTTTTGGGAGATGTGCAACATAGGTGGTCACAACTTTGATGGATTCTAGTACAATCCTTACAAGAACCATATATCTATTAAAGAGTGATGATAATCTCATTAGGTTGAGAATAAAGTTAAAAAATGAATGTTTTTCTTCCTTGGGAAGGCATATAGATCCCATGGAGTCAAACAACACTCAAGAGGATGTTCAATCCTCTAGGAAAAAAGCAAACAATGATACATTTGGAACTCTTAAAAAGATTTTAAATAAGGTTTATATACCATATAGAATATTATTGTAACACCCCGAGATTTTATGAAAAATGTTCTTTTTAATTTCATTGATGTATTTTTTTGTACGCTACACAAAAATTAGCTTGTACTACACGCATCCCTGACTTGGCTTTCTTTACACGCAATCGCGACCTTCCACAATAGCATGTGTTGTACGCCATACTGAGTTTCACTAAACAACAATATGTTATATAAACTAGTCGTTATGAATAGTAATAACCACTTTTGGAAATTTTATAAATTTTGTCTTTTGAAATGGACTTCATTTTTTGATTCGTAATATCGAAATTAGCCTAGGGAGAATTTTTGGTATTTTTCTAAAAACTTTTATTTTTTGAGGAATAGTGAAAACACTGAGTTATTGGTTAAAACCTGACTTTTTATTTAATTAATAATATATTTTATTTAAATTTATTTTAGGTCAAAATAGATACACAATACTTATATATGTTCAATGTAATTCATTGGAGTCATTTTATAATAATTTTATATATATAAAAATTTTATTGAACTTTTCACCATCTTTTACCCACCTCCTAGGAGAATCTGCAAACTTACATAAAACGTAATTTTACCACTTCTGTGAATGGAATTTCAAAAAATCCGAGAGACATGGTTGATGTCAGTAAGTAAAATGTGGTTAAATGAGATGAAAATAATTTTTTGTGAATAGTAACTTTTTACTTTTATTTACCAAGGTTAAAAGTAAATAGGGTAATTAAGGGTAAAAATGATATTATTATTACCATAACACATGTAATAATTCTATTGGATAAGTTTAATTCTACCAGAAACAACCTCATTAATAAAATATGTCCATTTAGGTCCACTTGGAATAGAATAGGACATTTAATATTATTTTATTTAAAGAAGAGTCAAAATAGTTAACGTCAAAGTTTAATAACTAAAACATTTTTAATATAGGGTTATACATAAGATAAATTTGACTATAAATATTAATTAGAAATAAAAATATATTTCCTAAATAATTGTATTTTATTAATAATTTTTAGACATTAAATAATTTAATTTATTTATGACAAAATGATGATGCAGTAATTACCTTATTAATGAAATATTAACATAATTGATGTTATAAATACCCAAATAAATGTAATTTTAGACTTTTTATGAATTACTATAATTTTATAGGTTAATATGACATGTTATTATTGATTTAATTAATTTTTTCGAACTAATCATGCTGTTATAATTTTTAGAAAAATAAACTACCAAATAGTGTCAAAATTTCCATAAAATTGTTTTTAAAACAAATATTATATTATTAATTGTTATTTTATTTCTAAAAATATAAGGATCATCCAAATTACTTATATACGTATATATATATTAATAATGAACCACTTGAGGTTTTTTTGGCTTGTTATAGTAAGTTTATTAACTATATAGTGTAAGAAAACAAAAAGACACGGTAAAAGTTAAATTATTTAACTTAGAGTTAAATCTAAATGATAAGGTTAAATTATTAACCTAAACTTGTCTAAAACCTATTTTTTGAGAGTATTTAGACCCATCCCCATATTATATTCTAAATAAATCAATTTGGAGCTATTATAAACCGAATATAACTTTATTATAAAATAATATTTTTAGTTATTTCTAAGGTGCCCCTCTCCTCCCTTATAAAAAGGGAACCCCTTCCCTCTTCTATTCACATCCTTTTGAGCATGAAGATCATCCAAACCCTGAAAATTACTCTTATAAATTTCTATATTTATATCATAGAGGTTCTGGTCTTTTCAAAATACCAAATCTAGTGCCCTAAGAAGAAGTTTAAAGGAGGTGCGTCGAAGAAGAGGTAATCTCTTCTACCGATTCTTTCAGGTTTCTTTCTTCTTCAACTTATTCTTCTTTAGTTGTTTCATTATAAAATAATAACATCAGTATTACTTATATACTAATATGTTATTACAAATATGAAACAACCCTATTTCACCTTCTATCCATCCTATGGAAAAAAAATCATCGCACGTGCATACATACGGAATATCGTCTCCACGTCATGGTGTAATCTGTTTTTCCACCACCACCTTACTTGGATGGGTATAATGGTGTTAAGAATAACTATATATGATTATTATAACATCATAATGATTCTAATATATTATATCATCCACTCTAATTCTATTCAATAAATATGGGAATGATATCATCGCTCGTGCGTACGTACGGATTACTGTCTCCACGACGCGATGAGATTCATTTTCCATATTAACAATTCAAGAATTATTGTAAAGTATATATAATAAGTAATCATGAAATATATTACATAATAAATCTATTGGATTTATTTATATATATATATATTTATTTCATCAACTTAATTCCATCCAATTCAATAAGGAAAGGAAAACAACGTTCATGCGTACATACGGCCTACCGTCTCCATGAACGGTGTATTTAATTTCATTTATCTATCTATTATATATATATATATACTGAATATATATGATATATAAATCATTATTTACATTCTGGAATTAATTAAATCAAGATATAATTAATAATAATATCAATAACAACAAGTCCAAACAAGTACGATAAATAAAACGATTTTACCCAAAACGATGCTTTAACATTAAATTTACAAAAGAACGAGTAATATAAAGTCATAAGTGAACAATAAATGATATAATAACAATGAATATGATTCTGTAATAAGTAAATTACATTATTTAAATCATTATGCAGTAGCTCTGGATACATACGAAGCATACCATACATAAGGTAAGGGATAATTATTCTAATCTCATTCTTATCCGAGATTGTTTATTCGTATATATTTATTGGGGTTATATTTATCATCCATGTCCATGTTTTCTAAAAATGTTTTCATGTATGTTTAAAGTACTTTTTACCCATTTTTGACTTTTACTACATGTTATGAAAGGAATATTTCTTTTTTTACCATACGATGAACTTTTTGACATTTTTGACAAAAGTATGAGGAGAATGTTTTTTTAACTTATACAACATGAACGGATTTTTACAGTTTCATAACATCTTATTTTAAAGAAGCTTAATATAAAATATTTCATGACTATTTTCAAAAAAAACATTTTCTTTTAAAATTTCATGGAATTTTGGGAAAAGAAAATGGTTTTGAAGAAGAAAGGATATTTTCCTCAAGAATTCATTTCAAGTGTTTTATGAAAACCATTTTCCATATAAGATGGAATTATTTGATATGTGTATGTTTAAAGCATAATGTCTCTATGATTTACATGGTTTCACTTTTCTTATGATGAAATGATATCCATTTTTTTATATGGATTATGTTATGTTGGGATGATTTTTATGAAACCCATTTTATTCTTTGGGTTATGATGAATGATTTATGTTTATTTTGTGGCACAAGTAAGAATGCTTTAATTATGAGATTAGTGGGACCTATATCTCCCTCCAATGAATTGGTTAAAGATTTATATCTCATGAGATAGGCATGGATAGAATGGTAAGTTAATCTGGTTCAGTGATACAGGACTGGAATGAGGAGTGAACTCGATTCAGAATGGGACTTTGTCCACTAAGATGGTCTTGGAAGCAATGCCTTGGCTACTATGGAAATAAAACCATGTGCTTAATTTTTTTCTTACAATTAAAATTTTTATTTCAAAGATATTTTATCAGGATTGATGTTCTATTATGATCTATGCCTTACACACTGCCATGTTTTATGTCATTGCTCAAGATTTCGATGTTAAAACATTATGTTCATGGTTTTATGTTCAAATGTATATGGTTTGTTTTATTTTCTCCGTGCTTACCCATACTGAGCATTTGAGCTCACCATTTATATGTTTTCTTTTCCCCATGATATAAAGAAAGGTTTTAGTAAAAAAACAAAATGGGAAGATATTTATGAGATATTTTGAAGATCTTTCACCACGATTAGAAGATTATGTCCCGAGTTTCCAAAGAAACTAAACTATTACGGTCCTTTGGTGTTTGTTTTTTTAAGTATTCCGCAAAAGTAATGTAATGTCCATGTAAGTCAAGATTTGTGTCTCTACATTTGGTATCATAGGCAACGGAGGTAGGAATGAATCCGATCCTTGGGAACTCTCACATGTGAGCGTTAGACGAAGCATGGCTCTCCGCCCAAAAGCATCATGAGGAAATGGCTACCACTGGGGATGGTGGTGTTTCCCGCCCAGGGGGTGTAGCCGCCCATGGAGTGCCCTGATAGGTATCAAGTATAGTCCACTGGAAGTAATTACAGACCGTTACATTCGGTATCAGAGGAATGGTTAATTATCCTTTGGAAACTAGGATGCGAAAACTTTAGTGAGATCCCTAGAGATATTTATAAGGTATGTCTAGGGATGTCCCTAAGGTTAAGTATAACTATCGATTATAGTCCTAGAATTATGGAAAAAATATTTTTATTAAACCTAAGATGTTAGATATCGAAGGTACTCCCCCTTTATTATGTTGTTTTCCCTAGCATGATTTTTGCCTCTCAAACTATTCTTTTTGGGTTTTAGATGATGGCTGGAACCTAAAGGAACCGTGTTGATCAATGTAAAGGATGATGAAATGATTGTACTCCTGAACAAACCAAAGTTATGGGAGATGTTGTGAAAAATCTTATTTCTATACTTACACAAGATATGAATCATTCTAGACTTACAAATGAGCAGAGAAGGGAACAATATTCTATTGAGTCCTTCATGAGGCAACATCCACCTTCTTTCAGTGGGTCTTCTAATCCACTTGTTGCTGAACAATGGATCAGTACCATTGAAAAGATATTTTCCATACTTTGCAGTTCAGAACATGAAAAAGTCATTCTGGCTATTTACCATTTAGAAGGTGAAGCAGATCAATGTTGGACTCTAATTAAGAATACGATGCCTCGAGATGAAATTGAATCCATGGAATGGGATGAGATCAAGAACATACATCTCAATAAGTACTTCCCTCATATTCTTCGAACAAAGATGGAAAAGGATTTCCTTGAGCTTAAGAAAAAGGATGATGAATCTTTTGGTATATACGAAGAGAATTTTACAAGGCTTGCAAAGTATTCATATGGATTTATCATCCAACCTTAAAGTAAAGTTGACTGATTCTTCAGTGGCTTAAAACCAAGTCTTCAAATGGCATTAGCTATAAGAAACTTCAGTAGCTATGAAGAAATTGTGCATTGTGCAATCAAGGTATAAATGGAAGTTGGTGTTACATATCCTTCTCATGGTTTTGACAGGAAACAGAAGATGGAGTTTAAGGAGAAATCTCAGAATAATGATGAAAAAAAGATAAATGTTTCTTTATGCTCAAAGTGTGGAAAGAAGCATGGTGGAGATTGTCTTGAAGGGACTAGAAATTTTTTTAAGTGTGGAAAAGAAGGTCATCAAGCAGCTGAGTGTTGAAGTAATGGAAAAATGGTTGCTAATTATGTGAATAAAGAAAATAATGCAGAGAATGCACCACCAACACTTCACTACTTCAAGTTCAAGGAAATGGGGAATTATGCTAATCAATACCCTAATACAAGGGTTAATGATGCTCAATGTGGGAAACCTCTTAAGGAAAAGGACAAAGGGAAGTCACATGTGATCACTATTAGAAATGTTGAGTATGAAAACGATGTGGTGGAGTGATTATGTTTTTACGTAAATGGATTCCAAAATAATCTTGTGGAATCTCATTTATAGTATTGTGGAATAGTGGAATATCTATGTAATGGTTTATTGTGGTTTTTGATAATTATATGGTACCGGTAACCATGAAAAGTGACTCAAATATTTTGGAAAGCATATGATATGTGCATAATGAAGGGATAATGAGAAAATTAAATTTTATATAGTATTCATGAGTTCATGACTGATATAAGGACAATGTTATATCATGGTTTGAGTATATAGAATTTTTGGATTTTGGTATGTGGAAAGAGTTAACTTTTGACAGCATTCATGTTTTCACTAAGGTTAAATGGGTACTCATTTTTCAAGAGAATACATGATTAAGGTTTTCAAATGATTGGAATGTGACCAACAATATATATAAGGGATAAATGATGGTATTCGCATGCTTGTTATATAACCTTTTTAGTAATCTTTCTCTATATACTATGAGTTTGGAAAGAAGTATTTTGGATAAGACTAAAGATTAGAATGGATTATGTTGAACATAAGTTAGTATTGTTGAAGGCTTGAAATTTTTTCAAAATTATTGATAGAATGTTATAATAGTGTAGTTTAAGAAAAGGGAAAACCTGTAGAATGGGCGACAACCCGTCACGTCGGACAAGGTTGCGGGAATCGAACCCACAACCGAAGTGCGACAGGCCTTTATCGCATACCACTGGCCTATAGGAAGTCCCTGGTTGGTATAAATAAGTTTCAATTTATTATGTGGTATGATATACGAAGTATACATCCATTTTAGGAACCATATATGATTAATCTCATCATAGATGGGCTTATGAATATTTAGAAACTTTTTTTAACCTTTTATTTGAGATAGATATAATGACCCACTTTTTTATCACATGATCTGTTAATGCTTCACTAATGAAAAATTCAACTACATTTCTTTAAGATACGAAGTGGAATTGTTCGAGGCACGAGCAACAGTAAGATTTTACCAAAATCAAGTAAGTATTTCTTTTAATTCAAAAATTATTCAACATTAGGGAAATGATCTTGAAAACCAAAAATGTTGTCCTAGTGCCTTTATATCAGATGAATTAGATGGTACCTTAAATCATCACAAATTTATGGCTTTGTGATTTTTGGATTTTTCATAGCCATGTTCTCTACCACTCTCCATCAGAACATGATGGTTAGATTTCTCTTCCATATCTATATTTTCACCTATGTTCTCCTATGTAGAAACCCAGTGATTAGTTAATTTGGGTGACCGTTATGTTTCATACTTTAGTTTTTAAAGATAAGTTTTGGTATTCCTTTTTACGATGTGGTTTTCTATTAAACAAACTTTCAAGTAGTAAACCATTTATAACCCCGACGAATTTCGAGGGCAAAATTCATTTAAGGGGGGTAGAATGTAACACCCCGAGATTTTATGAAAAATGTTCTTTTTAATTTCATTTATGTCTTGTGTTGTATGGTACACCAAAAGGAGATTGCACTACATGAATCCCTAACTTGACTTTCTTTACATGCAATCGCGACCTTCCACGATAGTGTGTGTTGTAATCAATATCGAGTTTCACTAAACAATGATATGTTATATAAACTAGCCATTATTAATATTAATACCCACTTTTTAAAATTTTATAAATTTTACCTTTTGAAATGGACTTAATTTTTGGATTCAGAATATCGAAATTATCCTAGGGTGAATTTATGGTATTTTTCTGAAAACTATCAATTTTTTTATGAATAGTGAAAACAATGAGTTATTGGTTAAAAACTGATTTTTTATTTAAATAATAATTTATTTTATTTAAATTTATTTTAGGTAAAAATAGATACTTAATACTTATATATCTTCAATGTAATTCATTGGAGTCATTTTATAATAATTTTAGATATATAAAAATTTTATTGAACTTTTCACCATCTTTTACCCACCTCCTAGGAGAATTTGCAAATTTACATAAAACATAAAATTACCGCTTATGTGAATGGAATTTCAAAAATCTGAAAGACCCAGTTGATGTTAGTAAGTAAAATTTGGTCCAATGAGATGAATTTTTTTTAGTGAATAGTAACTTTTTGCTTTTATTTACCACGGTTAAAAGTAAATAGGGTAATTAAAGGTAAAAATGATATTATTATTACCATAACACATGTCCTAATTCTATTGGATAAGTTTAATTCGACCAAAAACAACCTTATGAATAAAAATGACCATTCGGGTCCACTTGGATTAGTTTAGGACATTTAATATTATTTTATTTAAACAGGAGTTAAAATAGTTAAAGTCAAAGTTTAATAACTAAAACATTTTTAATATAGGGTTATACATAAGATAAATTTGACTAAATATTCATTATAAAGATAAAAAAAATTCTACATAATGGTATTTTATTTATAATTTTTAGACATTGAATAAATTAGTTTATTTATGACACAATGATGATGTAGTAATTACCTTATTAATGAAATATTAACATAATTGATGTTATAAATACCCAAATAAATGTAATTTTAGACTTTTTATGAATTCCACTAATTTTATAGGTTAATATGACATGATATTTTTAATTTAATTAATTTATTTCGAACTAATAATGTTTTTATGATTTTTAGAAAAATCAATTACCAAATAGTGTCAGAATTGACATAAAATAGTTTTTTTTAAAATATTATATTATTAACTGTTATTTTATTATTTAAAATCTATGTTTCCACCAAATTACTTAGATAAGGATATATATATATTAATAATGAACCACTTGGGGTTCGTTTGGCTTGTTATAGTAAGTTTATTAACCATATAGTGTAAGAAAACAAAAAGACACGGTAAAAGTTTAAATATTTAACTTAGAGATAAATCTAAATGATAATGTTAAAATAGTAACCTAAACTTATCTATAACCTATTTGTTGAGATTATTTCTACCCATCCCCACTTTAGCTTATAAATAAATCAATTTGGAGCTATTATAAACTGAATATGACTTTATTATAAAATAATATTTTTTTCCTAAGGTGCCCCTCTCCTCCCTTATAAAAAGGGCACCCCTTCCCTCATCTCTTCACAAGCTTTTGATCCTTGAAGCTCGTCCAACCCCTGAAAATTACTCTTATAATCCTATCTATTTATATTATAGAGGTTATGGTCTTCTAAAAATACCAACTCTAGTGCCCTAAGAAGAAGTTTAAAGGAGGTGCGTCGAAGAAGAGGTAATCTCTTCTACCGATTCTTTCAAGTTTCTTTCTTCTTCAACTTATTCTTATTTAGTTGTTTCATTATAAAGTAATAACATAATTATTTCTTATATAATGATATTTTATTATAAATATGATACAACCCTGTTTCATTTTCTATCCATCCTAGGGAAAACAAAATCACCACGTGTGCATACGTACGGAATACCGTCTCCACGTCTTGGTGTAATCTGTTTTTCCACCACCACCTTACTTGGATGGGTATAATGGTGTAAAGAATAACTATATATGGTTATTATTACATCATAAAGATTATAAGATAGTATATCATCCACTCCAATTCCATTCAATAAATATGGGAACGATATCATCGCTCGTGCGTACGTACGGATTACCATCTCCACGACGCGATGAGATTCATTTTCCATGTTAACAATTCAAGAATGATTGTAAAGAATATATAATAATAAATCATGAAATATATGACATAATAATTCTAATGGATTTATCTATATATATATATATTTATGTCATATACTTTATTCCATTCAATTCAATAAGGAAACAAAAACAACGTTCATGTGTACGTACGGCCTACCGTCTCCATGAATAGTGTATTTCATTTATTTTATATATCTATTATATATATATATATAATGAATATATATGATATATAAATCATGATTTACATTATGGAAGTAATTAAATCATGATATAAGTAATAATAATAACAATAACTACAAGTCCAAACAAGTACGATAAATAAAACGATTTTTCCCAAAATGATGCTTTAACATGAAATTTACAAAAGAACGGGTAATATAAAGTCATAAGTGAACCATATATGATATAATAACAATTAATATGATTCTCTAATAAGTAAATGACATTATTTAAATCGTTATATAGAAGTTACAGATACATACGAAGCATATCGGACATAAGGTAATGGATAATTATTCCAATCTCATTTTTATCTGAGATTGTTTATTCATAAGTATTTACTGGGGTTATATTTATCATCCATGTCCATGTTTTATAAAAATGTTTTCATGTATGTTTAAAGTCCTTTTTACCCATTTTTTACTTTTACTACGTGTTATGAAAGGAATATTTCTTTTTTTTACCATACGAGGAACTTTTTGAATTTTCTGACAAAAGTACGTGGAGAATGTTTTTTTAACTTATACGGCATGAACGGATTTTTACTTTTTCATAACTCCTTATTTTAAAGAATCTTAATCTACAATATTTCATGAATATTTTCAAAAAAATTCTTTTCTTTTAAAATTTCATGGCATTTTGGGAAAAGAAAATGGTTTTGAAGAAGAAAGGATATTTTCCTCAAGAATTCATTTCAAGTGTTTTATCAAAACCATTTTCCATATAAGATGGAATTATTTGAAATGTGTATGTTTCAAGAATAATTTCACTATTATTTACATGGTTTAACTTTTCTTATGATGAAATGATATCCATTTTTTATATGGATTATGTTATGTTGGGATGATGTTTATGAAACCCATTTTATTCTTTGGGTTATGATGAATGATTTATGTTTATTTTGTGGCACAAGTAAGAATGATTTCATTATGAGATTGGTGAAACCTATATCTACCTCCAATTAATTGGGTAAATATTTATATCTCATGAGATAGACATGGATATAATGTTAAGTTAATCCGATTCAGTGATACAGGACTGGAATGAGGAGTGAACTTGATTCAGAAAAAGACTTTGTCTACTAAGATGGTCTTGGAAGTAATGCGTTGTCTACTATGGAAATCATACCATGTGATAAATTTTTTTCCACAATTACAAGTTTTATTTCCAAGCTATTTTATCAGGATTGATGTTCTATTATGATCTATGCCTTACGCACTACTATGTTTTATGTCATTGCCCAATATTTTTATGTTTAAACATTATGTTCATGTTTTTATGTTCAAATGTATATGGTTTGTTTTATTTTCTCCATGATTACCCTTATTGAGCATTTGAGGTCACCCTTTATATGTTTTCATTTACCCTGTATATAAAGAAAGGTTTTAGGTATGAAAACAAAAGCGGGAGATCTTTATGGGAGATGTTGAAGATCTTTCACCACAATTAGAAGATTATGTTACAAGTTTCCAAAGACACTAAACTATTACAGTCCTTTGGTGTTTTTTGTTTTGTATTAAGTATTCTGCAAAATTAATGTAATTTACATGTACATCAAGCTTCAGGTCTCTACAATTATGATTCTATTTTGGAAAAATAGGCCACAACATGGGATTTCCCAAGAAATATATAAATATTAAAGTAAATGGGAGAAATCTAGAACAAAGAGATAATTTAATCTAGGAAATATACATCAAGATTGAAATGGTTGTTGACACTCATTGGGAAGAAGGAGAGAATATTGCCAAAAGGTAAAAATAGAAAATTATTTTAAAGTTGTGTGGAAGGTGCAAGAAGGTAGGCCATCTTATTGTCAGATGTGTGACATGGATACCTAAATAATAAAAGCTATTTAAGAACAAAGGTAAAGAATATATGAGTTTTGGTTAAAAAAAATTCTAAAGAGAATAAATACACACCCATGAATAATTTTAAGACCATTCTTCCCAAAGGTTGAAATACTTAGAAACCTAAGGGTGTAGCATTAATAAGAATATATATAATTTTCATGGGTTGGAGAATTTTTCTCAACCATCCTGCTCAAGCTAAGGTGATTTTGAAAGATCTTCCTTATTTTTTAATCAATCTAAAGATGCTTGAATTTTTTTGAATATAAGGTGATTATGTATGGGAATAATTACTTGAGGGGGAGACAATAAAAGAATAAAATATTCTAGATATATATGGAATTATAGTAAATCTATAATTCTAGATAGATTTGAATAAAATTGAAATATGAGGTATGATATTCTCTCTCATAATATTATCTTAATTTATATGGATTCTTTTATAAATTGTAAGTTATTATATAACCATGTGGGGTGAATTTAAGATTGAAATATTTTGATATATGTGTTCATGTGATCATAGGTTTCTAAATTGTCTTCAATATATATATGTTTTTTCCCAAGTGTAAAAGACAAAACCAATGTCACATGTAAAAATTTAGAAATCCTTGTCATCTAAACTTGTCACTATTTTTTATATAATTATTCTTACCACATAGACATAGAGTTGATATGTTAATGGTGCCATTATAAGTATAATTTTATGTCAATTTTAATTCACATGATGTTGTGTTGTTCCTAAGTTCATACAATCAATTGTAACTATTGAAAAATTATTCTTAAAAAATCCTTCTCTCAAGTGGATGAAGGTTAGATTTCTTAGAGGGGTCATAAAACATATGGATAGGATATTTTTTGATAAAATATACTTGATTGTAAATATTAAAGGGATAAGAATTGAGTGGATACCATTCCTTTAAACATAAAGTTTTATTATATTTCAATTTGTATCATATCTCTCATAGTATCAAACATGGTTAGGGGAGATAATTTAAAAGACGAGTAAGTCCTCCTGAATAAAAACCTTGATAATTAGGGGGGAAGTAAAGTTACCTTTACATTTATGGGGAGAATAATATCCACTTATTTACATTAATTTTCAATTATGGGTAGATGAATGACATTGACTCTTAGAGTAAATATGTAATTGAAAAAAATCCAAAGGGGGATATTGAAGTGTATATGGGTTGATAATTTTATTTATTATCAATTATTTTTTTTGTAATTTACAATGTAATTATAAAAATGTGATGATATGGGAGATCGATTAGAATATCCACCCATTAAGTAAAAATTGTATTTTCCCATGGTTTTAGGTACATGTGTTTTTAGATGCACCTATGATGGGTGCATGGTAATGGTAATTTATAATCTACTTCCCACATATTGGAAAAAGAGAAAAGTGGGGATAGATTCCCTTTAATTCCTAGATTAATAAGTTTTAGAGTGAAATCCATATCACACCATATAATTGAATTATCTAATCTTCAAGTCTATGAAAATTTATAAAGGAGGAATTCCAGTACTATCTATAGTAGTTTGGAAGAGTGAAATGGTTTCCTATAATAAAAAACTTAAAGAGATTTTTAAACCGAGTTAAAATGCTAATTGATTGGATTTTAAAGACCCATCATATATAATAATCCCATAATATTTTATTTTTATAGAGTAATACTAAAATCAGTGTAGAGAAACACTCTTAGATAAAGGTTGAATAGAGATGTCTCAAGATAGATTAAAAAGCAGCCTCACCTAAGCTAGTAGACATAATCATTGAAATACATTTATTTGAGTATTTTATATGCTATAGAACCTTATAATTGATAATGAAGGAGTTTTTAATTAATATAATTATTCTAATAACCATTTTAATAAGTTATGAGATGGTTTCAATATTTTTGTAGAATTACTATAGTAATACTAAGTTTATTTGAAGCTACCTCTAGAAATTTTCATTTTAGAGTCCATGAAAAATGGATAAGCCCTGAAAATAAGGATTTCCCAAATATGATCATAAATATTTTCCTACTATTTAATTTAATACTTTAGGTGATGAGCATAAATATTTAAGGTGATCATATGACTTCAGTCATAGCATAAGTGTTGATTTTAATACATCACTATAAGTATTTGAATATATTTTATAACTTTTCTAGAATGTAATACTTTAGCATGATGGGAAAAATTATATAAGTCAGTGAGAGTAAGAATTATGCCATAAATAAATTGTCTTCATTGTAATATTTTTTGAATATAAGACTTTGAAGTCCCTAGTATAAGACTTTGATATTTAGGAAAATTTAGATATTTTCAAGATGAAAAATCAATTTTCTATATTTTGAATAAGATAAAATGAAATTATTTAGGATAATTTAAGAACTATTACTCATATTCTAAACATAATGGAATATCAGAATAGTTTGTATTCCAAGAATGTGAATAAATAGAATATAATATTTATCCTTGGAAATGAAAGATCAAAGAAAAATTAAAAGGGGGTTTTTAGAATTAATTAATTCCAAGGAAAATAAAAATGTAATGTTGTTAAAGTTGTGATTTAGAGTTTAGAACATTATAATTCTTAGATAATCCATGATCATATATTGTTATGATTACGATAAAATGAGAGAGATCCACTAAATTTATATTTTATGATGAAATTTATACCATTCGATTTTCAAAAATAATATAGATGAACAACCATCAAACCTCAAGTTACTAATTATAATAACCTATAATAGTTTGATATGAGGATGTTTGAGTGTTCCTGAGGATCTATGATGGATGTATGGGAATTTTTCCAAGTCTTAAAAAATTTTATGGCAACAAAATTTCATGAATCAAGAAAATAAATATGAGTTCCATGTCCCAGCTACGTTTGTTGTAGTTCTATGTACTATTTTTTTGGTTGAAAAGAGGATTTTGAAGGAATATTTTGAGAAGATAAATCCATTCCAATTATAGATATTTTTTTTAATATATTTTGGTTTGTGGTTTAAAATAATAATCATTATATAAGGGGAATTTTTATAATAATCCCGGTGAAAAAATTTATTTTCAAGGGAATACATAGAGACCTGTAATGGGTATTCTATAATATTAATTTTTCATTGGTGGTCATTTTGTCTTCCAAACATACCATTAATTGTATTTTGAAAAGAGATAACATATTGAATATATTCTCTTATTCATGTGAGGCTATAATAATATCAAGTATAATAAAAAATAAATTCAAGTTGTTATTGTGTTTCTTGTTATGTTCTTGTACGATACATGAGAATCTGATAGAATTAAAGCTCTCATATAATAAGAGAAGTTTTTTTGCACGTTGTAGTGAATAAGAAGAATAAGAAAGAGGAGAAGTTTGTGTAACCTATAGTGAAGGATAATATCTATGTTATAAAGTAAAAAACTATGTTCTTCATTTTATATATCCATAAAAGATTGTAAGATAGTGTTCAAGTGTCAAAAATCTAGAAAAAATGCATTAATTTATATTTTATTTTGAAGTGACTGAGACAGTTGGGTTAGAAATTTCAGATAATACTAATGAATATGAGTTTTATTTAGTGATCATGTTGGTGATTTTTCTTAAAGGATTGATTAAATTTTATTAATCTATTTTTTAGTTGAAGGATGTTAATTATATAGATGTAGAGACATCCTTGCACGGATCAAATATCTACTTCCAATAAGGTGATGGAAAGAAACTCAATTGTATACATGGTGTTACACCATCAAACCTATTAATCTTATGGAAAATAGAAATACCATTGTATTACATAGTGACTATAATGTGAAGCTATTAAAAAATACCAATGGGAATATAGAAAGTGAAGTCTTGTGAGATACAAGAAAGTGGTTGGGGAAACTCTATCCAAGAGAAGATCAGTGCGACTCTGATTTAGTTATGGAGTGTAAAGTACCTTATGCTTGTAATTAAATGATATTGATTATAGTGGCACTATCATTTTACACTTATTAATACATTACTTTAAGCATAATTAACCATCAAATAAAACTAAGGATCATAAATTCTAGTGTATTTGTAAGATTAGGAACATAATTAAACATCATGAAACTAAAAAAATATCGTTTATTTAATATTTATTATGATATATTAACACCCTTTGAGACCTTACATTTTCATTGGATAACCTAGGGAATACATGAAAAAGGGGATGATCTAAAAATCCCAGTAAGGGAATAATCATAAGAATAAATATTAGTGCATGGGTTAGAAGGCATAACATAATGACATAAAAAGGAATAAACATATGGAAGCATAACTTAAAGAACATGGGATCATATAATCATGTAATCATTGTAATTTTGAAGCAACATAAAACATGACATAAGAATGACTCAAGTCTCATTGCATATAGAGGAACACAAGTCAAGGCTAACCACCTAGACTGTTTCACATGGAGCACAATTCAACGATAACCACCAAGAACATTTCACATGACATTTCCTAAGACTAAAAATTATCCAATTCATTAGAGAAATATCTGAGTTCACCCATCATAACATGTTCATGAATATTTTTTCCAGATAAATAATCATACATAAGAAATCAAACGTAAACATTGGGGTTACCCATGGTAATGATTGGGTATCATAATCATTTCAAAAGGTATATCAAAAGAGAATATCATAATGGTATCCATGAAAGGATGAATTTAAATAATAAATGGTAATTAATAAGGAAATATATGCATATATAATGATAATTGATGTCAAAATTAATTTAAAATAGTGATTAATAAACATTAGAAATAAAACATTTTAGTACGGTTTAAGGGAAAACTTTCAAGATTATTTAAAAAGAAAAAAGAATGATTGTTTGTATAAAACCCGATTTGAACCAAGATAGATTTTCATGATAAAATTAGTGATTTTATAAAAACATTGTTTGCTTAAAATATATTATGGAGATCACTTTGAAATGGGTAATAAATTGGGAAGTTCCCTTTAATCGGTCTTGCTTATTGGGAAGAATTGAAAAGGAAACCATTTGAAAAAATTTATTTCACCATCAAAAAAAGATGACAAAACATGGATAAAAGAGTTTGAAAAATATAAATAGAATCTATAATCATTACATAAAAATAATGAGGAATTACACTAGGGTAAAGAGAGAGAAATAATAACCTAAAGTAAAAAATAGAGGTTCGGAAAGGATCCCCTACCTTATGTCTGAAATGGTTCATCACTTGATATTAATGTCCTAGATAATAAAATTAGATTTGTTAATTTATAATTTAATAACCTTTTATACATTTAATTTATTTATTATAATTTTATGAATCACATTTCTGGCCTTTTTATGAGTTATAGTTTTCAATTTCATCATTCAGGAGTGTTCATTTTCTTAGTTTTCAAGATCGATTCTCTTGTATATGAGTATTAAAGTTCATGTATAATGAGTATAATTATCTAAAATTGAAATTATATGTTATTAATGAAGAAACAGAAGTTTTATTGGTCTTATTTGTTATTTTTTCCATATATGAGGATGAATATTTAAATAAATAGCTAATGATAATTCTTCAGGTTAATTTGGCGGGTTCTCGATCATCATGAACTAGTTTTGTTCTATTATTAAATTTCATGTATATATAATAGTTCCATAAAATTAAATAGTATATATTAAATATATTATAATATTTTAAACCATAAAAATGGTTTCATGACCAGCCTTGAAGATGGTTTAAGAAATTTAAAACTCATCGTCCTTGAATGTGATAAATTAACAAATCACATATGATGTTTTCATTATTTGAACAAATGGAGAGGGAAAGAATTGATGATGGATCATTAACAAAACATAATAACATTCTATTATATGTGAGATACGATATTTTCCCTGCTAATTGGATCATGGGATGTGATCAGAGAATAATAAAAGAAAATAACTTGAAAAGAAATTAAACGAAAATAAAGAGGAATTTACCTCTTAAATTTATCCTCCATGAAAAACTCCTTAGGGAAAATGTTTTGGTCTTTTCCTAAGGCCAATAGATCTAGGAATTGTGAAAGGGGTTTGGGAAGAGTATTGTGTAGAATTTGGACAAGGATAAAAGCTCAGAATATGTGAGGAGAATAGGTGGTGAGGGGTGGTATTTATAGTGGAGGAGAGGGGTGTTTTCTCGTTATTTAGTTCATTAGTTTATTATTTAGGATCAAGACTATGAATAGATTAATAATTATCACTAAATATATTAAAATAATTAAAACTAGTTCAATATTTTTGGCTTATATAACCCATACATCATCTATGACTCCATACTTCATGTATTTAGAATTTATCGTAAATTATTGTATTTTATTATTCCCCAAACATTCAAGTATTTTAGAAAAATACGAGAAATTAACTCTAATTTTTTTATGTGTAGAATTAAAAAATGAATTCCATTTTATGAAAATAATTTTATAATTATGATAAATTTAACTTTTAATTAAAATCATCACTTACTTTGAAAATACAAATTTTAAAATTATAACTGATTTTATAACACTTGGAAAAGATAATTAAGGTCTCATAAAATTATATCATAATAATAAGACATTAAAATATTAATTTTCGAATAAATTTTATGATAATAAATTTTCTTTTAAATTATTAAATTAATAATAAAATTGTAATTAAATATTTATGAATTACAAAAATACAAACACTTAATTAATAATTCTTAAAATATTTATTTACTTATACTATGATAGAATTATATCATATTTTCCCTTATAAGATGGCTAAATTTTATTTATAATTTCATTGGTGAGGTTACTATTCAATTTTCTAGTTTACTATTCATTAGTTCACATTAATATTCCAAAGTTCAAGTTAATATTTCATAGGTATATGTTACTTAACTTCTAGAAATACTTATTATTTCATTCATTATTCAGTTATAAAGTATGTATTGTGTTCTCAAAGTTATTTAATGTGTTTTATACTATATGACATAATTATAAATAAATTAATTCCTATTGATAGAATTTAGGGTCATTAATTTCATCCCCCCCCATGAAATTTCACCCTTGAAATTTTGTTTAACATTATATGTTGAAAATAAGTGTGGGTACTTCTCCTTTATCACTTCCTCTGGTTCCATTGTTTCTTCTTCATACTTATGGTTCTTCCATAGTGCTTTGACTAGGTGAGTAGTCTAATTGCGTCAAACATTATCCCTATGGTATGAGATCTTCACTAGCTTCTATTCATATGAGAGATCATTCTCCAATCGTACCACCTCTGAATTCAATACATGTGATCGTTCCGGTATGAAATTATTTAAGAGAGGTACATGGAATATATCATGTACTTGAGACATGGTGGGTGCAAGTTCAAGTCGATAGGCCACATCTCTGACATGATCAAGGATCCTTAAGGGGGTGATATACCTAGGAGTTAGCCATCTTTCATCCCCAAATCTCATGATCCTCTTCCATAGACATATGAAGAGGAATACAATGTCTCCATCATTAAACTCAATGTCTCATCAATGATTCTCTGCATAGCTCTTCTGTCACCTTTTGGATTCCTTGATGTGTTGCTGAATAGTTTTCATCCTCTCCATAATTTCTTTGAAAATTTCAGGTCCTAGAAGCATACATTCACTGAATTTATCCCAACATGTCGGTGTTCTACATCTTATCCTATAAAGGGCTTCATATGGAGCCATTTGGATGATTGAGTGGAAACTATTATTGTAGGAGAATTTGATCAATGGAAGATGTCAGTTGCATCCTCCTTTGAAGTCCATAGAACACACTCTAATAGGTCTTTTAGTATCTAAATAGTTATCTCATATTGGCCATCAGTTTGAGGATGATAATTCGTACTGAAGTTCATCTCAGTGCTTAGAGCTTATTGAAGACTTTTCCAAAACATGATGGTTAATATTAGATGTTGATGAGATACAATCTATAGTGGTAATCCATGCAGACTTACCACTTCATTGATGTATATTTGTGCACATTGATCCAGTGAGAAGCCCTCTTGAATTATGATAAAGTGATCTGTCATTGTAAGATGATCCACAACAACCTATATAGCATTGTTTCATATGGATATCTTTGGAAGTCCAATGAAAAAGTCCATGGTAATGTTATCCCACTTTTATATTGGTATGGTTAGTTGTTTCATCATCCCCATATAAATTTTTCATTTAGCCTTCACTTACTCACATACAAAGCATGTTGAAGTATATTCAGCAATCTCCTTCTTAATATTTTCCCACCAATAATTCTCTTAGATGTCTCGATATATCTCTGTGTTCCCTGGGTGAATAGAGAATGTTGATCTATGTTAATCATTAAAAATATACTTTTTTATCTATAGATAAAATGTTACACATAGTCTTGAACGAAATATTACAACCCCTTCCTCATCAATTTTAGAATCTGACAATTTCCCATTTCTTATAGCTTCCACCTTCTTCTGTTTTTTCCCATCATTATTTTGAGAATCCTTTATTTTATCCATAAGTTATTGTTGAGAATTAATTTGATAAAGGATTTAATATGTTCCTTCCTTAATAATTACCATGTCCATCCTTTGAAATTATAAGAATATTGGATCCTTCTTAGTTATCATCATTGATAAAGATGTAGGGTTATTTCTACTTAGAGCATCTTCCACTTTATTTGCCTTACCAGGATGGTAGTGGATTCAAAATTCATAATCCTTTGTTATCTCTAACCATATATGTTGTCATATATTAAGCTCCTTATATGTTAATATATATTTAAGGCTCATGGAATCATTATATATTTCACACTTCTCCCCATAGAGAAAATACTGCCATATTTTTAATGCAAAGATCACTATTGTCAACTCCAGATCTTGTGCGGGATAGTTTTTCTCATGAATTTTAAACTTCATTGAGGGGTAGGCTATCAATTTATCATTTTTTATCAGAACCTATCCTAAACCCTTCTTTAAAGCATCATTGTATACCACAAAAAGTTCTCTAATTGTTAGTAGTGTGAGTACTGTTGTAGTGATAAACCTATTTTTTAACACATTAAAGTAGTCTTCACATTCACTGGTCTAGAAAAGAATTTCTCCCTTGCAAGTCATATTTTTTAGTGGGTTTGAAAATTGAGATAAGTTATTAAAAAATCACTGATAATACCCAACTAGACCAAGAAAGCTACGGATCTCTGTTATAGATGATGTCAAGGGCCCCACTTTGATTAGCTTTTTCTTGGAAGGGTCCATTGATGAAACTTCAGTACGAATTATCATCCTCAAATTTGATGGCCAATATGAGATAACTATTTAGATACTAAAAGACCTATTAGAGTGTGTTTCCCCTTTCTCAATGTACTCAATATATTATTCAAATGTACTCAATATAGTTCATAAAAAACTCAAATTTGATAAACTTTTCATATATTTTCCCCTTTCTCAATGTACTCAATATAGTATTCAAATGCTCCTCATGCTCCTCCTTGATCATAGAGTATATAAGAATATCATCAATATTGACTACCAAATAATTGTCAAGGTAATATGTAAAGAATCTAATAATTAAATCCATGATAATTTTTGGAGCATTAGTTATCCTGAAGGGAATCACTATGAACTCATATTGTCTATACCTCATTTGAAAGGAATTAATGGGAATATCTTCCTTCCTCACCATTAATTGGTGATATCCTAACCAAAGGTCCACATTAGAGAAATAACTAGCCCCATGTAACTGATCAAATAAGCCATCTATCTGAGGAATATGATACTTGTTCTTTATAGTGATTTTATTGAGCTCACAATAATCAATGTTGAGGAACATTGAGCTATCCTTATTTCTAATGAAGAGGACTAGTGTACCCCATGGTGAAGCACTTGGTCATATAAAACTCTTTTCCAAATCCTCCAATAACTGGTTATTTATCTCTTCTAGCTCAACAGTGGACATTCTATAAGTGTCTTTAATATAGACAGAGATCCAGGAATAATTTCAATTGATAACCCAACCTCTTGATCATGATTAATACTAGTAAATTATTCAAGTAATACATCAGTGTAATCCCTCATGATGGGCATGTCTTCAAGCATGATTATATCCTTTGTCTTAATTATTTGAGCTTGATATTCTTGCTCATAAGAAAACAATATCCACACTTGAGACGATGATTTAGAAGGAGATTCATCTTCCTCCTTACACATGTGTAGGATTGGAGGATGCTTTGGGATGTGAATAGTGATCTCCCATCCATGGAAGTTGATGTTGTATTTGTATAAAGATAGCCAATCCATTCTAAAAATTGCATAAAATATACCAAAGGATGTACGAAAAGATTTTTATGGAGGTTCAGTTCATATACATTAACTATGAGTTATAAGCTTTGAATATAGTAGTTTCCCCACTTTTTTCCCATAGATAACTCAACCTCCAATTTTTTTGGTGGTTTTTAAATAGTTCTACTAAACTTTAAAGATATAAAATAATGGGTAGAACTTTAATCAAAGAGTTGAATGAATAATCAATATACATATCACCACATCATTGTTGAGCTTCACATCATCATTAGTGATATCATATGCCCTTCCTTGATGCCTTGGATGTTGTTTATGTTGATTTCCTCCAACAAACCTTGGATTAGGGAAATGGTTCGCATAATTCACATTTTCCATATAGTTGAAACACTGTACTACATGCTTTGTGTTGATCTGAAACTTCCCTTATTCTTCCACATTAGTTGAATTATTCATATCACTATGATAATTATTATCTAGATTCCCCATTCATCCCCATTTTAAGAATTTCTTGGTTCCCTTTAGATAGTTCCCGAGATACTTCTTGCCACAATTTTTACATGTGGAATATTGGGTTTTATTTCAATCATGGTATTTATCTATTGATCCACCCATATTAAACACCATTTTCCAATTTTCATCACCAGCCCCATGAGACCATTGGGAGTATTTGATCTCCATTTTTACCATAAGGTAACAATATACAATCTCTTAATAGCTGAAAAAGTCTTGAATTTCCAACGCTTTTTGTAGACTCGACTTTAGTTCTCTAAAGAAGTGATCCACCTTGCTTTCCATTATCATGAAAAGGTAAAAGGATTATCTTGAAAGTCTTGTAATGTTTTCTTTATATACACTAATAGACTTATCTTTCTTCTTCTTAAGTCTAAGAAATTATCTTTCCTTCTTGAGATGGAGGGTTTGAGAAAAATATTTATTGAAAAATATTTTCTTTAAATCTTTCCACTCCATGGAATCAATTTCCCCTTATGACTTTGTGTTCTTGATCAATGTCCACACCTGATTAGCTTCCCCATCAAAACTATAGACCACTAGCACAACTTTATCTCCCTCTAATAACTTGAGGACAATTAAGATATTCTCAAAGGATTTAATCTATTGTTCTATGAGGAGGGGATTAGAAGATCCACTAAACATGGGAGGATTTTCCCGCATGAATTATTCAATGGAAAATTGTTCTATCTTTGGATAAGGGGAGAGTTCAATGTTATTTAAGTTATTATTCACAACATGATCCAGCTGAGAATGTACTGTCATAATGTTTTGAGCACCTGTTCCCATCATATATGGCATATAATTAGGGAAAACATCACATTTCCTATAACATTGATTGTTAGCACGAGTTCTTCTATTTTCTTCTATTAACTAAGAAAAAGAATGTATAATGAAGGGGCTTGAATAAATAGATAATGATAATATAAAAAGAAAAAAATGAACATAGAAGGATAAACTTGAAAATGAAAAGTATATCCTAACTTGTGATTCCCTAGGTTTCAATCTAGGTTATCCATGATCTGTTTCCTAACATATATTCTTATGGGAATTTTTTGTTCCCTTAATAATGGTTTGTAAAGAGCTTATGAATTTACCAAATAATGTCCCCCATGAGTGTTAAACTAGGTTTTTAGTAATGCCTATTTTCATATACCAAGTTACCCCATGTTAGGGCTACAACACTTTTCAAAGTTATTACTCCTAGGTACATTTATACCAAAACCACATCCACTTGTAGTATCCAAACAGGGATGTATTTTCTTGATAAACCACTTAATCTATACTAACCAAAATTAAGGGATATTTTCTTGTACATAGTAGTATACCTAAGTCATTACATAGAGTTTTCTAGTCCCAATATAAAAATAAATAAGTATTTCCTATGATACCAACTATAGAGGCCCTATCCTTTTACCCATATTAATACATGATTTTAAGCATAATTAACCATCAAATAGAACCAAGGATTATAAATTCTAGTGTATTTGGAAGAATAGGTACATAATTAAGCATCATGAAATTAAAAAAGAAACATAATTTATTTAATATTCATAATGAGGTCCTAACACTATTTGGGCCCTTGAATTTTCATAGGATAACCTGGGGAATAGTGAAAATACTAATGAGATAAAAATCTCAGTAAGGGAATAAGAATAAGAATAAATATAAGTGTATGTATTAGAAGGCATAACATAATGACATAAATTGGCATAAAAATAAGGAAGAATAACATAAAAAACATGGGATAATATAATCATGTAATCATAGTAATGTGACAACAACATAAAACATTACATGATCATGATTCAAGGCCCATTTCATATGGAGGACCACAAGTCAAGTCTAACCAAACAGAATGTTGCACATAGATCATGTGTCAAGGCTAACCACCATGTTCATTGCACATGAAATCCCATGAGACTAAAAATTACTCAATTCATTGGAGTACTATCCATGTTCACCCATCATAACATGTTCAAAAAAAATTCCACATAAATAATCATACATAATAATTCAAATATAAACATAAGGGTTGCCCATGGTAATAATTGGGTATCATAATCATTTCAAAAGGAATATCAAAAGAGAATATCATAATGGTGTCCATGAAAGGATGGATTTAAATCATATATGGACATTCATAAGGTAATATTGGCATAGATCATGATAATTGATGTCAAAGTTTAGTGAAAAAAATGTTTAATAAACTTTATAAATAAAACATTTTATTACGGTTTATGGGAGAACTTTCTGGATTATTTAAAATGGAAAAGGCATAATTATTTGTAAAAACTGATAATTGAAAAAATATAGTTTTTCATGACAAAATGATTTATTTTAGAAAAATAATGGTGGATTTAAACCTATTATGGGGTGCACCTAAAATGGGTAACATATCAAGAAGTCCCCTTTAATTGGGCTTTCTTATCAAAAAAAATTGAGAAGGGAACCATTTTAAAACATGTATTTCCCCGTAAAAGAAAGATGATACGACATGAAAACAAGAGTTTGAAACATATAAACAGAATTTAGTATAAGTACATAAAATAAAGATGAATTTCATTAGGATAAAGAGAGAGAAATAGTAACCTGAAGGATGAAATAGAGGTTCAAAAAGGATCCCTTACCATATATCAGAAATGGTTCTAATATTAATCTTAATGTACAGGATAATAAAATTAGATTAATTAATTAATACTTCCAAAACCTTTTATACATTTAATTGATATATTATAATTTTATTAAGTTCATTTATGGCCTTTTTTATGAGTTATAGTGTTCAATTTCATTGTTCGGGAGTGTTCGTTTTCTTAGTTTTCAAGATCAGTTCGCATGTATATGAGTATGGAAGTTCATGTAGAATGGGTATAATTCTACAGAATTGAAATTATATGTTATTAATGAACAACCAAAAGTTAAATTTTTCTTATATTTTTTTTTCTATATTTGAGGATGAATCATTAGATAAATAGAGAATGATAATTGTTTAGGTTAATTTGGCGGTTTCTCAGTCATCATGGACTAGTTTTGATCTATTATAAAATTTCATGTATATATAATGGTTCCAGAACATTACATAAGATATAATTCATATATTATAATTTTTTTCAACCATAAAAATAGTTTCATGATTGGCCTTTAAGATGGTATTATAAATTGAAAACTCATCGTCCTGGAATGTTATAAAGTAACACAACACGGACGATGTTTTCATTCTTCAAACAAAATGAGATGGAAATAATTGATGATGAATTATTCCATAAACATAATAAAATTATAGTATATGTGAAATACATAAGTTTCCATGCCAAGTGGATAATGTTAGGGGAGGATATAATAATAATAAAAATAACTTGAAAATAAATTAAAAGAAAAGAAAGAGGAATTTACCTCTTGATTTTCTCTTCCTTGAAAACCTCCATAGGGAAAAGATTTTGGTCTTTTAATGAGACCAAGAGATACTATACATGGGGTATGGGTTTGGTAAGAGTATTGGGGATAATTTGTACAAGTATAAAAGCTTGTAAGGTGTGAGAAAAACAGGTGGTGAAGAGTTTTATTTATAGTGGAGGATATGAGTGTTTTCTCATTATTTAATTCATTAGTTTATTATTTTGGCTCAATAATATGAATAGTTTGAGAATTATCACTAAATATATTAAAATAATGAATGATAGTTCGATATTTTTTGCATAGATAATCCATACATTATCTATGACTTCATAATTCATGTATTTAGCATTTATCATAAATTATTGTATTTAATTATTCGCCAAAAACTCTAGTATTTTAGAAAAATCCCAAAAATTCACCCTAACCATTTTTGGATATGTATAATTCAAAAATGAACTCCTTTTTGTGAAAATAATTTTCAAATTATGATAAATATAACTTTGAATTAGAATTATCATTTACTTGGAAAATAACAATTTTAAAATTATATTGATCTTATACCACTTTAAAAAGTTAATTATGATCTCATAAAAATATCTTATAATAATAATACATAAAAATATTAATTTATGAATAAATTTTACAAAAAAATCATTAAAATTATTAAATTAATCAAAAAATTATAATTAAATATTTATGACTTATAAAAATACAAACACTTAATTAATAATTTTAAAATATTTATTTACTTATAATATGATTTAATTATGTTATATTGTCACTTCTAAGATGGAAAAAAATTTCATTCATTGATGAGGTTACTATTCAATTTTCCAGTTTACTATTCAAAATGGTCACATTAAAATTTCAAAGGTCAAGTTAAATTTATTATCGGTATAGGTTTCTTAACTTATAGAAATACTTATTATTTAATTAATTCTTCATTTATAAAATTTATATTGTGTTCTAAAAGAGATTTTATATGGTTTATACTATATTAAATAATTATACGAAAGTAATTCCCATTGATAGAATTTAGGTTTTTTACATTGATTATAGTGAAGACTCCCTGATTGGAGTGTATACCAATCAAGGTAGGGAGTGGGTCCTTATAAAGAATCTTGAAAACTTTCTTATGTTCATGTGTCTTTATTTACTTATTATCTGAGTGAGGTTATGTGATGAAAGAAGTATTATATCAGGACTAAATAATTCTAGTTCTTTGAATTTAAAATGAATGAAATTAATAGAGGTTTTAAGTGGACAAAGATTTACCCCTCCCCTTTTAGTGATCCAAAAATCCACTAGGAACCTCACAAATATGAATTTAAATCAAACTATATCTATAAATATAAAAATGAATCCTATGAATGATTTATATGAGACTATTGATTCTGAAATACTCATACTATGGGAATGATCGAAGAAGGAAATTCCGGTTCAAAGAAAATCTGAGACAAAATAGCCTAAAATTACTCAAAAGGGTCTGTTTTGTGAATCTCATTGCCTTCATAAATGGATGGATCCTGAGAATACACATGGATGTGATTTACCATTATTAATTCATGAAATATTTATGGTACTTATTTGAAACTACACTCAAATTCATGTAGTGCTTCGTAATTGTGAAAATTGTTGATGGTGACTTCACGAATACGATGTTCAGACTCATGGAGTTTCACCCATTCATGAATCCCCTCATTCCTTAGGGGAATCTACAATATTTTTGAAGTCCCTTGCCTATAAATACCCCTTCACAAAACCACCTCCCTTGTGTTATTTAAAGCCTTAACCTCATGTGGACATGTATTTCATGAAGTAATATTCCTTTCTCAATGTACTAAGGCTCTATGTGGCTCATGAGGCTTCATGAAGCATTCAGCCTTTGTGAAGTACTCCTCCTTTGAATCAATAATTCATCATGAGGAATTTTTACCCTATTTCAGAAATCACACTCCTTTATGAATCCCCTAGCCTTTTTAGGTACCCAAATCCTTAAAATAACCACCTTTAAGAGCCTCCAATATTTGTGAAGCACCTCTCTAGGTCCTCTCTATGGTGCCTCAGTTCCGATGGCACCCCTTCATGACGGTTGAGTTCCTGGGGCCCTCACACCAATCCAAGACCAGTTCAACAGCACTTCAGGTCCACATGTGACTGGTTCCATCCAATATTGTGTCTACCCACTCCACTCTAAGTGTGGCTCAATCTTCTCTTCTGTATACTACTTCTAAGAATTGGTACTCCAACCCATTTTTCTTCTGAGCACGGGGACATTAAAATGAACCTCATGATTGACCACTCCTCCAAAGTAGTTCCAATTCCATTCCCCACCCAAAGGTACCTGAGTGGTGGTCACATAAGCCCTAGGGTTGGGGAGTGATTCCCCATACATATTATCTACATGATGGAAAACTTTCTAGTTCCACATCATAGTCGTATGATTTCAAACGTCATGATGACATCCTCAACACATTACATAATACTATAGTCATAACCTATGTGATAAACATATGATGACCCATGTATGAGTGGAATATTTTGACCCCTACACCTTCCACACGTTTTACCCTATCAAATGAACACATGATAGTCCATGAATGACTCACATGGAATGAGATCATATAGGGAAGCCTCTACGTGTAATCCCCACACCATCCCTCATCGATGATCCTTTTGTGACATGAGAATCCTTACCGCTTGATGCTAAACTATATGGATTGGTTCGATCACATGACCTTAAACTACAACATCAAACTATGTGGTATTTAATCAATTTCTTCTAAATAAGGTATGTAGGATTCCTCCATGAGTTTCAATCCCATTCAATGGTAAACTTAGCTGCTCCCTCTTAGGGACATACCCCCTGATCTTCCTCAAGGGTCGTTCTGATTAACCTTTATGATCCAACTCTGGGGTTGTTCTGATCCATCCATTGGTAAACCCTCAAGTTGTGACATATTCCCTCCGAGAGACACACCACTCGTATCTGCTTCAAGGGGTGTTCTGATCTATTCATCGGAAAACGTAGGCATGACACCTTCCCTCCTAGGGTCGCACCTACCATGCCCACAATAAATTAAACCCGATCCTAATATATCCCCACAATACATTAACCCTATTACATTCTCCACAATATGTTAAAATTATTCCTAGAACTATAATATATACCACATGAAAAACATGGTATGCCTGAGGTAAAATTCCTTGGATTACTTATTCCCCTATAATTAATTTCCTTGTTATCAACATACGATTACTTGGGTTACATTTATTTAGATGACCCATATTAGATTCCCTCCAAAGATAAATAATACAGGGGACCAATGTGCCCAATGTATAGACCTGCCTAATGATGCCCAATGTTACCAAACGTTCTTCCCTATCACAAAAAAAGATGTATGCCAAGATAAAAGAAGTGTAATTAATTGACAACCAAAAATAGATGTTACCATGAAATATTTCAATGAACATGACTTAAATATATGAGGTAGATATGAAAAAGGAATCAAGATCCAAGGATGAATCCATAGAAAGAGTAAATGAATTCATGACAACCCATTTTGATCAATGAGTAGACATTTTCATTGGAAGTGATGAAATATGTCTACCTTTGGAATGTGAGAATGTAGGGAAATAGAAAATCTAGTGCACACATCTATTCCAAAACACATGTGATCCCCAAAAAATCCTCAAAAATAGAAATGATGAACCCAACGTGAGTCTTCTCTCCTCGACATGGGGACTAGTAATATTTGGGGAATTAGTAGATTATCATGTCACCAGATCCAAATATTTGGCATTAGGCCCCACCATGAAAATTTTGGGGCCATCATGTGACTCACAAAAAAATAAGGCAGTCAGTAATTGGGTATCCTCAATCTATATCATTATCAGTGTGGATCCCTCTATGTATTTGGAAGATTGGGTGAAACTAGGGCATTGGTAATTTATTTCCTTTTACCTGTACTGATGAATGAGTCCAAATGCCTTACATGACTCACACAGTTGGAAATCAACAACATAACACTCACAGATGTTAGGGTAGGAGAAATATTGTTGAGGAAACCCCCACACAACTCCAACCCCACCACAACTTATTTCGCGGCTTTGGATACTTGGTAGCCATGCCTCACCTTTCCCTTTGAGATCATGCGATGACGGGTGATTGATGATCTCGTGCTCTAGTATGAATAAGAGAGTATCATTCCTGTAAGTGACCTAGCCTGCCAGGACCTAGAGGCATTGGATCCTCACCAACACTGCCACCCTAAAGGGGCATGTAGGGTGAAACCACCCCACGTTCCAAAAAAACTACTTTGAGAGTCTCTTCCCATAGTGACGAAGTGACTCACTCCCATATGAAAAGTAGGTGGGAAATTCGTGAGTCACCATGATCATGAATACTACTTGGGAGCATTCATGGAGGTCACCCATAATTCCCCATCAGTGCAATAAATGACTGGTCCCCCAGGATGAAGAACATGTGACCTTTACCCCTATACTAGTAGTCTTGGTTCGAAGCACCCAATGCCAATATCGGGGGTGAGATTAAGAGAATTCCCAAAAAGGTGAATCATATTCCATGACTCCAATGTATCCCACCATCATTTGATTACTCCACTAGATCATTAAAACTGATTATTAGGCATTCATCTTCTCCCGATTGGGATCTATAGTTAAGCCACCTCACAGGCAGGATGGTTTGATTACTTCAATCACTAGAACCACCAAAAACTGTGAAGACCGGTAAAATTCAAGGGAATTTTTTTTTCTTAATTTTATTTGGGATTTTACAATAACGTAGTTTCTGACGGCGCCTGATTCCGAGACCTGGTGTTCCTGGAATTAATTTCCAAAGTAAGGCTCAGGTATGTTCAGTGAACGAACAAGCGGGTTTTTCTAACTTTTAAACCGGTGCTCGGAATAGAAATTTGAGGGCACCGATGAACTCGCAGCGCTAGTAATTTCTTAAGAAGTCCCCTTTCTGGAGTTGCGTCTTCTTGGGATGATTTGTTTCAATAAAGTGAGGGATAATAATATAATTGTTTTACAATTATATATTTTTTCTCTTTTCTTGTTAAGTGGATTAAGTGTTGTGTCACAACACTTTTCCTCTATCTTATGTGGTCATAACCTATGTAAGGGAGTTAGGGGTGGGACATACTTGTTGATAACTACCTTTGAGAGGATTAAGGTGGGGTGGGGCCCACACGAGCCCAACCCCTCACCTTCCCCTAACATTCATAACTTTCCCCCTCTTAATTTTGTAACTCTCAAAAAGAAAACCCCCCTTTTTTAAATAAAGTCAACTCTTTAATTTTGTAGGTTTTTCAAGTAATTAATTCTTGGATTTGTTTGAATTTCAAATGAATTCCTTTGGATTGGGTGTTAATTAAATAAGACTAAGTCTTATTTCTTGGGAGGATAGTTGATGGTGCAAAAGGATTTGGGGAGGAAAGCTCTACGTTCCGACAGATGTTCTTCCTCCTTGAAGAACGCGAAGAACGCACCGTCACCAGTGAAGAACGCCGACCTCTGACGAAGGACGACGGTGAGAGACGCCTTCCTCAGAGATCGACGACGTGACGATGTGTACCGCGATGCCAACGAACCTCTCCTTCCGCGACGCCTTCTTCCACGACGAACCTTCGTTCAACGTTTACATCAGGTAGGGGTATTAATTGGTGAATGGCTTTATTCCCTTGGTTGTTCCTTCTAAAACAAATAACCCGGATCAACTCAACATTAAGTTGATCAGCGAATGTTATATTTTCCAGGTTGGAAATATTGGTATGATTCTTTTTATTTAAGAGGTTGTAGGGGAATCTCTTTGGTATTCTCTTTATCTTTGAGAAAAGAATGACGAGAACGGACCAACCATTTCCATGTTGATCCATGGATCGTTCGTTCATGCGGGTTGATGTAGGGGTTATTTGCTTTTGTTCATGAGTTATCCTTTGTCTTTCTTCGTCTGTGTATTTTTTTGCCGCTTGATATCAACTTAACGGAAGGAGGTCAGACTGCACGAACATGGCCGACTCTCCTCCCCCTTTTGTTGTTGTGATGTTACGGTTTGAAAGAAGGAGGAGCGGTGAAAAGGCACCACGCAGAAACAAGGAGGATCATCGGTGATGAAGTTTGGCGCAATTGTGCCGCGTCGTAGAGGCCGAACGAAACCGCGGCCGGAGTCGGGGCCGCAGAGGTGAATCAAAGACTCCACAGTTGTTTAATTGACGTGAGATTCGACGGGCGATGACGAATCTGGCCAAAATGGAATTTTAATCTTTTCGCAGAAAAGATAGGGTCTCGGGAGGACTGTTGGCGAAGGCAGCAGGAAAAACGGACCACCGGAGGGCGTCCGGTGGTCCGCCGAAGGCGGTGGCGGCATGTCGCCGGAGTAAACCGCCGCAGCTAAGCCGCGGCGGTGGTTTGTGAACCGGACGACCTACGACCATTCCGGATTTGGGGAGGCGCAACTTTAATCCGCGCCGGATCGACGACCGTGGGGGGGGGGGGGGGGTTGTAACCCCCCGCACCCGCTGGCCACACGGGCGCCGCGCTGCGCCGGTGCCGGGCCGAGCCACCTAGGTCGGGCCGGGCCGACTAGGCCGGGCCAGGCCGCGCAGGTCGGGTCGAGCCATGCTCAGCCAGTCCGGACCGCGCCCAGCTGGGCTGTACCTGGACCCAGGTCGGGTTGACCCGGTTCGGCCGACCCAGGGGGGTTGGGCCGGGCCCAGACCCCCTATTTCGGATTATTTCCGTTCGAACGCCCATAACATGGGATACGGACCTCCGATCGACCCACTGTCAGTTGCGATGAGATCCTTGGATCAAGACGGTCGTTTCGGTATATTACACTCAAGGTTTTGGAGAACTTTGGGTCCGGCCAGGTTGGTTCGGATACGAAACCAACCGGGCCCTCGGAGCGGAAACGCTTATTTCTTGATCTCCGGATGTCCGATTCACGTGACGTCGACATTGTTGGATTCCACTTGTTGAGATGGAACATTTGGAATACTTCGCCCGTGGTTTGGACGTAGTTGGATAGTGGTCGGGTTGGATTGTACCCGAAATCCACCCGGGCCCCTGGAATGGAAAAGCTGATAACTTTCAAACTGGACGTCCGTTTGACAAACCGTCAGTGACGTTGGTGATCTTGTTGAGAAACGGTCCCTATGAGCATACCCTATGAGAGTTCGGGGTACAGTTGAGATACATCTGGGTTGGTATGCACACGAAACCAACCGGGCCCTCGGGACGAAAAGGCTAATAACTCACAGACCGAGCGTCTGATTGACGCACCGTCTATTTCATTAGGACCCCTATGACGAGTTGGTACTTTGAGATACTTCTTCATGGAACTTTGTGATACTTGGAGTATCGACCTGTAGCTTGTGGAGTGGACCCTCCCGTAGACGAGCGTTTGGAGTACGGAGACCGTGTAGCCAGCTGAGACCTGATGACTGCTTGACCGACTCGACTTGGAGTGAGTCGACTAGCCCAGTGGACGGAGTACTACTTTTTTGGGTGCGGACCCATGGCGGATAGAGCACTACTGTGTGATAGTGCAGTCCCGTGGTACGCGTCCGGTGAGTACCTCTGCAGGCTATTAGGGGGTGTGCACTACTGTGTTTGGGTGGCATACCCCGGCGGGAAGCACTACTGTGCTTGGGTGGCTAGATCACGGTACTCGATAGGAGGAGTACCTCAGTAGTCTTAGGTTAGTGAGCAGTACCTCGGAGTCGTGACAGGACCACTGTACACTCCAGAGACGGGGCTCTTCAGCAGTTACGGTTTCGATAATGAAAATCCTGGTTTGAGCTGAGTCTATGATCTTTGTGTTTACCTCATGATTGAGATGGATCACTTTATAACTTAGGTATATGTATGGGCATATACCTGGTTAGTGGTTATTCGTTGATTTCATAATCTTTGTGTTTCCTAATGATTGAGATGGGTTACTTGATAACTTGGGTATATGTATGGCATATATCTAAGTAGAGGTTATCTGTTGAGATCTTCTTTGTGGTTAACCTTGTTGGATTTATTGATACCTTGAGGGTCTCGGGGTCCCTACTGAGTATCTTTATACTCACCCCTGCACGGTCTATACCCGCACCTCATTATGTTAGTTGCAGATGACGGGTAGCGCAGACAGAGGTCGAGTGTTCGAGGACTGGACGGTACCTGGAGGTGGACCTCACGACGAGACAATATCCAGTGGTGGACTTCACGACGAGGCGACACTTGGAGGAGGTTGATGGGCGAGGGCGTTGTAGAGGCTATCTGTACCTACCCTTCAGGTAGGATCTGTGGTGGACAATCCAGGAGCTGCGCTATCCGTACCTACCCTTCAGGTAGGATCTGAGGAGGACGACCCAGGAGCTGCTTCCTTTCTTCCAGTTGTTTGACTTTTTCTGTTGTACTTTCGTTCATTTGTAGCTGTACTTTCATTTGAGTTTGTATTCTGGCCCATTTACGTTCCAGAACTTTCTTTTGTACTTAGTGTTTTACTTCCTCTTGTACTATGTGGTGTTTTGTTTACTTTTATAAAGGCAATGCCTTCCCAGTTATCGAGATTTACGCCTTTGGTGCTAGTCGCCAGCCCCTGGCCTATGGAAGGTGGGCTTGGGGTAGTCACGGCATGGGCCCCGAGGACGGGTCATGACAAATTGGTATCAGAAGAGTTCGGTTCTACCACAGAACTCACGACTATGATATTTTTCTATGTGAATCAATTATGTTAAGGGTACCGAGTGTGTTCTTCAGTTCAGGGAGTCCAGTGTTGGTGCGGCGGCCGACGTATCCATACACCAGGACCCTGACTACTAATTTCTGACTTTGTACATGAAAACACTGATTGCGTGTGTGTTTCCAAAAGTTTTAAAGTCAGCTCAAACTAGGTCATCTCACCAGGTATAAATCGTTTACCGTGTCGCATCTGTTCAGGATGTCTCCACGCAGACAGTCAGTTGGAGTTCCGAGAGAGTACTCGATGACGGCTCACCGAGCGACGAGGCTCCAGTGCGGGGCCCTTTTTACTATGTTGGAACCCTCAGGTGGTGTACCTGCAGCACCACCACCTGTTGGGCAGCAGATCCCACCAGCCTTACTAGAGAGTTGTGCACGCTGGTAGAGCGTGTTGCACGAGTTCCAGCAGCAGCGGCCTATGAGGTTACGAGGCGAGGCAGATTCCCAAATAGCAGAGGACTGGTTGGAGGTGATTGCTAGAGTTTTCCGCCTATCTGAGACATCAATAGAGTGGATGGTGGACTTGGTTACTAGTGTTTTCCGGTGAGTGACCATGAGGATGGTCCACATAGCGATGTGGCTTCGGTACATGGACCGATGCCTGAGATAGTGCCTTCGGGTAGTGCATCAGCTATACAACACTACCTGTTGGTCTGTAGTTACAACCGACAGTACCGGTAGGTGACACATGTAGGCTTACTGCCTTACACATGTTCTAACATCAAATACCCTCAAGTTCTGAGGCGATCCTGACTCACAGGCGGCTGAGGACTGGCTTGAGGAGGTGGCTGAACGTTTTCTTGAGCTTATAAAGCTTCAGCAGGACGACGAGTCGGAAGATGAGTATTCATCGAGGCGTACCGAACATTCCGAGTACTTGATGAATACGATTCGATCAGTTCTATAGAGCTCGGTCCTCTGAGCGAGGTGTGTATAAAGGATATCCAAGTAAGCACTCCTTTCTCTATGAATTCCTACTTATGTTAGGGTGCTAGAAATAACCCTTGTGGATGAGAATTCTTTTGCTGAATGGATCCCTTCAGTGAAGGATAGCAGTGTGAAAGCTGGAAACTGGCGCCATTCTCAGAGACTGGGGAGTGCGAATGTTTCAAAAAGCGGAAATGTTAAGGAAATATGAATATGAAAAGCAGCGGACGTGGAAGAAGATCTAGTAGAGCAGCATGTGGTGGTGTACATTCCAACATGTTACAAACACCCGCCTTTGTTGTCCCCGCCAGGCTCAGGAAGCTAGATGGAAGGGGAAGAGAGTAGCTGCATGCGGTCAAGGAGAGTGACCCAATGACTCTGAGAATGATTCGAGGGGCAGTCTGTGTCCACTATTAGCAGCCGTAGTAAGAGACATTGATACGAATCATTCCTTCCTTCCGTGAATCTTGTCCCAGACCTAGAGTTTCCGGTAAGCCGTGGACTTGACCCTCACATCTGGAGATACCTTGGGAGGAGACTCGATAATCACACTTACGCCGACAGTGTGATCTGACCCACAATGTGAGAGTTTCAGTTGGAATCTCATGGTGGCAGTGTGAAGGCCTTACGACGTTGATCTGAGTATTGATTGGATCCACAGTTCATACACAAATTGACGGTATTAGGGAAACAGCGGGATGGGTTTTCCTTGGTTGGTGAAAAGGAAACCCCAGGCAGCACAGGATTAACTCTTGCATAGGAAGGTGTAACTGATCACTCTTGAATCGGAAACTTCACCCACGTGGCAGTAGGAGTTTTGAGTTTTAGTTCTAATTAAAAGTGGACTAGTTCCAGGCATAGAGGCCTTTGATCTTGGTGCATCCAGCTTCCTTGTTGTTGTTGTTGTTGTTGTTTGTGGTTGTTGTGTGTCTTGTACTACGAGCTGCAGAAATAAAATTCACTTATCTTTGTGACGTTTACTAACCTACCCTTTTTGGTTTGATTGATACTAAGAGGTTCTGGTTAAAAAATTGTTGACTTGACCTTCACATTTGAGATTCATACTGGAGGAGACCCAATGACCACACACTGATGCCGACAGTGTGACTCAACCCTTGGAGGCGAGAGTAACATTTGGATCTCTTTGTAGTAGCGTCGAGGCCTTACGATGTCATCCATGGCATGGATTAGTGTCATTCATGACAGGATTGACTGTTTTAGGCAAAGAACATGGTTCATCCAGGGGATGAGACCAGATTTCTTTTATCGGCAAAGAAGATATCTTAGTAGCTCTTATGGGACCAGAGATGGTCCAGGCCACGACAGGGAAGGTCCAGGTCACCCAGGAGCGGAGGAGGACAAATCTGATCCAACAAGAAGTCTTATGTTGATAGGAGACAGAACCACTCATATTTGAGGATAGCGACCACGTTTTCTTACAGGTCTCACCTTGAAGAGGTCTATGGTGATGTGGCCGAGGCTGCACGTAATCTCTGAGGTTCAGCGGACCTTTTCAGGTCCTCAGCAGGGTAGGCGAGGTGGTTTACCGCTTGACCCATCCACCTCAGTTGCACCAGGTGCACGATGAATTACACGTATCTCAACTAAGGAGATACATGCACGATCATTCGCTTATCATTGACCATGGGGAACTAGAATTTGGCGATGGGGTGACTTTTATGGGGTTCTAGTAGAGGTTGAGGATCGGCAGGAGCGGATCCTACGAGGACGGTCAATTCCTTGGGTGTGTTTTCACTGGATGTACGGGAACCTCCAGGTGAGCACATGGGAGCAAAAGGCTCATATGAATGCTCAGTACCGCTTTTGTATCCTTAGTTTGTGGTAAAGCTTTACGAGGACGTAAATCCCTGATGTGGGAGTAATGTAAAGGCCCGTAAAATTCAAGGGAAATTTTTTTTCTTAATTTTCTTTGGTATTTTACAAGAACGGAGTTTCAGACGGCGCCTAATTCAGAGACTTGGTGTGCCTGGAATTAATTTCCGAAGTTAGGCTCGGGTACGTTCAGTGAACAAACGAGAGGGTTTTTCTAACTTTTAAACCGGTGCTCGGAATCGAAATCTGAGGGCACCGATGAACTCGCAGCGCAGATAATTTCTTAAGAAGACTTCTTTCTGAAGTTGCATCTTCTCGGGATGAGTTGTTTAAATAAACTGAGGGATAATAATATAATTTTTTTACAATTATATTTTTTTTTATCTTTTCTTGTTAAGTGGATTAAGTGTTGTGTCACAGCACTTTTCCTCTCTCTTATGTGGTTATAAACTATTTAAGGGAGTTAGGGGTGGGACCCACTTGTTGATAACTACCTTTGAGAGGATTAAGGTGGGGTGGGTCCCACACGAGCCCAACCCATCACCTTCCCCTAACATTCATAACTTTTCCCCTCTTAATTTTGTAACTCTCAAAAAGAAAACCCCCTTTTTTAAATAAAGTCAACTCTTTAATTGTGTAGGTTTTTCAAGTAATTAATTCTTGGATTCATTTGAATTTCAAATGAATTCCTTTGGCTTGTGTGTTTATTAAATAAGACTAAGTCTTATTTCATTGTAGGATAGTTGATGGTGCAAAAGGATTTGGGGAGGAAAGCTTTAAGTTTTGACGGACGTTCTTCCTCCTTGAAGAACGCGAAGAACGCACCGTCACCGGCGAAGAACGCCGACCTCCGAAGAAGGATGACGGTGAGAGACGCCTTCCTCGGAGATCGACGACGCGACGCCGTGTACCGCGACACCAACGACCCTCTCCTTCCGCGACGCCTTCTTCCATGACGAACCTTCGTTCAACATTTACATCAGGTAGGGGGATTAATTTGTGAATGGTTTTATTCCCTTGGTTGTTCCTTCTAAAACAAAGAACCCAGATCAAATCACCATTAAGTTGATCCGTGAATGTTATATTTTGCGGGTTGGAAATATTGGTATGATTCTTTTTATTTAAGGGTTTGTAGGGGAATCACTTTGGTATTCTCTTTATCTTTGAGAAATGAACGACGAGCACAGACCAACCATTTCCAGGTTGATCCGTGGATCGTTCATTCATGCGGGTTGATGTAGGGTTTATTTGCTTTTGTTCAAGAGTTATCCTTTGTCGTTCTTCGTCTATGTATTTTTTTGCCTCTTGATATCAACTTAATGGAAGGAGGTCAGACCACACGAACACGGCCGACTCTCCTCCACCTTTTTTTGTTGTGATGTTGCGGTTCGAAAGAAGGCAGCGCGGTGAAAAGGCACCACGCAGGAACAAGGAGGATCATCGAAGAAGAAGCGCGGCGCAATTGCGCCGCGCCGTAGAGGCCGAACGAAACTACGGCCGGAGTTGGGGCCGCAGAGGTGAATCAAAGACTCCATAGTTGTTTAATTGACGTGCGAATTGATGGGCGATGACGAATCGGGCCGAAATGGCATTTGAATCTCTTCGCAGAAAATATTGGGTCCGGGGAGGACTGTTGGCGATGACGGCAGGCGAAACGGACCACCGAAGTGCGTCCGGTGGTCTGCAGAAGGCGGCGGCGGCGTGCCGCCGGAGCAAACCACCACGGCGATGGTTTGTGAACCAGACGACCTACGACCGTTCTGGATTTGGGGCGGCGTGGCTTTAAGCCGCGCCGGATCAACGACCGCGGGGGGGGGGGGGGTTGTAACCCCCCGCACCCGTAGGCCACATGCGCGCCGCGATGCGCCGGCACCTGGCCGGCCGCGCAGGTCGGGCCAGGCCGGGCCGCACTCAGTCGGGCCGGGCCGCGCCCAGTTGGGTCGGACCTGGACCTGGGTCGGGTCGACCCGGTTCGGCTGACCCAGGGGGGTTCGGTCGGGCCCAGACCCCCCATTTCGGATTGTTTCTGTTCGAACACCCATAACCTAGGATACGGACCTCCGATCGACGCACCGTCAATTGCGATGCGACCTTGGATCAAGTTGGTCGTTTCGGTATATTACACTCAAGGTTTTGGAGAACTTTGGGTTCGGCCGGGTTGGTTCGGATACGAAACCAACCAGGTCCTCGGAGCAGAAACGCTTATATCTTGAGCTCAAGACGTCCAATTGATGTTCCGTCGACTTTGTTGGATTTCTCTTGTTGAGACTGAACTTTTGGAACACTTCTCCCATGGTTTGGACGCAATTGGATAGTGGCTGGGTTGGATTGTACCTGAAATCCACCCGGGACCCTGGAACGGAAAAGCTGATAACTTTCAGACTGGACGTCCGTTTGACGAACCATCAGTGGTGTTGGTGATCTTGTTGATAAACGGTCCCTATGAGAATACCCTACGAGAGTTCTGGGAATAGTTGAGATACGGCCGGGTTGGTACACACACAAAACCAACCGGGCCCTCGGGACGAAAAGGCTAATAACTCACAGACCGAGCGTCCGATTGACGTGCTGTCTGTTTCCTTGAGACCCCTATCACGAGGCGGTCCTTTGAGATACTTCTTCATGGAACTTTGTGATACTTGGAGTATCGACATGTATCTTGTGGAGCGGACCCTCCAGTAGACGAGCATTCAGAGTACGGAGACCGTGTAGCCGACTGAGACCTGACGACTGCTTGACCGACTCGAATTGGAGTGAGTTGACTAGCCCAGTGGACGAAGCACTACTTTGTTTGGGTGAAAACCCATGGCTGACGGAGCACTACTGTGTGACAGTGCAGACCCGCGGTACTCGTCCGGAGAGTACCTCTGCAGGTTATTAGGGGGTGCGCACTACTGTGCTTGGGTGGCATACCCCGGTGGGAAGCACTACTGTGTTTGGGTGGCTGGCCCATAGTACTCCATTGGAGGAGTACCTCAGCAGTCTTAGGATAGTGAGCAGTACCTCGGAGTCGTGACAGGACCACTGTATACTCCAGAGACGGGGCTCTTTAGCAGTTACGGTTTCGATAATGAAAATCCTGGTTTGAGCTGAGTCTATGATCTTTGTGTTTACCTCATGATTGAGATGGGTCGCTTGATAACTTAGGTATATGTATGGGATTATACCTGGGTAGTGGTTATCCGTTGATTTCATAATCTTTGTGTTTCCTCATGATTGAGATGGGTTACTTGATAACTTGGGTATATGTATGGGAATATACCTAAGTAGAGGTTATCTGTTGAGATCTTCTTTGTGGTTAACCTTTTTGGATTTAGTGAGACCTTGAGGGTCTCAGGGTCCCTACTGAGTATCGTTATACTCACCCCTTCACGGGATATGCCCGCACCTCGTTGTGTTGGTTGTAGATGACGGGCAGCGCAGACAGAGGCCGAGTGTTCGAGTACTGGACGGTACCTGGAGGTGGACCTCACGACGAGACAATATCTAGTGGTGGAAATCACAACGAGGCGACACTCGGAGGAGGTTGACGGGTGAGAGAATTGTAGAGGCTATTTGTACCTACCCTTCAGGTAGGATCCGTGGTGGACGATCCTGGAGCTGCGCTATCTGTACCTACCCTTCAAGTAGGATCCGAGGAGGACGACCCAGGAGATGCTTCCTTTATTCCAGCTATTTGTCTTTTTCTGTTGTACTTTCATTCAGTTGTAGCTGTACTTTCATTTGGGTTTTTATTCTGGCTCATTTACTTTTCATCACTTTCTTTTGTACTTAGTGTTTTACTTCCTCTTGTACTCTGTGGTGTTTTGTTTACTTTTATAAAGGCAATTCCTTCCCAGTTATCGAGATTTACGCCTTTGGTGCTAGTCGCCAGCCCCTGGCCTATGGAAGGTGGGCTTGGGGCAGTCACGACACAGGCCCCGAGAACGGGTCATGAAAAAAACCATTAGGGTCTGACCTGTGATAAGGAAACTTAGTTGTGAGGTCCTCTCCACACCTTCATCAAACAAAGTAGAATTCATCCCCACCCATTCAACAACCAGAAAAAAGGTCCTCTCTATTCCATTCCTAGCTTAAGTGAAGGTCCTCCCAACTCCAGTATCAACTTAGGTGGAGGTCCTCCCGACTTCATCAACAACCAATCTAGTGGAGTTCCTTCCCGCTATTTTATAAATCAACATGGGGGTTTTTTATATGTTCCCACTAGCCAGTACAGAGGTCTTACTCCTACACACACTTCTCAACATGGAGGTTATATCCATCTTTACACCACTCAATATGAATGTCCTCCTCATGCCATAACCAATTAGTGCGGAGGTCCTCCCTGCACAAGCATTGACCAGTATGGATGTCCTCCCTATGCTCTCATTAACCCAAGTGTACACTCTTTGTCCAAACACCCACCGTCATGGAGGTCATACCCATGCCTAAGAGGTACCTTTCCTTGATGAATCATCCCAGGACATAAGGGAGAACACTATCCATTGAATATGAAATATTTGGAAATACCAAGTCATCTTCAACCTAATTAAAATATTGGATTATGATAAATAGATGGTTTATTAATGGATTTTTTATCCTCACTACCATAGTTTTGGGAAGGATCCAAATAGTTGATTTTTTCATCCTGGAAGCTAAGTAATACAATGTCCTCGGATCCCTTTGTAAGTATATGCAGGTGGGGGATGTTATTGGCCCTTTTTAGGGACTCACATTGTAACCATATTTATCACCATTATTTTACCATCCCTCTATAACTTCCTAATACATTGGAGGGATGTTATGGTCTAGGATGGCTCCTATTGATGGTGAGTATTCTATTGATCCAAAAACAAGAATATCTACCCTTGTACATGAGGTATTAGTAAATACTCCATACTTGAATGATATGATGATGTAGTTGGTACTTCCCCCAAGAGACACCCCAATGTGTAGTGAATAGTATCCTCATGCAGTGGATCCTCTACCGGCCAGCCAGCCACTGAACCAATCCACCTCAGTGACACTACCTATCTCGCATCCAACACTGATTTGAGTTTGGTCCAACTATTAATAGGGCCCTCCCTCTGAGAAAGAGGTCTTGTGGGGGTATTTGGCCACTGATAAATTTTTATTAGTGTCATGGATGTTGGAAACTCCTAACTTTGACATCTTAGCATCCCTTACCAAGGGTGAGCCCATATATTTCTTTCAGATCATCTAGGTGACATTTCACCACCTCTGTGATCGTTAGTTGGTTTATCAAGGAAGTCAGGGGCACCTCAAGAACATCGATCAGTAGTTCCAAATGGTTTAGTTGGTAGTAATCCCAATGGTTCAGTTCTTTAATTCATATGGCTACTATCAGACCCTCTAATAGAGATACATCAAGAGCCTCATAGTGCTCCACTTAATTACATTGGAGGCATCTTTACATGTGTAGATCAGGGGATGGGATAGTACATTGATCTCCACTTCATCCCTATCCTATGATATTCTAATTTACCCCTTGATAATTATAGTTCTATCCTAGGTATAGTTATGGAAAACATTATTGTTTCCAAGATGCCTAAGAACGGGGGGAATCGACATGGAGTTTGGCAGGGAATATCTTCCCCAAAGGGTAGTGTAGTACTAGATAGACCCTCATACAGGTGTTTGAACTCACCAGAAGAGGAAGGTACTTAGCCTCAGGGATTATTATGATGAGGCAACATTGTATTCCTGTCAAAACATCGACAAGGGTGGGAAGCGAGTTGAACCCTATGATCCATCTGATTTTGTGACAAAGATAGAGACATATCCTAGGGTCGCCATTTTATCTAGAAGGTAGAATATTAGAACATTATTATTGATGAGATTATTTCTAATCAGTGCCTGGACTATGACGCTGTCTTATGGGATCCCATTTCTCCTCTAGTGTGGCAGAAATTCCTCCTTGGTCAGCTTCCCCTAAACAAGATCAGTAAAACCATGCATCTAGGAAGCTAATAGGTATTAGTTTATTGATAGTGACCAAGGTACGAGTCTCCAAACCCACCCAAGTAGCATAATTATCCTCCTCAAGATCCAGGTCATACCACTCTACAAGATATTGAGCCTTCTTGCTGAGTTGATGATCCTATCAACACATTGCTGATCAATAATCCTCATCAATATAGGTATCCTTTCCAATATGATTTGATATCCACTCTCACCGCTCACCTTGAGGCCCTAGAAATGTAACAGGTGGAAATTCCACCTGACATAAATCCATAGCTTGCATGGGTAGATAACAAGTGATCAACCCTATAATTTGGAAGACCTAGATTTCCCCTATTCAACGGGATGGGTGAACCACTACAACACTTGGTACACTTCATCTCAGGGTGTGGACCAATGTTGGGAACCCTAGATAAGTAGAAGTATATCAATCTTCATTATTTTTCCCATACAATAGAAGGACCTTTGTTTGTCTAGTATAGCCGTATACCCATATGGTCCATTGTTGGATGGGAGGATGTTCACATACAGTTACATTACCATTTCATCTCCACTATACATAAGACAAACATTGATGACCTATTTAAGTGCAAACCAAATCCTAATGAGCGAGTTGCATATTTTTTTACTCTGTGGAAGGGTTTCACATACTAACTCAACATGTCAGTGACTCATGAGAAGCTGCTAGCGATGTACATAGGGAATGTAAACACTGTGATGGACCCAACAATCATCATATAGAACTTTCCAAGTGGGTTTCAGAACTTTTCTGATACGTCTCAGTGCTTGGAGTAAGCCTTACAATAGGCTAGACAGTCACACACATTGCCTCTTTCAGCTAATATGAGAAGGCCTACAAATGTAGAGACTACCACAACAGTATAGGTAGAGGCCCCTTGAGATACTAGAGTTATTGGCCCCATTTCCTGAGGAACCTCATCGAGTGAACACTACTACAAAACCGGCATTTAACAGCACTGGTATTTATTAGTGCCACAAAAAATACTCATAAATGGAATCTTTATCAGTGTTAAAGAAAACACTGATAAATTTAACCTTTTTTCAAAAATCTATTTTAGCTCTGATAAATTGAACCTATATCGATAGATTATTTTTAGCACTGATAAATGATATCCTTTATTTGTAATTTATTTTTATCGCTGATAATGATTGATGTTATCAGCACTTTTTTAGCACTGATAAAGGTCTGAATAAATAAAATTAAATAATTAAATAAAAAATGAGATTATTAAAAAAATATTTCAAATTTTTTTAATTAAATAATTATTGATAAAAATGAAATAATTGATTATACATAATTAAATATTAAAAATTTTATTAATTTGATAATTATGATAATTCATGTTAACAAATTTTACATATTAAATATATATATATATATTAGTATTTTTAAATATGATTTATATATTATAATATATTTATGTTCTTTACATTAAATAGTCATATATTTTTTGAATAATGGGTTTTAATTAAAAATTAATATGAATTAAAAATATTGACTCGTTACATGATGTATTGGACATATAATTAAATGTGACATTTGATTTTTTAATTTAACGTAGATCAAATGTGTGTTATATTCATTTCACATATACTTAATTAATGGATTTTTATACACAATGCACACACAAAACTTATCAATTTTTTCAATATTTTTAAAGTATACTTATTTTTAATTTATTCAATTTCAATCATTTTTAACATATATATATATGCATGCACATAAAATTAGATATAAATATTATTTTTCAAAAATATTTCTATAATTATAAATAAATAATTATAAAATTATAATAAATATATTTAAAAAGGAATATATTTACTATATTTATATCTATATTTACTTGTTTTGTATATATATTAACATTTTTTATTTATAATTAAAATTATAAATCCTTTATCAGTGCATACATAATAAATGCTGATAAATGTAGTTCTTTATCAACACTTTTTTCATACTGATAAATATTAGTCTTTATTAGCGTTAAAACTTCAGCGCTGATAAATATGGATTTTCTTAGTATTTTTTAGCACTGATAAATATTTCTCTTTATCATCACTAAAAACACTAATAAATAATCCTTTTATCCATTTTTATACTTAAGAGCTGATAAAAGGACTCTTTATCAGTGATTATTTTTAAGCACTAATAAAATTGACCTAATATATTTAAAAAAACCCAAACCATTTGTGAACCCATCACAGTATTTTAAAATTTCTACGGAAGCCACACACTTCCAGTTCTCCTCCTCAGTTAATCGATTCTTGAATCACACCACTTGAATGCCTCCAATTTTTTCAAACATCTTTAGAAATCTGGTGTTTGGATGAATTTAGTGTTTTTGAAGTATATTTTCTTAAACATAGAGAGGTAGGCCTTGTTATTTTCTTTGTGAATTTTTCATTTCTTTTTTTATTTCTTGTTCGACGATGTAATGAATTATTTTTGGTTTGGTCCTTGTATACTATTTTTCTTTTAGATTTTGAATAGAATAAGTTTTTTATGATCTCTTGTTTGATTGACTACCGATTTGGATATCCTGTTTTGGTCTTTTAAAATTACTTTTTGGATGTAATTTTCATTGTTGTCTACATATATACCCCACCTTGTTCCACAAAAATAATTCCTAGTTTTTAATTTATATTGATAATTGGTTGATAATTGTTCAAATTATTCCTTATCTATTTCTATATATAAATCTTAGTAATTGATCCCAATTCAAGATTTCAGCTTCTTCTTAATAATAAAGGTATTATAATTATAGTTCCATTGTGAGTTAATTTGTTCCATTTTCATTCCATGGATTTTTTATGTATAGTTCTCCAACACAGGATCTATAACATTATTTTTTTAATAATAGTTTTTTTAAAAGGTGGTTCATTAAAAATGGGTTAAATTTTCATGTTACCTTTACAAAACCATAAAAAAATCCTTTCTTTATAAATATAAATTAAAAAATTAATTATCTTTTCATAACAATCCATAATATCATTTTATATCATCCTTTGTGTTGGTTGTTAAATTGACCCAAAAAATAACATGTAATAATCAATTTATAAGAATTAATATGAAGTAAATTTTATTGTAATATATTTATTATAGAAGTATAATTATTTTATTATTATTTTATTAAAGTGGTAAAATATTATTACAAATAAGTAGTTTAAGAATTTAAATGGAAGAAAAATATAAGAAAATGTTGATTATATAAATAAAATCACATCTTATGTTGAAATATTTCATTATATTGGATAATTTAGGATATCATATTTATACAAGGACCACTAAAAAGTTTAATTGATGAAGCTTATAAAGATTATTTGTAGTTTATATTGGGGGATTGTAATTATAGTTTTTATTACGAAAGGGTGGTGTAAGGGTTATATATAATTGAGGAGTGTCATTTTCTCAAATACAGATTCCTTAATATGGGATAAATAAAAATATACATCTTATATCGACCCAATGTGAAGAAATAATTGATATGTTTTGTGAATTACCTATAAATATTAAGGGTGGGTATGCATCATGGAAAATTAAATGGGTATGAGTTGTATATAACTTTCACTTTTGAATGAATTCATTGGATAGACCTGGTATAGTGGAGTAATTCATTTCTTCAATCTAATTACTCATTTTCTTCAACTTACTGAAATTATTTGAAATAATCAAATGTTTAGTTTCTCTTATTATAATTTTTTTATAACTTTTACCTTTGATAAAGAGTATCTTATTTGTCTTTATTTATATACTGTAAAAAAATTAATATTTTTTGAACCCAATAGGATGGATATGAATAGAAAATGGATACATGCTAATCATTTGTCAAACAAGTATGAAGATATAGTAAAAGAGTTCATCAAGTTTGCAAGATAAAATGCATATGACCCTTCTAAAATACACTTTCTATGTTTACATTGTTGTTATTCAAGAAAAATTGGCCAGGAAGATTTGAAAGAACATTTTATTTGTCACGGAATAGATCAAAGCTATAAATGTTGGACTAAACACATGGAAAAACTGAATGTGGACCCTCATTGGGATGATACTGTAGTTTATAAATCATTTGATATGAATAACTTTTTTAATTATGATGGAGATCACATGGAAGAAATGACAATGAAAATTAAAGATGAACTTAATGATTGTACAAAGTTGTTTGAGGAGTTAAATAGTTGTTCTAAGAAACCATTGTATACCGGTTTTACTAAATAACTATTCCAAGAATCCATGGTTATGCATGAAGTGTTAATACATTATCTTTTCTCTACATATATCTAGACCAAAAAACCCAATAATAATATTGATATCTATTTGGATCCATTGATCAAAGATCTGAAATTGATATTGGATACAGGTGTTACAATGTATGATGCTCATAAAAGTGAAGAATTCACATTGAGGTCCATGTTTTATGAAAAGATAAATGACTTCCCCGCTTATGGAAATTTATCATTCTATATCATTAAAGGAATGTTGTGGTGTCCCATTTGTGAAAAACCCACATAATCAGTTTGGTTGAAACATTCCTCGAAGACTATGTATTTAGGACATCAGAAGTTTTTACCTCAACGACATAAATACCGATCATGGACAATAGTATTAAATGTGAATAATGAACAACGTACAACACTGCCTCCAGTAACGGGCGATCAACTACTCACTAAAGTAAAAAATATTGACACTATTTTTGGTAAACCATTTTTTAGAAACCTTACATAATTAGGTTGAAATAAGAGATCAGTTTTCTTTTAATTATCGTATTTGAATTGTTTTTATGTCAAACTTTTTCTTGATGTCATGAAAATATAAAAATATATTTGATAGTGTTATTGTCATGTTACTAAGTTTTCTTAGAAAATGATAGATATAATAAAATCTAGGTTAGACTTGATTGAAATTGGGATAAGGGAATAGTTGGAATTGGTGAAGGATAAAAGGTAGGATTTTCTTATTCCAACAGCTTACACTCTATACAGATAAAAAATTACAATTTTTCATTTTCCATACTAGTGTAAAAGTTTCACAAGGGTATTAATAAAATATCAAGAATGTAATTTCAATGACTAATTTGAAGTTATAAGGACTAAAATCACCTGACTGTCATGTTTTGATGAAATGTTTAATGAATGTTTCTTTATATTACTTTCTACCTCAAAATTTATGACATACATTAACCATACTCTTCTTCTTTTTCAAAGCCATAAGTTGTAAATTTGTAGACCCGATGATGTTTCCCATCATGAATAAAGAGATTTCAATCATATTATGGGAATTAAAGATGTTCATACTAGAATAATTCTTTTATATAATGGTCCACCAGATGGTTCACTTGGTTAGAGAGGTTCAACTATGTGGTCTTATCCATTATATATGGATGTACCCCATTGAACAGTATATTAAGATTTTGAAACGGTATATCAATAATCGAACTCATCCAAAAGGTTGTACTTTAGAATGATATTTTGTTGAAGAAGTTATTTAATTTTTTACCTATTACATATCATATGTTGAAAGAATCAGTCTCTCAAAGTCTCATCACAGCAAATGCCTTTGGGCCACCTCAAGGCTTTCAGGGAACCTTAAGGCCTCCAGGCTACCTTAAGTGCAGATGCAAACCAGAAAACCTACAAGGAACAAGTTCTAGAACGAGGATAAGCAAGGGGCATTCACCACTGCAGAAGCTAAATGAATTGAATGAATGATAGGGTATGACACCTTCCATCGGGACAAGCTTCTGAATGCACAAGAAATCCTAGACAAACAACCATGTGAAGGTGGAGAGTTTATTTCACGATGAAGATGGTGTGGAGGAGAAGTTCCAAGTAGTTAGTCTGGGTTGTATGTAATTTCTGAAGCATATGGGTAGTGAATTCCTATAAGGCCTATGGGCCATGTAATACTTATGCCTATGGGCCTTGTAAGGGGTCCAACTCACCCCTTAAAAGGTGGATTATCAAAAATCAATAAAAAAAGAAGGAATTCAGGCCATTGAAGGATATGATGGTTCATAGATCAAATTTATAAGGATTTATTTTGAAATATGAATTAAATTTATGAAATACTTCAATGTCTAGCCATAGGAACAAATGAAAATGTTATACCTTACTCTGGTTTTGTAATAAATGGTTATATGTTCTATAAAAAATAACATGATGACTTCAGTATAATGCAAAATAGTTGTGTCACTCTTATGCCTGAAGTGATGCACATATCTGGTTCCAAGGATAGAAATAAAATTTATGTAAATATGTCATTTTTTTCATTATCAAATAGATATATGAGTTGTATTATACAAAATTTGAAGTGACACTTTTCCATTACGAATAGCTTAACAATATAAATGGAGTGAAATTTCATGAAATAGGATTTTTGAAGGTGAATTTTATTATGGAAGGTGAAAATATGAGTCCTTTATAATGTCATCACAAGTAGTGAAATTATTTTATGTCTCTAATACAACAAACAAGAATTGGTCGATTGTCCTACTAGAAAATAAATCAAATGTTGATTCAGTTGAAAATTTAATCAAGTATGACCCTTTCATTGGGACATCACAATAAGTTCATGTTGATCACAAAGTAGGCAATGTCTTGCACATTAGAGGGGATTTGGATTCTCAATAGAGGAACAAAATCCTTGAAACCCTTAAAATAAATAGAGTTTTCAATAAGAAGTTAAAAGTGTTTTTTAATATAATATATTTTTACTCATAATATTATATGTTCTATTCTTCATTAACATAATCTAAATGAAATTTGTTGACTACCCATACAGAAAATTCCTTCTCCAAATGATGATGTTACCAATCCCAAGGAATAGAATACTATAATATAGGAAACCCTTTGGAGAGATGTAAAGGTAATGTTAAGATATAATTTCTATATTTTACCCAAAAAATATATATAATGAAATGTTTATTTAATTTTCATTTTTCCTTGTAGAGTTCGTTTATTTTAAAAGTTTTATATCCATGTTTCATGAATTTACAAGAAGAGAAACAATGCTGTATCTACTCAATCACAGAGGTAATCTTGATGTTTACATAGTAAAATCATTTTCCATAGAATTAATGTATTGTTTCATATTTATGTTTTATTTAATTAACATAATAATTTTTTTCTTATACAAGAAGATTATTTTTTTTTAGTTGTGGTGGTATGTCCATATTTCATGCCTTTCTACACCCAAACTTCTAAAGACTTCTTCTCCTTCAAAACTTTTTCTCCCTTACAATGTGGTATTTATCAATTTTTTCAGGTTCATTCCACTACCATTACCGGAAGAGAAATGACACTGCCTATGATTAATTAAAGAGGTAATTTTGATGTTTCCACAGTAAAATCATTGTCCATATAATTATTGTATTATTTCATATTTAAGTTTAATTTATTTCTTTTTAGTATTACTCACATAATAATTGTCTTCTTATACAGGTGGATTTTTTTGTTTGAGTTTGGGTGGTATGTCCATATTTTATGCCTTTCTACACTAAAACTTTAACAAAATTTGTCTCCCTCAAAATCTTTTCACGCCTACAGTGTTACATTTATCACTTTGTTTCAAGTTCTCTCCACTACCTTTGTAGGAAGAGAAACGATGTTTTCTCTCCTCAATTAAAAAGGTAATATTGATTCTTTTATAGTAAAATAATTTTCCATATAATTAATGTATTATTTCATATTTATGTTTTATTTATTTATTTTTATTATTACTCACATAATAATATTTTTCTTATACAGGTGGACTCTTTTATTCGAGTTGTGGTGATCTGTACATCTTTCATGCCTTTCTACACCAAAACTTCCACATACTTCTTCTCCATGAAAACCTTTCACCCAGGTAGTGTTGACATTTATCACTTTCCTTAAAGTTCCCTGTATTAATAAATCATAGAGTTAATCTTTATATTTTCACAATAAAATCATTTTCCATAGAATTAATGAATTATTACATCTTTATGTTTAATTTATTTCTTTTTAGTATTACTCAAACAAATTTTTTTCTTATACCGGTAGATTCTTTTTTCGAGTTGATGTGGTTATTTTAAATATTCTCATATAGTTTTGGTTGTTTGACAAAGAAAGTTAATAGAAATTGTGGTAACATTGACAGTTAGGACTGTTTTGAAACTTTGGGACGTGTAGGAATCAGCCACACCTCAATATGACACACGATTTGATCAGTATGACTCTAAGTACTTATTCATTTTAAAATTGAAATTAATTTCAGTAAAAAAGAAAAGTGACATACTCAAAACTAATCAAACATATTAATATTATTTCTATACTTTAATACAATTATTCCTAAATAATTTGTGTTGTGTAATAATTGGACACACCTCAATCTGATACACAATGTGCCTGATATGACTCAATGTACCTTTTAATTTTTTTAAAATCAATAATTTTCTTTAAAAAGTGTCACTCACTGAAATATGACCAAACATGATCATATTTTATTAATAATTTAGGGAATAGACACATAAATGATTTTTAACATGTTGGAATTGGTCTCACGTCAAACTGATACACGATGTGATATATATGAGTCAAAGTGTGTGTTTCTTGTTAAAAATGAAATTTTAGTAAAAAAGGAAAGTGGTTTACTCAAAACTAAGAAAAAAATCATATTGTTTTTATATTTTTTATAATAATCCATAAGTTATTTAGAATGTGTAGGAATAAGCCACACCCCAATCTGATGCACGGTGTGACAGATATGACTCTAAGTGCATCTCTATTTAAAATCGACATCAATTTTAATAAAATACAAACAAACCTAATCAAAACTAAACAAACACATTCATATTATTTTGATACTTTTGGTAAATAGTCCATAAGTGATTTTATATGTGCATGAATTAGCTTCACGTCAATCAAAACCATGGTGCAACTGGTATGATTCAAAGTGTGTGTTTTTATTTAAATTGACATCAATTTTATTAAAAGGTCTAACTGACCTACTCAAAACTAATAAAACTCATTAAAATTGTTTAAATACTTTATTAAAATAATCCATAAGTCATTTTTGATGTGTAGGAATGAGTCTCACCTCAATAAAATACACAATGTAATTGATATGAGTCAAAGTGTGTGTTTCAATTTTAAAATGAAATTTTAGAAAAAAAGACAAGTGATGTAGTCAAAATCAGGAAAACACATTCATATTGATTTAATTCTTTAATAAAAATATCCATAAGTCATTTGGTATGTGTAGAAAGTATCCACACCTCAATCTGCCGCACGGTGTGACCGACATGACACAAAGTGCATCTTTTTATTTAAAATTTTCATCAATTTTAGTAAAATAGACAAATTTACTACGAAAAACTATTAAAAAACATTCATATTGTTTTGATACTTTACAAAAATTATCTATAAGTCATTTTTTATGTGTAATAATCAGTCACACCTTAATTTGATACATGATGTTCCTGGTATTAATCAATGTGTCTTTTATTAGTTTAAAATCGATATTTTAGTTCAAAAAGTGTCACTCACTGAAAAATGATCAAATGAACTAAGATATTCTTTATAATTTAAAGAAATGATTAATAATTCATTTTTGATATGTAAGAATCTTTTTCACATAAAACTGAGACATGATGTGATGGGAATGAGTGAAAAGTTTGTGTTTCCAGTTTAAAATAACATTTTAGTAAAAAAGTAAGGTGACTTAATCAAAACTAAAAAAACACATTCGTATTGTTTTGATAATTTAGGGAAACAATAAATAGGTCATTTGGGACATGTAGTAATTATCCACACCTTAATCTGATGCACAATGTGATAATTATGACTCAAAGTGCGTCTTTTTATTTAAAATTGTCATCAATTTTAGTAAAATGGACAATTTTCCTACTCAAAACCAAGAAAAACATTCATATTGTTTTTAGACTTTATGAAAAAATCCATAATTCATTTATGATGTGTATGAATTAGTCTCACCACAATCTGATACACAATGTGCTCGGTATGACTCAAATGTCTGTTATTAGTTTAAAATCGACATTTTAGTTCAAATATTTTTACTCACTGAAAACAGATCAAATTCACTTGTATTTTCTTGATAATTTAGTAAAATTATTCATAAGTCATTTGTGATGTGTAGGGATCCATTTCACATCAATTTGATATGGGATGTTATTGAATTGATTCAAAAGATTGTGTTTCGAGCTTAAAATTACATTTTAGTAAAAAAGACAACTAACGTACTCAAAACCAAGAAAACACATTCATATTGTTTTGATAATTTATTACAATTTTCCATATGTAATTTTTTATGTGTAGGAATAAACCACACCTCAATCTGACACACGGTGTAACTGGTATGACTGAAAGTGCATCTTTTTATTTAGAATTGTCATCAATTTTAATAAAATGAACAATTATCCTGCTCAAAACTAATAAAACACATTCGTATTGTTTTTATGATTAAAAAAAATTATCCATAATTTATTTTTAACATGTAGGAATCAGCCTCCACTCTATCAGATACATGATGTGCCCGGTATGACTCAAAGTGTCCGTTATCAGTTTAAAATCAACATTTTAGTTCAAAAAGTGTCACTCGCTGAAAATTAATCAAACACACTCAGATTTTCTGGATAATTTAAGAAAATTATTCATAAGTAATTTTAGATGTGTAAGAATCTGTTTCATGTAAAACCAATACATGATCCAAAAGTGCTTGTTTTCAGTTTAAAATGAAATTTTAGTAAAAAAGACAACTGGCATAATTAAAACTGAGCAAATATATTCATATTTTTTTTGATACTTTATGAAAATGATCCACACGTCATTTGAGATGTGTTCAAATCGTATTCACCTCAATCTGATGCACTATGTGACTGGTTTGACTCCAAGTGCATCTTTTTATTTAAAATTGACATCAATTTTAGTAAAATTAACACTTTTTGTTAATTTATTTCTTTATATTATTAATAACATAAGAATTTTCTCTTATACAAGTGTGTTATTTTTCTTGATTAGGGGCAGTTTTTTTTGAAATAGCATGAGTCGAGTCAGGATTAAAAGACAAAGGAACATTGATGTTTTTTAATTTATGTAATAATTTTTCATTTGATAATTTTATAAACCAATGTTTAAAATTTCTATAATAAATTGTTTTTTCTTGTATTAATGTTGTAAATTTCTTTTAATTTAAATATTGTATAAGAACTTGTTTTTGTTGATATCTGTGATCTTTCTGGTTTTATGGTGTTCTATTACAACACAGTGTAGTAGTTATGCAGTGTTCTATTACAACTGTAATGGCCTGGACCTCTCTGGTCCATTCCTTTGTGAAATGTGGTGCTGGAGGTGTGCCAGGAGGTCAAGGTTCCTTGGGGGTGCATTTTAGTGAACTTTTAAGGAGATCTAAGGGAAATAGCTTTTGCACAGTTAGCACACGGTTTGGCTAAACCGTGGGGCCAAACCGTGAAAGATTGGTGTTGGAGACACTGGCTAACACACATTTAGCCCACGGTTTGGCTAACCATGTGGACTAATCGTGCGAGGAGTGTTTGGTGAGGCGGAAGCTAACGTACGGTTAGTGCACAGTTTTCTAAACTGTATGGACTAACCGTGCAAGCACTTAAAGTTAGATCCTAAAGTTGTGGATCTGAACTCTTTTGCCTCTAAATGGTTTGTTTAAGCCCCTAAGCGGCCATAACTCGGGATTACCCTTCCTTAGAGGTAGAAGAACCTCTCCCAAGCATTTTGGAGGTGATATTGAGGCTCTTTTTGGCGAATCGAAGCTGGTTCCTTGAGGTATGTGATCGTTCTTGCTTGTTTCCTAGATCTACTAAGATCTACCCCTCCTCCTCTCTCGTTTTCTTACATCTATGCCCATTATGGGTAGATCTAAGTGTGTAGATGTCAAATATGATGAGATTTGTTCTTGGTTGTGTTAGGAGAGGATATATAAGGAGGATTCGTAGAGAATAAACCCGGTTTCTTGAGCGTTCTTCGACCGTCGTGGTTTTGTAAAAAACCTTTGAGGTAGGGATTTTACCTTCATCTCTCTAATTTGTGCATCATACAGGATGGGTGTCCTCTTTCTTTCACGATGCATAGTTGAAAAAGTTTAAATGAAGATAATAACTGGCTTAAAGAACGGGGATGAGGAAGTTGTTATGTTTATCCTTGTTTATCCTATTATTAAGTTGTGAATTGAATAGGCTTATGCCTACTGAAAATCACTGTCATTGGGGGCCTTTTCTTGTGCAATTAAATGTTGCCCTATCTTTCTAGACAGTTTTATGGAGATTTTGTGGAATATGGAAATTGGTTAATCATGTAAAGTTGGCTGATTAAATTAATATCTAGAACCCTTATGTGATCACCCCGGTTAAACAAAATCAGATAATGAACATGTGGGTGTTGGATTGGTTACGTGGTATGTGAAAAGGGTGGGGGTGAATACTAGGTTATTATGAATAGGATGGGTAGTGGGGCTACGGTAAATGATATTAAAAGGGGAAATGATGTGGCACGAGCCTTGTTTTGTGATACGGTTGTGGAGATGTGGTTATAGTGGAAGCAGGGCTTCATTAATGGGTTGTGATATTCAAAGAATGTGGAAAGTTGATAAATGAACTATGGGGAAAGATAATGAATTAAATGAGGGAACAATCAATGGGGATTGAATTATGATAAAATGGTTTGTTTTGTGTTGCTTTTGTTTTATCTAACTTGATTTGTGGTTGGTAGGGTTTTTCTACAAAACTCTTGATCTGGTTTGATAATTGCCCAGTAGTTAAGGAAATAATAAACTAATACTGTTGAAACATGAAAACCTAAATGTGGTTGGGATTGTTTGTTGTATGCAGCTTCGTAGTACTAGTGTCGAGGCATGTGCTCAGTTTCACTGTTTAGAGTACATAGGTTGGGCTGTGTGTTTGGTATATATATATATGTATCTGTATCTTTGTGTTTTTTCACACCCCACCCATGTTGAGCACCTAGAGCCGAACACTCCCATTTCATGGTATAGGGTGTTTTCCCCTTAGTTACTAGCTCTTTCCTGCTCCTTCTTCCAAAGATTGTGATGGCTTGAGGCGACCTTACACCTAAGACTCTTCAGGTAGGTTTTGATTGGTGTGATTTTAGCCCAAGACCCTTCAGGCAGGTTTACTGTTCCCAAGAATCTTCTGGATGAGGCCCAGGTGTGTTCGAGTGGGGATGTGATATGTGGTTTGTGAGGCCCAGGTGTGTGCAGGTGGGATATGTGGTTTGTGAGGCCCAGGTGTCTGCGGGCAGGATATGTGGTTTGTGAGGCCCAGGTGTGTGTGGGCGGGATATGTGGTTTGTGAGGCCCAGGTGTGTCCGTGTAGGATATGTGGTTTATGAGGCCCAAGTTTGTGTGGGTGGGATGTGTGGATTTTGAGGCCCAGGTATGTGTGGACAGGAAGAGTGTGGTAGCATCAGGACGTTCGCCATTAGAAAGAGCAGCTAACTAGTGGGGGGAAATGGTGCAAGGTACCCAATACTCTTGTTCTTATATACTACAACCTGTTGTTTTGTGTTTTGGTGAGTGTGGCTGGTGAGGTTGGGTGGATATAATTCCTTGCTTGGTTTTGGTTTATCTGTTGTTCTTATGAGACATTAGGATGTCTCCCCACCTGTGCGTGAGAGATTTAGGTTTCCTTATAAATTATACTTGTATGCTCACCCTACGTTTACTTTCAGGTTTCCAGGAGGACTACGAGGGTCATGCAGGACCCTACTATTCCAGACAGTTGGATTTGTTGCAGTTGTTGTACTCTTTTTTGTTATGGTATTATACTTTTGAGTTTTCTTGTACTTGTACCTTGTTTTAGAATTGTTTAAACATGCTTGTGGGATTGGTTTGGGTTTATTTTCATTTACTTTTTCCTTTTCCTTTTGGTTTTTGACTCATCCTATTTCCTAATCTTAAATAATAAAAAGGGTAATACCCCCCATATTTCTGAAAACTCATACCCTTGGTGCTAGTCACCACTCTGGGGCCTACTGAAGGCGGGACTTAGGGGTCATTATCTCACTTTCACCATTTCCAGCTCAGAAGAGGCATCTTTGGTGGGAGAGGGTCATGAAAGAATAGTATCAGAGCTGATGGTTGAGAGATATGATGGAGTCTGGAGTTAAGCACAGTGAGGATTGCATGGGATGGTAGGGAAATAGTGTTAGGTGATCTTGGTGTGTGACATAGGCCAGGGAGGACCGGTTAGGACACAGGATTTTAGGGAACCCCGTGATCAGATACAAGGACTCTGAGCCTATCTAACGACCAAGTGAGACTACATTGATAGCAGGGTAGATACCCTATGGAAGGTACATACATCATCATATTTGTGTTTTACTTGATTTGGGTATTCTGGGAAAGAAATTGAAATAATGTGATAAAATGAAACCTTAAGAAATTTCCTTACTACTTGGGATTATGAGATCTTTGTTTACCGTACATCTATGGCACCTGGACGTCATCCCTGGGTGACACAGACAGTCAAGGCCTAGCAGATTCAGGTGGCCGATCAGTTGAGGATTGACCGAGAGGAGGAATATGATCAGTGGCAGAAGACTCTCCGTTATTTCCAATGACAAACCCTCAAGAAGTACAAGGTTAATACATCAGATATGGATATGGAGGGTTGTCTTGGGGAGCTAGGGATCACTTTTACTTTGATCCGTGATCCGAGGGTGTACTGGGTTCCCCTAGCAGTCAGTCAGCTGAGAGGTGCGGCGCGTCAGTGGTGGACGCTCTACCTCCGGGAGAGGTCAGAGGCAGAGGTTCTGTGGGATGACTTTGAGAAGGAGTTCCGAGAGGAATTCCTTTCTTCCATGATCAAGGCAGATAAGTGGCAGGAGTTACTCTCCCTCCAGTAGGGGAGTATGTCAGTATAAGAATTGGGGATCAAGTTCATGGGTATCCTACGCTTTGATCTGGATCTCTTTCTAGATGAGGAGTCTCGGGTGAGATGTTTAGAGGAGGCACTTCGTCCTTCGCTCCAGTATGTTGTCACCCCCTTCACCCTTCTGACGTACTTGGCAGTACAGAAGAAGGAAGAGGTTGTAGAGAGGATACACTCTTTGGTAGTTGTACCACGAAGGGGGGTCTAGCCGGGCTCGTTGAAGGGGAAGGCAGTCAGTAGCAGGTCTCCTTCGATATGACCTTCTAGATTCATACCATTAGGGAGCAGGACTCAGCAGTTCCAGTTCAGATCTTCAGGTCCTCGTCCCTTTTGCACGAGCCCAGGACTGAAGTGTTTTTATTGTGGAGTTTTCGGGCACATTCAGAGTTGGTGCCCAACCTGAGCTCAGTATGGTGGAGGTGGGCAGGTTCAGCGCCGCCTCAGCAGCACCAGTAGCCGGTGAGGCCCTTTCAGCAGCAGCAGGACCCTTCTCCTCTGAGGGCAGACTTTGTAGGAGGAGGTCGACCTCAGGGTGCTCCTCAGGGACCTCGACTAGGGCATGATCGGGGAGGTGTTCAACATCAGAGAGGGAGAGGAGATGGGCATGGATAGTTTCACGCAGCAGAGTTAGCAGCTCCGACAGGATCAGAGGTGGTGCGAGGTACGATTTTTTTGTTCATCACTCTTGTTTCTGCTTTGTTCTATTTGAGAGATTCGCACTCCTTTGTTGCACCTGGTCTGGCCCATGCTTTGGGTCTAGAAATAGAGAGACTTTTACTACCCCTGGTGTTGGGTACACCAGTTGGGGGTCAGACCAGCGTATCTTGTGTTTGCCGGGGATGTGGGCTGACATTGGGACTGTATCGATTTAGTGGGGATCTCATTTTTCTATAGATGCAGCCATACGATTCCATTCTAGAAATTGACTGGTTGTTTTCTGTTATTTCTGTTATCGACTACTTCCGAAGAAGATTAGTGTTCTCCGATGTGGATGGGAAGCGTTTAGCTTTTGTTGGTGAGAGGAGCTATCAGGTGGGAAGCCGGCTTGTGGAGCATCCCCTTTCCTTGTTAGGCGGGTTATTAGTGGTTTCAGCTGATACAGAGATGATAGATGTTCCAGAGGAAGTTGGGGAGTTCCTCGATGTTTTTCCTGAGGAATTTGTGACTCTACCCCCCCCCCCCCCCCCCCCCCCAACATGACGTTGAGTTCAGGATAGACTTATAGCCTAGTGCCCGTCCTATTTCCATGGCCCCTTATCGGATGGCACATTCGAAGTTGCAGGAGTTGCGAATTCAGATTGAAGATCTGATGGAGAAGGGTTTTTTTCAACCCAGAGTGTCACCATGGGGTGCTCCAGTTTTGTTCGTCAAGAAGGCAGATGGTGGTCTCAGGCTATGCATAGACTACCAAAGGTTGAATTAGGTAACGTTCAAGAACCGTTACCCCCTTCCAAGGATAGATGATCTCTTAGACCAGTTGAGGGGAATAGGTTGGTTTTCTAAGATTGATCTATGATTTTCATATCATTAGCTGAGGGTAAAGGACAATAACATCTTGAAGATGACTTTCAGGTGAAGGTATGGGCACTTTGAGTTCGTAGTGATGCTGTTTGGAGTTACGAATGCACCAGCTGTGTTCATGGGACTTATAAACATTGTCTTCCAAGTGTTTCTGGATCGGTTCATTGTTGTGTTTATCGATGACATCCTGATTAACTCTAGATCAGAGGAGGAGCATGTTGAGCATTTTAGGCTAGTCTTGGAAGACCTTCGACACCACCATCTTTATGGGAAATTTTTGAAGTGTAAGTTCTTGATGCAATAAGTACACTTCCTTGGGCACGTCGTGTCTCAACATGGAGTGTCAGTGGACCCGTCGAAGGTGGAGGCAGTTGTTTCTTGGGTGGCACCCAAGAGCATGGCATAATTTCATAGTTTCCTGGGGTTGGCAGGTTATTATCAAAGGTTTGTTTCAGACTTCTCTCGAGTTGCTGCTCCAATGAAAGATTTGACTAGGAAGGACCAGGTCTTCCTATGGAGCGAGAAGTGCCAGAAATCTTTCGACTACCAGAAGGAGAAGTTGGTCAGTGCTCCAATACTTAGATTTATAGAGGAAGGGTTGTTGTATTTTGTGTTTTTTGAAGCTTTTGTCCTTGGTTTGGGGTGTGTACTGTTGTAGAAGAAAGGTGTGATCTGTTATGGCTCTAGGCAGTTGCACCCTCACGAGCGTAACTATTCCACCCATGACCTAGAGCTTGAAGCAGTAGTGTTCTCACTGAATTTTTGGTGACATTACCTCTTTGGGGAGTGTTTTGTGATCTTCTCAGATCACAAGAACTTACGTTATATCTTCTCCCAGCGTGACCTGAACTTACGGTAGTGGAGATGGGTTGAGTTTATCCAATACTATGACTTTCAGATCTCTTACACTGAAGGTAAGGGCAACGTTGTGGCTGATGCCCTGAGCAGGAAGCCACATAAAGAAGTGGTTCAGGAATCTGCTGATGCTTGGAAAGCGATGTGGGATTTGGCTGCCTTGCACTTGGATGCAAAGGTAGAGGGTGTTAGAGGCTGTTTGTTTTTAGATGATGTTGGAGTCCTCCTTGTTGTAGTAGGTGGAAGAGTCTCAGTGGGGAGATTCTGAGGCAGAAGTAATGCGGGATCGTATCGATCAGGGAAATGTTTCAAAAGGATGGTCAGAGGACAGCCGGCATTGGATGCTTTTTCATGGAAGGTTGTTTGTTCCAGAGGCGATGTGTGAGGGAGTTCTCCGTGAGTTCCATGGATAAGCCTTGGAGGTACATCTGGGAGTTTCAAAAATGTACTGAGGCTTGAGGGAACAGTTTTGGTGGCCCGGGGTGAAACGGCCAGTTTCGGATTTTGTGTCTAAGTGCCTAGTGTGTCAGCAAGTAAATGTTGAACACTGTGTTCCTAGTGGTTTGTTGCATCCTTTAGATGTACCTAAGTGGAAGTGGGATGACATCTCAATGGACTTAGTCACAGGAGTACCTAGAGCTCAGGGTGGTTATGATGCTATCTGGGTAGTGGTGGATCGAATGACGAAATCAGCTCACTTCTTAGCAATTAAGGAGTCGGGCCTGGTGAGTACCTTAGCACAGAGGTACGTAGACGAGGTGGTCAATTTTCATGGAGTTCTGAAGACTATCATCTCATATTGGGATACTCGGATTACCTCACGAGTCTGGAGGGGGTTACATCATTCTTTTGGCACCCATATATGCCTTAGAACTGCTTTCCACCCCTAGACCGATGGGCAGACAGAGCGGACTATCCAGACGTTGGAGGACATGATGCGAACATGCATTCTGGATTTCGAAGGATCATGGGTGTGACACATTTTTTTAGTATAGTTTGCCTAAAACAACAACTTCCACTCTACCATTGGCATGGCACCGTTTGAGGATTTGTATGGAAGACTATGTCGTTCACCCATTTTCTGGGTAGAGGGTCGTGAGAAAGGTGGTCTTGGGCCAGAGGTAGTATAAATCACCATAGAGAAAGTTCAGCTTGTGCGTGAGAGGATAAAAGCGGCTCAGGACTGACATAAGTCTTATACTGATCGTCGGAGGAGGCCTTTGGAGTTCGATGTGGGAGATCATGTGTTCTTTAAGGTTTCCCCTTGATAGTGGCAGCGGAGGTTTGGGAAGGGGAGTAAGCTCTCCCCTTGGTTCATCGGACCTTTCAAGGTGCTGAGGTGAGTCGGTGAGGTGGCATATCAGATGGCCCTGCCACCTAAGTTGGAGAAGGTTCATGACGTCTTCCACGTCTCCCAGCTTCATCGGTACTTACACGAAGACTCTCACGTTATCGACTGGGGATAGCCAGATATAGGAGACGACGCGACCTTTGAGGAACAACCCGTCAGAATTGAGGATCGTGAAGAGAAGGTGCTCTGTGGAGGAACTATCACCTTGGTTCGGGTGTTGTGGAGGCATGGCAGCCTCGAGGAGAGCACTTAGGAGTGGGAGCCTCAGATGCACGCTCAGTACCCAGAGTTGTTTTGACCTGTGTTTTTCTTTTTTCTTCTGAGCTTTGTTTTGATGTTATACTCTGTACCTTTGATATATGAAATGCTTGGCTTGTCGGTTGTGAGACGTTTTGTTTCCTTGTTCTATGGAAGTGTGTAACATGTCCGTATGTGTGGGGAAAGGGAAAAACCTGATCCTTAATCGAGATTCATTAATGCGGATGTGATTGTACCCGAGCGGGCAAGTCAGGGATGCCTAAAGCAGATAATATCTCGACATGTGAGAAGGGATTCCCCAAGCCATATGTTCAGGCAGTGTGTTGGTTGTACGGTGTTGGGGGCAGTGTAAGTTGGGAAAATCCTATTATATGGATGTGGGAAGACCCAATTCTTAATCGAGACGCATTAATACTGATTTCATTAAACCCGTGCAGGTGAGTCAGTGCCGCCTAAAGAAGATAATATCTAGACATAGGAGAAGAAATTCCTAACAGCTATGATTAGGGTTGTTGGTTGGGTTCCTGTTATAATGAGATCCTTAAGAGGTATCTTGTTGGGTTTCTCTGGGTTGGTTTTGAATTCTCGGGGACGGGAATGTTTTAAGAGGTATCTAGTGTAATGGTCCATACCTCTCTGGTCTATTCCTTTGTGAAATGTGGTGCTGGAGGTGTGCCAGGAGGTCAAGGTTCCTTGGGGGTGCGTTTGGGTGGACTTTTAAGGATACCTAAGGGCAATAGATTTCGCATGGTTAGCGCACAGTTTGGATAAACTGTGCGACCAAACCGTGCAAGGTTGGTGTTGGAGGCAGTGGCTAATGCACGGTTAGCGCATGGTTTGGCTAATCGTGCGGACTAACCATGCAAGTAGTGTTTGGCGAGGCAAAACCTAACACATGGTTAGCACACGGTTTTCTAAACTATGCAGACTAACCATGCAGGCACTTAAAGTTAAATCCTAAAATTGTGGATCTAAACTCTTTTGCCTCTAAATGGTTCTTTTAAGCCCTTAAGCGTCCATAACTTGGGATTACCTTTCCTTGGAGGTAGAAGAACCCCTCCCAGGCATTTTTGAGGCGACCAAGAGGCTCTTCTTTGTGAATCAAAGCTTGTTCCTTGGGGTATTTGATCGTTCTTGCTTGTTTGCTAGATATACATAGATATAATCCACCTCATCTCTCAGTTTCTTAGATCTACACCCGTTATGGGTAGATCTAAGCTTGGGATGTCAAATATGATGATATTTTCTTTTGGTTGTGTTATGAGAGGATATCTAAGGATGATTCGTAGAGAATCGACCCGGTTTCTTGAGCTTTCTTCGACCATCATGGTTTCGTCAAAAACCTTTGACGTAAGGATTTTATCCTCGTCTCTTTAATTTGTGCATGATGCAGGATGGGTGTCCTCTTGCTTTCACGAGACATAGTTGAACCAGTTTAAATGAATATAATAATTGGCTTAAAGAATGGGGATGGGGAAATTGTTATGTTTATCCTTGTTTATCCTATTGTTATGTTGTGAATTGAATAGGATTATGCCTACTGAAAATCACAATCGTTGGGGCCTTTTCTTTCACAATTAAATGTTGCCCTATCTTTCTAGACCATTTTATGGAAACATTGTGGAATATGGAAATTGGTTAATCACCTAAAATTGGCGGATTAATTGAATATCTAGAACCCTTGTGTGATCACCCCGGTTGAACAAAATGGGATAATGAACATGTGGGTGTTGGTTTGGTTACGTGGTGTGTAAAAGGGGGTGAATCCTGGGTTATTATGAATAGGATGGGAAGCAGGGTTGAAGTAAATGTTATTAAAAGGGGCAATGATGTGGCACGAGCCTTGTTTTGTTATACAATTGTGGAGATGTGGTTATAGTGGTAGCAGGGCTGCAGTAATGGGTTGTGATATTACATGAAAGTGGAAAGTGGATAAATGAACTGTGGGGAATGATAATGAATTAAATGTGGGAACAATAAATGGGTATTGATTGATGATAAAATGGTTGGTTTTGTGTTGCTTGTGTTCTATCTAATTTGATTTGTGGTTGGCAGGGTTTTTCTACGAAACACTTGATTTGGTTTGATAATTGCCCAGTAGTTAAGGAACCAATAAACTAATATTGTTGAAACATGAAAACCGAAATGGGGTTGGGATTATTTTTTGTATGCTTTCTTCATAGTAGCAGTGTCGAGCCACGTGGTCAGTTTCTCTGTTTAGAGGACATAGGTTGGTATGTGTGTTTGGTATATATATATATATGTATGTATCTTTATCTTTGTGTTTTGTCGCACCCCACCCATGTTGTTCCCCTAGTGTCGAACACTCCAATTTCATGGGAGAGGGTGTTTTCCCCTTAGTTAATAGCTCTTTCCGACTCCTTCTTCAATAGGCTATGATGGCTTGAAGCAACCTTACACCTAAGACTCTTTGGGTAGGTTTCGATTGGTGTGATTTTATCCCAAGACCCTTTGGGAAGGTTTACTGTTCCCAAGAATCTTCAGGATGAGGCCCAGGTGTGTTTGGATGGGGATGTGGTTTGTTGTTTGTGAGGCCTAGTTGTGTGCGGGTGGGATATGTGGTTTGTGAGGCCCAGGTGTGTGCGGGAAGGATATGTGGTTTGTGAGGCCCAGGTGTGTGTGTGAGCAGGATATGTGGTTTTTGAGGCCCAGGTGTGAGCGGGTGGGACGTTTGGCTTTTGAGGCCCAGGTGTGTGCGGGCAGGAAGAATGTGGTAGCGTCAGGATGTTCGCTATTAGGAAGAGCAGCTAACTAGTGGGGGAAAAGGGTGCGGTGTGCTAAATACTCTTATTATTATATACTACTACCTGTTATTTTGTGTTTTGGTGAGCATGGCTGGTGAGGTTGGGTGGATAAAATTCCTTGATAGGTTTTGGTTCTTCTGTTGTTCTCACGATACATTAGGATGTCTCCCCACCTATGCACGAGAGCTTTAGGTTTCCTTACTGAGTATACTTGTATGCTCACCCTACGTTTACTTTCAGGTTTCCAAGAGGACTACTAGGGTTGTGCAGGACCCTTGTAGTCGGGACAGTTAGAGTTGTTGTCGTTTTTGTACTCTTATTTCTTTTGGTATTGCACTTTTGAGTTTTCTTGTACTTGTACCTTGTTTCAGAATTGTTTAAACATGAATGTGGGATTGGTTTTCTTTTATTTTCATTTACTTGTTCCTTTTCCTTTTGGTGTTTGACTCATCCTATTTCCTGGTCTTAAATAATAAAAAGGGTAATGCCTCCCATATTTGTGAAAACTCATACCCTTAGTGCTAGTCGCCACTCTTAGGCCTACTGAAGGCGGGACTCGGGGGTCATTATCTCTATTTCACCATTACCATATTAGAAGGGTCATCTTTGGTGGGAGGGGGTCATGATAGAATGGTATCCGAGCTGATGGTTGAGAGATAGGATAGAGTCTGGAGTTAGGCACAGTGAGGATTGTATGGGATGGTTGGGAAACATTTTAGGTGATCTTGGTGCGTGACATAGGCCAGGGAAGACCGTCTAGGACACAGGATTTTAGGGCCCCCCATGATCCGATGTAAGGACTCTGAACCTACCGAATTACCAAGTGAGACTACATTGATTGAAGGGTAGAGACCTTAGAGAAGGTACATGTATCATCATGTTTGAGTTTTACATGATTTTGGTGTTCTGGGAAATAAATTGAAATAAAGTGATAAAATGAAACCTTGAGAAATTTCCTTACTACATGGGCTTAGTCGATCTTTATTTACCATACATCTATGGCATCTGGACATCGTCCCTGGGTGACTCAGATAGTCGAGGCCTAGTAGATTCAGGCGGTCAATCAGTTGAGGATTGACCGAGAGGAGGAAGATGATCAGTGGCAGAAGACTCTCTGTTCTTTCCAGCAACAACCCCTCAAGAAGTATGAGGGTAGTAAATCAGATATGGTGATGGAGGGGTGGCTTGAGGAGATAGGGATTGCTTTACTTTGATCTGTGCTCCGAGGGTGTACTGGGTTCCCCTTGCAGTCAGTCAGCTAAGAGGTGTGGAACGTCAGTGGTGGACGCTCTACCTCGAGGAGAGGTCAGAGGCAGAGGTTCAATGGACTGACTTTGAGAAGGAGTTCTGAGAGGAATTAATTTCATCCATTATCAAGGCAGAGAAGCGGCAGTAGTTACTCCCCCTCTAGTAGGGGAGTATGTCAGTACGAGAATTGGGGATCAAGTTCAAGAGTCTCCTATGCTTTGCTCCGGATCTCTTTCCGGATGAGGAGTCTCGGGCGACACGTTTGAAGGAGGAGCTTTGTCCTTCGCTCCAGTATGCTTTCACCCCCTTCACCCTTCTGACATACTTGGTAGTACAGAAGAAGGTAGAGGTTGTAGAGAGGATGCACTCACAGGGAGGTGAACCACGAGATGGGATCCAGTTGGGTTCGTCAAAGGGGAACACAGTCAGCAGCAGGTCTCCTGCAACATGACCTTCCAGATTCATCCTAGTAGAGATCAGGCCATAGAAGTTCCAGTTCAGATATTCGGGTCCTCGTCCCTTTTTCACAATCCCAGGACCGAAGTGTTTCTCTTGCGGAGTTTTCAAGAACATTCAGAGTCGGTGCCTGACCAGAGCATAGTATGGTGGAGGTGGGCGGGTTCAGCACCGCCTCCGCAGCAGCAGGACCCTACTCCTCCGAGGGCGGACTTTGCAGGAGTAGTTCGACCTTAGGGTGCTCCTCAGGAACCTCGACCAGGGCATGGTTGTGGAGGTGGTAACATCAGAGAGGCAGAGGAGCTGGGCGTGGACAGTTGCACACAGTAGAGTTGGCAGCTCCGGCAGGATCCGAGGTGGTGCGAGGTACGATTTGTTTGTTTAGAACACTCGTTACTGCTTTGTTCGATTCGGGAGATTCACACTCCTTTTTTGCACCCTGTCAAGCCCAAGATTTGGGTCTAGATGTAGAGAGACTTTTCGTACCCCTGGTGCTGAGTACACCAGTTGGGGGTTAGACCAGCATATCTTGTTTTTGTCAGGGTTGTGGGATAATGTTGGGACTGCATCGATCTAGTGGGGATCTCCATTATCTACAGATGCAGCCTTACAATGTCATTCTAGGCATCGACTGGTTGTTTTCTATTAGTGTCTTTATCGACTGTTTCCAAAGAAGAGTCTTGTTCTCCAACATGGATGGGCAGCGTGTAGCATTTGTTGGCAATAGGAGGTATCAGGTGGGAAGCCGGCATGTGAAGCCTCCCCTTTCCTTGTTAGGCGGGTTATCAGTGGTTTCATCTGATACAGAGATGATGGATGTTCCAAAGGTTGTTGAAGAGTTCCTTGATGTTTTTACTGAGGAGGTTGTGAATTTACCCCCCCCCCCCCCACGTGACGTTGAGTTCGGGATAGACTTACAACCTGGTGCCCGTCCTATTTCGATGTCCCCTCGTCGGATGGCACCTTTGGAGTTGCGGATTCAGATTGACGATATGATGGAGAAGGGTTTTGTTCGACCCAACATGCCGCCATGGGGTGCTCCAGTTTTTTTCATGAATAAGGCAGATGGTGGTCTCATTCTATGCATAGACTACTGAAGGTTGAATCAGGTAACGGTCAAGAATCGTTATCCTCTTCCAATGATAGATGTTCTCTTCAACCAGCTGAGGGGAACTGGTTGGTTTTCTACGATTTATCTACGATATGGATATCCTCATCTGAGGGTAAAGGATAGTGACATCTCGAAGACGGCTTTCAGGTGCAGGTATGGGAACTTAGAATTCGTAGTGATGCCGTTTGGAGTTCGAATGCACCAGCTGTGTTCATGGGACTTATGAACTATGTCTTCCGAGAGTTTCTGGACCAGTTCATTGTTTTGTTTATCGATGACATCCTGTTCTACTCTAGATCAATGGAGGAGTACGTTGAGCATCTTAGGGAAGTCTTGGAAGTCCTTCGACACCACCAGCTTTATGGGAAATTGTCGAAGTGTAAGTTCTTGAAGCAAGAAGTACACTTCCTCAGGCACGTGGTGTCTCAACAGGGAGTGTCAGGGGACCCGTCGAAGGTGGAGGTAGTTGTTTCTTGGGTAGCACTAAAGAGCATGGCAGAAGTTTGTAATTTTCTGGGGTTTGAAGGTTATTATTGGAGGTTTGTTTTGGACTTCTCTCAAGTTACTACTCCATTTACAGCTTTGACTAAGAAGGACTAGGTCTTCCTATGGAGCGAGTAGTGCCAGAAATATTTCGACTACCTGAAGGAGAATTTGGTCAGTGCTCCAGTACTCATATTTCCAAAGGAAGGGTTGTTGTATGAGGTGTTTTGTGATGATTCCACCCTTGGTTTGGGGTGTGTACTGATGTAGAGGAAGGGTGTGATCTGTTATGGTTCTAGGTATTTGCACCCTCACGAGCGTAACTATGCCACTCATGACCTAGAGCTTGCAGCAGAAGTGTTTGCAATGAAGTTGTGGCGATATTACCTATTTGGGGAGCACTTCATGGTCTTCTCAGATCACAATAGTTTACATTATATCTTCTTCCAATGTGACCAGAACTTACAGCAGCAGAGATGGGTTGAGTTTCTCCGAGACTATGACTTTAAGATCTATTAAACTGAATGTTAGGGAAACGTTGTGGCTGATGCCCTGAGCAGGAAGTCACATAAGGAAGTGGTTCAAGAATCCGATGATGCTTGGAATGTAATGGGGGAGTTGGATACCTTGCACTTGGATGCAAGGGTAGAGTGTGTTAGAGGCTGTTTGTTTCAGATGACGGTGCAGTCCTCCTTGTTACAGCAGGTGGAAGAGTCTCAGTAGGGAGACTCCGAGATGGAAGTAATGCGGGATCATATTGATCAGGGAAACGTTCCAGAAGGATGGTCCGAGGATAGCTGACATTAGATGCTTTTTCATGGAAGGTTGTTTGTTCTGGAGGAGATGCGTGAGGGAGTTCTCCGTGAGTTCCATAGATCAGCCTTGGCAGTACATCCGGGAGTTTCAAAAATGTACCGAGGCCTAAGGGAACATTTTTGGTGGCCCGAGGTGAAATGGGCAGTGGTGAATGTTTTGGCTAAGTGCATAGTGTGTCAGCAAGTAAAGGTTGAACACCGTGTTCCCAGTGGTTTGTTGCATCCTTTAGATTTCCCCGAGTGGAAGTGGGATGACATCTCAATGGACTTCGTCATAGGACTACCCATAGCTTAGGGTGGTTATGATGCTATCTGGGTAGTGGTGGATCGACTGCCGAAATCAGATCACTTCTTGTCAATTAAGGAGTCGGGCCCGGTGAGTACCTTAGCACAGAGGTACGTAGATGAGGTGGTGTGTTTTCCTGGAGTTCCAATGACTATTGTCTCAGATCGGGCTACTCAGTTTACCTCACGTGTCTAGAGGGGGTTACAACATGATTTTAGCACCCAACTATGCCTTAGCACTACTTTCCACCCCCAGACCGATGGGCAGACAGAGCGGACTATCCAGATATTGGAGGACATGCTCTCATCATGCATTATAGATTTTATAGGATCATAGGTGTGACACTTTTCTTTATTAGATTTTTCCTACAACAACAACTTCCACTCTAATATTGTCCTGGCACCGTTTGAGTCTTTGTATGGAAGACCATTTCGCTCACCCATTTTTTGGGCAGAGGTTGGTAAGAAAGGTTCTCTTGGGCCAGAGGTAGTACAGAGCACCACAGAGAAAGTTCAGCTTGTGCGTGAGAGGATGAAAGTGGATCAGTGCTGACATAAGTCTTTTGCTGATCGTTGGAGGAGGCCCTTGGAGTTTGAGGTGGGAGATCATGTGTTCTTGAAGGTTTCCCCCCAACGGGGGCAACAGAGGTTTGGGAAGGGAAGTAAGCTCTCCCCTAGGTTCATCATACCTTTTGAGGTGCTGAGGAGAGCCGATGAGGTGGCATATCATCTGGCACTACCACCTCAGTTGGAGAAAGTTCATGATGACTTCCATGTCTCCCAACTTCATCAATACTTACACGATGACTCTCACGTTATCGACTGGGGAGATCTAGATATGGGAGACGACGTGACCTTCGAGGAACGACCAGTCATAATTGAGGATCGTGAAGAGAAGGTGCTCCATGGAGGAACCACTTCCTTGGTTCGTGTGTTGTGGAGGCATGGCGTCCTTGAGGAGAGCACTTGGGAGCGGGACGCTCAGATACACGCTCATTACCTGGAGTTGTTTTGACTTGTGTTTTTCTTTGTTCTTCTGATCTTTTTTTGATGTTATACTCTGAACCTTTGATATATGAAATGCTTGGCTTGTTGGTTGTGAGGTGTTTTGTTTCCTTGTTCTCTGGAAGTGTGTAACATGTTCGGATGTGTGGGGAAAGGGAAAAACCTGATCCTTAATCGAGATACATTAATTCGTATGCGATTGAACCTGTGTGGGAGAGTTAGTGCCACCTAAAGCGGATAATATCTCGACATGTGAGAAGGGATTCCCCAGGCCATGTGTCTGGGTAGTTTGTTGGTTTTACGGTGTTGGGGGCAGTGTAAGTTGGAAAAATCCTAATATATGGAAGTGGGAAGACCCAATTCTTAATCGAGACACATTAATGTGGATGCGATTAAACCTGTGCAGGCGAGTCAATGCCGCCTAAAGTGGATAATATCTCGACATAGGATAAGGAATTCCTAACACCTATGATTATGGTTGTTGGTGGGCTTCCTATTACAACAAGAGCTCTAAGAGGTATCTTGTTGGGTTCCTCTGGGTTGGTTTTGAATTCTCAGGGATGAGAATGTTTTAAGAGGTATATGGTGTAATGGCTCGAACCTCTCCGGTCCATTCCTTTGTGAAATGTGGTGCTGGAGGTGTGCCAGGAGGTCAAGGTTCCTTGGGGGTGCGTTTGCGTAGACTTTTAAGGAGATCTAAGGGAAATAGCTTTCACATGGTTAACGCACGGTTTGGCTAAACCATGCGGCCAAACCGTGCAAGGTTGGTTTTGGAGGCAGTGGCTAACGCATGGTTAGCGCACGGTTTGGCTAACCATGTAGACTAACCGTGCAAGGAGTGTTTGGCGAGGCAGAAGCTAACGCACTGTTAGCGCACAGTTACTAAACCGTGTGGACTAAATGTGCAGGAACTTAAAGTTAGATCCTAAAATTGTGGATCTGAACTCTTTTTCCTCTAAATGGTTCATTTAACCCCATAAGTGGCCATAACTCAGGATTACCCTTCCTTGGAGGTAGAAGAACCTCTCCCAAGTATTTTGGAGGCAATACGGAGGCTCTTCTTAGCGAATCGAAGCTTGTACCTTGAGGTATGTGATCGTTCTTCCTTGTTTCCTAGATCTACTTAGATCTACTCCTCCTCCTCTCTCGGTTTCTTAGATCTACGCCCATTATGGGTAGATCTAAGCATGCAGATGTCTAATATGATGATATTTGGTCTTGGTTGTGTTAGGAGAGGATATATAAGGAGGATTCGTGGAGAATCGACCCGGTTTATTGAGCATTCTTCGACCGTCGTGGTTTCGTTAAAAACCTTTGAGGTAGGGATGTTACCATTATCTCTCTAATTTGTGCATCGTGTGGGATGGGTGTCCTCTTGCTTTCACGAGACATAGTTGAACCAGTTTAAATGAAAATAATAACTATATTAAAGAATGGGGATAGGGAAGTTTTTATGTTTATCCTTGTTTATCCTATTGTTATGTTGTGAATTGAATAGGCTTATGCCTAATGAAAATCACGGTCGTTGGGGGCCTTTTCTTGCGCAATTAAATGTTTCCCTATCTTTCTAGACTGTTTTATGGAAACTTTTTGGAATATGGAAATTGGTTAATCATGTAAAGTTGGATGATTAAATGAATATCTGGAACCCTTCTGTGATCACCCCGTTTGAAAAAAATGGGATAATGAACATGTGGGTGTTAGTTTGGTTATGTGGTGTGTTAAAAGGGGGGTGAATCCTGGGTTATTACGAATAGGATGGGCAGAGGGGCTGTGGTAAATGATATTAAAAGGGGAAATGATGTGGCACGAGCCCTATTTTGTGATACGGTTGTGGAGATGTGGTTACAGTGGCATCAGGGCTGAAGTAATGGGTTGTGATATTAAAAGAATGTAAAAATTTGATAAATGAACTTTGGGGAACGATAATGAATTAAATGCGGGAACAATCAATGGGGATTGATTGATGATAAAATGGTTGGTTTTGTGTTGCTTGTGTTCTATCTAACTTGATTTGTGGTTGACATGGTTTTTCTACAAAACGCTTGATCTGGTTTGATAATTTCCCAGTAATTATGGAACTAATAAACTAACACTGTTGAAACATGAAAACCTAAATGGGTTTGGGGTTGTTTGTTATATGCATGCTTCGTAGTAGTAGTGCCAAGGCACATGCTCAGTTTCTCTATTTAGAGGCCATAGGTTGGGCTGTGTGTTTGTTATATATATATATATATGTGTATATATGTATCTTTATCTTTGTGTTTTGTCGCACCCCACCCATGTTGAGAACCTAGTGTCGAACACTACCATTTCATGGGAGAGGGTGTTTTCCCCTTAGTTACTAGCTCTTTCCTGCTCCTTCTTCCATAGTCTGTGATGGCTTGAGGCGACCTTACACCTAAGACTCTTTGAGTAGGTTTTTTATTGGTGTGATTTTTGCCCAAATCCCCTTGGGAAGGTTTACTATTCCCATGATTCTTCGGGATTAGGCCCAGGTGTGTTTGGTCGAGGATGTGATATGTGGTTTGTGAGGCCCAGGTGTGTGTGGGCGGGATATGTGGTTTGTGAGGCCGAGGTGTTTGTGGGCGGGATATGTGGTTTGTGAGGCGCAGGTGTGTGCAGGCAGGATATGTGGTTTGTGAGGCCCAGGTGTGTGTGGGCGGGATATGTGGTTTCTGAGGACCCGGTGTGTGCAGGCGGGATGTGTGGCTTTTGAGGCCCAGGTGTGTGCAGAAAGGAAGAGTTTGGTAGCATAAAGATGTTCTCCATTAAGAATAGCAGCTAACTAGGGGGGAAATTGTGCAGGGTACCCAATAATCCTGTTCTTATATACTACTACCTATTGTATTGTGTTTTGGTGAGCGTGGATGGTTAGGTTGGGTGGATAGAATTCCTTACTAGGTTTTGGTTCTTCTGTTGTTCTCACAAGACATTAGGATGTCTCCCCACCTGTGCACGATAGATTTAGGTTTCCTTACTGAGTATACTTGTATTCTCACCCTACATTTACTTTCAGGTTTCTAGGAGGACTACCAGGGCCGTTTGGGACCCTACTAGTCAGGATAGTTGGAGTTGTTGCGGTTTTTTTACTCTTGTTTATTTTGGTATTGCACATTTGAGTTTTCTTGTACTTGTACCTTATTTCAGAATTGTTTAAACATTCTTGTGGGATTGGTTTGGTTTTATTTTCATTTACTTATTCCTTTTCCTTTTGGTGTTTGACTCATCCTATTTCTTGATCTTAAATAATAAAAAGGGTAATGCCTCCCATATTTGTTACAACTCATACCCTTGGTGCTAGTCGCCACTCCGGGGCCTACTAGAGGCGGGACTTGGGGGTCATTATCTCCCTTTCACCATTACCAGCTCAGAAGGGGCATCTTTGGTGGGAGGGGGTCATGACAACAACACACTACAATATTCCCCTTTATCAGTGCTTTTAAAAGTGCTGATAAAGGAAAAAATTTATAATATCTATTAAAAAAACTAATAAATTTCTACTTTATCATCACTTCTATGAACACTAAAAAATAAATCCTTTATCAGTGTTTTTTCAATGCTGATAAAATACCAGGGTTGTAACCTCACTCATGTAGTCATTGCTTTTATAGTGATGATAAAGGTCATTTCTAGCACTGTTAAAGGCTTATTTTTTAGTAGTGGTAGAATCCCTACCAAGCTCAACCTCACCAAATGAAGAACTTTTAGGCATCACATCACCAGGTATAACTGCCTAGGAGAGAAAATGTGGCTCTAGCCCCTCACCAAGGCTAGGTTCCAAGAGTTCCCTTTCCAAAAATATGAAACTACTCCTATTCTTTTAATGATTCACAGGTCCTAGGTTATTTACTTTGTACCTTGGGAAAATGGATTATAAAGTTTACAGAGTTCAAAAGGCCCTAAGTATTTGGACACACTTACTACCTCAACCATTACCCTTACCACGGGATCCTTATGCATACCATCAATTAATTCAATGTCTTCAAGGATTGGATTTAGGACCAAGCGGATCATGGTTTGGTCAATTTGGATGATGTACCAGCATAGGTAACATAAATCTTCATCGATCCCAATAGTGATAGTGAGGGTTTAGATGACTTAAAGATAGCTTACAACCATAGAAAGTAGAATTCGGATGCCCACAGTATCATTGGTGCCCGCCTAGGAAGACAAGAGCATCTTGTTGTTGACACACATTATCCAGAAGCCACTTTAATATCTCCATTGTATCCATCCAAATATTAGAATAACAGACACCAATAATTCAAGGAATATTAGATCCCCCCTCTAATACTGAAGTCGTCATGTACCCTTAGTTAATTCTTACCTCTTAAGTTGTGAATCACCCCTAGGGCCCATCCAACAATGGAATACCCCTCTTTTGATGTGCAGGATTATACCTATGTGAATGTCGTAAAATTGGTATATTTCGTCGTGATTCTCAATAGTGAGGCATACCCTGCAAATCCCTCGACTACCTTCGGACAAAAACATCGTAAGGGAGGTTGAGGATAGGTGAATCACCATAGTTATTAGGTTGGTGCCTCCAACAAGGTAGTCTAAGATACTGAGACTAGGAAGTAGGTTTTGGGTAGAGCTCAGTAGGCACAGTCCTCTCAAACTTCTCTTCCAGGTACTCCATCGCAGTTGACCATGTTAACTAACTCGAAAGACCAGCTACGACCCATTGTGGTTGATCTTGTCTAGCTATAGATAAAACTCAACCAACCAACAGTCTTACGATAGTGGTTTGTAGTGGGTTATTCAGTCATCAACAAGATATTATTAGTTCCAACCAGAATATGGTGGTGTATCTAGCACCATCTGTTTTTCCTCCATCCCAAGAATTCCCCCTACAAAAATAATTTTTCATTTGGCACAGAAGTATATGATAAAGTACCTCACAAACATACCTATAAGTATCCTTATCCTTGAGTCCCTCCACTTGTTAAAATATTCATGTGGACCTTGCAAAATCCTTGAAAATACACCAAAATTTTGAAAAATATGTAGTTTCTATAGAGGTCTACAATACAATGGAGGCCGATCAATCATAATTTCAGGCCCTCATATCATTCTGCGAGGAAGATGAAGGCACCCTCATGCAAGGGAAAATATTCCCATTGTACATCATAAGATAGTTAGATGGCATGAAATTACACCCCTTTTAGTGGATATAGGTTACAGGATCAATCTTATACCAACCAGGATGCTCCATAGACTAGGATTAACTGAGGCAGATCTGAATCCCTCCAACCTAACCATCTAGGGTTATGACAGGACCAAGTATAAACTTTGTGTCATGATCTGGCTTATGACCCAGTTCAGTGGATTTATATCAAGAACTAAGTTTATGGTTGTCTCATAGGATTCCTTCTTCAACACATTGATGGGAAGTCACTGGCTTCATTTTTATGCGATAATTCCCACCTCATATCACAAGTGCCTTAAATACTCCATCAATGGACAAGTAGGGTTACTTCATGGTGATGTGTCTCCCTTTTGACTCTTGTAAAGCCTCATGTATGGATGTCAGCTACTAAAAGAGAGGGGGAATTAGGTTTAGACCAATGGAATTGATCATGTCAATGATCACAAAACCATCATGTCCAATCCATGGGTAGACTTGGATAATACTTTCATTCTCCCAATTAATCAGCTGGAACCCACAACACTAGATTTGCGTGGTTTTTTTGTCATTTCTAAGATAAACGGCCACATTGTACCTAAAAATGAGGGACATACATATATTAACTCATACTCTTACATAGGATAATCTTGGGTGACACCAAAATCCCCTACCCATGTGAAGTACTAAGAGGTTCACCCTATGGCCATTGTTTCATGAAATGCTTGCATGTTCCACAGAAAATGTTTGAATCCCCAAAAACTGACTTTCCACTATTTTTTTGAAATCAATAGTGGGACTTGTGTTTTAGGTCTGGGTAGAATTATCTCGACATATTCGGTCTCCATGGTTTCAACAGAGTTGGATTCATTCAATGGAGACTTTGTGTCGACCTAAGGAGGCACTAGTGCCCCACAACCCTAAGTCATCTAGCCTAGATGAACCTAATATTAGTGATTATCCAACCTCAAATTAAAAAAAATTATAATACACTCCTAATAAAATTTAATAGGGTGTCTCCACCATCTTTGTTGAGACGATTCTGGTGAACCTTGGTACCGAGGAAGACAAGAGGCCAATGTTGATTGGTGCAGTCAAGCCTCAAAAAGAGCAGTAGAAGTATATAGATTTCTTGAGAAAACATCATGATGTTTTCACATAAATTTTTGATGATATTATAGCTCTAGACCCCAATGTCACCATCCAACATTTTTGTCTCCAATGGATTCATTGTGGGTACAATAAACCTCCCATAAAAATGCATCCCTCTCATGGTACAATGGTTGAGGATAAGGTTGATAAGATTATCAAATACAATAATTTCATGGAAGTATAGTACCCAAAATTTCTATCCAACATTCCCCTAATTATGAATAATAATGGGAGGATCAGAGTTTTTATCAACTTCTGAGATGTTAACCACCATTTTTCGAAGGATGATTTTCCCCTTCCAGTGACCGAGTTATTGATTGATGCTACAACTAGGTTACAGGACATCTCCATTATGGACGGATATTATAGGTACAATCAGATACAAATGGCCTATGAATATGAGTAGTCTACCACTTTTAGGGAACCGCACGGGACTTATGCTATCAGGTAATTCTCCTTGGTCATAATAATGTAAGAGACACTTATTAGAGGACCATACACCACATCTTCAAACTCGTCCTTGGGATATTGGTGGAATTCTACATGGATGACTTAGTGGTCAAATCTGAACAGTGTTAGGACCATCTAAGAGACATTTATAAATTTTTCAGCTTCCTCTACTCATGGAATTTGAAGATGAACCCTTGAATAGTTCATTTGGGGTTACCTCTATAAAGTTTCTTAGCTACATCATTGGATTTAGAGGCACTAAGATAGACCTAGAGAAGATCAAATCCATCATCCAGATGCATCCCAAACGAAACCACTGGGAGCTATGAGGACTCCATGTAAACATAACCTAAATATTTTGATTCATAGAGAATCTATAAGGTAAGTGTATTCCCTTCTCAAGGATCATGAAGAAAGGAACTGTCTGCCAAGATGATGAAGAATGGTAAGTCATCTTTGGGAAAATCAAGTAGTATCTACCACAAACTCTAGTCTAGATGCCTCCAATCTCAAAAAAGCCTCTATTCCACTACATGACCACCATATAATGGTCCCTAAATGACCTTCTCACCCAAAATAATAATGAAGGTATAGAGAAATACTTATACTATCTCAGTCTCATTTTCCTTGATACGAATACCATATACTCCCCTATTGAGAAGAGCTTCCACACAATGGTTTTTACACTGAGAAAGTTGACGAATTATATATAGCATCATGATATACACCTGGTTCCACTATGGACCCAATGAATTATATCCTAAATTTCCCCATGTTTATGGGACAACTAGCTCACTAGGCAATGATCCTTAATCAGTTAGACATCAGGTTCATTCTGAAGAAAGAAGTCAGGTGTTTGGTGTTATCAAACTTTCTATCTTCCCATATGGCCCCTAAAGATCCAATCCTAGATATTGATTTTCAAGATGAGGATATCATTTGTGTGGACCAGGAAATTCCATAGTAAAATATGCATTTCAATGGTGACTGCTCAATCTCAATTGGTAAAAGGATTAACAATCCCAATATTAATAGAGTTGACCTAGGAATATTCTTCATTACCCCAACATTGGATGTCTTAATATACTCCTTCCTATTGTTATAATTCTTAACCAACAAATAGGTGAAGTATTAGGATCTCATTAATGGTCTCAATTTGGATTTATAGATTGGAAACCCTCATTTTTAGGTTAACAGAGACTTTGAATTATTAATCAAATAGATCAATAGTGACTACATCATCAGAAAGCCAGAGTTTGTGCCCCTACCAGAGCACACTCTTAATCTAATGGCCTAGTTCTCATCTTAGCCAGAGGAGAATCATGTCCCTTAGTCGTAGAATGGTTGAGCCAATTCCATTGTCAGTTTATCCTCCTCCCTTTCATAACTTGGCCAAGATGAGCTATTTATTCACATGGTGCATCATAAGGTCATCGTTACCATAATTTTAGATGATGATGATGGGTATAAGGTAAACCAGCTAACTTTTAGTGCTTCTATTTTAGGAACCTTGGGTTCCCCCACCAAAAAATAAATACCAGAATGAAAAATTAATTTCATTCAGTATCTTCAATATGTCGTTATATACCTGGATCAAGACGAGCATGAGTGAATCTATCGACGTGAAACACAGTTTACCCTCCAGATCAGACCTATCCTTGAACAGACTCTCTACATACATGTATTTGATGGAATTATCCATCATTTCATCCAAGGATATTATAATCCCTAGGTTATTCAAGAAGTTCATGTTAGGTTCTTTGGTGCTCATCAGGTAGGACTGAAGCTTTCCAACAAAATTCAGAGGTTGGGATACTTCTATCCCACCATGGTACCCCAATTCATTGAGTATTCTAAGAGGTGTCATGAATATCATATCCTTGTCAACATTGTGCATCGATCTCCTAATTTTCTCTACACCACCAAATATTCATGGACCTTTGCAGTATGGGGACTTGATGTTGTCGGACCATATTTTCCAGCAATATCCCATCAGTGTAGGTTCATTTTGACCATGAAGTATTTATTCTCCAAGTGGGTATAAGTGATTCCTCTCATGGAATCCAAGGCCTAGTCCATGATCTAATTCATGAGCCTGACATCATCCATCAATTTTGATTCCCTCATTCTATTCTCACAAAAAATAGCACCAACTTCCTAGCTACCAAGGTGAAGTGGTTGTACGCCAAGTAAAATATCTTTTCAGAACATACTTCTCGCTATCAAGCATAGTCAATTAACTAATAAAGGTATTAAAAAAGATACGATATAAAGTTTAGAAGAATATATTAGGCCATAATAAAGAAATGTTATCCATACAATCTCTTTAACACCCTCTAGGCTTATCGGAAGACCACCCAAAATTCCACCCAGGTGACTCCATACTCCTCGGTGTATGGAACCGATGCAGTCCTACCCATTGAGGTTCAGTTTCCATCTCTTTGAACATCTATCTATCATTAACAAGTTCCATATATATTATCAGAACTATAATGACCCAATATTTTTGTACATGGTTATTACATCATTTTTTCAGAACATTTCATACATTACAAAAACACACACTGAAATACCATATTAGTATAGTTCCTTTGGAAACATAGAACACAAACTTATAGTATAGTGAAATGTCTTTAATTTTTTCCATAAATATCATCCCCTTCTGTATTACTACCTTAAAAGTTTATTTATATCCCAGGGAAAAGAAAACATATGAAAATGGTGAGATTAGATTCTCAGTAAGGGTAAAAAAAAGAAGATATGAATCATAACATAAACATAAGGGTATAAGAATATGAAAATTATACCCTGCATATCAAATACCACAATCTTGAGTCATAAAAATTATTAAAACATAAATCATAAAAGAATAACTTTGACATAAAACATGAAATTTTGGAAAACAAATAAGTATAGAAAATCATTTCATTAGTAGTAAAGGATCTTTTCCAAGACTATCATAGTATAATGGATTAAATCCTCAAAACATCATAGTAGTCAAGGTTCACTATTAATAATATCATGGTGGAAAAATTTGTTTACTGAACTGAGTTTACATTCCATTCTAGTCCTATATTACTAAACCAAGTTTACCTCCATTCCGGTCCAATATTACTGAACCAATATTACTCCTTCTCCATTCTGGTCTATATCATAAGATATAAATATTTACCCAATAAATTGGTGGTACATATAGGTCACACCCATCAATAATGAAAACCATACACATGTGTTCCAAAAGAACATAAGTCATTCAAAATATTCGAACCTATGAAATACAATGGGTTTCATAAAAATCATTAAGTCATAACATAACCCATGGAAAATAAATTGGTTACGTAAATATCATTCCATCATAAACATAAAACATTATTAGAAATAATAATAATGGTAGCATTGAATCATAAACCAATTAAAACATATAGAGCATCAAATAAAATTATCTTGAATGGAAAATAATTTTTAGAGATCCCTTGAAAATAATTCTTGAGAAAAATATCCTTTCTTCTTTGAAAACATTTTATTTTGTTAAAATATCTTGCAATTTTAAGGGTAAATTTTTTATTTGAAAATAACCTTACTTGTTTTTATGGTAAAATTCACTGTATTAATCTTTCTTGTTGGTGTAAAATTATAATATTCCCATATAAGTTAAAAAAACATTCCTTTCAGACTATTTATAGAAAATCCACAAAGTTCCTCATTTGGAAAATGAAAAAAAAAAATTCATTTCAAACCTTATAGTAAAAAAGTAAAAATGGGTAAAAATGAATTAAAAAATCCATAGGATAGTATTCAAATAATTTTTGAAAACATTTTTAGAAAACATGGATGTGGAAGTTAAAAAATATCCAATTAATACTTAAAATGAAACAATCCCAAATATTGGTGAAATTGTGAAATAAATACTCATCACTTTATAATTAGTAGAATCGTATGACACATGAAAGAAATAAAATTATATGGATGTGAAAATTCCATAATATTTTGTATAAGACTCATAAAATATATTCATTGGTACTATATACACCATGTAGAATAAAGGAGTAGTGTATAAGGAATATGTCCTACGGAAATAAAAGTGTGATGTAAATCCCTTACTACTTGATTAAATTTAAATTTGTGGACCACATAAAATAATAACATCAATTAAATATTATAATGTCATTAATTAAAGGATATTAATGACATAAAATGTCATAGTTCAGTATATACACCACATAAAAGAATCAAGTGGTGAATAAGGCATGTATCTCACAGAAATAAAAAGTGAGATAAATGTTTCTTACCTTATGTACCAGTTCCTTCATAGGTTTCTAACACTATTCTATAATGGTTTAAATAATAATATTAACTTATTATAGAACCATATTAATATTTATTTTGTCATATATGATCATATTATAACTTTTTTGTTAATAATATTTCATTATGACACTTCTTTCGAGTGTTAATGGATTTATTTTCTTATATTTTCATGTTTTGTTGAGTAAGTTTCAATTCTTGTGCATTGAATATAGTTCCATCAGATTGATTTTAAGGTAATATATATCATATTTATTCATTATATACATTTATATAATAATTCGTGATTGGTGAATATAGAAAATGAATCGCATCACATCATGGAGACGGTAAGACGTATGAATGCACGAGTGATGATATCATTCCCTTGACTATGAAATAGTAATGAAGTGTATGTTATATATTTTGTTCCGTAATAAATATCATTTCATAATAATAATATATAATTATTATTTATATTAGTATACACATCCATGTAAATCGGTGATGAAAACATATGACACCATGACGTGCAAACGGTAGGCCATACGTACGCACGTGTGGTGATTTTATATTTCATAGAATGGATAAAAGGAGGAATATGGATGTTCTGTAATAATAATAACATCTAAAAATATAAGTGATATTGTATTTGTTAATTTATAATGGAAACAACACATTAATAGTAAGTAGAAGAAGAAATAATCATGAATGAGTCAGTAAAAGAGATTACCTCTTCTTCGACGATCTCCCTATAGGTCACCTCTTAGGGACACTAAAGTTGATCTTTTGAGAATACTATTAACTCTCTAATGTTACTAGGGAAGTTGATAAGAACAATTATTAGTGTATTTCCAATATTTAATGCTCAAATTTATGTGATGAAGTAAGGGAGGATGTGCCCTTCTATAATTGTGGCGAGGGGAAGTTTTGAGAACTCTCAGAAAAATAAATTAATATAAATTAATTTTTATTTTAAAATAGATTCAAAGTGAGTTATTTAAAATATAATATGAGTATGGGTATAAATAATCTCAAAAAATAAATTTTATACAAGTCTAGGTCACATTATTACCCATATATTTTTCCTTTAACCCTTAGTTAAACCCTTTAACTCTTACCGTAACAACTTGTATTTTTACTCTTTAAGGGTTAGCATAGTTACTATAAAAGACCAAACAAACCCAAAATGAATAATTTATAAAAAATTTAAACTTATTAAAATAATTTTGTGTAATTTTATATTTTTATGTATTTTATATAATTTATTAAAATATTATTTATTTTAATGAATCATTAATGTCAATTTTGAAACTATTAATTTATTGAGTTTTTAAGAAATATCAATACATAAAATAAGTTCAAAAACCTTTAATACATCACTTATATTTCTAGGTCATATATAAAATTCGTGGAGGAAATTAATTATCTCAAATTATATTTATTTTTAATATTTTTAATATCATTTATTTAATATTTCTAGTAATTAATCAATTACTGCATAATCATTGAATATTAATTTAGGTAATTATTTATTTCTTAATAATTAAATACAAATTTCCATGATAAATAAACATATTTTAGAATTATAATTAATATTTATAGATGAATTTATTTATGTCCTATATTAAAAAATTTGTAGTTAATAATATATGAGTATGACATATTTAACTATTCTTTAAATAAAATATAATAAATGTCATACTCTCACCCAGGTGGCATAAAAATGGTCATATTTTTGGTAAAAAGATGATAATCATCAAAAAGCACTCCTCCAATGAAATTATCACAAGTTTTTGGGTAATTTTTTATTCTTTATAATATTATTTATAACCATAATTACATGATTTACCCTTAAACGTAGTCGTTAAAATATTACAAAATTTTCTATTCATATTCCCAAAAACAAAATAAACCTATTTACATAATTCTTACCTACTTATTCCAAATTTGGAATTAATTTTTAAAAATTCAAATAACAAAATTTTCAGTAATTAATTTAAAATTAGTCCTATTGAAGGGGTGAGAAAACACGTTATTAAATTTTAAATATGAAAAATATTGAAATTTATATATATCTAAATTAAACATAAAATTGATTCCAATGACCTAAATTGGATTAAATAATTAAAAAATAACCTATTTATACTTTAAAACCAATTAAATATAATTTAACACTATAAATTATTTTGATAAAAAGAGATGTTTTCAATTAAAATTTAGTATTTTCACTATTCATCCATATATGAAACTTATAAAAAAAATACCAAAAATTCATTAAAAGTAAATTTTTATATCCCTATTTCAAATAATAAGTTCATTTTGTCATTTAAAAACAATAAAAGTTTAAAATGTTGATTTTAAATGATTTCTCCATTAAAATGTTCTAAAAATACTCTTTTGAAAGATATAGGTTTTTATACATAAAATTAAGTTTGTTCTTATATTGTGCTTATAAAATCTATTGGACAAATATAAAAAAATGGTCAAATGTATAACATATATATTTCATTAATATAATCAAATAATTGTAATATATTTAATTTTTTAAGACAAAATAACTTAGGGATCATAATAATAAAAATATTTTTCATTATAATAAATTGTTATATATTTTCAATTATAATTAATTGGTAACCAATGAATTCATATTATAAGTTATATATTTTCATAATTTAGTTAATAATATTCATACCTGTTAATTTAACATCTAGGTTATTGTCTTATTTAAATAATAATAAAATGATGTTTTGTAGAAACTCGATGTTGCGTGTAATGAAAGCTAAGACGGTGTTGTGTGTAATGAAAGACATGAAAGAAATCAAATGATTTAAAAAAATATTTCACAAAAATCATAGGGTGTTTCATTCTAACACATTAAAATCAATTTCTCCTTTCAAATTATTCTAGGTTATCAAAGGAATAATACTTGAAATTTCCTTTCATAGAATCCCACATCGTAAAAACGAATACTAAAACATTAATTTGAAAAAGAAAGTTAAAAACATAATGGTTACACAAAGTAACTCATAACTATATTTCCACATAGGAAAACATAGGTGGAAATTGAAAACGTTGACATGAAATAAAAAACAAACCATGATGTTCTGATGGAGAGAACATGGTCAAGAGAAAGTTAACAATAACAATTCTATAAATCCATGATGATCTAAGGGGATACTAGATTAATTGAAAAATGATGTACTAAGATAACATTTTTTGGATTCAAGATCCTTTCCATAGATTTAAAGAAAATCACCAGAAAAAATACTTACTTTATTATGCATAATCTTATCCTATCATTGTTCCTTGATCAATTTCCACTTCATCTACTATTCCAAGAAATGATGGTGAATTTTTCATTCCTAAAGCATTAGTAGAACACGATATTCATATAATGATAGTTAAACATCACAAAAAAAGGTTAACAGTGGTTATCTAATTTTCATAAATTATTATATGTATATATAATACTTTAAATCACTAAAACTTCTAACAATTTCATAAATGGTTACCATTATGATCCTTCCAGAATATTAAAATCCAAAACTTTTGAAAAATGGTCACTAAATTTACAAATTCAACTTATCATTAATACCACAAAAAACTTAATGTACCTATTAATTATCACACTCCAAAAATGTGAAAACTATTATCATGTATTCTCTTAAAACGTAGTAATAACCTAAATTACTACAAAACCTTACTGAAAACATGCATGATTTCAAAATTTAACTCTTTCCACATACCATAAACCCCAAAAATTCAATAGACTCAATTAATGATATCACAAGCTACTTTTCCAGTATACCAATTCCTATTTCATTAATAGTATCAAACATCTCTTTATTTCATTATACCAATATTATGCACATATTAATGGTTATCCTTCCCTTAATCATGTATCTTTCAAAAATATCTTGATCACTTTTCATGGTTACTAGTACTATGACTTCAAATCCTTAAGGAAAAATGATAGTGGATCAACCCGTAGATACTTCAATACACCATAAAAAAATTTCAACATTAATATTAATAAATCATAATACATAAACACTCAGACATTCTATCACTTTTTTATTGTACACCACATCTCCAATAGTGATTGCATGAGATTTCCAAACATTGAGCATAGAGAAACGCTCATCTTCTTTTAACCATGGTTTTTATAATTACCTTTAAACTCCATATTTAATTTCTTGTCAAAATCATGAGATTGATATGTAAATCCAATTATCAATTCTACCTTGATAGAACAATGAACAATCTCTTCATAGCTACAGAAGTTTCTTATGGATAATGATATTTTAAAACTTGGTTTTAAACCAATGAATAATCTATAAACCTTAATTTCATGTTGGATGATAATTCTATAAGTGTACCTCGCAAGTCTTGTAAAATTTTCCTCATAGGTACCAATAGATTCATCATCTTTTTTCTTAATCTCAAGGAACTCATTTTCCATCTTCTTACAAAAAATATGAGGAAAGTACTTACTTAAAAATAAGTTCTTGAACACATCCCATTCCATGGAATAAATTTCATCTTGTTACCTCATATTCCTGATTAGATTCCACCACTAGTCTTATTCTCCTTATAATTGATAAATGGAAAAAATGACTTTTTCATGTTCCAAACAATGAAGGATAGAAAACATTATTTCACAGGTACAAATAAATTTTTCAGAAATAATTGGATCAGAATACCCACTAAAAGAAGGTGGAAATTTCCTTATGATGGACTCTACAAAATTTTGTTCTCTCCTATACTTATTTTGAATTCCAAAATGATTCATAACTTTTGTGAGTTTAGTGATAATATTTTTAATTATAGATCTAACAACATTTTCCTTCTCCTGACGACAATCATTTCATTTCCCCTGGAATTCATTGTTAACATAGTTCCTTCAAGTTCCAACCATTTATTAAAACAATAGTATAATGTGATTAACACTATTAATAGTGGGAAAACCATGTAATCAATGGAAAGTACTATCAATCTATAACATCTTAGATTTAATCCTAGGTTTTTCATGATTGTTACTAAAATTATAGGATTGTAACCTACACTTATATTTATCCTTAGATACATCCTTAGAAATATCATTTGAAATATATATAGGGATCTCACTAAAGTTTTCTCATACTATTTTCTAAATTATGACTAAAACATTGCTCAGATACCAACTATAATGAACCAATATTTTTTGTACATGGTTATTACATCCTTTTTTTGGAACATTTCATTCATTACACAAAAAAAACTCAAAAATAACATATTAGTTTAGTGACTTTGGAAACATGGAACACAATATTCTAGTCTAGTGAAATATATTCAATGTTTCACACAGTGATTTTCTCATTTTGTATTCTAACCTAAAACTTTTCACTATATCCTAGGGAAAATAAAATATATGAAAAGGGTGATCTCATATTCTCATTAAGGGTAAAAAAAGGGTATATGAATCATAACACCAACATAAGGTTATAAAAATATGTAAATTATACCATTCATATCAGAGATCATAATATTGAGTCATAAAAATTCTTGAAACATAAATTATAATAGAATAAATTTGACATAAAACATTGAATTGTGCCAAGAACATAATAATATAAAATCAATTCATTAGTTGGAAAGTATCTTTGATGAGACTATCATAGTTTAATGGATTCTCTCCCCAAATCATCGTAGTAGTCAAGGTTTACTCCCAAGGCTATCATGATGGACAAATTCCTTTACTTAACTAAGTTCAATCCCTTTTCCAGTCCTATATTACTTAACCAATATTACTTCTATTCTAGTCCAATATTACTAAAAAATATATTACTCAAATTATATTCATGTATATCACATGAGATATAAATCTTTACCCAATTAATTGGAGGGATATATATGTCCCACCCATCAATAAAGAAAATCATACATATGTGTTCCAAAAAAACATAAATAATTCATCATAGCATAGCCCATGGAATGAAATGGGTTTCATTAACATCAATCAATCATAACATAACCCATGTAAAATAAATGGTTTTCTTAAATATCATTTCATAATAAACATAAAAAACTCTTACAAATAACAATAGTGGTATAATTGAATCATATCCTCAGTAAAACATAATGAGCATCAAATAATGTTATCTGAGATGGAAAATAATTTAGAGATATCACATCCATATAATTATAGCGGAAAATATCCTTGATTCTTTGATAAGGTTTTATTTTCCTAAAATGGTGCACAAATTTAAAAGAAAAAAAATTATTTGAAAATAAACTTGTAGTTTTATAAGGAAAACATCAAATCATTAAGGATTCATGATGGCAAAAAATTATGTTCATGACTTATAAGTTAAAAATAAGTTCCTTTTGTACTTTTATTGGGAAAGTCATAAAGTACATCGATTGAAAAATGATAAAAATATTGCTTTAAAACTGTGTAGTAAAAAGTAAAAAATGGGTAAAATGACTTTAAACATTCATATCAGAATATTAAAATCATTTTTAAAAATATTATAAAACATGTACGTGGAAGATAAACATTCCCCAATTAAGACATAAAACAAAACAATCCCAAGTATTAACAAAATTGTGAAATAAATACTCATCAATTTGTAATCAGTATAATTGTATGACATATGAAAGAAATAAAATTATATGGATAATAAAATACCAAAATATTTTTTATAATACTCACATAATATATTCATGTGTATTATATACACCATGTAGAAGAAATTAGTAGTGTATAAGGAATGTATCCCATTGAAATAAAAGTGAGACATAAATCCCTTACTACTTGAGTATCTTTAGAATCATGAAGAGAATAAAATAATAACAGAAATTAAATCTTTTATTATCATTAATTAAATGAAATTAATGACATAAAATATCATAGGTCAGTATATACACCACACAAAATAAGTGAGGGGTGAATATGACTAGTATCTCACCGAAATAAAAAGTGAGATCAAATTTCCTTACCTTATGTATAATTTCCTTCTTATGTATCTAAAACTAAATTATAATGGTTTAAATAATTTTATTAACTTATTATAGAACAATATTTATATTTATTATATCATATATGACCATCCTATCACTTTTTTGTTAATAATATTTCATTATTACTCTTCTTTTGGCTGTTAACTTCTTTATTTTCTTATACATGTTTTATCATGAAAGTCCCAATTATTATGCATAGAATATACTTCCATCATAATGTTATTAAGGTAATATATATCATATTTATTCATCATATGAATTTATGTAATCATTCTTGAATAGTGAATATGGAATATGAATTGAATCACGCAGTGGAGACGGTAGGCCATTTGTATGCATGAGCAACGATATCATTCCCTTAATTTTGAAACAGTAAATAAATGGATGATATATTTTTTTTCAAAAAAAATTGTGTTATAATAATCATATATAATTATTAATTTCATCATTATACCCATCCAAGTAAAGTGGTTAAGAAAAAAATATTAGACCACGGCGTGGAGACGGTAGGCCGTATATACGCACACGTGGTGATTTTGTTTTTCTTAGGATGGATAAAAGGTAGAATATGGTTGTTCTGTAATCATAATAAAATTTCAGAATATTGGTGATACTTGATTTATTACTTTATAATGGAAACAAAATGTGAAAGGGAAGTATAATAATAAATAATCATGAATAATTTGGTAAAGGATGTTACATTTTCTTCAGTGAGCTCCCTCTAGATCACCTCTTAGGAACAGTAGAGTTGGAATTTTGAGTAAATCATAACCTATAGAATGTTACTAGAAAAATTTAGAATGTAAATGGATAGGTTATGGCTGAGATTAAAGGCTCAAAGTGATGTGAATAAGTGGGGGAGGTTGTTCCCTTTTATAATTCAGGTGAGGGGAACTTTTTGGAACTATGCCCAAATGGCCCAAAGGCCTTTATTTCTATTGATTTTTTATAACCCCCCCCCCAACCCTCCTTAAAGGGATGAAGGGGAACCCTTACAAGGCCCATAGGATTAGAGATTACATGGCCCATAGGCTTAGGAGATTACATTCCCCAAAGGTTTTAGGGAATTCAGCCAGAATATCTACAAGGAACTTCTCGTCCCCCGCATCTGCATCATGATAGTATCTCTCTACCTTCGCATGGTCATCTGGGTAGGCTTCCCATGCAAGCGAAGGCTTGTCCTGATGGCATATCCATACCCTCTCATTCTGAAAAATCCATTTGGTTCTTCTCTGGTGAGTGCACTTTCTCTGAATCCTCCTCTAGGACTACTCCTTTTCTGTAGAGTCTATCTAGGAAAACTGCACTAATCATGTGGCCTAAAGGCCTTAATGGTGGCCATAAATCCTAACTAACCTGAAGGCTTTGGTGACCCAAAGGCCTTAAGGACTCCAAGCCCAAACAGGTGGCCCAAGGTGAATAGTGTCAGCTGCTAATACCGAACAGTACCGGCTACAGTGTCTGATACATTAACCATACAATGTTGTTACAGCGCCTACTATAGTACTAATATAGTACTACTATAGTACTAGAATTATGCCTCCTCCTGTTTTTGAACCTGGGTCTCTTGGATGCACTTAAGGAGTCCTCACCAACAGGGATGAGGCTCATGTTCTTTTTGGAACTCTAAAAATATTAAATTAATATAAAGTAATTTTCAATTTTAAATAGATCCAAAGTGAGTTATTTTGAAGATTAGATTATTATGGTTCGATATCTTCTCAAAAAATAATTTTTATACACGTTTAGGTGACATTATTACCCTTATGTTTTGGATTTAAAGCTTAGTTAAACCTTTTAACTCTTACCATGACAACATGACCTTTTACTCTTTGAGGATTAATATAGTTACTATAAAATGCCCAATGAACCCTCAATGGATAATTGATGAATCATTTAACCGTATCACAATAATTAGGCCAAATTTTATATTTTTATGAATTTTATATCATTTAATAAAAAATTATTTATTTTAAAAAATCATTAAGGTCAATTTTGATACAATTCATTTCTTTGTTTTTTTGAAAACATAAATACACAGGATAACTTCAAAAAAACATTTAATACATACCTAATATGTCTAAGTCATCAATAAAATTTATGGAGGAAATTAATTATCTTAAATTATATTTATTTTAATATTTTTAATATCATTTATTTTATAATTCTAGTAATTAAATAATTACTACATCATCATTATATAATCCTTTAAGGTAATAATTTATTTCCTAAAAATTAAAGATAAATTTACATGATAAATAAAAACATTTTAAATTTAAAATAACTATTTATAATCGAATGTGTATTTTTTATTTTTATTAAGACAAGTGTTATTGTACTTTTATAGTCTTTATAATATTATTTTTACCCATAATTACCCAATTTACCCTTAACCTTAGTAATTAAAATATTACTAAATTTGAAATTCATATGCCCAAAAATAAAAGAAAAATATTTACATAATTTTTACCCACTGATTCCAAATTTGGAACCCATTTTTCAAAATTAAAAACATAGAATTTGTAATAACTAATTGAAATTTAACCCTATAGGCGGGGTGAGAAATGGGTTATTAAATATTAAACATGCAAAATATTGAAACGTTTTTATACCTAAATTCAAAGTAAAATTAATTCCAATCACCTAAATTATATTAATTGATTAAAAAATAATCTAGTAATACTTTAAAACCAATCAAAAATATAATTTAGCACTATAAATTATTTCTATGAAAATAGTTGTTTTCAATTAAAAATTATTATTTTTCAATATTCATCAAAACATGAAACTTGCCAAAAAAATAAAAAATCAACAAAAGTAAATTTTTATATCCCAATTTCATAGAAAAATTTTAATTTATCATATAAAAACTATTAAAGTATCAATAAAATTATTTAAAATTTTTTTCCATTAAGAGGTACTAAAATTCCCCTTTTGAAAAATATAGGCTTTTATACCTAAAATTGGGTTTGTTCATATCTTATTTATTTAAAATATATTGGATGAATATCAAAAAAATTTGATCAAATATGTTACATATATATTTCAATACTATCATTCACTAATTGTAATTTATTTAGTTTATTAAGGAAAAACTTATCTGGGATCATAATAAAATAAATATTTTTCATTATAATCTATTTGTATATATTTTCATTTATAATTAATTAGTAACCAATGAATTCATATTATAAACCATATATTTTCGTAAGTTAGTTAATATTATTTATACCATCTAATTTAACAACTATGTTATTATATTATTTACATAATAATAAAATGAATTTTCATCAAAACTCGATGTTGTGTGTAACACAAGATTAGTCGGTGTTGCATGTAATGTAAGACATAAATCAAATCCAATGGTTCTAAAAAATATATTTTTTTATAAAAATATTGGGGTGATGAAATAAATATGTCTATATTTGATGGAAACCCTCGACGAGAGTAGGTTTCGGGCCTTGAATAATCTATAGAGGCACTAGAACTGGATAGTAAGAGTGTTTAATAAGAATTTTTACCTCCTCTCCTTCCTCCAGGGTTATACAGTACATTATCTCAGAACACCAATGATACCTAGAAAAAAGCCTCCATAGTTATATCCCAAGTTGTAAGGACCTTGCATCATTATCAGGGTCTATTCTAATGGTTTTTACTCTTTGATCACTATTGATAGAGAGTGTTTCACATCTCCAACCAATTACAAGTTTACAAGTAGTATTTCACATAAGTAGCTTGCTATGTCCCAGATCACATGAGGTTAAACTATGAGACAGGTCCAAAATCTATGACCATAAACTAGGATCCTCGGGTCCATGCATCATGATGTTAAAATATATATGAGTCTTATCAAGGATATGTGGTGTAGTGCGGGGCCTCCTAGGCCATCATTCACATTAGGCTTGTCACTCTTATGCACTATATATATCCACTTTATAATCCCCTCTTCCATGGTCCAAACTCTAACACCTTAAATAAAGATACCATGGTCTAATCTTTAAGACCTTAAACTAATAGGCATCTTATGGTCTAGGAAACACAACCTTAACTTGTCTCCAATAGCTCCATGAATTATGACCTTAAATAGTTTTTACCACTACATCCTAAGTGGTATGCCTTTAAACTTCAAAACCTAACATCCTCAGTGCATGACATTAATCTATGATTTTACACCATCTAAAACTAAGATTCCTCATAAAATAAGTATGTGATTGGTCAAAAAAATTTACCCCATTCCCCAAAAAATTGGATGCCACTAATAACTATGGAATGAATCAAACTCCATCACTAGAGAGGATCACCCTATCTGGTTTTAGTTTTCAATCAAACCATGTTTCAGAACCATGTTAGGATAGATTCCCATCATCATGGGATATGAAGTGATACCTTGACTTCTCATTTATGGGACTAGACACAAATTTAACAACCCTTAATCCCTTTTAGCTCTATTATGGTCCAAACATTTTGACCTTAAGCTATGTGTTGTTTGTTTTCTTATAGTTTTGTGTTATGTGAACCTCTTCTGGCTCCATTAACATTGGATTTTACCTTTGTCATTTTTCCAAAGTTCCCTTGAAAGAAACAATTTTTGCAGTCCAAGAATCATGAAATTAAACTAATTTATAATGGTATTAACTATATCACATTAAAATATGTGAAAATAGCTTCTGGACTTCTTTTTGTGATGTAGAGTCATCTTGGATTTATTCACAATGATTATTAACTCTCTTTCACTGAATGAGCATCCTCAAATCCCCTTTCTATAGTCCAGACTGTACTACCTTAAAATATGTGCATTCAACCCTCATTTTCATGGTTTTCATAATGTCTTATGAATAATATTCCTTATTTCCCCTTAATAACTACATGTTTCTTGTTTACCATCCTCTGGGGATATGTAGTGATGCCTAGACTTCCTGTCTCTGGGACCAGCTACAGATTAACCATGAGACCATATGTTATCTACGGAGAAATCACACCAAAATTTTCCATGGGCCTCATTATAATCCCCATTCAATTATCTTGACCCATCAACAATATTAAATTACCTTATATATTAATATGGGTAAGGGAATAATAGGAAGCTTAATGTGAAAGTCCCACCTAATGCCCTTAGTGAACGATGTGAAAATGTGGTCTTACCCTATATAAAATCGGGTTGCCTCTAAATAAGGGATGATATTACCCTACAAGAAGAATGGTTATTTTATATTTTTATTCAATTTTTGTTAAACCCCTTTTAAGGGTAAAGGGGGGAAACCTCACAGACTTCAGACTTCAAAGACAGAGAGAAAAATAAAACCCAAAGGTCAGAAGGTGCTGTAATCATCCCGAAACAAGACTACTAAGGAATACCCCTCCCCAGCATCATCATCATTAAGGTAAAGCCTCCACCATTGCATGATTTCTCAGAAACTTGTCCTGTACAGCAAAGCACGAGCCTGGTACCGATGGCAATGCCATACCCACTCAAACATCCAAATTTGAATAGCCATACAGGGTGAAATCTACATGCTCTGATCCTCTTCCGAATCATTTACTTATAGAATGTTTGGAATAAGTAGCCCCTGAACCCTTCGGAATATCTCAAAACCTCCTTCACCAAAATGCCTTCATTTTCTCCTCCACCAAATCCAATCCACCAAAACAAAACAATCACACAAATCACCACAAATCAAAAATGTCGATTCAGCCAAACCAATGGAAGAATCATCCAAAACAAATCACCAAAAGCAGAATCCAAGAAGACCAGTACCATCACATGAACAGAAGTAGGACACATCCAAAATAAAAACATAGTCAAAAATGAAGAGTAAAGAATCCATCACCACATTGATGATGATAGAAATTACCACTCGGGCAATGTTGTCTGAGCCACCCCAAGATTCTATCACCATATCACACCTTACACTTAGGTCCTATGGAGGGGTTATATGGGGATATGTAATGAGGCTTTAGATAATTTTTGTAATCCTTTGGTATAAATAAAATTTTTATTTCTTTTTAGTAAAATTTATGAATTTCAAATGTCTAGATAAATGAAGGAAAAATTTATAGAAGTTCCATATTATTAATGAATTTTAGAAAAAAATGGTATTTTAAAATATTTATGTAAACATTAAATAATTAAAAATGTAAAATGATTTTTAGAAAATGGTCTTCTACAATTGTGACCAGTAAGAAATTTAGAGTCTAATAAAATAAACTTTTTTTAGTGAAAAATAATGTGTGAATAGTAACATACCCTTATGAATAGTAGATCAGGCCAAAAAATAGAAACTTCACCCATGAATGTATAAGTAAAATTTAGACATCTTAAAAGTGAAAAAACGATCATAGTATATGTTTTTTTTATAAGTCATAAATATTTTATTTACAATTTTATAATTAATTTAATAATTTAAAATGAAACTTTATTTTCTTAAAATTTAATCATAAATCGTTAAGTTATTTTCTTATGGTTATATGATAATTTTATTAGACCTTGATTACATTTTCATGGTGTTACAAAATATGTTTTTGTTTTAGAGTTGTTTTTTTTTGAATAAATAATGATTTTATTTAAAAATTAAATTAAAAGAAATTAGAAAATTATTTTCATAAAACTGAGTTCATTTTTGAATTGAGATCATTGATATTACTTTAGGGTAATTTTTTGTGATTTTTCTAAAATAGTTGAAGTTTTAGTGAATAATAAAAATACAATTTGGAGTTTCACGTGTTTAATGACATCATTGATGATGTAATCATGATGTAATCAATCTATTAGACTTATTAAAAGTAAGATATGTTATGAGGTTTCCCAAGTGGCCAATACCATGGGCAAATACCATGGAAAAACCCATGGTTTTGAAAATATCACCGATGAGGTATCCCTTAGAAATTAATTAAATATTTCATCTATTTCCCTATAAATAACAAGATATTCCCTCATTAATTTCATACCAAAATCCTCCCCAACGAAGGTATAGTATTTTTACCTCCCAAATAGTCCTCACAAGGTTCCCTCAAGCCCCCACGGTCCCAACCATCAAGCTTTTGAAGTCACTCTTCAAGGTAAGGGAACATTTCACCCTCTTCTTTTAAGTCATGACTTCCTTTATGTTATATCATTTAGATTCCATTTAATTATGTAGGGGTATGTTATTATATATCTTTATTATTGTCCATTTCATTTCCAATTGATGATATACCCTTTCCTCTCTCATCAACTATTTTTTTTGAATTATAAGCGATATCTTAGGCTACAAAATTTTCGTAAAAGAAATCACATTTTCTCTTTTCTTTCAAGTTTCCTTTTCATGTGGTTTGTCAGTCCACACCATGATATTATTTATTTTTATTTTGTACCTATACTGTAAATTATTCATTTATTTATGGGTGACCCTTTTTCCCCTTTCTTTTTATTGTTTTCTAAAACCATGTTATATAACAGTTATGCTACAAGAATTTTGTCTCAAAATATCTCACTCTTTTTCTCAAGAAATACTCTTATTTTATTTATCTGAATACCCAAATATATTTTCATTTTTGGTGGTATTAATCAATACATAAAATTTATCTATTTATTATGGAATTAACATACATATAACCCTTACTCTATTTCCATTGGTTATAAATGACATAACGATCATGTTTTTAAGAACTTTTAAAACGTCACGATTTTGAAATGTAACACATTTTTTTCTCTCCATGGGTTATTTATGAAATGTATGATTATTATATATGTGGATCACATGAAAATAAATACATATAAATGGTGTCACCTAAGAGTTTTCTAATTCATTGGGTAAATAATTTAATCTCTAGACATAACAAGTTTCATGATACCATGGTGAATAACATTGGTAATGTTTTTATGACACCTTGGGATGAACCTTGGTGATATGTTCATGAATGTTGAAATGAAATTTTGTAGACACATGATCCAGTTATGATTCAATTTCTTTTCATTATGAAATTCCTCTACTTCCATTTCTCATGTCTTTTTTTTATCAAGTTCTAATTGATTTCACAAGTAAACTGATTTCCTTGTTTTCCTTACTAGGCCTTCTACTCACCCTTTCCTTTGTTGTATGTATCCAGGTTATGAGATGAAATAATTTTACTTAGTAAGAACTTATGATGAATCCCTACATGTGGATTAGAATTATTTTTTATGTTTTCATGTTTTATGTTCTTGATTTCCAAGACACTAGACTTTAAAGATTATATGTTTGTAAAATGTAATGAAAATTATGTAATAAAAGGCGGGATTCCATAGTTGTTATCAAAGGATAGTTTAGTTATTTATGGAAATTAGGCTTTGAAAACTTTAGGAATAAAACTATATAAAAGTTTAAATATAGGAATACTTCCTATTATTTTGGGGAGTATTGAGTAAGTGGTTTATCAAGAAAATACATCCTTGTCTGGATACGAGCAGGTAAAGGCAGCTCTGGAACAGATGTACCTAGGCGTGAAACCTCTGACAAAGAGTTTCGAGCATGACCCAAGGTATCCTAGTACACAAAAACGGGCATTCCTTCACTCTTGGTTACAATACTCTCGGGGGATATGTTTGGTTAATCATAATATTTTTATGAATCATTATAAAGGATTTATATGGAAATGTAACTGTTTAAAGCATGAAGTTTTAAGACATAAAATAATTTATAATAAAAAGATTCATAAATGAAATAATCTTCTCACTAAGGTTTTATTATTTTAGAAAATGGTGGGAAATAGGAGGAACTGTGAAAATGGTGACCTCAATGGATCATGCACTGACAACCCTCTGATGGAATCCGGAATGGAAACATTCATATGAATGTTGAACCAACTGACCCAAGTTATGGGAAATAACTTGAATAAAGCTGAGAGAAAAATTTCACTGTGAATAGAACAAATTTCTGTCAAATCCTTTATTTTTCAATGACCACCATCCTTCAATGGATCTAACGACCCATTGATTGCTAAATAGTGAATCTGATCTATCGAGAAGATCTTTTCAATGCTCCGCTATTCTGAAGAAGAGAAGGTTACCTTGGTTGTTTATCGCGTAGAGGGAGAAGCTGATCAGTGGTGGGAACTAATTAAAAACACAAGGCCAAGAGTGTATGTTGAAGCTATGAAGTGGGAAGAGTTTAGAGGGATATTATTCAATAATTATTTCCCTTGATCAATGAGAAAAATAATGGAGAAGGATTTTCTCGAGCTGAAGTAGAAGGAGAATAAATCTATGGGAAGTCTATGAGATGAACTTCACAAGGCTTTCATGTTACACCTCTAAATTTTTCATGGATCCAAATGGTTAGGTTGATATATTCTTCGGTGGACTGAGACCTCATTTGCGAAATAATCTATCCAAACAAGATTATGATACCTATGAGAAGATCGTGCAAAGTGTGATGAAAGTCTAACTGGAGTTTGGTGAGATTAAAAGGTCACATAAATCAAATGAAAAGAAAAGATCGATGGAGCCAAGATTAGGGAGGAGCTTTGATCAGGGAAGAGGAGGAAAGAAACTACAACATCCCACATGTAATAAATGTGGGGAGAGGAATTCAGGGAACTACCTACTCAGGAAGGAGAAGTGCTACAAGTGTGGTAGAGATGGCCACATGGCGTAGAATTTTTGTAGTGAGGTGAATAAAAAACTTCCCAACACTAATGGAAAAGGGAAGATGGTGCAGGCCCTACCAAATGTTCAAGGCTATAAGTGTGGAAAACTTGTTCACTTTTCCAATCACTATCCAAATTCGAGGGCAGTAGAGGGTAATCACCATCAGCCTCAACAACGGCCATGAGAACAAGGTCGTACTTTTCCAATCACTACGGCTGAAGTTGAATTTCCAAATGATGTGGTGGTAGGTACTCTTGTTGTTCTCTCAAATCTAGAAAGTACTTTGTATGATTTTCGTTCTACGCATTCCTTTATTTCCTCCAATTTTGCAATTAATTTAGAATCAACCCCCAATTCTCTAAAAGTAGAGTTATTAGTCAAGACTCTGGGTGGGATTATCCAAGAATCATCAATGTTTAGAAACTCTAATATTTACTTTAGTGAAAAAAATCTTATCAAAAATATAGTAGTCATTCCCATGCTGGAATTTGATTTTATACTAGGTATGGACTGGCTCTCAAAGTATAACGCTAAGATAAAATGCAAAAATAAGGAAATATCAGTAGTATTGAATGGAGAACCTATAGTTATCTTCCAAGGAGAGTTATCTAAACTTGATCTTTGTCTAGAAGAACCTCCTATATCCTTCTTTACAGAGTTGATCGGTGAAGAGGACGAAGGAAATGCGAGTTTTAGGATAGAAAATGTCCCCATCATCTAGGAATAGATTGACGCATTTCCTAAGGAGTTACTCAAACATCCCCATAAAAGAGAGGTAGAGTTCTCTATTTAACTTGTACCTGGATCCCATCTGGTATCAAATAACCTATATAGGATGGAAAATGTGGAGCTGGAGGAGTTAAGAAACCAAATACAAGATCTTTTGGAGAAAGGTTTTATTCAACCGATTGTGTCTCCATAGGGAGCACCAGTTCTCTTTGTGAATAATAAGGATGAATCGATGAGGCTATACATTGATTATATAGAATTGAACGGGATCACAATGAAGAATAAATACCCTCTTCCAAGAATTGATGACTTATTTGACCAACTTTGTGGGGCTCAATTATTCTCTAAGATTGATCTTCGATTTGGTTATCAAAAATTGAGGGTGAAGAAAGAATATATTCCAAAAATTTCCTTCTGATCACGATATGGGAATTACGAGTTTGTTGTTATGCCCTTTGGGCTAACTAATACACCTTCTCTTTTTATGGATTTTATGAATAGAGACTTTAAGGATGATCTTGATAACTTTTTGGTAGTTTTTATTGATGATATTCTGTTATATTCCAAAATTCTCAAGGATCATGAGGATCATCTAAGGTTTATATTGCAAACTCTATAGAATGAGAGGCTTTTTGGGATGTTTTGAAAATCAGAATTCTGGTTGCAATAAGTTTCTTTCTTGGGGAACATTATAACCAATGAAGGAATTACATTTGACCCTACAAAGAAAAAAGTTGTAGAGGAGTGGCCTCAGCCTACAAAAATAATTGAGATTCGTAGTTTCCTTTGATTAGTGGGATATTATAGGAGGTTTGTGAAAAATATTTCATGACATTCTAATCCATTAACCAAGTTGACTCAAAAAGGGGTCAAGTTCATCTAGAGAAAGTAGTGTGAGGAAATTTCCAAGATATGAAGAAGATATTGGTTACTGCACCTGTGTTAACTCTACCCTCAAGTGGAGAAGGATTCGTTATTTTTAGTGATGCATCTCTGAAAGGTCTTGGTGGAGTCCTCATGAAAAATGCCAAAGTCATTGCTTACGCATCTCGATAGTTGAAGACTCATGAGCAAAACTATCCTACTCATGATCTGGAGCTAGCTACAGTCATTTTTATTATGAATATATAGAAGCACTGTCTTTATGGGGATAAATGTGATATATACACAGACCATCAAAGTTTGAAGTATATTTTCACACAAAAGGAATTGAAAATGAGACAAAGGAGATGGTTGGAACATCTCAAAGACTATGATTGTTCAACTCATTGTCATCCTGGAAGAGAAAACAAAGACAATGATGCATTAAGCAGGAAAGACCTAGTTTTTCTTTCCATGATGATGATCCCAAGAGATCCTTTGATGACTGACCTAATAAAGTTGGACCTGGGAATTATAAGAGAAGGGACATTATAAACCCCAACCCAAATGATTTCTCAAATGTCATTACTAGAGAAGTTCAAGAAATATCAGAAAGAAGATCCTTTGTTACAGAAGAAGTTTGAGTTTTTGAAGGATGGAAAGTTTCCTAAGTTCAATATTGATCAAGAAGGTATACTAAAATTTCATACAAGACTATGTGTTCCATCTATTCTGGAAATAAAGAAGGATATTATGGGTGAAGATCATATCTGTACTTTCTATATACATCCTGGAAGAAAAAATAATATAGGGACCTTCGTGATCATTATTGGTGGGATAATATGAAAAGGGAGATTGCTGACCACACTTCTAGGTGCCTGGTATGTTAGCAAGTGAAGGAAGAGAAAAAACTTCCAAAAGGAGTATTACAACCACTACCCATACCAGCATAGAAGTGGGACAATATCACTATGGACTTTGTCACTAGTCTCCTGTGAACTTCCAAAGGAAAAAATGCAATGTGGTTTATTGTGGACCGTCTCACCAAGACTTCCCATTTTATCTCCATTCGGGAATATTTTTCTCTTGATCAACTTTACAATATTTATGTGAAGGAAGTGGTAAGGCTACATGGAGTTCCCCTTTCTATCATATCTGATCATGATCTAAGGTTCACATAAAAATTCTGGAGAAGTCCTCAACTTGATCTGAGTACTGAATTGAATTCCATTATGGCCTATCACCCCCAAACCGATGGCCAATATGAAAGGACTATTAAAACACTCGAGGACATGCTGAGATCATGCTCAATGTAATTTAAAGGTGGATGAGATAAATATCTCTCTTTAGTTGAGTTCTCTTACAACAACAGATTCCAATCAAGCATTCAAATGGAACCCTATGAAACTCTATATGGTAAGTGATGTAGAAATCCTACTTTTTGGTATGAAACTGGTGATAGAATGCCTCTTGGGCCTAATCTTGTGCAATAGATGATAAAAAAAGTTCATTCCATCCAACAACACATTAGGGTTACTCAGAGTCGACAAAAGAGCTATGCCGACAACCGTCAAAGGGACATGGAGTTTGATGTTGGTGACAAGGTATTTTTTCAAATTTAACCTTGGAAAAGAGTCAAGAGGTTTGGAAAGAAAGGGAATATCATCCGTAGGTACATTGTCCCCTATGAAATCCTTAATTGCGTAGGAGCAATGGCCTATCTGCTTACACTTCCTCCAAATCTAGCACAAGTTCATGATGTCTTCCACATATATCTATTGAGGAAGTACATACATGACCCTTCACACGTACTAAATCCATAAGTGGTACAACTAGAAAATGACCTCTCTTATGAGGAGCAACCAGTGGAGATCTTGGATTGTTGATACCAGGTTCTACACAACAAGACTACAGAACTTGTTAAGGTGTTGTGGAGGCACCACGAATGTAAAGAATACATGTAGGAACCAAAGGAGTATATAAGGAAGAGGTACCCACACTTTTTCTCTTCTTAGGGTATGAGTTAAAATTTCAGGGATGAAATTTTTTAAGGGGGGAAGAATGTCACAACCTGAACTTTTGAATAATTTTTGTTTACTAAATTTGTGTGTTATTTCATTGTATAATCCAAACAACTATATCCTTTAATTAATGAAGTTATATCATTGGGTTTCAACTCTTATATGACCATTGGTCAATAAGACCATTGGAAACTAAACTCTTAATGTAACAATTATTGTTTATAAATATAATTGATATGGGATAATTAATACAAAAAGAAGAGTTGATGGCCTTATCTAGTAGACTGGGGCCATACAAAGCCCATCTGTCCGAGCTTGGGAAAGAGGTAGCATCTCTGGGATTTGCTCTAGACCAATCCCAAGTCGAGCTTCAATATGTGAAGCTTGAATGGAATCACCTAAGGGAGAAGTTTAAGTTGATAGAAATCACCACTCATGAAATGTTGTCTGAACCGCCCCAAGATTCTACCACCATAGAACACCTTACTCTTAGGTCTTATGCAGGTATTATAAGTCGTAACGTAATGAGGCCTTGGATATATGTTGTAATACCTTGATATAAATAAAATTTTTATTTCTTCTTGGTAAAATTTGTGAATTTCAAATATCTGAATAAATGTAGGATAAATTTATAGAAGTTCCATATTACTAATGAATTTTTCAAAAAAGGGTATTTTAAAATATTTATTTAAACTTTAAATAATAAAAAATGTAAAATGATTTTCAGAAAATGGTCTTCTAAAATTATGACCAATAAGAAATTTAGAGTCTAATAAGATCATCTTTTTTAGTGAACAGTAATGTATGAATAGTAACATACCCTTATAAATAGTAAATTGGCCAAAAAAATAGAAACTTCACCCATGAATGTATAAATACAATTTATACATCTTTAAAGTGAAAAAACGATCAAAGTATAAGTTTTTTTATTTTTGTAGGTCATAAATATTTTATTTAAAATTTTATAATTAATTTAATAATTTAAAATGAAAAATTATTTTTATAAAATTTAATCATAAAAAGTTAGATTATTTTATTATGGTTATACGATATTTTTATGGGACCTTGATTACTTTTTCAAGGTGTTACAAAATATGTTATTATTTTAGAGTTGTTTTTTTGGAATAAATAATTATTTTATTTAAAAATTTAATTTAAAATATTTAGAAAATTGTTTTCATAAAATTGAGTTCATTTTTGAATTCATATCATCGATATTATGTTTGGGTAAATTTTTGGGATTTTTCTGTAATAGTGGAATTTTCAGTTAATAGTAAAAATACAGTTTTGAGTTTTGAGTGTTTAATGACATTATTGATGATGTAATCATGATGTAATCAATCTGGTCGAATTTTTAATTATAATATATGTTATGAGGTGTCCCAAGTGCCCAATACCATGTTCAAATACCATGGTATAGCCCATGGTTTTGCAAATACCACCAATGAGGTGTCCCTTGGAAATTAATTAAATATTCCCTCTCTTTCCCTATAAATACCAAGCCATTCCCTCATTAATTTTATTCCAAAATCCTCCTTAACGAAGTTATAGTCTTTTTACCTCCCAAGTATTCCTCCCAAGGTACCCTCAAGCCCCCAAGGTCCCAACCTTTGAGATTTTGAAGTCACTCTTCAAGGTAAGAGAACCTTTCACCCTCTTCTTTTATGTCATGACTTTCATTATGTTATGTCTTTTAGATTCTATTTCATTATGTGGGGGTATGTTCTTAAATATCTTTATTACATTCCATTTAATTTACAATTTATGAGATACCCTTTCCGCTCTCATCAACTTATTTTTTTGAATTATAAGTGACGCCATTAGGCTGCCGAATTTTCATAAAAGAAATCGCATTTTCTCTTTTCTTTCAAGTTTCCTTTTCATGTGGTGTGTAATTCCACACCATGATATTATTTCTTTTTATTATGTACCTATAATTTAAATGATTCATTTATTTATGGGAGAACCTTTTCTCCTTTGTTTTTATTGTTCTCTAAAACCATGTTATATAGCCGTTATGCTGTAGGAATTTTGTCTCAAAATATCTCTCTCTTTTTCATAAGAAATTCTCTTATTTTATTTATCTGAATAGCCAAATATCTTTTCATTTATGGAGTTATTCATAAATATATAAAATTTATCTATTTTATTAGGTAATTAGTATACATATAACCCTCACTCTCTTTCCATGGGTTATAAATGACATAATGATCATGTTTTGAAGTACTTTTAAAACGTCACGATTTTGAAATAAAACCAATTTATTTAACTGTCTTTGGGTTATTTATGAAATTTATGATTATTATCTATGTGGATCACATGAAAATAAATACATATTAGGGGTTCACCTGAATAGCGCTCCAATGCAGTGGGTAAATAATTTAATCTCTAGAGATGTCAAGTTTCATGATACAATGGTGAATAACCTCAGTAATTTTTTTATGACACCTTGGGATAAACCTTGGTGATGTGTTCATGAATTTATAAATGAAATTTTATTGCCACATAATCAATTTATGATTCAACTTCTATTCATTATGAAATTCCTCTACTTCCATTTCTCATGTATTTTGGTTTTTTATCAGGTTCTTAGTGATTTTACAAGTAAATTGATTCCATTGTTTTCCTTACTGGGCCTTCTACTCTCCCTTTCCTTTGATGTATGTCTCTAGGTTATGAGGTGAAATAATTTTAAATATTATGAACTTATGATTAATCCCTACATGTGTATTAGAATAATGTTTTATGTTTTCATGTTTTATGTTCCTGATTTCCAAGACACTAGTTTTTAAAGATCCTCTGTTTGTAAAATGTAATGAAAAGTTATGTAATAAAAGGTGGGGTGCCATAATAAAATTTATTAGTGTGTCACTTTAAATTTGATTTTACCAAATCTTGAATAGGGATGCCTCTTAAATAAGAGATGATGTTTACCCCATTTGAAATTGGCATGCCTCATATGGAAGGTTTCAAACTCTATGACCTTAAATTAGGAGTTAGATTATATTAATAATGACTTTAAACTATACAAAAGTATCCTTAGGAATATGTAGAGTGGAATTGGGCCTCCTTGTCCCTCATTCACATCATCCCACTACACATACTTGTCTTTTAGTATGATCTCTATAAATTTAAATTATTAGTAACCATGGTCTGAGATCTATGACCTTAAATAGACAGTAACCCTATATTATATGAAATAAAACATTAAAACTATTTTCAACACCTGAGTTTAGATCCTTCTTCCTGACATTCCATGTGAAGATGCTTGAACGCACTGTGGAATAGAACCTGAAGAGTTAAATCCCAGCCATGCATTCCCTTATTCTCTATCCACACTCAAATTATTTCTCAATTTGGATTTCCATAATCCTTCAAATCCATACGAAACCCCCCCCTAATAGAAAATGTTTCAATACACACTAGCTCACCACCCTTCCTGGGTCAATTCCACGTATAATCTCTAGAATCAAACATAAGATCCTATATTTTGAACTTGGTCAATAGTTGATTCTTCATTCACTCACCCCATTCTTGACTGGGGAGGCTATGGACCCTATGTTTCAAACTTGATCAATGGTTAATCCCTTCCCATAAGTCTCCCCTTATCAAAATCTTGAAAGTTTTGAATTAACACCTTCCCAGCTCCTTATGTCTCGATGTAATTCCATTACCCTTGGTTTCACCCATTTGTGCATCTGTGCGCGTTGAATAGGTTGGTCAATTTCATTAGAACATCCTCATCCCAACAAGTCCTCTCCTCCACTATGTGTTTTCATGTGTCATGGAAACCCTCTTTACACTCCTTGTTTCATGAACCAAGTATGAATCATGTGGGATTAGAAGCTTCATTAGTATATGTACTGACATGGTCTAACTACACAAAGACCTTTGGTCTAAACTCTATGACCTCAAACTATAATTAAAACCTATGTCCAAATATTATGAATCTAAAATATGTCTAGGAATCCTTAGGAATTCATTGTGTAGTGTTTGGTCTTCTTGTCCCTCCATTCACATTGGTTTATCAACTCACTAAGATACGTGTGTCTGTACAAGGTAGTGATAGGTCCCAACTTCATGGCCTTAAATTGAAAGCCATGGTCCAAGTATTATGACCCTAAAATATTTTCTCTAGTTCCAAGATTTATGACCTTAAACCGGAATCCATGGTCCAATCATTGATACCTTAAATATAGTTTTTCTTAGGGGTATTTTTTGTATCATCAAGTGGCCTCATGGTCCCCTCCATTCATATTGGGTGACCTTCCTTCGATGATTCATACATTCCTTCAAGGCACCCTCTATGTAGTCCATGAAACATGACATTAAACTATGTTCAAATTTCAACATATTATTTTTTCTCAATATGGGGTCTCCCATCATGCTACCCTTCTTCACCATTGGCTCTCACGGATTGGTGGTTGTCATTCAGGTCAGTTTACTACGTACCTTTTTTTCATGACACTAAATCGTGACTCTAACTCATGAAATGGACATAGGATGACTTCTTAACTTGACATGAGGAAGAAATTATGGGTCTTTCACACATAATCCCCATACACTCTATGTCCTGATCACATGACGTTAAACTTTATAATTCCCCATCCTCATCACATGACATTAAACTTTTTGTTCACATCCTAATCATATGACATTAAACTATACAATTCTTCATCCTTACCATATGAAATAAAACTATGTGTTTATCATCCTCATTGCATGATTTATGACTACAAGGCATCTTATTCCCTCAACCAAGATACCCTTCACTCTAATGATTTTCATCTTCCACATCATCTATATCATTGACCATATCTTGTCCTCTGAGATGATGCTTCCCTGGAAAGTGATTTTAATTTTTTTTATTAGACCAATACACCTAACTAATGTGTTCCAGGCCATGGGGAAATAATTCCAAGAGTGTTGGAATCCATTTGAACATTCCAACGGTTCATTTTCATTATTTTGTGCCCCTTATTTTGATCCTCATCCACATTCATGTATGAAGGGACCCCCTAATGGTATAGTTCCTGGCCACACTAGATCACTTATCATCTTAGATCAATTCCCTAAAAGACATTTGATGACATTTAAAGATGGATTCCATGTTTTGAACATGGTCAGCAGACCGCTCTCACTTATCTCTCCCCATTCCTAGCTAAGAAATATAGTTTTTGTGTTTCATACATGGTCAATAGTAGTCCTATTTCATCACACCACTCTCATTGTGTTTTATATTTTGGGTATTTTGGTTCACACTAATCCATTCCCCTTTATTTGAGTAGAATTCAATTCCCCTTTCATTACATTATTCATGCACTAGAGAATTTTGTAAATGAAATTTGACTATTTTGAAAGCTTTGTTCTACATCTGTATCTTCTTTCAGCCCCAAAACTCTTGGTGGTCAGTCAATAATAGCATACCCTGAGTGTTTGAATATTGTTTTACACTCTCATATGAATTATCAATCACATAGTCAACTCTGTTTCTCACACTGACCATGACTTGTGAGGTCTTGGAGATTAGTTGTTGGTTGACTTAGAAATATGATCGAATTGCAATAATAAAGCAAATAAATATGTTTTAGCATGTATGATTTTAAGACAAACCAAAGTATCATAAAGTAATCCACATAATCAATCCCCTCCTTTTCAATATACTTTCTTAGAGTTGACCTTGGTGGTAGATCTTGAGCTCTCCCATACTCTATTGAGTGGCCTCTAGGATCTGATGTCATCCTACTATGTCTTCCTTCTCCTCATCAACTGTGGCGCATACATCTTCATCCCTAATCCATTTCTATTTATTCTCATCTCAATACTCAACCTCTACTTTTTTGGCCTATGACTCCTTGTCTTTGGTTGTTTCTAGTTGAGCCTTCATATTGTTAATAATCTCATCCTGAGTAGCAATGACCATCATATGCTACTATTCTGGGCCCTCCAGGAAGGAAATCTCTTCCTTGTCTTCTTGAAGAACCTTGGATCTCTCAATCTTGTGCCTCTTCCATGCCAAGTTGAGCATCTTCCACTCAACATGTTCATGATCGACAAGTAACTAAAGTCCATAGCATGAAAACTGTTGGAGTTCACCCCCATCGGTCCCCATGCAGACTAACCAATGGCGAAGAGATCCCATCCACTAAGGCATTTCAGCTATATGAGTACATGTGATAAAATTCTACACATACCTCCATGGATTTTGTAACACGACCACCACAATGTGTCCTTCCCAACTACTCCAATCATTGGAAAAATTTTACCTCTTCTATCACAACTTCAGCTCCAGTATTTTCTTGTGGTGGCACCTACATGATAGGATCCACCATTTTGACTCCAATGGCCAGCCCTATCATGGGCCTCATCTTGACCAACCCAATTGAGGGAATGGTCTCATTATTCCCTTCTAATGACACCTCTATGGTTTTCCTGACCTCCACAATCTCTTTTTTTATCTCCTCCAGGAGAGTATACTCCTCCATCACTACCTCATCCCTAAGAGTTATTAATGCAAGTGTTGGTTTTGGAATCCAAGTCCCAATCACCATTTTAATTGTCATCCCAAAATGAATCAATAAATAATAGTAAGAAAATTTGAATGATTCAAAGTCATAAAGGAGGAAAAGACTTATGTTAATAGTATAGTTTAGAGTGTAGATCCTATAGTTTCAAAGGTTGTCCCTCAAATAAGATTCCCTTAGATACCACTACCTCAGATACAATCACGACTATGACCAATGGTTGGATGCCCACTATCATAGTGTTAGGGGGGACTTAACATAAGTCTCTTCAAGGGTTAAGGTCCTCTAAACCCCCTATATGAGGCCTATCATGAACCTATCCTTCTTCAGTGCTCAATGATTCCTATATAAGTGAAAGTAGGATTTAGGCCACAGACTTAATGTTTGATTGATGTTCAAAATCATGAAAATATTAGTGAATTTACCTGAGGGATAGTAGAGAATCTTCCTCCTTCAGATATCTATTAGGAATCTCTTACCCATGAGTCATATAATTCTTCACCCATGGCTACACTGGTAGCTCCATGACTCAAAATAGAAATTAGAGGGGAAGTCCTTCCCAGTAGCGTCTTCACCCGATCAGTAAAGGGACGTTGTGGTACATCGGGAGTAGATTACATCCTCCAGCTATACCATTTATTTCATTTCCTCAGTATGAGGAGAGTTGAAACTTTCCTTTCCATGGCCAATCCTAGTGTGTAATATCCCATTGATGATGATATATATCCACACTCTCTGAGGGATGGTGAGCTACTTGTGAAGTCCCCAGGTCTCCAAAGTGTTGGGAGACACTACAACGCTAGGAATATTTGGGTGAAAAACTTGTTCCCTGGCCCTTGAATGTGCACCCTTGGGATTTCCTCAAAGGTATCCACTTATTAATGCTACCGCTTTCCTAGGAGTTTCTAGCCTGGTGTTTCTTATCTTCCTCCAGCCTCTACCCATGTTGGACTAGGGACTATTAGACCTGCTGCTACCCTGCCTATCGGACCAGCCCTACCTCTATGGTGTGCTCCAACCACTACTCAGCCTTAGCCCCATGGTGAAAGGTCCACCCCTTAAATGGATCAAGTGTCCTACCACCTCAACATATCCTTGGGATATGCTCTTTCCAAACTATGCACATATTAATGGATAAGATCATACGTGGCGGTTTATGATAGCAACTCGTTCTATGTCTTTCAATCCTTATGAGTGAAAATGAACCAAATATACTATGAATTGAAGGTCGAAATTCATGTCGCACCTCTATGTACACATTCAATTTCAGCCGATGCAGACACTAGAACTACCTTTTAAACTGATGTGGATTTCCCAGTTCACAAATTAGCTCAGATTCGACACTCACTACTAATACCCCACTTTGGAAGGCCATGAGGTACGATCATTGCTTGATCGTCATTGTACCATCATCAGTCACTATCCCCAATGGAAGGGTTAATGGGTGAAATATAAAGTGCTCGAATAGCTCAGCCTTCTCCAGCACATCAACCAAACCAAACTTAAATGGAAAAATCCCCATGATATTTAAGATCATCAGTAGTAATTTTGTGGTTTTAAGAGAAATGGGTCTTGGATACTCATACCCCCATGTGTGTGGCCGCCCAGCTAAACAGAAATTGAAGAGGTCCACAAATGTGTAGTGGAATATTCCATTCAATAATTTGGTGAAGCACCTTATATAAATTTTCTAATACAAAAACATCCAGATTGACATGTTTCCTTGTTGCTAGCATCACTGCCATAATGAATTTTCTTGGTTACATCCCCATGTTCATCCTACACATGGAGCATCTAGCCGCAGATCAGTGTGAAAATGAATCAAACCGGCATGACTATAGATTGATCTTCAAATGTGATCCTATGGACACATAGTTTCCACTGACTAGCATCCCTAATCATCTAATGGTGTGATCCTTTCCTTGATATAATTCCCCCATCCATGTACATGGACTCCCTGGTAGCCTATCCATAGACACATTCAAGAATTAGTAGAACCACTACTTGAAGGGGATATCCTTTATCCGTGAATTCTACTAATTGGTTCCATCCACCAGATCCATTAGTGCATTATCTAGGTCCGAGAGTTTCTCTTGGTCCTCCCATACATTCTCTATGGGGAGGAAATCTGTGTACATCACCCCCAATATTGGGATTCCAGTGTTTTTTTTTTGAAGTTTCCACATACTGAAGTTGACTTCCCCATGATGTAGATGGATTTTTTTTAGGTCCTTAGTAACCACCTTCTCCACAACTTGAGAATAATTTCTTAATACCGTTATATATTAAACTATAAATCACACACCACCTTGTAAAGCCCTAATAGCTTCAACTCTCCTTGGAACTCAGTGCATGATGTGCATGCCTAGTAGGTCCAGTCCCACTCATTAGTGAATTTTATACCTTAGAATAGTTCCCAGTTATTGTTCTATACATTACATAGATCTCCCAAACCCACCTTGAGGATAGTCTCATACTGTAATGGGGATGCCTCATCCACTACTACAAATATGGACTTTAACAGTGTGAAAAATATCCTTTAATAGCACTAAAAAATATTATTAATCATAGAGCTAATAAAGGGGGTCCCCATTATCAGTGTGTTTCTAGAACTGATAAAGGGATTCCTACCTTCAATTTGGTATTTATATAACATCACACCCAACCTACAATTAAAACACAACACACCCAGAAGAAAATTGTAATTTAAACATCCCATTAGAAGAAAACATACTATATACATTTAATTGAAATCAGGAATACAAAACTTTCCACCCATGGTATATACAAAAACAAAACACAATTATTTACATTTCAAACTAAATTTTTTATATAATTAAATTTATAATTGTCCAACAAACATTATAAAACATTAATATTTCATATTTTGATGCACGTAATCCCCACTCAAAAATATCCTCCCATGGTATCAGTTGATGAACTAATCATATCAACTCAAAAAAAATATTCAACCTATATGCGAAAATAAATATTATTTTTTTAATACTATTAATAAATAAATTAAAAATTAATATGAAAGAACATATTAATAAAATATCAATTTTTAATAAAAGTGACACATATGGAGTTATAAAGGTCATACCATGTATCCAATTGATGTGAAGTTGATTCCTACATGTTACAAATGAGTTATGGACCATTGTACTAAAATATCAAAATAATATGAATGTGTTTTCCTTGTTTTGAATATGACACTTGTTCTTTTACAAAATCTAGTGTCAATTTTAAATAACGACACACTTGGAGTTATACCGGCCACACCGTGAATCGTATTTAGGTTTGACAGATTTTTACCTCTCAAAAATTACTAATGGATTGTTTTCCTAAAGTAAAAAAAACAATCTGAATGTGTTTTCTTAGTTTTCAGTATGTTAGTTGAGTTTTTTTTACTAAGATGTCATTTCAAACTGAAAACACACATTTTGAGTCATACTAGTCGCATTGTGCATCCGTTTGATGGGAGAATAATTCATACATATCACAAATTACTTTTGAATCATTATACTAAATTATCAATACAATCAGAGTGCATTTTTTTGGTTTTCTGTGAGTGGCATGTTTTGAACTAAAATGTCAATTTTAAACTGATAATGGACACTTTTAGTCATACTGGTCACACCATGTATCGTATTGAGGTTTGGGTGACTCATACACATAAAAAAATGATTCATGGATCATTTTCATAAAGTATTAAAACAATCTGAATGTGTTTTATTAGTTTTTAGTAGGTCACTTGTTGTTTTCACTTAAATAAATGTCGATTTTAAATAAAAAGAAACACATTGAGTTATACCGGAAACACTGTGCATCTTATTGATGTGATACTAATTCATACCTGTCATAAATTACAAGTGGATTGTTTTTATAAAGTATCAAAACAATCCAAATGTTTTTTATCATTTTTTAGTATGCCAATTGTGTTTTTTTACTAAAATGACATTTCAAACTGAAAACACACATTTTGACTGATATCAATCACATGATGCATCAGTTTGACATGAGAATTATTCATAGACTTCATAAATGAATTATGAATATCTATTTAAAATTATCAATACAATCGAAGCATTTTTGTTTGGTTTTCAGTGATTGACACATTTTGAACTAAAATGTCAATTTTAAACTGATAACGGACACTTTTAGTCACACTAGTCACATTGTGTGTCAAATTGAGGTGTGGTTTACCATTAAAAATAAAAAATGACTCATGGATCATTTTCTTATAATATTAAAACTATTTGAATGTGTTTTCTTAGTTTTTAGTATGTCACTTGTTGTTTTAACTTAAATTAATGTCAATTTTAAATAAAAAGATACACTTTGAGTTATACCAGCCACACCGTGCATTTTATTGAGTTGAGGATGATTCATAAACATCAAAAATTAATAATAGATCATTTTTTCTAAAATATATTAACAATCCAAATGTGTTTTCTCAGTTTTTAGTATGTCGCTTGTTTTTTTACTTAAATTAATGTTAATTTTAAATAAAAAGACACTTTGAGTTCTATTGGCTAAAATGTGGTTCGTATTGATGTGCAGCAGATCCCTACACATCATAAATGAATAATATATTATTTTCCAAAAATATCAAAACAATACAAATATTTTTTCTTGATTTTCAGCATGTCACTTTGTGTTTTTACTTAAATTAATATCAATTTTAAATAAAAAAGACACTTTGAGTTGTAATAGCCACACCATGCATTGTATTGAGGTTTGGTTGATTACCACACATCAAAAATGACTCATGTATTTTTTTTATTAATGTATAAAAACAATATGAATATGTTATCTCAGTTTTATGTATGTCAATTGTTGTTTTTACATAAATTAATGTTAATTTTAAATAAAAAGAGACATTTTGAGTTTTACTGGCCACATCAGGAATCGTATTAAGGTTTGGTTGATCCCTACATGTCTCAAATGAAAAATAGACCATTTTCAAAAAAAATCAAAACAATCTAAAAGTGTTTTCTAGGTTTTCAATATGTCACTTGTTGTTTTTACTTAAATTAATGTCAATTTTAAATAAAAAAGAGACACTTTGAGTTGTACCAGCCACAACTTGTGTATAATTGAGGTTTGGTTGACTTATACACATCATCAATGACTTGTGGTTCATTTTCCTAAAGTATAAAAACAATTATAAGCTTTTTCTCAGTTTTTAGTATGTCACTTGTTGTTTTTACATAAATTATTGTCAATTTTAAATAAAAAGAGACCCTTTGAGTTCTACCGGACACACCATGTGTTGTATTGAGGTGTGCCTAATCCCTACACCTCAAAATGACTCATAGATCATTTTCTTAAAATATAAAAACAATTTTAATGTGTTTTCTCAGTTTTCAGTATGCCATTTGTTGTTTTTACTTAAATTAATATCAATTTTAAATAAAAATAGACACTTTGATTTATATTAGCCTTATTAGAAATCCTTTATAAAACCATTATTAATAACCTAAGGATATAAAACATAATAAAGGGTGATCATAGATATTCAATTAGTGTAAAAAATAGAGATATCAATGATCATATAAGGATAACATGAGTATAAAGATGTTAGAAGGTGATATTGAAGTTTTAAATTCATACCATGCATATGAAGTCACATCTTTCTGTTATTTGTGTACATTATTTCATAAGGTATGTTTTCATTTCATTTATGAGTTCATCTATATCATCTTTTGTATATGTGTCTTTTCAACATTCATAGTAGTACTGGAAAAATATAAATACATAAGAGATTAATAAATATTTTAAATAAAATAGTAATTATCTTTGAAAATACCTCTTTAGGGATACTAGTTTGTTCATTAAATATGATCTATCTCATAAATTTACTAACATAATAAACATAATCTTTTCTATTGGTTTGTTTCAGACACTGTATAAATGTTAAGTATAATAAGTAATTTGTTTTGATATGTGTTTGGATAGTGAAATATTATTATATATTCCCTTATACTTATCCAGTCATAGTACTTGTGTTCTTCCATATCCTTATCCCCTGGACCCATTCCTTTTTTAGATGATAGTGATGTACCACCCTTTCATAACATAATCCTCATTAAAAGATAATATAAATTATATAACTGATGTTTAGTTCTAAAATGTCAGATGTAGCATATTAAAAATTGAAAAATTCCATCATGTGTGGATGGTTTGTTGGATATCCATGTAATTAATCCAGGAAATAAATCTTTTGAGTAACCAAATTTACTACAATGAGCACCCAATGTTTCCTAAAAGAAAAAATGGAATAAGTAATGAAAGAAATGATAATAAATTTGATATGATTAAATTATAAAGTCTTATCCCTTCATCATTGGTATTAAAAAGTGTCTGTGATCTGAAATTTTTCTTCCAAATAATTTTACCAGACTTGCCACTATTTCTCCTCTTTTTGGGGATCTATTTTAGATTCCATTATTGAGGGTATGTGAAGACTAAAGAGTTTGAAATTTTTCTCATTGTAAAATAACATCTATTTTTTTCATATATAGACCTATCAAAAATATGAAATATATTTACTCATAATTAATATAGTATATTAGATTTTGAAAAATGAAGTCATGAGATCATACCTCATGTATACATTTACAATTGAGCCGCCTAGCTAATCATAATCAATTATTTCAGTTTCACTCTCAACACCATTGAATTATTGATCTTTATCTACGTACATATTTTACTCAAATTCAACTATGTGGTGGCCACCATCTTTTAGATTTGTATCCACATGATCCTTTAATGATAGTAAATTATGATATATAATGGGTGGGGTAATTGTGCATTTGGTAGATATTTTTGATTGGTTGTTTGATCCTTTATATGGATTTGAGATGCTATTTTGTCTCATGCCCTTATCTTATTCTATCTATAATAACATTCATTTGTTCAGACCTTTTTCATTAACTGTTAAAGGTTTAGCTTGAAAAGTAAATTGGAAATGAATGCCTCCTTTTTGACATTATTTTTTACAAGATGTGATGGCCATGTGGTGAATGTTCAAATAGATTTTTTGACTATATTAATATCATTCTCTTGAATTGTCATAGGTAGCTCTGTGCTCGGCTCATGATCTACATTGATCAACACTCATGCATGATATTCTAGAAGTTTTCTATTATGTAGTGTGTACTTTTGAATATTGAATATCGTATCCATCACCACAAGGTGATGGGTGGGTGATGCTAGATACAAATCACAGTCATTATCACCCTATAGAATAGCATTATATGAAAGGTATCAATGTCGATATGATCCAAATTTCATAGAAGTATTTATTAGAACATTGATTACCTCTTCTAAGACATCTCTTTAAGGGGAATGGCTATCCTCATAGTTGGCGGGGGGTGGGGTGGGATCTTCATGTGGTGGCTATTCTTGAGTTGGTTCTTCACTTTTCCAATCCCTCATTAAAGTTTCCATCATCTCCCTATGCAATTGGAATTTTTCTTTAAGGGTAGTTATTCTTTCTCTCATGTGTTTTGTTAATTCACATTTATCGTCATCTTGTTGTTTTCACAAAATATGTTCGTGGTGTCACCCCAAAACTCAAACCTCTGAAGAGTCTATACTATTGTAGCCACTTCAAGGCCATTGATATTTTGTGTTCATCCAAAACAAGTGTTGATGATTCATGTGACTATGTCAGATAGAAAATAAAGGAAAAGAAGTGATCATTGTTATGTAATAGTGATTTAAAGAAAAACAATTTTTTATTATGTAATACATTCACATGATTCCCACACTTTTGGTGTGTTCTTATCTATTAGTATCCCATATTTATTGACACATGCATCATTCCGTAGCACATAGCATGGGATGGCTGTGGATTTGGATTTTGGGTCATCAATCTATATATAAATATAGGAACATAATTATCGTGTTGTCTCATGTCACATAAAATTATTATGATAGATTTAAAATATGTACCAATTTTTTTTAGGTGAAGAGTACCCCATCCTTGCTTTATGGTGTTGGTATACTAGTTTTGCTGGTTGTTACTTATTTTCATCACTCATTTGTTGTTTCATAAATAAAAAATTGTCAATCAAAGTGATGAATACATGTATCATAAAACAATATATTACTAACCACAATATACCTAAAAAGGAACATCCACATGATGGCCAGTAAATGCATCCCATGCTTCTTGGGTTATCATATGTTCATAGATAAGTGGTGGGTGAGGGTTTATTTTTTGTTCAGCATCTTTAAGATGATTTCTTGTTAGGATTGTAAAAAATTCTCTGTGAATCCTTCCAAAAAGAATTAATACATGATTTTTGTGAGAGTAATATACTATAAATCCACTCTGTAATGGATGATGAAGAGTAAGTCAATGTTTCATTATATTATTGTTTAGTAAAATAAATTAATGATATCGTAATGATATTGTAATCTCTTCCCACATTAGTGTCTTAAGATTGGTCACAACATGGTGCCACAAATATACGTCAATTGGCACATGTTGATGAGTGATGATTCCAATATAACTACTAAACATAGACTTGTTGGGGTTAACAAGTGGACCCCACACATTCCATCCAACCTCGTATTTGATCCTCTAGCTTTTTCCTTGATGATTTTTGCTAACACCATCAAACTATGACGTTCCTTTTTTCTATGATGCTAGTCCTTCACCACTTACCATTTCCCTAGAATCAACATCGTCAATATGTTCCATTGGAGTGGTGGAATAATCACATGTAGATGGTTGTTGTACCTCTTCCTTGGGAGCAGCAGCAGGATGAGAAACTTATTGTTTCTTAGGAATGGGAGTACTATAGCATACGCAGAAGGTTGATCATCTACCCTGCGAGAAGCAGTAGGTTGAGAGACATTTTGTTCCTATATATTGGAAGCACCAGTATGTATAGTAGTCATTAACTATAGAAGTGGTTTAACATTTAATTTAGTTTACATAAATGCAGAAACAAATGGATAATAACATCAGATAACACGAATTATATTTTGAAAAAAATTTAACCAGGTTATTGAACTCTCTTTTTCTTTTTTAAAGGCTGAAGGGATTTTACCCCTATATTGATTATCCAAATCCCTTAATTGTGGTATCCTTTGAAATAAAAAATTATTTCTACATTGGGACAACTGTGAAATGATTACGAAATTCCAATTAAAGGGTCATCTACGATTGAATTTACATCTGACCCCTCAGTGGTTTTGGCCAATAATAGAACAATTGACCACTTTCTGTTCTCTGGATCTGTAACAGAAAAAACTTATACATCTTTTTATGCCATTATAAATTATTATTATTTTTTACCCTTACTTACTAAAATCAAATTTCATGTATCAAAATTTATCTATTTTAACGAAACTCCTATTATCAACCCACTAGCACTGAAAAATATTAATTTGTAATGTTATATAATCCAACTCCCATATTTTTTTGATGATTACAAAGTATGAAATATTCACGTAAATTGGAAATCTATATTGAGTACCATAAACATGCATCGCTTCATCCATGATTTTAATTCTACTATTTTTAATGGTATTTTCTTCATCATCCTCACTTGTATAGAAGGTATAAACATTAATTACACAACCTTTGTAAGATAATACATACACACTTGGTCCTCTGACTAGCAATCGAAGTCATTCGGAAATTGAATCCGAATTTTCATCTACCTCCATTAAAATATGGTCCTGAAACTATCTTATAAACTATTGATTATGTGTATTTGATATCCATCTTTCAGCCCTTGATGTATTCAAATTCCTAAGAATTTCTTTGTGGGTTTCAACATATGGGGAAACCTTTAAACTGTTATTCAAATATTAATGTTGGGCCTCCTCCTAATCTATAATATTGATTGTGGCAACATCTCTTCCAAAAATTCCATCACCCACAATCCGCCCAGTGTGATGAGATTTTGGTAGACCAATGCTTTCCACACTGGATAGGTATTCGGTATAGAATTCATTGGCTTCCTCAAAAATATATTTCTCCACATTATAACCCCCTAGTCAACTTCAATTTTTGACATAATATTTCAAAATATTCATATATTGTTCAATGGGTTACATCCATCTATAGTGTACAAGACCACATAGTCGAATCTCTCTCACCAAGCGAACTATCAAATGAACCATCATATCAAAGAATATTGGTGGGAAGAAGATTTCCAATTCACATAATATGTTGGTAATTTCTCTTTCCATACTTGGAAATTTCATAGAGTCTATAACTTTACTACATATATATTTGAAAAATAAATATATTTTGGTTAATATATGATATAAATTCTTGGAAAAAATGAAATGTAAGTCAATAGGAATTAAATCTTGCATCAAAACATGTATTTCATTTGATTTCATACCCATTAACATTAAATAAATCATTGAAAAAATGTTTATAATATTTTATGAATACCCCTCTAGAACCTTTAATTCATTCAAAAAGTTTCAAAACTAATATCTCTCATTCCTAGAAATAGTGTATGTAGCTGGAGGAATAAAATTTTATTTTTCACCCTTTACTAGTGCAAACTCTTCTCATATTCCCATTTCAACCATGTCCAGCCTAGCATTAATTCAATTTTTTTCTAGGTGGATTTAGCAACTTGTCTATGAGACTATCACATACATTTTTTTAACATGCATAATATTAAGAAAGTGTCTGACATACAGACAATTCCATCATGGTAGTTCAAAAAAACTGATCTCTTCTTCCAACTAGTTTTCATATGTTTTTTTGAAATCAGTTTACCAAAAGCAGTTTCCACATATTTTACTTTCTCAAATAGTTTATCACCTGTTAGTGGAGATGGTGTTTTACGTTCTTCTGAACATCTATTGAGTAATTTTTTCCAAGATCGATACTTATGTGATCGGGGTAGAAATATGATATTTTCTATATCACAGTTTTCAATGAATGTTTCAACCTAATTGACTGTATACCTTGTTCACAGATAGGACACCCATAAGTTCCTTTATTGTTTTATCTTGAAAATTTTCCATAAGCAAGAAAGTAATTTATCATCCCATACAACATGGTTCTAAATGTGAACTCTTCATTTCTAGGAGCATCATACAATGTAACACCTAAATACCACAATAATTTCAAATCCTTGATCAATGAATCCAAATAAAAATTATTATCACTACTTGGTTATTTTAGTCCTGATATAAGAATAGTTAACATGATCTGTTTTCGTTTCATGCATTACCACAATGGAAGATTATAATTTACCAACATAACTAGCCTTGTAGTGTGATTCCTACTTTTAAAACCAAAATTATTCACTCCATTTATAGATAATGTAGGAAAAAGTTTTCTCAGCTTGTTTCCAAATTTAGGATACTCATGATCAATTTTATTCCACTGAGGAGATTATTTAGGGTGGCATAGTTTCACATATTTATTTCTTCTATCTGTGTTCCATGTCAATTTCCCTATAGTATTCTCACATCCATATAGGTTCTTAAACCTTGGAATGATTGGAATGTACCAAACAACTTTCATAATACTGGATTAATCATTCTTGTATCGAGAAGCACCACATGTTTTGCATTCTCTAAGTGATTTTTGGTCCTTGTGAAATAGTATGTCGTCATTCAGGCAGACGTGTATTCATTTAGAGATCATACCCATTGAGTGTATCATTCATTTCACATCGTATGTTCGGCTTAGGAGATCATTATATTTTGGGAACATGTCATTCAAGATTCTAACTAATTTCATAAAAATGGCATCACTCTATCCATTTACCACTTTCAAATTATAAAGTTTCAGTATAGATGAAAATTATATATATTTTGTGAAACCACCATACAATGGCTTCTTTGCACAAATTTTTCACAACTAAGATAATTTAGGGCAATCAAGAAGTTCATTTTCAACTGCCTTTGTCATTTCCTCAATACGATCATCGTCATCATTCACATCTATAATCATGTTCTTGATACAATCTTCTTCATTTTCCACACTTGTAATCATATCAGATGTTCCATAAAATGTAGTGTTATCCCACCCACTAGCTACATTCGCTTTTTCCTAGTGTTTATTCCAATATTTATAACTTCAATATATTCTATGACATATAAAGTATTCTTATAACTCCTCTAGACTAACTTTTCTTGAATAATAACAGCATAAACATGGAAAAAGGATTTGATTAGGGTCATATACATTATATTTTACTAACATTACGAACTCTTTCTCTCCATTTTCATGAACTTTTGTCAAAAAATCGGTATACATCCATTATTTATTCACATCCATCCTATTTTATTTAGTGATATTTTTATTTAACAAAATAAATACACAAAATGTTGATATAAAAAATAACCAAGGATTAAAAAAGATTTAGAATTTAAGAATTCTTTGCAAACTATTTATGAAATCAAAATTGAAATCCCAATAAAAAACAAACCATTTGCATAAATTCTTCTTTAAAATAACACACCCTTTTTAAAATAAACCAATCAGTTTCAAACACTCACTCTCAAAACCCCAATTCATTTTTTAAAGTAGTCAAGACAACTTCCTGAACCAACAATATTAATCATTTAAAATGAATGACAACCCTATATATTATACAAATTTTCATTTTAAGATTCACACACCCCTTGCTCAAATGAAACCATCATTACATACGCTTTCAAAACATTCACATCCCTTTCTAAAATCCAATCAAATGAGTAAAAACACATGGCATGAAACCTATGCCCATTAAAAGTGTTTAAATCATTTTCAAGGTATTTAAAACCAAATAATTGTATGTTAAACACATAAAATTTTTTAAGAAACATTTTAAAACACTTAAATCATTTTAAAAGAGCCACTAAGACATTTTCACAAATACATAAATCCAAAGAGAGGCACTTTACAAAGGATACATTAATGAAAAATAACCAAAATTTTATAAAATATAAAGCTATTAAAGTTTTATCATGTATCTCATGAATAAATAGTATGAATAATATAGTTTACTCGTGTAATACTACTGAGGAGTAAATGAGTGATAGATTAAAACATAAGTTTCACTTGATAATGAAACTTTTGAACATAAAGTAGTATCTCTTCAGATTGGGTAACCATATTCCACTTAATGTTTGAATCATGTACTACCTAAGATTGATCCTTCTAATATGGTACATCATAAAAAATCCCCTTCTTAAGGGTATACATTAAGTCAAAGTTAAAAGACTATAGGTACTCATACCTTCTCTGCTATCAATGGTTCATCTAACTTTGTGATTACATATATTTCAAATAATTTTTTAGTGTATTCCAATAACACCTCATGGAAATAACCACTATTTTCAAATATAGTAAAGGATTCAGAAAAGTTTTCTCTAATGTGTTCTTACCTATTTGGACTCATAAGCAACCACATGACCATCATGAATTAAAACTATTCAAATCCTGACTCCCGATACATCATAATATAATCCATACTCATTACCCAGATCATTTATGTTTAAGATTGGTGTTTTAATCAATCTCCCATTACAATATTAAAATGATATCTCATGAACATATAAGAAAAATAACCATACCACATTCTTGGTTAAGGCCTTCTTAGTGCTTCAAATCAGGAAGAATCCTAATTGAACATCTGGTAATAAAAGTGAACCCCTAACAAAATTGCCGTAATAAAATTCTCATTTCATGTTCCAAAGATTCTTGTGTAATGCTTTTTCTTCTCAGTTAGTATTATAAAAAAACCTATATCACATGTTTCTTGTGAATGTTGTCCCACTTTCTTATAGTAAGTATTATTTATTCATACAGTTTCACCAACTTCAAAAATTTAATGGAAGTCTCCCCATTGAATATGTGGACTTTATAACACTTGTATCATGTCCATTGAAGACCATTCACTTTCGATGAATTGTTAATGTCACTCTGACTTTTCAATGAATGAATATTTTATTCCAAAAAACATTTTCTTAAAACAATGATTAGAAGATATTAACATATCGCCAATAAAAATCCCTTATTTAAAAAGCTATAACTTTTATTCATAACTTTTGGACTACTTACAATTACAACATCCACTTATAAAAAACTTATCTTTACAAATTAACACATCTATATGATATTTCACTAACTACTTCCAATATAAAAAAAATTGAGGTGATATTCTAGAGCCTCTCCTTTTGGTTGAATTAGTCAAAAAATGTTTAAGGATTCACATTCCAAATATTTTTCACCCTTGAAGACTACTTCATGAAGACTACATATCATATAAATCTTTAACATAAGAAAATATCTATGGTACTAAACTAATATATGGTATGATTTTCTATAGTCTATTGTCTAAAATTTTGAAAAATACATTATAAATTACATTACAAAGACTAATCATTCTAAAATCGTTAACTTAACTCATATCAGTAAACTCTAGAATCAAAGTGATGAGGGTATCATTATAAGTATCAAGAGAATTCTTACCTCTCAAAAACCCATTCATGAAGTTAACAACATCAAGTCCCAAAATATTCTATAACCATTCAAATAAAATTTCATAAAGAAAATCTTGGTTAGGTACCTTTGATGGATGTATAATTCTAAATGACACAACAACTTCATAACATTGAATATCAATAGTTATTAATTCATTAATATAATTTGTTAAAGTTGTAATAAAATAATAATTTATATATTTAGATATAAAATTATGCTGAGAAGAAAATTTGATTTGATAAAAATATGTTATTAAATTTTCAATGTCTTCATTTGTATCAACCGACATACCAATATCAACCTTTAACCTTGAAATATAGTTATTCCTCCATCCGACAATGTCTTTTTGATAAAAGAATGAAGTGTTTTTTATATAATTCATTAACATAGTTGTCTAATTTTAAAAAAATAGAACATTTATTAAAATTCAGAAACCTCTTTAAATAATATAAAACACTAATAATCTAAGTTATGGGTTAGTGTCCGTTAAATTGTTTGGTCATTATCACAAGTCATTTCAAATGCAGGATGCCTCACTATAAATTACCAATATCTATATTCAAATATTTAATAAGAACAAACCAACATGAAATTCATTTAGTGCTCAAAAAGGACCACCAATGTCCATGATTTTCAACAGGGCATTTAGCTCATACAATTCACAACATCACCATCAATATGAAACTTTAATAACATACAAACAAACCCCATTTCCCCTTTATATTTAATTATCCAATTCTTATCTTTGATTAGTGTGGAAAAACTATAAACTGTATGAATGAAAGAGTAGATCCCTACAACAATATACATAAACAAAGAGAAACTAAGAATAATCTCTACCTCAAAGAGCTTTTTCAACTCATCTGTGTACCGCAAGGCAAAGTTGGATGGACGCACACAAAAAATGCACCGCTAGAAATGTTGATCAACATATTCAGCACCATAATATTATCAAAACACTTCCTAAATATGCAACTTAATAGAAAATGCAATGTTGTAGTGAATTTCGGGGAAAGAACAAGAGGAAATGGATGATAAAGAGGATTAAAATCACCATGGAGATGTGGTTCAGTGCGCAGAGGAGGTGAATTCGTGGCAGAGGAGAGGTACACAATATAGGAGAGGCGTGTAGCATATGAGAGGTGAATGGTGGAGGATACATGCACGTTGGAGGAGAGGTACACGACGGAGGAGAGGCATGGTAGTGGAGCAGTCCTCCAGTGGAGGAGAGGCGCATGTTAGAGGAGAGGCGCACAGTAGAGGAGACACACACAACATAGGAGAGGCACAATGGCGGAGGAGTCGGTGGGAGAGGAGGAGGATGAGGTGGTGGTGGCCAGAATCGACTTCTGTGAGAGCTTGAGGGGTGCGAGGAAGGAGGTGAAATTTAGGGTTTCTTTATAAAACCTGGTGAAAGTTTTATCAATGCTAGATAAAAAGCGTTGATAAAGGTATGTTTTATCAATGCTAAAAAAGAAAGAACTGATAAAACATGTCTTCATTAGTACTAAAAAAGCGCTAATAAAGATATAATGTTAATAATTTATTTATATTATTATATATATTTATAAAATTATATATATTATATATATTTATTTATTTATTTATAATTATAAATATATATATAATTATAATTTAAATTATTATAAATTTATCATAAATATACTTATTATATTTATAATATTAGAAATATATATAATAATGATCTTAATTATATATATTTATAAGATTATAGATATATATAACTATATTTATTCTAATTTTATAATTATTTATATGAATATATATTCATATATAATTATAATTACAAATGAATATATATATTTATTTAAATAATCATAAAATTATTACAAATTTATATTTTTAATATTTATAATTTTATTAATTTATATAATTAATATATTTATTATAATTTTATAATTATTTAAATAAAAATGTATTTATTTATAGCTATAAATATAAATATTTGTATTTATTTATCAGTATTTATATATTATTATAAATATATTTATTTTAATATATATAACATTATATATGAAAATAATAAATATTTTTATTATGAATTAAAAATTATTTAAATAAATATTTATTTTTTATATTTATAACTAATAAATAAATATATATTTATTTTTAATTAAAAATTATAATAAATAAATATTTATTTATAGTTTTAATTATAAATATATATGTATGTATATTTAAATAATTATAAAATTATAAGAAATGTTTTTATAATTTTAGAAATATATATAATTAATACATTAATTATATTTTTTTAAATATTTAAATATATCTACATTTATGTAGAATTATATTTATAACTATTTATATTTATTCATAACTATTTGTATATAAATATATATAATTAATATATTTTTTAATTATTTAAATATATCAATATTTATTTAGGAATTATAATTATAAATATTTTTATTTATTTATAAATATTTATATTTATTTATAAATATTTGTATTTATTTATAAATATTTTTATGTATTTATAATTATTTGTATGTATTTATAGATATGTTTATTTAATTATATATTTATAACTTTATAGGTTGTATAATAAATATATTTATTATAATTTTATAATTATTTACATATATATATAGTTATAATTATAACTATAAATAAATATATTTATAAATATTTGTCTATAATTATAAATATTTATATATATATATATTTTTTATAAAATTATAATATATGTATTTATTGTAATTTTATAATTATTTAAATATATATATATATATATAGTTAGAAATGTAATTACAAATAAATATATTTAAAGAATATTTATATATAATTAAATTTAATTATTATAAATATAATAAATATTCTTATTATTTAAATATATTTAATGTAATTTTATAAGTATTTTTAGAACATAATAGTATATATGGGTAACATGAATTAATCATATGCCTAGTAAAATGTACATAATAAAAAACGAGTCATTAGTGGACAACATGAATAATAAGAATGGTGTAATGTATAAATGAACATTTATGATGATACATAACATATATTCATGCATAATTGATATATTTATTGACCTAATTCATTGGAAACACATATATTTTTAATATTTATAATATAAATATATATATATATATAAAGTGTTTATATATATTAATTATAAATAAAATAAATATAATGAATATATTAAACATAACAAATATAATGTATATAATGAATCTGATGAATCTAATAAATCTAATAAATGTTAATATAATAAAATTATAATAAATATAATAAATCTAATAAGTCTAATGGATCTAATAAATCTAATAAATATATTTATTATTTAATGAAATTTATTATAATCTTATAATTATTTAAATATATATATATATATATAATTATAATCTTATTAATACTTTTTTAGAACATTATATATATATATATTTTAATTAATAAAAAATATATATTAATTATAAACAAGTGATTTTTATTTAACGTATACAGAGAAATATTATTTTTGAATATAGATATAATAATTTTATATAAATTACTATTAAAAACTTTTATCAATGCTATAAATATCACTGATAAATTCACCCTTTATGAGTGCTAAGAAAAGTGCTGATAAATGGTACATTTGTCAGTGCTTTTATCTAGCATTGTTAAATACCCCTCTTTATCAACACTTTCTTCTTAGAACTAATAAAATGACGCACTTACGTTGCCCCATTTTGAGTTAGTGATCCTCCATCTTCTCCCCATAAAATGTAATTGATGTAGTTGTAGATAATGTCTTTTATAATTGATTCATGGTCCTTCTATATGGGCCATGTAGTGGCCCTATGCCACTGGTACTTTCCTAGTATGCCTATGAACTGGTATGCTGGTTTGTCTCTGCTTGCAGCAGGAATGAAAACATCATCTCTCAACCTGAATCCATAGATTATAAGCCTCTTGCACATCATTTACTCCCTCTGAGCCTCTATCAGCATCATGATCAGTGGTTCATGGTATGAGGTACCTTGAATTATCACCCCAATTATGATGTTCTTAGCCATTCCATCTCTACGAGCAGTGACATCACTGATTCCCTGACTCTCCATTTGATTTAGGAATTAGATGTTTTATTTGATTTTAGCATGTGAAGGTCATTCAAAAAGGTCTCTAATGGATATTGGCTTGTGGATATCACTTCACAAAGATTCAGTTCATAGATTATGGTTCGCTAAAAGCATTCACGAAGTTAGGCACACAAAGAAAATAAGCCTCACGAGTGATGGGGATCGAGATCCCAAAGTAGTTGTGAAGGGTTTGAGCATTTCAAAAGGAGATAATAATATTTTATCCTCATGAATTTTTGGTCACTTTGAGGGTCCTCCCCCCCATGGTATTTATTGGCATACAGCCGACCCTGGGTTTGCAATGGTCTCCACAAAGAGAACATTCTAAATGATCTTCTCAAATGAGTTTTGTAAAAGTTATTCAATTTCCCATTTTTTGTAAATTCTCACTCAAAATTTAACCCTCCTTTTCCCCATCGGACCCCATTCTACTGGGCTGGATTTTTTGATGTTGAAATACTCATACCACTGGAATGAACAAGGAATGCATGGCCGGTTCAAAGAAAATCCCAGACAAAACTACCCAAAATCCCTCTAAAGGGTTAGTTTTGTGAAGCTCAGTACCTTTGTGAATGTCTGGAGTTCTTCAATCTCCATATCTCAGTGCTCTCTTCACGAATGTGTGAATCCTTGATGGTACCTCCTCACAATGACATTCAGAGTCATGGATTACTTCATGACCACGTGAACGATTGATGATGTCTTCATGAATATTACATTTGGACTCATGGAGACGCTCCATTTCATGAAGCCCCACATTCCTCATGGGTTCCTTAAATCATTGAAAACCCCTTTTCCAATAAATAAACCTTCATTCTGATATTTTAGGGATAGTTACTAACCTTTTGGATTCCTAAATTTATCCTGATTCATGAACCTCCCATGATTTGTGAACCAAAGTGAAAATGGATTATCCAGGGTATCCAAGCTTCATGAAACCACATTTTTTTTCTTGAAATCCTCCACATTAGGTAGAGATTCCTATTGTGAAGTACTACCCCTTTCATGAAGGAAGAAGTCCCTTTGCGGAACTTGAGGCATCGTGAAGGATTCAGCCTTCATGAAGCACTCCTCCTTGGAATTGGAAATTTACCCGAAGGCGGGGTTACCTTGTTTCATGAATCATACTTGTTCTTGAGTCCCATGACATTCATGAGGACCCTAATCCTTGAAATTCCCACCTTTACTGAACTCTAATCATTATGAAGAACCTCTTTTGGGCCTCTCTATAGTGCCTCCCTTCTGCTAACACCCCTTCATGAATGTTGAGTTCTTGGGGCCCTCACACCAATTTAGGATAGGTTCAGCTACTCCTAAGTTACCCATGGGACTAGTGCCACCCAATCTTGTGTCTTCTAACTCCAATCCAAGTTAAGATCGAGCTTCGTACCAACCTATTACTACATATCATGGGTAATCTAACCATTTTTTCTTCTAATCTTGGGGACTATAACTTGGACCTCTTGACTTACCACTCCTCCATGTATGTGCCAACTCCATGCCCTACCCAAAGGTGCATGGGTAGTGATCACGTAAGAGCTAAGGGTGAGGAGTGATTCCCCCCACATCCAAGATACATGATATAAAAATATCTAATTCTACATCCTATTTATACAATGTTACACTACATAACTATGACCTTAGAACATGACATAAAATTGTACTCTTACCCTATGTGATAAACATAGGATGCCCTATATATGAGTGGAATAGGATTACCCCTACACCTTCCACACATTTTACCCCATAAAATGAACATAGAATGCACCAAGAATGACTCACATGAAATGAGATCCTCTGGGGAAGCTTCTACGTGTAAGCCCCACACCATCCCTCATCGATGATCCATTCATAACATGAATATCCTTACCGAATAACATTGAACTTCATGGATATTCTTGTCACATGAAATTAAACTACAACATTGAACTATCTGGTTTTTGATCCATTTCTTCCAAATAGGTAACGTATAATGCCTCCATGAGGTTCAATCCAGACCAATGGTAAACTTAGGTGCTCCTTCCTTGGAAAACACCTCCATGATCCACCTCTAGGGTAATTATAATCAACCTACTGAATCCACCTCATAGAGTGTTATGATCCAACCATTAGTTAACATTACATATGTGACATCTTCTATATTAGGGACACACCTCTCAGATCTTCCTCAAGGGGAATTATGATTCTTCAATTAGTAAAATTAGGTGTGATTTCTTCCCTCCTAGGGACACACCTTCTTTCCCCACAAGACATTAAACCTACACCCAATATGTACCCACAAAACATTATCCATGTGACCTTATTCATAAGACATTAAACTTGTTTCTTGGCCCATAATACATACCTCATGTAAAACATAGGATGCACGCGGTAAAAAACATTGGGAGACTTACACCCCTGGTGTTAGTTACCTTGTGATCAACTGGAGTTGCCTTTGGTTTGGTGCCTTAAGATGCCTCATATGTGATTCCCTCCCAAGAGAAGAATGCAGGTGACCAATGTGCTTATCATTTAGACATGCCCAGAAATTCCCAATATGACTAATCTCTAAACTTATGGTTTTTGTCTGGTCAAGACAAAAGAAGTATATCAAGAAAGGAGTGGTGTAATTAATTGGCATCCAAAAAGAGTTGACACTAGGATTGAGTTCCATGAACATGAAATAAATCTATGAGGGAGACCCAGGCCAGGTAATGAACTCCAATGAAAAATCAATGGAGGGTGGAACCGACATCCCATCATCCCATTTCGATCAAGGACCATACATCACTATTGAAAGTAATGAAAGCTACCTGCCTTTGGGTGTGGGAATTCAGGGCTATAGAGAACCCAGTGTGCACATCCATGTCGATATATTGGTGAACCCTAGAAAAAGAATCATAAGTAGAAACCCTTTCATATAAAGTCTTAGAATAAAATGAAATCAAAAATACCCACATGAGTAATCTTGGAGAAATAAATAGCCAACCCCCACTTTTCTAGATAAGGCATAAGCCTCAAAGCTAGTGAGAATTACAACCCAAAGTCCCTCTAACCAAGTATAATTACACAAGATAGTCCTTAATTCCATCATAGTTTTAACACTTAATATGTATAAATTATAACTATCTCCTTAATTCAATCACATAACCTATTATAATCCAAAGTCAAGGTAGAATAAAACAAAATAATTATCATTCCTGACATATATGATAAATATATAGAAGCGGTTTAACTTCTAAAGTATAGTATACATCCATTAATAATATAATAATTATATTCATGAACAAATCAAGGAATAAATTAAATAAATTAATAATTCATATATTTAAACATGAGATAGTAAATTTATGACTAATTCATAAATAAACCAATTATAAACACTTTATAATTTATCATATACTATGTACATTCTATAGTTATGAAAATATAAACATTTTATATTTATCTCTAATATTAACTCCTTCACAATATTATTTCAATGAAATTTATTTTAATAATAGTATATATGAAATATAGACATTATATATATGAACAATTCATATATATCATGTTATCATCCAAAATATCACATATTATTTAAAACATTATCATATCAATGATCAAAATTCCTTTTGATGTGATTTAAATATTCTCTTCAAATAATGTATTTTAATTTGAACAATTCAAATTAAATAATTATTAATAATTCATTAACTTAAATATAAACTCTTTTATATTTATGTATTATTTTATAATTTATAAACCTTTTACAAATTACACATATAATTTACTTAAAACAATTTATTTGAAAATTATATGTCATTTCATATAAATTAATAAATGGTATTTTTATATTAACATTCAATATTTCTGGAATATTTATTTATCAAATACTTCATTAACATTTAATAATTAATTATAAAATTATTATAATTAATTAATTTATATATGACTGATAAATAAAATAAATATCCAAATTATGCCTTTTCTAATTTATAACCAATTTATAAATTATTTTACTCAATTTACAATTGAAACTTAGAAGAATAAAAAATTTATACACATATCATATTTAACGATATAATGATATCATAATCTGAGGCATGTCATATTATCATTCATATTTTATTATTGATCAATTTAATCTCTAATATCCCTTTCGTACCTAAAGATTTGTAGCATACAATATGAATCGTGTCTATACTATGATATAATTCCCTATTTTTATAAATAGACCGACTCTATCACTAACTATGATCCCCATCGTGTATGTTGTGGTATAGTATAAAACCAAAATAATTTATTATGTTGTTGCCTAAAATATCTCATATCATATGGCACAACCCCAATAATAGCGAATGTTATCTCATAACTTAATGTCATCCTTATTACAAAACCAATATCACTGTTTATGATATCATATATTGTGAAATAAGACACTATTAAATTTATCTATTATTTTTAATGATAATACATATTATTTAAAAATTATATATTATTTTCTTCATTTTCATAAATGGTTTTGACAACCAAAGATCGTTGTAAATATTTGATACCACTTTTGGTTTTCTAAGGATCCATTAACACTCAATCAATATAGTGAAAGCAATTAGAAGATTCATTCATAAGATCTACCATGATTGATAACTAAAACCATTTATATACATAAAGTGAAGAAAATTTGTTTACCTTACATTGAATATGACTCTATTACTTACTTTGATCAAAATTCTTGATGATGATCCCCTAGAGGAAACCAAAGGACTCCCTCCTCTATGGTGTATCTATAAGCTGACTAAATCACCCAATGCTTAGGTGGGAATCTCCTACACCTATAGTATGTTAGTACCTCTTGGTTGGCAGGGAAAAAATATTAAGGAGAGTTATATGAGTATTATATAATTTCATATATATGTTTATACAAGTATCACACACCCATATCTTAGAGATTTCCTTCTTAATATAATCTCTTAGGGCCTCTCCCTAAGCCTAAGAATTTACTCATCCATTAAAAAATGCATGAGTAAATCCTCAACCATTCATTAATTCATCAAATGAATATATTGATCCTATCATCCATTTAATATTATAAAATTTATATAATAATGATATCCATTGGTGGAAAAAAATTAAATTTTTAACTATTTAACACTTGGATTCCATATCAATCATAGGTAGTGGCCTGATATCATATACCATGCCTTATGATATCCTTTATGAAATGCCTTACTATATAGTAACAAGGCCTAAGATATTTATTTTGATCCATGCATGTCATACTATAAGACATGCTTAATCAGAAATCATATATATCCCATATATATCACATATATATTAGGATTTTAGGGTATATCATTAACAAATAACTCATATTTATCCATTCACCATGTAAGTACTATGATGTATATTTGAAAGAAATTATATTAGGACAACATGAAGAAGGATATTTTTTAGTACACCTCAAAGTGATTAGTATATTAGAAAGGCAAGGTTAAGTTTTAAAAATCCAATGGGATGATCCAATCATTTCCTATATCAACATGGAAAGGGAAGGAAATATCTATAGAAGTTTTCAAGATTTATATGAAGATATATAAATGAAAAAATTCTATATTTTGTGGTGGATTGACTCACTAAGACTTGTCACTTACTTATTATTTGATAATACTTTTCGCTCGATTAACTCATGAATATATATATATATATATATATCAATGAAGTGGTGAGATTTCATGGAGAACCACTTTTAGTCATATCTAACTATGATTCAAGGTTCACCTCTATATTCTGGAGGAGTCTTCAACATTCCCCAAATGATGAGTTTAACTTTAGTAAATCCTATCACCCCAAGAATAATGGTCAATCTAAAAGTAGAATGCAAACACTTGAAGACATGATTAGATATTTCTCAATGGAATTTAAAGGAGGTTAGATCAATAACTTTCCTTAGTTGAGTTATAATAAAATAATAGTATCCACCACATATAAATATTTATATGGTAAGATTTTTAGAACTCAAACCTATTGGGATGAAGTTGGTTAACTAAATCCACTTGGACCTAAACTTGTGAAAGAGATAATAGTGAAGTTTCAAACCATTAACCAACACATTAATCTATCACAAAATCAATAGAATAGTTGTTCTAAAAATAATCAAAGAGACTTATAGGTTTAAGTTAGAGATAAATGTTACATTAGAATATCACCATGGAAGAGAGTCATGAGGTTTTAAAAAAAGAGAAAGACCAACCCTAGTTACATTGGACCCTTCAATATCTTTAATCATATAGGATTTATCTCATATCAATTAACACTTCCACTATACCTATATTAGGTTCATCGTGTGTACCATGTAACTATATTAAGAAATTATGTACTCAATCCCTAATATATACTAAATCCAAAGGTGATACAACTAGATCATGTCCTCTCTTATGAGGAGTAACTTATGAAGATCTTCGACCATAGAAAAAAAAATTCTAATCAAAAAGATAAATTATCTTGTCAAAGTAATTTTTTGAAACTATATCTATGAAGAGGTAATATTTAAACATGAAGATAAAATAAATGTACCCTCATTTAATCTGAAATGAGGTTATGCATTAAAATTTCAAGGATGAAATTTCTAAAGGAGGGAAGAATATAATGACCCATAATTTTCTATATGAAATTTTCATTCTTAGTATATATGTTTTGTATTTAGGAATATGGTATAGTATAAGTCACATGAATCATGATAATAAAAAGAAATATATTTATTTTATAAATTTATAAAATTACATATAAATAATAAATATGGCCCATAAAATCTAAAAAAATTACAATGGGATAAAAAAAGGTAAATATATGCATTATTTGAAAATCCATGGGGTTTTGGTTTCCTAGAAATATCACACTCATTAACAACTTTGTAAATAGTAAACAAAACATTAGGAATATGATTAGTATTTTTTAATGGATATAAAAATCCTAGATAGAAAACTTTGTTAATGATGAATGAATGAAATGAGATATATTTATAGGATCTTTAAAGGTAAAGTGATATTTTGAATAGTAGTATAAATGTTAAAATAATAATCTAACCATTAAAATAGTATTTAGACCATTATAATAGAAACATGATCAATAGAATAATAAAATGACTGATAAATAATATTTTATATGAATAAATTAAGAAAATGAAAAATTATAAAGTTATAAAACAAATATTCATATTAGGAAACTCAAAAAATTATAAGTGTATTTTTTAATAAAATGGTATTTTTAGCATATTTTTGAAAAACCGTTGATTTTAATATTACTATTAATATATTAAAATTACCTAAGATAAATATTTAATTTATAAAATGCTTTAAACTTTTTAAATCATCACGTCAAAATTTTTCAAGAGTGATTTTTTTGAAATTTTCTTAAGAAGATCAATTTTTACGTGAATAGTAAATCAATATTGTTTTTGAATACCTCATGTTTTACAACATAATATTGAATTAATAATTACCTAATAAATTATAAAATGATTATATTTTCCAAATATATTTTTAATAATATAAATTACCCATTTAAAAAATAATATACTTAATTTATAAACCTAAAAGAGTAATTTCCAAAGTTTATAAAGAGAAATTATACCATTAAAAATCTATTTTCATTTCTTTTCTTCCTTTATATTTTATAAATTAATATATTGGGTTACTAAATAGTTTAAAGTTCAAAAAAAATCTATTTTTAAATCAATATTTTATATAGTCTCAAATGAGACTATTATTACAAGCTTTGGTCTAAAAATAATATTTTATTTAATATTTTAACCAAAAAATACTCCTCCATTAAATTATAAATACTAACACTTTCACCTGGGAGAATAACTTCCAAATAAATTATAATTGACCAAGATCTACCTAATTTACCTTTTCTAATCCCCCTAATATCCTTATAGATGTCATTTTTTTATCAAAATTAATCCCATGGGTCCTTAGTACCTCAGAAAAGGGAAAAGTGTCAATGAATAGGTAACACCGGCATCCTCTTTCTTTCATTTTTCTTTCTACTCATCAAATATATTTAAATTTTCTACCTTCCTAAACCATTTAATTCAAAATTATATAAAATATATATGTTATTTTCATATGGTATAGCTATTTTAATTTAATTTTAATACATATACTCTCTCCCCCTCTACTTATTTTTGACAAATCCCATTAATAGTTAGTTTTATCTACCTAGAAGGAAATTTTCAATACTTTAATTATACCTACATTCATGATTGGTTAGTGTAACAAATTTATAATGTATAAATATTTAGTTTTATATATTTTTAAACTTTTGAAGTTAATTTTACTAATGAATAAAATGAATCAAAAATCATGAAAGTAAAATGAAAATGGGATAATCCAAAGAAACATATCATTGAACCATTTCATCCTTAAAAGAAGATTGATCTAAGGATAATAATTGATCAAGAATAATATAAATAATTTTTGTTCATTGCTTGATTTATTTTTTAATAAATATAAGTTTATTAAACAAGATCATAAATATAATGAAACAAAATGAGGCCTAAGTTAAGAGAACTCTCAAACCCAACTCTTTCTATTGGGTCTATATTCTTTTCATCTATCTTTTCAAACTGATTCTTCTAAAATAACTTTTGAATGTATCATGATTTTATTACCCTTTTTTCCTCTTAGGTACATGCATGTTATTCTTTTTTGGGATGAATTCTTATCCACCATCATCATTAATGATAAATTGTTTATCCTTAAGGTATATATTTGATACTTATGATGTTTATTATTATATTTTTAAAGAAATGTGATATTATATTTATATATGGAATCCTTTAAATGATAAAAATAATATTATTCCTTCTTTTTTTGTAACCTATAAATTTATATTTCAATGAATTCCATATGAAGTTATTTTGAAACTCATTTTTTTCTCATGGTATTATTTCATGTTAATGATTTATGTATAATTACCATCTATGTTGAATGCAAGATTATGAACATATAATGATGTGATGAGTGGGCCTTAAATTATATATCCCTCTAATGAATTAGGTAATATTTTATATCGCATCAGGTTATTTTGTTTGAATATTATGTAATCTTTTTTAATATTTTATGCATAAAGTTTTCTATATATATTTTTTTCATGACCATGATACTTGCTTTATTGATATTCTATGTGTGAACATTTCCCGTAATATTTATAATGTTTCATTATTATATATATACCACATTCCAAGCCTTCTTTATATGATTCTTATTCCTATAGTATTATGCTTATTATATAATGATTATGATTATGATCACCCATGTACTCATATTGATCAATGTATCATGATCCTCCCTATTATTCAACCCTTTTATAGTATTTTAGATCACTATTTTTTTGATATATATCTCCATATAATTATAAGTATTATGAGGATATTTAAATATAATAGGAGTGATATGGAAACTAAAACGATGTGTATTTTATTTTTTGATAATCATTGATTGTTGATGATGATGAATGGTTTTGGAAGATGATTTTTACCATTAATATGATGTGTATTTCTAGGAGGTTATGAGAAGGGATGGTTAATAATATCTGAAGTATGTATTTGTTGAATACATGGGTGGATTATGAGTAGAAATTTATATAGATTTAAGAGGAAATAATTGATCATATTCAATCATGTAATCAAGATTAAATATGTTTAGATAAGGCTAAGATGAAGTTTATAAATATTTAGTACTGAGTAGATTGGGTCTATGAAATTGGTAAAGTCCTTATATGTAAGGGTTTATTTTTATAATACATAAGGGTTACTAATGATGAGCTAATTTGGTCAAAATAATTAGTAAATTACTTATACATGAAGGTTATCTAGATGATATATGAGGGTTTATCTAAATGATATGTAAGGGTTGGTCTAATGGATATACGAGGATTGATCTCAATGATATGTAATGGTTACCTCATAGATTCACATGATACGTATGGGTGTTTACCTTTGACATGGGAGAGATATGACACATATATAATAGTGACATAAATACTTCATAGAATATATAAGGATATTTTTGAATATACAATTATATGTAATGGTTACTCAATAAGTAAAGGTGAATCCAAACTTTTCCAAAAATTGAGTGTGATAGATTGTGAAGCATTTGATGTTTGATTTGGAATAAGATCTTGATGGAATACATAGCTCATATTGTGATTAAAGAGACTACACCAAATATTTTAGACTATGAAGAAGTAAATAGGGTCATGAAAGTTATGTTTTAGATTTTTTAGCTAAAAAATCTTGTTTGAACCATGAAACTTCCTATCATAATACAATACTTCTAGAAGTTGAATAAAATTATAGAAGGAATCAAAATATCACAACATTGTGGATATTGTATCACCAAGAAATTTAATTTAATATAGAATTTAATTAATATTTAGTGACTTGAAACATTAAATAAGGTTTATTGGTTTTTAGGATTACCATTAACTTCAAAGTTTAATATCTATAGTGGAGAATCAATTAACAAATAAATGGATGGATTTGAGGAATTAGATGTTCATGGTGGTCAATAAAGTTTGAATTTGAATTAAAAAATTATGAGGATATATCGGAACTTGTTGTACAGATTCATTAGAATGTAGATAATTGAGGAAAGTAATAGATAATAATAAGAATGAATAAGGAAGAAAGATAAAGGTTGTCAAAAACCTGGGATTTATTGAATATCTAAATTAGAGAGATCGAGTTGTTGCTAAATAATGTTTTATTTAAGATTGGATTTGTGGAGATAATTTTTTGTGAATAAAATAAGATAAGTAAGTGAAGATAATTACATAAGTTCTACTGATCACATCCATATGAGTATATTGATGATAAAGTTCAATAAGAGAATTTATAATCCGGAATTGTCTTCATCTGGAATCTTATTATTGTGTAAAGTTTTTTTATGTAATTTCTTAAAATATTATAACACACAATTAAATATACATAGTAATGGAATTATAAGATCCACATGGTATAGATTAAATAATCACATATAGAATTGTGATGCATTTTAGATTAGGTCCACATGTTGATCATGAAAAAACAGTCACATCAATAAATTGAGAATAGATCTATAAGTATATTAATAAATATCTTCTAGAGAAATGAATTAACAAGGAGAAGAGAGTTACCCTTGGGATTCTATAATCTATTTTATAAACTATCGTACAAGCTGTGAGTATTAGTGGAGAGTTACATCACTAAAATTGTATAGGTAGTGACCTTTCGGGAGGAGTGACTTCACGTAAATCTTGTATCAAACAAAATAGTGAGTTTATAGTGGCTTTTTGGTACACCGTCACAATACCAAGTGTATTATTCATTGATGTATCCCAATATGGGTGGAGTAAGTAAAATCATTGTGTGATATGTGTTTTACACTTCTATATTTGTGATTGAGATCCAATAAGATTTCATGATAAAGTAATCAAGGTTTAAAAAAAGTTATATCCAATAATGGGAACAAGATCTAACAGTATTTGTGAGTAAGAAAATTTTTTAATTTAATAACACCCTAAGTCACCCCTCCCCATTCTCAAAGGGTCTTGAGTTACAACAAGTGGTAGTAGAGTGAAATTTTAAATTCCTAATGTGTCCCAATATTCTAGCTTTGATACACACATTCCTAATGTGTCTCAAAGAAAATTGGAATTAAAATTTCACTTTTATAGAATATTGGGACACATTAGGAATGTGTGTATCAAAGCTAGAGTAATCAATAAAGAAGAAAGTGTAGTGCCCCAGGTCTAGTTAACTAATATGTAACTGAACCTATGTGTCGCCTGGACTTAAGAGTGTCCCCATGATGCCAAAGACTACTGAATAGTAGTGAGGGTTTGTAAAAGTATAGAGTGGGGACTACACTCTCATGATCAGTATGTGTCACAATGATATGATAATATAAATAGAAAATATAAGTATAATAAAGAACCAGATGTGAAAGGATAAATAAGATAGATTTTATAAATAAACTAGTAGAAACCATACACAATTTTATATAGAAATTGATGCTCATGTAATAGTGATATATAAAACGGAAAGTACATGGGAGATAGATAAGAAGGAATATACATAATGATATAAAAATGAATAAAAACAACCAAGTTGTATCCAATAGAATCACAAGCATAAGATCATTCCTCGGATATTATACACCATCTTAGCATATAAGTTAAGAATCCATAGCGGGCTTTTATCCCTTTTCCCTACCTATATCCATGAATTCTATCCATGAACCAATTGGTGGGCCAAATAGGTTGTGATATATAGTCATTAATTCATCACTAGGGGTGTCTATAACAGATCTAGTATATGTATATAAGATGATTTGGTGTGCAAGTATAATTGGAATAAGGGTTGGAAATGATAATGAAATACAACCTAGTCTACTAATACACTTTCTGATTAAATAAGTCTATAAATGATAAATATGTTTATAATATAGCAAGGCATCAATTATGATATCTTTTGGAATATTAAATATCAAGAAGATGTGACATGTTCCAAATAATCATGTATCAAACCTATGAGGACTAGGACCCATGGCCAATGACCAAGTAATCCTCTTCAAGTCTATAAAGATCATATATAGAAAACTATATGTAATATAGACCTACATGGGTCGGGAACCCATAGGCTATGGTCATGAAATCCTCTTTAATTCCATGTAGAAAATATATATCAACCTCATTATAGACTTGGGTGGATCCCAATGATCATGATTGAGGTGGTCCAAGAAATATTGATCCAAGGTAACAATCCAACACATCCAATATAAATATGAGAGTGGATCTTCAGTGTCATATCATGTTACCTCACTTAATTTCCATACTATTTCATCCATTATCAACATATTATGTAAGGATTCAAGGGTCCATATTAGTTTTTATTCCCTTATTAATTTAATAAATATTTTTCATTTCATAAATCATCACACTTAAAAGTGATTAGGAAGGAGTCCATGTCAATTTCCATGCCTTTAATCAATTTTATTCAAAAAATTTAAAAAGGCTCAAGGATCTATTTTAGTTTCCATGCCACTTATCAATTAAATTTATCATATTTGATTAATTAATTGATTTATATACAAGTAATAAAAACAAGGTTCATGTTAGTGTCTATTCCACTTAACTAATCATTTCCCTAATTATTCACAAGTAAAGGGTTTTTTCCATTTCATTCCACAACTTCCATTTTTTACATTTAAATACTCCTTTCATTAATAAATGACAAGGTTCTACAATAGGTATTTAAACATTAACAATTAATTTAATTTATAAATGGATACCATTGATAATTGGAAATATCAACTCACCCCAAGGGTGACATAATCATAATCAATAGGACGAACCCACCTCAAGTGTGGTTCAGGTTGATGTTTACGACATCCAACCATGAAAAAGGGTTTCCTGAAATATTTGAATCATGGTTTAAATATTCAATTTAAATATTTATTTATTTCATTTGAAATTCCTATAAATTTTAGCATGTGGCACAACAACAACAAAGTATAAACACCCAAACTTTTAGGGAAAATTTATTGACCGCCTACCATAGAGAGGTAATAATCTCCTAATCCATTGTTATCCTTTAACTCATTATTGAAAATTATAAATTGAATATATAGAAAAATACCATAAAAATAAGTCATATTATCCAACATGGGTTTAGTATTCCATACGTTGAGATAAATTATGAAAGGAATTAAGAGGACTAAAGATCTTGCTAGTTTGGATCCAACACAACAAACAAAAATTGATTCTAGACTCAAATGAATGGGTTATCAAAATTCATAGGAAAATTAGAGAATAGATTCTTGTGTGGGGGAGAGAATATGAAAATTTGGAGGAGAAAAAATGTTTTAATTTTTAAATAATGTAGGGGAGAAATCCACATTTCTCCCATTTTTAAACGGAACACAATTTTCCCAAACCATGCACCAACCATGCGCACCTACTACCTATATGAAACTAATCATGTAGGATAGGAACACATTTTGACTAAACTATGTGGATTTTGTGCACACATATATATACCCTCTACATCCCCTCATTTTTTTAACAAACTATGTGGACTCAGGTGAATATTTTAAACAAACCATGCACATGGTCTATTTCCTCCAAAACTCAGACCTATGAGCATCGAAAAAGCCCCAAATTCCCCTTAAATATTTCCTTAAACCTTTAAAAATTCCATTATAATAAAACAAAATATTTATATTTAAATTTAAATTATTTATACCTCATAAAAAATTCAGGATGTTACAACCTACCCTCCTTAAAACAACCCATCCCTAAGTTTCCATTCTAAGGGTGGTAAAGAATTTTTTGAGAATAGTTACGGCCATTGGGAATGTACATCAACCTAACACTCCTAGGTCTCATCCTATAAATGAACATGCTGCCATATCACCAATAATATTGTAACTAACCTACCTAGAAGATCCTTTATCCTCTAATCAGTGATACATAAAGGATTCTCCTCAAAGAACACATTTACTTCTAACTCAGCCTCACTAGGATGAATAAAATGAGATATGTTTGAATAGAAATGCATAAGTAGAGATACATGTAAGATAATGTGAATGTATCAGTGCCTATAAGGAAACTACAATCGATAGTCTATCATCCTGACTCCCTCTAAAATCTCAAAAGGATTGACATAATGAGACAAAATTTTACCCTATTTGTGAATATGTTTATTCCCCAGTCAAGGTTAAATATGCAAAAAATATGATCCCCCACATCAAAATATAGTGGTTGGCCATAGTGATTGGTGTAAGAATTATTCCTAGACTAAGTTGTATTCATACACTTTCTGAAAATTTATACCTACTTTAAAGACTCCCAAACAATACAAGCTCCTAGTAGTGATTCCTCTCCTACCTCTAACTAGCACAGGCATAAACAACACAACCTACCATATAAAGCCTCATAAGGATCCATCTGTATAGTCACCTGGAATTTATTATTATAAGAAAACTTAGAATGAGGTAAGTGTTTCTCCAAAAAAACTCTAAAATCTAGGATCCATGTCTAGATCATGTCTTCTAACACCTATATCATATGCTCAGACTGACCGTCGGTCTATGGGTGATAGGTTTTACTCATTAGTACCTATGAAACTAGTGCCCTATGCAATCCCTTCCATAACCATGATGTAAAATGAGAATCACAATATAATAATATAGTATATGAAACTCCATTAAGTCTTATAATCTCTCTAATATATGGACTTCTTATCTCTTCTATTGAAAATGTCTCTCTGATAGGTAGGAAGTGAGAGACCTTTTTCAATCTGTCTATGAACACCAATACTGAATCAAAACTCAAGGTGGACTAGATAATCTACCCAAAAAATCCATAGTGATGTCATAAAATTTTAACTCAGGGAAATTTCTATGAAATCCTTGATGTCCACTGGTGTTACACCTTTAACTACTCCTAGGTGGAGCACCAAGTAAAAAACCAATTATCTCCCTTTTTTACTAGGATACCATTACTGGCACTCTAGATCATGGTACATATTAATAAGGCCATGATATACCACCCAAGAAGAGGAAAGACACCCTTTAATAATTTCTTCTCAAATATATAAAGTAACCTAAAAGCATCCATGAATTAATAAGACCTCATCCCCAACAACAATGCAACCATGTGGTGGGTCCCCACCTTAAACACTCTCTCATAAGACCAAACCCTAATGATCAGAAAGCTACCATATCTTCACTCTATCTGGAAGTGAATAGTTTATTGATAAAAATGTAAGTATATTCTATCCATTATAGTCCTAAACATCCAAATTCAACTTTTAAAATAATCCCATCAACTTCCACTCACTATTAGTCTCTCAAACTACCTGTGTTTGAGCCTTCTATCTTAGAGAATCAGAAACAACATTTATTTTACTAGGAATATAAGTAATCTCAAAGTCGAGAGAATATAGGTATTAAAACCATATTCACTATCTAAGATTCAACTCATGTTATGTAAATATATGCTTGAATCTTTTTTGGTCTGTGTACAACAACAAAATACTCTCTTAGTAAGTAATGCCTCAAACAATGCAACTCATTAACCACATGTGTTATCTCTAGATAATTTGTTGGGTAATTAAACTCATGAGTCCCCAACTAAAGATACCTGTATACCATGACATTGTATACCTACATTATAACCACTATCACCATAATTCCTAATGCATCATAGTAAAATGTATAGCCTCTTATTGGATTAGGTAAAATATGGTTTGGTGTTGAAGTAAGTTATCCTTTCAACTCTTTAATGGCATTATTATAGGATTTAAACCATTTAAACTTGATACCTTTCTTGTTAAAGATTTTTATTAGTGCTAAAAGGCATGAGAAATCCTATATAATGCACTGGTAAAAACCTACCATCACCATAAAACTCTATATATCAAAGGTGTTCTTGTTCTTCTCCCAAGAAAAAATGACTCTCACCTTATCTATGTTTACTGATACTTATGTATCTAAGACAATGTGACCTAGGAAGTAGAACTTATCGATCTAGAAGTGACATTTTGTGAGTTTAGAATATATTTGGTTATCTCTTAATGTGATCAAAATTATATCAAGATATTGGGAATGTTTGTGTCAAGTATTTGATTGCACCGAGATGTTGTCCATGAAGACTACCACAAATGAATCTAAAGATGGGCAAAAACCCCAATTCATCAAAGAATTGAATACTAATTGAATATTAGTATGACTGAACAACATAACCAAATACTTGTATATGATATATCTACTATGGAATGTCTTACATGGTATATTTCGTTTTCTAACATGCACCTAATGGTATCCTGACCTCAAATCAATCTTAGAGACAAATCTCATTCCTTAGAGCGGGTTGAATAGGTTTTCTATATGTGGAAGTCGATACCATTTCTTAACCATAATCTAGTTCAATCAAAGATAATTCCTAAAAAATGAGGGTAGCATCTCCCTTATTGGTGAAAAATATAGGTTAACCCCATGGGGAAGTACTAGGATGTATAAAACCCTTATCCTCAAAGTCCTTTAAATGCTTTTTGGGATACTTTAACATAATAGTGTCCATCCTATAAGGAGGAATAGATAATGGTTCTACTCCTAGAACAAGATCAATAGTAAAATCTGCCACTCTCTATGAAGGTAGCCTAAAAAATTCATCAGTGAATAATTCCCCAAAACAATCGACTATAGTATGGAAGTTATCCTGATGCATTGCCTGATCATCCTTATAAATACTAGAAATCTATTCTTCACTCTACCCAATCTATAATTCTTGGGTCTATCTCAACTTAACTAGACATCCCATTCACCCTTTTTGATATAATTATCATCCTCTAGGGATTTGAAGTAAAACCTTTAGTGATAGAAATCAATATAATCCTGAAAAGGAACTAGAAACTCCATCCTGGGAATGATGTCAAAACCTATCATCTTGAGAAAAAATAGGTCCTAAAAATGATACGTACCATTGTTAAGGGGAACTCCTTGCATTAGTATACACTCTCCAATCGAATTCACAATGAAGTATTGAGTGTTATCATGCCACATAAATAATCTATCTCAATTCCAAGACTCCCCATCATCACCACATATATAAAAGAGTGGGAATCACCTATATCAAATAAAGAAGATACTAAATCAGTGAATTCGAAAATAATACCTATAACCATATATGGATTGAGACTCTATTCCAAAAGGATCGAATGAACTGCATATATCTGGACCTATCCATAACCTTGAAATACATCATAAATACCATTAATTGGACCACTATACTAGTTAATTATGTCTAGTGTCTACCTCCCTTAGCCATGACCACCTCCTTGGCATGTACGATCGGTAGTGCTCCATCTCCCTGCCTGATGTAGAGTTGCTGGTCCTAATCTTGAAGGAGGATTTAGTGAGAATCCTATTCCACGAGACATAGGTAGAAATGACCCAAAAAAACCTCTATTGATGGCCCATCCTACTGCAGGATCTGGACTCAACTCGGGATCTATCACACTAGGGATTCATAAGGTCCTACTTACCACATTGATGATAGATTGTGTGGCTACCTAGAAACACACTATGGCTATTTTTTCCTCTTAAATAAATCTAAAAATAATGCTTCCTACTACTAGATGAGATACATACCTTGTGAGGGAATGGACCATTGTTCCCCATACCTCCAACTTCTCTAAGGATACACTCATTAATCATTGTATGGTTCACTATCTCAGTGAAAATAGTCAAATGAAACACATTAGCTGAGATTTAATGGTGTATAAAATCCCATCATAAAAACAACTAGCTCTGGAAATCTAATCACTTAGAAGAGAAATAAAAAATATTGAATCATTATAAAATAAGTTGAATAATCTATAATAAATAGAGTTCCCTACTCAAGGTACATAAAATCTCTGTATCTATCCACCTTCAGTGTCTCTGGAAATAAATAATCATAAGAGGCTATCTAGAAATCCCTCTAGACCATAGCTCGATGTTGATCAACCTGGTTCAACACATCCCACCATCTATTGGATGAATCACATAGCATGTAATATTACATCTTGACCCTCCTCTTGGGAGGCATCTCAAGGTGCTCAAAAATAGATAGCATGGCCTTCATCCAGGACTCTACAGCTTGTAGATCACCATCCCCTAAAAATAATGGTGAATTATGTCACTGAAATTCCCACACAAACTCTACCATATTAGGGGAATATCTCAAAGATCCATGTATGCTCTATATGATCAGAAAGAATTCCTTTATAAACTAAGAATTGGTTATATGGTTGGGTATAATAATTAGTTCCAAAAGTGTCACTTTATTAGGTAATATTGTAGCTCAAGGCCCCCCACTTCCAGAGCATGGTCCTCACCACCCACTTGGAAAATTACTCAAGGCCATCATGGTGGAATATATCTAAAATTTCCAATCACATGACTCAAAAAAGTTTTTATAATGATATAGATTATAGAATTAAGAATAGTATGGGTAAAATACTTCATATATAAGAGTCGTTCCCCTATGCTTGATCCTAAATTCAGTTCTAGGTGAAAAATGTAGATCAAGAAGAATTCAAAGTAATACTACCTACTTACCACTACTATGTTTAGTTCATGGTCAATTTCTCTATTTAGTACCAAGGGTTCTGGTATACAGTTTTTCAATCTCAATTTTTAGAGGAAAACACCCTTTAAGATTGAATTGGCATCACCATTTAACAACAACCATTTCATTTAATTTTTTTAAGAGTCAATAGTACATATGAATTTATGTATGTAATGGTTTAATTAGATGAGACGCCATTCCAAATTTATAAAGTTCTATTCTTTATAAATTTCAATTGGAACATCATGTAACTGTGATTATACTTTCACATTTGGCATTAGAAGGCAACAAGTCTATATTGAATGGTCGATTAGATGTATCACCAATCTCATCTTATAGAAGTAATTGCCTTATATATTTCAATTAGTATCCATGTAATCACAACTAAATAATGTTTCATCTCTTGTAATCATAGTCACATAGCTCAAACATATGATAATTGGTTAATTAAGGTGTCACCAACAAGATACTTGGTAAAAACTATTTAGATTGATGTAAACACTTTAATTTACCAATTATTTATCTCATTTATCGAGAAAAAAACATTAGTCAAATAAAAATTATTGTAATCAAGGTACCACAACATGCTTCATACAATTCATGTAATAAAAATTATATGGAATTCCATATGTATGGCATGTGATTCTTTAAGTTCCTACTATGACGAATGAGACAACACCTCTTTTTCATACTATCTAAGGGTAAAATAAGGTCCAAAATAACAATAATAGTGCTTCAAATCTTGTAAGTCACCAAATAATGAAATAAATTAAACTATAATAGTCATAATCTAGAACATCAAGTACCATACCAAGTAACTTATATTTTCCTTGAATGTGGGTTAGCTACTCCCAAGAATATTCTCATTAAAAATTTCATACACATACCTTGTATCCTTTCTAATAACCCAAATAGTTATAATAAAAAGGAAAAAGTGATTCTTTGATACTACTTTTAGTGCCAGAGGTCTGGTTTACTGATTTGTAACTAAACTTGAGATCCACCTAGCCTCAAATGCATCTCCCCGTACACCAAAGGATTCCACTAGAAGCAAGGTTCTATAAGATTATGGTGAGAAGACAATACTCTCATAATCATAATGTGTAATAGAAATATGATAATAGACATATATAGGAAAAGTGGAATAAATAATCCATAGTATAAGAGTAAATCATCCAAATATAAGAAATAAATTGGTAGAAACCATATCCAATGTCATATACAAAATAATAATCATGTCATTGCGATATAAAAAAGGGAAAGTAGATGGGAGATAGAGAAGAAGGCATATAAAAATTCTATAAAAAATGAACAAAAATACCTAAGTTATCTTCAATATCATCATGAGAATAAACTCAATCCTCTGCTCCCATAATCTATCTTACACACAATTTAAACATCCATAGTAGGTTATTTCCCATTATCCCTACCTGCATCCATGAAGTCTATCCAAGTAACAATCAGTGTCCTGAATAAGGTGTGAGATATACTTATTAGGTCGCAACCAATGGTTTCTATAAGAGATCCAATATGTATATATATAAGATGAAGCAATGTGCAGGTATAATTGGAATAATGGTTAGATATGATAAAGCAATACAACCTAGTATACCAATACATGTTGTGATCAAAGGAATCTCTAAATTATGAATAACTGTATAACTGAGTAAGTAATCATCTAAGTCCAATGTTGTCATGTGAAATATAAAGTAGCTATAGAATGTTACAAATAATCATTTATCAAACCTATGAGGGCCTGGACCTATGGCCATTGACCAAGGAATCCTCGTCAAGTCTATAGCTCTCATCCATAGAAAACTCAGTTTAATGTAGACCTATATGGGCTAGGATCCCATGGTCCATGGTTGTGGCATACTCATTGATTCCATAGATAACATCAACATAAAACTCATTATTGACTTAGGTAGAGCACAAAGAACATGTCTAAGGTGGTCTAAGCAATCCAGATCCAAGGTAATAATACAAGGCATCCAATATAAATATAAGAGTGGGTCATTAGTGTCATACTATATTACCCCACACCAGTTTCATACCATGTCATCCATTATCAATTTATTATATGAGGATTATATTAGTGTCCATTCCCTTATCATTTTAATTCATCTGATTCATTTCATAAATCATCTCACTTATAAGTGATAAGGAAGGAATCCATTTTAGTGTTCAGGACTTTAATCAATTTTATTCAACAAATTATAAAAAAGAACAAAGAAACATGTTAGTGTCCATGTCCTTTATCAATTAAATTTATCATATTCAATTAATTAATGGATTCACATATGATTTATAAAAAGGATATTCATGTTAGTGTTCATGCTAATTCACTAATAATTTCCCCAATTATTCATAATTCAAGGTATTTTTTTTTCATTTCATAGCTCCCATTTATTCCATTTCAATACTCATTTAATATAAAAATGATAAGGTGTTACAATAGTTGTTTAATATTTATAAATTAATTTAATTTATACAAAACTCGCATTAATAATTGGAGATATCAAATCACCCCAAGGGTGGCATGATCGTAATCAATAGAACAAAACCACCTCAAGTGCGGTTCAGGTTGTGGTTGAAAACCCCCAACCTTGGATAAGGGTTTCATAACATATTTGAATCACGGTTTAAACAATAAATTTAATGATTTATTAATTTTAAAAGAAACACCTAGAAATTATAGTCTATGGCATAATGGAAACAAAGTATAAGCACCCAAATTTTTAGGGAAAAGGTATAGAAAACCTACCCTAGATGGGTAGTACTATCCTCATCTATTATTGGAATTTAACTCGGAATGGAATGAGATAAATTGAAGATATATATGAATACCCTAAAAATAAGGCATAATAGTTCAGACATATTTAACATTCTCTATGGTGAGATAAATGAGTAAAGGAAGGAATAGGATCTAAGAGATTACTGTTATGAATCCAATGTGACAAATGACACTTTATTAAAATCTCAAATAAAGGAGTTGTAAAAATTCCTATGAGGAGGGGAGAAGTGATTCATGCATAGTGGGAGGCTATGAAAAAATTTATGATAAAAGTTGGTTTAATTTCTAAATACGGTAGGGGAAATTATACATTTCATCCATTTTAAAGGTCACATAGTTTGGCCCCATTTTTTTCTAAACTATGTGCATCCACTACCTAAGTGGCACTAATCGTGCATGCTAGTCCCATAGTTTGACCAAAGTGTGCATATATCATGGACCCCTCTGTAGACCTTCTATAACACCCCACATGGTTTTAACAAACCTTGTGGCCTCAGGTGTATGATTTAAAAAACCACACAACTAGTCTTTTTTCTCTAAAACTTAGAGCTCAGTGCTCCAAAAAATACCCAAGCGCTCTTGAATTCTTCCGTAAACCTTTAAGCACTTCCATTATATTAAAAAAATGGATTTATACTAAAATTTAGAGGATTAAAAACTCATCAAAAATATATTTTATTACATCAAGATATATGGAGTTCACATCTAAACCACGGAAATTCTATACAAGTCATGATTTCATGGTGAAATTTTATATTTGTACTAATAACGGTCATATAGAAAGGTGATGTAATACCAAAAGTTATGGGGGTACCAATATTATATTCCCTGCTCTTATAAAAAAGGAAAAATTAAGGGAAGAAAGAAAAATTTTGTTCGATTAAAAAATAGATTCATGGAGTTCGATGATTATGAAGTGAGAAGACATAAGAGGATTAAAAAAGCATTAATGATGGTTTATTATTAGTTTCCGTGGAAATAAAATAAGAAAATTTGGAAATTTAAGAATAATGATAACCTGGATAAACAAAAGGAAAATCAATTGAAAATTAATGAAGGAATTATTTGGTATTAATAAATCTAAATTTTTCTTTATTTCCATTTAAGAATAAAAATATAACCCATGCTTAAGTGGTGTCATCCATACCATTGTAAAGAAAGAGTGGGAGTGTAACTAAATGGACTTCCGGATCCATTACTTCTCTAAATTTAGGTGATGGTGGTGTTTGGGGAAATTTCTAGGGAATTGATAAGTGGATGGTGTAGGTGTTGTTGAAATTTCATCTAGGTAAGGGTTTTGTGGTATGAAGGCTTGTGTTAAGCTGTAAAGTGAGTATCTATAACATGGAGAGATTAGTTATAGTATGGAGCCTTATAAGTGGAGATTTTGAGGTTCTTCCTTTTTCAGTATAGTTTTGGCCTGTATTCTAGACTTTTTTATGGAGTCTTAAAAGAGATAATTTATTGGTTCTATCCATTTTAATCTAGTTGCGTCATAGATTTTGGCTATTTCGTGGCCTTTTTCTAAGTGTAATGAACCAAACATTTATGAATAAAATTGAATTTATTTTAATTAAATGTATTGTGGATATAGAAGACATGTAAACTTATTTTATTATATTTGATTGGATTTTAAATGACCATTAAGTGTCCTTATCATTGATAATATATTCATTGAGCAGTGATCACATGAATAGTATAAATATAGGGTTTTAACAAATCCTTTTGACACCGAAAAAGGAAGTGATGACCTCTCGTGTACACCTGTTACCTTGCCAAAATTCTGTAAAGGATGTCTCTCTTCTCATTTTTATTCAAAAATTTATTTTATATTATGCATCTAAATTCCATTTAATATATTGGTATATGTTCTTAAATATCACATATAATGACCATTTTAGGCCTATATTATGATATACCTCTTTATCTCTCAACATCCCTCTTTATGAATTTCCATATGATGTCATTATGATGCCCAAAATACACCGTGATTTTCCATGCCAAAATCATCATGTAGTGAATACCATATCAATTTATCTATCAAGGGTATTCACCATTATTCACATATAATTATTGATTGGGGACTTAAATGAATTTATTCCACATTCTTTCATCATGGAATAACTTATTATGTTGAATGAATCCATGTTATATGATTTATGTGATACACTTAAACATTTGATTGAAATTATATTGAAGGGTGCACCCTGATATCCCTCCAATTCATTAGGTAATGTTTAGTGTCATGATACATTATGTAAAATAAGGTTTTACTCATGATAATTCATGTTAAATTAGGTTTTACTCATTCTAATTCATGATAAATGAGAGTTTACTCATGTCAATCCATGTGAAATGAGCCTTGGCTCATGTTAATATCATGTTGTATGTTTTTTTCACATTTCCATGTTATGAATATCATGTTATATCATTCCTTTATGTTCTTGTTTCTTTTAATATCAATTTATGTTCCTGTTGACTAACATGTATTGTATTCCTCATGTTATAACATGTTTATTCCCTTACTGGGCTTTATAGATCACCCTTTTCTTATGTATGTCCTCAGGTTATCCCATGAAATGTTACGTACGAAAGAATGTTGTGGTCATGTTAAATAAGTTTTCAATAAAGATGTGTATTTCAAGTTTTAAGTTGTTATGTAATATTCTTAATACCCAAATGCACTAGATCTCTCAATATTATGAGTTGTATTAAGTGAATTTTTATGTAATAAATCATGTTTAAATATGTAATTAATACCAGGGTTATTATAGGTAGTATGAGAGGATAGGTTTAGTTATTTTGAGATTAGGATTAGAAAACTCTAGTGAAATCCTTTGGGATAAGACTAATTATAATAAAACAATACCTAAATTTTAGTGAGCATAGAGTAAGTTTTTTATCAAGAAAATACATCCCTTTTTGGATACGAACAAGTTGATGTGGCTCTGGCACAGATGTATCTTGGGGTAAAACCCAAAAACACCATTTTGATCTAGACTCGAATAGAAAGTGGTTCACAACAACGAGCCTTGCTGCACTCTTGTTTCAACACTCCCTGAGTATATGCTTGGGTAAATTAATAATCTCATTACAAAACATTATTAAGGGAACAAAAATTTCCATAAGGATATATGTTAGGAAGTATATCATGGAAAACGTAGATTGAAGTCGATAAATTCATAAGTTAATGAGATTAATATAATTTATAAGATGTCTCTTTAATATCATTAGATTCCCCTTTATGTGTTTAATTAAGATACTAATCCCTAAAGTCTATATTGGAAAAAGTATAACCAGAAACAAATAGTGAAAGTTAGGGTAATAATACTTAGTTCTATGAATTATTTTATATCCTGAAATTTTAGTAGAACAATCCAAACACCACCACAAAGAATAGAAGTAGAGATGTTAGTCAAAATGGAAAATGGGGAAATTATTGTATCCTATGTATATAACTCCTCCCCTACCACAATTTGTGGATTAAAATTCCCATAGAACCTCATCATAATCCCTCTAGTGGAATTTTATGCAATTCATGGCATGGATTGGGTTTCCTAATATATATCCAATATAAATTTCCGTGAGAGGGAAATCACTCTTCATATGGTGAATCAACCCCCAATTCTATAAAAGTTCAAGGAGGATGATGAATCTTCTTTTGTACTATCATCTCAAGCATGGATATTACTTCCCTATGAGAATGTGTATATTTATCAGATGATTGATTCTAAGGAAATAGACACACTAAAATACATACATATTGTGTGGGAATTCTCTGATGTGTTTTTTGAGGAATTATCTATTCATCCTCCTATTAGAGATGTTGAATTCTCAATTGATCTTATACCTAAGGAATTGACAATATCCAACACTATATATAGAATGGATTTTGTGGAGATTGAGGATATAAAGAAACAAGTACATGAGAATTTGGATAAAGGGTTTATATACCCAAGTGCTTCACCATGGGGTGCACCAATCCTCTTCATCAAGAAGAATTATGGGTCAATGCACAAATCCATTGATTATCATGAGCTCAATAAAATCATGATAAACAAAAAGTATCTTTTCCCATGAATTAATTACTTGTTTGATCAACTATGTAGAGCACAATACTTCTCCAAGGTGGATCTATGGTTCAGATATTACCAAGTTAGGGTGAAGAAGGGGAATATCCCCAGTACAGTTTTTCATATGAGTTACAGGTATTATAAGTTCATAGTGATTCCATTTGGACTCAAAAATTCTCCTTAAATCTTCATAGACATTAAAAATATAGTCTTTATATATTACCTCAAAAAATTTGTGGTAGTCTTTATAGATGATATTTCAATATACTCCATAACCAAGTAAGAGCATAAGTCACATCTAATTGTTATGCTAGAGACCTTTCAAAAGGAGAATCTCTATGAAAAGTACATAAAGTTTGAGTTCTGGTTGAAGAAGTCTCATTCATGGGTAATATCATCACAAGAAATGGTATATCTATAGATCCTTCCAAAAAAATAAATTGAGGGATGGTCGAGGCCGACATCTGTGAAAGATATTTGTAGCTTCATGGGGTTAGAAAGATATTATCACCAATTCCTGAGAAATTTCTCACGATTGTTAAACCCTATTACTAAGCTCACTCAGAAGGTAGTCAAGTTTTCTTGGAATCATGAATGTGAAGAAAGATTAATGTACCTGAATAAGAGGATTATCTCAACCCATGTGCTCACACTACCCATAAGTGGGGATCTTTTCGTAATCTTCAGTGATTCTTCAAATAAGGGCATGGGATTTTTGTTAATGAAGAATGAAAAAGTCATTGCTTATGCCTCTAAGAAGTAAAAAATTCATGAGAACAACTATCCCATGCATGATATGGAGTTGGAAGCTTTGATCTTTGCGTTGAAAATATGGTGGCATTATCTCTTTGTGGAGAAGTGTGAAATATATACGGATCACAAAAGTCTAAAATATATATTCACATAGAAAGAGCTAAATATGAACCAATGAAGATGGTTAGAGCTCATCAAGGATTACAACTGCTCAATCCATTACCTCCATGAAAAAGTGAACAAGATGGCAGATGCTCTAAGTAGAAAGGACCTGAAAATTCTATCATTGATGAGGATTAAAAAGGATCCAATCTTATTAGATTTGAATAATATGGACATGGGAAACATAGAGAAGGGAACATCATCAATCCTTTCACAAATGACTGTTCTACTATCTCTTTTGGAAAGGTTAAAGGATGCTAAAAAAAGATGATGAGGGAATTCATAAGAAAGTTAAAACTATTAAAAAACTGAAAATCCTCAGGGTTTAATTTTAATAAAGAAGGAATTGTGATATTTGGATCGATACTATGTATTCCATCAAATCCTAAGTTTAAAAAAATAACTTTTGGATGATGCACATAGTTCGAGTTTCTATTTTCACCTAGAAAATACAAAGATGTATTGATATATCTAAGAGCACTATTGGTGGGATAACATGAATAAGGATATTGCTAAATATACATCAAAGTGCATGGTATGTCACCAAGTGAAGCCTAAGAGGTAGAAGTCTAAGGGGATGATGCAACCATTACCCATACCAACATGGAAATGGGAAAACATCACCATGGACTCTGTCTCTAAACTTCCAAAGACACCCAAAGGAAACAATTTTATCTTGATTTTTATAGATCATCTTACAAAGAGTGCACACTTCATTAAAATTTGGGAGGATTTATCACTAGATCAATGGGTATGAATATATATTAGAGAAGTGGTAATCTTTAATGGAGTTACACTATCGATTGTGTCTAGTCGAGATCCAATATTCACCTCTATGTTCTGGAAGAGTCTCCAATACGCTCTGAACATTGAGTTTAACTTTATCACATCCTATCACCCTCAAACTAATGGCCAATATAAGTGAACTATCTAGACACTTGAGGACATGTTGAGATATTTCTCAATGGACTTCAAAGCTGGATGGGACCAATATCTTCCTTTGGTGGAGTTCTCCTAAAAAAATAGTTTCCACTCAAGCATCCAAATGGATCCTTATGAATCCCTTTAAGGGAAGAGGTTCTAAACACCAGGATTCTGGGATGAAGTTTGGGAATGAAAACTTATAGGTCTATAAATGGTTAAAGAAATGGTGTATTAGGTTAATACTATCCAGCAGCACATCAAAGCTACTTAGAGTCGAAAAAAGATTTAGGATGAAAATCATCAACGAGGCCTAGAATTCGATGTTGGAGACATGGAATTATTCTACATATCTCCATGGAATATATTAATGATATTTAGGAAGAGGGAAAGGTTATTCCAAATTACATCTTCTTTTTTTAGATCCTTGATCGCATCAAAGTAGTGGCATATCGACTAACACTCCCACCAAAACTATCTCAAGTGTATGATGTATTCCATGTATCCCTATTAAGTAAGTACATCCCATACTCATTACATTTAGTAAATCTAGAGGTGGTACCATTGGATTATTACCTTTCCTATGAGGAGAATCCAGTGAAGATATTAGATCAAAGAGAAAAAGTACTACGAAATAAGATAATGCCCCTCGTCAAAGTGTTGTGGTGGAACCACATGTTTGAAGAAGCAATGTAGGAAATAGATGAGGTTATGAAGGAGAGTTACCCTCATCTTTGTTAGTGTGGGAAAATGAATTTTCAAGGGTGGAATTTCTTGAGGTGGGAAGGTTGTAATGACTAGAACATTTTTGAATAAAATTCCCTTTCATTTAATTAAATGTATTATGGTTATAGAAGACATGTTTACTTATTTTATTATATTTTATTGGATTTTAGATAAATGTTAAGTATATTTACCATTGAAAATATTTCCTTTGAACAGTTATCACATTACTAGTATAAAGATAGGGTTTTAACAAATCCTTTTAACACAGACAAAGAAATTGATGGCCTCAACAAATTGGAACTTACCCTATGAATCCCATTCATCAGAGCTTCTGAGGAAGATAGGGTTGTTGGGATTTTCCCTAGAACAATCCCAATATGATATCCAACAACTCAAGCATGAGTGAAACCATTTGTGAGAGAATTTCAAGCTCATCAAGATCATGGCCCAAACCATTTCACTGAACGACCCCATGAATACCCCACCATCACACACTTTACTATTAGGGCATATGTTGGTGCAATAAAGGGATATGTAACAAGACCCTAGCTTTATGATTATGTACATTATTTTTGTATATAGTAATTAATATACTTTCATTCTATTATTTTTACTTTGTAAATGATTTTAAAAGCCTAAATAGTATTTTTGGTTAATATTAAAATTCAATTAAGAAATCTATTTCTAATGAATTAATGGATTTTTGAAATAAATAATATTATAAAAAAATAATATTATTAAATTTCTTTTATTAAATATTAATGATCATATAATTTTTATGAAGTTAAAAGTAACTTTTTTTAAGGTTTGAAAAATATTTTTTCCAAAACCCATCAATTTTCATTAAATGTCATCTTTTATTTTAAATGTTAAAATTCACATATTTTGAAAATTATTTAGATAAAATTTATATTATTTTTCTAATCAGGATTTCAAAATTATCCAATGGTTCATTTTTCATAATGTTATGAGAGAGTCGAATCTTCGGGTAAAAATTAAATACCGTATAAATATATAATATGTTTATGACATCATAATGACCCAATAGTGATGTAATAAAATAATATAAAAGGTATATTCGTCCAAATATATGTTTTACCTTCAGAATAATTTTATTTTAATTTTTTTATTTTATAAATCTTTAGTGAATCCTCCAAGACTTATAAAATATTTTAAGATTTTAAAATAATTTCCTTGAGAGTGTGACTCACCTCCAAATAATCAATGATAATATTTTAATATCTTCACCACTTGGCCTTATAAAATATTTTTTCTACTACCATTTTCCATAAACCATGGAACGGTTTTTGGTTTTAAATATTTTAGTGTGTACTACCAAAAACCAAAATAATAAATAATTCCTCCACCATTCCTATATAAACCCACCCAATCACCCATTACTCTTCACTAAAAATACTTTAATCAAATAAAAAATCTGATATCTACTCTCTAGAGTCCTTCCAATTCACCCCAATCTCCCAATAATCCTCTCCCAAACCGTTGGGATCACACATCCAAGTAAAGGATTATCACTTTCCTCTCATTTCAATTCAAGAAACTTGTTTGAAATTAGTCTTTTTAATTTTAATTGGTATATTTTCATTATTTTATAATTGTTTACCTACTATAAATTTGATTTTATTTCAATTAGTTGTCATTTATCCTCCCCCATTTGGATCCTTACCTAAGTCGTTACTATGCCGAAATTCCGTAAGGGTTCCTTCCTCTCTCATTTTTATCCAACTTTCCTTATATTGTTACACCCTTTTATTTCAAATTAAAAATTATGGGGTATGTTTCTTCACCTCCCCATACTTCCCTTATTATTTTTTAATGATGAGAGACCCCTTTCTCTCTCATTAATCCCTCCTGTGTACACCTGTTTCCATGCAGAAATTTCTTAAGGGATTTCTCTCTTCTAATTTCCATTCAAGAATTTCTTTTATATTATGCATCTAAATTATATTTCATATGTTGTTATATGTTCATAAATATCACTTATACTTCCCATTTCATTCCTCAATGATGAGATACATCCTTCACTCTCATCATCCCTCTTTATGAATTTCTATATGACGTCGTTGTGCTTCCCAAATTACTCTGCAATTTTGCATGCCAAAATCATCATGTAGTGAATACCATACCCATTTCTCTATCAATTGTATTCACATTTATTCACATATAATTATTTATTAGGGACTTACATGTATATATTCCACATTCCTTAATCATGTAATAACTTATTATTTTGAATGAATCCTTGTTATATGATTTATGTGGCACACTTAAATGTGAGATTGAAATAATTATGAAGGGTGGTCCCTGATAGAGCTCCAATGCATTAGGTAATGTTTAGTATCATGATACGCCATGAGTAATGAGTTTTTCATCATGCTAACTCATGTGAAATGGGGTTTTACTCATTCTAATTCATGTGCAATGAGGGTTTTCTCATGATAATCCATGTGTAATGAGCCTTGGCTCATGCTAATATCATGTTGTATATTTTTACCACATTTTCATGTTATGAATATCATGCTATATCATACCTCTATGTTCATGTTTCTTTTATTCTCCATTGATATGCCTATTGACTAAAATGTATTTTATTCCTCGTGTTATTCCATGTTTATTCTCTTACTGGGCTTTATATCTCACCCTTTTCTTATTTATGTCCTCAGGTTATCCCAAGCAATGCTAAGTAAAAAAGGAATGTTGTGGTCATGTAAAATAAGATTTCAATAATGGTGTGTATTTCATGTTTTAAGTAGTTATTTAATTTTCCTCAGCCCTAAATACACTAGACCTCTTGATCTTCTTAGTTTTATTAAGTTCAAGTTTATGTAGTAAATCATGTTTAAATGTGTAATAAATAAAAGGGTTGTCATACTAAGTGATTAGATTCTATGGCATTTTGGTTTCTCCTTATGTTGTGGTCCTTGTCTTAATTTATAGGATCTATGGCATGTACCTCACTATGTTTCTCAGATGTGGTTTTTACCATCCCTATTATGGTGTGGTCCCTTTCTTTAATCATAGCTTCATCCTGTGTTGGAACCCTTTCACTATAATTAAGAGTGTTGTGTCATGGTATTTAGTTTTTGATTTTATCTATAAATCCACAGATCCTTTCGAACTCTATCTTCATCCAGTATTTTCAATAAAGTATTAGTAAACTCCAACAACATTTTAGTATTCATCTCACCCTATCCTTGTGGGAATTTATACTTGGTATTTCAATATTGTGCATTAACAATTCTAATGTGATTCTCTTCATTCCCTTCCCACTGTTTCCCTTGTTATTCATTCCAGAGGAGGTGGTGATAAAGAAGATGGATTATTTAAGTGATGTGGTGAGTATAGATTAATAGAAGGTTTTTTGTTCTATTTTATTGACCCATACATGGTGTGATCTTATTAATGAGGATGTTCATTTTTATTTCCATCCTTGTGTAGTAATTTTACAAGATTTATTAAGGAAGGGGATCCTTGTTTTCTCCCTACTTATGTTCGTGTGTGGTAATTAAATGCTTTTGACTTAATTTGGGTGTATGGTATGGGTTATATTAAGAGTATAAAAATAATAATTAAAATAAAATTAAATAAAAATGGGATTATTACATGTTTTTTCCAATATTAATGATATTATTGATATAATTATACATTCTTATTGTCATTGTTGAAAATCACAGCTGTTGGGAACCTTTCTTGTGTTGTTGTTGTTATGATTATTAAAAAATTATTATGTCGGTTATTTTATATCACCCTAAATAAAAGTTTAATAACTTATATATGGATAATTAATTGGTTTCCAATAGAAAACTAGAATTTATGTGATAATACCTGAGCTAAGAAATGAATTGATGTGGTTAAATCACTTAAATGAATCTTAAATTGTGGTAAATTATGGAAGCTTGAATATATTGATGTGTGTTAATGTGATTACTGATTTTTCTTGAATGTAAAGTGAGAACCTTTTTTGAGTTTTACCAGAGGTAGTGGAGAATAGGTTCATGGCGTAATATGTTGGGAAGTGAAGAAATGGTTAGTGGTTATGAGATGTGATGTGGGATGATGTGTAGTGGTTGTGACATGTGGATATTATAGTGAGATGGTTGGATTGTGGTGATTTCTTGGAATGCATTGTGTTATGGTGATGGTTGATGTGGGATGGATGATATGTTATGTGGAGTGGTTTCTTTAGCTTCTTAGTTATCCATGGAATGAATTTTCAAATAATGAAATTTAAATAACTTGTGGTTGGTAAATTAATAAGTATGTGATTGTCAAATATAATAATAGAAGGAAATTGATATGTGTTATTCGGCCTAAATTAAATGAATGATAAATTAATGGGTTGTGTTAATTTGAATGAAATTTCTTAGTTAATGGGAGTTAGTGGAAACTCATAAATTATGGAAATGGTGGAACCTATAATTGAAAGTGGATATTGTGTGGTTATGTGTGGTGGTTGTGTGGTGTGATGCAATTATTAGTGGAAGTATTTGTGATGGATGGCCTATGGTATGGTGGTGGTGATGTGAATTATGCTAGTGTAGTTGATGTTATTCTATAGTTAGGGTATTATGTGATATCTATCTTTCGTATATTTTATGTTATTTATATAAACACCCCACCCGAGTTAGATAACCTTACCAATGCCAAAAAAATTGGTTTCTAAGTGTTTTCTCGAACATCCAGGATGGTGGTGAATCAAATGGATGACTACCCCTTATTCCCCACTCTTATTTTAGTAGTAGTGATGAAGATATGGGTTGGTGTTGGAGATCACCCAGTGATATGGATTTATGTTAGAGATCACCCGGTGATGATATGGGTTGGTGTTGGAGATTTCCTAGGGATGATGAGGATGCGATGTGTGATGGGGGTTATGGGTGGTGGGAGTGGGAACAAGTATGATGTCTTTCACAATTATGATACCCTACTTCCTTATATATGATATTTGGTTATGTGTATGAGGTTATGATACGATGATGATTGATGCTAAAACTAGATGATAAACCCTATTGAAGGTTGGGATAGGTAGGTATGCATCCTATCCCACATCAAATATGGATGAATATGTGATGATATATTCTTGTAAAGGATGGGATCGTGGTACATTAGGTGTTGGGGTGTGAGATCATAAAATAAATGGGGAATTAGTTATATGGTTCCTTTATTTTATTTTCTTTTGGTGTAATGTTTCTATATTGGATGTGTTATTTGGTGAGATTGTAGTGGTGAGACTAGTATTGGTAAGTTAACTTATTTTGGTTCAAGTTAGGAATTTTTTTATTCACTGATGAATTAGTATGCTCTTTTTACATGTGAATCAGAGTCCTTATGTATGATCCTATAGATTATACATGTTATCCTCACCCGAAGTATATATATAAACTATTTTTTAGGTTTCCGAGATGAGTTTAGAGATCAATCTGGACATTAAAAATTTGGATATTTGAGATATTGTTGAGTCACTTCCCTAAGACTTGTATTTTGGTAATTATTTGGAGATTTATGTTTTTATTTATTGTCATTTTTCATGCATTGTGGGATGGTCTTGGTTTATTTTTAAATAATATAGTGGATTTTATTGGTATTTGATTTATCTTATCACCCAATCCTTATTATTATTGAGGGATATACCTTCCATATGTTAGATTTTTATACCTTCATTTATTATATCCAACCAAGGTCCTACTAGAGGTGGGACTTAAAGATCATTATCTCTTTTCCATATTTTTCATCCCAGGAGGGGTTCCTTTGGAGGGAGGGGTTATAACAGAGTGGTATCAAATGTTTTAGTTGAGAGGTTGGGTAGAGTATAGAGTTAGGAACTATGAGGATTTCATGGGTTAGTAGGTAAATAGTTCTATTCAATATAGGTATGTGACATAGGCCACATATACTAGCAATGATATAGGATTTTAGGGGCCCCTATGATCTGACATAATGACTATGAGTCTATCAAACAACCAATTGAAGTGGTCCTGTTTACTAGTTTAAGACCTAGAGAAGGTATATTCATCATGATTGCTAATATTAATGTATATATTTGAGTGAGTTTGAGGTATAAAATGAAATTTAGTAAATAAACCTAGATAAAATTACATGCTACTAAGCTTAGGGTTTCCCCTTTATTTTCTAGGAATGGATAATGGTCATCATCTTCATGCATATCAGGTATTATAGGTTCTATAGTATAATTTGGTTGATCATCACAGGATTGAATTGATAAAGGAGGATCTGTTATAGTAGATAGACTTGAATTCCTTTTAGTGGTAGAGTTTAGGAATGTATGTGGGGAGTGTCTCTGATCTAGAGATGTATCACTAGTTTGAAGAGATGGAGATCATTTTGGGCATAATTTGAGATCAAGCTGAGTTTTGGGTTATACTGGAAGTTATTATGATATGTGTAATTATGCATTAGTGGTGGATGTTTCATCTTGGGGATTAAAAGGAGGTTGATTTTTCATAGGGTGACTTCTGTAAGGAGTTTCATCTAGAGTTCTTCTCATCGACGATGAAGGATGAAAAGATACATGAGATTCTCTCCCATCAGTAGGGGATATTGAGTGTATGGGAGCTTAGGATGAAGTTTAATAAAATAATATATTTTTATCCTAATATATTCTTAGATGAGTAGTCCTAAGAATGGTGTTTGTGGGTGTTTATGTGTCCAACGATCAAATATATGGTCACCCCATTTATGCTTCCTATGTATTTTATGTTCCAGAGGAAGGTGTAGGATATCAAGAGGATTCATTATCTATTATTTGATCCATGATAGAATGTAAATTAGAAAATCTTAAGTAGTAAGGATTTAGGTAGTGGACCATAGATGTATAGACAATCGAGGTTCCAACTGGTGAGGGACCAACCACGACAGAACTTTACACATCATCTTGGGGATAGTAGTTCTTGATAATGTACAAAAGGATTTCTATTTTCATGATATGTATGTAGGGGATATAGAAACTAATATTTTCAGTGTCTAATAGCTCAGGTAGTATTATAACATATGGATTTTCATATCCCTTTTCATCAACAATATAAGTTGTCTTCAAGTCAATATCAGTAGTATGGGTCACTGGATTTCATTCAAAAATCGAGGCTAGATCGAGTGGGTAGAGGATAACCTTGTGATGGTCCCCTTTATCAAGGACCGATAACAAAGTGTGGTCATGGAGTTCTCTAGAAAATAGGTAGATGACCTGGGTATGGAAATATATATCTGATAGAGGTACCATCACTGGAAGGGCTAGAGGCTTTCTTGGGTATGATCAGTTTATAATATACCATATTTTATACCTTATTCTATTTAGGAGTCTCACACTCGTTTGTTGATCCTACTTCATTCCATGCTTTTGGAAATGAGTTGTAGATAATTTTTGTGTCCCTGCTATTATCTACACTAGTTGGAGTCCAGAACTTTTTTTTAATGTGTATAAGGGATATAGACTAGTTATGGGGAAACACCATTTATTGGGGTATTTCTTCTTGTTATAGATAAAACCATATAATATTATCATCTGTATAGATTGGTTGTATTTCATGCATGTATTTATCTATTTTTTTCAAAGTAAAGTTTCTTTTCTTGATGTGGTGGGCTAGTGAGTGGATTCATTGGTGAGAAGAGTTATTGAATGGGAAGAAGGTAAGTGGAGCCACTTTTATATTAATTGTTGGATATATCAGTGGAATATTGGGTACGAAAAGTTCACAGGGTTATGGAGGATTTCCTTAATTTTTTCCCAGATAAGTTTATGACACTACCCCCTTGACACAATGTTGATTTTGGAATAGAATTGAAACCAAGCGCATCTCCAATTTTTATGGATCCCTATCGAATAGCACCTATAGAACTAAAAAATTTGTTATTAGAGTTGAAAATATAATGTATATTGGTTTCATCTAACTCATTGTGTCCCCTTATGCTGCTTCAGTGTTTTTCACCAAGAAGCCAGATGGAAATATGAGGACTGGATATACTAACAAAGGATGAATTCGGTGGGGATCGAGAATAGTTACCCCCCTCTAAGGATTAATAAATTTTTTGACTAGGCAAAGTGATCAAGTAAGTTTTTTAAAGTCTACTTGTGGTTTGTATATCACTAGATGAAGGTGAATAATGAGGATACCTAAAGACTATTTTTATATATAGGTGTGGGTACTTTGAGTTTATGGTCATTCAATTTGGTGTCATGAACACACCAGCTATGTTCAGATCATAAACTTTGTATTTCATGATTTCTTATAACAATTCTTGGTCATGTTCATCTATTACATATTGAAATATATAAAGTAATAAGATGATCATATAGGTCATATCAGCACTGTCTTGCGGGTTCTTCGACACCATCATCTATATGGAAAGTAGTCCAAATGAAAGTTATTAATGTGATTGGTGCATTTACTTATCAATTCAGTGTCTAATTAGGGTGTTTTCATTGTTACATTAATGGTTGAAGTAGTTGTTTCTTGGGAATCACCCAATAACTTAGTAGATCTTCATAGTTTCTATGGTCTTATGGGCTATTATTGGTGGTTTATATAGAAATTATCTCAAAATAAAACCCAAATAATAGTATTTACTAGGAATTACCAAGTCTTTTTTGGAATCATTAATATTAAATAGAATTTAGTTACCAAAATGAGAGGTTAGTTAGTTCCCAGTTGATTTAGTTTCTTAAGGATGTGGTGGTGTTTTAGTTTATCTATGATGCATCCAATATGGTATTGGGAAGCATATTGATGCAGTATATGATGTTAATATTTTATGGTTCAAATTAGTTATGTCCTCACAATAATAATTATTCCATTCATTACATAGATCTAGTTGATGTCATGTTTGTACTGAAGATGTGGTGGTATTACCTCATCGGTGAGTGCTTTGAGATTTTTATGGACCACAAGAGCCTGAAATTTACTTTCTATTAGTGGGATCTAAATTTAAACCATTGGAGGTGGATAAAGGTTCTCTAGGATTGTGATTCTGAGATCTCCTATAATATGGGAAAGGAAAAGGTTGTTCTTGATGCACTAAGTCTAAAGTATCAAAGAGATGTCATTCATGAGTCTGAGGATATTTGGAAAGGGATGTAGGAGCATGAAAAAATGAATCTTACTTTTCAGAAAGTCAGTAGAAGAGGTTATCTTTATTAGATGATGTTGGAATCATCCCTGATAAAGTATGTAGAGGATTCTCAATGGGGAGGCTTAATTTCAAAGGTGATGTGAGACCATGTTGGACATGGTGATGCTCTGTAGGGATTGTTATAGGATGGTCATAACCAAGTGTTTTCTTAAAGGAGTTCGTTTATTCTGTTAGAAATTCATGAGGTATTTCTCAGTGATTTTCACAAATCACCCTTAGTGGTGTATCCTAGTGTTTCTAAAATGTGTCATGGATTGAAAAGGAATCTTTTGTATCCTAGGATTAAGTAGTCAATGGAAAAGTTCATGGAATGATGTATGGTTTTTCAGTAGTTGAAATCCATACACCATGTTCATATAGGGTTTTTTGCATCCATTGGATTTACTTGAGTGGAAATAAGAAAACATTTAAATGTATTTTTTCATCGGGTTACCCCAGTATTAGTGAGGATGTGATTTAGTTTAGTTGATTATAAAAAAAACTAATAAAGTCGGCTCATTTTATGGCGATCCTTCAATCGTCTTTCTGGGATGTTTTAGAAAGGAGGTATGTGGATGATGTGTTTTGTCTTTATTAGGTACTAAGGACCATAATCATTAATAAAGATCATCATTTTACCTCATGGGTCTGGAGAGGATTTAAGTATTCCTTTATCTCCTAGTTGTTCCTTAGCACCACTTTTCATCCTCAAATAGATGGGTAGATGAAGTATAACATCTATACATTGGAAGATATGTTGCAAGCATGCATATTTAATTTTAGTGAATCAGGGGTAAGGTACCTACCTCTATTTGAGTTTTACTATAACAATAGTTATCACTCATCCATCAGTATTTCCCCATTTGAGGCATTGTTTGGGGGTCATGTGATTATCTATTCTATTGGGTAAAAGTTGGGGAGTCAATGGTTCTTTGTCTTGATGTAGTGAAAAGAACAAACGAGAATATCCATATGGTTTTAGAATGGTTAAAGGAAATGTAGAACCATTAGAAGGTCTATGTTGATCTTAGGTGGAGACACTGGAGTTTGAGGTTGGAGACCACACATTCTTAAGGGCTTCCCCTCATCAGGGGTTGTAGGGTTTGGTAAAGGGAGTAAGCTTCATTCTCATTTATTAAGACCTTTTGAGGTGTTGGATCACATTTTCAAGGTGGTGTATCATTTTTTGGCTTTAACATAGGTTTATATGATCCAAAATGTCTTCCATGTATTGTATCTTAGTTTATACCTTCATGATGAATCCAACATCATAGACAATGTAGAGTTGGATATCGAGGAAGAAATGATATTCATGGAGTAGAAATAAGAGATCTAGGATCCTCGAGATACGGTGATGCATGGATAAACCATCTACTTAGTTTTTTTGTTTTGGATCCGTGTTGTCTTGTAGGAGAGTACTTGGGAGCATGAGATTCATATTTGTGCACCATACCCTGATTTGTTTTGAGTTTTTCATTTTTTGTTCTTCAATGGTGTGATACTTAAATTTTGTAGATTTATGAGATGTACTTTTTCCCCCAAAATATGGTTTTTGTTAATTATTACAGCATATAAATAGGTTAAATATCTTCCCAATCAAGACACATTATATTTATGATATGTTTTTAAACCATAAAGGTGATTCTGTGTCTCTAAAAGTGAAAAATATGTTGATATGGAGGGCTAGATTCCTTAATTTATGTGTTTAGGGTAGTGTTGTAATATGGTTGTAGTAGTTTTGGATTTATTTATATAGAGGGTGAATTGGTGTTGTGGATGATTGTGTGGGAGAGAGGTGTTTGGAGGCTAGTGTGAGATACTGGAAATGTTTCAGTTATAATGAGTTCCCTGAGAGGTATCTAATGAAGTGGTTGTCTATTCCCCTCCCTTTCTTATGGGTTTGGTTTTGATTCTTGAGGATAATAATAGTTTGAGAGGAATCTAATGTAATGGTCTATACTTCTCAAATCTTTACATGTGAGAATTCAAGTGGTGGTGGTTTTGGGGAATTTTTAGGGAGTTCATGAGCACACTACAACATTAATAGCTGTTTGTGGTGGTTTTGTAGCGGCGGTTTTTTGAAAACTGCCACTAAAACTTTTTTTCCAGCCCCAAAACTTCCCCCAACCCCCCACCCACCCCGTAACCCCCCTTCTCTCCCCGACCCCCATGAGACCCCCTCCCCCCCGGTGACCCCCAAAACCCTCACTACTTCGCCGCCTCGTCACATCGCCCCTCGCCACCTCGACATGCCTCACCGCCTCTCCACGCCTCACCACCTCATCGTTCGTCACTGCCCTTCCATCATGCCACCTCTCCACACCTCGTCGTCCTATTGCCTTGCCCATTTTAGAGGTAGTTTATCGAATTGGTCGTGAAAAATACCATATTTGATTTTAGGTAGTATTTTACTATTGCACACTTGTTATTTTTATACCTGTTTCGATTACATAATATAATATTCATTATTTATTTATTTTTTATGTTGAGATCATGTGTGACATTGAATTTTGTTTTATTGTTATTATAGTTAATGTAGCATATTCAATCAGATTTAACATTTGTTTTTTTGAGAATTAGATTCATTATAATGGAATTATTTCTTAAGCATGACTATTACTTTGATATTTTTATCTTGTTTTTACTTTTTTATACAAAGCATGTTGATTAGTATAAATAATAATGCTGCCTTGACCATGGATATTATATTGATAAATAATGAGTATGTTAGAAGGGGTACTTTTCTATTGTATAACTTGTGTTTTGGTATGTATTATATGGAGATTTATAAATGGGATGGGATCACAATGACTTGAATTTTTTATACCCCTTTCACCTATCCCTAAATTCATGTGATGATAGTTCCTTGATTCTTATATACACCTTCCTCTTTAAAAAATACAAGGATTTTCCCATGACTCAACCATGAGAAGTGTTACTATGATCTTAGTTTGATGGTAATGGCATCATGGATTCCTTAACCTGATGTCTCATATCCAAATCTAGGATTAAAAAAATTATGTTAGGTATAGACCCTCCCATTATAGGGATTTATTGTTTATAATTGATTATATTTTATGAAGTTTTCCATTATCTAATACTTCCATGTTTTTATTGGTAACCATTTGTAAATTCATTTTTATATAAATATATATAAATGTTTATATTGATATTAGAAACATATGTAAGTTTATTCCATATAAGTTAGAAACTAGGTGGTTTATTACATGGTATTATATGCTCATACCCAACATATACACTTAGGGGGACATGAAATTTCAAGGTCTATTTTTCATGTACCTATAGGTACAAGTACATTTTTGGATGAATTGTTTTTTCTAAGCATGATTGATTTTTGTATGACTAGTGTTCCATTTAGTGTTGTAAATGGAGACATGAGATTGATTTTTTCAATTAGACTTAGGTTTTAGGGATCATTTTATACTATTGACCTTTATATGATTTGTAAATATTTATCATATAGAATTCACTCTATTTGGATCATGTTAGTTTTCTTGTATTTTATTTTATTAATAAAATCAGGTAAACCAAATCCCATTGGTCTTCTTATAACCCCAATGCTATTCTCAAGCCTTTGGTGATTGAGAGGTGAAAATGAGGTCATGTAGTACTCTATCCTAGTACTATTTAGGTATCTCAGTCACCATCACTACACCACATGTACTTTTTTTCTTACATAAGATCTTGAATCATGGAGGTGGTTTTTTCTACTTGTACCTTTATCTCTTATATCCCTTGGTTTAAGATCATTACCTCTTACTCCATATCAACCATTTATAGTAATTAATTATGTTTTTTTATTTAAATTGTTGATATAAAGGATTTAAATATTGATAGTCCTATTTGTGGTTATTTTCCCATCTAGAATAGTTTATCAAATTGATCCATCCAAATTAGTTTGTATGTAAGATTATGTTGAATAAGGTAAGTTTCTAGATTAATTTTTTTGAGACTTTATAATAGATTGGATGTGTGTGATGAGTTTTGTATTTGCTAGTATATTTTTACAATGAAAATGTTTGTAGTATTCTCTCATAGATGTATGGAATTATCCAAAACACATAAATATTTATATTTTTATTTGGTTTTATTTTGTGTAAAGTGTGTTAATAGATTTTTTTGTAGTAATTAGGTGATATCACTTCCTAGTTCCAGTGCATAGACTCGACGGAGGCAATTATCAGACAAATCTCTATTCAATATGATTATAGAGCTTTCTACTATATAGGATGAGGTTCATCATACAAATTTATATCCATTGTATATCATAGATTTTATGGAGCATTCCACTCATTTCTTATGATGTGTTATTTGGATCTTTCAATTTTATTAGATGTTCTATTCCTATATCTAATTATTTCTACCTAATAACCACTATAGGTTATTGGGAAAAAGTGTCTTTGAGTATTTTTTATCTAATCCTAGAATTTTTCCAAATCTTTAACATATTTATATATTTTTTCAACTAGTATATATGAATCTATTTCCTTATTTATTAATAGTTATGTCTTTTAATTTTTATTAATATTATGTTGGCACATTGTGATATACATGGATAAAAGCTGGATCAAATTATCAAGGAACACACCTCAGTATGTTAAGGGTTTGGAGGAGTTTTTAGATTTTTCAATTTCCAATTGATCCATAAAACGAAAAATAAGATGTCCTTTTCCTAAACATAAATTTAGAATATTTTTAAAGAGAGATGAAGTTTATGAACATTTAATATTGAAGAAATTCCTTAGTAAATATTTTTGTTGGATTTGGAATTGAGAATCAAACATTACAGAAAGGTTGAGAACTGATTTCAATCCATAGAATGATCTCACATCATCGTCGAAAATGGGAAATCAAATGAAAAACCTTATAAATGATGCATTTGTCAATGAAAGACACCACCATAAACATCAAAACATATCAGAAGAACCAGATGAGGGTGCTAGAAATAGCAACATGACAGGTGATATTTTTGAGACTTTAGGACAACCATATGAAGATTGTAACATATTAGTGGATTCTCCTCTTGATTATGTGGAGGATAATGTAAGAGAAGACTTCCCTGAGGAAAATACATTTCATGGTTTAATTGATTATGGAAATCAAGAGTTGTATAGGGGATGTTGGAAATAGTCAAAACATTATTTTTTGTTGAAGTTGTATAATAGAAAATGTCTATGTGAAATTAAAAATAAGGCAATGTCCTTGATATTGGAATTGTTGTGTTATGCATTTCCTGAAGCAAACATCCCTGAGTCTTTTTATGATATGAAAAAAATTATTAATAGTCTTGGTTTGAATTATACAAAAATACATGTGTGTCCCAATTATTGTATGCTTTATTGGTGAGAGGATTCAAGTATACATGATTGAAAAAAATGTTATTCTTCTATATGAAAGTCAATGGGTGATGTTGGAAGTCTGAATCAACATACTACCATGGATAAGAATAAAAGGAACAAACCAAAAAAGTTTTTTCATTAGTTTCCTTTAAATCCTCAATTACAAAGATTATTCATGTCATTGAAAACCACTGAACACTTGAAGTGGAATTCTGTAGATAATAACAATGATGGGTTAATGCAACATCCATGAGATTCACAATCGTGGAAGACATTTGATTCATTACATCCATATTTATCAGTGGATTCTAGGAATGTTCAATTTGGATTGGCTACTGATGGATTCAACCAATTTGGGACTTTGAGTACCAGTTATAGCATTTGACCAGTTGTTTTGATCCCTTACAATCTGTCTATGTGGATGTGCATTAAAAAAATGTCTTTTATCATTTCAATGATTATTCATGGAAAGAAAATTTCTAGAAATAATATTGATGTATACTTGCAACCTTTAATTGAAGAATTACATGAGTTATAAAGCAACGGTGTTGATACATTTGATGCTTCTTCTAAAACAATGTTCCAAATGCATGCTGCTTTAATGTGGACCATTAGTGACATCCCTGGGCTTTGGAATTTATCTGGTTGAAACACTTAAATGTATTTGGATTGTCTTATTGGTAACTTTGATTTTGAGTTATAATGGCTACCTCGTAGTAGAAAATGGTGCTTCTTGTTTCATTGAATATTTCTCGATGCATCTCATAGATTTCGGCTGAAAAGATCAAATCTTAATAGTTTCATTGATCGTAGACCACCTCCAAAGTTGTTAAATGGTTCTAAAATATTGACACTACTTGATAAAGTTGAAACAGAATTTGGGAAGGTTTATCATTTGAATGATAGCGGGAAATGGGTTCAAAGTGCATCGTCAAGTGAAATTAGAATGCAACAATGGAAGAAAAAAAGTATATTCTTCAAACTTCTATATTGGGAATTTAATTTGTTATGGAATAATATTGATTTGATGCATATTGAGAAAAATATCTATGAAAATTTTATCTTCACGTTGCTTAATGAGCATGGAAATTTGAAGGATCATCTCAATGCTTGGAAATACTTACAAGTAATGAACATAAAATGTGATCTCTAGCCAGATGAGAATGAAAAGTATGCTCCGGAAATTTTTGCAATGAAAAATAGGGATACAGATACATTCCTTCAAATTTTAAATCATGTACGATGGGTATTAAATTAAAATCTTGAGGTGTGTTGACTTAAATAATCATAAGTTACATGGATTGAAAAGTCATGATTCACATATTTTGTTATACAAGTTACTACCATTGGAATTGCGTACATTATTACCTGAAAAAGTTACTGCTATTGTAATCCAATTCTGCACATTTTTTAGGAAACTATGTGAGAAATCTCTACATCCATTTGAGCTTGAAAATCTTTAGGAGAGGTTTTTATTGACACTTTGTGCAATAGAGATGATCTTTCCTCCATCGTTTTTTACTATCATGATGTATTTATCTATGCATTTGGTTGAGGAAGCTAAATTAGGAGGCCTCATTCATTATCAATGCATGTATCCAATTGAGAGGTACTTTATTTATATTTTTTACTTTAAGTAACTAATTTTTTTCACTTAATTAAATTCATAATTATGTTTTTTTTATTTCATAGATATCTTGGGCATTTGAAATCATATGTGAGAAATAAAGCTCAACCAGAAGGCTCTATTACTGAAGGCTATATGGTAGAAGAGTGTCTTACCTTTTTCTAGATACTTGGATTATATTGAGACAATATTTAATCGTGTTTGACGTGTTGACGTCACATCGACTCAGTCTCAAATACATTGTAAATAAAAAATATTTCCTACTATTGGACGATTAGTTGGGAGGACCTCAAATGTTACATTGAGAGAAATGGAATTATTACGGGCACATAGACATGTGCTGCTGAATAGTGAAATTGTAGATCCATTTATTGAAGATTTGAGGATAAAAACAAAGGGACGAATGAGATTCTGAACATGAAATGAGAAAGATATAATGAAATCTGTTACTAAAGAGCTTGTAGAATGGTTTGTATGACGTGTAAGTTCATAAATATTTCAATAAATATGAATATTAGGTTGAAAAATAAATTTTTTAATTATAATAAAGTATATTTCTTTTTTTAGATCATGAATACTGATACTCAAGCAGAGTTGTCAGAGGATATGAAGTTTCTTGCTCAAGGTCCTCTAAAACAAGTTAGAAAGTTTGACGCTTACAACGTGAATGGCTTTAGATTTCGTACAGTCGATTGAGATGAGGGTTTAAAAACACAGAATATTGGTATATTTACATTTTTTAAAGTGGGATACTATGGAAAGTTGACCGATATTTTTAAATTAAACTACCACGATCATTTTTTAGTTGTTTTATTCAAATTAAATTGGGTTGATATTATCAGTGGTGTTAAAAGAGATTCCTTGCAATTTACTTCTGTGAACTTATCTCGCTTTATGGATGTTGGTGATCGTCAACTTCATGATCCATATATCTTATCATAGTAAGAAAAAATGGTATATTATGTTAATGATGTTGTGGATGAAGGGTGGAGTGTAGTAGCTCACGTAAAAAAAGAGATTTGTATGATATGGGTGATGAAGTGGAAGATTTGACCTCTGATATTGAATCTCATCAACAACAAGAATCGTAATTATTTGTCTACCATGATTTTGAAAATATTATTCTAGAAAGGATGAATGAAGTGGATGAAGTAATGGAGAAAAAAACATACATGATTGAAGGAAAAAATGATTGTATGTACAGTTATGCAGTCATTTTTAAACCACTTATTTCATTTGTGCAATCAATAATTATCATTGTTATGTATATATTTTTTTTAGTATTGTGCATATGTTATATTTTTAAATATTTTTCTCTCCATAATTTTTTTGAAATATATGTTCTAAAATTAATTTTATTTGATTAAATGACAGTAATTTCAAGGAGGAAGCAATATACTATTTCATCGACCACTATGACAGATGATGATCCATCTGTCTCCCTTCCTACGACATCTGAGCCCCCATCTACCTGCCCCCCTACACCATCTCCCCTTGCATTGTCTCTCACACCCTCTATGAGCAGCCCTTCAGTAGCTCAGTTGTCTCCTCACACTTCAGGAGCCTCAATGGTGGCGGAGTGGCGTGCCACTTCTAGTTCTTCATGGGGATACTGGAGGGTGACTATTATAGGTACAAATTTTAATATGAATATATTTATTGCACTTTTTTATACTAGATATTTTCTCATTAAATATGGAAACAATTCAACTATGGAGAAAAATATAAAAATTTCATATGTATGGAATCTGACTGGAGAGAAGATTGTTGTCCCATTTGATTCACATGGGGTCCCTACGGATGACGTCATAGGATTACTTGGCCATATTTTAAAGTAGCTGTCCATGGAGCCCATTTCCCTTAATATTTCATATGATGATTGGATACATATGCCTGAATGTTTAAAAAATGAAGTTTTTGATTCCCAAATATAGGTAATTTTAATACATTATGGTGTAATTGAATGTCATGTTATTAATATTTTCAAAATTAATTTCTGTGTATGAATGTTTTTCCACTTTACAGTTGCTGATATGATAGAACAAAAGTGGAAATTGAAAAATCTTATTAAAAATGGAACGACTTTAAATGGAGATTGTGGGGTGATATTAATGATACATCGTTGACCTCCCAAAAGATGTATGACAAGCAACCTGATGGGGTACCCAAAGAGAAGTGGAAAGTTTTTATTGACAGGCATCGTGATGAGAATCAGATGGTATTTAAATCTATATTACTATAATAATATAATTTTAAATTTATATATGTATATGAACAGGAGATGACATTGATTACATTACTATTAAATTTCATTTTATTTATCTCTGGATCTTTCAAGAAATAATGCATCAAGCTGGGCTAAGTAGGACATCCCTCACACTGCGGGTTAAAATAGTTTTTCTAGAAGCTGATCTACTCTGGTAATATTTTCATTAGTTTAAATATTCATAAGAAAATATTATTTCTTAAATATATTAAATTTTTTATTTATGTTTTTTTAATGCAGTCATATAGTTAATGGCACGAAGAATCCTGAATAGAAGTGTGGTTAAATGTTCACCAAAAATCTGATGGAAGTTTTATTAATGAGTCTGCCAAAGAAGTTGGGGTATGAACTCATTTTTCGTTATAATTACTTATTATCATTTGCTATTATGTTAATATATATTGATTATAATATGAATTCTATTTGATTTATAGGTAAAAATTAAAGAACTGTGGGATTTCAATGATGCGCAATCATACTCAGTCTCCCAGGATGACCTGGTAGCTAAAGTCCTTGGGAAGGAACATCTTGGTAGAGTGCATAGGATGGTTTATGACCTGTACCATCTGAGGTATTTGGCAAGCCACCAGGGATTTCAGCTATATATACTCCTGGTTGTAGTCAGTTCATACCCCGAGATACTCAGAGAGTGATTATTTCTCTACAAAACATAGTTCACAAAAAGGGGTCTCATATATCCACTTTACAAAAAACATTGATTGATTTATATCATAAGATTACTAGATCTTCCCTCGGTGGTATTGCATCAACTGGTGGTGAGCAGGTAAATTACAAAAATTCAAAATTATTTAGTTTACAAACTTTTATAGGTATTATGTTTAAATATAAATATACAACAGTATTTAATTTTCAATATAATGTTCTTTTAGGTGGTAGTAGGAAGTAGAGATAGAGGTGGAGAGGGTGATGAGATTTGCTCATCATTTAACCATGATTAGTTGTTTTGTTTATATGTTGGACAAATTTGCTAACAGTCAGTTTGTATATGTATCATGTCTAGCACATAGTTTCCACTAAACATTTTAATGACCTAACATTTTCTTTATTTTCATGTTTCTTTTTCTGAATTTTATTGATTTCAGATGTTTCCTTTTATGTCTTGATTTATCAAGTGTCGTATTCACCATATATGTCGATTATTTTTTGTCATGAATCATGTGTTATGATTAATTTTTCCTAAATTTATTAGTTTTGTTACCCAAGGATGAACAATCAAAAAAATATCCTATAGTAACTGGAATCAATCCATTCATATTTTTTGGAAAAGGTCATCTATAAAAATTTCTCTCCTGTATTGGAGGAGAAGGATGAGATGTATGGGAACCATTATGTGAGAAATAAATAAACAAATTTATGTGAATGAGGAAGGGTCCCTCCTTTAGGGTTTAACCAGTGTGATTAAAATTTTCACCAAGGTCTATTATAGGAGATCCCAATATCATTACATATATTGAAACATCATGAATCAATCCACATATAGCTTTTATATAATACCCCTATTCATATTAGGCTCTTTCCTAGGGTAAGAGTCATTTTTTCATAACATTTGTTTATGGATAAAGAACCGCATGATAAGGATCCTTACGTAGATTTGGATAATATGTGGAGGATGACAGGTCTTACTAGGTAGAATGCTCTAAGAATTTTCAATTCTTACAAGATGGACCATGAGAATCTTGAAATTCCCTTGGGTGGGCCTGGAATATTGGAGAACCACCTATCCAAAATAGGAAACCCAAGCTCACCATATTATAGCCTTGGGCATGGTAAGGGTAAAATGGTTGGGAAATGGGAACTTGGTCATGGATTCGATACATGGAAGAATATAGAATAACCACTATGACTTACACCACTATATGTTCTAGGATTTGTGGGATGCCAACTTCCATTTAAAAATGGGAAAAAAGATAAAACAACAATGAGGGTTCTAGATCACACTTTTACCAAGCCCACCACATGATTTTTGGATATTAACCATGTTTTGGTAGAGTCCACTCTGATTCACTTATAAATAGGTGTTTTATTACCTCCTTTTTTTAAAATTTTAGACTTTCCCTCAATTATTAATTGACCCTTACTCATCCTCCCCTTCCCGAGTCACCTCTCTTGGTGTTCCAGACCACTTGGATCTTATTGGATCATTTATATTGAATTTATTTGATTCATGGTATCCATCTATTTCCCCATTACTCCTTTATTATATTTCTATTATATTCATGAGTTCATTATGGTGGTAATTATCCAATTTTTTGGGTTATTTATTAGGGAGTATTATCTTTCATTGGATTCAATAGTAATTCACTTGAGATCAGTGGTTGTGATGTGTTGTGGTTTTGATGTGTTACATGTTATATCTATTGGAATGGGTTTTTTCAGGGCATTGGTAATGGGTCTGCTGTATTGATTTCATTTTTTTGTAAATTTATCTTTATCAGCGGTTTTAACCACTGTAAAATAAATATAATATATTTAGTGGTAGTTTTAACCGCCACCAAAATTACGGTATCTTACTATTCACGGTGGTTAAAACCACCACTATGGACAATAATTTACCGGCAGTTTTAACCACCACTAAACAATTTTCATATTTCTTTATTATATCATGGTGGTTTTAATGGTTTTAGGGGTGGTTTTACCTGGTGAAATTGATATTTTTTTTGAGGCAGTTTTAACCACTGCTAAACAGTTTTCATATTCTATTATTATATCGTGGAGGTTTGAATGGTTTTAGCAGAGGCTTCAAAAAAACCACCATGGAACCATATTGAAACGGTTTAAACCGCCTCCGTTTCTAAAAAAACTGCCAGGAAATGGTCTTTTTCCTATAGTGGTAGATGGTGGAGTTATAGTTGAATTTTCAACTAGGGAGGGGTTTTTCCTCATGGAGGCTTTTGCTACACCATAAATGGAGTTTTTATGGAATAGAGAGATCATCTATGATATAGTTCCTTGGAAGTATAGATTTATTGGTTCTTCCTTTGTTGGAATAGATTTGGTATGGCTACTAGACTATAATGTGGAGTCATATAGCAGAGATGTTTTTAGTTCTAATGATTTTAGGGTAGCTATGTCATAGAGATGGGTTGTGGCATGACCTTTTTTTGGTGACTGGGTTGTATATCATGGTAGTTTCTCCTTACATCACGGTCCTCATCATGTTTTATAGGATATGTGGCATGGACCTCATCATGTTTCTTATGCATGGTTTTGAACAACCCCATTGTAGCATGGTTTCTTTCTTTTTTTCATGATTCTGTAATGTGTCACCACCTTTTGTGCCATAGTGAAGGGTGTTGTACCGTAGTATTTTATTTTCCTATTTTACTATAAATTATCAAAATTATTTACACCATATCTTCCTCTAGTATTCTCTCTTGATATATGGGTAGTTCATAGGTGATTTTAGGATGACCTTCACCCTCTCCTTGTGGTCTTTGATTCTTGACATCTAGAGATTGAACATTGGAAATTATAATGTGATTCTACTCTTTCCCTTCCAAACTTTTCCTTTATTCTTTATTCCAGAGGAGGTTTTTATCAGGTAGATGGATGTATTGAGTGATTCAATGACTATAGATTCATATAGGGTGTTGTTTTATAGATTTCTAATACATATTTGGTGTGAAATCAACCATGAGTACCTATGTTCTTCTTTCCATCCTTGAACAATAATTTGAAAACATTTCTCGAGGTAGGGGATCCTTTTTCTCTTCCTATTTATGTGCATTTGTGGGGACTACATGATTTTTTCTTCCTTTGGTTGGATGGTATGGGTCATAATAAGAAGATAAATAAATTTTGTTCAACTGAAATTGAATAGGAAAGGGGTATTCACATGTTTTTACCTCTTTTGATGATATTACTGATGGAATTATACATTCTTGTTTCCATTATTGAAAATTCTAGTTATTAGGATCCTTTATTGTGTTATATTTGATATGATTATGAAAACCATATTGTTTTATTTGTTTAAACATACCCCTAATAAAAATTTAAGAACTTATATATGGATAATGAGTTGGTTTCCCATGGAAAACTAGAATGTGGGTACCTATATCAATGCTATGTAATGAAGTGATGTGGTTTAATTCCTTAAATGAACCTTGAATTTTGCTAAATTATGTAATTTAGAATATTTTATTTTGTGTCAATGTGCTTTATGATTTTTATTTTATAACATTTGGGAACCTTTTGGGGGTTTTACTAAATATTTTCGTGATCTAGTTCGGGTGGAATGTGTTGGTTAGTGAAGTGATTGTTAGTTGGAAAGAGATGTGATGTTGAATGATGTGCATTAGTTGTGATGTGTGGTTATTGTAGTGATATTGATGGGTTATGGTGATAAATTGGAATAATTTGTGTTATAGAAATGGTTGAAATTGGATGTATGAGTTGTTATGTGGAGTGATTTTGTTAGTTTTCCATTTATCCATGGAATAAATTTTGAAATGCAGAAATTGAAATGAATTGGGTTGGTAAATGAATAAAAATGGGCAAGAGTCAAATATAATAATGGAATGAAATTTATGTGTGATATTTATATTAAATTAAATGAATGATAAATGAATGTTTTGTGTTGATGTTAATGATATGGATTAGTAAAAGGAAATTAGTGAAAACTCAAAAAAATTAGAAATTTTGGATCCAATATTTCAATGTAGATATTCTAGAATTATGTGTGTTAGTTGTGTGGTTTGATTCATTTAGTGATGGAAATTATTGTGATAGATGTCGTTTGGCATGGTGGTGGTGGTTTAAAGTATGATAATGTAGTTGATGTTAATATATAGGTTGAGTATTTTTTTCTATCAATCTATCTATCTTGTATTTTATGTTATTTCTATATACACCCCACCTAAGTTGGATAACCTTACCATCACCTAAATGTTTTGGGTTTTGGGTGTTTTCCCCAACATCTAAGTTGGTGGTGAATTGGATGGCTAGCTACCCCATATTCCCCACTAATCCTTCAAATGTAGTGATAATGATATGGTTTAGTGTTGGAGATCGCCTAATAACATGGGTTGTTTTTGGATATTACCCAATGATGATATGGGATGGAGTTGGAGATCACCCAGTGGTGATGAAAATATGATATGTGGTGGGGGTCATGCATGGTGGGAGGGTATCTTGGTTGATCTTCTTTACCTTCATGATACCCTATTACCCTAGATATGATACATGGTTATATGGATGAGTTTGTGATGAAATGAGGATTGATTATAGCACTAAATGCTTGACCATATAGGACATTGGGATAGGTAGGGATGCATCCCTACCCACATCATAGATGGATGGATATGTGATGAGATATTATTGGATGGGATGGGAGTATGATATGTTTGACACTGGGAAATGAGAGAATAAAAATAGCAGGGAAGTGATTTCAGAGCACCTTTGTTTGATGTTATTTTGGTTTTATGTTACTATTTTAGATATTGTATTTAGTGAGTGTGTCATTGTGAGACTGGGATGTATTATTTGATCTATTTAGGTGCATGTTGGTTTAACTGTTTATTAATTGGTGCATTAGTATCTCTTTTCACTTGTACATGAGATTCATTGGGTATGATCCTACTAATTATACATTTTATTCTCATCATATATATGTATAAACTATTTTTAGGTTTTCATGGGGTCTTTAGGAACCAATATGGATATTACTAGCTTGAATATTGGAGTTTCTGTTGATTTTTTCCCTATGAATTTTCTTTTGGTATTTATTTAGAGACAATTATTTTTATTTCTTGATTTCATTCATGTATTTTGGGGTAGTCTTGGTTAATTTTTATACTATGTGATGGATTTGATTATAATTTTATTTATCCTATCTCTTGGTCCTTACTATTATTAAGTGTAATTATTTTCATACGTGATATTTTTATACCATCAAGGATAGTATTCAGCTCGATGCCTACTATAGGTAGGACTAAGGGGGTATTATTTCTCTTCCTTATTTACCATCCAATGAGAGGTACATTTGGAGGGAGGGGTCATGACTGGAATAATGTTGAAGTTTCCTTTTTATAGAGAAGGATGTATGGAAAAAAATACATATATGATGCATAAAAGAAGTAAACTTTCATTAGTGATATGATTCTAACAAAAAAATATCATTATCAATACATGAAAGAAGAATAATTCAAGCTCAAACATTCAGAGAGAAGTTTTCACAAGTGGGGTTCTCCCAAGAAGTGTTTCTAAAGATGCTTGTAACAAGATCAAAACAAAAGGGTTGGTTCATCAAGACCGACCACATTTCTCAACTTAAGGATGTTTTGGAAGTACCCATATCCCTGTGTTCTTTATTATTTATAATTTTTAATAATGTTTTATAGGATGAAGGGAGAGATATGATCCATGGGGTGTATGAATTTAAAATACATGAATGTGTAGTAAGAGGGTTAATGCATTGAGTTGTACTTAGTTTATTCACTACCACAAACAGGGCAAGGGAAGTGTTTCCCTTTATCAGTGCTAAACAAAAAGGCTGATAAAGGGGTGTGCCTTTATCAATGCTAGCTAATAGAGCTGATAAAAGTTTTTATTATTAATTTATATAAAATTATTATATTTATATTCAAAAATAATGTTTATTTTTATACATTAAATAAAAAAAATTGTTTATATTTAATATATATTTTTTAATAATTCAAAAATATATAAAATGTTTTAATTTAAAAAAGTATTTCTAAGATTATAATTAGATATATATATATATATAATTAAATAATTATAATATTATAATAAATTACATTAAATAATAAATATATTTAGTAGATTTATTAGATTCATTATATTTATTATATTTATTAGAGATTTATTAGATTAATTCATTGTATTTATTATATTTGTTTTATTTAATATATTTATTTTATTTATTTTATTTGTAAATATATAATAATTTTTAATATATATATATTTATAACTAAATTTTTTGAATATATATGTGTTTTCGAATGAATTTGGTCAATGAATACATGCGTATATATATATGTTATGTATGCATGAATGTTCATTTGTATATTACATGATGTTGTATATATTGATTAATTAATAATGTTACCCATATGAACTATATATGTTCTAAAAAATGTACTTATAAAATTACATTATATATATTTAAATAATAAATATATTTTATTATATTTCTAATGATACATTTAGATACTTTTCAAATACATTTGTAATTATAACTTTATTAATACATGTTAACAATTATATGCAAATATTTATAAATATATACTATTTATAGTTATAATTATTAATATATATATATATATATATTCATCTTATATATCATTTTAAATAAATATATAATAATATAAATAAATTATTAAAATTATACCTTCATGAAATAAGTATTTATCAGTGCTATAACTTTGGTGATGATAAATAGGTGTTTTATCAGCCCTTTTTTAGCGCTGATAAAGAGAGATCATTATCAACACTAAAATTTTAGCACTAATAAAGGTATTTTTTATCAGTTCTTTTATTTTAGCTCTGATAAAACATACCTTTATCAATGCTTTTAACTATCACTGATAAATGTTCCAACCGTTTTTATAAAAGAACCCTAACAGGCCCCTCCTCCCTCGCAACTGTTCAAGCCTTCGCGGAAGCAGAACCCTATGCTTGCAACCCCTCCTCCTCCTCCTCCTCCTCCCCTACCACCATGGCCTTTTTCTCCTCCACCATGATCATCCTCCTCCACTGCCACCACTGCCTCCGTCGCCATTGCCTCCTTCGTGATCCCTCCTCCGTTGTGAACCCTCTGTCGCGATCCCACCTCCGCCGCGATCCCTCCTACTTGGTAACCATTATAGATATGAATTTTATTTCATTGTAATATAGATAAGGTTTTTCATCACTAGTATCACACAGTTCTATGAAAAATATGGGAAACAAATGTAAAACAATTTGGAACCATTGGTGTGTATGGGTCATGGCTCAATTCTTGTGTATTTGTACAGAAACCATGTAATAATCATATGAGTCCACACTATTATTTTATAGTTCCATCTTCCAGGACTGGATGATGAAATTTCCTAGTGTGGAATCATCCATCTTTTTTATATTTATGTGTCATATGATAGAATAATGTTGATTTTTTGGTGGTTTTAAGCCATATTATGGAATCGGTCTAAGTACCAATTGTATAGAAAAATTCCCAAGTGGCCTTCAAAGAATGAAAATATTTTAAAAATTCAAATTCAGTACTATAAAAAGGTTTTTAAATTGGATTTTTACACCTATTGATTTCTAAATAATCCATTTGGGGTGTGTAATGTTCTTTAAGTGTATTAAAGGGGTTGTTAGATTTTACAAGGGTGTGTTAACCCATATGAGTTATATTGTGAACATTGTGATAGAATTTCTCTATTAAAAATGTTATTATTTTGGATTTTTGGATCCCATGTGGTTTTATAAAATTATATTCATAATATTGGTCTTAAGAGTTGATTTAAAAGATATTTTAAATCATTTTATTTGTATTTTCACCCTAAAAATGTTTTTTGTTCATTTGGGACATTATGATAAATGGTTTTTTATAAAATACATACGATCAAATTATTCCCATTTTTGTTTTTCTCTAACTAATGGGTGGTTCTCTATACATGTGGTGTTCTTGTGATAGATAAAGGTTATGTTTCTTTCTAGGTAATTTTAGATTCGGTGATCATTTATTTAAAAATGTATTCAATTTGGATGATTCTTGATGCATTGAATTTATTTTTTTCTAACCACCTTGTTTGATGTATTAGGACTCTTAGGAGACTGTGTATTGGTTTGGATATGCGTAAACCATTGTATATGATGTCTATAATATTTTTAGTGTGGCCTACTGGACCGAGTGGGATAATAAATTAGTGAGTGGTCATTAGATCTTGGAAGGTAAGGAGATATAATCATATGTCTTGTGGTATTTGTGTTCTCCAAAGATATTTATCCCTCGACCATTCGATAAGGGGGATGCCTTAGAGGGTACTGGTGATGGAATAACAAATGGGTAGTTTATTGTGTGAGATATATCAAGGATAATTTTAAATCTTATATCAATTTGAGCACATGGTTTGTATTTATTATCCCACAAAAAATATTTACCAAGGCTATATGAAATTGTGACATCACCTTTAGAACCCTTATATGTACAGTAAATGGAAAGGGGTTGATAATGATGTTAGTGTATATGATAATGTGAATTTTTTATGACCTTAAAGGTAGGTAAATCCACACATGGGGTGGTGTAGGTAGGAAAAAAAATATGAATAAAGAGATTTCTTGTTGATATATTGTTACCTATAGGTCTTGGGATCATCATGATATATTTTTTAACTATAGGATATGCTAATGATGGATACGTTTAGTGAGGATACTTAGGATGTTTCATGTATGATCTTCTTATGTAATAGCCTCTTGCTAGATGCTAGGTATCAATCATTAGCTAGCTAAGATCTAGGATGAGGCTAATATTCAAAGCCTGTTCATTATGTCTTAATCGTTCATATATATCTATGATGAGGATGAGGCCTAGAGACCTTGGGATTTCAATGTAGAGATACTCCACCAAGGTGAAAATTCATTCAAATTTTTTAAAGTTTATGTTTAGCTATACATCATGGGGTATATGCGGTTTTCCACAAAACATAAATTATGATAGTGGTTCAGATTGTTTTGAAGGTTAGATTAGTTATTCCTCTTTAGGTTATCCTTTATGTATGTGAGTTTATCCTTGGGATCCACCTTATGTAAATGGTTTGAATCATGTGAGAGGTTGGTTAGGTTATGCCCTTCATACTATTTTATGGGGGGTGGATGTTATTCCATGAGGCATATAGTCACATCAAAATTCATGATCAAGATTTAATGGTTCTTACAAGGGGATGAGTGTTATAGTGTTACCTTGTGTTAATTCAACAATGTGACATAATAGGGTGCACTATGCAATAGGCCCTTAGGCTACACCATAGTGTGCCCTATTCTTGAAATGAAAAGAGATTTTTTTAGTCTTTTTAATGAGGTTCCCCTATTTCTTATTAGCCACTCGACCCCATCACACAAACCCCTCTTCCCCATAATTTTCCCCTCTCATAGTTCACTATTTAGGATCCCTAATGGCCTCTTCATAGTGTACAGCCCACCCCCCTTGGACAGCCCACACCCCATCCCCCACACCCATGTATCCCCCCACCCCACCCCACCAAGGAAGCCCACCCCCCCCCTCCCTGGACAGCCCACACCCCCTCCCCCACACCCTTGTGGCCACCTAACCCCCCCAGACAGCCCACCCCCTTCCCCTTTGAAACTTTTGTGTTTTACTATATTTTTTACCTTTTCTCGTCCGAAACACCTCCACACTACACCACCATCCCCTTTCTCTCCTCTTTGGTGGTTCTCCCTCATCCGGTGTATGTTTCATCTTTCATCACTTGTATTGGGGAGCCTAGGATAATTTTTTCCTCTCTAAATCCTTATATATATTAGTGTCTTCCCCCCCCCCCAATCCTATATTTAAATGGACATGGGTCAATTACAATTGGAAATGTAATGATATGACCCAGGATTGTATCACAACCAACAATTGGCCTGACATTCCACTAACCTAAGACGCGTTCATGATCCCTATAGGATAGCAATGATCCCCTGGAAAAAATATATAATTAATGTGGAATATTTTACCCCTAAATTATAGAAAATTTAAAAATATCTTTCTCTTGAAAAGCAACCATGTCCCATTCATAAGTTGAACATCTAAGAAAATAGTATATACGCAAAAAATATATAAATAGGAAGCAGATATCATAGATGGAAAATAAAATCCCACTATTGAACAATAATATTTTTAACCAAACATGTCCCATTCTTAAATTTCATTGGACCTATTTTTGATAGTTATAACATATGAGTTATCATTTTATGTTTTCTTTTTAGTTAGAAATATCCACTGTCACACGCCTCTCCTCTACTGCGAACGCACCTCTACCACACGTTGAACGACACCTTCGTGTTGATTTTCTTCTCTTTCTCATTGGTTTTCTCTTGTTAATGTATTATTACTATTTGATATTGATGGTTATAATGTGAAATGTATAGGTTTAATGCCCCACTGAAAATCATGGCCATCGATGGTCCTTGTTTTCGCACTAAATGAATTGCATGTTGGTTAGTTCCTGTTGAACATTTTAATATAAAAACTAGTAATTTGTGTATACTTGAATAATGAATTAATTCCATGGTATGATAAAACTTATGTGATAACCCCTGAATTAACAAACATAATTGAATAAGGGAAGCTTTGTGAAATCTAAAATCGTTATTGGCTGGTTTGTATGGTGTTGTGATTGTGAGCATGATTATGTGTTTGTATGGTTTTGTGGTTGTTGGCATGATTGTTATGCCATTTGTTTTCCATGTTGTAGTTATTACACCATTTAATATCAATCCATACTTTACCCATTTCAATGGCACCAACACTTTGTTACTAGTGCAATTCCACTGAATCTTAGAAAACCACTTCACTAGAGGACTCTATGAAACACTTTATGGACACCCTAGTCAAATAACCATAACAACACATGTAATTAATCCTTCCACTCATAATAATTCTATTGAAAATACTAAAATCTATTAGTTTAGTACCATATTTTTTTACTAGATACATTATGTTTCTAGAGAAAGACTAAAAAACTGGTTTACAATAATGCATATAGATCACATGTGGGATACTAAAACATTCTAGTTAAAGGGATTCTAATAACTTGTTGAACATAATTTGTGTAATTATTTATTTAAATATTAATATTATTTTATCAAATAGGATGAATATTAATAAACAATGGATGAATACCAATCGGTTGGCAAAAGAGTATGAAGATGGTGTGAAAGAGTTTATCAAGTTTGAAAAAGATCATGCATCTGACCCTTCTCAAATCCTTCGTCTGTGATTACATTGTTGTTATTCAAGAAAAATTAGTCTAGTGGAGATGTAAGAACACCTGATCTATTATGGAATTGGTCAAAGTTATACATGTTGGAATAAACACAGGGAAAAATGAATATACGTAATAGATGGGATAACATTGCGTTTTATGGATCATCTGATATGATTACAATCATGAACAATAGAGACGATCGTATGGAGGATGTGATTACAGATGTGAATAATGATGAAGATCGTACTTAGGAAATGACAAGGACATTTGAAGATGAACTTCGTGATTGCCCAAAATTATTTGAGAAGTTAAAGAGTTGTGTACAAACGTCATTGTGTGTTGGTTTTACTAAATATACATCATTGTTAGTCATACTAAAGCTATATAATTTGAAAGTAGGCAATGGGTGGACTGATGCCAATTTTACGGAACTACTTTTTCTTCTGAATGACATACTCCCAGAAGATAATGAGCTCTCGAGCCGAACATACGATGCCAAATGAATACTACTCTCGATGGGAATAATCTCTAAAATAATACACGTTTACCCGAATGACTATATATTGTTTCACAAGGACCACAAATCACTTAAATTATTCCCAAAGTGTGGTGTTTTTCGATACAAGAAAGATGAATCTAGTCCTATGAAATTTTTATGGTACTTTCCAATCATTCCAAGGTTTATGAGCCAATATAGAAGTGAGGATACTGTAGGAAAATTGACATGGCATGCAGATACAAGAATTAAATATGGGAAACTACGTCACTGGGCAGACTCTCCTCAGTGGAAGAGAATTGATCATGAGTATCTTGAATTTGGGAATGATCTGAGAAACCTTCGTCTTGCGTTATCTACAGATGGAGTGAATACTTTTGGTTTTCAAAGAAGTAGTGACATTACATGGCCGGTTATATTCGTAAATTATAACTTAACATCGTGGTTATGCATGAAATGAAAATACATCATGTTATATATGCTTATATCAGGACCAAAACAACCAGGTAATGATATTGATGTTTATTTGGCTCTATTGATTGAGTATTTGAAATTATTTTTGGATTTAGGTGTTACGTTGTATGATGCTTACAAAAATGAAGATTTCACTTTGATATCTATGTTGTATGGGATGGTAAAAGACTTTCCTACCTATGTAAATTTTTCAGGATATAGAATTAAAGGAACTCAAGGGTTTCCCATTTGAGACCAAGGTACATAGTCAATTAGGTTGAAACATTCATCGAAAACTGTGCTTCTATTACAACACAGATTTCTACCCAAACATCATATGTACCGATCTTGGACAACATCATTAGACGGAAGTTTAGAAGAACGTACAACACTGTCTCCACTAAGAGGTGATCAATTATTTGAGAAAGTAAAAGATATGGGAACTACTTTTGTTAAATAGTTTTTGAAAAACCTTACGAAAACTGGTCAGAAAAAGAGATTAGTTTTTTTTTGAATTATCATACTGGAATTTTTTGTATGTCATAAATTTTCTTGATGTTATGCATGTTGAAAAAAATGTATGTGATAGGGCCATCGTCACATTTCTAAATGCACCCATTAAAACAAAGGATGGAATTAAGGCTATATTGTACATAGTTAAGACGGGAATATGAGAAGAGTTGGCACCAATGAAGGGTGAAGACAAACATTTATTCCTCCTGCTGCTTACACTCTTTCTAAGAAGAAGAGATATCAGTTTTAAAACTTTTTGAATGACGTAAAGGTTCTATAGGGGTATTCATCAAATATCAAGAACATCATTTCAATGAGCGATTTAAAATTAAAGGGTCTGAAATCACATGACTGCCATGTTTTGATGCAAGATCTAATTCTTATAGCTTTACGTTTCATTTTTCCAAGAATGTTTGCCATACATTAGTGAATATTTGTTTCCTCTTCAAAGCTATATGTAGTAAAGTTATAGACCTAGTGAAATTAACAACTATGGAAAGACAAATTGCCATCATATTATGTGAATTGGAAATGTTATTCCCACTGACATTCTTTGATATGATGGTCCATTTGATGGTTCATTTGGTGAGAGAGATTCAACTATGTGGTCATGTACATTATAGATGGATGTATCTCATTGAATGATATATGAAGATTTTGAAAGGGTATGTCAAAAATTGAATTCGTCCATAGGGTTGTATTGTGAAGCAATATATTGTTGAGGAAGATGTTGAATTATATACCAAATACCTATCTGGTGTGGAAAATATTGGCCTACCGAAATCTCGTCGCACTGGGTGGCTTGAAGGTGAAGGAATTTCTGGAAGAGAGGTTGTCACAATCAATATTACAGATCATAAGCAGGCCCACATTTATGTTTTTCATAACAGTTTTGATGTTGACCCATATGTTGTAACCCACAAAGAAATTTTTAGGCATTTGAATCCATCTAGGGATGAAAAATAGATTTCATATACACATAATTGATAGTTTATAGGATGGTTCCAGAACAATATTTTTAAGAAGTTAGATGAAAATCCAAACTCAATTTCAGAATGACTTCGATGGATAACTAGAGGAGCAAGTGTGTATTTATTATTTTACAATGCTTATGTAGTTAATGGTTATACATTCTATACTAATGAACATGATGAAGACAGTACCATAAAGAATAGTGGGGTTATGCTTGTGGCTGAAGTGATGCATTTTTTCAATTCTAAGGATAGAAATCCAATTTATGTGAATATGTCATACTTTGTTATCATCAAAAAAATATGGGAGTTGGATTATATGAAATTCCAAGTGCTGATTTTTTAATGCAAGTGGGTTGATAATAGGAGTGTTGTTAAAATAGATGAACTGGGATTCATGAAAGTTGATTTTAATAAGGAAGGGGAGAGAGAGGAACCATTTATAATGGAATCATAGGCAGTACAAGTATTTTATGTTCTAGATCCCATAAATCGAAACTAGTCAATTGTTCTATTATCGACCAAAACAACTGAAGGGTTATATGAAAGTTCAACAGAGGATGACCCTTTCATTGGGTCTTCAAAATTATTTCACAATAGTCCCAATGTAGATGGCATTTTTTATGTCATATGAGACCATAATGAAATGATTTATGTAGTCAATAGAGGGGTCAAATATCTTCAGAATTTAAAAAAGGAGAGTTCAATAATCCAGTTATTTTTTATTATAATATACATTATGTTACGTTATGTTATTATTTGTTTGATAATGCTTTTATGTAATCTAAATTAAATGTTAAACCACTTCTGTAGATAATGAATTCTACACCTACTGATGCGCCTTATCCCGAGGCACACCAGGTCTCTCAGCCTGCTGCTACTGGTCCCAGTAGAGAGCAACAACAGGTTTCTCAACCTATTGTTGTTGGTCCCAGTGATGAGGTACAACAGGTCTCTCAACCTGTTTCTGCTGGTCCCAGTGCTGATGTTAGCACTCTGTAGGAACATAATGATGATTCTTCTAATGAAATGGTAGGAAAGGAAACCCTGACAGCGCAAAATAAACAAGAGTGCAGTAGTTTGATAGTATTATCCAAAATACTTAAGGAAAATGAAAAATGTATCAAATTTGAGGTGGGATGTAATAATCTAGGCCAACATGTTAACCCCAAAAAAACCATATTTAGTAGCTACATTGTAATCTTCACTCAGAAATATGTGCGGATTGATGTATAGTCATGGAACCCTGTTTTCACCAAGCTTAAGACACTAATGTGGGAAGAGATTATGTTAAAATTATGATATCATTTCTTTAATTTATTAAAATAAAATAAAATAAAATAACATTGACTTACTCTTCATCATCCATTGTAGAGTGTATTTATAGTTGATGCATTGTACAAGGAATATGTATTAAGAGTTGTAGGAAGGATTCATATAGTCTTATACATAATTTAAACAAAATATCATCTTAAATATGTTGAAGGTAAAATAAAGCTTCACCCACCTCTTCTTTATGAACACTTGATATCCCAAGGATCATTGGATGCATTTGGCAACCATTATGAGGAGCAGAATTTTTTAGGTACATTGTGTCTGGTAATACATTGTTTGAAGTTTCTAGTATTCATCACTTTTATTGACAGTTTTTTATTTATGAAATATCAATTGTGTGCTAAAAATAAACAACATGCAACAAAACCTACATGCCCCTACCATAAAGCAAGGATGGGGTACGCTTCACTTGAGAAAAAATTGGTACATCTTTTAAATCTACCGTAATAATTTTATGTGACATAAAACAATACCATATTCATGTTTCTCTATTTATATAAATATTGATGAATTGAAATCGAAAGCCATATCAATCCCATGCCATGTGATATGGAAGGAGTATCATGTAAATAAATAGGGGATATTGATAGATGAAACCCCACAAAAAGTGTGGGAAACATGTGTAATTATAGAATAATAAAAAATTTATTTGCTTTAAATCACTATTAGACAACAATGACTACTTATTATTCTATATTTTCTATCTGACATAGTCACGGTAATCAACAACAACCGCACCAGATATAAACATACTTTCATTATCCTTGAAGCAGCTAGAACATTATGGTCATGTCAAAGGTGTAGGTTTAGGGTGAAACCCCGAACATATTTTCAAGAAACAAAAACAAGCAGAGGATCAAACTAAGGAAATGAAAAATATAAAAGAAAAATTATCTATTTTTCAAGAATAATTATAATAACAGAGAGGGATGATATAATGTTTGATTGGGGGAGGAAAATAGAGGAAACAACTCAACAACAACCCGTGCGTGAAGATCCTTCCCCACCCCACCAGCTTTGAGGCGAGCCATTCCCCTTAAAACCTGAATTAGTTGAGGTAATCAATGTTCTAATAATTGTTTTGGTGAAATTTGAATCACATAAAAATTGATACCTTTTCTATGATAATATTCTACATGGTGAAAATGATTGTGATTTATATCTATCAACTCCCACCTATCATGTTTTAGAAAGGTCTATAGTGTTTAATATGCAGAACAACATAATACATAATAAACAACTTCTAATAGATCATGTTAGAGTGTCAATTAACGTAGCTAATGAGCTAAGTTCGAAGCTACCTCTTTCAAATGAAGATGAAGACATTCATATAGTTGAACAAGATGTTGGAACATTCATTGCATGGTCATCAATTCTTGTAAAAACATGTTGATAAGGAGGTATTTATTTCCAATTTATTTTTCAAGATGAAGCTTTAATATTTAATGAAAAAGTTCTAAACTGATGAATGTTGTTATAGAATAACAAAGAGAAGGGGGTGAAATGAAATATCAACTCAAAACCATATCAAGGATCAACTAAATGATTGAAACAATCTACTGAGAGAACCTTCACCGCACCCATTCTATATCCACATTTAATATCATTGCAGGATCATGTGAATAAAAATTTGATAGAAAACAATGCTCACATAGTTGGTTTTGAAAAAAAATATGTATGGAGAGGAAAATTCAGATTTCATTCGTGTTGAGAATGTAAATAAAATCCTCAAGTATGAATGGCTTGGTGCCTCAGTTGTAAATGTATACATGATGAGTGTTTTCATGATATGATTTTGCAAAAACTGATATACTATGATTATTATGACTAAATACATTTCATATTTTTTTCAGGCATATATATGAAAAAAAATGAAGGGGTTTCCCATGAACATAAAATTGGACTTGTTACTCCTCACATCACCTCTTCAAAAGAAGAAATAAATTCTGATAAAGAGGCTGAAATAATATCATCCCTACTCAAATCGTTTGAAAAAAATTAGATGACATACTCTTTTTAATACCAATAATGCATGCGTAACACTCTAAAAATTAATCATGTCAACTATATTTTCATTTTTTCATTACATATTCCTTTTTGTGTTTTTAGGCTGCATTGGATGCTGATTGCAGTCAATTTGGATACTCCAAAGAATTATTTTCTAGATTCAATGCATATATATGCAACAAACCAACCACGAATGATGGAGTTTTCAATTTGTAAAACAATAGATCCAACATTTTAGAAATAAACATCTGGTTATATAATTTATATTATCTTTTAATGGTGATTTTTTTATGATAGGGCGGTGTGTCCATATCGTCTACTTCATGGAATGAATCCAGGGCCTAAGGATAAGAACGCCTATAAGATCTAAAAATGGACAAATATCCTAGTATATATAATAATATTTCACTATCCAAACACATATCAAAAAATTGTTTTTTTTTATGTTTTTTCTATGTCCAAAACAAACAAATGGAAAGGATTGTGGTTATTATGTTTGTAAATTTATGAAAGAGATCGTACTCCATCAAAAAACTATCATCCCTGAAGAGGTATTTTTGAAAATAATTATGAGTTCATTTAAAATATTTATTAATCCTTTGTGTTTTTATATTTTTTTCAGTACTACTATGACTATCGCAAAAACTCATATTCACAAGATGATATAGATGTGTTTAGCAATGAATGGGCAGCATACCTGGTGGAAGATTGTACACAAATAGGATGAAGGTGAATTCATACTACTTATGTTATCCTTATATGATCATTGATATCTTACTTTTTACACTTTTTGAGCATATATGATCACCCTTAATTATGTTTTATATCTTTTGGTTAAGAATAATGGTTTTAGAAATGATTTTCCCTTCTAATAAAGCATAACTTAATGATAGACTCTTATGAACTATTTCTTTATGTTTCCATGTTTTCAAAATCACTAGACCTAAACTATTATGACATGGATCATTTATATTATGTATTTTGGTCATTTATGCAGCTGTTTCTACTGATTTACTATGTTGGAAGAATATTGGTTGTGCAACACTCACATATGTATCTTAATGTTTGCATAGTAAAATCATTGTCCAAAGAACTTTCATCTCAAAAAATTCTCAAATAAACCTGCATCATATATACATATTCATGCCCATCAAAATATGGGTGCCTAAGAACCTCATATAGAACCTACATCATATCAATTCCCAGATGCATATACACCTCATATACAAATTCCGAAAGATAAAAAAATTACTTTATTATAAGGAAGTGAATACCTGACTGATTCCCTTGGGCTTCTATTTTTATTTTAGTATTCTAAGATACTCTTGGTATTCTATGAAATTTTTTATAGATAGGAGATTAATGGGAAATCTATTTCACTAATGTTTCAATATTTCATAGCTCCGTGAGAACTCTTGGGTTTTTTATCTACTTCACATAAGCCTCTTCATGTGATTGTGTCTTTTAATCTCATTTTTATGTATACTTCATGTGAACTGATCGTGTGATCTCATCACATGATCAAATAACATAAAAAATCACATAATCATTTAAGTTAATTCACTTGAACCATGATTCGTGTATTCTTGTCTTATTTACATGATCACATAAAGCTTCAAGGGTCGTGTAATCGTATAAATATCCAAGGTTCATTTGATTACATGATCCTATTATGGTCATGTGATCATATGACTTTGAACAATTCATGCACTTAATATGATATTTCTAATTAGTCATGTGCCCCTTTCTTACTCAATCCCATTTTTTAACCTAAAATCCTCCATTTTCAAAATTAATCAAAATTTTATCTTTCTTATGATACAAATGAATTAAACAATTGAAGCTGAGGACACTATAGTTCATTGGACTACAATGGTAGATAGTGTGGAAGTCGACCAATGCATAGTCATTCAGTCCACTCATGAGAATCTTAAAAGATTGATGGGAACCAATATCGTGGATTTTCAATTTTTTAATTAGTTTCCCTTATATGTGGGTGGGGTGTCTAAGAGGGAGGGGGTGTCCAGGAGTGGGGGTGTCCAAGAGTGGGGGGAGGTGTCCAAGAGGGAGGGGTGTCTAGGATAGAGGGGGTGTCCAGGTGGGAGGGTTGGAGGAGGTTTCCATGAAGGAGGGGGTGTCCAGGAGGGAGGGGTGTCCAGCAGTAGGGAGTATCCAAAATGGAGGGGGTGTCCAGGGGGGTGTCCGTGGTGGGGGGTGTCCAGGAGGGGAGTGAGGGGTGTGTCCTAAATGGAGGGGGAGTCTAGGAGGGAGGGGTGTCTAGGTGTGAGGGTGGGTGGGGGTGTCTAGGAAGGAGGGGGTGTCTAGGCGGGGGTGTATAGGGGGGTATCTAGGAGTGGGGGTGTCTAGGAGGGGAGGGGGTTGTCCAGGGGGTGGGAAGGTGGTTTTCTAGGGGGTTGTGTAGGGTAGGGGATTTATCCAGGGGGTGGGAGGGGGGTTGTCCAGGGAAATGGAGGGGGATGCAGGGGGAGTGGTGGGGGTTGTCTAGGGAATGGGAGGGGGCTACAGGGGGAGGGATGGGGGTTTTCTAGGGGAGGGAGGGGGGATACAGGTGGAGTGGTGGGGGTTGGGGTGTCCAGGGGTAAGACGGGGTTGTCCAAGGGGCTATCTCATAGAGGGGATGAAGGTGGGGGTCTTCCTAATCACACTAAATAACTTGGAGGGAGGGGGTGTCCTGGAGGGAAGGGTTTTATAGGTGGGAGGGTGGGTGGGGGTGTCTAGGAAGGATGGGTGTACAGAAGGGAGGGGTGTCTAGGTGTGGGGGTGTCTAGGAGTGGGGGGTGCGGGAGGGGGTGTCTAAGAGTGGGGGTATCCAGGATGGGATGTGTTGTCTAGGGGGTGGGAAGTGGACTGTCCAGGGGGGCTGTGTAGGGTGGGGGGTTGTCCATGGGGTGGGAGGGGGAGGGGGTTTTCCAGGGAAATGGAGGGGCTGCGGGGGGAGTGGTGTTGGGGGTGTCCAGGGAAAGGGAGGGGGTTGTCGGGGGAGGGTGTTGTCTAGGAAAAGGGTGGGGACGTAGGTGGAGTGGGGGGGGGGTTGTCCAAAGAGTGGGAGGGGGTTGTCCAGGGGCTTTCTTAGGGAGGGGCGGGAGGGGGTTTGGATAATCACACTAAAGAACTAGGAGATCAAGAGAAAAGTGAACTGGTATGATCATGGTCTATCTAATTATGTAGGTTCTCATCAGGGCCTCTCTAAAACAGAGAAATACATTCCTTATATACCTTCAATGGGACATTATATATTGTATGGGGTCCCTGAAGAGGCATAAGTGGTTAGGGTCCAAGCAGGGATAGACCTGATGTCTGATGCAGACATGCTAGCACTCCTTCACTTTGACTTGGCATGCGAGAGTACACTCTTAGAGGCTCCTGATATATGTAACTATTAGGTTTATAACCTATCTGGGATGGTGTTATCACTAGTAAAATGTTATAATTTATTATAAAATTGAATAATCCTATGAAATTTAATACACCATCATGTATGTGTCATATTGTATAACCACTATTTACACCTGTAGCACTTCAAGGTTAAGATTTATTAGTATTGATAGAAGGGAATCTATATGTGACTCATGGTCATTTTTTATTGTAATATTTAATTATCACCAATCAATTCAATGTTGAGGTGATGGAAGTGGTTAATAATGTAGTCTATAGAGGTATATTCTCAATTATTATCATGAATGTTGATTTTAAGAAGTAATTATTTTTCTATTGACTAATAATATTTATATGCTTTATCATAGTAACTCCACCTTAGAGCTCAAAAGTCCCATAACGTTACACTTTTTATCTCTCACCACTATAATAACTAGTGCAAAAGTCGTTCTATTTTAAAACACATAAATGGATGTGAGTATGAGTCCCTCACTTAGAAACTTGGTCCTGGGGTATATTCCTATTTTTGGACTAGTCCTGAGTTGAGTTTTGGAACACGCAGCATTTCATCAATAGTTTTAGTGACAATTTTGTGGGATATTTGGAATATAATCATAGAGGAAACTTTCAAAGAGATAAAATACATGTTTGGACACCTCTGGTACATGTTCATAACCTTTGGTTATAGTAAGTTATATTATCAAGAACTCCATGCTATTGTGAAGGAGGTAGTCACCATGAGGGATAAAAATAGGTTCATTGAGCTGAGAGTATTGATGTGGGAGGCATAAAATTTGGACATTCAACATCACAATGAGGACTTGAATGAAGCATCCATGTGTACAATATAAGTAGAAGCTCATAAAAATTTAGTCATTGATGGGAGGTATGAGATAGAAATATTTTAACATGAATTTTTTCAACTATAATAAATGCTCAATGTTGTAGTGAAAACCGTGATAGAGCATCATAATCTTATAAATGTGGAAGAAAAGTCCAAATTTGATGTTTCTAGCAGTGAAGAGGCACTAAAATGGGTGTAAATATGGAAACTAAATCATTTTCTCATTTGTGTAAATCCATAGCCTACACTAGAGCATTGGATAGTAGAGCACAAGGGGGTATTCTAAGCGCATAATATTTTTTGTATTCTAACATTATCTTACCCCCATATTTAGGGAGTTATGGGAGAGACTCTAAACTATGGAGATTCCTCCCTTTTTTTATTTTCAATAAATGAAACCTTTTGGATACCATGTTGTTGTTGGCATTTCTTCCTCTTGTTTTCTCATCCATGTAATCTTAAAAAACAATATTTATAAGTCAATTAATCGTGTGGAGCCTCTTCAAAAATATTAATTCAATCCAAGTATATATGGACATGTAAAGGTTATAACAGGAATCAATTGACATTTTATTAATGTATTCTTTCATATTAATGTTTAATTTATTTCATTATTGTATTACTAACATAATATTTGTTTTCTTATATAGGCTCAATTTTTTTTCCGGAGTTTTGATTCTTTGTTCAGCAACTAATACCATGGACAAAAATTTTTGAGAGGGGACCACAGATGCAAAAAAGGATGAAACATTAATGTTTTTAACTATTTGTTGGATAATTGTAATTTTAACCATATAAAACATTGTTTGAAATGTATATAGAAGTGATTTTTTTTATTCATTATTTAAATTTAATGTATATAGCATTGTTTTTGAAACTCTTCTGTGTGATGTTTTGTTCTTCAATGCTTTGTTTATTTGTGTGTAGGTGTTGTTTTGTGCAACAGTTTTGTGCTATGTGTGCAGGTTATGTCTCAGGTGTGCAGGTGTTGTGTAGATGCTGGGTTTTCTCAGGAAACTTGGCCTTTATCAGAACTATTTTGAGAACTGATAAATGCATCATATATCAGTGCTCAAAATAGTGGTGATAAAGGGTGGTTTTATCAACGCTCAAAATAGGGCTGATAAAGGAGTCCCTTTACCTGTGCTAAACAACCGCTTATAAAAGGGTACTTTTATCTGTGATTTTTTTAGTGTGGATAAATATCCACCTTTATTAGCACTATTTTGAGTGCTGATAAAGGGGACCCCCTATCTTTACCGCGTTTAAAAATGCTTTTCTAGCCCTATTAAAGGCGGTTTTTAGCACTTTTAAAAGCCCTATTTGTAGTAGTTATTGAGAGTATATAAAATGAAATAAGTGGGGTTGTAAATAGTCACTATAGATGTCAAATAAAATTTTGAGATAATAATTGGGTTGATAGAGATTGAAATAATAACCTTACTAAATATGAAGATACATGTAGTGATTGAGATTGAAAGAACATAATTCCTTAAACTATATAATCTTATAAAAGTTAGTGAGTGACATGAGATGCATAGAATTTATTAACATAAAATATTTTCTTCTATATAGGATACTTAATTAGTAGGATTAGAGTATTTATTTATGACTTATTACCAAGTGGTAAATACACCCACTAGAATTTCTGGAAAAGAATATAGCTAACAAAACAAGGTGGTGAAATTTAAGTTATAATGAAACTTGGTTGAAATAAGATAAAAGGTTTTTATGATAAAAAAAATGTGGTCTAAAGAGCATAAATTATTAATGGTTAAATAAATTTGATGAAATCTAAGAAGGTATCAATAGGGGAGAGTTTCAACTCTCTAAATATATATATCCTATTTAAATGGTAAAAAGGAGCTCAAGGTTTGTTGATGTAGAATCTAATGGAGATTTTAAGTAAGGGGAAGCATAATTTATCGAAATCTAGAATAAGAATAATATTTAAAAAGGTTAAGTTAAGATTATAAAGATACCCTAATTCCTTTTATAGAAAAAAAATGGGAATAAGGAATGAAATATGTGTAAAATATCAGCCATATTAATTTTATTGAAAAATGGGGAAAAAATAAGTCCATAAGTCCATATGTTTAGAGCATATTGTATTTAAAGAGAAAATAGGTAGATTATCTCTATCTCTTGATTATTCATGAATTTTGTGGAAGTATTGTCAAAAAAATCAAAGAGGTAGATTGTTTCAACCAAGAGGTTTTGTATTAGATTTAATAGTAATCACTAAATATTGATGATGATATATTGTTATTATAGGTGATTATTATAACCAAGAGGTTATGTGTTTATAATATTTTGTGAGAAGGATTGGTTGAAAATATATAAAGAATGGATTTTAGGAATACATGGATGGAGTATGAGAAGAAAATTATCTAGTTTTGAGAGGTAAGGAATTAGCTTATTCAAGCATGTGATTAGGTTTAAAGATGTTTAGAGAAGGCTAAAATAAATTATAAATATATTTTTTACTGAGAAAACTGGGTCTTATAAATTTTGAAAGTACTTATACATAACGTTTGATCTCTATAATATGTAATGCTAACCCGTACTAAGAAGATTAGGTCAGAAAAAAGTAAAATTAGTTATATATTAAGGTCATCTAGAAGATACATAAGGTTTGATCTATATTGTAACATATCATATTTAAATTTTTATTTAATTTCCCTAAATTACTTGTTTTATTCTTTATAATGAATCAAAACATAAGTAAGAAGTAAATCATATAATAAATAAATAAAATTGACAATAATTTATTCACTTGTAATGGAGCATTACATCAAAAGTACATGAAACCATGTATTACATAAAATAGAGTATTACATACCATGGATGATTACATCACTTAAAAGATAATAAATTTAAATTGGAAAATAAATAGAAAATAATAATATTTTTATAAATAGGAACTCCCTTGATCATCTTCACCTTTGAGAATCACCATTACTATAACTAAACCTATAATTAGAAAACAAAATACCATTAAAGGAGAAATCATATTGTAAAATTAAAAATTAAAAATATAGGAAGGATTATTCTTTGTGAAGATATAATGGAATGAATTTATATGATGTAATACAGGTGATAGATCCATTATATGACCCTTATTAAAGGGAATTTAGTAGTTGGTTATAATTCCAGTAAACGTGTTACAAGTTTGGAATTACCAGTATATAGTTAATATACATAAAGTTTATTTTAATGGTAAAAATTATAAATTTTCATTATAAATAATTTATTTTAAATAAAATAATTTATTTTTAATAGAATTAAAAGATACTAATTCACTTGAGAAAATACCATTGATTCTAAAGAAACTGTTTTTAGGAATTACATAATTTATACAAATTATTAATTTTAAATAATGATATAAACAAAATGTATTGATAATGAATTATTATGAAAATAAACTAATAAAATCCAAGAACTAATTAAGTAACTATAAGTAACACTAGTTTAATTTTTCATGCCTAAAAAAATGTTTTGTTTAAAAATATTTTTTTTATTATATATTATATACTTTTATATTTGGATTTTAAAATTTAAGGATATAAAAATAATAAAAAATCATGCATTGATTAGTAATTAGTTAGTAACAAATATAAAATCATTTACTATTAAAATACCTACTTTTCAAAGAATTATTTTGTATATGTTGTGGGTTTTTATTTCAATAAATTAATTTCATCTATATTAATGAATTATTTTAACAAAAAGAATTATATATATATATAATCAAACAAGTTATCAATCATATAATTATTCTTACTTTGTAAGGGATAAGGATAAATTCATTTTATACTTAAAAATGCATTTTTCTAAAAAAATATGCATTATATACTTTTATTTTAACAAAATAATTATATAATGGTTTAAAAATTATTTTATTAATATTTATTTATTATAAGTATTAAAAGTATGTTATCAATAATTTAATTATTATTAATTTATAAGAAATAAGAATAATATCACTTAACGTTTAAAAAAAATTATATAAAAAAGGTTTAATCTATATATCATATTTTTTTCATTTATAAGTTAAATTTATCATATATATAAGTTCAATTAGATTAAATAGAGCCCAAATTATGAATAAAATTTTTTAAATTAGTTAATAGGTTCCATCCTATATTTTTTATAAAAAAAATAATTACCAAGTTAAATAATTAAACAACTTAAAAAAGAGGTAAAGGGGAATAAAAATGACATAGTTAAAAGTTTTGATAATTAGAATGACACAAACCAATTATGTCATATTTTATTTTTGTTTGGGATTCAATCCTATAATTATCATCAACATTTACAGACATAACTGACCTAAATTCCATTTGATTCTATCTTTACTATTCACCTAACTAAATTTTCTAAAACAATATCCCTTGTTTTCACCTAAAAAAGAGATCTCCTACACCCACTTCCCATCAATTATATCTTTTTTTATCTATAATTCCTACCCAAACTATTTATCATAAATTTTTATTAAAATTTTGGAAGCCTTTGGTCATAAGAAAGAGGATCAATTCCTTCATTTTGAAGGAAGGCGTTGTGAGAAAGAGTGATTTAATCAAGGTAAATAATAGGTTCTTCTTCATTCATTTAATTTACTTTCTCTTATCCAATATTCCTAAATATCATTCATCAATATAATGATATAATATTAACATAAATATTATTTTATAAAAATGATATTATCATCATATAACTCTATATTCTTACGCATTTATTAGTTATAGCACATTTTTGTTGGGGTCGATTTTACCACCTATATGAAAAATGCTATGAATTTTTCATCATGAATGATTAAAATAAATAATAATATTTAATAATGATGAATTTAATATGTTTTAATAATTATATAAATCAAATTTATATATATATATATAATTATATTCATCAATAAAATCAATTATTTTTTTTTTTGAATCAAAAGTCATTAAAAATTAGATTTTAACTACTCTTGATGAACTGTCACTATAACTTCTATAAAATGTACATTGAAATTTAGAACTATATAAAAAAAGCTATGTGACATTAATTTACATTAAATAGTTGTTGAAAACATGATCAAGAATTATGTACTGTAACTATTGTACCAAATCTAACACGGAACAAACGGTATAATAAACACCTGAATATTAATTTTAACAAAGAATGATTAATAAAAGGATACTAATAAATTATAAATTAATTTTATAAATTAAAATAAATATAAATATGGTTGATATATAGATGAATAGTAAACTTAAATTTATTACACATGATGTTAGATAATTTTTTACTAAGCAGAAATCCAAGGTAAGTGTTTTTTTACTCAAATTCCATTTCTTTGGGTCATAATCCTTCTACCTTGACTATGTTAACCAAAGTATGTTATATTCTATAAATTCTTCATTTCATATCATATTTTATATTTTTCACTAGTTAAATTACATTTTCATGTCAAAATATTCTTCTTTCTTTTATTTCTTTCTTCATAAAAATACGACATTATTAAGAATAATTTGTCTCCTCTATATTGTATATTTCTCCTCCATGTCCATTTTCATTCATAACACAAATGTTTTATTTTATTATTTTGAATTAAAAATATGTATTATATTATTTACCTTTTATATTTCTATTTATATATTTTCAAAATTAAATTTCATAAATCTTTCATTGATCATGGTTTTCTTTTAAAACTATTTAAAAGTATTAAAAAAGAAATTTATTTTCACTTCCATATATTTTGTATCTTCCACTCCAATTTATTAATTTATCCTTTATTTATTTTCAAGGTTACATTATTTTATATTCTATTGAAATAATTTTTATAAACCTCTTATTTTCACCTTCTAAGAAATGTTTTTTAAAGTGACCTTTAACTCTTTTTTGTATGAAAACATCAAAAAAATTATGAAACCACTTTTTATAATTTCACTTCCATTTTACTATCTATATCCAAAATATTTATCACCTATGGATTTATTATTAATTAATTACCCTATAACTTATATTACGATATAATTCCTTTCATAAGATGTACGATTTTATTTCATATGGAATCTATAAGTATGGTTTATCATTGTGTGGAGGGTGGGTCTGATATATCACTCCAATGAATTAGGTACATATTTATATCTCATTATATGATAATGTTATGCATGGATATTATTGTAGTTAGCTATGATTACATCCTTATGTAGGTACATGATTGTGGTTAACTATGTTCACAATATTTTTTGTGGACATGATTATGGTTATCTATGTTAAAAAACATATGATAGGATATTATTATAGTTTTCTTTGTCTACAATCTTTTGCATGGACATGATTTTAGTTATCTATATTCATAACCTTTTTCATGGACATGATTTTGGTTATATATATTCACAATGTTGTGATTTCCTATTCTTATGTTCATTCCACATGCCAATGTTATATCCCATGGATTATGATTATTATTCCATTTTTTCATAGTCCTATTCCATGGTATATGTTATTCATCTGTGGTGATCCTTTTGAAGTTATATATCCTTCTATCAAGCCTTATATAAAACTCTTATAATTCCATGTTCTTTTTAATCATATATGTGTCCCATGTTAATGGTTTCTCACATGCTTATGATCTAACCCTTTATTAATCATTGATAATTCTTTCCTTTAATGATCATTTTATATCTCTCCTTATATTTCCCATTTCTTTAGGAAAGTTCATACATGAATAGTATATAAGGAAGTTGTGTATATGGAATTTTTTGGAAGATGTTCAATAAATAATGTGGAATGAGACATTTATGTATCTAATATCCAAATACACTAAACATTTGGGTTACAGGTTTGTGTTATTTGTTGTGATATGTTTTTAATATTCGTGTAAAATGATTTCATGTGTATTTATGTTATACTCAAATCATCTTAGTTGGAATAGAAGAGGGTTTTAGTTATTTTTTATGATTGTGTTAATAAGTATAAGAGAACCAAAATTAAAGCAACCTAAGTTGAACCAAAAGTATCATAGGCAAAAATAAAGTTTTTATATATTAAGATTTTTTATGTTTAATTTTTTAAATTCATTTGATTGGTAATTATAATTTTAAAATGAGAATATGGTCTATTAAACATTTTGACCTTTTTGGTCATAGTAAATGGTTATAACTAGGAGGAACCTAGTTAAAAATGAGTGTGATGGACAATATAGTGATTGTACCAATGAGAAAAAAAAATTATGAGATATGGAGTGAAAACCTACATCGTAATGCTATCTTAGATTATTAATAATAACATGAAACATTATGAGCTCTAGAACACACAAAAAATGGATAAACAAAAGTCATTAATCCTTCATTAACCATCATCCTTTAGGGGATCTTATGATCCACTAATTACTGAATAATGGATTAACATGACAAAAAAATATTTTTTCAATGCTCATATATGAAAAATTAATCATGTTTTTTAATAAATTAGAGGTAAAAGAAAACCATTATTGTACTTTGATAAATAACATGAGGAAAAAGGGAGAAGTTGAATCTATGGAATAAGAGGAGTTTAAGAAAAAAATACTTCACTAAATATTTTCTCAAAACTCTTCACCTTAAAATTGAGTGATATTTCCTTAAATTAAGATAAAAGGATAATTAATCCATTGGTTCCTATGAATAAAACTTCATGGGGCACATAAGGTAAGATTTTATTTATTTTTTACCCTAAAATCAAGACCATCCATTTATATAGTGTCCTGAAACAAAGTCTTATAAAGGAATTATCCACAAGAGACTTTGGTATCTATAAAGAAATTTTTTGATGTACACATGAGGTGGAAATTATGATTGAAATCTCTCAGGGATTTAGAGACAAGAAATTAAAATTTTAGTTTCACAGAAACTCAAATGATAAATCACATGTAGGAAATAAAATTTACCTACCTACATTCTAAAAAAAGTTAGAGAAAACACCTAGTAATTTTCATAAAATGAATTCGAAAATGTTTCAAGTGTCTAAGTGTTGGATTTCATGCTCATTATTGTCAAAGAGAGATGATGAAGATAATCAATAAAATGGAAGGGAATAAATTTCAACCAATGCACAACCTGTACTTAAATGATTCAAATTTAATGAGTTTGGTCATTATGAAAATAAATTCCCTTATCCAAGGGATAATAAGGATAATGGATATCAACAGCCATCAAGAAAAAAGGAACAAGGAAGATAATATACAACCACTGTCACTAAATTGGATCATGATAATGAAGTGGTTAAAGGTACACTTGTTCTCTACTCTAGCTCTATTAATGTCCTATTAGATATTGTTTCTCTACATTATTTTATATCATGCATGTTTTTTAGTAATTTTTATTCACCACCTCAAACATTGGATATTGAATTATTAGAAAAATCTAATTGTGATATGATAATTGAATCCAAGGTATATTACTCTTCTATGATAAAGGGTTTTGGGAAGATACTTCATAAAAATCTAGTTCTTCTTCTCTTTATAAAATTCAATGTGACCTTGAGCATGTATTGGATCTCACTTCATAGATCTCATATCAATTATCAATATATAGAAATATCATTTCATATTTTGAATCATTCCATGATAAAATATTAATTTAAGTATGATGATGAACTAAATTTGGTATAAAATTCCTTAATATGGGTTTGGATATGCAAAAATGAGAGATACTTGGCTCAAATAGTTGGATAGGAACTCAAAATTGAATACACACCAATTTTATAGGAATATATTAATGTATTTCTCAGAAAACTGACTAGTATTCCCCCAAAACATGAGGTTTATTTTTCAATTTAACTCATACTAAATTCTATTTCAATGTCAAAAAGTCCTTATATAATGGACCCCAATAAATTAGAATAATTGACGAAGTGACTATAAGATAATATAGAGAATGGTTTTATATGACCATGTTCTTCACCATGGAATGAACTAGCTCTCTTTATTAAGAATAATTATGTGTTAATGTATCTTTTCATTAATTATCATGAACATAATAAGATCATGATCAATGACAAGTATTCTCTAAAATTTATTGATGGTTTATTTGATCAACTAAGAGGGTATTAATACTTTTCAAAGGTAGATATTTACTCTAGATACCATTAATTAATGGTAAAAAGAGAAGATATAACCAAGAAAACCTTCCGTATGAGATATGGACAATATGAATTTATACTGATTCTATACAGACATAAAAATTACATTATGATCTTTATGGATTTGTTTAATAAAGTATTTAGAGATTATGTTGATAAAAATTTGGTATTTTTTATTTATGATATTATCATATATTATAACATAAATTATGAATACAAATAGAATTTTAGGATTACTATAAATACATTTTTAAGGGAGGAACTATTTAATAAGTTCAGTAAGTGTGAATTTTGGTTATAAAATTTATCCTTTTTAGATCATTTAATCATGATAAAAGGCATATATATCTTTCAAAGATAGAGGTGTTTAAAGAATAGCCTAGAACTACTAATGTGATAAAGATATATAGTTTTCTTATATTGGATAAATATTATTAAAATTTTTGAGAATTTATCATGATTATCAAATTCATAAACTATGTTAACACAAAAGGGAGTGAAGTTCATCTGGATAGAATAATGTGAAAATAGCTTCAAGGATCTTAAGAAATGGTTGGTCACTACACTTGTACTAATTACACAAGTGGAGAAGGGATTTTTATAAACATAGATGAATTTAATAATGGACTTGGATGTGCCCTCTTAAAAAATAACATAACGGTAGATTATTTCTAATGTTAATAAAATGCCTTTGAGAAAAATTACCAGACACATGATTTGGAGATAGAAATGGTAATATTTTAATCATAGATATAGAAGATTATTTGGAACAAAATGGATGTGGAAATGAATGTATAAAATGAAGAGACCATTTTAATATTGTATTTGTTACTAATATTTAAGGTTAATATATTAATAAGTAGCTATAAATATGTGTTATATGATTATTAAATTTAATATGTGATGTTTCCATAAGGTTCATCCATAAAAAATGTAAAAGGAAATATTGAATGCTGCATGAAGAAATTGGTTGGAATGATTCAAGTAGTATCACCCTTACATTTTAAGATTTATGAGTTTTTCTTCCAAGTAAAAGAAAAGTTATGCTAATTGAGAAATTTTCAATAAAATTTTTTAAGGTGCTTATTTTATTCTAACCATTGGATAAATTAAAGAGGGTAATATTTGGAATGATTTGAAAAAATTATAGAATTGACTTTAAAATCAAAAATGTGACAAAGTAGCAAATGATGTGTGAGTAAATTAGGAATTTTCATTAGTGATTTAAAGCAATATATGAGTAATTTTAGTTAATATAAGTTCCATTCAAGGAAACATATGAGTCGCTTGAGGATCCATGTATGAGTTATTTCTACTCTATGTATGTGTCTTTTACATCTCATAGGAAATAATTTGAGTTTGTTTAAAAGGGTGAAGTTCATATGAAGGTAAATCATATATAAATGGTTATATTTTCATAAGTCACTAGAATTTGTAAGATTATATGTTTTTATAAGATATAATATTCATTTAATATGTCTAAACTATATAATATAAGGAAAATATATATGATGAAATTCTTCATAAAAAGTCTTCCATTTAAGATCACCATTGAGTAAGATGATGAATCTGCATAATATAGCATATTTTTATAATATGTGTCATTTAATAAGATTAAGAATCACAAGATTCATCCAATATTATGAAATCAATCCAAAACTTCATAATAAGTAAACATCACATACCACACTAAAAAATAAATAAACTCCCAAAGAATAAAATATAATGAATGAGATCGAAATTAGATAATGATCAAGACATTTTCTTCATGGGTTAAATAACTTGATAATTCAAGAGTATTGTGATTCAATTTGTTATGATGATATGAGTTTCATGACATAAGGAAGATACCCATGTGGAAATGATTCATAAATACATGCACACATCAATTGAATTTAAAATAATTTAGAGTCAATGAATCTATGGGAAGATTATACTATATTTCAAATCATATAAATGATATAAAACCCCTAATTCTAAATAGATATTTAAATTTGAAATTTACTAAGAGTTTAAATAAGTCTCATGTGAGATTTTAAAACTATAAATATCCTCTAGTTTTGAATATCAGTACCATTACAGATACATATCATGAGATTTTCCATGAATTATTATGGAAATAATATTCCCAATGAATTTTTGAATATAAATATGTAAAAAATGAATATAAGGAGTGTGTGAGAATTGAGAAACTAAGAAACTAGATATATGGATATATCAAGGAGATAATAAGAAGACTAAATTCATGATCCATTAAAGGAGGATACCTATTATACCCAAGAATTTAAGAATGATGATAAGATTTAGATAATTTAACATCAGAAGTAGAATGATTATAAGTAGTATACTATATTGTAATAATAGATTATTGAATATCTTAAAGAGAGTATCACATGTTGTACTATTGATCTGAATTATTGGATGATCAATATCAAGTGGTGTTGAAGAAATCAGAAGCGTAAAGTATGTATTTCTTATTACTTTCGAATAGATTATGTAGTGGGAAGTGGGATGATGCATTTTCTCGTAGTACTCTAGAAATAGGAGCATAGTGGTACTCTGTGACAATAATACTAGAAATATTCTAGGTTAACCACATGGGATTATAGTGGATAATATGTTATTAAGGAGACTAATCAATCATGACAAATATTATTCTTTTATGGATGAACCTTGTAAATCATTATGGGTTGGGCATATCTTATCCTTATTTCATAAGAGGATAAAGAGATGTGTCTCTGAAGGGGATAGATAAAGAAGAAGTTTTTCACCTTATAATGATGGTGGATAGATGATGATGTGACCAGCTGATGTGGGTGCCTCGTTGTTCTAGGCCACCTCAGGGTTTGCGTTTTTTTTCTGAATTTCAAATTTTGTTTTTTGTTTTTATGATTGGATCCCACCTAATGTACATGGTTACTTATTAGCCTTAAATCATACTTTCTAAAAATAAAATATAAATATAAATTTTAGTCATTTCAGTTATAAGAGGAAAAGAAGAGTTTATATTGAATGGATCTAGATCTTAACAAATCAAAAAGGTTTAATTAAGAAGAATAGTTTTTAAAATGAAAAAAGATAGCATTGATTTAGCCCCCCCCCCCCATTGATCTCATCTAAACTGAGTTCTATATAAAGATATGCCTATTACAAGGTAAAAATGAGTTTCTTAATCTTTACCAACATATTAAGGTGGATATCTCATCAAAAGATATATCTCGAGTCAGGATAATGTCAAGAAAACCCTCAATTATTTTCATCAGTTAAAGAAATTTAAATTTCAAGGATGTAATTTATTTAAAGAGGGAGAATATAAGATCACATATTTAAGTATTCATTTTATTTACATAAGTTACTTTTATTATTCTCTATAATGAATCAAAACATAAGTAGGAAGTAAATCATATAATAAATAAATCAAATTAACAATAATTTATTCACTTATAATGGAGAATTACAAAAAATTACATTATACGATGTATTAAATACCATGGATTATTACATCCCTTAAAATGAATAAATTAAAGTAAGATAATAAATATAAAATAATAATATTTTTACAACTAGGAAATCCCTATGATCATATTCACTATTTAGATTCATCATTAGCAAAACTAAACCTATAATGAAAATAAAAAATATTATGAAATGATAAATCATTTTTGTAAAATACCAAATGAAAACTATAGGACTAAAAAGTGAGATTTGTGACGTTTTAAGGAAATAAATTTATAGGATGCATTGGGGGTAATATGGTTGATATATAAGCATTATTAAAGGGTATATAGTTTTTTGTTATAATACTATTAAACATATTACTAGTTTTTAATTAATGGTATGTATTTAATATAAATAATATTTATTTTTATGTTCAAAAATATATATATTTTTATTAAAAAAATTATTGGAAATAAAATATGTTCTTTTTAATAGAATTAAAATATTCCAATTCACTTGAGGAAATACCATTAATTATAAAGAAATTTTTTTATAAATTACTTATTTTTTTTAATTTATTACTTTTAATTAATGATATTAATAAAATGTATTAATAATGAATTATTATTAAAAAATTATAACATATGAAAAATTAGAAAGTAAATATAAGGAATACTAATATAATTATTCATGGATAAACAAAACTGTTTTGTTAAAAACCCATATTTTATTATACATTACATATTTTTACAATTGTAGTATTAAATTTTGATATATAAAATTAAAAAAAATCATGAATTTATCACTAATTAGTTATAAATATAAAATCATTTAATGTAAAAAACAAATTTTCAAAGAATGATTTTCTATATGTTGTGAATTTTTAATTTAATAAAATAAACTCATCACTATTAAATCATGATTTTTGTAAAATTAATATTTATATAAACATTCAAACAATTTACTAATAATATAATTATTTTTACTTGATAAGTAACAACAATAAATTCGTTTTTATGATTAAAAATAAATTTTTCTAAAAATTATTTTTTATGCATTACCCATTATTATTTTAAAAAACCAATTATATATTGGTTTAATTTTTTTTATTAGTATATATTTTTTCAGAGTATAAAAAATAATTCATTACTCATGTGAATATTAATAATTGATATGAAATAAGAATAAGAAAATTTGAAGTTTAAAAATACATTTTTCTACAAAAATAGTTTTTCTATATACCATATGTTTTATTTTAAAATTTAAATTTATTATAAATAAGTTGAATTAGATTAAATAAAGTCAAAATTTTGATTCCAATTTTTAAATTAGATAATATTTTCTGTATTATATATTTAGTAAAAAAAAGTAATTACCAACATAAATAATTAAACAAGATAAAAACTGGTAAAGAGAATAAAAATGATATGTCTTGAAATTTTGATAATTAGAATGATATAAACCCATTATAGAGTTACCTTTTTAAGATTTAGGACAAATAATAAAATCCTAAACAAAATTTCATTACCTAAATCACCTAACTCTCTTGTGATTCTATCTTTACACTTCATATAAACCAGGTTTCCAAAGAAATGTCCCTCATTTTCATCTATAATAGATGCTCACTTCCAACCACTCTAAACCACATATATTATTTGGTTTTATCTATAATACCTACCTAAAATTCCTCCATTAAATTATCCTTTCAATTTTCGTGTCCTTTGGTCACAAGAATGAGGCCCAAGTCCTTCATTCCAAAGGAAGGCATTGGGGGAATGAGAGATTCCATTAAAATAATGATATCTTTATTTATTTCATTTACATTTTCATTTACACTCTTCTTAAACCCCATTATCCATTATAATTATATACTATTAACTTCATTATGATTCTATAAAAATTATATTATCTTAATATAACTCTATGTTTTTACTCATTTATTAGTTATAATTTGTTCTTGTTTGGGTTAGTTTAACCACCTACATGGACGATGTTATAATGTTATTGATATGATTAAGAGAATATAAACAGTGGTGATATGATGTACTAAGTATGAATTTAAAATTTTTTCATAATCCTATAATGTAAATATATTTATTTATATTCATTACTGAAATCAATTCTTTTTATTTAATTAAAATTCACAAAAAGGATATTTTAACGGCACTCAATGAATCCTCTCCATAACATTCATAGAATGTCCATTGGACTTAAAAAATAAATAATAAACACCCATTTTACCTCTATAGACATTATTTATATGATTAACACATGATCAAGGATCATGGACCAAAATCTTCATACTGACCCTACCATGGAACAAATAATACAATTAACACCTGAATATTAATTTTAATAAAGAATAATTAATAAATGGGTAATAAGAAATTATAGATTAATTAAAAAAGTAAAATAAGTATAAATATGGTTCTTAAATAGATGAATAATAAACATAAATTTATTATACTTGAGGTTAGAGCATTTCCATATGAGCTGTAATCCAAGATGAGGGGGTTTTTTACTCAATTTTCATCTCATTGGGTCAGGATCCTTATACCTTGACTATGTTATCCTGTATATATTATATTATATAATTTCTATATTTTATATAGTATTTTCTATTTTTATATATGGTAATTACATTTCCATGTCAAAATATTATTCATTGATAAATTTATTTCTTCATAAAAATATGAAGTTCTTAAGAATAATCCTTATACTACCTATTATATCTTTCTACTCCATGTCTATATTTTCTATTACAAAAAATGTTTTATTTTCTTTTTTTATTAAATGTATGTATTTTATTTTATAATTTTCATATTTCACTTTATCTCTATTCAAAATCAAATTTTTTAACTCTTTAATTGATGTGGGTTTTATTTAAAAACTGTCTAAAAAGATTAAAAAGGAATTTCTTTTCAATTTTATATATTTTTTATCTTACCATACACATTTATTTACATAAACATTATTTATTTTCAAGGTTTAATTATTTAGGATACTTTTAAAATAATGTTTTCTATTTTCTTTTCGCCTTCTTGAAAATGATTTTTGAAAGTTACCAATAATTACCCTTTTTTACAACAATGTTAAAAATGTTTTATGAAAATTATTTTTATAATTTCACTTCTATTTTATTATATATAAAATAAATATATATCTTATATTTAATTATGTTACATTAATTAACCATTAAATTCTATTATGATATACTTATTTTGGGAGATTTAATTTTAGGTATCAATTGACACAATTATTGGTTTCATTTTATAAGATATAATTTGAAAATGTCTTGTAAGAAATTTTATTTTCATGGGTTTTTTATGATAATATGTGTGATTTATTTCATATATCACCCATATGTATGGTTTATAATTTTTTTATAGTTGGTTCTGATATATCCCTCTAATTCATTGGGTATAGTTCTATTTCTCATGAGATAATGATTTTGTACATGGACATGATTGTGTTTAGTTATGTTCACATACTTGTGTGTGTTCATGATTTAGGTTAGTTATGTTCGCAAACTTGTGTGTGGAAATAATTATGGTTATAAATGTTCAAAATTATATACATGTACATGATTATATTTATATATTTTCACAACTTGGTTTATAGACATCATTTTGATTAGCTATGTTCACAATCTTGTGTGGGGACATGATTGTCGTTAGCTATGTCTGAAACCATATGTGTGGACATGATTGAGGTTAACTATGTTTATAACATTGTGCATAGATAGTATTGTGGTTATCTATGTTCACATACTTGTGTGAGGACATGATTATGGTTAGTAATGTTCATAACCTTGTGTGTAGACATGATTATAGTTATCTATGTTCACAATATTATGCTTTTCTATTCTTATGTTTATGAAACCTGCTTATTCTATGACCCCTGGATCTATATTATGGTTCTATGTTTTCACATTCTTATGAAATGGTATATTTTATTCTTTAATGATGATACTTTTGAGTTAATATATCCTTCTTACATGCCATATGGACAACTCTTATGATGCTATATTTATTTTAATCCAATCCCCCCCCCACATGTTCATGTTTTCTAACATGTTTATCATCAAACCCTTTATGAATAATTGATAAGTTTTTCCCTTACTAGTAATTTTTTCTCACTCATTATGTTTTCCATTTCCTAAGGTAATTATATTCTAGAAAATATTTAGGGGGAATTCATGCGGGGATAATTTTATGGGAGATGTTAAAGAAATAATCTGCAACAAGAAATTTATGTAGATAATATCCAAAGACACTAAACATTTGGGTTCTGAGGTTATGTGATTTTTTGTGATATGTAATGAATATTCATGTAAAATAATGTAATATGTGTGTATTTTATGTTCATGTAATCTCATGCAAGATAAATAAAGGTTGATCTAGATGATACATAAGGGTTGATCAATATGATACATAAGGGTTACCTTGATGATGAAGGTGATATGTAAGGGTATTTTACTTTTTCAATAAATATAAATTCCTCAAATATATGGGTGACCTAAAGAAATCATACAATATGTAATGGTTGATCTTTAATATTTAGTTATATGTTAGTGTTACTCAATAAGTAAAGGTAAACCCACACTTTTCTAAAAAATAAATGTGGCTAACTAGAGAAGCAGTTGGTGTCTTCTATCGAATTTGATCATGCTATAATATAAATTTCATGCCATGATTAATGGAACTGATCCATAATGGTTAGTCCATGAATAAATAATTGGGATCATGAAAGTTAAGTTTCAAGTTGTTTAGATATAATAATCAATATTTCATTCTATCATAGCATAATACATCTTGAAGTTAGAGAAAACTGATGAAAGAACCAACTTTTCATATCACAGTTGGTGTTTCCATGGAATGAAATTTGATATAATGCCAAATTAAATTAATATTCAGTGACTTGAAACACTCAAGAAGATTTTATCGTTTTTGGGACTACCATTAACTCCCCATTTTAATATATACGGTAGATATTACCTTGGAAACAATTAAATGGATATATTTGAGTAAGAGGAAGTTCGCATTGGTTAATAAAGTGTGAATATAAATTTCAAAATTCTAAGTATATATTGGAACCAACTATATATATTTATAATAACACATAGAATAGAATAAAAAATATAGAGTTCTAAGAATCAAGAAGGAATAATAAAGAAGGTAATTAGTGATATGGGATTTAAAAAAGATCTAAATTTGAGATTTTGAGATATTTCAAGATATAATTCTATAAAAGATCACATTTATAAATATAAATAGGGAAGGAAGTGAATAAAAATATCAAAAATTTACTAACAATATAAGGTTGAATTGTTGAAGTGGATAGAGTTCAATAAGAGAATTCATAGTTTGGAATTATGTTCATATAGAGTCTTGTTGTTGTGTGGAGTTTGTTTGGAATAAATTTATTCAACTCCTCCAAAATTATGTTCTATATATATTGACATATAATTGGGATAATAACATGGTATACATTCAAGTATTACATGTGTAATTGTATATCCCATATGGATCGTGCATGGAAACCGAGAGGGGGGTGAATCAGTGTACCCAACTTTTTAAGGAATTTACTTTCTTTTCAATTATCTCATCTTACTCTCGAACCTCTGCCCTAGTGAAGAGAAATGAATCTATTATGTGCTATCAAAAATTAAAAACACATTCAATGAAGATAAAAAAAGATAAAACAGTGAACAATTTTTTTTACACGGTTCGGTACAAATTCCAACGCTTTATCGTGATCAATTGGTGGTTGTTTCAAAGATTCTCTTATCACTACATATTATAGTGATTACAAATTCTTGGAATTGGCACAAAATTTTTATATAGGAAATAAAAAATATTTCTTAGTCATTGGTGTTCTTTATACTTTCACCGCCAGTCTTTAATGGCATTTTTTATACTGGAACCACCAGTTCCTTAAAGATATTCAATAAAAAATCTGAACATGATCTTCTCTACTACACTGGGTGTCTATGAATCCATTTAATAATATTATACCATAACTATAAGTATTTTACTACTACTAAATCTATAATATTATATTAATTTTGACACAATTGTCTTCAAAAAGTGGAAGATATAACTTTCACTGCTATTCACTATTATTTTAGAATGATCAACTAATAAATCTTGAAATACATTGAATGTTTCTTTATTCCCTGATATATCAATTTAACGGGTAGATAATCCTTACAATGGTGAAGTTCCAAACTTCAATAACTTATGGTCAATAGATTCACACAAATTATTCTATATTATATTATTCAAGAAAAATACTCTCAAAATATCAATTCACTTTTTACTTGACTTCATACATGGAAGTTGTATGGACTTTATAAGAAAAACCCTAGCCTAAAAAAATTATCTTTCTTATTATTTTATGTGATAATCTTATTTATTGTTGTAGGTATCACTATTATTTTATATATTAATATAAGAATTCATGCACCATTCAATTTTTATTTCTTCACACACTCCTTGTATGAACACACTATATAATTTTGTTTCTCAATACATGTGAGTGTATATACATAGTGGAATCATGCATGGATTCCTCATGACCTTATCCATGTAACATAGTAAATACCACCTTCATGAAACCCAAATTAATGTAGGTTATTTTTTACATGAAAGGTTTTTCAACTACTCTGGCCTACTTCTTTAAAGAGTCATGAAAGTGTAGTGAAAAATCAGAGTGTCTTTGATAAAGTATAAAAAAGTGTGGGTTCTTTGTGTTCTTCATGAAAACTAAAATAATTACGCATATGAAAATGGTGTTATATTAAGTGGGTTCGTGGAACTAGGTTCTTCATAAAGCACTAGGAGTGTGAAATACACATGTAGAGTGTTCGTGGGATCTTCCCTTATTCATGAATGTATATTTGTATGGAGAATCCTCCTCGAGAAATTCGTGTCTCACAGTGCTCTATTTTTTCTCTGAAAAAATGATATCCTATTCCATCAAACAAAATCACTTCTCATTTGAGGGTCTTCTAATTTTATATATGATTTCCACCACCTCAACTCCATGATTTATGTCGCATAAAGATCCCTGATTATATTTCATGTTGATACATATTTATCACACCCGTTGATTTGTTTAGGGTTATCTAAAATGTAAGTCATATTTCATGGAATCTTTACATTTCTCCTTGAATAATCCTCATGTTCATGTGATAAGGATTGAATTCCATTTATCTTATGAATCTAAAACTCTTATATGGTGATCAGGTGTTTGAGAAACCTCCTACAACTATATTTTTAGTTTCTCATAGCTCATTCCAATAATTTTGTGCATGCATTCCAGACTTTACATTGCATATATGATTTTGATTCAATCCAAATAACTCATACCTTCAGCATGATCTTTAATGATGGATTAAATCACCAATAATAGTTAATTTTATTACCAAATAATTACTAATTATTCCATAAAAATTATCAAGGAAACATCACTTGTCTTCTTGCATATTTCTAAAAATCTTTCCAACTTTTTCTTACCATGATTAATCACAAATCATAGAGAAATTCATAATACATTGACTTTTGATTCCTTCTTATATATTGAAAATAAATATTACCATACACATGGGATTTTAAATCTCCAATTTTTCCTTTGTTTTCAATACCATTTTCTTAAATTCAATGTCACTTCTACCCTTTATTGATAATAAATGCAAAGGATTAATACAAATTTTTTCTTCTGCCTCTCAATGCATTTGGAAATTAATTCTCCTTTTTATTAAATAAGGATGGTATCATATGTTTCAATTAGAAAAGATACCTTGGTTGGTATAATCTATGTCTATATGGGATAAACTAGTATAGAAAACAAGATATATACAACAAAGGTTGTCTATTTTTTTTACTTACTTCCATGAATGTGATATCTTGCGGATAACATATTTATTTCTCAAAGTGGGGATATTTAAATAAATTTATCAACTAATATATTATCCATCACAATTCAGAAAACAAATCATAATTTCAAGTGAAGAAATATTTTACTCCCTATTTCTATTATTTTATTAATCAACCAACACTCCCCCTTAATGCACATATTTGATATAATCAAGACAAGGTAATGAAGTGTAATTGAGTTACCTATGTCTTTAAATTCTAAAAATATGACCGGAATTTATTGATATTCATGAAATAATCCTTGATATCATCTCATGTAATTTTTCTCACCCTCAATGAGTGCACTCCATTTCATTTGACCTGGTGTAAAATTTCATGAGATAGTCTTTAAGATATTTAAATTGATGATCTGCCATTATGGAATAATTCATGTTTTTATCTAATCTTCAATAATCATTCCTCCTTGTTTTGTTCATCTTTTTTCACTCATTTATCATGTGGAGAATGTAATTCATCTTCAATTACCTTCAATGTAAAAAAATATTACCTAATAATAAGGGAATATGATGGAACACTTGTAAGATTATTTATAGTGGCAATAGGTCTGAGAATTTCCTATCAACCCAAAGACTTATTTCCTTGTAGATCTAAAGTGTTTAGTACTCATCATGATTGTGTATCATTTTAATTTGACATTTTTATCTTTCTTTAAAATAATATAAACTTTACTTCTATTTACCGTCATCTTCTGTGGATTGTTTATCCTCACTTCTTCCAGTAGTGAAGTACATTCTCCTTGTTCTTATTTTTCTATCTTAATATATCCCTTGGATCTAGTAGAGTAGTTATATAATTATTTTCATTATGCACAACATGATTTCACCTTCCATGCAATTTTTTTGAGACACTATAGTTTCCATTTGTTGAAAACCTCTCATGAAATTTGATTTTTTATTTTTGTGGAACAATATATTTTCCCTTTTATTTTTCTTTGACCAGTGCTTCATATTCAATTTTTTTATTTCTCTAGCAGCATGAAATTTCTCTAGAAAAATGATTAAGAATTAGTTCTTAACAAATTATAATTTATAAATTTCACATGGATTCTTCAATTTTTTTGAGCTACCCTTTTTGGTAACTTATCAAATTATTATTCAGGAATGTATTCAATAAATCCTATATTATCGTTTCTCTTATAGATTAATTCTCTTATTTATTTGAACTTTATTTTATTCATTTCCATTCCATGTGTTCATTTGTCTAGGGTATGGACCCTATTTCCATAGTAGAAGCATATTTTCTTGGTTAATATGAAATTCTTTACATCAAACTTATCATTATTCTTGGGAGTAGCTTTCGTCAAATATTTTTTGACTACTTTATTTTTCATAATACCCAAGGAATACTTTTCAACTTTTTTCTTCTTCATTTTTTGTGGGTTTTTCTTCTCATAAACCTATGAATAGTGCATGGTTAGAATGTACCATCACTCATCATAACTATGAAATTTTATGTTGTAATAATCACATAATTCTTCAAGACATAGAAATATGTTCTTAATAGATAGATTTTTCTTCATCTGTGTATTTTTCTTTAGTTTTTCAAGTAAATTCATTTATTCGCATAAAATACCCCTAAATGTATGACTTATATAATTTTCATATGATAACACATTATGCCAACAATCAATGTCCTAAATTCAAAATTTCCAGAAACACTAACAGTATCCAACGAATCTCCTTATTTTTCTTATAGTATCATTTTTACTAGATGTGGTTCCTTTTTTTATGGATTTTCCCTCCTTTATTTGGTGCATCATTTTGATAGTTATTTTTTTACCATTATAGTATCCACCCTTGGTGTTTTGGTGGATTTATCAGAATTAACATCAACCCATTTCCTCCCATATTTATGGATTTGAACCTATACTAGAATATGAAATTTCATTATTTGAAACTAGATTAACTGGGTTATGAGTTACCTTATTCCAGGAGCTTGAAGAAGGTTGATAGAGAATTGATTTAGAGTTATTATTTCCACTAATATGATTCTCTTTAGAGATATGATCCTCTTCAACAGTTTGAATAGAATCATCCCTTTTTGAGGTTTGACTCTATTTATATGTCTTGGCGGAAGATTTATTCTTCTTAGTATCTTGGGAAGTTATAGTATATATCTTCTTAAAATTTCTCAATTTATTATATAGTTCTATATATTTCATGTTAAAGGCAAACTTCTCATTTTAAGCTGATTTCATCCTACCTTCCCAATCACTTAACAATTTAATAATGTGAACTTTATGTTTTTACAACCTTAAATCACAAATTTATCAAGGTATTTTATTATTTTGGCTTTCAATTACAATTAGGATTCTTTGACATAGATGGTAGATTTATGAGATTCTTCCAAATAATAGATATTATGATTATATTCTTTATGAAACTTGGACTTTTCTTCTAATAACATGTCAATATCTTAACCTTACATGTTTTGTATTCATGTTGAGAATATCTAAAATTCATGGAATCATTTAATAAGGTCTCAAGTTCATAGATTACTTCTCCAAATATAGGTTTACTCACAATTCATTAATAATAATTATATTGTAATTATTCTTCAATTATTGAAATATTTTTATTGCAAAGTGTCACGGATTCTTAATTTTCTTCAAATAAGTTTGTGGGAATATTTCACCTTTTGAATTTATTACCAATTTTATCTTCTTTTATATTATTTTCCTCTTCAAATCGTTCTTTGTTATAAAAAATACCATTGAAAGAACAAAGTATATATGAAATAACTTCTTTAGAAACATTCTTCATAAACCTTTCAAATTGATAGTATAAGTTTTTAAAATTTTTGATAGATTTATCTTCATCATACACTCCATAGATTGAGCTATAAAAATTATCATTGTTAAATAATTATATAGATTAGAATTAATCAATATATTCTTTCATTGAGACTTCTCTAAATCTCTTTTGTTCCCTCTTCTTCCTATTTTTCATAGTCTGGGAAAATACCTTTATTTTTTCTTCAAAAAAATGGAAATTAAAATTTCTACATGAGGTGCTTCAGAATCAAATTCAAATCTTCACTTCATATAAATCTTGTAAAAATAATTAGTACAAAAACTTTGATCCAATCATAGGAAGACCTATTCTCTGATACCACTTTTATATTCCATATGGATTTTGTAGGGATATTGAGAGGGGGTGAATCAGTGTACCCAACTTTTTTCTAAATATAATTTATTTTTAATTAGACCCTATTACTCTCGAACCTCTACCCCAATTAAGAGGAATGAAACTAGTGTTTTCTCTCAAAAATTAAAAATGCATGAAATGAAGATAATAAAAGAGAAATCAGAACATAAGTATTTTTATAAGTTTTGGTACTAAGACCTACTCCTTGTCATGATTAGTATGTGGTTGTTTCATGGATTGTCTTATCACAATATCTTATAGTTATTAAAAATTCTAGGAATTGACACATAATATTTATATAGGAAGTAAAAAATATTCCTAATTTAGTGGTGTTCTTTATACTGGTACCACCAGTCTTCAATGGCATTGTATATACTGGTACCACTAGTTCCTTAAATATATTCAATAAAAAATCTGAAAAAGATATTTTTAACTCCACTAGATTGATTTTCATAAACTGAATAATCTTTTCCCCTGATTGTAGGAATTTTAATGCTACTAAATGAATAAGATTATATGAATTTCATCCCATTGATCTTCAATAATTGGAAGATATAAATTCCACTTCAACACACTACTCTTCCATAATTATCAACTAATGAATCCAGAAATATATTATAGGTTATATTCTTCCTCGATATATCAATTTCACAATAAAATACTAATTCAATGGTGAAGTTATCAGCCTCAATAACTTATGTGAAATATATTCACAAACATTCTTCTATATTATATTATTAGGAATAATACTTTCTTAATATCAATTCACTTTGTACTTGACATCATCCATGGATTTTTAATGGATGTATTAAGAAAAAACCCTAGCACACAAAATTCATTTTTATTATTATTTTATGTTTTATTCCTATTTATTATTTTGGGTATCACTATATTTGTACATATGTATATAAGTATGAATTCACCATTCACTTATTATTTATTTACACATTCCCAGTATGCACACATTGTATAAATTTGTTTCTTAATGCATGTGAGTGTGAATATGTAATTGAAGTATGTATGGATTCCTCACAGACTTATATATGTAATACATTAAATACCACCTTCATGCAACTTGAATGAATTTAGGATATTTTGGGCACAAAATTTTTTTAACTTCTCATTCCTATTGTTTAAGGCTTCATGAAAGTGTAGTGAGAATGTGTCTTTGAAAAATTATGAACAAGCGGGTCACACAAACCAGAAGAATATCTCATATTATTATAATGTTATCACAAATGGATTCATGGAACTAGATTCTTCTTGAAGCACTATGAGTATAAAATTAATAGGTTGAGTGTTCATAGGATCTCCCCTTCTTGGAAGTAGAGCTGCATGGAAACTCCTCCTCATGAAACTAGTCTCTCGTGGTATAATATTTTTCTCCTAAAAAATTATAGAATCATCTCTCAAATAACATCACTTATAATTTGAGGTTATTCTACTTTTTATATATGATTTTCACCACATCTAATCTGATTTTTTTCAGTTTTGAGATCACAAATTATATTCCTTGTTTAGGTATATTTATCACACTCGGATCATTTGAGGATATCTCAAATGTACACCATATTTCATTATGTCATCACATTGATCCTCACAGATTCCTCATGTGCTTGCAATAAGGATTGAATTACCTTAATCTTATGAATTTTTAAATCCTCCATGGTGATCAATTGTTCAAGAGGCCTCTTATAACTACATTTTTAGTTCATCCAAAGCTCATGCCTCAAATTCTACACATGCATGCAAGATGTTAGATTGCATGCATGATTTTAGTTAGATCCAAATAACTCATCCCTTAAGAATGATATTAAATAATGTAAGGAATCAATAAATAAGTGGATTATCTTGTGCTATAGTGTACTATAGTTCTCAAACAAAGTATAAGGTTGAAGAAGATCAACAAGATCGATCAGACAACTGAGATCGGCTGCATCATGCGGCCTGTGTTCTGTCAACCATTTTATTGACATGGGAATAGTGTTCCATAGGTACCCATCCCACATTTATTATTCTCCTAGGTTTCTATTTAGTTTATTAATAAAGGTGTATTTATATCTGCTCGAGATAGCTACAGGGGATCATCATTTGTCACACCCTTCACACACACCACCATGGTTGAGCTCTTTTATCGCCACTGGAACCCTACATGAATTCTCCATATACCCATATGCTCCTATAGTTCTTATAGACAAGCCCTTTATAGTCTTTTACAAAGATCATATGCTTTATTACTAGCCCGGGCTAGCTACCACAAGGCTTGGTAGACCACACGGTCTCACATGAGCCGATGGTGAGCCTTATCCTCGGTTATCCAATGGGTTGGAAATTTTTTTAAAGTAAAAACTAAAAAAGGGTTGGAAAAATTACAAGGATCTTCAAATTTATTCTTTAAATTATAAAGGCAACTCAAATTATTCTTTTAAAAATTAATTATTAAAATAATAAATTCTTAAAGGGAATTACTCATGTTCATGGGCAACTTTTCTTCTTTTTAGAACATCATGCAAAAATATATATAATATTCTTTCATGGCCTTCCTCAATTAATATTCCTCATGCAATAATAAATTACATTTATCATGACCATCTTAATCCCCCTTATTCTATGATAAAACATTACATGGTTACCTTCTTCATCATGAAAATAAATATTTTCATGGCATTCACTTGTATTAAACAATGTGCAACCTCTTTAGCACATGTATTCAATCATTAAAGATCAGTTAAAAAATCATTAGAGTTACAAGGATAATTGACTAAGCATGACATCCAATTACATTAGATTAATTTATAATAATTCTACAAGACTAATCACTAATTATATATTATTTTCTTACCCAATTATAACCAATGAGTCCATAACAATTCTCCCGTAATCATCACCGGTCTTCTTGAATTTTTCTCAAACTCTTTCCATATTTCACTTTCCATGATTAATCACTAATCATAAAGGAAATCATCATAAATTAAATTTTTATCCTTCTTATATATTGATAAAAAGTACAACCATACTCATCAACCATCAACATGGGATTTTCAAAAATTATGATATGATTTTCATCATGTCCATATACTGATCATTGATAGACCTTCACATTAATAAACTAAGAATAAACCTACAAGTCTTTAAACTAATATCATTGAGAGTAGTGTGTGAAGGAGGATAGGGGAGTGACCCTTGGAAGAGAGTGGGTTATTCTCTAAACCATTTTATATGTTGTGATCCTTGGTGAGGATGGAATTCACCTAAATTATATAAGAAATAATCTTTCATGAGTAGTAACTTCATTTAAATATTATAAACACAAAAATAGTAATTTTATAGTGGATTTTTTATGCATTGGTACAATTCCAAGTGAATTATCCTTATATGTTTCCCAATGTGGGTTAACTGAGTAAATTATTGTTGTGTTATGTGTTTTACATTTCTATATCTACGTTTTAGATTTAGTGATATTTTATGAAAAATTAATCAAATTTTGAAAAGTTACTTCAAATGATGCTACATGATCCAAATGGATTTATGATAAATAATTTTTTTTGTATTGATTGACACCCTAATTAACCCCCCTTTAAATGGCATCTTGGGTTATAAAAAGTGGTGTCATAGTTAATAGTTTTTTTTATATTTGTCCTTTCATATTTATCTTATGAAGAATTTAATATTAGAAAATATATGGCTTCTATAGGTAAAATTTATTTATTCGATAGAAGTCATTTTTCTAATTAGAAGAAGGGTTCCATGTCACATTTAGAGTTACATGTTGGAATAACTCATGATATCTTGTTAATTGGATTTTTTTTTCTAAGTAAACATATTATATTCGATATGGGTTAAAGAAATTTGTATATTAATGATTTTGCTATGAATTACTTAAAGTATGACTTGGAAGAGGGTGTATTTAAGAAGATAGTTCACTAAAATTATTCTAAGGATATGCTGATGAAGTTGGAAGAGTTGTATGAACTATGAACTACTCTAAAACATGTGAACTGTGTTATCATTATTAGTAAAGTACATGAATAGGTTAAAGAAGAGTGCCTTATGTAAAAAAGGAAAGAAGAAGAAAAATAATAGGCACAAGACCCTTATAAATATGAATACTTATTTATCCCCCATAGGGATTGAAATAAGTTTTTTTTTAGTGATGATGTGATAGATATATCATGTTTTTAATTTAAACATTTTTCAAGTAGTGATCAAAGGGAGATCCAAGAATTACATTCCAAAGTGGATCAACTAAAAACAATTCACATAGTTGATTTTAATTTCATAATAGATTTTTAATTTAAAAAATAAATATTAAGACAAGTGGATATGGATTTTAATTAATCTATTTAATGAATAGGTTCAATAATGAATAATGAAGGTGATATTATTGAAGAACTTACACAAGAGTAGAGAAATAAAATGGCATAGAAAAGGAGTTGAGAAAAAATTTAATCCCTCTCAAATTACATTTTTAAGAGAATATAAAATTTGAAAAATGTGCATACTCAAGAATGGAGACCATGGATTCTTAGTGGAAGGAGAAAGATTTCAAGATCAATGAGTTTAAATCAAAACTAAATTTCTTTAATGGAAAGGAGAAGGTAAAGAATCCCAATATAATGCCCCTATAATTTAAAGGCATGTTATGTCTAAAATTTAAATTTATCCTAATATATTTGGATTATATTTCTCTATTTTGAGGTTTGGAGGTGGCTCAGGAGTTGTTTTTGGATAACGAAACCTTATTTTCAACTGCAATATTGTTATAGGTTATCGGTCATGGTGTAATGATTAAGAATTTATATGTGATGGATTCTTGCATATAAAATTTTTCCATATGTGATCAAAGATAGAATGGTGTCTAGAAACGTCACCATGATAGTTTTAACAGAGGTACAAACCCTCTTCCAAGTATATATCTCTTCAAAACCAAGACACTGGGTTGTTTTTTTAAATAAAATATTGTAATTTATCCTTAGAACCCAATTTAACTCCATCCTTCTACTCTATAAACCCACATAAAACTCATACAATATTGAGGTCTTCTTTTGGGTGATTTTTGTTCCTCTATATCTGATCCTGGACAATTTTAATATTCCTTCATTATAAAGGTTCTCTCTTAGTGAGTCTAGGCCCATCTAAGTCCAAGATATCTTGTTCTCCCCCTATTCCATGGTTTTCCTTCCCTAAAACCTAAATATGATTATTTAGGTATAATTTTATATTTTTTGGTTTGGGATCGATTTAAGGAGTAGATCATAGTTATTATACATTTTTAAGATTTAGGTAAGAATTCCTTACCATGTAATGACTTTTTTATGAAGTCACATGTCTTTATTTTCATGTGGGGGTGGGTATGTGTGTGTGTAGCCCTGTGAGAATTATAATTTTAGAATAAAAATGATCAGGTAGGTCTTTATGAGTGTGGTTTACCCTCATAGTTGGTTCAATGGGTTTAAGGCTTGGATAGGGTGGAAATATGACCTTGATCCATGGGTAATACCAAGGTTGTCAGCCAAAGTAATTAGACTTTTATTAAGCTATTTTTGACCAGTTAAGGCTAGAGTGGCTAGATAAAGTAGTGTAGGGGTTCGGGTGATGATTTCCCTAGATTTTCATGGATTTAGATGTATATTACTTTAAGTTTCCTACTACATGACTATTTATGTATGGTCCAACCTTGATTGATGATGTGTGGCTAGGTACATGATGTATGGCTTGACTTTTGTGAGAAGACATGGTCGAGACTGTGAATTATAGGTACACCTTGTGTGATAAGGTGCATCTTGAGACATGGAATGTTACTAGACTTAAGTGATAAGGTGGTATGTAATATTTCGTGACATCCCTTAAGTGATAAGGGTATAGTTAAGTGTTCAATGTGAGGCCATGTTTTTAGTGAGAAGGCACTAGATGTGTTCTGACATGATCTCAAGGTTATAATAGACACTTTCTTCCATCATTGAGATAAACCAGTATGGCTGGGAATTCATGCTAGCATGTTTATTTCATGTTGATTTGATAGTAATTTTATGTTTATTTATTTAGTTTTTTCTATCGATGAATCCACCTTTATATATATATATACCATTAATGTTAAGTTCAATTTTTTGGTGTCTTTCTAGGTTTATACTCAAACCCTGCCTAACCCCATTGATGAATCTGTAGACATTATAGTTAAGGATCCAACCAAGGGAAAGGTTTATGTGATATAATTATAAGCAAGTAATGGTGTACAAGGAGTGAGGTGATGCCAATACATGATCTAGGATCTCTTGTAGTGATACCTCATTTATTATTTTGTTCTTTTATAAAATGTATATATATTTTTCAACCACATACAGTGATCTATTTTGACTTAATGTACTAGTTATTATATTACATTATAATATTTCATGGGATGGTGTTATTAATTATTTTTATTTCTTAATCTTGTTTATTATATTTATTATTTATTTATTTTATGTATTTACTCTGATGGATGCTTGATACTGAGGGAATAGACTCCCCCACTATATCATTTAGGTCCTTGCTAGAAGTCAGCAGACTCTTACATATGGAGAGGTATGCATGAGGTCATATGTCTCTCTAGCTCAGATCCAATTATCTATGTTGGGGAAATAAAAAATGGTATCATAGATTCCTTTTGAATTACTAGTTTGGGATTGGTAGAATGGATATAGGATTGTTGGAACTTGGGTAAGAAGTTATACTTGTGTTTGGATAATCCATGTATAATGGAAAACAGATTTGACAGGGTAGTGGTATTTTTTATTATTTTTGATGATAGAGTTTCAATTTATTCCCCAAGTATTGTTTTCTTGCTATAGTTTTTGGGATTTTCTCTTGTCTTGATTAGTGATTGTGGTTGAGTTCGTGAATCATGGATAAGAACATGGGTTCACATGTCATATGAATATTTTCTTGTGATTGATAAATTTTTAAATTAATTAAAATACAATAATAATATATTTAGTATTTTCCAAATACATTATTGGTAAAATTTAATTAATTTAACTAGAGCATGCTTATATGTCTACCTAGAATGAATGTGACTAATGTGATGGTGTCGAAGACTTAGTCTTAAGACTTTGGTAAGTCCTAGGTGGTCAGACATAATGGTTGTGGGTAGATCTCTAGGGTGTGTTTCCTAGGATTATTGTGTATATTTGTGCCTATTTATTTCATAAGTATAATTAATATTTAAGTTATTAAAGTAATTTTTAAGTATCTATTTTGGAATTTTAAAAAATATTTGTTCATCAATGTCATGTGGTGTCATCTAGGAACCAAGGTAATGGCACACCCAAAGTAAGGAATGTTCCCATTACACCTCTAGATATCCTAAAGTGTTAAGATGATAATTATCCTTATGATTTATCTATTTTTTAGGTAGAATATCCTCTTTAGCTAGGAATCTTTTATATAGTGTTGATGGTAGGATGAGGTTCCCATCGAGGAGGGCCTATGATGGTAGATTTTCCCTGAAAGTTCCAGCTATATAACCCTCTATATATTTAGATGTATGAGTTCCTTATGATGTCTAGGACTAGATTTAGATCCTTGAGGGGTTATTTGAGATTTTTGAGATGCTTTATGGATGGAATGTAAATGTGAAAGCTTACAAGCCTTCTAGGAGGTGGTGGGTCTTGATAATATAGGCTCTGAGACATGAGGGCCTATCATTGGATGCCTTTAAGAAACTCTTTTTTAAAATATTTATTTCTAAATATTATGAGGTTATATAGGTATTAGGATTTTATAGAGCCCTAGTAGGGGATGACATATGTGGCTAACTACATAACCCATTTTAAAGAGTTGGTCTATTTTTCTTCATTATTGGCTAAGAATAAATTTCAAAAGGCTTGAATATTTGAGATCAAACTTCATATTGGGGTGAGGAACTAAGTTTAAACATTTGAACTAACCTCTTACTCTAAGTTAGTCCAAAAGGATCTATTAATTGAGAATTTCTTATAAGAGGATGGTGTGTCATGGGATCCTCCCTTCTTTATGTGGAAAATTGGAAGCCTTACAGTCATTGATGCCACTTATAGTGGTAGGAATAGGAGATCTGAGGAGGTGCACCTTGGTAGTGAAAGGCATCTAGGGAAGGTTAGGGGTTTATCTCTTTAAGATTTATGAGGGACTTCTCCTATATGCTTTTAATTCGGAAAAAAAGTACATTTCGATTGAATTTGTACTAGTCTATCAAGGGGGTTCCATTCATGCAGTAAATAGGACATATCTAGTACTTATATTAAGAAATATACCATTCAGGTATAGATAGATGCTTACAGAAGATGCAAGTCTCAAGGTATTGGGAAGGTGGGCCTCAAACAGATAGAAGGGATAAATCTAGGTGGTTGGGTCATGGAACTATTCAAGGGTCTCAACATCCATAGTAATAGATTAATCATGGATCAGTTCCATGGGAATGTCTGTGATCATGGGGGTAGGGCCATGGATCTTAGGAAGGATGATTATATGCTTTAAACTGGGTTTCAGTTGATATCGCTAAGGGTTATTTGATTGTTAGAGATATGGCCAGGATTGCCATAATGCTTTCAATTTCATTATTATATACTAGAGCTTCTCAATTATTTATTTCTTCTAGAGTTTTATTTGAGTTGGTGTTGATCGTAGAGTTTTCCCCCATTTTTTTGAAAACTGGTAAACCTATAGGGATGAGGTTAGATCATGTACATATGTGTCTAATATGTTCCATAGTGGTTGGGGTAAATTAATTTATGGTATCTCATGGTATTGGATATGAAAATCTTTAACATTAATTTTTGGGATGTATTGGATTACATGCTTCTACGATTACATTGATTTACACTATAGGTGGGTTTCTTTCCCCTCCCTTTTTGGAGAGGAGTATGTTTTGATGGTAGTGTGGGATCAATAAGTAAGAATAACTAAACATTATTTTATCAGATTATGATCTATTATAATGTAGGTGGTGGGTATGTTTCTTAAAGAAGACTATGTTAGTCCCATCTACTTTTCCTCTAGTAGTGGACTAGTTCTTAGATGTCTATTCAGATGATATCTTGGGACTTCCTCCTAATAGGGAGATAAAATTTTTGAATGATCGCATACTTGGTGTGGATCATTTATTAATTCCACCTTTTCATATATAATTGTGTGAGACGATGGATTCAAAGGCACAACTTGAGGAACTTGAGTAAAAATGATTTATTCATCCATGTACCTCTCCCTAGGGTGGTCTAGTTCTATTCTCCAAGAAGCTAGATCATGGACTTAAGTTTTGCATAGATTATTAGAACTTATTCTAGGTCACAGTGAAGAACCAATATTCATTACTGAGAATTGATGACATATTCAACAATATAATAGGAAACTAATGTTTCTGTAAGATAAATATTTAGTCAGGTTACCATTAGTTGTGAGTCATGGATTAGGATATATAAAAGATATAATTTAGGGGAATTTATGGGTTGTATGATTATCTATTGAAGTTTTTTGGTTTAATGAATGTTTTGGTAGTGTTCATGGATCCCATTTTTCTAATTTTCTCTCCTTAACTGTAATGATTCATTGTAGTGTTTGTCAATGACATCTTGGTATATTCATAGACCCATGAGTTATATGTTGAGCTCCTTGAGATGATTTTGAGTGTGCTTAAAGAATGTGGACTTTATGACAAGTATTTAGAGTGTCGCTTTTGGATTTAGAAGGTGAACTTTTTATGTATGTGATCTCAGTGGCATAGATCTCATCCAATCCAAATAAAGTTGAAGAAATGATATCTTAGATTCAACCTAAAAATATGCTTGAGAGCAAGAGTTTCTTTGGATTGGAAAGGTATTATATATGGCTCATTTAGGACTTATCTCACTTGGAAGTGCCTATGATTGGTCTAAACAAGAATCGGGTCAATTGAGAGTATAATAGAAAGTGTGAGTAGTCTCTCCAAGAGCTAAATTGTTGGTTTATATCCACTCCAATTTTGATTCTTATATTCTTGGGGATTAACTATATAGTTTATCATTATTCCTAAGGATTTATACTAGTATTTTCCCTGATGTAAAATGATCAAGTGGTCTTCTATATGTATAATCACCTATGACCCCATGATTGTAACTACCTTACCCATGAATTAGAGATATCATCTGTGGTTCATGACTTGAAGTGTTGGAATAATTATATCCACATAAATAGATTTTTAATCAATACAGACAAAAATATCTTATAGTATATATTCTCTTTGTGGGACTTGAACCTATAAAAAAGAAATTGGGTCAAGTACCATTATAATTTTTAATTCAATAGGTGTATTCCCCTAGAAAGGGAAATATCATTGTGTATATTCTGAGTAGGAAGACCCAGGAGTAGGGATTTCATATTACTAACAAAGAGTGGAAGCTAATGATACTAATTAATAACTGGAATTTGGACGTGTTGGCAGACCGATAAGTGGTGTTTTTTCTCCTTAAATTATTACCAATTTTTTGGTACACTAAGTAAAGTTCATCTAGGGTTCTGATTTAAATTTCTTTGTGATGAGGGAATGACTCATGGAAGATTATCTTGTTCTTAGATAGACTCAAGATAGTGATGATTTATTGTATTTACATGGTAGGTTTGTGGTCCCTACTTTTATTAGGGAAGAGATTATGAGGTAATATCATGCCTCTTTATGGGCATTGCATCTAGGCTTCACAAAAATGTATCATGATAACAAGTGGTGTTTTGGGTGGTCGAGTATGAGGAATGATATTATGGAATTTATTATTCACTGCCTTACCTATCAAAGGATAAATTATATAACTAGTGGATAGGTGGTTTAATTTAACCCCTTCTAGTATAGGTATTGAAGTGGTACAAGGTGACTATGGACTTCTTCATTGGACTACCTAGGAACCCAATAGTTCACAGTGCTTTGTGTCTGGTTTTTGATTACTTGATGAAGGTTTTGTATTTATTTACAATTCAATAGATGGAGTTTATGGATGTATTGGGTAGATTATATGTTTGAAAAATTGTGCATTTTTATGGTGTAAATTTTATTGTAGTATCAGTTCATAATATGTGCTTTATGTTGAGATTTTTGAAGCACTTGCATAAAGTCATGGGGTCTCAATTGAATATGAGTATTGTGTGTCATCCACAAACAGATGGATAGTCATTTTAGATGATTCAGATACTAAATGATATTCATAGGGTGTTTTTACTTTATTTTGGTGGAGATTGGAATGAACATATATATTTGGAATCATTTTTTTATAATAATAGGTTTTAGGCCTCTATCCAAATAACCCCATTTGAGGCTTTTTAGGGTAGGTTGTGTTTTCCAACGTTATATTGGTTAAAGGCGTGTGAGGTGGTTTTGATTGGACTGATCTTGATTCAATCGAACATTAAGTGAGTTTAATTGACTTAGATGTAGTTTTTTACCACTCATGGTTGGTAGAATTCACATGTATACTGGAGGTGTTAGCCCTTGTATTTTACCATGGGTGACCAAGTACTCTTACATTTCTCACCTCGGTTGGGCCATTGATGCTTAAGAAGTGATGGGAAGCTTGTGACACATTATGTTGGTCCATTATATATTTTAGAGTATATTAGTATGGTGGATTACCAATTGGATATTAATTCATGGAATCAAGGTATTCATAATGTCTTTCATATGTCACAGCTCTAGAAATATGAACCAGACCCCACACACATGATCACTAATGGAAATGTCGAGTTATAGGTTGCTGTTTTGTTTGAAGAATGTCTAGTGAGGACTATTTAATAGGTCAAGAAGGTGTTTCAAGAGAATATAGTGCCTCTTGTCAAGATATTATGTAATTACATGTAAATTTTAGAGGATCATTGGGAGTGAGAGTTGGATGTGTGAGAACAGTTGTTGGAGATTTTCATCTCGGACCCCTAGAGATTTTTCTCAATGATAAGAAGTATTTATAGTGGTGGTTTATGATGAAATTTTAATTTCAAGGTGGGTTATTTCTAAATTTATGTTTTCCCTAATTAATTTTTATGATCCATGGTTGTTGTAGGGGTTATAGGTGGTCTAGGATTGGGTTTTGGGGAACTATATTGGGCCAAAAACAAAACATATGTTATAGGTGGTTCACCATGGCATGATTTTCAGGCATCATTCCATGATATATGCCTATAGATTAAATCGTTTTGCAGGTGATTGGTCATTTAATGATTCCTAATTGTCATTGTGTGAAGGTTTTAATAAAGATACGGACCCTCAATGCTTAAAATGTTCCATGACCAAGTCATTTGGTGATATTTATTAAGTATAGGATTTTAATTTTACTTTGGACCCCTTTATCCCCCCCCCTTCTCACTTAACCCTCACATTACTTGGGAAATGTTATGAGATTTTTTGGGTGATTTGAGTTCCTCTATCTTTGATCATTGGTTGTTTGAAGTATTGTTCATTTAAAAGGTTGTCTCTTTGTTAGTCTAAGCTTGTATAAGTCTTGTATATCTTCTTCCTATTTTATTTCAGGTTTTTCTAATATTAAATCTTAAATATTAGGATTTTGGGATGATTTTAAGTTTTTGGTGGTTTGGGATTGATTCATTCTATGGATTTTCTATGAAGTTGTATGTATTTATTTACATGTGGGTGTGTATATCCCTATGAGAACAATTATTTTGGTATCAAATTGACTGGATAGGTATGTATTGGTGTGGTTTACCCCTTATAGGGGAGGTAATGGGTTTATGGATAAGTTATGGTGGAAACCCACCTTGGTCTAAGGGTAATAAAAGGTTTTTTTCCTAAGGGATTAGACCTTGAGGAATAATTTTGGGCCCATTTGAGACTAGATTGGTCGGATAAAGTGGTTCAGGGGTTTAGGTTATGAGACTTATTACATTTTGTGTAATTAAAATAATATTATTTCTAGTCAACTATTGTATGATTTTTAATTCTTGGGTCAACCTTGAGTGATAAGGTTTGGCTTGAGTCATGATGTGTGGCATTTCTTGAGTGAAAATGCATCAATTGGATTGTAAAGTCTAGATACAACTTGATTCATAATGTTTGTCTTGAAATATGGTGTGTATCCAACCTTGTGTTAGAAGGTGTTTTGTTTCATATATTGACCTCCCTTTTGAGTGATAAGGGCATGGTTTGGTTTTTTGTGAGGTTGTGTCTGGAGTTAGAATGATTTTTTCTTGTTCTAGAATACTCTTAAGGTTCTAATAGACACATCCTTCTGGTATAGAGCCAAAGTAGGTATGGTAAGGAATTCATGGTATCATAGTTAGTGCATAAGAACCCAAGGAGTATTTATTTTTTATTTGTTTTGTTAGTTCTATCGATGTATCCATGTTTATAAAAATTATGCACTTATGTTGAGGGAACATTGTGGGTGACCTACAAGATTTATACTCACAACCAATATGAACATCTTAATGAACAAGTATACATTATGGTCATGGATCCAACCAAGGGAAAGGTCCCTATTATAAATTGTTGAGTAGGTAATAGTGCATGGGGTGTGAGGTGATGTCAGGGAAAGCTCCAGGATATTTTGTATCAATGAATCATTTATTATTTTATTCTTTTTCATGGTGTATATATATATATTGAATCTATGTATGTTGGGATACATATTAACATGATCTACTTGTTATTTTATGTGATTATAATATTTCATGGGATAGATTTATTATTGATTTTTTATGTTTATTTTGTTTCTTATATTTATAATTGATTTCATTGTATACATTTACTATGATGGATACCTAATACTTGAGGAATATCCTCCCCATGATTCCATTCAATCTCTCACCACTAATCTACAACCTCTAGTGTGTGGGAAAGCACACATGAGGTCATGTGGCCCTCCAACTCATACCAGATGATCTAAGCTAAGGCGTCACACCCACTATGGTAGCTTTAATAACTATTAGGAATTGAAGTTACAATTTTTAATTATATAAAAGATATAAAATATTTATATAACTGATGTGTATGGGTCTCAAATAAAATTGTCATTATAATTCTACTTTTTTGGAATATTGAGACACACTATGGGTGTGTTTATAGAAGCTAGAAAGGCCAATAAAGAAATAATATCTATGGAAACCACATCTTAGCCAAGGAAATTATATAAAATTAATTAATTATTTAAGATATGTTATATTTTTGATAATGATGTTCAAATGGAAATGTATTTAAAAAAATTAAATAGAGGTACCAAGATGATTTTTCCCACTCCTATGATAAGAATGATGCATGAATAAAATAAATAAAATTTTTTTCCATTCAAAAAAAGATTTATAGTTCTAGATAATTATGAATTGAATAGGAAAATGAGAATTCAAAAATAATAAATTATGGTTTATTCATAATATAAATCATGGAAAGAAAAAAAATTTGTTATTGAAAAACAATTCTAACCCCGTTGAATAAAATAAAATTTATGGAAACTTAAAGAAGGACTTGCTAAGGATGAATAAATATGAAATAGTAATTATTTACATTGAAGAATAAAATTTTGATTCATGCATAAGTGTTTTATCTATATCAATACAATGTAATAGTGGAATACTAGTAAAGTTTCCCTTTTATAGAGAAAGAAACATGGAAAAATGCAGATATGATTCATCAAAGAAGGAAACATTTATTAGTGAGATGATTCTCACATTGGATATTAATAAAAATAAATGTAAGAATAAGAATTCAAGTTCAAGTATTTTAAGAGAATTTTTCAAAATTGGGGTTATCTGAAGAAATATTAATAAAAATTTTTGAAAGTAGATCAAAATAAAAGGGTTGTTTGAATGAAATCAACCATATTCCTAAAGTTTAGGGTATTGTGAAAGTACCTCTCTCCCTATGTACTTTATTATTTTTAATTATTGATGAAGTTTTGAATGATTAAGGGGGAGATACAATTCATTAGGTGTGTGAATTAAGGGGGTAATGAGTGGCTTAAGGTTAAGTACATTGAGTTATAATGATTTCATTAAGAGTTATTAAAATTAAACATGTGGTGTTAGAAGAAACCATTATGGATGTCAAGGAAAAATATGAGACAACAAGTGGGTTTTTAGATTTTGAAATTAGAACCTTGCTAAATATAGAAATACATGTATTTTTTGATGTGTAAGGAACTAAATTGATCAATTCATATACTATTATGGAAGTAAGTGAGTGAAATTGACTACATTTAAGTTATTGACATAGACTCTTATTTCCAAAAGAGAGTCCTGACTCAGGGGGATTAGAGGATTTATTGATGACTTATTTCCAATTAGTAAATTCACTAGATATAATTTCTTGAGAAGAATGAAATTGAAAATAAAATGGGTTTTATGTTTAAGATATAATGAATGATGGTTGAAATAATCTTAAAGGTTTTGTTGATGATAAATAAGTGGTTAAAAGTGCCTAAAGTTTTTAAGGAAAAAGGAAAGTGTATAAAATCTATTAAGGTATGGGTTTCCAAAGGGGGAGTTATAACTCTGAAAATAAATTTTTTTTAATGGTAAAATGATTTTAAGGTTAATTGATATGGAATCTTATATATATTTGAATTAAATATAAATGGGGTAATATATCTAAATCCATATCAAGAAGCATACTAAAAAAGTGGGTGAATTTTGTAAGATCCTATCTTTTTTCAGGTACATCTCTCTCTGAGTTTTTTGTTAAACTTATTTCAGTTGATTTTTTATCTTGTCTTTAAACATTGGTGTTCATGTTTCATCATGGATGTATATTTTTTTAATAAATGTTGATTTGGGTTGCAAGGAAAATTGAGAAAATAGGATAAGATCCATAGAGAGATCCATTATTGGGGGAAATGACTTAATGTCTGGAGATGTATGTTTATTTTAATTAATGGATTCTAAGTATAAATGGATCAAATGTTACCAAGGGTTCTTGGTAAGTTTATAACCCTTAAAGGGGGTTTGAGTTTTTATAACGAAGCTAAGCTAAAAATGTTTTTAGGACATTTACATGTTGTGTAAATGGGTTACATGATGTGTAAAATCCACCAGAATTATATCGTGAACTAATTCATGATGTGAAGTGGTTACATGTTTTGAATTAATTACAAGTTGTGTAATTTTTTGGTGAATTAAATTTTCAACAATAGTGAAATATTTTTCAATATATACCTCTAAAAATAATTACAAGATGTGTAACTGAATTATAATCATTTTGATTTCCTGAGTAGGTTTTTAAGGGGTGTCATGTGTGAGTTTGATCTCATTCTCTCACTTTTAGCTTCCTCCTCTCAACCCAATGGAATATTTTGGGTGACTTTGGAGTGCCTATCTTAATTTTGGACATCCCGATCATGAATCCAATCCCTAGTAAGTTGTTTTGATTCAATTTTCCCTTATCTCCTTTGATCTTTGGTCGTTGCAGTGTAATCCCTTTTCTGTGAGAATTATTGGTTTTTATCTTAATCATATTTGATCTAATATCCTTCTTGATATCATCTAAACCTGAGTTCTAACTGTATTTTGTTGTTGGAAGCATTGTATTCTTTGTCGGTTAAAGGTACGGGGTTTAGATCTTAACCCTATGGTATGATTTTCAATTGCTAAGTATATGATATATTGTGATTATGCTAACGTATGTGTGAAAAATTCAATTAATTGAATAGGATTATGTTAATCCTATATTGGATTATTTTTTGGATCCATTTGGATTCAATTGATTGTGTGATATGGCTTTTGGCTACCTGTTAGATGAGATAACCTTTAAAAATGATGAATTGGAAATAGATTACATATGATTTTTAGTATGACATGTGAATCAAGTGATTGATTAATATTGATTCACATTGGAAAATGGATTATTTTATTATTTGAATAAATGGGTAAATTGAAAGAAAAAATTTAATTAGAATAATTAACCAATTGGTTTTATGTGGTCATATTATGATATGCTTGTTGTTGTGATATGTACTTGTGACACATTCTGTAATGCTTATATACCAGGTTTTGACCCCGACACATGTTGTAATGCTTATATACTTTTTTTGACCCTAACACATATTTTAATGGTTATATATTGGTTTTTACCATTTCACATGTTGTATTTGTTATATATAGGGTTTTAACCCTAGCACTTGTTGTGATGCTTATATATCATTTGTTTGACCCTATAATATGTTGAAATTCTTATATATCAGGCCATTCCCTAACACATGTTGAGATGATTATATAAAAGGATTGGCCCAGTGATTCGTTATACCATATGGGTATATGGTTATGGTTTTAATGGTTGTGAGACATGATCAGAGACATTAAAACATGGCATTGAGGCAGGTTATGTTTTACCATGGTTATATGGTTATGATTTCCATGGTGGTGAGACATACTATGAGATATTATGCATCATGCTGATGTAGGTTGATGTGGTATTAATTTAATTATTTAATTAATTAATACACCTATTTATTGATTTACTGCATATACTTCTTATCAGAGAAAACCATATTTTCTTTCCTATGGATTTTTTTCTTGGGAATGGTAGAAAGGAGACTAGGATATGTCAAGAATTGGTAATGAGCTTGTTCATGGGAGTATCTAACCCATGTATAGGGGAAATATGAGTTCCTTGGGTTGGATTGTTGTTTATACTATTTTCATATTATAGTTGATGTTATTTCACCCTGAGTGATTCACATGTTGTGTTGTGTTATTATATATTGATATTTGTACCCGTGGCCTAGTATGGAGTGAAATGATTATGCATGCATTATAATTGGAACATAGGGATATATACTAACATTCATGGTTCATGATAGGTACATATTTATATGCATGTGATATATTGAATGGGTAGACTATGATATGAGATATTTGTTATACCTAATAAGTAAAATAAGAGAATTGTTATGTCATGGTAAATCATTTTTTATTCCATGTTTATAGAGTTTGGAAGTTAGTGGTTCTCTGTTGTAGTCACCAGTTGAGGTTGATCTTGTGGTTACTTAGTGATCTAAGGTGTCCATTTGTCCTGTAGAGAAAATGCATCCTAAACATCTTTGAATTAAGCATTAGTATTGAGAAAAAATCACGTTCCTAATAAAAAAATTGTAGATTCCTATAGTTCTTGATGATCATATGGATGTTCAGCTTCAGAAAAACTTTCTGAGGTTCATGTAATCCATGGAAAGGGAGACTTCTCATATTATTCATTTAACGTTTGATCTGATGAGATAATTTTAGATGCATCATCTTCCTACATTCACTAGGGATGGATGACCCTAGGTAGTCTAGTTATAAATCTATTTAGTGCATATGATAATTAATCACCTTGAGACACCCATATATATGAGGTTGAATCTTGATTCATATATGAATCATGGACCATCCAAGCATTGGTGGGATATTCTGGAGCAATATGGGATGTAGTATAAGCTATCTTGGAAGGACATTGAGATGAATTTTCTAATCCATTTCTATCCCAAGACGTTGAGGGATGATAATTCCTATGAGTTCATGTATCTCGAATAAGAGGGCATGTCAGTGCTATACTATGTTGGATGTTTCACCAAGTTGAAGTGCTTTCCACCATCCTTGGTTTCTTATGAGATCTCTAGTGAAAGATGTTTTTGGGATGGGATACACTATGAGATCAGTTTGTAGGTGAATGTTTTTCATTTGGGCAGTTTTGAGTATGTGATTAACTGGGCACTCATCACATAATGGAATCTAAGAGAGGCCCCAATAAGTGGTCGATCTGTTTTAGTAGGGAAAACTGGAAACAATTCTTTGGGTAGAAATAAGTGTTGCTATAACAGTTTTCACCAAGGAAGTTGGAGGCAGAGTAGTTGGTGCAGTAGAAAACCATCTCAAGACTGTGTTTCGTTCTAGTACAATTAGTGTGGAAAATTTATCTATGAGCTCCCATAGTTTCTTTACCCCCATAGTTGAGTGTTTTTTATGTGGAATACATGGTCATATTATAATGTTTTGTGCAAACTTTCCATAGAATACCAGTGGAAGGGGATCAGGATAGGCACCTAAGTCATGAAGGGGCTCAGCTTCCCCATAGCAGGATAGTAGATGATGTTCCACTAGCTGTTCTGGATCAGTAAAGGGATGTGTTACCCTAGTATAAGAGTGGCAGTACCATGCAGGGGATATGGCTCAGGGTAGTCAGACTAGAGCTCATGGAAGAGGGGCAAGGTAGCTTCATGGTATACAGACTACTCCAACTATTTTGGATGCAGGACCTTATACCATTAGAGGTACGATTCTTGTATCATCTAAATTAGATTGATTTTTATTTGATACATGAGTATCGCATTCCTTTTTATCTTCCATTTTTAGAAATTTTTTGTTCTTGGTTGTGGAAATACTGGATGGTCCTATGACCATTGATACACCATTGGGAGTGCAGTCATAGGATAACAAACATTACCAGATGTGTTCTTTAGAGATTGGTGGTTACCATTTATTTTGGGAACTATTTGTGCTAAAAATGACATGTTTTGATTTGATTCTTAGTATGGATTGGATAGTTATATACCAGGCTCACATCATTTGTTACAGGATTGGTGTTAGATTTTTATCTCCAGAAGGAGGTAGTTATTCTCATCAAGGTGAGAGGGATCTTCAAAATGTTCGTGAAAGACCAATTTAGTGCCTATTCGATTATATCATGGATCGAATAGCTGGTATTACTCTAGAAGATGGTGGAATGTAGTAGGATTATTTTACTCTAGTGGTAGATCATTTTTATGATTCCTTTTCTGATGAGTCCTATATCTTACCACATGAGCGATAGATTGAGTTTATGATCGAGTTAGTTTTGGAAGAAGAGCTAGTTTTTATCTCACCTTATGGAATGGAACCAGAAGAGCTTCGGGAGTAGAAAGTGAAATTGTAATATAAGGAAGCTAAAGGTTTCATACAACCTAGTACATCTCCTTGGGGTTCTTCAGTTCTCTTTTCCAAAAAGGCTAATATTACCTTATGCTTATGTGTGGATTACAAGATATTGAACCACATGACGTTCAAGAACTAGTATCACCTTCCATACAATGATGATATCTTTGATCAGCTGAGTGTTGATATGATATTCTCCAAGATCAATCTGAGATAAGGATTCCACCAGTTAAGGGTGAGACTATCAATTATACCTTAGACTTATTTTAGGAGCAGTTATGTCTTTTATGAGTTTGTTGTGATTCTTTTTGGGTTGACCAATGCGCTAACAATATTTATGGACTTGATGAATAGAATCATTCATCCATTTATGGACCAGTTTATGGTGGTTTTTATTGATAAATTATTAGTGTACTCCCAGTCATCAAACGATCATGACCAACATCTTGACACTATCTTGATTACATTGAGAGATAAATGGATTTACACCAAGATAACTAAACAAAGTTTCTAGATTGGTAAAGTGAACTTCTTAAGCCATGTCATCTTAGAGTTTGGAGTGTTATTGGACATAAATAAATTTTCAGTCATGGTATCTTAGGAGAAACCCAATAACTTCTTTGATATTTGGAGATTTTTGGGTTTAGTAGTTTATTATTGGCGCTTTATCCAGGACTTCTCTATAGGTTCCAGGTGTAGAGGAAGCACGGTTGGGATGGAACCCAACTTTAATTTTCACCATGATCAATGATTATTCTAGGAGCTGTACAATGATGAATGCCAGTCTCTATGGAATAGAATCAAATATTTAGATAAAGAAGGAAGATTCCCAAAACCTTTAGAGAGGAAATTTCACATCATGTTTATAATTAATTTAATTAATTTCATAAAGAAAATAATACCTAGATGTTTCATATTTTCTTCATTGATGATGTTGATCATTTTGAATAACCCTTCTGAATCATCTCATTGTGATTGCGAGGATCCAAACTAGAATCCCTCTAGTTGTGATCCACACATGCTCTGATGTTATTTAATCGACACCACTCGTTATCCAGTTGCTAGTGTGGCGAAGCGAGTGTCTTATGTCGGTAGTTCTTGATCACTTGTTCTTTGGCCATGAATAACATCTCTTGTTCTTGAGAGGGGCAGGAAGATGATTTGATAGAGAAATGTTTTAGCTCAACAATTCTCAATTCACCAAGCGTACAATGTGTTTTTTATGGCACAATAGACATACTTATCTATTTATATGCATGGAACTTCAGTTAAAATATTTAATTGAATAATATAAATTAAATACATTCATAAATTTAGAGAAAAATCATGAACATAATAATAGTACGGCGTCATTATTTTTGATGCACCAACTTGCACAAAACGAAATTATGAATAAAATTCCGTATTAAAAAATAATATCAGCTTCATTATTATTTTAACTTGTGCCAACTAATAATTATTTACCATCTTGGAAATAATTATTTTACTACCAAACCGGACTTGATCCGCTTGAACTCCACGTCCATTTATTAAACACCTGAATAAATAAATAAATAATTTATTCTCTTAAAAAATATTTTATTTACAAACTAGTAAATAAATATTTATTAAATGTTCAATAAAATAAATAAATATATTTTATTTAATTTATTTGATCCTTTTTAACTTGAATAAAGTTATTCCATGGTCTTGAGAATAATATTTATTTCATTAATTAAATTCAAATAGAATTTAACCGAGACCACCAAAAACACTTAGTGTGTGACCCTCTAGGATTGTTTCTCGTTGGCATTAGGTGGGCTTTCCTAAAGTCCAAGAGTACTATCTAGAAATGGGTCAAGGAACCCAATAGAAATAATGTAAAGTCACAACAACAACATCCACATATGAATGATCTCTGTGTAATATAATCCCTTTGTCTCAATATCTCATCAAGCAGGTTTCATGATAGTGTGATCAACCTTTATACTTGATATGTACTTCTTTGACTACCTGAAATAAACTCATCATTACACCATTGACATAGAATTTCACATGACAGTTCTATTTCAATCAAAAGTCTGAGATATTAGCTTCCATAAATGGAAGGGAAAAATCCTTCCTCGACTTATCCATTAATATCATGTCACTCGTGACGCACCTATCGTACCCTACTTCCTACCAACTGTTTTCATGATGATTTTTGTCAGTAAATCAAAGTGTGTGAGTCATGGAATGTATTAATGATAATATTAAAGTCTAAGGATCATTACACAAACTCTTAGATAGAAATATTCGATGACACCAAAACATGCATAATTTCTACTCACGGTTTTGTTCTCATAATCTCTTATCTTAGAGATTACTAAGTGAGAACTTCATGAGAGGAAGTCTCATTTTCTTATGAGTACTCATACATGATGGTCTGCATGCTATCTATCCCTTCATAATATGTCATCCAACCATAAAACTATATTTAAGAATATTGTTTTTTCATTTCAAGGTTCTCTTCGTAAAGGGTAACTATCATGACCTTATCAATGAAACAAATACTCTAGGACATGATTACATCATTGTCATACAGAACAATGAACAATATGAAATAAGATTTTTACTATTTAAATACATTAAATATCCATGTAATCAAATTACAACTATTTGGTTATAGGATACCAACTCTTACAAACTACCACTTAGACTAGAGCCAACTGCCTATGACTTTCAGTCCACTAGCCCTCACATGGTGATCATGTTACTGCTACATCAAGGCTTTAGTCAAGGGATCTTCCACATTGTCTTCTGTGGAAATATTTCTCACAACAACTTCACCTCCCCGAGAAAAATCCATCAAGAGATGATACTTCCAAAGTATGTGCTTCGTCTACTGATGTGACCTTGGATCTTTTGTGAGATCCACCGTTGTAGTATTATCACAGTGCAGTGTGAGGGGATCTTTACTGCTAGGTATCACATCCATCACCTAGACGAAGCTTCGAATCCAAACTGCTTCTTTAGCTACCTCAGAAGCTGCAATATACTCATAATCTGCTGTAGAATATGCGACAACACTCTTCTTTGAACTCTTCTAGCTCTATGAACCTCCATTCAAAGTGAAGATGTATCACGTTTGTGACTTCATGTCATCTTGATCAGTCTGAAAACTAGCATCTGTATATCCTCTGATAAATAGTTACTAATCTCCTCCATAAACCAAGAACATATCCTTAGTATGACTCAAATACTTTAGGATCGTCCTGACTGCCATCAAATTTTGGTCACCTGGGTTATCTTGATATCTTCCTACCGCACTTAATTCATAGGCGACATCCAGCCTAGTACATAACATTGCATACATGACTAACCCAATCACTGATGTGTATGGAGTTCTTTCCATTATCATTCTTTCCTCATGTGTCTATGGAAACATTTTCTTGGAAAGATGAATGCCATATGATGCTGGAAACAATCCCCTCTTGGATTGTTCCACACTGAATCTCTTCATTATCTTATCAATTTATGTACTTTGAATTAGGCCCAACAATCTCTTGGATCTATCATGATGAATATTGATCCCAAGAATATATGATTCCTCTCCCATGTCCATAATGGAGAATCATTGATTCAACCATGCTTTAACAGACTGTAATACTGGTATCAAATTTCCAATAAGTAATATGTCATCAATATATACTATTAAAAAAATGACTGCACTCCCACTAAACCTTTTATAAACACAAGGATCACATTCATTATTGATAAAACCAAATTATGTTATGGAATCATTAAAATTAATGTTCCATGACCTGGATTCTTGATTTAATGCATAAATGGATTTATATAACTTTCATACCTTATTGGCATCCTTTGGAGTCACAAACCCTTCAGGTTGTGTCATGTAGACATCTTTCTGAGGGTTCCCATTAAGGAAAGTTATTTTGACATCCATTTTCCTTATTTCATAGTCATGGTAAGCCATAATGGAAAGTAGAATTCTAATGGGTTTCAGCATTATAACTGGTGAAAAGGTTTCATCATAGTCAATTCCTTGACACTGTTTAAACCCTTTTGCAACCAGTAGTGCCATATAGGTACGGACTTGTCCTTCCATGTCCAATTTCTTCTTGAATACCAATTTTGAACCAATATTATTTACATCAACTGGAGGATCTAGAAAAATTTATAATTGGTTTTTATACTTGTAATCTATTCATAATTCATCTCTTTTTTCCACTTGGCAACATTTGTGCCACTTACTACTTCCTTGTAGGTTAGAGGATCATTATTATCAACTAATAATGAATCACCATCCTCAGTAACTAGAAAAAGATACCGTTCTAATTCTCTAACCTCTATTGTAATCCTATACAGAACTTGTGTCTCTAGAATTGATTCTTCTTCCACAGGGCTATGTGGAATATGTTCATGTACCAACTCTTGTGTACCTTGAGCCTCGACTTCATCAAAGTCTATCTTTCTCCTATTATATATTTTTTATATGTACTCTCTCTCAAATAATATGGCATGTCTTGACACTATAACTTTTTTATCTGAGGGGTTGTATAGGTAATATCCCCTTATTTCCTTTGGGTATCCTATAAAGGTACACTTTTTTCCTCGGAGTGCGAGTTTGTTACCTCAAGAGGCCTTAAAAACTCTCCACTTCCCCACAAATGTAAATTCTATAACATGGCTTTTCTTCCACTTCAAAACTTGTATGGAATACCATTTATCGATTTAGTTGGTACTTGGTTTAGTATGTGTGTCGCTATTTGTAATGTAGATCCCCAGAAAGATAATAGAAGACTCAAATGACTCATCATTGATATCACCATATCCAATAGGGTGTGGTTACACATTTCTCTCACACCATTCCACTAGGGTGTGTTTGGAGGAGTGAGTTGGGATAGGATCCCAAAACTCTCGTAAGTAATCAATGAAGTCTTAATTAATATATTATCCACCTCATTCTTAGCAGAGTTTCTTAATATTCTTACCAAGTTGGTTCTCAACTTCATTATTGTATTCTTTGAACTTATCAAAATAATCTGACTTATACCTCATTAAGTATATATATCCATATCTACTAAAATCATCAGTAAAAGTTATGAATTATGAGTACCATCACCTTTCTTCATCTTGAAATTGTAACGACCCAAAATTTCATTAATGGAAAATCCCTCTTGATCCAGTTAAATGTTTCTTTATGAAAAATGTTTTTATAAGATATCAACTCTTTTAGTTTTACTTTAAGATTTGTGACCGTTACTTTTATAGCCGTTGAACAGTGATCATCTGGGTAGTTTAAATATAAGTCTTTAACGAACCAATTTTCTACTCAGAAAAAGGAAGTGATGGCCTCATCCAGTAGAATTGCCCCTTACGAAGCCCATTTGTCGGAGCTCGGAAAAGAGGTGGCGTCTTTGGGCTTTTCCCTTGACCAAGCCTAAGCTGAGCTTCATCAAGTCAAGCTCGAACGTGATCGTCTACGGGAAAAATGGAAGTTGATAGAGATTACCACTCGAGCGATGTTATCCGAGCAACCCCAAGAGTCTGTCACCATCGCACACCTTACCCTTAGGTCTTATGCGGCTATTTTAAGGGGTTATGTAACAAATAAGTAGCACCATGTTCATGTACATTATTTTTTTTTGTATATAATAATGAATATAATTTCTAGTCATTTTTGATACATTGTAATTAGTTTTTAAAGTGCAAATGGTGTTTTTAGTTATTATTTAATTAAGAATTATATTTTATTAAATTAAAGGATTTTTGAATTAAATAATATTTTAATATAATATTATTATTAATATTAAATTAATTTTTATTAAATATAAATGATCTTATAATTTTATGAATGCAATTAAAATTTTTATTAAGGTTTGAAAGCCATTTCTGTCAAAACCCGTGATTTTTTTATAAATGTCGGTTTTTATTTTAAAAGTAAAAATTCACATATTTAGAAAATTATTTAGATAAAATAAATATTATTTTTGGAATCAGGACGTCGAAATTATCCAACGGTGAATTTTTCATAATTTTCTGAGACAGTCAAATTTTTGGGTAAAAATTAAACACCATTTAAATATATAATGTGTTTTATGACATCATAATGACCCAATGGTGATGTAATAAAATACCATAATCCTTATGTTCGTCCAATATATGTTTTATCATTAAAATAATGAGGTTTTGGGTTTGTTTGACTTACTTTTCAAAGCATTAATGGAGCCCTCAAGACTTATTCAACACTTTGCCTTTTTAAATTAATTTCCATGGGAGTGTGACTCACCTCCACATAAGAAACCCTAATTTTTTAATAAGTTCGGACCTTGGACTTGTAAAATATTGTTTTCCTCTTTCCTTTTCCAGAAACCATGGGAAAATACCATGGGATGGTTTGTGGTTTGGATTATTTTAATATAAGGGGTCCCAAACCTAAATAATAAAGAATTCTCTCACCTTTCCTATATAAACCCACCCAAGCTCCCACTTCCTCCTCACTCAAAGCCCTTTAAGTTCGTCCAACCTCTTCCCTACTCTCTCTAGAATCCTCTAAAGGTTCCCCAAGCTCCCAAGAAGCCTCTCACAAGCCTCTCTCTAGCCTTTGGAAGCACACTTCCAAGTAAGGGGTTTTCTTCCTTTCTCATTTTTTTGTCAATTTTCTTTAAGTTGTATTTCCCTTTTTATTTCAATTATGAATGTTGGGGTATGGTTTTGCACCTCCCCCATACTTCCCTCTTGTTGTTTGAATGATGGGATAACCCTTTCTCTCTCATTAAATGCCTCCCATGTACACCCGTTACTATGCCGAAATTCCGAAAGGAACTTCTCTCTCTTCATTTACATTCAAGCAATACTTTTGTATCATGAATCTAAATTCCATTTCTATTTTTGGGACATGTATATATATGATCTCCTTACTTTCCATTGCATTTAAATATGATGAGGAACCCCTTTCTCTCTCATCAACCTTTTTTATGAATTCTTATGTCACGCCGTTACGCTGCCGAAATCGCACTGATTTTCTAAGCCAATGTCTTTGTGTAGTGAATACCATGGCCATTTCTCCATCAAGATTATTCACCTTTATGCACATTTACATATTTATTATAAAGTTTCATGTATTAATTCCACTTTCCTTTATCGTGGAAGAAATGATTATGCTTTATGAATCCATGTTTTATGATCCATGTGGCACACTTATGCATGAAATGAAATGTTTAAGAAGGGTGCGCCCTTTATAGCGCTCCAATGCATTGGGTAAAGTATAGTATCATGATACGTCATGTGCAATGAGTGTTGATTCATGCTAATTCAAGTGAAACGAGGGTTTACTCGTGCTTCAAGTGCAATGAGGGTTTACTCATGCTCCATGTGCAATGAGCCTTGGCTCATGCTAATTCAATGTTAAGTGTTGTTGCCACATTTCCATGTTATGATTATCATGCTTTATCCTGCCTTTATGTTCATGTTTCTATTATTCTCTATTGATATGCCTGTTTCCTAACATGTATTTCACTCCTCATGTTATTCATTGTTTACTCCCTTACTGGGCTTTATAGCTCACCCTTTTCTTATGCATGTCCTCAGGTTATCCCATGCAATGCTAAGTACGAAGGAATGTAGTGGTCATGTAAAGGAAGTTTTCAATAAAGATGTTGTATTTCAAGTTTAAAGTTTTTATGTAATGATCCTAAGCCCCAAAGACACTAAACCTCTCGATCTTCTTTGTTGTATCAAGTGAAGTTTTATGTAATAAAGCATGCTTAAGTTGTAATAAAAAGCAGGGTTGTCATAGTTGGTATCAAAGGATAGGTTTAGTTATTTTTGGGATTAGGAAACCCTAGTAAAGCCTTAGATTCAAGACTAAGCATAATAAAAACATCCCTATGTTTTGGTAAATACTAAGTAAGTGGTTTATCAAACAAATACATCCCTGTCTGGATACGAGCAGGTAGAGGCGGCTCTGGCACAGATGTATCATAGGGGTAAAACCCGAAAACAACGCTTTGAGCTAGACTCGAATGGGAACTGGTGCACGACAACGGGCCTTGCTGCACTCTTGGTTACGACACTCCCGTGGGATATGTTTTGATGAATTCACAATCTTAGTATGAACCCTTATTAAAGGAAAAATGCCCCTAAGAATATATTTTAGAAGGAAGATCATGAAAAGCCTGGATTGAATCCTATAGACTCATGAGTTAAAGAGATTAAAGTTTATTTATAAGTCATCAACTTTTGTCTTTGGATTAACCTTTATGTGTTACCCCTAACTTTCTTTTATTCTAGCCAATGGCTGGTAATAGGAGAACTCGGGCTAACAACCGTTGTGAAGATCAGTGTGATGATTTTACTTATGAGATTCCCAATCCAATGGGAGTGGGAATCACGAACATTGTCACGCTTCTCTCTCAGCTAACTCATGTTTTGAATAGAAACACTGGTCAAGAGGAACGTTCAACCCCCCCTAAGAAAGAACAAGTCGTTATTGAAAGCTTCATGAGACAAAGACCTCCAACTTTTAGTGGATCATCTGATTCCATGATCGCTAAACAATGGATCAACTCCATTGAAAAGATATTCTCCATCCTCCAATGCTCTGAAAAAGAGAAGGTTCTCCTGGCGGCTTATCGAATGGAGGGTGAAGCTGATCAATGGTGGACATTGATAAAAAATACGAAGCCTGAGGAGGAGATCGAGGCTTTGGAATGGAAGGTATTCCAGAAGATGTTTTTCGATAAATATTTTCCACGCACCCTCCGTCTTAAGATGGAAAGGGACTTACTTTCCCTCAAACAGAAAGATGAAGAATCTATGGGAGCGTACGAGGCAAACTTCACAAGGCTTGCACGATACGCTTCCGGCTTTGTCGTTACCCCCGAATACAAGGTTGACCGCTTCTTTGGTGGGCTGAAGCCTAGCTTGTGGAAAGCATTAGCGATCCGTGACTTCGACAGCTATGAAGAAATTGTCTGATGTGCCCTCAAGGTTGAAATGGAGATCGGAGAATCACAGGGGTATCATGGGGACAAGAAGCGGAAGGTGGACTTCAATGCTGGTGGTCCGATGGATAAATCCAACGGCGCTAAGAAATTCCAGCACCCCACTTTCCAAAAGTGTGGAAAGAAGCACCCTGGAAATTGCCTTAGGGGGACAAGAAAATGCTTCAAGTGTGGAAGAGAAGGGCACCTAGCTGTTAACTGTCAGCAAGAAGGACCCGCGGCTGTGACAGAGGAGAGGAACGCTCCTTTCGAACCTCAACGCGTTGTTCAATGCTTCAAATGCAAAGAACCAGGTCATTTTGCGAATCAGTGCCCTAATCCAAGGGTTATCGGAGGCAATCAACAACCTCCAAGACAGCAAGGAAGAGCTTTTGCCATCACTTCTACCGAAGTGAACCCCGACAACGAAGTGGTGACAGGTACGCTAGTTATTCATTCATGAATAGCGAACGTACTTTTTGATTTAGGTTCTACGCATTCTTTTATATCTCAAAAGTTTAGTAGAATAATCCATGCACCACCACAAATCATGGAAGTAAAGATTTCGGTGAGTATGGCAAATGGGGCAATCATTGCATCCCATGAGTATAAGTCCTCCCCTGTTATAATCTTTGGATTGAATTTCCCGGAGAACCTCGTCATACTCCCCTTGGTGGAATTTGATGCAATTCTTGGCATGGATTGGCTTTCCTTATATAGAGCCAACATAAATTGTCGGGAGAGGGAAATCACACTCCATATGGAGAATCGACCCCCGATTCTTTACAAGTGTCAGGAGGAAGATGAATCTCCTTTAGCTCCATCATCTCAAGCATGGATATTACTGCCTTATGAGCATGCATATCTGGCTCAGATGATTAAGTCCAAGGAAGAAACCACCCTTGAAGAAATGCCTTTTGTGAGGGAATTCGCTGAAGTATTTCCCGAGGAACTTCCTGGTCTTCCTCCAAGAAGAGATGTTGAGTTCTCAATTGAACTTATACCTGGGGCGCTACCAATATCCAAGACTCCATACAGAATGGCTGTGGTTGAGCTTGAATAACTGAAGAAACAACTACAGGAGAATCTGGATAAAGGGTTTATACGCCCAAGTGCATCACCATGGGGTGCACCAGTCCTCTTCGTCAAGAAGAAGGATGGGTCAATGCGGCTTTGCATCGATTATCGTGAACTTAACAAAATCACGATAAAGAACAAGTATCCTCTCCCAAGAATTGATTACTTGTTTGATCAGCTGCGTGGAGCACAATACTTCTCCAAGGTCGACTTACGGTCGGGATATTATCAAGTAAGGGTGAAGAAGGAAGATATCCCCAAGACTGCTTTTCGTACAAGGTACGGGCACTATGAATTCATAGTAATGCCTTTCGGACTCACCAATACTCTAGCAATATTCATGGACTTGATGAATAGAGTCTTTAGAGATTACCTAGACAAATTTGTGGTAGTCTTTATAGATGATATTCTAATATACTCCAAAACCAAGGAGGACCATGAGGAGCATTTAAAAACTGTACTAGAGACTTTGCGCAAGGAGAAGCTCTATGAAAAGTACAGCAAGTGTGAGTTTTTGTTGAAGGAAGTCTCATTCTTGGGTCATATCATCACAAGCAATGGGATATCTGTGGACCCCTCCAAAACAGATGCAATTGAGGGATGGCCGAGGCCAACATCGGTAACTGATATCCGTAGCTTCTTGGGGTTAGCTGGATATTATCGACGATTTGTGAGAAATTTCTCACGATTGTCCAACCCTCTTACCAAGCTAACTCGAAAGGGAGTAAAGTTTGCTTGGAGTGATGAATGTGAAGAAAGCTTCAAGGAGTTGAAAAGGAGGCTTATCACTGCACCCGTGCTCACTTTACCCACAAGTGGGGAGATTTTTGTGGTATTCAGTGATGCTTCGAAGAAGGGCTTAGGATGTGTGCTGATGCAGAATGATAAAGTGATATCCTATGCCTCAAGGCAGTTGAAAATCCATGAGCGAAACTATCCAACGCATGATCTGGAGTTGGCGGCGGTGATCTTTGCCTTGAAAATCTGGCGGCATTATCTCTATGGAGAGAAATGTGAGATATATACTGACCACAAGAGTCTTAAATATATATTCACACAGAAAGAGCTTAAGATGCGCCAGAGAAGATGGATAGAGCTCATCAAGGATTATGACTGTTCAATACATTACCACCCTGGGAAGGCGAACAAGGTGGAGGATACCCTAAGTAGAAAGGACCCAGCAATTCTATCAATGATGAGAATTGAGAAGGATCCAATCTTCTTAGACTTGATGAAGATGGACGTGGGAATCATAAAGAAGGGAACATCATCAATCCTTTCACAAATGATTGCTCAACCATCTCTTTTGGAAAGGTTAAAGGATGCTCAAAAGGATGATGCAGGAATCCAAGAAAAAGTGGAAGCTATAAAAAAGGGAAAATCCTCAGAGTTTAATGTTAATGAAGAAGGAATTGTGCGGTTTGGGAAAAGACTATGTGTTCCATCAAGTTCAGAGCTGAAGAAGGAACTTTTGGATGATGCACATAGTTCAAATTTCTCTATTCACCCAGGGAGCACAAAGATGTATCGAGATCTCCGAGAAAACTTTTGGTGGGATAATATGAAGAAGGAGATCGCTGAATATACATCGAAGTGCCTGGTGTGTCAGCAAGTGAAGGCAGAGAGGCAGAAGTCTAAGGGGATGATGCAACCATTGCCCATACCAGAATGGAAATGGGAGAACATCACCATGGACTTCGTCACTGGACTTCCAAGGACATCCAAAGGCAACAATGCAATCTGGGTTGTTGTGGATCGTCTTACAAAGACTGCACACTTCATTGCTATTCGAGAGGATTTCTCTTTGGATCAACTGGCACGGATATATATCAGGGAAGTGGTATGGTTTCATAGAGTACCACTATCTATTGTGTCTGACCGAGATCCAAGATTTACCTCTAAGTTTTGGAAGAGTCTTCAACATGCTCTGAATACTGAACTGAACTTCAGTACGGCCTATCATCCTCAAACTGATGGCCAATCCGAGCGGACTATCCAAACACTTGAGGATATGTTGAGAGCGTGCTCAATGGACTTTAAAGGAGGATGGGATCAAAATCTTCCTCTAGTTGAGTTCTCTTATAATAATAGTTTCCACTCGAGCATCCAAATGGCACCATATGAAGCCCTGTATGGGAAAAGGTGTAGAACACCGGCATGTTGGGATGAGGTCGGTGAACGTAAGATGCTTGGACCAGAAATGGTCGAAGAAATGGTGGAGAAGGTGAAAACCATTCAGCATCATATCAAGGCAGCCCAGAGTCGACAGAAGAGTTATGCAGATAATCGTCGACGAGACCTTGAGTTTAAAGTCGGAGATATGGTGTTTTTACGCATATCTCCGTGGAAGAAGGTCATGAGGTTTGGAAAGAAAGGGAAGTTTAGTCCAAGGTACATCGGCCCCTTCGAGATTCTTGATCGTGTTGGGGCTGTGGCCTATCGACTAGCACTTCCACCTACTATGGCCAAGGTGCATGATGTCTTCCATGTATCCCTCTTAAGGAAGTACATACCAGACCCTTCACATGTACTCTCTTCCGAGGTGGTACAATTAGAAGACGATCTTTCTTATGAGGAGCAACCAGTGAAGATCTTAGATCATAGAGAAAAAGTTCTACGAAATAAGACAATGCCCCTCATCAAGGTGTTGTGGAGAAACCACAAGTTTGAAGAAGCAACTTGGGAGTCGGAGGATATGATGAAGCTAAGTTACCCACATTTGTTTTAGTGTGGGAAAAGGAAAATTTCGAGGGCGAAATTTCCTAAGGGGGGAATGCTGTAACGACCCAAAATTTCATTAATGGAAAATCCCTCTTGATCCAGTTAAATGTTTCTTTATGAAAAATGTTTTTATAAGATATCAACTTTTTTAGTTTTACTTTAAGATTTGTGACCGTTACTTTTATAGCCGTTGAACAGTGATCATCTGGGTAGTTTAAATATAAGGCTTTAACGAACCAATTTTCTACTCAGACAAAGGAAGCGATTGCCTCATCCAGTAGAATTTCCCCTTACGAAGCCCATTTGTCGGAGCTCGGAAAAGAGGTGGCATCTTTGGGCTTTTCCCTTGACCAAGCCCAAGCTGAGCTTCATCAAGTCAAGCTCGAACGTGATCGTCTACGGGAAAAATGGAAGTTGATAGAGATTACCACTCGAGCGATGTTATCCGAGCAACCCCAAGAGTCTGTCACCATCGCACACCTTACCCTTAGGTCTTATGCGGCTATTTTAAGGGGTTATGTAAAAAATAAGTAGCACCATGTTCATGTACATTATTTTTTTTGTATATAATAATGAATATAATTTCTAGTAATTTTTGATACATTGTAATTAGTTTTTAAAGTACAAATGGTGTTTTTAGTTATTATTTAATTAAGAATTATATTTTATTAAATTAAAGGATTTTTGAATTAAATAATATTTTAATAAAATATTATTATTAATATTAAATTAATTTTTATTAAATATAAATGATCTTATAATTTTATGAATGCAATTAAAATTTTTATTAAGGTTTGAAAGCCATTTCTGTCAAAACCCGTGATTTTTTTATAAATGTCGGTTTTTATTTTAAAAGTGAAAATTCACATATTTAGAAAATTATTTAGATAAAATAAATATTATTTTTGGAATCAGGATGTCGAAATTATCCAACGGTGAATTTTTCATAATTTTCTGAGACAGTCAAATTTTTGGGTAAAAATTAAATACCATTTAAATATATAATGTGTTTTATGACATCATAATGACCCAATGGTGATGTAATAAAATACCATAATCCTTATGTTCGGCCAATATATGTTTTATCATTAAAATAATGAGGTTTTGGGTTTGTTTGACTCACTTTTCAAAGCATTAATGGATCCCTCAAGACTTATTCAACACTTTGCCTTTTTAAATTAATTTCCATGGGAGTGTGACTCACCTCCACATAAGCAACCCTAATTTTTTAATAAGTTCGGACCTTGGACATGTAAAATATTGTTTTCCTCTTTCCTTTTCCAGAAACCATGGGCAAATACCATGGGATGGTTTGTGGTTTGGATTATTTTAATATAAGGGGTCCCAAACCTAAATAATAAAGAATTCTCTCACCTTTCCCATATAAACCCACCCAAGATCCCACTTACTCCTCACTCAAAGCCCTTTAAGTTCGTCCAACCTCTGCCCTACTCTCTCTATAATCCTCTCAAGGTGCCCCAAGCTCCCAAGAAGCCTCTCACAAGCCTCTCTCTAGCCTTTGGAAGCACACTTCCAAGTAAGGGGTTTTCTTCCTTTCTCATTTTTTTGTCAATTTTATTTAAGTTGTATTTCCCTTTTTATTTCAATTATGAATGTTGGGGTATGGTTTCTCACCTCCCCCATACTTCCCTCTTATTGTTTTAATGATGGGAGAACCCTTTCTCTCTCATTAAATGCCTCCCATGTACACCCGTTACTATGCCGAAATTCCGAAAGGAACTTCTCTCTCTTCTTTTACATTCAAGCAATACTTTTGTATCATGAATCTAAATTCCATTTCTATTGTTGGGACATGTATATATATGATCTCCTTACTGTCCATTACATGTAAATATGATGAGGAACCCCTTTCTCTCTCATCAACCTTTTTTATGAATTCTTATGTCACGCTGTTACGCTGCCGAAATCGCACTGATTTTCTAAGCCAATGTCTTTGTGTAGTGAATACCATGCCCATTTCTCCATCAAGGGTATTCACCTTTACGCACATTTACATATTGATTATAAAGTTTCATGTATGAATTCCACTTTCCTTTATCGTGGAAGAAATTATTATGTTTTATGAATCCATGTTTTATGATCCATGTGGCACACTTATGCATGAAATGAAATGTTTAAGAAGGGTGCACCCTTTATAGCGCTCCAATGCATTGGGTAAAGTATAGTATCATGATACGTCATGTGCAATGAGTGTTGACTCATGCTAATTCAAGTGCAACTAGGGTTTACTCGTGCTTCAAGTGCAATGAGGGTTTACTCATGCTCCATGTGCAATGAGCCTTGGCTCATGCTAATTCAATGTTAAGTGTTGTTGCCACATTTCCATGTTATGATTATCATGCTTTATCCTGCCTTTATGTTCATGTTTCTATTATTCTCTATTGATATGCCTATTGCCTAACATGTATTTCACTCCTCATGTTATTCATTGTTTACTCCCTTACTGGGCTTTATAGCTCACCCTTTTCTTATGCATGTCCTCAGGTTATCCCATGCAATGCTAAGTACGAAGGAATGTAGTGGTCATGTAAAGGAAGTTTTCAATAAAGATGTTGTATTTCAAGTTTAAAGTTTTTATGTAATGATCCTAATCCCCAAAGACACTAAACCTCTCGATCTTATTTGTTGTATCAAGTGAAGTTTTATGTAATAAAGAATGCTTAAGTTGTAATAAAAAGCAGGGTTGTCGTAGAAATGGTCCACACACATCAGTATGAACCAGTTCAAGAAGTTCTTTAGCTCTTTAACCTTTCCCACTAAATGGGGATTTATCCATTTTTTCCTATAAACATGCATGACATACTCCAAGTGGTTTTAGTTCAGAAGAATATAAATATCCATCTTAATCTAACTTTTTCAAGCGTTTCTCGTTTACATGACCTAGTTGGGGATGTCAAAGTTGGGTGTCGTATGAGTCATGTGAAGTATCTTTATTGTCGATTTCCATTACTTGGTTTATGTAATCCAACATGTAAAGACTATTGTATAAATGTTCCCTACCAAAACAAATTCTATCTTTGTAAAAGAAGAAACATTCATTTCCAAACTTGAAAAAAAAATCCATTTATATGTAATCTAGAAAAAAAATAGTGTTATTAGTAATAGAATTCATATAATAGCAACCCTTTAACACCAAGATCATCCTAGTTGGCAACATGAGGTGGTAGTCCCTGACAGCTACAGAAGCAAGTCTGGCTCTATTGGCTACTTGTAGATTTAACTACTCTCAATCAATCTTCTTAAATATACTTGGTTCCTATATTTGGATACATATGTGAGCACAGCAAGCTGAATCGAATACCCAATTTTTAGAAATATATAGATTGCATTCAATAACAAACACACCTGAATCTTCCCCTTAATTCTTAGGCTGGGTGTAGTTCTTCTTCCAGTGGCCCTCTTGCCACATGCGAAACAAATAGCCTCTTATTCCTTTTCCTCCCCTTTGATCTTCCTCTTCTTGGAATGTTATGAAGAAGATTTGGGCTTAAAGATCTTCACCTTCCCTTTCCTCTTATTCACCATAAGGACAAAAGGATTTTCATGCTTCGTATCTATTCCACTTGGAGAATGAGGATAAGAAGATCAGATAGAGACTTCTCAATGTTGTTCATATTGAAATTGACAGCAAAGTTAGAGAAGATCTGAGGTTGTGATACAAGAATGAGATCGGTGACCAGTTCTTTTGGGAGTTTAAACCCTAGAACCTCCAGGTGCTCAATGTAAACAATGAGCTTGACTATATGAGTCCTTGCTGGGTAACCTTCTCCAAACATACTCTGAAAGAGTTACTTATAGATCTCAAACCTTTCCTATCTTGTTCTCTCCTGGTAAAGACCACAGAGGTGCTCAAGCATGCTATAAGCATCCATGTTTCCATGAGACTTCATGATCTCACTAGACATTGATGATTGCATCAAACATTGAACACTGACCTCATTGTTCATATTTTTTCCATAAACCAGGAAATCCTTATCACTCACCTCTTTGGAAAGCATATTAGGTAATGATGACTCCAACATGTAAGACTTCAATTCATGGTGTAGGATAACCCAAAGGCATCTAAACCATTCCTAGAAGTTACTACCAGTGAGGATGTTGTCTTTATCTATAATTTATCTTATGGATATTGTGTTTGATGAGCGTGTCATTTTTATTCTACAATTAAAATATCAAATCGTTAGTACTTTCTAGATTACATTTTATGAGAAATAATAAATTTTTATTAAGTCTCCCATTATTTTATCAAGTCTCAATGTCCCTAACCATTGAACTCATAATGTACATTTTCCATTACATTCTAGTGGAAATGATCTATATTCCTCTTCGTATAACCCCCAAAATGGTTGGTTAATCTATTAGAACGTATTTAGGTAGGCAGGTATTTGCCAACTGTGGGCTTGGAGCACATTGATATGTTGAGTGGACTTCCCAATCCTAAAATCATGACTTTTGTATTTCCTCAAATCTTGCCTCCAATATTACACCAAGTCTATCAAGGGCTACTCCTCTTAATGTGATATGGTTAAGTCAACCTAAAACCATTCATAAGGTTTTCCTGTATAAAAGTGAGTGTCCCAACAAGGGTTGGTCAAACACGTAGTTTTATTGAGTTTTTCCATTAATCAAGTAATAGAAAGCTTCATCTGACTTAATATTTTATTTGAGGGATTTTTATTATCATTATCACATGCTTTTTAATATTAAGTGGAAATTAATTAAGTGATTAACCATGTCTTAGTAATATATACGCATAATATTGGTTTATTTTAGTTCCATATTGAATGATTGTTTAATTCATTAATTATTTGATCATGACAACACATCTATAATGATAAACCATGAAAATGACAAAAATAAAATAAAGGGAATGATCATGAGCTTTTCTATTGGTTAGTTTATCTAGCAATTGATAAACTAACCCTGACCTAGGGGAGAAACATCTTGAACCTTTTGTGTTCGTGTTTACATCTTTTCACCTGTCCACCTCTATATCTCTTGGGATTGGTTTCATCTCTACTCCAACTTGAACTGCCTCCACTATCTTGGTTGTTCCATCCATTACATACTCCTTTTTTTAAACTCATTTGCAGGTGAGGGGTAAAAAGTGGGTTTTAATAAAAGAAACCATGGGCACACAGGCCCTACATATTAATGAGGAGAAGGATTGCATGACAACAAATTTAATTTAAATAAATTAATTAAAAGAAACCATCCACATACAAAGGTCTTGGTCTAGATCATGATCCTCCATACAAGCAATGATATTTACACATAAATAAAAATAGCATTCAATTCTTTAATTATTCTTGTTTAAGATAAATCCCACTCGAATCAACTAATTATCATCTTTAATTAATCAATCCTTTTATCTTAACCCTTTTTCTAAATTTCCGTGAGATTCTCATATATCATAATTTTAAATAAATAAATTCATTTAAAATTATATTTTTACATAACCTGTACCTTGGAGGAAACCTGGTGAATTCTCATTCATAACTACCCAATGAGTAGAAATGAACATTACACAGATGTTAAAATAAACACATATATATAAAACACCTATCACATGTTGTGACTCAGCTTTACACCAGCACTATGGTACACATATCAAGGGTTTGTATAATATAATAATAAATTTTAATAAATCTATGTAATTTGGATGAGTACATGACATGTAGTTCTGACTACACGGAGTGTACTATCGTTCACCGTCAATCTGAAGTACATGCCCGGAGACATAGTGTGTAGATGTACTTAGGAAATATTTGGAGTACACTATGTGTTCAGTGGGCCACACTCAATGTAGTATCTTTGTTACATGGTTTCTAGTCAGGCAAGCCATGTATGGGGGTAAATGGTCCAACCAAAACCCGAAGGGACTACTCGCCGTGTCCATAGGACTACACGGTGTATAATCTGGAAACCACATTCCACCTGTTCCTAGCCAACACACAGAGTCATTTAATTCTTATAAAGACTCCAACACATGGCTTGGATTGACGAACCAGTCTGATGCATTGAATCTTGAATACATGATGTGTACTACCAAATACACGCCGTGTGTTCTGGTGTTGTACGACCATGAAGACTTGTCACCTTCAGATGAGATCCTCTATTTTATTTAAATCAAAATTAAAAGAAAAGATCATTTATGTAAGGTGAAAGAGAAACGAAAGGGGAGGAACAAATCTCAAGATTCATATTTTCAGAATGATTAACTTGAACTTAAACAAATAAATTATTAAATGTGTAAATTATCAAAAAAATATTTAAATAATTATAAACTATGATGTAACTACTCTGATACCACTTGTTGGATCCACGCACAGTGCAAGCATGTTTGGGATGGAACCCAAATTTAATTTTTACCATGATCAATTATTATTCCAGGATCAATATGATGATGAATGCCAGTCTCTATGGAATAGAATCAAAGATTTAGATAAATGAGAAAGAGGCATGAAACCTTTATAGAGGAACTTTCACATCATGTATATAATTAATTTAATTAATTTCATAAAGAAAATAATACCTGGATAGTTAATATTTTCTTCGTTGATGACATTGATCATTTAGAATTACCCTTTTAGATTATCTATTTTCACTTGCGAGGATCCAAACTAGAATCCCTCTAGAGGTGATCCACACATGCTCTGATGGCCTCTGATCGACACCACTTGTTATTCGGGTGCTAGCGTAGTGAAGTGAGTATCTTATGTTGGTCATTCTTGATCGTTTTTTCTTCTTTCATGAAGAATGTATCTTGTTCTTGAGAGGGGTGGGAAGAATATTTGAGAGAGAAATTTTTTAGCTCAACAATTATCAATTCACCAAGCATGCAGTGTGTTAGCTACGGCAAAATAGACATACTTGTCTATTTATATGCATGAAACTTTAGTTACAATATTTAATTTCATTACAAAAATTAAATACATTCATGAACTTAGAGAAAACCCATTCTGATAATAATAATACCGTGTCATTATTTATGGTGCGCCAACTTGAGCAAAACGAAATTATGAATAAAATTCTATGTCAAAAAATAATAGCAGGATCAATATTATTTTAACTTGTGCCAACTAATAATTATTTACCGTCTTGAAAATAATTATTTTACTACTATACCATCGTTTTTCTGCTCGAACTCCATTTACATTTATTGAACACATGAATAAATAAATAAATAATTTATTCTCTTAAATAAATATTTTTTTTAAAAACTAGTAAATAAATATTTATTAAATGTTCAATAAAATAAATAAATATATTTAATTTAATTTATGTTATCTTCTTAACTTGAATAAAATTATTCCATGGTCCTGAGAATAATATTTATTTCATTAATTAAATTTAAATAGAATTTAACCGAGACCACCAAAAATACTTAGTGTGTGACCCTATAGGGTTCTTTTTCATTGGCATTAGGTGGGCATTCCTAAAGTCCAAGAGTACTATCTAGAAATGGGTCAAGGCACCAAAGATAAATAATGAAAAGTCACAACAATAACATCCACATACAAACGCCCACTATGTAATATAATCCCTATGTCTCAATATCTCATCAAGCAGGTTTCATGATAGTGTCACCAACCTTTATACTTGATACGTCATTCTTTGACTACCTGAAATAAAATCATCATTACACCCTGGCCATGGAATTTCGTGTGATGATTCTATTTCAATCAAAGGAATGAGATATCAACTTCTATAAATGAAAGGGATAAATCCTTCCTCGACTTATCCATTAATATCATGTCACTCGTGACGCATCCAACGTACCCTACTTCCCACCAACTATCTGTGTGATGATTTTCGTCAGTAAATCAAAGTGTGTGAGTTTTGACCTGTATTAATGATAATATTGAAGTCTAAGGATCATTACACATGCTCGTAGATAGAAATATCTGATGACACCAAAACAAGAGGAATTCCTACTAGCGGGTTTGTTCTCATAATCTCATGTCTTGAAGATTACCAAGTGAGAACTTCATGAGAGGAAGTCTCATATTCTTACGAGTACTCACACCTAACAGTTTTCATTCTATGTGTCCCTTCATAGTATGTCATCCAACCATAAATCTATATTTAGGAATATTGTTATAACATTTCAAGGTTCTCATCATAGTGGGGAACTTCCATGACCTTATCAATGCAACAGATACTCAAGAACATTATTACATCATTATCATATAGAATAATGAAAAATATTTAATAAGATGTTTAATATTTAAATACATTAAATATCCATGTAATAAAAGTACAACCAGTTGGTTCTAGGACACCAACTCTTACATTCTCTCATCTAGTAACACTGATGTCAGGGATATCCAAAATTAGAGTGAATTTTGTTTGGCCAGAAGCTTGTGAGAAATATTTTTTGGATCTAAAAGGTTGGATAACCTTAGAACTTATCAACACTTTACCTATGCTAGTTAAATCATATATCATGCATTGTGATTCATATATATTTAAACTCAGAGCATTTCTAATGTAGAAGAAACATGTGGTTTCTAATGAATCCAGATAGATGAGACTGCATGAGATAAATTACCCTACTCAAGATCTGTAGTTAGAAATAGTGGTACGTTCCCTAAGATGTTGGAGATATTATCTTATGGGTAAGGGTTTTGTGGTATACATGGACCATAAGAGCCTTAGTTACATCTTCTCATAGTGGGACCTAAACCTTCAATAGAGGATGTGGGTTGAGTATATATAGTATTTCGAATTCAAATTAGATTATACACTCCAAAAGGGAAACATTGTTGTCAATGCTTTGAGATGAAGGAATAAGAAATAGGAAGTTCATGATTCTTATGATAAGTGGTGGATTATGTTCCTCTTTTCAAACATTCATATAGATGTTCAGGATTCCTAGGGTCAAATATCTCTGACTTCAACATCTGTTAAGCCCGTGATTTTTTACTAGATCAAGACTGAGTAGTTATCTGTTCTAGAGGGATAATTTCTGAAAGACAAATTACATGGTGGGGAGACACCATCAGGATGGTCTCCTAGAAGTGGAAATTATATTCTTTTTTATGGCTGAGTAAGGGTACCTAGAAGATTATTTGAGGAGTTGATAAGGGAATTTAATGCTTCTAGATAATTGGTGCATCTTGGTTTGAAAAATATGTATCATGATATTTATAGAAAATGATGGTGGTTAGGAATGAGTAAAAAGGTATTAAGTTTTGTGGAGAGATTTTTCACTTATCAGTAGGTAAAGGTCAAGCATCATAGGCCTGCTGGGCTTTTATATCCTTTTCCCATTCTTGGGTGAAAATGGGTTGATGTCACTATGGATTTTTTTACAGTATCACCCAGAAAACCCATAATAATGATGCATTATGGGTGATTTTGGATTTATTGAAATATTTATTTAGATTTTTTCCTATTCGGGAGACCTTTATAGTTAATGGTTTGGGTGGTCTTTATGTGAATGAGGTAATTTAGTTTTACAGTGTTTCAAAGAGTGTCGTTTCATATAGAGATACTCATTTCACATCGTGGTTTGGGAAGGGTATTCAAAAGGTTCTGGGATCACCGGTTCTTTTGAGAAATTTCTATCATCCTCATATTGATAGTCAATCTAAGCAGACTATTCAGGTTCTGAAGAATATGTTATGATTCATTTTTTTGGATTTTGGTGGTTTGTGGGAGTATCATATGGTACTTGTAGAGATTTCATATAATTATAGCTTCTAGGCATCGATCCAAATGGCACCTTTTTAGGATTTTTATATAAGGTCATGTTTTTCACCTCTTTTTTAGGTTAGTGGTAGGTGATTCATCTCTTGTTGAACCTATTCTCATGTTGAAGATGTCTGAGTAAGTTCATTTTATTAGGAGGCGATTAGTGACTGTACAGAGAAGGAAACAATATTACACTGATTGTAAGAGATGAACTCATGATTTTTAGGTTGGTCATCGTGTTTTCATATGTGTGTCTCTAAGGTTGGGGAAATGCCATATCAGGAAATAGAAAAAGCTGACACCCAGGTTTTTCAGGCTATCTGAGATAGTGGATGAGGTATATCCAATGGCATACCAATTAGCCCTTCCATAGTGCTACAGTTCCATACATTATGTGTTTCATGTGTCGTAGCTTCATAGATTTCATCTAGACCCTTGTCATGTGATAAAAAAAAGTATACATTGAGCTTGATATAAATGAATCCTTTGAAGAGAATATGATGAGGGTCATGGATCCTAGTGAGATATATCTCTAGGGTAGGAATATAACATTGGTTCAATTGTAGTGGAATAAATGGAATGTTCATGAGGATAACTAAGAAATGGAGTACGATATTTGATCCATTGGCCATACTTGTTCACTGACACCCAAAAGTGATTCTTGGAGTAGCTCAAGGATGAGCTGTTATATGGTGGGGAGGTTATAAAATCCCATATTTTTCTAGGTATTTCTCTCTCTAAGTTGTTTGTTAAATTTATTTTGGTATAATTTGTGCCTAATCATTAAAAATTGGTTATATTTTTTTATCAGGTATGTCTATTTAGTTGAATAAATGTAGACTTAGGTTTCAAGAAAACTTGAGAAAACCAGAGAGGATCCACAATGACAGACTATTTTAGGGGAAATGACTTAAAGTCCAAAGATGTATATTTATTTTATTTAATGGAGTCAGGGTATAAATGGAACAAGGGTTACTTGGTATATTGAGAATCCTGAAAGGGGTTCTAATTTTTATAAGGAAACTATGACAAAAACTATATATAGTACATTTACATGTCGTGTAAATGGGTTACACAACATGATAAAGTCACCAAACTCATTTCATGAATTGATTCATGATGTGAAATGGTTAGACATCATGAACTAATTACATACCATGTAATTTTTGGGAGAATTAAATATTCATTCAAGGGTATAGGTTTTTTAGAGTATTCCTCTAAAAATAAATACAAGACGTGTAACTAAATTACACGGTGTAATTTCTCCATAAGGTTTTTAAAGGGTGTCGTGTGTAAGTTTGTTCTCATTACTTCACTTGAAACGTCCTCCTCTCAACCCTAGGGAATCTTCCAATAAATTTTATAGAACCTCTCTTGATTTTAAACATCCCAATCACACATCAAATCCCTGGTAAGTGGTTTTGATTAAGTTTTCACTTATCTCCTTTGATCTTGAACCATTTCATTGTAATCCCTTTATCATTAGAGTTTTTGGTTTTGAACTTGATTGGTTTTGATCCAGGATCCTTCTTTAGATCATATTCACCTTCGTTTTAGGTGTCTTTTTCCATTGTAAGCATTGTGTTATTTACCGGTTAAAGTTAGGGGATCTAAATATTAACCCTATGGTTTGATTTTCAATTTCTAAGTATATGTAATATTGTGATTGCACCAACACAATTTCATAATAATTAATTAATTGAATTGAATGATGTTAATACTATGTTAGATTCTTCATTGGATCCCTTTGGATTCAATTTATGATTTTTCATGGATTATAGTTACCTGTTGGGTGAACAAATCAATGAAAATAATGAATTTTAAATGGATTACTTATGATTTTTATCATGACATGTGAATCAGGTGATTTCTTGACATAGATTCACCTTGGAAATGGATTGTTTTATTAATTGAATAAATTGGTAAATTGTAAGATAAAAGGTAATTAGAATAATTAACTATTTGGTCTTATGTGGTCATAATGTGATATGCTTGTTGTTTTGATATTCACTTGTGACACATATCGTAATGCTTATATACCGGGTTTTGACCCTGACACATGTTGTAATGCTTATATACTAATTGTTTATCCTGACACATGTTGTAATGCTTATATACCAAATTTTGACCCTAGAACATGTTATAATGCTTATATACTGGGTTTTGAACCTAGCACATAGCATAATGATTATATACCGAGTTTTGATACCGCCATATGAAAAATGATTATATACTTATGCCCTGATACATATAGAGATGATTATATTGTCGTCTTGGCCTAGTGATTCTTATCATAAATGTGACACATGATCAAATATATTCCATCATTTAATTGAGGTAGGTTATATTTAACCAAGGTTATATAGTTATAGTTGGTGCCACACATGGTTTTTTGTTTCACCCTTTGTTCCTATTCATTTTTGGATCTTATATTTTCTCTCGAGTTCTGAGTGTGATAGGTTTGAACTTTGATATGATTATTTGTTTATCTTTGTTCCCAGGGTTATTCACTAGTTTCCTCCATGAGATTTTGGTGAAAAAAATTTAAGTGTTTGGGTAGGCAGCATGAGGTGAACGATTGGTGTACGGGAAATGGTTGTTCCTAGGGTTATAGCTTGAGGTGAATGATTAGGGTGTGATAAAAATCCCATAAGGATGACACCCAAAATAAAATGATTTTATAAAGGGAAATGGTTTCATTTTTTGTATGTTGTTTTATTCCCTATGTGTAAGGTGAGAAGTGGGATTTCAAAGGGATTTAAATTTTAAAATGTGTTTTCAAACAAAAATGAGTTTTTATTGCATGTTGGATTCCTTATGATGAACCTTGGATATGAATTTTGAATTTTATAAATGAAGGGAAGCATGTTTTAAAGTGAAATTGGTTTATGTGTGGATTTTAAAGGGGTTTGGCCCATGAAAGTGGTTAAATTGATTATGAGACTATCTTGTGATAATTTCAAAGGGGTTTCATGAATTATCCAAGTGGTGGAAAATGTATTTGAAAATGGTTTTGGTGTGTATAAAATAGAAAGTGGTTTGGCTTATGGAAAATGGTGATTTCCTAGTGTATTTATAATGCCTTTCATGTGTATGTGAAATTGGTCATATGAATGACATGTGAACATGAATTGGAGCTTGAGGTAAATCCTGAGTATCTAGGTGGGTAGTCTAGAACTAGTACGCTAGTGATTCAGAAGTGGGAAGGTCTGGTTTTACTTAGCATGATTGATGATTACAACATTAACTAAACTATTATGAGATTGGATGCCACTAAGACTTTGGATGTTTCTCCTCTCTAGTAGCTTGTTCATGAGGATGTTGGAATTTGTGGTTAATATACCATATTTCACTAAGGTATGAGTTTATAGTATATTAATCGAGCTATATTACCCCTATAGATTTAACCATGGTTCTCTTCTTGTGACATGAGACTTATGTGATGTGGTTCCATCCATTGGCATAAGGTGGACCTTGCGTTTATTTCATTTTAAGGAAACTTTATCTAATAAAAAAGTTTCCTTTAGAAATTTTACCTTTAAAAGTGTTGTTCAAAAAATGTTTCCTTGAAAAATTGGTTTTCTTTGAAAGTGTTTCACTGAAAATGGTTTTCCTTTAAAAAAATTTCTTGAAAATGTTCCAAATTATTTCGTATAAATAGGGAATGTTAAATTTTATTTTGATGTTATAACATATAATCATTTTCTTTTGGGTGTCATCCTTCTGGGATTTGTATCACACCCTACATACACCTTTTGGTGTATATTGACTTTGTTTGTACGAATCAGGTAATGGTAAGGTGTGTCATTATGGTGGTATGGGTTTCTAGTGTTCCATCTCATATAAGTGTTTTTGTTGGTGGAAGCTTGAGGGTGACTCCCCTCTTGTTACATAGAGTCTTAGGTTGGCCTTGGTGTCTTATTTTCCATTGTTTCACTTGGGTTTTTGCTTAAAATTTTAAAACCTTGAATCTGATTTTTTTGTACCTCATTTGGTTACAATTATTGGTTATTTTGTTATCTATTATTTTCAGTTCTTTCTGATTATATATATGGTTGAAATCATTCCCAAGGTATTTTTTTGATACTCGGGCATTAGTTTCCAGCCCGTGGAGATTAGGAACACCCTTCGATCCTTTTCACGGTCCGATTCGGGTGTCGAGTATGATGGAATCCCCATCCTGGTTCATGAAAAATTGTATCAACATAGGTTACATTATTTTTGGGTCATGTTATTTGGGTAAGAGTATGAATAGAATAGAGCTAGGATTGTTAGGTCTTGAAGTTTTGGTTACGAGTAGGGTTCCTAGTTATCACACCTCATGATGGGACTTGAGTTTCCATGATAAATCAGGTATTATTTGGGTTATTTGGTTCTTGCAGGTTGTTTTGTGTTTGAGAAATTAAAAGAGAGTTGGGGGGTCTCTATGTTCCCATAGGTCCTATAAATACATGTTAATCTGGTAAAAATATCTTAGAATACTCTCTGTGATTATGTTTCAATTGGCATATGGTCACCAACCATGTGGTCAAGTCACCCATAAACACTTGTTTCCCCTTGTGAGTTTCTCTAGGTATTTCTTGATTCTGAAAAAATGTATTGAAAAATGTTATTTTGGAATTGAGAAAACTTAATTTAAAATGGTAATGGTCTAATTTTTGGAAGGTGAAGAATTATTTTAAGAATCATTTTGAATAGATATTAAGAAAATTGTATTTGTATGAAATGTACTTCAAGTGAAATGGGGATGTTTTTAACGAGATGGGATCTCTAGATTGAAATTTGGGGGTTATTGAAATGGTTTGTTTGAGAAAAAAAGATTATTTTGAAAATCGTTTTGGAAGTTTGTCTTAAGTAAGGAGTAATGATTTTTTAATTAAATGGGATTTAATGAAATGAGTTTTTTTTGTTTCAATGGAAATATTTTCAAACGGGATTCATTGGATTTTTGGATGGAATATATAAAATTTTATATTGATAAAAAATAAAGTGGTTTGATTCATAGAGTTTGAAAGTGATTTTTGACTCAATGGTGAATGATCTTTTGAAAAAATTTTATGAATTTTGAAATAGGAAATGAATTGAAAAGTTGAAAACATTTGTTGAACATTTTGTTTTGGTAAGTGGAAAAGTTTTTTTATAATTTTTGGTGTTTCCATTAGTGACCACATTCATGGATACATTTTGGAATGTGATTGGTTAATGGCACAAGTGGATAGGTTCCCGGATTGACATGAAGTGATGGGTTCCCAGTTTGGCATGATAATATGCATGTGTGTGACTCTATGGAAGACCACTGGTGAGTGTACAACCCCCCAAGATTGACTTTTTTTCAAAAGTTATTTTATGAAAAGATGTGAATTTTTGATAACTAATGGTTGTTTTATGTGTTTCTATTTGTTTTTTGAGCATGTTTCATGTGGTATTTTTTGAGTTTTAGATCTCTTCATGTTTAAATTGTGTTTCAATTTTTATTCCTTATCAATGAGTTGGTTTTAAAATAATGGTTAGTGGGTTCTTTTGAAAACAAAATTCAGGAAGCCTTTGAATTGGTTCCATTTGTGTCGTTGGTGCTCATTTGTGATGATTTTGAGTTAATGGATTAGTTTTATTGGGTTCTCAATTTCCTTATTGACTATCGTATACACCCAAAATATTTGATTGGTATTTGAAATGCAGATATGGGTGGTTAACCATCGTCATACCCTCCAGTTGATCAAGCCATAAAATTTCTTCTTGAGTTTTAGGAGTTGAATCCTTCTATATTTTATAATCATGTGAATCCACTCAAAGTGGAATTGTGGATGTGGAAAGTTGAAACAAAAATTATTTTCATTGAGTTTTTTGAGTCGTTAAGGGTAAATGTTTTCACCACCTTGATTTAGAGTGATGTCTCAAAGTGGTGAGGGAAATTTTAGTGGGGATAGTCGAAAGTGGATTGAGACTGTTAGTGATAGATGCAGTGTTAAAAGGCCCCAATATATTTTTTCATATTCCTTTAATCATGGAATAAATTTGTTCCAGTAGTGTGGAAAGTCTGGTCATAATTATATTTTGTGTCCATTTGTAGAAATAGTGTGCTATTTAGGGCTCGGTTTAAAGTCTATTTCCTTATATTGCTTCTTTGGTTGTGATGATCATGTCTAGTTGTGTTACATGGTGTTTCATTTTTTAATCCAAATATAAAAGTTGGATTGTGACTCTTCAAGAACTTATGTTTTAATAGAAGCATGTTCTTCCTTCAAGAACTCCAAATTTCTCCATTTTAAATGGAAGTGACTTCCATGTTTTCTTGTTTTTGTTGTTTCTTGTTCGGAGTGAAAAGGGATGGTGTGTGTTCATCTTCTAAGTCCATATCTTGGTAAAAATAAAATATTAAGGAAAAGTAAGTTATATGGTGTTTTGTTCTCTTTTTTTTCTTTCTAGATTGTTGCATGGTCACTCATAAAACCAAAAGAAAGAGCTTTGATCAGGGATTTTTAGCTCCTGATTGCATATCAACAGATGCCTAATGATATTAGGGATATAGACATAGGTTCCAAAGTGAGGCCTTTCACATAGTCAGGAAACCATCAAGGGTGTGAGGAACATTGATACCGTTGTGGTCTCTGTCATTAGGATGTGGAGAGTTTAAGGGTTCTCTCTATGGTTTTTTGTTGTTATTGTAAGTCCCTCCTTGATGAAAATTGTTCATGGTTTTATCTTTGTGTATTTCCAATGGTAATTCCTTCTATAATGAAAGGTTCTAATTTGTTTTCTATACATGGGTGACCCTTGTGAATTGGTTTTTCTGTTCCTTTCATTGGATCCCCTCCCTTCCCCTAGTGGTGTAATTTCTTGGGTCGGTGTGGAAGTTCTCTAGTTGGTTTTAAGAAATTCATTTCTAATGGTAGGGAGACCCGCCATGGGTCTCATTGTGGTTCCTTCTAGTGTTATTCAGTGATAGTTTTTTTTAATTTTGGGGAGTCTGTTTAGGCCTCTCGTTTTGATAATTCAATTTTGTCTCTGGTGTGGGTTGACATTGAAAAGTATTTTTTGGAGATGTTGGCTCTCAGTTTCCCATCTGATTAAATGTGGGATTTTTAGAGTATTTACAATCGTCTTGTTTGAATCAAGAATTATAAAATTCATGGTTCAAGTTTTTCAATTCTCTTTAAGATGTATTTTGGATTCATTTGTTTGTTTCATGTAAGAGGTATGGGTTTTTGGTAAATTCTAGGGTTTTCTTGGATTGAAAGGTTTAGTTATATGGTTGTCAGAATTTTGTTTCTTTAGATTGATAAAATTGAGGTGTTGAGGCTTTCTAGGGGTAGAAGTTATATGTTGGGGAGTCCATTATAGCCTCCCAAGTTAAAACTTATGAATCTCAGTTTCAATTTTTGGTGTTCTTGTTTCCCTCCTTGTGTGATGTTTGTTTAGAATTTTATTGGTTTGTAGAGGAGTATCAGGTTTTGTTTTTATATTGAACCTTGGAATGACTTTCCATGGGAAAAAATTTCAAGGTGGGGATAATTTTCACAGTTGGTTTTTTATTTCACATTTTGTTCTAATTCATTTTTGAATCTCAATTTTTCTCTCGAGTTATGGGTGTGATGGGTTTAAACTTTGAGATAATACTTTGTTTATCTTAGTACTGGAGGTTATTTATTAGTTTCCTCTGAGATATTTTTATGAAAAAAAATGTATGTTTTTTATTGTAAACATGAAGAACGTGGTTGCTATATGACTTTTGAAATCATGCTTCATTCTCTAGGAAACTGTGTGGTTTGGTGACATTTTTGGATAGTGGCTAACTACACAGTTGGTGAATGGTTTGTAAACCATGAGGGATAATCATGAATTGTGTTCCTCTTGGACATTAAGGGTTCATAGTTTCTTTATAGTTTAGAAAACCATTTGGTAAAACCATGTGACTTTTCTAGTACATTAAAAATATTAATATTCTATTTGTTTCCCCTTTAGATTTAACCCTAAACCCATCTCATCCTCCTCATACATGATTTTCAGTTATTGAATCTCCCTATAATCTTCCTTGTACCTCTTGGGATTTAATATTTTAGTGGTATTGACCCCAAATCTTGAAGGAAAATTCAGGTGAGTGGTTTATCTCTTGGATTCTTCCCTCTTTCTAGGTTTTTATTCCCTCTTTCTTGGGTTCTCAATTTCCATTGGGGTGTTTGACCTAGGAAGGGTTCAATATTGTGTTGTTGAGTGATATTTTGATGTTTGTTGTTAAATAATTCCTTTTTAGGGACTTGTGGGGGTGTGCTTGTGGTTTTACAATAATTTCCATAAGTTTCCAAGACTGAGGTAGGTTGTTACATGCCCTAACATTGTTGGATGATTTTAATATTCTTGATTAGTTATTCCTTATGTGTCAGGTGATAAATTGAATTTCGAAGGGATTTAAAATTGCAATTTTTTTCTAAAAAAATATTTTTTGTTGTATAGTGGCTTCCTTGTAATAAAATTTTGATAAGAATTGTTGATTTTATAAAATAATTGATGCATGTTTTGAAGTAAAATTGGTTTTTGTGTGTATTTGATAGGTTATTGGCCCATTAAAGTCATTAAATTGATTATATGAATTTCTTGTGATAATTTTAAAGGGGCTTCTTGAATTTTCCAAGTAGTAGAAAATGTATTTTAAAATTTTTTAGTGTGTGTAAAATGGAAAGTGGTTTTGTTTATGCAAAAAGGTTATTTCCATGTGTATTTATAATGCTTGGAATCTTTATGTGAAAGTCGTGATATGTGTGACATGTTAACTTGAATTTATGAATAAGGGAAATCTTGGGTATATAGGTGGGTAGGATAGAACTAGTATGATAGTGATTCAGAAGTGGAAATGTCTAGTTTAACTTATCATGATTGACGATTACAACACTGAATAAACTATTATGATGATTTTATGCCACTAGAACTTTGGATGTTTCTCTTATCTAGTTATTTGTGTGTGAGGAAGCGGACAGTTGTGGTTATTATACCACATTTAACTGAGGTATGAGGTTATAGTGTCTCACATGAGCTAGATTACCCCTAGGGATTTACCCATAGTTCTCTCTTATAATATGAGACTTATGTGATGTGGTGTCACCCATCATCATATGGTGTACCTTGAGTGTATTTCGTTTTAAGGAAGGTTTATCTTAGCAAAATTTTACTTGAGAAATTTTACCTTTAAAGGTGTTGTTCTGAAAATGCTTCCTTGAAAAATGGTTTTCTTTGATATTGTTCCCTAGAAAATGGATTTACTTTAAAAAAATTCTTGAAAATGTTCCAAAGGTTTTTTTATAAATATTACATGTTAATTTGTCTTTTAGATTTTATAGCATGGAATCCTTTTCTTTTTGTGTGGAATCCTACTGGGCTTTATCTCAGGCCCTATACACACCTTTAGGTGTATGTAGACTTTTTTTATGACTCGAGTAGAGAAAAGGTGTGTCATGATTATGGTATGGGTTTCTAGTGTTCTGTATTATGCAGGTATTGTTGGTGGTGGATTCTTTAGGGTGATTCCACTCTTGTTTCACAGAGTCTTGGGTTGGTCTTGTCATCTTCTTTTTTGCTATTGCACTTGGGTTTTTTCTTAAAATTGTAAAACCTTGAATCTGAATTTTAATGTACCATATTTGGTTATGATTATTTTTTATTGATTTATCCTTTATTGTGAGTTTTTTAGGATTATATAAATGGGTTAAATCATTTTCATGGTATTTTTTTGATACTCGAGCACTGGTTTCCATCTCATGTGGATCGAGAATGCCCTTTGGGCCTTATCACAGGTCAGGTCGGGTGTCAAGCTGGATGGAATCCCTGGGTTGGTTCTTGATCGTTGGAATGGTTTTAAGGCATGATCATAGATATTATAGCATGGTGATGAAGTAGGTTGATGTGGTATTAATTTAATTGTTTAATTAATTAATACACATATTTATCACTTTATTACATACAATTATTATTATAATGGTTTGTTTAGATATAGTGGGGTCAACCTAATAAGTTATACTCACACCCTATTTAGGCTTTTGTTTGGTACCTAAGAATATTACATAGATATAGGTTTAGATAAGGGAAAATGACCTTGCTGTTAATTTCTTCTTACTAGATGGGCTAGAGTTTGTATATGGGAATGACATGGGGTTTGGGACTGGGGAATTTTGAGTCATTACTTGAGTCTTATAGTATTTTATTTTTATTACTTATAGCATTACATTTAGTTACATGTCAACCTAAAATTAAATTATTCATTTATTTTTTATTTGACTATTAATTTTCCTTTTATTTTTTAGTTTTCCACTATATTGTATTATTTCCATTATTTTCCACGATTTGATTTTTTATTTTTATTTTTCCATTGTGTTGTAAACTCTTTAAATAGGGGGTATAGTCTTCACACTATATTCACCACACCATCACTGATATTTGGAAACATCTAGTATATGAGGAGGTGTTCTAGAGGTCTTGAAATCAACCCTTTTTGGCCATGTAATAGAGTGCTGGATCGGGGGACATTAAAAAAGTTGAAGAAAATACCCTAGTATCTTTTGTAGAAAAAATGGGGAAGAATGAATGAAGTATCCTGAAAATTTAAACCCTTTTTATTTTATTTAAAAAAATAAGTGGAAAGAAATCTATATTTTTAGAGGATATTAGATTGAATGGTAAATGGGGAGATATTATCTCTATATCTTGATATTTTGGATATTTTATAGAATTATTGTCAAAAAATATAAGGGGGAAATTATTTAAACCAAGATTTTTTGGGTTTCATTTTTTGTTAGTCAATGAAGATTGATGATGATGGATGGTTGTGATAGACTATTATTGTAATAAAGAGGGTGTTTGTTTCCAAGAGGTTGTGAGAAGGGTTTGTTGATAATAACTAAAGGATGGATTTATTGAATACATAAGGTTTTATAAGACATTTATTTGTCTTAAATGGGTTTTAAATGATATTGTTAAATCATGTTTGTTGGTTTAAATATGTTTAGATAAATTTGAGATAATGTATGGAAATATTTTTTTCTAAATAGATTATATTTGATAAATTGGTTAAGTCCTTATACATAAGGGTTGATTGCTATGATATGTAATGGTAACCAGGGTTGATCATGTTACATCAAAAAATGGAGAAGTACTGATAATTAAATGTTATCTAGATGATATGTAAGGGTTAATCTATATTATACATAAGGGTTGACAAAGATTTTACACGTTGGTTGATCTGTAGGATTCATAAGGTTTATCACACAGTTGTTCATGATATGTAGGGATATTTTCCATTTCTACTGGATAGATATTCCCTGTATGTAATGGTAACTTTAAAGATTTGTATAACACATAAGTTTCACTCTGTAATATATATTTATAAGTAATATTTACTCAATAACTAAGGGTAAATCAGTAGTGCAATGGACTAGAGAACTAGTTAATGTGTAATCTAGAATTTTATGATTCCACAATAATATGGTTCCATCATGATTAAATGGAATTTTATACAACTATTAGACCATGAAAAAATAATTAGGGTCATGAAATTTAATTTTCGGGTTATTTAACTACAAAACAACAAGATTGCATTATGATAATTCCTATCACACCACAGTACATCTGGAAGTTAAAGAAATTTGATGAAGAAACTAAACTATCATATCATAGTGGATGTTATCATGTTATGAAATTTGAATAAATATAAAATAAATTAATTTTTTATAGTTTGAACTATCAAGAAGTTTTGGTTGTTTTTGGTACAACCACTAACTACCCATTTTAATATATATGGTACATATTCACTTGGAAACAATTCAATGGATAGGTTGGAGGAAAATGAAATTCAAGGTGGTTGATAAATTTTAAATTTAAATTTAAAAATTAAGAGGATATATTTTAATATATTGTACATATTAATTAGAATATAGATAATGTATGAAAATAATTTATAGTTATAAAAAGGAAGAAGGAAGAAGAATAAAGGTGGTCAGTGACATAGGATTTATTTAATATCTGAAGAGAGATTGAGTTATAGTTGAATATAATTTTATTGAAGATAAAATTTGTGGAGATAAATTATTCTTCATAAAAGAATATATGGAATTTAAGAGAATTATCTAAGTTATATTGATAACTTTTGGTAGAATAGTTGAAGAGGATAGAGTTTAATAATTGAATTCATAATCTGGAATTATCTTCATCTAGAGTCTTTTTGATGTGTGATGTTTGATTGGAAGGTAATGCTTAAACTCTTTTGACGTGAAGTTGAATATATATGTCAATGGAATTGATCAAAACAAATTTAAAACATTTAATAAACTCATCTATAATTATATTTTATTTTACATCAGTTCCACATGTCGGTCATAGATCTACCTTCACATTGATAAACTAAGAATAGACCTATAAGTCTATAAACTGATATCTCATTGAGTAGGTAATGAAGTATAAGGGAGTGGAGGCAGTCGGTTTTTTCCTAAACCATTTTACAGGTGGTGAGCCTTATTAGGGATTGACTTTACCTAAATTGTTTGGACAGTGATCCTTGGTAAGGATTGACTTCACCGAAATCATGTTTTGACTAAAAGAGTGAGTTTATAGTGTATTTTTGGTGCACCGGAATAATGCCAAGTGTATGCTCCTTGGATGTATCCTAGTATGGTTGAAATAGGTAAATAGGTTCTTATATTTATTCAACCTATAATATTCAACTAATGAATATTTGAATATTATGAAAGATATGGATTATATAGTGAAAACTCATTTATTTTATGGGAGTCGTTTTTTAGTTCAAAAATTGATTTGATATACTGTCACTTGGATTTATTTTTCTAAGTCTACATGGGATTATTTTCAATTTATATCAAATAAATTTGAAGTTTCATCTTTATTATAAGGAATTGAAGGGTTATTTGAAATATGGTTTATTTAAGAAGATAGATCTCTATAAGTATTCTAAGGATATGTGGATGAAGTTAGAAGAGATTTATAGAAGAGGAACTATTCAAAAATATTTGAATTAAGATATAATCACAGGTAAAGTACATGGATTAATTTAAGAATATTTTATTCTTTCTAAATAAAAGAAGAAGAAAAATAATAATTATAAAATACTTACAAAGAAATGGAATTCTCTATCCTCAACAAAGATTGAAGGAATTATTTATTTTGGTGTTTATTGGATAACTATATCAAGTTTCCAATCCAAATATTTTTCGAGTAGTATTAGATGAGATTTCCAAGCCTTAAACTACAAATAAGAATAACTAGAAATCATTAAAATAGTTTATTAAACTTTTATAGAATATTTTTCATTAGAAAACTAGATATTAAAACAAGTATATGTGGATTTTAATTAATCCATTTCGAGAATGGGTTCAAAGTGAAGATTCAAAAATATCTTATTAAAGAACCCATATAGGATTTGAAAAATAAAATTTCCATAAAATATTATTTGAAAGAAATTATAATCCCTCTCAAATTAAATCTTGAAGGAAATATTAAATATGAAATATAATCATGATAAAAAATGGTGACCATGGGTACACAATAAAAGGAGAAATATGTGATGGTAAAGGATCTTGAATCAAAACTAAATTCTTTAAAGGGAAAGAATAATGTGAAGACTCCCACTATGGTAGATTTAATAAATATATGGAAAGGAAGTTCAAATCTGGAATTAGAGAAAATAAATAAAATTATTACTATAATTGATTCAAATGGTTCTCACATAAAGGTGGAAATATAATTATACTTTTGTGTAAGATTGGGACACATAATGGGTGTGTGTATGGAATATATAAATATCAATAAAGAAGGAGGATATGTGGTAACCAAATATAAATCAAGTAAATTCTATAAAATGAATGAGTTCTTCAATATATGTTATATTTATGCTAATTATGGTCATATGGAAAGGTAATATAAAAACAAAAGTAATGGAGGTACCAAGATGAATTTCTCTGCTCCTATGAGAAGAAGGATACATGAATGGAATAAAAAAATCCATTAAAAAAATAGATTCATGGTTATGGATGATTATGAATTTCAAAGGAAAAAATTGGGTTTCCAAAAGAATCATTGAAGGTTTATTCAAAGTATTAATCTTGGAAATAAAAGAAGAAAATATAGATGGTGAAGAACAGTACTAACCCAACTGAAAAAAAAATGGGATTAATGGAAACTTAAATAAGGACATACTAAGGATGAAAAAATATAAAGTAGAATTGATATACTTGAAGAAGAAAAATATTAATCATGCTTAAGTGGTTTCATCCATGAAACTATAAAGTAAGAGTGGAAGACTGATGAAGTTTCCCTTTCATAGACAAAGAATCATGTAAAACAATTCATAGATGATGTGTCTAATAAAGAAACATTCATTAGTTAGATGATTATTATAAATTAATGGAATACCAATCCATGTAATAATTAGAAGTCAAGTTCAAACATTTGGAGAGAAGTTTTCTTGGGTGTGGTTATCTAAACAAATGATACTAAAAATTGTTGGTATCAGATCAAAATCAAAGGTTTGGATCATCAAGACCAACCAGATTTTTCAACTTGAGGATGTTTGTGAAGTTCTCCTCTACTTGTGTTTTTTATTGTTTTTAATTATTGAGGAAATAGTTTCAGATTAAGGGGTGATATTATCCATGGGGTGTGTTCATTGAAATCATATTAATTAATAGTAAGAGAGTGGATACATCAAGCTGGAATGATTTCATTGAGAATAGATAAAGTGAAATAAGTGGGGTTGGTATCATTAACTGTGGATTTCAAGGAAAAATATAATAGAACAAATGGTTTGAGAGACATTTAAATCAAAACCTTGATAAATCTAGAGATACATGTAGTGCTTGATATTGAAGGAACTTAATTGATCAAGCTTTTTAGGATTACATTATTAAGTGATTAGAATAGACCGTATTGAATTTATTGACTTAGAATCTTGTTTCCTATATAGATTTATAAATCAGTAGGCAAATAGGATTTTATGATGAATTATTACAAAGTGGTAAATTCAATATCTATAATTTCTTGATAATAATGTAGATGAAAATATAATGGGGTGAAATTGAAGTTACAATGATGGATGGTCAAAAGATACTCAATTTTTTGGATGATAATCATCAAGTGGTTAAAAGAGACTAATGTTCTGAAGGAAAAATCATGTGAATAAAAGTTATGAAGATGAGGGTTACCAAATGGGGAGTCTAAAATCTATAATTTTTTATTTTTTATTAAAATTTTAAATAGATTTTTAGGTTAATTTATGTGAAATATTATGGATATTTAAAGTGGATATAAAATGGGGAATAATCTATCTAAATATAAATCAAGAATCATATTTAAAATGTGGGAGTGAAGATGATGAAGATACCATGGTTCCTTTTAGGGATAAAATGGGGAAGAAGGAATGAAGTGTCCTAAAAAAGTGGAACCCTTTTAATTTTATTAATAAATATTGAGGAAAGATGTCTATAAAATCCATATGTTTGGAGGTTCATTGATTAAAAGAAAAATGGTGAGATATTATCTTTATCTCTTGATGGTTTATGGATTTTTGAGAAGCACTTTCAGAAAAATACAAAGGGGAATATTATTGTAACAATGAGGTTTGTGTTGGAAATGTCGTTAATCACTTACGGTTGATGATTATAGATAGTTGTGAGATATGAGCATTGCAATTAATAGGTTATGTGTTAGAAAGAGGTTGTGAGAAGGGTTGGTTGAAAATATATGAATGGTAGATTTTTTGAAGACATTATTGGAGTATTAGTGAGAATTTATCTTGATTTGAGAGGTAATAAATGAGATAATTAAATCATGTGATCATGTTTAAAGATGTTTGGATAAGTTTAAGATAAAGTATCAAAAAAATTGAACTGAGCAGACTTGGTTTAATAAATTAGTAAAATCCTTATACATAATTTTTAATCTATATGATAAGTAATGGTAACTAGTTATGAGTAGATTGGATTGGAAAAATGGAAAAGTAATGATAAATAATGATTTTTTGGATGAAAAGTAATGGATAGTTTGTATGATACATAATGGTTGATATGTATGATGAGTAAGGATTGATATATAGGATATGTAAGGGTTACCTCATGGATTCACATGATACATAAGGGTATTTTACTATTCTGTTGTAGAGTTATGCCCAATATATAAGGTTTAACCAAAGACTTCAAAGAATACTTATGGGTCACTCTATTATATATAGTGATATGTAATGGTCACTCATAAAGTAAAGGTAAATCTATACTTTTCCAAAAATCAATTGTGGTGGAATAGAGATACAATTGATTTCAGGTCTAGAATTGGATCACACAACAATACAAGGTTCACATCTTGATTAATAGTATTATTTTGTATTGGTTATACTTGAAGAGATAAGTAGGTCTTTGAAAGTTAAGTTTTGGGATGTTTATCTATAAAAATAAATATTTCATCATGAAACTTCCTATCACGTTGTAATATATCTGGAAATTGAAGAAAATTGATTAAGAAGGAAACTTGGTATGCTACAATGGATGTTCTCACATCATGAAATTTGAACCAATACAGAATTAAATTTCTATTTGGTGACTTGGAACTCTCAAAACGTTTTTGTGATTTTTTGGATGACCATTAAATACCAATTTGAATATTTATGGTGTTGATTCACTTGGAAATAATTCAACTAATGGATTTAAGGAATATGAGGTTCAAGATTGCTGATAAAATTTGAATTTGAATTTCAAAATTATAATTATATATTATAGCCGGGTGTAAAGATTCATTAGAACATAGAGAATAGAGAAAACTAATAAATATTTCCAAGAAGGAAGAAGGTAGAGGACGAAAGGTGGTTAGTATCCTGGGATTTATTGAATATTTGAATTAGAGATTTTGAGTTATTACTAGATAGAATTTTATTTAAGATCATATTTTTTTAGATAAATTTTCATGCCTAATATATGAGGATTAATTGAAGAGAATTGAATATGTTCTATAAATTACATCTATTTGAATAGTAAAAAGATCAAGGAGTTCAATAAGAGAATTATTAATCTAGAATTATCTTCATCTTGAGTCTTATTACTGTGTGAAGTTTTTTTGGAAGACATCATTTTAACTCTTCTAACATGAATTTAAACATATCAAGACATTTAATTGGGAGAAAAACATGGTAAAATTTTCAAATGTACTCATTAGAAATAACCAAACTTTTGGAACTCTTATCTCTTTGAATATTTATTATGAATATATTATTATCTTCACTAATATTTTTTATTTCAAAACTCTTAGACAAATATTTATTAAGAACCTAAATTTTTTGATAATGGGACAAACTATAATCATATCATCCATCTAGAGAAAAATAATTATTAAATATCCATCCCAAAAAATTTTCTAATAGAAATAATGATCTTATTTTCTCTATAATAAACCATTATTTTATATAAAAGAATCCAATTTTAGGTTTCACTACATTGGATCTTATTTCAACCCATGAAATCTTTTTTTGAGTTTACACACCAATTCATGATTTCATTTTTCAATGAAACCATTAGGTTGATTCATATATATTTACACCTCTAGATCTCTATGAAGAAAAGTATTCTTCACATCCATTTTCTCTAGATATAGATCATTTGAAGAAACTATACTCACTATAGTTTTGATATTAGTATGCTTAATAACTGATGAAAATATTTGAAAAAATAAAATACCTTCCTTTTGTTGGAAACCTTTACTATCATCCTAGATTTATACATTTTACTACTATTTTCAACTTACTTTAATTTTTAACACATTTATTTTCATGTTCCCACTTTCCTTACATAGGTTGAAATAGATCCCAAGTGTCATTAATATGTAACAAATCCAACTCTTCATTTATAGATAACTCCAACTTAATGGAATCATTGATACTAGTCACCTTCTCTGTACTTTCAAGTTCTCCTCTATCTATTAAAAGTCAAAAGTAAAGATCAAAACCATACCTATGTACTAGTCCAATAATCCTATAATTCCTTTGAAACTATTCATGTGTTTTAGTTATTTCTATTCCTGATACTTCCAGAAAGTCTCCTTCTAGTGCTCTGCCTTGAGCTTCACCAGTTTCTAAGATTTTAGGTATGAATTCTACTAGTATATTATCTGAAATTTTAATGTTACTTCTAGAACTTTCTTTAAAAATTTGAGAAATTATAACAGACTTAGTACTAACTAAACTTTTTCAAATTTAAATTCCTCTAGAACTTATACCTAGGTTATTTTTCACTTATGATGATTCTTTGTTCTCATATTCCTTTTACTCCAACTTTTAATCCTTTCAAAGAACTTTCTCATTAAAGATCACATTTCTAATCCAAATTAATTACCACTTATTGTCATCCCAAATTTTAAAACCAAAAAAAATCCACCATACCCTATAAAGAAGCATGTGTGAGACTATAAATTTAACTTTTCATGGTAATTTTCATCCACATGAACATAGGAAACACAGTTAAATGTCCCAAGATGATAAAGTTTCAGTTTTCTATTGGACCACCATGATTTTGATAACTCCTAACCCACTATTGAATAAGGACTTAGATTGATTAAGTACATGTTCATATACACATATTCTAGATAAAATTAGTTAGGCACTCCAGAATGAATTCTCATGCTATGTGGATTCCCCATAAATTTTTTATTCATCCTCTCAACAATACCATTTTTCTCAGGTACTCTTAGATCTTTTTTCTCATGTATGATTCCCTAATGTTTAAAATACTTTCATAAACTCATTCAGGTGAACTAACCTCCATTTTCATGTCTTAAACACTTCAACTTACATTTTTTCTCTCTATATCATTTATTTTGAGTTAAAAAATATTCCAAACACATCTGAATTGTACTTCATAAAATAAATAGAATTTTTTTTCATAAAAACATAAATGAAATTCTTTAAGTACCATGAACCACTATGTGATTTTTTTGGGTATGGTCTCCACACACCAGTATATACAAGTTCTATCTTTCATTTCTTAGGATTTCACTGAGATTAAAAGACGCCTTCCATTTCTATCTATGTATATAAATTCTAAAAATCCCAAAGTCTGAATGAATGCATAAGTAGTGAACAATGTACATGGTCATTTAATAGTTGCATGACACATCAATAAAACATTTACAGATATTCCCATAAAATATAAATATTAAATTATATATAATGATTTATATAAATTCAATAAATTTTATGATAACATAATTTCATGATTTAGGAATACATAATTAGAACTAAAATATCATATTTTCACATAATGAGTTGATAAAAAAAATTATTCACAAAATAGGTAACAAAAGATTTGAAATCAAGTAAGAACCCTATATGATAGGGTCGGGGTCAAGGGGAGGGAAGCGCATTGTCATGAGTTGGTGTCAGGATTGAGGGGAGGGCAGGGAATCATCTTGAGTTGGGGTTGGGATTAAGGGGAGGGGATATCATTATCATGATTTGGGTTTTGGATTAAGGGTAGGGGAGTGAAATATAAGGGCTTATATCAACAGGAGATAAGGGATTCATTGGGGATGGTTTGTGGGATTGAGAGGGTGGGAGGGTGTCATTAATGGGGTTTGTCAGGCTATGGGGTCGAGGGGAGGGGGAATCATGACACAAGTATTTTAAAAATATTATTACATGATTTTTAACATAAAAATGCATTAATTATAACCCAAATATTGTGATTATTAGTATCATTGGAAGAATAGGTTCATAATACAATAAAAGAAAACTAAAACATAACATATTTCTTTTATTCTACCTAATGAGCTCCAAATCCCCTTTGATCTCTTAAAATAGAATAGTGTAACCTCAGGAATACATAGAATAAAGGGTTGATATAGAAATACCCCTAAGGGTACAAATATGATAATAAATCATAACATGTGAGTCATAGGTATAACATTATATCATAAAAGATAAGGTTCGTGAGTAATAACAAGGAATCATAACATAAATAACATGTTATCATAAGATCATGGAAATATAGTAAATGTGGAAGAAACATATAACATGGCATAAACATGAGTCAATATTAACAACTAAGATATTATATGGTGGAAAAAGTCCCATAATAGATTAGGTTTACTCTCTAATCCCATACATAACATCTCATGAGACAAAAGATTCACAAAATTCATTGGATCAATATATGGGTGCACCCATCATAACATGTTCATGAATATGTGTTCCATAAATTTAAATCATCATAATGTGTAAACATATTAATTACCAATGGAAATAAATGTGTTTCATAATCTTTCCTCATGTTATAATGAAAGGAGATTTCAAAAATAAGGCATTTCATAAATGAACTTAAGGCATGTATTACCCCATCAAAGGAAGGGAGAATAAACTAGTTATATATGTAGGAAACATATATATATATATAATTTAGAAGTAAACCATAATATAAAATGTTTTCAACAATGACTAAAACATCTTTAAAATATCACATGGAATATTTCTTGAGGAAAATACCCTTTTCACTTTGAAACAACTTCCTCAAAATCTAAAAATTTCTAAGATATAATAAAAATAATTTCATTTGAATACAACCATGGAAACATGTAAATTAATATTTAAATAATTGATTGTTCATGATTAACGTAAATTCTTTTCATGCAGTATATGTTAAAATAAAACATCATATTAACAATTTTGTAAAAATTCAAAAAGTACCTTATTTGGAAAATAATAGAAAAATTCCTTTTAAACCATTTTTGTAAAAAAATTAAAACATGGGTAAATTTTTTTTAATAAATCATTAAATAATTTTAAAAACATTCTTTAAAATATTTTAAGGAAAATGTAGACATGGAAAAGAAATATTCGAGTTCTAGAAGAAGATACAAGATCGGTATTTCTTACAAACAACTCTCTTGATATTTCTTTACTCAATAAGGGAGGAAATGGAGACCAAAAATTTAAACCAGATTCATAACATAAGGAGAATAAAATATATGTGGTTCAATAAAATAATTTTATATTATATCCACCTAAGTAACCTTGAACATAAACAATATTGAAAAGAAAGGAGAGTGTAACATAAAGTTATTACCGATTTGGTAACTTTCAAATCAAACCCCCTTAGATGAAGTAAAATTAATTATAAATTAAAATAACATTAATTATGAAGGATTAATGATATAATATGTCAAATTTAAATCATATACACTATTTAAAATAAATAAGGTTCATAATATTAAAATATTCCTTAGTGAAAAGAAATTGAGACAAAATCTCTTACAAAGATCATATCATTGGAGTTAGAATTAATAAATGAAGTGATTATAATTAAAAAATTTAAATACATAAAAAAAGTGGTAATAAAACATGATAATACGATATTTTATTTCATAATTAATCATATCATAACATAGTTGATGAAGTATAAGTATAACCAAATGAATAGAAATCGAGTTAAGAAACCCCTTACCATGAGTTCAAATCATCACATATGTACTATATATTACTAAATAATAAACTTATATTAATAATTTAATTTATTAATAACCTTTTAAAATTTTATTATTCATTTTATTTTATTTATTACCATTTTATATTTACATACTTAATCAATTAAGTTCGCATCGGATGTTTTGATGATATTTGGTTCATATGTCCAAAATGAATTCGGTGGGTTAACTATGGTAAAATAATTCATTATTATTTCGTCTTAAAAATAATAAACATTACATAATTATCATTTTAATGCTTCCATTATACATTTGAAACAAACTATGAAATATGGTTATGAAAAATGAACTATGTTACAATCATGGAGGCAGTATGTCATACATATACATTAGTAACATTTCCATTTTCAAAGATCATGATATAAAAAAGGTAAGCATTATTTTATATTTAAATAATTATAATTATATCATAAAAACCATATTATTTCTTTAAATAAACTTATATAAACCAACCATGTGATTTTATAATGAAAAAGGTATCACATCGCTCTGGGGAGGTGGTAATCCACTTGTACGCACAAACGATGTTATATTTTTTCTATGAAGGGAAAGGTGAGAAAATATATGATATATTACTTTACATAATGATAAATATTTAATTAATATCATATATATATGCATTAAATTCATCATCATAAATATTCATGATAGGTGATGATATAAAACGAATTACATCAGTTTGTGAGGTAGTAGTTTGTTATACACATGAATGATGGTTTCATTTTCTATGGAAGAGGAGATATATTTTGGTTATTGCATTAACATAATAACATATTAGTATATGAGAGATAATACTTTTATTATATAATCATGGTAAAATAAAATTTTAGTGAGTTGTAATAGTGAATAAAATAAAAAACTCTTGATTATGAACAATACCTCTCCTTCAAACAACCTCTTGAGGTTTACACTAAAATCTTCCCTAGGATGGTTTTCTAATAAAAAAGGAATATAGGTAATGGTGAAGGATTTAATGAATGGATTTGGTTAGGGATTTTCAGAACCAAAAGGATACTTAAGTGTGTATAGAATATGAAAATATGTGTCCTTTTATAAGTGGGAGAGGATCCACTAGGAAATTTCTTAAAAGAATACAAAATGATAAAATCATTCCCAAGAAAAATGCTTAAAAATGGACATATATTCAAATTTTTGATAGTATAAGGATGAAATGTTTCCATAAAATATGATTTAGAAAATTTTAATTGGAAAAAGTTCCCTTATCTTTTTTTAACCTCTTATAAACCCATTTTAACCTTAACAGCAGTAATTAATTTTTACTATTTTTACTATTCATTATGACCAAAAATTAAATTGAACTTATTAAAAAATATTAATTATTTTAATTAAAAATATTTATTAAATTTAATAAAATTAAAATCATTTAAGTGACATAATTAAATTTAAAAAATGAACCCACAAAACGTGCTGAAAAAGGTTTTTCAAGAAATATATTCTTCAAGAATAAGATGATATTATATTAACTCTATGATTAGTAATAATTATTATATGAATTTTAATTCATATATATATATATAATCTATATATTTCATTTAAATATGTAACATCATGTTACCTTGATTGGGTAAGTTTTCCCTTTTTCTAAGTTCCCTTTTGGTTAAAAGTCCTTAGGGGCAGTTTTCTAGATTTTATGCAGGCTACAGAGCAGGTGCATGTTGTGTACTAGAGGTACACATTGTGTAGTTACATGCTATATATTATAGGTACACAATGTTTAGGTACATGTTTTGTAATAGATGTACATGTTTTGTGGGGTTTTAATAGATGTTTTTTTACCTGAGGTAATGGGTTTTTTAGCGTAACTTATCCAGAGTGACCTATATGATGTGACCAGGGGGTACATGTCATGACTCGGCCTATGCCCAAAATAATGTCATGATTTTGGTTATTTCACTCAGACCTTTCTTTCCAGACCTCTTGGTTATCCAACCAGAACCCTTCCTAGGTGGTAGTCATAGGTGCCTTCCCTTCTGGATTGATCTGATCGGCTTTGGATCTTCGTTGCGTCTATGGTGCATCTCTCTAGGTAAGTGTTCTTTCTGGTTCTTAATTGTGGTTGATCATGGAAGTTCCCTAGATTTTCATTATCAAATCCATTTATCTGATTTGGATGTTTCTTCTTGGTTTCTTCTATATTCATTGTGAGATCGAGTTTGGAGGTTTTTTCATCATTGGTTGTGGTGCAGTGGGCGTTCTTCCTCAACGTAAGTGATTCTGTCTCTAGCCTATGATAATAAATATGCTTTCTATTGTATTATAAATTGATTTATGAAATTGGAATGATTTTTTTTGTGTGTTGAAAATGGTTTTTGAAAGAGAAATGGGTTTTCCTTGGCTTTTGATAAATGGGTTTGAATGATTTTCAAAGAATTGAAATGGATTTGTGAAAAAAATAACATGGGTTACTTTGGATACTTAGTTGGTAGGTTTATCTTAAGGCCATGATCCATTGTTTTGTGATTAACAAGGAGTTTTTTCATGGGGATTTTCTCTGTTTCCTAGGCCTATTGTTCTAGGAGACCAATATTGATATTTTGGGGGGTTTACTCATGGAGTATTCCTATACTTCCTAGGACCATTTTCTAGGATTAGTTTTTAAGCACTTAACTACCATGGTACGAGTAGTTTATGAACATGACCTATAGTATTCCTTGGTGTTGTGATATCTGTGCTTCTATTTTGTACTACTTGGATTTATGAGTTATCCTTGATATGTATGTTTATTTTTTTGGGAAATGATATGGAAAATGTGTTTGAAACTGATACACTTACTTTTGTTTTGGACTGTGGAAAATGGAATGTTTTCCATTTTTTCTATAAAAATGATTTACTGCTTATCATGCCATGTTTTATTTTAAAATGATCGTACATGATTTTTTATATAGAGACATATTGTGGAACACCTGGGTGGGATCCTACTGAGCATGTTAGATCACACATTTCACACCTCTTTGGTGGTGTGCAGACCTTTCTTTATCTCCTAGTGTATGGAAAGTCAAGCCACTGTAGTTAGGCGATGAGGTTCATGCCAACTGGTCGAGTAGTTGGTGGTGATATGGTGGGAGTTTGTCCACACCATTTCTTGGAGTAGATGTTAGTTTAGTTCTTTTTAGATAATCAGACTTTTCTTTTAAAGTTTTAGCTACTGTTGTAGTTGTTCTTTTTCCATTTTTTTCTTAAAGTTATAGAATATATACTTTTTAGTCTTCCGATGTTTCTTTCTCATTATATATATATATATATATATATATATTCCATGTGGTTGTTTAGGTTAAGAGAAATCATTCCCTTGATTTTATCGTTCGATGTTCGGGTGCCTGTCACCAGCCTATGGGGATCAGGAATGCCCTTCAAGTATGTGAAGGATCGGGTCGGGTGTTGGGTTTAAGGTAAACCCAGTTTGGTTTGTTACAGTTTGGTATCAAAGGAGTTCTGTTCTCAAGATTCCTTTTCTTAGTACGTTTGTTAGACTGTAGATAGGATTTTCAGTACTTGAGGGGTATGTTTCAATAAGTGCCTATACAGATCTTATTGTAATGAGAATCAAGATTCCATGTGATGTTGGTATGTGTTTCTCTACTATTGGTTTTTGTTTTAAAAAAATATCATTTTTTATTATGGGTTTTCTATTTTGAACTAATATTTGTTTTTTTTTTGTCTGATCATTCTTATGTTTCGGTGTACAGTAGAATGCATCTGAGACGTCTTCCACAAGTTCCTCAAGAGGGTGTTGCTGATGATCCTAAAGTAAACCCACCTATGGATTAAAATCTTATAGAGACTATCATACAGGAATCTTTTACTGTTGATCAGGATGTTCCAAGAGTTCATAAAGTTTTTTTTTGAGGTATAACTAGGAGAAAGAGGAGAGAGAGAGAGATCATGAGAGTTCTTTCTTGAGAATCCACTGTCCTTTAAGGAAACGACTGAGCCTCAAGAGGCGTATGGTTGGATGGATAGGATCAATCAAATCTTGTACTTTATAGAGACACCTAATAATATTAGGGAGAAGTGTGAAATGTTCAGGCATGAGGGATCCAGCAAATATTGGTGGGACTCTATGGTCTGGGTAAAGAAACATGTGGTATTGGGTTGGAAGGGTTTCAAAACCCTGTTCTTTCATTAGTTTTATCCATAGTCACTGATGTTGGAAAAGTCTCTAGAGTTCCTATCATTATAGTAGGGATAGAATTTGGTGTCAGCATACACTAACCTCTTGGCTGAGATTTTCTATTTTGCTCAGGATGTGGTTAAGAATGAATAGATGAACACACATAAGTACCTAAAGGGTCTATGACCAGATATCATACTGTTGGTATTTATTCTGAAACTTTCTACCTATGAAGATATGGTATACATAACTATGATTTTAGAAATGAACATGTTAGGAAAGGTCATTGTTACCACCTCTTCTCTTCCAAGTAGTGACAGCTTCAGTGGCATGCATGGGGATAAGAGGATATGGAAGGATTATTGTAGAAGTGGTGGAGGTGGGTCTTAGCAGTGAGCCTCCTCTGCACCGTTCATTGCAGCGGACAGTGTGCCTCTGACATGCTATCAGTGCAGTAATGGAGTACACTCAAGACATTATTTTCCTATGCCCACGATGGCATTCAATAGCTATGGGTGTGTTGGTCATCTATAGTGTTTCTTTCAGTCTCTCAATACGCCTCATTATGTTTAGGGTTCTTCAGCTCCAAAGGCTACTACGGTGTAGTCAGAAGCTTCAAAGACTATAGGGCTCCAACCATAGGCCTTAGGAGTGAAACATTTACATGCATTATATGATTGTCCAATCGAAGTTGATGCAGGTCCAACAACAGTGAGAGGAATTCTTCTTATTTCATCTTTAGTAGCAATTTCTTTGTCTGATACCGGTGCCTCCCACTCATTCGTATCTACATGCTTTGTTGATGTTATTAAACTTAAAATGAAACTTATTCCCTTTACAATTGAGTTAGATACAGCTCTTGGAAGGAGGAAAGAGCTGGGGTTTCAGTGTCCTTCTTGTTTGTTAATGATAGCCGATACGGAGTTGGTCTGGGATTTTATCTTTCTTGATCTGGATCTGTTTGATGCCGTCATCAGTATGGATTATCCTATCACTCATTGAGCTGAGGTTGATGGTTATTATCGGAGTTTTTTTGCTAATGGGATCTCTCATGTGTTTTAGGGGGATTGGGACCCTAGGCCTAGTCATGAAGTACCTTCCCGCCCATGGATCAAGAGTTTGTTGGTTACAGTTTTATTTGATCCCAATAAATTTTCTTCTGTTGATGACCTTTCTATTGTTGTTTGATATTTCCCTAACATTTTCCCAGATGATTTATCTATTTTTCCTACAGAGATATAAGTAGAGTTTATGATTGACCTAGTGTAGAGTACACAATTGATATCAATGCCTTCTTATTTTATGGCACTTGTAGAGTTGAAAGAACACAAGATTTAGTTGGATATCCTATCAGAGAAAGGTTTCATTCTCCATAATGTTTCACCTTGGGTATCCCTTGTGCTCTTTTCCAAGAAATCATATGGCTCACTTCAGTTATGTGTGGACTATCAGAAGTTTAACCAGGTAACAGTTAAGAACAAATATCCTTTTCCTCAAGTGGATGATTTTTTTGATTTGTTTAAGGGGGTAAATTGGTTCTCAAAGATTGATCTTCGGTCAGGTTATAATCAGATCAAATTTCGAGAGTGCGGTATACGGAAGATAACCTTTAAGAGAACGTATGACCATTATGAATACATTGTGATGACTTTTGGTCTGACTAATTCTCCTACAATTTTTAAGGCTTTGACGAATTGGATATTTCACCAATATCTTGACAATTTTGTGGTAGTGTTCGTGGATGATATTCTGGTTTATTCAAAGTTTGAGTGTAAGCGTGAGCACTATCTGAGTTTGGTTTTGGAAATTCTGAGAAATCATTATTTGTAAGGAATGATTTGAAAATTCAGTTTATGGATTTGTAAAGTGATGTTCTTGGGGAACAAAATTTAATATCATGGCATAAAATTTGATCAAGAGAAGTTAAAGGTTGTTATGTCTTGGAAGGAACCACAAACCATCTTTAAAATTCAAAGCTTCCCTGGTCTTGTTGGGTAATACCGATGGTTCGTTAAGGATTTCTATAAACTTGAATTACCTTTGGATTATCTTATTAGGAAAGTAGTAAAATTCACATGGGATGAAAATTGTCAGTCTTTTTTTGATGAATTGAAACAACTTCTAACATCGGATCTTATTCTGAACTTAATAGAGCCCGATATTTGGTACATGGTGTTTTGTGATGAAACAAGTGCCAATTTGGGATGTGTGTTGATGTAGAATGATCATGTGGTAGGTTAGGGATCTCTTTAGATTTGACCGCATGATAAGAACTAACTCACTCATGATTTCGATCTTATTAAGGTTATGCATGTGCTTAAATGTTGGCAGCACTATCTCTTTGGGGATATGTTCATGGTCTTCTCTGATCATAAGAGTATAAGCTATATATTTTCCTAAAAATACTTTAATCTCAAATAGAGATGATGGATACAATACCTTTATAAATTTGACTTTGAAATCTCTTACACCCTAGGGAAATTGAATGTTATTGCAGATGCTCTTAGCAGGAAGGTACATTCATAGGCTGTTTTGGAATCAAAAGAGGAGTGGAATCTTATGGGGATTTTCACTCAATTGCACTTGGATGGTCATGAGGATGTCTTAAGTATGGTTATGACCAGTGCTCAGTTATCATCATTTCTCCTAAATTCTATTTTGAAAATTCAACAGCAGGATGATGAGTTTTAGAATACTCGGGAAAGCTTTTATGGTGGGGAGATCATTTTTTGTTGGTCTATTTCTAAAGATGGAATAATTAACTTTAGGAAATGAGTTGTCATCCCAATATTTGTGAGGAGTTAAATCTTGTTTTATTTTCATATCTCTTCATGGGACATTCATCCAGGCATTACGAAGATGTATTAAGACATGAGAAGAAGATTTTGGTGGCCAGGTATGAAGCGTGACATTCTAGATTATGTGTCATGTTGTTACACCTGCCAATGGATAGAGGCAGAGCATTTGAAACCTTCTGGTTTGATTCATCCCCTTCTAGTGCCATTTTTGAAATGGGATGAGGTATCCATGGATTTTGTTGTTGGATTTCCATGGACACCTTGATTAAAACATGATATATAGGTGGTTGTAGATCGGTTGATGAAGTATTCTCATTTCATTTCAATCAAGGATACCACTAAGCTTGAACATCTGGGTAAGCGATATGTGTAGGATATTGTGAGGTTACATGGGAGTCCTTATACCATTATTTTAGATAGGGCTCCTAGGGTTTCCTTTTGGTTCTGTAGAAGTCTTCAAGAGGTAATGATAACTCAGATTAAGTTGAGCATGACCTACCATCCACAGACATTCAGTCAAATGGAGTGTGAAATTCAGATCCTAGAGGATATGCTTTATGCCTGCATCTTGGATTTTAGTGAATCATGGGATAGCCATATTGGAGTGGTTGAGTATTTTACAAAAACAAGTTATCAGTCTTCAATAATAATGGCTTCGTTCATGGTGTTGTATGGTCGCCTATGTAGATCATCCATTTGTTGGGCAGAAGTGGGTGAAGAAGCATTGGTTAGACCATGTTTGGTTTAGGAGATGTCTGTGAAGATTAAAGATTTTTGACCACATATGGTTATAGCCCAGAGTTGATAGAAATCATATGCATATCGAAAGCATTTTCCTTTGTAGTTTTCCATAGTTGGATAGGTTTTCTTGAAAGTTTCTCCTTCTTTGGGTCACTGTTTTCTTGGAAAACCAAGAAAGTTGGTTTCAAGATATGTCGGATTGTTTGGGATCACTGAATGGATCAGACAGGTTGCTTATCAGTTAGCATTTACAATTTAGTTGATGGGAATTCATGATGTTTCCCACATACCTCATCTCGAGAAGTATCACCCTGATCCCACTCACATTCGGAATTGGGAAGAAATTGAGTTAGATCCATATACTTCTATCTTGGAGAAACCAGTTCAGATTATAAACTCTCATATGAAAGTCTTGCGTGGGAGTTCTATTTTGTTGGTCAGAGTTCTATGGAAACACATGTCATATTCTTATGAGACATGGGAACATTAGTCATTGATGAGGGAGTAGTGACCTTATCTTTTTCTAGGAGTTACATCTTCTACATGACTTCTCGAGGGTGGAAAATCTTTATGGTGGGGAGTTTGTAACATCTTGTTACATTTATCGAGTAATTTTTTCCTTTTTCTAAGTTCCCTTTTGGTTAAAAGTCCTTATTATTGGTTTTTTGGATTTTCTATAGGTTGTAGAGCAGGTACATGTTGTGTACTGGCGGTACACATTGTGTAGGTAGACACTGTGCACTAGAGGTACACTGTTTGTAGGTACACACCGTGTACTGGAGGTACACGTTTGGTAGCTACACGCCATGTACTAGAGGCATGCATTTTGTAGTGGTTAAATTGGAGTTTTTAACCCGAGGTGATGGGTTTTTCAACATAAATTATCCATCATGGCCTACATGACATGAACATGGGTACACATTGTAACTCATACTGCACCAAGATTTAAGTCATGAGTTTGGATGTTTTTCTTGGCCCTTTCTTTCCAGACCTCTTGGCACTCGAACCAGAACCCTTGATAAGTAGTTTTCGTAGGAGTCTTCCCTTCTGGATCGATCTAATAAGCTTTGGATCTTCATTACATCTACAGTGCATCTCTCTGAGTAAGTGTTCTTTCCATTTCTTCAGTGCGTTTGATTGAAGTAGCACCTTATCTTTGCGTTATTGGATCTGTTTATCTAAGTTGGATGTTTCTTCTTGGTTTCTTCTAGACTCATTATGAGATCTAGTTTTAGAGGCCTTTTCCATCATTGGTCATGGTGCATCGGGTGTTCATCCTCAAGGTATGTTGGTTTTCTTTCTTCTTATGACCTCTTTTATTTATATATGGATCAAACCTATGATGATGGGATTTGATTATAGGGCCTTCTTCGACAATGTGGGGTTTCATTTCTTTTGGATTCCATTTTGGGCATGTGCGACCCAAACTTTGAGGTAGGTGGTTCTGTCTCTATCCCATGATAATAAACCTACTTTCTATTGCTTTATAAATAAATTTATGGAATTGGTATGATTTTTTATGTGTGTTGAAAAAGGTATTTGAAAGAGAAATGGTTTTTCTTGGATTTTGATAAATGGGTTTGAATGATTTTCAAAGCATTTAAATGTATTTTTGAAAAAGATCACATGGGTTAACTTGGATGCTTAGGTGGAAAGTTCATTTGGTTTAAATGTTTCATGTCACATACATTATCGAATATAGTTTTCTTTTTAAAAAAATATTAGGGTGTTACATTATACCCCCCTTAAATAAATTGTACCAAAAAAATCTATTTTGGTCATAAAATTTCTTAACCTTTGTTGAAAACCCACATTGTAAAAAGGGTTAATAAAACTTCTTCTTGAAAAGAGGGAAAAGGAAATATGAAGGTCAACACATAACTGGGTTTCTATATATGAGAACATTATTGGGAAGTGAAAATATAGACATAAAAAACATAATGTCCAAATAATTAAGGTGGTGACAGATATCATGGATCACAAGAAAGTAAATGCCAATATAAATTTAATGACCACAAATCCATAAATCGGGGATAGGTGAAAAGAACATTGATTCATATAAAATGAAGGTAATAGGATAATTTTTTTGTTTCAAGATCCTTTTTCCTAAAGTATAGAGATTATTTTACTATCAATAGATATAATAGTGGAAAATATATTTACTCGATATCCTTTTATTTAAAAAGTAAAATTTTATCCTCTGGTTATTCTTAGATAAATTTCCACTTCATTTATCACTCTAAGAAATGAATATCCAAGATGAATTTTTATGATTGAATCACTAAAATTAAATTTTAATGGATCATAAGATCCATAAAATAGTGAAAAGTATTTTTTGTATATCTAAATATTTAATCAAAACTAAAATGGTTAGAATAAGTTATCTAATATAATACATTAATCTTGGAAACCTCAATAGTAACACCCAAAGTTAAACTTAATCCATTCCATAAGTATTTATCCTTAAAACCCTTTATCTTACATCTCCAAAAATGTAATATAATTCTTTCTAAATAATCCTTTATGTTGAATCTAAGGGTTATTTATACCAAAACTCAATAAAACATCTCCTGAAATATCATTAATTACTTCAAAATCAAAAATACTTGATCATATAATATGTTTCCCAAAATCAAATTAATATTTAATTATCAATACTTTTAATTAAAAATAATATCGTACTAACCAGGATATCACGTAGGCTAGTGGTATGTTCTTCACTCTTATCTCCATTAAATTTTGGGTTCAAGCCCTATATCCTTGATGGATGTAATGGGCTATTTCCCAGAATGTGGGTTTCCCTTTTTATAAAACTATATTAATATAATTATAATAAAATTCCCAAAAATATAATGAATATACTCAAAAATAACATTAATCATCAAATCACTTTTTAACCAATAAGGTTTTCTATACATTTTTTTATTTTTTTCAAAAAAAATTCAATTATCTTAATTGAATATTGTTAACTTAACATCAATGATCATATTAACCCTAAAGGTTATCAATATCTTTAAACATATTTCCACATAATATAAAAGAACTTTTCCTTGAATAACCTTTTCACTAAAACATATAGTAAAACCAATGGTTTTTTTTACTATAAATGTATCCCAAAATATATGTAATCATGTTAATTAAATAATACCTCAAAATAAGTCTCTATGATTTTAAACACATGATTAACCTTAAACATATCATCCCAAGACACTTTAGTTTTATCCCTTTTTAATATATAATATCATAGGTTTCCAAAGGTTCTATTATTTAATTCTTCATAATTATTTATAGATAAAAAGTGGATTAACCAAAGTATATCCCTTAAGGATGTCAAACCAGGTGTGTTGTAAGGGAACACTAATCATGCACCAGGATGATGGCTAAGATATAATCAACAAACTCTTTTTTTGGTTGTTACATATTGATGAATTTGTGCCAAAACCACATCCACTTATAGTGTCTAGATAGGGATATATTTTTAAGAAAACCACATAATCTCTATCTAACCAAAACTTTAGGATGTTATCCTATACCTAGACTTATCCCCATGGTTTTTACTAAGGTTATCTAATCCAAATCTAAAAAAATAACTAGATATTTCTATAATAACAACTATAGTTATCCAAGACTTTTAAACATATTATTAAATTATTTTTAATATAAACATCCATTAATTACAACCTAAACATTTTGAGGTCTAGTTTCTTTGACAAATTGGGGTCATAATACATGAAAAGTAAACTAAAACATAAATTATTTATTTTATTCTCCATAATGATCTTTTAAATACCTTTTAAATCCTAAAATGGCATAGGGTAACCTGGGGAATACAAAGAATAAAAGGGGTGATCTAAAAATACCGCTAAGGGTATAAACATAGTGAGAAAGAATAATGTGTGAGTCATAGGTATAGCATGATATCATAAAATATAGGCTCGTGAGTAATCACAAGGAAAAATAACATAAATAACATGGTATCATAGGATCAAGGAAACATATAAATTTTTTCAAAAATATATAAAATGGTGTAAACATGAATCAGGTCTAACTGTTAATATCACATGGTGTATAAAGTCCCATAATGGATTAGGTTTACTCCCTAATTCCATTCATAACGTCTCATGAGAAAAAATATTTACCCAATGCATTGGAGTGCTATCTGTGAACACCCATCATAACCTTTTCATGATTATTTGTGCCACAAAATGGAATCAATAATAAGTTATAAACATAATAATTACCCATGGAAAGAAATGGGTTTAATAATCTTTCCTCGTGTTGTAATCAAAGTAGATTTCATAAATAATGAATTTGATAAATGAAATTATGGAATATATTACCCACTAAAAGGAATGGATAATGAGATAGGTATATATATAAAAGACATATATACAGAATTTAGAAGAAAAAAATAACATCAAAGGTTTTTTTTTATGATGAAAGCATATTTATAAGATAATATGGAATATTTCTTAGGTAAAATACCATTTTCACTTTGAAACAACTTCTTCAAAATCTAAAAATTTCCAAAATATTATAAAAAATATTTTATTTTAATAGAAACAAGAAAACATGTAAAATAAGCTTCAAATAATTGAGTATTCATGATGGATTGAAATTCTGTTCACGTTGCATAAGTTAAAAAAAATATTCCTTTCACATTTTTTGTAAAAAGTCAAAAAGTACCATGTTTAGAAAATGACAGAAAGATTATTTTTAAACCATTTTGTAAAAAAAAGTAAACCATGGGAAAAATGTATTTGATAAATCATTTTAGAATAGTAAAAAAAGTATTTAAAATATTTTTAAGAAAATTATGATATGGAACAGAAGGATTCCTGATCTAAAAGAATATGCAAGATTGGTATTACTTATAAAATACCTTCTTGGTGTTTCTTTAGTAAATAATGGAGGAAATGGAAACTAAACATATAAACCACATTCAAGGACTGAATAGAATAACAAATATGTGGTTAAATAAAATAATTATATATTATTTCCCTTAAATAAACCTTGAACATTAACAATCTTGAAAATAAAAGAGATTCTAACATAAAATAATTACTGCTTTGGTAACATTCGAATCAAACCCTCTTAGATGGATTAAATTTTATTGTAAATTAAAATACCTCAATTATTAAGTATTTATGATATAATAGGTAAAATAGGTATCATATACAATAAATAAAAAAATTAGATGCATAATATTAAAATATGCCTCAATGGAGAGAAATTGAGATGAAATATATTACAAAGATCATATAATTTGAGTGATAATTAATCAATGAAGTTATTATGTGTAAATAATTTAAATCCATTAAAAACAATTTTAAATACAATATAATAATATAATAGATCATTTTATACATAATCATATCATAACATAGTCAACAAAGTAGAAGTATAACCCAATGAATGAAAATTGAGTTAATAAACCCATTACCTCGAGTATGACTCTTCACGTATGTACTTTATCTTCCTGAATAATAAAATTATTTTAATCATTTATTTTATTAATAAAAATTTAAAATTTTATTATTACTTTAATTTTATTTATCACCATGTTATATTTATTTATTTATTTATTTATTAAGTTCACATCGTACATTTTGATGATATTCAGTTCATATGTCCAAAATGACTTCGGTAGATTAATTATGGTAAAATAATTCATTATTATATCATATCAATAATAATAATAATGAAATAATTACAATTTTATACATAAATTATACTTTTAAAACCATTTATAAAATATGGTTATGAAAAATTAACTACATTACAATCATAGAGATAGTAGTTCGTACGTACGTATGAGTAACATTTCCATTTTTCAACGATCGTGATGGAAAGAAGGTAAGTATTATTTTATCATTAAAAATGATAATTATATAATAAATACCATATTATTTCTTTAAATAAACATGTATACACTATCCATTTATGCAGTAATAAAAAACTAATCACATCTCTTCATGGAGGAGGTAATCCAAAATTACACACGAATAACGTTATCATTTTTCTATGAATGGAAAGGTATGAAAATATATGATTTATTAATTTTTCATAATGATAAATATTTCAAGAATATCATATATATATATATATAAATTCAATACATAATAATAAATATCCATGAGAGGAGATGTTGTAAAATGAATTACATCGGTTTGTAATGCAGTAGTCCATCGTACACATGAATGATGGTTTTGTTTCCAGTTTTATATAATAGGAGGTGGATTTAGATTTTGAAATTAAAATATTGACATATTAGTATATTTTGTATTCTCATGTTACCATATAATCATGTTTAATTAATATTTTAATGAGGATAAAGAATAAATAATACAAAATTTTTTGGTCATTAACTATACCTCTTGTTCAAACAACCTCTTGAGGTATACACCAAAATCTTCCCTATGTTAGATTTATGATCAAACAAAGGACTCTATGAAATGTTAAGTTATTTAAGAAATTTATTTGGTTATATATTTTATGAAAAAAAGTATCTTTAAGTGTGTAGAGGATATTAGAGGAGGTATCCTTTTATAACTGGGAGAGAGGACCCACTAAGAAATTTCATAAAAGAGCAAAAAATGTTAGTAATCCCCAAAAAAAATACTTCCAAATGGAAATATATTCAAATTTGGGATATGATAATGTTAAAAAGTTTCCATAAAATATGATTTATATAAGTTTAATTGGAAAAATTATCCCTATATTTTGGTTTAACCCCTGGTAAACTCCTTTTAACCTTAACAATGATAATTAATTTTTACTGTTTTTAATATTCACTATGACCAAAACTTAAGTTGAAATTATTACCAAATATTAATTATTATTATTCCAAATCTTTAATATATTTTATCAAATTCAATTCATATAAATAGAAAATTTTAATTTTAAAAATAAACCCACAAAACATGTCAGAAAATAGTTTTTCAAAAAATGTATTTTTACAGCACGAGATGATCTTATATTCACTCTATGAATAATAATTATTATTATATGAATTTAAATTAATATATATATATATATAATATAAATTTAATTTAAATAATCCCTCATTAGGGGTTATTTTAATTAATAATAATTGAGAAACATCATGCACATAAACAATTTTTTAGAAAAAAAATACATTTTTAAACTTAAAAATAAACTTATACTAAAATCTGGTGTAAAGATGATTAAAATGTAATTAATAATATTAAATATTACTAAATATTACTTATTTTACTTTTAGATAAAATTAAAATCATAATTTAACTTTTAAATTAATTAATTCATTGAAAAGAAATAGAAAATTTACAAAAACATGGTATTTTTACTATACATTGAAAAATTAATATATTCCGAAAAATCCCAAAATTTCACCCTAAGTTACTTTTAATATATTGATTTAAAAAAATAATTTAGTTTTATCAAATAAATTTTCTAAAAGTTATATGAATTAATTATAATATCTTCTCACATAAATCAATAAAAAAACATTTTGAAGAAAACTTATTTTTTAAAGAATAAAAATTATTTATTAAAAATTGGGTTCATATTTCCTAAGAATTTATCAAAAAAATATTTTGAGTAAGACCTATAAATATATATAGATATCATAAATTAATTAATCCTATTCATACATTCTAATTTAATATATATGTTATAACGGTCATATTTAAATAATCATGGTTCGTTTGGGATCAGTGTTGTGTGTTGCATATGCTATCAAACATAGTGTTCTTTTTTAAAATATCATGGTGTTATAGAGGGGGTTTTAGGCTATGATATTTAGGGGAGGATGAAAGAGGTGGCCAAAATGGTGAAATTGGAGATTTATTGATGGAAGTTATTAATAACCACCACTAAATATTTATTTGGCGGCGGTTTCTTAAGAAACAGCCGCGCAAAAATTAATAAGTTGTAGTTTTATAAAAACCACCTTTAATAAGTCAATGGATATCAAATTTTTTGTAATCCATAGTATTTATACAAAAAAATTACAAATAAAGCACCTCAAATACCGATTTTTCTTATAGTGTTAGTTGGTCGCTCTGGTCTAATAACTAGGATTAAGTGCCTCAAATATTTCCATAAAAATTTCTCGATCCAAGACCTCACATAATTCTAATCTATGAAATATGAGTCTCCAACCAACAGTCTCACTTTAATATCACTCTAACATGACCTAACCAATTAAGGCCTCACTCAATCTGTGTAATGAATCAGTTTTTTGACTCGTAAGGCTTCGGAATATTTTTGAAAATATTCCCAAAGTCGGGCACTGAGTCCGCATAGGAATTTGGGGCCTAGGGTTCCTTGGTGTTTTGATATTAAAAATATTAAACATATTTTGTCTAGGGAACTTATTTTCTCTTGAAACTTAACTAAATCCCATTAGATGTCTCGTATCATATTTTTGAGACCGTGATTGAGTCTAGAATTTTGTGTTTACCCAAGGCGGGACCTAAAGTCATCTATGCCAAGAGTTTTGATCAGGGTCATTTTGGTGATGGGGAATTATGAGGTGGGTTTAATTAATTAATTAATTAATTAAAAACCATCCTAAATCCATACCCTCCCCTCATCTTGGTGTGAACGACACAAAGTAGGAGCAACTCCTCCTCCTCCTCTCATTCCCTTTGGTGATGACGAAACTAACACCAAATCCAGGCAATGAGGTGCCGTTGATCTCTATTTCTGAAGCATATCATCATTAAATCAATTGTCATAATGATCCAGGCATCATTCTTGATCTAAATATTTGGCGTTTTATAAATGGGGTAGGAGAATTTGAGTTTTGGTTTTGATCTCTTTCTTTTTGCATTTTTCTATGGTTTTAGATCCCTATTGATTTTGTTTTTTATCCCTACTAGGTAGATATATGGGTTTTGGGTCAAATTGGGGTAAATAAGGTTGTTTTTTAGGTAATTCCCAACTAGAATTACCATCTAAATGTTGTGTAGTTTAGTGACACACACTGTATAGCTCTTCCTATTCAGGGAAGACAAACATTTGGGACTACACGTCATTTATTGGTGTTACACGTTGTGTAGTGACCTAAACCGTGTGACCATGGGACTTGTATTGCGTTAGCCATGTGAAAATGCATGGTCATGTACTAACACATGGCCATGATACACAAACATGGGGTCTAGTACACAGACACAAGAAAACTACATGGGAAGGAGGCTGTTTATCTGAACATTCCATGTAATATGGGATACACAATGTGCGAGGGACACCGTTGGTTGGTTAGTATAGAAGAGGAATGAGAACAGGGGCCGAGTGATGAGGGACAGTGTGTGTACCTCCTCTACACACCATGTACAACTACATGGGTTGGAACCTGATAAGACCAAATACACAAGTAGGCGCTCAAGAAGGCTCACACATAGTGTGTGCCCCGATGGACGCTTTTACTACTAAAAGATCCTCTGGGGATATTCTACCTTCTATGTATCCTTCTCTGGGAATCGAATTCAGACTTGTGAGTAGTCTTTCCTAAGAAGATTTCCGTTTAGGACACAATGGTGGACTCTGTTATGGATTACGAGATATAAGATGGTGTAAATCGATCAAGATGCTTATGGAGGGATACTGATCCAATGTTGGAGATCAGTGTGGTTCATATAGAGAGACGCTGGGACTTTTACTCCCTGATAGAATAGGGCATGATTTTTATTAACCTATCTTCTTAGGTAGATATGAGACTCCCCACATCATGGGCGTGGGTTCATTACATTTGGGAAGTTTCCTCCAGGGGTTTTACTCACCTGATTGACTAGGGTGTGGGTTTCCCCAAGATGTTTGTAAAGGTAGAGTGGGTACTCCCTTATTGGAACAGAAATATAGTAATCTATCTAAGGATCCAATACTACCATATTGGACCACTGTGTGGGTTCTCCATATATGATTCATAAATAGAGTGGGTGCTCCCCTACCGGGTAGGGTGTGGGTCCTCTATTATAATATTTGGTACTCCCCTATCATTCCAGGGTGCGTTTCCTCCATATATGTTGTTCCGACAGAGTTGGTAGTCCCATTCCATGTTAGGGATATGGTTCTAAAGCCTAGGTTTAGTACTCCCCTATCGTATTAGGGTGAAGTTCTCCCATAGTGAATTAGTTGGAAGAGTTGGTACTCCCCAATCATTCTAGTGTGTGGGTCCTCTATCCCCTAAGTGGTACTCCCCTACTGGGTTTGGGTGCGGGTCCTCGATCTACAAAGTGGTACTCCCCTATCACATTAGGTTGCAAGTCCTTTATGATTAGTACTCCCCTATTGGATTAGGATGAAGGTCCTCACTTATGGAGTAGTACTTCCCCATCTCTGAGTACCAGCATGGAGCAGGTCCTTCATTAGAGTTAGAGTTCCCTCGGCTATTGGATATAGTTATGAGGAGTGGTCCCTTCCTCTTTATGTTAACAATAACTAGATGGGAGCTAGTGTTCCCTAGATATACTAAGGTTTGGGACACTCTTTATAAGAGAAACATAGATTTTGTGGGTTATTTAGGAGTATTACTCCCTCGACTGTGGGGCAGTGATGAGGTGTGAGTCCCTTTGTTCTCTTGTTAGAGAGGATTCATGTGGTGAATACTATGTTGTAGTGATCCCAAAACTATGTGAATTGGTGAGGGTCATGCCTCTTTACTTGGGATTCTTTATCTTTCACTAGGCATGAGGTAGTGATGATAGGACCTCTGGTGTTGGGCACTAGAGAGAGACCTAGTAAGATGTTCGCGATGGATCATATCCTCTCAGACGTACCATTTTGAATGGTAGAGTTGTTCTTGATGTAGTGCGTCTCTTGGATGGGTGTCGTTTAGGATGGATAATCTCATGGAGTGTGTTCTCCTAGTTTTATGTTGTGGTTAGAGCCTATGATGAAAATCGTGTTGTTGTCTATAAGGTTGGAACCTCATGAGACTTAGTGTATGATACAGGTATATCTGGGTGATTTTTGGGAGTCCTTGTGGTGTTGTCGCATGTTGGGGTTGAAACCCCTTTTAGATCAATCTAACTTGTCATGTATAATCAAGGATGGTTTGGGATGGATTTTCTCTCACAATTAGGTTCCCCTCTGGCTAGGTCGAGTGGATTGTTTCCTTTCAGTTTCCCCATTTTTCTTTTGGTGTTTTTGGAGAGTCTACTGAATATTTTTATACTCACCCCTACATAGGATTTACCCACAGATTTTTTTTGTCTTGTAAATACCATACGCCTTTCAAAAAAGTCCATGGAGGACCCAAGGAAGGTGGATCTTAGTGAGCTAGATAGATCTAGGTGTTTCCTATAGCTTGGCCGAGGAGCTTTCTAGTAGTTTTAGTTGACAACGATCCCCTCCTTATGAGTAGGTTGGACACTTTTATAGTTTTCTTTGGGGTTTTTTTCAATTTTTATGATTTCAATACTTATATTTAACTCTGGTTGTGTGATATATATGTATGCATACATTGGTTGCCCTTTGTTTTTATATTTCAACATTTTGTGAGCTCGGAGATGTGTGTGTGCATACAAGTACTTAGAAATTCCTCCAATGTTAGTGATATACCTTCTAGGTGATAGTTTCTAGCCCCTAGCCTATTGGAGGTGGGATTGGGGAGTTGTGGACAGAGCCCCGTTGGTCTAGGTCAGGAAAGAGTGGTATCAAAGGTGGTTGGTTCCCCATTGGGACCATAGTATAGTGAGCTTGGTTTGGGTTTAATAGTGACAAATTTAGGATGTTTTGAGTTCTCCTCTCAAGCCATAGGTTCTAGTGTTGTTGTGGCAGTCGATGTATCCATTCACCAGGACTCTAATAACCTACTTTTCAACTCAGTACATTATGATACTGATCGTTGGGAAATAAATGGTATGTGCATCATATATAAATGGGTTTTGTTTTTTCCTGACCTTCTTGAGTTAGATCCCCATATATACTCTTTGACCATGGTACATCTTGATTCTATTTCAGGATGCCTCTATGAAGAAATTCAGATAGGATTCTATGGAATGATCGTGATGAAAATCTGCCCCGTGATGAGGCTTGAGTGTAGGGAAATGATTTTGAGGTGTGACCACCAGTTTGTCTTTTAGTGGTTCCAACGCCTGTAGAGAAGAAGGTTTTAATGTAAGTTTAGTTTGAGGATGTGTACAGTCTAAGAGAACTACACAGGTTTGATAGGTAGTGACCTCTAAGATATCATGGTGATCCAGAAACCCAGGAAGCATATGACTAGCTCGAGGAAGTTACGCGAGTTTTCTGCTTAGTAAGGACACCTCCTGATCATATGGTGATTCTAGCATCAAGCCTTCTACAGGATTCTGTCAGGTGATGGTGGAGTCTAGTGATACACACTCATGATGATGTGACACTCACTTGAGAGGAGTTCTAGTGACTCTTCAAGGAAGAGTTTTACCCATCCATATTGAGATCAATGTGTATCTAGGATCTTCTACAGCTTCGGTAGGGTAGCATGATAGTGGTGGAGTTTTTTTGTGAGGTTCATAGACTTGTCATGATACTGCTTGGATATAGTTTTGGATCCATTAATTAGAGCATATACCTTCGAGTAGGGATTGTGTTGGGATATATGGTAATATGTGATTCCAATATTCATTCCCACCTATATTGGATTATTGGAGCGAGAACTGGTGGTGGAAAGTTTCCTGGATGAGAGATAGGTGGATGTGACCCACAGCAGTGGTCATGAGGTTGAGGCATTTACAGGATCTGGAAAATAATAGGTGAAAAGATCATGGTGAAGGAGTTATACCCATTCCCAGACTCAGTCATTTGGTTATATAGCATTGGAGCAATGTCAAGGATCATATCAACCATAGGAGAGGCAGTGTTACGCCTGTGAAAGATAGGGACATCTCGCTATAGATTTTATGACCCATCGTGCTGCTGATAGGGAGTTGGATGACGAGCCACCTTGGTAGAGACAGTTCCTAGATATAGGATTTATATGAGGTGGCGGATGAGGTGGAGGAGTTGGAAGAGCAGTAGGAGGTGGCTAGCAATTTGAGGTGTTTCCACCACCACCCCCAGGTGGTCTATTCCAGGCTCAGGGAGCGGAAGTATGTGGGTGAGGATAGCTACAATCCATAGAGGCCTCCGACCCATAATCTCCAAGGATGAATAGAGTTACTCCTTTAAACCATTCTACTTTTTGTAGTAGATATTTCAGACACTATTGTGGTACCTCTTTTCTTTCTACTCATGATTGAGCTTTAACCAGGGTGATGCGGGGCATCGGTAGAACCCCATGTTAGTAGTTGTGATAGAGGTATTGGTAAGACCCGGTGTGTGTTTGGGAATCCCTTTTCTTCATGGGTACCTTCATATGTTTAGCTTTTTCATTCTACAAAACATGCTCTAGGAAGAGGTGGTGGATTTTGACATTGATTTGAACTCACGAGTGATGGGGGATGCTTTCCCCACTGAGACTTGTTTTTGTGACACAATCAGAACCCTGTGGATGAGTTAGTTCTAACCAAAGAGGAAAGTATCGAGGTGTGGTGGATGAGTTACTTATACTTTCATTTTCATGGTAAGTTCATGCGATGAAGTTTCATAGTAGGTCTTGGCCTTGCCGTAGGAGTTTTTCTGCTTGACCCCCTTTAGCTTGCGGGCCTTGGGAGAGGGATAGCCTTGCTTATAATCATTCCTTAGAGGTATAGTAAGACCCTAAAATGTTTATAAAATATGGATTGGTTTCTTACCATCCATAATTCTCTAGGATTCAAATAGTTATTGTGGAAATGTTTCTATTTTGGTGAGATATGTTATAGGTGGAGGTTTGTATACTATGGGCCTGGTAATACCCATTTTTTACTCTTGGGAAGCCCTATTTTTTGTGAATACCCATGTGTGTTCATTATTGACCTTAAATGAAAGATGCTTGAGGAGGCTATTGTACAATCCATCCAAGGGTGGATGTGAATAGTAGAGTCATATCAGTATCTATGTTAGGTTAGTGAGGTGGTGTACTGCTAAACCCCATGACTGCAGATGTACCATGGTTCTTGGTATTTTCCTACCTTTCGTAGCTAAGGAGACATGTTTCCGTTGTTTCATGATGTTTCTTTGGTAGAATCTAAATATAATATTGGTTTGATCTTGTTGGTTCCTCTTTGTGCATCATTGTAAGTAGCATAGGAAACCTTGATGAGATCACTGGTGTAGGTGTGTAGTGGGGAGATCAGTTTCTCCCCTTATGCTTAGCCTTTCTCTTTTCAGTAACAAAAAGCCTTAAGGTGGGGAGAATTTAATGACTTGGGTTTTTACCTGTAAGGATTCATAATATTTTGAAAAATATTTCTAGAGTCTAGTGTTGATCCAGTGCAGGAATTTGGGGCCCAGGGTGCCTCAGTGCAGAAATATTAAAAATATTAAATATATTTTTCACACACACACAGTTTTACATGAAACTTAAATAAATCCAATTCCGAATCACATATCATAATTCTAAGACCACATTTTGGTATATAACATTGTGTTTACCCTAGGAACAACCTAAAGTCATCTACACCAAGAGTTTTTATCAGGGGTGTTTTGGTGATGGGGTGTTATGAGGTGGATTAAATTAATTAAATACTTAATTAAAAACTAACCTAAACCCATCCCTCACCTCATCTTGGTGTGCACGATATAAAGGAGGAGTTACTCCTCCTCCTCTCCTCTTATTCCATTTTTTGATGATGAAACCAATGCCAAATCCACAAAACTATGTTCCATTGATCTCTATTTCTGAAGCATATCATCATCAGATCGAGAACTAGAATGATATGGGCATCATTCTTGATCCAAAGCTTAAGATTTTTTCCAAAAAGGTAGGATTATTTGATTTTTGGTCTTGATCCCTCTCATTTTTTGTTGTTCTAAGGTTATAAATACCTATTTATTTTTTTGATCCCTACTAGGTAGATATATGGGTTTTGGGTTGAATCGGGGTGAATTTTGTGGTTTTGTATGTAATTCCCAGCTGTAATTACTATCTACATAGTGTGTAGTTCAATGACACCCATCGTATAGCTTTTCCTATTAGGGGAAGATGAACATTTGGGACTACATGTCATGTATCAGTGTTACACGTCATGTAGTTCCCTAGACCATGTGACCATGGGACATGTCTTGGGTTAGCCGTGTGAAAATACAAGGTCATGTACTAACACACAACCAAGATACATGGTCATAGGGTCTGGTATACAAACACATGAAAAATACATGAGTAAGAGGTTGTTTATCTGAACACACCATGTAGTATGGGATACACGAAATGTGAGGGACATAGTAGTTCGGTCCATATAAAAGAGGAACATAGCCAGGGGTCGAGTGATGAGGGAAACAGAATGTACCTCCTCTATACTTCTTATACCCCTACATGGGTTGGAACCTGTGTGGACTAGATACATGGGTAGGTGCTTGGAAAGGCTCACACGTCATGTGTGCCCTGGTGCACATTGTGTACTACTAGGAGATCCTTTGAGGATCATCCACCTTTCGTATCTTTTTCTCTAGGACTCATATTTAGGATTGTGAGTAGTCTATCTAGATCAGTTTTCCACATAGGATACAATGGTGGCCTCTATTACAGATTACGAGATATGAGGTGGTGTAAATTGATCAAGGCACTTGTAGAGTGGTACTGATCCGATGTTGGAGATTAGTGTGGTCCGTATAGAGATACACTAGGACTATCACTCCCCTGATGGACTAGGGTATGTGTTTTACTTACCTCTCTACTTAGGTAGCTATGGGACTCCCCACATCATTGGAATGGGTTCATTACCTTTGGGTAGTTTTCTTTGGGGGTGTTACTCCCCCAATGGACTAGGGTGTGGGTTTCCCCATGACGTTCATGAAGGTAGAGTAGGTAATCCCCAATTGGACCAGGTAGTGGGTTCTCTATATAAGGAGTCAATAATCTTCTATTGGACTAGGGAGCGATTCCTCCATATATAACATATAAATAGAGTATCCACTCCCCTACCAGGTAGGGTGTGGGTCCTCTATTATAGGAGTTAGTACTCCCCTATCTCTATAAGGAATGGGTCCTCCATACATGTTATTCCAATGGAGTCGGTACTCCCCTTCAGTGTCAAGGAGTGGGTCATCAAGCCTGGGGTCAGTACCCCCTTCTATGTTAGGGTGTGGGTCTCCCATAGTGAATGAGTTGGCAGAGTCAGTACTCCCCTATTGTTCCAAGGTGTGGGTCATCTAGCCGCTGAGTGGTACTCCCCTAACAGGTTAGGGTGTGGGTCCTCGATCTACGAAGTGGTACTCTCCTATCATATTAGGGTGTGGGTCCTTCATGAGTAGTACTCCCCTATTGAATCAGGGTGTGGGTCCTCACTTATAGAGTATTACTCTCCCATGTCTGAGTAGCAATGGGGAGTGAGTCCTCTATTGTATTTTGAGGTCCCTTGTCTCTTGGATATAGTTATGAGGAGTGGGTCCTTCCTCTTGATTTGAACTATACCTAGACAGAAGCTAGTTCTCCCTCAAAGTACTGAGGTGCGGACCACTCCTTATAGGAGCGATAGAGGTTTTGCGGGTTAGTTAGGAGAAATACTCCCTTGACTGAAGGGTAGTGGTGAGGCATGAGTCACTCCATTCTCTCTTGTTATAAAGGATTCATGTGATGCATATTCTATAGTAGTTCTCCCTCAATTGTGAGCAATGGTGAGGGGTGGGCCTCTTCACTTGGGTTTCTTTAGCTTACGTTGGGAGTTAGGTAGCGAGGATAGGACCTATGGTGTTGGGCACTAGAGTGGGACCTAGTAATATGTTTCTAATGCAGAAAGTTCTCTTGGATGTACTATTTGGAATGGTAGAGTTGTTCCTGATGGAGTACATATCTCAGATGGGTGAAATCTGGGATGGCTGAGCTCATGGAGTGTGTTCTCATGGTTTTATGTTGTGGTTAGTGCCTATAAAGAAAATATAATTTTTTTTCTATGAGGTTGGAACCTCATGAGACTTAGTGTATAAGAAAAGTATATCTGGGTGTTTTTTTGGATTCCTTGTGGTGTTTTCGGATGTCAGGGTTGACACCCCTTATATATCAAACTGACTTGGCATGTACAACTGAGGGGAGTTTGAGATGGAGTTTCTCTCATGATTGGGTTTCTCTCTATCTAGGTTGACTGGAGTGTTTCCTTTCAATTTACACGTTTTTATTTTGGGTTTTTTGGGGTACCTACTGAGTATTTTTATACTCACCCCTACACAGGCTTTTCCCGCACATTTTTTCTGTCTTATGAAGACCACAGGCCTTTAAATGGAGTCCACAGAGGACCGGAGGAAGGTGGAGCTTAGTGTGCTAGAAAGACCAAGGTGTTTGCTAGATCTTTCCCTAGTATATTTTCAGAAGTTTTAGTTGATATTGATCCCATTATTCTAAGGATTTTAGACATTTTTATAGTATTATTTGGTGGGTGTTGTTTTCCTGTTTCTATATTTTCATTACTAATATTATACTCTAGTTGTGGGATATAGATGTATGAAATCATTGGATGCCTTCGGTTTTTACATTTCATCATTTTGTGAGCTTGTAGATGTTTTCATGCATATAGGTACTTATGAAATGCCTCCCTTGTCAGTGATATTCTTTCTTGATGCTAGTCACTAGCCCTTAGATAATTAGAGGTAGTCTTGGGGAGTTGTGGCCTGAGCCCCATCGGGTCGGGTCATGACAATCTGGTAGATAGGATGAGTGTTCCATCTTAAGACTGCCTCCAATAGGGTAGGGTCTAAAGACTAAAACTAAGAAGGAATGTATCAATAAGATATATTTCCCTAATTGATACTAGAAACAACATGTTCAGTATTCAAATGATAATAAAACCAAAAAAATACCGACATAAAAAATATAGAATCAGTAAGAAAAAGGGATATGAATGTAAATACAAATATCTTCCATCATCCACACTGAATGCATAATAAATATCCAAATAGTAATATAACAAGGAACCCTCAAGAGTTTAAGGATGTTATAGTAATCATAGAAGGCTAAATGCTTCCCATCACCAAGACTTCAGATTATGCCTCCAATATATCACATTGACCAACTCTACACACCAACTTTAACTACTCATTGTAAGTCAATATTAACATCATAATTTATATCATCTACACATTTAAAAACACCAGAGGTAACATATGTCCATGCAGGGATTAGTATATAAAAACCTATTTAGACACAAAAAATAAAAATAAAAACCAAATAACCACCTAGATTAACCAAGTATGAAAATAGATAAGGTGGGAAAATATGATATGAAGTTACAGCCTCAATCCTCAATTTAACAATGACCATCCATCAGAAAGTGGTGGTATAAACCCAATAATCCACTCACCTCATAAAAATAAAAATTTCAAAACAAAATCTCTCCCCTCCAAATAATAACTACACCGATTTTATCGCTATGATGATGTAAGGTAGTAGAATAGTTCAATAACATTAAAAAAACCACTACTTTGAACCTCAATACAACTCCTAGGATTAATGATAAGGAAAACCCTCACATACAAGCTCATCATTTTGTGATTACTTCATTCTCATCAATATTATTTATTTCCTAGCTTTAGGGAATTAAATAGAAGTACTAGTGTATCATTGATTTTGTATTAACTTTATATAACCTATGTACCCATCAAAACACCTCACTCTAAGAAACCCACATTGAATAGATGACTATAATGGAGGACCTTCACCCTATTAAAAGGATATATGTCAGTCAAGGGAGTATCAACCAAAAATATGTGGGACCCATATTGTGTCCCATGGGGGAGTTCCCTATCTCATCGCATGTACAGTAAAACTATTCCATATCAATGGCATAATAATCTAGGTATTTATTAAAACTCATTCCTTACATAGAGGAATTATGCCCCAATCTTTGGGGAAGTGTCAACATTGTCAATATGTGGAGGCTTACGCCTCATGAAATATTCTTCAGCTAAGGGGGTATCTAGCCTTGATCGCATACCATTATCTACCTCATGGTCACTGAATCTAGGAATATATGAAAATATAACACTAACAATACTCCTAGGAATATACTCAACTTCTTGCAAATGCATCTGCTCACCTATTATACACCCTATGATGGTCACCAAGAAGAAATCACATGGGGACTCAATGATCAATCCCCCATATTTATTTTCAATGACTAAATGAAAAAACTATAACCAAGAGATATATGGGGAGAAATGAATTCATATGGCATCTAAGTTAATCCCCAAGTCCCTTTCAACACCTTTTTCCAATAAGTGGACCCCGAAAATATTTTATATGATCTTCTATATTTATAACTCTTCTAGAATTCCAAGAGATATCTCATTGAGGGGCTCTCATATAGGGATTCATGTTATTTGTAGTGATATTTTCACTAATCCATGGAATCACCTTGAGTATTTTCCAGATTTTAACCATATTTCATCGATAATCTTCATTTGGTGCTCCTCTTCAGCTTTCTACACTACTTGGATTCCACAGGAAGTATGTTATTCTTCAAACTTCTTTCCTCATACGCTTTCATTAACCAGAATATATGTATCTATAGATATGTTTTTAGGTTGTAATTTTCATTCCTAGAAGGGTTTATCAAGATTTAGTTTGGTGGCTTAGGACGGTGGCTCGGTTTGTGGCGGATGGCATTTGCAGAGACTCTTGGTGGTGGATGGAAGTAGATATTTCCATATCTGGTCTCATTCTATGATCCCTTTTCTTCCTACTACCCTCATACCTTTGGATCACTATTCTGGCCTCATCTTGGTTCTAGTAGTGGTGGTGGGGAGCTTTATTGATGGTGATAGCATCGACCAATGAGTAGGTTTCATTGTTGTTGGGGATTTTGGATTTATTTTGTTGGACTTATTAAACTGGGCCTTTGGGTGTGTTTTTTACCTTCAGTCATTTTTGGGCCTTTGAGACGTGTGTTTTTTAATGGGTTTTGTACCACTGGGCTTTTACGCCACTGGAATTTAAGGCTACGTGCCTTTAGACTTTGGGTTTGTAATGGGTTCTCACTTAACCCAGTTTAAGAGGGATTTCTCTTTTTTCTATTTTTAAATAAAGGCGATTTACCCATACCTTTTTCATATAACCCTTCTATTTTAATGATTAATGAAAGTGTAGATTCCAAAAAATCCTCTAATATCATTACCCATCTCTCATAAACATTTTATTCAACCCATTTTTCACATGGTCACCCATAGTACGTACCATTAGATTAGATATTTTCCAAGGGATTAATATATAAAAAACTCTATAAATAGTCTCAAACAAACATGAAACTCACTGTTATGTTCTACATAGAAAATGATCAAAATGGAATTTTAATTAATCTAGTCTTGATACCATAGTTTAAATTCATGAACACTTTATAGGGATTTATCGGGATACATAGTGTCCCTCAGGCATGCTATATGGAATTATAGGGTGGTGGATAGGCACTTGGCATGTGTGCACCACCCACGCATGTCACCTGGCATGTCTGCATATCCCACATGAAAATATAGATATCTTGGTCTAACTTGACCCATGTGTGAAATACAATCATCCAAGGGGTTTTACTTGTCCTAGGTGGTCAGCCTATGGGGCCAACCCACATTCATCTTGGGCCAAGCATCATTAGGCCACCAACACCATGGTCCAGCTCAAGTAGACTCAACCCATCTGATCACACCAACCCAGCACCCAATGTTGGTTGTCTACCTTTATATTAATGGCCCTTATCAAAACACCAATGGGATCAGCCCATCAATTTTATTCATATCTATCCACCATGTGGTAGGTGTATCTCAATAAAACCATGGTTTATTCAACATATAGGGTTTATCCCACTTAAAATTGTTGCTAATATGAAAACCTAGTGACCCCTATCCTAGATCCACCACTGTATACCCTTATCATGTCACCTCTTCCCAACACCAATGTTTCCCAATCCATCTTCTAGAATCGATCTCTGCACCACTAACATTGTTTCTTAAGCAGATGTTGCGTCATCATCTTAGACTCACCATGTTTCCATAAATGTTATACCACACAAGAAACCACCTCATGATTTTTATAACATCATCTCACATTTTCCACACATGAGATGCCTCTATAGATCCTATCCTTACAAATCCCGATGGTGGTCTCTTATGTGCTATATATACACCAGAAGGGGGGAATAAAAGACATTTGTGTTGTGTCTAGGGAGATCCAATTGCCTCTTTAAAAACCCATGCTATACTAGGGGATAATGACCTCATGTGCATGTTTTCACATGATATGAGTCCTAGGAGAGTGATGGTTTATGGTGTTAGTCTAACTGATAGATTTTTGAAGTAAAGGGTTGACCACAACATGGTGGTTTAGACCACTCATGGTCTATCCTCATGTTTTCTATATCATAGTTTTAAATGATATGTTGTGGTGGAATTTTGTATGATATTATTATGTTAAGTGATAATGAGTGAAATGAACACCTTTCCATAATCCAAATTCTATCATACTCAATTGATCATCATTAGATAATGATTATAAGGATTTTGAATTCTTAACATGAATGTTTAAACATTAAACGTTCATTATAGGGATTAAACTAAATTCTCCATGGATTTGAAACATTTGGAGCATTTGGTGAAACACTTAATTAATATATGGTGAAACATTTAGTTCTTGGAAGCCTATATAAGATGGTTTGATCCTAATGTATTGGGTGTGATTGTTAGAAATATTGAAAGATAAAATAATCTATCATTCATTATCTTTGTACTTTAAACCCAGTGTTATAGCAAACCATGTATTGAGAGAGATATTTCCCAAGAATCAGTAGATTCATTCAACCCTTGGACACCCTAAGAGGGAGGAACCTAACAGTTTCTCCTCATTAATCTATATCAAAATCATATGGATTATCTTGGATTTAATGGTGTAAGGTACATTATTTTTATTCATTTTCTTATTAATTATAAACATATAGATAAATTTGTGTCACCTGCATGTCATTGTTACCATTTATTTTTTATTATTTTATTCTATCTTTGGGTAATTTATGTTTTTGAGAAGTTTTGGACCAAAACTTTATAAATCTATAATTTTTCCCTTTATGCATGGTTTGTACATATGATTTAGAAGAAACCATGGAAAAATATTTATATAGGGACATTTCTAGTTTTTTTTTGTATGGTGTTTGGTTGGTTTACATGGGTAGTGCATAGTTAGTTCAAAACCATGTGAGGCCTAGCGAAAATAATGTGAGTTTCTTAGGGAGTATGAGTACTAACACATGGTTTGGGCATGATTAGGTAAAGCATGTGATAAAGAGACATAATGGGTCTTCCATTTGATAGATCCATTTATAATGGTTGGTTCATGTTTAGTCAAGCTATGTGGGGTTATTTAAAGAACCGTGCAATGTTTTATGATTTGGTAGTGGATACCACATGGTTAGCACACATTTTGGAAAACTATGCATACAAACCATGAAACCTATCTAGATTTAATGAAAGTATTATTTTACCCTTTTCCCTTTATTTATTATAAGGGTTTGAACACCCCTATTCACCTCTATAATTCTTCCTAGCATGTGGAGTGCATGGATTAACTCCTCCACTTACTCATACATGGATTTTAAGGTCTCTCCCTCTCATTTTAAAGAGGAATCTAAGTGGTAATCCCCACTTTATTCTATATTCCTATTCTCTTCTCTTCCCCTTTCCCTTCCTATAAATTTCTCTCATCCTTAAAACCCTAACCACTCTTCAGGTTGAGATTAGGTTTCAAGGAGGTTCTAATAATAGGAATTTTGGTTGTATAGGTTTGATAATATTATTTCTTGGTTTAGTCGTGTGTTCCTCATCAAAGTTGATGAGTTTCAGATGGTTTAACTTGAAATAAGGTAGGTTTTCAATGGAATTATCTTGTAATGCGTGTTATAAATTGGTTATATGATTTTAAATTATTTATTATGGTTTTATAATCATGTCTTAAGAACATAGTAGGATATAAATTATTTTATAATGGTTATTTAAGTTGGAATGGATGTATCAAATACCAATCACAAATAGAATTTCCCATGTGGATATTTTAAAATGATCCTGGTGTTTTTAAATGGTTCTTTATGGAATTATATTTTTACCAAAATCCCTTATTGGGTTTTCAATGGCTTTAAAATGATTTAAATAATTTTCATGGGCCTAGGTTACATGCCAAGTGTTTTCTAAATTTTCTAGTGACTTTTAAAAAAGTATTTTAAATGTTTCAAAGGGGTTTTAACATAAATTTTGTCTTTAAAGTGGGTGTGTGATATTTTAAAGGCATATTTTTTTAAAACAAATAGAGTTAAAATTCATTCTCATTTAATGGTTTTGAGATCATGGGTTCTCTTAGTGGATTTCAATGCTTTTGAATTTGGAGGTGTGGTTTTGTAAAAGGCTGATGGAACTAATTGGATTCCTTTCAAAAATGGGTGTGTTTCCTTCTAAATTGGTTTTATGGAAATTGTTATATTTCCAAATTATATTTCAAAGTGTGGTTTAATAAATAATCTTCAAAGAACATTTGAAATATGGGTTTTATATGGTGTGAAAATGACTTGTCTTCCTAAGTACTTCTATGAAATCTTGATTGGAACTTAGAGTAAAGTGGTTTTATAAATGTGTGCAACCCTTTTTAATCCCCAGGTAACTATGTTTATTCTAAGGAGGGTTGTGATATTATGAGGTATATTTTATATTTATGCATATTTATATGTGGACTATGCATAGATGTGGATGGGGATTTTCCTTTTGATGGTGTAGGAGGTTAGGTTTGTGTTATTTAAAATGTATTATATTTGAAATATGTGATGGTTTATTTGTGATCACAACCATTTGACTTGTCATGGGAGTCTTAGGTAGATAGTAGGTGACCTGTATGAGAGAAATTTATAGTTTATAATAGTGGGATGTAAAGTAATATTTTCCAATTATACCTCATCAATTAGGTTAAGATAATAGTAGGCTTTATGATCTAGAAACCTTTTTTAGACTATGTATCAAAAAATCTTATGAGACATATATTTTTGGATATTCCAAAAGAAATACTAGAGATATAGATAAGTTTTTTAGTGCTATCTTAGGTTATTTTTCACTGGTTTAGATCTTTATTACTAGAGTCTAGGGATGATACCCATGACGTTAGGTCCTTATCATAATGTTTTAGGGGATTTTGTTTCTTGATTCGATTCCATTCCCCTAGTTTTTCAAATTATAAACACCATTGTTTAGATTTTTTTCCTTAATTCTTGGTTGCATATGTTTTATTTATATATTTCTTTAATTGTTTTTGTTTTAATTTCAATGAGTTTTTTAAATGGTTTGAAATTGTCTTTTAAAATGGGGAAATGGTTTGTGTGTTTCTTAAAAGAGTTTTAAGGAAATGTTTTTCCAAAAATATTATATATGAAAAGGTTACTTTCTAAGAAATTTATGGAAAGGTTGATAAATGGTGTTTTGGATTATTTTCCATAGTTTTAATGATCCTATTATTATGGTGTGAAATTATTTATTAAAATTTTTAATCACCCATCATTTAATTTTATAAAAAGGATGTTTGTTTAAAAATGTTTAAGTGGCATGGTTATTGGATTTTTTTATAAATAATTTAAAAAACCCTTAATTTTTATTTTATGATCAAACTATCATTTTATGAATAGTTTTACTAAAGGGATTTCAATAGTTTAAATGGGCGGTGACCTACTGGGTTTTTTATCTCACGACTATATAGATCTTATACATGTTATCAATACTCAACTCTGCTTTAGTCCATTGGTTCAGGTTCAACTTTAATGGGTGATTAGGGTGTGGTGAGTGACCATGGGTTACTTGTGGTGCAGTTGGTGTTATTCAGGTTCCATTTCCATTAGTTTTAATTTAGGTATGTTGTATCAACCTCTCGACCTGGAATATTTATTCATATCTTCATCCAATCTATTTTATTTGTTGTTTCTTAATTCATGGATGTTTATTTGTTATGTCATGTTTGATTGATTTATTTATCATTTTCATTATTTTTTTATTTTATTCTAATATCTAAGGGTGATATTTTTTCCAAAGAGAATTATGGAGACCCAGACACTAGTTTTCAACCTGTGGGGATTTGGAACACCTTTCAGGATAGTCATTATCTTGGTCAGGTGTCAGTTTAGATGGAATACTTAGGCTAGTTTATTATAAATGCTATTTAAGACTAGGTTTATTGGTAGGGACCTAGGTTCTTAAGTCAATATCTTTTTATTTGGGGTATTCTAGTAAGATTGGGTTAAGATTATCATTATAAATTGGGTGGTTGGTCATGATTAGGATCTTGATCACCATCCTTCATAACAACACTAGATCTACGAAGGGAAATGAGGCTTGAATTTTCAATTCAAAATTTTTTTTGGATTTACCATTGACGATGTGTTGATACTCATTATTATTTTTGTATGTTTCCTTAGGGGTCGTATTGGATTTCAATATGGGAACATAAAGTGGTTTAGTGGTGTGTGGTTGATTTGTATGACCTAATAAAAAAGTTAATGACCAAACACCCAATATTTTTAATGTTATAAGGATTGTTTCATGACTGGACCATGGTCCATCAAACCATATGGCTAAGTTGTTAATGGTTCTACTTCCCATTTGAATTATTTTTTAGAATTCTCTTGAGATATCCCTAGTGATGGGGGCGAGTCAAGGTGGGTCTTTTGATATGTTTATGATGTAGATTGAGAATTTTGATGTTCCTTTTTTGGTGTGGTGGTTGTATAAAATGCCATTATTTTGAAAAGGGAGAATTTTATGAAACATGTTTTGGTTCAAAAAGGGGACTTGGGTATTTCTAATAAAAGAAGGTTTGTATTTCATGAAAATGTGTTTTATTGAAAGTTTTGACTTTGGGATTTAAAATGGGATTGAATTTATAGAAAGGTTTTGGTCATGTTTTAACCTAAATGGGTTGATTTCATTGTGAAGCTTTGAAAACATGTTGTTTTCAAAACACGTTATTGTTTTATGGAAAATGAAATTGGAACCCCGTATAGTGATTTTGAAAATTTTGTTTTTTTCATTTAATAAAAAAATTAAAGGTAAATCTTTTGAAAAAAATTAAAGCATGATATTTCAAAAGCTCTGGTAGGTTTCTTATTTTACAAAAGAATTGGTGGTTTTAAATGGTCAAGTGAAATGTTTTGGAATTACCTTGGGGAATTGGGGTTTTAAATGAAATAATATATTTTCCAAATGGTTTGGTTCTTTTAAAATAACATGTTCTTTTATGAAATGTATTTTATTCCTTTATGTATGTAGTAATTATTAAATTAATGGGATTTTTGGCATGTGAGTTTCCTTTTTTTCTTGATGTTTTTGGATTTTTTCCCTTTCTGTAGGTCAGGTAAATTTGATGTGATTTGGGAAACATGACCATGTTTGGTATAAGTTTATTTATATATAAAGTTTGCCTACCAAAAGGTATTGAGTAAAGGTGGATTGTTTATCTTTATGGGTATTTCTTCCATTATTCATGGATCTTTCTTAAACTCCAAGTTGAGTAGAAAGTGTCGTTACCTTTTTGGATGTTTGAAGGTATTGGTTTTGAACTGTTTTGGTGAGGACCCGTTTCATTGGTCCATGAGGTGTTTTTTGGTTGGTGTGATCCTTGGATTCCCTTTTTTCTTGTTTAAGTGGTGGTTGTTTAGGATTTTCTCATGCCTCATTGTTTTTTATGCCTTGTATGGATTATCTAGTGATGCTAGCCATATGGTGATAGATATTCATGGGATTTTTCTTATTTCATGTATGTGTAATGAACTTTGGGTGTGTTCTTAATGTGAATAGGACAAGCATGGCACCTTTTGAGGTTATTCATTGGTTGGTGTCAGTTTAAATATGGTTGGTTTTACCATGAGAGGGTAACCCAGGTATGAGGTCCTAGTTCACCATTTATTTTGTTATGTGATTCACGGTTAGATAACACATAATTTCTTTAATTGATTCATATTCTTAGTTTCCTTGTGCTTTGGATGTTTTGAGATGTGGTGGTTATGGTAACCTAGTCTCATGACATTTTATTATTTTGGATGTAATGGTTCTGGATCATTTTAGAGACTTGATCTTATGGGTTTTTAGAATCATAGTAGGCTTTTAGATGCTACCATTATAGGATTTTTTTTGTTTTAATTCACCGATTAGGTCAATAATATATGGTGTGGATACCTCATTCATTATCCTTTTATTTATAGTTTTGTTTTGGGTGTTTGTGGTTCATTTTTTCTTGAGGTAGTCAATGTTGATTGAGATTTTGGTGGATACTTAGGAGAATAGATCTTGTTTGAGATTTTTAGTGGGTATTTTAGATAATATACCTTAAATAATGTTTTTATAATCTTGTAATCTTTTTTCCCCCCATATTTCTTCTTGTTATAGAGGAGTTGAATACTTTTCCCCTTCCTTTGTTTACTTCATTTGACCAAGGAATTTATATGGGTAGAAAGTGGAATGGAGGGGAGAATTATGACACCCACATGTCACTATTACCATTTATTTTATATTATTTTATTTTATATTTGTGTAATTTAAGTTTCTAAGAAGTTTTGGACTAAAGCTTGATAAATCTAGAATTATTTCCTTTGTGCATAGTTTGTACGTACGGTTTAAGGGAAACCATGTGAATAACTTTACATAGGGACTTTTATAGTTGTTTTTTTATAGTGTATGGTTGGTACAAATGGGTATCATATGGTTAGGTTCAAACCATGTGAGGCATAGGGGAAATTTTTTATTACCTTGGGGCATATGGGTATTAGTACACGGCTTCTGCATGGTTAGGTAAATCATGTGACAAGCGTAAAAAATGAGTCTACAATTTGACAATTCCATTAGGAATGGTTGGAGCATGGTTATTCAATCCATGTGGGGTTCTTAGGATAACCATACAAAGTTTTCTGATATAGGTAGTTCCTCTCATTTGGTTGGTTCATGATTTGGAAAAATGTTTAGCCTGCCCAGATTTCACTAAAGGGTAATTTTAACCTTACTTCACTATCGATTTTAAGATGTTAATTGACCCTCTTATCCTCACTCAGTCAGACTAGAATGGGGTTTACATGGAGTGGATCATACTCTTATATAATGAATTTGATTTTTACATGTAATGCTTTGGAATAAATAATATTTTTATATTTATGTGTAGAGTTAGTGCAGGATTCTAGGGCTCGGAAAGCCTCGGTGTTAATATGTTAAAAATATTAAATATATTATATCACGTGTGCATAATTTTTATTAAATAATAAAATATATCCGGAATTTTTCTTCAAATTTTAAAACAAAAACTTCCATTAAATCTGAAATGTGGGTTTTACCCTAGGTGAAACATAACCTTTGTGTGTGTTAGGTGTTTTGTTTAAGAGTGATCATTGGAGGAATAATAAACTAATAAATTAATTGACTAATTTAATGATTATTATTGGATGTGACCTAATCCACCCACTATTTAAACCTAGATATGGATAAATCCTAGGTTTATCTATATAACCCTATATATTTGAGAGGACCATGGTGGAGAAATTTTTCGGACGGAAATGAGATCGATGATCGATAGTCAGTTTTCCAAAGAGTTCATCACCATCAATAGAGTTCTTGTATTTCACCAATTATAATGATGCATAATCATTATTCATTAGTGATTGATCCAATATTTAGGTAGGATGTTGTTTTAGACTAATCCCCATTGTGATTATCTTATATGGAACATGAATTAATATATTTAGTATATTAATTCATGGATCGATGTTTTTATTTATGGTTGATGTTTATTTTTTTGTAATTATAATTTGTCTAGAGTTTTTTTAATCCCTTATTATTATTATTATTTTGTTTTCTCTATAAAAATATTTATTCCAACCTAAAAAATTTATGATTTTCATTTTCTCACTTTTTTGGTGCATGCTTTTCTCCCCTCATTTTTCGATCTTCCATTGTCGGTGTTCCATTTGATTGGTGGTTCGACTATACCCAAAAACTGATCATTGAATAATTAATATCTGGTGAAAAAAATCATAATTTGGGTTTATATTTAGGATAGAAGGAACTATTTTAGTGTAAATATGGTAATAAAATATTCAGTGATGGATTAAAGGAAGTTTTCTTGTGGGTTTTGGCATTTCAGAGATGTGGTGTGGTAAGGGGAAATTCGTTAATTGATGGGTGGTCAGAATCCAGCCATCGATGATGATTTAGGCTTGTTCGACCTCATATCTAAGCTTCATGGTGGTTTTTCATCTAGATCAAAGGAGGAGGTAGTGTGGTTGAATATTCATGAGGACTGTAGGATTTCTATAAAATCTTGACGTACACGGTATGTAGTTCATAAGAACACATTCCATGTGGACCCTTTTCCACAATGGTTAGGGTTACACATAGAGAAAAATATCACACATCATGTGACTATTCACATGTCGTGTGACCCTTGAACAGAGAACTAGCATGTACCCTAAGGGTACATGGGAATAGACACATTCGGTGGCAACAAGCATGACCAAAGTACATGGGTGCAGCCAGTGGTCATGGGCAGGTCCAGAGTAAACGAGCATGACCAAAGTACACAGGCATGGACATAGTACATTAGAACATGACAGAGAACATTGGAATGATCATGTACTTGGACATGTCTATATTATCTATTAAATTATGTTTATTCTATATACACACCATGAACTTTTCACAAGATAGGTTGAATCCCCTGTTCTCTTCAATCTAGACGAGTATCGGTAGGGTAAGTTCCCTTGGTCCATCCCTATGAGGGTATAGTGAGGAATCTCATCCCGATCATAGGATTATTGATCCCTCTATGGGATATTTTTTATAGATTTTTTTATCCCTCTATGTATTCAGTGGTGTAATCCTATAACTTTCAGGGCATGTGATCCCCATCCTAATGGACTACTCTAGGTAGGGTTAGGTATCCCTCATGGTCCTTAGGTGTGATCCCCAATTTTTTCTATCAATATATTATGTGTTTAATCATGTACTTATTCATGGTGAAACCTGATGGGAATGATGACTAGGATGAGCACCATCGATGTTAAAAAAAACTTGAGGAGTGAGTTATCTCAGATGAGGGTTACCTTGAAGCCTCTAGAGGAATACTAGGCTAGCAATGTGGTTTTGACCTAACCTTGATACTTGGTGTCTATCTTGAGCATATCTAGGTTATTTTTATTTTCTCACTCTATAATTTACTTCCCATTATTATATTGATATGAATATCATTTATTCTTTATGTTTGGTGATTTAGAGTTGTCCTACTGGGTATTTTATACTCACCCTTGCATGGGATCTATCCACATGTGTCGTGTCTTATATTGATGACATGCCCTTGGACAAAGTATTAGGATTATGAGGATTGGGTGTATCTTAATCACATTAGATGAACCATATTTGGTTTTAGTAGTTACATCTTGATATCAATCCCCTTATCCTTAGCAAGTTGGACTATTTTATAGTTGTTGGTGGACCTATATTTGGCCTTTTTTTCTATACTTATATAATACTTTGATGTGGGATTGGTTGTATGAATTCATAATTGGTATCTATTTTTTCTTCTCCTTATACATTATATTGGTGTTTGGATATGTGTTTATGTGTATAGGTACCTTATTTTAGTGCCTCATGTGTGTGTGATATGCCTACTTGGTGCTAGTCACCGGCCCTTATCTGATTATAGGTGGGCTTGGGGCATCACACTCAACTTGTCGCTAGTCAGGAAATACCTAATGGGTCGGGTCATGATATAGTGGTATTAGAGAAGGTCATATTAATAATTGAGTTTGGAGATAGTCCAACCGTGAGGTCTGGTTTGGAAGCTAGGTAAATAATGTTAAAGTGTGTTGAGTTTGACTCTAGGACTAGGGAACCTAGTGATATTATGGAAATAAACATATCCATTCACCAGTAATCTAATATCATACTTATTGAATAAGTATATATAGGCATTGTTTTTATGGAAAACATTAGCGCATGCATCATATAGGAATGGGTTTTGGTTTCTATGTCCTTATTGAGTCAAATTATAAAATATGGTCTTTGAACATTATACATCTTGAATTTTTTAGGATGACTCCATAATGATAGCTAGCTAGTATTCCATAGTAGGATCATGATAATTATTTACCTATCGATGAGCCTTTTTTTTCAGCATCATGTTAAGAAGATGGTACCTCTATGTGGTTTGTCGATCTTACCTCTATCCATTGTGCACCAGGTTTCCCCAGTAGTGCCAGAATAGGAAGTATGTAGGATAAGCATGATCCATGAGTTCCATAGGCTGAGACCCATAAGGTTTTATGGTGATCCTAACCCCAAGGAAGTATAGGATTGGATCAATGTATTTGGGTGATTTTTTTATCTTGTTAGGACCCCTCTTGATCAGATGGTGGTCCTAGCGGGGATCTTTCTCTATGGATCCGAAAAGTGATAGTGGAGTTTGGTGATGTAGACACATGATGAGGTAATTATCACTTGTAATGGGTTCAATTTCCTCTTTAGATAGTATTTTTACCCAGTGAAATTGTGGGAAGTACATATCTAGGAGCCTATGGGTCTCTAGTAGGGCAGCATATCAGTAGAAAATTATGCATCGAGGTTCACTGACCTCTCACGATACTCCATGGAGTGTTCCTTCATGTTGGAGAGATTTCTAGACGATCAGTTGCTGGTAGTTGGTGCTGGAAGTGAGAACCTTGGAGCTAAGACTTCAACATCTAGTAGTCAATGATAGATTTAGGGAAACAGGAATGAGAAATGTTTTCAGATAAATTATCATGATAGATTATCCACCATCCAGGTCTCTCAAGATGATTCCAACTAGCTGAGGTAAAGTCAATGTTACTCCTATTCTGGGTGAGGACATATCATGTGGGATTGTCTGATTCACTATGTAGCTTATAGGGAGATGGTTTATAGACTGTCTAGAAGAAGATATAATCTAGATTAGGGGGTCTAAAGGGTGGAGAATGTGGTAGAGGAGCTGGGAGAGCAATGGGAGGTGGCCAATATTTTGGTCTTTTTACACCACCACCCCCAGGTAGTCCATGATAGGCTCAAGGTGCTAGTGGCCAAGGACATGGGCAGCTACAAGCAATGGAGGCTTATGACCCAGAGGCTCTAGATATTATTTGAGGTAAAATATGTGTTTAGAGACTCTTACCAATGGATATTCAGTGATCACACACTTCTTCCAATAGTTTTACCTGACTCTTGGAGGAGAGAGATTCTTGTGGGATCTTTTCATAGTTGTTAAGAGGCCTTATGAAATCATTCTAGGTATGGATTGGCTCTCTATAGTTCATGACTAGATTGACTATTTCAGCTGGAGGATGTAATGTGTCCCAATTGATGTGATGAATTTTTCCTTTGTCGGTGTAAAGGAATTTTAGTATATACATAGGAAGATATATCAAATTACTCATCAGTTTTATAGTATTACCCTAGTATAGGTGGATATTATAAGGTTCCACCTTCCTACAGTGGTGTTGGGGTATGGTGATGTATTTCTTGAGGATTTTTTGGTCCTACCACCCCAAAAAGATATCAATTTATATATAGACTTAAACCTATAGGATACCTGATATCTGATCTAACATATCATATATCCCCCATGGAAATTCAAGAGCTGAAGGTTTAGTTGGAGGATTTGTAGGGTATTTTTCAAACCCAATGTGTATCCCTAGGAATATCTAGTGTTATCCTCCAAGAAGGAAGATAGGACCTTGAGGTTATTTTTGGATTACCATCACCTAAATTAGGTGACCATCAAGAATATGTATCCACTTCTATGAATCAACAACCTCTTTGACCAACTTAAAGGGGAGAGATAGTTCTCAAATAATAACCTCAAATTTGGCTAATAGAATCTCCAGGTTTGAGAGGAGGATATACCAAATATGAAATTATGATATCTCTAAGGTCACTATGAGTATTTAGTGATTCCATTTAGTTTGAATAATTCCCTAGCAATTTTTATGGGACTTATGAACCGGATCATTCATCCCTTCTTGAACTAGTTTGTGGTAGTCTTCATTGGAGATATCCATGTGCACTCGGTGTTGGAGGAGGATCACATGAGACTTTTGAGGGTGGTCTTAGACAAAAATCTGTAGGCACTATATTTATGGGAATATCTCAAAGTGTCAATTATGGATTTAAGAGGTCCACTTCCTAGGGCCTGTCATCAAAGAAGAGGGAGTAGCAATGGACCTAGAAAAGTTTAAGGTGGTGCTATCTTGGGAGACATCCTAGAGCATAATTGGGGTGTGTGTCTTCCTTGGGTTGTCAAGATACTATTATAGGTTTGTGCGTAATTTATCCAGGATTTCATTTCCCTTGACTAATTTGACTTGAAATGGGAATCTTTTCATATGTAAAAATAAGTTCCAATAGTATTTTCAAAAGTTGTAGAATAGGTTGATAAGAACCCCCAACTTAAGACTACTTAAGGAGGTTGTTGAGCATGTGGTGTTTAGAAATTACTCTTGAAATGGGATTGTATGTTTTCTATTTTAGAGGTATTTTTTGATTGTGTATGGGTCTTAGTATCTAAGACCCCAGGAGTAGAACTAAGAAACCCATAATCTAGAGTTGGTAGTAGTGGTCTTCACCCTAAAGATGTAGTGAAACTACCTTATGGGAGATAAATTTATCATCTACTCTAACCAAAAGTGTCTCAAGTATATATTTTCATAGAAAAATGTTAACTTGAGATATAGGTGATTTCTATAGTTCCTATAGTATTATGACTTTGAGATGGTTTATACTCTCAAAAAGGGGAACATGGTGTAAAATTATCTCAGTAGGAGATCTTTTTTATAGTTTTTAAATGAGTTTTCATAGTAGTTGTCATCATTATAGTTTTCCTTAGTAGATGAGGATGGTGTAACTTATCTCCAGTAGATTTTTTTTACCCCTAGTCGTCTTTATCATGTTAGGTATAATCAGCTTGGAAATATCAATTATGAGGCCTTTTATGTTTAGATATCCACAAGACATGCTCTTAGTGAATATTCTGAAGGTGGGGAGCACATCATCCTTTTACAAGGATGGATGATGGTACCAATCACACTGTGAGAGGAGGAAATATAGTAATTTCATACCTCCCCCTAAGTAGTACATCCAAGAGTGTAAAAGAAACACCAATACCTTCAATGTCAATTATAGTGTATACGGATAAAGAGGTGTATAGATAAATTTATCTCTTGACACTTTCCAAAAGTTGAAGGTTGAGCACCAGGTTCCAAATGGTTTGGATCAACCCCTTTAGGTGACAAAGATGAAGTGGGATAGTATCTCTATGGAATTAATTATTGGAATTACATGATCATCTAGGGGCTACGATGCTATCTGGGTGATCTTAGACCAACTCACCAAGTCATCTCACTTCCTAGATATCCTAGAGAAGATTTTGGTGGAGATATTTAGATTCCTTTATATTAAGGTTGTAGTCTAACATCATGGAGTTCCCTTGATAATCGTCCCAGACTATGATTCTCACCTCACATCACAGTTATGGAGAAAATTATAGGAAGTCATTGGGATTTAGTTTTGGTTGAGCATAACATTTTACCACCAGAAAAACTTCTAGATTGAGTGAATCATTCAAGTTATGAAGGAAATGCTTTAGGATTTCATATTGGACTTTTCTTATAGATGTTAGGAACACCTATCATTATTGGAGTTTTTTCATAACAACCTCTACCACTCCACCATCGATATGGAACTATTTTGAGGCATTGTATAAGATACCTTACAAATCATCATTGTGTTGGACTATTCTATGGGATTCATCATGCATAGGATCAAAGTTGGTGTAAAAAACAATAGGTAAAGTTTAGATCATCTAAGAGTGGATGAGGACTATCTAGATCCATCATAAATCATACATTGACTGACAAAATAGGACTTTGAAGTTCAAAAAGGGATATCATATATTCCTAAAGGTCTCACCATGGTGAGGATTGTGGATATTTTTCTAGGGTGGAAAGTAATCTCTATCATTTATTGGACCTTTCTATATAATTCATATGGTTGTCAAGGTAGAGTAACACTTATCCCTACCAATTTAGTTATACTGGGTGCATGATTTTTTCCAGATGTCTCGGATAAGGAGATATGTGCATGACCCATCACATGTGATCAACTAGGGTGAGCAAGACATTGAGGATAGAGATACATTCACCGAGTACCCAGTAGAGAAAGAGGATCAATAGGATAAGATCCTTCATATTTGAGTGATTCACCTGGTGTGTGTCTAGTGGAAACATGATAATCTTCAAGGGAGAACCTGGAAGAAAGAAAAATAAATGAAAGATCAATACCCTCATATTTTTTAGTAGACTTTTTACTTTTTTGGATAAAAAACTCTAAGGAGGGGAGAAAGTAATGAATCTATTTTTTCCTTGTAATACTTTGGAATATTCTAAAGAATATTTTCAAAGTTTTTTGTGTATTTGGAATGGGATTCTAGGGCTCAAGAATACTCAGTGTTGATATATTAAAAATAATAAATACATTATATAGTACACCCATATATTTTTTGAAATAATTGAATATATCCTGAATAGAGTTTTATAAGGGAAAACTGAGGCTACCATTAAATCTATAATGTGGGTTTTACCCTAGGCATGACATAACCTTTGTGTGTGTTGGATGTTTTATTAAAGAATAGTCGTGGGTGGAATAATAAACTAATTAATTATTTATTTATTTTAATGGTTATTATTGGTTGTGACGTAATACCTCCTCTATTTAAACCCATTTATGGAAAAACACTTGGGTTATATACATATCCCAAGATATTTTTGAGGAACATGGAGGATAGATTTAGCGTACCGCAATGGGATCAAGGATCGATGGCTGTTTTTCCATAGAGTTAGTCATTATCTGTGAATTTTTTTCATTTCATCAACAAAAACAATGTAGAATCATTCTTTTTTAGTGATTGATCCAATATCAAGTTAGTATGTATGTTTTTTCAAGATTAATCCCCATTTTTATTAACTAATAATTAATTTTAACTAATCCCTTTAGTGGATTAATTCACATATCAATGTTTTTATTTGTTTTTTATGTTAATTTTATTGGAATTAGGATTTTTCTAGTGTTTTTTTATCCTTTATTGTTCTTAATTTGTTATTTTCTTGGTAAATGGGTCAAGTAAAACCTAAAAAATGGTTGAATTTTATTTTCTCACATTTTTGCTTCATGATTTTCTCCCATTGTTCTTTGAGAATCCACCATCGGTGTTTTTTTGGCTAGCAGTTCAACTATATTTGGAAATCAATCGTTGAAAAATTGATCTTTGGCATAATGGATCATTTCCATGAGTAAAAAATCTAGAATGAAAGAATGATTGTAGATTGATGATGATAATAGAATATCTAGTGATGGATCTAAGGAATCTAGTTTGTGGGTTTTAGAGTTTCAGTGATGCGGTATGATGGGGGAAATTCTTGAAAGGATGGGTGACCAAAATATGGCCACTAGTGATGATTTAGGTTTGGTTAATGTAAAATCCAATATTCATGGTAGTTTTTACAACTAGATTAAAGGATGAGTAGGTGCAGGTGGATATTCATGAGGGCTATGGGATTTTTTTAAATCCTGACATACACATTGTGTGGTTTGGAAGAACACATACTATATGGAACCTTTTCTACAGTGGCTAGGGTTATGCTCAAATAAAAATATCACACACTATGTAACTCTTCACATTCCATGTGACCCTTTATCAGTGACCCTGTATATACCCCAAGGGAACATAGGCATAGACATGGTCAGTGGGAAAGGGCATGGATAGAGTGCATAGGCATGACCAGTGGGAACGAGTTTGGCTAATGTACATAGGCATGGACAAATTACAAGGTCATGGGATGGAGAACACTGTCAGGGGCACAGACTCAAGCATGTTTATACTATCTAGGACACACTATGTATTCTATATACATGTCATGTACTTCTCCTAGGATATGTTGAAACCCCCATTCTATTCAAACTAGATGAGTATTAGTAGGGTATGTTCCCTAGGTCCATCCCTATGAGGGTAAAGTGAGGCATGCCTTCCTAAGTATAGGATAAGTGATCCCCTATATGGGTTAGTTTTGGATAGAGTTAGATATTCATCCATGTGTTTGTGGTGTGGTCCTCTATCAGTATTCCCTAGGTTGGGTTGGGTATCCCATTACCTACTATCAGGGTGTATAATCCTCATCCAAGTTGTTTACTCTAGGTAGGATTAGGTGTCCCCCATAGGCTCTGGGTGTCATCCCCTATCTGTGTATAGACATCTTCTGAGTTCTGGTGTGTACTTCTTAATGGTGAGTCCTGATGGGAATGAACTCTTATATGAGTGCCATCAGTGTTAGAAATACCCAGGAGAAATTTCTCTTAGATGAGCATTACCTTGAAGCCTCAAAACAAATCCTAATCTAGTAGTGTGGTTATGACCTTACCTTAAGACTTGTTGTAAATCTTTATAATATAGAGGTTATTATTATTTTATCACTCCCTGGTTAACATCCCTATATGAAATTGAGTTGGCTCTCATCTATTCTTTGTGTTTTGTGATTTCAAGGTGTCCTACTACGTATGTTATACTCACCCCTACATGGGATCTTCTGCTCATGTCATGTATTGTACTGATGATAGACCTTTCAATGGAGCGGGTAGAGAATAGTTACACTAGATGGACTATACTTGGTTCTAGGAGTTGCATCTCAACAATAGTACCCTTCTCACTAGCGGGTTGGACACTTTTAATATTGTTTGTTGGATTTTATTAAGTCTTTTTTCTTTCCCATACATGTTTCATACCCTGATGAGGGATTAGTTGTATGCATGCATATTTAGTATTAGTTTTTTCTTTCATTTCTAGATTATATTGGTGTTTGAAGATGTTTGTGTGTGTGTGTAGATACCTTGGGATAAGGCCTCCCATGTGTTTGATATGTTTAATTAGTGATATTAACTTGCCTCTAGCCTATTGGAGGTGGGATTAGGGTGTCACACTCAGCTTTCCACCATCCAGTCAGGTCCTAATGGGTAAGTTCATTAAATCTTCCTTCTTAATGGATTCCAATCTCTCTTCCTCTTGTTTTCAAGTGGAATCCAAGTGGTAATCCCATTGATCTTCTATATTCCTCTTATATTCTCTTCCCCATATCCATACCTCTAGATTTATCTTGTCCTCATGGACCCCAACCACTATTAATGTTGAGACTAGGGTTTATAGTGGTTATAATTATGGGGTTTTGAGTTTTCTAGGGTTGAGAAGGTCATTTCATGGCTCGATTGTGCATTCACCATCAAAGGAAATGGGTTTCAGACGGTTCTACTTGAAATGAGGTTATTGTTTCTATGTAATTCCATTATAAAGCATGTTATAAATTGTTTTTATGGTTTTAAATAATTTATTATGATTTTAAAAGCACCTTTTCAGCATAGGGTAGGATTAAAATGGTTTTTGAATAGTTATTATGCTTAACATGGACATGTCACATGAAAAGAACCTATAGAAATTCCTAAGTGGATATTTTAAAATGATGTGAGTGTTTTGAAATGGATCCTTATGATATTAGATTTGTATTGAAAACCCTTATTTTTTTAAATGGATTTAAATTTTTTTTAAATACTTGGCATAGACCTAGGTGGCATGCCAAGTGTTTGTTAAAATTCCATTTCTTCTTCTCAAAAAGGTATCTGAATGTTTCAAAGGGGTGTTTAACACTGGTTTTGTCTTCAAAGTGTGTTTGTGACGTTTTAAAGGAGTTTTTTAAATGATTTAGTTGAAAATAATTCTCTTTTTAATGGTTTTGAAGTTTTGGTGTCTCATAGTGTCTTTAAAAGATTTTAAATTTGGAGGTGTGGTTTTGTAAAAGGGTTTTTAGTACTAATTGGATTCCTTTCAAAAAGGGGTGTGTTACCTTCCAAAGTGATTTTATAGAAATTTTTGGATTTTTAAATTGGATTTAAAAGTTTTTTTTATGATGTTTTCAATGAAATTTTGAAATGTGGTTTTCAAATAGTGTGAAAATGACTTGGCATATTAAGTACTTTTGTGAAATATCAATTAATACTTTGAGTAAAATGGCTTTATAAATGAATGATACACTATTTTATGGGATATTTTATATTGATTCATCTTTTTATATTCTTTATACATAGATGTGAAAGGGTATTTACCTTGCGAGGGTGTAGGGGGTTATGTGTGAGTTATTTCAAATGTTTTATATTTTATATATGTAATGATTTATTTTTTATCACCTCCATTTGACTTATCAGGGGGTATTAGGTAGATAGTAGGTAACATGTATGAGAGAAATACCTAGTGTACAATAGTGAGTTTTTAGGGAATATTTCCCAGCTATAACCCATCGGTTAGGCCAAGAGGATAGGAGGACTTATGAGATAACAATATTTTTATATCCCATGTAGCGAAGGATATTTCAAGTCATTTATTTTGGGTAGTCTGAAAGAACTATTGGGGATGTGGAGAGGTTTAGTATTGTTAGATGAGGATCCTTTTCACTAGTTTATATATTTATTAATTGATCTTAGGGATGATTCCTGTGACACTAGGTCATTTTTAGGATGCTTTAAGGTGTTTTGTTTCTTGATACTATTATATTCCTCTAGTTTATTTGATTATTTTCACCATTGTTTGGATTGTGTTACCTTGATATATGGGTTCTTATTTGTGATTTATATATCATTTTGAGTGTATTTTTTTTCTTTAAAATGATTCATTTTTAAAAGTTTTGAAATTGTGTTTTAAAAAAGTAAAATAGTTTGGGTATTTCTTAAGAGTTTTAAGAAAAGGTTTTTCCTTGAGATTATTTATGAAAAGGGGAGTTTTTAAAAAATGTATGTAAATGGGGATAGATTGTGTTTTGGATTGCTTTACATGGTTTTAAAAACACTCTTCCTTGGTGTAAAATTATTTATTAAAATGTTTAACCATCCCTGTTTTGATTTTATAAAGAGGGTGGTCGTTTAAAAATGTGTAAGTGCCACGTTTATTGTCTTTTTTTATAAAGCTTGTGAAAACCCTTATTTTATATCTTATAATCAGACTAGAATGTTATTAAAAGTGTTACTAAGGGGATTTAAATAGTTTTGGTGGGTAGTGACCTATTATTCTATTTAGTTCATGCCAATATAGATATTTTTTAGGTTTTTGGTACTCAATTGGTCTTCAATAATTTGGTTTGGGTTTGTCCTTGGATGGGTGAGTGGGATGTGGTGATTGATTGGGGGTAACTTATGGTGTAGTTGGAGTTGTTCAAGTTATGTTTCCATTTTCTTTACTTTGGGTATATTGTATCAGACTTTCATCTTGATATTTTTATTTGTATCTGCTTCTTCTTAGTTTTATTTTAGTTGTAATTGATTATATGTTCATGGATTTTTAATTATTATTCCTTTTTTGAATGGTTTATTTATCTTTTCAATTTTTTAGATATTTTATTATCATATTTGAGAGTGAAATCATTCTCTAAGAGCATTATTGAGACTCAAGCACTAGTTCCAAGCCTATGTGGATCAGGAACACCCTTTAGGATAGTGGTGAGTCGGTTCTGGTATCAGTTCATAAGGAAGCCTCATGCAGTTTTGTTACATAGATCCTATTTGTTTATTTGTATTTTTGTTATCGTCTACCATATTTAGGATAAGTTTTATCCCTCTTAAACCCACTAATCGTATCAAATTCAACATATCAACGTTTAGTTTTCTTTTTTAATGAATGAAGAAACTATAAAATGAGTTTTCCAAGCACCACGACATGGACTAATTCAAAATTCACATTTTGGTTCTTGGTTTTGATTGAATATGGTGTAGTAAAATCCAAAACACATGTTTTATTCTATAATTACCAAATATTATGGAATATTTTATGTAAAATGACAATTTTGGGCATTGAATGAAAATAAAAAAACATAGCATCATTGGATGATGACTCAATATCATGATAATCTAGTCTCTATGTTATGGATATGGTATAAAATGGTTTTTACTATTCTATATTTGATGTCCAAAGTCATTTTTTAACTTTTAAAGTTTTTCCTAAAATGCCTTGATTTTTTCAAATGGTTTCCCTTCAAAAATGAATTACCTGAAAACACCTTGTCAAAACCTAAAAAACCTTCCAAAATGGTTTTTGTCTATAGTATGACGATAGAACCAACACAACATGAGAAGGTGTGGTTATTCACCACAATCAGAATTTTTTTATTAAATAAAGGAAGTTCTCCCCAAGATATAGGGGCACAAACAAATGAAACGGGGGATATGGGGGGCCTAAAATAGTGAAAACCAAGTGCATCACCAATAACAATTCTAACCCCTTCATACGAAAAAGACATTTCACTATTAAATCAAGTAAAAACGTCATCTTGAGGAGCTCTAGAGGTGAGATAGTCAGCCTCTCTATTTCATTCACACCAAGTATGAGTAATCTCTAAGCCATCAGGAATCTGTTTCTTGCTCTTTTGAATGTGATAAGAAATAGTCTATGGAGTAGGATTGAGGACATGAAACTACTTATGTAGGACTTGAGAGTCCATTTCCAATGCGGCAAGGGGGTTTTCCTTTTGATTCACATCTCAATGCCAAATAAAAGAGGATTTGGTTTTTCTTATAGAGAACACCCATTCCCAAAGAAGGCCAAGAATACAACGATAACCAATCCTCTGTTGTCACGAACTACCCCCCCCCCCCCCCCCTCATGACACCAGAACTACACAAACCATAAGTGTTAAGTTTTATCACAATTCTATGAGTATTCCATATAACCCATCGACTATTAGGAAGTCTGGGAGAGGAGGTGATGCCCGACCTAGTACCTATAATGGCTTTCTAGGAGGGAACATCTTCCTAGTGCTTGATGAGATGACCTAGATCAACCATCAGATTCCTTATTCCTATAGTAATGGCCACCCTAGAAATAGAAAGACCCTCATAACGAGCACTATTTCTTGCTTTCCAAATGCACCATCTCCTTACCACAAGGATGCAGTCTCTTGATTTAAACTTCATGTAGTTCATCCCCGCACCTCGGAACCTATTCTCTAAAAAATTGCTATAAAATCATGAATGGAAATACTAGTGAATCTTCCATACGTGCACTACATATATTGTGCCCACTTCCCCTCAAAGAACATATTATGAGTGGTCTCCTCCCTCAGATGAGTGCAACAAGAACACTAGGACCCCATGTGAATACCAGTTTTCTTAATATTATCATCCATAGATGGTGCATTATTATTTACATGCCACACCAAAAAAAATTATTTTCTAGGAAGCCCTTTTCAACATAGCACCTCTCGTCAACCATCCTATATGGCTGATACATTAGATACTATCTAAAACTACTTCACTGACAAATAACCTATCATCGACCCCATGAAGACACATGTGTTGGTGGTAGAGGATAACTCAATGATATTGAAAACTCTCCATTGGTTTGTACCCAAGGAACACAACATCATAGTGAAATACATTTTGAGTATAATTTTAAATAAAATTATATTTTTGTTATAATTCTCAAAAACATTCATTGAAGTGGGCCTAGAGGGACCTCATTGAATCTTATGAGGGGCTTTAAGCCAAACCAAAAACATTTTAGTAGAAGTGATCCATGTTTAAAGTTGATTTACTTGTTGAGTAAATTATAAAGTGTTTATAAATTTTAAAAATAATGAAAAATATAAAAGTGTTGATATTGGTTTATGAATTATTCATAAATAAAAATATAAAATTCTTATATTAAATGGACTTATTTTGAAATTATTTAAACATTACCAAAATTTTCTTTGGATTATTTGATCAATGGTTTAAATAAAATCCAATTTGATATGTTTAATTTTTGTAAATTGTTTACATAAAATATGAAATGTTTATTATTTGATAATAAAACTTTTCATAAATTATCTCATATTGTGAAATATGAAGGAGTTCATAATAATACCTTATAACTGATAATATGAAATGTTTGTATTGGATAAAAGTTAATTGTTTATTTTTATCCATGTTTAAATTATAAAGTGTTTATAATTTTTTTATTTACAAATTAATCATCAATTTTTATCTCATATTTAAATTAATGAATTTTTTATTTATTTAGTTTTATTATTTGTTTTATTTTTCATGAATATAAATTTTACATTATTAATTGTGATATATGTGTTAGTTTAAAAGTGTTTAAACTAATTCTTTAAATTTTAATACATGCATTTAAGTAGTTACTTTCTTGGTATGTTAATTGATTTTGGTTTCCTTCTACCTTAACTTTGGATTTTATTATGTTATAAGCTTGAATTAAGAATTTAATTATAGTTTATACATATTAGGTGTTATAATTGTTGTAGAATTTAGGTCTCTCTTGAGAAAATAAACATGGGTATAGGGTTATTTTGTCAAACCGCTCACTGGACTAAAGTTTTATACCTTGTCTATAAAATACAGGGTTGACTAATTATCACTTCATACTTACTCTTATAGGGATTTTTTATTTTACATCATTCTATTCTTTTACATTAAAGGGTATCATGTACCTAATTCCTGGGAATCATTTGGATATGTGTAAATATGGTAGGATTTTAATTTGGATTAGTAATGTAAGTTATGATTTTTATAAAGGGTTACATGTCAATATAACAAGAAAATATTGATTTGGTTAAAGGAATAGAATTCCAAACTAAATCATTAAATGCATGAATACATGTAAAGGGAGTAACATGAGATAATATAGTGAGATTAAATCCCATTTTAAAAATACTAAGTGTTAAATTAATTTGAAATAAAACACTTATCAAGTCCTCAGTTATCCTAACAGGTAGAATCATGCTAAATTTGGGTGCATATGGATTATCTTATGTAAGTAAATCAAGTAATGGGTGACACTAATAGCATTAGGGGGAATGTTTTGGGATTTTTTTTGGGATTAACTTTGGTAAAAAAACCATTAAGAATTATACCAGATGAATAGTGTTTATTTAAACTATATTATGGATTATAAAAGGAGTTATTCACTCAACTATCCAAGAGTCATATGTGATATGATTAGTATGATGACCTACCTAAATTTCAAATTGATGAGATGTGAATAATAAATTGGGTTCATTACATAGGGGAATATGGATCTTATCCCACTAACGGATATGATGTATTTAAAAGGGGGTTATTATTTTAGTGTGATAAAAGTTAATTAATTCCTTAATAAATGAATATAGAATATGTGAAATTCCCCTTAGGACTAGTGAAGACACCATATAGGTGGGGTGAATCAAGTGTTGCTAAAATTTTACCAAATTCCAAATTAATCATATAAAATTTTTACCACCATTGGCATTGTAGTGACTTCGGTTTTGACCTATGAGACTTTGGAAAATTCCAATGAATATTTCTAAAGTCGAGCACTGATTCGGCATGCGATACTGAGGCCCAGTGTTCTATGAATAAATTTTATAAAAAATTTAAGTATTTTTATACTATTCACAAATATAAAATAGGTTATCTCTTAAAAATTAGTTCAAATCCGAAAACTGAGGCTACGGTTGAGTCTCGAGCATGTCGTTTACCCTAGGTAAGGTATAACCTTTATGGTAACATGACTTATGTGGGAAACATTATCGATGGAATTTTCGTAAATAAATAAATTTATTTATTTTGAAATCGGATCTAGACAAACTCTTGAATGGAGTATCAAATCAGATTTTTGATATCGCGATTGAGTTCAGAAGGTCGTGTTTACCCTAGGCACGACATAATCTTTGTCGGCACTGAGAGTCGGGTCGGGGAGAGCGTTGAAGATGGGGAGTTAAGAGGATATTGTTTTAATAAAATTAAAACAAATATCCTCCTCCTCCTTATCCCTAGTTCGCACGTAGGAACATACCCTCCCCTATCCTTCTTTGCTGATGATCCAAAGGCAGGATCAACAAAATGAAGCATCGTCGATCACTGATCTTGGTGGAGGACGCTCCCGAATCATGCAGAAATAGCTCCCGAAGGCCAAATTAACCGCGAATATTTAGCGTTTCACTGTGAGGTAGGTGGTTTTGTATTTAAATCTCATTCCCCCTATTTATGCATCATTTTTGTGCAAATCATCACTGTGTCTATGTAGATCGGAATTTGATCATCCCAGATCTGGTCTCGATTCTGTTTTCTGACCACCGGAGTGTTCCTAGTGGTCTGCGGAAGATGGAGGCAATCCTGGTCCATCAAGGGTGGCTCCAATGAGGAATGTAGGAATATAGGAGGCCTCTAGTAGTGTGAAAAGTCTTGTTGGGTGATGTGGTAGAGGCCACTGGGCGGCGCGGCGGCCGCGGCTGGAGCCGACCGCAGCAAATAGGAGCTAGTGGGCGTGCAGTGCATACGGGGTACAGAGGCTGACTGATGGCCAGGAGCTGAGGGATTTAGTTAGTGTGGGTCGGTAGGCTTCATGTGGTCATGCCATGGAGCGGCAGGGTGGAGTGGTCTGGTCCAGCCAAAATGGTTCGTATCGGGCTGGGGGACTTTTAAACCCCCATAACTATCAAAGCAGGTGTCTGATATGGGTTCCATCTAAGGAAACATAACCCTTCAATTGAGGAAGACCTTTTATGTCCAATTTGAGAACTTTTCTCTTTTTGGTCAAGGATCAGTGGAAAAAACATCCAATTAAAATAATAATAATATAATTATTTTTATTTTGTGTTTCTTGTGTTAGACGTATCTTATGCATCTAATGTCTGGTTGACACGTTGTCAGTGGCGTTGTGGCCTTGAATTTAATGCATACTTTTCAAGAAAAATTTTGAGGGATAAAATAAAAAATAAATGTATGGTCCCCACAATGACACGTTCAATATTGTTTCAGTGAAAAGTATATTTTTCTTTGATTATCCGTTTTGGGAAAGTATATAGTCTAACATACGTGTTTTTATGCATAGAACAAAATGGTGACCAAAATTTGGGCCTAGAAGAAATGGTATATAGAAGATGTTGTGTGGGTTTCTTGGGTCAGTGATGCCCTTACTAGTAAGGTTGAGTGGGTCCCCCTGGTCCCTATTTGTGATGTTTTGATCTTCTAGGTTGAGTGGGTTTCCCTGGTCCTTTATCTATAAGGATTTTCGGTATCATGTCCCCTTCACCAGGCTATGACCCCTCTTCAGCTACTATGAAGGTTTTCAATATCACATTCTCTTCATTTTACTATGACCCCTCTTCGGCTGCTTTGCGTACGTGCAGTTTGGGTTTCCCACTTTATGGAGTGAGTTGTATTAAGATTCATCGATAGAGAAATCGGTTGACTTGAAGCATGTATTGCCCCAAGAGGCCCAGTTTGATCCTCACATCCCTTCATTTTTCTCTAGTAGGGTTCTTAGAATCATGTTGACCAATATTTAGTGAGCATCGATCCTCTACCCAGGATGATCTAGTAAGTTACAGAGCCCCCAGTTATCCCTAGGTGCAGACTCTATATCTGTGTATCGAGATGTGATTCTTCTTCGATCTATCATGAAATTTCTATCGGTGGAGTTCTCAAAATTGGTGTGACCAACAATACACTAGCATTGATCCTCTACTAAGTGATTTTTTCCATAGTTTGGTTGTTTCATGATACCCCTTTCTATGTTCAGTGTTTCTTGTTAGGGTTTAGTGTCCCCCAAAAACCCCTAGGTGTGATCCCCTATCTAAGGAGTTGGAGTCAGTTTAGTCATTGGGTGACTTCTTTCATGGAAATTTTCATCCAACATTCCCTTATGAATAGACACTATGATGGATGGCCGGGTTGTGTCATTAGTTCATTTTACTACTAGAGTGTCATCTCTCTGAAGAGTTACATCTTAGATGACTTGGATCTTGGAGTGTTCTTTTGATGTTTTTTAGAGCCTCGAGTAAAACCTGTCACTATCTTTGAGTTCAGAACCTCCTAAGGCTCAGCGCCTAAGACGAGTATATCTGGAGTGTTTTCTGGGTTTCCTTGTGGTGTTGTCACTTCTAGGTTGATGCACTATGTGGTTGAGCTAACTAGTTATGTTTATCCAAGGATGGTCTCAAGATGGAGTTTCTCTCTCATTTGGTTTTCCTCTGGTTCGGATGAGTAGAATTATTCCTTTCAATTTCTTCTTTTCTTTTGGAGTTTTTAGGGAACCTAATGAGTATCTTTATACTCACCCCTACATGGAATTTTTCCACACATGTCTTGTTTCTTATGCAGACCATAGACCTTTTAACAGAGTCCCCAAAGGACCTGTAACTGACTGAGCTTAGTGAGATTAACTGACAGGGGTGTTTACCGAAGCTAGACCAATGATCTTTCTAGTGGGTTATTTTGATAGAGATATCCTCCATCTGATCTATTTGGATGATTTTGTAGTTTTCTTTTTGTGGGCCCTATATTTTTCCTTTTGTACTTTTTCTATTCTCTATTTGGTAATATATATGCATGCATTACTTTTTAGTTTTTATATATTTCTACACTATTTCATAGAGGTTTATGTGGGTGCATATGTATAGGTATGATAGGCTAAGGCCTCCCATGTGTGTGATATCCTACTCGATGCAAGATGTCATCCCATTCCCTATTGGAGGAGGGCTTGAGGAGTCACGACTCAAACCCCATTGGTTTGGGTTGTGATAGATTGTTATCATAGTAATTTCCACATTTGGGACCTTAGATCATAGTTTGTCTAGTCGTGAGCTTAGTTTTGGTTTCATAAAGATAGTGTTAGAGTGTTTCGAGTTTGGATTTCAGGCCAGGGACTTTAGTGTTGGTGTGGCGGATGACATATCCATTAAACAGGACTCTGATAACATTTTTTTTACTCAATACATTAGGACTATGTTTATAGGGGGATCAATGTTACATACATCATATAGGTATGGGTTTTAGGTTTTTCCTATCCTTCTTTAGTCATCTCCCCAGATATACCATTTGATTATGGTGCATATTGATTTTGTTTTTGGATTCCTCCAAAACGATAGCGATAAAGGGTTCCACAATAGGATTGTGATAATGATCCACCCTATAGTGAGGCTTCGGTGTAGGGAATAGGCTCTAAGGATGGACCTCCATGTGGTCTTCCAGTTGATCTACCACCTGTCAAGCAACTAGTTGTTCCTAAAGTGCAGGATGGGGATGTGTGTAGGATAAGTGCACTACACAAGTTCTAAAGGTAGAAACCTTTGAGGTTTGGGGGTGACCCAGACCCCCAAGCAGCTGATGACTGGATTGCAGCAGTCATGTGTGTCTTCCGCCTTGTGAGAAAACCTTCTGAACAGATGGTGTTTCTAGTAAAGATCCTTTTTCAAGGTTTGAACGAGTGCTGGTGGAGTCTTGTGACGCAAACCCATGATGAGTATTTTCTCTATTGGGAAGAGTTTGAGTGGATATTTAGGGAGGAGTTTTATCCAGCTGCGATGAGGTTGGTGTGTATGCAGAAATTTCTACAGCTTTGGTAGGAGACAAGGACCATGGAGGAGTGCTCGATGGGGTTCATAGACCTGTCATGTTACTCCCTGGATATGGTTTGGGATCCGTTCTTCCAAGAACGGACCTTTTAGGTGGCCTTGCATCTGAAGATTAGGGTATTGGTGGTGCCTCTATGCATTCCCACCTATGATGGAGTGATGGAGCGGGCCTTAGTGGTGGAGATCTTTCTAGCTAAGAAAACTCTGACTGTTAATGTTGGACACATGGGAGTTGAAACCTCAATAGCGGGTTCGGTAGCTGGTAGCTAATGGAAAGATCAGGGGTTCATGCATGCATGAGGTTTCAGGAGACGACCCCAGGAAGGATATTTGAGGCTCAGGGATCTCAGGCCAGTTTTGGTTAGCCATAGGAGAGATAGTGTTATACTTGTGAAAGTTGGGGAAATATTTCTAGAGATTGTCTGACCAGTCATGCTGCTGAGAGGGAGACAGTTGACAGAATACCTTGGAAGAGGTAGTGTTTCGAGCACAAAGATCTGTAGGGAGACGAACGTAGTGGGGGAGCAGGTGTTGTAGTCGGAGATGGAAAATGGTATGGATTTCCACCACCACTACCCCCAGGTGGTCCATGCTAGGCTCATGGAGCTGGAGGATGGGGGAGAGGACAACTGTAGTCCATAGAGTCCTTTGAACCAGAGGCTCCGTAGATGTATAGAGGTGTGATTTGTGTCCTTTCTACTTTATACAGTAGTTTTGATAGACGCTATTAGGTAGTACTATTTCCTTTTCATTTCTTTCTCAAGGTTTATTTGGTTCATTGGTAACACCACGTGTTGTTGTTGTTCATTGTATCTTCGAATGCACAGGTTAGATAGATCCTTTCCCACTAAGATGCATTTTTTTAATGAGACTAAAATCGTGCAGGTGAGTCAGTACCACCCAAAGAAGACAGTATCAAGGTTTAGTGGATTATTCAATCTGATTTCTATGTTTGGGGTGGGTTTGTGTGTTGGGAAGTATGTGTGAAGGACCTGATAAGACCTAGGGTGTGTGCTTGGGAAGCCATGTTTTGTTCATGTATACCCTTGCATGTTTAGCATTAGCTTGGTACGTGATTCGGTTGAGGATGTCGTGGTGCGGTTTGACATGGATTTAGACTCACAAGGATGAGGGACATTTTCCACACTAAGATGCGTTCTTGAGATGTGATGTAAAATCATGTTGGAGAGTTAGTGCTGCCCAAAGTGAGTAGTATCTAGGTTTAGTGGATGGGTCCATTTGACATGTGTGTGCTTGGATTTGGTTTGTTGGTATCTATGTCAAGTTAGTGAGGTGGAGTACTACTAAACCCTGTGACTGTAGGAGACTAGGCACTTGGTGTTTTCCCACCTATCACAATTGGGGAGACATTTACTTAGTTTCATGATGTTGACCTGGGATGAGATAGACTTGGTTTTGAACTTGGGGTTCCCTAGAGTCTATTCTCATTGGCAGCACGGGACCCCTTGGTGGCTTTGTGGTGTTTCTTGGTGAGCTTGTTGGCATGGGATTCCCAGTTAAGAGCTTATTTTCTTACCTCATTATTATCCTTTATCTTTTCATGGAAGAAAAGACTTGAGGTGGGGAGGATTTAGTGACTTATGTTTTGACCTGTAAGAATTTGGAATATTCCTACGAATATTTCTGAGCCAGGTGCTGATTTGGCGTGTGATTCTGAGGCCCGGTGCATCCAGAATACATTTTATAAAAATATTAAGTATTTTTATACTATGCACACAGAGAAAACAAGTTATCTCTTAAAATTTAGGTCATATTATAAAATAAATGCCATGTTTGAGTTTTGAGCATGTAATTTACCATAGGTGGGGTATAACCTTTGTGGGTGCAGGCCTTCTATGGGAAAAGTTATCGACAACATTTTTATAAATAAATTTATTTATTTATTTTGATGTTATATCTTGAATTACTCTTGAATGGAGTCTCGGTTCATATTTTTTAGGCTACAGTTGAGTTCAAAAGGTTGTGTTGTGTAATGAATTGGATTTTCCTGAATTTATTTATAGAAATTAATTGGAAAAAATCCAAGACTAGGTGCTGAGACGGTATGATATTCTGAGGCCCGGTTTCCCAGAGCAATTTGTTGAATAAAGTTCAATTTTTAATTAAAATGCATGGGTAGTTTCTATTTTAACTGAAATAACTTCTAAACATGTGCCTAGATTGGAAATCTGAGGGCATCATTGCTTTTAGAATAGTGAATTTACCTTAGGTGGAGCCTAACCTTGACCAACATGGATCAAGGGTGGAAATTAGATTTTGGACATTGATGTATTTAAATATTTTGTTTTATATAGTGGATATTCTCTTTTTAATCAATACCTTGTTGGAAATTTAGGTTTTTCGCCATAACCCTAGAGTTTCCCTGAGGTATAGAAAGAATAAGTCTCTCCCACTGTTTGGAGAATCTGATTGGAGCACGATAGATCGACGAACATCGGTGGGTCAAGGATCAACGACAACACAGACTTCTATTATTTTTCAATGATTGATCCAACCTTGAGGTATGGTGTTATTATATTTATTATTTATTTTCCCCTTCTTATAATAAAACAACTAACATGGACTAACCCATGAATATTTTGATCTGCAGTTCAATCATTCTAGCGGGAGGGATAATTATTGTGGGATTAAAGGGAATAGATCTTAGTCATTATCCCACTATTGTCTTATTTGTGTTCTGCTAAAAATAACAGATCAAGGAAAACATGAACAAGGTCGAGATCCATTCTTCAGGTGTTCTATGTGACCCTTCTATCCTCATTGGCATTCCTCATCACTGGACCCTCATGGTCACAGTGAAATTTTTCCAGGAGGCTCCAAATGTGATCGGACCTTTGGATCACTAACAAGGTGGATCAAGGACCAGGGTAGTGAAGGATGTGACATAAGGATTGAGAGAGTATCTCCATTTTGAAAAACGGAGTGGTGGAACGGTGGTGGTGTCCCTTAGAACTAGGGTCTCTAGTGACCGGTGTCAGCAGCGGCGCAAGGCGATGCCAAGTGGTACATGAGGGAGGCCGTGTGAGGATGCAGCAGAGGATGGCAGTCCCCCCGGTGGTGAACATGGAGGTAGGTGGTATCTAGACCTCACAAATGGCCCCACCTAACTTTGGAGGGCCCCCAAATATGGAAGTCTCAAGCAGCTATCATAAGGTCATGGCAGGAGGTAGCAGTGGAGCTAGCGACGCGGCTCGAGCTGCGGCGGAGCTGGCGACGCGACTCGAGCCATGTCAGAGGGAGAAACCATGGTAAATTCATGGGAGCATGTGAGTAAGTTGGGCCATCCATGTGAGGGTTGATGTTGCATTGATTCGGCATACACATCTAGGGCGGGCAACGTCTGGCGTGCGTGCACCGGCCCACACGTGGTGGGCTAGACCGAGGAAATTGGGTCGCTCCAATGGCCCAGTAGCCCGAGCCCAGTGGGCCATGCTCAATAGGACGAGCCCAGTGAGCCGAGATGGTTTGCATCAGGTTGAACTGGGTTGCGTCAGGTCGGTTTGGGTTGGCCAAACTAGGTCGGGTCAGACCTGGGCTGGGCTGGACCCTTTTTACTAAATGGGCCATATCTTTTAAATTGTGTGTCTGTTTGACAAGTTGTTTATGGAGTTGGGACCCTTGTGATGAGATAGGTTTTTTGAGATAATCTAAGAGATTTTTTGTGGTAGTTGACATATGATCTAATGGCTCGCGGTGTGGGTCCTCCTCGAACGAGCACGCTATGAGTGGAATCTTATGGCTGGTTGTGACTACGTGATATTGGTGACTATGTGACTTGGGGGATGCATGACACATTGATGCTCTGTGCTCCATCAATGCTTTGTGTGCTATCGATGCTCTGTACACCATCGATGCTCCATGCGCCATTAATACTTCATGTGCCATCGATGCTCCATGTTCCATCTACACTCCGTGCATCATCAATGCTCCATGCACCGTCGACATCCTGAGCACTATCACTGCTCTAGACACCATCGATGCTCAGTGTGCCATCGACACTCTATGCATTGTTGATTCTCTATGTTCCATCGATACTTTGTGTGCCACTGATGCTCCATGAACCATTGAAGTTCCATGTGCAATCAACACTCCATGCACCATCGACACTTCTAGTGTTATGAAGAGTGGGAGATCTGTAGACTACAACTAGAAATACTTCTCTTCATGATTTAGTCTTATACTTGTGTAAGTCGGTCATGTTGATTGTACTTTCTGAGTTTCCTATGTGGTGTACTTCGTGTGTTTCATTTTTGGTGTAATTTTTGTATTTCCTTTATGGTGTACTTTGTGTGTTTCTTTTGTGGTTTACTTTGTGTGTTTCTTAGTGGTGTACCTTTGTAGTTTCAAGATCCCTAATGATTATTGTTTTACTCATCCCTACATGGGCTATGAATTCATGTGTTGTGTCTTTTGAAGATGATTGATGCTTTGATAGAGTCCTTGGTGGACCGGAGATAGGTGGTTCTTTGAGGGAGGCCTAACAAATGAGGTGTACTTTAGTGACTTCAGACAACTGTTTATGTACTTACCCTTTAGGTAGGGTTTTCTGTAGATGAATTTCAGGCTAGGGAATCCAGTGTTGGTGTGAAGGCCAATGTATCTATACACCAAGACTATGAATTCTACTTTTTGACTCAGCACATGAAAACACTGGTTGCGGGGATTAAATAGTACATGCATCATATAGGATTGAGTCTGTTCTCATGTCTTTCTTGAGTCGGTGTTAGCTCCCCAGGTATACTCTATTGAATGTGGTAAATCTTGATCTATTTTAGGATGCCTCCATGTATACATCTAGACAGTATTCTGATGTGTGATCATGAGGATGATTCACCTTGCGATGAGGTGTCAATACAGGGACTAGTAGTAGATAAAGCACCCTCGGGTGGTGTACCAGCGATACCACCACACGAAGAGCAGTAGTTATTACCAGCTCTACTGATTGAGGATGCATATAGGCTGAATGTGTTGTATAAGTTCCAGAGTTAGTGACCACCCAAGTTCAGGGCTGATCCATACCCCCAGGGAGTTGAGGATTGGATGGAGGTGGTTATGTGTGTCTTCTTCCTAGTGAGGATGCCTCTCGAACAGATGGATGTACTAGCCACAAGTCTTCTAAATGGATCAGTGGGGAGATGGTGGAGCTCAGGGATCTAGATGCATAATGAGATGACCCTCAATTGGGAAGACTTCAATTATCTATTCAGAGTAGAGTTATTCCTAATGACTTTATGTTTCATATGTATATATGAGCTACTACATCTATATCAGGACAGCCAGATCGTAGCGAAGTACTTGGTGAGAGTTAAGGATATTTCTTGAAACTCCATGGATATGGTGTGGGACTCATTCTTCAGGGATCACACCTTCAAGTAGGGACTACACTGGGAAATCATGGAATCTATGATATCACTTATCATTCCAAAAAATGTTGGGGTACTGGAGCGATCTCTTCTTATAGAGAGCTTTCTGGCAGAGCAGACACCGACAATGGGAGTTACCACTGGGTGTCAGGAAACTGAATCTTAGGAAGTAGGTCGTCGATAGGTGACACAAGGATCCAATAGGATTAGACAATTTAGGGGGCAATCCTAGGACACAGGTTCAGTGATGGGAGGCTCCCAAGGCTAAGTGAGTCAGCAGAAGGATCAGTTGTGTTACTCATGTGGTGGTCAAGGACATCTAGATAGAGATTGTCTGACCTTTTGTATGACCAATCAGGAGAAAGTTGAGGGACCACTGAGGCATAGGTGAAGGAAATAATAGGGTGGTCCTCTAGGTGGATAAAATTTCATAGGATCTAGATGGGTAGTAGGAGGTGGGCGTAGGTTTGAGGTACTACCACCATAACCCCTAGGTGTTCCACTATGGGATCAAGGAGTTAGTGGATAGGAATGAGGCTATCTACAGGTAATAGAGGCTTATGGCCCTGGTGATCTAGATATTATTAGAGGTATGATTTGTGCCTTTCCCACCCTCGCTACATTTTTTATAGACATGAGTGTCAGTTACTCTTTTCTCACCATGACCCTTGTTCAAGACACAGAGATTCCATAGGAACCTTTAAATCGATCCCTATGCTTAGAGACTCCTAAGGGAAGAGATTCAACAATCACACACTAGTGATGATAGTGTTGCCTTACTCTTGGGGGTGAGAGTTTCAGTTGGGATCTCTTGGTGGCAATGTTGAGGCCTTATGGAATCATTCTTGATATAGACTGTTTATCCGTATTTCATGCCCAGATTGACTATTTTAGGTGTAGAGTGTGGTGTGTCCGTTGAGATAAGAATAGATTTTCCTTTGTTAGTGAAAAGGAAACCCAAGAAATTTAGGATGGACTCGCACAAAGGAGGGTTCATCCAATCACAGAATAGTTAGATAACATAACCCCCGGTGTAGTAGATGAGATGATTCCTTAGTTTCTTATAGTGGTGGATGAGTACAAGGATGTATTTCCATAAAATATTCTAGTATTAACCCCTCTCCAAGTGGTGGAATTATGTATTGATCTATACCCTGGGACTAAAATAATATCTACAACTGCATATTGGATGGATCCTATAGAGATTTTTGAGTTAATGGTACATCTAGAGGACTTACAGAGGAAGGGCTTTGTAAGACCCAAGGTTTCACCTTGGGTGGCCCCGGTTTTGTTTGCTAGGAAGGAAGATGGGATCTTGAGGTTATGTGTGGACTTCCAATTCCTAAACTAGGTGATTGTGAAGAATAAGTATCCACTACTGAGGATTGATGTACTCTTTGATCAGATGAAGGGATCGACGTGGTTCTCAAAGATATACCTCAGATCTGGATATCATTGGCTTTATGTACGAGACAAGGATGTATTAAAGACAAACTTTAGATGCTGGTATGGTCACTACAAGTAACTAGTGATGTCGTTTATCATGATGAATGCATCAGTAGTGTTCATGGGACTCATGAACAGGATCTTCCAACCTTACTTAGAACAGTTCGTCATGGTCTTTATTGATGATATCTTAGTGTACTCGATGTTCGAGGAGGAGCACGTGATACAATTAAGGATGGTCCTGGACACACTCTGAGAGAACCAGCTTTATGGGAAGCTCTAAAAGTGTCATTTTTAATGCCCCGACCCCAGTTACCCAGAGTCGGTGCATTATTTTAATACATTGGCAAAATTTCAAGGAATCAAGTCTCGAAGGATAGATCGGTTTAGAAGACTTGGAAAATAGATTACATACATGAATGTTACATTACACTTTATAACGTACAAAACAACATAAATAATCCTTTATTAACTCCATTATTCCCTTGGCTTAACCTTGCATATCAATCACAATACACTTCTTGAAATCCTGGGAAAAATAAAACATAGAAAGGGGTGAGCTCAAATGCATAGTAAGGATAACAATATAGCAGAAACTTTCATAAATAAGCATAAACATTTAAAGCAATGTATAACTAAAACAAAAGCCTTTTAAACTTGAACTTCAGTATAATATGGAAAAGATAAAATTAAATAATGTCATTTACTTATTCACATGGATATTCTACTAGTTGAATAATCACATGCAATATCAATAACCATTTTCATAATGATAGAATGCATAATGTCAGACTTTCATAACCACATAGCCAAGGCCTCATGCCAAGACTACAAAAAAGATTTTGTCAAGGCCTCGTTCCAAGACACTAGTTTGTCTCATGAGACCTACCGATGCATCAAGGAGATATAGCGGGCTCCACCCGTCACTTATTAAGTCCAATGAATTCCACATATGAACAGTTTTAATCATAACATAAACATTCGTATTAAAAATAGCATATGAAATGTCAATACTTTCTCCATAAACCATGAATGGTATAAAAATAACACATCCACAATCAAACATATCAAAAAACCTTCAATACAATATAGAAGTTTTTTATCATAATAAATAAACTTCAAATAAGCTTAAAATCCATCAAATGATGTTGAAATAGATGAAATCAAAACTATTTGAGAGAAATATCTCTTTTTCTAAATCATTTAAAAGTCACACATTTATTAAGGAAGTAATTTAAAATATATTTTTGAATCAAAGTGTCCCATACCAATTTGAAACTTTTGAAAAGAAATATCATTTCAAAACATTCATGTCCATATAAATAAATCCTTAAAATCATTTTGAAAACATGGACATTAATTAAAAATATTTGGAAAGATAAATATTTAAAACATTTAAAATTATGATCTTGATAAAGATTACCTTTCACAAATTCTTAAAATATTCATTTTGAAATCATTTAAGAGTCACATAATTATAAAATAAAACATTTAATTTAAAAATATTCTTAAAATATTGTAAGTGAAGCTTTGATGATTTTATAACGGTGGAAAATAACCGCACCCACCTTATAAGTTAAAAAAATATTCTTACCTTAAATTTGTCGAAAGGTCAAAAAGTACCTTGTTCGGAAAACGACAGAAAGATTCCTTTATAAACTTTTTATAAAAATTCAAAAAAGGGTATAAATGAATTTAACCCATAGTTTATAAAATATTAAGAATGTTTTAAAATACATTTTTAAGAAAAATGGATGTGGATGATATAGAGGTCCCAGTAGATAATTACATATAAACAACCTCGAATAATGAAGAGATTGTGAAATAAACCCTTACCTTGTACTTTTCCTTGGTTGAGGGTAGGTTAACCTCCTTTATAATGGTGAAATAATTGTTATTAAATTATACAAGAATCATATACATTAATATGATATCATATATGGTCTTTTAACATTGCTTTATTAATAATATCTTAACATTATCGTCATTTCAGGTGTTAACTTACTCATTTCCTTTTATATGTTTTGTAACGTAAGTCATGTTTTTTATGGATAGGATGTATATTATTCATATACAAAATGATATAAAGTCTTTAAACATTATTTTTAATCATAAAATTATAATTATACTTGAATGGATACGATGGGGAATGAATCTCAACGTGTTCGGGGAGACGGTAGTCCGTACGTACGCACGAGCGAAAGTATCATTCTTTTGATATTAAAATAATATATAATTGGATGTTATATCATATATAAAAAATAATTATAATGTTATATTTATTATTTAATTCAATTACACATCATTATCATACCCATCCAAATAATAATTTTTTGAATAACAATTACACCACGACGTGGAAACGGTAAGCCGTATCTACGCACGTATGGTGACATGTCATTCAAAGGATGGATAGAATACTGAATATAGTTGTACCATATTTATAATAACATCATATTATATATAATATACTGGAGTTATTATTTTATAATGTAAATTACAAAGAAATAATAAGTGGAAGAAGAAAGGAACTTGAAAGAGGGTGGTGAAAACATTACCTCTTCTTCGGGTTTTTCCTTTTGATTTGATAAAAAGGGATCCTTAGGTTAGATTTATGATCAAAATAAGGCCTCTAGGTTTAATTTAGTGAAGTTTATAGAATAATTGGGTAGGTTTTTGCCGAACCAAAAGGCTTTGAAGGTGTGAATAATTGGTTAGGGTTGGTGTCCTTTTATAAGGGGGAGGAGGGGCTCTTTAGGAAAAACCTAAAGTATTAATTTATAATAAATTCATATTCGGTTTATAATAGATCCAAAGTGGATTATTCAAAGTATAAGGTGGTTATGGGTCGAAATCCTTTCAACCAATAGATTTTAGACAGGTTTGGGTCATTATATTAACCTTATCTTTTAGTTTTAACTCTTAGTTAATTAGTTTGACATTTACCATGTCACTTTGTATTTTTATATTATATAGTTAATAAACATACTATATACATCCAAGAGACCCCAAAGTGGTCCATTAATGATAAACCTATCATGATATAAGTCCTTTGGCCTAACCTTATATTTTTAGTAATATAATATCAATTAATAATATAATATTTATTTTAAAAACTCATTTATGTCAATTTTGACACTATTCAATAATTGATTTTTGTTAAAGTCTTAACAACTTTATTAATTCTAATAAAATTAATTTAAACCTTCCTAACATGTAATATTAACTAATAAAATTTTTATATGGAATCAAAACTTTCAAATTATATTTATTTTAACTTTTATAATACCAATTATTTGATTCTTTCCTTAATAAGGAAAATACTTCATCATTATTGTGTCATTAATAACATTACTTATTAAAGGTATAGAAATTATAAATAAAATAAAATTATGTAGGAAATCGTTTTATCTTTCTAATGAATATTTATAGTCTAAAATATAACATGTATAACCCTATGTAAAAATTGTTTTATTAAAAGATATATGCTTATGTAATTTTTGTATTTACTTTAACTTAATTAATATAAAGTGTCCTTATCACCTACAAGTGGCTTTATGGGGTCCCAAAATCTACCCAAAGATTCCCATGGTCAGACATGTATCAAAAAATAAGTTTAGGACACGTTTTAGGGTAATTTAACTTTATTATAATATTATTTTTTTACCCTTATTTACCGGATTTACCATTTAACCATGGTAAATAAAATATTTACCGAAGTAATTATTCAAAATGTCTAGAAAATAAAATTTACCTATTTATAAAATTTTGACCTCCTGATTCTAAATATGGAATCCATTTTTCTAAATTCAAAAATTCAGAAGTGGTAGAAATTAATTTAAAATTAATTCTCGTTGTCGAAACAAAAAACGTGTTTTGGAGAAATAATAACTATCAAAAGATTGACACTTTCTTATATCTAGTTTAAATATGAAATTATGTCTAATGACCAACATTGAATAAAATGGTAAAATTATAATCTAATTATAAAATAAAATTACTTAAATTCATAATTTATCACAATCAATTATTTTGATTAAAAAAGTTGTTTTTGATTAAAATTTAGTAATTTTCACTATTCATCAAAAATATGAAAGTTATCAGAAAAGTACCAAAATTTCACCCTAAGATAATTTCAATATTATGAATCCAAAAATTAATTCTATTTTACTAAATTCAAAACATAAAAGTTTCATTTATTAATTTAAAATTAATTCCCGCTACCAAAACCAAAAGGCGTATTTTTAAGAAATAATAACTATCAAAATTTTGACACATATTTATGTCCAATTTCAAAGTGAAATTACTTAAAGGTACCATAATTGGATTAAATAGTAAAAATATAATCTATTTATACTTCCAAACCATTAAAATTTATAATTTAACTATATAAATTATTTTGATTAAAAAAATTGTTTTCAGTTAAAATATAGTATTTTTTACTATTCACCCAAATATGAAAGTTATCAGAAAAATACCAAAACTTTATTGAAACTAAATTATTATGTCCCGATTATAAATAATAAGTTTATTTTTTCAAAATAAATATATTAAATTTTCAAATATTGTATTTAAAAAGGCTTCTCCATTAAAAGTTGGTAAAATTGCATTTTTTGAAAAATACTTCTTTTATCTGAAAAAAATGTTTCTGTTCTTAAATTATGTATAAAAAACTCATAATATAGATTCTAAAATTATAAGGATTATATAAAGTTAAAAATTTAGTTAATACTATTCATAACTTCTTTTGAACGGCTTGTTTGGTAAGTCATGGTGTGCTAGAACTCGGTGTTGCGTGTAGTGAAAGTTATTGAATTACTTTGAAGAAATAACATACTATGAAATCTTGGAGTGTTACATTCTTCCCTCCTTCAATAAATTGTGTCCTCACAATTTGAATTTTTTCTTTGAAAATAAAAGGTTGAAAATAGAAAATACCTTTTTGGAAAACCCACATCAGAAATAGGGTTAATAAAAATATAACATTAAAAGAAAGAAAGAGAAGTACAAAGGTCACCTGAGATAGAACATACTAGGATTCTATGAAAACATAGATATGGAGGAGAAAAAAACCATCAAGGTCTGATGGAGAGTTGTAGAAAATAGGATTAACAGAAAGTTAACTACAAGAAAATCACAAACTTATGATTGGTTAAACGGTCTTTGACTCCCCAGTAGGAAAAGTTAACCGACAATGTTTTTTGTTTTAAGTTACCTTTCATAAATTTGAAGAATTTTTTTATGAGATTTGTTAAGAACATAAGGAAATATACTTACTTGTCATGTAGACATTCATTCCTTACTAAATTTTTACCAAAAACCCATCATTCACTCCAAAAGGTAATAAAACTCAAAAATATTCTATTTATCCTAACCGTATAGGGTTCCAAAAATAAATTTATAATTCATCTATCAGAACTTAAAAAACTACATTATACACTCCAGGGACTTCACGTTGTCCAGTGGTAGGTGATAAATCCCAATCGCACTATTGTCGTGGGTTCGATTCCCATAGCTTTGTCCGACGTGATGGGTTGTCACATGGTCTACGTGTTGTCCTTTTTATAAATATCCAAAAATAACATTAACAATAGTATCTGATATAAAATATAATCCATTCCAACCTTTATACTTATCCAAAATACTTCTGTCCAAACTCTCAGTCCAAAATTTATATGGAAGGTAAACATAATGTAGATCCTTTTTACCACGTAATAACATATGAATACCTTCATCATGTATTATTTTAAAACACTAAAACATCCTGAATTACCATAAAACCTTATTGATTACATTCATGCTCCCTTATTCCTTATAGAATACTGGATATAATTTGTCCATCCAAAAATGTTGTAAATTCCAACAATGATGGAATATACAAATCATTAATCAGTTTCAAGGTAGTCAAGAATATCCAATATAATTTACCCAAATTAACCATATCTTATTCCAAAATCGGTACCTCAATATTAGGACCATATTGAGATTTATCTTTCATTCAACCATATAATTTCCAAAAAGTTTAACTTTCTGTAGAGTCACTTTTCTTAGTAACATAAAATCTCAAATACTCAATGAAATAGTACTGCAGTACAGTCCTTATTTATTTCTAGTACATCATTGATAGAACACTTCAATAAAATAATTCCAAAATAACAACATAAGAACACTAGTCATTCCTCTTCATCTGTGGTAGTATCATAACTTGATTATTATCCAATAGCATCATTTTCAGCATAGTCTGATGAATGGGGCATTGGTTCGCGTAGTGTCAAAACTCCTTGTAGATAAAGCATTGTACATTTGAAACGTTTTTCTTACCCTTGTAGTCACATACTTAGTGTCCTTTTTCACTACACTTATAACATAATCCCATTCCCTTTAATAATTTTCCAAGGTCATTCTTTCCATAGTTATCACATATGGGAAAATCTTTCTTTACCTCCTTCCCTTTATTTGTCCTTCTCTCTACCATCCTTTCCTTCTTTGGCTTCCCTTCAAAGCCATAGGACTCTGAGAATTCTTTACTTATCTAATCAACACATGATACTATTTCTTCATATGATGATAATACATGGGAGACTATTTCCCTTCTAAATTCTGGCTTAAGACCATGAAAGATATGATCCTTCTTACTCTTTAGATCATGCGTATTGCTGAAGTTCTCATTCCTTCTACTGGGAACCATTTCTAAACAATGGAATACACTAGATTAGTTTATGAATAGAAATACCCAATCCCAAACTTGTAAAACACTTAACATAAATTAAACAGTTTATGGATATAATCCATAATCATAAAAAAGTCTTCTTTGAGGAATTATATTCACATAAACCCTTCATAATGGTTTGTAAAGAAAATGAAAATTATCCTGAGCATATCCCCTAGGAGTGTCGTAACCAAGAGTGCAGCAAGGCCCATTGTTGTGCACCAGTTCCCATTCGAGTGTAGCTCAAATCGGTGTTTTCGGGTTTTACCCCTAGGAACATTTGGGTCAGAGCTGCCTCTACCTGCTTGTATCCAGATTGGGATGTATTGCTCAGAAAACTCACAAAATCACTAAAATACCAAAATTCTAGGAAATTTTTCTATATTAATCCTCAATGTCTATATTAGGTCTTTGTGCTCTAATCAGATTTTATCTAAATCTAGCTTCCAAGGTTATTGCTAAACTTCCTCTGATACCAACTGTAACACCCCGACCCCAGTTACCCAGAGTCGGTGCATTATTTTAATACATTGGCATGATTACAAGGAATCAAGTCCCAAAGTATCGATTGGTTTAGCAGTCTTGGAAAATAGATTACATACATGAATGTTACATTACACATTATAACATACAAAACAACATAAATAATCCTTTATGAACTCCATTATTACCTTAGATTAACCTTGCATATCAATCAAAATACACTTCTTGAAATCCTAGGAAAAATAAAACATAGAAATGGGTGAGCTCAAATTCCCAGTAAGGATAAAAATATAGCGAAAACTTTCATAAATAAGCATAAACATTTTAGGCAATGTACAACTAAAACAAAATCATTTTAAACTTAAACTTCAATATAATATGGTAAAGATAAAATGAAATAATTACATTTACTTATTCACATGGATATTATACTAGTCGAATAATCACATGAAATATCAATAACCACTTTCATAATGATGGAATGCACAATGCCAGACTATCATAACCACGTATCCAAGGCCTCGTGCCAAGACTACAAATAATATTTTGTCAAGGCCACGTGTCAAGACACTAGTTTGTCTCATGAGACCTACCGATGTATCAAGAAGATATAGCGGGCTCCACCTGTCACTTACTAAGTCCAATGCATTCCTCATATGAACAGGTTTAAACATAACATAAACATTCGTATTAAAACTAGCATATGAAATGTCAATACTTTATCCATAAACCATGAATGGTATAAAAATAACACATCCACAGTCAAACATATCACAAAACCTTCAATACAATATGGAAGTTTTGTATCATAATAAATCAACTTCAAATAAGATTAAAATCCATTAAATGATGTTGACATAGATGAAATCAAAACTATTTGAGAGAAATATCTCTTTTTTGAAATCATTTAAAAGTCACACATTTATTAAGGAAGTAATTTAAAAGAGATTTTTGAATCAAAGTGTCCCATACCACTTTGAAACTTTTGAAAAGAAATATCATTTCAAAAAATTCAAGTCCATATAAATAAATCCTTAAAATCATTTAGAAAACATGGACATTAATTAAAAAGATTTAGAAAGATAAATCTTTAAAACATTTAAAATTATGATCTTGATAAATATTACCTTTCACAAATTCTTAAAATATTCATTTTGAAATCATTTAAAAGTCACAAAATTATAAAATAAAACATTTACTTTAAAAATATTCTTATAATGTTTTAATATAAGCTTTGATGATGTTATAATGGCGGAAAATAAACGCACCCATCGTATAAGATAAAAAAAATATTCTTACCTTAAATTTGTCGAAAGATCAAAAAGTACCTTGTTCGGAAAACGAAAGAAAGATTCCTTTATAAACTTCTTATAAAAAGTTAAAAAAGAGTACAAATGACTTTAACCCATAGTATATAAAATATTAAGAATGTTTTTAAATAAATTTTTAAGAAACATGAATGTGGATGATAAAGAGGTCCCAGTAGATAATAATGTATAAACAACCTCGAATAATGAAGAGATTGTGAAATAAACTCTTACCTTGTACTTATACTTGGTTGATGGTAGGTTAAAATCCTTTATAATGGTTAAATAATTTTTATTAAATTATACAAGAATCATATACATTAATATGATATCATATATGATCTTTTAACATTGATTTGTAAATAATATCTTAACATTATCGTCGTTTCGGGTGTTAACTTACTCGTTTTATTTTATATGTTTTGTTACGTAAGTCGTGTTTGTTACGGATATGTTATATCTTATTCATATCCAAAATTATATCAAGTCCTTTAACATTATTTTTAATCATAAAATTATAATTAGACATGAATGGATACGATGGGGAATGAATTCCATAACGTTCGTGGAGACGGTAGTCCGTACATACGCATGAGTGAAAATATCATTCTTTTGATATTAAAATAATATATAATTAAATGGTATATACTATATAAAGAATCATTATAATGTTATATTTATTATTTACTTCAATTACACATCTTTATCATACCCATACAAATAATAATGTTTTGAATAACAATTACACCACAACGTGGAGACGGTAAGCCGTACGTACGCATGTATGGTGACATGTCATTAAAAGGATGGATAGAATACTAAATATGTTTGTACCATATTTATAATAACATAATAGTATATAGAATATACTGGAGTTATTATTTTATAATGGAAATTACAATGAAAGAATAAGTGGAAGAAGAAAGGAACGTGAAAGAGGGTGGTGAAAACATTACATCTTCTTCGGGTTCTTACTTTTGATTTGATCAAAAGGGCTCCTTAGGTTTGCTTTATGATCAAACTAAGGCCTCTAGGTTGAATTTACGGAAGTTTAGAGAATAATTGTGCAGGGTTTGGTCGAACCAAAAGGCTTTTAAGTTGTGAATAATTGGTTAGGGGTGGTGTCCTTTTATAAGGGGGAGGAGGGGCTCTTTAGGAAAAACTTAAAGTATTAATTTATAATAAATTCATATTCGGTTTCTAATGAATAAAAAGTTTATTATTCGAAGTCTAAGGTGGGTATGGGTCTAAATCCTTTCAACCAATAGATTTTATACAAGTTTGGGTCATTATATTAACCTTATCATTTAGTTTTAACTCTTAGTTAATTAGTTTGACATTTACCATGTCACTTTGTATTTTTATATTATATAGGTAATAAACTTACTATATACATCCAAGAGACCCCCAAGTGGTCCATTAATGATACACCTATCATGATATAAGTCCTTTGGCATAAACTTATATTTTTAGTAATATAATATCAATTAATAATATAATATTTATTTTAAAAACTCATTTATGTCAATTTCGACACTATTAAATAATTTATTTTTCTTAAAGTCTTAAAAAATTTATTAATTCGAATAAAATTCATTTAAACAATAATAAAATTTAATATTAACTAATAAAATTATTTTATGGCATCAAAACTTTCAAATTATATTTATTTTAACTTTTATAATACCAATTATTTGATTCTTTCATTAATAAGGAAAATACTGCATCATTATTGTGTCATAAATAAATTTAATTATTAAATGTATAAAAATTATAAATAAAATAAAATTATGTAGTAAATCTTTTTATATTTCTAATTAATATTTATAGTCTAAAATATATCATGTATAACCCTATGTAAAAAATGTTTTTCTAAAAGATATATGCTTATGTCATTTTTGTATTTACTTTAACTTAATTAATATAAAGTGTCCTTATCACCTACATGTGGCTCCATGGGGTCCCCAAATCGACCCAAAGATGTCCATGGTCGGACATGTATCAACAAATAAGGTTAGGACACGTTTTAGGGTAATTAAATCTTATTATAATATTATTTTGTTACCCTTATTTGCCGGATTTACCCTTTAACCATGGTAAATAAAATATTTACCGAAGTAATTATTCAAAACGTCTAAAAATAAAAGTTACCTAGTTAAACAATTTGTACCTCATGATTCTAAAAATGGAATCCATTTTTATAAATTCAAAACAAATAAGTGGCAAAAAATTATTTAAAATTAATTCTCGTTGTCGAAACAAAAAAGCCTGTTTTTAACAAATAATAACTATCAAAAGATTGACACTTTCTTATGTCCAGTTTAAATAAGAAATTATTTCCAATGAACAAAAATGGATTAAATGGTAAAATTATAATCTAATTATACTATAAAATCACTCAAATTCCTAATTTAACACTATTAATTATTTTGATTAAAAAAATTTGTTTTAATTAAAATTTAGTAATTTTCACTATTCATCAAAAATATGAAAGTTTTCAGAAAAGTACCAAAATTTTACCCTAAGCTAATTTAGATATTATGAATCCAAAAATTAAGTCTATTTTACCAAATTCAAAACATAAAAGTGTCATTTATTAATTTAAAATTAATTCCCGCTGTCAAAACCAAAAGGCGTATTTTTAAGAAATAATAACTATCAAAAGTTTGACACTTGTTTATGTCCAATTTCAAAGTGAAATTACATACAATGACCATCATTGAATTAAATATTAAAAATATAATCTATTAATACTTCCAAACCATTAAAATGTAAAATTTAACAATATAAATTATTTTGATTAAAAAAGTTGTTTTCAGTTAAAATATAGTATTTTTCACTATTCACCCAAATATGAAAGTTATCAGAAAAACACCAAAACATTATTGAAACTAAATTATTTTGTATCGATTATAAATAATAAGTTTATTTTGTCAAATTTAAAATATAAAAGTTTCAAATATTGGATTTAAAAAGTCTTCACCATTAAAAGGCGGTAAAATTTCATTTTTTGAAAAATACTTCTTTTATCTGAAAAAAATGTATTTTTTATTACATTATGTCTAAGAAACACATAATATGGATTGTAAAATTATAAGAGTTATATAAAGTTCAAAATTCAGTTAATACTATTCATAACTGCTTTTGAACGGCTTGTTTGGTAAGTCATGGTGCGCTGGAACTCGGTGTTGCGTGTAGTGAAAGTTATTGAATTACTTCGAAGAAATAATGTACTATGAAATATTTGGGTGTTACATTAGTTCTAAATTCAGGAGGTCCACTTTCTAAGACATATCATTTTAGTTGCTAGAGTTGCAGTAGATCTGGTGAATATTGAATCAGTGCTTGATTTGGAGCCACCCAAGAGGGTTATCAAGGTGTGGAGTTTCTTGGGCTTGTCAGGGTACTATCAAAGGTTTCTAACTGAATTTTCTAGAGTAGCAGTTCCCTTGATGGACTTAACATGTAAGTGGCAACCTTTTGTGTGGACAGAGAAGTGCCAGCAGTTCTTTCAAGAGATGAGGTAGATACTGAAGAGCGCTTCCATATTGAGATTACCAGAGGAGGGTGTTGAGTATGTGGTGTTCTATAATGCATTAGGGACCAGTCTTGGTTGTGTCCTGGTGGAGGGGAAAGTGGTGATTGCCTATGGTTCGTGCCAATTGAGGTAGAATTAGTAGAACTATGCGACCCATGATCTTGAGCTAGAAGTGGTAGTCTTCGCATTGAATATGTGGCAATACCACCAGATGGGTGAGCAGTTTACCATTTACTCTGACCATAATAGTCTCAAGTGTATCTTCTCTTATAAGGATCTGAACTTGAGACAGATATGGTGGCTAGAGTTCCTCTAAAACTATGAATTTGAGATTTTCTATACTCCTGGGAAGGGGAACATAGTGGAAGATGCTCTCAATAGGAGATCCAGCTTGTAGTTTCTAAGTGAGGTGTCAGAGTAATTGGCCACATTATAGATATCCTTTGTGGATGGAGATAGAGTATATTACCTATAATCTATGGTTGTCAACCCTCCACTCTTACAGCGAGTTAGGGAGGCACATCTTGGGGATATCAACTACAAGACCTAACATGCTCAGATTTCCATTGGATGTGCCCCTGATGGATATTAAAAAGGTGGTAAGCACATTGTTCTCTTCAAAGGGTGCACAGTAGTGCCGATGATGTTGTAGGAGGAGGTATTGAGGGAGTTTCATACTACCCTTTTGGTAGTACATCCAAGAGTGGAAAAAATATATCAGGACCTCTAATGTTAGTTTTGGTGGTCGGGGATGAAGAATATGGTGTTAGAGTTCATTTCTCGATTCCTTACTTTCTATCAAGTGAATACTGAGCACCAGGTTTCAACGGGATTGACCCAACCAATTGAGGTATCAGAGTGGAAGTGAGATGGGATATCGATGGACTTTGTGATGGGTTTTCCATGCATTTCCAGGGGACATGATACCATCTAGGTGATTTTTGACCAACTCACCAAGTCAGCCCACTTCCTACTAATCCATGAGCAGTGTTCAGTATAGATCTTAGGATGCCTCTATATGTAGGAGATAGTTTGGCTTCATGAAGTGCCATCGATAATTGTTTCAGACCGTGATGCTTGTTTCGCATCCTAGTTGTGAAATGGATTTCATGAGTCGTTTGAGACTCAGCTGTGCTTGAGCATGTCATTTCATCCCCAAACGGATAGCCAAATGGAGATGATCATCCAGGTTCTAGAGAACATGCTATGTGCTTGCATCCAAGACTTTGACCATAGTTGGGAGCACCACCAACCACTGGTGGAGTTCGCGTATAACAACAGTTACCACTCAACCATTGGTATGGAACCATTCGAGGCCTTTTACAGATGACCATGCAGGTCACCACTATGCTGGAAAGACCCAAGAGTGTCATCACTTATGGTTCTATAGTTGGTATGGGCTACCACCAAGAAACTATAGATCATCCAAGAGTAGATGAGGAATGAAAAGACCCCGTAGAAATTGAATACTGATATGAGGTGGAGGACTTTGGAGTTTGAGGAGGGAGACTACGTGTTTCTCTAAGTCTCGCCTCAATGGGGATCATAGAGATTTGGCTAGGGCAGCAAGTTATCTCTGAGATACATCGCCCTTTTTAGATTCTGAGTAGAGTTGGTGAGTGGCGTACTGCCTAGTTCTACCCACGTAGTTGCACCGGGTGCATGATTTCTTCCATGTGTTGTACCTGTGGAGGTACATTCATGATCCATCACACGTCATCGACTGGGGTGATCTATACATTGACAATGGGGCAGATTTTTCAGGGTACCCAGTAGAGATTGATTATAGATAGGAGAAGATCCTTCATGGGTGGTTGATTCCTCTAGTACGCGTTCAGTAGTAGCATGGAAATCTCCAAGAGAGAACTTGGGAGAGGGAGGCTCATATTCTTCCTCAGTACCCTAATGATTCTATTGAGTATCCATTGTTTTGGATTTCAGGGATGTAAATCCATAAGGTGGGGAGAATATAATGACTCAGATTTTCCTGAATTTATTTTTAGAAATTAATTTGGAAAATTATGAGACAAGATGCTGAGATGGCCTGAGATTCCAAGGCCTAGTATTCCCAAAAGGATTCATTTAATAAAGTTCATTTTTTAATTAAAACGCATGTGTGGTTTATTTTTAAATTGTAATAACTTCTAAACGGATGTATGGATTAGAAATATAAGGGCACTGTTTCATTAAGAATAGTGACTTTACCACAGGTGGGTCCTAACCTCGATCATCGCGGTTTGGGGGTGAAAGTTAGATTTTGGACGTAGACATCATTAAAATTTTTTAATAAAAACATTTTGTTTTATGCAACAAAGATTCTCTATTTAATCAAACCCTTTTCAAAAATCCAGGGTTATCACCACAACCCTAGATTTTCCCTAAGGAATAGAAAGAAGAAGGCTCTCCCAACATTTGGTGAATCTGATCAGAACATAATGGATCGATGAACGTCAGTGGGTAAAGGATAAAAAACAACGCATACTTCTATTCTTCATCACCGATTGATCCAACCTTGAGGTAGGGTGTTGATCTCTTCGTGATTTCTTTTCCCATTCATAGAATTAAATGAATAATGTGGACCAACTAATGAATATGTTGATTCGTATTTTGTTCAATCTTGTTGGAGGGATAATTATTGCAGGATTAAAGGGAATAGATCTTGGTGATTATCCCACTGTTGGATTCTTTATGTTATGATAACAAAAATAGATCAAGGCCTACATGAACAAGGCCAAGATCTATTCTCCATGAGTTCTATGTGACCCATCTATCTCATTTCTTAGTGTTTGTCATTGTTTAACCCTCACGGTCATGGAGCAATTTTACCAGGAGGCTCCAAATACAATTGAACCCCCAAAGTGCTAGCAAGGAGGATCAAGGCCCAAGGTAGTGAAGGTTGTGAACCCAGGATCGTAGAAGTGACTCTGTTTAAAAAAATTGAGCACTGGAGATGAGGTGCAGACCCACAGAACCAAGGTTTCTAGTGTCTAGTGTTAGTGGCTGTGTAGAGTGGTGGTTGAGTGCGGGTGCGGTGAAGGACAGTGGTCACCCTAATAGTGAATGCAGAGGCATGCGGCGACCAGACCGTGAATGGCCCATAGTAGCAAAAGTCATGGGAAGTGACCAAAAGGTCATGATAGGAGGCTGTAGTGGAGTTGGCGATGTGGCTTGAGCTGTGTTGGAGGGAGAACCCATAGCAAAGCTATGGGTGCGTGTAGGGAATTTAGGTTAGCCGTGTGAAATGTGGACCAATTCGGCATTGACTGAAAAAATGCAGCCAGGGCAGTCCATGTCCAGTGCACACACAACATCCCGCATACGGTAGGCTGGACTGAGGAAGCTAGGCCACTCCAGTGGCCCAATGGGCTGAACCAGGTTGGGTCGGGTCGGTTGGAGTGGGTCAGGTCAGACCTGAACCGAACCCTTTTAACTAAATGGGTCATATCATTCCAATTGTGTTTCCATTTTACGGGCCATTTATGGAATTGATACCCTTGTGATGATACAGTCCTTTTGATATACTTCAAGTGAGTTTTTTTTAAATTGGCATATGGCCTAATGGCTCTAGGAGTAGCTCCTCCCGGAATGAACATGCTATGAGTGGAATCTTTCGGTTGGTTGTGGCTATGTGATCTTGGTGACTATGTGACTTGGGGGTTGCATGATCCATAGAAGCTCTGTGCACCATCGATTCTTCGTATTCCATCGACACTTTGTGTGCCATCGATTCTCCGTACGCCTTCAATGCTCCGTGTGTCATCAATGCTTCATGCACCACCGATGCTCTGTGTGTGATTGATTTTATGTGCGCCATCGACACTTTGTGCACCATCAACACTTCTAGTTTTATGAATATTGGGAGATCTGTGGACTAAAAATAGAAATCATTCTCTTCATGATTTAGACTTATACTTGTGTGAGTTGACTATATTGACTAGAATTCGTGTGTTTCCTCTATGATTTACTTTGTGTGTTTCATTTGTAGTGTACTTATTTTTTTCCTTTATAGTGTACTTCATGTGTTTCCTTTGTGATGTACTTCATGTGTTTCTTAGTGGTGTACCTTTGTGGTTTTGAGGTCCCTACTAAGTATTTTTTTACTCACCCCTGCACGGGTTATGCCAGCACATGTCATGTCTTGTGCAGACAATCAACGCTTTGATGGAGTACTTGGTGGATCGGGGCTAGGTGGTTCTTAGAGAGAGGCCCAACAGATGATGTGTGCTTCAGAGACTTCAAACGGTTGTTTCTGTACCTAACCTTTAGGTAAGTTTTTATGAGGACTAATTTCAGGATCTTGTACTTTTCTTTTTAGTTAGGCTTGTATTTTGTCCCCATTTACTTTCCTTTTTTGTACTATTACTCTCTGTGGGTATTTTAGTGGTATTCATGCATGTTTACTTAGTGTTTTCAGTTTAACACTTTTTCTTGGAGATTCGTGCATGTGTATAGGAACTTAGGAAAATTCCTCCCATTTATGGTATATGTCTACTTGGTGCTAATCACTATACCCTAGTCTATTTGAGGTGGGCTTGGGGTAATTATGGTACCGGCCTTGGGGGACGGTTCGTGACATGTTTTCCCTAGGTGTGACATAATATTTGTCAAGTCTGGGAGTCGGGTCAGGGCTGTCAATGGAGATGGGGAGTTAAGAGGATATTGTTTTAATTAAATTAAAACAAATATCATCCTCCTCCTTCTCCCTAGTGCACACTTAGGAACAACCCCCGCCCCTATCCTTCTTCGCTGATGAACCGAAGGCCGGATCAACAAAATAAAGAACCATTGATCACTGGTCTTGAGGGAGGACACTCTCGGATCATGCATCAGCAATTCTTGAAGGCCAAATCAACCTCAAAGCTTCGTTATTTCACTGCAAGGTCGGATGTTTTGAATTTAAATCCCATTCCCCCTATTTATGAATCGTTTTTGTGTGAATCATCATCATTTCTGTGTAGATCGGGATCTGAGGATCCCAGATCTTGTCTTGGTTTTGTATTCCAACCACCGGAGTGTTCTCAATAGTCTATAGAAGGTGGTAGTGGCATGGGTCTAGAAAGGGTGGCTCTGACAAGGTGAGGCGGCATGGTGTAGTCTATTGGGGGTGCGATGGAGTTCACTGGGTGGCACAGCGGCCGTAGCCAGAGCAGGTCGTGGTGGATGGGAGTCGGCGGGCGTGCAGTGCGCACGAGGTATAGATTCCATAAGGCGACTGGATTCCATAGGCCATGGTTGGGGTGGGCCAGCAGGCCACACATAGCTAGGCCATGGGTCACATGCAGCTGGTCCATGGATCGGTGGGATGGTCCAGCCGAAACGGGTCATGTCTAGACAAGGGAGTTTTAAATGCCCATAACTCTCAAATTGTGTGTCTGATTTGTGTGATGTCTATGAAAATGTGACCCTTGGTTCAAGGTGGACCTTTTAATATGATTTTGATAAAAAAAATCTTCGGACTTGAGGCTCTGTGGCATGAAACATACAATTAAAATAATAATAATATAATTATTATTATTTGTCGTTTCTTGTGTTTGACGTATCTCCTACATCCAAAGTCTGATTGACGTGTTGTCAGTGGTTGTTGTGACCCTAAGTTTAATGTGGAATTTTAAATAATTGTTTTAGGTGATGAAACCAAAATTAATACATAGGACCTACAATGACCTGTTCAGGCTTGTTACGGTGAAAAGTTTCTTTTTCACTGGTTATCCATTTTGGGCAAGTAAATAGTCTATCCTATGTTTTTTTTCATGTAGAACGTGATGATTTACATGGTTTAGGCCTAATATATGTGGTGTATAGCAAATTTTTTATGGGTCACTTGTATCAGTGACACCTTTACAGGTAGGTTTGAGTGGGTTCCCCTGGTCCATGTTTGTGATGTTTCGATTAGCAGGGTTGAGTGGATCCCACTGATCCTATAGATACAAGGGTATTAGGTATCAAATCCCCTTCACCGGAATTTGACCCCTCTTCATCTACTATGAGGGTTTTCAGTATCATGTCCTCTTCACTGTACTGTGACCCCTCTTTAACTACTTTGTGTATTTGTAGCATGGGTTTCCTGCTTTTTAGAGTGAGTTTTCTTAATCCTATTCCATAGAAGACTCATTAGATTTGGAGTATGTATCACCCTAAGAGGCCTGGCATGATCCTCATGTCCCTTTGTGTTTCCCTAGAATGGTTCTTGGAATTGGTGTGACCAATATTTTTTCAGGCATCAATTCTCTACCCAGGATGTCCCAGTAGGGTACGAAGCCCCCAGTGATCCCTGGGTGTAGTTTCCTAATCTGTGTATAAAGATGCATTTCTTTTGTAATATATCATGAAATTTTCCTAAGTGGAGTTATCAGAATCGGTGTGACCAACACTACATGGGTGTTGATCCTCTACTAAGTGAGTTGTTTTAGATTTAGGTTGTTTCATGAAACCCCTTTCTGTGTTCATTGTTTGTGGATAGAGTTTAGTGTCCCCCAACAGACCCTAGGTGTGATCCCCTACCTAAGGAGTTGGAGTTGGTTTAGTCATTGGTTGACTTCTTTCGTGGTGTTTTCCATCGATCATATCCTATCAAACAGACACATGAGGGTTGGTCAAGTTGTGCCATTAATTATTTTTACCTCTAGAGTGCCATCTCTCTAACAAGTTTCATATGGGGTGACTCAGCTCTTGGAGTGCTCTTTTGATGGTTTTATTTAGATCCTTTATTAGAACTCATTGCTGGTGATGAGGTTGGAACCTCCTAAGTCTTGCTGCTTGAGACGAGTATATCTGGTGTGTTTTCTGGGTTTCCTTGAGGTATTTTCACTTATGGGTTAACGCACTATATAGTTGAGCTGACTAGTTGTGTTTAGTCGAGGATGGTCTTGAGATGGAGTTTGTCTCTCATTTGGGTTCCCTCAAGCTAGGATGAGCGGACTGATGTCTTTCAGTTTCTGCTTTTCTTTTAGGGTTTTTGGGTCACCTACTGAGTCTCTTTATACTCACCCCTGCATGGGATTTTCCCACACATATCTTGTGTCTTGTGTAGATGACATACCTTTCTACGGAGTCCCAAGAGGACCTAGAGCAGGCAGAGCTTAGTGAGCTTGACCGACTGGGGTGTTTACCAGAGCTAGACCAAGGATATTTTTTGTAGGTTCTTTTGAAAGTGATCCTCTCTATCTAATCAGGTTGGGCACTTTTGCAGTTTTCTTTTGGCAGGCCCTATATTTCCCTTTTTTGTAATTTTTCTATACCCTGGTTGGGAATAGATTTATGCATGCATTACTTTTCAATTTTTATATATCATTGCATTGTTTAATGGAGGTTTATGTGGGTGCGTGTGTACAGGTATGATAGGATAAGACCTCCCATGTATGTGATATCTTACTCAGTGCTAGATGCCAACCCCTGGAATATTGGAAGTGGGCTTGGGGAGCCACAGCTCAAGCCCCATTGGGTCAGTTCATGACAGATATTCAAAAATATTCCACCTATTAATATGAAAATGGATTTATTTACCTCTTCTTAATCACATACATCACATGAAATGTTGTAAAGTAAATTAAATTAATAAAATAGTGTTCTTAAGTTTAAACCATCTCAAGAAACCTACTTCATTTTGTGATTGAGTTTCACTAAGTTGCTGATTTTCCACTATAATATTATCATCAAATAAAATGGGTTTGGATAGCTATCAACCTATACCTTCTCACTATATTACACTGGTTAGTGTTCACTATATTATAAATTTGATCGATTATAAATCCCATGGGTACTTTATATTTTCATCCTGTTAGTTCACAATAACTTCTAACCTTATTTAAGTATATCATCACTATGATCAGGATGTCACTGCATCCATAAAAATAAGATCTCGTTCTTCCTCATTATAGAGTCGCCAACTATCTTAATATTTGTCTCTTTCAATATATCCTTACTCTAGGTCTTAGTTAGAATAATTATGTTGGATTCACTCACTCATGCATCAAGGTTCACAAATGCCTATAGATAATTAGATATGTTTCATGAAAATTATCCTTCCTAAAACTCTTATTCTACTTTTTTCAAACTACTTCAACACACTAGTTCTACTTAGGTAGAACTAGTCAGTTTCTTCCTCTACTTCTTCAACAGGATCTATTTAGCAGAACTAGATCGGATTCTCTTCTTATTTGATGCCATATTATCTTCTTGATATAGCTAAGTATTGAATTCACTACAATCACTCTCAATAATACACACTCTTTTATAGGATTTTTATATTTAATTTCAACAAGAAGTGTATTTTCTTTTTAATTTCATTTCACAATTTATTAAAATGGAAAATTATCAAGTGTTACATGAAATAAAAAATAAATCACCACATGATCCTCTGTATTATTTTCTCAACTATTGTCTCTAGAAGAATACCAAAAATAACCTTCTTTTATTTTTCTTATTTTATACCATCCAAATAAATCTTTCATATATTCTATAATAATCTTCAAGATATTCTTATTCTTAAAAAAATCAATAGGAATCCACATATAAATAATATTCAAGGTTCTATATAAAAATATATAATATTTTTTGTGGTGTGGGACTTCTTTTTGAGATGTGAGAGCTTGTGAAATAGTAGTGTAAATTCATATTTAATATTCAAATATTCAGAATACATCATAGCTTGTCTTTATCATTCTAAAATCATCCATCTTGAATCATTGATCTATTTTTGATGTTTTAAACAATAAAGGATGGAATAATAATCAATAGATTTTTTTTCCACTTTTGATCATCAATATTTAATTTAAAATATTCTCATGTGAAAATTACAAAATAATGGAATGGTAATCTACTCATTTTCTTCTCATTTAATATTCCTTAAAGTAATCTTAAATCATGGATAACATAGATTCTTGATGTTTTAAACATGAAATAATTGCATTGGAATTATCCCATTTAATTTATTTATAATATATAGTTCCAAAAAAATCATATTTTTATACTACTAAATTCCAAAATTGTCACTAATGGATAACTCATAAAAAAATCTTGATCACTCATACACAAAAGAAAATTACTGGAACACAACTTCATATGACTCGTACATAGATATAGATGAATCTTATGTATAATTAAATTACTCAAATGTAGCATTGAAATACCTATAAGAACCTATATTATTAGCTATATGTCTATCATCAATATCATCATATGAGTTAATGGATCATACAATAAGTTCAAATAACTCATATGAATTGATAGAATGACTCCTTCATTTCTCCTAGTGACTCTTACATGGTTCATCATATGAGTGGAAAACTCATACATATCTTGCCTTTACTTAGAGATGATACTTATGGGGAGTCATAATAACTCATACATTATATCAAATGACTTAGCTGAATTCTATCCTTATTCACAGAATTCCCTAATATCTTCAAATTAATTCAAGTGTTCTTAAATCTAACTCAGAGCCTTTATATAAACTTAGAAACACATCAAAAATTATTTTTAGAATTTATCAGACCTTATTAAACATCTTAATCATTGGTCTCAAAGTATTGCAGTAAATAAATACTCATTTTTATTGTTTAAATATACTTCTATTACCTTATCAATTTATGCTTTATATTAATTTATTCTAGCCGTCATCAAAGTGTGTTTCATTACTGATTCCAACTTCCTTCAAGTTAAATAACACTAGGATGGATTCTTCACAACTTTAGCTAGCTCTTCTTCATCCTTTGAAACTATTTTAATCTTTTAAAATAAAACTATACAAGTTGACCAATAATATTTTAGTATCTATCACCATTAAATTCGGTTGTAACATGTTTTAGATAGTTCTAACAACATTCCATTAGCTGTTTTCATATTTCCAAACAACCCATCTCAACAATCATATGATTTAAGGGGATACTCACAAAATATTTTCTTTATTATTTTCCATTTATGATAGAAATTTAAATATTATTTACCCATAAATGTATGAGTAGACTTCAATTTGTATTCAGTTGGTGGATTCTTACTTTATCACATGACTTCAACATGTAAACATTGACTTTCTCATTGATAAAAAATACAATCATAATCCAATGGACATTTCAACATGATACTCATTTGATAAAAGATTTTATTGTAGATAAAATGGAATTTTCATCATCAAACAGGAATTTGATATCAATATTAGGAAAAGGATAATCATAAAAAAAGTAATTTCCTAGAATCGTATAGAAATTTAAGAATCATTCCTAATAAAGATAAAAAATATATATGTGTTATAGAAATACCTTCTTGAGTAACCATATGTTAAATTTGTTCAAAAATTGGTACTAGATTCTTATGATAATCATAAATGAATTAAATTGAGGTTTCAAAGGCATTAGAAACAAGATGAATAAAGGTAATTTAGTCACTGATCATGTTCTTGATATGATTAAGTAATTTTATAACTTAGTGAGGTTGGAATTTTTATTTAATGATTTTTCTAGCTATAGAATTCATTTTGTAATCATTGTTAGAAATTTTCCAACAATGTGAATGAGTTGAATAAATTTTTACCCTATTTTATCAAAGTGTTGACGATAGTTTAGTGGGACATGGTATGTCCATGATCTTTTTCTATGTTAACGAACATATGGGTAAAATTTTAAGGCATAAAGAAAAGATTATATAGTACAACTATTAACCATAGTCATTGAAACCTAAAGGAGTTGTTAGTAAGGGGGTAAATTTTTCTATAAGATGGAATTATTTAGAATACATGAAGGAGTTTGAGAAACTTCATGGAAATTATACAATAGGTATTAGTGTCATAGAAATAATTTCTTTAATTATGAAGGGTATACTATACCAAATGTATATTTTAAATATATAGGATTTAAAAATAAATATAAGGATTAATAGATATTGTATTTTGTATTCAAATGATTAATAAAAGAGTTGTTAAACCATGGAGTTAAATGAAAAGAAATATTTCAAACTTAAATGGATCTAAATAAAGTACGTGTATTTTCATCTGATTTATCTTATATGATAAGAGATATTTTTTGTTAAAGAAGTATTTTTTATAAAAAAAACATGAGATAGTTGTTTTAATAAGCATGGTTTATAATTCATTAGATTCTATAACATGTTTGAGAAAAAAATGTGGATAAAATTATTTTTACCCAGGATAAAATATTTTATCTAAGGTATTTGTTAAAATATGAGGTAAAGGGTTCCCACCCCCTTCAATGACATATTTTAAAGAATAAATCCTTCTTTTTAGAATAGTTATCTAAACACATAGAATACCATATTAGATATGGTTTTTAATAGTTTATTTGTTAAAATATTCCCAATAAAAGGATATAAGTGTTATTTCCAAACATAAAAGTGTTTGTGTATCTTAGCATGATATTATATAGAGAATATAGTTTCAAAGATCTTGGTAGGAGTATGTTTGGACATAAATGTCACTTAAGATACTAAAAGAGTTTAGGATATGTCAGTAAAAAGAAATTTAAAAGTTATATTTAGTTACTGTAATGAATTTAGGGTCCATTTTATTTATTAAAAGAAGTTTTGGATTTTTTGGTAAAGAGTAATGTAAATAGTTTCATTCATTGCCAAATGATCTCAAAGGAAATTTTTGGTGGAAAAAATATAATGGTGATGATGATGATGATGATGAACTTAGAGAGATTTATAAATTGACAAAAACAAGTTATTAACATCATAACATATGATGTTATAGAGTAAAGGAGTTTAAATACTATGTTTTAAGAGTTGAACATTAATAAAATGATTCCAAAATATCACCATTATTTAAAAACATATTCTTCATAGATTTTACTCAATAAATGATTTTAGTGGGAGTGTTTTATCAAATGGTCACATAGATATGTGGTATGAATTTCATAAAGATGTAATGATCTTAATAAATACCTAAAATTTTAGAAAACATAAGGCCTCTTAAGTGGTCTATCATATGGTATATGATTAGACGAGTGCTTTTTTATGGTGTTATTAATATTATTAAAAGAGTTTAAGAATATAAAATATATCATGTTATAAAAATAGAAGTCTCTAATTTATCATTTTTCACATTGGATATATATATTTCATGAAGTTAAATGATGATTTATTTATTAAAGTATACATTGAGTTATCCCAAACTAATATGTGTTAGGAAGTATTTATGACAACCCTTATCTTAATACACCTTAATTCATGATTTATTACATAAAGGTACACATAATACAATCCCAGAAAATCATGAGGCATGGTTTCTTTGATAAATTAGGTACATGTCACAATAACATGAAATATGGGTACAACAACATTATTTTAAAAACTCCATAACATGACATTAAAATTTCATTGCTCTTCTAAAAATACATGGGATAACTTGGGGATGTACATAAGAAAAGGGTGAGATATAAAGACTATTAAGGGAATAATAAATGAATAAAATAATTTAAAGAAGTATATGTGAGTCAAGAGTCATATCAAGGTAACATAATAGGAGTGATAATCATAAACTTGAATATCGAATCATGATATAAGATGATAACATGAAGTAAAAATAGGAATGTGGCAACAACATAAAACATGAAATCAGAAATATAAGTCAAGGATAACTTCCTAGAAATCATAGTATAGTGTTATTAGGGTAACCTACCATTCACAATACATGTTATCTCATGATTAAAAACATTACCCAGTGAATTTTAGGGCTACATAATCATGGGCCCACCTATCACATTCATATCATGTACATGTATAAGTGTGACAGATAGATTATACAACATAAGAATGTACTTCATAAATTTTAATCAAATTATTAAGGAGTGTGGGTCACATACATGGAATTCCCCCAAAAAATGAAGTATAGGTACATATAGGGGAATACACTTGAGTGTAAATGGGGATGGTTATTCACTACACAAATGTTTATCATGGAAAATCACAAGATAATTTCAGTAGCATAAGAGGGGTACATAAAGATTCATGTAAGGGTTTAATGAGAGTGAAATAGGTATATAATAACTTTTAAATCATAATTACTATAATATTTTATGTGTAAAATCATATACCAACATGAAATATTGGGAATAAAAAGTCATAATATAAAGAATGTTCTTGAATAAAGAGGAGAAGGTGAGGATCTATTACCTTGAGAGGGAGCTTCTAAAAGCTTGTTAGGAGCTTCTTAAGAGAATTTTAACACCTTGGGAGGGTTATATAGAGGTAAATTAAGAGTAAATTCATGATAAAATGGTTTTTAGTGAAGAATAATGGTATTTTGGGTGGGTTTTTATAACAAAAGATAGGGGACTTATTTATTAATTTCTAAACATAGGTTTTGGACTCTACATGATAAAATAATAAAAACCAAAAACCATAAAATGGTTTTTCCCCATGGTTTCTGAAAACTAGGAGTGGTTTTCATTATTTTATAAGTATAATAACATAACTCATTAAAATAATTCCCATGGTGATGTGGAAGTGAATCATTTTTATAAACAATTAATTTTAAAACCATAAAATAAAATATAGGTTTTGGAGGATTCATTAAGGGTTTATAAAATTAATAAAATAACTTCAAAAACACATTTTTTTAAATGGGAAACAAAATTTTGGTCATGTATACACTTTATATTATTTATTAAATCACTTTTGGGCTTTTGTGATGTCATGATACAAATCGTATATTTATACCATATTTAATTTTTACCCAAAAAAAATTGACTATCTCAGAAAATTATGAAACATTTACCATTAGATAATGTTGATGTGTTTATTTAAAAAGAATATTTATTTTATAAAAAGTTTTATATAAATATCAAAATTTACACTTTTAAATCAAAAATCCCCATTTATTGAAAAATACAGGTTTTTATAACAATAACAGTTTTTTGACCCTTATAAAAATTACATTAGAATTCATATAATTATATTATCATATGTATTTAAATAAATATTATTTAATAATAATATTTTATTAAAATAAAATTTATTTCAAAAATTCTTGAATTCATCAAAATGAGAGTCTTCATTTAAACTATGTATTTCTCAAAAATACAATTTCAGTTCCATCTTATCAAAATCTAATTTTTATCAAACTTGTTATTTAGTAATTTATAAATTAATAATAAAAATGGACAAATATAATCATTATTTTAGTAGAAAAATATTAAAAATTCATATTACTAGTGTCAAGATTCATAACCACTTATTACACCAATATACACTCTATGGGTAAGGTGTGCAATTGTGACACTTTCTTGGGGTGGTTCGACTAAGATGGTTTGAATAATGATCTTGATAATATTGAACTTCTCCTATAAATAGATCCAATCATGCTTTAGTTATTGAATCGTGGCTTGGGTTTGGTCAAGGTAAAATCACTATGATTCCATATTCCTTTGAAGCTTTGATAAATGGTCTTTATAGGGTATGATCCTACTAGTCAAGGTCTTCTCTTTGTTTGTCTATGTCAATTGTATTTAATCATAAAAATTAATATTTATTAATCATAATGGTCAATAAACAATGGATATATTATCAATTCTAATTATGTTCAATGGTCTTTTAAATCTAACATGATATAACTTATAATGGTCCCAAATAACCAAATTAGTGTATGCGTTTTCTATAACTACATTTCTTAATAGGAAATTTATTCATTTGAAAAGAGAATTTCATTTATAATAATTTTTTTTGTTATAGTATTATAGGTTATGATGAAATATTAAGTGTATAAAAGGTATTATTTCATATATAGATATGAAATATGCTCATGAGGTACAAATCGAGTTTTGTGAGTTGGAGGACTTACTAAGTATACTACATGGAGTGTCATACACTTTATTTGGCATGCAAGGGGTGCATGTTTCCTATTGAATCCCAATAAATGAGGTTGGAAAGATACTTAGAATGAGAACCTCTATTTATTTAATACCTTTATTACACAATCCTTAAGGCTTAACTAATTAGGGATGATTGTGTATGTTTATAGTCATGTCAATAGTTGAGGCTTAACCAAGATGGGGTTTGTCCTCTCATATGATGAGTATGAAATATGGGTCCTTTATTGAGATAGACTTAAGAATTGCATGTTCATTCCTAGATAAAGTTTAAGTTATGTGATTATCTATCAAGATGAGGGGCATGTGATGTGCTCATACACTTAGATGAATGACATGTGATGTATTCATCGACTTGGTCAGTCTATACTTGGAGAATCAGGAACTTATGAATCAATATATAGGATTGACATAATTTTTGTCTCAGGGTTACTTTATGTAATGGAAAAAAGGGATTATATTATTATACATTCGTGTATATGATATAGTTTGCAGACATAGTTATATAGATATATATGTTTGATAAAGATCATGTCATGTCCCTTTATAGCTTGAGTAACATTGATGATTTGATAGAGGACACTCTTTGATTGATTTTATAGATTTGAGAATTAATAATTATTTTAATTATTTAAAGACATGTGGGTCACACTTTATGGTTGTGAAAATGGGGATCAAGTTTATAACACTTTGAGAGTAACTATAATTTTTTTAGAGGATATTCAAAAGAAGTTCTGGATAGATTTTCAAAAGTTATTATGTATTATTTAACATAATGTGAAGTTTGTGATTTCATTTCAAAAATGAGTTTTGTAAATATGCAAATATGGTTTTTGGATATAGTTTCACTAGTTATTGTATATGATGTGATATAAGGTGAAAATGTGTTAAGTCTATGAGGATTTAGATTAATTGAGAGATTAAAGTATTTGTGCACTAAAGGGCTAACCAAGGTGTGGTGGTTTAAACCACACCATGGTTCATCCTCATGTGCACTATGGTCTAGTGTTAGATGCTATGTTTTAGTAGATATGTGTAAGATATTATAACTCTTTTTGATAATGATCGGAATGACCACCTTCTCCTAATTCAAATGAAATCATACTCAGTTGATCATTACATGATTTTGATTATCAGTATTTTAAATAAATAAAATTAATTTTAAATTATAAACATTAATTATGGTGATTAAACCCAACATCTCAAGTATTTGAAACATTTTGAGTATTTTTTTAAATGATTAATTAATATTTGGTCGAATGTTTGTTTTTTGGATGACTATATAATATGGTTTGATTATAATGTAGTGGATGTGATGGTTAGAACTCACCAAGACTAAAATAATAAAGATCTAATTATATATATCCTTTAAACCCAAGTTTATATCAAATAATGTATTCAGATATATCATTACCAAGTTTCATTATATTTTTACGTACCTTTGACACACTAGGAGGGAAGAACCTATCAGTTTCCCCTCGGTAATCTATATAAAACTCATGAGGGTGAGATCGGATTAAGTAGTGAAAGGTATTCATTTTATTATAAATTACAAATTTATATATTTATTTTATTTTATTTTTTGGTTTTGGTGTTATCTTTCACTATTTTTAGGATAATTTTTATCCCTCCAAAACCCATCACCAACCCTAAAAACCCTCCCCTGGTACTTCTTTTTCTTTGAAAAATGATCTATTAAAAATTTAATTTAAATAAAAATATTTTTTTAATAAATAATTCATAAGAATGGATTTGTTAAAAATTAAATAATGATATTAAAATATGCATGAAGATCAAAGTAGTAAATCATAAACAAGGTCCTACCACTAGGGTGGTCAGCCTCCACTCCAAAAATCCTCCATACCCCTTCCTTTTGAAACCTCCAAGACACTCTCCTTAAATAAAATATAAAAACCGTAATCCCATATACTATAGATATTAAATGAATATATAAAGACCCAAAATAGGATTAGGTTGGGATAAAAAACCCAATCATAAATCATGTCACTCTTAACTAAAACTTCATGTCCTAAGAAATAATATGGTTATGGATTTTCCATTTAGAACCTTGATTAAGAGTTATCAACTTTTTTAATGAGATATATTGCATGGGAGAATATTAATTAACTAAATATTAAAAAACTCCTTAAAATTTAACCACCTTGTAATTTTACTTAACCCCTACCCAAGAGTAAACAACATGCTCCAAAATCAACAAAACCCTTGAAAAACATTGATGTTGTTTACTAGGTTAAGTTTACCATTTTATCCGCTAAAGGTATTTTGACTCCAAAACCCAAATACTTCACTAAAACTTGTCATGAAACTCGATTAACCCAAAAAAATGACCATTTTATCAAAATAAGGCCCTAATGGTCATAATAGAATCAAACAAATCATACCAGAAACACATTAAAAATTTAAATGGTACCTAAAACCCAAGAATGGTTTAAGACATTGTCAAATAAAATCATAGGTCTATAAAAATATATAACACAATATAGTCATTTTATTCCTAATAAAAGATTATACTAATAATACAGGATAGTAATTTTACCTGTGTTACACATAATTAACTAACTATATTAAATAATCATTCCACCCATACTAGACATGGTATATTTCATCACATGACTTGTATATTTATTTCAATATTGTTTTGAGTTATCCTAGTACACTTTCAAACAAATGTATACCTTTTTTGATGATGTTGGGGAATTGAAATATTCAACTACGGTGAAACCCTCGAGTAGCCAAACCATGACTCAATTGCCATTGAGTGACAATTAATGCATAATCATTAATGGTTTATGTTTCAATGTTATAACATTAATTACTTAAACATTTATAATTATTTATTAATTTATGTGTTAAAAAGATAAAATTAATAATAAAAATAATACAAGAACCAACACTCAATACATTTATAATTTCATCAACTTAAATATAATTATCTCATTTGATGCATTTGGGGTACCCACCGAGGATATGGTGAGTAGGCCTTTACGGATGGATTATAACTTAGTCAGCATATGAGGTGATGTCCCTACCCATTATTTATTCATAATGGAATAATATTACATTATTATGGAAGAATGAGTTGTTTGATATCCAAGTAAATTTATTATCACAATTATGTATCCATATATGATTAATTTTAACACTAGTACTTGATATGTTAAAAATCTAATGAATTTTATGTATTTTATATGTAAATGTTATTCTATTTTGATGTTATTTATGTGATGTCATGTTCATGGACCTTTAAAAACATAATTAATAAATAAAAACGTTTCAAGTGGAGATTATGGAATGAATTTAATGACATGTCTCTATTATTGTCATGGATGTATGAGAAGGTCCCACTACTGGAAAAAAGGTAATTCCAATGATTTGGAACCATTGGTATAAAAATAATTATTAATATTTAATTATTTATTATTTCTATTATTATAATTTCACATAAATAATGGTTTCACTTATACCAATAGTTTGGTCAAAATGTTATTATAAGTAGTCATAAGCAAAACCTAAAAAACTATTTGACCAAAACATTGGTATTGGTATCTGAAATCCAAACTTATACCAATGGTTAGCTCAAACTATTGGTATATGTGGCAATATACCATACTTATACCAATTTGTTGACCAAATTATTGGTTTTGTTAGATAAAAATCATAATTATACTAACGATTTACTCAAAATGTTGGTATATATCCATTGTTATATGTCATATTTATAGTGGTTTACTTATAGAAATTGATAGGGTCCAGTGGGAGGAATTTTTTTATCATCGTTATGTTTAATCACATTAGGTATTTTACTACATGTCTATAGATTATTAGAACTATTTTAATAACATTTCAAGTTTCATTAACACATACGTTATTTAAGAACTATCTCTTAGAAATTTTATTAGTTGAGGGAACAAATTAATTTCAAAAAAATATGATTTGAAGAGTTTCAATAGGAAAAAATGGTATGGTACCATTTGATTTATTATAATAAAAATACACAAAATTTATAGTAATTTAGTTTTTGAAGTTGTTAGTTATTTTCTTAAATAATAAAAGTGAAAGAGAAAGGTTATGATTTTGAACAAAAAATAGATGTTTTTTTGTGTCAAAAAAAGAGGATGAAAGTTATGTAAAAACACTATAGAAAACATTAGAGTAAAAAAATACTTATCATTTTATATTCTTAAATTACTTTATAATTCAATTTCATTCCATTTGTAGTGTAAAATCAAAGAAGTGTATGATAAAATCACTAATTTATCAGCTTTATTATTTGAGTAGGATTTTATTTATTGATTTTTAAGGAAAGGGCATTATGTTTGGGTGATGGGGGGGTTGTAGATTATATTTATCACAATTTTTTTGGCAGGTTGCATACATCTTTTTCAAAAATATTAGCTACAAGGGGGTTTATAGATTTTTTTGATCTTGAATCACATAAGGAAACTTATAAACTAAATAATAATGTTATAGGTCAATATTATCTTATTAAAAAACAAAATTATTAGGTCTTAACTTTGTACAATTCATTAACCTCTGTGTTTCAGAGGATGATAAGCATCATTCTTGAAGAAATAGCCATAATGATAGGGTATTCAATATTGGTAAATTTCATAAATTCTCACTTACATTTTTCATTTTATTAATTATATTTTATTCAATAAAAAACCTCATTTTTTTCATTCACGCAAACACATAACACCATGGATAATTTTTCTTTTAATAATTAATGAAAATGACTTATAATCACTTGGAAATGAAATACGTGTGTGTGACAATACACTTATAAAATATATTTAAGGATAATTGTTTGGTTTTCCCTTTGTATCTAAGTTCTCAAACTATGGTGAATCTCAGCATTTTCTCTATTGTTATTAATGGTGGATTTGGTTGTAATTTGGTTCTATGGTTTGGCATATATGGTTCCCACTTATCCTAAAAGCATTTTTTATAAAAAAAATTAAAAAGGGATTGAGAGAGTTTTCAATAATTATTGTTACATTAATCCTAAAGGTTAGTTCAAATTTTAAGTTTTTTAAAACTTTTCCTAAGGAGTTTTAATCCTCATCTTAAAGGTTTTTTATTACTTGGTCGTTGGTTTTTAAATCGAAGGAAGGGTGGTGATTGTATTATTCTTTATTAAGCAGTATAAATATTGAAGTTTTGATATTAGTTTCATTGGTTATCTTCTATTATTATCTAAAATAAATCTATTTACTTTATTTTGGGTTGGGTTTTCATTCATGTATAATTTTCCTAGAATAATATCACTGGTAGGTATGTTATTATGTTGTGTGTCTCTACTTAATAATTAAATGAACTTCATTTACTATTTTTTAAATGTGTTTGTTACTAATGTGTATTTAACTATTTTAGATTAAATCACTAGAGACAGGAAGTCGGTAGAGAGTGAATAATGGATGAGACCCATCTGGGGAGATTTAATGGGATGTATTGTAGTGGAGCATTTGGGGAATGATGTGTTTGTTTAAATTTTTTATCATGTAATATTAATGTAAACCTTGATTATTAACATTTTTTAACTTACAATATTATGTAGTAATGTTGTATATATTTGTTTTGTTATGTTGATAGTTGAAAGTTTCAATTACTATTATATTATACAAGATATATATATTTTATATATATTGGTTGTATATAATTTTTGTGGATAAAAAGAGAATGGGGTGGAGTGGTAAAACAATTTTTATTATATTGTCGTAGTTCACAATAGTCTTAAGTGCCACTACCTATTTCACTATAGTTTAACAATTGTTATTGGTTCCATTTCCTAAAGTGTAGGCACCTAAAAATGAAAAATATAAATGTTTATATAAACCTCTAAGAATAGATAAATATATAAAGGCATAAAATGTTGATATGTTATAGATAATTTAAAGTGATATTACAAGTGTACTTTTTAAATTCAAAAACATTATCCGTTAAAAAAAAAAATATCAACATTAATGTGATGGAAAACATGTTTCATACATTATTTGATAAATTTTTTTGTTAATTAACATTTCAACCATATATAATTAAATGTTTTTGAATTAAACAATAATATCTCAAGGATATTTTCGTACCCCACTAAATAATATGGTAACTAAATGATTTTTAATAACTAAATATTTTTTAAAACCCCATGATCAAGTGAATTCACAATCAAGTAAGACACATTCTTAATGTTACAATTTAGATAAAATAATTTTTGAAAACACAAATTTAGATGTAAATATTCCATATCCATGAATAAATTCATACTAATACACAGTTTTAGGAATAAAAAATGGAAAAAATATTTGTAAACATTATCCCTAATGATAAATATTTGAAAAATAAGTTATGTTTTTCAAAAAATGATTCAACATAAATTCTAGAAAAAAATAACTTAAAAGAGTGGTAGATTATCATCTTTTTAATCATAAATTTAAAAACATGTATACGTACGAACTTATCATAAGTGATAATTTTTAATAATTTTTAATAAATATTGTTAAGTAAAGCCTAGGATTACATTTTATCTCTTTTCCCTAACATGTTGTATAATGATTTAATTAATCAAGAGTTATTTAAATGTCTAAGTGTGTGATAAATAAATTTATATGTTCACATAAATAATGATTTAAATCTTAACAAATCAAAAAAAAATTAAAACTATAATAACATCACTAATCCTCCTAGTGGATGACCTTAATAAGTAATTAGAGGGTGTAAGTGAAAAATAAACAACCTAAAAAGTGTGAAAATGATATTTCAAATGAGATATTAATATTTTTGCAATATTACTAACACCATGGTAAACTAAAGAGTGTTTACAAGAATTAAGGCAAAATATCCATCTTCAAATGCTTTATATGATAATCATTATATAGTCACTATAAACTATTTTGTGTCCAATGAATATGGACAAAAATAAAGTCATTAATAATGAATAATTAGTGGAAAATGAACATCCTAAAGTTATATTCTCCTTTGATAACTCAATTTAGGAGAGAAAATGTTAAATCGGTATATAGATCATAAACCGCTATCACCTAGAGGTCATGGGGGTCACAAGTTGTCATGTAGTCATAAATTTTATGGGGAGTTTAGAGAAACTTTGATCATGAGTCCAATAAGGGAAATCATATAAAGGTCACGGTATCGCTTATTAGGGGAGATATATTGAGGGGAGGTCGGTGAGGGGATCATCAAGGTAGGGGTGTTGAGGGGAGTACAAGGAAGGTCCTCATCAGGAGGTCACAAGTGGAGAGCATTTTAGTTAAGAAAAGTGGGATTATTGATACCTTCAAGTTTTTTTTAATATATATATAAATTATTTAATAAAAAACACTAGCTCTATTTTATTATGAATTATTTAAAACTATCACTAATTATTTTATTTAATGATGGTTTTTATTAATTACTTATATATTTAAAAATCACCTAAATTTAACTGTGTTCTTATAGTGATTCTTCATTTTTCTTTCTTATTTTCAATTCCTCCTAAAATCCATCATACTAAGAGTCTTTGATATGGATTTTTTTCATTGTATAAGAATAAAATCAAATTCAATCAATGACATTTCATAAGATTTTTAAATAAATTAATAAAACAGAACAAAACATTGGATATAAAGTTCTGAACAAATAATATGACGTGTGAGACTCTCACTCATTTTTTTGCTCCAATTTATCCCTTCATATTTTGGTTTTATATTCCACTCCTCTTTTTGATATTTCTTATCACCTCCCATTCCTTTTTCATATCATTATTTCCATATAGTCTTGCTCCCACTATCATATGTCTTGTGTTAGAAGTCTTCCTACCTTCTCTCACACCCTTTTTCCTCCTACTACCCCCATTGATTTCTCTACAACTATTTTCTTTATTACACATCAGCTCATAGTGGCCTCCTTCACTTCATCAATGCTCATGTATCCTTAAATCTAACTCCAATACCCTCACAGTAGTTAGGGTTCACATGATTTATGATCCCCAAACTCCTCACCTGATTTATGGTCCCCAATCTCCTATCACTCTATCAATTCTCCTTCTGGTACCATATTCTTCTCGCATCAACTAAGATTTCTCATATTATGGATTGTTAATCTCATGGAATCTAACTCTAATATTCTATCATCATCTATGTTAACATGTCTCTGATTTTTTATCCTTCCCCTAATATTTATATATTGTCATATTATTGTGCATACTCTAATAAATAATCTAATTTTCCCTAATAACTCATATTATTCCCCATAATAACTTATCCATTGAATTTTTTATTATTTATTTCCTCTGATATTGCAATTATATATACTATTTTTGTTTTATGTTTCTTTCTTTACTATTTAGTTACTTAAATATTTCATTTATATATATAACTATGTTTTATTAATGTAATGAAATGTATACACTTTTCTACTATCATATCTTTTATATATCACAGATATTTCATTTATATGAACAGTTTATAACTACTATATTTTTTTCCAAAATAGTGTATTTAAACTTTTTATTACATTTTCCATATATTTTTTCTTCATATATTCCATATATCCAAAATAAACTATTTATGGGTTTCAATTATCATGAACATCTCATATATTACCATATATTTATCACAAATTTTAAATGTCTATGTGTACTATTTATAGTTTTTATTTATAAAATATATTAAATTTTTGTGTTCATATATTGAAATAAACAATATGTATTCTAACCTGTATTTTTAGTTGAATAAATTCTTTTTTATTGCAATGTCTTTAAAAATTATCGACCTATATTTATACATACAAATCAACAACATGAATTAATGTCTTTTCCCTAGTTTTCAGGTCATTCTAAATACAGTGGGACCTGAGCTTCTAGTTTTTATGTTATTAACTTCATGGAATAGAAACCATGATATTTGAAAGATTTTTTGTTGAATTTTAGTGTTTTTATTGAAATTACATTTATAAAAAACTAGATTTCCATATTTTTTTAATTATTAGAGATAAAAGTTAATCTTTATTTCTCCAAATAATATCCATTTGTCTATATCAATTTTCTATGAATATTGAAAACTAAACATAATCAAAACCATAACCTATTTATGCTTAAACTTCTAAGACTTTTGTGTTGTAGTGGTTATAATAATTAAGTCGAATATGTTCCTCTAAATAATCATAACTTTACCTATAATTTCCTAAAAATTCTGACATAAGAATATTTATTCATTAAAATTTACTTATTTTTTTTATTAATATCCATATTTTCCAAAACTTTTTTTGGGTAGTTTTTTCTAAAATATAAAGTATTTAGTTTATATTTATTATGGGGTAATCCTTTTTCTTTTTCAGGATGCTATCTGTATACCACTATAATAATAAGGATTTTAGTGGATACTTTAAGAGGAGAAAGTCTATGCATCAATGTAATTTGATTGATAACTTCTAATGGAATCATATTTTTCCACTACACTCCCTAAAATTTCCTATTTACTGTAGTCATGCCATTATATTCTGGTGTTTTACTTTTTATTTTTATTTTTTAGGATTCTCTATTGTTAGAGTTCATGAATAATAATATTTTCCTTTATAATTATTTTTTGCTTATACTTTTATTTAATAAATTTCATGAATAAACTATTATATCTTGTATACTGTCATTATTTCCCATTTTTATATGATTTTATAATACTAGAATAATGAAAATATCATGAAATATATTTATTTATGTTTTCATTTTTAAACTACAGTTTGATGTTAATTTCCTCACCATTCAATGCTCTATAATGAGTCTTGATTCCATGGATATAATTGGAGAACAACACCTTGATCACAATGAAAAATATCATGTCTCATGTTTTGTGTATAAGAGGTTCATTTTCCTTTGTTTACAAATTATGTAATAATTATTTAAGCTATACACAACATTAAAAATATAAATATAATATTGATAACTAAACTTATTTACTATAATATACATTGATAGATTTCAGTAACCTTTTCATTTCTATGAATATTTAACTACTAATTTCTTCATTATTAGTTTTTCACCTTTTGAAACACCTTCAAACACAATGTGGTGTTTTTTTCATAAATATTTACTTAAGGTATTGGGTCGTTTCATTATTAATTCTCTAATCTCTATTTTTTACTGTTAGATGATCATTGTTGAAATTATTATGATGAATCACCACTGGTAGAAAAATTAGAATTAGCATCAGGGCTTTAAAATCATATATTTAATAACCAATTTTAAAAAGGTTTCTACATCATTTATATTAATAACCAACATTGAAACCCCTATCATGGTGGGTTTTAACATCGATTAATATATTAATTTATGATAAAACTTTTTTTAAAATCATTTGATATATAACTGGTGTTAAAAGTAAATTTTCTCACCATATGTTAGTGATTTTTTATTTTTTTCACTATGAACCCTTTCAATTTTTAACTTCCTGACTAAAATATATTACACTATGGGCATTGATTTTAAAGTATCATCTATATATTTACATTATCCCACTTTATATATTTATGATCTACTCCTCCTTTAATCCAAATATTTTTTTTCATCATTTCTTCATTCCATAATTTTTCCATGTTATTTATAATTATGTTATCATTATTTAGTATTTTTATGATTTTTTTTCTTTACAGATATTTTTTTTTGATTATTTTATTATTATGATGAAAACAACTTCTTATGATCTATTAAAAAAGATAAATCTTCCACATAAGATTTATCATGCCATTTTTAAAATGTTATATGATCCATAGTTTAGAATATTACACATGTTCTTTATTCAAAATAAAATGAATATTAATAAATTATATTTAGATTTGAAGGATTCTTCTATAAAAAAGGAAAATAATTTGAATCATTAAGTCTCTTTATTTTATTTTTATTTAGTTTCTATAATTTTATAAGTCTTCTATCTTGTCTTTTTTTTCAAGGGATTCATGTTTATTGAAATGTCTAAAATAAAATTAAACACTTTTAACATCAGTTATTTTTATAAATGATGTTAAAATTAATTTAAAACATTAATTATAAAATTAATTTATGTTATAAATTACATATAATGTTATTTATCAGAATAAATAACATTAAAAGTCTTGAAATTTTATTGAAATAAATAAATTTACATCATTTTATTTAACTAATGATAAAAAAATACTTACAACATCAAATGTAATCACATCAACTACAAAACTGATATTAAAACTCAAAAAACTAACGTTAAAAGGTATTTTTCTATTAGTGGACAAAAAGAATATCAAGAAATGTTTATGGAATAACTAATAAAGATTTTATTGATCAGTTTAATATATATTTTATGCTTTTTTACATGAGTAATCATTTCTTTTCAAATATATAAAAACACATGTAAAAGTAGAAAAATAATTTTACAAACTAAATTTAACTTTATTTTTTTGTAAAGTGGTGTAGGAAATGAATAAATTTTCTTCTTTTAGATATTAATATTGGTATTATTATAGTTAATATTTGTGATTTCCATCAAAATGTTTAATACATGTTGTCATGTTCACTAAAAAAGTTAAGTTTTTCTCTAAAAGATTGAAAAAGATGGGGATGATGGGTGAAACATTTATGAACACCTTGAAATAAAAAAAGTGGATGTAAATTTTAAATTTTACCTAAGAAAAGGATTTTCACATGAAAATTTTATAATACATGATTATTTTGGTTTTCAAAAGGAATATTACAATATAACTTGTGGGTTCTAATACTTTATTGTTTATAAAATGATTTTATCATAACTACTATGTCATTATTTCTAATATAAATACTATCACTTGGGTGATTTTTTTGGAAATTGTATCCTTAGTTTTTATATTCTTGGAATTTTTTAACTATACTTTTATAAATATAAGTTAATAGGTTAAGAAGTTTGATTTTTATGATATTTTTCTTGGCCCTATGAGTCCCCATGATGAGTAATACTTTCGTGTATTAATATTTTCAAGCTATTTCGAGTAATCATTATTTTTTATTTTGGAGTGAAAATAAATTTCTATTCAATGATGAATTTATATATAGAAGTGTTTGAATAATGTTCAAGTTTTTTTATCATTCTATATTTTTTACAAGAATATAAGGTTATTTGATAATTGTTAAGGGGTAGTAATTTATTATTTCTGATAGAGAATGAAGAATCGTATATATAATGATAGAAAAAAATCATTATCATATGGGTAAATTATCTGACCTGTTTCTCCCTCACATGACTAAGATAGGTCTATATGAGAACTCAAGCATGCATCCTCGTATGCTAGAGGATTCTTACTAGCAGTGAGGGTCTAATAAATATAGTGGCGAGACTATACCCTCTTTATAAGATCCCAACCTATCTTAAGATGTATCGTGCTCATTTTTAGGTATTCTTTCCCCTTATTTTGGTTATAATTTGGTTGGGTATTTATTTGGGGTTGTTTCAGGTGAATTTATAGAATTTTGGAATCCTATGGGGTTGTCTATAGTGGGTGAATGGTTAGGTAAAACCATACAGTTTTCCCTATGAAACTGTGTACCCTATTTTGAGTCACAGGAAGGGGGTGAAAATTTTGACTAAACTGTGCAGTCAACCTTCCCAAACCATGAACCCTTAGAAAGAGGGTGTTTTCTCGGTTGGCATACAATTTTTCAAAATTTTCCCCCACCTAGGATTAACCATGCAACACAGATGGTAGGTGTGCATGGTTAGGGCACACGGTTTGTCAAACCCTGTGGACTGTCTAGGAAACTATGCGCATGGGATTTTAAACCCATGAAAATTTAATTAAAATTTACAGAACCCTTGTTTTATATCCCCAATCACCCATGCTCAACCTAACACAATTTCCTTTACTTTTGGAGGCTCCCAACAGGATTCCTGGGATCATCAAACCTATTACGGTGTGAATAAAAGATCAGGTGGAAGAAATCGAACCCTCTATAGTATATAATTTATTTCTTGTTTAGATTCGTCTCTCTCCCATATTTATCTCCCCATATAGAGTGATGAATCCACCCATTATTAATGGTTTAGAACTTGGTTTTAAAGGATCTTATTTCATTGTATCTTGATCCTAGGTTTTGATCTAATATATCCTCCACTGTTTTGATTTCGATCATTCTACATCAAATTAAGGTCTATGGTTTGGTAAGAATTCATCAATTATCTTGAGGTAGGTGGTTTAATCACTAATCCCTATAGTCTTGATTATGATCATGTGTATGTAATTTTGAAATTGTGTTTCCATGTTGTAAAATTGATTTTAAATTAAAAGGGTTAATTTAATTCCATGAAATTGTGAGACCCTTCACAAATCTTGTTCGACCCATTGGAGATTATAAGACCAGGCTTGATGGAAACCCATGTGGTGTGCCAATTACCTAAAAATGATGATAGATGGAATGTATAAGGGAAATTTTGGGTTTATAAAATTGAACTAAATCCTTATTTCATGGTTTCATAATGGGATTTAAAGGGTTGATTGGTTTAACCTTGAATGTATAATGAGTTTTGTATTAATTGTGATTAATGGATTAATGGGGAATTGTTCATGTTTTCCCTTATGATTAAAATAAAGAACCATGGTTGTGCTTGATAAATGAAATGGTTCACCATGATGTGAATTATTGATATGGTTAATGATGTTGAACCTTGATATATATGTGTGTGTGTGTGTGATATTTTTAAATGATTAATCAATGAGTTGTGGGTTAAGGATCGATGCTCTAAATACCCATGAGGTGTCAAACTACTATTATAAGCCCCTAATTCATGCATGTTAACAATGATTTGTGGGTGAGGTATTGATGATCCAAGTACCCATGGGGTTCCAGACTATTGTTCTAGTCCCTTTATGTATATTTATATAAGAATATGAACAATGAGTTGTAGGTGAGGGACTGATTCTTCAAGTACCCATGGGTTCCAAATGATTGTTCTAGACCCTCGATGCATAAAAGAAATTAGAATTAAATTAAATAATGAAATACTATGAAAGGAATAAAATGTAAAACTCATATGGTGTATGATTCAAACTCCAGCATGGGTCGAAGAAGGTATGATGTAGTTGGATAAAGAATATTAAATATGAAACATTTTTATTTTTTTCATTTGATATTTATTCTTTATACAATTTCATACACTATTATAGACTAGATATTTCTTTATACACCATTGGTGGTGGGCTAATAAGTTGTAATCACACCCTAATTGGTTTTCCTAATTGGAACTCAAATAGACTATGTGGTTACAAGACAAGATAAGGGAAAGAGACCTATGTTAGATAGCCGAGTTGGGGTTTGGGATAAATCATGGATGAGGGAACCGAACATGACTTTAGGACCTTATTAGGATAATTGTTTCTATATTTTGGGTTTAAATTGGACACTTAACACTTATATGGAATGAAATATCTAATTCTTTGGTTTGTGGTCATTTTCCATGTGTTGGATTTATTCATTCATTGTTTGTTTGATTATTAATTATTATAGTATCTTGGTTATATTGAATATTAATTTATATTGTTGTGTTTCTTTGATAAATAGGGTATAGTCTCCCTACATTTCATAGTATACCCTCTCTATTATTCAAAACCCTCTTGAATATAGGGAGGCATGCCTGAGGTCATGTGGTGAACTGGATCAGGGCACTAGTATGTGGCAGCCAAGTCAGGGCATTACAAAGTGGTATCAAAGGAGTTTTTTTTTATTTTTAGTTGTCTTACTATTTGGGAAAGGTAAAAAGAAGACTCAGATAAGTAGGGCCTTGGTCATGAGCTCATTCATGGGAGTAGCTAACCCATATTTGGGGGGAAATCTAAGTACCCAAGGTGGGATTATTGTTCATGATGTTTGATATTATAGTTGAATGTTATTTCACCTTAGGTGAGGTACTTGATGTGTGATGTTATTATTTTATGAAATTTTTCTTAAATCTGGGTATGGAAAGGGATTTGAGTATATATTCATCATTCTAGGAACCTATGAATTTTTTTGGCATGTATTATTTTAGGAATTCATAGAAAAGAATATTATGGGTGAGTTGTTGATAATAAAATTCTTTTCTTTACTTGTGCAATAAAAAAATAGTTCCTAATGATGAATTTAAATTGTTAAAAGATGTTAAATGATGTATTTTGAAATTGATAAAATGGGTTTCTAATTATAAACTTTTAAATATGAATGTTTTTTTACAATGTTATCCACGACCTAGGTGAAGGATGGTTGAGGGTAGTGATAATGTCATGGTTTTGACCATAGGGTAGTGTATTTAGGATAACTTGTTATGGATTTTTGTGAACCTATCTTATTAAAATGTATTAATGATGTGGTATGTGTCTCAAGATGTTTTTTTTTCAGTATAGATACATGCCTCCATGATGATGTTTTTTAGTGGGCATATAGGAGTACATTATTATAAATGCACCTCTAGTAGCGAGACAAGAGGCCTCATTAGTTTTAGGTGAAGGAGTGGGAGAACCATTTCATGAGGACTTTTCTTGCTTTATACAATTCATAGAAAGTGACTAGTGTGGTTAGTGTGGAATATTTTTTATCTCACATAGGAGTTCTAGTTACAGCACCCTCCAACGTTCACCAAAGAGGGTGGACCTAAGGTAGCTAAGTTCTGGATTGATTCTATCCATAAAATTCTTGACCATTTAGATACTCCTTCATAGAAAAGAGTCAAGTTGTATGCTTATATGTTGCAAGGATCATCAAATAATTAGTGAGATATTCAGGCTCAGGATGATTAGTTGGAGGGCGTGGTATGGAATGACTTCTATGAGAATTTCCTAGATCCCTTCTATCTAGAGATATTGAGACAGGAGAGAACAGTATAGTTTATGCGATTGACTCAGGGAACAATGTCAATGATGGACTATGCAGGTTGCTTCACCGACTTATATCACATTATCCCAGTTCTAGTAGGGAATGAGGAAACTATGGAGAAATGTTTTTAGGACAAATTTAAATGCGAAATTAAGTCTCAGGTTAATATTTTCCATTTGAAGAGGTTTGTTGAGGTGGTGAATTAAGCTCTCATTTCTGAGGGAAACCTAAAGGAGGATTTTGGTGGAGTATAGGTAATTTATATTGGATGACTATGAGGTGTGACTTTTGAGGGTAGGAAGAATAGCTATGAAAACATTTACTAGGGTATCAACCAAAAAAGTATCTATAGAGAAGGATCAGTTACTAATGGAAATACTCAAGTGCTTTGCCATCAGTGTGGTAGGATAGGTCACTTTCATATCCAGTGTCCCCGACCACCAGTAGAGTGTCTATCTTGTAGAAATATGGGGAATCTACATCAGTTATGCAGGAATCCATGACAAATGGGTAGTGATGGAGGTGATAGACCATACCAAAGTATGGGAAGGGGGTCTTATACACTATACCAATATGTAAATTGGAGTACTAATGGTTGGGATATTTAAGGTGGTAAACATGGTACTTTAGAGAAAGAGTTCCCATATCATCATAGTAATGTGATATAGGTGACTTATACTGTATCATAGGGTAGAGGGGCAGGTCAGTTGCATGCAGTTCATCCTACACTTGTGGATAGCATGGTTAGACCATTGATAGTTAGACGTAAAATTCTTATAGATTCTATTTTATATTGATTTATTTAATACAATAGTCTCACATTATTTTATATATTACCAAATTTTGAATGGATTGAGTATGACTGTGGAGTTTATGAGTGGTTTTGTGATGATCGACATGCCATTGGGGAGTGTGGTAGAGGGAAATCTATTTATGCAAGGGGTATTCCCACAAGTTTGGTGAGTATATTTTCCTTTGGGATCATTAAATACTTGAAATGTTAGGTTTTGATATGATTTTGGGTATGGATTGGTTGGTATCATAATGATCCTGCATTGATTATGACCATAGCAGAGTAACCTTTTCATCACCTGAGAGAAATAGATATGTTCATTGTGGAGAATACGATATATAGGAAGGTCATTCAGGTGCAGTTCATTAGCAACCAGGGGATCTCAATACCCAGGTTGTGATCCTTCTATTGGGTTATGGGGGTACAAATAATAATGTCTTTCCATCGATATTGGATCAGTTCTAGGATGTGTTTCCTAATGGCATCTCAGGTCTCCCACCTAAGGGAGATATTGAGTTTACAATTGAGCTAGTTCCTAGAGGTAAACCATTTTTCATTCCAACTTATAGAATGTAACTAAAATATATTCAAGATCATAAGACTAAAATTTAAGAATTAATGGATGAGGGATTTATATATCCAAGTATGTCACCTTGGGGTTCTCCGAATATTTTTTGAAGAAGGATGATGGGATGTTGCATTTATATGTCAATTATAGGAAGGTGAACTAAATGATAGTTAATAACTTGTATCCTCTTCTATGTATCAATGATCACTTTGAATAGATGAGAGGATCTTGTGTTCTTTCTAAGATTTATTTGAGGTTAGGGTAACATCAGTTGAGAGTGAGACCTTCTAATATGCCATAGAATGCTTTTAGAAGCAGTTATGACCTATATCAGTTCGTTTTAATTCATTTTTATTTGAAAAATGATCCATATATGTTTATAGAATTGATGAACCAAATCTTACACCCATACCTAGATCAGTTGGTGGTCATTTTTTGTGGATGACATCTTAGTTTACTCCAATACTCATGATGATTATTCCCAACATCTTGAAACTATCATGAGTTCACTGAGAGAGAATAGGCTATACTCCATGATTTCTAAGTATCAATTCTAGATTGACAAGGTACATTTCTTAGGTCACATCATCTATGAGGAAGGTTTTTCAGGGGACCCAAATAAAGTTCAGGCATTTGTTTTTGGGAGTAGCCCAATAATTTTTTTATACCTAAATCTTTTTGGGTTTAGTGGGTTATTATCAGAGAATCATAAAAGACATTTATTATTTAGAAGAACCCCTTTAGTTATTGAATTATAATGGGATAAAGTTTGAATGGTTAGGATCGTGTGAGAATGCTTTGTAGGAGTTAAAGAAGCATTTGATTGTTGTGCTGATTTTGATCCTACCTGAGTTGGGTGAGAAGAATACTATTTTTTAATGCATATAGAATCAAACATGGGAAGTGTTAATTTATAGTGATTGATTCAAGGAATATGGATCATCATAGTTGAGGCCACAAAAATGGAATTTTCATACATATGATCTTGAGTTGGCCATAGTGGTTTATTCCTTAAATTGTTGGAAGGATTACCTGTTGGGTGAAAGGTTCATTATGTATAATGACTATAAGATATTAAATTACATATTTTCATAGTGATATTTAAATCTCTGTCAGTGAAGGTGGGTTGATTATATAAATACATGTAATGTCCCAGACCCAAGTTCCACTCAACATGTGCCTCGAGCCTGTTTGGACACATGGCCTCAAGAACATCTCCCCAAATACCATAGGCTACCAACTAGAAATAAGGGTCTAGGTGCGTCAATGTGGATACTATAACCTCATCACTAGAGTGTAGAAAAGTGAAATATAAATAATAGATAAGTAGCATAAGTAGTAATAAAAAAACAGACAATAGTTATATAGAAGGAATAGATAATAATACCAAAAGGAAACTCATATACAATGATGATTATACATTTCAAATGTCACTAAAAAATATCCAAAACAGGTATACATGGAAAGTGTACAATACATGTAACAAAAGTACAAAAAAGAAAAAAGTATCCCATCCAGCATCATGAGCCTCAGCTCGGTCCTATTCTCCCCTTCTCTTAAGCAGTAATCAAGAACCTATAGTAGGAAACTTGCCCTTATCCATACCTTCAATCATATAATTTGTTTAGGTACCCAAGGTGGATCGAATAAGGTGTAATACATAATCCCGGTAGGCAACCACCCAAGTTCAATATTCATCCAATCAGTTAATATATATAACAAAATTCAAGAGGAAATAGAATAACAAAATAATTAATAAAGGTAAAAATCATTTAAAGTATAGTTTCTCATTTTATAACCAATTTCATTTATAAAGTGAGTCACTAAATTTAAAGTCAGGCATGTGCCATTTATAATCAAACTCATTTAATTAATCAATATCATTTAATTAATAAATCTCAGGACCTGGTGCATATACCAACATCCCTTATAAGCACATGTATCCAAAGGATTCCTAAACAATCCATCCATAAATGGGAAGATGAATACCAAATCCAAGTCTTTTCTTTGGCTTGGAAAACACATCTTATAAACCATTTCATTCTTTATTCAATTTAGAACCTAAGATCATCCATGGAATTCCTTATTTTGGATCCAAGTATCACTCTAGGTATAATATAAACCAACACCCTACAAGTCTATCCATGAGGAACCTCACAATAACCCAAGTATCACTCTAGGTGTGGTATAACATCACTTCCACTTGAGTTCATCCTTAGTGGTCCACTAATTGAGCTTACGTATCACCCATGGAATATATAATCAAATTCCCTTTAATTCCATCCTTGAAAATCTATATGTATTCTAATTATTACTCACTATATAATATCAATCACCTATGAGATCTTCCTTGGTGGTCCAAGTATCACTTGGGCATAATCAATGTACAATCCAATCGAGTATGTCTATGTATTTGTCATTGAATCCATGTGTAACCCAAGGAATATAAGCAATAAAAAACATTTAATCAATATCATTTAGTCAAATTCATTTAACATTACAAGGTTATCATCGAGAACATTTCAATTAAATCTCACCTCAAAGGTGACTCAAGGCATTGGCCAATCTTAGAAGACTTTCCTCTTAACTACTCATGTGGTCATTTCATTATAACAAACATCTCAAGATTCAATAATCTATTACATATCCATGTTCAAGGGCATGGTCATCTATCCCTTCCTATTAATCAATTAAATTTTCAATTTGAACTATAATTCAAGTTAAATTTCAATTCACCATTCAATTCATACTTGATATCCCAAAGTAAGGGGTAAAAGGGCACACCCTAATGCATCCAATTACAAAATCCACCCATGGTGGTCTAATACATTATCAATTCACCCAAGGGGTGGTTCCAAATCAAGTTCCATAACCTATAAACATCCATTGATGGGCTCTTTAATAACATAGGACATGTTATAAATATAATTCAAGGGTCTAAATTCACTTTAAGGCACCTCCCAAAGATTGGGAATGTGGAACAATGGAATATATAAATACTTGAATTTAAATGAAAGGCATGAAACCACCTACTGTATGTTCTTAGTTAATAGCTTGTCTGATATCATCTTCTCATTTTAATCTGATTGGGAGAAAAAGAAATAACAGATGAAGAACCTATAAATAGGAAATATTATCTCACATCTAAATAGAATATCTAATACCAAATAATACAAGGAATGACACAAAGTGAATTGATTTCTTACCGGTAATGATCCAACATGACATACGGTTCTTGATTCTGAGTCCGGATGGAGACAGTCACTCAATTCCTAGAATAGTATCAAATGAAAAGCTCTCAAAAGGTAGGGGTTTTCCAACATATGAAGAATGAGAGAATTATGGTTTAAATATAATTAAGTGGGGTATTTTTGGTAAATTCACAAGAATTATAAGGTCGCACGGTTTTTCTACATGGTTGGACAAACTATGTGCCAACTTTGCACCCTTTTACTGTAGAAAAGGGGAACATCGCACGGTTTCCTCACACGGTTTGCCTAACCATTATCAAACTATAGGAAACACCTCTATCAAAATTTTAGGCATTTTTCCATGACCGTGTGCCCCAAGTCGCATGGTTTGTCTAACCGTAAGGCCTATAGCCTCCCACTGTACAATCTCGTACGATTTGTATTGATTTTGTGGTATGCCCCGCACAGTTTCTACTAATTGTACACTAAGCCATTTTCAACCAAAAAGATGGGTTCTAGGCTCTGAACCAGCCCTGGACACCCACATCACCTCCATGACCACAACAGTCATTTAAATTAGGCCATATTTAAACATTTAAACTAAGAATTAACGAAATTAAAATAATTCCATACCTCAAGAAAGAATTTCGTTCTTAAAAACTTCCCCTTAAAATAAAATTTTCCCCGAATTGCCTTCACAAGGGTGGTAAATAGTGACTGAGAATAACTCTGGCCACTATGATCATACATCGGCCTCCTTCTCCTAGGTTTTGTCTTGTACATGATTTTGCTACCATTTCACATGTACTAGAGGAACTGACCAGCCTTAGATAACCTTCATTCTATAATCCACAATAATAATAGAATGCTCCTCAAATGACACATCTACTTTTAACTTAACCTATTTAGGATGAAGAGAATGAGACAGGTCTAAATAGTAATATCATAGCTGAGATATGTGGAAGACATAATGCATGGCCTGGTACCTTTGAGGTAACTGCAACTGATAGGATACCAAACTGACTCTATATATAATATCAAATGTCTCGACATAACATGGATAAAGCTTACTATGTCTCTTGATCCTCCTGTGTCCCAGCCTTAGTGAGACACGTAAAAAGACCTGATCCCTGACCTCCAACACTAGAGGTTGTATGCGGTGATCAGAATAAGATTTCTAATAAGAGTATGCAGCATCCATCTGTTTCTAAATTAATTACACCTACTCTATGATCTCCTGCACAATATGAGGTCCAATCATAGCTACCTCTCCAACCTGTAACAAAAATAGTGGTGATCGACATATCCTACCATATAAATCCTCATAAGGATACATATTTATAGTATCCTAAAATATATTATTGTTGGAGAATTCAACAAGGGGTATATTCCTCTCCCAATAGCCCCCAAAATCTAGGACGCATGTCTGTAAAATGTCCTCAAGCACTTGTATCGTACACTCTGACTGTACATTAGTATGAGGGTGGTAAGTTTTTCTAAGAAGCACCTATGTACCTATTTCCCTATGAAAACATTTCAACAATCAAGATGTAAACCAGGTATCCCAATCTAAAACAATAGTGCATGGGGCCACATGGAGTTATAATATATAACAGATATACAACCTCCCAAGATCATATACTGAAAAGGTCTCCTTGATAGGTAGGAAATGTGCAACCTTTTTTATCCTTTTAACAACCCATAGGACATCATTTACTCGAGGATACCTTGGTAAACCTTTCATGAAATCTATCACAACCTCATCCCATTTCCACTCAAGAATGGGAAACTACTATAAAAGTCTTGTTGGTCGCTGGTGTTCCCCCTTCACCTTCTGATAGGTGGCACATCTCATGAAAAAACCATCCAAATCTATTTTAATACCCGACCACTAGTATTGGTGATGTAAATATCAATACATTTTAGTGATGTCGGGGTGCACTACCCAAGATGAAGCATGAAATTATCGCATCATCTCCTAATGCATTTCTGCTAAAACCCATACACGGACGTGTATATGGAGAATTTTATCCTTTCCTATAGTCCAATAAATAGGAGGGTCCTCACCTACCACACTCTCCCATATGAGTAGGCCCTTAGAATCTGATAGCATCCTCATCCTCACTCTATCCAGTAGGGTAGAGGACACAACTAAGGATGAAAGATAAGTCTGTTCTTAACTATCTTGCACCTCTAAGTGAATCTAAAAGAATAAATCCATGATCTTCCACTCACTACTAGACTACTGAAATGCATGTATCTGAGTCCTCCTTATTAATGCATCAGCCACTGCATTTCCTTTACCAGGCATGTAGGAAAGCTCAAAATCGAAATATTTTAGGTACTCAACCCACCTTCACTTCCTTAGATTCAGATCACACTATATCAATATGTAACTTAGGCTTTCCTGGTCTGTGTGCACCACAAAATGATCTCCAAGTAAGTAATGTCTCTAACAATGTAATGTGTGAACAACTGCAACTAAATCAATATCATGTGTCAAGTAATTCCTCTCATGTGGCCTTATATGTCGAGACCCATACACCACAAATCTATCTCCCTACATAAGAACTAATCCAAGCCTGATACCTGATGCATTGCAATAAATTGTGTAACTCATACCTAACTCTATAAAAATTAGAATCATATCTAAATTAAATATCTCTTCCATCTCCTAAAAGTCCATCTTGTAGGAATCTGACCAAAAAAACTTCACACCCTTATTGTTCAATCCCATAAGTGGAATTGATAAGCATGAGAAGTACTGTATGAAATACATGTAGTAACCAAATAGCCTCAAGAAACTCCATACATTAAAGACATTATTATGATGGTCTTAGGAAACTGCATCTCTCACCTTATTTGGGTTAACTAATACTCTTATCTCTAAGATGATGTAACCTAGGAAGTAAATTTTGTCCATCCATAAGTGTCACTTTTTGATATTAGAATATAACTCAGTCTATATTAGTGTATTCAATACAGTCTCAAGATGTTTTTCATGGTCGTATTGATTGTAAGAATACACCAAGATATCATCCATAAAAACCACTACAAATGAATCCAAATAAGGATGGAAAACTCGGTTCATCAGTTCCATGAAGATCATTGGTGTGTTTGTGAGCCCAAACAGCATAACCAAATACTCATATAGAACATACCTTCTATGAAAGGTTGTGTGAGGTTTTTATGATAGTCTAACATGCACCTTATGATAACTGGATCACAATTCAATCTTTGAGAAAACTTGAGCTCCTCAGAGATGGTTGAAATAATTGTCTATCTATAGGAGAGGATACCAGATCTTAACTATTAGTTGGTTCAATTTCCACTAATCCAGACATATTTGGAGGTTTCCATCTACCTTTTTCACAAAAAGAACTGGTGAACCCCATGGAGAAGTACTAGGTTGGATAAAACCCTTTGTCTCTAAATCATCTAGCTACCTCTTGAGATCTTGCATCTTAGTAGTAGCCATCTTATAAGGAGGAATGGATACTAGTGAAGCTCCTAACACTAGCTTGATAGATAACTATACCTATCTCATTGGAGGTAATCTGGAAATTTTTTCTGGGAAAATGTCCTTGAAACAATCAACCACTGGAGGGAAATCTACTTGACATGTTCCCCGATAATCCAGATATAAACTCACAATTGAGGGTATAATCCCACACATCCCATGATGCTCGGGTCTAGCTCGGCTTGCTTAGACATTCCATTCACCCTTGTGAATGAACTCTCCACCCTCTAGTGATGTGAAAGTTACCCTTCGGTGATAGAAATCAACAAAATAATGAAAGGGAACCAACCAGTCTATCCTGAAAATGATTTCAAAACCTGTCATCTCAAGAAAAATAGGTTCCATATGAAGTGACACTCGCATATCTCAAGGGGAACTCCCAGAACTGATGCACATCCTCCTTTATAATCCCCAATAGAGTGTATAGAATCATAACACCATCATAATTTTTAACACTAAACCCAAGACTCTCCACAATGGGAATAGATATAAAGCTATGTGAAGCCTCTGTATTTAAAAGTGCAGAAGATAATGTAGAGGATACTATAATAGTACATCTACCAGTAAAAGGTCCAGGATCTTTCTCCTCAAGGGTCTATTGCACTGCATATATCTTTCCTGAACCATAGCCCTATGATACTGTCTAGATACCTTATGCAGATCCACCTTACTATCACAATAAAACTAGGGTCTATCTACCATGGTCATCACCACTGCCTCGGCCTAACTAGAAATCTATACTCCAACTCCCTGCCAGATGAGAATCTTTTGAACCCACTCCTGAATGTGGAGTTGGTGTAGACCCTCACTCACTGGCTACCAAAGAAAAAGTTCTACAGAAGTGTTGTAGATGACCTATCTTACCATAGGATTGGCACTAGATTGGGTCCCCCATACACTATGGCCTCATATTTCCTGGTCTACCACACTGGTATCACCTCACCTAAATACCTGGGTATGTTCTTTAAATACTAATATCACTATGTGGAAGATCCAAATGATGCTTACTACTATAGTTCAATGTAGTACCAGATCTAGATGTCCAACCACCCTGACTCGCACCCCCAACCTCTCTTAGGTTACACTTTATGATAAGCACCTAATTTACTATTTCATAATTTGTATTCATTTGAAACACATTTACTTATGATCAGATTTCATACCTAATACCATTCTTGAATCACCTTGCTTTAGAAAAATCATCACCCATCAAAATAGATATGAAGTGTTGGAGCTCATTAAAATAGGCCAAATAATCCATCACTGATAACACACCCTACTCTAGGTGCATGAACTCTCAAGCTCTATCAACCCTCAACATATCAGTATAGAAGTAGTCATATAAGCACATAAGAAGATCCCTCTATACAATCTCATAATTATGATTAGTCTGAGTTATAACATCCCACCATCTCTTTTTAGAATCATGCAACATATACATATCCAAATTTACCCTCCTCTCAGAAGGCATCTCTATATGATCTAAGATAGAGACAATGGACACTAGCCATGAATCCAGAGCCTGTGGTCCACCATCCCCCGAAAACTTGGGTGAATGTTTCTACTAAAACTCATGTGTCAACTCTTCCATAGTTAGGGCGGGTCATGGTACTCCCTGTACGGTCTGCATGAACTTCATAAAACCCTCACAGAACTATGCCTCATCACCTATATCTAGTATAACTACTAGTTTCTCGGTTGGAACTATTATAGGATCCACTAGTATTCCATGGCCCACCACCTCCAGTGTGTGGTCATCACCACCCTCATAGCGTATGATTGGAGGTCGTTGTGGAGGCACCAAACATGTGCCTTAAATCAAGTTCAAAATCAAAGTTCACAGATCAAAAGTGCATATACTAAAATTTGATAGTTACAATCCTTCCTATATAATAACACACCCCTTTTCCTACTCCATGAGTTAGGTCTGGGCGACGTACATATCATATATAAGCAAGAGATACTACCTACTTCCAACTACTAAGGTCGAGTTTGGGTCAAGTTCTCTACTATAATAAATTCAAGTTTCCCCTTTATCTCTACATTCATTTCCCATTATATCAATTTATTTTCACATTTATATCATGTTCACTTTAAATAGGTTTAACCAAATAGTTTTCTAAATTCGGATCCATGAGGGCCCATACTCCTCAGGAATCAAAGTATGAAATCCACATAATTCACATCATAACATAGTCTAGAATACCTATCATAATAGTAGGAATATATATATCATTGAACCTATCATAACATCATGCAATAAGTAATGCATCCTAAATGGCATGGAATAATGCATGGCATGTGATTCCTATAAAGTTCCTAACATTATGCATGAGATGTAATACCCTCATCTCATTAGGTTTCAACAAAAAATAACCCATAATCATATAAATAATTACATCATAAATCAAGTACATCACCCAATGGTGGAATCAAATCAACTTTAATAGTCAAAATCTAAAAAACAAAAATTTCATTCGAGGTACGTGGGTTAGATATGCCCAGGAATAGCTCATTACCAAATTCCTATTTTTTACTATCCCTTTCTATTGTCTGGAAATAGTAAATCAAACCAAAAATGAACACTTTGATACCACTTTGTAATTTCTCAAGCTCGGGTGCCACTCAATAGGTTCCCTGAGCCCAATTGGACACATAGCCTCAAGCACATCACCCAAAATGCCAGAGGTTGTTGACTAGAAGCGAGGACCTAAGTGTGTCAGTGGGGAGACTACACCCTCATCACTAGAGTGTATAATAGTGGAATATAAATTACAGATAAGTAGAAAAAGTATTAATAATAAATAACTGAAAATAGATACATGGTAGGAATAGATAACAATGCCAAAAGGAAGCTCATATACAATGATGATGATACACGTCATATGTCTCTACAAAACAACCAAAATAGGTATACATGGAAGGTTTACAATATATATAATAAAATTTAAAAAAAAGTCCAAAAGTACCCCAGCTATTATCATGAGACTCAGCTTGGTCATGTGCTCCCCTACTCCTAATAAGCAATCAATAACTGGTATTATGGTGTTTTCCCTTATCCATACCTACAATCATATAATCTATTCAAGTACCCAAGGTAGCCCAAACAGGTTGTGATACATAATCCCAGTATGAAAACACCCAAGGTCAAGTGTCATCCAGTCAGTTAATATATACAATACAGTACAGGAGGTAATAGAATAATAAAATAAGTATTGAAGTTAGACAACCTATAAATTCTAGGTTCTCATTTTATAACCAATTCATTTAACAAATTTCATTTAGAAATTAAGTCTCTGAATTAATAGTCAGGCTTGTGTCATTTATAATAAACTAATTTAATTAATCAATCTCTTTTAATCAATAAATCTTAGGACCTGGCACATAGCCCAGTGTCCCCCATATGCACATGTATCCAAAGGATGCCTAAATAGTCCATCCATAAAGTAGAAGACAAAGACTGAATCCAAGCTTGTGCTTTGGCTTGGTAGACGCATCTTATAAACTATTTCATTCTTTATTCAATTTAGAACCTGAGCCTATCCATGGAATTGCTAATTTCGAATACAGGTATCATTCTAGGTATAATATAAACCAACACCCTATATGCATATCCATGGTGAACCTCTCAAGAACCCAAGTATCGCTCTAGGTGTGGTATAACATCACTACCACTCAATTCTATCCTTGGTGGTCCACTAAGGGAGCCCAAGTATCACCCATGGAATATATGATCAAATTCCCTTTGAGTCTATCCTTGGAAATCCACATGAAGTCCAAGTATCACTCGGCATATAATAGTCCACCCCTATGAGTCATCCTTGGAATTCCAAGTATCACTCAGGTATAATCAAGGTACAAGCCAATTGAGTATGTCCATAGAATTCATCATTCAATTCATATGTCACCCAAATTCATTTAACATGTCAAGTTCATCACCAATAATATTTCAATTCAAGCTCACCTCAAAGGTGACTCAAGGAATTTTCCAAGCTTATAAGGCTTTCATATTAACTAATCATGTGGGAATTTCATTATAATAAACATATCAAGCTTCAAATATCTATTACATAGCCAAGTTCAAGGGAATGGTCATCCATCCCTTCGTATTAAACAATTCAATTTCCAATTCAAACTATAATTCAAATTAAATTTCAACTCACCATTAAATACATACTTGATATCCCAAAGTAAAGGGTAAGAGGGAACACCCTAAGGCATCCAATTCCAAAATCCACCCATGGTGGACCAATCTATTATCAACTCACCCAAGGGGTAGTTCTAAATCAAAGTCCATAACCTATAAACATCCTTTGATGACCTCTTTAATTACATAGGACATGCCTGTCAATTTAATTCAAGGTTCTAAATTCACTTCAAGGTGTCGCCCAAGAATTGGGCACATGGTAAAATATCATATATAAAGCTTGACTTTTAGTGAAAGGCATGAGACTACCTACTGTAAGTTCATAGTGGATAGATCATCAATTATCAGCTCCTAGTTTGACTCTGGTCAGGATAAAAATGAAGAATGGATGAAGAACCTATAAATAGAGAATATTATCTCACATCCAAATATCTCAACTGATACCAAAAAAATGAGGAATGGCAAGAAAGGAATTTAGTTCTTATCGGCACAGATCTAATGAGATAAATAGTTATTGATTTCGAGTCTAGATGGAGATGATCTCTTAATTCCTTGAATAGTGTCCAAAAGAAATATCTCAAAAGGGAGGGGTTGTTCAACATATGAATAATGAGTGAATTAGGGTTGAAATATAATTAAGTGGTTTAATTTTGGTAAATTCACAATAATTATAGGTTCACACAGTTTGGATGCATGGTTGGCCAAATCATGCACCAACCATGCACCCTTTGTTGTAGGAAAGGGGAATAATGAACGGTTTCCTCAAACATTTTTCCTAACCATTCTCAAAATATTAAAAACTCCTCTATAAAAATTGAAAACATTTTTTCCCAAATGTGTGCCCCAAGCCACATTGTTTGTCTAAATTTGTGGCATGTAGCCTCCCACTTATTAACTGAATTAAGGAAAGACAATATGAGGATCTAGAGTGTTTGTACTTGATTGAAATTCTATAAGGTGGTGAGTCACCTTTCAATTAGACTATATATTAGGATGATATCATCTATTTTTGGTGTCATGTTGTTGTGCATATGTGTATGCGAGAGGAGTTGATGTGTGAGTTTAATCTGTCAAAGTGGGTAGTATACCCTGGTTTTTCCAAAATCTGCCATGAACTTCAGAGATAGTATTAGTGGTCAATAATGAAAAAGCATATTTCAGGTTTCGTGATATGATGCTACACCTATCAATATATGAAGGTTGAGAATTAGTGACCTGGTGGTCTGTTACAACCATTTTCCATTCTAGAATGGAAGTGGGATGAAGTTACCATATACTTCATGGTGGGTCTTCCAAGGACTCCTAGGAAGAATGATTAAATATGGGTGATTATGTAATGATTGATGAAAGTATCCCATTTCTTTCCTATCCAAGATAGTTTCATGGTTGATCGGTTGGGTGATATGTACATTTGAGAGATAGACCATTTTCACAGGGTACTATGGAGTATAGTTTCATATTTTGATTCATGTTTTACTTCAAGCTTATAGGAAGGATTGTAGAATGCATTGGGTACTGATGTTTTTTTATTAAAAATTTCTACCCATAGACAAATGGTAATTCAGATCATACTATTCATATTCTAGAGGACATGTTGTGCATGCATCCTAGAATTTGGGGGATCTTAGGATAAGAACCTAGAGCTAGTTGAGTTTTCCCAAAACAATAGTTATTAGGAAACTATTCAAATATAACCATATGAGGATTTATATGTTATTCCATTAATATCAACTCTATAATGTATGGGGGTGGAAAATTTGGATTTATTAGGATCGAGTCTCGTATAGGATACATCAGAAAAAGTTCCATTGATTATAAAATGTATAGATACAGTATAGAGTAGACAGAAGTCCTATGTTGATTGACATCATCGACCTCTTGAGTTTACAGTAGGTGATCATGTATTCCTTCAGGTGTCCTTGATATCATTTCACTGTTGGACTCAAAGTTAGGGCAAGTTGAATCCTATGTTTTTCGAAACATTTGAAATTGTAGAGAGAATCATAATGGTGACATACCAATTAGATCTTATACAGAGGTATAGTGTTATGAATGATGTTTTTCATGTGTCATAGCTTTGGTAGTATCACCTCAAACCTTCTCTTGTGATTGGTGTTGATGATGTTGATCTTAAGGTGGATTTATCATTTGAGGATCATCTGAATCATGTTGTGTATTGTAATGAGAAAGTTTTTTGGGAAAAGCTTGTGTCATTGGTCTAAGTTTTGTGGTATCATGGCCATTTTTGGGAGAAAACATGGGAGAGGGAAATAGATATTTGGGATCTATGTCCTAACCTTTTCACCTCAAAAGCTTATTGATACTTGGGAGTACAAATTGAGGATGAGCTGTTATAAGACAGGGAGATTGTAAGATCCTAACCTATTAAGACATCTTATGCTCATTTTTAGGTATTATTTTAACTTTTTTGTTATACGTTGATTGGGTATTTCTTCAAGGTTATTCTAGGTAAATTTTTATAATTTTAGAAGACCATGGGTATGTGTAATATTGGAACATGGTTAGGGAAAACCATGAGGTTTTCCCCAAGAAACCGTTCCCCCCATTTCGAGCCATAGGAAGGGGGCGCAGGGTTTGACCAAACTATATAGCCACCCTCACCAAACCATTAAATTTTTTATAGTGGGTGTTAGGATGATTAGTACATGTTTTTTAAAACTATTTTCCCACCTATTAGTAACCATGAACCCTAGATAGTTGGAGTGCATAGTAAGGGTGCACAGTTTGTCAAACCGTCCGGCCCATCTAGGAAACCATGCGCACAGGATTATAAACCCTTGAAAATTTAATTAAAGATTAATTAATGCCCATTTTATATCCCAAATCCCCCATGCTCAACCTAACATTATTTCTTTTACTCTTGGAGGCACATAAGAGGATTCATATTCTCCTTAAACCTCTTCTAGTGTGAATCGAAGATTCAATGGAATAAATTAAACACTTTATGGTATATAATTTATTTCTTATTTAGATTCCTCTATCTCCCATATTTCTCTCCCGTTAGAGAGGTATGAATCCTATCATTATTTATGGTTCAGATAAATATATTAATGGATCTTTTTTTATCTTGATCCTAGGTTTTGATCCTAGATATCCACTTTTATTATGATTTCAATCGTTCTACATCGAATTAAGGGCTACGGTTTTGTGAGTGTTTTTCAATGATCTTGAGTTAGGTGGTCCAATTTATAATTCTCATAGTCTTAATTATGATTATTTGTATTTAATTATTCCATTTCATTTTCATTTTATACAATTTGTTTTAAATTAAAAGGGTGAATTTAATTCTATGAAATTGTGAGACCCTTCATGGATCCAATTGGACCCATTAGATATTATGAGACTGAGCTTGATGGAAACCCATGGAGTGTGATAATTACCTTGAAATGATGAATATGGAATGTATAAGGGAAATTATTGGTTTATGACATTGAACTAAATCCTTGTTTCATGGTTTTATAATGGTATTTAAAGGTTTGATTGGTTTAACCTTGAAGGGTTAATGAGTTGTGTATTAATTGATGATGAATAAAGTAATGGGGAATTTTACATGTTATCCCTTATGATTAAATTAAAGAACCACAGTAGTGGTTCATAAATGAAATGGTTCTCTATGATGTGAATGATTAATGATGTTGAACCTTGATATATATATATGTGATATTTATGAATTATTGATCAATGAATTGTGGTTTAGGTAATGACACTCCAAATACCCATGGGGTTAACAACTATTTATCTAGTCCCCTGATTCATTCATGTGAACAATGAGTTTTGGGTGAGGGGGTGATGCTCCAAGTACCCATGGGGTTCCAAACTACTAATCCAGGTCCCTGGTGTATATTTATATATGAATATAAAAAATGAGTTGTGGGTGAGGGAATAATGCTCCAAGTACCCATGGGGTACCAAACTACTACTCTAGACCCCTAATTCAGGAATGAAATTGGAATTAAATTGAATAATGAAATCCCAGAAAAGAGTAAAATCAAACATCCCTATGTTGTATGGTTCAAACTCTAGCATGGTCCAAAATAAGTATGATGTGGTTGGATAAAGAATATTAAATGTGAAAACTATTTACTTTTTTCATTTGATCTTTATTATTTATATAACTACATGCACTATTATAAACTATATATTTCTTTAGAAACTATTGGTGGCATCCTACTGAGTTGTACTCACACCCTACTTAGGCCACTTGATTAGTACCTGAATAGACTTCATGCAGGACATGATAAGGGAAAGAGCCCTATGTTAGATGGTTGAGCTGGGATTTGGGATGGAGAATGGATGAGGGAACTAGACATGATTTCGGGACCCTCTTGGTATATTTCAATGTGTCTTTATTTTTTGGTATACATTATACACATTACACATATATGGAATGACATATCTACTGCTTTAGTTTATTATCATTTTCCCTGTTTTTGATTCATGTGTTGTTTGGTTGATTATTGGTTATTGTAGTATCTTGGTTACATTTATTATTTATTTCTATTTTTGAACATCTTTGATAAAGAGGGTATAGTCTCCTCACATTACATATTAGACCCTCATTGCTATTTGGCAGCCTCCAGCATATAAGGAGGCATGTCTAAGGCCATGTGGTAGACCAACTTGAGGTATCAGTATATAGCACTTGGGTCAGGGTGTTACACACTAGTATAGAATAACAATTATAGGGGAAACATAATAAAAAATAAATACAATCAACTCTAAAAAATAAATAAGAAAATGAAAAAAATTATTCAATATAGTAAAACTATTTAATTTCATATTGAATATCATACTAAATTTCATATAGAAAACCAACTAAAATAAATACTCAAAATAAAGACTCTCATAAATGGTATTGAACCCTACACTCGATCTCATCTCTAAGATCCAGTCCCATCTAACAAGTCAACTAATCAAGAACAGGGCCCTTTTCCCTTATCCAAACCAAAATCTATAAAGTCTTCTTAGCTACCAAATGGTGGACTGAACAGGGTGTGAGTAAAACTCAATAGGTCACTGCCAATGGTGTAAAAACAATTCAGTCTGAGTAATAGTTCATTCAAAAGTATGATAAACATAGAAACCAATTATCAATTAAATGAGTAACATCTAAATAAACTCATAAACCCTCAATCTCTACGCTGAGACCTGGGGTTAGTCATATGTGCTTAAGTATGATATCAGATGTCTCTGTCTAAACCCATAAAAGATTACAACATCAATAATCAGGGATCCCATATTTAAATAGTATAATTCTTCAATTCAGCATAGACCCAATAAAGATTCCCATGCTCGTGGCTAATTACATATCCAGTTCACAATAGAACCAAGGTGAATTTTCATGCCAGAGGCTAATTACATATATAGTTCACAATATACCCAAGGTGAATTCCCATTCCAGGGTTCAATCACAATACAAAGTTCTAAATCAATACCAACAATACAAATCATGAAAATAGTCCATTAACATTCACATTTAACCAAATATTATACAATTATTCAATATCATACCAAATATTCAATAACAGTCCAATTTTCCAATTACAAGTCAAGTATGACAGTTTCATGCCAATTTATCCATTACCATTCTCATCATACCATTTTCCATGTTAAAATTAAAAATTACCAATTTTCATGTAAATTACACCCAAATACCAGTTCATGTGTTAATTATACCCAATTACCAATTCACATGTCAAGCCAAGTCCAGATTTCCAATTTAAAACCCCTAGGGTAAAAAGGCTTACAAGGTTTGGTCCAATACCAAACCTCTAATTCCAAAATTCTTTTTTAAGAACACTAGATTCAAATAATCAAAATTTCTAATTCAGGTTCAAGGATAGAAACACTTCATGGGTGGCCAATATTCTAGGATCTCACTTGTTGATAGACCCATTGAGATTTACAAAATTTCTAGGTAAAGTTATTTAGGGAATACAAGTGATTACCAATTGAAATAGGTCACATGTATAGTGTGACAATGTGATTACACATGTTAGATATACTATAAACCAACATCAGACCATAGTGAGATTCTTTATACCACCTACATCAAAAGTAGAAAATAGAAATCCAAGAATCAGGCATCTGGATCAATGAAAAACACCATGAATACCTATGGGTAGTGATAGATCCACTAAATCAAGGATAGAAGAAGAAGAATCATAGAGAAAGTGAAAGGATTCATCAATCTTGGAAAAAACTTATCAAATATAGATGTTTAGATCAAAAAATGGATCAAGGGATCAATTAAAGTCATTATTAAAGTTTAGGAGCCATGGAGAACCCTTTAAGATAACTAATCCCGAATTAGGGTTGAAATATTGGCTTAAGAAACTTAAAATAGGTTAGTAGGTGGAATTATGGGGCTACCCCTAGTTAAGATCTCTAACAGGACCATTGGCTAGTCAGTTCTGGAGTATCAGCTAGTCGGGGCTCCCTCTATCCTAAAACGGCTACTGTCTAGTACTCTGGATAGCTGGTGGAACTACAGTAGTTCCCCTGTTTCATTCCATTACCAGATCTATTGGAGTTGGTTCCCTAGAAACAACTACTTTTGACTTTATATTATATATATTCAAGAGTTTGAATATTAATACCTTATTACATATTAATTTTTCTTCTTCATAACATTAATGTGATAATGTCCTAGAATATCTATCACATTAAAAAGGTTATATAAGTTCCCTAGTATAATAAAAACATTAAAGTACTATAATGATATCCTTAAATATTGTTCTACGTTCCGATAACATTATATAAAGGGACGCATATTATGTTTAATTTTAGGTGAAATCACTCAACATAATATAAGACTTTATCTCATAAATCTCACACTTGGTAATCTCCAATATGTGAGATTATGAGAACAAACCCACCTATATGAATTTTTCATGTTTATATTTTATTATATATTCTTATTTGAAAGTATGTGTAATGGTCCTTAGACTTTAATATTATTATTAATGTAATTCAGGACTCAACACTTTGATCTATTGTCATAAACTATAATGAGATAGTTTATGGTGAAGTTTGGTACATCAGGTGTGTCATGAATGATGTGTTATTAATGAATATTCAAGGAAGGATTTGTCCCTATCATCTTTATGGAAGATGATATTCTATCCCTTTGATTGAAATGGAATGGTCGCATCAAATTCCACATCCATGGTGTAACAATGAGTTTATTTTTGAAAGTCAAATAAAGATGCATCAAGCATATAGGTTAATGATAAAGGTGAGAAGCCTACTTGAAGAGATATCATGAAAAGGAGATTATATTGCAAAATGAATGTTTATATATGGTTGTTTTTATTTCAACATATCCTCTTCCTATATGGGTGTATTAACCCATTGATAGACAGTAATATTATACTTTAATCAAGCCCATCTAATGCCACTGAGGAAGAGGCCTAAAGGGTTACACACAAAGTGTTTCCTTTGATCTCAATTAAATATTATTTATATTTAACAATTTGAATAAATATTATTTTCCAAACTAAGAAGTAATATTTATCTAGGTGTTATTAAATGATCAAAAATATTAAATAAATATGTATTAACAAGTTAATTATTTAATTACATGAATATATAATATTTATTTATCTCTTATTATTATCAAGGTAATAAATATTTATTTACTAATAAAAAATATATCTTATTCGATGAATATTAAAATAAATATTTTATTTGTTATACCGTGAATGTAATATTTATTTATGATATTTATTCAAAAATTAAATGAATGTTAAGGAGGACGGGTAGACTCGTTTATTATTCTAATAATAAATATTTATTTACTAGACTATAAAAAATGTTTATCATTGCACAGATTAACACACACCATGGAATAAAATATGATTATTATTATTTTATATAGCATGAGGTTCCTTTTGATCTTAACATTTTATCAAGGAAATTTGTGAAATTAATTAATTTAAAACCCTAAAACTGGGTCTATAAATAGACTATTATAAGAATTTTGATTGTTGGTCATTATGCACAACATTCTCCTCCTTATAGAATTGTCTCTCAATGAAGAATGCATTTAGGGTTTTATCTCAAGATGGAGAGATTATCTCTTCCTCCATTTCTCTCAATATGGATTGATCAAGATACGGTCTTTTCTAGACTAAAGGGATCATGGTTTCGATCAAGGGAATAATTTAAGACATTCAGTATCAACATCCTAGCACCTGGAGTATCATCAATGACATTTTGATATCAAATTAGTATATGTGGATCACCGTTAGAGGGGATCTACTTTGGGTATCCATCAACGCAATGAAAAATACAACCAAATAGTCTTTGGATGATCAACACTGACATCGAAGAAAGAACTCAAGATAGAGGTATTTTTCATCCTATTAAATTAATTATAAATTAACATTAAAAATATTCTCTATTTGTTTTGATGAAAAATCTTGTCAATATTCTTCGAAAAAAATATTGGTCATGGCATTCACGTCATGTACATATTGATTTATCTGTTGAATCTGACAAAAGTTGAGTTAGGCATAGGCCCAATAGGAGATTCTACTATATCTAGAACCATCAAGTGGTATCATAGAGGTCACATTAAAATTTATAATAGTTAAATTTCATTTCAATTTTTATTCATTCTTTATCCATTTGTTGAGATATCTTCTTCCTCCACTTTGTTTCTTGCTTACATAAATAATATCCATTAATAATTAATCGATATAAAATATGAATAACCCATCCAGAGGTTACAAGAACTCTATCTTGATAATATATGGTTACATGGAATGTACTCCTTTGTTACACATCATGTATCCATGTTAATTGCATCAGGACACCCGCGTGGACTTTCGGTCATCATGTAATGAATACACACCACATACATTAAATGAATTGCATGTTGACCAGGAAAGGTGGCACACATATTTTTTGAACAACAAACCATGTAGATTTACTACATGTCCTATAGTTCATGTGTTTTCACAATTGAAAACACAAGGTCAATATGCATCAGGTAATTAATACACCATGTGTATTTAATACATGACGCGTATAGGATGGAAGTCGTAAAACTTGACTTACATGTCATGTGTCCATTCTAAAATTCATTTAACACATAAATACCCATGAGAAGTACATGATAACTCCCTAGGCATGTATTGCGGACATATGGCAAAGAAAATTACATGTCATGTGGCCAGCCTGCACATGTCTTGTACTTTACCTGTTTACATAGAAATATTAAATTTAATTTATTACTCAATAAACCTAATCATTATGTGTTTTTTGTGTCATTAATTTTAATCATATGTTACATATAATAGTTTTTACATGATATTAAATTCTTAATTAATTTTTTCATAAAATATGATCTGCATATTATGTATGTCGCAATACGTTAACTATTATATGTGCATTTAAAGAATTACATGTTATGTTAATTAACATGTTTTTCATGTTTCATTTAATTGACTCATACACACAATATGTAATTATGTAATTAAATTTTTATTCTAAATTCCGTATGAGTAGACCGTATGAGATCTTAATACATAATGAGTATTTTAGACATGTACTCACTGAGTTTCTTTCAAGTACGAAGGTGTGAACTATTTTATTAAATTTTAATTAAAATAAAAAAATTTATTTTATTTAAAATAATAGTGGATGGTAATATCTAGGACAAGTGAATTGAATTAGATAAATTTAATTAAGTGATTAATAAGATAATTAATCAAATTAATTCATACATGTTTTATCTTATCGAAGAATGAATTTAAATTAATTCTAATTAGTTATTTTAAATGTGTAGTCATTGCATATGTATGACTGATCGTGATATTTTCCTAGGCCTTTATATTTGTTGGTTTTATTTTATTTTATTTTATTTCAGGGGTTGTAAATTATTTATTATGAAATTAAATTAGATGGCATGTGTGTCATCCCTACCTACTTTATTATATAGGGCCTATATATCCAAGGTTGTTTTATGTAATTACCCTTAACCAATCATTTGGTCCCCCTCGCCTATGTGTGAATTATAAAACATGTGTAATGAAATAGTATTTGAAGGTGCATGAAAAGGGTTCAAGATATAACTGAGATGAAACCAACCCAGGTGATATATAGGTGGATAGGTGGAATGTTGCAACTTATTCCAAGACTAGTGTGAGTTTTCCCATAGTTTCCTAAGTTGTTTTATTGTTCTCTCAATCAACCAACCATTAGACAAGATCATGAATGCATCATTTATTTATTTATTTATTTATGAATGATTTATTTTATGGATGCAAGATCATGATCATATAAATAAATGGACTAATATACAATGATGAAATTAAAATAAAATGATTAGTTGTAAATGTTTTATCAAAACATGGTTGATCCATAAAGTAAAATATTCTTAATATTAACATGACATGTAAAGGATAAAACAATAAAATCTATTTATAACAAAAAAATACATCATGTTAATATTAATTCATTAATTCTTCTATTGTCTAAATTAAGATAAACTCATAGTTAAAGTGTCGGTTCGTCCTTTTTCATGGACACTTTTAATTATTAGGAGGTCTTAACTATGATAGTGGGTCAACTTGACTGAATTTGTATTGGGTTTAATGGACTTAGTATATCCAATTCAAATTTGGAGGCAAGTGTTGAGGAAATAAAATTCAATATTTCTATATTGGGGATTCCACTCAACAATTCAAGGAGTTTCTAGTTTTTAGTTGGAAATACAACCTACCTAAATAATTTCTTATCATTTTCATGGCCTCTATTTAGATTATAAGAAGGGAAATAGGGAACCTTTTCACTATAATGTCCACAAGATTGGGCATTCTAAGTTCAATGGTGAGGGGTCTTGAGGCTTGATAAAATAACAGGAGTCTTAATAAAATTAAAATTATTATGTATCATGTAGTTAGTATTAAAAATAAAACTAAAATATTCTTTTTATTATTAAAGTAATATTGGAAATTGAAACCATGAAAACATTATAAATATTCATTAACTCAGGTAATTCCCTTACAAATGAAAATTTCCAAGTATGTTGCAATTGTTTATGATTATTATCAGAAAATTTTTATTATGTATTGGAATACCCTATTCTAGTTTTTCCACCCCCATTGGGTGATTAAAGTTGAAAAGGATACCTACCAAAGATATGTATAGGATTATTCCTATGCCTATTTAATTTATCATCAACTATGTCTAGATAGTTAATGATACAACACAAGAACATGGATTCTTATACCATAATATATCTTCTTATTTTCCTTGAGAAAGAGAAGTAAATTCTTAAGATAAATAATATTATAAATGTATTATATTAGTGTAAACTGGAAGAAGGGAATCTAACTACTGATCGTGGTTTCAAAATGTTTGGGTATATTGATCATTTAGAAAAATTGGGCCACCATTTGTATTAGAAAATATCCATTAATATTAATTTATTATCCTTACCACCAAGGTTATCCTTATTCATCTAAGCCTAGAAAAAAATAGATAATCAGCTTAGGAATATTTTGACCATACTTCCCCAAGAAGATAAGGATTTGTTGAAACACATTTCTCCACCCATTATGATGAAAAGTTTGGAATACAAGGATGAATATCCAATGAATAATATAAATCCAAATGATTCTTTATATCATCCTTCAAAGAGACAAATGATTCAGAGGTAAAAGAATAAACAAGAGGCTATTTGCTTCTGATGTGGAAATAGTATACACTAGAAAATAAATTACAATTAATTGAAGAAGAAAAATGATGCATCCACTTCAGGTATATTTATCAAGTTTCTATTCACCACATGTTTATTAAAATGAAATATGTTTATAACATATATATATTTAAATACAAGAAACAATCAAGAATTGAATGTTTATGGAGAGAACTAAAAATTAACTCAAAAAGGAAGATTAATATGTCATCCAATGGGAGCTCATTACTTCTAATTGAAAAAATGAATTGATTCTAGTTTTTATTTAGTTTTTATAAAACATTTATCTCAATGTCCATTCATACATAATGAGACATTATTTAATTTATGGAATAATTGTTTTTTTTTTGCTTTTATTGCATTTCTATTACTTTGGTTATACTATAAGCACCACATTTAATGAGTAATAATGATGAATATAAATATGATATTGATACCTAGTTATTGTAAGAAAGTTTTTAGTCAAAATATAAGTTATGATATACCTAGTATGATGTTTAAACTATTTGTATCTAAAAATATTAAGTATATTTCACACTTATGTTTTAGAATAAGAAACCTATAAATATAAAGGTATTCTGTAAAGTTCAGAGTTAGTTTAGCTACATAGTATGAACTATTACAAATTAAAACTAGAGGTAAATTCATATATACGATGAGATTCCTTTAAGAAATTTTAGTAATAATCAGTAAAGTATTGGTTATACTTGGTAAAGGATATAGATTACTCTAGGATATATTTTTTAGAATATCTTATCTGTAACGACCCGAAATTTTGAATAAATCGTGTTTCCTAATTTTATGTGTTATTTTATTTTGTTTTTTATACTCAACAAAAATGTTTCATTTGATAACATGAGTATAATTAAAATGAGACCATTGGGTTTTGACTTTTATATGACCATTGGTCAATATGACCCCTGGAAACTAAACGTTTTGATTATTGTCTCTAAATACAAGTAATCTTGGTTAATTATTATAGAAAGAAGATTTGATGGCCTCACCCAGTAGTCTTGGACCGATCGAATCCCATCTAACAGAACTTGGGACGGATTTATCACCACTGGGCTTTTCTCTAGACCAAACCCAAGCCAAACTTCATTGTGTGAAGCTAGAACGGAATCGCCTTTGCGAGAAGTTCAAACTGATAAAATTACTACTCGTGTGATGTCAGCCGAGCCTCCCTCAGATTCTCTAACCTTAGCACACCTTACACTTAGGTCCTATGCTGGTGTGATAAGGGGCTATGTAAGGAGACCGTAACTACCTTGTGTAATCCTTTTTTTTAAATAAAAATTGGGATTTCTTCTTATGATGAAGTTTATGAATTTTAAAATGACCGGATAAATATAGTATGCATATTTTGGATGAATTTTAGAAGAAGATTACTTTAAAAATGTTTATGTAAACCTTAAATAATTAAAAATGTGTAATGATATTCAAAAAATGGTCTTCTACAATTATGCTCAGTACGAAATTTAGAGTCTAATAAGATCAACTTAATTTTTGATGAATAGTAAATTATGAATAGTGATTTTATGATTAGGATTAGTAATGTTTCCAAATGGATTAGTAATCTCACTTAAAGAAAGTATTAATATAATCTAGGCACCTTGATTAAGTAATGTGATTCAATAAAATGGTTAAATAAAGATTTTATAAATTATTATTCAAGTATTAGTTTTTTCGAGTGAATAGTTTTTTTTTAATTAAAAATTAAATTAAAAATATTTAAAAAATTATTTTTATAAAATGGATTTCATTTTTGAACTAATAGCACCAATATTATGTTATGGTAATTTTTGGGGTTTTTTCTGAAAAAATGAATTTCCGGTGAATAGTGTATTTATTTAAAAAATAAATTAAAAATATTTAGAAAATTATTTTTATAAAATGGAGTTAATTTTTGAAATCAGAGCATTGATATTTGGTTAAGGTGAAATTTTGGGATTATTCTGAGAAAGTTGAATTTTCGATGAATAGTGAAAATACAGTTTTTAAGTTACGGGAGTTTAATGACATCATTAAATGATGTATTAAGTATGTAATAAATATGGTCGACTTATGAATAGTAAGATAAGGTATTAGGTTTCCCAAGTGGCCAATACCAAGGGCAAATACCATGGGCAAATACCATGGGCAAGCCCATGGTTTTGCCAAAACCACTAATGAGGTGTCCCTTGGCCATTAATGCCTTGTCCCCTCAGTTTCCCTATAAATACCAAGCCATACTCTCATCCATTCGACTCTCCACTCTCCCCCAACGAATTTATGGTCTCATTACCTCCCAAGGAGTCCTCCCAAGGTTCCCCCAATCCCTCAAGGTCCCAACCTTTGAGTTTTAAGAGTTACGTTTTAAGGTAAGGGGTCCGATCTTTCTCTTTCTTTTCAAGAAATCTCTTTTATGTAATTTCTTTTATGCTCCAAGTTCTTATGTTAAATGGTGTTCTTTTATACTCCTCTTACATTCCTTTTCATTTTCACATAATTAGATATCCCATATTACTCTCATTATTTCTTTTTATGAAGTTTTAAGTGGCGTCGTTAGGCTGCCGAAATTTTTTAACGGATTCTTTCTCCCTTCTCATTTTTCAAGATCTATTTTCATGTAAAGTATTTCAAGTTCCTTTTTATTATGTTTGGGTATGATATATAAATTTATCATACTGATCTTTTATGATAATATGATGATAGACCCCATTTGATCTCTTCAATTCAGTATTTTGAAGTTTTAAGTGGCGTCGTTAGGCTGCCGAATTTTTAAGTGGTTCTTCACCCTTCTCGTTTTGAAGTTCTACTTTCATGTCAATTCTTTCAAGTTTCTTTTTTTTATGTTGGGGTATGATATCTATATATATCATACTGATCTTTTATGACCATATGATGAGAGACCCCATTTGATCTCTTCAATTCAGTATTTTGAAGTTTTAAGTGGCGCCGTTAGGCTGCCGAATTTTTAAGTGGTTCTTCACCCTTCTCATTTTGAAGTTCTAATTTCATGTCAATTATTTCAAGTCTCTTTTTTTTATGTTGGGGTATGATATCTATATCTATCATACTGATATTTTATGACCATATGATGAGAGACCCCATTTGATCTCTTCAATTCAGTATATTGAAGTTTAAGTGGCGTCATTAGGCTGTAGAATTTTTAAGTGGTCCTTGCACCTTTCTCCCTTTTCAAAGTTCTAATTCCATGTCAAGTATTGAAAGTTCCTCTTTATTATGTTGGGGTATGATCTCTATATCTATCATACTGATCTTTTATGTTCATATGATGAGAGACCCTATTTGATCTCATCAATTCATTTTTGGTTGAAGTTTATGTAACGCTGTTAGGCTGCCGAATTTTCATAAGAGAAATCTTATTTTTGTCTTCCTTTCATGTTCTTCATTTCATATGGTATATTTTCAAATTTCATTACCATGTTCTTAAATCCCTTATATTCTGTCCCTATACTGTTTTATGGGTCATTTATGAATGTTTGACCCATGCCCCTCTCTTTTCAATGTTTTCTAAAACCCCGAAACATAGCTGTTATGCTACAGAATTTCCGTCTCAAAATGTCTCTCTCTTTTTCTAAAGTTCTTTTATTTTATTAAGTGAATACTCAAAGCTATATCTTCTATAGGTGTATTCACATATATACCAATTTGTTCTATTTTAAATTCTGGGATTTACATACATGAGACCCGCTCTCCCTTTCTGTGGGTTTAAAGTGACATAAAGATCATGTCTTTAAAGCAGTTTTTAAAACGTTATGATTATGAAATGAAACCCATTTATTTTATGATATATGGGTTGTTTATGAAATGATTGATGATGTTATATATGGCTCGCATGATAATAAATACATGTCAAGGGTGCGCCCAGATAGCGCTCCAATGCATTGGGTAAAGACTTAATCTCTAGAGATGACTTTTTAGACTGATACCTTGGTGAATAACCTTGGTAATTTTTAATGACACATTGGGGATGGACCTTGGTGAAACGAAATGATTGTCAATATTAAATGTTTTAGCCACATCTTCAAGTTATGAAAAATGTTATTTTTATTATGATATGCCTCATGATTTCTTTCTCATGCCTTAATGTTCTTTTCATGACCTTATTGAAGTATCTCAAGTTCACATGTAAAATGTTTCTCTTGTTTCACTTACTGGGCCTTCTGCTCACCCTTTCTTTTGATGTATGTCCCCAGGTTATGAGATGCAGTAATGAACCTAGGATGAACATGAGGAGAAGCCTTTCAAGTGTTTAATAAGAATCTTTTATGTTTTCATGTTTAAAGTTCCTGGTTTCCAAGACACTAAACCTTAAATATCCTTGGTTTTGTAAAATGTAATGAAAGTTTATGTGATAAAAAGGCGGGATTATATAGTTGGTATCAAAGGATGGTTTAGTTATTTGTGGAAATTAGGAAATGAAAACTATAGGAAGAACCCTATAGAAAAGTTTAAATATATGAAATCTTCCTTGTATTTTGGTGAGTATTGAGTAAGGGGTTTCCAATCAAATACATCCTTGTCTGGATACGAGCAGGTAGAGGTGGCTCTGGCATAGATGTACATAGGGGTAAAACCCGAAAACACCGCTTTGAGCTAGACTCGAATGGGAACTGGTACACTACAACGGGCCTTGCTGCACTCTTGGTTATGACACTCCCAGGGGATATTCTTTGGTAAATTCATAAGCTTACTATGAACCATTGTTAAAGGAACAAAGATAAAATAAAATAAAGATTCACATAAAGAATATATGATCATGGATAACCTAGATGGGAACCTAGGGGATCACAAGTTAGGGTATACTTTTCTTCTAAAAGTTATCCTTATATGCTTTCAGTTCCTTTTCATGATTATTGGCTTAGTACTTAAGCCCCTAATTATGATTTCTCTTCTTAGTTAATGGTGGGAAATGGAAGAACATGTCCCAACAACCAATGTGATAGGAAATGTGACGATTGTCGTATTAATATTACATGGATGATTAGGGGATTAAAATATGATTATTATTTTGGAAGACGTTCACTATTTTGGGGACCCTATATAATCGAGGTAAATAGATTACTACGGTATTTTCATTGAGTAAGGTTGACTTATATTTTGAAGAATTGATGAATTTAAGGTGGGCTTATAGTAATTTAGGTTACTTATGGGAATGATTAACCTATCTTGGGTAAAATATGTTTAGGTTAGATACTTTTTTTATAAGATGTTAGGAGTGGTTGATGTTGTTTGGAGATGAACAATGAAGTTTATTTTGGAAGACTATGTTATTAAATCCTTCTTGTATTTGGGTTTCAATCTTAGTTTGGTTTATTTTGAGGAATTTTAAGGACCTTTATTTATGGAATGGACTATGATGAACTTTGGGTAGTACCATGGAACATTGAAGATTTAAAAGTAGTTTCCATTACTATGGGATTATTTCTTTTTAAAGAGTTGTTTTACCTTACCCTTTCTGTTTTTGGGATAATGTTTAAAGATAGAAGAAATAGATAGTTAATCTTTTGTGGATTATGTGATTCTCTAGAAGATGATTCTTGTGTTTTGATGAGACCAAGTAGTTTTGAATGCTCATTGTTTGGAGAAAAGATTAGTTTTGGGTAGAAACTTATTAAAGTATGAAACTCTACATGAAGATAGGTATATTTTCTTATGTTTTTGTTTTATGTTGTAAATGAATTCCTCAAAATTATGAAAAGGAACGTAAAACAAAAACGTTGTTGGTTTACGTTTCCTACTGGGTAATCAAAGACTGTTTACACACATCATAAGTTTGGGATTTTCTTATGGTTAACTTTCTCCTAATCATGTTTTCTATCACTCTCCCTTAGAACTTGACCCTTTGTTTTCTCCTCCATGTCCATGTTTTCGTACATGGAATCCTAGTGTGGGCTAACTCGGGTGACCTTTGTACTTACCTTTTTTTCTTTTAAAGTAATAGTTTTACTGACTCCTTTTCCGATGTGGGACTTTCAATTAAATTTCAAATCCCAATTTTAAAAATTGCGAGGACGCAATTTCTTAAGGGGGGAAGATTGTAACGACCCTAAATTTTGAATAAATCTTGTTTCCTAATTTTATGTGTTATTTTATTTTGTTTTTTATACTCAATAAAAATGTTTCATTTGATAACATGAGTATAATTAAAATGAGACCATTGGGTTTTGACTGTTATATAACCATTGGTCAATTTGACCCCTGGAAACTAAACGTTTTGATTATTGTCTCTAAATACAAGTAATCTTGGTTAATTATTATAGAAAGAAGATTTGATGGCCTCACCCAGTAGTCTTGGACCGATCGAAGCCCATCTAATAAGACTTGGCAAGGAGGTAGCACCACTGGGCTTTGCTCTGGACCAAACCCAAGCCGAACATCATCGTGTGAAGCTATAACGAAATCGCCTTTGCGAGAAGTTCAAACTAATAGAAATTACTACTCGTGCGATGTTAGCCGAGCCTCCCTCATATTCCCTCACCTTAGCACACCTTACACTTAGGTCCTATGCTTGTGTGATAAGGGGCTATGTAAGGAGACCGTAACTGCCTTGTGTAATCCTTTATTTTAAATAAAAATTGGGATTTCTTCTTATGATGAAGTTTATGAATCTTCAAATGACCGGATAAATATAGTATGCATATTTTTGATAATTTTAGAAAAAGGATATTTTAAAAATGTTGATGTAAACCTTAAATAATTAAAAATGTGTAATGATATTCAAAAAATGGTCTTCTACAATTATGCTCAGTACGAAATTTAGAGTCTAATAAGATCAACATAATTTTTTATGAATAGTAAATTATGAATAGTAAATTATGAATAGTGATTTTATGATTAGGATTAGTAATGTGTCCAAATGGATTAGTAATCTCACTTAAAGAAAGTATTAATATAATCTAGGCACCTTGATTAAGTAATGTGATTCAATAAAATGGTTAAATAACGATTTCATAAATTATTATTCAAGTATTAGTTTATTCGAGTGAATAGTGTTTTTTAATTAAAAATTAAATTAAAAATATTTAAGAAATTATTTTTATAAAATGGATTTCATTTTTGAACTCAGAGAACTGATATTATGTTATGGTAATTTTTGGGGTTTTTTCTGAAAAAAAATGAATTTTTGGTGAATAGTGTATTTATTTAAAAAATAAATTAAAAATATTTAGAAAATTATTTTTATAAAATGGAGTTCATTTTTTAAATCAGAGCATTGATATATGGTTAAGGTGAAATTTTGGGATTATTCTGAGAAAGTTGAATTTTTGATGAATAGTGAAAATACAGTTTTTAAGTTACGGGTGTTTAATGACATCATTAAATGATGTATTAAGTATGTAATAAATATGGTCGACTTATGAATAGTAATATAAGGTATGAGGTGTCCCAAGTGGCCAATACCATGGGAAAATACCATGGGAAAGACCATGGTTTTTCCAAAACCACTAATGAGGTGTCCCTTAGCCATTAATGCCTTGTCCCCTCACTTTCCCTATAAATACCAAGACATCCTCTCATCCATTCGACTCCCCACTCTCCCCCAACAAAGTTCTGGTCACATTACCTCCCAATGAGTCCTCCCAAGGTACCCCCAAGCCCTCAAGGTCCCAACCTTTGAGTTTTAAGAGTTATGTTTTAAGGTAAGGGATCCAATCTTTCTCTTTCTTTTCAAGAAATCTCTTTTATGTAATTTCTTTTATGCTCCATGTTATTATGTTAAAGAGTGTTCTTTTATACTCCTATTACTTCCCTTTTCATGTTCACATAATGATAGATCCCCTCTTACTCTCGTTATTTCGTTTTATGAAGTTTTAAGTGGCGCTGTTAGGCTGCCAAAATTTTTTAACGGATTCTTTCTCACTTCTCATTTTTTCAAGATCTATTTTCATGTAAAGTATTACAAGTTCCTTTTTATTATGTTGGGTTATGATATCTAAATTTATCATACTGATATTTTATGATCATATGATGAGATACCCCATTTGATCTCTTCAATTCAGTATTTTGAAGTTTTAAGTGGTGATGTTAGGCTGCCGAATTTTTAAGTGGTTCTTCACCCTTCTCGTTTTGAATTTCTACTTTCATGTCAATTCTTTCAAGTTACTTTTTGTTATGTTTTGTTATGATATATATATCTATCATACTGATATTTTATTACCATATGATGGGAGACCCCATTTTATCTATTCAATTCATTATTATGAAGTTTTAAGTGGTGTCGTTAGGCTGCCGAATTTTTAAGTGGTTCTTCACCCTTCTCGTTTTGAAGTTCTACTTTCATGTAAATTATTTCAAGTTCCGTTTTTTTATGTTGAGGTATGATATCTATATCTATCATACTGATATTTTTTTAACATATTATGAGATACCCCATTTGATCTCTTCAATTCATTATAATGAAGTTTAAGTGGCGTCGTTAGGCTGCTGAATTTTTAAGTGGTCCTTGAACCTTTCTCCCTTTTCAAAGTTCTAATTCCATGTCAAGTCTTGAAAGTCCCTTTTTATTATGTTGGGGTATGATCTCTATATCTATCATACTGATCTTATATGTTCATATGATGAGAGACCCTATTTTATCTCATCAATTCATTTTTGGTTGAAGTTTATGTAACGCTATTAGGCTGCCGAATTTTCATAAGAGAAATCTTATTTTTGTCTTCCTTTCATGTTCTTCATTTCATATGGTATATTTTAAAATTTCATTACAATTTTCTTAAATCCCTTATATTCTATCCCTCTACTATTTTATGGGTCATTTATGAATGTTTGACCCATGTCCCCTCTCCTTTCAATGTTTTCTAAAACCCTGAAACATAGCTGTTATGCTGCAGAATTTCTGTCTCAAAATGTTTCTCTCTTTTTCTAAAGTTATTTTATTTTATTAAGTGAATACTCAAATATATCTCTTCTATAGGTGTATTCACATATATACCAAGTTGTTCTATTTGAAATTCTGGGATTTACATACATGATACCCATTCTCCCTTTCCGTGGGTTTAAAGTGACAAAAAGATCATGTCTTTAAAGTAGTTTTTAAAACGTTATGATTATGAAATGAAACCCATTTATTTTATGCTATATGGGTTGTTTATGAAATGATTGATGATGTTATATGTGGCTCACATGATAATAAATACATGTCAAGGGTGCGCACAGATAGCGCTCTAATGCATTGGGTAAAGACTTAATCTCTAGAGATGACTTTTTAGACTGATACCTTGGTGAATAACCTTGGTAATTTTTAATGACACCTTGGGGATGGAACTTGGTGAAACGAATTGATTGTCAATATTAAATGTTGTAGACACATCTTCAAGTTATGAAAAATGTTATTTTTATTATGATATGCCTCATGATTTCTTTCTCATGCCTTAATGTTCTTTTCATGGCCTTATTGAAGTATCTCAAGTTCAAATGTAAAATGTTTCTCTTGTTTCCCTTATTGGGCCTTCTTCTCACCCTTTCTTTTGATGTATGTCCCCAGGTTATGAGATGCAGTAATGAACCTAGGATGAACATGATGAGAATCCTTTCAAGTGTTTAAGAATAATCTTTTATGTTTTCATGTTTAAAGTTCCTGGTTTCCAAGACACTAAACCATAAAGATCCTCGGTTTTGTAAAATGTAATGAAAGTTTATGTGATAAAAAGGAGGGATGCTATATTATCCAGTTAATAATTGATCATTCATTTTCATTAAAGGTATTCCCAAATTCTCATTTCCTTATATACATAAATAAATTTATGGTAGTAAAAGTAATATCAATGATGATTCATATATATTATAAATCATTCATAATTTCTTCTAAGATATGTTTTTGAAAATATTAGGGTTAATTCCTTATTCGAAAGGCGGTTTTGGGAATATCTTCCTTCCTTATATTTAATTGGTGATATCCTCACTACATGTCCACTGTAGAAAAATATTGGGCCCACATAATTTATTGAACAATTCATATATCTTTTGTAGGGGAAACTTGTTCTTTTTCATGATTTTTTGGATTTTAAGATAATTAATAAAGAGGTGAATTAAACCATCCTTCTTCTTAATAAAGAAGACCAATGTGCCCCATAGTGAAGAAATCAGGTGTGTAAAACCCTTTTATGGATTCTCTTATAACTTCTTTTTCAATTATTCCAACTCAATAGTGGGTATTCTATAAGGAGTTTTGCATATGGGTAGAGATCCAAGTATAAGTTCAATTGAGAACTAAAACTCTTGATTTAGATGAAGAATAGGAAACTCATCAGGGAATATATCAATATAATCTCTCACAATGGCAATGTCTTCAAGCATGATTCTCTCCTTTGTCTTCATCATTTCAGTTTGATATTCTTGCTCATAAGGCAATAATATCAATGCCTGAATTGAATATTCCAAGGGATATTAATCCTACTCTTTACACTTGTACAGAATCAGAGGATAACTTGAGATATGAAGAGTGGTCTCCCTCTCTTGACATTTAATGTTGTTTTTATATAAGGATAGTCAATTTATTCCCAATATAGCATCAAACTCCACTAAATTAATATGATATTTCCTACAAGATTCAATCCACAAACATTGGCTAATGAGGAGTTATATACTTGGGAGGAAATAAATTCTCTATTTTTTATTCTCACGAATAGCCCAACCCTCATTTTTTGAGGTAGTTTTGGAATAGTTCTACTAAACTTGTAAGATATGAAAGAATTAATAGAACCATAATCAAAAAGTGTAATCACTATTCATCAGTGAATAACTAGAAAACCTATCACCACATTGTTGATAGGATCCACCTTAGCAGTAGTGATATCATATTCCCTTCATTTCTCTCTAGTCCTTGGAGGTTATTGTTTTTTACTGTATCTAAAAACCCTTGGCTTAGGTAATTGGCTTGCATAGTTCCCATGTTCCTTATATTTGAAGCATTGTACTACAGAATGAGTGTTGATCTAAAACATCTTTTCTTCCATTGCATTCATGGGTTTCTTCATCTCTCATTGGCATTGATTAACCTAATACCCCTATTTTCCACACAATAAGCATCTCCTAGTTCTCTTTAGATAGTTTTCAGAATGCTTCTTCCCACACCTTTAACACATGGTATGTTGGGTTTTATTTCCTCCATGAGATTTATCTGTTGGTCATCATAAAGGAAACTCCATTTTATACTTTTTATCTCCAGCCTCATGAGACCAATAAGATTCACCATTCTCTATCCTAAATTTTATGGAAAAATGGAAAATCTATTCATAATGATCAAAGTCCCAAATCTCTAAATATTTCCATAAAATCATATTTAAACCACTAAAGAAATGTTACACCTTACTTTTGATGTTGATAACAAAGCCACGGGCATATCATGCAAGCCTTATGAAGATTGTCTCGTACAACCTGATAGACTCGTCTTCCTTTTGATTCAATTTGAGGAACTCAATATCTATTTTAATATGGAGAGTTTAGGGAAAATATTTATTGGAAAAAAATATTTAATTATTCCCATTACATGGAATAAATATCTTCTTTATACTTAAGGTTCTTGATCAGAATCCACCACTGATCGGTTTCCCCCTCTAAGAGATAAACTTCCAGAAAAACTTTCTCTTACTCTGAGCATTGAAGGAAAAATAATATCTTATTAATGGAATTAATCCATTGTTCTATGATGAGGTAATCAAATGATCCACTAAATCTATGATTCCTTTATCACATAAAAGACTCAACTGAAACATGCTCCTTCTTAGGATAAGTAGGGATTTCTACATGATTCAAGTTATTATTCATAACTTGATCTAATTGATCTAATGATACCATGAATTTATTAGCTCCCACTCCTATAAGGTTAAGCATATCATTGGGGAAATCATCACAAGTCCTATCATTCTATTTGTTTGAATGGTTTCTCTTATTTCCTATCATTAACAAAAAAAGAATAAAACAAGATGAGATAGCATTTATACCCAATAAAGGAAACAGTGTTTCTAATGCTCTTAGTAGAAATACATAGATTTAAGCAATCTGGGAGTCTAGTTCTAAGTGGAAGATAAATGCTTTATTGGCTAAGATTCACATTTTGGTTGAGGAGGTCCAAGAGTGGATGACCCTTTTATCCTTATTAGTTGAGTCCACACTTATTAACTGAATTAAGGAAAGACAATATGAGGATCTAGAGTGTTTTACTTGATTGAAATTCTAGAAGGTGGTGAGTCACCTTTCAATTAGACTATATATGAGGATGAGATCATCTATTTTTGGTGTCGTGTTGTTATGCATATGTGTATGCGAGAGGAGTTGATGTGTGAGTTTAATCTGTCAAAGTGGGTAGTATACCCTGGTTTGGCCAAAATCTACCATGAACTTCAGAGATAGTATTAGTAGTCAATAATGAAAAAGGACATTTCAGGTTTCATGATATGATTCTACACCTATCAATAGATGAAGGTTGAGCATTAGTGACCTGGTGGTCTGTTACAACCATTTTCCATTCCCGAATGGAAGTGGGATGATGTTACCATATACTTCATGGGGGTTCTTCCAAGGACTCCTAGGAAGAATGATTAAATATGGGTGATTATGTACTGATTGATGAAAGTATCCCATTTCTTTCCTTTCCAAGATAGTTTCATGGTTGATCGGTAAGGTGATATGTACATTTGAGAGATACCCCATTTTCACAGGGTACTGTGGAGTATAGTTTCATATTTTGATTCATGTTTTACTTCAAGCTTCTAGGAAGGATTGTAAAATGCATTGGGTACTGAAGTTTTTTTATTAAAAATTTCTACCCATAGACAAATGGTAATTTAGAGCATACTATTCATATTCTAGAGGACATGTTGTGAGCATCCATCCTAGAATTTGGGGGATCTTAGGATAAGAACCTAGCGCTAGTTGAGTTTTCCCAAAACAATAGTTATTAGGAAACTATTCAAATATAACCATATCAGGATTTATATGTTATTCTATGAATATCAACTCTATATTGGATGGGGGTGGAAAATTTGGATTTATTAGGATCGAGTCTCGTATAGGATACATCAGAAAAAGTTCCATTGATTACGAAATGTATAAATACAGTATAGAGTAGACAGAAGTCCTATGTTGATTGACATCATCGACCTCTTGAGTTTACAGTAGGTGATCATGTATTCCTTCAGGTGTCCTTGATATCATTTCACTGTTGGACTCAAAGTTAGGGCAAGTTGAATCCTAGGTTTTTCGAAACATTTGAAATTGTAGAGAGAATCAGAATGGTGACATACCAATTAGATCTTATACAGAGGTATAGTGTTATGAATGATGTTTTTCATGTGTCATAGATTTGGTAGTATCACCTCAAACCTTCTCTTGTGATTGATGTTGATGATGTTGATCTTGAGGTGGATGTATCATTTGAGGATCATCTGAATCATGTTGTGTATTGTAATGAGAAAGTTTTTTGGGAAAAGATTGTGTCATTGGTCTAAGTTTTGTGGTAGCATGGCCATTTTTGGGAGAAAACATGGGAGAGGGAAATAGATATTTGGGATCTATGTCCTAACCTTTTCACCTCAGAGGCTTATCAATACTTGGGAGTACAAATTGAGGACGAGCTGTTATAAGACAGGGAGATTGTAATATCCTAACCTATTAAGACATCTTATGATCATTTTTAGTTATTATTTTAACTTTTTTGTTATACGTTGATTGGGTATTTCTTCAAGGTTATTCTAGGTAAATTTTTATAATTTTATAAGACCATGGGTATGTGTAATATTGGAACATGGTTAGGGAAAACCATGCGGTTTTCCCCAAGAAACTGTGCCCCCCATTTCGAGCCATAGGAAGGGGGCGCAGGGTTTGACCAAACTATATAGCCACCCTCACCAAACCATTAAATTTTTTATAGTGGGGGTTAGGATGATTAGTACATGTTTTTTAAAACTATTTTCCCACCTATTAGTAACCATGAACCCCAGATAGTTGGAGTGCATAGTTAGGGTGCACAGTTTGTCAAACCGTCCGACCCATCTAAGAAACCATGTGCACAGGATTATAAACCCTTGAAAATTTAATTAAAGATTAATTAATGCCCATTTTATATCCCAAATCCCCCATGCTCAACCTAACATGATTTCCTTTACTCTTGGAGGCACATAAGAGGATTCATATTCTCCTTAAACCTCTTCTAGTGTGAATCGAAGATTCAATGGAATAAATTAAACACTTTATGGTATATAATTTATTTCTTATTTAGATTCCTCTATCTCCCATATTTCTCTCCCATTAGAGAGGTATGAATCCTATCATTATTTATGGTTCAGATAAATATATTAATGGATCTTTTTTTTATCTTGATCCTAGGTTTTGATCCTAGATATCCACTTTTATTATGATTTCAATCGTTCTACATTGAATTAAGGGCTACGGTTTTGTGAGTATTTTTCAATGATCTTGAGTTAGGTGGTCCAATTTATAATTATCATAGTCTTAATTATGATTATTTGTATTTAATTATTCCATTTCATTTTCATGTTATACAATTTATTTTAAATTAAAAGGGTGAATTTAATTCTATGAAATTGTGAGACCCTTCATGGATCCAATTGGACCCATTAGATATTATGAGACTGAGCTTGATGGAAACCCATGGAGTGTGATAATTACCTTGAAATGATGAATATGGAATGTATAAGGGAAATTATTGGTTTATGACATTGAACTAAATCCTTGTTTCATGGTTTGATAATGGTATTTAAAGGTTTGATTGGTTTCACCTTGAAGGGTTAATGAGTTGTGTATTAATTGATGATGAATAAATTAATGGGTAATTTTACATGTTATCCCTTATGATTAAATTAAAGAACCATAGTTGTGGTTGATAAATGAAATGGTTCTCTATGATGTGAATGATTAATGATGTTGAACCTTGATATATATATGTGATATTTATGAATTATTGATCAATGAATTGTGGTTTAGGTAATGACACTCCAAATACCCATGGGGTTCACAACTATTTCTCTAGTCCCCTTATTCATTCATGTGAACAATGAGTTTTGGGTGAGGGGGTGATGCTCCAAGTACCCATGGGGTTCCAAACTACTATTCCAGTTCCCTGGTGTATATTTATATATGAATATAAAAAATGAGTTGTGGGTGAGGGAATAATGCTCCAAGTACCCATGGGGTACCAAACTACTACTCTAGACCCCTAATTCAGGAATGAAATTGGAATTAAATTGAATAATGAAATCCCAGAAAAGAGTAAAATAAAACATCTCTATATTGTATGGTTCAAACTCTAGCATTGTACAAAATAAGTATGATGTGGTTGGATAAAGAATATTAAATGTGAAAACTATTTACTTTTTTCATTTGATCTTTATTCTTTATATAACTACATGCACTATTATAAACTATATATTTCTTTAGAAACTATTGGTGGCATCCTACTGAGTTGTACTCACACCCTACTTAGGCCACTTGATTAGTACCTGAATAGACTTCATGCAAGACATGATAAGGGAAAGAGCCCTATGTTAGATGGTTGAGTTGGGATTTGGGATGGAGAATGGATGAGGGAACTAGACATGATTTCAGGACCCTCTTGGTATATTTCAATGTGTCTTTATTTTTTGGTATACATTATACACATGACACATATATGGAATGACATATCTACTACTTTATTTTATTATCATTTTCCCTATTTTTGATTCATGTGTTGTTTGGTTGATTATTGGTTATTGTAGTATCTTGGTTATATTTAATATTTATTTCTATTTTTGAACTTATTTGATAAAGAGGGTATAGTCTCCTCACATTACATATTAGACCCTCATTGCTATTTGGCAGCCTCTAGCATATAGGGAGTCATGTCTAAGGCCATGTGGTGGACCAACTTGAGGTATCAGTATATATCACTTGGGTCAGGGTGTTACACTCTGGTATAGAATAACAATTATAGGGGAAACATAATAAAAAATTAATACAATCAACTCTAAAAAATAAATAAGAAAATGAAAAAAATTATTCAATATAATAAAACTATTTAATTTCATATTGAATATCATACTAAATTTCATATAGAAAACCAACTAAAATAAATACTCAAAATAAAGACTCTCATAAATGGTATTGAACCCTATACTCGATCTCATCTCTAAGATCCAGTCCCATCTAACAAGTCAACTAATCAAGAACAGGGCCCTTTTCCCTTATCCAAACAAAAATCTATAAAGTCTTCTTAGCTACCAAATGGTGGACTGAACAGGGTGTGAGTAAAACTCAATAGGTCACTGCCAATGGTGTATAAACAATTCAGTCTGAGTAATAGTTCATTCAAAAGTATGATAAACATAGAAACCAATTATCAATTAAATGAGTAACATCTAAATAAACTCATAAACCCTCAATCTCTAGGTTGAGACCTAGGGTTAGTCATATGTGCTTAATTATGATATCAGATGTCTCTGTCTAAACCCATAAAATATTACAACCTCAATAATCAGGGATCCCATATTTAAATAGTATAATTCTTCAATTAATCATAGACCCAATAAATATTCCCATGCTCGTGGCTAATTACATATCCTGTTCACAATAGAACCAAGGTGAATTGTCATGCCAGAGGCTAATTACATATTTAGTTCACAATATACCCAAGGTGAATTCCCATTCCAGGGTTCAATCACAAGACAAAGTTCTAAATCAATAACAACAATACAAATCATGAAAATAGTCCATTAACATTCACATTTAACCAAATATTATACAATTATTCAATATCATACCAAATATTCAATAACAGTCCAATTTTCCAATTACAAGTCAAGTATGACAATTTCATGCCAATTTATCCATTACCATGATCACCATACCATTTTCCATGCTAAAATTACAAATTACCAATTTTCATGTAAATTACACCCAAATACCAGTTCATGTGTTAATTATACCCAATTACCAATTCACATGTCAAGCCAAGTCCAGATTTCCAATTTAAAACCCCTAGGGTAAAAAGGCTTACAAGGTTTGGTCCAATACCAAACCTCTAATTCCAAAATTCTTTTTTAAGAACACTAGATTCATATAATCAAAATTTCTAATTCAGGTTCAAGGATAGAAACACTTCATGGGTGGCCAATATTCTAGGATCTCACTTGTTGATAGACCCATTGAGATTTACAAAAGTTTTAGGTAAATTTATTTAGGGAATACAAGTGATTACCAATTGAAATAGGTCACATGTATAGTGTGACAATGTGATTACACATGTTAGATATACTATAAACCAACATCAGACCATAGTGAGATTCTTTATACCACCTACATCAAAAGTAGAAAATAGAAATCCAAGAATCAGGCATCTGGATCAATGAAAAACACCATGAATACCCATGGGTAGTGATAGATCCACTAAATCAAGGATGGAAGAAGAAGAATCATAGAGAAAGTGAAAGGATTCATCAATCTTGGAAAAAACTTATCAAATATAGATGTTTAGATCAAAAAATGGATCAAGGGATCAATTAAAGTCATTATTAAAGTTTAGGGAGCCATGGAGAACCCTTTAAGATAACTAATCCTGAATTCGGGTTGAAATATTGGCTTAAGAAACTGAAAATAGGTTAGTATGTGGAATTATGGGGCTACCCCTAGTTAAGATCTCTGAAAGGACCATTGGCTAGTCAGTTCTGGAGTATCAGCTAGTCGGGGCTCCCTCTATCCTAAAACGGGTACTATCTAGTACTCTGGATAGCTTGTGGAACTACAGTAGTTCCCCTGTTTCATTCCATTACCAGATCTGTTGGATTTGGTTCCCTAGAAACAACTACTTTTGACTTTATATTATATATATTCAAGATTTTGAATATTAATACCTTATTACATATTAATTTTTCTTCTGCATAACATTAATGTGATAATTTCCTAGAATATCTATCACATTAAAAAGGTTATATAAGTTCCCTAGTATAATAAAAAAATTAAAGTGCTATAATGATATCCTTAAATATTGTTCTACGTTCCGATAACATTATATAAAGGGACGCATATTATGTTTAATTTTAGGTGAAATCACTCAAAATAATATAAGACTTTATCTCATAAATCTCACACTTGGTAATCTCCAATATGTGAGATTATGAGAACAAACCCACCTATATGAATTTTTCATGTTTATATTTTATTATATATTCCTATTTGAAAGTATGTGTAATGGTCCTTAGACTTTAATATTATTATTAATGTAATTCAGGACTCAACACTTTGATCTATTGTCATAAACTATAATGAGATAGTTTATGGTGAAGTTTGGTACATCAGGTGTGTCATGAATGATGTGTTATTAATGAATATTCAAGGAAGTATTTTTCCCTATCATCTTTATGAAAGATGATATTCTATCCCTTTGATTGAAATGGAATGGTCGCATCAAATTCCACATCCATGGTGTAACAATGAGTTTATTTTTGAAAGTCAAATAAAGATGCATCAAGCATACAGGTCAATGATAAAGGTGAGAAGCCTACTTGATGAGATATCATGAAAAGGAGATTATATTGCAAAATGAATGTTTATATATGGTTGTTTTTATTTCAACATATCCTCCTCCTATATGGGTGTATTAACCCATTGATAGACAGTAATATTAGACTTTAATCAAGCCCATCTAATGCCACTGAGGAAGAGGCCTAAAGGGTTACACACAAAGTGTTTCCTTTGATCTCAATTTAATATTATTTATATTTAACAATTTGAAAAAATATTATTTTCCAAACTAAGAAGTAATATTTATCTAGGTGTTATTAAATTATCAAAAATATTAAATAAATATGTATTAACAAGGTAATTATTTAATTACATGAATATATAATATTTATTTATCTCTTATTATTATCAAGGTAATAAATATTTATTTACTAATAAAAAATATATTTTATTCGATGAATATTAAAATAAATATTTTATTTGTTAGACCGTGAATGTAATATTTATTTATGATATTTATTCAAAAATTAAATAAATTCTAAGGACGATGAGTAGACTCGTTTGTTGTTCTACTAATAAATATTTATTTACTAGACTATAAAAAATGTTTATCATTGCACAGATTAACACACACCATGGAATAAAATATGATTATTATTATTTTATATAGCATGAGGTTCCTTTTGATCTTAACATTTTATCAAGGAAATTTGTGAAATTAATTAATTTAAAACCCTAAAATTGGGTCTATAAATAGACTATTATAAGAATTTTGATTGTTGGTCATTATGAACAACATTCTCTTCCTTATATAATTGTCTCTCAATGAAGAATTCATTTAGGGTTTTATCTCAAGATGGAGAGATTATCTCTTCCTCCATTTCTCTCAATATGGATTGATCAAGATACGGTCTTTTCTAGACTAAAGGGATCATGGTTTCGATCAAGGGAATAATGTAAGACGTTCAGTATCAACTCCTAGCACCTGGAGTATCATCGATGACATTTTAATATCAAATTAGTATATGTGGATCACCGTTAGAGGGGATCTACTTTGGGTATTCATCAACGCAATGAAAAATACAACCAAATAGTCTTTGGATGATCAACACTGACATCAAAGAAAGAACTCAAGATAGAGGTATTTTTCATCCTATTAAATTAATTATAAATTAACCTTAAAAATATTCGCTATTTGTTTTGATGAAAAATCTTGTCAATATTCTTCGAAAAAAATATTGGTCATGGCATTCACGTCATGTACATATTGATTTATCTGTTGAATCTGACAAAAGTTGAGTTAGGCATAGGCCTAATAGGAGCTTCTACTATATCTAGAACCATCAAGTGGTATCATAGAGGTCACATTAAAATTTATAATTATTTATTTTATTATTGATCATTTCTCATTTAATAGTTAAATTTCATTTCAATTTTTATTCATTATTTATCCATTTGTTGAGATATCTTCTTCCTCCACTTTGTTTCTTGCTTACATAAATAATATCCATTAATAATTAATCGATATAAAATATGAATAACCCATCCAGAGGTTACAAGAACTCTATCTTGATAATATATGGTTACATGGAATGTACTCCTTTGTTACACATCATGTATCCATGTTCATTGCATCAGGACACCCACGTGGACTTTCGGTCATCATGTAATGAATACACACCACATACATTAAATGAATTGCATGTTGAGCAGGAAAGGTGGCACACATATTTTTTGAACTACAAACCATGTAGATTTACTACATGTCCTATAGTTCATGTGTTTTCACAATTGAAAACACAAGTTCAATATGCATCAGGTAATTAATACACCATGTGTATTTAATACATGACGCGTATAGGATGGAAGTCGTAAAACTTGACTTACAGGTCATGTGTCCTTTCTAAAATTAATTTAACACATAAATAACCATGAGAAGTACATGATAACTCCCTAGGCATGTATTGCGGACATCTGGAAAAGAAAAGTACATGTCATGTGGCCAGCCTTCACATGTCTTGTACTTTACCTGTTTACATAGAAATATTATATTTAATTTATTAATCAATAAACCTAATCATTATGTGTTTTTTGTGTCATTAATTTTAATCATATGTTACATATAATAGTTTTTACATGATATTAAATTCTTAATTAATTTTTTCATAAAATATGATCTGCATATTATGTATGTCGCAATACGTTAACTATTATATGTGCATTTAAAGAATTACATGTTATGTTAATTAACATGTTTTTCATGTTTCATTTAATTGACTCATACACACAATATGTAATTATTTAATAAAATTTTTATTCTAAATTCCGTATGAGTAGACTGTATGAGATCTTAATACATAATGAGTATTTTAGACATGTACTCACTGAGTTTCTTTCAAGTACGAAGGTGTGAACTATTTTATTAAATTTTAAATAAAATAAAAAAATTTATTTTATTTAAAATCATAGTGGATGGTAATATCTAGGACAAGTGGATTGAATTAGATAAATTTAATTAAGTGATTAATAAGATAATTAATCAAATTAATTCATACATGTTTTATCTTATTGAATAATGAATTTAAATGAATTCTAATTAGTTATTTTAAATGTGTAGTCATTGCATATGTATGACTGATCATGATATTTTCCTAGGCCTTTATATTTGTTGGTTTTATTTTATTTTATTTTATTTCAGGGGTTGTAAATTATTTATTATGAAATTAAATTAGATGGAATGTGTTCCATCCCTACCTACTTTTTTATGTAGGGCATATATATCCAAGGTTGTTTTATGTAATTACCCTTAACCAATCATTTGGTCCCCCTCGCCTATGTGTGAATTATAAAACATGTGTAATGAAATAGTATTTGAAGGTGCATGAAAAGGGTTCAAGATATAACTGAGATGAAACCAACCCAGGTGATACATAGGTGGATAGGTGGAATGTTGCAACTCATTCCAAGACCAGTTTGAGTTTTCCCATAGTGTCATAAGTTGTTTTATTGTTCTCTCAATCAACCAACCATTAGACAAGATCATGAATGCATCATTTATTTATTTATTTATTTATGAATGATTTATTTTATGGATTCAAGATCATGATCATATAAATAAATGGACTAATATACAATGATGAAATTAAAATAAAAGGATTAGTTGTAAATGTTTTATCAGAACATGGTTGATCCATAAAGTAAAATATTCTAAATATTAACATGACATGTAAAGGATAAAACAATAAAATCTATTTATAACAAAAAAATCCATCATGTTAATATTAATTCATTAATTCTTATATTTTCTAAATTAAGATAAACTCATAGTTAAAGTGTCGGTTTGTCCTTTTTCATGGACACTTTTAATTATTAGGAGGTCTTAACTATGATAGTGGGTCAACTTGACTGAATTTGTATTGGGTTTAATGGCATTAGTATATCAAATTCAAATTTGGAGGCAAGTGTTGAGGAAATAAAATTCAATATTTCTATATTGAGGATTCCACTCAACAATTCAAGGAGTTTCTAGTTTTTAGTTGGAAATACAACCTACCTAAATAATTTCTTATCATTTTCAGGGCCTCTTTTTAGATTATAAGAAGGGAAATAGGGATCCTTTTCACTATAATGTCCACAAGATTGGGCATTCTAAGTTCAATGGTGAGGGGTGTTGAGGCTTGATAAAATAATAGGAGTCTTAATAAAATTAAAATTATTATGTATCATGTAGTTAGTATTAAAAATAAAACTAAAATATTACTTTTATTATTAAAGTAATATTGGAAATTGAAACCATGAAAACATTATAAATATTCATTAACTCAGGGAATTCCCTTACAAATGAAAATTTCCAAGTATGTTGCAATTGTTTATGATTATTATCAAAAAATTTGTATTATGTATTGGAATCCCCTGTTCTAGTTTTTCCAACCCCATTGGGTGATTAAAGTTGAAAAGGATACCTACCAAAGATATGTAAAGGATTATTCCTATGCCTATTTAATTATATCATCAACTATGTCTAGATAGTTAATGATACAACACAAGAACATGGATTCTTATACCATAATATATCTTCTTATTTTCCTTGAGAAAGAGAAGTAAATTCTTAAGATAAATAATATTATCAATGTATTATATTAGTGTAAACTGGAAGAAGGGAATCTAACTACTGATCATGGTTTCAAAATGTTTGGGTATATTGATCATTTAGAAAAATTGGGCCACCATTTGTATTAGAAAATATCCATTAATATTAATTTATTATCCTTACCACCAAGGTTATCCTTATTCATCTAACCCTAGAAAAAAATAGATAATCAGCTTAGGAATATTTTGACCATACTTCACCAAGAAGATAAGGATTTGTTGAAACACATTTCTCCGCCCATTATGATGAAAAGTTTGGAATACAAGGATGAATATCCAATGAATAATATAAATCCAAATGATTCTTTATATCATCTTTCAAAGAGACAAATGATTCAGAGGTAAAAGAATAAACAAGAGGCTATTTGCTTCTTATGTGGAAATATTATACACTAGAAAATAAATTACAATTAATTGAAGAAGAAAAATGATGCATCCACTTCAGGTATATTTATCAAGTTTCTATTCACCACATGTGTATTAAAATGCAATATGTTTATAACATATATATATTTAAATACAAGAAACAAGCAAGAATAGAATGTTTATGGAGAGAACTAAAAATGAACTCAAAAAGGAAGATTAATATGTCATCCAATGGGAGATCATTACTTCTAATTGAAAAAATGAATTGATTCTAGTTTGTATTTAGTTTTTATAAAACATTTATCTCAATGTCCATTCAGACATAATGAGACATTATTTAATTTATGGAATAATTGTTTTTTTTTTTGCTTTTAATGCATTTATATTACTTTGGTTATACTATAAGCACCACATTTAACGAGTAATAATGATGAATATAAATATAATATTGATACCTAGTTATTGTAAGAAAGTTTTTAGTCAAAATATAAGTTATGATATACCTAGTATGATGTTTAAACTCTTTGTATCTAAAAATATTAAGTATATTGCACACTTATGTTTTAGACTAAGAAACCTATAAATATAAAGGTATTCTGTAAATTTCAGAGTTAGTTTAGCTACATAGTATGAACTATTACAAATTAAAACTAGAGGTAAATTCATATATTCCATGAGATTACTTTAAGAAATTTTAGGAATACTCAGTAAAGTATTGATTATACTTGGTAAAGGATATAGATTACTCTAGGATATATTTTTTAGAATATCTTATCTGTAACGACCTGAAATTTTGAATAAATCGTGTTTCCTAATTTTATGTGTTATTTTATTTTGTTTTTTATACTCAACAAAAATGTTTCATTTGATAACATGAGTATAATTAAAATGAGGCCATTGGGTTTTGACTTTTATATGACCATTGGTCAATATGACCCCTGGAAACTAAACGTTTTGATTATTGTCTCTAAATACAAGTAATCTTGGTTAATTATTATAGAAAGAAGATTTGATGGCCTCACCCAGTATTCTTGGACCGATCGAAGCCCATCTAACAGAACTTGGGAAGGATTTATCACCACTGGGCTTTGCTCTGGACCAAACCCAAGCTGAACTTCATCGTGTGAATCTAGAATGGAATCGCCTTTGCGAGAAGTTCAAACTGATAAAATTACTACTCGTGCGATGTCAGCCGGGCCTCCCTCAGATTCTCTCACCTTAGCACACCTTACACTTAGGTCCTATGCTGGTGTGATAAGGGGCTATGTAAGGAGACCGTAACTGCCTTGTGTAATCCATTATTTTAAATAAAAATTGGGATTTCTTCTTATGATGAAGTTTATGAATTTTCAAATGACCGGATAAATATAGTATGCATATTTTGGATGAATTTTAGAAAAATATTATTTTAAAAAAAATTATGTAAACCTTAAATAATTAAAAATTTGTAATGATATTCAAAAAATGGTCTTCTACAATTATGCTCAGTACGAAATTTAGAGTCTAATAAGATCAGCTTAATTTTTGATGAATAGTAAATTATGAATAGTGATTTTATGATTAGGATTAGTAATGTGTCCAAATGGATTAGTAATCTCACTTAAAGAAAGTATTAATATAATCTAGGCACCTTGATTAAGTAATGTGATTCAATAAAATGGTTAAATAACGATTTCATAAATTATTATTCAAGTATTAATTTTTTTGAGTGAATGGTTTTTTTTAATTAAAAATTAAATTAAAAATATATAAAAAATTATTTTTATAAAATGGATTTCATTTTTGAACTCAGAGCACTGATATTATGTTATGGTAATTTTTGGGGTTTTTTCTGAAAAAATGAATTTTCGGTGAATAGTGTATTTATTTAAAATATAAATTAAAATTATTTATAAAATTATTTTTATAAAATGGAGTTAATTTTTGAAATCAGATCATTGATATTTGGTTAAGGTGAAATTTTGGGATTATTCTGAGAATGTTGAATTTTCGATGAATAGTGAAAATACAGTTTTTAAGTTACGGGTGTTTAATGACATCATTAAATGATGTATTAAGTATGTAATAAATATGGTTGACTTATAATAGTAAGATAAGGTATGAGGTTTCCCAAGTGGCCAATACCAAGGGCAAATACCATGGGAAAATACCATGGGCAAGCCCATGGTTTTGCCAAAACCACTAATGAGGTGTCCCTTGGCCATTAATGCCTTGTCCCCTCACTTTCCCTATAAATACCAAGCCATCCTCTCATCCATTCGACTCCCCACTCCCCCCCCCCCCAACGAATTTATGGTCTCATTACCTCCCAAGTAGTCCTTCCAAGGTGCCCCCAAGCCCTCAAGGTCCCAACCTTTGAGTTTTAAGAGTTACGTTTTAAGGTAAGGGATCCGATCTTTCTCTTTCTTTTCAAAAAATCTCTTTTATGTAATTTCTTTTATGCTCCATGTTATTATGTTAAATGGTGTTATTTTATACTCCTCTTAATTTACTTTTCATGTTCACATAATTAGATATCCCCTCTTACTCTCATTATTTTGTTTTATGAAGTTTTAAGTGGCGTCGTTAGGCTGCCGAAATTTTTTAACGGATTCTTTCTCCCTTCTCATTTTTCAAGATCTATTTTCATGTAAAGTATTTCAAGTTCCTTTTTATTATGTTGGGGTATGATCTATAAATTTATCATACTGATCTTTTATGATCATATGATGAGAGACCCCATTTGATCTCTTCAATTCAGTATTTTTAAGTTTTAAGTGGCGCCGTTAGGCTGCCGAATTTTTAAGTGGTTCTTCACCCTTCTCGTTTTGAAGTTCTACTTTCATGTCAATTCTTTCAAGTTTCTTTTTGTTATGTTGGGCTATGATCTCTATATCCATCATACTGATCTTTTATGACCATATGATGAGATACCCCATTTGATCTCTTCAATTCAGTATTTTGAAGTTTTAAGTGGCGTCGTTAGGCTGCCAAATTTTTAAGTGGTTCTTCACCCTTCTCGTTTTGAAGTTCTACTTTCATGTCAATTCTTTCAAGTACCTTTTTGTTATTTTGGGGTATGATATCTATATCTATCATACTTATCTTTTATTACCATATGATGAGAGACCCCATTTTATCTCTTCAATTCAGTATATTGAAGTTTAAGTGGCGTCGTTAGGCTGATGAATTTTTAAGTGGTCCTTGCACCTTTCTCCCTTTTCAAAGTTCTAATTCCATGTCAAGTCTTGCAAGTTCCTTTTTATTATGTTGGGGTATGATCTCTATATCTATAATACTGATATTTTATGTTAATATGATGAGAGACCCTGTTTGATCTCATCAATTCATTTTTGGTTGAAGTTTATGTAACGTTGTTAGGCTGCCGAATTTTCATAAGAGAAATATTATTTTTGTCTTCCTTTCATGTTATTCATTTCATATGGTATATTTTCAAATTTCATTACCATGTTCTTAAATCCCTTATATTCTGTCCCTTTACTGTTTTATGGGTCATTTATGAATGTTTGACCCATGTCCCCTCTCTTTTCAATGTTTTCTAAAACCCCGAAACATAGCTGTTATGCTGCAGAATTTCCGTCTCAAAATGTCTCTCTCTTTTTTTAAAGTTCTTTTATTTTATTAAGTGAATACTCAAAGCTATATCTTCTATAGGTGTATTCAAATATATACCAATTTGTTCTATTTTAAATTCTGGGATTTACATACATGAGACCCGCTCTCCCTTTCCGTGGTTTTAAAGTGACATAAAGATCATGTATTTAAAGCAGTTTTTAAAACGTTATGATTATGAAATGAAACCCATTTATTTTATGATATATGGGTTGTTTATGAAATTATTGATGATGTTATATGTGGCTCACATGATAATAAATACATTTCAAGGGTGCGCCCAGATAGCGCTCCAATGCATTGGGTAAAGACTTAATCTCTAGAGATGACTTTTTAGACTGATACCTTGGTGAATAACCTTGGTAATTTTTAATGACAACTTGGGGATGGACCTTGGTGAAACGAAATGATTGTAAATATTAAATGTTTTAGCCACATATTAAAGTTATGAAAAATGTTATTTTTATTATGATATGCCTCATGATTTCTTTCTCATGCCTTAATGTTCTTTTCATGACCTTATTGAAGTATCTCAAGTTCACATGTAAAATGTTTCTCTTGTTTCACTTACTGGGCCTTCTGCTCACCCTTTCTTTTCATATATGTCCCCAGGTTATGAGATGTAGTAATGAACCTAGGATGAACATGAGGAGAATCCTTTCAAGTGTTTAATAAGAATCTTTTATGTTTTCATGTTTAAAGTTCCTGGTTTCCAAGACACTAAACCTTAAGGATCCTTGGTTTTGTAAAATGTAATGAAAGTTTATGTGATAAAAAGGAGGGATTCTATAGTTGGTATCAAAGGATGGTTTAGTTATTTATGGAAATTAGGATATGAAAACTCTAGGAAGAACCCTATAGAAAATTTTAAATATAGGAAATCTTCCTGGTATTTTGGTGAGTATTGAGTAAGGGGTTTCCAAGAAAATACATCCCTGTCTGGATACGAGCAGGTAGAGGTGGCTCTGGCACAGATGTACATAGGGGTAAAACTCGAAAACACCTCATTGAGCTAGACTCAAACGGGAACTGGTACACGACAATGGGCCTTGCTGCACTCTTGTTTACGACACTCCTAGGGGATATGCTTTGGTAAATTCATAAGCTTAGTACAAACCATTTTTAAAGGAACAAAGATAAAATAAAATAAAGATTCACATAAAGAATATATGATCATGGATAACCTAGATGGGAACCTAGGGGATCACAAGTTAGGGTATACTTTTCTTCTAAAAGTTATCCTTATATGATTTCAGTTCCTTTTCATGATTATTGGCTTAGTACTTGAGCCCCTAATTATGCTTTCTCTTCTTAGTTAATGGTGGTAAATGGAAGAACATGTCCCAACAACCAATTTGATAGGAAATGCAATGATTGTCATATTAATATGACATGGATGATTACGGGATTAAAATATGATTATTATTTTGGAAGATGTTCACTATTTTGGGGACCCTATATGATCGAGGTAAATAGATTACTACGGTATTTTCATTGAGGAGTAAGGTTGACTTATATTTTGAAGAATCGATGAATTTAAGGTGGGCTTATAGTAATTTAGGTTACTTATGGGAATGATTAACCTATCTTGGGTAAAATATGTTTAGGTTAGATACTTTTTTTATAAGATGTTAGGAGTGGTTGATGTTTTTCGGAGATGAACAATGAAGTTTATTTTGGAAGACTATGTTATTAAATCCTTCTTGTATTTGGGTTTCAATCTTAGTTTGGTTTATTTTGAGGAATTTTAAGGACCGTTATTTATGGAATGGACTATGATGAACTTTGGGTAGTACCATGGAGCTTTGAATATTTAAAAGTAGTTTCCATTATTATGGGATTATTTCTTTTTTAAGAGTTGTTTTACCTTACCCTTTATGTTTTTTGGATAATGTTTAAAGATAGAAGAAATAGATATTTAATCTTTTGTGGATTATGTGATTCTCTAGAAGATGATTCTTGTGTTTTGATGAGACCAAGTAGTTTTGAATGCTCATAGTTTGGAGAAAAGATTAGTTTTGGGTAGAAACCTATTAAAGGATGAAACTCTAAATGAAGATAGGTATATTTTCTTATGTTTTTGTTTTATGTTGTAAATGAATTCCTCAAAATTATGAAAAGGAACGTAAAACAAAAACGTTGTTGGTTTACGTTTCCTAGTGGGTAATCAAAGACTGTTTACAAACATCATAAGTTTGGGATTTTCTTATGGTTAACTTTCTCCTAATCATGTTTTCTATCACTCTCCCTCAGAACTTGACCCTTTGTTTTCTCCTCCATGTCCATGTTTTCGTACATGGAATCCTAGTGTGGGCTAACTCGGGTGACCTTTGTACTTCCCTTTTTTTCTTTTAAAGTAATAGTTTTACTGACTCCTTTTCCGATGTGGTACTTTCAATGAAATTTCAAAACCCAATTTTAAAAACTGCGAGGACGCAATTTCTTAAGGGGGGAAGATTGTAACGACCCGAAATTTTGAATAAATCTTGTTTCCTAATTTTATGTGTTATTTTATTTTGTTTTTTATACTCAACAAAAATGTTTCATTTGATAACATGAATATAATTAAAATGAGACCATTGGGTTTTGACTGTTATATAACCATTGGTCAATATGACCCCTGGAAACTAAACGTTTTGATTATTATCTCTAAATACAAGTAATCTTGGTTAATTATTATAGAAAGAAGATTTGATGGCCTCACCCAATAGTCTTGGACCGATCGAAGCCCATCTAACAGAACTTGGGAAGGAGGTAGCACCACTGGGCTTTGCTCTGGACCAAACCCAAGCTGAACTTCATCGTGTGAAGCTATAACGGAATCGCATTTGCGAGAAGTTCAAACTAATAGAAATTACTACTCGTGCGATGTTAGTCGAGCCTCCCTCATATTCTATCACCTTAGCACACCTTACACTTAGGTCCTATGCTGGTGTGATAAGGGGCTATGTAAGGAGACCGTAACTGCCTTGTGTAATCCTTTGTTTTAAATAAAAATTGTGATTTATTCTTATGATGAAGTTTATGAATTTTCAAATGACCGGATAAATATAGTATGCATATTTTTGATGAATTTTAGAAAAAGGATATTTTAAAAATGTTGATGTAAACCTTAAATAATTAAAAATGTGTAATGATATTCAAAAAATGGTCTTCTACAATTATGCTCAGTACGAAATTTAGAGTCTAATAAGATCAACTTAATTTTTGATGAATAGTAAATTATGAATAGTGATTTTATGATTAGGATTAGTAATGTGTCCAAATGGATTAGTAATCTCACTTAAAGAAAGTATTAATATAATCTAGGCACCTTGATTAAGTAATGTGATTCAATAAAATGGTTAAATAACGATTTCATAAATTATTATTCAAGTATTAGTTTTTTCGAGTGAATAGTGTTTTTTAATTAAAAATTAAAATAAAAATATTTAAAGAATTATTTTTATAAAATGGATTTCATTTTTGAACTCAGAGCACTGATATTATGTTATGGTAATTTTTGGGGTTTTTCTGAAAAAAATGAATTTTTGGTGAATAGTGTATTTATTTAAAAAATAAATTAAAAATATTTAGAAAATTATTTTTATAAAATGGAGTTCATTTTTTAAATCAGAGCATTGATATTTTGTTAAGGTGAAATTTTGGGATTATTCTGAGAAAGTTGAATTTTCGATGAATAGTGAAAATACAGTTTTTAAGTTACGGGTGTTTAATGACATCATTAAATGATGTATTAAGTATGTAATCAATATGGTCGACTTATGAATATTAAGATAAGGTATGAGGTGTCCCAAGTGTCCAATACCATGGGCAAATACCATGGGCAATCCCATGGTTTTTCCAAAACCACTAATGAGGTGTCCCTTAGCCATTAATGCCTTGTCCCCTCACTTTCCCTATAAATACCAAGACATCCTCTCATCCATTCGACTCCCCACTCTCCCCCAACGAAGTTCTGGTCTCATTACCTCCCAAGGAGTCCTCCCAAGGTTCCCCCAATCCCTCAAGGTCCCAACCTTTGAGTTTTAAGAGTTATGTTTTAAGGTAAGGGATCCAATCTTTCTCTTTCTTTTCAAGAAATCTCTTTTATGTAATTTCTTTTATGCTCCATGTTCTTCTGTTAAAGGGTGTTCTTTTATACTCCTCTTACTGCCCTTTTCATGTTCACATAATGATATATCCCCTCTTACTCTCATTATTTCGTTTTATGAAGTTTTAAGTGGCGCTACTAGGCTGCCAAAATTTTTTAACGGATTCTTTCTCACTTCTCATTTTTCAAGATCTATTTTCATGTAAAGTATTTCAAGTTCCATTTTATTATGTTGGGTTATGATCTCTAAATTTATCATACTGATATTTTATGATCATATGATGAGATACCCCATTTGATCTCTTCAATTCAGTATTTTGAAGTTTTAAGTGGTGCTGTTAGGCTGCCGAATTTTTAAGTGGTTCTTCACCCTTCTCGTTTTGAAGTTCTACTTTCATGTCAATTCTTTCAAGTTACTTTTTGTTATGTTGGGGTATGATCTCTTTATCTATCATACAGATATTTTATGACAATATTATGAGAGACCCCATTTTATCTCTTCAATTCAGTATTTTTGAAGTTTTAAGTGGCGTTGTTAGGCTGCCGAATTTTTAAGTGGTTCTTCACCCTTCTCGTTTTGAAGTTCTACTTTCATGTAAATTATTTCAAGTTCTGTTTTGTTATGTTGGGTATGATCCCTATATCTATCATACTGATCTTTTATGACCATATTATGAGATACCCCATTTGATCTCTTCAATTCATTATAATGAAGTTTAAGTGGTGTCGTTAGGCTGCTGAATTTTTAAGTGGTCCTTGCACCTTTCTCCCTTTTCAAAGTTCTAATTCCATGTCAAGTCTTGAAAGTACCTTTTTATTATGTTGGGATATGATCTCTATATCTATAATACTGATATTCTATGTTCATATGATGAGAGACCTTATTTTATCTCATCAATTCATTTTTGGTTGAAGTTTATGTAACGCTGTTAGGGTGCCGAATTTTCATAAGAGAAATCTTATTTTTGTCTTCCTTTCATGTTCTTCATTTCATATGGTATATTTTAAAATTTCATTACCATATTCTTAAATCCCTTATATTCTGTACCTATACTGTTTTATGGGTCATTTATGAATGTTTTACCCATGTCCCCTCTCTTTTCAATGTTTTCTAAAACCCTGAAACATAGCTGTTATGCTGTAGAATTTCCGTCTCAAAATGTTTCTCTCTTTTTCTAAAGTTATTTTATTTTATTAAGTGAATACTCAAATCTATCTATTCTATAGGTGTATTCACATATATACCAAGTTGTTCTATTTGAAATTCTGGGATTTACATACATGAGACCCGTTCTCCCTTTCTGTGGGTTTAAAGTGACATAAAGATCATGTCTTTAAAGTAGTTTTTAAAACGTTATGATTATGAAATGAAACCCATTTATTTTATGATATATGGGTTGTTTATGAAATTATTGATGATGTTATATGTGGATCACATGATAATAAATACATCTCAAGGGTGCGCGCAGATAGCGCTCTAATGCATTGGGTAAAGAATTAATCTCTAGAGATGACTTTTTAGACTGATACCTTGGTGAATAACCTTGGTAATTCTTAATGACACCTTGGGGATGGACCTTGGTGAAATGAAATGATTGTCAATATTAAATGTTGTAACCACATATTCAAGTTATGAAAAAATGTTATTTTTATTATGCTATGCCTCATGATTTCTTTCTCATGCCTTAATGTTCTTTTCATGACCTTATTGAAGTATCTCAAGTTCAAATGTAAAATGTTTCTCTTGTTTCCCTTATTGGGCCTTCTGCTCACCCTTTCTTTTGATGTATGTCCCCAGGTTATGAGATGCAGTAATGAACCTAGGATGAACTTTAGTAGAAGCCTTTCAAGTGTTTAAGAATAATCTTTTATGTTTTCATGTTTAAAGTTCCTGGTTTCCAAGACACTAAACCTTAAAGATCCTCGGTTTTGTAAAATGTAATGAAAGTTTATGTGATAAAAAGGAGGGATGCTATATTATCCAGTTAATAATTGATCATTCATTTTCATTAAAGGTATTCCCAAATTCACATTTCCTTATATACATAAATATATTTATGGTTGTAAAATTAATATCAATGATGATTCATATATATTATAAATCATTCATAATTTCTTCTAAGATATGTTTTTGAAAATATTAGTGTTAATTCCTTATTCGAAAGGCGGTTTTGGGAATATCTTCCTTCCTTATATTTAATTGGTGATATCCTCACTAGATGTCCACTGTAGAAAAATATTGGGCCCACATAATTTATTGAACAATTCATATATCTTTTGTAGGGGAAACTTGTTCTTTTTCCTGATTTTTTGGATTTTAAGATAATTAATAAATTGGTGAATTAAACCATCCTTATTCTTAATAAAGAAGACCAATGTGCCCCATAGTGAAGAACTCAGGTGTGTAAAACCCTTTTATGGATTCTCTTATAACTTCTTTTTCAATTATTCCAACTCAATAGTGGGTATTCTATAAGGAGTTTTGGATATGGGTAGAGATCCAAGTATAAGTTCAATTGAGAACTCAAACTCTTGATTTAGATGAAGACCAGGAAACTCATCAGGGAATATATCAATATAATCTCTCACAATGGGAATGTCTTCAAGCATGATTCTATCCTTTGTCTTGATCATTTCAGCTTGATATTCTTTCTCATAAGGCAATAATATCAATGCCTGAATAGAATATTCCAAGGGATATTAATCCTACTCTTTACACTTGTACAGAATCAGAGGATAACTTGAGATATGAAGAGTGGTATCCCTCTCTTGACATTTAATGTTGTTTTTATATAAGGATAGTCAATTGATTCCCAATATAGAATCAAACTCTACTAAAGTAATATGAGATTTCCTACAATATTCAATCCACAAACATTGACTAATGAGGAGTTATATACTTGGTAGGAAATAAATTCTCTATTTTTTATTCTCACGAATAGCTCAACCCTCATTTTTTGAGGTAGTTTTGGAATAGTTCTATTAAACTTGTAAGATATGAAAGAATTAATAGAACCATAATCAAAAAGTGTAATCACTATTCATCAGTGAATAACTAGAAAACCTATCACCACATTGTTGATAGGATCCACCTTAGCAGTAGTGATATCATATTCCCTTCATTTCTCTCTAGTCCTTGGAGGTTATTGTTTTTTACTGTATCTAAAAACCCTTGGCTTAGGTAATTGTCTTACATAGTTCCCATGTTCCTTATATTTGAAGCATTGTACTACAGAATGAGTGTTGATCTAAAACTTCTTTTCTTCCATTGCATTCATGGGTTTCTTCATCTCTCATTAGCATTGATTAACCTAATACCCCTATTTTCCACACAATAAGCATCTCCTAGTTCTCTTTAGATAGTTTTCAGGATGCTTCTTCCCACACCTTTAACACATGGTATGTTGGGTTTTATTTCCTCCATGAGATTTATCTGTTGGTCATCATAAAGAAAACTCCATTTTATACTTTTTATCTCCAGCCTCATGAGACCAATAAGATTCACCATTCTCTATCCTAAATTTTATGGAAAAATGGACAATCTATTCATAATGATCAAAGTCCCAAATCTCTAAATATTTCCATAAAATCATATTTAAACCACTAAATAAATGTTCCACCTTACTTTTTATGTTGATAACAAAGCCACAGGAATATCATGCAAGCCTTATGAAGTTTGTCTCGTACAACCTGATAGACTCGTCTTCCTTTTGATTCAATTTGAGGAAATAAATCTCTATTTTAATATGGAGAGTTTAGGGAAAATATTTATTGGAAAAAAATATTGAATTATTCCCATTCCATGGAATAAATATCTTCTTTATACTTAAGGTTCTTGATCAGAATCCACCACTGATCGGTTTCCCCCTCTAAGAGATAAACTTCCAGAAAAACTTTCTCTTACTCTGAGAATTGAAGGAAAAATAATATTTTCTTAATGGAATTAATCCATTGTTCTATGATGAGGTAATCAAAAGATACACTAAATTTATGAGTCCTTTATCACATAAAATACTCAACTGAAACATGCTTCTTCTGAGGATAAGTAGGGATTTCTACATGATTCAAGTTATTATTCATAACTTGATCTAATTGATCCAATGATACCATGAATTTATTAGCTCCCACTCCGATAAGGTTAAGCATATCATTGGGGAAATCATCACAATGCCTATCATTCTATTTTTTTGAATGGTTTCTCTAATTTCCTATAATTAACAAAAAAAGAATAAAACAAGATGAGATAGCATATATGCCCAAGAAAGGAAATAGTGTTTCTAATGCTCTAAGTAGAAATACATAGATTTAAGCAATCCGGGAGTCTAGTTCTAAGTGGAAGATAAAGGCTTTATTGGCTAAGATTCACATTGTGGTTGAGGAGTTCCAAGAGTGGATGACCCTTTTATCCTTATTAGTTGAGTCCACACTTATTAACTGAATTAAGGAAAGACAATATGAGGATCTAGAGTGTTTTACTTGATTGAAATTCTAGAAGGTGGTGAGTCACCTTTCAGTTAGACTATATATGAGGATGAGATCATCTATTTTTGGTGTCATGTTGTTATGCATATGTGTATGCGAGAGGAGTTGATGTGTGAGTTTAATCTATCAAAGTGGGTAGTATACCCTGGTTTGGCCAAAATCTACCATGAACTTCAGAGATAGTATTAGTAGTCAATAATGAAAAAGGATATTTCAGGTTTCATGATATGATGCTACACCTATCAATAGATGAAGGTTGAGCATTAGTGACCTGGTGGTCTGTTACAACCATTTTCCATTCCAGAATGGAAGTGGGATGAAGTTACCATATACTTCATGGTGGGTCTTCCAAGGACTCCTAGGAAGAATGATTTAATATGGGTGATTATGTACTGATTGATGAAAGTATCCCATTTCTTTCCTATCCAATATAGTTTCATGGTTGATCGGTTGGGTGATATGTACATTTGAGAGAGTGCCCATTTTCATAGGGTACTGTGGAGTATAGTTTCATATTTTTTTCCTGTTTTACTTCATGCTTCTAGGAAGGATTGTAGAATGCATTGGGTACTGATGTTTTTTTATTAAAAATTTCTACCCATAGACAAATGGTAATTCAGAGCATATTATTCATATTCTAGAGGACATGTTGTGAGCATGCATCCTAGACTTTGGGGGATCTTAGGACAAGAACCTAGAGCTAGTTGAGTTTTTCCAAAACAATAGTTATTAGGAAACTATTCAATAATAACCATATGATGATTTATATATTATTCCATGCATATCAACTCAATATTGGATGGGGGTGGGAAATTTGGATTTATTAGGATCGAGTCTCGTATAGGATACATCAGAAAAAATTCCATTGATTAGGAAATGTATAGATGCATTATAGAGTAGAAAGAAGTCCTATGTTGATTGAAATCATTGACCTCTTGAGTTTACAGTAGGAGATCATGTATTCCTTCAGGTTTCCTTGATATCGTTTCACTGTTGGACTCAAATTTAGGGCAAGTTGAATCCTAGGTTTTTCGAAACATTTGAAATTGTAGAGAGAATCAGAATGGTGACGTACCAATTAGATCTTATACAGAGGTATAGTGTTATGAATGATTTTTTTCATGTGTCATAGATTTGGTAGTATCACCTCAAACCTTCTCTTGTGATTGATGTTGATGATGTTGATCTTGAGGTGGATTTATCATTTGAGGATCATCTGAATCATGTTGTGTATTGTAATGAGAAAGTTTTGTGGGAAAAGATTGTGTCATTGGTCTAAGTTTTGTGGTAGCATGGCCATTTTTGGGAGAAAACATGGGAGTGGGAAATAGATATTTGGGATCTATGTCCTAACCTTTGCACCTCGTAATCTTATCAATACATGGGAGTACAAATCGAGGACGAGCTGTTATAAGACAGGGAGATTGTAAGATCCTAACCTATTAAGACATCTTATGCTCATTTTTAGGTATTATTTTAACTTTTTTGTTATACGTTGATTGGGTATTTCTTCAAGGTTATTCTAGGTAAATTTTTATAATTTTATAAGCCCATGGGGATGTGTAATATTGGAACATGGTTAGGGAAAACCATGCGGTTTTCCCCAAGAAACTGTGCCCCCCATTTCGAGCCATAGGAAGGGGGCGCAGGGTTTGACCAAACTATATAGCCACCCTCACCAAACCATTAAATTTTTTATAGTGGGGGTTAGCATGATTAGTAAATGGTTTTTAAAACTATTTTCCCACCTAGTAGTAACCATGCACCCCAGATAGTTGGAGTGCATAGTTTGGGTGCACATTTTGTCAAACCATCCGGCCCATCTAGGAAACCATGCGCACAGGATTATAAACCCTTGAAAATTTAATTAAAGATTCATGAATGCCCATTTTATATCCCAAATCCCCCAAGCTCAACCTAACATGATTTCCTTTACTCTTGGAGGCGCATAAGAGGATTCATATTCTCTTTAAACCTCTTCTAGTGTGAATCGAAGATTCAATGGAATAAATTAAACCCTTTATGGTATATAATTTTTTTCTTATTTAGATTCCTCTATATCCCATATTTCTATCCCATTATAGAGGTATGAATCCTATCATTATTGATGTTTAGATAAATATTTTAATGGATCTTTTTTTTTGATCTTGATCCTAGGTTTTGATCCTAGATATCCACTTTTATTATGATTTCAATTGTTCTACATTGAATTAAGGGCTACAGTTTTGTGAGTTTTTTTCAACAATCTTGAGTTAGGTGGTCCAATTTATAATTCTCATAGTATTAATTATGATTATTTGTATTTAATTGTTCCATTTCATTTTCATGTTATACTATTTATTTTAAATTAAAAAGGTGAATTTAATTCTATGAAATTGTGAGACCCTTCATGGATCCAATTGGACCCATTAGATATTATGAGACTGAGCTTGATGGAAACCCATGGAGTGTGATAATTACCTTTAAATGATGAATATGGAATGTATAAGGGAAATCATTGGTTTATGACATTGAAATAAATCCTTGTTTCATGGTTTGATAATGGTATTTAAAGGGTAGATTGGTTTAACCTTGAAGGGTTAATGAGTTGTGTATTAATTTATGATGAATATATTAATGGGGAATTTTACATGTTATCCCTTATTATTAAATTAAATAACCACAGTTGTGGTTGATAAATGAAATGGTTCTCTATGATGTGAATGATTAATGATGTTGAACCTTGATATATATATGTGATATTTATGAATGATTGATCAATGAATTGTGGTTTAGGTAATGACACTCCAAATACCCATGGGGTTCACAACTATTTCTCTAGGCCCCTGATTCATTCATGTGAACAATGAGTTGTGGGTGAGGGGGTGATGCTCCAAGTACCCATGGGGTTCCAAACTACTACTGCAGGTCCCTGGTGTATATTTATATATGAATATAAAAAATGAGTTGTGGGTGAGGGAATAATGCTCCAAGTAACCATGGGGTACCAAACTTCTACTCTAGACCCCTAATTCATGAATGAAATTGGAATTAAATTGAATAATGAAATCCCAGAAAATATTAAAATCAAACATCCCTATGTTTTATGGTTCCAACTCTAGCATGGTCCAAAATAAGTATGATGTGGTTGGATAAATAATATTAAATGTGAAACCTATTTACTTTTTTCATTTGATCTTTGTTCTTTATATAACTACATGCACTATTATAAACTATATATTTCTTTAGAAACTATTGGTGGCGTCCTACTGAGTTGTACTCACACCCTACTTAGGCCACTTGATTAGTACCTGAATAGACTTCATGCAGGACATGATAAGGTAAAGAGCCCTATGTTAGATGGTTGAGTTGGGATTTGGGATGGAGAATGGATGAGGGAACTAGACATGATGTCGGGACCCTCTTGGTATATTTCAATGTGTCTTTATTTTTTGGTATACATTATACACATGAAACATATATGGAATGACATATCTACTGCTTTAGTTTATTATCATTTTCCCTATTTCTGATTCATGTGTTGTTTGGTTGATTATTGGTTATTGTAGTATCTTGGTTATATTTAATATTTATTTCTATTGTTGAACTTCTTTGATAAAGTGGGTATAGTCTCCTCACATTACATATTAGACCCTCATTGCTATTTGGCAGCCTCTAGCATATAGGGAGGCATGTCTAAGGCCATGTGGTGGACCAACTTGAGGTATCAGTATATAGCACTTGGGTCAGGGTGTTACACTCTGGTATAGAATGACAATTATAGGGGAAACATAATAAAAAATCAATACAATCAACTCTAAAAAATAAATAATAAAATGAAAAAAAATGATTCAATATATTAACACTATTTAATGTCATATTGAATATCATGCTAAATTTCATATAGAAAACCAACTAAAATAAATACTCAAAATAAAGACTCTCATAAATGGTATTGAACCCTATACTCGATCTCATCTCTAAGATCCAGTCCCATCAAACAAGTCAACTAATCAAGAACAGGGCCGTTTTCCCTTATCCAAACCAAAATCTATAAAGTCTTCTTAGCTACCAAATGGTGGACTGAACAGGGTGTGAGTAAAACTCAATAGGTCACTTCCAATGTTGTATAATCAATTCAGTCTGAGTAATAGTTCATTCAAAAGTATGATAAACATAGAACCAATTATAAATTAAATTAGTATCATCTAAATAAACTCATAAACCCTCAATCCCTAGGTTGAGACCTGGGGTTAGTCATATGTGCTTAAGTATGATGTCAGATGTCTCTGTCTAAACCGATAAAATATTACAACCTCAATAATCAGGGATCCCATATTTAAATAGTATAATTATTCAATTTATCATAGACCCAATAAAGATTCCCATTCTCATGGCTAATTACATATCCAGTTCACAATAGAACCAAGGTGAATTGTCATGCCAGAGGCTAATTACATATTTAGTTCACAATATACCCAAGGTGAATTCCCATTCCATGGTTCAATCACAAGACAAAGTTCTAAATCAATACCAACAATACAAATCATGAAAATAGTCCATTAACATTCACATTTAACCAAATATTATACAATTATTCAATATCATACCAAATATTCAAGAACAATCCAATTTTCCAATTACAAGTCAAGTATGACAGTTTCATGCCAATTTATCCATTACCATGCTCATCATACCATTTTCCATTCTAAAATTACAAATTACCAATTTTCATGTAAATTGCACCCAAATACCAGTTCATGTGTTAATTATACCCAATTACCAATTCACATGTCAAGCCAAGTCCAGATTTCCAATTTAAAACCCCTGGGGTAAAAAGGATTACAAGGTTTGGTCCAATACCAAACCTCTAATTCCAAAATTGTTTTTTAAGAACACTAGATTCATGTAATCAAAATTTCTAATTCAGGTTCAAGGATAGAAACACTTCATGGGTGGCCAATATTCTAGGATCTCACTTGTTGATAGACCCATTGAGATTTACAAAAGTTCTAGGTAAAGTTATTTAGGGAATACAAGTGATTACCAATTGAAATAGGTCACATGTATAGTGTGACAATGTGATTACACATGTTAGATATACTATAAACCAACATCAGACCATAGGGAGATTCTTTATACCACCTACATCAAAAGTAGAAAATAGAAATCCAAGAATCAGGAATCTAGATCAATGAAAAACACCATGAATACCTATGGGTAGTGATAGATCCACTAAATCAAGGATGGAAGAAGAAGAATCATAGAGAAAATGAAAGGATTCATCAATATTGGAAAAAAAAACTTATCAAATATAGATGTTTAGATCAAAAAATGGATCAAGGGATCAATTAAAGTCATTATTAAAGTTTAGGGAGCCATGGAGAACCCTTTAAGATAACTAATCCCGAATTAGGGTTGAAATATAGGCTTAAGAAACTTAAAATAGGTTAGTAGGTGGAATTATGGGGCTACCCCTAGTTAAGATCTCTGACAGGACCATTGGCTAGTCAGTTCTGGGGTATCAGCAAGTCGGGGCTCCCTCTATCCTAAAACAGCTACTGTCTAGTACTCTGGATAGCTGGTGTCACTACAGTAGTTCCCCTGTTTCATTCCATTACCAGCTCTGTTGGAGTTGGTTCCCTAGAAACAACTACTTTTGACTTTATATTATATATATTCAAGAGTTCAAATATTAATACCTTATTACATATTAATTTTTCTTCTGCATAACATTAATGTAATAATGTCCTAGAATATCTATCACATTAAAAAGGTTATATAAGTTCCCTAGTATAATAAAAACATTAAAGTGCTATAATGATATCCTTAAATATTGTTCTACGTTCCGATAACATTATATAAAGGGACGCATATTATGTTTAATTTTAGGTGAAAGCACTCAAAAGAATATAAGACATTATGTCATAAATCTCACACTTGGTAATCTCCAATATGGGAGATTATGAGAACAAACCCACCTATATGAATTTTTCATGTTTATATTTTATTATATATTCCTATTTTAAAGGATGTGTAATGGTCCTTAGACTTTAATATTATTATTAATGTAAGTCAGGACTCAACACTTTGATCTATTGTCATAAACTATAATGAGATAGTTTATGGTGAAGTTTGGTACATCAGGTGTGTCATGAATGATGTGTTATTAATGAATATTCAAGGAAGGATTTGTCCCTATCATCTTTATGGAAGATGATATTCTATCCCTTTGATTGAAATGGAATGGTAGCATCAAATTCCACATCCATGGTGTAACAATGAGTTTATTTTTGAAAGTCAAACAAAGATGCATTAAGCATATAGGTCAATGATAAAGGTGAGAAGCCTACTTGATGAGATATCATGAAAAGGATATTATATTGCAAAATGAATGTTTATATATGGTTGTTTTTATTTCAACATATCCCCTTCCTATATGGGTGTATTAACCCATTGATAGACAGTAATATTAGACTTTAATCAATCCCATCTAATGCCACTGAGGAAGAGGCCTAAAGGGTTACACACAAAGTCTTTCCTTTGATCTCAATTAAATATTATTTATATTTAACAATTTTAATAAATATTATTTTCCAAACTAAGAAGTAATATTTATCTAGGTGTTATTAAATGATCAAAAATATTAAATAAATATGTATTAACAAGGTAATTATTTAATTACATGAATATATAATATTTATTTATCTATTATTATTATCAAGGTAATAAATATTTATTTACTAATAAAAAATGTATTTTATTGCATGAATATTAAAATAAATATTTTATTTGTTAGACCGTGAATGTAATATTTATTTATGATATTTATTCAAAAATTAAATAAATGGTAAGGAGGATGAGTAGACTCGTTTATTGTTCTACTAATAAATATTTATTTACTAGACTATAAAAAATGTTTATCATTGCACAGATTAACACACACCATGGAATAAAATATGATTATTATTATTTTATATAGCATGAGTTTTCTTTTGATCTTAACATTTTATCAAGGAAATTTGTGAAATTAATTAATTTAAAACCCTAACACTGGGTCTATAAATAGACTATTATAAGATTTTTGATTGTTGGTCATTATGCACAACATTCTCCTCCTTATAGAATTGTCTCTCAATGAAGAATGCATTTAGGGTTTTATCTCAAGATCGAGAGATTATCTCTTCCTCCATTTCTCTCGATATGGATTGATCAAGATACGGTCATTTCTAGACTAAAGGGATCATGGTTTCGATCAAGGGAATAATGTAAGACGTTCAGTATCAACATCCTAGCACCTGGAGTATCATCGATGACATTTTAATATCAAATTAGTATATGTGGATCACCGTTAGAGGGGATCTACTTTGTGTATCCATCAACGTAATGAAAAATACAACCAAATAGTCTTTGGATGATCAACACTGACATCGAAGAAAGAACTCAAGATTGAGGTATTTTTCATCCTATTAAATTAATTATAAATTAACATTAAAAATATTCTCTATTTGTTTTGATGAAAAATCTTGTCAATATTCTTCGAATAAAATATTGGTCATGGCATTCACGTCATGTACATTATAATTTATCTGTTGAATCTGACAATAGTTGAGTTAGGCATAGGCCCAATAGGGGCTTCTACTATATCTAGAACCATCAAGTGGTATCATAGAGGTCACATTAAAATTTATAATTATTTATTTTATTATTGATCATTTCTCATTTAATAGTTAAATTTCATTTCAATTTTTATTCATTCTTTATCCATTTGTTGAGATATCTTCTTCCTCCACTTTGTTTCTTGCTTACATAAATAATATCCATTAATAATTAATCGATATAAAATATGAATAACCCATCCAGAGGTTACAATAAATCTATCTTGATAATATATGGTTACATGGAATGTACTCCTTTGTTACACATAATGTATCCATGTTCATTGCATCAGGACACCCGCGTGGACTTTCAGTCATCATGTAATGAATACACACCACATACATTAAATGAATTGCATGTTGACCAGGAAAGGTGGCACACATATTTTTTGAACTACAAACCATGTAGATTTACTACATGTCCTGTAGTTCATGTGTTTTAACAATTGAAAACACAAGGTCAATATGCATCAGGTAATTAATACACCATGTGTATTTAATACATGACGCGTATAGGATGGAAGTCATAAAACTTGACTTACATGTCATGTGTCCTTTCTACAATTCATTTAACACATAAATACCCATGACAAGTACATGATAACTCCCTAGGCATGTATTGTGGACATCTGGCAAAGAAAATTACATGTCATGTGGCCAGCCTGCACATGTCTTGTACTTTACCTGTTTACATAGAAATATTAAATTTAATTTATTACTCTATAAACCTAATCATTATGTGTTTTTTGTGTCATTAATTTTAATCATATGTTACATATAATATTTTTTACATTATATTAAATGCTTAATTAATTTTTTCATAAAATATGATCTTCATATTATGTATGTCACAATACGTTAACTATTATATGTGCATTTAAAGAATTACATGTTATGTTAATTAATATGTTTTTCATGTTTCATTTAATTGACTCATACACAAAATATGTAATTATGTAATAAAAATTTTATTCTAAATTCCATATGAGTAGACCGTATTAGATCTTAATACATAATGAGTATTTTAGACATGTACTCACTCAGTTGCTTTCAAGTACGAAGGTGTGAACTATTTTATTAAATTTTAAATAAAATAAAAAAATTTATTTTATTTAAAATCATAGTGGATGGTAATATCTAGGACAAGTGGTTTGAATAAGATAAATTTAATTAAGTGATTAATAAGATAATTAATCAAATTAATTCAGAAATTTTTTATCTTATCTAAGAATGAATTTAAATGAATTCTAATTAGTTATTTTAAATGTTTAGTCATTGCATATGTATGACTGATCGTGATATTTTCCTAGGCCTTTATATTTGTTGGTTTTTTTTATTTTATTTTATTTCATGGGTTATAAATTATTTATTATTAAATTAAATTAGATGGCATGTGTATCATCCCTACCTACTTTATTATGTAGGGCCTACATATCCAAGGTTGTTTTATGTAATTACCCTTAACCAATCATTTGGTCCCCCTCGCCTATGTGTGAATTATAAAACATGTGTAATGAAATATTATTTGAAGGTGCATGAAAAGGGTTCAAGATATAACTGAGATGAAACCAACCCAGGTGATACATAGGTGGATAGGTGGAATGTTGCAACTTATTCCAAGACCAGTGTGAGTTTTCCCATAGTGTCATAAGTTGTTTTATTGTTCTCTCAATAAACCAACCATTAGACAAGATCATGAATGCATCATTTATTTATTTATTTATTTATGAATGATTTATTTTCTGGATGCAAGATCATGATCATATAAATAAATGGACTAATATACAATGATTAAATTAAAACAAAATTATTAGGTGTAAATGTTTTATCAGAACATGGTTGATCCATAAAGTAAAATATTCTTAATATTAACATGACATGTAAAGGATAAAACAATAAAATCTATTTATAACAAAAAAATCCATCATGTTAATATTAATTCATTAATTCTTCTATTGTCTAAATTAAGATAAACTCATAGTTAAAGTGTCGGTTCGTCCTTTTTCATGGACACTTTTAATTATTAGGAGGTCTTAACTATGATAGTGGGTCAACTTGTCTGAATTTGTATTGGGTTTAATGGCCTTAGTATATCCAATTCAAATTTGGAGGCAAGTGTTGAGGAAATAAAATTCAATATTTCCATATTGGGGATTCCACTCAACAATTCAAGGAGTTTCTAGTTTTTAGTTGGAAATACAGCCTACCTAAATAATTTCTTATCATTTTCATGGCCTCTATTTAGATTATAAGAAGGGAAATAGGGATCCTTTTCACTATAATGTCCACATGATTGGGCATTCTAAGTTAAATGTTGAGGGGTGTTGAGGCTTGATAAAATAACGGGAGTCTTAATAAAATTAAAATTATTATGTATCATGTAGTTAATATTAAAAATAAAACTAAAATATTCCTTTTATTATTAAAGTAATATTGGAAATTGAAACCATGAAAGCATTATAAATATTCATTAACTCAGGGAATTCCCTTACAAATCCAAATTTCCAAGTATGTTTCAATTTATTATGATTATTATCAGAAAATTTGTATTATGTATTGGAATCCCCTATTCTAGTTTTTCCACCCCCATTGGGTGATTAAAGTTGAAAAGGATACCTACCAAAGATACGTAGAGGATTATTCCTATGCCTATTTAATTATATCATCAACTATGTATAGATAGTTAATGATACAACACAAGAACATGGATTCTTATACCATAATATATCTTCTTATTTTCCTTGAGAAAGAGAATTAAATTATTAAGATAAATAATATTATCAATGTATTATATTAGTGTAAACTGGAAGAAGGGTATCTAACTACTGATCATGGTTTCAAAATGTTTGGGTATATTGATCATTTAGAAAACTTGGGCCACCATTTGTATTAGAAAATATCCATTAATATTAATTTATTATCCTTACCACCAAGGTTATCCTTATTCATCTAAGCCCAGAAAAAATAGATAATCAGCTTAAGAATATTTTGACCATACTTCACCAAGTAGATAAGGATTTGTTGAAACATATTTCTCCACCCATTATGATGAAAATTTTGGAATACAAGGATGAATATCCAATGAATAATATAAATCCAAATGATTCTTTATATAATCCTTCAAAGAGACAAATGATTCAGAGGTAAAAGAATAAACAAGAGGCTATTTGCTTCTTATGTGGAAATATTATACACTAGAAAATAAATTACAATTAATTGAAGAAGAAAAATGATGCATCCACTTCAGGTTTATTTATCAAGTTTCTATTCACCACATGTGTATTAAAATGCAATATGTTTATAACATATATATATTTAAATACAAGAAACAAGCAATAATAGAATGTTTATGGAGAGAACTAAAAATGAACTCATAAAGGAAGATTAATATGTCATCCAATGGGAGCTCATTACTTCTAATTGAAAAAATGAATTGATTCTAGTTTGTATTTAGTTTTTATAAAACATTTATCTCAATGTCCATTCAGACATAATGAGACATTATTTAATTTATGGAATAATTGTTTTTTTAATGCATTTCTATTACTTTGGTTATACTATAAGCACCACATTTAACCAGTAATAATGATGAATATAAATATAATATTGATACCTAGTTATTGTAAGAAAGTTTTTAGTCAAAATATAAGTTATGATATACCTAGTATGATGTTTAAACTCTTTGTATCTAAAAATATTAAGTATATTGCACACTTATGTTTTAGACTAAGAAACCTATAAATATAAAGGTATTCTGTAAAGTTCATAGTTAGTTTAGCTACATAGTATGAACTATTACAAATTAAAACTAGAGGTAAATTCATATATACCATGAGATTCCTTTAATAAATTTTAGGAATACTCAGTAAATTATTGGTTATACTTGGTAAAGGATATAGATTGCTCTAGGATATATTTTTTAAAACATCTTATCCAGTTAATAATTGATCATTCATTTTCATTAAAGGTATTCTCAAACTCACATTTCCTTATATACATAAATATATTTATGGTAGTAAAAGTAAGATCAATGATGATTCATATATATTATAAATATTTCATAATTTCTTCTAATATATGTTTTGAAAATATTAGTGTAACAACTAACCATATTCTAACTATATTAACTAATGGATATCATATCAATTATGATATGATCAAAATATATTAGGATATAACAACAATTTTTGTTAAAAACCATTTTTTTTAGTTATATTTATCTATAAATGAATGTGAAAAACTTGGTGAATATCCATTCATAATTCTATATCCAAAAAATATATTAATGTCTAGTCAATAATGGATATCTTTCCATAAAGAAAACTCATCTCTTTAAGGATAGTGGTAGTATATTTAACTTCTATGGGTTAAGGATCTTTATGCTCATGAGTTGGCATATGAATTTTGGACTTATCTAAGCATAGTGGGGGGGATTAGTTCCAGAGACATATACTCCACAGCACTTCATGACCAAATAAATGCTTAATATTCACCATTTTGGGTGATAAATTATATTCCTACAAAGAAGTAGTGAAGAAAAACATGTTGAGATTGATAATTAGGTATGAATTCAGGTAATGGATTTCATGTATCAAGATTCAACAACTTCATATTTTGAATGTTTCTAATACTTGATACTTTTGGTGAGTATTCAAGAGAAAATAGACACGAATGGTACAAGATATTACCAATAAATCATTATTTATTATTTAAAGGTTTGGTCTATAAAAAAATATACACCAATCATCATGATTAAAATGCGTTTGAATTCCACTTTTCAAAGCATACTTTTATGATCATCATTTTGGTTTATTTATTTTCAAATCCATTTCATTTGGAGTAAACCTTACAAAATATGTCTAGATGATGTGGCTAGAAGGATAACCTATGGTATATTTCTATAAGACATAACTATAAAGGGTCAGCAACATCAAAAAATTCCAATAAGATATATATATAACATAAATTCATTTATGGATAAATCATGCATAGCGATCATAGAATACTCATTTTTAAATGATTTAGTTCCATGTGTCTCTAACATGTTAGTGGGAGCATTATAATTTTTCAAGATATATATGTTAATAACATATTGAAAACAAATGTTATGTCTTTCTAGTTTTTCAATACTAGGGAATAAATTTCTCCAAGAATGACTTAAAGTTGTAACAATGTTCTAGGGAATAATATCTACAAAAATAGACTCATGGGTTTTTTGAATATAGTCATAGTATATATATTAACAAATTTTTAAAATATAAAAGTTGAAACAATTCAATACCAAATTTTTATTAGAATATAATCCTTATAGTATAACATGCATGGTCATAGTAAGTGATTATTGAGATTAGAATAATTCCATTGGATTAAGTGCTAGTAATTTATTTCATATTCCATGATATGTACTGACATTTGGTATTACTAATTCATGATTCACAGTATCTTAATATCAAAAAAAATCCAATATAATTGCATAGACTTGTAGTTAAAACTATCTAACAGTGCTTGGAAAATTAGAAATTTATGAGTTCTTGGTGTCTACAGAAGTGGGAATACTGCTGATCAAGGTAATTGAATAGTTGTGTTCATTTAGTTCAATTTTATCTTGTATCATAGTAAAGATAAGGTAATATGAAAGACAAACTTATTACAGTATATAGATAGCATATCTATAATATTTAAGTATTTTGTGGCTTTTGATGTAGGTTAAGAATCAGTTTAGTAACATCTTGTTCTTATTTTGGGTTATACCAAAAGTAAAAGGTTTTATCATTATTATGATAAGCTTTAACTATGTACTTAATCAATATGTTAGTATTATGACAGGGGAACAATTGGTAGATACACAATAATATCACTACTTTAGGGATTTCTCCAAGCTAGTGATGTTGTAGTAAGAATATTTCCAACATAGAAATTTGGCTTTACCAACCCTAGTCATGGAAATGTAGTTGGCCTTATATCTATATCCATACTCAATAGAAGCATGTTTAACATCTGACAACTAACCAGTCATTAGCAGTTAGCTCTAGTGCAAGTGGAAGTCTATTGGAGTTGGTTCCCTAGAACAAACTAATTTATACATTATATTTCCTATATATTTAAGGATTTGAATATTAATACATTATCACATATAGATTATTATTATTCATAACATTAATGTGATATTGTCCCAAAATATTTTTCATACTAAAATGGTATAGCAATTCCCCTCTATGATGAGAACCATAAAGTGTCATGATGATATCATTAAATATTATTCTACTATCGAATAACATTATATTAAAGGAAACATAGTTTATTGAATATCATGTGTGAGTACTCATAATAATATGAGGCTTTATCTCATAAACTTCACACTTGGTAATTTCCAAGATGAGATATTATGAGAAAAAACCCGCCTGTAGTAATTTTTCTTGTTTATGTGCCATCATATATTCTTATCTATGAGAATGTGTAATGGTGCTTGGACTTTAATATTATTACTAATTCCTGTCATAAATCATTAAAATTGATTTATTTTAATAAACCATGATGATACAATTCATGGTGAAGTTGGGTGAGTTGGGTGCGTCATGAATGATGTGTTATTAATGAATAAGTTGATGGAGGATTTGTCTCTTCCATCTCTATAGAAGTTGATATCTCAACCATTCAAAAGAAATGTAACCATAACATAAAATTCCATGGTCATAATATAATGGAAATTTTATTTTAGATAGTCAATGAAATATGTATCAATCATATATGTTGATGACACAGGTGTGCAATCTACTTGATGACATATCACAAAAAAGGGATTATAGTACACAGTGAATGTTCATATGTGGTTGTTATCATTGTGACATATCATATTCATTTATGGGTGTGTTGAACCATTTATAAATATAAATATTGAACTTTATGTATAGTGACCTAAGACTTTTGGCACATTATTACATGTTTTTAACATAAATATCCATTAATACAAAATAAGGATCAAAAAGGCCTAGTGTCTTTGGAATACTAGTTTTATAATACATCAAAGTGAGAGTAAAATAAAGAAATTTTATTTTAATCCCCATTAAGAGATCCTAAACCCCTTAAATATCCTAAAACTACATGGTATAACCTGGAGAATACATAGATAAAAGGGGTAATCTAAAAATCCCAGTAAGTTAATAAACAAGATAAGGAAACATAACATGTGAGTCAAAGTTATAACATGGTATTATAAAAGGGAAGGATCATGATTAATCACATGGGGTCATAACATAAATAAAATGGTATCAAAATATCATATAAACATATTAAATGTATTAGAAACACAAAAAATGATAAAAGAATAAGTCTAGGATAATTTATAATACAACATCAAATGGTGGATAGATTCCCACAGTGGATTAGGTTTACTCCCTAATCCCATACATAATGTATCATGAGACAAAAGATTTAACCAATGAATTAGAGTTCTATATAGGTGAATCCACCATAATATTTTCATTATTATGTGTTCCTTAAAAATTAAATCAATCATAAGTCATAAATATAAGAATTACTAATGGAAATAAAATGGGTTTCATAATCTTGCCTTATATCATAATCAAAAGAGATCTCTTAAAGAAGGCTTTTGGGAAATGATCATAAGGAATGTATTACCCCATATAAGGAAGAAATAATAATATAGTTATGTATTTGAGATAAATATATTAAAACTTTATAATAATTACATAACATTAAATAGAGAGATAAAGTGATTTAGATAGATAATAGTCATAACCCAAAGAAAAGGGTGGTTTAGAGAGATCCCTTACCTCAAGCCTGACTCATCACGTGCATTCCTTATATTCCTAAATAATAAATCCATGTTAATTATTAACTTTATTAATAACCTTTAATGTTTTTTATTCCTTTTATTTTATTTTTTACGTTGTCATATTCAATTACTTAATCAAATAATTTTACGTCGGTCGTTTTGATGATATTCATCACATATGTCCAAAATGACTTTGGTAGGTTGAATATGGCCAAAGAGTCATTATTCCATTATATCTAGAATAATAAATATAAAATAATTATCATTTTTATACATCAATTATAATTTTAAAACGAATCATGAAATATGGTTATGAAAAATGAACTATGTTACTATCATGGAGACGGTAGGTCGTATGTACACATGAGTAACGTTTCCATTTTTAAAAGATTGTGATAGAAAGAATATAAGTATTATTTTATATTTTAAAAATGATAATTATATCAAAAATATAATATTTTTCTTTAAATACACTTATATATACCATCCATTTGATGAGGTAATGAAAAATGAATCACATCACATCGTGGAGGTGATAATCAACATGTATGCACGAACGACGTTATAATTTTTATATGAATGGAAAGGTAAGAAAAATTTTGATATATTAGTTTTATATAATGATAAAAATGCTATAAATATCATATATATACATTAATTAAATCATCATAAACATTCATCATAGGTGATGATGTCAAATTAATTACATCGATTTGCTGGGAGGTAGTCCGTCATTCACATGATTGATGGTTTCATTTACAAATTGATGGAAGAGCAGAAGGATGTAGGTTATTCCATTAGAATAATAAAATATAATTATATTTTAGATACTAATTTCATTATATCATCTTGTTTTAATAATATTTTATGGATATGTAAGAATAAATAAAACAAAAATTCATGGTTAATAATTATACCTCTTCTTTGGACAATCTCTTTAGGTTTATAACTAAATCCTTCCTAGAATGGATTTATGATAAAACCAGAGAATCTAATCCATGGTTATTTATTTTATGAAGGTATTTATGTAGGTTTTATCCAAAATAAAATGATATTTAAGTGTTTATAGGAGAGGATATAGGGTGTCGTTTTGTAAGTGGGGGATAGGATCCACTTGGAATCTTTTATAAGAATAAAATATATAAATGTATTATTCACACCAAATGGATCCAAAATAGAAAATTATTTAATATTATATCATATAGGGTATAAATATGGCCATAAAATAAAAATTAAACATTTTTATATGTCATTTTAACACTTATCACATTAGTTTAATCCCCAGTAAACTTGTTCTGACCTTAACCGTGGTAGTAAATTTTTACTATTTTTACTATTAATTATGACCAAAAATTAATTTAACCTTATTAAATAACATAAATTATTCTAGTTAAAATATTAAATCCATTTTATGAAATTAAATTTACATAAGTTTTATAATTTAATTTAAAATTAAACCTGTAAAATGCGACAAAAAACTGCTTTTCAGAGAAATGTGTTTTCAAACCCAAAAATGTACTTATAATAAAATAAAATATAAATATGATTAAAATTTAATTAATTGTATTATATCTAAATAAATAATATTTATTTTACTTTGAAATAAAATTCAAATCATAATAGGAATTTTAAATTACTTTATTTAATGAAATGAAATGACAATTTTATGAAAATCGATATTTTCCACTATTCACTGAAAAATCAATATTTTCAGAATAAATTACAAAATTTCACCCTAATATAATTTTTATATGATTATTTTAAAAATTATATCATTTTTATAAAGTTATATTTCTAAAACTTCTATAAATTATTTATATTATTTTCTCTCAAAAAGAAATAAAAATCATTTTTGAAGAAAATATATTTTTGAAGCCTAAAATGTCTTTATTGAGAATTGGGTGATTATTTACTAATAATTTATCAATAAATATCTATTTCATAGTAACTTTATATATTTTTTATAATGTGGTTAATCCTATTCATACCATCAAATTTAATAGCTAGGTTATATTTATAATATTTAAATAATAATATTTCATGGTTCGTTGAGGCTCAGTGTTACATGTGGTATATGCTATCAAAAATAGTTATATTTTTTAAAATGGAAATTTATTACATTATTCCAAAATTAATAAATTTATCCCTTTAAATTTTATATTATATACTAAGGTGAAAATTGGTGGGGGTACTTCTACTTCATGGCCTCCTTTGGTTCCCAGGTAACCTCTTCATATTTATAGTTCTATCATAGTACTTTGACTATGTGAGTTGTCTTGTTGTGTATAATTTTATATCTATGATTCAAGATCTTCACTGGATACTAATCATAAAAAATATCATTTTATAGCTATACCATCATTGAATTTAGTGCATGTTATGGATCTAGTATGTACTTTCTCAAGAGGGATACATGGAATACATCCTGTACTTAAGGAAGGGTTGGTGGGAATGTTGGCTGATAATCCATGACTCTGATGTGATAAATAATATTAAAGGGGAATATGTACCTATGTATTATATTTATTTTCTTCCCAATTATTATGAATATATTCCATGGAGATATATGGAGAAACACCTTATCCCTGACCTCAAACTCTAGGTCTCATCGATGATTTCCAACATAGATCTTTTGTCGACTTTGAGAAGTACTGATTTGTTATTGAATGGTCTTTAAATTTTTTACCATTTCCTAAACTATTTTAGGTTCTAACTACTTGTTTTCACCAACTTTATACCAACATTCATTTGTTCTATATCTCTTCCCATAAATGAATTTATAAGGAGACATGTAGATGCTTGAGTGAAACCTATTATTGTATGAGAACTTGACCAAAGGAATATATTGATCCCATTCTCCTTTGAATTACATCAAACATACTCTCAATATTTTATCTAGTGTCTGAATAGTTTGCTCATCTTTTACATCAATTTTGGGGTGATAGTCCGTAATGAAGTTCAACTCAATATTTACAGCATATTGGAGACTCTTTCATAACTTTGTGGTAAATCTCAGATCTCAGTCAAATACAATTGATATAAGTGTTCCATTTAGCCTCACCACCTCTCTAATTTATATCCTTTCAAGTTGATAAAGTTATAATTCCTCTTGAATTGAAATTAAGTGATAAATCTTTTTAAGTCAATCCACTACAACCCATACGGAATTATTTCCTCTTGATATCTTTTAAAGACCAGTGAAAAGGTCCATGGTGGAGTTTTCCCATTTCCATATAGGTATGGGTAATGATTACACCATCGCATTATACTTTTTTCTTCCATCCTTCACTTACTTACATACCAAAAAAATGATGTATATTCTATGATCGCATTCTTCATATTTCACCACCAATAGTTCTCATAGAGATCTTGATACATATTTGTACTCCCTGGGTGGATCGAGAAGGCTGAGATATATGAATAATTAAATATATCTTTATTTATTTATGTATTTGATGTTACATGTATTCATTACCCAAATATTACAACTCCTTCATCAATTTTGAACTATGAGGATTTACCTTTTCTTATAGCATCCACCTTCTTTAAAATTTTATTATCATCTCTTTTAGCATCTTTTAACTTTTCCAAAATGGATAGTTGAGAAATAATTTGAGAAAGTAATGATTATATTCCATCCTTTACAATTTCCATCCTTTTAAAGTATAATATGATTTCATCCTTCTCAATTATCATCATTGATAAAGTTTTCAGATCCTTTATACTGAGAACATCTAATACTTTTTTTTTCTTTCCTAAGATGGTAATGGATTAAGAATTCATAGTCCTTGATTAGATATAACCATATTAAATAGTTCATATTAATCTCCTTATATTTAAATATATATTTGAGGATCTTATGATCTATCTATATTTCACACTTCTTCCAATAGAGACAATGTCTCTAGATTTTCAATGCAAAGATCATTGCATCTAAATCCAAATCATGTGTTAAATGGTTCTTCTCATAAATTTATATCTACCTTGAGCTATAGGCTATCATTTTATTATTTGTAATTAGTACACATCCAAAACCCTTCTTTGAATCATCACTATAAACCATGAAAATTTCCCCACTTGAGGGCAGCATGAACATTGGTATATTGATAAGCCTCTTTTTCAGTACCTTAAAGCTCTATTCACATTCATTGGTCCAGAAAAACTTTAACCCCTTTCAATTCAACTTGGTTAGTGGGTTTTATAATCAGGAAAAGTTTCTCAAAAATCATCGATGATATCCAGTTAGTCCAAGGAAACTATAGATATTAGTTATAGATAATTTTCTCGGACACTCCTCAATTACCTTTGTCATAAAAGGGTCCACATATATCCCTTTATTGGTCATAGCATGCCCCAAGAATGATACTTTCTTCATACAGAACTCACATTTACTATAATTTTCAAATAGATTCTCTTTTCACAAATTCTTTTTCATAGTATTCAAATTATTCTCATACTAATCCTTGATTTTAGAGTATATCAGAATATCATCTATAAAGACTACCAAAAATTTGTTGAGATAATCTCTAAATACTCTATTCATTAAGTCTATAAAGATTTTTGAAGCATTAGTGAGTCCAAAGGGAATCACTATGAACTCATAGTGTTAATTCCTTATTCGAAAGGCAGTTTTGGGAATATCTTCCTTCCTTATATTTAATTGGTGATATCCTCACTAGATGTCCACTGTAGAAAAATATTGGGCCCACATAATTTATTGAACAATTAATATATCTTTTGTAGGGGAAACTTGTTCTTTTTCATGATCTTTTGGATTTTAAGATAATTAATAAAGAGGTGAATTAAACCATCCTTCTTCTTAATAAAGAAGACCAATGTGCCCCATAGTGAAGAACTCAGGTGTGTAAAACCCTTTTATGGGTTCTCTTATAACTTCTTTTTCAATTCTTCCAACTCAATAGTGGGTATTCTATAAGGAGTTTTGGATATGTGTAGAGATCCAAGTATAAGTTCAATTGAGAACTCAAACTCTTGATTTAGATGAAGACCAGGAAACTCATCAGGGAATATATCAATATAATCTCTCATAATGGGAATGTCTTCAAGAATGATTATCTCCTTTGTCTTGATCATTTAAGCTTGATATTCTTGCTCATAAGGCAATAATATCAATTCCTAAATAGAATATTCCAAGGGATATTAATCCTACTCTTTACACTCGTACAGAATCAGAGGATAACTTGAGATATGAAGAGTGGTCTCCCTCTCTTGACATTTAATGTTGTTTTTATATAAGGATAGTCAATTGATGCCCAATATAGCATCAAACTCCACTAAAGTAATATGAGATTTCCTACAAGATTCAATCCACAAACATTGACTAATGAGGAGTTATATACTTGGGAGGAAATAAATTCTCTATTTTTTATTCTCACGAATAGCTCAACCCTCATTTTTTGAGGTAGTTTTGGAATAGTTCTACTAAACTTGTAAGATATGAAAAAATTAATAGAACCATAATCAAAAAGTGTAATCACTATTCATCAGTGGATAACTAGAAAACCTATCACCACATTGTTGATAAGATCCACCTTAGCAGTAGTGATATCATATTCCCTTCATTTCTCTCTAGTCCTTGGAGGTTATTGTTTTTTACTGTATCTAAAAACCCTTGGCTTAGGTAATTGGCTTGCATAGTTCCCATGTAACGCCCCGACCCCAGCTACCCAGAGTCGGTGCATTACTTCGTAACATTGGCATGATCACAAGAAAGATCAAATCTCGAAAGACCGATTGGTTTATTAGCCTTGGAAACACTAGATATAATCATAAAGTTTTACACTACATTTCAAAGTGAAAAACTACTACAACAACAAAGTCTTCATATCCACACTATTAACCCCTCATAATATCCCTGCAAGTCATTCATAATTTACTTCTTCACTACCTGGGAAAAATAAAACATAGAAAAGGGGTGAGCTCAAATGCCCAGTAAGGATAACAATATAGCGGAACATTCAAAATAATCATAAACATTTAAGGAAATGAATTACTAAAACAAAAGCCTTTTAAAATTGAACTTCAACATAGTATGGCAAAAGTAAAATGAAATAATTCCATTTACTTATTCACATGGATATTCTACTAATCTAATAATCACATGCAATATCAATAACCACTTTCATAATGTTGGAATGCATAATGCCAGACTATCATAACCACATAGCCAAGGCCTCGTGCCAAGACTACAAATAAGATTTTGTCAAGGCCTTGTGCCAAGACACTAGTTTGTCTCATGAGACCTACCGATGCATCGAGGATCTATAGCGGGCTCCACCCGTCACTTATTAAGTCCAATGCATTCCCATATGAAAAGGTTTAAACATAACATAAACATTCGTATTAAAACTAGCATACGAAATGTCAATAATTTCACCATAAACTATGAATGGTATAAAAATAGCACATCCACAGTCAAACATATCACAAAACCTTCAATACAATATAGAAGTTTTGTATCATAATAAATCAACTTCAAATAATCTTAAAATCCATCAAAGGATGTTGACATAGATGAAATCAAAATTCTTTTTAAAGAAGTATCTCCTTTTATTTTGAAATCATTTAAGGTCCATATAAAATAAAACATTTTCTTTGAAAATATTCTTATAAGCTTGTATGGAAAGCTTCGACGATTTTATAACGGCGGAAAATAACCGCACCCGCCGTATAAGTTAAAAAAAACATTCTTACCTCAATTCTGTCGAAAAGGTTAAAAAGGACCTTGTTTTGAAAACGATGGAAAGATTCCTTTATAAACCTCTTATAAAAAGTCAAACAAGGGTATAAATGACTTTAACCCATATTCTTGTAAATAGTAAAAATGTTTTGAAATACATTTCGAAGAAACATGGATGTGGATGATAAAGAGGTCCCAGTAGATTATTACGTATAATACAACCTCGGATAATGAAGAGATTGTGAAATAACCCTTACCTTGTACTTTTCCTTGGTTGGGGTAGGTTAACCTCCTGTATAATGGTGAAATAATTGTTATTAAATTATACAAGAATCATATACATTAATATGATATCATATATGATCTTTTAATATTGATTTGATAATAACATCTTAGTATTATCGTCGTTTCGGGTGTTAACTTACTCATTTTCTTTTATATGTTTTGTTACATAAGTCATGTTTGTTATATCTTATTCATATCCAGAATGATATCAAGTCCTTAAACATCATTTTTAAATCATTAAATGATAATTATACTTGAATGGATACGAAGGAGAATGAATCTCATCGCGTTCGTGGAGACGGTAGTCCGTACGTACGCACGAACACTACTTCCATTTAATTTTTATTTTAAAAGAATCGAATCCAAATGATACATAGGTATATTACTATTCCAGTATAATATAATATTTTATATATGTTACTTAAGTTCATTAACACCATCCTTTATACGTTCCATGTGTGGTATGAACGAGTCATATCATTTTAAGGGGGCGGTAGTCCGCACTTCCTCAAATGAAATTATCGTATGTATATACAACATGAAACGAATAATGGTATGAAATAAAATGGAATTACAGAAGCTTATATATAAAATATATATCATTAATATCATATTTAATTACAGTGCCATCATAATGGCCACCATGAGAGGTGGTAAGATGTATTTGAACAATCATCGTTTCGTGAGGCGTTAGTTTGCCATCCACAGAAACATTATGTTCATCATCCATTAGATGGAGTTGTGTGTATGTGTAGTTTGAATACTTCTTATAACAACATCCTAGTATATTGAGGATACTGGTGTTGTTACAAAATAAAGGAAATAAAAAGAGTTTGGGAGTTGAAGAAGCAAAATAAATGAAAATAATTTAAGAGAAATCGTTACCTTTAATTTAGGTAACTCACTTTGGTTGGAACCAAAGGACTTGTTGAAATGCTTTATGCCTAAGGGGAATCTTCAAGGAGTAGAAGAGGGATCTGGGGAGCTTAGTTGGGCAGATTTTGGACGAGCCAAGTGGCTTGAGAGGTGTGAAGAATGAGTAGAAGTGGTCTCCTTTTATAAGGGAGAGGAGGGGCTCTTTAGGAAAGAGTGAAAGTATTACTTTATAATATAATTATATTCGGTTTATAATGGTCCAAAAATCATTGAGGTCAAAGCTAAGATGAATCATATTCTAAATAACATCAACCAATAATAATTGTACAGGTTTTAGATAATATTTTAATCATTATAATCTTATTTATTTAAATGATTTATTAATGAGGTAAACATTGCATCATTATTGTGTCATTAATAATTTAACTTATTTGATGTCTAAAAATTATAAATAAAATATCATTATGTATGAAATCTTTTTAGCTTTCTAATGAATATTTATAATCGAAAATCAAACATGTATAACCCTATGTAAAAATTGTTCTTCTAAAAGATGTAAGCTTATGCCATTTTTATTTTTATTTTAGCTTTATTAATATAAAGTGTCCCTACCACATACAAGTGGCTCCAAGGGGTCCCCAAATTGACCCAAGGATGCTCATGGTCGGGTATGTGTCCACCAATAAGGTTAGGACACGTTTTAGGGTAATTTTGTATTATTATAATATTATTTTTTAACCGTTATTTACCGGATTTACCCTTTAACCATGGTAAATAAAATATTTACCGCAGTAATTATTCAAAATGTGTAAAAATAAAAGTTACCTATTTACATAATTTGGACATCCTGATTCCAAATATGGAATCCATTTTTCTAAATTCAAAACACAGAAGTGGCAGAAATTAATTTAAAATTAATTCCCGCTGTCAAAACAAAAAGCGTGTTTTTAAGAGATAATAACTATCAAAAGATTGACACTTGTTTATGTTCGGTTTAATTGTAAAATTATGTCCAATGACCAACATTATATTAAATGGTAAAAATATATTCTAAATATACTTTAAAACCACTCAAATTCACAATTTATCACTATTAATTATTTTGATTAAAAAAGTTGTTTTTAATTAAAATTTAGTAATTTTCACTATTCATCAAAATATAAAAGTTATCCGAAAAGTACCAAAATTTCACCCTAGGCTAAATTCGATATTCCGAATCCAAAAATGAAGTCCATTTTAAAATATAAAATATATATAATTTCAAAATTTAGGTATTACTATCCATAACGGTTAGTTTGATCGGTTGTGGTGTGTGTTAAAACTCGAAGTTGCGTACAACACACGCTACTGTTTTATTCAAAGGAAAGTGTACCGTGTAAGCTGGGGATGTTTCATTTTAAATTTTTTGATGTCCCCATTTAGTCAAAAAGTTTAAAATATTGTATTTAAAAAGGTTTCACTATTAAAAGTTGATAAAAGTGCAGTACTGAAAATGAATCTGTTCTTGCATTATGACTAAGAAACTCATAATATGGATTCTAAAATTATAAGGATTATATAAAGTTTAAAATGTAGTTAATGCTATTCATGACCTCTTTTAATGGATTTTTTTTTATAAGTCATGGTGTGATTGAACTCGGTGTTGCGTGTAGTTAAAGTTATTGAATTACTATAAAATCTTGGGGTGTTACATTCTCCCCTCCTTCAATAAATTGCGTCCTCGCAATTTGAAATTGTTCTTCGAAAATAAAAGGTTGAAAATAGAAAATATCTTTGTGGGAAAACCCACATCGGAAATTGGGTTACTAAAATTTAGTCTTAATATGAGGAAAAGAGAAATGAAAGGGTCACCACCAAATTATGATCTCGATTAGGAGAACATTGGTGGCAATTAGAGACATATAATTGGAGGAAAAACGTAAATATTTATAGGTAGTGATTGAGGTCATCAATCACAAACAAGTATAAAATTGAGGTCCTTAAACTCATCAATCTATGATGATTTGAAATACCATCGGTTCAACAAAACATAGGGTATTGGGATAACACATTTTTGACGTTTCAAAATATCTTAGTTGAAATCTCACATCGAAAAATGAATTAATGAGGCCTCTATTTAAAATAAAGAGTGGAAAGTATGAAGATTACCGAAAATAACACATACTAGGGTTCCATGTAGGAAAATATGGATATGGAGGAGAAATATAACCATCAATTATCTGATGGAGAGTGGTAGAGAACATGGCTATAAAAAGGTCAACAATCCCAAAGCCATAAATTAGTGATGATTTAAGGTACCATCTAGGACAACATTTTTGTTCTATGTTCCTTTTATTAATGTTGAGGAATTTATTTATGAGATTGGATAAGATCATAAGGAGACATACTTACTTTATAATTATAGTTTTATACATTAATAAATTTATACCAAAAACTCATCATTCACTCGTAAAAAAAATTCTATTTATACTACTCATAGAGGGTTCCAAAATAAACGAATTTATAATTCATCTACCCGATCTTTTAAAAAAACTGCTTTATTTAATACAGGACATCTCGTGGGATAGTGGTAGGTGATACACCCTTGTCGTACTTCGGTTGCGGGTTCAAGTCTTGCGGCCTTGTCGGTCGCGACGGGTTGTCGCCCGACCTCTGGGTTGTCCTTTTATGGTAATCAAAAATTAATCCCAAACTAGAATTTATCCAAAATACTTCTATCCAAACTCACAGTCCAATATTTATAAGGAAGGTAAACTTAATGTAGATCCTTTTTACCCCGTAATAGCATATAAATACCGTCATCATGTATTCTTTTAAAACACTGAAACATCCTAAATTATCATAATACTTATTGGTTACATTCATGCTCCCTTATTCCATATAGAATGCTGGATATACTTCATCAATCCAAAAATGTTTTAAACCCCCATAATGATGGAATATACAAATCATTAATCAGTTCCATGGTAGTCAAGAATATCCAATATAATTTGTCCAAAACAATCATGTATTATTCCAAAATCACTACCTCGCTATCAGAACTATATTATGATTTATCTTTCTCTCAACCATATATTTTCCAAAAATTTATCCTGCTATTGAGTCACTTTTCTTTGTTCCACACAATCTCAAGTCCTTAATGAAATAGTACTGCAGTACAATCCTTATATACTCCATAATTTTTATAACAAGTACATTGTTGATACAACACTCAATTGACATAATCAACATAAGAACTCTAATCATTCCTCTTCATCTGTGGTAGTATCATAACTTGATTATTATCCAATAGCATCATTTGCGGCATATTCTGATGAATGGGACATAGGTTCGCGTAGTGTCCAAACTCCTTGCAAATGAAGCATTGTACATTTGAAACCATTTTCTTACCCTTGCAGTCACGTACTTTGTGCCCTTTTCCTCCACACTTATAACAAACTCCCATTCCTTTCAGGCAAGTTCCAGGGTGTTTCTTTCCACAGTTACCACATATGGAAAAATTCTTCTTTTCCCTCTTCCCTTTATCCATCTTTCTCTCTTCTATCCTTTTCTTCTCTTGCTTCCCTTCAAAGCCATAGGACTCAGTAAACTCTTTACTTATCTTATCAACAAATGATATTATTTCTTCATATGATGATAATACATGGGAGACTATTTCTCTTATCAATTCTAGCTTAAGACCATGAAAGATATGATCCTTCCTTCTCTTTGGATCATGTGCATTTCTGGAGTTCTCATTCCTTCTACTGGGCACCATTTCTAAACAATGGCATAAACTAGATCAGTTTATGAATCAAAATACATAATCCCATACTTATAATACACTTAACATAAATTGAACTATTTATGGATATAATCCATAATCATAAAAATGTCTCATTTGAGGATGTATATACTCATAAACCCTTCACAATGGTTTGTAAAGAAAATGAGAATTATCCTAAGCATATCCCCCGGGAGTGTCGTAACCAAGAGTGCAGCAAGGCCCGTTGTCGTGCACCAGTTCCCGTTCGAGTCTAGCTCAAAGCGGTGTTTTCGGGTTTTACCCCTAGGTACATCTGTGCCAGAGCCGCCTCTACCTGCTCGTATCCAGACAGGGATGTATTGCTCGGAAAACTCACAAAATCTCTACAATACCAAAATTCTAGGAAGTTTTTCTATACTAATCCTCAAAGTTCATCTTAGGTCTACGTGCTCTAATCAGATTTTATCTAAATCTAGATTCCAAGGTTATTACTAAACTTCCTCTGATACCAACTGTAACGCCCCGACCCCAGCTACCCAGAGTCGGTGCATTACTTCGTAACATTGGCATGATCACAAGAAAGATCAAATCTCGAAAGACCGATTGGTTTAGTAGCCTTGGAAACACTAGATATAATCATAAAGTTTTACATTACATTTCAAAGTGAAAAACTACTACAACAACAAAGTCTTCATATCCACACTATTAACCCCTCATAATATCCCTGCAAGTCATTCATAATTTACTTCTTCACTACCTGGGAAAAATAAAACATAGAAAAGGGGTGAGCTCAAATGCCCAGTAAGGATAACAATATAGCGGAACATTCAAAATAATCATAAACATTTAAGGCAATGAATTACTAAAACAAAAGCCTTTTAAAATTGAACTTCAACATAGTATGGAAAAAGTAAAATGAAATAATTCCATTTACTTATTCACATGGATATTCTACTAATCGAATAATCACATGCAATATCAATAACCACTTTCATAATGTTGGAATGCATAATGCCAGACTATCATAACCACATAGCCAAGGCCTCGTGCCAAGACTACAAATAAGATTTTGTCAAGGCCTTGTGCCAAGACACTAGTTTGTCTCATGAGACCTACCGATGCATCGAGGAGCTATAGCGGGCTCCACCCGTCACTTATTAAGTCCAATGCATTCCCATATGAAAAGGTTTAAACATAACATAAACATTCGTATTAAAACTAGCATACGAAATGTCAATAATTTCACCATAAACTATGAATGGTATAAAAATAGCACATCCACAGTCAAACATATCACAAAACCTTCAATACAATATAGAAGTTTTGTATCATAATAAATCAACTTCAAATAATCTTAAAATCCATCAAAGGATGTTGACATAGATGAAATCAAAATTCTTTTTAAAGAAGTATCTCCTTTTATTTTGAAATCATTTAAGGTCCATATAAAATAAAACATTTTCTTTGAAAATATTCTTATAAGCTTGTATGGAAAGCTTCGACGATTTTATAACGGCGGAAAATAACCGCACCCGCCGTATAAGTTAAAAAAAACATTCTTACCTCAATTCTGTCGAAAAGGTTAAAAAGGACCTTGTTTTGAAAACGATGGAAAGATTCCTTTATAAACCTCTTATAAAAATTCATACAAGGGTATAAATGACTTTAACCCATATTCTTGTAAATAGTAAAAATGTTTTGAAATACATTTCGAAGAAACATGGATGTGGATGATAAAGAGGTCCCAGTAGATTATTACGTATAATACAACCTCGGATAATGAAGAGATTGTGAAATAACCCTTACCTTGTACTTTTCCTTGGTTGGGGTAGGTTAACCTCCTGTATAATGGTGAAATAATTGTTATTAAATTATACAAGAATCATATACATTAATATGATATCATATATGATCTTTTAATATTGATTTGATAATAATATCTTAGTATTATCGCCGTTTCGGGTGTTAACTTACTCATTTTCTTTTATATGTTTTGTTACATAAGTCATGTTTGTTGTATCTTATTCATATCCAGAATGATATCAAGTCCTTAAACATCATTTTTAAATCATTAAATGATAATTATACTTGAATGGATACGAAGGAGAATGAATCTCATCGCGTTCGTGGAGACGGTAGTCCGTACGTACGCACGAACACTACTTCCATTTAATTTTTATTTTAAAAGAATCGAATCCAAATGATACATAGGTATATTACTATTCCAGTATAATATAATATTTTATATATGTTACTTAAGTTCATTAACACCATCCTTTATACGTTCCATGTGTGGTATGAACGAGTCATATCATTTTAAGGGGGCGGTAGTCCGCACTTCCTCAAATGAAATTATCGTATGTATATACAACATGAAACGAATAATGGTATGAAATAAAATGGAATTACAGAAGCTTATATATAAAATATATATCATTAATATCATATTTAATTACAGTGCCATCATAATGGCCACCATGAGAGGTGGTAAGATGTATTTGAACAATCATCGTTTCGTGAGGCGTTAGTTTGTCATCCACAGAAACATTATGTTCATCATCCATTAGATGGATTTGTGTGTATGTGTAGTTTGAATACTTCTTATAACAACATCCTAGTATATTGAGGATACTGGTGTTGTTACAAAATAAAGGAAATAAAAAGAGTTTGGGAGTTGAAGAAGCAAAATAAATGAAAATAATTTAAGAGAAATCGTTACCTTTAATTTAGGTAACTCACTTTGGTTGGAACCAAAGGACTTGTTGAAATGCTTTATGCCTAAGGGGAAGCTTCAAGGAGGAGAAGAGGGATGTGGGGAGCTTAGTTGGGAAGAGTTTGGACGAGCCAAGTGTCTTGAGAGGTGTGAAGAATGAGTAGAAGTGGTCTCCTTTTATAAGGGAGAGGAGGGGCTCTTTAGGAAAGAGTGAAAGTATTACTTTATAATATAATTATATTCGGTTTATAATGGTCCAAAAATCATTGAGGTCAAAGATAAGATGAATCATATTCTAAATAACATCAACCAATAATAATTTGACAGGTTTTAGATAATATTTTAATCATTATAATCTTATTTATTTAAATGAATTATTAATGAGGTAAACATTGCATCATTATTGTGTCATTAATAATTTAACTTATTTGATGTCTAAAAATTATAAATAAAATATCATTATGTAGGAAATCTTTTTATCTTTCTAATGAATATTTATAATCGAAAATCCAACATGTATAGCCCTATGTAAAAATTGTTCTTCTAAAAGATGTAAGCTTATGCCATTTTTATTTTTATTTTAGCTTTATTAATATAAAGTGTCCCTACCACATACAAGTGGCTCCAAGGGGTCCCCAAATTGACCCAAGGATGCTCATGGTCGGGTATGTGTCCACCAATAAGGTTAGGACACGTTTTAGGGTAATTTTGTATTATTATAATATTATTTTTTAACCCTTATTTACCGGATTTACCCTTTAACCATGGTAAATAAAATATTTACCGCAGTAATTATTCAAAATGTGTAAAAATAAAAGTTACCTATTTACATAATTTGGACATCCTGATTCCAAATATGGAATCCATTTTTATAAATTCAAAACACATAAGTGGCAGAAATTAATTTAAAATTAATTCCCGCTGTCAAAACAAAAAGTGTGTTTTTAAGAGATAATAACTATCAAAAGATTGACACTTGTTTATGTTCGGTTTAATTGTAAAATTATGTCCAATGACCAACATTATATTAAATGGTAAAAATATATTCTAAATATACTTTAAAACCACTCAAATTCACAATTTATCACTATTAATTATTTTGATTAAAAAAGTTGTTTTTAATTAAAATTTAGTAATTTTCACTATTCATCAAAATATAAAAGTTATCCGAAAAGTACCAAAATTTCACCCTAGGCTAAATTCGATATTCCGAATCCAAAAATGAAGTCCATTTTAAAATATAAAATATATATAATTTCAAAATTTAGGTATTACTATCCATAACGGTTAGTTTGATCGGTTGTGGTGTGTGTTAAAACTCGAAGTTGCGTACAACACACGCTACTGTTTTATTCAAAGGAAAGCGTACCGTGTAAGCTGGGGATGTTTCATTTTAAATTTTTTGATGTCCCCATTTAGTCAAAAAGTTTAAAATATTGTATTTAAAAATGTTTCACTATTAAAAGTTGATAAAAGTGCAATACTGAAAATGAATCTGTTCTTGCATTATGACTAAGAAACTCATAATATGGATTCTAAAATTATAAGGATTATATAAAGTTTAAAATGTAGTTAATGCTATTCATGACCTCTTTTAATGGATTTTTTTTATAAGTCATGGTGTGATTGAACTCGGTGTTGCGTGTAGTGAAAGTTATTGAATTACTATAAAATCTTGGGGTGTTACATCCCATGTTCCTTATATTTGAAGCAGTGTACTACAGAATGAGTGTTGATCTAAAACTTCTATTCTTCCATCGCATTCATGGGTTTCTTCATTTCTCATTGGAATTGATTAACCTAATACCCCTATTTTCCACACAATAAGAATCTCCTAGTTCTCTTTAGATAGTTTTCAGGATGCTTCTTCCCATACCTTTAACACATGGGATGTTGGGTTTTATTTCCTCCATGAGATTTATTTGTTGGTCATCATAAAGGAAACTCCATTTTATACTTTTTATCTCCAGCCTCATGAGACTACTAAGATTCACCATTATCTATCTTAAAGTTTTTGGAAAAATGGACAATATAATCATAATGATCAAAGTCCCAAATCTCTAAATATTTCCATAAAATCATATTTAAACCACTAAAGAAATGTTCCACCTTACTTTTGATGTTGATAACAAAGCCACGGGCATATCATGCAAGCCTTATGAAGTTTGTCTCGTACAACCTGATTGACTCATCTTCCTTTTGATTCAGTTTGAGTAACTACATCTCTATTTTAATATGGATTGTTTAGGGAAAATATTTATTGGGAAAAAATATTGAATTATTCCCATTCCATGGAATCAATATCCTCTTTTTACTTAAGGTTCATGATCAGAATCCACCACTGATTGGTTTCCCCCTCTAAGAGATAAACTTCTAGAAAAACTTTCTCTTACTCTGAGCATTGAAGGAAAAATAATATCTTCTTAATGTAATTAATCCATTGTTCTGTGATGAGGTAATCAAAAGATCCACTAAAGGTATGAGTCCTTTATCACATAAAAGACTCAACTGAAACATGCTCCTTCTTAGGATAAGTAGGTATTTCTACATGATTCAAGTTATTATTCATAACCTGATCTAATTGATCCAATGCTACCATGAATTTATTAGATCCTAATCCTATAAGTTTAAGCATATCATTGGGTAAATCATCACAATGCCTATCATTCTATTTGTTTGAATGGTTTCTCTTATTTCCTATCATTAACAAAAAAAGAATAAAACAAGATGAGATAGCATATATTCCCAAGAAAGGAAACAGTGTTTCTAATGCTCAAAGTCGAAATACATAGATTTAGGCAATCCGGGAGTCTAGTTCTAAGTGGAAGATAAAGGCTTTATTGGCTAAGATTCACATTGTGGTTGAGGAGGTCCAAGATTGGATGACCCTTTTATCCTTATTAGTTGAGTCCACACTTATTAACTGAATTAAGGAAAGACAATATGAGGATCTAGAGTGTTTGTACTTGATTGAAATTCTAGAATGTGGTGAGTCACCTTTCAATTAGACTATATATGAGGATGAGATCATCTATTTTTGGTGTCGTGTTGTTGTGCATATGTGTATGCGAGAGGAGTTGATGTTTGAGTTTAATCTGTCAAAGTGGGTAGTATACCCTGGTTTGGCCAAAATCTACCATGAACTTCAGAGATAGTATTAGTAGTCAATAATGAAAAAGGATATTTCAGGTTTCGTGATATGATTCTACACCTATAAATAAATGAAGGTTGAGCATTAGTGACCTGGTCGTCTGTTACAACCATTTTCCATTCCAGAATGAAAGTGGGATGAAGTTACCATATACTTCATGGTGGGTCTTCCAAGGACTCCTAGGAAGAATGATTCAATATGGGTGATTATGTACTGATTGATGAAAGTATCCCATTTCTTTCCTATCCAAGATAGTTTCATGGTTGATCGGTTGGGTGATATGTACATTTGGGAGATAGCCCATTTTCATAGGGTACTGTGGAGTATAGTTTCATATTTTGATTCCTGTTTTACTTCGTGCTTCTAGGAAGGATTGTAGAATGCATTGGGTACTGATGTTTTTTTATTAAAAATTTCTACCCATAGACAAATGGTAATTCAGAGCATACTATTCATATTCTAGAGGACATGTTGTGAGCATGAATCCTAGACTTTGGGGGATCTTAGGATAAGAACCTAGCGCTAGTTGAGTTTTCCCAAAACAATAGTTATTAGGAAACTATTCAAATATAACCATATGAGGATTTATATGTTATTCCATGCATATCAACTCGATATTGGATGGGGCTGGGAAATTTGGATTTATTAGGATCGAGTCTCGTATAGGATACATCAGAAAAAATTCCATTGATTAGGAAATGTATAGATGAAGTATACAGTAGACAGAAGTCCTATGTTGATTGACATCATCGACCTCTTGAGTTTACAGTAGGTGATCATGTATTCCTTCAGGTGTCCTTGATATCGTTTCACTGATGGACTCAAAGTTAGGGCAAGTTGAATCCTAGGTTTTTCGAAACATTTGAAATTGTAGAGAGAATCAGAATGGTGACGTACCAATTAGATCTTATACAGAGGTATAGTGTTATGAATGATGTTTTTCATGTGTCATAGCTTTGGTAGTATCACCTCAAACCTTCTCTTGTGATTGATGTTGATGATGTTGATCTTGAGGTGGATGTATCATTTGAGGATCATCTGAATCATGTTGTGTATTGTAATGAGAAAGTTTTGTGGGAAAAGATTGTGTCATTGGTCTAAGTTTTGTGGTAGCATGGCCATTTTTGGGAGAAAACATGGGAGAGGGAAATATATATTTGGGATCTATGTCCTAACCTTTTCACCTCAGAATCTTATCGATAATTGGGAGTACAAATCGAGGACAAGCTGTTATAAGACAGGGAGATTGTAAGATCCTAACCTATTAAGACATCTTATGCTCATTTTTAGGTATTATTTTAACTTTTTTGTTTTACGATAATTGGGTATTTTTTCAAGGTTATTCTAGGTAAATTTTTATAATTTTATAAGCCCATGGGGATGTGTAATATTGGAACATGGTTAGGGAAAACCATGCGGTTTTCCCCAAGAAACTGTGCCCCCCATTTCGAGCCATAGGAAGGGGGCACAGGGTTTGACCAAACTATATAGCCACCCTCACCAAACCACTAACTTTTTTATAGTGGGGGTTAGCATGATTATTACATGGTTTTTAAAACTATTTTCCCACCTAGTAGTAACCATGCACCCTAGATAGTTGGAGTGCATAGTTAGGGTGCACAGTTTGTCAAACCGTCCGGCCCATCTAGGAAACCATGCGCACAAGATTATAAACCCTTGAAAATTTAATTAAATATTCATTAATGCCCATTTTATATCCCAAATCCCCCATTCTCAACCTAACATGATTTACTTTACTCTTGGAGGCACATAAGAGGATTCATATTCTCCTTAAACCTCTTCTAGTGTGAATCGAAGATTCAATGGAATAAATTAAACCCTTTATGGTATATAATTTATTTCTTATTTAGATTCCTCTATCTCCCATATTTCTCTCCCATTAGAGAGGTATGAATACTATCATTATTGATGGTTTCGATAAATATTTTAATGGATCTTTTTTTTGATCTTGACCCTAGGTTTTGATCCTAGATATCCACTTTTATTATGATTTCAATCGTTCTACATCGAATTAAGGGCTATGGTTTTGTGAGTGTTTTTCAATGATCTTGAGTTAGGTGGTCCAATTTATAATTCTCATAGTCTTAATTATGATTATTTGTATTTAATTGTTCCATTTCATTTTCATGTTATACAATTTATTTTAAATTAAAAAGGTGAATTTAATTCTATGAAATTATGAGACCCTTCATGGATCCAATTGGACCCATTAGATATTATGAGACTGAGCTTGATGGAAACCCATGGAGTGTGATAATTACCTTGAAATGATGAATATGGAATGTATAAGGGGAGTTATTAGTTTATGACATTGAACTAAATCCTTGTTTCATGGTTTGATAATGGTATTTAAAGGGCTGATTGGCTTAACCTTGAAGGGTTAATGATTTGTGTATTAATTGATGATGAATAGATTAATGGGGAATATTACATGTTGTCCCTTATGATTAAATTAAAGAACCACAGTTGTGGTTGATAAATGAAATGGTTCTCTGTGATGTGAATGATTAATGATATTGAACCTTGATATATATATATATGTGATATTTATGAATGATTGATCAATGAATTTTGGTTTAGGTAATGACACTCCAAATACCCATGGGGTTCACAACTATTTCTATAGGCCCCTAATTAATTCATGTGAACAATGAGTTGTGGGTGAGGGGGTGATGCTCCAAGTACCCATGGGGTTCCAAACTACTACTGCAGGTCCCTGGTGTATATTTATATATGAATATAAAAATTGAGTTGTGGGTGAGGGAATAATGCTCCGAGTACCCATGGGGTACCTAACTACCACTCTAGACCCATAATTCATGAATGAAATTGGAATTAAATTGAATAATTAAATCCCATAAAAGAGTAAAATCAAACATCCCTATGTTGTATGGTTCAAACTCTAGCTTGGTCCAAAATAAGTATGATGTGGTTGGATAAAGAATATTAAATGTGAAACCTATTTACTTTTTTCATTTGATCTTTATTCTTTATATACTTACATGCACTATTATAAACTATATATTTCTTTAGAAACTATTGGTGGCATCCTACTGAGTTGTACTCACACCCTACTTAGGCCACTTGATTAGTACCTGAATAGACTTCATGCAGGACATGATAAGGGAAAGAGCCCTATGTTAGATGGTTGAGTTGGGATTTGGGATGGAGAATGGATGAGGGAACTAGACATGATGTCAGGACCCTCTTGGTATATTTCAATGTGTCTTTATTTTCTGGTATACATTATACGCATGACACATATATGCAATTACATATCTACTGCTTTAGTTTATTATCATTTTCCCTATTTTTGATTCATGTGTTGTTTGGTTGATTATTGGTTATTGTAGTATCTTGGTTATATTTAATATTTATTTCTATTGTTGAACTTCTTTGATAAAGTGGGTATAGTCTCCTCACATTACATATTAGACCCTCATTGCTATTTGGCAGCCTCTAGCATATAGGGATGCATGTCTAAGGCCATGTGGTGAACCAACTTGAGGTATCGGTATATAGAACTTGGGTCAGGGTGTTACACTCTGGTATAGAATAACAATTATAGGGGAAACATAATAAAAAATCAATACAATCAACTCTAAAAAATAAATAAGAAAATGAAAAAAATGATTCAATATAATAAAACTATTTAATGTCATATTGAATATCATATTAAATTTCATATAGAAAACCAACTAAAATAAATACTCAAAATAAAGACTCTCATAAATGGTATTGAACCCTATACTCGATATCATCTCTAAGATCCAGTCCCATCTAACAAGTCAACTAATCAAGAACAGGGCCCCTTTCCCTTATCCAAACCAAAATCTATAAAGTCTTCTTAGCTACCAAATGGTGGACTGAACAGGGTGTGAGTAAAACTCAATAGGTCACTGCCAATGGTGTACAAACAATTCTGTCTAAGTAATAGTTCATTCAAAAGTATGATAAACATAGAAACCAATTATCAATTAAATGAGTAACATCTAAATAAACTCGTCAAACCTCAATCTCTAGGTTGAGACCTGGGGTTAGTTATATGTGCTTAAGTATGATGTAAGATGTCTCTGTCCAAACCCATAAAAGATTACAACCTCAATAATCAGGGATCCGATATTTAAATAGTATAATTCTTCAGTTCATCATAGACCCAATAAAGATTCCCATGCTCGGGGCTAATTACATATCCAGTTCACAATAGAACCAAGGTGAATTGTCATTCCAGAGGCTAATTACATATTTAGTTCACAACATACCCAAGGTGAATTCCCATTCCATGGGTCAATGACAAGGCGAAGTTCTAAATCAATACCAACAATACAAATCATGAAAATAGTCCATTAACATTCACATTTAACCAAATATTATACAATTATTCAATATAATACCAAATATTCAAGAACAGGCCAATTTTCCAATTACAAGTCAAGTATGACAGTTTCATGCCAATTTATCCATTACCATGCTCATCATTCCGTTTTCCATGCTAAAATTACAAATTACCAATTTTCATGTAAATTACAACCAAATACCAGTTCATGTGTTAATTATACCCAATTACCAATTCACATGTCAAGCTAAGTCCAGATTTCTAATTTAAAACCCCTAGGGTAAAAAGGTTTACAAGGTTTGGTCCAATAGCAAACCTATAATTACAAAATTCATTTTTAAGAACACTAGATTCATATATTCAAAATTTCTAATTCAGGTTCAAGGATAGAAACACTTAATGGGTAGCCAATATTCTAGGATCTCACTTGTTGATAGACCCATTGAGATTTACAAAAGTTCTAGGTAAAGTTATTTAGGGAATACAAGTGATTACCAATTGAAATAGGTCACATGTATAGTGTGCCAATGTGATTACACATGTTAGATATACTATAAACCAACATCAGACCATAGAGAGATGCTTTATACCACCTACATCAAAAGTATAAAATAGAAATCCAAGAATCAGGCATCTGGATCAATGAAAAACACCATGAATACCTATGGGTAGTGATAGATCCACAAAATCAAGGATGAAAGAAGAAGAATCATAGATAAAATGAAAGGATTCGTCAATCTTGGAAAAAAATTATCAAATATAGATGTTTAGATCAAAAAATGGATCAAGGGATCAATTAAATTCATTATTAAAGTTTAGGGAGCCATGGAGAACCCTTTAAGATAAGTAATCTCGGATTAGGGTTGAAATATAGGCTTAAGAAACTTAAAATAGGTTAGTAGGTGGAATTATGGGGCTACCTTTAGTTAAGATCTCTGACAGGACCATTGGCTAGCCAGTTCTGAAGTATCAGCTAGTCGGGGCTCCCTCTATCCTAAAAAGGTTATTGTCTAGTACTCTGGATAGCTGGTGTCACTACAGTAGTTCCCCTGTTTCATTCCATTACCAGCTCTGTTGGAGTTGGTTCCCTAGAAACAACTACTTTTGACTTTATATTATATATATTCAAGAGTTTGAATATTAATACCTTATTACATGTTGATTTTTCTTCTGCATAACATTAATGTGATAATGTCTTAGAATATCTATCACATTAAAAAGGTTATAGAAGTTCCCTAGTATGATAAAAACATTAAAGTTCTATAATGATATCCTTAAATATTGTTCTACTTTCCGATAACATTTTATAATGGGACGCATATTATGTTTAATTTTAGGTTAAAGCACTCAAAAGAAGATAAGACTTTATCTCATAAATCTAACACTTGGTAATCTCCAATATGGGAGATTATGAGAACAAACCCACCTATATGAATTTTTCATGTTTATATTTTATTATATATTATTTTTTGAAAGTATGTGTAATGGTCCTTATACTTTAATATTATTATTAAAGTAAGTTAAGAATCAACACTTTGATCTATTGTCATAAACTATAATGAGATAGTTTATGGTGAAGTTTGGTATATCAGGTGTGTCCTGAATGATGTGTTATTAATGAATATTCAAGGAAGGATTTGCCCCTATCATATTTATGGAAGATTATATTCTATTCCTTTGATTGAAATAGAATGGTCGCATCAAATTCCACATCCATGGTGTAACAATGAGTTTATTTTTGAAAGTCAAATAAAGATGCATCAAGCATATAGGTCAATGATAAAGGTGAGAAGCCTACTTAATTAGATATCATGAAAATGAGATTATATTGAAAAATGAATGTTTATATATGGTTGTTTTTATTTAAACATATCCTCTTCCTCTATGGGTGTATTAACCCATTGATAGACAGTAATATTAGACTTTAATCAAGTCCATCTAATGCCACTGAGGAAGTGGCCTAAAGGGTTACACACAAAGTGTTTCCTTTTATCTAAATTAAATAGTATTTATATTTAACAATTTGAATAAATATTATTTTCCAAACTGAGAAGTAATATTTATCTAGGTGTTATTAAATGATCAAAAATATTGAATAAATATGTATTAACAAGGTAATTATTTAATTACATGAATATATAATATTTATTTATCTCTTATTATTATCAAGGTAATAAATATTTATTTACTAATAAAAAATGTATTTTGTTGCATGAATATTAAAATAAATATTTTATTTGTTAGACCGTGAATGTAATATTTATTTATGATATTTATTCAAAAATTAAATAAATGTTAAGGAGGATGAGTAGACTCATTTATTGTTCTACTAATAAATATTTATTTACTAGACTATAAAAAATGTTTATCATTGCACATATTAACACACACCATGGAATAAAATATGATTATTATTATTTTATATAGCATGAGGTTCCTTTTGATCTTAACATTTTATCAAGGAAATTTGTGAAATTAATTAATTTAAAACCCTAACACTGGGTCTATAAATAGACTATTATGAGAATTTTGATTGTTGGTCATTATGCACAACATTCTCCTCCTTATAGAATTATCTCTCAATGAAGAATACATTTAGGGTTTTATCTCAATATCGAGAGATTATCTCTTCCTCCATTTCTCTCAATATGGATTGATCAAGATATGGTCTTTTATAAACTAAAGGGATTATGGTTTCGATCAAGGGAATAATTTAAGACATTCAGTACCAACACCCTATCACCTGGAGTATCATCGATAACATTTTGATATCAAATTAGTATATGTGGATCACCGTTAGAGGGGATATACTTTGGGTATCCATCAACGCAATGAAAAATACAACCAAATAGTCTTTGGATGATCAACACCGACATCCAAGAAAGAACTCAAGATAGAGGTATTTTTCATCCTATTAAATTAATTATAAATTAACATTAAAAATATTCTCTATTTGTTTTGATGAAAAATCTTGTCAATATTCTTCGAAAAAAATATTGGCCATGGCATTCACGTCATGTACATTATGATTTATCTGTTGAATCTGACAAAAGTTGAGTTAGGCATAGGCCCAATACAAGATTATACTATATCTAGAATCATCAAGTGGTATCATAGGGGTCACATTAAAATTTAGAATTATTTATTTTATTATTGATCATTTCTCATTTAATAGTTAAATTTCATTTCAATTTTTATTCATTATTTATCCATTTGTTGAGATATCTTCTTCCTCCACTCTGTTTCTTTCTTAAATAAATAATATTCGTTAATAATTAATCGATATATAATATGAATAACCCATCCATAGGTTACAAGAACTCTATCTTGATAATATAAGGTTACATGGAATGTACTCCTTTGTTACATGTCATGTATCCATGTTCATTGCATCAGGACACCCACGTGGACTTTGGGTCATTATGTAATGAATACACACCACATACATTAAATGAATCGCATGTTGACCAAGAAAGGTGGAACACATATTTTTTGAACTACAAACCATGTATATTTACTACATGTCCTATAGTTCATGTGTTTTCACAATTGAAAACACAAGTTTAATATGCATCATGTAATTAATACACCATGTGTATTTAATACATGATTCGTATAGGATGGAAGTCGTAAAACTTTACTTACATGTCATGTGTCCTTTCTACAATTCATTTAACACATAAATACCCATGAGAAGTACATGACAACTCCCTAGGCATGTATTGCGGACATCTGGCAAAGTAAAGTACATGTCATGCGGCCAGCCTGCACATGTCTTGTACTTTACCTGTTTACATATAAATATTAAATTTAATTTATTACTCCATAAACCTAATCATTGTGTGTTTTCTGTGTCATTAATTTTAATCATATGTTACATATGATAGTTTTTACATGATATTAAATGATTAATTAATTTTTTCATAAAATATGATCTGCATATTATGTATGTCGCAATACGTTAACTATTATATGTGCATTTAAAGAATTACATGTTATATTAATTAACATGTTTTTCATGTTTCATTTAATTGACTCATACACTCTATATAATTATGTAATAAAATTTTTATTCTAAATTTCGTATGAGTAGACCGTATGAGATCTTAATACATAATGATTATTTTAGACATGTACTCACTGAGTTTCTTTCAAGTACGAAGGTGTGAACTATTTTATTAAATTTTAAATAAAATAAAATTTTTTATTTTATTTAAAATCATTGTGGATGGTAATATTTATGACAAGTGGATTGAATAAGATAAATTTAATTAAGTGACTAACAAGATAATTAATCAAATTAATTCATACATGTTTTATCTTTTCGAAGAATGAATTTAAATGAATTCTAATTTGTTATTTTAAATGTGTAATCATTTCATATGTATGAATGATCGTGATATTTTCCTAGGCCTTTATATTTTTTGGTTTTATTTTATTTTATTTTATTTCAGGGGTTGAAAATTATTTATTATTAAATTAAATTAGATGGCATGTGTGTCATCCCTGCCTACTTTATTATGTAGGGCCTACATATCCAAGGTTGTTTTATGTAATTACCCTTAACCAATCATTTTGTCCCCCTCGCCTATGTGTGAATTATAAAACATGTGTAATGAAATAGTATTTGAAGGTGCATGAAGAGGGTTCAAGATATAACTGAGATGAAACCAACCCAGGTGATACATAGGTGGATAGGTGGAATGTTTCAACTCATTTCAAGACCAGTGTGAGTTTTCCCATAGTGTCATAAGTTGTTTTATTGTTCGCTCAATAAAACAACCATTAGACAAGATCATGAATGAATCATTTATTTATTAATTTATGAATGATTTATTTTATGGATGAAAGATCATGATCATATAAATAAATAGACTAATATACAATGATGAAATTAAAATAAAATGATTAGGTGTAAATGTTTTATCATAACATAGTTGATCCATAAAGTAAAATATTCTTAATATTAACATGACATGTAAAGGATAAAACAATAAAATCTATGTATAACAAAAAAAATACATCATGTTAATATTAATTCATTAATTCTTCTATTGTCTAAATTAAGATAAAAGCATAGTTAAAGTGTTGTTTCGTCCTTTTTCATGGACACTTTTAATTATTAGGAGGTCTTAACTATGATAGTGGGTCAACTTGACTGAATTTGTATTGGGTTTAATGGCCTTAGTATATCCAATACAAATTTGGAGGCAAGTGTTGAGGAAATAAAATTCAATATTTCCATATTGGGGATTCCACTCAACAATTCAAGGAGTTTCTAGTTTTTAGTTGGAAATATAGCCTACCTAAATAATTTCTTATAATTTTCATGGCCTATATTTAGATTATAAGAAGGGAAATAGGGATCCTTTTCACTATAATGTCCACATGATTGGGAATTCTAAGTTAAATGGTGAGGGGTGTTGAGGCTTGATAAAATAACGGGAATCATAATAAAATTAAAATTATTATGTATCATGTAGTTAGTATTAAAAATAAAACTAAAATATTCCTTTTATTATTAAAGTAATATTAGAAATTGAAACCATGAAAACATTATAAATATTCATTAACTCAGGGAATTCCCTTACAAATGAAAATTTCCAAGTATGGTACAATTGTTTATGATTATTATCAGAAAATTTCTATTATGTATTGGAATCCCCTAATCTAGTTTTTTCACACTAGTGGGTGATTAAAGTTGAAAAGGACACCTACAAAAGATATGTAGAGGATTCTTCCTATGAATATTTAATTATATAATCAACTATGTCTAGATAGTTAATGATACAACACAAGAACATGGATTCTTATACCATAATATATCTTCTTATTTTCCTTGAGAAAGAGAAGTAAATTCTTAAGATAAATAATATTATCAATTTATTATATTAGTGTAAACTGGAAGAAGGGAATCTAACTACTGATCATGGTTTCAAAATGTTTGGGTATATTGATAATTTAGAAAAATTGGGCCACCATTTGTATTAGAAAATATCCATTAATATTAATTTATTATCCTTAACACCAAGGTTATCCTTATTCATTTAAGCCTAGAAAAAAATAGATAATCAGCTTAGGAATATTTTGACAATACTTCACCAAGAAGATAAGGATTTGTTGAAACACATTTCTCCACCCATTATGATGAAAAGTTTGGAATACAAGGATGAATATCCAATGAATAATATAAATCCAAATGATTATTTATATCATCCTTCAAAGAGACAAATGATTCAGAGGTAAAAGAATAAACAAGAGGCTATTTGCTTCTTATGTGGAAATATTATACACTATAAAATAAATTACCATTAATTGAAGAAGAAAAATGATGTATCCACTTCAGGTATATTTATCAAGTTTCTATTCACCACCGGTGTATTAAAATGCAATATGTTTATAACATATATATATTTAAATATAAGAAACAAGCAAGAATAGAATGTTTATGGAGAGAACTCAAAATGAACTCATAAAAGAAGATTAATATGTCATCCAATGGGAGCTCATTACTTCTAATTGAAAAAATGAATTGATTCTAGTTTGTATTTAGTTTTTCTAAAACATTTATCTCCATGTCCATTCAGACATAATGAGACATTATTTAATTTATGGAATAATTTTTTTTTTAATGCATTTCGATTTACTTGGGTTATACTATAAGCACCACATTTAACCAGTGATAATGATGAATATAAATATAATATTGATACCTAGTTATTGTAAGATAGTTTTTAGTCAAAATATAAGTTATGATATACCTAGTACGATGTTTAAACTCTTTTTATCTAAAAATATTAAGTATATAGCACACTTATGTTTTAGACTAAGAAAACAATAAATATAAAGGTATTCTGTAAAGTTCAGAGTTAGTTTAGCTACATAGTATGAACTATTACAAATTAAAACTAGAGGTAAATTCATATGCACCATGATATTCCTTCAATAAATTTTAGGAATACTCAATAAAGTATTGGATATACTTGGTAAAGGATATAGATTACTCTAGGATGTATTTTTTAGAACATCTTATCCAGTTAATAATTTATCATTCATTTTCATTAAAGGTATTCCCAAACTCACATTTCCTTATATACATAAATATATTTATGGTAGTAAAAGTAAGATCAATGATGATTCATATATATTATAAATCTTTCATAATTTCTTCTAAGATATGTTTTGAAAATATTATTGTAACAACTAACCATATTCTAACTATATTAACTAATGGATATCATATCAATTATGATATGATAAGAATCTCTTAGGATATAACAACAATTTTTTGTTAAAAACCATTTTTTTTAGTTATATTTATCTATAAATGAATGTGAAAAACTTGGTGAATATCCATTCATAATCCTATATCCAAAAAATATATTAATGTCTAGTCAATAATGAATATGTTTCCATAAATGAAAATCATCTATTTAAGGATAGTGTTAGTATATTTAACTTCTATGGGTTAAGGCTCTTGATGCTCATGAGTTGGCATATGAATTTTGGACTTCTCTAAGCATAGTGGGGGGGATTAGTTCCAAAGACATATACTCCATAGCATGTCATGACCAAATAAATTCTTCATATTCACTATTTTGGGTGATAAATTATATTACTATAAAGTAGTAGTGAATAAAAACATGTTGCGATGCATAATTATGTATGAATTCAAGTAATGGATTTCATGTATCAAGATTCAACAACTTCATATTTTGAATGTTTCTAATACTTGATACTTTTGGTGAATATTCCAGAGAAAATAGACCCATATGGTACAAGATATTACCAATAAATCATGATTTATTATTGAAAGGTTTGGTCTATAAAAAAATATACACCAATCATCATGATTAAAATGCGTTTGAATTCTACTTTTCAAAGCATACTTTTATGATCATAATTTTGGTTTATTGATTTTAAAATCCATTTCATTTGGAGTAAAACTTACAAAATATGTCTAGATGATGTGGCTAGAAGGATACCCTATGGTATATTTCTATAAGACATAACTATAAAGGGTCAATAACATCAAAAAATTCCAATAAGATATATATATTACATAAATTCATTTATGGATAAATCATGCATAGCGATCATAGAATACTCATTTTGAAATGATTGAGTTCCATGTGTCTTTAACATGTTAGTGGGAGCATTATAATTTTTCAAGATATATATGTTCATAACATATTGAAAAAAAATGTTATGTCTTTCTAGTTTTTCAAGACTAGGGAATAAATTTCTCCAAGAATGACTTAAAGTTGTAACAATGTTCTAGGGAATAATATCTACAAAAATAGAACCATGGGTTTTTTGAATATATTCATAGTATATATATTAACAAATTTTTAAAATATAAAAGTTGAAACAATTCAATACCAAATTGTTATTAGAATATAATCCTTCTAGTATAACATGCATGGTCATAGTAAGTGATTATTGAGATTAGAATAATTCCATTGGATTAAGTGCTAGTAATTTATTTCATATGCCATGATATGTACTGACATTTGGTATTATTAATTCATGATTCAAAGTATCTTAATATCAAAAAAATCCAATATAATTGCATAGACTTGTAGTTAAAACTATCTAACAGTGCTTGGAAAATTAGAAATTTATGAGTTCTTGGTGTCTACAGAAGTGGTAATACTTCTGATCAAGTTAATTTAATAGTTGTGTTCATTTAGTTCAATTTTATCTTGTATCATAGTAAAGATAAGGTAATATTAAAGACAAACTTATTACAGTATATAGATAGCATATCTATAATATTTAAGTATTTTGTGGCTTTTGATGTAGGTTAAGAATCAGTTTAGTAACATCTTGTTCTTATTTTGGGTTATACCAAAAGTAAAAGGTTTTATCATTATTATGATAAGCTTTAACTATGGACTTAATCAATATGTTAGTATTCTGACAAGGGAACAAGAGATAGATACACAATAATATCACTACTTTAGGGATATCTCCAAGGTAGTGATGTTGTAGTAAGAATATTTCCAACATAGAAATGTGGCTTTACCAACCCTATTCATGGAAATGTAGTTGGCCTTATATCTATATCCATACTCAATATAAGCATGTTTAACATATGACAACTAACCAGTCATTAGCAGTTAGCTCTAGTGCAAGTGGAAGTCTATTAGAGTTGGTACCCTAGAACCAACTAATTTATACATTATATTGCCTATATATTTAAGGATTTTAATATTAATAAATTATCACATATAGATTGTTCTTATTCATAACATTAATGTGATAATGTCCCAAACTATTTTTCATTTTAAAAAGGTATAGCAATTCCCCTCTATGATGAGAGCCATAAAGTGTCATGATGATATCATTAAATATTATTCTACTATCGAATAACATTTTATTAAAGGAAACATAGTTTGTTGAATATCATGTGTGAGTACTCATAATAATACAAGGCTTTATCTCATAAACTTCACACTTGGTAATTTCCAAGATGAGATATTATGAGAAAAAACCCGCTTGTAGTAATTTTTCATGTTTATGTGACATCATATATTCTTATTTATGAGAATGTGTAATGGTGATTGGACTTTAATATTATTAATAATTCATGTCATAACTCATTAAATTTTATTTATTTTAATAAACCATGATGGTACAATTCATGGTGAAGTTGGGTGAGTTGGGTGCGTCATGAATGATGTGTTATTAATGAATAAGTTGATGGAGGATTTGTCTCTTCCATCTCTATAGAAGTTGATATCTCAACCATTAAAAAGAAATGTAACCATCACATAAAATTACATGGTAATAATATAATGGAAATTTTATTTTAGATAGTCAATGAAATATGTATCAATCATATATGTTGATGACACAGGTGTGCAATCTACTTCATGACATATCACAAAAAAGGGATTATATTACACAGTGAATGTTCATATGTGGTTGTTATCATTGTGACATATCATAGTCCTTTTGGGTGTCTTGAACCATTTATAAATATAAATATTGAACTTTATGTATAGTTACCCAAGACTTTTTTCACATTATTACATGTTTTTAATATAAATATCCATTAATACAAAATAAGGATCGAAAAGGCCTAGTGTCTTTGGAATACTAGTTTCATAATACATCAAAGTGAGAGTAAAATAAAGAAATTTTATTTTAATCCCCATTATGAGATCCTAAACCCATTAAATATCCTAAAACTACATGGTATAACCTGGAGAATACATAGATAAAAGGGGTAATCTAAAAATCCCAGTAAGTTAATAAACAATATAAGAAAGCATAACATGTGAGTCAAAGTTATAACATGGTATTATAAAAGGTAAGGATAATGATTAATCACATGGGGTTATAACATAAATAAAATGGTATCAAAATATCATAAAAATATATGAAATGTATTATAAACACAAAAAATGATAAAAGAATAAGTCTAGGATAATTTCCGATACAACATCAAATGGTGGATAGATTCCCACAGTGGATTTGGTTTACTCCCTAATCCCATACATAATGTATCATGAGACAAAATATTTAACCAATGAATTAGAGTTCTATATAGGTTAATACATCATAATATTTTCATTATTATGTGTTCCTTAAAAATTAAATCAATCATAAGTCATAAATATAAGAATTACTAATGGAAATAAAATGGGTTTCATAATCTTTCCTTATATCATAATCAAAAGAGATCTCTTAAAGAAGGATTTTGGGAAATGATCATAAGGCATGTATTACCCCATATAAGGAAGAAATAATAATATAGTTATGTATTTGAGATAAATATATTAAAACTTTAGAATAATTCCATAACATTAAATAGAGAGATAAAGTTATTTAGATAGATAATAGTCATAACCCAAAGAAAAGGGTGGTTTAGAGAGATCCCTTACCTCAAGCCTGACTCATCACGTGCATTCCTTATATTCCTGAATAATAAATCCATGTTAATTATTAACTTTATTAATAACCTTTAAAGTTTTTTATTACTTTTATTTTATTTTTTACCTTGTCATATTCAATTACTTAATCAAATAATTTTGCATCGGTCGTTTTGATGATATTCACAACATATGTCCAAAATGACTTTGGTAGGTTGAATATGGTCAAAGATTCATTATTCCATTATATCTATAATAATAAATATAAAATAATTATAATTTTTATACATCAATTATAATTTTAAAACCAATCATGAAAAATGGTTATGAAAAATTAACTATGTTACTATCATGGAGACGGTAGGTCGTACCTACACATGAGTAACGTTTCCATTTTTAAAATATTGTGATAGAAAGAATGTAAGTATTATTTTATATTTTAAAAATGATAATTATATCAAAAATATAATATTTTTCTTTAAATACACTTATATATACCATCCATGTGATGAGGTAATGAAAAATGAATCACATCACATCGTGGAGGTGATAATCAACATGTATGCACGAACGACATTATAATTTTTATATGAATGGAAAGGTAATTTTTTTTTGATATATTAGTTTTATAAAATGATAAACATTATATAAATATAATATATATACATTAATTAAATCATCATAAACATTCATGATAGGTGATAATGTAAAATGAATTACATCGATTTGCTGGGAGGTAGTCCGTCATTCACACGAGTGATGGTTTCATTTACAAATTGATAGAAGAGGAGAAGGATGTAGGTTATTCCATTAGAATAATAAAATATTATTATATTTTAGATACTTATTTCATTATATCATCTTGTTTTAATAATATTTTAATGATATGGAAGAATAAATAAAACAAAAATTCATGGTTAATAATTATACCTCTTCTTCGGACAATCTCTTTAGGTTTATAACTAAATCTTTCCTAGAATGGATTTATGATAAAACTAGAGAATCTAGTCCATGTTTATTTATTTTATGAATGTATTTATGTAGGTATTATCCAAAATAAAATGATATTTAAGTGTTTATAGGAGAGGATAGAGGGTGTCCTTTTATAAGTGGGGGAGAGGATCCACTTGGAATTTTTTATAAGAATAAAATATATAAATGTATTATTCACACCAAATGGATCCAAAATAGAAAATTATTTAATATTATCTAATATAGGGTATAAATATGGCAATAAAATAAAAATTAAACATTTTTATATGTCATTTTAACCCTTATCAGTTTAGTTTAATCCCTATTAAACTTGTTCTGACCTTAACCGTGGTAGTAAATTTTTACTATTTTTACTATTAATTATGACCAAAAAATAATTTAACCTTATTACATAACATAAATTATTCTAATTAAAATATTAAATCCATTTTATTAAATTAAATTTACATATGTGTTATAATTTAATTTAAAATTAAACCTGTAAAATGCCACAAAAAACTGCTTTTCAGAGAAATGTGTTTTCAAACCCAAAAATGTACTTATAATAAAATAAAATATAAAGATGATTATAATGTAATTAAATATATTATATCTAAATAAACAATATTTATTTTACTTTGAAATAAAATTCAAATCATAATAGGAATTTTAAATTACTTTATTTAATGAAATGAAATGATAGTTTTACGAAAATCGATATTTTCCACTATTCACTGAAAAATCAATCTTTTCAGAATAAATTACAAAATTTCACCTTAATATAATTTTTATATGATGATTATAAAAATTATATCATTTTTATAAAGTTATATTTCTAAAACTTCTATAAATTATTTATATTATTTTCTCTCAAAAAGAAATAAAAATCATTTTTGAAGAAAATATATTTTTGAAGCATAAAATGTCTTTATTGAGAATTGGGTGATTATTTAATAATAATTTATCAATAAATATCTATTTCATCGTAACATTATATAATTTTTATAATGTGGTTAATCCTATTCATACCATCCAATTTAATAGCTAGGTTATATTTATAATATTTAAATAATAATATTTCATGGTTCGTTGAGGCTTAGTGTTACATGTGGTATATGCTATCAAAAATAGTTATATTTTTTAAAATGGAAATTTATTACATTATTCTAAAATTAATAAATTTATCCCTTTAAATTTTATATTATATACTAAGGTGAAAAATGGTGGGGGTACTTCAACTTCATGGTCTCCTTTGGTTCCCAGGTCACCTCTTCATATTTATAGTTCTGTCATAGTACTTTGACTATGTGAGTTGTCTTGTTGTGTATAAATTTATATCTATGATTCAAGATCTTCAATGGATACTAATCATAAAAAATATCATTTTATAGTTATACCGTCATTTAATTTAGTGCATGTTATGGATCTAGTATGTACTTTCTCAAGATGGATACATGGAATACATCGTGTACTTAAGGAAGGGTTGGTGGGAATATTGGATGATAATCCATGACTCGGATGTGATAAATAATATTAAAGGGGAATATGTACCTATGTATTATATTTATTTTTTTCCCAATTATTATGAATATATTCCATGGAGATATACGGAGAAACACTTTATCCCTGACCTCAAACTCCATGTCTCATCGATGACTGCCGACATAGCTCTTTTGTCGACTTTGAGAAGTACTGATGTGTTACTGAATGGTCTTTAAATTTTTTACCATTTCCTAAACTATTTTAGGTTCTAACTACTTATTTTCACCAACTTTATACCAACATTCAGTTGTTTTATATCTCTTCCCATAAATGACTTTATAAGGAGACATGTGGATGCTTGAGTGAAACCTATTATTGTACGAGAACTCGACCAAATGAATATATTGATCCCATCCTCTTTTGAATTCCATAGAACATGCTCTAAATATTTCATCCAGTGTCTGAATAGTCTGGTCATCTTGTCCATCAATTTGGGGGTGATAGTCCGTAATGAAGTTCAACTCAATATTTTGAGCATATTGGAGACTCTTTCATAACTTTGTGGTATATCTCAGATATCAGTAAAATACAATTGATATAAGTGTTCCATTCAACCTCACCACCTCTCTAATTTATATCTTTTCAAGTTGATAAAGTGATAATTCCTCTTGAATTGAAATTAAGTGAAAAATCTTTTTAAGTCAATCCACTACAACCCATACGAAATTATTTCCTCTTGATATCTTTTAAAGACCAGTGAAAAAATCCATGGTGGTGTTTTCCCATTTCCATATAGGTATGGGTAATGATTACACCATCCCATTATACTTTTTTCTACTATCCTTCACTTACTTACATACCAAAAATTTTGATGTATATTCTATGATCGCATTCTTCATATTTCACCACCAATAGTGCTCATAGAGATCTTGATACATATTTGTACTCCCTAGGTGGATCGAGAAGTCTGAGATATATGCATCATTAAATATATCTTTATTTATTTAAGGATTTTATGTTACATGTATTCATTGCCCAAATATTACAACTCCTTCATCAATTTTGAACTATGAGGATTTCCCTTTTCTTATAGCTTCCACCTTCTTTAAAATTTTATTATCATATCTTTTAGCATGTTTTAACATTTCCAAAATGGATAGTTGAGAAATTATTTGAGAAAGTAATTATTATATTCCATACTTTACAATTCCCATGTCCATCCTTTGAAAGTATAATACGATTTCATCCTTCTCAATTCTCATCATTGATAAAGTTTTCAGATCCTTTATACTGAGAACATCTAATAGTTTTTTTTCTTTCCTAAGATGGTAATGGATTGAGAATTCATAGTCCTTGATTAGATATAACCATATTAAATAGTTCATATCAATATCCTTAAATTTAAATATATATTTGAGGCTCTTATGATCTATATATATTTCACACTTCTTCCAATAGAGACAATGTCTCCAGATTTTCAATGCAAAGATCATTGCATCTAAATCCAAATCATGTGTTAGATAGTTATTTTCATAAATTTATATCTACCTTGAGGTATAGGCTATAATTTTATTATTTTTAATTATTACACATCCCAAACCCTTCTTTGAATCATCCCTATAAACCATGAAAATTTCCCCACTTGAGGACAGCATGAAGATTGGTATAGTGATAAGCCTCTTTCTCAGCACCTTAAATATCTATTCACATTCATTGGTCTAGAAAAACTTTAACCCATTTCAATTCAACTTGGTTAGTGGGTTTTATAATCATGATAAGTTTCTCAAAAATCATCGATGATATCCAGTTAGTCCAAGAAAACTATAGATATTAGTTATAGATAATTGTCTGGGACACTCCTCAATTACCTTTATCATAAAAGGGTCCACATATATCCCTTTATTGGTCATAGTATGCCCCAAGAATGATGCTTTCTTCATACAGAACTCACATTTACTATAATTTTCAATTAGATTCTCTTTTCACAAATTATTTTTCATAGTATTAAAATAATTCTCATACTAATCCTTGATTTTAGAGTATATCAGAATATCATCTATAAAGACTACCAAAAATTTGTTGAGGTAATCTCTAAATACTCTATTCATTAAGTCTATAAATATTTTTGAAGAATTATTGACTCCAAAGGGAATCACTATGAACTCATAGTGTTAATTCCTTATTTGAAAGGCGGTTTTTGGAATATCTTCCTTCCTCATATTTAATTGGTGATATCCTCACTAGATGTCCACTGTAGAAAAATATTGGGCCCCACATAATTTATTAAACAATTCATATATCTTTTGTAGGGGAAACTTGTTCTTTATCATGATTTTTTGGATTTTAAGATAATTAGTAAAGAGGTGAATTAAACCATCCTTCTTCTTAATAAAGAAGACCAACGTGCCCCATAGTGAAGAACTCAGGTGTGTAAAACCCTTTTATGGATTCTCTTATAACTTCTTTTTCAATTCTTCCAACTCAATAGTGGGTATTCTTTAAGGATTTTGGGATATGGGTAGAGATCTAAGTATAAGTTCAATTGAGAACTCAAACTCTTGATTTAGATGAAGACCAGGAAACTCATCAGGGAATATATCAATATAATCTCTCACAATGGGAATGTCTTCAAGCATGATTATCTCCTTTTTCTTGATCATTTCAACTTGATATTATTGCTCATAAGTGAATAATATCAATGCCTGAATAGAATATTCCAAGGGATATTAATCCTACTCTTTACACTTGTACAGAATCAGAGGATAACTTGAGATATGAAGAGTGGTCTCCCTCTCTTGACATTTAATGTCGTTTTTATATAAGGATATTCAATTGATGCCCAATATAGCATAAAAATACACTAAAGTAATAAGATATTTCCTATAAGATTCAATCCACAAACATTGACTAATGAGGAGTTATATACTTGGGAGGAAATAAATTCTCTATTTTTTATTCTCACGAATAGCTAAACCCTCATTTTTTGAGGTAGTTTTAGAATAGTTCTACTAAACTTGTAATATATGAAAGAATTAATAGAACCATAATCAAAAAGTGTAATCACTATTCATCAGTGAATAACTATCAAACCTATCACCACATTGTTGATAGGATCCACCTTAGCAGTAGTGATATCATATTCCCTTCATTTCTATCTAGTCCTTGGAGGTTATTGTTTTTGACTGTATCTAAAAACCCTTGGCTTAGGGAATTGGCTTGCATAGCTCCCATGTTACTTATATTTGAAGCATTGTACTAAAAAATGAGTGTTGATCTGAAACTTCTTTTCTTCCATTGTATTCATGGGTTTCTTCATCTCTTCTTGGTATTGATTAACCTAATACCCCTATTTTCCACACAAGAAGCATCTCTTAGTTCTCTTTAGATAGTTTTCAATATGCTTCTTTGTAACATCCCAGGTAAATAATGAATAAAACATTTTCATATTTATTAATATTTACGAATTAAATATTAATTTATTATTAAAATGGGTTTCTACGTTCGATAGCGTACTCGATACGCAACGATGCGTTTCTTTGAAAACTTACGTTGTACACTAGTAATATAATAATATTATTTTAAATAGTAGTTAACATGTAGCCGTTTTATTGGTGGGAATGGATAGAAATAACTAAAATATGATTATATATGTTTTTTAAATGTTTTTACATTTATCCAATAAAAGACAAAGGCTTAAAATATGGAAAGAATTCAATTTTTGGCATTTATACCCTAATTTTCACTAAAGGTTCACTTATCACCTTTTGATGGCCAACCGTCATTAAATATAGTTTTGATCACTCTTATAAATTCTATTGGACCAAATATAACTCTTCTTTAGAATCAGGACATCAAAATTTACTTTGTGTAAATTTTTGGTATTTTTCCGATAAAGTTCATTTTTTTAATGAATAGTGTAAATGTTGTATTTTAATTCAAAACCTCTTTTTAATCTAATTTATTAAGATGATTATATAATCTTTTGAATTGCTTTTTAAGTTCAATTAGAATATATTTTTACCATTTAATCCAAAAGTTTTCGTTGGAATTAATTTCACTTTGAAATCGGACTTAAACTAGTGTCAATCTTTTGATACTTATTGTTTCATAAAAACACGCTATTTGTCATGACAGCGGGAATTAATTATTAAATTAATTAATGTGACTTATATGTTTTTAATTTTGTAAAATAGACTTTATTTTTGAATTCGAAATATCAATTATATCTTAGGATGAATTTTTGGTATTTTTCTGAAAAACTTCAATTTTTTATGAATAGTGAAACCACTAAGTGGTACTTATAAAAACCAATTTTTCGTTTAAATGAAATTTACCAATTCTGTGTTTTGAATTTCAAAAATCCGACATACATGGTCGTAATTAAGAATTAAAATTTGGTTCAATGAGATTAAAATAATTTTTTGGTGAATAGTAACTTATTAAGTTTTTAATCGCGATTAGAGGTAATTAGTGCAATTTAAGGAAAAAATGATATTATAATAAAATTAAAATACCTAGACACATGTCCTACCCTTATTGGATGTGTCATGGCCGACCAATACAATCCATGGGTCAACTTGGGGACCCCATGGAGCCACTTTGGTTGGGAAATGACATAAATAACTTTTTATTTAATGTTAAAGTAAAAATAACACAAACTTGAGATGTTTTACTAAAACAATTTTTACATGGGGTTATACAAGTCAGATTTTTTATTATAAATGGTCATTGGAAAGCTAAAACGATTTCCTACATCATGATAGTTTTTTTATAATTTTTAGACTTTAAATAAATTAAATTATTTATGACATCATGATGATGCAGCGATTACCTCATTAATAAAGGATTTAAATAAAATGAAATGATAATGTAAAATATATGACCTAAACATGTCCAAAACCTATTGTATGGGTGGATTTAGAACCCTTATAACCTTATCCTCGAATTATATCAATGTGGGACCTCTTAAATCCGAATACCATTTTAAAATAATGTGACTTTTCTTTACCTTCCAAGAGTGCCCCTCCTCTCCTCTTATAAAAGGCCCCCACCTCTACCTCCTTACCCACACTCCCAAAGCCTTTTTCTCAGCCAAAAACTGCCCATTTTGTCTCTACACTTACCTCTATTACTCCTTGAAGCCTCACTTTGGGTAGAAGTCTTCACAAGGAAGCCTTTGAGCTCAAACCAAAGGGAGTTACCCGATTTTAAGGTAATGTCTTCACTTGAGTCCTTTTGTTTTATTTTGCATCTCCAACCCCCTAAACTCTTTTTATTCATTTCTTTTGTAAAAACTCCAGTATCATAAATATACTAGGATGTTTTTATAATAAGTATTCGAGATACACTTACACACACCTACATCTAATGGTTAAAGAACATACTGTTTCTGTGGATGGAGAATTTATGCCTCCCGAAATGATGATTGTTCAACATTCTTTTAACACCTTCAAAGGTGGACATTAAGATGACACTATATTTATATATGATATATAATATGTTTATGTTTTCCTTAAGCTTCTGTATTTTTCATTTTGGTCATACCTTTATGGTTTCCATTATGGGTAAACGCGATATCTTCATTTAAGGAAGTGCGGACTACCGCCCCCTCAAAGTGATTTGATTAGTTAATACCATATGTGGGACATATAGAGTATGAAGTTATGATATTATATATGATATTACACTATAATTATAATATACCTTTATATCATTATGATTCCATTCTATAAAATACGAAATAGAAATGAAAGTAGCGTTCATGCGTACGTACGGCTTACCGTCTCCATGAACTGTGCATTTCATTTCTTACCTCTAAATGATTATGTAATATTATAAATGCATGTATATACTAGATATATATGATATATATGATATATAAATCATGATTATAATTCTGGATATAATAGATACATGGACAACTTGTAATTATAAAGGGTTTATTTTTTACTCAAGTACTAATGACCGTTATTAACTTAAATAATTACATAGTGTTCATGACATGGAAATAAGTGATATAAAAGGAATAATGAACTTTAAAAAGGTTCTTAAACAATTAGAAATTAACTCAAGTTTATTATTCAGGAGATTAAAGAACGACCGAGTCAAGTCGGACCCGAGGTAAGGGACTTCATCTCAATCTCCTTTCATTGAGGCATATTTCGTTTTATACACAACTTTCTTTTATACGGTGTATAAACCCCTTTGACTTTTACTTTTATACAAAAGGAATCTTTTTCTACGAAGCATTTTAAAAAATGACAAAAAAGAATTTTTCTTTTAACGTACACGGTGAAAATGACCTTTTCCTCCGCCGTGAGTATTATTTGGTCTTTGGCTTCCTGAACAAGCCATAATGTTTTTTTAAATGAAATAAATACCATATACTCTTTTATGTATTTTGGTATTGAAAATGGTTTTTATAATGGATTTGTTATGTCAATATATTTAAGTGATATATTGTGATCAAAGTGTGGAAATGTTTTCTTTCCATTATATTTTTTTTATGTCTTATGATTTTTATAATGGTACTTGGACATTTGACGGGTGGTTACGTGATAAACCATGTGACGGGTGGTGCCGTGAATACCAGGAAGGGTGGTTACGTTATAACCTCCAATGCATTGGGTATGGAAGTCGGTCGTATGGCTATTCCATTAAGTATGTATGTAAGTTGGCCATATGGCTATTCCATTAAGTGATATGTGTGGAAGTTGACCGTATGGTTATTCCACTTAAGTATGTTTATGTCCCAAGTTACCTTTATATGTTATGTGTTCTTTATATGGGTTTTATAGTAATCCTTTGGTTACAAAAAAGTAAGTAATGATATTTTATTCAGTGAAGAGTTTTTACTACTTCATGAAGGTGAAGGTATTACTTTGATAAAGTTATACATGGTTTACTTGATGTTTGAAAAAATAACAGTTTTCATTCTTTGTGTATCCCTTAATGAGCTTTTTATGCTCACCTCGAGTTTTTTTTGAAATGTTTTTCACAGGACTTATTGTGGAATAGGGTCAAGGATGGGATCAAGGGAAATTCATGCTATATAAAACATGGAACTAGACATGTTTCTTTTTAAGAGTTTTTATTTTATGGAATCTTAGTAGAAGTGTCTACTTTGTAATCTTTTGAGATGTAATAGTTATGTCCTAATTCTCTAAAACTCTAAACCTGAAAAGATCCTCAATGTGAATTATTCATTTAATTCAATATTAAGTAATGTTTAAGTCAGGGGCCTTATATTCTTCCCACACCTTTAACACATGGGATGTTGGGTTTTATTTCCTCCATGAGATTTATTTGTTGGTCATCATAGAGGAAACTCTATTTTATACTTTTTATCTCCATCCTCATGAGACCACTAAGATTCACTAATCTCTATCCTAAATTTTATAGAAAAATGGACAATCTATTCATAATGATCAAAGTACCAAATCTCTAAATATTTCCATAAAATCATATTTAAACCACTAAAGAAATGTTCCACCTTACTTTTGATGTTGATAACAAAGCCACAGGCATATCATGCAAGCCTTATGAAGTTTGTCTCATACAACCTGATAGAATCGTCTTCCTTTTGATTCAATTTCAGGAACTCCCTCTCTATTTTAATATGGAGAGTTTAGGGAAAATTTTTATTGGAAAAAATATTGAATTATTCCCATTCTGTGGAATGAATATCCTCTTTATACTTAAAGTACTTGATCAGAATACACCACTGATCGGTTTCCCCCTCTAAGAGATAAACATCCAGAAAAACTTTCTCTTACTCTGAGCATTGAAGGAAAAATAATATCTTCTTAATGGAATTAATCCATTGTTCTGTGATGAGGTAATCAGAAGATCCACTAAAGGTATGAGTCCTTTATCACATAAAATACTCAATTGAAACATGCTCCTTCTTAGGATAAGTAGGGATTTCTACATGATTCAAGTTATTATTCATAACTTGATCTAATTGATCCAATGCTACCATGAATTTCTTAGCTCCCATTCCTATAAGGTTAGGCATATCATTGGGGAAATCATCACAATGCCTATCATTCTATTTGTTTGAATGGTTTCTCTTATTTTCTATCATTAACAAAAAAATAATAAAACAAGATGAGAATACATTAATTAAAAAACATAAAAAAAGGGAAACTTATAAACATATAAGGAATAACTTATAAAAGATAAGTATATCCTAACTTATAAGTCCCTAGATTTCGATCTAGGTTATCCATGGTAATTTTTCCTATTAGGTTTTCTAACCTAACAATTTGTTCAAGTCCTTCATAATGGTTTGAAAAGATTTTATGAATTTCCAAATCATATCCCTTGTGAGTGTCAAACCAAGTGTGCAGTAATTCCTTTTTTTCATGCATTATGTGATGATAAAGTCAATGCCCAATGCACCCTTTTCAGGGTTATTACCCCTAGGTACATCTATTCTAGATCCACATCCACTTGTAGTATCTAGATATGGAGGTAATTTCTTGGAAACCACTTGCTCTGTACTTCACTAAAATTCTAAGCTATTTTCTTATACTTAAACTTATCCTTAGGGTTCTCACTGAACTATTTTATTCTTAATTCCAAAAAATATCTAGACCATCCTCTGATACCAAGACTAACAGAGTTTTAATCTCTTCCAATGAGTTTTTTGTGATAGATTTTCATCACTAATGACCTTTAGTAATGGGAATCCTTCAAAAAAATGCATTGTAGAAAACGGTGTCACAAATATGTTTATTTTTTACAGATATTGAATCCATCACAAATAAGTGCATAAATTTTTTTAAAAAAATCAATTGCAATGGATTTTTTAATCCATTTCAATTTCCTAAATATTCAAAAATTAAAAGTTAAAAATTAAAATAAATAATTAAAAAATAAACTAAAAAAATATAAAATATAAAATATAATAAAAACATTCATATTTTTATCAAACCAAAATACATAACGGTCATAAAAAATTGAGGATCAACTGGCCTTAAGGGGAGGATGATCACCCAATGGTTTAGGTGGAGGAAAATCCATACCAACACCACATGTAAGCCATCGGATATACTCTAACATCTTCTCATCTCTTGGACAATACTACTTATGCTCCTCCTCCCACTCTCTCTACATCTGTTGTATCATCTCATCCTAAACTCGAAACCTCTCTTCATATTGTGCTATAGAAAATGACAATTTCTCTAAATCATATCTCTTGGAGATGATTGATGGTATCACAGAAGTATCATAATAACTAGTAGGTGTCAATTGTGACCCAATACTGGTCACCCAACCTTTCTCAACACCATGCATAGTAACCTATATCCATGTCCCCTCAACAAAACCTAACACACAGGTAGAATCTGCTTCAGTCTTGGATTGAATATCTTTTGAATGAGAAGTAATGATCTCATATGTTTCCTTAAAATATAATTAGAAATTAAAAAATCAATAAAATTAATTTAAGTAAAATTTAAAAAAAATACTAAGCACAATCTGGCATTGTATGTCGCCAAAAAGTTGTCATGTATAGGGATCGGTGTACATCTTCATGTAAACATAAAAATTTGTAATATATGGGTTAGTATAATCCTTTATAATATAAAAAATATTTTAAATTTAATGTATATATACATTAATAAATAATATTACTTACCATATATCATCGATTTATACCAAATGTACGACTCCCAACCCTATGTGTAACCTCCTACCTCCCCTGGTTCTGACTCCTAGATGATAACCTCCTCTTAAAAGTATTTCTTATCTAGTAGGAGAACAATCCATCCCATACTTGAGATGAGATATAGTCAGGTCGATGAGAGAATAAAGACTATTTGGAAACAATAACAGAAGCTCTATCAATGTCTCTCTTTCTTAGGTTGGGTAAAAATCAATGAAAACATTCACGTATATAAATCTCTCATGCCTCCCAGAAAGGAGCTCTCATAATATCATTGATCAATGACCATAAATTCTGTAATAAAATTAAAAATAATATATTACTAATTAAATAAATTTAAAATAAAATGTATTATTTACTACTATATAATTCAATGGATGAACATCTGATTTCTCATGGTAATGGGAACTTGATCCCATAACACTCGTGGCATATAATAATAATTTCATAAAATCACACTATCCTTCCTGATATATTAATGTGAACAAATGTGCAAATAAAAATAAATAATCAGAATATTATTACCAAAATTAATGCAAAAACTTAATATAAAATCAATACCTTAAAAAATTGAACATACCTCCATAAATGATAATAAAAATAAAAAGATGGGCATATTTATAAGATTGGGTCCAAAATTATCAATCTAGTAAGGTTGTGGTCCCTCCTAATAGATGGTGTTGTAGCATCATCCTTCGGTCTGGATGAATTGGGCTCATCATCGAGAAGCCTAATATCAGTAAGAGAATGAAATAGATTATCAGGAGAATCTTTTTCCATCTAAAATATAAAATATTACCTATAAAAAAATTAATACAAATATCAAATATAAAAAACTAATAAATACCAGAATATAGTAGTAATCTTACCTAAAAATAATTATTAATACATATATCTAATATAAAAAATTTAATAAATACTAAAATATAATAATTACCTATAAATAAATACCAGGATATAATAATATTACCTATAAATAATTGTTAATATAGATATAAAATATAAAAAACTAATAAATACCATACAGAATATAATAATATTACTTTTAAATAATTGTTAATATAGATATAAAATATAAAAAACTAATAAATGCTAGCAATAGTGAGAGAATAAAATAGATCATCAAAACTATCTCTATCCATCTGAAATAAACAATATTACTTATAAATAATTTCTAATATAGACATAAAATATAAAAAACTAATAAATAACTTAATGTAATACATCATTTTTCATATTCATCCTCATATTCATCGATGAAAATGTCTTCATATTCCTCTTTATCATTTTCAACTTCCATACAGATTTCAGTTTCATCATCACTTATTACTTCATCAATATTATCAATATCATTGGTCCTTAACTAGGGGGATTCATCATTGATATTTATATCTCACTAGGTAAGAGATATATTGGTATGTTTCTTGAAAAATTTTAATATTTTTCACTTCCACATAACCATTTTAATTTCCCAGAAATTTATTTTCATGAGATTTAATTTTTATTACACTCCACCAATCATTTAAATCTCTCTAAATAGAATAGTAATTTTTATAATAAACTTTATGTGATTGATGTTCCAACATAAATGTTTTATTTGAGGCAATAATACTATTATATTTAATTCCAATGATTCCACATAATGGATGAACTCACAACCCTTGATCAGTATCAAACCAATAGTATTTAAACAAATTACATAATTTTCCCCCAGATAACATAGCTCAATTATTTCATCTAGTATACCATAAAAGTCAACTTCAATTTCTTTATGATGATATACTTTAAAAAACACTATTATTCATTAATTTTATAATGTACCCTAATCCATCACTCTCTCACAGGTACAAACCAGGTTGGTTACTTGACCTCAAGAGCATCTCCCTGTAAATCAAAGGCTTCCAACTAACAATGGGGGTATAGAGAACATAGTGGGGAGATTATACTCCCTAATAGAGATTTGTAATATAGAAGAAATAAAAAATATTAGAGTAAATAAAATGGAAGAAATAGTATATCATACCACTAGAAGATAAAGGATGAACCAAGTATACCAAATAATAATGAACCATGTAATGTCAAGCTAGAATGTATCTAAATTTCATACTTAAATTAATACATATAAAAGACCATATTGACACAAATAAACTCAAAATACATGGTCTTAAACCACATGTCGGTCCCATATCTAAGTTCCAACCCATACAATAATAAACAATCACCAATAAGGTCCTTTTCCCCTACCCAAGACTGCATCCATGTAATCATATCGAGTTTCAAATGGTGGACCAAATAGGGTGTGAGTAAAAATATGTAGGTCGACACCACTGTGTCTAAATAAAAAAATTCTAATAATAAGTGCATGAAATAAATTGATAATCAAGAGTATTAATTAATAAATTAATATGATATAATACTCATCCTACTTTGGAACCATGTCGAAATATCTCTAATCATATAGAATAACCATGCCAACCGTAACCAAAATTCCATGGCATGATCATATAACTGGGTCAATACCTATAAGAATTATATCATAATTAGAAAAATCTCTTTATATAAGCATTTCATCATAACTAGGCACAACCCTTTATATAATCATTTCAGTATAACCAGGAAAATCCCTTTATATAAGCATTTCATCATAACTAGGAAAAGTTCTTTATATAATCATTTCAGCATCACTGGGTAAAGACATTTATATAAGCATTTCAGTATCACTAGGAAAATCCATTTATATAAGAATTTCAATATCACTGAGAAAATCCATTTATATAATCATTTTAGCATCACTAGGAAAATCTCTTTATATAAGCATTTCAACATCATCGAGAAAATACCTTTATATAATAATTTCAACATCACAGGGAAAATACCTTTATATAATAATTTTAGCATAAATCACAACACAAGACATAACAGCTAGAATAACACAACATAATATCATAATCCAAAATGTTCAATACATTCAATTACCATTTTTCTCAATTATCCATTCATTCATCAAATTATATCTTAATCTATTTCCATGTTAGTTTGCACACCCATTTTATATCAAATTATTGTCCATAATTCAATAATCAAGGAATCCATTTTCCAAGGTGAATCTATCACAAGCAATCACCTGAGATTTAATGTCATACTAAATTATATTTTTAAGCCATTATCTAGATCATTATTTTTTTAGGTAATGATCTTTAGGTTTTGGGCACAGTGAAATCATCAACAACTTGACTTTTTATCATGATCTATGATTAATTTGAGATTTACACGATGATAAATGCCATGATCAATGGAGTTGAATCAAATAATATGGACACATATAACCACCATAACCAAACCATGGGATCATCTCATATTATTTATAATTAATTTTAGAAATTAAATAATTACCTTGCGAGAAATCATTTCTTCATTGATGGATCTAATATCATATTTACGGCGTACTATAATTTAATTTTAGGAATCAAGAATATGATCCTTTAAGTTGTGATCCAAATGTTTTCCACAAGCCTTTGAATGTCTCTATAGGAATATTTTGGTGCTATCTCGATAGATCATAATTCTTACATCCTTCTCCTTTGATCGTCATGAGAACCGCTTCAATGAAGGGTTCTCTTTGATCTCTCAATAATTGAGAGTGATAATGGTCTCCCTTCATTCTTGAGAGTGTTCTTGGCAATAGATATCTATAAGTATTTGAGAGAATTATCTTCATATCTCGTTGTCAAAAACAAAGTAATTATCTCTTTTAAGAAAATAATATAATTGGGTTTATATACCGCTAAGGTTGAAAAATAATAATTACACTGAGCCCCTTATTATTTTCATAATCCCTGAAGAATCTCATGTCTATAATAGTAATATTATTATTTTTATTTCTTAACATATGCTAAACTTTATAATTAAATTAAATATTATTTATTCAAATAATATTCAATATATATGTAGTTGGGGTTTGTCTTAGTGGTAAAGCAACCTCATAATACTATATGAGGTTAGGGGTTCAAAACCCATTGGGTGAAGGTACTATAACAGTAGTGTAACAGCACTATAACAACATTGTAGTAGCATTGTAGCAGTGATAGAAATGTTCTCACCAGTGGCACTATAGCGGTGGTGGGCACTGTAGTAGGGACTGTAGCGGTAGAAGCACGGTAAGCAAGTATTGTAGCAACTTGGGTACTATAGAAATACTATTCACTAGTGGGCCTTTAGGACAAAAATTTAGGCCTTAAGGGCCATGTGATGGGATTCCATGCCCATTGTGCCTATGGGTCATGTATTAAATAAATAAGGCTTAATGGGTAGGTTATCCCTTGAGGAGTATATGGCATGCCTTTCTAGCCTATGTGTGTGGTGCATGTGTGTTTAATGTAATTATACCCCCAAGCACCTAATATATATAATATATATTATTTCTCATCATACTATTAAAATCATTTCTCTATTACTCTATAATATTTATCAAGCCTTAAATAATGAATATTTATTTAATAAATAAATATCACTACATAATTTTCCAATAAATAAATAAATATTATATTCATTAAATAGAAAATAAATATTTATTAAATATTCTTCTCACATGATATTCCCTCAAATAACTGGTGATAAAATATATGTAATCTAGAAAACATGAATAATTATTAAACCATGTATGGTAATAATATTCATTCAACTTGTAAAATAATAAATAATAATATATTATTTAACTGAGATTCTAGATACACTTAATGTGTGTCCCTCTATGCCTCTTTCTCAGTGGCCTTAGGAGAAGAAGGATGAAGCCCAAGGTTAGAAGTTAGAGAAATTACAAGGCATAAATAGACAAATAAGTTAATTTTTTAGACTCATAATATCTCATACGGATTCTTACGATGTAATATAATCCCTTTATCATGATATCTCTAATTAAACAGGTTGCATGCTGGTGCCATCAACCTATGTGCTTGATGTCTCTTTCTTTGACTTTTCAGAAATTGAACTTGCCTATAGAACACCATGGCCATGGATTTATTTAAGAAATTTCATTTTCATTAAAGGTCCTGAGATATCAACTTCCATTAAAGAACAAAAGGTAAAATTCCTTTCTTTCATTATTCATTATTGAAATGTTACTAGTGACACACCCAATGTATCCTACCTCACCGTGAACATATTTCATCTCAGTTTTCATCAATAAATCAAAGTACGTGGATTATAATACTCATTAATAATAATTTTAAATCCTAATTATCAATATACATGTCCAAAAATAGTAAAATCCAATGACACATATAAGTATGGATTTCCTATCAGCATGTCTCGTTCTCATAATATCCTAGAGTGGATATTACCAAGGGTATAAACCATGAGAATATGTATCAAAGTCCTATGAGACTCCACCTATGATAGTATGTATCATTTGTGTCCCTAAAATTATTTAATCTGGTTATATAACATATATTTACGAATACTTTCATGGAACTTCTGGGTTATCATCATAGCAGAGAACTGTTATGACCTTTTAGTGTGATTTCTTCTTTTAGGATATTATCACATACTATGTTACACATAAGAAAAATCATTTTGTGATAAGTATTTTATTAATATTAAAAAAAATTAATATAGATTATCATAAAGTACATAGAAGTTGTTTCTAGGGTACCAACTCCAATAGACTCCTACTTGCATTAGATCCAACTTCTTTCAACCTTAAGTCCACTGGCTCTTAGATGATACTTGTGCTTCTACTAAGATAGTCCTTTAGTCAAGGGGTCCACCACATTTTCTTTTATGGGAACTCTACTTACACTAAATTCACCCCTCTAATAAAAATCCCTCAATAGGTGATACTTCTTGAGTATGTTCTTTTTCCATTAGTACGACCTTGGATCTTTTGCAAGAGTCGCCGCTACAATATTATCACAATACACTGTGATAGGTTATTTACTGTTAGGTACCACATCAATATCCTACAAAAATTTTCATATCTAAATGGAATACTTGGCTTCATCAAAAGCTGCTATATACTTGGACTCTATTTTAGAATCAATAACAACTTTCTACTTTAAAATCTTCCAACTCATAACTCCTATGTTAAGAAAAAAAACATATTTTGACTACATCATAAAATCATTATGATCTCTTTGAAAAATAGAATTAGTATAATCCCTGGTGACTAGCTTCTTATCTCCTCCATACACTAATAACTTATCCTTAGTTCTTCTCAAATATTTAAGTATATCCTTAATAGAAGCCCAATTATGTTCAATTAGATCCACTTAATATCTACCTACCTTGCTCAATGTATAGGAAACATCAAGTCTAGTAAATAATATGGCATACATGACTGATCTTAATACTAAATCATATGGGATATTACTCATTCTCTATTTCTCATGTTCTTTTTGGGGACAAATTTTGTCAGAAAGTTGTATAACAAGTGTCACTAGAACCAATCCTCTCTTCGATTATTCCACACAAAATCTATTTAATATCTGGTCAATGTATATACTTTGACATAGTCAAATAATCCTCTTGGATCTATCAAAAATGATATTGATTCCTAGAATATAGGTTGTTCCACCTAATTCCTTCATGAAGAAACACTTGTTTAACCATTCCTTAACAAACAGTAATACTGGTATGTCGTTTCTGCTAAGTAATTTTTCATTAGAATATATTACTAGGATAATAACTAAGTTCCCACAAAACTTATTATAAACACATGTCTCACATTAATTATTAATGAAACCAAATTATTTTATAACTTCATTGAATCAAATGTTCCATAAACTAGATGATTTCTTCAATCCATAAATGGACCTCTACAACTTGAAAATATTTTTGGCATCACCTAGAGTCACAAAACCTTTTAGTTGTTTCATGTAGAAATATTCCTAAAGTTTCCCATTAGGGAAAGTTATTTTCATATCCATCTACCAAATTTCATAGTAATACTAAGCTTCTATAGAAAGTAGAATTCGAATGCATTTAAGCAAAGAAACTGGTGAAAAGGTTTCATCATATTTAATTATTTAGTGCTATTTAAACCATTTAGGCACTAACACTGCTTTATAGGTATTTAATTTACCTCGCATGTCAAGTTTTCTCTTGAATGCCCATTTTCACCCTATTAGATTTACATCAATCATCATGTCAACCAAAACCCAAACTTAGTTCTAATATATGGAATACATTTTAGAATTTATGGCTTCCTTCCATATTATAGCTTCTAAGCTCTCTATTGTCTCTTTGTAAGAGAGAGGTTCATCATTGTCATCCAATAATGATTCGCCATATTCAATGACTAGAAATTCATATCTCTCTGGTTCTCTTACCTCTCTAGTGATCTTATGTAGTACTTTTGTTTTAGGAACTACTTATTCAATAGGGACCTGTGAAATATGTTCCTATACCAACTCTTTTTTATCCTGAGCATAAACTTCATCAAAGTCAATCTTGCTCCCACTATCATTTTGAGGATGTTCTCCCTCTCAAGAAATATGGTTTTTATATTGATAGCAACTTTCTTTCCATATGGGTTGTATAGGTAGTATCTCTTTGTTTTTTTAGGATACCCTATAAATATACACTCTATGTCCCATGGTGCAAGTTTTATTTTTATAAGGCCTTAACAAACACCTTACAACACCATACACATGTATGTGATAAAACCGGTTTCCTTCTATTAATAAATCAAATGGAATTCCATTTTCTGATTTAGTTGGTACCTAGTTTATTGTATATGCTACAATTTGTAATGCATATCCCTAAAATGATAATGGAAGATCTACATGACTTATTATTGACCTTACCATTTCTAATAAGGTACGATTCCTCCTTTCACTAAAACTATCCCAATGTGGTGTGTAAGGTGGAGTGAGTTGAGATAGAATCCCAAAATCTCATAGAGATTTGATAAACTCTTATTTAATATATTCACCACCTTGATCTAATAAAATATTCTTTATCTCTTTTACAAGTTGATTCTATACTTCATTCTTTAATTATTTAAATTTTTCAAAGGACTCAGAATTATACCTCATTAAGTAGACATAGACATATCTACTCAAGTCATTAATAAAAGTCATGAAGTAAGAATAATCACCTATAAATTCTACTATAAATGGTTCACACACATCAATGTGAACCAATCCTAAAATCTTTGTGGCTCTTTCACCCTATCCACTGAATGGTGGTTTGGTCATTTTTCCTTGTAAACAAGAATTAAATCTTTCAAGTGGTTTAAACTAAAAATATTCTAAATAATTATCTTTTTATAACTTTGTCAAATGCTTCTCATTCACATAACCAAGATGGGGATGTCATAAATGGACATTATATGAGTTGTTTGAACATGATTTTTTATCTATTTCCAATACTTGGTTTTCATAATTTAATATATAAAGACCATTCTTTAAATGTTCCATACCATAACATATATTGTCTTTAAAAAATAAATAAATTTTATTTTTAAATTTTGAAAATAAAACCATTTGTATCTAGGCATGATATATAAAATACATGCTTGGTAATAGTTAGTACATAATAATAATCTCTTAAAAACAATATCATTATGGATGGAAATGAAAGTTGGTTGTCACTAATGTCTAGAGCAACCATCCTTACACCATTGGAAGCTCATAAATTCACCTCTCCTCTAGCAATATTTAAAAATATACTTAGTTCCTGCATTTGGATATAGATGTGAGAACCACAAGTTGTATCTAATACCCAATGTTTATATATTGAAATATTATATTTGATAACGAACATACCTTTAGGTTTCCCTTGCTTCTAGATATAGTTCCTCTTCTAGTGGCCTTGATTTCCACATGCAAAACATACTTCTTCCTTTTCCTTACCCTTCCTATGGATCTTACTCTTATTGTAAGGACAGTGCTCAGGACCTTTAGACTTTTTATGAGTCTTGGGCCCCTTATCCTTGTTCTTCTTTTTCTTATTCATCATAAGGACTATGGGTTTGTCATGCCCCATTTCCTTATCTACTTGGAAAATCATAGTAAAAAGTTCTGAAAGAATCTTATCATTAATTATCATGTTATAATTAATAATAAAACTAGATAAGGACTTGGTTAGTGAGTAAATTATGAGATTTTTTTTTCAACTCATCTGGGAATTTAATCCCTAATATGTCTAAGCATTCAATGTTACCAATAATATTAACTACATGAGACTCATCTGGTGCTGACTATCTAAGATTTTTTGTAAATAGGACATTGTAGATATTGTATCTCTCTTATCTCACCTTCTCTTTATAGAGATACTGAATGTGATACATCATGTTATAAGCATTCATGTCCTCATGTTGCTTCAAAATATCATTGGTCAAGTATAATAGCATGAAACACTAAACATATGTGGAATTGTTCAAATGTTTATCATAGAGAGATAACTCTTCCCCACTAGACTCTTTACTAGGTACATCATGAATAGGTTCTTCCATCACATATGATTTCCTTGAATGGCATAGGATAACGTGTAAGCACCTTTATCACTCTTGGAAATTTTTGCCGATGAGAAGGTTTTCCTTCTAAAGTATGGATCACAATGATATGTTTGAATTAATTTTTTATTGTTGTTTCTACAAATAATATGAGTGGAATACTTTATCTGATAAAACTTAGATAAATAAATAAATATTATATTTATTAATCACCCACTATTTTATAGAAACCCAATATCCCTCACCATCAGCTTTAGAATATCATGTTACTTGGAAATTCTAGTGGAAAGGATTCATATTCCCCTTCTCATCACCCCGACTTTGTCCAGTCAAGAAATTTAAAGTGTTTTAGGTAGGAATTCCAAATTATAATTGATTTAACTCATATTTATTTGATCTGTTGAGTGGACTCCCCAATCCTAAAATCCTTAAATTTGATTTCTTAAACCTTTTCCTCTTATTGAAACTAAGTCCTACTTTGTTAGTCAACCCTTGATGTGAACTAAGTTAATTCAACCCAAAATTTCAATTTATAATTCCCTAATAATTGAAAGTACCCCAAATTTGATTTTTCAAGCACTTTGAACTATGGTTCAATTTTACCTGAAGTGGTGGAATGCTATACCAACTTAATATATATAATTTATGGATTTTATTAGTTATGTGAAAATTTACAATTATTATCTTTATTACAGGATTTTTGATATTAAGTGGATTTACTTAAGTGATTAATCATGTCTTAGATAATTTTTATGCATAAGTTAATTTATTTTAGTTATCTTTCATGCTTTTTAATTCATTAATTCATGTTATCATGACAAAACATCCATAATGAAATAACCATAAAACTTGAAAAAAATAAAAAAAAATGTGTTATGATCATGATATTTTACTAATGGTTATTTTGTCTTGAAGATGATAAACTAACTATTGACCTGGGGGAAATACCTTGAACCATTTATGGTTCATGTTGTAGCTTTCCACCTCTCTATCTATGTATCTATCTTGGATTAGTTTTGTCTCGAATCCAAACTTGAACCACCTCTGCTATCCTGGGTGATTCATCCATTAAATATTATTTTATTCACATGCAGGAAAGGGGAACCAAAGGATTGGTTTAGCTATTAACATAAAAGAAACCATGGGATTGAAATACATTTCATGATGAGAGGAGGGATGAAACGCAGGGCGACAATTTAATTTAATAATAAATTAAAATAATCTGATCACATACAAAGGATTGTTTTATTCTCATGATCATCCATATGAATTCAATGAATTATGCATTTAATAAAATTATCATTCAATTATAATCATTCTTATTTAAGATAAATCAGGATCGAATCAATTAATTATCTTCTTTAATTAATCAATTATTTTATATTAATTCCCAAATAAATTTTCTTGAGATTCTCATCCATAATAATTTTAAACAAATTAAATAAATTTATTGTAAATTAATTACATATAAAAAAATATACCTTAGAGGAAACATGGTGAGTACCCATCCAAACTACCCAATGTGTGTTATACTCGTATACTATTTATTCTATTGACATGTGGCATACATGACTTATCACATAATTTCATGGTGTGTACTATCAACTTAATGACCACACATAAAACATGGTATTTATGTAGCATGTTATGCTTCAATATACATATAGTAATAACTATAATATGACTTATACATGATACGTAGATCCAAACACTACATAGAAATTAATTATATATATATATAACCCATTACATAGTGTGAACTATCAACTTAATGATCACATGGAACACATATAAGGTTTTAATGGTACAATAAATTAAATTTCAATTCTATGTAATTTGGTAAAAGTACACAGTGTGTACATCAAAGCTATAGGGCATGTGTTATTCTCATCATATATCTATGGAACATGCCTAGGTACTTAACATGTAACCACGCCAAGAAAAATATTGGAGTACACTACAGGTTCATGGGATACACAGCATGTGGTCTCTAAGTTACATAGTCACCAGTCATGTAGGTCATGTAAGAAGATATACGTCCAATTTGTGACTAAAGGACTACACATCATGTACGAAAGTTATATGATGTGTACTCCAGTTGGTCATGTTCCAAGATAGCCCAGTCAATACTGATCGTATAATTAAATTCACCATGTATAATAAATGCACATGGATTGAATTAAGTTTGAATTAATTTAGGGTGTATTAAAGACTAGTATATAGTTTGTACCATTGGGTTACACGATGTGTACTCTTTTTTGTCTATCCAGACTCCTTGTCACCCTTAAATGAGATCTTTAAATTTATTTCATTCATAAAATTAATCGATTTGATTATATTTTCAAGAAATGAAGAGGAATAAAGGAGATCTCATAATTCGTATTAAATAATGATTAAACTAGTATTGAAAACTAATGAAAAATGTGTAAATAAATCAATGATATTTAAGTAATTATAAATAATTATTTGACACCTCTGATACCTCTTGTAGGTTCCAGGTGCATTGGAAGCATTAGATGAGAAATTCACAAATCATCTTTTTTTCATGATCAATGATTAATCTATTATTTACATGATAATAAACACCACGATAAATGGAATTAAATTAAAGAATATATACAATAGATAAACACCAAAACCAAATCACGGGATCATCATGTTTTATTTATAATTAATTTAATCAATTAATAATTACCTTGTGAGAAATTATTTCTTCATTGATGGATCTAACAATGTCTCTACATCATACCATCAATGCATTATAGGAATAAAGAATATACTTCTTCTGGTGGTGATCCAAAAGTGTTCCAAGAACCTTTGAATGTAATTATAAGAATATTTAGGTGCTAGCAAGACAAATACTAACGCTTGTTTCTTTCTCCTTGGATCACCCTGAGAATCACTTCAATGAAGGGTTCTCTTCAATCTCTCTAGACTTTAGAGCAGTGGTGGAGGATGATTTGAGATCATTCCATGAAGAGGGAGCACTCTAGGGATTTGAGAGTATTCTCTCTAGATCTCTTTGTGTATAATAAATTAATTGGCTTCTTTTAATAAAATAATATAATTGGGTTTATATATCGCTAGGGATGGAAAATAATAATTGAACATGCTCTCCTTATTATTTCTTTAATCCTTGTAGAGCCCCAAGTCTACAATATTATTATTATTATTATTATTATTTCTTGGCATATGCTAAACTCATAAATTAAATTAAATATTATTTATTCAAATAATATTCAATATATATTATTTCTCACCAGACAATTAAATTTGTTCCTCTATTCATCCACAATATTTATCAGACCTTGAATAATCAAAATGTATTTAACAAATAAATATCACTTCATTATTCACCAATAAATAAATATTATATTCACTAAATAAAAATTAAATATTTATTAAATATTATGCTCACATAATATTCTCTCGAATAACTGGTGATATAATATATCCAATCAAGTAGACATGAATAATTATTAAACCATGTGTGGGAATAATAATTATTAAACTTGTTAAATAGTAAATAATAATATATTATTTAACTGAGATTATGGATACACTTAGTGTGTGACCCTCTAGTCCTCTTTCTTAGTGGAATTAGGTGAATCAACCTCAAGTACAAGGTTAGCATCTATTAATATTCCAAGGTACCCATAGAGAAATAAGTTAATTTCACAATGAACTAATACCTCATATGGATGCTTACTGTGTAATATAATCTCTTTATTGTGATACACCAATAAATAAAGTTGTATACTGATGCCAGCAGCCTAAGTGCTCTATGTCTCTTTCTTGACTTTATGAAAATTTAACTTTCCTATATAACACCATGTCCATGGATTTATTTAGGCAATATCATTTCCATCAAAGAGCCTGAGATATCAACTTCTATTAAAGAACATAAGGGGAAATCCTTTCTCACATTATTCATTAATGAAATATTACTCGTGACACACCCAATGTATCCTACCTAACCACAAACATATGTTATCATACTTTTCATCAATACATCAAAGTACATGACTTATAATACTGATCCATAATAATCTTAAAGTCTAAGGATGAATACACATATATGTAGATAGAAAAATCCAATGACACATATAAACATGGATATCCTAATGGAAGGTATCGTTCTCATAATATCCAACACTGGATATTACTAAAGGAGTACACCATGATAAGGTTCCTCAAAGTCTTATGAGTCTCTATCCCTAATATCCTGTATCATTTTTGTCCCTAAAATGATTTCATCTAGCTATAGAACATAAATTTAAGAATATTGTCATGACACTTCTAGGTTCACATCATAGTAGGGAACTGTTATGACCTTTCAGTGTGACAACTACTCTTAGGATATTGTCGCATACTAAGTTACGCAAAAGAACAATAATGATGTGATAAGGAGTTTAGTAATATTCAAAAAAATGAATATAGGTTATCATAAAATACACAGAAGTTGGTTCTAGGGTACTAACTCTAACAGGATTACCCTATGGGTAGTATCAAGCTAGGTCTCAACACCATTAGATCCAAAGGGATCCAAAGAGTAGTCTAAAAACCTGATTATCATCACCCATTATTCTATTTGTTAACATGCATGTTGTGTTGGTGCAATCGCATAATATTTTACATAAGTGAATAAATATAAATAGACTATAGGGATTTTTTCTATACCACCTACCTTTATCCAGTGATTAAATTAATTCTTCTAATAGGTAATTCCAACAAATAATGAAGGCGGTGATGATCATAAGGGAAACCAGATATTAAATGATTGATTGAGATGTCTAGAAGGGAAGAAAATTCTCTAAAATTTCTTGGAGCTGTCTTAGGGTTTGAGAGAGAGATATTCATGGTGCATGAAATGAAATCATATACACAACATGGTTTAAAACCACTGGTCATGATATATTCATGATGTGAAACCCTTTAAAGATGTGAAATTCTCAATTTATAAGATATGTTGAAAAATTGATCACCTCGGGTTAAAATAACCTCAGTCGACCATCTCATGATGTGAACCAGTTTCACGATGTGTAACTTTTCATGTTTTGAACCAGTTCACATATTTTGCTCGATAACAGTTTCATGTTGTGTAATTTTTTTATTATGTGAAAGTGTTTAACAGATAGCTCTCAACCCAACTTTTGTATCAAACCACCTCCAAAGCCTTCCAAACTCAAGAAGAACTCTCATATTCCCTTGGCATGTTTATACCTGGACTCTATTAATTCAAAAAATATACATCCCCAAAATTTAGGACATTATCCCTTGAAAATGATCTTTATCCCCAAAAAGGGAATCAACTATCAAGGTTTAAAGAAGAAAGAAAACCCAAATAAATTAGGTTCAACCAAAACTCAAAGAGGGATGTTCCTAGAAAAATATGGGATCTTACAACCTCCCCACCATATAACAACTGTCCCCGAGATACTCCAAGAATCACTATGGGATATCAATGAACAAATTTGGATATTTTTTATCATTTATTATATTTCCTCTATTAGTTATCCTCTTAACCACGACCATGTTTCCATTGCACTCAAACTAAAGGAATGGTATTTCCCTAGAGATATTTTTTATTACAGTCCACAATCTATATCAGATGCTTCTCAACGGATGCATCTACACCAATATCGATGTCATCAATGGATACCACATTATAAGTTTTAGGATTATATATATAAATCTTATATACATTAAACACATAATGCATGGAATTTTAGTTCTATAGAATATAAAATTAGTACACCATTAGACTGGCCCTTTCCATTATCTCAAACTGCCTGACAAACTTAGGCACTATCTTCCCTTGTTTCCTAATACAGTGTTTCCCCAACCTAGGCGACATCTAAAGAAAAACATGATGAACAACCTCAAACTCCATAGGTCATCTCTGATGGTCATTTTCATATTTATTCCTACTCTGAGCAGCCACCAATCACCTCTTGATCAACTAAACCTACTCACACATCCCCTAAATGAGACTAGGTCCAATAAGCGTTGACTCACCTACCTCCAAACAACAAAAAGGTGAACATCATGACCTTCTATACAAGTATTATAAGTGTGAAATCTAAATCAATTCATGGAATCTATTATTATAATAAAACACCATGAGTTCTAAATTTTACTCCCATAAACCACTAAAATTCAAAACACAGACTTATAACATATCCTTCAGAATTTAAATAGTATGTTCAGATCGGTCATCAGTCTATGAATGATAGGTCATACTTAGAAGAACTTACGATCTCAGATTCTTTTGAAGACCCTGGCAGAATTGATATGTGAAATGAGGATCTCTATAAAAAATGATACTCCTTAGAACACCATGAAACTGGAATATCTCCTACATGTAAATGTTGTTTGGATAATCAATAGTAAAGGTCTCCCTAATAGGTAATAAGTGGTATAACTTTTGTAATCAATATATGATCATCCATACTACATCATTGTTATGAGGGGTACCGGGTAATCCTATCACAAAATACATAGTGACATCATCTCATTTCCATTTCAGAATGGGAAGAGGCTGCAACAGCCTAATAGGCCTCTAATGCTCAGCCTTCACCTACTGATAGGTGAAACATATCTCCAAAAATCTTGCTACCTCTTTCTTTATTCTTGGACACTAGTACTATCTATAGAGATCATGATATATATTTTTCAAACCTAGGAGTACTTACTATTTATAAGAATAAAACTTTCTCATCAACACCATAAGAAATCCCATAGAAACTCATACTCGGCCATGATAAAGATGAGAATTTCTGATTCCAAGAGATAATCCTGGTGGTGTCTCCCTACCATATAAGTTTTCACTCAGATTTAATCCCTTCAGGTCAAATAATTTCTATATTTTGATCCATTTAAGAAGTAAGGGTATAACTGATGTACAAGTCAGAGATACTCAATCATGGGCCTCTTAAATATCTAGATACATGTTTGTAAACAGTGTCATCATCCACTATTCACCACAAGACTCTTGAACTACCTCTATCTATGACTTTTTTCTCAATTCATAGATAGTGATGTTTCACTTTCCCAATGTGTAAGTTAACTAAAAGTCTAAAGATTGCAGATACTCAACCCACCCCCTCTACGAAAGGTTTAGGTTATGCTAAGAAAATATATAACTGAGTCTCTTGTAGTCCATGTACACTAAAAACCTCTCACCCATAAGATAATTTCTCTAACATCTCAAGCTATGTACCGCCACAACTAACTCCAAATCATGAGTAGGATAATTCCTCTCATTTGATCTCATCTATTTGGAGTCATAAGAATCCACTCGATCCTCCTACATCAGAACTCATCCGAGTCTAACTCTAGATGCATAATATTATAAGGTATATGAATTCCTCAGTACAGGTAAGGTGAGGATCATTGTTGAGATCAACCTACCCTTCAGTTCCTAAAAATATCTCTTATAAGAATTTGACCAAACAAACTTCATTGCTTTCTTGGTCAGCATAGACATCAGTACTTCCATACAAGAAAATTCCTAGATAAAATTCTAATAATAACCTGCTAAACCCAGAAAACTCTAAATCTCAAAGACATACTTGGGCCGCTCCCAAGATATCAAGTCTTAAACCTTATCTGGGTCCACTGAAACTCCATCCTTTGAGATAACATGGCCCAAGAAGTGCAATTTATCAATCTTGAAACTAAATTTAACTAGCTTGGTGTAAAGATTATGTCTCTCAATGTACTCAAGATGATGACAATATATTGGGAATAATCATCTACTGATTGGGAGTACACTTAGATGTCATCGAAAAAAACCACTAAAACTGGACTAGAAAATAATGAAAGATTTGATTCATAAAGGCCATGAATATCGTCGGTGCATTTTTTAGATCAAACGGTATCACCAAGAACTCATATAATCCATACCTTCTCCTCAAATAAATATAAGTTATATCGGATTGTATCACCCTCAACTGGTGGTATCTTGATCTCAAATCGATCTTAGAGGATATATTATCACCTCCCAGTTGATCGAAGAAATTGTTGATTCATGGAAGGGGATATTAGTTATTTATCTTCATATGGTTCAATATCTGATATTCCACACACAAGTGCAAAGATCCATCATTCTTATTGGAAAAAAAACTTGATAACCCAATGGTGATGTACTAGGTCATATGAAACCCTTGGATTTTGGATCTTACAACTGAATTTTAAACTCTGGAATCTTCATTGGTTACATCCTGTAAGGTGGAGTAGAAACTAGTTCTTCTCCCGCCACCAACTTGATTAGGAACTCAATCTCTCACTCAGGTGGTAATCTATAAAAATTATTAGGAAAGACATCCTGAAAATAGTCTATCATTGGAGAAAAATTATCCTAATACATTCCACCATCATCCAAAAAAAATATTTCTAATTGATCCGTGACATAATCTAATCTACATTGAATTGGTCTTGCATGATCAACCTAAATATCCCACTCACCCTGGTGAAAATAGCTACCACCTTCTGGAGATATAAAAGTAACTATCCTCCAATAACAATCGATATGAGCCTGGTATAGAACTATAAAATCCATACTAAGAATAAAATTGAAATCTATCATTTCCAGCATAAATAGTTCCCAAAATAAATGGTAACCACCAATTTCTAGAGAACATGCATTGTAACTTTTTATATTCTTTGATCATACTCTCAATTGTGTATCTATGGTCAAGACACCATCAAATATTTCTACAACCAAACCCAAACCATTTTCAAAAAGAGAATATATAAATGTATGTGATGCTCATGTATCTAAAAAAATTCAAGTAAGGGTAGATGATATAGGAATTGTACCTATAATGGTAGAAGGTCCTACATCCAAACTAGTCAGATTAGACTACATAGCATGCAGTTGACTTTACCCTCTAACCTAGGCTCCAGTCTGACTCCCCAGTGTTATTCCCTCTACCTAGTAATATCGCTCCTACAATAGGGTACCACACCCCTACCTCGACCTAAACATCCATTGGAACTCCATATAGTAGTCTAATGAGGAGTAGTTGTGTCCTTCCCAAACTCTAGTACCTATCTTAATCCTATGTCACTACTCTACTACAGAAATCCCCTACAAAACCTCTACACATGACCCAACCCACCATAATAATGACACTTTAAATCAAGGTATGGTCACTTAGGATAATTGTGAACATTCCAAAATGATATAACTATAAAGGAATAAGGTCCTAAGATGGATTCCCACTACCCTGGTTGTTATTACTATTATTTCTTTAGCGATAACTATCATAGAGGCACTTATTTCCACTATAAGAAGACCTCCAAGTTCACTCTACTAAAATATACTAGCCATTGCTCGGGGCCTCTCTTAGATTATCTTCCATAATGAGATCCTAATTCATCATGTCTGAAAAGATACTAATGAAATAAATTTTCACCTATGACCTAATCTTATAGTAAATCCAATCCTAAAAATGTCTCACCCTGGAGATCTCATCAGCTACAAAAGATAACGCAAAATGATGTAAGTTATTGAAACATACAACATAGTCTATCAATGGAATTCCCTCTTATGTGAGGTTCATGAACTAACGATCCTTCTCATCCCTCAACATTTTGGGATAGAAGTGACTCAAAACTTCACCTCAAAGTCCTTCTAGGATAACTACTCTTATTTCCCAATTTTCGCTACAGTGTCCCACCAATTCTTGGTTGGTCCACGAATCATGTATGCAGAAAGATTTAACCTCTTGTATTTAGATGTCTCAATGTGATAAAGGTCATCTGGACTAAATCAATCTAGAAATAGGCTATCAAGGGGCCTCCCTACCCAGTGAAAATAGACAGATATTGTAGTAAAAACTCTCTTTTCAACTCAGACATCAAAGGAACAGTATGAGAAATATTTATTTCCATCGATCTTAAGACCCTCAATAATTTTTTGCCAAGATGAACATCAATCTAATCCTTTGGATCTACAGGAAGCTTCAGTTTATTTTTGTTTGGATTATACTAATTGTCACTCTCCTAAAGCTCAATTCAAATGTGAAGAGGAAGTATTCTCTCTATAAGACAAACGTAGTCCTTAGAAAACAAGATAACAACAAGTTCAACCTCAACATGTGACAATAATAGAAAACCAATAGATTATGGTCTCTCAAAACATGGATTAATAAGTTAATTAGCAAGAAATAAGAGTTATTTCATTTCATTTATCTAATATAATAGGTATCTCATTTCATAGATCATATGGAAAATATATCACATGCAATAAATATGTCCCTATCATGAATAATGAATATCATATATATCCTATGTTCCTATCATGATGAATGTATACTCATCTCATGTCATACTATTCCACGAGTATAAATCTCAAGAAACAATAATATCACACAACATTTGAATCACCCAAGATGAAATGACGTTAATACTAACAAACGAACATCATGAACAACAATCTCATCCCTGGGTACTCATACTTTCCTCTATACATGGGTTAGCTACTCCCATTCACAAGATCATTACTAAATTTGGACACATCCTAGTCTCCTTTATACCTTTCCCAAATAGTAAATCAACAGAAAATAAAAAAATTAATCCTCTAATACCACTTTGTAACATCCCATGATCTGGCAATCTCTCATGTGGCTAAATTAGGTTGGTTATCAGACCTAAAGTGCACCTCCTCATATGTCAAAGGCATCTGAATAGTAGTAGGAGTGTAGAAAACATAGTAGGGAGACTATACCCCCTAGTAGAGAGTTGTAATATATCAGAAATAAAAAATATCAGAAATAAAAAATATCAGAGTAATGAAAATATATTAAATAGTATATCATGCAACTAGAATATAAATAATGAACCAAGTAAACAAAACAATAATGAACCATGTAATATCATGATGGAATGTGTCTAAATTTCAAACAAAAATTAATACAGATAAAAGACCATGCTGACATAAATAAACTCAAAAGACCCCAGCCCCTAACCCCATGTTGGTCCTATCTTCAAGATCCAACCCATACAGTAATCAAAAATCAACAACAAGGTCCTTTTCCCCTATCCAAACCTACATCCATGTAATATGATCAGGTACCAAACAGAGGCCTGAAGAGGGTGTGAGTAAAACACATTAGGTCAACACCACAGTGTCTAAACAAAACCAGTCTCATAATAAGTGAATAAAATAAATAGATAATCATGAGTATTAATTAATCAATTAAAATCACTATGGGAAAAACTGGCTTTTGCGACAGGCTTTTTGCGACGAGAATTAATTCCCATCACAAATAGTGAATCCTTGAGGTTATTTGCGACAGGGGGTTTGACCCGTCGCAAATAACTTGTTATTTGCGACAGGATTTGGGATCCTATGGCAAAAGGTAATGCACGGTTTGGCATGGGTTACGCACCAAATTGCGGGAAGTTTATTTGCGACAGGGAGATTTTCCCATCGCAAATACTAGCGGAGGTAAATGGGTTTTTACGACGGGATGTTGTCCCATTGCAAAAAAAAGTGTGTCAGCTGGACACTTTTTGCGATGGGACCATTGCAAATACCGGCAACGGTAAATGGGTTTTTGTGACAGGATATTGTCCCGTCGCAAAAAGTGTGTCGGCAGGACACTTTTTGCGACTCGTCCCGTCGCAAATACTCTTTTAACCACTGACAGCAATTAATGCGGGCAAAGGTATTTGCGATGGTTCTCATCTCAAATAGAACAATTTGCGACGGGATAACCATCGCAACTAATCTAACCTATATATACCCCCTCCATTTTTCTTTCTCATTCCCTCAATTCTTATTTCCTCTCTCTCTAAACTCTATTTTTTTAGTGAAAATTTCTCTGAATTAGTTTTTTTATAGAGAAGTTATGAAGTCGTTTACATCAATTGGAGATCAAGTTTAAAGGTATTTATATTTTATTTAATTTAGTATTTATTTCATTTTTTTATGATAATTTTAATTATTGTTGATTAGTTGTAATTAAATTTGATTTAAATTTTTTTGTTATCAGTATTTATTTGTAATAATAAATTAAAGTTATTAGTACTAATTCTTAATAATTAGTAACAATTAATAATTAGTAATAATTAATAATTATTAACGAAAATTAGTATTGTATATAAATATTTACTTGTAATTAGTAATTAGTAGTTGTAAATTGTAGTTATTAATAACAATTAACGCTAATTAGTAATAGTTATGTCTAATTAGTAATAATTACAGGTAATTAGTAATAAATAGGAATAACTAGTAATAAATAGGAATAATTAGTAATAAATAGGAATAATTAGTAACAAATAGAAATAATTAGTAATAAATAGGAATAATTAGTAATAAATAGGAATAATTAGTAATAAATAGGAAAAATTATTAACAAATAGGAAAAATTAGTAATAAATAGGAATAATTAGTAATAAATATGAATAATTAGTAATAAATATGAATAATTAAGAATAAATATGAATAATTAGGAATAATTAGGAATAATTAGGAATAATTAGGAATAAATAGGAATCAATAGGAATTAATAAGAATAAATAGGAATAATTAGGAATAATTAGGAATAAATAGCAATAATTAGGAATAAATAGAAATAAATAGGAATAATTAGTAATAATTAGTAATAAATAGAAATAATTAGGAATAATTAAGAATAATTAGGAATAATTAGTAATAAATAGTAATAAAAAGTAATAAATGGTAATAAATAATAATAAATAGTAATAAATAGTAATAATTAGTAATAATTAGCAATAATTAGTAATAATTAGTAATAATTGGTAATAATTAGTAATAAATAGTAATAATTAGGAATAAATAGTAATAATTAGGAATAAATAGTAATAATTAGGAATAAATAGTAATAATTAGGAATAATTAGGAATAATTAGGAATAATTAGTAATAATTAGGATTAATTAATAATAATTAGGATTAATTAGGATTAATTAGGATTAATTAGGAATAATTAGGAAGAATTAGGAAGAATTAGAAATAATTAGGAACTAAAGAGTTGTCAGACAAAAGAGTAGTCATCAATCCACTAGAAATTGTGTCGCCCATAAGTAATTGTAATTATTAAGTAGTTGTAATTATTTATCCTTTTTTTAGATAGTGTTTTTATAATTTCAAATTATTCAAAAACATAAATTATTTTATATTTTGTAGAAAAATATAAAACAAGGAAGTCAAAAATAGTCATTATTAGATGATCGCGCTTGGATAAATCAACATAGAAATCCAAATGGTTCTCGTTTAAATCCTATATATATATTGAGAGTGTTGAAGCTTTCTTATCATTTGCATCATCAAAACCAGAATATGTTTCAGAAGGTATAATAAAGTTTCCTTGTAAAAAATGTGCTCTGAGAATGTTTGATACATTTGAAAAGGTTGGGGGACATCTCTTACGGTTTTGTTTTCAACCAGGTTATATTTTTTAGTATCAACATGATGAACACAGTTCTAGATAAGATACTAATAACATGATTCTGGATCCTTTGCAATTTCAAAATTTAGTACATGATATTGCAGGTCCATCTGTTCAACAAACTGAAACTCAAGATGATATTGATTTAACTCCTGAATTAGAACCATCTGAATTTTATGAGTTGTTGAGGTATGCTGAGGATGAATTATATCCTAGTTGCAAGATAAGAAAATTAGAAGCGGTTGAAAAATTTATGGATATTAAATCAGATAATGCAATGTCAAACAACTATTTTGATCAGATATTTTCTTTAGTTAAAACATTTTTACTTGAAGGAAATGTGTTGCCTGCATATTACTATGGGAGAAAGAGTCAGGTTCATAATTTGGGTCTTAGTTATCAGAATATTCATGCATGTCCAAATGATTGCATCTTATATTTTGGTGAAAATGATTCATTGGATAGTTGTCCCACATGTGGATAATCAAGGTATAAAGAAGCTCAACTAGGGAAGTTTGGATTGATTCTAGTAAAATAATTGATATATTTCCCCCTTACACCTAGGTTGCAGCATTTATTTATGTCTCAAAACACAGCTTCAATGATGTCATGGCACAAAACCAAGATTTCAACTGATAAAAGCTTGAATCATCCATCTAATGGTGATTCATGGAAACATTTTGACCATCTTCATCCATATTTTTCTTTAGAAGCCTAAAACATGTGATTGGGTCCTTTTACTGATGGTTTCTATTTGTTTGGTTCTTATGGTAGTCAGTATTCATGTTTTTTTATCTTTATAACTCCGTAGAATTTACCTCCATGGATTTTGATGAAGGATCCTTGTATTTTTTTGACCTTATTAATCACTAGACATCCGAAAAAGAATATTGATGTTTATTTGAAACCATTGATTGATGAGTTAAATTCATTGTGGAGTGATGGTGTTAGTACATATGATGCTGAAATGAAACAAAATTTCATATTAAAAGCTGCATTGATTTGGACAATTATTGACTTTCTAGCATATGGAATGTTATCTGGCTAGAGTACACATGGTCTGAAATCATATCCTTACTACATGAAATACAATAAAGCCTTTATGATCATCAATGGAAAAAAAACTTTCTATTTTGACTGTCATCACAGATTTCTTCCAACTGATCACCCTTTTCGGAGGAACAAATCTCATTTCATAAAAGGTACAATTGAAAGGGATGAACCTCTAAAAATGATCTCAGATATAGAGTAAAAATCAGTTGTATTTTCATTACCTCCCATCATATTTGGGCTAACAGTAAACCAACAGAAAATTCATGGCTTTGGGAAAGAACATAATTGGATAAAGCAAAGCATTTTTGAGGATCTTCCATATTGGTTTGATTTGTTGGTCCACCACATGTTGGATGTCATGCATATTGAGAAAAAATGTTTTGATAATTTATTTCATACAGTTTTGGATACACGAGGTAAGACCAAAGATAATGTAAAGGCACAATTAGATCTTGCCCAAATTTACAGGCAACCAGAACTTGAACTATTTGAAAATGCCAGATCACAAAGGTTAATGAAGCCAAAAGCATCCTATACACTATCCAAAGAGAGTCGCTTATTATTTTGTCAGTGGATTGCAGATTTGAGACTTTCATATGGTTATGCTTCCAATTTGGGAAGATGTGTTAATAATGGTTATATTACTAGATTAAAAAGTCATGACTGTCATGTTATAATGGAAAGACTTATTCTGATTGGATTTAGAGGTTTGTTGAATTCTATAATTTGGGATTCGATAACAGAAATATCATATTTTTTTCAAGACATTTGTGCAGTGACAATAGACTACGATGCGCTAAGAAAACTAGAATAAGATGTTGCTGTAATTATATGTAAATTGGAAAAAATATTTCCACCAACTTTCTTTGACTTAATGGAACATATGATATTACATTTTCCACATGAAGCTAAATGTGGAGGTCCAATACAGTCTCGATGGATGTACCCATTTGATAGATTCATATAGAAATTGAAGAAAAAAGTACGTAACAAAGCATCAGTTGAAGGCTCAATTGATGAAGCTTATTTTCAAGAGGAAATTGATTTTTTCTACTCTCATTATTTTGAATCTGAATATCCCTCAAAACACAATCACATGAGATGAAACGAGGGGAATTTTAATGACAAAATTGACAATCAATTATTAGTTTTTAATCATCCAAATCTTGGCTTCAGTGGAGTTCATGAACGATGGCTTTCAGATGATGAATATCATAGAGCTCATACATATATTATGCTCAACTGTGAAGAAATGACATCATTTTTACTATGAGTGCTTCTATCAATTATTCTATAATTTATGTTATATTATGTAAACTTATTTTATTTGTAGGTTATATGATAATCATATCAAGAAACAACTTCCCCAAATTACAGCAGCTTCTCTTGAAGAACGCAGACAAAAAAAATTCTCAATGGTTTCAAAAACTTGTAACATAAATTATTGATGGTTTAATATCAATTCCATTTATTATTTATTATATTGATAATTGTTTTAAAAAAATTTAGGTGTCCCAATGTGCTGATAAAATTGATAAGTGACTATGTATATTGAGTAACCCACCATCCAAAATGGTTAAATCTTATAATGCATATGTGGTGAATGGTTTTCGATTTTATACACATGCATATGGAGAATCAAAAAAACAATGAACAGTGGAGTTTTCTGGAGAGGATCACATCACAAAGAAACTTAAGTTGAATTTTATGGCATTCTGGATAAAATTATTGAGTTGTGTTATTTAGGACAGAATTACATAACGATGTTTAAATATCAGTGTTTGGATACTAAGAGAGGCTCGAGTGTTCATCTGACTCATGGAATCATCGATATTAAATATAAAATTCTTCTTTCAGTAAATAAACCATTTTTACTAGCTCAACAGGAACATCAAATTTATTACACAAAGTACTGTGTTACTTCAAGAGACTAGAGTAATTGGTGGAGCATAATAAAAATGAAATCTTGGGAAAATCAGTTTACTCAAACTGAATGTGGTTCTGCTGAAGTGGAAGGAATTGAAATTTTTCAAGAGACTTCTCAAAATCCATCTTTTTCACAAAGAGACGTGAATATCGATGATGACACACCACAATTAAGGATTGATGATGATGAAGATGTTAATGATGTTACAAGTGAATTTGAAATGACAAGAGATAATGAAACTGAAACTCATGTAGATATTGATGATGCTGAGGTGGAAGATGAAGACATTGACATTGATAGCTATGGAGATGAGGATGAAGATAGACATTGACACAGTTAAATGCTGGTTATAATCATAACTAATATATATCTATATGTAACAGTTATTTTTAACTATCTACTAATAATAATAATTTTATGTTTCAAATGGATCCTGATATATTTCGCGAGTTACAGGAGGTAGAGCTACCTTTGGATGAGGGGGATTTTGGATCATCTAACCCTCAGCCTACTGGTGGTTCAGGGGGTATGCGGAGGGGGTAAGGTCTTGCGCAACTGATGATTCATGACCCTATCCCCGAGCGATGTCCACGTCTAGGCTTCGATCCATGCACATGGAGGTACGATAACCTATATATTTTAGTTTGATTTCATTAATTTATTTCTATATATACTAATTATTTGATTATTTATTCCTTTTTCACAGTTTTTCCCATGTAGCTGTTGGACAAGGGAGCACTATCTTGCGTAATTATTTTTCTCAGTCATAGATCACATGGGAACAGATTCCCATTGATGTGCGGCTCGACATGATCAATCATTGGCTGGTACGTAAATAAATAATATTTATTTTGAAATTTATTTTATTAATAACTTTATATTATAAATTATTTGTAGGGTTTATGGTATCCCATTGATGATAGCTTGGGTGATGTTATCCACGCAGCATAGAAGGTGTCTGTGTGTGACTGTTTCTGTCAGTTTTTGCACAATTTGAGAAGAACGACCATTAATAAAGAAGGAGTGACAGAATTTGGTGAGTCATGTAGAGACCACTGACCAGAGTACATTTCATCTCATGTTTGGGATGGATTATGTTTACACTGGTTGGGTGGTGGATTTCAAAGGAGATATTCACTAGGTCAGTAGAACTGGGGGAGACAGGAGGTGATGCATTGAGCTAGTAGTCCTACATTCAGTATACATATAGAGCATCTGGTAAGTATCTTTTTTAAATATTATATATAACTTTAAATATAAAAAGTTTATTTTATATTTCTATAGGCAGTTGAGCATCATGATATTACGGAGTACGACGTTTATCGAAGGATGTACAGTGATCCAGCCACTGGAGAGATTAGAGGTGATCGCCAGAGTCAGATTGTGGTTAGTATTATTTTTTCAATTTGAAAATTAACTGCATATAATATTTTCACAATTTTAATTTCAAATTGGAATTGAAGGAGTCATATGAGGTTGTGACCTCTCAGACATAGGCTGAGAGTTAGGATGAGACGACTGATTAGATCAGTGCCCACCATTTCGATGAGGCGGCATGGATGTAGGCGAATCTGTGTGGCTTTGATAAGGGACAAGTAGTTAGTATCGGCTCTAATTTGACTCCTAGTACTTATTATGGTACTGTTGTGATGTCAGTGTCTAGCTCGAGAGGAGCTCGTAGAGAGGCATCATCTTTTGTCTCACAGTATCAGGAGCAGTTGCAAACTCAGACTAAGCTTATAGAGAGTTTGCATTAGTAGCATAAAGAGATGTGTCGGCGGCGGCAGCAGCAGCAGCAGCAACACGAGGAGGAGATGCGTTGATGGTAACAGCAGCATCATGAGCAGATGGAGTACATGCGTCGTCTGACTCATAGTTTAGGGATGTAGTTTCCTCCACCATCTCCTACAGCTCCTCCACCTCCTCTAGAAGACAACCCCCCTAGTGATTTTTTTTTATGTTACAAACATTTGAATTCAAGATTTGTTGTAATATGAACTATTTAAAAATTATGCCTTTTATATTGGTGTAAATATTGCATAATTTATTTTTTTTATTTTTAATATTTTATTATTTATTATTAGTATTATATTTTTTAATATATTTTTATTTTACTAATAATAATAATACTAATAATAATATTTTATGATTTTTTTATATTTTTTTGTAAATATTGAGAATTTTAATAATTTTTTATTTTTTTATTAATTTAATAATATTAATATTAATTTTTCATTAATCATAATTTTATTGAATATATTTTTTTAGTATTATATTTTTTAATGTTTAGTTATTTTACTGATAATAATAATAATAATTGATGATTTTTTTATATTTTTTTGAGTATTGAAAATTTTAATATTTTTTATTTTTTTATTATATTAATAATATTAATATAATTTTTTTATTAATCATAATTTTATTAAATATATTTTCTTATTTATTTTATTTTGTATTTGTGATGGGACCTTTTACAACGGGCACCCATCGCAAATAATTTAAATATAAATTTTTAAAAATATTATTTACAATGGGATGACGGGCCCGTCGCAAATACTATTGGTGATGGGCCCATCGCAAAAGAATTATTTATATATAATGTATATAATTGGAGACTTATTTGTGAAGATAACCTTTCTCGTCGCAAATACTATTTTTTTTGCGATGGGGCCCTGTCGCTAAAGCCTATTTGTGTCAGGATCCTGTCGCAAATAGCCTGTCATAAAATACCTCTAATTCCAGTATTGAATGATACAACAGTCAACCTACTTTAACACCATGCTGGAATATCTATGAGAATATAGTACAACTATGATAATCATAACCAAAATTACATGTCATAATCACATAATCGGGTCAATCCCTATAATCATTACATCATAACCGAGCAAAGCCCTTTATATAATCATTTCAGCATAACCAGGAAAAGCCCTTTATATAAGCATTTCAACATAACCAAGCAAAGACCTTTATGTAATAATTTTAGCATCACTGGTAAAATCCATTTATATAAGCATTTCACCATCACCAGGAAAATACCTTTATATAATCATTTTAGCATCACCAAGAAAATCCATTTATATAATCATTTCAGCATCACCGACCAAATCCTTTTATATAAGAATTTCAACATCACCAGGAAAAACCCTTTAAATAAGAATTTTAGTATCACTGGGAAAATCCATTTATATAAGCATTTTAGCATCACTAGTCAAATCCCTTTATATAATAATTTCAATATAAATCATAACACAAGTCATAAAATCCAAAATATCACAATATAATATCATAATACAAAATGTTTAATTTAGCTAATTACCATTTGTCTTTCAATTATCCATTCATTCATCAAGTTATATCTTAAGTTGTTTCCATTCTAGTTTTCAAATCCATTTTATATAAAATTATCATTATCCGTTCAATAATCAATGAATCCATTTTACAAGGTGAATCTATCACAAAAAATCACTTGATATTTCATGTCATGCTAAATTATATTTTTAATCCATTAGCCAACTCATTACTATTCTAGGGAAGGCCCCCCTACAGGTAGCCATAAGCCATGCCTCAATGACATTTGATCCAAAGGGATCTAAAGAGTAGTCTAAGCACATGATTATCATCACCCATTATTCTGTTTATTAACGCACATGTTGTGTCAGCATAATCGCATAATATTACACATAATTAAACAAATAGAAATAGACTATAGTGCTTTTTCTAGACCACCTACCTTTATCTGATGATTAAAACAATGATTCCAATAGGTAACACCAGTAAGGAACAAAGACGATACTGATCACAAGGAAATTCAGATATTAAACACTTTTTCAAGATATCTAAAAGGGAAGGAAACAATCCAAAATCACATGGAGTCACCACGGGGTTTGAGAGAGAGAGAGAGTTACACTTTGGGTGAAATAAAATCATATGCACAACATGGTTTAAAATCACTGGTCATGAGATATTCACAACATGAAACCATTTCATGATGTGAAATTCTATATCTATAAGATATGCTGAAAAATGCATCACCTTGGGTTAAAATAACCTCAGTCGACTATTTCACAGCATGAACCAGTTTTACAGTGTGTAACTTTTCATGCTCTGAACCAGTTCACAGCTTCTTCCTTGATAATAATTTCACATCGTGTAACATGTTCATGACATGAAAGTGCCTAGTAGAAAACACTCAACCTAGCTACTATAGAAAGAACTCAAACCACCTCTAAATCCTTCCAAACTCATGGAGAACCCTCATATTCCATTGACATGTTTATACCCAGACTCTATTAATTCAGAAAAACATACATCCCTAAACTTTAGGTCATTTTCCCTAGAAAATTATCTTCATCCCCAAAAAGGGACTCAACCACCAAGTTTTAAAGAATAATTAAAACCCAACTAAAATTAGTTCAACCAAAACTCAAATAGGGACATACCTAGAAAAAGATGAGATCTTACAGATTTCTTTGATTCACCACATATGTGTGTATGAAATCTAAATTCATTAACCACATAACCATTATAAGATTTTACTAATTTTGATGGAGGTTTTTTAACACACATAATCAAATATCAATTTTAATTTCATGTTTCATTTTCTGAAAAGAATAAAAATTATTAATAATAGATATTATTATAAAATTGATTTAATGGTCTATCTTAAACAACTTAACTTAAAGGTCTTTGAAACCAATATGAAAATTATATTGTTGTCGTTATTCAATAGAAATAGGGGTAATTTTGGTAAATTATTTTTTTATATGGTCATCATATAGTCTAAAAAAATAATTTAAATAAATTTATCTATTAAAAATTTAAAAAAAAATATTACTTACTACACAAATTGTTTCATTTCTTTACAATTGAGCAGAAAATATGTATGAGATATATGTTGTTATTTATCTAAAATACATCATTCATGATAACCAAAAAACCAAACTCAGGATGATTAAAAAACTAACAACTAATGGTCCATGACACCATCAACATTTTCCTCATTACAACCCTTGTGATTATGTTTTGAAGGATATTCAGATTAAAAATAATAATAGTAGAAATTTGAAATTTTCTTTTATAAGTATGCTTTTGTAATTGACTCTTCAACCGATACTTTGTTCCATACTTTCATCTTTAATTTTTACATACATCTCTCAAATGGGTACATCCAATGGAATTTTATTGGACCTCCACATTTAGTTTCATATAGAAAATATAATATTAAATTTTTCATTGAGTCAAAGAAGATCAGTGGGAATATTTTATCTAATTTATATAAAATTAAAACAACATATTTTCACATCATACTCAATGCATCATAATCTAATGTTTCTACACAAATATCATGGATGAAATATGATATTTCAGTCAATATGTCCCAAATTGAAGAATTTAATAGCCCTCTAAGACCAACATGTAGTAGTTTTTCCATTATGACATGGAAGTTATGAATTTTTAACTAAGTAATATGTCCATTTATGATGCAATGAGATAAATTAAAATAATAACCATCTAGTGACCACAAATATATAATCAATTCACATAATAATAAATAACTTTCTTTAGAAAGTGTGTAAACTGATTTTGACTTCATTAAATTGTGTAATATTTCATCTTCAAATAATTCAAGTTTAAGGCACCAGTAAATTTGGGAAAGATATAATAGTGCCTTTACATTATCTTTGGTTTTACTAGGTGTGTTAGAAATGGTATAAAATATGTTATCAAAAAAATATTCTCAATATACATTACATCTAACATGTGACGAACCAAAAAATAAGACCAATATAGAAGCTCGTAAAAAATACTTCACTTTATCCAATTATTATCTCTCCCAAAACCATATATTTTTGTTTGTTTATAGTTGGTCCAAAAGTAATAGGATTTAATGAAGAGACAATGTAATTTACCTGAATACCTTAGTGCACTATTGGAAGTTCATCTCTTTCAATTCTAAATTTTGAAAAATTATTTTTATTCCTTCAAAAAGGGTGATTCATAGGAAGAAATCTCTGATGATAGTAAAAATAACTAGTATTTCTTACATTGACATACATAAATTCTTTGTTCTTGGACATGTAGTACGAACATTATTTTAGACCATGTGTACTCCATCCAGATAACATACCATACATCAAAAAGTTATTGATTGACCACATTAATATAACCTTTTGTGTAAAATTATTATCTGAAACTATATCATATATAGTTACATCATTGTTCCATAATGAAATTAACTCATCAATTAGTGGCTTCAAATAAACATTGATATTCTTCTTTGGATGTCCTGGAATTAATAACACCAAATATATATATTTTCTTTATTAGCATACAAAAAGGTAATTTATACAGAGTTATGGAAATAGTACAATAATAATATTGACTGTCAAAGCACCAAGTGGATAAAAACCATCAGTAGAAAGACTCAACCATATATTATAAGGTTCTGAAGAAAAATAAGGATGCATCTGATCAAATTTTTTCCATGAATTTCCATTACATGAATGATTTAAACTTTTACTGATGATAATATTTTATTTATGACATGTCATCAATTCAACTATGTTGTGATACAGAAATAGATGTTATAAATAGGATGTAATTGGAAAATACCTCAAATATTTCATAGGAAATCTATAATTTCCTTATTCTGTCACTTTATATCTTGATTCTCCACATGTTGGATAATTAACTAATGATTCATAATAACTCTAATATAAGATTCATTCATTTGAATATGCATGGATATTTTGATAACTAAGACCCAAATTATGGAACAAATTTTTAATTTCATAGAAACATACAGGTAATGTATTTCTGTTAGGAAAAAATTATTTAAAAAAAGAAAATATTTTATCAAAATAACTATTTGACACTCTAAAATCTGATTTAATAGCCATAAATTTTGTAACAGTTTCAGGTTTGTTTATCTGACATCCCAGATATAAGGCATCCTCAACAGATTTCAAAAAATTGTAAAATTGAGTGTTCTGATTCAGGATTTAGAATATCATTCTGAGTTGTTGTTTCCAGAATAGATGGGTCAGCAACCTCATATACTAAATTATGATATGATAAATCCAGAACCAAAAAATTTGTATTTTCTACTAAAATTTGTTCACATGTTATTTCCAAAAAATATAATCTTTCTAAAAACCAATATGTAGTAGATGAAGTCCAACATTGTCAAATGTTTTGAATCTCCAAAAATCTCATTTATTACATGGAAATTTAATTGTTCCTTAAAAAACAAATTATTAATTTGATAATGCAAATGATATAAATGTTTCAACACCCTCAATATAGATAGGATTTATACCAGATTTGTTTGGATTTTTTGATGATTTATACAGTCAAGATCGTGTAATAGAGATTTTCTTCTACTTATTGAGTCCATAGTTATTTAAAAAAATATCAGAAATAAGAATAATTATTACTCATTGTGACTAATTAAAAATTATTATTAAATTTTAATTCTGCATACTTATCACGAGTTCTTACTAATTTTTACCAATTATTACTGGTACTTATTAATTATATATTACTAATTATTACAAATATTTATTAATTAATAGTAATTGATTATTAATTATAACTAAATTTTAATAAATATTACAATTTTTTAATAATTAATAATTATTATTAACATTTACTAATTATCACTAACATTGACTAATCATTTCTCAATTCTTACAATTTATTTAATATTTACTAATAATTTATTTAATTATTACAAAAGTTTCTCTAATTATTGAATTTTTTTTAATAATTATTAGTACTTCATAAAATTTTATTAAAATTTATTACAAATTATCATAATTTACTAATATTTTTTAAATTATTACTAATATTTACTAATTAATAATAACATTTACTAACTATTACTAATATTGACTAAATATTTATTAATTACTGCAAATAATTTTTTCATTATTACTAATTTTTTAATTATTACTACATCTTTATTAATTATTGTGAATTTTTTATAATTGTTAGTATTTTTTTATATTTTTTTACAAGGCATTACAAAATTTTACAAATTATTACTAATATTTATTAATTTTTACTAGTTATTACAATTATTTAATAAGTAATATTTGGTAATTAATACTAACATTTACTAATTATTACTAATATTGAATAACTATTTATTAAATATTACAAATCATTTAATGATTATTACTATAGTTATTAATGGTGAGTGATGTGGCATGTCATTGTGTCATGGCTAGCACCAGGAAGTGTTGCATCATGTCATGGCTTCACCATAGTGCATTTGGGAAGGCACACAATGGCGCGCTCAATAGTTCTCTATAGAATACAGTGGCATTGCATGTGTCGTGCACTTTTGCATTAACGACACTCGTTTCCATTATACGTCATGCATCGTAAGATGATCATTACTAATTTTTTTAATTATTACTACATTTTTACTAATTATTGAAATTTTTTAATAATTGTTAGTATTTTTATATATTTTTTACAAGTTATGACAAAATTTATATTAATTATTAATAATTAAGTTTTTAAAAAATATTACTTGTTTTTAATAAATATTACTTATTTTTAATAGTTATTAGTATTTTATATTTTTTTTACAATTTATTTTAAATCGTCATAATTTAATAATATTTACTAATTATTATTAATATTGTCTAATTATTAATTAATTATTAAAAATAATTTAATAATTGATACTGATTTTTTTAATTATTATACCATTTTGTCTAACTATAGTGAATTTTTTATAATTGTAAGTATTTTTTATATTTTTTTAAAACTTATTACAAAATTTTAACTAAGTATTAATTATATTTATTATGTAATACTAATTATTTATTAATTATAATTAAAATTTTAATAAATATTAATAAGACATTATAACTGATATCAAACATGGGAAAAGATCAAATTTCATAGGATTAATAATCAAATATCATTGATGAATGATATAAAATATTAAAATAATCAATACAGCCAATAAGAATGAACATGTTATTAGAATATTACATATATAGCATGCTTGTAATAATTCAAATAAAAAAATTATAAAAGTAAACAAATCAATCAATCATATGGTTTCTCCACTTTCGATTAATATAATCGTAAATTTATAATTATTCACAACTCAAAATATATACAAGATCAAATATGCAATAATACTATAAGGTTCAAAAAAAGGAGTAAATTATGCTAACAAATCATTTAAAAAATTATAAATAAGTAATTAATTTTAATGTAATCTTTAAAAACATGTAAACCACCCTTCAAAATAATTTTAAAACCATATTTTATTGATAATATTTATTAAACTCAAAATAAGCAAAGGCGAACACCCAAATAGGAAAATCTCATAAATCTAAAGGTTAAAAATTGGGAAAACTACCACAAATAAAGTGGAATCAACCTTTGTGGAGCTGGAACATGTCATCTTCAATGGTGGATACTCAAATAGGGAAGAATAATCCTATAGAAACCCTAAATACTGAATAAACCAAAAAATCAGGTAATTTTTTTGACCAAGGGTTTAACCAAACCAGTTATAATGAGATGGAAGGATAAATTGAAAAAATAAGCATGGTGGAGAGAAGAGGATTTCATACCAGAGGGTTTTGAACCTCAATCCACACAAAAAATCGGATATAATGTATGTTTTTTGGGGTGGATCCATGATGGGTGTCACGAACCAAGTCAGGATGTCATCCAACTCATCACCCGACTTGTTCTGAGACAAGGCTTAAGAGGTGCTCCCAATCCCCCTAGGATAGAAACTAGTGTCGGGGCATCAATAGAGTAACCAAGGGAATTATTTCACCCGATATAAATAAACTAAAATAGTGGAAATAAATAGATCATCCCAATAAATAAATAAATATACAAACTAAACATCATTATACAAAAACTAAAAATACAACAAAACCATAAAATAAAATCCAAATTGAACCTGACGATCACTAATTCTACATGTGACCCTGAGGGTCACTCTCCAATCCATAACCAACCATCACCCATGGTTATTGAACCCAAGATAGAACCTACAACGGAAGCTAAAAACAAGAAAGAACTATAGGCATGAGTATTAAAACTCAATATATGTTCTCGAACAAATATATTCCCAATGTAATTCCTTTAAATAAAATAAAAATCAAATTCATTTTTGAAATAGAAAATACAAAAATATGATTTTAAACACACATTCCACTTTAAAACAAAACATGGTCCATTTCCCTTTCTTGTTTAAATCCAGGTTATTTTCCAAGAAAAGACATTAAAATTTTTTAGGAGTAAGATGATGGTTACATTTAAAAAGAGGGAAAGGGGGTGTAAAAAAAATCAAAACATTTTTCATAAACCTTTGAAAATAAATTCTTCACTTTTCAGAATAATTACACTATATAAGAGAGAAACAACAATGATCACATAATAATGGAAATGAAAAAAATTACATAAGAGTAACCAACCAACAAGAATCTCAATCATCCAACACAAACAAATAAGTTTCAAAGAACATGGAAAAACCTAGGAGCTATGTGGATAATCTAGAATATACAATACATCTAAATCATCTCAAATTCATGTCTCACCTGATGAAATCATTCTACTCACACGCTCGATCACACCCTACCTAGTCTGGCTGAGGGGAACTATCCCAAAGTAGATAATCCATACTAAGGGGCACTAGACAAAAAATAATCCTAAGCTAGTGCAGAAATCGTTCACCAAAAATCCACTCACTATACTAGGTTCCCATTTCAATACTACAGAGAGGTGATCCAACAATGGAAAGTGAACATCCAATCTCACGCACATATATCACACACAATAAACTCACACAACAAGTCACCCTCGAGTCACCCCAAGGAACAATCTATTTCCTTTAAAACATTCAAACATAAGGTATCCTCTCAGCATAGACCTCCCACAACATGTAACATAATCAAGGCAAGAAATTTATCCAATGATAGTTTTCAACACAACCAATTTCACAAAAGTTCCAAATGGGCCTCAAACACTCTTCGAGAAATCACCCATTTTCCAAGAGGAAACCAACACATTTTTATCACATGCCAAACCATTTTCATGAACCAAATGCACACCACTTTCAACTAAAGAACCATTTATAAATCTATTTTATAAATCCAAACCACCATTTTGGATTCCAAAAATAAATTTACCAAGCTAACCCATGCTTTAAAAATCGTAATCCATTTATAAAATCCAAACAGACAATTTATCAAACACTTGGTGTGCACAAATCAACAAAGAAACACCATATACTTTAAAATAATAAACAAAACCACCTCATTTCATGTCAAAAAAATATTCTAAAAATCATACATCACTATTTAATATCCAAGGAAGGTGAGAAAAATAAGAAACCAGTGATTCTTAAATTTAAAGGATAAGTGCAAAGGTAAACCTACCTCAAACTCACAACGCTTCAACAACGCCCACCCAAAACAACTCCATGAATGTCCAAATAAGCAGGAACGTCAAAGAGGAACCTTAAGAAGTAAAAAAACCCCAATTTTACACCCCCCCTAATTACCAAAATCATCCAAACATGGCCACTCAGGTTATAGGATAAATGAAAAATATAAGGAAACTGAAAGAGAAAGAGATGGGTGCCCTAACCTTTATATCCAGGTGAAGAATCACCAAGAAACCATATAAAAATTCCTTAAAGGAGATTAAATGAGCCAAAATGATCCATGGGGGCATACAGGTTGGGGAAAATTGAGTGGGGTGTCCAAGGGAAGAAACCCCACTTAAAAAGAAAGAAAAGAGACAAAAATACCCTTCTTCAGGTATGTTTCATGGTTAGCTCGCACATTTAAACAAATCATGGGAAAACCATACAATTTTCTACTGTAAAGAATCACATAGGCTTCACACTTATATTGCATGGTTAGTCAAACCATGTACCTTAATTGTGAAACATGTTCACACTTAGGCTTCATGGTTAAACTAACCATGAACCTTAACCATGAAACCTAGAAAAAGTTCCCCAAATATCACCCTTTTTACCCCAAAACTCCCCTAACTCAAGGGGATAAACCATCCATCAAATAAACCCCATGGATAAGTGACACTTAGTGGTGTCACAAACCCCCTAAAAATCATTTTCTCCCTATACCTTTCACACAAACCATGAATAAGTCCAAAAACCACCCAAAACCTCAAGAACTCAAATAAATAATCACTGAAACCTTGACCCAAATCCCAACAGAAAATATCCAACATCTAAAAGAAAATTAAAATAAAAGAAATAAATGAAAACTAAGGTTAGGGTGTGACAATTCTCCCAATCATTACTCTTTCTACCCCTAGAAATCCACAATATCTCCATTTTATCAATTAAAAGGACAAAGTTCACATGCTAACATGATTCTACTCCTCAAATTGGAGAACATATCAACCATTTCCAAATATAACTTATTCCACTTACCTAAAATGGTCCAACGATCTAAAACCACTTCCTAAAAAATGATGGAAAACTCAAGATACAACTTCTAAAACCTTTCTTCAAATAAGACCATTAGTCATACTCCAAAATTCCAATGTTCTCTCAGAAGTAAATACTAATAACCAACAACCCCAAAAAAACTACCCATTGACAAGATACCCCAAATAATAAACCAAGTTACCAACATGGGAGGTCATAATGGACTCCCCACCATTAGAAACCAACTAGCACTAACTGACATAGGAAACCCAACATGGACGATTATGGTAACTCCCCATAAAGACCAAACCCCCACCACCACCACAAGGGGGTCCTAGATGATAGAAAATCCAAACCAAGAAGAAAACCAAACCATGATTCATAATCTACACAATATGAAATTATCCCTATATGAGCACAACTAAAACCAAAATTGATCCACAAGGGTTAGCCACATAAGGAAAACTAATCAGAGATTCACATTTGAAAAGGCATGAACCCTGGAATTTCATAAGGAAAAGACCACCAATATTTTTTCAACAAGGAGGAACTTACAACGACAAAGAAAACTACCATAGGAGAATTTAAACCACCTACACCCCAACAGTGGAGACAATAGCTGAACAAAGGTTCCCCCCATCCCTTGTGATTCCTGACTACATAAAAAGATTCACTCTAGGAACTATGGATAGAGCCCTGATGTCTTGAAACATCTTCTACCCTGTATTCAAGAGATGATAATCCCCAATCAGAACTCTTTATTTTGGTGACACAAGCAGTCACACAACACCCCATAAGTAACCACATGAGAATGACGCACTAAGGAACTCAATTCATGTAACGACCCAAACTTTTATTAATGAAAATTCCTCTTGATCTAATTAAATGTATTATTATGTAAAGTGGTTATATAATACATATGCACTTGCTTGGTTTTATGTTTTTGGAATTTAAAATACTGTTAATAATTTTTATTATTTCTAATATAGTCATTGAATAGCGATCACATGATTAGTATAAATATATGGATTTAATGAATCCAATTTACTCAGAAAAAGGAACGGATGGCCTCATCCAGTAGAATTTATCCATATGAAGCTCGTATTTCAGAGCTCAAGAATGAGGTAGCATCACTGGGCTTTGCTCTGGACCAATCCCAAGCTGAGCTTCAGCATGTCAAGCTTGAATGGAATCGCCTATGGGAGAAGTGGAAGTTAATAGAGATTACCACCCAAGCAATGTTATACGAGATCCCCAAGAATCTTTCACCATCACACACCTTACCCTTAGGTCTTATGAGGATGTTATAAGAGGTTATGTAACAATACCCTAGTATTATGATTATGTGCATTATTTTTTTTATAGAATAAGAAATATACATTCATTTTATTATTATTACTTTGTAAATAGTTTTTAAATCACAAATTGTATTTTTAGTTAATATTCAATTAAGAAATATATTTTGATGAATTAATGGACTTTTTGAATTAGATAATATTTTAATAAAATATTATTATTAAATTAAATTTTATTAAATATAAATGATCATATAATTTTTATACAATTGTAATTTTTATTATGGTTTGAAAGTTGTTTTTGTCAAAACCCATGAATTTTCAATAAATGTCGGTTTTTGTTTTAAAAGTGAAAATTCACATATTTAGAAAATGATTTAGATAAAATGAATATTATTTTTGGATTCAGTACATAGAAATTATCTAATGGTAAATTTTTTATAATTTTCTAAGATAGTCAAATTTTTGGGTAAAAATTAAATACCATTTTAATGTATAATGTGTTTTATGACATCATAATGACCCAATAGTGATTTATTAAAATACTATAAAAGGTATATTTTTCCAATATATTTTTTACCATAAAAATAATTTTATTTTAGATTTGTTTTACTAATTTAGCAATGCCTTAGTGGACCCTCCAATACTTATAAAATATCTTAACATTTTAAAATTATTTCCTTGAGAGTGTGACTCACTTCCACATAATCAATCCTGATAGTTTAATAAGTTATTAAATTGGACTTATAAAATAATTCTTTCCACTCCACTTTAAAAAAAACATGTTCAAAAACAATGGAATGGTTTTTGGTTTTGATTATTTTAATACGTAGTGTCCAAAACCTAAATAATAAAGAATTCCCTCTCTTTTCCTATATAAACCCACTCAATATCCCATTCCTCTTCAATAAAACCATTTGGAGATTGACCAAAATATTACTTAATATCTCTATAATCATCCCAAGGTTCCCCAATCTCCCAATAAGCCTCTCTCAAGCCACTTCCAAGCCTTTTTTATCACACTTCCAAGTAAGAGATCCTCACTTTCCTTCTTTCCTTATTTATGACCAAGTTTCCTTATATTGTTATTCCCTTTTATTTTCAATTAAAAATGTTTGGGTATGATTTAAAACCTCCACTATACTTCCCTACTTATTTTTGAATGATGAAATACCCCTTTTTCTCTCATTAATTCCTCCCATGTACACCCATTACCATGTCGAAATTCCGTAAGGGATTTCTCTCTCCTCATTTATATTCAAGCAATTATTTTATATTATACATATAAATTCAATTAAATATGTTGGTATATTATGTTACATGAACCCCTTACTATAAATTTCATTTATAAATGGTGATATATCCCTTTATCATCAACACATTTTATGATTTCTATAAGTGAATACCATACCCATTTCTCTATCAAGGGTATTCACCTTTATAAAAATGTAATTTTTGATTGAGTCATTACATTTATGTATTCCACATCTCTTATTCATGGAATAAATTATTATGTTTAATGAATCCATGTTGTATGATCTATGTGGAACACTAATACATGAAATTAAATGATTGAGAAGGGTGCACCTTGATAGCACTCTAATGCATTAGGTAAAGAATAGTATCATGATACTTCATGTGAAATTAGTGTTGACTCATGATAATTCATGTCCAATGAGGGTTTACTCATGCTAATTCGTGTGCAATGACGGTTTACTCATGCTCTATGTGCAATGATACTTGGATCATGATAATATCATGTTAAATGTTGTTGCCACATCTCTATGTTATGATAATCATATCATGCCTTTATGTTCATGTTTATATTATGCTGCATTGATATGCCTATTGCCTAATATTTATTTTATTTTTCATGTTATTCCTTATTTACTCCCTTACTAGGATTTATAGATCATCCTTTTCTTATGTATGTCCTCAGTTTTTCCCATGCAATGTTAAGTATGGAGGAATGTTGTGGTCATGTAAAAGAAGTTTTCAATAAACATGTTGTATTTTATGTCTTAAGTTATCATGTAATGTTCCTAATTTACAAAGACACTAGACCTCTATATCATAAAAGTTTTCTTAAGTGAAAATTTATGTAATAAATCATGTTGAAGTGTGTAATAAAGATAAGGGTTATTATAGTTGGTATCAAAGTATAGGTTTAGTTATTTTTGGGATTAGGATTAGAAAACCCTAGTGAAATCCTTAGGGATAAGACTAAGTATAATAAAAACATCCCTAAATTTTGTTGAGTATAGAGTAAGTTTTTTATTAAGAAAATACATCCCTGTCTGGATACGAACAAGTAGATATGGCTCTAGTATAGATGTATCTAGGGGTAAAACCCGAAAACACTGCTTTGAGCTAGACTCAAACAGGAACTAGTGCACAAAAACAGGCATTGCTGCACTCTTGGTTCGACACTCTCAGGGGATATGGTTTGGTAAATTTATAATCTTAATATGAACCATTATTAAGGTAATAAAAAAATTACTCTAATAATATATGTTGGGAAGTATATTATGAATAACATATATTCAAGCCTATAAATTCATAATTTAAGAAAATAAATGTAATTTATAAGATATATATTTTTTCATTGGATTTACCTTATGTGTTACCCCTAAATTTCCTTTTATTCCAGCCAATAGACGGTAATAGGAGGACTCGGGCTAACAATCGATGCAAAGATCAATGTGATGACTATTATAATGAGATTCCCAATCTTATGGGAGCGAGAATTGAAAACTTTTTCATGATACTCTCTCTGTTAACTCAATTTTTGAATAGAAACATGGTTCAAGAGGAAAGTTCAACCCCCCCCCCTAAGAAAAATCAAGCTGCAATTGAGAGATTCATGAGACAAAGGCCTTCTACTTTCAATGGATCATCTGATCCCTCAATCAATAAACAATTTACCAACTCCATTGATAAGATCTTATCCATCCTTAAATGTTCCAAACAATAGAAGGTTCTTCTAGCTTCTAATCATATGGAGGGTGAAGCTGATCAATGGTGAAAATTGATCAAAAATATGAAGCTTGAGGAAGATATTGAGGTGTTGGAATGGAAGGATTTCTAGAAAATGTTTTTCAATAAATATTTTTCTTGCACCCTCTGACTTAAGATTGAAAGGGAATTCATTTCCCTTAAGAAAAAAGATGACAAATACATCAGAGAGTATGAGTAAAGCTTCACAAGGATAGAACGATACACCTCTGGCTTTGTCATTACCCCCAAATTCAAGGTTGTCCGCTTCTTTGGTGGGCTAAAACTTAGCCTATGGAAATCCCTAGCGATCCATGACTTAGATAGCTATGAGGAAATTTTCTGATATGCCCTCAAAGTCAAAATGGAGATCAGAAAATCTTATGGGTATCATAGGGATAAGAAGTAGAAAGTGGACTTAATTTTGGTGGTCTGATGGATAAATCCAATGGTGCTAAGAAATTTCAACACCCCACTTTCCAAAGATGCAGAAATAAGCACCCCGGAAATTTCTTGAAGGGGGCGAGGAAATTCTTTAGGTGTGGAAGCAAAGGGCATCTGGAAATTAATTGTCGACAAGAAAATCCCACCACTACGATGGAGGAGAGTAAAACTCTGTTCGATCCTCAACACATTGTTCATTGCTTCAATTGTAAAGAACCAGGTCACTTTGCAAATAAGTTCCCTAAGCCATGGGTTTTCAGAGGCAACAAACAACCTTCAAGGTAGCAAGGGAGAGATTTTTCCATCACTACCACCGACGCGAACCCCGACAACGAAGTGGTGACAGGTACGCTAGTTATTCATTAAATAATAGCAAACATACTTTTTTATTTTGGTTCTACGCATTATTTTATATCTTTAAAGTTTAGTAGAACAATCCCAACACCACCAAAAATCATGGAAGTTGAGATGTTGGTGAGAACGGAAAATGGAGAAATTATTTCATCCCATTAATATAACTCTGCCCCTGTCATAATTTGTGGATTAAACTTCTTGGAGAACCTCTTCATACTCCCTCTGGTGGATTTTAATGAAATTATTGGCATGTATTGTCTTTCCCTATATAGATCCAACATAAATTGTCGTGAGAGGGAAATCACTCTCCATGTGGAAAATCGACCCCCGATTCTGTACAAGTGTAATGAGGGTGATGAATCTTCATTAGCACCATCATCTCAAGCATGGATATTACTACCCTATGAGACTCATATCTTTATTAGATGATGGAGTCTAAGGAATAAACTATCCTTGAAGAAATGATTATTGTGAGGGAATTCATTGAAGTGTTTACTGATGAATTGATTGATCTTCCTCCTAAAAGAGATTTTGAATTCTTGATTGATCTTATACTTGGGACTTTGCTAATATCCAAGACTCCATATAGAATGTCTATTGTGGAGCTTGAGGAGCTAAAGACACAACTACAGGATAATCTGGATAAAGGGTTTATACGCCCAAGTGCTTCACTATGGGGTGAACCAATCCTCTTCATCAAGAAGGATGGGTCAATGTGTCTTTGTATTGATAATCATGAGCTCAACAAAATCACAATAATGAAAAATCATCCTCTACCATGAATTTATGACTTGTTCAATCAGCTAAGTGGGTCACAATACTTCTCCAAGGTGTATCTTCGGTCAGGATAATACCAAGTAAGGGTGAAGAAGGAGGATATCCCCAAGACTACTTTTTGTACAAGGTACGGGCACTATAAATTCATAGTAATGCCTTTAGAACTCACTAATTCTCCATAACTATTTATGGACTTAATGAATAGAGTCTTTAGAGATTACCTCGACAAATTTTTAGTAGACTTTATAGATGATATTCTAATATACTTTAAAACCAAGGAGTAGCATGAGGAGCATCTAAGCACTATACTAGAGACCTTTCAAAAGGATAAGCTCTATAAAAAGTATAGTAAGTGTGAGTTATAGTTGAAGGAGGTATCATTCTTAGGTCATATAATCACAAGAAATGGGATATTTGTAGATCCCTCCAAGACAAATTCAATTGAGGGATGGCTGAGGCCAACATCTGTGATGGATATCTGTAGCTTCCTTGGGTTAGCTAGATATTATCACTGATTTGTGATAAATTTATCATGATTTTCAAACCCTATTACCAAGCTAAATTTGAAGGGATTCAAGTTTTCTTGGAGTGATGAATGAGAAGATAACTTTAAGGATTTGAAAAGGAGTCTTATCGTTGCGTCCGTGCTCACACTGGCCACAAGTGGAGAAATTTTTGTGGTATTTAGTTATTCTTCGAAGAAGGGTCTGGGCTGTGTGTTGATGAAAAATGACAGTCATTGTCTATGCTTCAAAAAAATTGAAATTTCATGAGCAAAACTATCCAACACATGATTTGGAGTTGGATTCAGTAATCTTCGCATTAAAAATTTGGTGACATTACCTATTTGGGAGAAGTGTGAAATATAAACGGATCACAAAGCCTCAAGTATATATTCTCATAGAAAGAGTTGAACATACACCAATGAAGATGGTTAGATCTGATCAAAGACTGTGACTGCTCAATCCATTACCACCCTGGGAAATCCAACAAGGTGGCAGATTCTCTATGAAGAAAGGACCCAATGATTCTATCATTGATGAGAATTTAAAAGGATATAATCTTCTTAGATTTTATGAAGATGGACATGGGAATCATAAATAATGAAACATAATCAATCCTTTAACAAATGATTGTTCAACCATCTCTTTTGGAATGTTTAAAGGATACTCAAAAGTATGATGTGATAATTCATAAGAAAGTGGAAACTATTAGAAAAGGTAAATCCTTAGAGTTCAATGTTAATGAAGAAGGAATTGTGATATTTGGGACAATACTATGTGTTCCATCAAATCCAGAGTTAAAGAATGAACTTTTGGATGATTCACATAGTTCAAATTTCTCCATTCACCCAGGAAACACAAAGATGTATCAAGATATTTGAGGGAATTATTGGTGGGATAACTTGAAGAAGAAGATCACTGAGTATACATAAAAGTTTCTGGTGTGTCAGAAAGTGAAGGATGAGAGTCATAATTATAATGGTATGATGCAACCATTACCCATACCAATATGGAAATGTGAGAACATCACCATGGACTTTATTATTGTAATTCCAAAGACATCCAAATGAAAAAATTCTATATGGGTTGTTGGGGATCACCGTACAAAGACTACACACTTCATTTCAATTCGAGAGGATTTATCATTGGATCAACTGGCACAAATATAAATCAGAAAAGTGGTGAGGCTGTATGGAGTACCACTATTTATTGTATCTGATCGAGATCCAAGATTCGCATCTAAGTTATGGAAGAGTATCCAACACGCTATAAATACTGAGCTTATGACTTATCATCCTCAAACTGATGGTTAATCTGAGTACACTATCTTAAATCTTGAGGACATGTTGATAGAATGTTCAATGGACTTCAAAGGAGGATGAGATCAACATCTTCCTCTAGTTGAGTTCTCTTAGAATAACGGTTTCCACTCAAGCATCCAAATGGATCCTAATGAATCCATTTATAGGAAGAGGTGTAGAACACCAGAATTTTGGGATGAATTTGGGGAGAGAAAACTCCTAGGTCCATAAATGGTCGAATAAATGGTGGAGAAGGTTAAGACCATCCAGCAACACATTAAAGCTACTTAGAGTCGACAAAAGATCTATGATTAAGATCTATGATTATAATAATCGATGAGACCTAGAGTTTGATTTTGGAGACATGGTATTCCTCCTCATATCACCATGGAAGAGAGTTATGAGATTTGGGAATAACAGAAAGCTTAGTCCAAGGTACATTGTCCCTTTTGAGATCTTTGATCACATTGGAGTAGTGGCCTATCGACTATCACTCCCACCAAACATGTCTCAAGTACATAATGTATTCCATGTATCACTCTTGAAGAAGTAAATACCTAACCCATTGCATGTACTAAATCCATAGGTGGTACCATTTGAGAATTACCTCTCCTTTTAAGAGAAGCTAGTGAAGATCTTATATTGTAGGGAAAAAGTTATATGAAATAAGACAATGCCCCTCGTCAAGGTGTTGTGGTGAAACCACAATTTTGAAGAAGCAATGTGGGAATTGAGGGAATTGATGAACCATAGTTACCCTCATCTATTTTAGTGTGGTAAAAGGAAATTTAGAGGATGAAATTTTTTAAAGGGGGAAGATTGTAACGACCCAAACTTTTATTAATGAAAATTCATCTTGATCTAATTAAATGTCTTATTATGTAAAATGGTTATATAAAACATATTCACTTACTTGGTTTTATGTTTTTGGATTTTAAAATACCATTAATAATTGTTACCATTGCTAATATAGTCATTTAATAGTGATCACATGGTTTGTATAAATATAGGGCTTTAACAAATCCAATTTACTCAGACAAAGGAAGCGATAGCCTCATCCAGTAGATTCACTCTATACGAATCCCATTTTTCAGAGCTCGGGAAGGAGGTAGAATAATTGGGATTTTCTCTAGACCAAGCCCAAGCTGAGCTTCAACACTTCAAGATTGAACGAAATCACCTACGGGAGAAGTGGAAGTTAATAGGGATTACCACCCGAGCAATGTTATCTGAGCCGCCCCAAGAGTCTGTCACCATCGCAAAATTTACCCTTAGGTCTTATGCGGGTGTTATAAGGGGTTATGTAATAATACCCTAACACTATGATTATGGAATTACTTTTTTTATATAATAAATAATATACATTCATTTTATTATTGTTACTTTATAAATGGTTTTTAAATCACAAATAGTATTTTTAGTTAATATTTAATTAGGAAATCTATTTTGTTGAATTAATGGATTTTTTTAATTAAATATTATTTTAATAAAATATTTTTACTAAATTAATTTTTATTAAATATAAATGATCATATATGTTTTATATAATTGTAATTTTTATTACGGTTCCAAAGTTGTTTTTGTCAAAACCTGTGAATTTTCAATAAATGTTGGTTTTTGTTTTAAAAGTGAAAATTCAAATTTTTAGAAAATTATGTAGATAAAATGAATATTATTTTTGGATTCAGGATGTCTAAATTATCTAATAGTGAATTCCTCATAATTTTCTGAGACAATCAAATTTTTGGGTAAAAATTAAATACCGTTTAAATATATAATGTGTTTTATGACATCATAATAACCCAATAGTGATGTAATAAAATACTATAAAAGGTATATTCATAAAATATATGTTTTAACTTTAAAATAATGTGATTATATATTTGTTTTATTAATTTTACAATGACTTACTGGACACTCCAAGACTTATAAAATATTTTAACATTTTAAAATGATTTCCTTGAGAGTGTGACTCACCTCCACATAAGAAAGACTAATATTTTAATTAGTTCGTCCATTTTAATTATAAAATAATATTTTACACTCCTATTTTTGAAAAACTATGGTCAAAAACCATGGTATAGTTTGTGGTTTTGATGAGTTTAATGTGTAGTGTCCAAAACCTAAATAATAATGAATTCTATTTCCTTTCATATATAAACCAACTCAATCTCCCATTACTCTTTACTAAAACCATTTGGAGCTCAACAAAACTCTTATATATTATCTCTATACTCCTCTCAAGGCACCCCAATTTCCCAAGAAGTATCTCTCAAGCCTCTCCCAAGCCTTTGGGATCACACTTCCAAGTAAGGGATCCTCACTTTCCTTCCTTCCTTATTTATGTCTAAGTTTCCTTATATTGTTATGACTCTTTATCTTTAATTAAAAATGTTGGGGTATAATTTATACCCTCCTATATACTTCCCTCCTTATTTTTGAATTATGAGATACCCCTTTATCTCTCATTAATTCCTCCCATGTACACCTGTTACCATGCTGAAATTCCGTAAGGGATTTCTCTCTCCTCGTTTACATTCAAGAAATTATTTTATATTATGCATTTAAATTCCATTAAATATTTTGGGATATTATGTTACATGACCCTATTACTATCTATTTCATGTATAAATGATTATATACCCCTTTCTCTCTCATCAACCCATTTTATGATTTCTATTTGACGTCACTATGCTGCCAAAGTTACACCAAAATTCCCCATGCCAAAATCATTGTGTAAGTGAATATCATACCAATTTATCTATAAAGGGTATTCACCTTTATTCAAATTTAATTATTGATTGAGGACTTAAATTTATGTATTCTTAATCTCTTATTCATGGAATAAATTATTATGTTTAATGAATCCATGTTGTATGATCTATGTGGCATACTTATGCATAAAATGAAATGATTAAGAAGGGTGTGTCCTGATAGCGCTCCAATGCATTGGGTAAAGAATAGTATCATGATATGTCATGTTAAATGAGTATTGACTCATGATAATTCATGTACAATGTGTTTTTACTCATGATAATTCATGTTCAATGAGGGTTTACTCATGCTCCATGTGAAATGAGCCTTGGCTCATACTAATATCATGTTAAATGTTGTTGCCACATCTCCATGTTATGATGATCATATCATGCCTTTATGTTCATATTTTTCTTATGATCCATTGATAAGTTTATTGGATAACATGTATTTTATTCTTCAGGTTATGCCTTTTTTTACTTCCTTACTAGGCTTTATATCTCACCCTTTTCTTATGTGTGTCCTCAGGTTATCCCATGCAATGCTAAGTACAAAGGAATGTTGTGGTCATGTAAAATAAGTTTTCAAAAAAGATGTTGTATTTTATGTCTTAATTTATCGTGTAATGTTCCTAATTTCCCAAGACACTAGACCTCTAGATACTCAAATTAGTCTTAAGTGAAAGTTTATGTAATGAATCATGTTAAAGTGTGTAATAAAGAGCAGGCTTGTTATAAATCACTCCAACAAGGCACTTTCACCAAGATAAGGATTTACAAGATGCACACGCATCATCCTCTTTCACCCTAATGAAAAATAGTGAAACAGGGAATGCACAGAACACACCTCCACTTAGAATATAAAAAATCATAATTTCTAAAATACTTGAATTCATTAAAATATAAGTTCAAAAAAGATACACAACATCCTTTTTCATTACAAGGAAAGTAAAATATGGAAAAACACAACCACTACATCATAAAGAACACACAAATAGAAAGGTTATTCAAATAGAACCAAATCTAGAATCACACTCCTCCAAATGGGTAGGGGTGTCTTTCAAAATAGGTAGACCTAGTTCCATGTCACTTTTTAGAAACACCCCAAAAAACTGTTGTGAATGACCTAGTAATCCATAGGTATGTAAGGTATTTGGAGAATTTGTACATGATTAATTCGTATTACCATGCTTACCACACTGATTACACATCATGATCCTACACTCAGAAGAGGCTGACATAATATATTAAGGCCTCTTAATTCTCCTACCATCACCACCATCTTCAGGCCACTTTTCGATATCCTTGCTATAATTCCCTTCACCTCTTCCAAATACTGGAAGAAGTTTTGCCATCTCAAGCACTCATTCTAGCATATCTTTAGCACGAACAGCTTGCCTCACCACATCAGAAAAATTGGTTAATCCAAACTTTCACACCTTTGAATGTAGATCAAGATGAATCACATACTCAAAATGTCAAGCCTTCAAGGAATCTTCCATACCCCACTCTGAAAAATAAATAACTAGATCTAAAAATGTGAAAATAAATCCAACCCTAAACCATCACCTTGCTATGAAAATCATATCTCCAACCCCTTCCTCACCTTTGTAGACTTAGGGAAATATTCTCGGATGAATTAAGCCTTGAAGAAATCCTAGATAAGATCTTCTCAGGGCTTGGTTTGAGTTACTGAATTCCCCCACTTCCAGGGTGGACCTTCAAGAATAAAGGTACCAAACTTTACCTTCAACAACTCAAGAAACTCAAAGAATATGAAATTTCTCTCAATTTTCTACATCCACTCTTCTGATTTGAGAGGATTATCTTAACCATAAAAGATATGTGGATTAAACTTCTAGAATTTAAGAAGGAATTATATGGGTTGATCAATAAGATATTCCTCTAATGGTGAACCACCTGTAGATGCACCTTGAATATTCGTCGAATCTTTATGGAAGAAAACACTAAGCAACAAGAAAACCCAAAAAACAATCAAAACCAATACATAAAAAAGAACTAAAATTCAAAACACCACGTAAACAACATTCCCAAAACACAAGAAAACAAGTTGCACAACCACCGATCACCAAAACACCATAATAAAACCAATATACAAACACCAAACCTACAAACTAGAACTACTGCCCCCAAACCCAAGTTTTGATTATAGAAATCCAATCTTGATAACCCCATCCACATTTTACCCAAAAATAATTTTATAAAAATCCATTTTTTAAGGCTTTCTTCAAAATAAATCTAAAAATATATTCTCCATCTTCCAAAAAACTAAACCATTACAACCTAAAATGTTGTTTTCATAATTTCAAAATAAGGTTTTTCAAAACAATTTCAGAATCAAGAGGTACCCAAAACAACTCACATGAAAAAACTAGTATCGATGGTTGAATTTCTCATATAGTATGAATCCAAATTCCAATCATGCCACTATCACAGGAAGTCTTCTAGAACTATTTACCCGATTCCACATGGATTTCTAAGCCCTACAAGCTCACTAAGACCTTTATCCCAACCCCCTTTTGTTTCCCAAACACCAAAAAAACCACAAGAACGAAAGAAACCAAATGTAACATGACTTCCCATGGAAACCCAAGGTTCTATATAGAAAGTTTTGGCCAGAAACTCCCTCATACTTATACCCCAAGTTCCAATAATCCTGCTATGTCTACCTTAACATCAAAAATAACAAAGGTAACTCTAAAAGTAAGGTCCTCTAAATAACCTCTTTTGATACCATTTGGTCATGAAACAAGATGGGCTACCATCCAACTTGGTACCTGAACTAGTCTGAGACAAAGCCTGAGAGGAGTTCTCGATCCCCCTAGGCTAGAAACTATTGTCGGGGCATCAATAGAGTAACCAAGAGAACGTTTTCTCCCAATATAAATAAATTGAAACAACATAAATTAATATATCATCCCAATAAATAAATAAAATATCAAAACCGGACATCATTATAAAAAAAACTGAAAATAAAAAAAAACATACAACAAATCACAAACTGAACCTAACGACCGCTAGGTCTCCATGTGACCCTGAGGGTCACTCTATAATCCATAAAAAACCATCACCTATGGTGATTGAACCTATAAGGCCTCGTCCATAAACATTACTTATTATTTAATTAAATGAATAATTCATATAGAGGATCTTTTTAGGTTTAGAGTTTTAGAGAATTAGTAGATAACTATTACATCTCAAAAGATTACAAAGTAGACACTTCTACTAAGTTTACATAAAATAAAAACTCTTAAAAAGAAACTTTTCTAGTTCCATGTTTTAGATAGCATGACGTTTCCTTGTTCCCATCCTCGACCCTATTCCACATTAAGTCCTGTGAAAAACATTTCAAAAAAAGAACTTGGGTGAGCATAAAGAGCTCAGTAAGGGATACACAAAGAAGGAAAACTGTTAGATTTTCAGAACAACAAGTAAACCATGAGTACTTTACCAAAGTAATAATTTTAACCTTTATGAAGTAGTTAAAACTCTTCACTGAATAAAAGACCATTACTTACCCTTTTGTAACCAAAATATTACAATAAAAACCCATATAAAGAACACATAACATATAAAGTTAACTTGGGACATAAACATACTTAAGTGGAATAACCCTACGGTCGACTTCCACACATATCACTTAATGGAATAGCCATACGGCCGACTTTCATACCCAATGCATTGGAGGTTATAATGTAACCACCTGTTCTGGTATTCACGGTACCACCCGTCATATGGTTTATCACGTAACCACCCGTAAAATTTCCAAGTACCATCATTACACATAAAATATTGAAAATATAAACATTTCAATAACAATATTTCATTTGCAATCACAATAAGTAATTCCAACATATTGAATTAATTAATCCATTTTCAAAAATCATTTAAAAGAGATTTTTGAATCAAAGTGTCCCATACCACTTTGAAGCTTTTAATGGAATTATAATTTTAAAACATTAATATCCATATAAATAAATACTGAAAACCATTTCGAAAACATGGACATTAAAGATAAAGATTTAGAATAATGAATCTTTAAAACATTTAAAACGATATTTTTGTTAAAGAGTTTTTAACAAAATCAGAGACTCTTGAATACAAATAATTGCGGAATAACATCTAATCTGAACTTTATAATATCATGAGAATAAAGGGATTCATGATATAATATGCCAAAGGACAGTATACACACCATATAAGAGTGAATTGGTGCATAACAACAACGAAGTCTCAATGGAAATGTAAATTGAGATAAAATACATTATAAAGATGGTATCCTTAAATTAACGATAAATATATCACATAATTATGTGTGAGAAATATAAATACATCCAATATAAGTGGATATTAAGTGTGAAACAATCAGAGTTCATTCACACATAATCTTGGAAAAACAAAACCAATGACATAGATATTTAACTCAATGAAATGAGATTGAGTTATGATTTCCCATACAAGTTCGTAAGAATTTATCAATGAGATGATTATGTGTAGAAATAGTATATCTACACAAATTTTTATTGAAATTACAACATAGATATTACAAAAATAATCTTGGAATAATGAAATCAAGAAGTAGAGGTTTAACCCAAAGAATTGAAAGTGGGTTAAGAAGTTCCCTTATAGAAATCTGACAGCCTAACGGCGTCACTTTAAAATTCAGAAAAAGAGTTGATGAGAGAGAAAATGGTATATCATAACTTGGACATAAAATTTACATCAATAAGGATATATAATAACATATCCCAACATAATAAGATGTAAATTAAAATAAATAACAAAATAAGTCTTTTAGAAAGAGGAGGGTGAAAGGTTCCCTTACCGACTTGGGTAACTTTCAAAACGTACACCCCATGGAAGAAGGGTCATACAACATTAATGGAAATAATCATAAACGAAATTATATTACACAAAGAGTAGAATAATGGGTATTACATATACCACTCAAAGGAAATTGTGTCAAATGTAGCATAAATCTCACGGAAATAAAAGTGAGATGAAAAATCTCTTACGAAAACTCGGCAGCCTAACGGCGCCACTTAAAACTTCCAGAAATGGATTGATGAGATCAAATAGAGTCTCTCATCATATTAAAATAAAATGTACAGCAATATTAATATAAAATAATATCACAATAATAATAAATATGAGCTTAAAAAGAATGACATAAAAGAGGGTACTTAAAAAGAAAGAGAGGGGTAGGTTCCCTTACCTCGGGTCCGACTTGACTCGATCGTTCTTTAACGTCCGGAATAATAAACTTGAGTTAATTTCTACTTGATTAAGAACCTTTTTAAATTTCATTATTACTTTTATATCACTTATTACCATGTTATACACATTATGTAATCATTTAAGTTAATAATTTTTGTTTTGTCGATATTTGGTTCTTAAGTCGAAAGTGGACTTCTTACAATTACATGTTGTTCGTGTGGTCAAAGGTTCATTATATCCAGAATGATATTCATGATTTGGATATCATATATATCATATATATACAGAATATACATGTATTTATAATATTACATAATCATTTATAGGTAAGAAATGAAATGCACCGTTCATGGAGACGGTAAGCCGTACGTACGCATGAACGCTACTTTCATTTCTATGTCATATTAATGGAATTAAAACTAAATGAGAGATATGTATATTTTAATTCCAGAATTATATTAATCATTTATATGTAAAATAAATCATATATATCCATTATATATATGTACTTATAATAGTAAATTACATTTGGGGATAATAAATGAAATGCACCGTTCATGGAGATAGTAAGTCGTACGTACGCATGAACGCTACTTTCATTTCTATATCATACTTTAATGGAAAGAAAATAATAATGATATAAAGGTATATTATAATTACAGTATAATATCATATATAATAACTTTAAATCCATCCTTTATACATCCCACATATGGCATTAACGAATCAAATCACTTTGAGGGGGTGGTAGTCCGCACTTCCTAAAATGAAATTATCGTGTTTACCCACAATGGAAACCATAAAGGTATGCCACAAATGAAAAATACAGTAAAAAATAAACATATTATATATCATATATAAATATAGTGTCATCTTAATGGCCACCTTTGAAGGTGTTATATGAGTGTTGAACAATCATCGTTTCGTGAGGCAGAAATTCGCCATCCACAGAAACAGTATGTTCTTTAACCATTAGATGAAGGTGTGTGTAAGTGTAGCTCGAATCCTTCTTATAAAAACATCCTAGTATATTGAGGATACTTTTTTTGTTACAAAATAAATGAATAAAAAGAGTTTAGGGGGTTGGATAAGAAAAATAAAACATAAGAACACAAGAGAAGACACTACCTTTAAAATGGGTAACTCTTTTTTATTTGAGCTCAAAGGCTTCCTTGGGAAGACTTCTGCCCAAAGTGAGGCTTATAAGATTAATAGAGGGATGTGGAGAGACACAATTGTCTGGTTTTGGCCGAGCCAAAGTCTTGAGAGGTGTGGGTAAGGAGGTAGAGGTGGGGGCCTTTTATAAGAGGAGAGGAGGGGCACTTTTGGAAAGTTATAAAAGGTTACTTTATTATAAAATGAGTTTCGGTTTTTAAAGGTCCCACAAGGATATATTTCTATGCTAAGGTGATAAGGTTTTGAAATCCATCCATCCAATAGGTTTTTTACAAGTGTAGGTCTTATATTTTACATTATCATTTTATTTTATTTAAATCATTAAATAATGAGGTAATCGTTGCATCATCATGATGTCATAAATAATTTAATTTATTTAATGTCTAAAAATTATAAAAAAAATATTATGATGTAGGAAATATTTTCATATTTCTAATTACTATTTATAGTCAAAAATATGACTTGTATAACCCCATGTAAAAATTGTTTTAGTAAAACAACTCATGTTTGTGACATTTTTATTTTAACTTTAAATAAAAAGTTATTTTTGTCATTTTCCTACCAAAGTGGTTCCATGGGGTCCCCAAGTTGACTCATGGATTTTATTGGTCGAACATGACACATCAAATAAGGTTAGGACATGTGTCAAGTTCATTTCATATTATTAAAAAATTATTTTTACCTTAAATTACACTAATTACCTCTAATCACGATTAAGAACATAAAAGTTACTATTCACCAAAAAAATTATTTTAATCCCATTGAACCACATTTTACTTCTTAATGACAACCATGTATGTCGGATTTTTGAAATTCAAAACACAAAGGTGGTAAAATTTCATTTAAAAGAAAAAATCAGTTTTTTAAGTACCACTTAGTAGTTTCACTATTCATCAAAAATTGAAGTTTTTCAGAAAAAAACCAAAACTTCACCCTAAGCTATATTTGATATTCTGAATTCAAAAATGATTTATATTTTAAAAAATTCAAAACATATAAGTTTCATTAATTAATTTAATAATTAATTCCCGCTGTCAAAACAAATTGCGTGTTTTTATGAAACAAAATGTATCAAAAGATTGACACTAGTTTAAGTCCAATTTCAAAGTGAAATTAATTCCAATGACCACTATTGAATTAAATGGTAAAAATGTATTCTAATTTCACTTTAAAATCAATTCAAAAGATAATCTAATCATATAAAAAAATTATATTAAAAAGTGGTTTTGAATTAAAATACAGCATTTTTCACTATTCATTAAAAAATGAACTTTTTCGGAAAAATACCAAAACTTTACACAAAGTAAACTTTGATGTCCTGATTCTAAAGAAGAGTTTTATTTGTTCCAATATAATGTATAATATTTACCAAAACTATATTTAAATAGGGTTCGCCATCAAAAGGCGATAGTTCGACCTTTTAGTAAAAATTAGAGTATATATGCCTAAAATTGAATTATTTTCTTATTTTAAGCCTTTATCTTTTATTGGATAAATATAAAGACATTTAAAAAACATATATAATCATATTTTAGTTATTTCTATTCATTCCCGCCAATACAACGGATACGTGCTAACTACCATTTAAAATAATATTATTTTATTATTAGAGTGCAACGTAAGATTTCAAAGGAAATCGTTGTCGCGTATTGGGTACGCCATCGAGCATAGTATTCCCTTTAAAGTAATGTTAATATTTTATTCACAAATATGGATAAATATAAAAATGTCATATTCTTTATTTACCTGGGGTGTTACATCCTTCCCCCCTTTTGGGAATTGCGTCCTCGCAATTTTAAAATTGGGCTCGGAAACATCCTTGAAAGTCCCACATCAGAAAAGGAGTAAATTAAACTATCACTTTAAAAGAAAGAAAGGGAAGTACAAAGGTCACCCGAGTTAACCCATAATAGGATTCCATGTATGAAAACATGGATATGGAAGAAAAAAACAAAGGGTCATGTTCTGAGGGAGAGTGATAGTAAACATGTCTAGGAGAAAGTTAACCATAAGAAAATCACAAACTTGTGATGGGTTAAATGGTATTCGATTCCCCAGTAGGAAAAGTTAACATACAACATTTTTTTTTACGTTACATTTCATTGAGGAATTTATTTTTGAGCTTAACTAAAACATAAGGAAACATACTTACTTGCCATGCTGAATTTCAACTTTTACTAGATTTCTTACACGAACTCATATTTTCTCCAAAAGATGTGTATTTAGGATGACTTGTTTTCATTAAGAGAGATATAATCAACTCCTTGAGAATCACCTAATCCACAAAAGAGAACTATATATTTCCCATCTCTTTAGACAAAAACCAAAACCAAAATTGTTAGTATGAGATAAGATAATCCACAAAAGTACAATCCTTTATAAAAAGAAAATCTATTCTTAATCTCCAAAATTTGTCCAAAAAAACCCAAAGTTCAATGAAGACCATTAGATAAACAATTGTCCATAAAATTCTTCAAAGTAAACCAAACTAAGATTGAAACTCAAATATTTGAAGGATTTAATCACATAGTCTTCCAAGTTAAATCATAACATTTATCTCCAAACAACATCAATGGCTCTTAAAGTCTCGTATTGAAAAGTAATTAACCTAATCACATATCCTCCATGATAGGTCAATAAATTTCCATAGATAACCCAAAATCAACTTACTATTAATTCATAAAATCATCTAACTAAAAATAATTAGTCAAACTAACTAGGGACTTCACGTAGTCCAGTGGTAGGCGATAAATACCCATTTCACTTTGGTTGTGGGTTCGATTCCCATAGCTTTGTCCGACGCAACGGGTTGTCACATGGTCTGCGTGTTGTCCTTTTTCCAAAACTACATAATTCTTAAAACATTCCCCAAAACGAGATAAAATCTTCAAAAATAATCATAACATATTTTATCATCAAGATTATCTCATGCCTTTCATTTTCCATCATATCATAGACTAACCCATAATTACCTAAAAAAGAAAGGATCATATAAACCCTAATGGTTACCTTTATAATTATTACCTGAACTTCCACATCGATTGGCCATCTCGTACATGATATATTACAGAACATACCAAGGTTCAGGTGGTTGATCATCACTCCTTGATAGTTGGTTTAGAATAACCACGAGTTTCCTCATTGAATCCCCCATTTCATCTAGTCTCTTAATCATAGAACCACCACAGTTTCCTTCAAACCTATTGTCACTTTGGTTCTTTCTAGATCCATCAATTCACTAAAAATAGAAATGTCAGTGTGAGTATATCAACAAAACCATCATGTACTAATGAGGAAGATAAACACTAAGATATAATTACTCATTCACTTTATCTAAAACTATGACTCTTTTTGAAATCCTAACCATTATGGTAATGTCACTTATGCTTAGAGAATACCCTAACCTATAAAGTTATCTAAACCGACCTTTGATACCAACTATAAGGCCCCGGCCATAAACATTACTTATTATTGAATTAAATGAATAATTAACATAGAGGATCTTTTCAGGTTTAGAGTTTTAGAGAATTAGGACATAACTATTACATCTCAAAAGATTACAAAGTAGACACTTCTACTAAGTTTACATAAAATAAAAACTCTTAAAAAGAAACTTGTCTAGTTCCATGTTTTAGATAGCATGACATTTCCTTGTTCCCATCCTGGACCCTATTCCACATTAAGTCCTGTGAAAAACATTTCAAAAAAAGAACTTGGGGTGAGCATAAAGAGCTCAGTAAGGGATACACAAAGAAGGAAAACTATTAGATTTTCAAAACAACAAGTAAACCATGAGTACTTTACCAAAGTAATACTTTTTACCTTTATGAAGTAGTTAAAACTCTTCACTAAATAAAAGACCATTACTTACCCTTTTGTAACCAAAAGATTACCATAAAAACCCATATAAAGAACACATAACATATAAAGTAAACTTGGGACATAAACATACTTAAGTGAAATAACCCTACAGTCGACTTCCACACATATCACTTAATGGAATATCCATACGGCCGACTTCCATACCTAAGGCATTGGAGGTTATAACGTAACCACCCATCCTGGTATTCACGGCACCACCCGTCATATGGTTTATCACATAACCACCCGTAAAATGTACAAGTACCATCATTACACATAAAATATTGAAAATATAAACATTTCAATAACAACATTTCATTTTCAATCAAAATAAGTAATTCCAACACATTGAATTAATCAATCCATTTTCAAAAATCATTTAAAAGAGATTTTTGAATCAAAGTGTCCCATACCACTTTGAATCTTTTAATGGAATTATAATTTTATAACATTAATGTCCATATAAATAAATACTGAAAACCATTTCGAAAACATGGACATTAAAGATAAAGATTTAGAATAATGAATCTTTAAAACATTTAAAATGATATTTTTGTTAAAGAGTTTTTAACAAAATGAGAGACTCTTGAATACAAATAATTGTGTAATAACATTTAATCTGAAATTTATAATATCATGATAATAAATGGATTCATGATATAATATTCCAAAGGACATTATAAACACCATATAATATTTAATTGGTGCATAACAACAATAAAGTCTCAATGGAAATGTAAATTGAGATAAAATACATTATAGAGATGGTATCCTTAAATTAAGGATAAATATATCACATAATTATGTGTGAGAAATATAAATACACCCAATATAAGTGGATATTAAGTGTGAAACAATCAGAGGTCATTCACACATAATTTTGGAAAAACAAAACCAATGACATAGATATTTAACTCAATGAAATGAGATTGAGTTATGATTTCCCATACAAGTTCGTAAGAATTTATCAATGAGATGATTATGTGTAGAAATAGTATATCTACACAAAGTTTTGTGTAAATTACAACATATAGATTCCACACATAATATTGGAATAATTAAATCAAGAAGTGGAGGTTTAACCCAAAGAATTGAAAGTGGGTTAAGAAGTTCCCTTATAGAAATCTGACAGCCTAACGGCGTCACTTAAAAATTCAGAAAAATAGTTGATGAGAGAGAAAATGGTATCTAATCACTTGGACATAAAATTTACATCAATAAGGATATATAATAACATATCCCAACATAATAAGATGTAAATTAAAATACATAACAAAAGAGGTCTTTTAGAAAGAGGAGGGTGAAAGGTTCCCTTACCGACTTGGGTAACTTTCGAAACGTACACCCCATGGAAGAAGGGTCATACAACATTGATGGAAATACTCATAAACGAAAGTATATTACACAAAGAGTATAATAATGGGTAGTAAATATATCACTCAAAGTAAATGGTGGCAAATGTAGCATAAATCTCATGGGAATAAAAGTGAGATGAAAAATCTCTTACGAAAACTCGGCAGCCTAACGGCGCCACTTAAAACTTCCAAAAATGGATTGATGAGATCAAATAGGGTCTCTCATCATATTAACATAAAATTTACAGCAATATTAATATAAAATAACAACCCAATCAAAAGAAATATGAGCTTAAAAATAATGACATAAAAGAGGGTACTTAAAAAGAAAGAGAGGGGTAGGTTCCCGTACCTCGGGTCCGACTTGACTCGATCGTTCTTTAACGTCCTGAATAATAAACTTGAGTTAATTTATACTTTCTTAAGAACCTTTTTAAAGTTAATTATTACTTTTATATCAGTTATTACCATGTTATAAACATTATGTAATCATTTAAGTTAATAATTTTTGTTTTGTCGATATTTGGTTCTTAAGTCGAAAGTGGACTTCTTACAATTACATGTTGTTCGTGTGGTCAAAGGTTCATTATATCCAGAATTATATTCATGATTTGGATATCATATATATCCAGAATATACATGTATTTATAACATTACATAATCATTTAGAGGTAATAAATGAAATGCACCGTTCATGGAGACGGTAAGCCGTACGTACGCATGAACGCTACTTTCATTTCTATGTCATATTAATGGAATTAAAACTAAATGAGAGATATGTATATTTTAATTCCAGAATTATATTAATCATTTATATGTAACATAAATCATATATATCCATTATATATATGTACTTATAATAGTACATTACATTTGGGGATAAGAAATGAAATGCACCGTTCATGGAGACGGTAAGCCGTACGTACGCATGAACGCTACTTTCATTTCTATCTCATACTTTAATAGAAGGAAAATAATAATGATATAAAGTTATATTATAATTCCAGTATAAAATAATATATAATAACTTTAAATTCATCCTTTATATGTCCCACATATGTCATTAACGAATCAAATCACTTTGAGGGGGCGGTAGTCTGCACTTCCTAAAATGAAATTATCGTGTTTACCCACAATGGAAACCATAAATGTATGCCACAAATGAAAAATACAGAAGCTTAAGTAAAACATAAACATATTATATATCATATTTAAATATAGTGTCATCTTAATGGACACCTTTGAAGATGTTATATGAGTGTTGAACAATCATCGTTTTGTGAGGCAGAAATTCGTCATCCACAGAAACAGTATGTTCTTTAACCATTAGATGAAGGTGTGTGTAAGTGTAGCTCTAATACTTATTATAAAAAAATCATAGTATATTTATTATACTGGTGTTGTTACAAAAGAAATGAATAAAAAGATTTTAGGGGGTTGGAGAAGCAAAATAAAACATAAGAACACAAGAGAAGACACTACCTTTAAAACGGGTAACTCTTTTTGATTTGAGCTCAAAGGATTCCTTGGGAAGACTTCTGCTCAAAGTGAGGCTTCTAGGAGTAATAGAGGGCTGTGTAGAGACAAAATAGGCAAGGTTTATCTGATCCAAAGTCTTGAGAGGTGTGGGTAAGGAGGTAGAGGTGGGGGCCTTTTATAAGAGGAGAGGAGGGGCACTTTTGGAAAGTTATAAAAGGTTACTTTATTATAAAATGAGTTTCGGTTTTTAAAGGTCCCACAAGGATATATTTAGATGATAAGGTGATAAGGTTTTTAAATCCACCCATCCAAAAGTTTTTTGACAAGTTTAGGTCTTATATTTTACATTATCTTTTTATTTTATTTAAATCGTTAAGTAATGAGGTAATCGCTGCATCATCATAATGTCATAAATAATTTAATTTATTTAATGTCTAAAAATTATAAAAAAAATACTATGATTTAGAAAATCTTTGTATATTTCCAATGACTATTTATAGTCAAAAATATGACTTGTATAACCCAATGTAAAAATTGTTTTAGTAAAACAACTCATGTTTGTGATATTTTTATTTTAACTTTAAATAAAAAGTTATTTATGTCATTTTCCTAAAAAAGTGGCTCCATGGGGTCCCCAAGTTGACCCATGGATTTTATTGGTCTTACATGAAACATCCAATAAGGTTAGGACATGTGTCAAGTTCATTTCATATTATTAAAAAATTATTTTTACCTTAAATTACACTAATTACCTCTAATCGCGATTAAGAACATAAAAGTTACTATTCACCAAAAAATTATTTTAATCCCATTGAACCACATTTTAATTATTAATGACAACAATGTATGTAGGATATTTGAAATTCAAAACACAAAGGTGGTAAAATTTCATTTAAAAGAAAAAATCAGTTTTTTAAGTATCACTTAGTAGTTTCACTATTCATCAAAAATTGAAGTTTTTCAGAAAAAAACCAAAACTTCACCCTAAGCTATATTTGATATTCCGAATTCAAAAATGATGTCTATTTTAATAAATTAAAAACATATAAGTTGGATTAATTAATTTAATAATTAATCTCCATTGTCAAAACAAATAGCGTGTTTTTATGAAACAAAATGTATCAAAAGATTGACACTAGTTTAAGTCCAATTTCAAAGTGAAATTAATTCCAATGACCACTATTGGATTAAATGGTAAAAATATATTCTAATTTAACTTTAAAACCAATTCAAAATATAATCTAATCATATAAAAAAATTAGATTAAAACGTGGTTTTAAATTAAAATACAACATTTTTCACTATTCATTAAAAAATGAACTTTATCGGAAAAATACCAAAAATTTACACAAAGTAAACTTTGATGTCCTGGTTCTAAAGAAGAGTTTTATTTGGTCCAATATAATGTATAAGATTTACCAAAACTATATTTAAATAGGGTTCTCCATCAAAAGGCGATAGTTCGACCTTTTAGTGAAAATTAGAGTATATATGCCTAAAATTGAATTCTTTTCTTATTTTAAGCCTTTATCTTTTATTGGATAAATATAAAGACATTTAAAAAACATATATAATCATATTTTAGTTATTTATATTCATTCCCGCCAATACAATGGCTACGTGCTAACTACCATTTAAAATAATATTATTTTATTATTAGAGTGCAATGTAAGATTTCAAATGAAATCGTTGTCGCGTATTGGGTACGCCATCGAGCATAGAATTCCATTTAAAGTAATGTTAATATTTTATTCACAAATATGGATAAATATAAAAATGTAATATTCTTTATTTACCTTGGGTGTTACAGAACCCAATATTGAACCTACATCATAAGTTAAAAACAAGAAATAACTATAGGCATGAGTATTAAAACTCATTATGCATGCTCGAATAAATATATTCCTGATGAATTTCCTTTAAATAAAAGAAAAATAAACTTCAGGTTTGAAATAAAATATATAAAACTAGGATTTTTAACACAAACATTCCACTTTAAAACAAAAAATAGTCCAGGGCCCTTTTTTATTTAAATCCAAGTTCTTTTCCAAGAAAATACATTAACATTTTCAAGGATCAAGATGATAGTTCCATTTAAAAAAAGTAAAGGGAGTGAAAAACATTTTCAAAACATTTTCTATAAACCTTTTAAAACCAACTCATCACTTTTCAAAAGAATTACACCAAACAGGAGAGCAGCAACATTGATCACATAATAAGGGAAATGGAAACAAGCACGCAAAAGTAACCAACCAACGAGAATCTCAATCATCCGTCGTAAACAAATAAGTGTCGAAGGACCTCAGAAAACCTAGGAGATCAATGTATAATATAGAACATACTATAAATATAACTCATATAGAAGGTATTCCTTATCCGATGACATCATTCTACCTACATTATTGATTGCACCCTACCTGGTCTAACCAAGGGGAACTATCCCAAAGCAGATAATCCATACTAAGGGCCACTAGCCAGATCATAATCCTAAGCTAGTTCTACAATAATTCTCTAAAAATCCACTCACTATTCTAGGTTCCCATAACAAGACTATAAAGGGGTGAGCCAAAAATACCACCTGAGCATCCAATCACATGCACATATATCACACACAAGAAACTCACACAACAAGTCACCCTTTAGTCACCCCAAGGAACAATATTTTTCCTTTCAACCATTCAAACACAAGGGAGTCCCTCAACGTGGACATCCTAGGAAATTAAACATAACTAAGGCAAGATATTTATCCAAGGAGAGTTTTAAACACAAAAAATTTAACAAAAGTTCCAAATAGGCCTAAAAAATCCTTCAAGAAATCACCCTTTTTTTAAGAGGAAACCCACACATTTCCATCACATTCCAAATCATTTTCAAGAACTAAACTCACACTACTTTCAAGTTTAGAATGATTTATAAATCCATTTGAGAAATCTAAACTACCAATTTAGATGCCTCAAATAAATTTACCAAGTCAAACCTTGTTTTTAAAATCATAATCCACTTTCAAAAGCCAATCAGGAAATTTATCAAACACTTGGTGTGCACAACTCAACAAATCAACACCATATACTTCAAAACAATTAATAAAACCACCTCATTTCATGTCAAAATATTATTCTAAAAAACATACATCACTATTTAACATCCAAGGAAGGTGTAAAAAATAAGAAAATAATGATTCTTAAATTTGAAGGACAAGTGAAAAGTGAAACCTACCTCAAACTCATGGCGCTTCAACAACGCCCACCCGAAACAACTCCATGAAGGTTCAAAGAAGAAATAATGTCCAAGAGTAACCTTAAGAAGTAAAAAACCCCAATTTTCCACCACCCTAGTTATTCAAATTGATCAAACATGTCCACTATAGTTATATAAGAAATGGAAAATGGAAGAAAATCAAAGGATAGAGGGAGTGTATCCCTAACCTTTATATCCGAGTAAAGAATCTCCAAGAAACCATATAAAAATCACTTTGGAGGAGATTATAGGATCAAAAATTCTCTATGGGAGGCATACAAGTTGGGGATAATCGAGTGGGGTGTCCAAGGGAAGAAACCCCACTTAAAAATAAGGAAAAGAGACAAAAATAACTTTCTTTGGGTAGGTTTCACAATTATCTCACACGATTAGACAAATTGTGCACAAACCGTGAAATTCACCACTTTCACGAGTCATAAGGGTTTCACACTTAGGATTCATGGTTAGTTAAATTGTGTGTATTAACCATGTGACATGTTCACACTTAGGCTGCATGGTTAAACTAACCATGAACCTTAATCGTACGACCTGGAAAAAGGTCCCCAAACATCACCCTTTTTACCCTAAAACTTCCCTAACTCAAGGGGATGAACCATACATCAAACACATCCATAGATAAGTGAAACTAAGGGTGTCAAAAACTCCCCATCAAGAAATTTTATCTCTATAAATTTCACACTAATCGTGAATAAGGCCAAAAACCACCCAAAACCTATGAAACTCAAATAAATAATCACCAAAACCTCAACCCAAATCTCAATAGAAAATATCCAGCATCTAAAAGAAAATGAAAATAAATGAAATAAATTAAAACCAAGGTAAGTTTGTGACAACAAGTGTTTGTTGTGCGAAGAGTAATAAAGAAACAGTATAGGAGAAAATAGAATGGTTCGCACGATTTTAATTAATACCTTTGCGATTAGTTAATAATGACAAACAGTTTGTCGATATAAATTTTATCGGCATGACCTTTTGTGATGAACTATTCTATTTGTCACTATTAATCTAGTCATGGTGACTAATAGCGATTAATTATATCATATGTTGCTATTAACTATCGAAAAAATAGTATTTGTGATGGATTTTGTTGTTCCTTCACAAAAGGTAATATTGCAGGTTATTTGGGACGAACTTCTATCTGTCACAAATGAGAAATTTTATAGTAGTGTAAATATAGTGACCCAAGTATTTTTAAACATATTATTTTTGTGATTTTTAGCATAAATATCCATTAATATAAATCAAGGATAGAAAGGTCCAAGTTTTTTTGGAAGAATGGTTTCATAATACATCAAAATAAGACTAAAATAAAATGACTTTATTTTAATCTCCATAATGAGATCCTAAATCCCTTCATGATCCTAAAACTTCATGGGATAACCTAGGGAATACATAGATAAAAAGGGTGATCTAAAAAACCCAGTAATGTGATAAACATGATAAGGAAGCATAACATGTGAGTCAAAGGTATAACATGATATTATAAAAGAAAAGGCTCATGAGTAATCACATGGGAGCATAACATAAAGAACATGGTATCATAAGATCATGGAAACATAGGAAATGTGGCAAAAACACAAAACATAACATAATCATAAGTCAAGGATAACTTCCAATACAATATCACATGGTGGATAGAGTCATACAATGGATTTGGTTTACTCCAAGACCTGAAAGTTAAATTTTTTATTATCAAAACACTTTTAAGGAAAAGTGAGAAACCCCAAGTTCACCCAAGTACAACACTAAAGTAAACCACATACTTGTTGAAAACTAACTTAAGCCTGTTATAGGCATTCTCCCTACATAATTTCCAGGAAAGGGATGGTACCTGTAAGTCTGAATCCTCTGTTATTAGATCTTCAAAGTGTGTTTCCAGGTAATCCCGAGACTACAGGTACTCATCTATATTGATCTTCCCTTTGTTGAATCCTCTGATCAAATTAAGATCTTTCTTGTCAATCAATTCACCTTTCTTACTATTATTGTCCACGCGTATCAATATTCCCATCATCCTTGTTGCTTCATATTTTGTGGCCTTAATCATAAGAACTTTCTCTGGTAATTATTCTCCTGAATGCATAAGCATTTCCAGAACTTGGTCAGGTTCTATAACAGCCTCCCACTACTGGCTATTTGACCTAACCATAGTATCTTCAACCTCCTCCTCCAACCGCACATCCTCAAACTACAACAGATTCCCCCCAAGAAGTTCTCTATCCTGCTGCTCTTTTTCCTCCCCTTGAGAAACTGCCAAGGTTTCCAAAATATCATTCCCCTTTGTAACCTCATTGAATTCACCAATTGGCCCAGGATTCTTCTTGCTGCCCTCTACTACTTGGAGATCCTACTTCTTGGTGTTACCACCTTTTTTATCCGACCACATATCCATTGGTTTAGGAAGGCCTGAGTAGTGTTTACGCCCCTTATTTTTCTTCTTCTAGTTGGCAATGCAACTCCTCGAATCCCTATTTTTCTTATTTCCTCTCTTCATCCTTGGGCTGTGAAGACCCTTACCAAAATCTCCCATTGTATTGTCATCTGAGGTTTCCTTTACTGACTTTGCTTTAGAGAGACCACTACTAATTCCATCTGCACAACCATTATCACCAAGGCAATCAAATCAATTATTCAAGTTAAGATGGGATAAGGTCCTTCTCAGTTGGTGTCCCTATTTATCATTTAATAATCTATCGAAGCCAATTATTACTTCTACCTAGTTATTTCCATCCTTAGGGCTTCCCTCCCCAGTCGTTTGTGACACTCCTTCAGCATTTATACCACTACATACTCGCACATCCAGTGCATAAGTGCCATGGTTGGTCAAAGTTCAATCCATGCTAACCACACCACTTTCCACTAAGCTTGGGGGGTCTTAAAAAGAAACCTAAGGAGCTCCTAGATCCTTCCTCAAGTGTTTGAAAATATCTTCCACCTTAGGGTTTTCCTCTGTTATCTTATCATGTAACTTATCCACCTTAGGTTGGTCCCTGTAGGCACCCAGTAATGATGGATCCATCGGCCTTGATTAGGTTTACTCCCTATGCCCATACATAACATCTCATGAGACAAAAAATTTACCCAATGAATTGGAGAACTATCTGGGAGAACCTATCATAATAAGTTCATGATTATGTGTTCCACAAAAATGAAATCAATCATAAGTCATAAACATAAGAATTACCCATGGAAAGAAAATGAGTTTCATAATCTTGTCTCCAAAAGAGATTTCTTAAAGAACGCATTTGAGAAATGATCATAAGACGTGTATTACCCCATCAAAGGAAGGGAGAATAAGATAATTATATATGTGAAATACATATATATATATATAATTTATAATAATTCCATAACATTAAAGAGAGAGATAAAATGGGTTAGAGAGAGAGTGGTCATAACCCTAAGAAAAGGGTTGTTTAGATAAATTACTTACCTCAAGCTAGAATCATCACTTGTGTTTCTTATCTTCTTGAATAATAAAATAATGTTAATTATTTACTCATTATTAGTGGAAAAAAGAACTGACTATTGGAGAATTATTAAAAGATCTAGAATTTTATCAATGCTAGAAAAGAACTGATAAAGGGCTCATTTATTAGTGATTCTAAAAGTACTGATAAAGGATATGTTTATCGGTGGTTTTTTAGCATTGATAAAGGATACCCTTTATCGGCACTAATAGAAGCACTAATAAATGGGTCCTTTATCATCACTTTTAAAATCACTAATGAAGGGACCCTTTATCAATGCTACTGAAAGTGATGATAAGGGGGCATATTGCAGTGTGCCATTAAATTTATAGCACACTAAAGCAGCAAAAAACAAAAATACATATTTTTAATAGAATAAAATTTACAACACAAATATAGAAAAAAAACACAATTTTATATACATTTCAAACATTGGTTTGTAAAATTATGTGAGTGAGTACAAATTATCACAAATATTCAAAAACATCAATGTTCCTTTGTCTTTGGCCCCTAACCCCCACTCATGTTATTGCCGAATAAACCACCTCATCTTGAGCAAAATAATGAACATGCATAAGAAAACAATTCTTATGTTAGTAATACTATGCAGAAATAAATTAAATAGAAAGTGTCAATTTTAAACTAAACTTTGATTCATACTAGAAACACTATGTATCGGATTAAGTTGTGGTTGATTCTTTCGCCTCACATCATTTCTTGTTTGTCTTCAAGCATTATCTCTATGAAAATTAACTAAATAAGTATCAAATAAAAATGATAAGGAAATTAATTAAGTAATCATAGATAAAATGATAAGAAAATAATCTAATCTCATTTGCTCGATTTTGGTGATGTGATGCATGTTTTAAACTAAAATGGAACTTATATATTGAAAACATGCACTTTGAGTCATACTAACCACATCGTGTTTCGGATTCAGTTGAAGATAATTTGTACACATCAAAAATAACTTATGGATCATTTTCCTAAAGTATCAAAATAATACAAATGTGTTTGTTGGGTTTTGAGTATGACATTTTTCTTTTTTACTAAAATACCATTTTAAACTGGAAACACACACTTTGATTCTACCAGTCACATCATGAGTCGGTTTGATGTAAGACTAATTCCTACATGTCATAAATTAATTATGAATTGCTTTACTAAATTTTTGAGACAATCTGATCATGTTTTATCAGTTTTCAGTGAGTGACACACTTTTTGAACTAAAATGTCATTTTTAAACTGATAACAGACACTTGGAGTCATACTAGGCACACTATGCATAATATTGCGATAAGGATGATTCCTACACATCAAAAATGACTTATGTATAATTGTACTAAAGTATCAAAACAATCATAATGCACTTTCTCAGTTTTGAGTATGTCACTTTTCTTTTTTACTAAACTAATATCAATTTTAAATAAAACGACACACTTGCAGTCATACTAGACGCACCGTGCATCAGATTAAGGTTCAGCTGATTTCTACATGTCACAAATGACTTATGGTTAGTTTTCCAAAAAGTATCAAAATAATCTGAATGTTTTTTTTCAGTTTTTAGTATGTCACTTTTGTTTTTTACTAAAATTAATGTTAATTTTAAATAAAAATACACAGTTGGAGTCACACTGGTTACACCGTGCATTGGATTGAGGTGTGGCTAATTCCTACACATCAAAAATGAATTATAGATCATTTTCGTAAAGTATAAAAACAATATGAATGAATTTTATTGGTTTTGAGTATGTCACTTTTCTTTTTTACTAAAATTAATATCAATTTTAAATAAAAAAACACACTTGGATTCATACCGGTCACACCATGCATCGGGTTGAGGTGAGGTTGATTCCTACATGTTAAAAATGACTTATTGACCATTTTACTAATGTATCAAAACAATCCAAATTCATTTTCTTGGTTTTGAATATGTTAGTTGTCTTTTTTACTAAAATGTCATTTTAAACTAGAAACACATACTTTGAGTCATACCGGTCCCATCATATATCGGTTTGACATAATACTAATTCCTAAACATCATAAATGACTTATAAATCATTTTATAAAATTATAATGAAAATACAAGTTCATTTTATTATTTTTCAATGAGTGACAAGCTTTTTGAACTAAAATATTAATTTTAAACTGATAACAGACACTTGGAGTCATATTGGGCACATCGTTCATTGGATTGAGGTGAAGTAAATTATTAAACATAAAAAATGACTTATGGATCATTTTTATAAAGTATAAAAATAATATGAATGTGTTTTATTGTTTTTGAGTATGTCACTTTTCTTTTTTTCTAAAATTGTTTTTAATTTTAAATAAAAAGACACACTTAGAGTCATACCAGCCTCACCGTTCATCGGATTGAGGTGAGACTAATTCCTACATTTCACAAATGACTTATAGATCATTTTAATATACTATAAAAATAATATGAAATAATTTTATTGGTTTTGAGTATCTCACTTGTGTTTTTTACTAAAATTAATGTCAAATTTAAATAAAAAGACATAGTTAGAGTCATGCTGATCACACCATGTGTCGGATTGAGGTGTGGATGATTCTCGCACATCAAAAATGACTTATGGATTTTTTTTCCCTAAAGTATAAAAATAATCTGAATGTGTTTTCTCAGTTTTGAGTATACCACTTGTCTTTTTTACTAAAATTAATGTCAATGTTAAATAAAAAAGACACAATTGGAGTCATAACAGTCACATTGAGGTGAGGAGGATTCCTACACATCAAAAATGACTTATAGATTTTTTTCCTAAAGTATAAAAACAATATGAATGTGTTTTCTCAATTTTGAGTATGTCACTTGTCTTTTTTAATAAAATTAATGTCAATTTTAAATAAAAAGACACACTTTAAGTCATACTGTTCACACCATGTGTCATATTGAGGTGAGGTTGATTACTACACATCAAAAATGACTTATGAAAAATATTCCTAAAGTATCAAAATAATATGAATGTGTTTTCTTGGTTTTGAGTATGTCACTTGTATTTTTTACTAAAATTTCATTTTAAATTAGGAATATGAACTTTGAGTCATACCGGTCACATCGTGTGTCAGTTTGACATAAGACTAATTCCTACACGTCATAAATGACATAAAAAATTTTATCCTAAATTATTAAGACAATATGAGTTTGACACCCCAAACTTTTTCACGTGTAATAATAATAATTTTATGTTTTAATTATCATACTAACCAATGTGATTTTCAAAGTAAATATTATTTCACTTTGTTCAAAGAATAATTTAAAATAACTATTTTTATTAAACAAAATTTATTCTTATCGAATAATTATTTAATTGAATATTTTAAATAATAATTATAATAATATAACTAATTTTTTTTGTTTCTTTTCCAAAATGTGAAATATATATATATATATATATGTGTGTGTGTGTGTATTAGAATTGAATTATATGAAATTATGATATAAAACTTGTGGTTATACATGACATTGAAAATTTCTATTTTAAAATATTTTTATTTTTGTGCTATTTTAATTATGCGGATAGTTATATAAACTATTATATGAATAATTACATGGGTTTTATATATTTTAGAAAACATGATGTATACTTATTATAAATCTTGATTAGATTAATGTTTTAAAAACATTATTAACATTTTGAATTTTGTTTAATAAAATTATAAATATATAATTTAACTATTTTAATAGAATGATTAAAATTGTACATATGAACTTTCAACAAAAATTATTGTTAATTTGAATCATATCATATTAATATTTGTTTTAAAAATTTCAAAATTTCAAATACATTGTACAAATTATGATAATTATTATTTTGATAATACATTTTGAATTATTAATTTAATTTATAACATTATAATTATATAAAATGAAATATGTAAAAATATATTTTATAAAAGAATTTAATAATAATAACTTTTACTTTTTAAAAGTATTGATAAAATAAGTTTAATATATTATTAGTTTTGTTTAACTTTTGACTTTTTTTAAAGTTATTGATAATATAATATATGATAATAATAGAGTAAGGAAATAATGAAATAGTAATAATAATATAAATATAACAATATTATAATAATTACAAAGGAAGAAATCAAATAAAAAAAGGGAATCCCGTAATAGGATTTGAGGACCCGAGTTAGGATATTGCACTGTCAACCTCAGTGTTTCAGTGGGCCCTTCATCCGAGGTATCGTGCCATCATGGTGGTCTTCAAGGGGCACCGACTTTGGTTTTCATGGGAGAGGCTTTGGCTTAGAGGTATCGGGTGAGCGTGATCGAGGCTGAGGGTGTGTGTCGCATCGGAGTCATACAAGCTTGTCTAGGGAGGATTGGGTGTGCTGGAGGAAGCCAAAGCCACTGAGAGGTTGTTGTTCGGTGAGATCAAGGACATGGCCTGTGGTTAGTGGCATTGCGCCTAACTCAGATGTGGTGTCCGACCGAAGGTGTTGTGGGTGTTCTAGTTGGTGAGGGTTTTGTTTTTTTTTTCAGACCTAGTGAGGTAGATCTACTCTCTGAATCTCTTTCGGATTTATGTTTTGGTATTTTCCTATTCTCAGTTTTGTCAATCCGTAGGTAGGTATTCTTTTGATGGTTTTATTTTTAATTTTTCATTGTTTGAAATGAATCTTTTTAACAAAGTTTTGATTATATAATTTATATATTCTGTTTTTTTTGTCTGCATCAACTCACACAGCTTACAAGGAACACTTATGTTTATCTGCAATTGACTTTTGGATTGATCCTATTGTAGTCATTATATATTATTTCTGTCCATTTTATTTTGTTCCTATTCTTTTGATGGTGGGTTGTTCATTTTAGCTTTCACAACAATCTTGTTTTGTTCCACTGTTTATACAATGGGTATTTTGGTTATAAAAATCCTTAATTGAAAGTGAAAATGTGAACTTGCACCCTTAACCTCTCTGGTCTTCTTCCTATCAAACCTCCAGAAAATCTCACATCAAATCCACCTCATCCTTAAGATGGTATGGGTTAAATATTTGTCTCGAACATTTATTTATTTTACGATCTTATGTTTTGTAAGGAAAATTTATTTATTTCTTTATACTCTCTATCTTCTAGTTCTCAAAAGGGATTATTTTCTTCTAATTAATTTATATTTAAGTTTATTGTCATGAAATGGTTAAATACACATTGTCTTTGTAACATCCCAGGTAAATAAAGAATAAAACATTTTCATATTTATTAATATTTGTGAATTAAATATTAATTTTACTTTAAAGGGGTTTCTATGTTCGATGGTGTACCCGATAAGCAACAAAGAGTTTCTTTGAAATCTTACGTTGCACACTAGTAATATAATAAAATTATTTTAAATGGTAGTTAACATGTAGCCGTTGTATTGGTGGGAATGAATAGAAATAACTAAAATATGATTATATATGTTTTTTAAATGTTTTTACATTTATCCAATAAAAGATAAAGGCTTAAAATAAGAAAAGAATTCAATTTTAGGCATAGATACTCTAATATTCACTAAAAGGTCGAACTATCGCCTTTTGATGGAGAACCCTCTTTAAATATAGTTTTGGTCACTCTTATACATTCTATTGGATCAAATAAAACTCTTCTTTAGAATCGGGACGTCAAAATATACTTTGTGTAAAATTTTCGTATTTTTCCGATAAAGTTCATTTTTTAATGAATAGTGAAAAATATTGTATTTTAATTCAAAACCACTCTTTAATCTAATTTGTTTATATGATTATATTATATTTTGATTTTTTTTCAAGTTCAATTAGAAAATATTTTTACCATTTAATCCAATGGTGGTTATTGGAATTAATTTCACTTTGAATTTGGACTGAAACTAGTGTCAATCTTTTGATATATACTATTTCTTAAAAACACGCTATTTGTTTTGACAGCGGGAATTAATTATTAAATTAATTAATGCAACTTATATGATTTGAATTTTGTAAAATAGACATCATTTTTAATTCAGAATATCAAATATATCTTAGGGTGAAGTTTTGGTATTTTTCAGAAAAACTTCAATTTTTGATGAATAGTGAAACCACAAAGTGGTACTTAAAAAAACTGATTTTTTGTTTAAATGAAATTTTACCACTTCTGTGTTTTGAATTTCAAAAATCCAACATACATGATTTTCATTAGGAAGTAAAATTTTGTTCAATGGGATCAAAATATTTTTTTGGTGAATAGTAACTTTTAAGTTTTTAATCGCGATTAGAGGTAATTAGTGTAGTTTAAGGTAAAAATAATGTTTTAATAATATGAAATGAACTTGACACATGTCCTAACATTATTGTATGTGTCATGGCCGACCAAGAAAATCCATGGGTCAACTTGGGGACCCCATGGAGCCACTTTGGTAGGAAAATGACATTAATAACTTTTTATTTAATGTTAAAATAAAAATGTCACAAACATGAGTTGTTTTACTAAAACAATTTTTAAATGGGGTTATACAAGTCATATTTTTTACTATAAATATTAATTAGAAATATAAAAAGATTTCATACATCATTATATTTTTTTTATAATTTTTAGATATTAAATAAATTAAATTATTTATAACACCATGATGATGCAGCGATTACCTCATTATTTAACGATATAATAAAATGAAAAGATAATGTAAAATATAAGACCTAAACATGTCAAAAACCTATTGGATGGGTGGATTTAGAACCCTTATCACTTTATCCTCTAAATACATCAATTTGGGACCTTTAAAATCCGAAACTCATTTGAAAATAAAGTAACATTTTATACCTTTCCAAGAGTGCCCATCCTCTCCTCTTATAAAAGGCCCCCACCTCTACCACCTTACCCGCATCTCTCAAGCCTTTGACTCAGCCAAACCCTGCCCATTTTGTCTCTCCACATCCTTATATTACTCCTAGAAGCCTCACTCTGGGCAGAAGTCTTCCCAAGGAAGCCTTTGAGCTCAAACCAAGAAGAGTTACCCGATTTTAAGGTAATGTCTTCACTTGTGTTCTTTTGTTTTATTTTGCTTCTCCAACCCTCTAAAATCTTTTTATTCCTTTATTTTGTAAAAAAACCAGTATCTTAAATATACTAGGATATTTTTATGAGAATAATTAGAGCTACACTTACACACACCTCCATCTAATGGTTAATGAACATACTGTTTCTGTGGTTGGCGAATTTCTGCCTCACGAAACGATGATTGTTCAATCTTCTTTTAACACCTTTAATGGTGGCCATTAAGATGTCACTATATTTATATATGATATATATTATGTTTATTGTTTCCTTAAGCTTCTGTATTTCTCATTTATTGGATACCTTTAAGGTTTCCATTATTGTTAAACACGATATCTTCATTTTAGGAAGTGCGGACTACCGCCCCCTCAAAGTGATTTGATTCGTTTATGCCATACATAGGACGTTTAAAGGATGGAGTTAATGATATTATATATGATATTATACTGGAATTATAATATACCTTTATATAATTAGTATTTCACTCCATTAAATATGAAATAGAAATGAAAGTAGCGTTCATGCGTATGTACGGCTTACCGTCTCCATGAACGGTGCATTTCATTTCTTACCTATAAATGTTATGTACTATTATAAATAAATGTATATGCTGGATATATATGATATATATGATATCAAAATCATGAATATCATTCTGGATATAATGAACCTTTTACCACATAAACAACATGTAATTTTAAGAAGTCCATTTTTGACTTTAAGTACCAAATATCGACAAAATGAACTTTATTAAATTAAATGATTACATAACGTTTATAACATGAAAATAAGTTATATAAAAGGAATAATAAACTTGAAAAAGGTTATTAGTCAAGTAGAAATTAACTTTAGTTTATTATTTAGGAGATTAAAGAGCAATCGAGTCACGTCGGACACGAGGTAAGGGACTTCGTCTCAATCTCCTTTCATTGAGGCATATTTTGTTCTAATACAAGGCTTTCTTTTATACGGTGTATAAACCCCTTTGACTTTTAATTTTATACAAAAGGAATCTTTTTCTATGAATCATTTTACTAAACGAAAAAAAGGAATGTTTCTTTTAACATACGCGGTGACAACGACCTTTTCCGCCGCCGCGAGTATTATTTGGACTTTGGCTTCCTCAACAAGCCGTAATGTTTTTAAAAGTAAATAAATACCATATACTCTTTTATGTATTTTGGTATTGAAAATTGTTTTTATAATGGATTTGTTATGTCAATATATTTTAGTGATATATTGTGATCGAAATTTGGAAATGTTTTCTTTCCATTATATTTGTTTTATGTCTTATGATTTTTATAATGGTACTTGGAAATTTGACGGGTGGTTATGTGATAAACCATATGACGGGTGGTGCCATGAATACCAGGATGGGTGGTTATGTTATAACCTCCAATGCATTGGGTATGGAAGTCAGACGTATGGCTATTCCATTAAGTGATATGTGTGGAATTCTACCGTATGGTTATTCCATTTAAGTATGTTTATGTCCCAAGTTACATTTATATGTTATGTGTTCTTTATATAGGTTTTATGGTAATATTTTGATTAAAAAAGGGTAAGTAATGATCTTTTATTCAATGAAGAGTATTTTCTTCTTCATAAAGGTTAAAAGTATTACTTTGATAAAGTATTCATGGTTTACTGGTTGTTTTGAAAAACTAACAGTTTTCCTTCTTTGTGTATCCCTTACTGAGCTTTTTATGCTCACCCTAAGTTTTTGAAATGTTTTTGACAGGACTTAAAGTGGAATAGGATCAAGGATGGGATCAAGGAAAAGTCATGCTATCTAAAACATGGAACTAGACATGTTTCTTTTTAAGAGTTTTTATTTTATTGAAACTTAGTAGAAGTGTCTACTTTGTAATCTTTTGAGATGTAATAGTTATGTCCTAACTCTAAACCTGAAAAGATCCTCAATGTGAATTATTAATTTAATTCAATATTAAGTAAGGTTTAAGGCCAGGGCCTTATAGTCTTTATTTTTTAAACTTGAATTTATACACTAGTATATATATATACACACATTCATATAGTTTTAATCCACCCGGTTTTAAATCTGCTAAGTGTTGATTTACAATGATGTTTTAGAATGTGATGGGTGAAAATTATTTTCAATTACGGTATTTTATTTTCAAATTGGTAATGAGATGAGAATTATCAAATTTGTTTTATTTATTTTAATTTTTACAAGTTGGGTTTCATTTAAGGTTGTGTAAGGGATGATTTGATTTTATCCTCTTTGAAGTTTAGTTTCAAAGTTAAATTTTAAGGGTCTAATTTTCTTAAGTTACTATTCATGGTTTAATTGATGTAATAAATATTGAAAGTGTGTAATATAAAATTTTTTGAGATTGGATATACCACAATTTGTAAGGAATAAATTTATTTATAATTATGTTTTATGTTTTGATAATCTGTTGTAAGGCAATACTGTTCATTTTTAAATATTTAATAATTAGAAGTTTTATTTATGTAATCGAAATGGTTCTATCCATTTTTTCCTTCTACAAATCAATTGAGAAAATTATATATTTTATTAAACATATTTTATTGTGTAAGGGTCCACAAAAAAATTATTTATATTAAAGAAGTTTATTTATTTATTTTAATTATATCCTCTGTTGTCTAGTTCTGCATATGAGGAGAATCATTTATTTTTCAAATCTATATTTTTTTGAGATGTATTTAGGATATAATTAATCAATTTATGTGTGTCAAATTTAAATCCATGAAAAATATATATATATGTACATAAAAAATAATTATGTAGTCACATGATTTTATTCACCATACAAATATATTTATATAAGTATTTGATTATAAACTCGACGACTATTTGCTTCAAAGCGATGTAAGTGGGTGCAACATATACATATTTTTACATATATATATATATGGTTATATGTATGCACCTATAAGTTTGAACCATAATCTGAATTAAATTGGCCTAAAACAAACTTCGGTGGTTAAAGTATGTTTTTGATATACTTAATTAAATTCTCCTGAATGTATGCATTACATAAAATAAATGATGTGCTACAAATCAATTGACCTTATATGCTATGCAACATAAGGCATGGCCGTTTATTATGACATGACCGTTTATCAGCGCATGCTTGGGTACAAATGGCATTTGTCTTAATTTAAAATTAGTCATTTTAAACTATAAATATTCATTTCCATGAATTAAGGATTTTTAAAATTAAGGAACTATCATTTTATGTGGTGACCTCATACATTCATTACTTGTGTGTTTTGAATTAATATCACATGCACAAAGAATGTTCACTAGTTTATGCATGTTGTTGGGAAAAATTATTATCTAAATAATAACTGACATATTATGATTTAGTTTATTGTCATTTCCATTTATCAGTGCATGAATTGAGCATGAATAATATCTATCAAAAGTCTTAAACATGTATTCTAATGCATTGAAAGTTTATGGAAGAGTTGTAAAGTTATTAATTTATGTGATAATTCAAAAAAAATTATTTATTTATCACTCATGATAATTTATGAAATAATAATTTAATTATTCAAAGTGGTATGGGACACTTTGAATAATGTGAATTGAGAACTTAAATTACTCAAGGTGGTATGGGACACTTTTAATAATGTGAATTAAGTAACCAAGTAAAATGTAACACTTGTATTTGATATGTGATAAGTAATTTAATAAATCAAAGTGGTATGTGCACTTTGATTTAGAGATATGAGGAATGCATTGGACTTAGTATGTGATGAGTGGGGCCTGTTATAGCCCCTCGATGCATCGGTAGGTCTCATGAGACAACTAGAAGCGGAATTGGTTGAGGCCTTTCCCAATTATGAGTTATGGATTTTAGAAGAGGCCTTAATCATTAAACGTATTGGTTGAGGCCTTGACACAGTCTGGCATATGCACTTTTCTCATTATGACTATGTAATTTAATTAACCAGAAGAATATTCGACTGGTGGAATATTATTGGTTTAAGAGCTCATGTTTATGAGAATCATAAGAAGTATAAGTTATGGCATATTATCTATGTATTACTCAGAGATTATTAACCAGTGTATGTTCACAATAGAATAATTAAATTAAAGTTATTATTTTTAAGGGCAACTCTGATCATGCATTACTCTTAGTTATTAATTTTTTACTTGCATTTTCACATGGAATGTCTTTAACTTCCTACCTTGTATAAGCATGCCTATAATTGAATCACATATCCTTGTAATTCTATTGGTATGCTTTTAATTGTGCACTTATAATTCTTAGACAATTGTTATGGTATGTTTCATGTGTCATAACATTTTTTATTAAGAAAATGTTTTATGGAAATTTTAAAGAATGTTTTCAAAAGTTATATTGGTTTAATAAGTTATTTTTAAAATCCCTTTATTGGGCATTCGTATGCTCACCCTATTTTTTTAAATGAAAATTTTTAGGTATTAGTTTTCAGCTGAAGAATCATGACAGAAATGCCCAGTTTCCCAGAACCTAAACCGAATTTGATCCTCTGTATGGGGCATGATGTGCAGTTTATCTGTGCATGTATTTGTAAAAATTACACATCATGATTCAAGGCACCAGCTCCGGGTATTCTTGGTTTGAGTCCTCACAATGAGTGTTTTTTCTTGATTTTTAGTGAGTGGTGCACTTTTTGAACTAAAATGTCAATTTTAAACTGATAACGGACACTTAGAGTCATACCGGGAATACCATGCATCAGATTGAGGTATGGATGATTACTAAACATCAAAAATGACTTATATATCATTTTAATAAAGTATAAAAATAATCTTAATGTGTTTTATTAGTTTTGATTATGTCACTTGTCTTTTTTACTAAAATTAATTTCAATTTTAAATAAAAAGACACACTTGGAGTCATACTGAGCACACCATGAATCAGATTGAGATAAGGCTAATTCCTACACATCATAAATGAATTATGGATAATTTTCCTAAAGTATCAAAATAATAAAAATGTTTTTTATTAATTTTTGAGTAAGTCACTTATGTTTTTTACTAAAATTGATGTCAATTTTAAATAAAAAGACACATTTGAAGTCATACCGGCCACACTGTGCATTAGATTGTGGTGTGGATGATTCTTACATGTCAAAAATTACTTATGGATCATTTTCATAAATTATAAAAACAATCTTAAAGAGTTTTATCAGTTTTGAGTATGTCACTTGTCTTTTTTACTAAAATTAATGTCAATTTTAAATAAAAAGACACGATTACAGTCATATTGGTCACACAGTGCAATGGATTGAGGTGAAATTGATTCACTCATGTCATAAATGACTTATTGATCATTTTCCTAAAGTATCAAAAAAATAAAAATGTGTTTTCTTAGTTTTGAGTATGTAACTTTTCTTTTTTACTAAAATTTTATTTTAAACTAGAAATATGCACTTTGGATCATAAAGTTCACATATTATATTGGTTTAAAATAAGAATCATTCCTATACATCATAAATGATTTATGAATCATTTTTCTAAATTATCATGACCATCTGAGCATGTTTTCTCATTTTTGAATGAGTGGCATACTTTTTTAACTAAAATGTCAATTTTAAATTAATAATGGATAATTATAGTCATATCAGGAACATTTTGCATAAGATTGAGGTGCGGATGATTCCTAAATGTCAAAAATGACATATGGATAATTTTTCTAAAGTATCAAAACAATATTAATTCTTTTGATCAGTTTTGAGTATGTCACTTGTATTTTTTACTAAAATTTATTTCAATTTAAAATAAATAGACACACTTTGAGTCATACTGGGCACACCATGCATCATATTGAGGTGAGGATAATTCATACATGTCAAAAATGACTTATATATAGTTTTCCTAAAGTATCAAAAAAATGTTAATTATTTTTATCATATTTGAGTACGCCACTTTTGTTTTTTACTAAAATTAATGTCAATTTTAAATAAAAATATGATAATATGACTTCCCAAAAGATTGGATTAGCCATTTAATACGTTGGACTAGTTAACAAAGACTTAAAAATAGTCATCAATTACTTTTAAAAGGTAAAATGATACATATTATGGGTCATTGGTTACTTTGAAAGAGTGAAACAAAAATTTATAATTGTAATTTATGACATCATATAAGTTATCTACTTTTTGAGATTTCAAATAAATATATAGTAATAAATTTTATAATTAAATTATTAGTATTCTAATGAATGGAATTATTTTAGATGATGTTGAGTTTTTTTATTAAAAAAATAATATCAATTTTAAAAATTGAGATCATAATTCAACCTGAGTTTTTATGGAAATAAATATATTTAAAGGATTTCATAATCAAATATGATGATGACAACCTATTATCATAAAGTTACAAGCATCACAAAATTTGAATTATGTGATCCAGTCTAAGCTTTAATTCTATTTGATTCAAAGTATAATTTGAAGTGTGTGTAGGTGATTATATGCCACATATGAGTAAATCAATTTTTTCATAAGCATATTGTTGTGCATAGAAATCATCATCATCATAAAAATCATGTTGTGTTTTGAAAATAGTTATTTTAGTGTTTATAAATATAAACCATCATCATTAGGATTGATAAATTGTGATGTTTCTTTGAAGATGTAGGTGATGGTTCAATTTGAAAAAGATAAATAAATTATGAAGTTTCTAGTTAAGTGTGGCCTTAAATGTTTAAATTATCATTTTGTATAAATCATGATTCTATCATCTGAATGATAAGAATAAATGAGAGAGTTTTATAATAAATTAATTTATTAATGGAGAAGAATGTGGGAAGTTTGTGCAACACAAATGAAGGAGACTTTTTGTGTCAGTTTTATTGTATTATACCAAATAGTTATGGTGTATTTTATATATGAAGTATTTTTGGATGATTAAATATGAGAATAAATGGCCACAAATTTTTCTGATATCCTGGGTAGTTATGAGACCAAATCTATAGGATAATACTTTTAGATAATTTATGTTTTAAGAAATTTTGATACTATATAAATCAAGTTTTAGTGAATGTATGAGAAAGAGAAGAATGAATGATGAGAGTTCCACAGCTATATTGTTTCATATTATATAATTTAAAAATGATAAAATAGAGTCTAAATATATAATATAGTTATATATAAACATAAAATTTATTACTATAGAAATAGATCTTTTATATGTACTAAACATGGATATTTGGAAAGGAAATGAAATCATAGAGTTGATGATGATACCTATAAGAGAACCTCTATTCATATGGAAAGGGGGTGGATTGGAAGGTAGAAAATTTTTTGTTTTGGAAAATAGATTTATGGAATTATAAGAATATGAGTCTATATTGTAATGACTGGTGAATCAATTACCCATATTTGACATTGTTTATAAATAATTATAGTGTGAAAAAAAAATATAGAGGAAAATATAGAATGAAAATTATAAACTAAAAATGTACAGTTTGAGTCATACCGATCACACTATGTATTGGATTGAGGTGAGGATGATTGAGTATGTGATGTGTGTTTTCCTTTAAATTTTCTTCACCAAGCCATAAAATAAATAAATGTTCCATTTTTATTAAAGAGAAAACCCCATGCTTCTTGAAATTCCTCATCAAAAAGCAACATGTTCTCTCTTTTTTGTCTTATTGCAGACAGATGAAGAAAAATTATGACTTCTCAAAAGATATGTGAAAAAATAAATATTTATTAGATAAAAATGATAAGGAAATTAACTTAATAATAGTAGATAAAATGGTGAAAAAATTAACTAAATAAGTAGTAGGAATTCACCTTTTCATGATGTTTGTATACATTTTTGACCCATTTCCTTGTTGTCATTACATCAGTTGTAGCCTTGAAGTACAATATCTCATGAGCATGATCTGCTTCAAACAAACCACCTCAACTTGATAAAAAAATAAACCTATATAAGAAAACGATTCTTATGTTAGTAATACTATAAATAAATAAATTAAACATAAATATGAAACAATACATTAATAAAATGAAAATTTTAAACTGAAACCACACAATTTGAGTCATAATGGGTACATTGTGTATAGAATTGAGGTATGGTTGATTATTACATGTCAAAATTAATTAAGGGTCATTTTACTAAAGTATTAAAACAATATGAATGTGTTTTCTCATTTTTGAGTATGTCACTTGTCTTTTTTACTAAAATTAATTTCAATTTTATACTCAAACAATATAATTTGAGTAATATTTGTCGCATCATGCATCGTATTTATGTGTGGTCTATTCCTACACATGAAAAATAAATTTTAGATCATTGTCCTAAATTTTGAAAACAATTCGATCTCATTTTATCTATTTTGGCTATTTTGACATGTTTTTTAAACTAAAATTGCATATTTCTATTATAATCATGTACTTTGGGTCATATCGACCACATCGTGTCTCGAATTGATGTGAGGTCAATTCCTACACATCATAAATTAATTATGGATTTTTTACTAAAGTTTAAAGACAATCCAATCTTGTTTACTTGGTTTTGACTATTTGATGTATGTTTTAAACTAAAATGACACTTTTGTATTGAAACACATACTTCGATTCATAGAGACCACATCAGGTATTAGATTGACATACAGTCAATTCCAATACATCACAAATTACTTATGGATCATTTTCCTAAAGTTTGAAAAAAAAATTATCTCATTTTATTAGTTTGAGCATGTGACATATGTTTTAAACTAATGTGTAAATTTAGAAAAATAAATATCAGATAAAAATGATAAAGAAATTAACTAAAAAAGTAGATAAAATGATGAGAAAATTAACTAAACAAGGAGTAGGAAGTCACCTCTTCATGATGTCTGTATACATTCTAACACCATGTATTCTACCCATTAATTTTTAAACAAATTGATTTCCTCTATTATAATTCTCCTTGAGAAACATGTCAAAAAAATATATAAGCATTCTGATACTAATACTTGATACCCCAGATATATTTCTAAGGTCATAGATCATATTAGATCACAAACATAGTAGGTAATCACCTAAATTTGATTTTGGAAAACATTCTGCCACTCTGTACGTTTCCCACTCAACTCTAAACAAATCTACTTCTTTTTTTGAGTATAAAGGTTGTTGACAATATTGGTAGTACTGAGAAAATATATCCAAACAAATGATTAAGAAATATTTTTAATGAAATTTTAATTACCTTTAAAAATTACCTATTTCAGGATGCTAGTATTTTGATGGTTTATGATCTATATCGTAAATTTTCAAACATAATATCCACAATTTTTTCCATTATATTGCTTCATACACTACAAAAACATTTACCAAAATAATTAAATTGTTTTGAAATATGTTTTGGTAGTTAAATATTTCTATATATACCCTAATATGTTTTCATTTAAAGTAATCCATAGGCATTTTATATTCATTCACCAACTTCATGTCATGAATTATCCTATATTTAGTGATCACCTTATCATAACAAAATTCCTATTAAAACACATTCGGAAATATATAATTCGAAGTTTATCTATAAAATGTTTATTTAAATGTATTAAAAATTCACAATACACATCATGTATGGTCATTTTGTTGGATATCCATGCATTGGATCCAACAAATAAATGTTTTGGGGATCCAGATTGAATGTGATAAGCATCTAGTGCTTCCTAAAAAACAAAAACAAATAATTAATAAAAAAACATATATTTTTTATGTGATTAGATTATAGAGTTTTACCCCTACATTATAGGCATTAAAAGGAGTATGTCTTATATTATTTTTTTCTAAAATTCATCATTTAGATCATCTTTATTCTTCTCAATTTATTCCTTCTATAAATAAGTTTATTACATAAAAATTATATAGGGATTAATGAATCCAAATCATGATTTGGATGGTTTTCCCTTTATATAGTATTAATATAAATTTCTGTAAAAAATATTGATAGTTATTAACTTTAATGGATATATTATATCATTATTTTTATAGAAATATTATAAAAATGTACCTTATGTGTGTATTTATAACTTATACTCCCATCCATTCAAACTTGAGAATCTCATTTATAATCTTGAGACTAACTATGTATGTAATGAAAGTTTTAAATATTTATTCTTCATATGGAATGTAAGAAATATTTACATCTTTAAATGTGGTCTCTGCATGAATTTGTGATGATAATAAATATTTCAATGGAAATTATGAGGAGTAGGTACTCATCGAAGGTCCTTTTTATTACTTGGTCAATTCACTAGATTGTATTGATCCAACCTTTCATTTTCCCATCACTTTATTCATCTTTAATACCATATATCACTTCATACTTTTTTCATAAAATTTTATAGGTTTTTATTAAGAAATTTTTTGTAAATACATACCTCATGTATCTTTATAATATTAGATGCACATTCTAAAAAAGTTCCAATAGAATCATTGACTGTTGTAATATCCAGATCATCAAGTGGAAAAGGAAACTCAATGCTAGGATCTTGAACTACCTCAATCCCCACTCTCATGTGATCTTTTGGGAGTTATTTATTTTGTATCTTGTATCCCAAGATATTATACAACATACCCCTCACAATAAGGCAGTTCATGGGTATTGAAAAATAGAAAACATATATAACTTTACCCTATAGAATTTTAGTAATATAAATTTATCATAAGTTGTTTGATTCACATTTAGGGTAAAGAGTAATGAAAAAATTGATTACCTTGGGTAAAGTACGTGGTTGAGGGGAATGACTAGCCTCAAATATATCAAGTTCATTTGGTTGTCCATGTGTGGATCTTTCTTCCACCATTGGTTCGCTTTGATCCTTTCTCATATATTAGTCTGACAAACCAGACCGGACAATAATATCTTTCAAATAATCTATTTGTGCCTGTAATCCTTTCATTATATTATATGTATCTTCTTATGGTTTTTCCTTCCCAAAATATGTTCTAGGAGACACTCCAAAACCTACTCCTCTAACGTGACCATATTGTTTCATCCACTTCAAAGCTACTAAAAGTATTTTTTTTCTTCTGGTATGGTCACTGCCAATTCTTGTGTCTAAATCATAAAAAAACATATGAAAATAAATATATATTTTTATATAATATTGTTATAAAGCATAATTAATTACTATTATGTCATACTTACACATGTTTCACATAATGATTTTTTATTTTCATCAACTAGTTTACCCTTCTTATTTACATGATCCTACTTTTATAGCACATGATGTGGGATGGAAGTGGATTTAGATTTTGATTCATCAATCTTAACATAAAAAAATAAACATATGTCATTTCATATCACATGAAACTTTTATAATTGATTTAAAATATATAACAATTTCCTCTCTAGTGAAGTGTACCCCATTCTTGATTTACAATAGGGGTGCATTGGTATTGATTCATGTTCTTTATTTTGAGCACTCCTTTACTATTTCATAAATTAACAATTTTGAATCAAATTGGATAAAATAAATAATGTAAAATAATATATTTTCAACTATAATGAACCTGAAATTATTTCTCACTACAATGACTAATGAAAGCATTCCATGTTTCTTGTTTTATAATGTGGGCATAAGTAATTGGTGGGTGGGGATTTAATTTCCCCTCAACATGCCTCAGATGAAATTTGGTAAGAATATTTTGGAAGCCTCTATGAGATTTTCCAGCATCCATTAAGATATATTTCTTACAGAAATATTATAAAATAAATGATATATGCAAGTAATAATGAAAATAAAATCAAAGTTTCATTATATAATTTTTTGGTAAAATAAATAAAGGTTGTCATTAAATTACCTTTATATCTTCCCAGTGGGTTTCCTTTGTTATAGGTTTGACATGGCACCATGAATCTATATCAATCATCACATTCATCATCATTATGACCCCAACATAACTAATTAACATTGACTTATTGGGGTCAACAGGTTGGCCGAATTGATTCTATCCAAACTCAAATTTTATTCCCTTATTTATTGCATTGATAATTTTAGTCACTACTGTAATGTTGTGTCATTCTTGTTTTTTCATCAACATGTTGTTGATCCCCAAATAATTCTACAATTTCAGCATCAACAACATGTTCTTTCCTAGGATTGGTATCATCATTATATGCTGGAAACATTTTTTTCCTGATTAGTTAAACATTTAATTTAGATTATGTTAATAAAGTATAGAACACATCATATTATGAGGAAAAGCATAGTATATTAAAAAACACTTTAACCTTCTCATTGAACTCTATTTTTAAAAAGTTTAAATATATTTAGATCCTCTATTGATAATATAAATCCCCTATTTGTGGTCCCCTCTAACATATAATACATTGTCTACATTGAGACTTCCATGAACTGATTGTGATCTCACAATGAAAGTGTCATCCTTGATTGAATTTTTATTTGACCTTATAGTTGTTTTAGTCACCAATATAAAAATTGACTAATTCTTGTTTGATGTATTTGAGACATAAAATACTTGCACTACTTGTGATGCCATTATGAATGGCTCTTCATTTTCCCCTTCCATAATGAAATTCACCTTCAAAAAGATTATTTCATCAACTTTCAATGCACTCCTATTTTTAACCCATTTTCAATAGAAAATCGACACTTTAAATGTTTTATAATCCAACTCATATATTTATTTGATAATTCTGAAATGTGAAATATTCTCATAAATTGTATTTCTATCCTTGGAACTATATATGTGCATCACTTCCACCATAATTATAACTCCACTATTTTTCATCATACCACAGTCATTATGTTTTTTATATAACATATAACCATTGATTATAAAACTAGTGTAAGATATAACATTTGTATTTGGTCCCCTGGATAGCCATCGAAGTCGTTCGGTAATTGAATTCATACTTTTAGATAACTCCTTATAAATATGATATTGGAACCATCCTATAAACTTTTGATTATGTGTATTTAATATCCATCCTTTAACCCTTGATGGATTAAAATCTCTAATAATTTATTTGCGGTCAGCAATGTATGGGTCAACATATTCACTATTATGTAAAATGTAAAGGTGTGTTTGCTCTTGCTCTATGATGGTAATTATAATAACATATCTTCTAGAAATGACTTTTCCTATAAGGCATCTTCTATTAAGAGAATTTAGGAGACTGATTCTATTAACATATAATAGATAATCAATACATAATTCAATAGCTTCTTCAACAATTTATCATTCTGTAATACAGCCTTCTAGCTAACTTCAATTTTTGACATACCCTTTCAAAAAATTCATATATCATTTAATGGGGCATATCCATCTATAATGGATATGACCACATATTTGAACCCTTATAACAAATTGATCCATCAGGTGGACCATTATATCAAAGAATGATGGTGGGAAGAACATATCTAATTCACATAATATGACTGAAACCTCCTTATTCCTAATTGGAAACTTCACCAGGTCTATAACTTTACAGTGTATGGATTTGAAAAAGAAGTAGAGTTTGGTTAATGTATGCCATACATTTTTAGGCAGAATGAAACATAAAACCATAGGCATCAAATATTATATCAAAACATGATAATTGTATGATTTTAGTCTATAACTTTAAATTAGTCATTAACATGACATTTCTGATATTTGATGAATACCCCTCTAGAAATTTTACACCATTAAGAAAAATAAAAATTTGAAAATTTTTCTATCTAGATAGAGTGTAAGTTGCTAGAGGAAGAAAATTATTCCCATTACCCTTCATCAGTTTTAACTCTTCCCTTATCCCCATGTTAATCATGTCCAACCTAGCCTTGATGCCATCTTTTTTTCAATAACATTTATTAATGTTCCAATAACCCTTTAAAATACATTTTTTTCTACATGCATGACATCAAGAAAATGGATGACATATAAAAAATTCTAAAATGGTAATTCAAATAAAATTGATCACTTTTTTCAACCTGATTTCATAAGTTTTTTTTAAAATGGTTTAATGAAAACAATTTCAATATATTTTACTTTATCGAATAGTTGATCGCCCATTAATAGAGATAGTGTTGTACCTTGTTAGGTATTCTTATTGAATGTTTTCATCCAAGATTGGTATTTATGTCATTGAGGTAAAAAAAATTGATGTCCTAAAAACACAGTCTTTGAGGAATGTTTCAACCAGATTGATTGTATGAATTCTTCACAAATGGGACTCCCCAACATTCCTTTAATGTTATATCCTAAAAAATTTCCATAAAAAGTAAAATCATTTATCATCATATACAACATGTCCCTCAATGTGAATTCTTCACTTCTATGAGCAGCATACATTGTAAAACCTATATCCCACATTAATTTCAGAACTTCGATTAATGGATCCAAATAGACATCAATATCATTATCGGATTATTTTCATCTAGATATAAGCATAGAAAACATAATGTATTTGAACTTCATACATAACCATGGAGGCAAGTTATAATTTACAAACATGATGGGCCATGTACTATGAGTACTACTCTGTACACTAAAAGGATTTATTCTATCTATAAATAATTCAAGATGAAAGTTTTTTAACTCATTTCCAAATTTAGGATGCTCGTAATAAATTTTCTTCCACTGAGGGGAATCTACAGGATGATGTAGGTTCCCATCTTTAATTATTATATCTTCATGCCATGTCAATTGTCTTTCCTGAAATCCATATAATTATAATCAATTTTCTTCCACTGAGGGGAGTCTGCTGGATGATATAGGTTCCCATCTTTAATTTTTATATCTGATTGAAAAATAATATGAAATCATTTAGACAAGCATGTTATTTTTTAGAGATCATTCCCATTGAATGTATAATTATTTTAGAATCATATGTTTGACAAGGAAGTTCATTTTATTCTAGTAGTATATCATTCAGCAGACCAAGTAGTTATATAAATTTTGTATTTCTCCATCCACTGCCAACTTTCAAATTATATAACTTCAATATTTCTAAAAATGTTGTGCATTTAGTATACCCAATATATAATGGTCTCTTAGCACAACTATTTAACTTCTAAAACAAATTTGTAAAATCAAAAAGGTCATCTTCAATTTTCATTTTCATTTCTTCCATGAAATATCCATCATCATTTACACTGGTATTCATATCAAATGATCCATAAACCGCATTATCATCTCAATCAGTGTGCATGTTCATTTTTTCCCCATGTTTAGTCTAACATTTATAGCTCTGATCTATTCCATGATAAATCAAATGTTCTTTTAACTCTTACAGACTAATCTATCTTGAATAATAATAGTGTAAACATGGACAAAGGATTTGAGATGGATCATATGCATGCTCCATTTCAAACTTAATGAAATCTTTAAATCCATCTTCATACTCTTTTGTCATACGATTATCATGTAACCATTTTCAATTCATGTCCATCCTATTAGGTTAACAAAATATTCATTTTTTACAAAAAATAAATAATCATAATATATTCAAAATCAAAGGTTAAAGTTATATATAATTCTAATAATGGGAACCCAAAAATGATCACTAGTATCCAGTATGGGATGACTACTGATCAAAGTAGTTCATGCAATATAGGTGCATGTACAGAAGAGATGGGGGATGAGTCTCAAGAAAAAAATGAAATAATAATTGTTCAAGAGATAAAGATAATGAGGATTATAGTCATCTCTTTAAATCTAAATTTTCCTGTGATGGGAGTTAGTGAATCACCATACAACATTTCTTAGTTTGTTTCCTAAATCTGAAAAGTTCCACAGACACACAATGTTTTGACATATGAGCTGATCATACAATACATGTTCACAGTGCCATTACTGTTTTATACACCTTTCCCCATTCCCAATGGGTTAAGATACATAATCACCTTGGCTCGATTATACATGAACCACTATCCCTTGAAGAGAAAAATTATTGCACCAAGACTATAATATGCTCTCCTAGTGGAATAGAATGTATGATTTCCTAGTCATTCTTATTTAAAACACTATGGAGAGGCTCCTAGTTGGTATAAATGGAATAAAACATCATGTTATTGGGAGTGATTCATGATTTATGTCTCTATATGATGAAATACTTTTATACTTATTATATTTCATGTTATTTCTTTAATGTGGTTTTGATTCAAAAATTACCAAATCCTTAATGGTTTTCCATATCAACTGGAGAATAAAGTTAAGGATGATACATTTTCAAATTTATGTCATTTATCTTAAAGAAACTAGATTTCCATTCTATTGAGGGACCAAGAAGAATTCACATTACTCTATTACATGAAAATTGGAGTAACTTTTAGTCTATAGATCAAAGAGAAACTCAACTTGGGATTGGTAAGAAAGAGAACCCAACATCATATAAACACGTCACAACAAAACACCTTCTTTTAAACACATTTTCCAAGTCCCTTTATGAAATCACTCACTCATTTTTTAGAACCAAACCCATTTTCTTGAAACGTTTTCCAAATTTCATATTGAAACCAACCACTTTACAAAACACTTTGAAAGACACCAAAACTTTTTAAATTATCAAATATTAATTTAAAATTCTAAATATCATCTCAAAACCACTTTCAAAATTCAAAAGGCTGATTTTTTTATTTTTAAAACCCTACTTGAAATATTTTTTTTATTCCAAATGAAAATTGGCCAGTTTTTTTTAAAGTAAATCATGATTATTAAACATTTCATAAACATTTTATAATGATGTCATGAATAAATAATTTTTCATAAAACATAAGTAAATTAACAATTTAAATCCTAGAACCATGGTAAAGGATTTCTCAGGTAAGTTAGGTCAAGGCTCAAGGATCCTCACACTCTTAGTGATCATGTCTACCTAGTGCACACATTACCCTAGAGATATAGGCCTAGGGGTAATATTCCACCACTTATAGTGTATCCCTACCTCACCAATGTTTATTTAGTGTTTTTATTATAGATTCCATTTTTAGGTAGATCTAAAGATGCCTCACATGATTATCCTGGACTACCCGCCTAAATAGTGAGGTTCCCATGGTATTCTTTCAAAATTCAATCATGGGACTACTTATTTATCAAAAACTAGTTTCATAAAATATTACACAATAAGACACAAATCCAATCTTTCATATTCCATACAATTTATTAAAGAATCAACATCAAGAATGTTTTACATATAGTCATGACATTGAAAACTATTTTCAAATAGATCATGAGATGTTAGATGGAGCTCATATGAGATATCTGGATTAGGTTTTATTTAAATTTATCTTTGAGTGTGAGTCTAATTGGAGGGGCTCTAGTACCTGGGATTAGAGAACTATAACCGATTTGGTTTTTGTTTGGTAAGGAACAAACCATTAAGTTACACCAATTTTTGAGTTTTTACATTGTTTTGGGTGTTTAGAATATCATGGGATGATTTGGATTGTTTAAGAATTGTGATAGAGTGATTAGATAGCACGTTGATAGGTGAAACTAATAATTTTTAATGAAAATTTAGCTAGAGGAGGACCGAATATTTTTTTACTTGAGATTGGGTGTGGTGAGATGGAAACCACATTCCTCATGTTGTTCACATTATATATTTATGCTTGGTTTATTGTGTAATGTATGTTAAACATGTTTACTTGTTTTAAAATTATTTATTCTATGAAATTAAAGTTTGGACTTTTGTTATTTAATTATTTACATACTATTATTTATATAAGGTCATGATTATAAATTATATAAGCTCCAAATCATTTTAGGATCCATAAAGGAATGTAGTTATCATATGTTTGGGTTATTTTACCTCACTTTATTTTGATAAAGTAACCTGAATATTCACATGTCTTGTACCTTTGATTAAGAAAAGAAATTACAATTTGGTATATATTTATGTTCTGATATCTTGAGCACTTTTAGTAAACCTGAATTTAGTTTTAAATAATGAGTTAACTGGTATGAATATAGTTAGTTAAGTATTTCTTTTTATACCTTGTCTTGTATTAAAAATAAATTCATTTATTTTCACTGTAACATAAATGAATTATAAGTAAATGAACAATACTTAAACTTGATTTAGTGATTATATCAGTGATGAGATAATGTATAGGTTTATTAAGTGGTAATAAACGATTTGTTGTGATAGCTTATTAAGTATCATCAACTTGTTTGATTTTTTAAACTAAACTAAAAAAAAATTAAGTACTAAATGTGTTTGTCTTCTTAAGGAATTGTATATGGATTTGGTTTTATATAAATAACTTAAATAAATAGTTTTTTTTTTCATGAAACTACAACCATAGGTATTTTTATTCCTTAAATTTTTTTACTAAATCATAATTTTACATTACTAACAAGACATGTTATTTTAATATTTTAAAGATAAAAATTGTAAAACTTCATTTTCATAAAATATGTGTTATACATGTGCATATTAACCTTAAATAGACTCTTTTACTAAACAAATTTTTTTATTAAATTAGGTTTTAAATGTTAAAAATTGATTTAAATGATAATCTTTAATTTTTTCTATTATGTAATGCCTTAATACATTTCTGTTAGGTATGTTCTAATCTCTGTTTTTGGATTCCCCTTTTCGTTGGGTAAGTATTTTCGACCCTAAATTTTCAGGATACTTATAATGGGAAAGTCATGGATTTTTGGATTTTGAACTTTTCCCTTAGATTTTATATTGTTCATTGGTTATTTATGCAATGTGTAATAGGGTTTAACTATGTTTAATGCTGACTAGACTCATTCCATGAGTTGAATTCATAGCATGATAATTTACAAATGGTGCAAGGATTACACGTCGTGTAATGTGAAAATGCAGTTTTTAATTAAAAAGGAGATGCATTTTTCAACATAACTTAAAATAAAATGGAATCATTATGTGTAAAATATTACACATCATGTAATTCCCTGAGTTTTAGTTTTTAGGGTGTTTTGTGGTTGTTTAAGGCTTCATTTATTTTTGCAACCTTCTCCTCTCAATTAGAGATCTTATCTTAGGCGATTTTGGGTGTCTTCCTTCTATCTAGATTGATTTTTTCAGCAATTGATCAGCATGGTTAGGTGCTTCATCTCTCTGGGTAATCCTTTCTCTCAATTTCCCTCTCATTTTTTTTTGTGGCACCATTTTTTGTAGGGATTGGTAATCAGATGGTTTTTTCTATCAATCCTTTTCAATCTCTAGTTGATCCTTTGTCTTCCAAAGGAAAATCTTATGGTTTCCAATCCCTGTTGTCAAAGGTAGATAGGTTTTTTATTCTATTCAGGTAGATGGATCTATTCAATTATTCTAATTTCTTGAATTGATTATAGTTATTATTGATTCCTTGATATTTGAAATGGAATTTCATGTGTTGAAATTGAAAATGGCATGGGTTCATGTTTTAAAGGGGTTTTTTCATTGAAAATAGATTTTCCTTGATTTAAAATGGAAAATGGATTTTCAAACCTTGAATAATATTGGATTTTATTTGAAATTATTTTATAAAAAAGTGAGAATGGTTTTGAAAATAGAAATTGGTAAACATTGTAGAGCGAGAACCTTGGGTATGTTGAGATAGAGACACAGATAGTTGTAGTGTGTGTGGCACCACTAGGAGGTAACCTATTGTATTTCAATGGTCTATGGAATACCTCAATGTTATTTGGATCCAACCTTATGCCTTGTTAAGATTGTGAGTGTCTAGTACATATTTTCCCATAGGATAGAACCCAACTAGTAGGTGCATTGTTGTTTCTGATTGTTTATTACATGATAGTTTATTTCATGGATGTTTGTTCGCATGTGTATTTAGATTTCAATATATTTACCAGCTTATTTATGGATTTGGAAAACATGGAATTAAATTTGTGAAAACTCAAGGATTTTTTGAAAAATTATTTCAAATTGATTTATTTATAAAACTACTTGTAAAACTATTTTGTTTTAAAGATTGTACTTATGCATTCTTTTTATTAGAACTTGTATATATATTTTGGTGGTATCCTACTGGTCTCTATTTCTCACACCCTACTTCTGCCTGTGGGAAGCTGTAGACCTTATTTTTTAGGATTCAGGTAAAGGGAAGAGAATTATGTAGCATGCAGGCTTCTCTTTATGTTGTTGTTTCATTTTGGGATAGTTTAGAGGTGATATTTGGTCACATGGAGAATAGTTTTATCTAGACTTTTATTTCTTGTTGGTTTATCCGGTTTGGCTCAAATTTATCCTCCATTATTTCTACTTTGTATTCTGGTTGTATGTCTTATTTTTATTATATATGAAACTATTTTTATTATCTTTATTTCCCTCCACCCCATGATGGGTTGTCTTGGGTGACTGGTATGGTTGACTTGGGTTGGTCTATTACAATTTGGTATCAAAGGGGTTACTCAGCCTGAAGTTTTTTAGCACTACTTGAGTTGGCTATGTGTCTTGGGTAGATAGGAGTAGCATTGTTTGAATTCAGACAATGGGTGTGGAAAAGGGGTCTATCCAACTCACTCCTATTACTGAATTTGAGTTTCCATGGGTGGTTGGAAAAATATTTATTAAGACCAAGACCGAGTATTTCAATTCATTTAAATAAATTGTATGGGAAGTTTGTTTAAATTAACCTATCTACAATTTCTAATGAATTGGTGTGTGTAAGGTCATTTGAATAAACTAAGTGGGTATTTTATTTAGATAGACATGTTTCTTTCAAAAGGCATGTCCTTTTGTGATAGAATTCATAGTAGTGGATCATGGTTCAAAATTTACCAAGCCGCATCCACCTGTCTTTCATGGTGAAAAAGTACCATGGGAGTCAAAGGAGTGTCTTGAACGGATTGAGAGGATCTTTAACTTTTTGAAGACTCCTGAGTATTCTTAGGTGGGTTTTTCCACATATATTCTTGAAGGTCCAGTAATAATATGGTGGGACTCGATAGTGCAAGCTAAGTTACATGAAGGTCTTACCTAGGTTTCTTTCAAGAAGATATTTAATCACTAGTTTTATCCTAAGAATTTATGTTCAAAAAATACATGGGAGTTTCTAGCATTGGAACAAGGGGAGCTTTCCATTCTAGAGTACTCTGCCCGCTTTGTTGAGTTGGTGCATCTAGCATAGGATCTTTTTATCAATGATTACCTAAAGGATTGAAGGTTTGATATGGGGTTGAGGGCCGATGTTTGGTCAATGATTGTTCTTTTTTTCCTTACAACCTTTATGGAGGTAGTGGATTAAGAATATTTGGTTGAGGTAGACATAGTTGGGACAATAGGCTTGTGTGGAGCTTTAGTGGGTGCAGTAGTTAACTAGGGTGCTTCTTCTGGTCAAAAAATAAAGTGTAAGGGTGGTCAGTTTTCTTCAGGACCAAATTTAGGGGCTTCTATAGGATATAAATAGGTTATTTTCTACTCATTTTGGGAGTTTGTTTATATCAAGCCTCAGTGTAAAGAGGATCCTAGAACTTGTTATATTTGTGGGTGATATATCCATATGAAGTGTTTCTGTGATAAGATGCCCCAAGGTAGTAAGGTAGAATCCACTTTCACCAAGGGGTCTTAGGTTCAAGTTTATGCTTCCAAGGGTGGTGGGTCTCATTATTTGGATAAGGGGTATATTTAGGTGGCTAAGTTCTGATAGATTTATGCAGTTGAGTGTATGCTAGAGGAATATGAAGTAGGGTCAGCTACTATTAGAGGTGCGATGTTTATTTCTTCTTCTATGGTGGTATTTTTATTTGATACTGGTGCTACTCATTCTTTTATATCATCAAATTTCATTGGTGTGTTGGGTTTTCATTTAGATCTTATGTAATTCTTGTTGAATATTTCCATACCTTTGGGAAATAGGTCTAAACAAGGTTTCAAATATCCCAAATTTCGGGTGGTGATAAGTGACTTTGAGGTGGTTTGGAACTTCTTAGTTCTTGATCATGACATCCTTTAATTAATTATCATCATGTATTAAATGATTAGATTAAAGTACTAGATAGACTATTAGAACCATCAGGTATAGTTCTTATATACCAATGGGGTCACTCATATTTTATAGGGTGAGTGGGACTCTAGATTGGGAAGGGTAGTTCTAGTCATTTCTTATGCCAGTTTAATCTCATGCTAGTTATCAAAAAAATTTATTGATGCAGTTGACATGTGCTTGGGAAGTCAACTACCTATTATTGTGTGTGTGTACCCTGAGGTCTTTTCGGATGGTTTTTTTGGTTTTTTTCCATAGAGATAGGTCAAGCTTACTATTGACCTATTTCTTAGATTGATTCCCATTTCTATGCCATTATATCAAATGGAACCTGCTAAGTTAGTGGAACTTAAATTCCAGATTGAGGACCTAGAGGTGAAAGGATTTATTTGTCCTAGTGTGTCACCATGGACTTCTTCTATACTCTTTATTAAGAAGGCAAATGGAAGTCTTATAATTTGTATTGACTATCATAAGTTGAATTAGGTGGTCGTTAATAATAAGTATCCTTTACCCAAAATTGATGATCACTTTGATTAGTTGAGGGGGGATCATTGGTTTTTTAAGATTGAATTATGGTCAGGGTACCACCATTTGAGATTATGAGAAGAGGATATACCCAATATATTGTTTCAGAATCGATATATTCATTTCAAGTTTCTATTTATGCTATTTAGACTCACTATAAATCACGTAGTATTCATGGATTTTATGAACCAAATATTTCATTGGTTCTTAGAATCTTTTGTTGTTGTGTACAAATATGATATCTTGGTGTACTACAAGATAGAGGATGAGCATAGAGACCATTTATATGTCATTATTCAAACTTTTAGGTAACATCATTTGTATGGTAAGCTTTCCAAGTGTGAGTTTTAGATTTGGGAAGTAAAGTTTATGGGTCATGAGATATCTGAGAGGGGGGTCTAAATTAATCTGGAAAAGGTGTAGGTAGTTATGTCTTGGTAGAATCCCAAAAACATGTTTGAGATCTGAAGATTATTGGGTATGGTAGGTTACTATAAATGGTTTGTTTAGGACTTCTCCAAGATCTCATCTTTAATGGTATATTTAACCCATAAGGGTGAAAAGTTTGAATCGAATGAAAAGTGTCAGATGTCTTTTGAGGAGCTTATGATGAGGTTGAATTCAGCACTATTTTTTATTCTTTTGGAACCAAGTTCGAGTTATGATGTTTTCTACGATGCTTCTAGTATGGGTTTTTTATGTGTCTTGATGCAAGGGAAATAGTTTGTGGCTTATGGCTCATACTAGTTACGCCCTCATGAGAAGAACTACACTACCCATGATCTTAAGTTGACATATTTTATAAATGAACTCAAAATGTGGTGTCACTATCTCTTTGTAGAGTGATTTACGGTATATTCGGATCATGAAAGCCTAAAGTATATTTTCACACCAAGAGATCTGAACTTGCAATAGAGACACTCGGTTGAGTATCTTCATACCTTTGATTTTGATATCATATATACCCATAGGAAAGTGAATGTGGTGTTCAATGCATTGATCATAAAATTACTGACACAATATATGAAGGAATTAGTTGAACAGCAGTCTCTAATGAGTGTGTTTATTGAAATTATCTTGGGAGTAGAGGAGGTTAGTGGAAAGGTTTCCTTGGCTTCAAAAAAAGTTGACTCATATTTTGATGATAAATTTCAACTTTATTATATGAAATACACCAAGAGTAAACACTTAAGAGAAATCCTAAATAGTGTGGAGTCCCCTTGCGAGTTGTCTCGATCTCCCAGTGGAGATTTTTTCTTCCATAAAAGGTTGGTTGTTCCATTTTCCTTGAGGAAATATTTTCTAAACTGTGGACACCACTCTTATTGGTTCGTGCACCCTGGGGCTACAAAGATGTACCATGATTTGAGATTTTAGTATTGGTGCTTGGGGATGAGGTGGACAGTTGTAGATTTTATATCACGGTGTCTCACTTGTCAAAGAGTTATGGTGGAACACCAGAGACCTGCAGGTTTGTTGCAGCCTTTACCCATTCCGTTATAGAAGTGGGATGATATTTCCATGGATTTTTTCAATGTTTTACCATAAAATCCTAGTGGTAAGGATGCGATTTGGGTGATTGTTGTAAAATTCACTAAATTAGTGCATTTCTTTATAATAAAGGAAATGAAGAACATGGAACATCTTGGGGACTTGTATGTCTTGGAGATTGTGATGCTTTATGGGGTTCCCTATACATTTGTTTCTGGAAAGGACTCAAGGTTCACATATATATTCTGGAAATGTTTTCAATAGGAAATGGTTTTCTAATTGAAATTGAGCATGGATTATCATCCACATATGGATGTATAGATAGATAGGTTTATCCAAGTTCTTGAGGATATGATCTAGGCTTGTGTGCTTGATTTTGGTGGATCTTGGGACAGACATTTTCCTTTCGTTTATTTTTCCTATAATAATAGTTATCAGGCTTCGATCAAGATGGAACCTTTTTAGGATTTGTATGGGTGGTCATGTCGATCTCCCTTGTGTTGGACAGAGTTGGGAGAGCGGTCCTTGGTTGAGTTGAGTGTTGTTCGGGATACAACAGAGGTAGTTCAGTTGATCTAGAGGCATTTGATCATGGAATGTAGTCATCATAAATCTTATGCAGACCATCGGCGTTAGCTGCTAGAGTTTTAGGTTGGTGATCAGGTCTTTCTTAGAGTTTCACCTTGCTTGGGACATCATTGGTTAGGTAAGAAGGTTAAGTTGGCAATGAGGTTTGTGGTCACCTTTTATATTGTTGAGTGACTAGGGAGGGTGTCTTATCGATTGTTTTACCATCTAACTTGACTTATATACAAAAATTGTTTCATGTTTCCTAGTTGATGAGGTATATACTAGATTCTTACCATGTGATTAGATGGGAGGATGTTGTTCTTGAGCACAATACCACTTTTTTTGAATAGCCAGTTCTGATTATGGATCGTCGGGATAAGGTACTATGAGTGTACGAAACTGTTTTTCACTCAGGTATGGATCTTTTTAATTTTGGTCTAATTCTTTATTTTGGACTTAATAAGGATTCCTAATGAGTTCACAGGTGTCTTGAGGGTGTTCGGGTCTTGTTTGAAGCCTAGAACCTAGATTTTTGGGAGAAAAAGGTTGGATGCACGGTTAGTAGGAACCGCGTGGGGAAGGTTTCATGGTTATTCTTAATTGTGAAAAGATAGATAATGGGGTGAAGCAGAGCATATGGATTTCCATAACTATGTGTTAGGGGCCACATGGCCATGTAAAAACTGCATACATTATTACAGATGTGTTTTTCACAGTTGGTGCATGGTTTCCCGAACCTTGTGGCCTAACCATGCGAAATGCCCATCCCCTACAGAAAATGGTGCACCGTTGGCACATGGTTTGGCCAATTGTGTGGCCAAACCATGTGATATCTGTTTTTGAGTGATTTTACAAAAACTCCCTTAATGATATTTTTTATCTTTTCTCCTTCCCCTTTTCTCATTCCATCATTAGGAGATATCCCCTCCCTCTTTTTGATACCTTTTCAAACCTAATCTAGTGTTTGATCCTGGTCATTTTTCTAGAGTCTAATTGAAGCACCATTCATCTCATCAGGTCCATGCCAGTAAGACCTCAATTCATTTTTATTTGTTCATCATTATTATTCCTATCGATTATGCTATTTAGATTTAGGATCATATGACCTATTTTTAGGGAATTTATCTATTCTTCATATCTCTTCAAATCCAATCCAAACTAGAGGATAGTACTATATGAGGAGATTCATATGAGTATGAGGTAAGTAGTCTATAACTCATCCCTCAAGTTTTTTTTTTTTTATAATTTTTCGTGTGTCCGCATTGATTTCATTAGGAATCACCTATTTAATTAATTTTCCTTTATTATAGTCAATATAAATATATTATAAGACTCTTACTATAAATGTTATTCATTGTTGGTGGTTACGTCTATAATGCCAACCACCCCAAGTAGGGTGTTTCCATAATTATGCTTTTAGTAGACAATGATGTCTATCTGTGCCACCATTTGGGTGTGCCTTGAATTGAACTTGATAAAGGTAAGAGTTTAAATAAATGAATGAATTTTAAATTACTAACGCATGTATGCTTATCACTTGAACCACCTAAGGTGAGTTCTTCTACTTTATAAATCAATATTAAATGTAATTTGCAAGTATAATATGTATATGACTTGGATTAATTGAATGTTTAAATAGTAATTGAAAAGTATAGTATTAATATCACTTGTCCTGGTTTATATTAATTGCCTGTCCTTAACCCACCTTATCATGTTTATGAAAGGTAAAGGAGAGAACCAAGTAATCAAATATGAAATAATATAAATGGTTGGGTTCCCTTCAGCCTTGTCACACTAATAAAAGGAAATGAATTGAACCTTGAATTATTAAATGGCGTGATTACTACATGGCATAATTAATTAAATGAATTAACTAAAAGGTTCTCATTGCATATGTACCTTGATATTACTATAGGAGTGATCAGACTTGAGTTAACCTTGGATTACCAAGGGAATTCTGTGAGCACTCATGGATGCCATTCTAATTCAAGGATGCCAGTTGCCAAGGGTGTGACCCACCTTGGAACCTGATCCTCATCTATCAGTGGATGCTTGTTATGACACCATAGGATTCCTCCTTTATTATTATTATTAGGATTCCTTAGATACACTCCTTGTACCCAGTGTGATGCTTATGGACATGAGGCGCCTTGGATACACCCTTAGGCCTAGTCACCGGTTTTCCCATTTTACTTTGGATTATTCCTTAGAATCAGATAAAATTACATTATTATGTAATGCTTTGGGTGATTCCCCAAAGATTACACTCTTACCCCTTATATTTAGGATATAATTTCTTACCTGAGTTGGCTCGACCCATGAGGTCAAGGACGCCTTGGTACCTTGGATCCCTTTTATTATTATCATCATTACATGATTCCTTGTTATATCTTGGATCCTTTACTGTTATTAACATATCAAGATTTCAACACTAGTTATACCTCACATAACCTACTTATATAAATTGGAACCTAATTAATTAATGAAGTAGTTACATATTCAGACACTAGTTGAGGCTGAAGCAAGTACTTGGGTATTTACGTTACTATACTACTTTACTTTTATATATTCATGCTTGCACATTGTTTTAGTTATATTACATGGTCTGGATGTTATATATGTCATTGGTGGTGACCTACTAAGATTTATCTCACATCCTATCTAGGTCTCCATTGGAACCCAGAAAGATTACATGTATGCAAGTGTTGACAAGGGTAAGTGTACTACTTTGGACACTTTATTGCTTTCTTGATTTATGATAGAGCTTGGTGGTAGATGATTGAGATGAATCTCGGGATGCTGGGAATAGTTTTTTTATTCCTTTTTGAGTATTATTGTTAGTTTTTAATGTTTATTATTATTCTATTTGTTTCTTTTATGCCATATATATCTTACTTCTTCTATTATTTACTTGTTATTACTTTTATCTATTATTATACACTCTAGTAATGAGGGTATATCCTCCTCACAGATACACCATAGGCCCTCACTGCTAGTCAGAAACCTTTAGAATTTGGGGAGATGCGCTTGAGGCCATATGGCCCACCGGGTTCAGGGAACCTCTCAGTGGAATCCAGGTCTGTGACATCACAAAGTGGTATTAGAGTAGTTCCTTTCTTACTTTAATATTTAGAAACAATATATAGGATATTATGAATGATTTGGAACTTGTTTATAAGTCGTGATTAGGAGTAGCTAACCTGTGTTCAGGGTAAATACCAAGTTTCCTGAATAATGATTGTTATTTTGCTTTTTCCTATTACAATTGATATCATTTCACTATTGGGTGATGAACATGATATGTTGTGGTTATTATTATTATTATTATTGATATCTATTTTATCCTTGAATCAATGATATGTGGGAAAGGATAATTTTTACATGCATAATCATAGGTACCTAGAATTTACATGCCATGCATAAGTCATTCAATATAGGTTCATTTCACTGCTTTCATTTTCTTGATATGCTTGTGATTATTGTGTGAGCCTTATTTATATATATTATTATGCCACTCTTTAGATTTGATTGAGTGATTTATAGTTTCAGTTCATGAGTTGTATGGGCCCTTGTGGGTTGGAATGGGTAGTTTATTGAGAAAATTTATCATATATAACCCATTATGTTCTGAGACTGAATATAGACAGGTTTAACTAGGATTAAATGGGTTTTGATTTAAATGATAAGGTGTATGGGCCCTAATTCACTAGGACTGAAAATCAATTTTAAATCATACTTTGATATAATTTTATAAGCAAATGAAAATTGAAAATGTGAAACATGACTTATAAAATAAAATGGTTTCCAGTAAATAATGAGGTAAGGTATAGTTGACCCTTAATCTACTGGAACCCCTATAATTTAAACAAGATCACTTAATAATACCTTTCCTTATAACCAGGTAGTTGGGGTAGTATACCATGGGTAGTGATCCCTTATTCTTACATTATTATTCTACTAGCATTTCCATCTGCTTAAAGTTTGTTCTAAGACGTGTTATTAGCATTTTTAGACCAATGCCACCATGAATTACTTGTGTTGTGCACCAAGAGGGTGATGATGATTATGATCCAGACGTGGTGGCCTCTAAGCCGCTAGTCTTACCGCCAAGAGTTAAACTTGAGGCACCACATATTATACTTGACATGGTAACTGATGCTCAAATTTGTGATGGTTTCCTACATCTGATGTAATCCATGCAAGGTGCTCCATGACCTGCACCTATAATGGCTAATTTCACCCAAGAGTTCCAGCAATGACATCCTCTTACCTTCTCAGGGGATGGAGGTTCATGAGCTATCGAGTCTTATATAGAGGCCACCCTATCTATATTTGAGAATCTAGAGACACCTCCAGAGTAGAGGATCAAGCTTTCTACTTACATGTTGTGTGATTTGGCCAAGTGATAGTGGGATGTGATTACCCAGGATGGTCACCATTAGGGAATGGTATAGGCTGATTTCCAGACTGCCTCCTATGATCAATTATTTCTTCATACACTAAGAAATAACTAATCCATATAGTTCATGCATCTCAAGAAGGTTTCTATGTCATTTATAGGGTATTAAATTCATTTCAATGAGTTATAGCATTTGTTACCACTTCTATTCGGTGGTGAGATTTTTCATGCTTGATGCTTTAAGGATGGGATCGTGTATTCCATTCATACTTTCTTCCACCTACCTAAATTCTCTGAGATATTCAATCATGCTCTTATCACTGAGTGTAACATAAGGGGAAGGAAATAGTACTGGGCATAGAGGATCAGCACCAAGGTAGGCCAGTAGTTCTTCTGGTAGTAGAAAGTGATCCCTCGAGGTTTCTCTTTAGGGCAGTGGCAGCCAAAGTACCCATACTGGTAGCTTTTTGGTATGCCATCAGTGTGGATGGCAAGGGAATATGAAGCCTCAAGGTGATAAATACCCTCTAGAGTGTTGGGATTGCATCTATATGGGGAATCTTCATATATTCTATCATACCTTTCCATCAGCTTCTAGTACAAGAGGATTTTCATTAACTCCACCTTCAAGGGAAGGTTCTTTTACACCGTGTCAGGTAGGGAGTTGTAGTAGCACCGACAAGACTAGTCAAGGAGGATTTTGTGGCCAAGGTATCCAGACTCTTGACCACCATCAGTGCTAATTGAGCTATCACACTCAGAGTAGTCTAGTTAAAGCACATGGTCGGGGATCAAGCCAGATGCATACTTTACGGTCAATACCTATAACATCCCATTACTGATCTGATAGGTACATATTAAACCTTGTCATGGTTTTACTTTTCCTTTTTTGTTTAAGGGTTGAGTTTGAATTCAGAGGATACCTATAATGGTGAATCCATAGGTTTTTTGGATTCTCTCCTTTAAAAGACTTTTTCATACTGGTTGCTTGAGGATTTCACATTGTGTAATAGAGTTACATGTCATGTAATGGATCTAAAACAAGACATGAATGGCTTCACAATATTATGGGTACACATCATGATTGTTCATTACATGTTGTGAAGGATTTAATGATTGGTTTTTAATTCGGAGCATCAAGATTTAAGTCGAAGGGATGAATTTTTTTGCGGTTACGAAATTTAAGTATTTCACAATGTGTATTCGGATTACACACCGTTTAATACCCTGACTGCATTTTTAAAATAGGTAATACAGTTGTTCTTTCATTTTTTCTCCTCTCTGGTTTATTCTCCCTTAACCCAAGGCTCCTTCCAGGAAAACTTGGATCCTTCCAAACCTTTTGAATCCATTCATTAATCATTCGATCATCACTACACTTGTGGTGTAATTTCACGGTAAGTATTCTCCCTCATTCTTTATATTCCTCTCTTTCTCCTCTCTTGGATTTTCAATGGATCATATTCAAATTGATGGATCTATGCCCTATGGTATTTGATCTTGCTTCTAGGTTGGATTTTGAGATCTACCCCACTTTCGTTCTCATTGACGGGTGTCGTTGCGAGTTTCGGATTTTGGGAAAGAGGTAGGTGGTTCTATCCCAATTAGCTAAATTGATTATTCTAGAATTTCTTGATTTATTTCAATTTATAATTTAAATTTAATTGCTTAAATTTTATTTTGACTAAATTGATAAAACCCGATTTCATTGAATTGGTATATTTGAAATGTTTTTGGTATGGAAATTTGGAAAACCCCAAATTCTATTGAATTGGGGTGTGTTTATGGAAATTGGATGATTTAAATTATTGAAATTAAATTATGGATTTGATGGAAATGTTTTTCAATTAAATTTTTTAATTTAATTGTGTAAATTAATTATGAAAATTCTACAATTGGTTTTTAATGAATTTCAAACTTATGAAAAATGGCTTAAAATGATTTGATATAAACCTAGTGGTTTTATCTTGTGAAAGAGGAGTGTTTTCAAATAAAACCCATTTTGGTTTTAAATGGAAAATTGGAATTGAAATGGAAGAATGGGATTTAATTTTATTTTAAGTAGTCTTAAAATAAATTGCCCATCATTGATTGTGTAAGATCACATGTAAGACTTAGGTAGTTAGTAAGTTATTCGGATACCCTCTATGATATTACAACATTCTAAAACATACATTCAGTAGGTCACATCCCCAATAGGAGGGTGAAAATTCATCTATATCCAGTTTTAGGAGGACGTGTGTGCGCACATATTACTGAGATCACTTAGAGAGTTCAAACTCTTATAGATAGAAATACTATTGTACCTTTTGGAAGATGACCATGTTGCTCACTTGTTATTTATATTTGAGATATAAATGTATGATAATGATTTTGAACTTATTTACATGCCTTTTAAATTTACATGAACTATTTTATGTAACTGTTTTATTTAATCCATTATTTTAGAAATATTTCATCTCTTGTAAAGTAAATCTTGTGCTTTAAAAGTATTTTCCATCATTTTGAAACTGTATAGCATGTTTTTTTAAATATGCTTTTAAATTTCCAAACCTATTTATTTTGAAAATTGAAAGCCTTTATTTTGATAATATATATTTGGAATCTGTTATGGAATCTTTGGTGATATCCTACTAGGATTAGTCTCACACCCAACTTTTTCCTTTGAGTGTTTGTAGACTTTCTTCTTCCAAGTTCAAGCAATAGGAAGGGATCACTTAGAGTTGGATCCAGTTGTTGAGCTTAGGACTTGGTGAGTTGTTTCTTTAGGGACCTTGGGGATGTTTTAACTTTTTCTTATACTTGTGTTGTAGTACTTTGTTCTTTTTATGCCTTGTTGTATTCTAGTACTTTACTCCCATTGGAGATGCTTATTGACTTTCTTGTCTGCTATGTTTTGTGGAAAATTTGTTCCCACTTTCATGTTGTGTGATGTTAGGTTCTAGTCTCCAACCTACGGGGATCAGTAACACCCTTTGGGATATGTCAAGGTTAGCTTAGTTATCGGGTTACCAGGTTACTTAGGCTGATTCATGACAAAGTGGTATCAGAGGGAGGTTATTCACCTTTTGTCTTGAAGTCAGTATGCATTTTTTAGATCTTTTTGGGAATTAGGAGGTAGTTCTGATTGAGTGTCTATACATCTCTAACCATAATGAACCCTAATTTGATTGGGGTGGTTAAGGAAATATTTATTGTGGATTAGTTCTAGTATTTTCCTTATTTTGAATTGTATAGAGTGAAATCCCAATCCTGTTTGTTTTATATATTGGGAATAATTTCCATTATTACTTTGTTTAAGTGTTAATATAATGCCTTACTTTTATCTTTTGAGGTTTTTTAGCATCATACCTCAGATAATACATGTGAATTGAAAATAGGAAGTGGTTTTTACTGAACCTCAGCAATAAAACATGTTGTAGATTTGAATCTGGTTAAGGTGATTGTGCACACTGTCCAAGCTCTGGGATAGGCACCCCCTCTAGTTCCCGCTCAGGCTCCAACTATGGATCCTTAGGTGATGTTGTTCAGAATCATTCTTAAGAGTTCATTCACTAGAATCCACCAAATTTCAAAAGATTTACTAGTCCTTAACATGCTAAGGAATTGATGGGAAATATAGAATGTCTATTTGAATTCTTAGAGACACCGGATGTGGTTAGGGTGAAGTGTGACACCTTCATGCTGGAAGGACCGATCAGGAGATGGTGGGATGTGATGGTGATGACCGGGAAACATGAGGTATTATAATGGAAATACTTAAAGGTTATTTTCACCAATAAATTCTATCTAGATTAAATGGTGTTGGCTAAGGCTATAGAGTTTTCCAAGCTTGAGTTGGGTGAAAAAACTGTGACTGAGTATTCAAATTTCTTTGTTGATCTGGTGTAGTTTTCTCCTGAGATTATATCTAATGAGAGGATGAAGGCTTGATGGTTCAAGTTTGAAATTTTATTAGATATTACTTATCAATTTTTCTTGTGGAAGCTTCCCACTTATGTTGATGTACTGGATAGGGTGATGATGGTTGAGATGGACCTGGTAGGAAAGTTAGGTTTCACAGGAGTTCCATTTTCTCCCAGTGGTAGCACTGTTTCCATCAAAGTAAAATGAAAGTGATATGATTCTCGCAGCATTTCTTAGTGATAGAGTCATTCTAGACCTCCTACAGCTCTATGAGTAAGTCCTTTAATTTTCTATCATTGTGGAAAGCTAATACATTCTAAGAGGGTTTGCACTGAGGCACCCAAGAACTGTAGCTCATGTGGATGTTTTGGGAACTTTACAGATATTCTTCCATCATTTCTCTACTCCATGTATTGAAATGGGATCATAAACTCCTCATAAAACTATGGATCAATCATATGCTTCGCATATAAAAGGGTTCCATCCATAGGCATCTGAAACAAAGCTACGTCATGTAGTGGAAGTGTCTCTAGAGGAAGCATACATGGGTCTAGATACTGTGATAGGTAACATTACTATAGCATATTCATTAGTGATTTATCTTTTTGATACTGGTGTATCTCACTAAAAGGCATTTTCATGGGTTCCCTCAAATGATTAGTGGTTTTTGGGTACTTAGGTGTAGTAGAGTGGCTGACCAAGGTCGTCTCTCAAAGGAGGAAGTAAATTTGACAACTTATTAAATCTATTTTGAAAATAACATAAAATAGAATAATAACACTACTTTAAAGGATGTGGGGGGTTTTTTACCATTCATAAATCTATAAGAAGTTTGCTGGAAGAAGATTGTATAATTTTTTTTGTTTTTATTTTTGAAATAATGTTCAATTAAAAAGACACAACAAGAAGATGTTTTTTTTAGAAAATATTTTAAAAGGAATAATTGATCTAACTCTACCTCTTTAATAATTTATTAATCATTATCATTTAAATTAATATCCACTTAATTATTATCCCTTAATTTTTTAAATCCCGAACCCTATGATAATTAACTTTACCACAAAGATGAAGTGAATTTAACCCTAGGCTAACTTCGGAACATGCAATCACAGCACCCAACTTTGATTGATGTTCTAAGGTTAGATTATGGTAAGTGGTAAATTAAGGAACATATCCTGTATAGAAATTATAATTAATTAAGTTTAGGGGTTATATTTGAACACTAAAAATTTATCCCATGTGGTTTTGAATTACCAATTAAGTTCGTGCTCTCACAATTCACACAATTCTCGACCTCACGTGATTTGTGTTTATTGTTCAATTGCTTGCTTAGTTTTATTTAAATTAAAAATTAAATTAATAGATAATATTATTTTAATTATAGTATAACATTGATTCAAAATAAATTAATGAATGAGGTGATAGGTAGATCAATTACTAAAAAAACTACTCTTCCATGGGTTGTGTAGTCATCGTAGAAACGTTTTGCATTTGCAAAGGTTTAGAGAGGGTAGAACCCAATATCGTTTCTACTCTTGATTCCAGCCCAATTAGGAAGATTAAGAGAAGAATAAATTTGAACAAAAAAGAAGAAAATATAATAAATAAAAGAATAACAAAGAAGTTTATTACATAGACAAAAGCATTACAACACAAAGAAGAAGAAGAAGGCTTCGTCGAAGGGATCCCTGCTTCAAGAGCTGCCCTTGTTGAAATGGTTGGATAATTTGAGTGTATCCACTTATCCTCTTCCATAAACTTCCTAATACACGTCCCAACACCTCCAAATGAAAAAAAACACTAATTTATAGAGTTTATGGGAGTCTATGTTTAAAGAGGTTTCAAGTGTGAATGGGGAATCTCGTCCAAATATTTTAATCTAACTTTCACTACCAATTTGACCTCCAAAACGCGTGAACCAAATATTATTCCAGAATAATTATTTGTAGAAAATTGTGTTTGAGAGTTCCTCTCAAAATTTGGTCCCAATACAAGATCATATGAAGAAGTTATGTCCCAAATATAGAACCAATGTCCAATCTGGCGGGCTCATCCCACCTTTGACTTCATGATCTATTTAGTCCAAACAAATGCACGATTTAGCTCCAATTTCCTGAACAAAAGTTGTATACCATTAATTCAGGAACATATTTACAAAATTTAAAGTTCAAATAATAAATATTAAAATATTTATCTTCGAAATACTACAGTTCACTATAAAGGGTAAAACTGGAATTTCCATCAAATTTTTAAATGAATGATCTAATCCCAAATATTTTATTAATAAACATATTTAACACAATGTGATGAAATTTTATCATTTATTATCAATAAAATATTCAATAAAAATGTGTTTTATCACTCACTCCTTTATTTCAACCCATATTATTAATTTGCTTAATCTTCCTATGGATATTTTATCTTATGTAATGGATATTACTACACCCCTTGGTATAAAGAGAGAGAAGGGTCTTTGTAGTACCACTTGTGTCTTTTCTCTATAAGATGTTGAGATAGATTAGAGTTTTCTAGTCCTTGACATTAAATCTCATGATGTCATTTTCGATATGGATTGGCTTATTTCCAATAAAGTCTGAATTGACTATTATATTTGACGGGTCTATTTTACTACACCCAGTGGTGAATCCCTTGTCTTTAAAGGAGATTTATTGGGACCTAAGTTTGAGTAGAAGCATACCTTCTTATCCAGATTTGGGTAAATTGATATCTGTGTTTTCTTTTGAACTGTAGTGGGATTCAGTGAGTGGTGATCTCCCTCCATTCATCATTGAGTTTTTCAATGTGTTTCCTTCAGATTTCTCTAGTCTGCCACTAGTGATAGAGGTTGAGTTTTCTATTGAATTAATGCATGGTACTCAACTAGTTTGTATTCCCTATTATTGAATGGCTCCAGCTGAACTAAAATAGTTGAAATCCCAATTTGATGATCTTTGTGAGAAAGTCTTTATACACCCTAGTGTGTCACCTTGGGCAGTACTGGTTCTCTTTTCTAAGAAGGATTATGGTTCTATTTCCTTATGTGTTGACTACCTAAAGTTCAATCAAGTTACGGTAAAGAACAAGTATCCATTAATATAGATTGATGATTTGTTTGATCAGTTGAGAATAAAAGAATTTTGCATTCATAAAACTATTTTTCGGAGTAGGTATGTCCATTATGAGTACCTTTTTATGCCCTTTAGTCTGAAAAATTCTCCTACAGTTTTCATGGATTTGATGAACAGTATTTTCCATGGATATCTAGATACCTTTGTGGTAGTTTTTTTGGACGACATCCTTATTTACTCTAAGTCTGAAGAGAATCATGTGCATCATCTGAGAACAGTTCTAAGTCTGCTGAGAAATCATAGACTTTATGTGAAGATTTTGAAGTTTAATTTCTGGATTTGGGAAGTGAAATTCTCAGGACACGTGGTGTTTGAACAAGGTATATCAGTTGATCCTGAGAAGGTGAAGGCTTTTATGACTTGGGATCAACCACAAAATGTATTTGAAATCTAGATCTTCTTAGGCTTAGCTGGATACTATTGTCAGTTCATAAAATACTTCTTGAAGTTGTCTTCTCTGATGACTGCTCTAACTTAGAAGGGGGAGGTGAAGTTTGCATGGAATGATAAATGTCATAATTTTTTTATTTAATTGAAACATATTTTGACTACTGTGTTAGAGTTGACTCTTCTAAAAGTTGGGTAGGACTATGTGGTATTTTGTGATGCATCAGGTTTAGGATTAGGTTGCATTCTTATGAAAGTTGATTATGTGGTAGATTATGGATCTCATTATCTTAGTCCACATGAGAATAATTATCCTACCCATGACTTGGAACTTGTAATTGTGATACACGCACTTAATAGTTGTCAGCATTACCTCTATAGTGAAAGGTTTACTGTGTATTCAGACCATAAAATCTTGAGTTATATCTTCTCTCAAAAATATTTTAATCTTCACCAGAGGCATTGGGTGGAGTACCTATTAGTCTTTTGACTTTGACATCGCCTATACCCCAAGAAAAGGGATTGTCATTACAGATGCGTTATATAAGAAACTTCCAAGCCATGTATTGAAAGAATATTTGGAAAAGTGTAATTTGATGGCTCTCTTTGCACAGTTGCATATTGGAGTTTAGGAGAAAGGGGATGATATTTATTTAGCCAGTGTTTAGTGGACACCCACTCTTCTCAAGATGATTCTTTAGGATCAAGAGTTTGATGATGAATTCTATATCATTAGAGACTCTCTTTATGGTGGGGAGACAGTTTCCCAGTGGTCATTCTCTAAAGTGGGTCTTCTATGTTATCAGAACTTTTTTTTGTATTGTTAGTAGTAAGAAAGGATGTGATGGGGTATTTACATAGTTCACAGTGGGTTGTACACTTATGAACCACTAAGATGTTTTATGATATGTGACAAGAGTTTTGGTGTCATCGTATGAGGTGGTACATTTCTAAGTTTGTATCTCTCTGCTATACATTTCAACAGGTGAAAGCTAAGCACCAGAAACCTTCAGGTTTTCTTTAGCCACTTACAGTCCCTACTTGGAAGTTGGATAAAATCTCTATAGACTTTTTGGTTGGGTTTCCTTGTACCTAGATAAAAAATAATGCAATATGGTTTGTGATCAATAGGATGACCAAGTCATCTCACTTTATACCCATTCAAGATACATCCAAATTTGAGGAGTTGGGGAATCTCTATGTGAAAGAGATTGTATATTTTCACAGAGTTCCATCTACTATAGTCTCTAATAAATATCCTTGGTTTACTTCTCATTTTTTGTATAGGCCTTCAGAAGGCACTAGGATCTCAGGTTTTTTTGAGCATGAACTACCATCCACAGTAGAATGGATAAACAGAAAGAGTTGTAAAGATTCTAGAGGATATGCTTTGCACCTTTGTTCTTGACTTCAGTGGGGATTGGGATGATCACTTGGTAATGGTTGAGTCTTCTTATAATAATAGTTACCAGTCTGCGATCAAAATGGAACATTTTGAGGCCTTGTATGGTCGGCCTTGTAAATATCTGTTGGGTTGGTCAGAGGTTGGTGAAAGTTCCTTGGTTGGACTGAGTTTGGTTCAAGATATGAAAAATAAGATTCAGTTGATTCATCAGATAATGTTTATAGCACTGAGATGATATAAGTCTTATATGGATCGTCATAATATACCTTTGGAGTTTTCAGTTGGTGACCAGGTGTTCATGAAAGTTTCACCCCGATTGGGTTATCGAAAGCTTGGGAGGCAAGGGAAGATTGATCCTCATTTTGTGGTACCTTTAGAGGTTGTAGAGTAGGTGGTGAAAGTTGCTTACTGTTTAGCACTACCACTAAAGTCGATGTCAATACATAATGTGTTCCATGTATTGCAGCTGAGGAAGTATCTCTCTAATCCATCTCACATTTTGAGCTAGAGTGATCTTGAGATTGAACCTGATTTATCTTTGACTGAGCAACCATACATGATAGTTGATTCTGAGACCAAGGTACTTCGTGGGAGGATGATATATTTGGTTCATGTGCTATGGAAGCACAGTTCTGATAATCACAAGAAGTGGGAATGTGAGGCACTGATGAGAGAGCAGTGGCCTTATCTCTTTGGAATGGAATCTTCTTCATAGGCTTTCTGGGGATAGAAAGTTTTTATAGTGGGGAGGTTATAACATCCCATTACCTATCTGATAGGTACATCTTAAACCTTTCCATGGTTTTTCTTTTCTTTGTTTTATAAGGGTTGAGTTTGGATTGGGAGGATACCTATAATGGTGAAGTTATAGGTTTGTTTGATTCTCTTCTTTAAATGACTTTTTCATGCAGGATACCTGAGGATTTCATGTCATGTAACAGAGTTACACATCGTGTACTGGCTCTACAACAAGTCATGAATGACTTCATGTCGTGATGGGTACACATCGTGATTGGTCATAACATGTCATGAAGGATTTAATGATATTTTTTAATTTTAATCATCGAGATTTAAGTCGAGGTGATTAATTTTTAGGAGGTTACAAAATTTAAGTATTTCACGACGTGTATTGTGATTGCATGCCATGTAATACCCCAAATGCATTTTTAAAATAGACAATGCAGCTGGTCTTTCCTTTTGGCTCCTCTCTGGTTTATTCTCCCTTGACCCAAAGCTCTTTCCAGGTGAACTTGGATCCTTCCTAACCTCTTAAATCCATTCATTTGGCATTTGATCATTGCTATGCTTGCGGTGTAATTTTTGGGTAAGTGTTCTCCCTCATTCTTCATGTTCCCCTCTTTATCCTCTCTTGTATTTTCAATGGATAATCTTGGAATCGATGGATCTATGCCCTATGGTGTTGGATCTTATTTCTAGGTTGGATTTTAATATCTACCCCACCTTTGTTATCATTGGAAGGTGCCATTGCAAGTGTAGGGTTTCGAGAAAGAGGTAGGTGGTTCTATCTTGATTAACCAAATTGATTATTCCAAAATTGCTTGATTTATTTCAATTGTTGATTTACATTCAATTTATCACATTTTATTTCAATTAAATTGATAAAACACGATTATAGTGAATCAATAGATTTGAAATGGTTTCGGCATAGAAATTTGGAAAAACCCCAATTCCATTAAATTGGGGTGTGTTTATAGAAATTGGCTAATTTAAATTGTTGAATTTAAATTGTGGATTTGATGGAAATTTTTTTCAATTAAATTGTTGAATTTAATTGTGTAAATGAATTTTAAAAAGGATGGAATTGGTTTTTAATGGATTTCAAACTTGTGAAAATGGATTAAGATTATTTGATATAAACCCAATGGTTTTATCTTGTGAAATAAGAATGTTTTTTAATAAAACTAATTTTGGTTTTAAATGGAAAATTAAAATTTAAATGGAAGAATAAGATTTAATTGCATTTTAAGCAGTCTTAAAATAAATTTCCCATCATTGATTTTGTACAATCGCATGAAAGACTTAGGTAGTTGGTAAGTTATTTGGACACACTCTATGCTATTACAAATTTCTAAAACATACATGCAGCAGGTCACATCCCCGATGGAAGGGTGAAAAGTTGCCTCTAGCCAATTTCAGGGGGATGTGTGTGCATTCATATTACTAAGATCACTTAGAGAGTTCAGACTCCTATAGCTGTAAATACTATCATACCTTTTGGTAGATGACCATGTTACTCACTTGTTATTTATATTTGAGATATAAATGTATGCTAATGATTTTGAACTTTTTTACATGAATTTTGAATTTACATGAACTGTTTTATGTAACTCTTTTATTTAAGACATTGTTTTATAAATATTTCATCTCTTGTAAAGTAAATCTTGTGCTTTAAAATTATTTTCCATCATTTTGAAACTGTATAGCATGTTTGTTTAAATATGCTTTAAAATTTCCATACCTATTTATTTTGAAAATTAAAAAGCCTTTTTTTGGATAGTCTATATTTTTCATCTATTATAGAATCTTTGGTGGTATCCTATTGGTCTTAGGTTCACACCCTACTTTTGTCTTCAGGTGTTTGTAGACTTTCTTCTTCCAAGTTCAAGCAAAGGGAAGGGGTCTCTTGGAGGTGGATATATCTGTTGAGCTTGGGACTTGGTGAGTTGTTTCTTTAGGGACCTTAGGGATATTTTACCTATTTTTGATACTTGTGTTGTATTACTTTGGTATTTTTATGCCTTTTTGTATTCTATTAATTTACTTCCAATGGAGATGCTTATTGACTTGCTTGTCTTGCTTCCGCTATGTTTTGTAGAAAATTTGTTCCCAGTTGCATGTTGTATGATGTTAGGTGCTAGTCTTCAACCCGTGGGGATCGAGAATGGACTTCAGGCTATGTCAAGGTTGGTTCAATTATCGGGTTACCAGGGTACCTAGGCTGGTTCATGAAAAAGTGCTATCAAAGGGAGGTTGTTCAGCTTTTTTCTTGAAGTCAGTATGCATTTTTGAGATCTTTTCATGAATTAAGAGGTAGTTCTGATTAAGTGCTTGGCTAGATCTCACCACAATGAACCTTAAGTCACTAGGGGTGGTTAAGGAATGATGTATTGTATATTAGTTTTAGTATTTTCCCTATTTTTATTTGGATTGATTGAAATCCAAATTCTGGTTGTTTCATTTGTTGGGAATAATTTCCATTATTTCTCTATTTGAGTGTTAATATAATGTCTTACTTTTATCTACTGAGTTTTTGTCACATAATTCTTTAGAGAATATGTGTAAATAAGATATAGGAAGAGGCTGCTACTAAACCTCAATAAGAAAACATGTTGTAGATCCGAATCTAGTTACAGTGATTGTGCACATTGTCTAAGCTCTGGTATAGGCACCACCTCCAGTTCCCACTCAAGCTGTGGATCCTTTTTTCTTCAAAATCATTATCAAGAGTTCATTTGTCATAAGCCACTAGTTTTCAAATATTCCCCTGGTTCTCAACATGCTGATGAAAGGTTGGTCAATATAGAATGTTTATTTTAATTATTGGAGACACCGAATGTGGTCAAGGTGAAGTGTTCCACCTTCGTGCTGGAAGGAACAATTAGGAGATAGTGGGGTATGATGGTTATGACCGAGAAACATGTGTTATTAGAGTGGAAAGACTTCAAGTTTCTTTTTACCGGTCAGTTTTATCTAGATTCAATGGTGTTGGCTAAGGCTGTGGAGTTTTTCAAGCTTGAGAAGGCCAACAAAACTGTGACAGAGTATTCAAATTGCTTTGCTGAGTTGGGGTAGTTTGATTATGATATTTTATCTAATGAGAGGATGAAGGATCAATGGTTTGAGTTGGGACTTAGATCAGATATTCATTCTTAGGTTTTCTTACTGAAGCTGCCCACTTATGCTGATGTGCTGGATAGGGTGATGATGGTTGATATGGACCTAGAAGGAAAGTTAGGGTTGATGGGAGTTCCTTTTTCTCTCAGTGGTGTGTTGGTTCCTTCAAATTAAAATGAAATCAAGATGATTCTCATGGTGCTTATTAGTGACAAATTCATTTTATACCTCCTACAGCTCCATGAAGAAGTCCTTTGATTTTATATCATTGTGTCAAGTTGATAAATTCTAAGAGGACTTGCACTGAGGCACCCAAGAACTTTAGGTCATGCAGATGTTTAGGGCACTTAAAGATATTATTCTATCATTTATCTACTCCATGTATTGAAATAGGGTCATCATCTCCTCCTAAAACTATAGGTAAATCAGATGTCTCACATATAAAAGGGTTCTAGCCACAGGCATCCAGAACGAAGCTACTTCATGTAATGGAAGAGTCTCCAGAGGGAGAATACACGAGTTTGGCTATTGTGAGAGGTACCATTACTATAGAACCATTATTAGTGACTGCTCTTTTCGATACTGGTGCATCTCACTCCTTTATTTCAACTCGTATTTTTAATCTACTTAATCTTCCTATGGAGATTTTATCTTATGAAATAGATATTTCTACACCCCTTGGTATGAAGAGAGAGAAGGGTCTCCATAGTCCCACTTGTGTCTTTTCTCAATTAGATGTCGAGCTAGCTTGGAGTTTTTTGGTCCTTGACATGAAATATATTGATTTCATTTTTGATACGGATTGGATTATTTCCAATAAATCCCAGATTAACTGTTATCTTTGACAGGTCTATTTTACTACACCTAGTGGTGTATCCCTTATATTTCAAGGAGATTGGGACTTGAGGTCAAGTAGAGCTAGACCTTATTATCCAGAGTTAGGGAAAGTGATATTAGTGTTTTATTTTGATCTGGATTGGGATTAAATGAGTGGTGATCTCCCTCCAGTCATCATTTAGTTTCCTAATGTGTTTCCTTCAGATTTATCTAGTCTTCCACTGGTGAGAGAGGACGATTTTTCTATTGACTTAAAGCATGGTACTCAACTAGTATTTATTACCTCTTACCAAATGGCTCTAGATTAACTAAAAGAGATGAAGTCCCAGTTAGATGATCTTCTTGAGAAAGGATTTATACGCCCTAGTGTGTCACCTTGGGCGGCACTGGTTCTCTTCGCCAAGAAGGCTTATGGTTCTCTTCGCCTACGTGATGAATAATGAAATCTCAATCAAGTTATAGTAAAGAACAAGTATTCTTTGACACAGATTTATGATCTATTTGATCAGTTGAGAATAAAAGAATATGACATTCAGAAAACTGCATTTCAGAGTAGGTACAGCCATTATGAGTACCTTTTTATGCCCTTTGGTCTATCAAATTCTCATTCAGTTTTTATGGATTTTATGAACACAATTTTCAATGAATATCTAGATACCTTTGTGGTAGAATTTTTGAATGACATCCTCATTTAATCTATGTCTAAGGAGAATCATATGAATCATCTAAGAACAGTTCTGAGTCTACTGAGAAATCACAGCCTTTATGCTAAGATTTTGAAGTGTGATTTCTGGATTTGAGAATTGAAATTCTTGGGACACATAGTGTCTGAACAAGGTATATCAGTTGATCCTGAGAAGGTGAAGGGTATTATGAATTGGTAGAAACCACAAAATGTCTTCAAAATATAGATCTTATTAGGCTTAGCTGGATACTATTTTCGGTTCATAAAGGACTTCCCAAAGTTATCTTCTCTAATTATTTCTCTAAATCAGAAGGGGGATGTGAAGTTTATGTGGAATGACAAATGTCATAATTATTTTGTTGAATTGAAATGTCTTTTGACTACTACTCCTATGTTTACTCTTACAGAAGATGGGAAGGGCTATGTGGTATTTTTTTAATGCATCAAGTTTAGGCTTGGGTTGCATTCTTATAAAGGGTGATCATGTGGTAGCTTATGGATCTCGTCAGCTTAGGTAACATGAGAAGAATTATCCTACCCATGACCTGGAGCTTGTAGATGTTATGCATACGCTTAATAGTTTTCAGTATTACCTATATGGAAAAATGTTTACTATGTATTCAAACCACAAAATCTTGATTTATATCTTCTCTCAAAAATATTTGAATCTTTATCAGAGGCATTGGGTGGAGTGCTTATAGTATTTCAACTTTGACATCGCCTATACCCTGGGAAAATGGATTGTCATTGCAGATGTGTTAAGTAAGAAGCTTCTAACCTAGGTAGTGAAAGAACCTTTGTAAGAGTAGAATTTGATGGATCTTTTTTCACAATTTCATATTAGAGTACAAGAGAAAGGGATTGAGTTTTCTTTATCCATCGTTCAATGGACACCCACCCTTCTCGAGATGATTCTTTAGGATCAAGAGATTGATGGTGAATTCCACAGCATTAGAGACTCTCTTTATAGTGGGGAGACAATTTAACAATGTTTATTATACAAAGAGGGTCTTCTATGTTATCAAAACTATTTTGTTGTTCCGTTAGTAGTAAGGAAGGTTGTGATGGGGGATTTCTATAGTTCCTAGTGTGTTGTACACTTAGGAACCACTAAGATGTGTTATGATATGTGATAGTAGTTATGGTGGCTTGGTATGATGTGGGACATTTCTGAATTTTCCTCTGGCTGTTATACATGCCAATAGGTGAAATCGGAGCACTAGAAACCTTCGGGTTTGCTTCAGCCACTTCCAATCCCTACATAGAAGTGGGATGAGATCTCTATGGAATTTTTGGTTGGGTTTCCTTATACCCATAGAAAGAAGAATTCAATATGGGTTGTGATCGATATACTGACCAATTCATCTCACTTTATATCCATTAGAGATATAGCCAAAGTTAAGGAGTTGTGGAATCTCTATGTGAAAGAGATTATACATTTTCACAAAATTCCATATGTTATAGTCTCTGATAAGGATCCTTGGTTTACTTCTCATTTTTTTATAGGTGATTAGCCACTGAAATAGGCTAATATTAATTTTTTATATTATAATATTCATGTTCTTTATTAATCATAAACACCATTTTTAGTGAATTTTACACTTTGAACGTTATTTCATATTATAATTGTAATTCCTTCTTAAAATGCACTATTACATGGTATATTTTTGAACACCATATAAAATATCCAATGATATTTATTTTATTTTCATATTTTATTTTCAATTCTCCAATATTATAAGGAAAAATTCATGTTTTTGGATCACTTGAAGATTCACATTATAAGACCACCAAAGTTTTCCTTGAAGCAACAATATTCTGGGAAAAGTAAACTGGACAATATCCCAATAAAGAGACTATAGCATCCACAATCCAAGCCCAATAATTCTGAAAATTGAACAGAAGATAGAGGAAATCAAGGGGAACATTTAATCAAACAATTAAAAGAGCTAATTCAAAGTGTTAAAGGAATTTTTATGCAGCCTAATTTAAAGATAAAATTTTGGGCCAGATTCTGTGGCCTAGAAAAATAGCCCACCAATTTAATCATATCTCAGAAACCAAAAATTATTTTGGGCTGAAATTTTATAGAGAGTTGTAGACATCCGGATCATAATTTTTCTCTTCTATGGACCACTCCAATTCATCCATATAGAAGGTAATATAGGTGCCTCTTTCAGGTGTATGCAAGCTAGCTACAACTTCGGGTCAAGGGTGGAAAAGTCTCATCTTCTTTACTTTCCACCATCCTAGGCCTACCATACTCAAGTGGGATGATTTGTACTATTGGGAGCTCGACCCAAGGCTTCAAAAATTCTTATTTAAGTCTATGGTGGTGAAGGATTTGATCATCTTTGGTGCTTTCTTTTATTGTAATGTTATGTTTCAATTTTTTTGTCTCAAGTTTGTCTTTCACATATAAGTTGTTCTAATTCATCTTAGTTTCTTAGTAAAAGTTCTTCTTTTCTTATTATGTTCTTATTCAAATCATGTTGATACTTTTGGCTCAAGGTGTGAATTTATTCACACCAAACCTTGTGAAATTATCACACAACAGTGGAGTGATCGTTATTTCATTGTTTTCTTTTTACTTCTCCATTTCCTCCCTCATGAGTCTATTTCTCACTTCCATTGAAACCATAGCATCAATGTAGGGATAACCCTATTATAGGTTGATCCAAGGGAGTAGTAAGAGTATTTATTAGATGTTATTTATCACCCCATTAATGTCTAATCACTTCTTTTAATTGAGATTTTTATTTGATGATTTTAAAACTTCTTCGTCTTTGTTGAATTTTAAGGCCACATACTTCAAGTGCTAATACAAACCTTTACCTTAGAGTGATCATGAATTTGATCCTCTGAGTGTATAGGTGATTAGTATTAGGGTGTTTATGCATTAAATTAGTAAGTTATGATGTTGTTTTATCTCCTTAAATGAACCCATCTAAAATATAAGAAATCAAAATAATTGAAAAAGGAATGCATCCAATCCACCCCAAGTGATAACCTCGGATCAAATCATTATTTTAAATTGAATTTACTTAAGAATATTAGTGTTCACTTCAACCTATATAAAATAAACCAAAATGTGTTCACTTTATAGCCAAAAATATTCCATAGAATGTACATTTCTATAGGTTTCTTCTTAGGTCAATGAGGATTCGACAACCCAAGCTAAACTACAAGCGACCGCTTAACCCTAAAACTTGGGTAAATTTAGGTGAGAACAAATTTTGGAACCATTTTAGGGGACCCAAGTAAGTCATATCAACACCCATTCTATTCTCCCCCATTTATTCTATTCTAATCCAAATTCTATTATCTTTTCCCTTTCTCATTTTTTTCTTTTGGTGCATGTCTGCCTACACTCATGACCAATCAAACCATCTAGTTAGGGTGGATAGTCCTAGGGTTGGGGAGTCATGTACACCAAGGGAACTCTTTTCATTATATCCTAATATTCCTAATACTCCAGAGTCAAAAATTGATTCCATTTCAATGGAATGTCTTCAAAGAAACCAACTCATAAACCCGGGTGGGAACCAAAATGGAAATCCAAATGAGGCAGCCCCAAACTTGGGGAATGCAGTCGATCAAACCATGAATGACTACCTCACACCTTCCTATACCAATGCCCCCTCATGCATTAGACATAATTCCCTAGAAGATTACAACTACATATTTAAATCCCATGTCCTAAATCACCTTCCCACATTCCATGGAATGGAGTCTGAGATGCCCTACCTTCATGTTAAGGAGTTCAATGACATTGTAGAAACCATGTGTCCCCTACATAAACTAGAATCATCTAATATGAGGCTATTTACTTTTTCTTTAAAGGATCAGGCTAAAAATTGGATAAAAAATTGTAGATCATCATATATCAACTCTTGGGACCAATTACAAAGAGGATTCTACAAAAAATACTTTCCCCACCACAAAACAATTGCACTTAAAAAGAGCATCCAAAACTTTTTTGAAGAAGAGGGAGAGTCATTCTATGAAACATGGGAGAGGTTCAAAGATACCCTAAACATGGTTCCACACCATGATTTTTATATTCCTAAACCAGTGAGAATTTTATATGAAGGGTTGGGTCTGGGAAACAAACAATTCATTGACATGATTTGTAATGGAACTTTCAAAAACAAAGCCCCAAATCATGCTTATGAGTATCTAGAAAGCCTTGTTGAACAAAATAAAACATGGGGAACATCACCTTACTATGAGAATCCACCCAAATCTGGTTGAATTCACACACTTAGGGAGGAGGAAAGCCTTAGGGTGAAACTTACTGCACTCACTATGAAGGTCGAGAAGATAGATCTTAGGAAGGTCCATAAAATTCAAACTGTTGACCCTATTTGCACAATTTGTGACAAACATGACCAAAAGACTGAAAAATTCCCAATAATCCTTTCCATTAAAGATGTTCTTATAGGAAGACCACCAGAAGAGGTCAATGCTCTGAACTTTCAAAATCCCCAATACAAAAACACATTCAACCCAAGGTATAATGACCACCTAGGCTTCTACTAGAAAGATAACCAACAACCTAGCCAACCACAAGGACCAAACCCCTTCCCTTCAAAAGAATTTAAAACCATAATCAGTTCCAACCACAACCAGTCTAATACCAACACCCTCCTATCCAATACCAACAACCAATCCAACAACCAAAGTATCCTCTTGGGATAAACCAACCAGCACAAGCCCCTACTCAATTTGTCCCTCTTCCAATACTTGAGTATCTGTGTAAACAAATGGAGAAAATGAACTCAGAAGTCTCATCCCTTAAACATGAACTACAAACCATTAAAACCAGAAAGGCACCCATGCCTACTCAAGTGGTACCATCCTCAACTTTAAGGGTAGAATCCAGTTACACACAAAACTCTCATGAAAAACTCAAAGCAGTAATTATTTTAAGAAGTGGGAAATACATTGAGAAACCTGAAAAATTCATTCTAAAACCATTAAAAGATTCAAAAAAGCATGAAAATGATGAATAACCACCCATAGATTCTGAAACAAACCAATTAGAATGTGAAGGAACTAAAACCACACCAAAAAATCAAACAACCTGCTCCTTTCACTCAACGCATGAGAGGAAAAACTTAACCAAAACTGAATGAGACTTTGAGGGAAATCTTCTCTCAGTTTAAGTTGAACATCCCCCTTCTTGATGAAATCCAAACCATTCCTACCTACTCAAAGTACCTTAAGGACTTTTCCACTTTTAAAAGGAAATTTTTACATAAAAACCAAGTCCTTTTGGTTGATAATGTGAGTACCACCATTCAAGGGACCATCCCTCCAAAGTTGAAAGATCCAGGAAGTCCATACATCAATGTTGAGTTAGGAGAGAAAAAAGTTGTCAAATCCCTTTTTGATCTGGGAGCCAGTGTGAACCACATTCCTTATGCCATGTATTGTCAGTTAGGGATCGAAGAACTCCAACCCACATCTGTCACTCTTCAACTTGCTCATTGTAGTGTTCGAGTTCCTAAGGGGATATTAAAGGATGTTTTGGTGAAAGTTGATAATTTCATTTACCCAGCTGAATTCATTGTCCTTGACAATCACCCAAGCTTAGGTCCTAGGGAGAAAACCCCCATAATCCTTGGTTGTCCCTTCCTTGTAACAATAAACTCTGTTATCTGAGTCTGAAATGGGAACATGACCATCACCTTTGAAAACATGAGTCTAGACTTGAACATCTACAATGAAAACTCTAAAATTGGGGATGATGAAGAGATAAATGAGATTAATTGGATTGGTAGTGTTAATAGTGAACTCGAGGAACATCAAGGGATTATTGAAGGATGTTTAAGTAAATAAGAGATTGATTTTATTTGTTCTCATGAGGGAATTTTTTCTCCTTAGATTGAATCTCTTTTAGATAGCTCTATTAATGATTTTCTTGAATCACCAATCAATGATACCATTGGTGAAATCAATAACATTGAGTCCATACCCATTCATGACACTATTATAGATAATTTAGTGGATGAAAATTCTATTCATAAGGAACCAATTTTGTCAATAAATCTAGACAAAGAAACTGAGTTCAATACAAAGTCCCACACTTCCTTGGAAAGTGATAACCAATATGATCTCGAATTTAAGGTCCTACCTTCATCACTCAAGTATGAATTCTTAGGGGAAATTGAGCCTTTCTTATTGTCATTTCTTCCTCTCTTGAAGCCAATCAAGAGATGATGCTTATGGATGTCCTAAGAAAGTATAAGAAAGCAATTGGATGGACCCTTTCTGATATTCCTAGGATTAACCCACTCATTGGAACTCATAGGATTGTTATTGAATCTAAATCCAAACCATGTCGTCAACCCTAGAGGAGACTCAATTCAAATCTTATGGATGTGGTAAGGAAAGAACTTATTAAGTTGTTGAAAGTGGGTATCATCTACCCCATTGCTGAGAGTGAGTGGGTAAGCCCAATTCAAGTTGTCCCAAAGAAAGCTGGAATCATTATGATCACCAATGAGGATGGTGACCTTCTTCCTATAAGGTTCAGTAGTGGATGGAGAGTCTGTATTTACTATAGTAAGCTCAAATCTTGTACCAAGAAAGACTATTTCTCCTTTACCTTTATTGATCAAGTCCTCAAGTGAGTGGCAGGTCATCAATTGTTTTTTTTTCCTAGATGGATTATCAGGGTATAATAAAATAGTGGTCTCCTTAGAGGATCAAGGTAAAACAACCTTCACTTGTCCATTCTGCACTTTTTTCTTCAAGCACATGCCCTTTGGGTAATGTAATTATCACGACCCATCCTCGAGGTCATGTCGTGACTACCCCAAGCCTGACTTCCATAGGCCAGGGGTTGGCAACAAGCACCAAAGGCGTAAATCCTGATAAAAGGGAAGGCATTTCCTTTTATAAAGTAAACAAAAACACAACAGAGTATGCAAGTAAAGTAAGCACTAAGTAAAACTAGGTAAAAGGTAAGTGCTGAAAAGTAAATGGGCCAGTATACAAACCCAACTGAAAGTACAATACAACTGAAAGGAAAGTACAATAGCAGTAAGTAAAACAACAACACAGAGTCGTCCTCCGGAAATCCCACCTGAAGGGTGGGTACAGATAGTCTCTACTGCTCCTTGGGTCTGGTCGTCCGCTCCGTGTACATCCCACCAAGTGGTCCTCCTCTGGGTATTGTCCAGTTCCACAAGCCTCCACCTCGATCAGTGTTGTCCGTCGTCTGTATCCAACACAACATAGTGCGGGCATAGCCCGTGCAGGGGTGAGCATAAGATACTTAGTAGGGACCCCGAGACCCCCAAAGGTCTCTCAAAATCCATGAAGGATAAACCACAAAGGAAAAATACAATCACAAAGTATCAACCGACTTTACTTAGGTATATGACCATACATATACCTAAGTCATCAATTACAAAATGGATCCAACTCTCAAGCCCAAGCACAACCCAGTCCATACAAGAAAACACAACCCAGTCCACACAGGAAAGCAAGTCAATCACATCGATGATAATGATTGAAAAATCAAGACTCAACTCACATAGGTATACAACTTCGTATAGCGATAGAGATGATCAGACGTAGCCACTGATTCATCTAAGCTGTCGGACCCACATAGGATACAAGACCAGCTACTCTACCGGACCCACTCAGGATACAAGTACAGAGTTCATACTGCCAGACTTACATAGGATACAAGAATAGTAGTCATCGTTGTCGAACCCACAGTGGATCCCATTACAGTCGTCATTGCTACCAAACCCACAGAGGATCCAAGTACAGCCGTCCTCACTGCCGAACCCACAGAGGATCCAAGTACAATTGTCCTCCCTGCTGAACCCATGGAGGATCCAAGTACATTCGTACTCACTGCCAAACCCATGGAGGATCCAAGTACAGTTTTCCTCGCTACCGAACCCATGGAGGATCCAAGTACAGTCGTCACTGTCGCAGTCGCAGCCAGCTCTAAGGTTTCCGTACACAGCACGCTCGATTCTGGGAGGGTCTGCTCCTCGATCCAAGGGGTATGATACATCAACTGACACGAAGTCCAGAGTTGATGTATCCCAAAGTTCTGTCTTGTAAAAAGAAACCCAACGCGACAGACGGTGCGTCGATCGGACGCCCGGTCTGAGAGTTATTGGCTTTTCTGTCCCAGGGGCCCGGTTGGTTTTTAAGCTAAAACCAACCCAACTGTACTCCAACTGCATCTAAAACTCAAGTGAAGTAAGCCAAAATATCCATCTCAACAAAATGATTTCAACACAATTGACATCACGTCAATCGGACGTCCAGTCCTTAAGTTATAAGTGTTTCCGCTCCAAGGGCCCGGTTGGTTTCGGGTCCGAACCAACCTAGCCATACCCAAAATTTACCAAAAACTCGAGTTAAATATACCTAAATGACCATCTCGATCTAAGGATTCCTACACAACTGACGGTGCGTCGATTGGAGGTCTGTAGCTCAAGTTATGGGCAAAAGACCGAAAAACGGTCTGAAGTGGGGGTCTGGGCCCGGTCCGACCCAGCCCAACCCCCCTGGGTCGGCCCGAACCGGTTCGACCCGACCCGAGTCTAGATCTATCCTGGGTGGGTGTGGCCCGGCCCGGCTGGGTGCGGCCCGGCCCGGACAGCGTGACCCGGTCCGCGTGACCCGCCCCGGCCCGGCCGGGGGGTACGCTGGCTCGGCCAGCAAGCCGAGCGGGGGGACGCCCCCCTGTTCCGCAGATGCAGCGCCAGGCTAGCACCACATCTCTCCTGGATCCCGCGCAGCCGCGGGATCCCCCCTTCCACCGCAACTTCAGCCGCGGCAGGCCTTTGCCGGCGGCGTGCCGGGGCGCCGCCGCCTCCAGGCGGCCGGCCAGTGTCAGCCGCCGCTTCCGGCTGCTGGCGCCACCGCACCAGCAACCCGCACCGTCGGGGGATTCTACGGGCCACCAGAGTCATTCTGGTGGTCTGATTTTGCTCCCGTCTATGCCTGCGGTTGTCTCGGGACCTGAGCTCCACTACGAAGGCTCTTATTTTCCATTGCGGTCCCGTTTCGTTGTAGCCAATCACCCCACGCATCAAGAACAAATTAGCAGTGGGTTTGGGCTTGTTCGTTAACCTGCACCCACCACGTTAGAGGTTTAATTCGTCACCCAACAATTAAACATCATGATGAGGGTATAAATCACATAATGAAATATACAAAATCCCCTACCTCAACAATTGAAGACGAACGTCGGCATCGCGGTAGATGGCGTCGCGGTAGACAGCGTCGTGGGGAAAGGGTTCGTAGGTGTCATCGGAGTGTGCTGAGGAGGAAGCGGCGTCTCCTCTCTTGTCACGGAGAAGAGGATTGGTGGCGCTTCGTTGTTCTTCGAGGAACCGACATTCTTCATCGTTCTTCATCGGAGGCCAACGTTCTTCCAAAACCTCAAGAGTTCTCTTGATCTTCCTCGCACAACGAAAGCTCTCCCCCTTAATAAAATAATAGGCGCCTCCTATTATTTTATTATACACCCAAATCAACTCTCCCAAAATTAAATCACCACATTAAATAAAACGTGTTAACAATAAATTAAGGAAGGGAGAGGGAAGGTACCCATTTATTAAACGCATTGGCAATTAAATAAAAAGGGGAAAAAAGAGGAAGGATCCTCATTAAATTATGGGTTGACCGGAATTAATGGAGTGAGGTGGAGAGATTGGAATTTAAAGGGGGTTACCAAATTAATGAGGGGTTTTTATTAAGATTAGAGGAAATTAAATGGTGGGGCTCATGTGGGCCCCACCTCTCTAACATCCACACTTGGGTAGTTAGGTGGATTTGGGCCCCACCCTTAACTACCCATGGGAGGGAATAACCTCCTTATAAAATAAAAAAAAATCCGACAATTTTTATTTACTTCTTAAATAAACCCCCAATAAATATATTCTCCTCCATTGCGAACGCAACTATAGTAAGGATCACGTTAAGCAATTACTGGAATTGCGAGTTCATCGGTGCCCTCGGATTTTAATTCTGAGCATCGGTTCAAAAGATAGAAAAACTCTCTCATTCGTTCACTGAACATACCTGAGATAAACTTCGGAAATAGATTTCAGGCACACTGGGCCTCAGAATCAAGTGTCGTCAGAAGCTACGGACTCGTAAAATTTCAAAGTATTTAAAAAAAATTAAATTTTTGGGTCTTTACAGTAATTCCCCCGGTACCTTCCAGCGTTTCATGATGGGAATATTCTCGGACATGGTGGGGGATTGTTTAGAGGTCTTCATGGATGACTTCTCTATCTTTGAGGATACTTTTGAGGGATTCCTTCTGAATGTTAAAAGGGTTTTGTCAAGATTCAAGGATAAGAACCTCATCCTAAATTAAGAAAAATTCCATTTTATGGTAAAGGAAGGACTTGTTCTAGGTTATCTGGTCTTTAGTAGAGGGATTAAAGTTGATAAAGCTAAGTTCAACATCATTCATCACCTCCCCTCTCCTAAAAATGTTAAGGAAGTGAGGTCCTTCTTAGGACATGTTGGTTTCTATAAAATCTTCATTAGAAATTTCAACTCTATTTCTCGACCACTTTGTGCTCTATTGGTGAAAGATGCTCCATTTTTATGGACTTAAATATATGAGGAATCATTCTCTACACTCAAGTCAGCTCTTATCTCTCCACCTATCATGAAATCTCCAAATTGGAAACTTCCTTTTGAGCTCATGTGTGATGCTAGTAACTTTTTTATTGTAGTAGTATTAGAAAAACGGTGTGAGAAAACTCCATGTGTCATTTCTTATGTAAACAAATCTTTAAATGATGCACAAATCAACTACACCACCACTGAGAAAGAGTTGATTGTTGTTATATTTTACTTAGAGAAATTTTGGTCATATCTCTTAGAATCACCCATAATTGTATTCACTGACCATTCAGCCCTGAAATACCTTTTCCAAAAATAATATTCCACGGCCAGATTGATTAGGTGGGTCCTTCTTCTTCAAGAGTTTGATTTAACCATTAAGGATAAAAAGGGTGTTGAAAATGTTGTAGTTGATCACATTTCTAGGATGGAATTCAAAGACAACTCACACCACCTTTCTATGTCTGATTCATTTCCTAATGAGCACCTCTATTCTATTAGTGATTTCCCATGGTATGATGACATAGCAAACCACTTGGTTATGGGTGACATTCCAAAATTTCTCAGGACCCAAGATAAGAGGAAATTATTTTCTAATGTAAAACATTGTGTGTTTGATGATCCTTACCTCTTAAAGTTATGTCCTGATCAAATCATTAGGATATGTGTTCCTAAGTGTGAGAAAGAGTATATTCTAAGATTTTGTCATGCAAAGGCATGTGGAGGCCACTTTTCCACAAATAAAACCACTTCAAAGGTCCTCTGAAGTGGTTTCTATTGGCACAACCTCACTAAGGATTCCTTCCAATTCTGAAAAAGTTGTCCTCAGTGTCAAGAATTAGGATTCAATACCAAAAGGAATCAAATTCCCCTCACTCCCATTCTGGTCGTTGAAATCTTTGATTGTTGGGGAATTGATTTCATGGGACCCTTCCCAAACTCTAGGGGATACCTCTACATTCTATTAATTGTTGATTATGTCTCGAAATGTGTTGAGTCCATTCCCACCAAGTCCAATGACCATCATGTTGTGATCTGATTTCTAAAAGAGCACATATTTTCTCGATTTGGAATTCCTGGGGCTATAATCAGTGATCGAGGAACCCATTTCTGCAACCACCCATTCTCTTCACTCATGTCTAATTATGGGATTTCTCATAAAGTTTCTACTGTGTACCATCCTCAAACAAATGGTCAAGTTGAGTTAGAAAATAGGAAGATTAAGCAAATTCTTGAAAAAACTGTCAATCCCTCTAGGAAATATTGGTTTGAGAAACTCTTGGATGCTCTTTGGTCATATCATACAGCATTCAAAACCATCCTAGGCATGTCACCATATAGGTTGGTTTATGGAAAATCATGCCATTTACCTGTTGAAGTTGAGCATAAGGCATTTTGGGTAATCAAAAAAATAAATTTCAACATTTATTTGGCTGAAGAAAAGAGAAAATTAGATCATAATGAACTTGAGGAACTTAGGAAGGAGGCCTATTAAAATTAAATGGTAAATAAATCTATAGTTCAATCCTACCAATCTAGGAATCTCAAAGTTAAACACTTTGAACTGAGAAAATTCATTCTCTTGTATAGTTTAAAACTTCATTTACACCCAGGAAATTTAAGGTCAAGATGGTCAGGTCCATTCATAGTGCATCATGTGTACCCCCATAGGGCAGTAGAGATCCAGGATCCCACAAGTGGTCACATTTTCAAAGTCAATGGTCATAGGTTAAAACCATTCATTGAATCATTAAATAAACAGGAAACAACGGTTGAGTTAGCAGAGCCAACCTATGAACTGGGAAAAAATTTATAGATTTTGGATCCATGTCAGGCTAATGATGTTAAACAAAAGTGTTTCATGGGAAGCAACCCATGGTTTTCATGTTTCCAATCATTGTGAATCATTTTTTTAAATAAGATTAATGAATCATTTTTATATTTAAAAAAAATAGACTGTTGACATGTTCTTCTATTATGAGTATGGATGGGTATGAAAGGGGAGCGTCATATTCATCTGTGTCATGTGGTGTGATCCTTGAATAATACCTTACCCAAAATTTTAAAAAGAATACAATATATCATCAATTTATTTTATTTTATTTTTATGTGTTTGTAGGTTAAAATAAAAATACAAAAAAAATAATTAAAAAAATAAAAGGACACATCGTAGGTCGTGGGGAAAACCTCGTCACAACTAGTGAAGCCATTGGGACTCGAACCCGGGACCGAAGGGAAACAGGGGAGTGCACCTAACACTAACCTACAGCTTATAGTGTTTCCTTATTCTATTTTATTTATATATATACTTATATTTTAAAATTTATATATCCATATATATATATATATTTCTAGTTTTTACTTGTTCCTAGTGTTTGTCTTTGGTATGCTTAAATAAACAGGGGGTGCTGCGTTGATGGATTTTTTGGTGTACAAACATAAATTATCATCATTAATGGGGCTTCTTAGAGTGACATGGATATCAAAGGAGTAATCAGAAGTGTCATGAACTTAAACTTCAAAAAAAAACCAGGTGACTTTGTTCTGTGTTTCTTATTTCAAATTCCTTTTAGAACTCCTCTCCTCTACCTCTACCCCCTTCTAAATTTTATTTTCTTTAAACACTAGGTACAGTATTATTTTAAGTTAGGGGGTGAAAAAAAAATATTACTTTTGTGTGTATAAAAAAATATGTGGAAGGAAAAATTTCTTTAACCTTGAACATGATAATACACATTGCACACTTTTAAATTGAATATCAAATAATTTGTAATACCCTAATTATGATTTTAATCTATATATAATTTCATGAGCATAGATTTTGGAAAGTGTGGTTGTCCAATGTGATATTTCATCATTTATATTTTCATCCAAATAAAAAAATCACAATGCACATCCTTTGGATAGTGGGGTATTAGTTTGAGTTCATGGGTTCCCCCAAATAAATATCATAGTTTTGGTGATCATTTTAGTTTTAATATGAGTATTAAAAAAATCAAAAATAATAATAAATTTGCACGTAGAGCAATGAAATAACATAATGCATGGATTTCAGCACTTGGGGATCATGACTCCATAGTTTTCTAGCCCAGAGTTAGTAATTTTATCTCTATTTGTGGTAATTTGACTTTGTTTTTAACTGAGTTAACTTGAGATTATGCTCGAGTATGTGGGTTTCACTTGGTGCCCTAAGGTCTTTGAGCCTAGGAGTCATCGGCAAAGTCTCGCTAAATGGGTTGACTCTATTGAGTGCAATTTCAATTACCATGGAAAAATTGAAAAAAAACAAAAATACAAAAAAAAATTGAATACTCATCTTAATATTGAAATGTGATTCTACCTAGCTCTTCCATCATTTCCCCTTTGAATAAAGATGAAACCTCATGTCTATTATGATGCACAACACATCATCATGCTTAATTGATATTGGATGAAATATGGAGATAAATTTGAACAAAGTAATGGGCTTGGAATTAGGATATGATTATGAAAATATCTTGTATTAAAATATTTTTATGGGTTTCATGATTTTTTGGTATAAGTTTTTTTGGTGATCAATATGTATTAAAAAGTTTTTGGGAAAGGGAATTCGAATTTCATGTTTTTGAGATACATTTTTATCAGGACTAGAAAAACTCAAGTCGAGGGGTGTGATTATCCACTAAAAGAGGATAATATTAATTATTTATATTATAATATTCATCTTATTTATTAATCATAAACACTATTTTTAGTGCATTTTACACTTTAAACATTATTTCATATTATAATTGTAATTCATTCTTAAAATGCACTATTACATGGTATATTTTTGAACACCATATAAAATAACCAATGATCTTGATTGTATTTTCATATTTTATTTTCAGGTCTCCCGTGCTATAAGTAACAATTAATGTTTTTGGATCACTTGAATATTCACATTAGAAGACTACCAAAGTTGTCCTTGAAGCAATAACATTTTGGGAAAAGTAAACTGGACAACATCCCAATAAAGAGACTATATCGGCCACAATAAAATCTCAATAATTCTGAAAATTTAACTAAAGATATAGAACATCAAGGTGAACATTTCATCCAATAGTGAAAAGAGCTAATTCGTAGTGTTAAAGGGAGTTTCATGCGTCCTAATTTGGAGATAAAATTTTGGGCTAGATTTCACAGCCCCAAAAAATAGACCAATAATTTAATCATATCTCAGAAACCACAAATTATTTTGGACTTAAATTTTACATAGAATTATTAGACATTAGGATATTCATTTTTATCTTATATGGCCCACTCCAATTCGGCCATCTAGAAGGTCATATAGGCACCTCTATTCGGTGTATGCAAGTTGGCTGCAACTTCGAGTCAAGGGTGGAAAAGTCTCTTTTTCCTTACTTTCCACCACCCTAGGCCTTCCATACTCAAGTAGGTGGGAGCTCCACCTAAGGCTTTAAAAAATCCTATTTAATGTAGTTGTGGTGAAGAAGTTGAGCATATTTCGTGCTTTCTTTCATTGTAATGTTATGCTATAATTTTTTTGCCTCAAGTTTGTCTTTCACTTGTAAGTTATTCTAATTCATCTTAGTTTCTTAATAAAAATTTTTCTTCTCCTTTTATTATGTTCTTATTCATATAAAGTTGATACCGTTGGCTCAAGGTGTGAATTTATTCACACCAAACCTTATGAAATTATCACACAATGGTGGAGTGATCGTTATTTCATTGTTTTCTTTTTTACTTCTCCATTTCCTCCCTCATGAGTCTACTTCCCACTTCCATTAAAACCATAGCATCAATGGAGGGATAACCCTCTTATGGTTTGATCAAAGGGGTATCAAGGGTATGGATTGGATGTTATTTATCACCTCATTAATTTCTAATCACTTTTTTAATTGAGATTTTTATTTTATGATTTTAAAACTTCTTCATCCATGTTGAATTTTAAGGCCATGTACTTCAAGTGCTAATAAAAACCTTTACCTTGGATTGCTCATGAATTTGATCCTCCAGGTGTATAGGTGATTAGTATTAGGGTGTGTATGCATTAAATGAGTAAGTTATGATGTACTTTTCTATAGGTTTCTTCTTAGGTCTTTTAGGATTCGATAACCCAAGCTAAACTACAAGCGACTGGTTAACCCTAAAACTTAGGTAAATTTGGGCAAGACCAATAGGCCTTTAGGAGGCACTGGGATCTCAGGTTCATTTGATAATGGACTACCATCTACATTTGGATGGACAAATAGAAAGATATATAAATATTCTAGAGGATATGCTTTGTTCCAGTGTTCTCTACTTCGGTGGGGCTTGGGATGATCACTTGGGAATGGTTGAGTTTTCTTATAATAATAGTTATCAGTCTGTGATAAAAATATAACCTTTTGAGGACTTGTATGGTCAGCCTTGTAAATCTCTATTGTGTTGGTCATAGGTTGGTGAAAGTTCCTTGGTTGGACCGAGTTTGGTCCAAGAGACGAAAAATGAGATTCAGTTGATTTGTTAGAGAATGTTAATATCACTGAACTGATATAAGTCTTATGCTTATTGCCATCATAGACCTTTGGAGTTTTCAGTTGGTGACCGGGTGTTCATGAAATTTTCACCCCGATTGGGTCATCGATGGCTTGGGAGGCAAGGTAAGCTTGATCCTCGTTTTTTGGGACCTTTAGTGGTTGTAGAGCAGGTGGGGAAATTTTCTTACCATTTAGAACTACCACCACAGCTGATGTCAATACATAACGCATTCCATGTATCTCAAATGAGGAAGTATCTATCTAATCCATCTCACGTTTTGAGCTAGAGTGATCTTGATATTGAACCTAATTTATTTTTTGACTGAGAAACCAATCAGGGTAGCTGATTCTGATACCAAGGTACTTCATGGGAGGATGATACCTTTGATTCATGTGTTATGGTAGCATAGTTCTGATAATCATGAGATGTAGTAACATGAGGCACTGATGAGAGAGCAGTGGCCTAATCTCTTTGACATGGAAGCTTCTTCGTAGGCTTTCTCGGGATAGAAAGTTTTTATGGTGCGGAGGTTGTAACATCTTGTTAACTATCTGACAGGTACATATTAAACCTTTTCATGGTTTTCCTTTTTGTTATTTTCACTACTGGAAATGGAATTTTTACCCACGGTTCTTTACTAACGGTTTGGTTAAACCGTTGGTAAATATGGTTTAGGGAACCCTTTCCCAACGGTTTTATGAAACCGTTGGGGAAGGGTGGCCTCAAGAACCCTTTTCCAACAGTTTTTAAAAACCGTTGGTAAAGGTTTTCCCTAAAACCAGTCAGGCCGCTGCTATTCCCCATTCTTCACAGAACCCTAACTTCAATTGGCGCTCTACTCCTCTCGCGAAGTCCCCCATCCGAACAGGTGAAAAACCATATAAATCATCTCAAATCAGGTATTTTATTCTTTATACACATATGCTACCTTTTTTTATTGTTATTGATCTAATATTTTAGTTTTAAGTTTGGATTTTTATGTGATTTCACTGTGAAAAATAGGGAAATGAACCAATATTTTGTTAATTAATTAGTTTCCCATGGAATATCATTTGTGTTATAATGTTAATGCTAAAACCATAACGCGGCGTTCATTGTTTTGACCTTCATTTAAGGTATGATTAAATTCTTCTATAGGTAGATTTATCAACCTAATAACATAAAATTATTTCTAATTCTATATGAATATTTTCAACATATAGGTGTCATTATGATACCATTCATACCATGTGGGAGTTCTTTTTTATAAAATGACAACAATGATTTATGGGTCCTCATTTTATAAATTGAAAATACATAAGGGTTATAGCTTCAGGGAATTCATTGATTTTGTGAGTTATACATTCCTAGGGAATGGTTGAAAACATAGAAGGTTACATGAACCTTATTATTAATAATTGATCGATGAATCAAGAAGTCATTAGCAAGATTAATAGTCATAAGAGTTAATCAAACTCTAGAGAAAATTACTTGTATGGGATATTATATACTTGGCTTTATAGGGATGATGATCCAATAGAATGTACTAATTGGTGTGAAACTATGATAGTGAAATATAGAGCTAGAACACATTTGTTCATGTGGCACCTATCATGTTGTTAAACTATTGAAATGAATTATATTTGTTTGGTAGAATTTTTTTATATGTCAGATGTAAAATGACATTAATGGGTTATTTATAATTTATAACGGCCTAAATGTATAGATAATACATATTTTTTCTGGTATAGGGGGGATTACATTACAAAAGGACCATGTCATTTAACACCAATAATTAATTTATTTTTTAGATAATATTACTATTTCCAATGAAGTGTGTGACTGTGACTAGAGAGATCATCACACATACATTTAGTGTAAATCTATTTTAACATAATTTCAAGTTGTTTCATTCTCCTCTATATTCATTTTGGTGCCTGGTAAATGTATTTTTTGGCTACATCTGCAACTCATCTTCAATAGTGGGTTGAGTGTGCACCTTGGGATGAGTTATCCTCCCTAGTAAATGAAGAACAAGTCACTTATAATATAGGGAATGTTCTATAGAATGTGTACTAGTGAAACCTTTCATTTGAGGGATCATAACCAAAAAAATCAACAGAATGTGGTTAAAACATTTTATTATAGCTCGTGATTATATCAGTTAGGAATCCAATTCATTCAGACAATGATGATGATAAAACCTGTTTATAGGTTGTCATTGATCCCAAAAAATATTCTAAGGATTTGAGTGTGTGATAGACCCATAGGTAATAATACTTCTGAGGCATTTCATTACTATAAATTAAGTATAATGTTTTAATATCAAGATACTTAAAAAAATTAAAAAGAATTCAATAATTAGGATTGAATTCCCTGATTTATCTAGATTTATCATAGGGTTATGTGGTAGTAGGAAATTATGTTTGGTTAATACTGACATGCCAGTAGGAGAATCTATGCTATTTCAAAAGAACTCATCTATTAAAGGTTTGACAATTCCCCTTAGACAGCTCGTACCCCCTGGACAGCCCCCCACCCTTGTTGACAGCCCACCCACCCCACCCCCGGACACCCACCCACCACCCCCCGGACACTCCCATCCCCCCGGATGCCCCCACCCCTTGGAAATCCCCCACCCCCCACCCCCACCCCCTTGACACCCCCGACCCCACTGGACAGTGCCGCCACCCCCGTGGACAGCCTGACCACCCCCCGTGGACAGCCCACCCACCCCCTGGATAGCCCGCCCACCCCTGGACACCCCAGACCCCCTGGACAGCCCCGTCACCCCCATGGGTAGCCCTCCCACCCCCTGGACACCCCGTACCCCCCGGACAGCCCCACCCACCCCCTGGACACCCCACTCACCTCCTTGGATAGCCCGCACACCCCCTTGGACTCCCCCTACCCCCTTGGACAGCCTGACCACCCCCGCGGACAGCCCGCCCACCTGGACACCCCGACCCCCCTAGACAGCCCCCACCCCTTGGACACCTCCGACCCCCCAGACGGCCCCACCACCCCCCTAGACACCCCGCACCCCCCCTGGACACCCCGCACCCCCTTGGACAGTCCCGCCACTCCCCTGATCCTCATCCTACTCCTCATCCTGATTTCCCTGAAGAAGTTAAAGTATAAAACTCATGTACTCCCAACAAGATCCTTAAGGATTATTTATTCCTTGATCCACTTCCAATATCTTACTGGGCAATCCTTGAATATAGGCATTAGAAATTTTGTATCTTATTTTCTTATATACATTGTATTTTGTTGTATTTCTTAATATGATTCTCATATATAGTAATGTGTCAGTTATGCTTTTATATAAAGTAAAAAATTTTCATTTACCTAAATATTTTTTGATTAAACTTCAATATTATTGAATTGCTTTGAAATGACTTATTGAAATTTTTTTTTATAGAATGGACAGAAGTTGGATGTATGAAACTGATCGGATTTCAACCGATTTTCAAAATAATTTGAACAGCTTTCTAGATTTTTCATTTGACAAGGCTTCAGATAGTGGTCGCATACACTGCCCATGTTTTAATTGTATTGTAAGACCTTGGTTGAGTCGTGAAGCAGTTAGCTATCATATAACCAAATATGGTTTCCAAACAAACTATTATGTGTGGTATCACAATGGAGAGAAAATGGAATCTCAAAATGTTGATGATTCAAATGATAGGACTAAATTGGAGAGTTTGATATATGATCGGTTTCCATTTATTAGGCATCATGAGAAGGAAAGGATTTCCAGCCAACAAGATTTCGATACAAGCACACATGATGCGTCCAATGAAAATGATGATGTTGATAGGGTGAAAAAATTGAATGATGCTGTGATGACTCCAGTATATCGGCAATGTGGTAAAATGAAAAAGTTGGAATTTTTAATCTGATTGTTTCATGGGAAAACTATGTATGGGATTTCAAATACTGCAATTGATTACATTCTTACCTTCTTGAAGGACTTACTTCCAGATGATGCAGATATTCCCTCAAACCACTATATGGCATGGAAGTTAGTTGATGAACTTGGATTCTCAAAAAAAAATCATGCTTGCCCGAATGATTGCAGCTTATTTTGGGAGGAAACTGCTGAAAGAAATGATTTTATCAAATGTGGAACCTCTCTATGGAAGCCAAAATATGATGGAACACCATCTCGTGTGCCAAAAAAAAGTAATGTGGCACTTTCCATTGATCCCCAGATTACAGAACCTTTTCATGTCTGATGAAATATCCATAAAAATGTGATGGCATGACACTGATAGAAAAAAGAATAATGAAGAGTTGGTTCACCCTACAGATGGATTTGCATGGTAGATTTTTGATGCTCGATATCCTAAATTTGCAGCTGACGTGCATAATGTGAGACTGGGTCTTTCATGTGATGGTTTTAATCCATTTGGGCAGATGCTTACTTCGCACAGCACATGGCCGGTTTTCATACACATTTATAACCTTCCCCCTTGGTTGTGTATGAAAAAGCCTTACACTTTCTTGAGTATACTGATATCTGGACCTTCTGATCCCGGAAATGATATAGATGTATACATGAAACCTTTAATAAAAGAGTTGAAACTTCTTTGGGATGTGTGTGTGCCCACATACGATGCATGTTCGAAAGACATATTTCAGATGCGTGTTGCACTTATGTGGATGATCAATGATTTTCCTACTTATGAAATGATGTATGGATGGAGCACAAAAGGAAAATTGTCATGTCCTGTTTGTATGAAGAATAATCGATCGAGAAGACTGAAATATCGTCGTAGTTTTAGTTTTATGGGACATCGACAATTCTTACCAATGAACCATCCATATAGAAACAATCCTCGAAGATTTGACAATACCATGGAGAATTACGATCCACCTCAGCATATGTCTGGAACCGATGTGATTAATGAATTGAAAGATTTCAGTTATTCATTTGGGAAGGGTGTAATGAAATCTAGAAAGAGGGAAAATGTTTCCAATGATACCTGTTACAATTGGAAGAAGAAGAGTATATTCTTTGAGTTGTCGTATTGGTCAACCAACTTGTTATGTCATTGCTTAGACGTAATTCACATTGAAAATAATATATGTGAAATGTTGCTTTTGATTCTTCTAAATGTCAAGGGGAAGACAAAAGATGATTTATGATCTCGGCGTGACTTGGTAGATTGGGGGATCAGAACAGAATTGCATCTTGTCTGTATCAGTGAAAATAAATGGAAAGTTCTATGTGCTTCTTATGTGATGACACCTGCTGAAAAAAATCAATTTTTGGAAGTGCTAGAGACTATTAAAGTTCCTGATGGATATTAAAGCAATATATAAAAACGGGTCAACAGAAAAGAGTTGAAGCTTAAATCTTTGAAGACTCGTGATTATCATGTCCTTTTGCATGAGTTGATTCCAATAGCAATCTGTCATCTCTTGTCCAATAATGTTAGAGTCTCAGTTATTCGGTTGTGCTATTTGTTTAGAGATCTTTGTGCTAAGAGGTTGTCCAAATCCTTCTTGCAAAAACTGTTGGCAGAGACACCCTTAATTTTGTGTGAGTTAGAGAGAATATTCCCTCCATTATTTTTTACATGCATGTCGCATTTGACTATCCATATTCCGACCGAAATACTTCTTGGATGACCCGTTGCTTTCCGTTGGATGTATCCAACTGAAAGAAACATGTGCACATTGAAATCATATGTTCGGAACAGGAATTATCCTGAAGGTTCTATTGTGAACGGTTACTTGGCTCAAGAATTTATGTATTTCTGCGCAATGTATTTGTCTGATCTTACTACAAGAATAAACAGACCAATGAGAAATTAAGAAGAACAATATGGGCAAATTGAACCCATTTTTCCATCACTTCCTCATACAGGAGGAATTCCGGGATCATATACATTGATGACATTAATCCTTGAAGAACGAGAGATGGCACATCGCATAGTGTTGTTCAATTGTGATTTGTTCGATGAGTATATCAAGTAAGTAAATTGTACATGTATCTCTTATCTTATCTCTTGTAATTTTAAATATTTGTTAAACTATTATTATTTTTATCTACAGGGAACATAAAGAATTGATATATAGAAAGCATCGTTCTTTATCTTTGAGAAAGAAAGAGACTTTGCATAGCAAAGGGTTTTCTACTTGGTTGAAATTGAAGGTAAAAATATTTCTGTAATAACTAAATAAAAATAATATTTAATTAAATTTACTATTTGTTTATATTTCAGGTATCGAGTTTTCCTAAAGACTCAGTTTCTGAGGAAATAAGAGCTTTGGATTTTGGTCCTAATACCATGTTTCGTGCTTGTAAATCACTTGTGATCAATGGATACAAATTTATTATCACTGAACGAGCAAAAAACATGAGAACACAACATAATGGTGTTATGCTAACTTCCACAACAGACTGTTATGCCAGTTCATCGGATACTAGACCTCGTTCTGAAAATGTTGATTATTATGGAGTCATAGAGAAAATAATAATTTTGGATTATTACTCGCATGGTCGAGTCACGATGATGAAATGTCAATGGTTTGATTCAATGACGAGGTAAGGAACCTTTATTGATGATTGTGCATTTCGAGTTATTGACATGACTCGCACTCTTACCATCGATGAACCATATGTATTGGAATCAATGGTGAAACAAGTTTTTTATGTCAAAGATTATCGTCATCCTAAATTCGGTGTAATTATTGAAGTAAATCCCAGACATGTTTTTGATGATGGTGATGATGAAGTTGACACTATCCCTACTGCAATTGGAAGCAATCCGTTTATTACTTATGATGACGCCAATAGATCAATTGTCAGAGTTGATTGTGAACCCGAAGTTGTGGTGGGAAATATATAGAATCATACAGTTGTGTTCTCACCTACATGTTTCACCTACATCATTCAGAGTGTGTATCCTAGTACTTACCTTCAAACCACCATAAATGTTCTTTTACTTTATGTTTTTTTATCAGAATGGTTTTTTTATTTTTTATTTTTGGGTTACACATTAGTTATCTATTTCTAATTACTTCCATATTTGTTTTCATTGCAGGAAATGACACCCATTGAAGAGAGGCGACGGAAAAAGATGACAGATAATAATCATCGCATGGTACAGATGGGTGTTCCTCCACTCATCCCTATTGTGAGTATTTTATTTCAAATATAAATATTTCAATTAACTTATAATATCATGTGTTTACTTTTTTGTTAAACTTTCTCAGGATCGACCCCCTAGATGAGATATATCTGACGAGGAGCCTGATATTGCTCCCAGTAGAGAGGCTGGTGGTAGGAGGGGGGTGGTGTCAGAGATGGACGATCATCTAGTGGTCCCGGTACTGAGGTCGGTGGTACGAGGACTCGTGGGGTGAGAGTTAGACGATCCACTGCCACAGACGTATCTTCTTCGCCCCATTTTGATCCTGGCATGTCTTCAGGGACACACGGGATATTTAGACCTTCGATGTTTACACTACCAGTTGTCCAGACATCTATGCCATCATCTTTTTCTTCTGGTTCATTATCTCCGAGCTATTATATTCCACCTTCTTTGACTCCTGCTGCGACACAGTATGTGGCTGAGGAGCATACACTGAGGGACACTCCACCTGTACAGGATATTCCTTCATCTTCTGCACATCTAGTGACGCCCATTGATCTGACTACCATAGGTATATTTATATAATATCAAATTTTTATACCAAAATTTATTTTATTTTAACTTGTACTGATATTATTTTTCTTTAATAACAGATTCATCTACAGATAGGAGGCGGGGGAGGGGCATACTCGCTTGTGTGTAGTATGGAACTGCTAGACACAGTTGATGGTTGAATACAATGTTGATGGACAAATGATTGAGAAATCTGGGCAGGAACGTCGGGGTTTTTTGGCAACGCTAGCAAAATACTCTGATATCATTTTGGTCAGCCCTCTCTCTTGGAGACATCTGCCACACGAAGTCAAAGATAATGCGTGGGCACAAATATGGGTAAAAAATCTATTGGATTTAATGTATTATTTTTTTGTATTTATATGAACTAATCTATTGGGTTTCAGCTTCGGTTTAACTTCCTTGATGGCGAAGGTGCACGACCAGCGCGTTTAAAAGAGTTAGGAGAGCTTTGGAGAGCTTATAAGCATGACCTGTATGTTGGCTGGTGTGAGAGAGTGGGCACGGAGTTAGATATATTACCTATCATGGATGAATGCCCGATGGAGCAATATCGCCAAATGATTACCCATTGGGCGACTTCCAAATTTAAGGTATTAATCTCATTTGAGGTATTTAAATGAGAGTTTTCATATTTTTCATTAATATAATCTTATTTACTATTAAACATTATTTAGGAATATTCTGAAAAAAAACAAAAAAACATTGATTCAAAGCAATACCTCCACACTTTGGGGCGCACAACTATGTCAGGTCATGAGAGGCAGCTGGTACGATATAGTTGTTTATAATTTTTTTTAGGACTTTCCCTTTTTATTGTTTCCTACTAAAATTATGTAATTTATTGAATATTGAATATATGATTATACTTTCACTTTATATTATTTTAATTTCATTACAGAAGCACAAGTTGAATATTGAAGTACGTATCCCTCGAGCAAAATTGTTTTTCTCAAGTAGAAGAAAAAAAGATGGAACTGCGGTAAATGAATCAACCCAAGAAAATATTGTAAGTTTTTATTTTTTTATTTCAAATTTTAATATCTATTTTTAAAGTTATTAATCTATTAATATTTTTAACATGATGCTTTAGAGGCTCTTGATGCCCAGGAGCCTGACAATTTTGGGCCACACGATCATTTATATCAGGTTTTGGGAGAGGAGCACTCAGGTCGAGTACGCTGCCGACCTGGTAAGAATATAGTCCCAACGAGGTATTGGTACTCTCCAGGTATCCATTCTAGTACCACCAAGTTGGAACAGGTCAAGGAGCATGAAAGACAGTCTGATAAAAGGGTCACAGAGTTGGAAGTACAAGTTCAAATGAGGGACAAAGAATTTATGAAACTGATGAAAGCTTTATCTTTATCACTTCCACCATAGGCTAGCGTTTCTTGTCAGACATTTATGTCATCGATGGGTGCATTATCCAATGCACCAGGTGGCAGCTCTAGTGGCGGTAGAGATGATGACATTCCTGGTGATGACGAGGATGCTGAAGAGGACGAGGGCGAGGATGAGGATGAGGACGAGGACGAGGATGGGGCTGAGGGCGAGGATGGGGCCGAGGGCGAGGATTGGTCCGAGGACGAGGAGGGGGCCGACGATGAGCATGGGGACGATGATGAGGACGATGAAGAGGAAAGAGATGGCAGTGAGGATGAGGCCGATGATGACAGTGGTGATGGTGATGGTGATCAGGGGAAGATTGATCCATTACATTTTTGAATTCTGTATAACTCTATATTTTTTAACCTGGTTTTCCACTCTGGGGTTTTCTTTAGCTTCAAAGGGATGTTGTTATCAGATCTATTTTTTGCACTTGATTCTTATTGTATGATTAGTATACTACCTATACCTTTAGTATTCCTTGGTACTGTGATACCCATTTTTCTATTTTTTATTACTTAGCTTTCTTAGTTAGCCATGTATTTCATGTTTATGTCATTTTCCCATAGAACTGCATTTTATGTCATTTATGGCTGATAGTTTTATGCTTGATAGTAACATTCATGGAATAATCACATGAAAATAAATGTTCTTTTGTAAGTAGTAATTGTACATTATTGATTATGTTCTTATTTTTGTGATTTTGAAGTGAATCGTGTTGTTTTTGAATTTCCATTCTGTTTAGGGGATGATTTTAGTTTTAGTAATGGTGGATCTTCTGGGGAAATAGGATGGGTAGGGGGGAGGGGAGGGGGATGCTGGGTGAAAAGGGTGGGCAGGAGGGGAGGGGCAGGGGCTGCTGGAATAAAAGAGTGTGCAGGGGGGAGGGTAGGGGAGGGAAGGGTAGGGGGAGGGGAGGGGAGGAGGCTGCTGGGTGAAAAGGGTGGGCAGGAGGGGAGGGGCAGGGGGCTGCTGGAGGAAAAGGGTGGGCAGGGGGAGAGGAGGGGAGGGGAGGGGAGGGGAGGGGAGGGGGAGGGGAGGGGAGGGGGATCCTGGGTGAAAAGGGTGGGCAAGAGGGGGAAGGGGAGGTGGGGAGGGGAGGGGAGGGGGCTCCTGGGTGAAAAGGCTGGGGGAGGGGAGGGGCTGGGGATGGGCAGGTTGGAGGGGAGGGTAGGGAAGGAAGGGGAGGGGAAGGGAGGGGAGGGGGCTACTGGGTGAAAAGGGTGGGCAGGAGGGGAGGGGCAGGGGGGAGGGGTAGGGGCTGGGCAGGTTAGAGGGGAGGGTAGGGAAGGGGGGAGGGTGTCTTCGTTTCGGATGCATTTGGTTCTCAAAGTGTCTTTTTTTTGTTTAAAATGGATGCGCTTTTTAAGTAAAATAAACGACATACAGAAAACAGACCAAACGCATTTGTATTGTGTTGATACTTTAGGAAAACGATCCATGGGTCATTTGTGACGTGTAAGAGTCAAATCCGCCTCAATCCGAGGCGCGGTGTGGCCGGCACCACTCAAAGTGTCTCACTTTTCTTGGAAATGAACAACAGTTTAAGTAAAAACAACAACTGACATACGGAAAACGGACCAAACGCATTCGGATTCTATTGATACTTTAGGAAAAGTATCCATGGGTCATTTCTAACGTGTACAAGTCAACCCCGCCTTAATTAGAGGCACGGTGTGGCCGGTACCACTCAAACTATCTCACTTTTCTTTGAAATGGACAACAGTTTAAGTAAAAACAACAACTAACATACGGAAAATGGACCAAACGCATTAGGATTCAGTTTAAACTTTAGGACAAGTATCCATGGGTCATTTCTGACGTGTAAAAGTCAACCCCGCCTCAATCAGAGTCACAGTGTGGCCGGTACCACTCAAACTGTCTCACTTTTATTTGAAATGGACAGGATTTTAAGTGAAAACAACTACTGGCATATGGAAAATAGACCAAACGCATTTGTATTCTGTTGAAACTATAGTGAAATGATCCATGGGTCATTTGTGATGTGTACGAGTCAACCCTGCCTCAATCTGAGGAGTGTTGTGGCTGACACCACTCAAAGTGTCTCACTTTTCTTTGAAATGGACAACAGTTTAAGTCAAAACAACAACTGACAAACGGAAAATGAACCAAACGCATTCAGATTCTATTGATACTTTAGGAAAAGTATCCATGGGTCATTAGTGACGTGTACGAGTCAACCCCGCCTCAATCCTAGGAGCGGTGTGGCCGACACCACTCAAAGTGTCTCACTTTTCTTTGAAATGGACAACAGTTTAAGTCAAAATAACAACTGACATACGGAAAACGGACCAAACGCATTCGGATTCTGTTGATACTTTAGGAAAAGTATCCATGGGTCATTTGTGACATGTAAGAGTCAACCCCGCCTCAATCTGAGGCATGTTGTGGCCGGTACCACTCAAACTGTCTCAATTTTATTTGAAATGGACAGGATTTTAAGTGAAAACAACTACCGGCATACGAAAAACCGACCAAACGCATTTGGATTCTATTGAAACTTTAGGAAAACGATCCATGGGTCATATGTGATGTGTAAGAGTCAACCTCGCCTCAATCCGAGGCGCGGTGTGGACAAAACCGCTCAAAGTTTCTTTCTTTTGTTTAAAATGGATGCGCTTTTAAGTAAAAGAAACGACATACATAAGATAGAACAAACGCATTCGGATTGTGTTGATACTTTAGGAAAATGATCCATGAGTCATTTTTGACGTGTACGAGTCAACCCCGCCTCAATCTGAGGCGCAGTGTGGCCGAAACCACTCAAAGTGTCTCAGTTTTCTTTGAAATGGACAACAGTTTAAGTAAAAACAATAACTGACATACGGAAAACGGACCAAACGCATTCAGATTTTGTTGATACTTTAGGAAAAGTATCCATGGGTAATTTATGACGTGTAAGAGTCAACCCCGCCTCAATCAAAGGCACGATGTGGCCATTACCACTCAAACTGTCTCACTTTTATTTGAAATGGACAGGATTTTAAGTGAAAACAACTACTGTCATACGGAAAACTGACCAAACGCATTTTGATTATATTGAAACTTTAGGAAACAATCCATGGGTCATATTTGATGTGTACGAGTCAACCCTGCCTTAATCCGAGTATCGGTGTGGCCAACACCACTCAAAGTGTCTCACTTTTCTTTGAAATGGACAACAGTTTAAGTCAAAACAAGAACTGACATACGGAAAACGGACCGAATGCATTCGGATTCAGTTTATACTTTAAGAAAAGGATCTGTGGGTCATTTTTTATGTGTACGAGTCAACCCCGCCTCAATCTAAGGCACAGTATGGCCGGTACCACTCAAACTGTCTCACTTTTATTTGAAATGGACAGAATTTTAAGTGAAAACAACTACCGGCATACGAAAAACTGACCAAACGCATTCGGATTATATTGAAACTTTATAAAAATGATACATGGGTCATATGTGACGTGTAAGAGTCAACCCCACCTCAATCCGAGGTGCGGTGTGGACGAAACCGCTCAAAGTGTCTTTCTTTTGTTTAAAATGGATGCGCTTTTAAGTAAAATAAACGACATACATAAAATAGACCAAACGCATTCTTATTGTGTTGATACTTTAGGAAAACGATCCATGGGTCATTTGTGACGTGTACAAGTCAACCCTGCCTCAATCCGAGGCGCGGTGTGGCCGGAACCACTCAAAGTGTCTCAGTTTTCTTTGAAATGGACAACAGTTTAAGTAAAAACAACAACTGACATATAGAAAATGGACCAAACGCATTTGGATTTTGTTGATACTTTAGGAAAAGTATCCATGGGTAATTTCTGACGTGTACAAGTCAACCCTGCCTCAATCAAAGTCACGGTGTGGCCGGTACCACTCAAACTGTCTCACTTTTATTTGAAATTGACAGGATTTTAAGTGAAAACAACTACTGGCATACGGAAAACCGACCAAACACATTCGGATTCTGTTGAAACTTTAGGAAATGATCCATGGGTCATATGTGATGTGTACGAGTCAACCCCACCTCAATCTGAGGATCTATGTGGCTGACACTACTCAAAGTGTCTCACTTTTCTTTGAAATGGACAACAGTTAAAGTCAAAACAAGAACTGACATACGGAAAATGGACCAAACGCATTCGGATTCAGTTTATACTTTAAGAAAAGGATCCATGGGTCATTTTTGACGTGTACGAGTAAACCACGCCTCAATATAAGGCACGGTGTGGCCGGTACCACTCAAACTGTCTCACTTTTATTTGAAATGGACAGGATTTTAAGTGAAAACAACTACCGACATACGAAAAACCAACCAAACGCATTCGGATTATATTGAAACTTTAGGAAAACGATCCATGGGTCATATGTGACGTGTAAGAGTCAACCCTGCCTCAATATGAGGCGCGGTGTGGACAAAAACTCTCAAAGTGTCTTTCTTTTGTTTAAAATGGATGCGCTATTAAGTAAAATAAACGACATACGGAAAATAGACCAAACGCATTCAGATTGTGTTGATACTTTAGTAAAATGATCCATGGGTCATTTTTTATGTTTATGAGTCAACCCCGCCTCAATCTGAGGCGTGGTGTGGCCGGAACCACTCAAAGTGTCTCAGTTTTCTTTGAAATGGACAACAGTTTAAGTAAAAACAACAACTGACATACGGAAAACGAACCAAACGCATTCGGATTCTATTGATACTTTAGGAAAAGTATACATGGGTCATTTCTGATGTGTACAAGTCAACCCCGCCTCAATCAGAGGTACGGTGTGGCCGGTACAACTCAAACTATCTCACTTTTATTTGAAATGGACAGGATTTTAACTGAAAACAACTACTGGCATACGGAAAACCGACCAAAAGCATTCGGATTCTATTGAAACTTTAGAAAAACGATCCATGGGTCATATGTGACGTGTAGGAGTCAACCCCACCTCAATCTGAGGTGCGGTGTAGACGGTACCGTTCAAATTATCTCTTTTTTTTTGAAAAGGACATCATTTTAAGTGAATACAACTGAAATTTACACTCGTTAACGATAGTCGCAAACTCTTTTTCATGAGTTGGATAGTTTCACTCACGGGGTCATAAGTAAAGAGACTCCTAAGAAAATACCTTTTCACCATATATGATAAACAATACCAGTTCAATGCAAAATTCATCACAAATCATTACATACCCAAATCTATGATTAGAAAAAAAAAATGGGATATGAGCCAATTTCAAGCTCTTATTCAACTATAATAGGTATTTCTCATACTATTCTTCCTATTAGAATTTGATGGGGAGGTGGGAGCTATGCTAGTTGGGGGGTTGTGCAGGGGTGAGGTGAATTACTATCGGATGATTGTTGTCATATGAAGATTGAAATAGGGAATTGTAGTACATGACATGGTTGGAAGAATTTGATGGTTTTATGTGTTTTTTTTTTGTGCTATTTTAGGTGTTTGTTATACTGTTTTAAGTTTGTATGTGGTTTTTATGATATTTTTTATGCAGGTGTAGGTGTATAGTGGAGGGACTACTGGAGGGGTTGTTGTGCAGCAGTTCTGGGAAAACTCAATACCAACGGTTCTAAACCGTTGGTATAAGAGTGCTGGAATTATGGAAAAACATCTATAACAACAGTTTAGAACCGTTGGTATATGTGTTCTGGAAAAAAACAATACCAATGGTTCAGAATCGTTGGTATATGTGTTCTGGAATTCTGGAAAAACATAATACCAACGGTTTTGAACCGTTGGTATTGGTGTTCTAAAAATCACATTACCAACGGTTTAGAACCGTTGGTATAACAATTCTCAAAAATGCATTACCAACGGTTTATAACCGTTGGTATACATTGGGAGAAATTTAATAAAATAATATACCAACGGTTTAGATAAAACCGTTGGTATAAGGCTTTCCTCATGACTTACTAACCAACGGTTTGGAAAACCGTTGGTATAGGCTATACCAACGGTTTTCCAGCCTATACCAACGGTTTAAAACCGTTGGTATACCCTTATTTTCCAGTAGTGTTTGTAAGGGTTGAGTTTGGATTGGGAGGATACCTATATTGGTAAATTCATAGGTTTGTTGGATTCTCTCCTTTAAATAACTTTTTCATGCAGGATACCTGAGAATTTCACGTCATGTAATAGAGTTACACATCATGTAATGGCTCTACAACAAGCCATGAATGACTTCACGTCATGATGGGTACACGTCCTGATTGGTCATTACAAGACGTGAAGGATTTAATGATATGTTTTTAATTCAGAGCATCGATATTTAAGTCTAGGCGATGAATTTTTCATAGGTTACAAAATTTAATTATTTCATGATGTGTATTGGAATTACACATTGTGTAATACCCTGGTTTAATTTTTAAAATAGGCAGTGTGGTGGTCTTTCCTTTTGGATCCTCTCTAGTTTATTCTATCTCAACCCAAGGCTCTTTCTAGGTGAACTTTGATCCTTCCTAGCCTTCTGAATCCATTCATTCAGCATTCGATCATCACTATTCTTGCGGTGTAATTTTCAGGTAAGTGTTCTCTCTCATTATTTGTGTTCCTCTCTTTCTCCTCTCTTGTATTTTCAATGGATCATCTTGGAATTGATGGATCTATTCCCTATGTTGTTGGATCTTGCTTCTATGTTGTATTTCGAGATCTACCCCACCTTGGTTCCCATTGACATGTGTCATTGCAAGTGTTGGGTTTCGGGAAAGAGGTAGGTAGTTCTGTCCCGATTACCCAAATTGATTATTCTTGAATTTCTTGATTTATTTCAATTTCTGATTTAAATTAAATTGATCACATTTTATTTCAATTAAATTGATAAAACCTGATTCTAGTGAATTAGGAGATTTGGAATGGTTTTGGCATAGAAATTTGGAAAAACCCCCAATTCCATTGAATTGGGGTATGTTTATGGAAATTGGATGATTAAAATTGTTGAATTTAAATTTTGGATTCGATGGAAATGTTTTTTAATTAAATTTTTGAATTTAATTGTGGAAATTAATTGTGAAAATGATGGAATTGGTTTTTAATGGATTTCAAACTTGTGAAAATGACTTAAAATTATTTGATAAAAACCCAGTAGTTTTATCTTGAGAAAGATGTGTGTTTTTTAATAAAACCCATTTTGATTTTAAATGGAAAATTGGAATTGAGATGGAAAAATGAGATTTAATTGTATTTTAAGTAGTCTTAAAATAAATTTCTCATCATTGGTTGTGTAATCCTTAGGTAGTTGATGAGTTATTTGGATACACTCTACAAAATTACAACGTTCTAAAACATACATGTGGTGGGTCACATCCCTAAAAAAGGGTGACGAGTCACCTATAGCCAGTGTCAAGGGGATAGTGTGCACACATATTACTGAGATCACTTAGAGAGTTCAGATTCCTATAACTGGAAATACTATAGTACCTTTTGGAAGATGACCATGTTGTTCGCTTGTTATTTATATTTGAGATATAAATGTATGACAATGCTTTTGAACTATTTTACATGCCTACTAAATTTACATGGAATTTTTTATGTAACTGTTTTATTTAAGCCATTTTTTTAGAAATATTCCATATCTTTTAAAGTAAATCCTATGATTTAAAAGTATTTTCTATCATTTTGGAACTGTATAGAATGTTTGTTTAAATATTCTTGTAAATTGCCATACCTATTTATTTTTAAAGTTGAAAGCCTTTCTTTGGATAATGTATATTTGGAATCTGTTATGGAATCTTTGGTAGTATCCTACTAGGCTTAGGCTCACACCCTAATTTTTACTTCAGGTGTTTGTAGATTTTCTTCTTCCAGGTTCAAGTAAAGGGAAGGGATATCTTGGAGGTGGATCCATCTATTGAGTTTGGGACTTCGTGAGTTGTGTCCTTAGGGACCTTGGGGCTATTTTACCTATTTTTTATACTTGTTTTGTAGTAATTTTGGGTTTTTATGCCTTGTTGTATTCATTTACTTTACTCCCAGTGGAGTTTATTTTATTTTCTTATTGACTTTCTTGTCATTCTTCCACTATGTTTTGTGACAAATTTGTTCCCACTTGCATGTTGTATGATGCTAGGTGATAGTTTCCAACCTGTGGGGATCAAGAATTCCCTTTGGGATATGTTAGGGTCAGGTCAGTTATTGGGTTACCAGGGTACCTGGGCTAGTTTGTGACAATACCCAAGGATCAGAGTGTTGGACCATCTACAATACGAGGTACTGTTCTAGTAGCCTCTACTATAGTATCTACCTTATTTGATACAGTTGTTTCACACTCTTTTATCTTCTTATTTATAGTGGGAATTCTTCAACTATAAATACAGTATTACTATGTTGTGATGACCTTGGATACACCATTGGGAGTATGGTCATAGGACATACCCCAATTTAGGGATTGTCCCCTTGACATAGGCAGTTACCCTTTCTTGTGGGACCTCTTTTATCTTGAGATATGTCATTCTTAGGATGGATTTGATGGTTCCATATCACACCTTTGGAGACTTATATCATTTTAGGGTGCCTTTTACATCACAAGAGGTCAGTATTTATCTATAAAGGGGTGATTGGGATTTCCAATCAAGCAGAGCTGGACCAGAGTATCATGGGTTTGGTGGAGTGACCATCTAGATTGTTAATCCCTTCATGGGGGGTCAGGGTTTACATCAAGCTAAATTGCCTCCAGTAGTGGATCGTTTCAGGTATGTATTTTCTAATGATTTTTTTGGATTACCTCCTGATAAAGAGGTAGAGTTTTTTATTTAGCTTGTTCCAAGAGTATCTCTAGTGTTCATTCCTCCATATAGGATAGTACCTACTAAGATCTAGGAGCTTAAGTAGTAGTTGGAGGATTTAGAGACCAAATGTTTTATATGGACTAACATTTCCTCTTGGGGTTTGACATTTCTTTTATCCAAGAAGGTGGATGGGACCCTTCATTTATGAATGTATTATAGATGGTTGAACCAAATTACAATCAAGAACCAATATCCACTACCTTGTATTGATGATCTCTTTGACCAGCTTTGAGGAGCTAGGGTATTCTCTAAGATAAACTTGAGATTAGGCTGTCATCAGGTGCGAGTCAGGCTATCATACATACCTCATACATCTTTCCATAGCAGTTATGGTCTATATGAGTATATCATTATGTCATTCAGTCTTAAAAATGTTCCATCCATTTTCATGTATTTTATGAATAGAGTGTTCTACCCCTATCTAGATTCTTTTGTTATGGTCTGTGGGGATGAAATCTTGGTGTATTATCACACTCGTAGCGACCATGATAAGCACCTTGAGATCATTCTAAGTACACTGAAAAAGAATCATCTTTATTCAAATATTTCTAATTATCACTTATAGATTAAAAAAATCACTTCTTAGGTCATATTATCTCAGAATCAGGAGTCTCTATTGACTTAGAGAAGCTTAGTGTTTTGGTTTCTTAGGAGAAGACCAAGAATGTGTTTGGTATATGGAGTTTCTTGGGTATGGATGGATATTACAAGAATTTCATATAGGAATTATCATTCCTTTTTGAACCTCTTAATACTCTTATAGATAAGGTTGTCAAGTTCTTGTGGTTAGAATCATGCGAGAAAACCTTTCAAGAGCTGAAAGGGAGGTTTGTCTCGACACCTATTCTGATTCTTACAGAGCCTAGAAAAGTCTATACAGTGTTTTGTGATGTATCTAACATCATCCTAGTTGAAATGATGATATAAGAGGATAGAGTTATTGTGTTCAGATCTCAGCAGTTGAGGCTACATGAGAGAAGTTTCCCGATACACGACCTTAAGCTAGCAGCAGTTTCCCATGTCTTACGTTGCTGGAAACACTATCTAATGGGTGAGCACTTTGTGGTGTATACGAACCAAAAAATCCTCAAATATATATTTACACAATGTGAATTGAATCTCAAATGGTGGATATGGGTTGAATATCTTTAGTCCTTTAATTTTGAGCTTGCCTATATACTTAGAAAAGGCAATGTTGTAAATGATGCACTGAGTTAGAAAACTTAGGCACAGGACGTATGGGAATCCAGTGATGAATGAAAATTTATGGCCCTCTTTTTTGAGCTACATCTAGATTTTCATGATATTCATTAGTATTATTATCTCTCAGCCTTGATAGTTACCTCTTCCCTCATAGATATGGTGAAGAGAAGGTAATTTTTAGATCCTAAAGGCATGGTTATTCGTGACAGTATTTCATGAGATGACCCACCTCTGGATTGGTATGTGGATAGTGATTACATCCTACATATACATGGATATTTATGGGTTATTATATATATGAGAGATGAATTTATGTTTGAGTCCCACACTTCTCAGTGGGTGGTTCATCCAATCATCTCCAAGATGTATTGAGATATGTGATGCCAGTATTAGTGTCTTAAGATGAAACGCCATTAACAAGCTTTATCACTAGGTGTTCCACCTATCAGTAGTTGAAGGTGGATTATGAGAGACCTATAGGCTTGTTACATCTACTTCTAGTCCCATAATAGAAATGGGGAGATTTTTCCATGGACTTAGTAGTCATTTTATCGAGGTCGCCTTGAGGTAGAAATGTTGTATGGGTAGTCATTGACCGACTAACAAAAGTATCCCACTTAATTTCAATCTGAAATACTTCCTTAGTTGATGAACTAGGAAGACTATATATCCATGAGATTGTACAACTACATGGGGTCCCTCGTACTATCATTTCCAATAGGGATGCTCGCTTCACGTCACGTTTCTGGTAGGGGTTGTAGAAGGCTATGGGTACACAGGTGCTTCTGATCATAATATTTCACCCCCAGACTGATGGAAATTTGGAACAGATAATACAATTGCTAGAGTACATTCTCTAGGAATAATTCCTTAATTTCAAAGGTTCTTGGGAGAATCATATACCTCTCATTGAGTTCTCCTATAACAATAGTTTTCATATGACAATTCAGATGGATCCTTTTGAGGACTTGTATGGTAGGTTATTTTGTTCATCCCTATGATGGCTAGAGGTATTTGAGGTAGCCCTAATAGGTCCTCATCTTATTTAGGAGACTTCAGAGTAGGTTTAAATGATCAGGAAGTGTATGTTTACTTCTCAGTTTAGACATAAATCTTATGTTGATCACCATCAATGACCTCTAGAGTTTGAGTTTGGGGATCATGTCTTCCTATAGGTATCACCTAGGATATAACATAGATGGATACAGAGGTAAGGTAAGTTTTCACCACATTATTTAGGTTTTTTTGTGATTCTAGAGATAATTGGGATGATAGCCTATCAGTTTTTACTACCTCAGAGGTACCGGTCCATTCACAACATCTTCCATGTTTCACAGCTTTTCTAGTATCATGCTGACCCATCTCATGATTTTGATCTAGAGGAATTTGAGTTAGATATCAATGCTACATTTGAGAACTATCCTATATGCATCGTTTACTGGAGCACGAAGGCTCTCCAAGGCCGGTATGTTCGTTTAATATGAGTGTTATGGCAGCATGACCGTGTATAGAATGAGACTTGGAAGTGGGAGGCACACGTACATGCCTAATGGACAATTTTTTCTCAAAAAGTGTCCCATCGCCCTTGGAAGGTGAACTAGGGGATGAGTTCCATTAAGGTGGAAGATTGTAAGAACCCAATTTTTCAATCAATTATGGATCCTTTTAATTCTGGTCTAATTCTTTATTTTGGACCTAATAAGGATGTATAATGATTTCACGAGTGTCTTGGGGTTTCTAGGGATCGTTTGGGGCCCGAAACCCAGCTTTTTGGGAGGAAAAGGTTGGTCACACGGTTAGTAGAAATTGTGTGGGGTAGGCCATATGCTTATTCCTAACTGTGTGAGGCTGGATAGTGGGGTGAAGTAGGGAACATAGTTTTCCCTAACCATGCTTCAGGGGTCGTATGGTCATGAAAAAACTAAATACATTATTATAGAGGTATTTTGAATGGTTTTTGCATGGTTTCCCTAACTGTGTGACCTAACTATGAGAAATACCCCTCCCTACAGCAGATGTTGCATGGTTGGTACATGGTTTGGCCAACCGTGTAGCCAAACTATGTGATTATTTTTTTTGGGTGATTTTACAAAAAAGTCTTTAATGATATGTTTTAACTTTCCTCCTTATTCTCCATCACTCATTCCATATTTAGGTGATCTCCCATCCCTCTTTTTGATCCCTTTTCAATCCTAAGATATTGTTCGATCCTGATCATCCATCTTGAGTCTGATCAAAGCATCATTTATCTTGTTGGATCTATGCCAGTAAGACCGTGATTCCTTTTTAGACATTTGTCATTATTCTTCTTATCGACGATACTATTTATATGCAAGCACGTATGCCCTGTTTTTAGTGCATTGATTCATTATTCAGATCTATTTTGATCCATGCCAAACTAGAGGCTAATATAGAATTAGGAGATTCATACGAGTATGAGGTAGGTATTCTATAACTCATCCCTCAAGTTTTGTCATTTTATAATCTTTTGTGTGTGTGTGCCGATTTCATTAGGCATCACCTATTTAATTAATGTGACTTGATTATAGTTTTTAGAACTATATTCTAATACTCTTTCTATAAATTTTATTAAACATTGGTGGTTACATCCACAACACCTACCACCCCAAGTAGGGTGTTTCCATAATTATGATTTTAGTAGCCTGTGATATCTATTTGCGCCACTATTCGGGTGTGCCATGACTTGACCATGATAAATGTAAAAGTTTAAATAAATCAATGAATTTTAAATTGCTAGCACATGTATGCTTATCTCTTGACTTTCCTAAGGTGAGTTCTTCTACTTGATAAATTGATATTAAATGGAATTGGCAAGTATACTATGTATATGACTTGGCCTAATTGAATGTTTAAAGGGTAATTGGAAAGTATAGTATTAATATCACTTGGAATAGTTTATATTAAATGAATTTCACATAGTTTATCATCCTTATCCCACCTTTTCATGTTTATGAAAAGTATATAGAACCAAATAATAAAATATGAAATGAAATAAATGGTTGTACTCCCTTTATACTTGTCACACTAATGAAAGGCAATGGATTATACCTTGACTTATTAAATGGAACAATTACTACATGGCCTAATTAATTAAATTAATTAAATAAAATGTTCCTATTACATATGGACCTTGATATTACTATAGGAGTTCTCATACTCGAGTTATCCTTGGATTCCTGAGGGAATTCCTTAAGCACTCATGGATGCGATTATGATTCAAGTATATCGGTTTCCAAGGGTGAGACCCACCTTAAAACCCAATCCCTATCTATTAGTGGATGCCTGATATAACATCATAGGATCCCTCCTTTATTATAATTATTAGGTTTCCTTGGATACACTCCTTGGATCTAGCATGATGTCCACAGACATGAGGCGCCTTGGATATATCCTTGGGCCTAGTTGCTATTTTTCTCCTTTTACCTTGGATGATTCTTTAGACTCAGTTATAATTACATTATTGTGTAATACCTTGGGTGATGCCCCTTGAATTACACTCTTACCCCTTATAGTCAGGCTATAGTTTCTTAACTAAGTTGGTTCAACCCCTGAGGTCAAGGATTCCTTGGTGATTACCTTGGATCCATTTTATTATTATCATCATTACAGGATGCCTTGTTATATCTTGGATCCTTCACTATTATTAACATATCAGGATATCAGTTTTGGTTATACCTCATGTGGCCTACTTATATAAATTGTAACCTAATTAATCAATGAACTGGTTATATGTTCATACACTAGCTGAGGCTGAAGCAGGTACCTGGGTATTTATGTTATTGTATTGCTTTAATTTTATATATTCATGCTTGCACACTGTTTCAGTTATATTACATGGACTAGATGTTATAGACGTTATTGGTGGGGGCATACTAAGATATATCTCACACCCTATGTAGTATTTAATTAGCACCTAGGAATATTACATGTATGTAGGTTTTGGAAAGGGGGAGCATCTCACTTTAGACACTTGATTTCTTGCTTTCTTTAGGATAGAGCTTGGTGACATATGACTGAGCTAGAGCTTGGGATGTTGGGGATAGTTTTTGGATTACTTTTTTATTCTTTTATATAGTATTGTTGCATTCTTCCTTGTATACATGTTTTCTAATTTTTTAGATACATCACATTTATCATCAACTTTTGAGTATTATTATTAGTTGTTCTTATTTATTATTATTCTATTTGATTCTGTTGTTTCATTTGTGTCTTACTACTTCCACTATTTTCCTATTATTACTTTTATCCATTGTGATGCACTCTGGTAATGAGGTCATAGTCTCCCCATGGACACACCCTAGTCCCTTGCTGCTAGTTGGAAACCTCTGGTGTTTGTGGAGATGCACTCGAGGACATGTGGCCCACTAGGCTCGAGGAACCTTTGAGTGGAATTTGGGTCTAAGACATCATAGTGTGGTAAAATTATTCCCCCAGTCCGGGTATTGTGGTAGTGAGGATAGGATCACTATGAGATGTGGGAGTGTGAGTCATTGATGAGGTGATGTATTTTTTTGTAATAAATTAAAATAAAAGGTATTTATGATGTGTAAAAAATTACACGTTGTGTAATTCCCTGAGTTATAGTTTTTAGGGTGTTGTGCGGGTGTTTAAGGTTGTAAGGGTTGGTGTCCTCAGAACCAATTGTTTTGTACTTTGATTACATAAATGTTCACTTATTATATATTGTTCATTGTTCTGCATGAGTATAATATAATAATGTCCTGGAATATTTGTTGCATTAATAAGGTCATAGTAGATCTCCGCTATGATGAGAACCTTGAAATTCTATAACAATATTCTTAAATAAAGTTCTGTGGTTGGATGACATACTATGATAGGACACATAGTATACAGACCGTCATGTGTGAGTACTCGTAAGAAGACGAGACTCTCTCTCATGGAGTTTGCACTTGGTAATCTCCAAGATGGGAGATTATGAGAACAGACCCTCCAGTAGTAATTCTGCATGTCTTGGTGTCATAAGATATTTCTATCTACGAGTGTGTGTAATGGTCCTTAGACTGGAAGATTATCATTAACTCATGTCAGGACTCACACACTTAGATTTACTGACGAAAACTGTCATGCAGATAGTTGGCGGGAAGTAGGGTATGTTGGGTGTGTCGCGAGTGACATATTGTTAATGGATAAGTCGAGGAAGGATTTTTCCCTTCCATTTATGGAAGTTGATATCTCGGCCCTTTGATTGAAATAGAACTGCCGCATTAAATTCCATGGCCATGGTGTAAACGACGAGTTTATTTCAGGTATTCAAAGAATGACATATCAAGCATATAGGTTTATGACACTGCCATGAAACCTGCTTGATGAGATATCGAGACAAAGGGATTAGATTACACGGTAAGCGTTCGTATGAGGTGATACGTCAATGTGGCGTTAACTTCTTTCTCTTGGGTGCCTTGACCCGTTGCTAGACATTAATCTTGGACTTTAGGCAAGCCTGCCTAATGCCAAAAAGAAAGAGGCCTAGAGGGTCACACACTAAGTGTATCCAAGTATCTCAAGTTGAATAAAGATTATTCACGTACGTGGTTTAATAATTATTCAATGAAGCCTAAGTTGTTTTTAATGATGGAGGAAAAATAAAATAAAACAAGTACACGTCGTGTATTATTATTACACGTCGTGTAGTTTTATTTTGGAAAGGAAATGAATAAATGAAAACAAGATATACACGTCATGTACATTTAATGTACACGCCGTGTAGTTTTCAATAAAAAACAAGTACACTCCGTGTATTTATTATTACACGCCGTGTAGTTTTTTCAGTCAGGATTTTGAGGATATAATATTGTTTTAAATGATATTTATTATAATCAGCATGGGCGCATGTCAAGGAATTATTTATTCGACATGGGGTTTTAAATAAAGAGTCAATGAAATAAATAAAATGCGTAACGCGTTTATTTATTGTCATAAATCTATAACCCCACACACCCGATTATAAATATCCTCACAACCCCAAATCTTTTCCGACACACAAGAGAATCGTTGTGCACAACATCTCTGGAGAATTATTTCAAGACTGAAAGAACCTCTTCCTCCAAGAACGCTCTCAAGACTGAGAGAGATCCTCTTCCATCAGATCAAGACGATCTAAGGAGGACAACGCAAGCAAAGTCTTCTCCACTCTAGCACCCGGATAATCCTTTGGCGACGTCCAGAGATACAAGGTACACGTGTGGATCACCACTAGAGGGAGTCTACACTTGGCTTCTGCGACGCAACGACGGATCACATCGACAACGTGATCAAGAACATCAATAAAGAAAGAACGACCAAAAGGTATTTCTTTATAATTAATTAAATTAATTATAATCAACCTGTAACGATCCTTGTTTGTGGTTCTGAGACAAACCATCTTCTTTGTCTTTTTCTGTGATTTGATCCGTGGAGACTGGCATTTATCGTCGTATTGATCCTGGATTGATCATTGCTAATGACAAAAAGCCAAGTGGGCACATCCACCCACGCGCTTCCGCTGTGCCCGGAACCTTCAAATGGTATCAGAGGGAGGTTACAACGTTGATTATAGTTATTTAATTTTCGTTGATAATTTACGCATTCATATTTGATTCAATTCAAAATAAATTTTTCTATAAATATGAATTAACAAGATCTATTATTCCTCCTTCATTTCTCGATTCATATCACAGAAACGACCTTTTAATTTTAATTTTGATTAAAATAAAAATGAGGAACTCATCCGGAGGATCCTCTCTTTCTGTCTGTACAACACGGGATTACACGGCGTGTAATTAAAACTACACGCCGTGTACTTAGGTTCAACGAACCGGCACTGGTCCGCCAAACCACGCCGTGTGAATTGATTATGCCTAAGTTTTAATCATGCCGTGTTGACCAGAATTGAACGGTGGGTGGAAACCAGAATACATGGCGTGTATGTTGGAGCAACACGTCATGTAGTCCGTTCCGACCCAGGTGAAACCGTGTACAAAGATAAGCCGCGTACTGCGTACATGGGATCGTCAGTCCGGTTACCATGTAACAAGGAAGTACACGTCGTGTATGATTCATCTACACGCCGTGTACTCTAAAATTTCCAAAGTATAGAAAACACACCAAAGCCCCAGCGTGTACTTTGGATAAAGGGTGAAAAGAAAAATACACGTCGTGTAATTATAAACTACATGACGTTTACTTTCCAGAAATGGAATTTCACCAGGTTTCCTCCAATGTACAAATACCCGTACAAGGAATATGGATAAGAAGAATCTCAAGGAAATTCAGAAAGGAATTTAAGATAAAGAATTGATTAATTATAAGAACATAATTAATTGAATTCGAGCGCGTCTTATCTTAAATAAAAGAACGATTAAAAGAATTTGAATTCTAAATATGCGTAAATGTAGTTGCATACTATGGATGATCATGAGCTAGACCAAAGACCCTTTGTATGTGTATGGTTTCATTTAAATTTATTTAATTTAAATTTTTTGTCCTGCGAGCCTTCTTCCAATAAAATGTAGGGCATGCGTGCCCATGGTTTCTTTAATATAAACCCATGTAATGGAGGATCTCCCAAGCCAGAGGAGACGGTTCAAATCCCGAAGTTGAGGCGAAACCGACACAAGAAGATACAAAGGTGGACAGGTGGGAGCTGCAAAACACAAACCATCAGGTTCAAGGTGTTTTCCCTAAGTCAGGGTTATCTTATCAAAACTGCTAGATAAGCTAACCAAATAGAAGCTCATGATCATGCCATCTTATTTTATTTCTATCTGATTGCATGGTTTATTTATTATGCATGTGTTGTCGCGATCACATAATTAATAAAATGAACAAGCATGCAAAGATGGAATAAAATAAAAACCGGACTATGCATAAACATTATCGGAACATGGTTAATCACTTAAGCAAGCATCACTTAATATTAACAAGCATGTGATAATGTAAAGATACGCATAAAGAATAAAATCCCTCAAATACCATATTAAGTCAGACCAAGCCTTCTGTTACTTGATTAAGGTCAAGACTCAATAAAACTATGTGTTTGACCAACCCTTGTTGGGACACTTACTTTTATAAAGGAATCCCTTATGAAAGGTTTCGGGTTGACTTAACCATATTACATCAAGAGAAGTAGCCCTTGCTAGACTTGATGTAATATTGGAGGCAAGAGTTGAGGAAATCCAAGTCAGGATTTCAGGATTGGGGAGTCCACTCAACGGATCAAGGAACTATAAGCTCACAGTTGGCAAAGACCCGCCTACCTAAATACCTTCAAATAGCTTGACCAACCCTTGTTGGGTTATGCGAAGGTAAATATGGATCCTTGCCACTAGAATGTCAAAGCAACTGGACATTCCAAGTTCAATGGTGAGGGCCATTGGGACTTGATAAAATAGTGGGAGACTTAATAAAATTTATTATTTCTCATAAAATGTAATCAAGAAAGTACTGATGAATCTGCTCTTTTAAATTGTAGAATCAATATGACAAACACATCAACCACATTTTCTCTGCGATCAATTCTGGATAAAGACAACATCCTCACCGGTAGTAACATTCAGGAATGGTTTAGGCGCCTTTGGGTTATCCTACGCCATGAACGGAAGTTTTACATGCTGGAGTCCTCACTTCCTGATTCTCTTTCCCTAGGGGCAAGTGATTAATATTTCCTAGTCTATGATAAACACTTGAACGATGCTCTCGACGTTCAATGTTTGATGCTGTCATCTATGTCTAGTGATCTCATAAAGTCTCATGAAGACATGGATGCCTACAGCATGCTCAAGCACCTTCGTGGTTTATACCAGGAGAGAGCAAGACAGGAAAGGTTTGAGATCTCCAAGGCTCTATTTTAGAGCAATCTTGGAGAGGGTGCCCCAGCTGGGCCTCATGTAGTCAAGATCATTGGATACATTGAGCGCTTGGAGGTTCTAGGGTTTAAACTCCCTGAAGAACTGGGTACCAATCTCATTCTCACATCACTCCCCCAGATTTTCTCAAACTTTGTTGTTAATTTCAACATGAACAATATTGAGAAGTCTCTATCTGATCTTCTTATCCTTATTCTCCAAGTGGACAATGACATGAAGCATGAAAAGCCTTATGTCCTTATGGTGAATAAAAGGAAAGGGAAGGTGAAGAGCTTTAAGCCCAAAGCTTCTTCAAGGCCTTCCAAGAAAAGGAAGATCAAAGGGGAGGCAAAGGAACAGGATGTTGTTTGTTTCGCATGTGGCAAGAAGGGCCACTGGAAGAAAAACTGCACCCATCCAAGGAAGCAAGGGGAAGCTTCAGGTGCATTTGTTATCGAATGCAATCTATCTGTTTCTACTAATTGGGTATTAGATACTGTTTGTGGTGCTCACATTTGTATCCAAATACAGGAACCAAGTAGATTCAGGAAGATTGATCGAGGGGAGGTAGATCTACGAGCAGCCAACGGAGCCAGACTCGCTACTGTAGCTGTCGGAGACTACCACCTCACATTGCCTACTGGGATGGTCTTGGTTTTTAAAGGTTGTTATTATGTGCCTTCTGTTACTAAAAACATTATTTCAGTATCCAGATTAGATACTGATGGATTCATATTCAAGTTTGGAAATGAATGTTTCTACTTTTATAAAGATAGCATTTGTTTTGGTAGGGCACATTTATATAACGGCCTTTATGTGTTAGACTACACAAACCAAGTAATGGAAATCGATAACAAAGTTAATTCACATGAATAATACCACACCCAAATTTTTCATCACCAGCTAGGTCATGTCAATGAGAAACATTTGACAAAATTACATCAAGATGGGTATTTAGATTCTTTCGAACTAAAACCACTTGGTGTATGTCATGCGTGTCTACAAGGCAAAATGACCAAAGCCCCATTTAGTGGGAAAGGTGAAAGAGCTAAAGAGCTTCTAGAATTAGTTCACACAGATGTGTGTGGACCATTTCTAGTTGAAGCAAGGGGTGGGTTCTCGTACTTCATAACTTTTACTGATGATTTTAGTAGATATGGATATATCTATTTAATGAGTTATAAGTCAGATTCTTTTGATCGGTTCAAAGAATACAAGAATGAAGTTGAGAACCAGCTTGGTAAGAAGATTAAGAAACTCCGCTCAGAAAGAGGAGGATAATATCTTAATCAAGACTTCATTGATTTTTTATGGGAGTTTGGGATTCTATCTCAACTCACTCCTCCTTACACACCGTAGTGGAATGGTGTAAGTGAAAGGATGAACCGCACCCTATTGGACATGGTGAGATCAATGATGAGTCATGCGAGTCTTCCATTATCCTTTTGGGGGTATGCATTACAAACAGCAGCACACATACTAAACCAAGTACCAACTAAATCGATAAATGGTATTCCATACGAGTTATGGAGTGGACGCAAAGCCATGTTATCAAATTTACACGTGTGGGGTAGCGAAGCATTTGTTAAGGCCTCTTCAGGTAAAAAACTTGCACCCCGAGGCACAAAGTGTATCTTTATAGGATATCCCAAGGAAACAAGGGGATATTAACTATACAGCCCCTCAGACAAAAAGGTTGTAGTGGCAAGACACGCCATATTCTTTGAGAGGGAGCACATCTCCAAAAGAGATAGTGGGAGCGAGATAGACTTCGATGAAGTTGAGGCTCAAGATACACATGAGTTGGTACAAGAACAGATTCCACAGATCCCCGTGGAAGAACAATCTATTCCAGAGACACAAGAACTGCGTAGGAGCACGATAGAGGTGAGAGAACCAGAACGATATGGTTTTCTTGTCACTGAGGATGGTGACTCATTATTGGTTGACAATGATGATCCTCTTACCTACAAGGAAGAAGTTGAAGGCACAGACGTTGCCAAGTGGCAAGAAGCCATGAATTCTGAAATGGATTCCATATACCAAAACCAAGTCTGGATTTTGGTAGATCCTCCAGTTGATGTAAATCCTATTGGTAATAAATGGGTATTCAAGAAGAAATTGGACATGGAGGGGCAATTCAGCACCTATAAGGCACGACTGGTTGCAAAAGGTTTTTAGACAGTGTCAAGGAATTGACTATGATGAAACCTTTTCACCGATTGCAATGCTGAAGTCCATCAAAATCCTATTGGCCATTGCTGCTTACCATGACTATGAAATTTGTCAAATGGATGTCAAAACAGCTTTCCTTAACGGGAACCTCCAGAAAGATGTCTACATGACACAACCTGAAGGGTTTGTGACTCCAAAGGATGCCAACAAGGTATGCAAGTTTCAGAAATCCATTTATGGATTAAAGCAAGCATCAAGGTCATGGAATATTCATTTTGATGAAGCTGTTATGGAATTTGGATTTGTTAAGAATGAATGTGAGCCTTGTGTCTACAAAAGGTTTAGTGGAAGTGTAGTCATTTTCCTAATAGTATATGTTGATGACATATTGCTAATTAGAAACGAAGTACCTGTCTTACAATCAGTTAAGGCATGGTTGCATAAATGCTTCTCCATGAAAGACTTGGGAGAGGCGGCATATATTCTTGGGATAAAGATCCATTGTGATAGATCCAAGAGAATGTTGGGCCTAAGTCAAAGTACATACATTGACAAGATACTGAAGAGATTCAGTATGGAACAGTCCAAGAGGGGATTGTTGCCAGTGTCACATGGTATTCATCTTTCCAAGAAAATGTTTCCTCGGACACATGAGGAAAGAAATAGAATGGCAAGGATCTCTTACGCATCCGTGATTGGGTCAGTCATGTATGTTATGCTATGTACGAGGCTAGATGTTGCTTATGCATTAAGTGTGGTAGGCAGATATCAAGCTGATCCAGGAGACCGCCATTGGATGGCAGTCAAGACTATCCTTAAGTATCTGAGGCGTACTAAGGATATATTCCTGGTTTATGGAGGAGATGAGAAACTAGTCATCAGAGGACATGTAGATGCTAGTTTCCAGACTGATCAAGATGACATGAAGTCACAGACTGGATACAACTTCAGTTTGAATGGAGGTGTAGTGAGCTGGAAGAGCTCAAAAAAAAGTGTGGTGGTATATTCTACAGTGGAGTCCGAGTATATCGCAGCTTCTGGGGCAGTTAAAGAAGCAGTATGGATGTGAAGCTTCGTCCAAGAGCTAGATGTTGTACCGAGCAGTAAAGATCCTATCACACTCTATTGTGATAATACTGCAGCGGTGGCACTTGCAAAAGAGTCAAGGTCACATCAGCAGACAAAGCACATACTTCGGAAGTATCATCTCTTGAGGGATTTTTCTCAGATAGGTAAAGTTACAGTGAGCAGTATTTCCATAGAAGACAACATGGTGGACCCATTGACTAAAGCCTTGACTCAGCAGAAACATGATCATCATGTGAGTTCTAGTGGACTAAAAGTCATAGGCAGTTGGCTCTAGTCCAAGTGGGAGTTTGTAAGGGTTGGTGTCCTCAGATCCAACTTTTTTGTACTTTGATTACATAAATGTTCACTTATTATATATTGTTCATTGTTCTGCATGACTATAATATAATAATGTCCTGGAATATTTGTTGCATTAATAAGGTCATAGCAGATCCCCGCTATGATGAGAACCTTGAAATGCTATAACAATATTCTTAAATAAAGTTCTGCGGTTGGATGACATACTATGATAGGACACATAGTATACAGACCGTCATGTGCGAGTACTCGTAAGAAGACGAGACTCTCTCTCATGGAGTTCGAACTTGGTAATCTCCAAGATAGGAGATTATGAGAACAGACCTGCCAGTAGTAATTCCACATGTCTTGGTGTCATCGGATATTGCTATCTACGAGCGTGTGTAATGGTCCTTAGACTGGAATATTATCATTAACTCATGTCATGACTCACGCACTTAGATTTACTGACGAAAACCGTCACGCAGACAGTTGGTGAGAAGTAGGGTATGTTGGGTGCGTCACGAGTGACATATTGTTAATGGATAAGTCGATGAAGGATTTGTCCCTTCCATTTATGGAAGTTGATATCTCGGCCCTTTTATTGAAATAGAACTGTCACATTAAATTCCATGGCCATAGTGTAAATGATGAGTTTATTTCAGGTAGTCAAAGAACGACATATCAAGCATATAGGTTTATGACACTACAATGAAACCTGCTTGATGAGATATCGAGACAAAGGGATTAGATTACACAGTAAGCGTTCGTATGAGTTGATATGTCAATGCGGCGTTAACTTCTTTCTCTTGGGTGCTTTGACCCGTTGCTAGACAGTAATCTTGGACTTTAGGAAAGCCTGCCTAATGCCAACGAGAAAGAGGCCTAGAGGGTCACACACTAAGTATATCCAAGTATCTCAATTTGAATAAATATTATTCCCGTACGTGGTTTAATAATTATTCAAGGAAGACTAAGTTGTTTTTAATGATGGATGAAAAATAAAATAAAACAAGTACACGCCGTGTATTATTATTACACGCCGTGTAGTTTTATTTTGGAAAGGAAATGAATAAATGAAAACAAGATATACACGCCGTGTACATTTAATGTACACGCCGTGTATTTTTCAATGAAAAACAAGTACACTCCGTGTATTTATTATTACACGCCATGTAGTTTTTCCAGTCGGGATTTTGAGGATATAATATTGTTTTAAATGATATTTATTATAATCAGCGTGGGCGCATGTCAAGGAATTATTTATTCGACATGGGGTTTTAAATAAAGAGTCAATGAAATAAATAAAACGCGTAACGCATTTATTTATTGTCATAACTCTATAACCCCACACACCCGATTATAAATATCCTCACAACCCCAACTCTTTTCCGACACACAAGAGAATCATTGTGCACAACATCTCTGGAGAATTCTTTCAAGACCGAAAGAACCTCTTCCTCCAAGAACGCTCTTAAGACCGAGATAGATCCTATTCCATCAGATCAAGACGATCTAAGGCGGACAACACAAGAAAAGGCTTCTCCACGCTAGCACCTGGAGAATCCTTTGGCGACGTCTAGAGATACAAGGTACACGTGTGGATCACCTTTAGAGGGAGTCTACACTTGGATTCTGCGACGCAATGACGGATCACATCGACAACGTGATCAAGAACATAAATAAATAAAGAACGCCCAAAAGGTATTTCTTTATAATTAATTAAATTAATTATAATCAACCTATAACGATCCTTGTTTGTGGTTCCTAGACAAACCATCTTCTTTGTCTTTTTCTGTGATTTGATCCGTGGAGACTGGCGTTTATCGTCGTATTGATCCCTGATTGATTATTGCTAATGACAAAAATCCAAGTGGGCACATCCACCCACGTGCTTCCACTGCGCCCGGAACCTTCAAAGGTCTCATATATTTTTTCATCCTTCTCCTCTCAGTCAGAGCTCTTACCCTAGGCGATTTTGGGTGTCTTCATTCCATCTAGATCGATTCGTTTAGTGACTGATCAGCAGGGTTAGGTGCTTAATCTCTTTAGGTAAGACTTCATCTTAGTTTCCCTCTCATTTATGGTTGTGGCACCATTTTTTATAGGAATTGGTAATCATATTGTGTTTTCTATCAATCACTTTTAGTCTATAGTCATGCCTTGTCTTCTGAAGGCATATATTGTGGTTTCCAATCTCTATTGTCAAAGGTGGTTAGGTTTTCAATGCTCTTAAGGTAGGTGGATTTGTTCAATTGTTCTAATATCTTTAATTTCTTATAGTTATTATCGATTCCTTGATATTTGAAATGCGTGTTGAAATTGAAAAGGGCATGGGTTCGTGTTTTAAAGGGGGGTTTTCCTTGAAAATGGAATTACCTTGATTTGAAATGGAAAATGGATTTTCAAACCCTAAATCAGATTGGCTTGGCATTAAAATTTCTTTATAAAAATGTGATCATGGTTTTTAAAATAGAAATTGACAAAAATTTCATAATAAAAACCTTGGGTATGTCGATATAGAGGCACGGGTAGCCTTAGTGTGTGTGAAACCACTATAAGGTAACCTATTGTATGTCGATAGTCTATAGAAGGCCTTAATGTTAGTTGGATCCAACCTTATGACTTTTTAGGCTTTTGAGTGTCTGGTACATATTATCTCATAGGCTAGATCTCAGCATGTAGGTGCATTATTATTTCTAGTTGTTTATTACATGATAGTTTATTTCATGGATATTGGCTCACATGTATATTTATATGTTGGTATATTTACCTACTTGTTTCTGGATTTAGTAAACATGGAATTCTATTTGTGAAAACTTAAGGATTGTTTGAAAAAGAATTTAAAATTGATTTATTTATAAAAATTCTTGTAAAACTATTTTTTTAAAGCTTATACTTGTGTATTATTATTATTAGAACTTGTATAGATCTTTTAGTGGTATCCTACTGGGCTCTGTTTCTCACACCCTATTTATTCCTGTGGGAAGATATAGACATTGTTTTGCAGGATTTAGGTAAAGGGAAGAGAATTTTGTAGCATGCATTCTTATCTTTAAGTTTCTATTTCATTTTGGGATATTTTGGAGGTGATGTTTGGTCACATGGAGACTAGTTTTGTCTAGATTTGTCTTTCTTTCTAGTTTGGCTAGTTTGGCTCAGTTGTATCTCCCATTGTTTTTGCTTTGAACTCTAGTTGTATGTATTGTTTTTCTTATATATGATAGTAGTTTTGTTATCTTTTTTTTACCCCACCCCATGATGGGATGACTTGGGTGACTGGTATAGTTGACCTGGGTTGGTCTGTTGCATGTTGAAACATCTTAATTGGTGCTTGAGTCACACCTTATGCCTTCTTTGGGTTATTATGAATAAAAATTAGTTACAATTAATGTTATTTTTAATACTTTACCTAGATTAATACTAGGATGCATTAGTTATTTCCTACTCCATGTTTAGAACCTTGTTTGGCTTGACATTAGTGAACTTTAAACTATACATACACCACAATGTATGCCTTGTGTGGATTAACATAAGGGTATTTTAAAAGTAATGATTATTCCTCATTTAGATTGATATTTATATGCTCAATTATTTTCTATTTTGTAACCCACTAATTTAATCAATATTAAATATTTTTACTATTAGGAAAACCACTTTAAAGGTTTAGTGGGAACCCTCACAGAAATCACTACACACAAAAGCATCATGACAAAAAAAGCATCTTCCCAAGTGAGAATGTAATAACAACCAACGAACCAGATCAACCAAATGATAGACAACCTACCAAACTCAAGCACATACATGAAGAGTAGTATAATGAAAAGGAGAAAATGTGTAGTGAATGACCAAGTAGGTTTAACCAAATCCCACCTATCATGGTATAAGTGTCATGGGATAAAAATCAAGGCACTCAAGTAATATGATCTTGAACTTGTGACAATAACTTTAGGTCAACCTCAAAGAATCAACTCGTTTCGTTGGTCCCATTGAACTAGTTAGGAACTAAACCATCTTGGGAGTGTGAAGCTACCATGGGGGCCATTTGAACACACTCAATAACCCAGTCCCACTCTAGTTAGACATAAGATAAACTAGAGTTTTCACTCATCCAAGATACCATTTAGTTACATAGCATTCCCATGACCAAGAAACCAAGTAAGGAGGTGAGAAATAAATGGAAATATAAACATATGGTAATAAAAGAAATATATTACACCTCACCTCCAACAACCTTGCATAGAACAAACCATTTCACATAATACATACATTATAAATCGATAAACATCTCATAACAGGCACACCAAATACAAGGGGTGGTCAATAAGGGTATCACAAACTATAAACCCAATTTAAAGTGCCGAATATGCTATTAAAAAAATCTAACTTCGGGTGGAAGTTGTTTTCCTTTCATTTAAAATTCAAAAATTTAAATACTTCAGAAATATTTAGAAATAGACCCTTTTTATATTTCAACCATTTCTTTACAACTTTGTTTCTTCCTTTAAAACCCAAAATATGGCATAAGCCTTTCATTTGTCATAAAACCCGACTTAAAATGCCTCATAAGTATATGATCTAACACTTGGCATGATAAAACATTTAATTCAAAATAATTCAATCAAAATCCATGGAAACCCCTTTATGCCAAGCATATAATTCAACTAAAATGTTTTTCAAATCCATTATAAACATTACATGTAGGCATACATTAAATAAAATTTAATTTAAAAAGACTCAGGCATTCCATAATAAAAACATACCTCAAAAAATCAAAATGGAGGGAGGAGACATCTAAATCAGAAGAAAGGAAGAGGGGATTTACATTGGAAAACACGTGAAAATTGAGGGAAGAGACACCTAAATCAAAGTAGAAAGATGTGGAAACCCTCTTATGGATCAAAGGAGGTTCAATTGATCATGAAGGAGAAGGGAGGAGATGAGCGAAAAAAACATGGCAATAATGCAAACTATGGAACCCAAACAACCAATCAATGAGTGAGGAGGAGAAAAAATAACATAGCGTAGATTCTAGGCTTGATTCATCTGAGAGAAAGTATAGGAGGAGCACTGGTAGCAAGGGACTTCTGCGAAAGCATGAGAATAGTGACTAAAATCTGTGCAGTTAGGGATCTTTCAAATATATCAGGGAGAGTTTTATCAGCACTTTTAAAAAAACACTAATAAATATACCTTTTATCAACACTAAATTAACAAGCACTGATAAAAATATCTTTATCAATGTTTTTTTAGCGGTGATAAAGGATTTATAATTATAATTATATATAAAAATATCTGTAAATATATTTATAAATAATTGTATATGATTCTAAATGTATTTATATCATTATATATATTTATTTAATTATATATATATATACAATTTATTCGTTATTTAAATATATTTTTTATAATTTTATAATTATTTAAATATATAATTATTTATTTATAATTATATAAATACTTTTTAAAAAAAATTATTTACTTATAATTATAAATATATAATTTTATAAATATAGTAAATATACATTTATAAATATATCTATAAATAAAGATATTTTTAAATATATTTATAATTATTTATTTATAATTATAAATATATTTATATCATTATATATATTTATATAATTAGATATATATTTAATAAATATAAATAAATATAAATATAAATATAGTAAATATATTCATTATTTAAATATATTTATTATAAATATATTTATATCATTATATATATTTATATAATTATATATATATAATAAATATATAAAAATATAAATATAAATATACTAAATATATCCATTATTTAAATATATTTATTATTATTTTATTATTATTTAAATATAAAATTATTTATTTATAATTATATGAATACTTTTTAAAAAAATATTTATATATTTATATCATTATAAATATTTATATAATTATATTTATTTATTTATTTATTTATTTATTTAATAAATAAATAAAAATATTAATATTATAATTATATTCATTATAATTTTATAATTATTTATATATATATAATTATTTATTTATAATTATATAAATATTTTTTTTTAAAAATAATAGTTATTTATTTATAATTATAAATATATAAATTTATAAATGTAGTAAATATACATTTATAAATATATTTATTTATAAATATTTATTTACAAATATATTTTTAACATTATTAATGAATATATAATCTTAAATGCATGCATTTGAAAAATGAGAGAAATTGAATAATTAAAAACAAGCACACTTTAAAAATATTGAGAAAATGGATAAGTTTTATTAATTAAATATAAATTATTAAAAAATATAGATATATATTGAAATAAAGATGAATATATTCATATTGAAAATATTAAAACTTAGTAAATAAATATATATAAATAAATATTAGAAGATGATTAAATTCCAAAAAAATGAATAAATAATACCTAACTGTAATAATATTTAAAATAAATAAATAAAATTTTCTGATTAAAACATAATATATTAAATTTATCGTGTTAATAAATAAAATTCTAAAATGAATACTAAAATTTGAATAAATTACATAAATATTAGGTATATATGTTTCTATATAAGATTTCATTAATTATGTAAATATTTGTGTGTGTGCATTGTATATAAAAATGCATTAATTAAGCATATGTATGTGTGAAATCAATGTAACATACATTTTATATATGTTAAATTGAAAAATTAAATGACATTTAACTAATTTCCATTACTCAATACAATTAGTAAGTATTTTTAATTAATATTAATTTTTAATTGGAAATCATTTTTCACTAAATATATGACTTATTTAATGTAAGTATAAATATTTTGGATTGTATAAATCATGTTTGAGGAAATATTATGTATATATATATATATAGAAATATATATGAATATGTTTCTATATTAAATGTATTAATAAATAATTTTGTATAAAAACCATTAAAAATGAATAAGACATTAATATATTTTTAATTATTACATTTTATTCTTTTTCTATATTTATATTTCATATATATATATATATATATATATATATATATATTTGATTAATATTTATAATTAATATATATATATAACTTATTCATTTTTATTCATAATTATTTCATTAATAATTTTTTAATAATTTTTTAATTTATTCATTTTTAATTTTTTTTGTTTAATTATTACATTTTATTAATTTTATATATCTATATTTAATATATATTATTTATTAATATTTATAATCTAGATATATTTATATTAAATTTATTTATTTTTATCAATAATTATTTAATTAATAATTTTTTTAATATTTGTCTTAATTTACTCATTTTTATTTTTTATTTGTTTAATTATTCAATTTTATTCATTTTATACATCTATATTTAATATATACTATTTATTAATATTTATAATATATATATATATATTAAATTTATTCATTTTTATTGATAAATATTCAATTAATAAAAAAAGTAATATTTTATTTAATTTACTCATTTTAAATTTTTATTTGTTTAATTATTTCATTTTATTTATTTTATATATCTATATTTAATATATATTATTTATTAATATTTATAATATATATATATATATTAAATTTATTAACAATTATTTAATTAAAAAATAATATTTTTTAAATTATTCATTTTTATTTTTTATTTGTTTAATTATTTCAATTTTTTATTATTTTTAATACTTATATTTTTTTATTGGTTTGGATAAAAAAATTGGATATGGAATGGGTTGAGTCCTTTAGGACCCGATTAAGGTGGTTGTAGAAGCGGGTTAAGTATAAGGTGACCTAAGGCCCTCATAGGCCCACGAGAGGCCCATATAGGCATGTATAGTGTATACGAAAGCCCATTCCCATGACAGGATTCTAAAGTATTGATGGAGCGGAATAATATATAAAGAAGTGTCCTCTCGTGCTCTATTTCAATGTGAGATTCGCCCGACGATCGAGACCTTTATCGGTGCTAAAAATCACTGATAAAGGACATCACTGTTAAAGGCCTGTTTTATAGTAGTGTCGACTCATATGTCCAAAATGATTTTGGTAGGTTTACTATGGTAAAGAGGTCATTATTCCATCATTTCCATAATAATAATCGTGACATAATTATCATTTTTATATGTCACACCCACACCTTGACTTGTTAATTATTTTTAATCATTTGATAATTTTTAGCTTTGTTTTTGAGTTCCAGGATGGATAGGGATTTAAATTTTAAACAATTGGGATTTTCAACATAAGTTCATGCTTGACCCACGATTAGTATAAACTATGCGCAGATCGTGTGAGGGTGTCTGTGATTTTTAGCAAAGACGACCGCACGGTGAGCACATAGTTTTCTTAACCATGAATCCTGCTCGTGCGGGTTGTCTAGAGGTCCAAAGCATTCCACACAGTTGGAGTATGCTTTGGCCAGCTGTGCAGCCAAACTGTGTGAGCTAAAAAAATAAAGAAAATGTTTTATTATAATAATTATTGTTGTTTTTGTTGTTTTATTATTATTACTATTATTATTATTATTATTATTATTATTATTATTATTATTATACCCCTAAAGGGGTGTTCTCTCCCTCACCCTCCCCTCTTCCACACCCATGCGACCCAGTCCCCCTTCCTTCTCCCAGCCGCACACACACCCTCCTCCTTATCCCTCTGATTTCAGCTGTTTCACCACTCATTTCTTGGTGCGATCTTCACCGGTAAGCATTCCTCCTCTGCTCTCTTCCTCTTCCATCTTCTTCATGTTTTCCCTATTTTCCATGGGTTTTGTGTGACCCATCTAAACCCTAACCCAATTTTGGGTATTCTATTTGTTGATTCTAGGTTCTTAGGGTTCATGGGGCTCAGTTAAGGTCAGTTTTGGCCATGGTCGTTGAAGGAAGTAGGTTCGACATCGGTTTTAGGTAAGCTTTCTTCCATTCTTATTCTTTATATTTTTAATTAAGGATTTTCTAATTTTTGGGTTTATCGTATTTTTCTAGTGTGTTATAGACCTCCTTGAGGTGGATTTGATTCGTCATTGTTGATGGTGACTTTCATGTGTATACATAGGTAAGCACACACACATATAACCTATTTGTACATATTCCCTCATGGAGAGGGTAATATGTACATAGGGTCAAAGGACACACACACACACACACAAATATATATATATATATATATATATATTTGTGTGAAGGTTTCTATGTGTGTAAGTGTGAAGTGGTCATCATCAATGGAAACATGGTTTGAGGTAAGTTTCCTATGTTCAAGTCTTTAATTTGAATTCCTTGATTTCTTAATTGTTTCTAAAGTATGTTTTCATTATTATATAATGTGTATATGCTATTAAAATTGGTTGTGACTCTTAGAGATGTATTTTCACTTGTTTTCTATATTTCACCTAAGCTTATGATATGGGTATTTCTTATTAAAGCATGCTCTCAAACTTGTTTCAAAATGCGAGGTATTTTAAATGCTCAATTGGATTTCTAAATGGCTTCGAACATAAATTTGGTAATGTATAGAGATGTTTTATAAAAGAAAAGTGTTCCTTTTAAAATGATAAGTCTCAGTTGACACTTTTAAAATACTTTTTAGGAAATAAAAACCCCTCTTAAGGCATTCCCCTTGTATTGGAAACATGGTGTGTGTTAAATTTGTGATATATATGCATGCCCAATAAGGGTCCTTGTTAATTATTATGTATTTGTAAAGAGAAAAGGGGTTGTAGTTAATATGGGAGTTTGTAGGTGAGAAGTGAATGGTTTATTTTTTTCAAGAATATGATATTTATATATATATATATATATATATATGATAGCTTGATAAAATCTCACATCCATTTGAGCATGGCACACAGAAATCCTGGGTACCTAGGTGGGTGGACTAAGGACTAGTATTTTAGACGAGTTGGCAAGGCTCAGGCTTGGGCTCCCCATTTGGATTATGCTACAACACTAACTAAATAACTTGATGGTGCTTTGGGGATCACTATAACTCTAGTTTCATCCTCTCTAGTGGCTCGTGTATGAGAAACGATTATATGGTTTGATCACTGAGGGTATGAGGATCCTAGAGACCCAACTAACCTAGCTACTTAGGGACTTCCATAGTGTTTTCTCTCTTTTACTCCTGCTTTTTATGGAATTGATTTTAAATTCTCTTTTGTTTAGTTTCCTTTATATGTTTGAAATAACAAAAAGCATGTTCACTTTCCTATATTTTCTTATTTCTTTATAGAATGTCATCTTTTTTTTGTTTTTCATACTATGACAGTTACTTTTACATTAATTATCTTTTATAATGAATTTTTCTAAAATATCTTTCATGTTTTTAAAACTATTTTGAAAATATAATGTAAATTTATTTTCTTAAAAAAGGAATCTTGTTACTTGTTTTTATAAAAAGAGTAGGAAACCCTATTTTTATATTTCTTATTTTCAAAATAGTATGATTAATTTTCTTTTTTGAAGGTAATACATAGGAAATGGTTTCTATTTTGGCATTCTTACTGGGAATTTTTATGCTCGCGTCGATATTATTTATTATTTTCCAGTTCTAGGTTCTTCTGAATATATATCACTCTAGGATTGAGTGTGGTTCTATGGTCGGTGGTGACCTGTGAGGTCACATAGTGATATGTCTAGTTTTATTTATTTTTGGTTGCCAGTCTACTCTTTAATTGTTTTGTTTTTATTTATTTATTTATATGTTGTCGTATGGGATAAATCATTCTCAATTGAGATGTTTTTTATGCTCAATACTAGTTGTCATCCCATGAGGATCGAGAATGCCTCTCGGTCCTTATTGTAGGCCATCTTGGGTGACTGATTCAAGGTTGATCTAGGTTGGTTCATAAAAAAATGGTATCATAGAATTTAGCCCTTAGTATTTGGGGATGTCTGATAGTATGGATCTAGGATTTTTGGAATTCAACTGGTCAATCATGGGTAAGTGCTTGATCACCACCTATTCTTAAGGAGGCTTTAATTTCCTGGGTGATTTGGGGTGGTTGTGCCTCAAAATCCAAGCTTGTATCTCATATACTTTTAAGGTTTTTGGTTTTTAATCGTGTGTTTGTGATTGTCTTTGAGAATTGGTGGGTTTATTTGAGAAACTATAGAGGTTGGAGTGGATTTTTATATGGATTTAGAGGTTGTAAAATTACTATGAATGATCTATAAAATTGTGTATAGATCATGCATCTGTCTCTACTGACCTCTAGTGTACTTACACAATTAGTGCACGGTCTGCCAAACTGTGCAGCCAAATCGTGCGCAGTAGACTTTACTTTAAAAAAATTGTAATTTTAGTTCTTTGGGTGTTGAGTTTATTTTTCTTATTCTTGGTGTGAGTTTAAGTTGGTTTTGGTTTGTTACCCTAGGATTTTAAAAATAATGTTTAGTTTATTAAAAAATTTGATTTCTAAAATGAAATCTTTAAGTTCTTGAAAAAAATGGTAAGTGTTTTGAAAATGAAATGGAATGTGTTTTTTATTTTTAAAAGGGTGGTGAAATGTGGTTTTGAAGGTAAATTGGAAATCAGTAATTATTTGTGGAAATGTGGAAAAAAATTTGGTAGTCCTTGGTATTCCTTATGAACATTCACATGTGTTGTATATGTGTGGCAAGTGCATGTTGGTATGTATCTGTGGATGGATATGAGAAAAAGTGGGTGTGAACATATATGTGATGTTTCATAAGATACCATTGGTGGGTGTTTAAAAATAAATATTTTGATTTATCTTTTCAAAGTAGCTTTCAAAAAAAATTAGCGTTTAGGTGAGTGAGTAATTGTTTAATGTTCCTTGTATGTCTTGGATTTTTATTTTGGTTTGTCTATGTAGGTGTGTTTTAAAGTGGTGTTTGAGTTGTGGTTCTTGTTTTGTGATTAAAGCATGGATTTTTTGTTTGTTATGTGTTTTTATTTGGGTTTTTTATTCTTGTTTTTGGTGTATACCCTTTAAGAGTCTCAATAAAGTGTAGATGGTTGGTTTCCAACGTGTCTTACTTGGTTGTCTAAGTAAAGGTTGGTTTTGGGAATTGGTGGTGGTCATCATTTAGTGGTTTGAATTGTCAAAATTGAGGTGGTTGTAGTCTTTGAATAAATTCTTAATAAGTGTGTCTCTAGGTATTCCCATTGATGATCTACCCAAAATCTAAATCGAGTGGTGGAGTTGGAGACTTTCTAGACATTGGACAACACTCGGGTCTTCTTGGGTTGTCGTCCACCTTTATCAGTCAATAAAGAGGAGAATACATGTTCTTAGTTAGCTTATAAGAATATTTTCCATTTGATATGGCCACTTGGGTCACCTTAATGTGTTCTATAAGTTGTGCTACCAAAAGAGGAAGTTTTGGTTGAGGATTATTAGCTTCTGACTACAAGGCAATGGATGCTTCCAGAAATTAGGGATCCAACCATATTCCTTAGAGTGAATCTTTTCACATGGTGGATGATATTTCGAGTGTGGTGGATTTTTACCAACTTTTTGGTTCCTACATTGGAGTGGAAACCATTGAGATTTTACTTTCCATAGTTTTTCGGTTTTCAGAAAACCTTTTTGTTTCAAAATCTTGGTGTCTTATCTTGGGATATTTTTGTATAGTATTTTATGGACCTCAGTTGTGATCATAATAATTATTTCATTTTATTTTTATCTTTGTGGTTATTCCCTGTGAATGTTCACTCTTGAATGGTTAGCCTTCCTTTTGAATGGTTTTAGTACCTTGAAATGTATTTTTTGAGAAGTCCTAAAACTTTGAGAGTAGTTTTTAGAAAATTTGGTTGTATATATTTTGGGAAACCTTTCCTTAATAAAAGTGCCTTTTGGGAAGGAATTATAGATCTAGTGGTTGTGGATGGAAATGTTTATTGTTTCATGTCTCATCTCTTGGGAGCTTGTTCTGACTTGAGGGAACCGGTGTTCGATCAGAGTTGTAAAATAGTGGGGAGACCACCATAGGATGAGATCATGGTGAACCCAATTCAAAATTTTTTCTTAACAAGGAAATTACGTGTTCTTACCCTACCCAACCCCAACCATAGTAGTTTGGTTGGACTGGATAATAGGTCATGTGATGGATGGTCGTAGAGATCCTGAACAAACCATGATGAATTTCTATGGTGCTTTCTATGTTAGGGTTTGGAGTGTTCTATGTTTTTGAGGTTATGTTTTGAAATGTTAATCTATCTCTCTCTTAATTATTTTGTTTTAATGTTTGAGTGCCTTGGTTTCGCTCATTGAGACCTTGGATGGTTCACTAAATTCTTGAGGATGATTCCTTTTGTTTCTATTAGATTTTTATATTCTGAGTTTTGAAGAAAAAATAAGTGTTGGGTCTTCGATCTTAGAGTTTGGGGTCTCATATTGAATAATATTTATCCATGTGTTTTTTGTGATCAACTAAACCTATTTGGACTTTTTTTGGGTAGAAAGTGTCATGGTGGGGAGTATTGTCACACCCTAACCCTGATCCATTAATTTTTTTAATCATTTAATCATTTTTAGCTTTGTTTTTTAGTTTAAGGCTGGACCAAGATTTAAATTTTAAATTTTTTGGTTTTTTTTAATAGTTTTGTGATTAACGCATGGTTAGTAGAAATTGTGCAAGGGCATATGTGGATTTTAGTAGAGCCGACTGCATGGTCAACACACAGTTTCCTTAACTGTGTACCCTACCCATGCGGGGTGTTCAAATGCCTATAGCAGACCGAACAATTGGTGCACAGTTTAACCAGTCATGCGACTAAACCATGCAAGCTGGGAAAAATGTTTTATTATTGTTATTGTTTTTGTTTTTGTTTTTTGTTTTATTATTATTTTTGTTATTGTTATATTATTATTATTATTATTATTATTATTATTATTATTATTATTATTATTATTATTAAACCCCTAAAGGAGTGTTCTCTCCCTCTCCCTCCCCTATTCCATGCTCGTGTGACCCAGGCCCCCTTCCCTCTCCCAGTTGTACGCACACCCTCCTTATCCTCCCTTCAATTTCAATTGTTTCACCTCCTACTTCTTGGTGTGATATTCACTGGTAAGCATTACTCCTCCTCAACTCTCTTTATCTTTCATCCTTTTCATGTTTTTCCTCATTTTTGATAGGGTGTGTATGACCCATCCAAATACTAACCCAATTTTGGGTATTTTATTTGTTGATTCCTAGTTCCTAGGGTTCATGAGGCTCGATTAAGGTCAGTTCTATCCACATCCATTTAAGGCAGTGGGTTCAACATCAGTTTTGGGTAAGCTTTATTCTATTATTATTCTTTATCTCTATTTTTAATTAGGGATTTTTTAATTTTTGGATTTCTCATATTTTTCTAATGTTCCATAGACCTCCTTAAGGTGGGTTCGAGTCATCATTGTTGAAGGCAACTTGCATGTGTATACATAGGTAAGAAAATATATACATATATATATATATATATATCCCTCATTGTACATACTCCTTCATGGAGAGGGAAATATGTACATAGTTTTAAAGGGTACATACATATATATGTGAAGGTGTATATGTGTGTAAGTGTGAAGTAGTCATCATTAAAGGTGACATGGTTTGAGGTAGGTTCCATATGTTCAAGCCTTTGATTAGTTCTCCTTGATTTCTTGAGTGTTTCTAAAATATGTATTCATTATTGTATAATGTGTATATTCTATTCAAATTGGTTATGACTCTTGAAGATGGATTTTCAATTATTTTCTATATTTAACCTAAGCCTCTAATATGGGTCTTTCTTATTAATGCATGCTCTCAACCTTGTTTCAAAATGTAATGTATTTTAAATGCTCAATTGGATTTCTAAATGTCTTCAAATATAAAACCAGTAATTTCCAATGGTGTTTTCTAAAAGAAAAGTTTTCCTTTTTAAATGAAGAGATCCAGTTGGCACTTTGTAATATTTTTTAGGAAATGAAAACCCCTCTTAATGAATTCTCCTTGTATTGGAAATGTGGTGTGTGTGATATGTATGTATTCCCAATAAAGTGTCTTGTGAATTATTATGTATTTAGAAAGAGAAAATGGGTTACACTTAAGATAATAGTTCAGAGGTGAGAAGTGAATGGTTTATTTTGGGTAAAGAATGTGATATGTATGTATATTCTATATTGATAAAAACTCATCTATATTTGAGCATGGCGCATGGGAATCCTGGGTACCTAGTCAGGTGAAATAAGGATTAGTACATCGGGTGAGTCAGCAGGGCTTGGGCCTAGGATCCCTAAAAGGATTACACTACAATGCTAACTAAACGACATGATTATGTTTTTTGGACCACTAAAAATTTGGTTTTGTCCTCTCTAGCATTTCGTGCATGAGAAAGGATTATATGGTTTGATCACTGAGGGTAAGAGGATCCTAAGGACCCAACTAACCTAGATACTTAGGGATTTCCACGGTGCTTTCTCTATTTTACTCCTGATTTTTATAACATTAATTTTAAATGATCTTTTGTTTAATTTCCTTTACATGTCTAAAATAACAAAAAGCATGTTTCTCTTTCCTCTATTTTCTAGTTTCTTTATAGAATGACATCTATGTTTTGTTTTTCATATTATGACACTTTATTTAACATTAATTATCTTTTATAAGGATTTTTTATGAAATTTCTTTCATGTTTTAACACTGTTTTGAAAATATGATGGAAAGTTTTTTTTTAAATGGAAGCTTATTAATTTTTTTTCATAAAAGAGTAGGAAAACTTATTTTTATATGTGTTACTTTCAAACTAGAATGATTGGTTTTATTTTTAAATGTAAGGAATAGTGTGTGGTTTATCTTTTGGCATTCCTACTGAGAATTTTTATTCTCACGCCAATATTCTTTATCATTTTTCAAATCTAGGTTCTCCAAACTCTGGATCATTCTCAAAGAGAGTGTGGTTCTATGGTTGGTGGTGACCCATGATCTCACATAGAGAAATGTTTAGTTTTATTTTTTTCACTTACATCCTTCTATTTTATTTTTTTGTTTGTATTTATTTATATATATGATTTCTTATGGGATAAATCATTTCCAATTGAGTTTCTTTTGATACCTTACACTGGTTGTAAGCCCAAGAAGATTAGGAATGCCTCTTGGGCCTTGTTGTGGACTAGCTCAAGTGACCGGTTCGGGGTTGACCTGGGTTATTTTTTGATATTATACATCAATTATACTTTTAAAACCAATCATGAAAGATGGTTATGAAAAATGAACTATGTTATAATCATAGAGATGGTAGGTCGTACGTACGCAAGAGTAACATTTCCATTTTTCAAAGATCATGATGGAAATAAGGTAAATATTATTTTTTATTTCTAGAATGATCATTATATAATAAATATCATATTATTACTTTAAATTCACTTATATATACCATCCATGTGATGCGGTAATAAAAAATGAATTGCATCGTTTCATGGAGGTGGTAATCCACACGTACGCATGAACGGTGTTATCATTTTTCTATGATTGGAAAGGTAAGAAAATATATGATATATTAATTTTATAGAATGATAAATATTTCATTAATATCATATATATATATATATACACACATACATTAAATACATCATTATAAATAGACATGATAGGCGATGATGGAAAACTAATTACATTGGTTCGTGAGGCGGTAGTTTGCCGTACACACTAACAATGGTTTCATTTCCAATTTGATATAAGAGGGGATGGATGTAGGTTATGTCATTAATATAATAAAATATTAGTATATGGGATATATTGATTTAATTATATCATCATGGTTGAATAATATTTGAATAAGGTGGGAGAATAAATAAAATGAAAACGCGTGGTTAAGAATTATACCTCTTCTTCGAACAACCACTTTAGCTTTGTACCTAAATCCTTTCTAGGATGGTTTTATGATCAGAAAAAGGAATCTAAATCATGGGGAGGGATTTAAGGAATGAATTTTTGTAGGTATTTTTTGAACTAAAAGGTTATTAAATTGTAGAGAGGATAAGAGATGGGGCGTCATTTTATAAGTGGGGGAGAGGACCCACTTGGAATTTTTGAAAATAATAAAACATATAAATGTCTTATTCACACTAAATGGATCCAGAATGGGTTATTACTGAATATTAGATGATATAGGGTATAAATATGGTCATTAAATAGAAATTAGACAAGTTTTTAGGTCATTTTAACTCTTATATGTTTAGTTTAACCTTCGGGTAAACCTGTTTTAACCTTAACCTTGGTAATAAATTTTTATTATTTTTACTATTCATTATAAACAAAAATTAAGTTATCTTATTACCAAATATTAATTATTTTGATTCAAAATATGTAATATATTTTATAAATTCTAATTCATATAATTGGAATAATTTAATTTAAAATTAAACCCGTAAAACTTGATGAAAAACTGTTTTTCAGAATAAATGCATTTTTAAACCCAAAAATGTACTTATATCGAAATCAGATATAAAGATGATTCAAATTTAATTAATTGGATTGTATATAAATAAATAATACATATGTTACTTTGAAATCAAATCCAAATCATAATGTGATTTTTAAATTTCTGTATTTAATGAAAATAAATGACAGTTTTACAAAAAATGATATTTTCCACTATTCATTGAAAAATCAATCTTTTCAAAAAAATCACCCTAAGATAATTTTGATATGATGATTTTCAAAAATTTATCCTTTTTATAAAATTCTATTTCTAAATTTTCTAGGAATTAATTTTATTATTTTCTCTCAAAAATCAATAAAAATTATTTTTTGAAGAAAACATATTTTTGAAGCATAAAATGTATTTACTGAAAATTGAGTGATTATTTACTAAGAATATATCGATAAATTTGTATTACATGGGACCTTTATATATATTTCATAATTTGTCTGGTCCTATTCATATATGTCAATTTAATGACTCTATTATATTTATAATATTTAAATGATAATATTTCATGGTTTGTTTAGGCTCAGTGTTGCGTGTCATATATACTATTGAACATAGTTATTTTTTTAAAAATCTTGGGGTGTTGAATTATGCGAGCTCACCTAATGTTAATGAGTAATAGGTCGATAGGGTCACACATAAAATATATCCTTTGATCTTAGTTATATATTATTTATATTTAACAGTTGGAATAAATATTATTTTCCAGACTGAGAAGTAATATTTATTCAAGTGTTGTTAAATGATCACAAATATTTAATAAATATTGATATGCAAGGTAATTGTTTAATTACATGAATATATAATATTTATTTATCTTTGGTTATTTGTAAGTTAATAAATAATTATTTGTTGATAAATAATGTATTTAATTATGTGAATATTAAAATAAATATTTTATTTGTCGGGTCGTGAATACAATATTTATTTATGATATTAATTTGGAAATTCAATAAATGTTAAGGAGGATGAGAGGACCCAGTTATTGATCCAGTGATAAATATTTATTTACCAGACTATAAAAAATATTTATCATTGCACAGATTAGCGCACACCATGGAATAGAATAATATTATTTTTATTTTATATGACATGAGGTTTCTTTTGGGTTTAACATATTATTAAGGGTCTTTTACAATTAATTAATATGAAACTCTAACCCTAGATCTATAAATTGACCATTATGAAAATTGTGACTATTGGTTGTTGTGTAGAACATTCTCTTCCCTAGAGGATTCTCTCTCAACAAAGAATGCATCTTGGGTTTTCTCTCAAACTCAAAATAGTTTCACTTCCTCCATTTCTCTCAAGTCAGTGAGATCAAGAGATAAACCTTTACAGGATAAAGGGATCATGATTGTGATCAAGAGAAAAATGTAAGAAGATAGTTATCACTATGCTAGCACCCAAAGTATCATCAGAGACATTCTGAGATCAAAGTAGCATGTGTTGATCACTGTTAGAGGGGTTCTACTTTGGGTCCTCATCAATGCAATAAAAAATACAACTGAAATGACCTTTAGACGACCAACACCAACATCGAAGAAATAGCTCAAGATCGGGGTATTTTTTCATGATATTAAATTAATTATAAATTAATGTGAAAAATATTATCTCTTGGTTCTGATGAAAAATATTTTCAATATTATTTATAAAAATTTTCTGTTGGTCATGACATTCACGTCATGTACATTGCGAATGATCTGTTGAATCTCATGAAATTTGAGTTGTCCATAGGCAAAAAAGGTGCTTCCACTCTATTCGAAACCATAAATCTCTTTCTATATTGGCTCCTCTGAGCCCCCTGAGAATATTCGATACACCTTTTAGACCAGACACGATGCTCATTTATAGGATTTAGATGGAATAATCGAAAAATTAAATGAGATAAGTACCTAGATAAAGGATAGGGTCTTAAATTATGATTGCAAATATGTCACACGCTTCTACAAATTACGAAATAGATTTTAAGGATAAAATGTTACCAAGAAGATTATACATTTAAAGGAGGAAATTTACATCTTCAAAAGGTTTTCATATTATTCATGTAACCCTTTCATCACGTAGATCTAATATTGTCATTCATAGAAATGTTTCCTAATATTTAATATTTGATGTTCACTTCATACCTTTACAAACTCTTCAAAGTTCTCTATCATATAATTTTGAAATATCAAACATACCACAAGTGATAACAATGAGAGTAATTCAAGATATTTCTCTACTCATAGGTATGTATCCAAATAGTTATCGTCCATCATGTTTGTGATAATATTTATCCAAGTGTATTGTGTAGCATATTTGTCATGATATTTGTTACATGTAATTTTCATATTAAAAAACTCTACTAAATAATAATATGTGTTCTATCCATGATATTTTTCCATTTATTCCATATTACACTCCCCATTCAAATTTTCAAATTAAAGTTTGACCAACACATACAAATTAAACTTTGCTTGTTTTTTCATAATGAATATACCTACTTTTAATTTAGCTAATACAATAGTTCCATGTTTTATTTAAAAAATGTTTATAGTATAATGTAGTTATTATTACTTTATTTATTTAATTTAAAATATAGGATTTGGTTATAAAAAAACTTAATGTATAGGTTCAATTCAGTATCTACAATAGGTGAAAATTCTTTTTTGATATAACTATTAGCTTCTTCTTTATTGTTTATTTTCATATCTTTAGATATATTTATCTCTCCTGTATCACTATACATAATAATGTAATTCAACAGAATAATACATAATCATGATTTTAGACTCAATACTCATGTCTTCCACTGTTAATATTTCATTTCCATTTACTTTTTGTCTCCACTACCACAAATCGGTGCAAGTGAAGCGCTACCCTTTATCATCGCTAGTAAAAAAGCACTGATAAAGGGATTATATTTCAAAAAAATATCATTAAAAATAATATATAAATATATTTATATTGATATAAATATAATATATATTTTTTAAATATTTTTTACATAAGGATAAATACAAAATTTAAACTTAATATATAAGATATTTAGTAAAAAAGGTTTATGAAATGATTTTAAAAATATTTATAATTAATAATTTTGTAATTTTTATCGAGTAATAGTCATTTAATAACAATTTGAATATAAAAAAATAAAAAAATAAATTAAAGATATAAAATAAGTTGAAAATGAAACTCGAACTTCAAACGACCATAACTTTTGATCTGGATGTCCGTTTGGGCTCTACCACATATCAAATCGAAGCTTGCAATGAGATCTATACCATAATAACTTATATTAAACCCTAAATCACATTTTTCAAGGCCAAAAATTCCCATAAGTCCTCCAAAAATGAGTTTTTAGTCGGGGTACCCCGATTTTTTAACATTCGATGGATTTTCTGTCTCGTTTAAGGGTGTCTTTTTACCCTTTTCAATGAGGACTGAATTTATTCCTTGGTATTACATTCATATTGATATTATGGATTTTAAATTTTACCATTTTTCATAATATAATATTATTTATAATCAAATATATAATAATATATTCATATTTTTTATATATTCACACATAAAAAAATAATTTTATAAATAAATAATTAAAAATATTTACATATAAAATATATTTCTTAATATATAAGACTTATCTAAATAAAAACTAATATCCATTTTATTTAAAATAAAAATATATGAATATTTATATATCTATATAATGTTTGTGTGTGTGTTAGTGTGTGTCTGTATTAACAAACCGATATATATTATCAATATATTCTAATATATTAATATATAATTTATATAAATATGTATAATTATACTTACAGATACACATATAATATATATGTATATATATATATATATATGTATGTATGTTATATATATGTATTTATTTATTTATGAACTCACGCACAAAAACATATTAGATCGATTATATCTGTCACTGCAGAACACAATGAAAAGAAGAAAATGGCATTAAACCGCAGACCCAAAAGCTTGAACCTGCAACCTGCCCCTCACCCCTCCCAAACCCTTACCACCCCACCACCAACGATGGGGCGACTCACACAAAAAAAAACATATTTTATAAATATATTTAAAACTAATCTTATAAATATATATTATCATAACTATATATATATATTAATATATATTAATATACAAATAAATATAATTATATATATATATATAATATATCATTAAAGAGAGAACAAAACAAAATGGGTGAGTGGTACAGGTGTAGGAGTGCAAGGGCGAGGTCTCGGGTTTGAATCCAAGAGGAGACAGGGGTGTGCGGGTGTGTACAGGGGTGGGGGAAAGCACTATTATAGGGATGGTTAAGCGCTATTAAAAGGGCCTTTAATTTAAAAAAAATGGACATTTATCAGCACTTTTAAAAAAGCACTCATAAAAACCCATTTAATCGGTGTTTTTTTAGCACTGATAAAAAGGACCCTCTTTTAATAGCACTTTGATTATCATCACTCTTAAAAGGGCCTCTAATTTACAAAAAAAAATAAGTTTTTTTTAAATGGACTTTTATCAGTGTTTTTAAAAAAAGTATTGATAAAGGCCCCTTTTATCAGCACTTTTTTTAGCACTGATAAAAATCCCTTTTATCAGCATTTTTTTAGTATTGATAAAAGGACCCCCTTTTTAATAGCGCTTCTATAAAGACCTAAGCTTGACGTACATGTACATTACATTTCTTTTATAGAATACTTAAATACATGACACAAATAGACACCCAAAGACCGTATTAGTTTAGTATCTTTGGAAACTTAGAACATAATCTTTTAACTTGGTGAAATATTTTCAACATCTCCCATAAAGATCTTCCCCTTTTGTTTTCCTACCTAAAACCTTTTTTTATATCCTGAGGAAAAGAAAATATAAAAATGGTGATCTCAAATGCTCAGTAAGGGTAAACATGGAGAACATAAAACAAACCATAAACATTTGAACATAAAAACATGAACATAAAGTTTAAATATAAAAATATTGAGTCATGACATAAATCTTGGCAGTAAGGCATGGACCATGAACTGAAGGCCCTCCGATGGACCATGCATTGATGACCCTCCAATGGAAGCCGTAATGGAAACATTCATGGGAATGATGAACCAACTGACTCAAGTTATGAAAAATAACTTGAATCAAGCTGAGAGATCGATCTCACCGCAAAGGGAACAACATTCTGTTGAGTCCTTTATGTGTCAAAAACCACCAACCTTCAGTGGATCGACTGACCCATTGATTGCTGAGTAGTGGATCAACTCCATCGAGAAGATCTTTTCTATGCTCCGTTGTTCAGAGCAAGAGAAGGTCACCCTAGCTGTCTATTGCTTAGAGGGAGAAGTTGATCAGTGGTGGGAACTGATAAAAAACACGAATCAAAGAGTGGAAGTTGAAGCTATGGAGTGGGAAGAGTTCAGAGGGATCTTTTTCAGTAAGTATTTCCCTCGTTCCATGAGAACAATAATGGAGAAGGGGTTTCTCAAGCTAAAGCAAAAGGAGAATGAATATGTGGGAATCTACAAGATGAACTTCACAAGGATTTCACAATATACCTCTAGATTTGTCATGAATCCAAATGGTAAGGTTGATAGATTCGTTGGTGGACTAAGACCTCATCTGCGGAAGAATCTAGGAAATTGAGACTATGATAGCTACGAGGAGATCATGCGGAGTGCGATGAAAGTTGAGCTAGAGTTTGGTGAGATGCAGTGGTCTCATAAATCAAACGACAAGAAAATATCATTGGAGCCAAGCTTAGGGAGGAGCTTTGATAAAGGAAGAGGAGGCAAGCAAGTACAACTTCCCACATGTAATAAATGTGGGAAGAAGCATTCGGGGAAAAGCCTTCTCAGGAGTGGGAAGTGCTAAAAGTGTGGTAGAGATGGCCACATTGCAAGGAATTTTCATGGTGAGGTGAAACCTAAACTTCCAAACACAAACGACAAGGGGAATATGGTGTAGGCCCTACCTGGTGTCCAGTGCTTCAAGTGTGGACAACGTGGGCACTTTTCCAATCATTGTCCAAATCTGAGGGCAGTGGAGGGGAACCACCATCAGCCTTAGTAAAGGCCAAGGGATCAAGGTTGTGCTTTTTCTATCACGACAGCTGAAGTTGTAGCTCTGAATGATGTGGTAGAAGGTACTCTTGTTTTCCTCTCAAAGCTAGCAAATACTTTGTTTGATTTTGGTTCTACGCATTCTTATATTTCCTTCAAGTTTACAAAGAATTTAGAATCAACCCCCGATTTTCTAAAAGTAGAGTTATCAGTCAAGACTCGTGGTGGGACTATACAAGAATCATCAGTGTTTAGAAAATCTAGTATTTACTTTAGTGATCACAATCTTATCATAAATCTAGTAATCATTCCCATGCTGGAATTCGACATTATACTAGGGATGGACTGGCTCTCAAAGTATAATTCTAATATCAATTACAGAAGCAAGGAAATATCAGTAGTCTTGAATGGAAACCCTACAGTTATCTTCCAAGGAGATATATCTCAACCTGATATTTGTTTAAAATAACCCCTTATATCCTTTTTTATGGAGTTGATTGGTGAAGAAGGAGAAGGAGATGAGAGTTTAAGGATAGAAAGTGTCCCCATCGTCTAGGAATATGTTGATGTATTTACTAAGGAGTTGTTTAGACCTCCCCCTAAAAGAGAGGTAGAGTTCTCTATTGAGCTCATACCTGGATCTCATCCAATGTTAAAGACCCCGTATAGGATGGAAAATGTGGAGCTGGAGGAATTGAAGAAACAACTCCAAGATCTTTTAGAGAAGGGGTTTATCTGACCAAGTGTGTCTCCTTGGGGAACATCTATTCTCTTTGTGAAGAAGAATGATGGATAGATGCGGCTATGCATTGATTATAGAGAACTGAACGGGATCACAGTAAAGAAAAAATACCCTCTTCCAAGAATTGATGACTTATTTGACCAACTCCATGGAGCTTAATTATTCTCTAAGATTGATCTGTGATCTGGTTATCATCAATTGAGGGTTAAGAAAGAAGATATTCCAAAAACTACCTTCCGATCAAGATATGATCATTATGAGTTTGTTGTTGTGCCCTTCAGAATGACTAATGCACCTAACATTTTTATGGATCTGATGAATAGAGTCTTTAAGGGCTACCTTGATAACTTTGTGGTAGTTTTTATTGATGATATTCTGATATATTCCAAAAGTCATGAGGAGCATGAATATCATCTAAGGGTTATTTTGAAAACTATATGGAAGGAGAGGATTTTTGGAAAGTTTAGTAAATGTGAATTCTGGTTACAAAAAGTTGCTTTATTGGGGCACATTTTTACCAATGAAGGAATCACGGTTGACCCTACAAAGACAAAAGTTGTAGTGGAGTGGCCTCAGCCTATAATAATAACTGATATTCGAAGTTTCCTTGGATTAGCAGGATATTATAGGAGGTTTTTGAAAAACTTTTCATGAATTTCTAATCCATTAACCAAGTTAACTTGAAAAGGGGTCAAGTTCATCTGGACAAAGGAGTGTGAGGAAAGTTTCCAAGAGCTGAAGAAGAGATTGGTTACTGCACCTGTGTTAACTCTTCCATCAAGTGGAGAAGGATTCGTTATTTTTAGTGATGCATCTCTAAAAGGTCTTGGGTGAGTCCTCATTCAAAATGACAAAGTCATTGCTTATGCATCTCGACAGTTGAAGACTCATGAGCGGAACTATCCTACACATGATCTGGAGATGGATGCGGTCATTTTTTCTCTAAAGATATGGAGGCAATATCTTTATGTGGAGAAATGTGATATATACACAGAACATCAAAGTTTGAAGTAAATTTTCACACAAAAGGAATTTAACATGAGACAAAGTATATGGTTGGAGCTTCTTAAAGACTATGATTGTTCAATTCATTATCATCCCGGAAGAGCAAACAAAGTTGTTGATGCATTAAGTAGGAAATACCCAGTTGTTCTTTCCATTATGAGGATTCAAAAATATCCTTTGATAAATGACCTAGAAAATATGGACATGGGAGTTATATGGGAAGGGACATCATCAACCCTAACCCAAATGATTTCTCAACCGTCATTACTAGAGAAGATCAAGAAAGCTCAGAAAGAAGATCCTTTATTGTGGAAAAAGTTTGAGGATATAAAGGATGAGAAGTTTCCTGAGTTCAATATTGATAAAGAAGGTGTACTTAAATTTCATACAAGACTATGTGTTCCATATATTCTAGAAATAAAGAAGGAGATGATGGATGAAGCACATAGCTCTACTTTCTCTATACATCCTGGAAGCACAAAAATGTATAGGGACCTTCGTGATCATTATTGGTGGGATAATATGAAAAGGGAGATTGCTGACTACACTTCAAGGTGCCTAGTATGTCAGCAAGTGAAGGGAGAGTGAAAACTTCCTAAAGGGGTATTGCAACCACTACCCATACCAGCATGGAAGTGGGACAATATCACTATGGACTTTGTCATTGGTCTTCTGAGAACTTCCAAAGGAAACAATGAGATATGGGTTATTGTGGACCATCTCACCAAGACTACCCATTTTATCTCTATTTGGGAAGATTTATCTCTTGATCAAATTGCCATGATTTATGTGAAGGAAGTGGTAAGGTTGCATGGAGTTCCACTTTCTATCATATATGATCATGATCCAAGGTTTACATCAAAATTATGGAGAAGTATTCAACATGCTCTAAGCACTTAATTGAATTTCAGTACGGCCTATCACCCCCAAACTGATGGCCAATCTGAAAGGAATATTCAAACACTTGAGGACTTGCTGAGAACGTGCTCAATGGAATTTAAGGGTGGATGGGATCAACATCTCCCTTTAGCTGAGTTCTCTTACAACAACAGCTTCCACTCGAGCATTCAAATGGCACCCTATGAAGCTTTATATGTGAAGCAATGTAGAACTCCTACTTGTTGGGATGAAGCTAGTGAGAGAAAACTTCTTGGGCCTGATCTTGTGCAAGAGATGACAAAAAAATTCCATGCCATCCAACAACACATTAAGGCTTCTCAGAGTTGGAAAAAGAGCTATGCTGAAAACCATCGAAGGGACTTAGAGTTTGATGTTAGTGACAAGGTCTTTATTCAAATTTCACCTTGGAAGAGAGTCATGAGGTTTGGGAAGAAAGGGAAGCTCAGCCCTAGGTACATTGGCCCCTATGAAATCCTTGATCATGTGGGAGCAATGGCCTATCGGCTTTCACTTCCTCCAAATTTAGCACAAGTTCATGATTTCTTCCATGTATACCTCTTGAGGAAGTACATACCTGACCCTTCACATGTACTAAACCCATAGGTGGTACAACTAAAACATAACCTCTCTTATGAGGAGCAGCTGGTGGAGATCTTGGATCGTAGATACAAGGTTCTACGCAACAAGAATACCCACCTTGTTAAGGTGTTGTAGAGGAACCAAAAATATGAAGAAGACACGTGGGAACCAGAGGAGTCTATGTGGAAGAAGTACCCACACCTTTTCTCCTATAAGAGTATGAGTTAAAAATTTCGGGGACAAAATTTCTTAAGGGGGGAAGAATGTAACGACCCGAACTTTTTAATAATTTTTGTTTCCTAATTTTTTGTGTTATTTTATTTTATACTCAACAAAACTATTTCATTTAATAAAATGAGTATAATTAAAATGATACTATTGGGTTTCAACTGTTATATGACCATTGGTTAATATGACCGTTGGGAACTAAACTCTTAGTGTTGCGATTATTGTTTATAAATACAAGTGATCTTGGTTAATTAATACAGAGAGAAGATTTGATGGCCTCCTCTAGTAGACTCGGGTCGTTCAAAGCCCATCTAACGTAACTTGGGAAGGAGGTATCACCACTGGTCTTTTCTCTAGACCAAACTCAAGCTGAACTTCATCGTGTGAAGCTGGAATGGAATCGCCTTCGGGAGAAGTTCAAGCTGATAGAAATCACCACTCGGGCAATGTTAGCTGAGCCGCCCCAAGATTCTATCATTATAGAACACCTTACACTTAATTCATATGCTGGTTTTATAAGGGGCTAGGTAACGAGACCTTAGCTACTTTATGTAATCCTTTGATATAAATAAAAATTGTTATTTCTTCTTATGGTGAAGTTTGTGAATTTTCAAATGTCCGGATAAATATAGTATGCATATTATTGATGAATTTTAGAAAAGGGATATTTTAAAATATTTATGTAAACCTTAAATAATTAATAATGTGTGATGATTTTCAAAAAATGGTCTTCTACAGTTATGTTCAGTAAGAAATTTAGAGTCTAATAAGATCAACTTAATTTTTGATGAATAGTAAATTATGAATTGTGATTTTACGCTTATGATTAGTAATTTGATCAAATGGATTAAGTAACCTTACTTAATAAAGTATTAATATAATTTAGGCACCTTGATTAAGTAATGTGATTCAATAAAATTGGTAAATAATTGTTTCAGAAATTATTGGTTAAGTATTAGTTTTTCAGGTAAATAGTGTTTTTATTTAAAAATTAAATTAAAAATATTTAGAAAATTATTTTTATAAAATGGAGTTCATTTTTGAATTCAGAGCATCGATATTAGGTTAAGTTGATTTTTGGGGATTTTTCTGAAAAAGTTGAATTTTTGGTGAATAGTGAAAATACAGTTTTTAGTTTCGGGTGTTTAATGACATCATTGAGGATGTAATAATTATGTAATCATTCTGGTAGACTTATTAATAGTAATATAAGGTATGAGGTGTCCCAAGTGGGCAATACCATGGGCAAATACCATGGTCAGGCCCATGGTTTTTCCAATACCATCGATGAGGTGTCCCTTGGCCATTAATGACTTGTCCCCTCACTTATCCTATAAATACCAAGCCATTACCTCATTAATTTAATTTCCAAATCCTCCCCAATGAATTTATAGTCTCTTTACCTTTCACTAAGTCCTTAAAAGGTTCCCTCAAGCCTCCCAAGGTTCTGACCTTCAAGCTTTCGAAGTGACTCTTCATGATAAGGGTTCCTTTCACCCTCCTCTTTTAAGTCATGACTTCCTTTATGTTGTGTCTTCTAATTTCCATATCTTTATGTTGATGGTATGTTCTTATATGTTCTAATTTCCATCCATTTCATTTCTAATTGTTGATAGAACCCTTCCACTCTCATCCATTTGTTTTCTGAATTTTTAAGTGACGTTGTTAGGCTTCCAAATTTCTCATAAAAGAAATCGCATCTTCTCTTTTCTTTCATGTTTACTTTTCATGTGATATGTCATTAAAATATCCATACCATGATCTTATTAAGTACCCATACTGTATTATGAATTATTTATGAGTGGTTTACCCTTTTCCCCTCTCTTTTCAATGCTTTCTAAAACCATGTTATATAGTCGTTATGCTGTAGAAATTTCGTCTCAAAATTTATATTTCTTTCTCTCAAGAAATTCTCTTAGTTTATTTATGTGAATACCTAGACCTATTTAGTTTCTATGGGTGATCATAAATATATAAATATGATTATTTTATTTTGTAATTTACATACATATAACCCTCATTCCCTTTCCATGGGTTATAAATGACATAATGATCTTATTTTTAAGCTCTTTTTAAACGTCATGATTTTGTCATGAAACTCATTTCCTTGATTATATTTGGGTTATTTATGAAATTTTTGATTATGATCTATGTGGATCACATTAAATTAAAGACATACTAATGGTGCACCCTGATATCGCTTCAATGCATGGGTAAAGAATTAATCACTACGGATGAAAAGTTTCACGATACCTTGGTGAATAACCTTGGTAATTTTTATGACACATTGGTGATGGACCTTGGTGATATGTTCATGAATGTATAAATGAAATGTTGTAGTCACATATTCAAGTTATGTTCCAAGTTCTCTTCATTATGATATTCCTATATTTCCATTGCTCATGTCTTTATGTTTTTATTCAAGTTCTTATTGATATCACAAGTAAATTGATTCCCTTGTTTACCCCTTACTGGGCCTTCTGCTCACCCTTTCCTTCGATATATGTCTCCAAGATATGAGATGCAATAATTGTACTTTGTATAATCTTATTATTAAGCCTTAAAAGTGGATTAGAAGAATTTTTTATGTTGTATTCAAGTTTTATTGTTCCTGATTTCCAAGACACTAGACTTTATAAATCCTCTGTATGTAAAATGTAATGAAAAGTTATGTATTAAAAAGGTGAGATGCCATAGTTGGAATAAAAGGATAGTTTAGTTATTTATGGAAATTAGGATATGAAAAATTTAGGAAGAACCCTATAGAAAATTTTAAATATAGGAAAACTTCCTGGTATTTTGGTGAGTATAGAGTTAGTGGTTTATCAAACAAATACATCTATGTCTGGATACGAGCAGGTAGAGGCGGCTCTGGCACAGATGTACATAGGGGTAAAACCCAAAAACACCACTTTGATCTAGACTCTAATGGGAACTAGTTCATGACAACGGTCCTTTATTCACTCTTGGTTACGGCACTCCTGGGGGATATGTTTGGTTAATCGCAAGCTTGTTATGAATCATTATGAAGGAATTATAGAGGAATGTAATTGTTTAAGCATGAAGTTTTAAGACATAAAATCCTTTATAGTTAAAATATTTGTAAATTAAATAAGTTTCTCACTAAGGTTTTACTCTTTTAGAAAAATGGAGGTCAATAGGAGGAACCATGCAAATGGTGACCGTAATGGACCATGCGCTGACGGCCCTTTGATAGAAGCCGGAATGGAAACATTCATGCGAATGATGAACCAACTGACTCAAGTTATGAGAAATAACTTGAATCAAGCTGAGAGACCAATCTCATCATAAAGGGAACAACATTCTATTAAGTCCTTTATGTTTCAATGACCACTAACATTCAGTGGATCGACTGACCCATTGATTGCTGAGTAGTGGATCAGCTCCATCAAGAAGATCTTTTCTATGCTTCGTTGTTCAAAGTAAGAGAAGGTCACCCTGGATGTCTATTTCTTAGAGGTAGAATATGATCAATGGTTGGAATTGATCAAAAACGCGAAGAAAATAGTGGAAGTTAAAGCTATGGAGTGGGAAGAGTTCGAAGGGATCTTTTTCAGTTAGTATTTCCCTTGTTCCATGAGAACAAGAATGGAGAAGGAGTTTCTCGAGCTGAAGCAGAAGGAGAATGAATATGTGGGAAGCTACAAGATGAAATTCACAAGGATTTCATGATATACCTCTAGCTTTTTCATGGATCCAAATGGTAAGGTTGATATATTCTTTGGTGGACTGAGATCTCATATGCGGAAGAATTTAGCCAGCCGAGACTATGATAGCTACGAGGAGATCATGTGGAGTGCGAGGAAAGTAGATCTAGAGTTTGGTGAGACGTAGTGGTCTCATAAATCAAACGACAAGAAAATATCATTGGAGAAAAGATTAGGAAGGAACTTCGATCAAGGAAGAGGAGTCAAGCAAGTACAACTTCCCACGTATAATAAATTTGGGAAGAAGCATTCAGGGAACTACCTACTCGGGAGTGGGAAGTGCTACAAGTGTGGTAGAGATGGCCACATTGAGAGGAATTGTCATGGTGAGGTGAAACCCCAACTTCCAAACACAAACAACAAGGGGAATATGGTGCATTCCCTACCTGATGTCCAGTGATTCAAGTGTGGACAATGTGGGCACTTTTCCAATCACTGTCGAAATCTGAGGGCAGTGGAGGGGAACCACAATCAGCCTCAGCAAAGGCCAAGGGATCAAGGCCGTACTTTTTCTATCATGACAGCTGAAGTTGAAGATCCGAATGATGTAGTAGCAGGTACTCTTTTTGTCCTCTCAAAGCTATCAAATACTTTGTTTGATTATGGTTCTATGAATTCCTTTATTTCCTCTAATTTTACAAAGAATTTAGAATCAAGCCCCAATTTTCTAAAAGTAGAGTTATCAGTCAAGACTCATGGTGGGACTATCCAAGCATCGTCAGTGTTTAGAAACTCTAGTATTTACTTTAGTGAGCATAATATTATCGCAAATCTAGTAGTCATTCCCATGCTATAATTAAACAATATACTAGGGATGGACTGGCTCTCAAAGTATAATGCTAAGATCAATTTCAGAAGCAAGGAAATATCAGTAGTATTTAATGGAAAACCTACATTTATCTTCCAAGGAGAGATATCTCAACCCGATCTTTTTCTAAAAGAACCCCCTATATCCTTCTTTATGGAGTTGATTTGTGGAGAAGGAGAAGTAGATGAGATTTTAAGGATATAAAGTGTCCCCATCGTCCAGAAATATGTTGATGTATTTCCTGAGGAGTTGCCTAGACCTCCCCTTGAAAGAGAGGTAGAGTTCTCTATTGATCTCATACCTGGATCTCATCCAATATTAAAGACCCCATATAGGATGGAAAATGTGGAGCTAGAGGAATTGAAGAAAAAACTCCAAGATCTTTTAGAGAAGCGGTTTATCTGACCAAGTGTGTCTCCTTGGGGAGCGCCTATTCTCTTTGTGAAGAAGAAGGATAGATCGATGCGGCTATGCATTTATTATAGATAACTGAATGGGATCACAGTAAAGAACAAATACCATCTTCCAAGAATTGATGACTTATTTGACCAACTTCATGGGGCTCAATTCTTCTCTAAGATTGACATTCGATCTAGTTATCATCAATTAAGGTTAAAGAAAGAAGATATTCCAAAAACTACCATCTGATCAAGATATGGGTATTATGAGTTTCTTGTTATGACCTTTGGACTGACTAATGCACCTACCATTTTTATGGATCTGATGAATAGAGTCTTTAAGGACTACCTTGATAACTTTGTGGTAGTTTTTATTGATGATATTCTGATATATTCCAAAAGTCATGAGAAGCATGAAGATCATCTAAGGGTTATTTTTTAAACTCTATGGAAGGAGAAGATTTTTGGAAAGTTCAGTAAATGTGAATTATGGTTACAACAAGTTGCTTTCTTGGGGCACATTGTTACCAATAAAGGAATCACAGTTGACCCTGTAAAGACAAAAGTTGTAGAGGAGTGGCCTCAGCCTACAACAATAACTGATATTAAAAGTTTCCTTGGATTAGCAGGATATTATAGGAGGTTTGTGAAAACTTTTCATGACTTTCTAATCCATTAACCAAGTTAACTCGAAAAGGGTTCAAGTTCATCTGGACAAAGGAGTGTGAGGAAAGTTTCCAAGAGCTGAAAAATAGATTGGTTACTACACCCGTGTTAACTCTGCCCTCAAGTTGAGAAGGATCCGTTATTTTTAGTGATGAATCTCTAAAAGGGATTGGTTGAATCCTCATGAAAAATGAAAAAGTCATTTCTTATGCATCTCGACAGTTAAAGACTCATGAGTAGAACTATCCTACGCATGATTTCGAGCTGGCTACGGTCGTTTTTGCTCTGAAGATATGGAGGCACTATATTTATGGGGAGAAATGTGATATATACATAGACCATCAAAGTTTGAAGTATATTTTCACACAAAAGGAATTGAACATGAGACAAAGGAGATGGTTGGATCTTCTTAAAGACTATGATTGTTCAATTCATTATCATTCTGGAAGAGCAAACAAGGTTGTTTATGCATTAAGTAGGAAAGACCCAGTTGTTCTTTCTATGATGAGGATTCAAAAATATCCTTTGATCAATGACCTAGTAAATCTGGACATGGGAATTATAAGGGAAGGGACATCATCAACCCTAACCCAAATTATTTCTCAACCGTCTTTACTAGAGAAGATCAAGAAAGCTCAGAAAGAAGATCCTTTGTTGCAGAAAAAGTTTGAGGCTATAAAGGATGGGAAGTTTCCTGAGTTCAATATTGATCAAGAAGGTGTACTGAAATTTCATACAAGACTATGTGTTCTATCTATTCCAAAAATAAATAAGGAGCTGATGGATGAAGCTCATAGCTCTACTTTCTATATACATCATAGAAGCACAAAAATGTATAGAGACCTTAGTGATCATTATTGGTAGGACAATATGAAAAGGGAGATTCTTGAATACATTTCAAGGTGCCTAGTATGTCAGTAAGTGAAGGCAGAGCAAAAAATTCCTAAAGGGGTATTGCAACCACTACTCATACCAGCATGAAAGTGGGACAATATCACTATGGACTTTGTTACTGGTCTTTCGAGAACTTCCAAAGGAAACAATGCAGTATGGGTTACTGTGGACCATCTCACCAAGACTGCTCATTTTATCTCCATTCGAGAAGATTTCTCTCTTGATCAACTTTCCAGGATTTACGTGAAGGAAGTGGTAAGGCTGCATGGAGTTCCACTTTATATCGTATCTGATCATGATCCAAGGTTTACATCAAAATTCTAAAGAATTCTTCAACATGCTCTGAGCACTAAATTGAATTTTAGTATGGCCTATCACCCCCAAACTTATGGCCAATCTGAAAGGACTATTCAAACACTCGAGTACATGCTAAGAATGTGCTCAATGGAATTTAAGGGTGGATGGGATCAATATCTCCCTTTAGTTGAGTTCTCTTACAACAACAACTTCCACTCGAGCATTCAAATGGCACCCTATGAAGTTCTATATAGGAAGCGATGTAGAACTCCTACTTGTTGGGATGAAGCTAGTGAGAGAAAGCTTCTTGGGCCTAATCTTGTGCAAGCGATGAAAGAAAAAGTCCATGTCATCCAATAACACATTAAGGCTTCTTAGAGTCGACAAAAGAGCTATGCCGACAACCGTCGAAGAGACTTGGAGTTTGATGTCAGTGATAAGGACTTTCTTCGAATTTCACCTTAGAAGAGAGTCATGAGGTTTGGGAAGAAAGGGAAGCTCATCCCTAGGTACATTGGCCCCTATGAAATCCTTGATCATGTGGGAGCAGTGGCCTATCAACTTGCACTTCCTCCAAATCTAGCATAAGTTCATGATGTCTTCCATGTATCCCTCTTGAGGAAGTACATACCTGGCACTTCAAATGTACTAAACCCAAAGGTGGTATAACTGGAACATGACCTCTCTTATGAGGAGCAGCCAGTGGAGATCTTGGATCGTAGAGACAAGGTTCTATGCAACAAGACTACACAAATTGTTAAGGTGTTGTGGAGGAACCACAAATATGAAGAAGCCAAGTGGGAACCAGAGGAGTCTATGAGGCAGAAGTACCCACAACTTTTCTCCTCTAAGGGTACGAGTTAAAAATTTCAGGGATGAAATTTCTTAAGGGGGGGAGAATGTAACAACCCGAACTTTTTAATAATTTTTGTTTCCTAATTTTGTGTATTATTTTTTATATACTCAACAAAACCATTTCATTTAATAAAATGAGTATAATTAAAACGATACCATTGGGTGTTGACTGTTATATGATTGTTGGTCAATATGACTGTTGGGAACTAAACTCTTAGTGTTGCGATTATTGCTTATAAATACAAGTGATCTTGGTTAATTAATACAGAGAGAAGATTTGATGGCCTCATCTAGTAGACTCGGGCCGTTTGAAGCCCATCTGACAGAACTTGGGAAGGAGGTAGCACCATTGGTCTTTATTGTAGACTAAACTCAAGATGAACTTCATCGTGTGAAGTTGGAATGGAATCACCTTCTGGAGAAGTTCAAGCTGATAGAAATCACCACTCAGTCAATGTTGGTCGAGCCGCCCCAATATTCTATCACCGTAGTACACCTTACACTTAGGTCATATGCTGGTGTTATAAGGGGCTATGTAATGATACCTTAGCTGCTTTATGTAATCCTTTGATATAAATAAATTAATAATATTTAGAAAATTATGAATAGTGATTTTGCGCTTATGATTAGTAATGTGATCAAATTGATTAAGTAACCTCACTTAATAAAGTATTAATATAATTTAGGCACCTTGATTAAGTAATGTTATTCAATAAAATAGGTAAATAACTGTTTCAGAAATTATTGGTTAAGTATTACTTTTTTCGGGTGAATAGTGTTTTTATTTAAAAATTAAATTAATAATATTTAGAAAATTATTTTTATAAAATGGAGTTCATTTTTGAATTCAAATCATCTATATTAGGTTAAGGTGATTTTTGGGGATTTTTCTGAAAAAGTTGAATTTTCAGTAAATAATGAAAATACAATTTTTAGTTTCAGGTGATTAATGACATCATTAAGGATGTAATAATTATGTAATCATTCTAGTCGACTTATAAATAGTAATATAAGTTATGAGGTGTCCCAAGTGGCCAATACCATGGGAAAATACCATAGTCAAGCCCATGGTTTTTCCAATACCACTGATGAGGTGTCCCTTGGCCATTAATGACTTGTTCCCTCACTTCTCCTATAAATACCAAGTCATTCCCTCATTCATTTCATTTAAAAATCCTCCCTAATTAAGTTCTGGTCTCTTTACCTCCCAAGGAGTCCTTCAAAGGTTACCTCAATCCTCCCAAGGTCCCAACCTTCAATCTTTCGAAGTTACTCTTCAAGGTAAGGGATTCTTTCACCCTCCTCTTTTAAGTCATGACTTCCTTTATGTTGTGTCTTCTAATTTTCATCTATTTATGTTGAGGGTATGTTATTATATGTTTTCATTTCTGTCCATTTCATGTCTAATTTTTGAGAGACCCTTTCCGCTCTCATCAATTTGTTTTCTGAATTTTTAAGTGATGTCGTTACGCTGCCGAATTTCTCGTATAAGAAATCGCATCTTCTCTTTTCTTTCATGTTTCCTTTTCATGTGGTATGTCATTCAAATATACATACCATGATATTATTCAGTACCCATACTGTATTATTAATTATTTATGAGTGGGTGACCCTTGTCCCCTCTCTTTTCAATGTTTTCTAAAACCATGTTATATAGTCGTTATGCTGCAGAAATTTCGTCTCAAAATTTCTATATCTTTCTCTCGAGAAATTATCTTAGTTTATTTATGTGAATACCCAGACCTATTTATTTTCTATGGGTGTTCATAAATATATAAAGATGATATATTTTATTTTTGAATTGACATACATATAACCCTCACTCCCTTTCCATGGGTTATAAATGACATAATGATCTTATTTTTAAGCTCTTTTTAAACGTCACGATTTTGTCATGAAACCCATTTCTTTGATTCTATTTGGGTTATTTATGAAATGTTTGATTATGATCTATGTGTCTCACATGAAATTAAATACATATTAAGGGTGCACCCTGAAATCTCTCCAATTAATTGGGTAAAGAATTAATTTCTAGAGATGACAAGTTTCATGATACCTTAGTGAATAACCTTGGTAATTTTTATGATATCTTGGGGATGGTCCTTGGTGATATGTTCATGAATGTCTAAATGAAATTTTGTAGCCACATATTAAAGTTATGTTTCAATTTCTCTTCATTATGATATTCCTATACTTCCATTGCTCTTGTCTTTATGTTTTTATTCAAGTTCTTATTGATATCACAAGTAAACTGATTCCCTTGTTTACCCCTTACTGGGCCTTCTGTTCACCCTTTCCTTTGATGTATGTATCCAGGATATGAGATGAAGTAATTTTACTTAGGATTATCTTATGATGAAGCCTTAAAAGTGGATTAGAATAATGTTTTATATTGTATTCAAGTTTTATTGTTTCTGATTTCTAAGACATTAGACTTTAAAGATCCTATGTATGTAAAATGTAATGAAAAGTTATGTATTAAAAAGGCAGGATGCCATAATAACGGCTATTTTATATCCTATAATAATATTTTAACAATATATCATTGTTTAGTGAAACTTGGTATGACATACAATGCAAGTTATCGAAGAAAGTCGTTATTGCGTGTAACGCAAACCAAGAGTAGTGTTGCGTATACTGCAAGCTAATATGGTGTTACGTATAGTGCAAGATAATATTGGTATAGCGTACAACATAAGACAACAAAAAAATAAAAAGAATCTATCTCATAAAATCTTGGGGTGTTATGACTTCGTTTACCAATGCTTTTAAAAAAATGTTGATAAATGTCTCTTCTATCAGTGCTAAAAAAATGCTGATAAAGGCCCCTTATATGAGCGTTTTTTTAGTGCTGATAAAAGACCCCTTTTATCAGGATTCACATAATCTTAGGTCCGAGCATGGACCTAAGAGTGAGGTACAAGGTGAGATGACTCCCCACCTAGAAAAAAATGTGGCTCCCGGTCTGTTTTTTTGGTGCGCTGTTTTTTGAAAAAACAAATTAATAAATTTGAAACGTTTGGAGCATAATGTCCTTCCTCATCTCCAACGATTTTAAAACAATTATAACTATAAAATTTTTAATTAAAAATGTTATTATAAAATATTTAATAATTGTTTTTATTATAAAATATTAAATATAAATATAGATAAAAAATATGTTATATTAGTTTATGTTAAGATGTTTTTAAATGTTTTAAAATAATTTTATGTAACGTGGGATTTTGATCTAATCTATATATTTTAATTAAATAGTTTATATTTATTAATATTTTTTATTAAAAACATTTTAATTACATTTTTTATTAAATATTAATAATAAAGATATTTTTAACGTGTAAATAATAAAAATAAATAAAAATATAATTGAAATATGAATGGAAATTTTCAATGAAAATTTTAACTATGAATATTAAATGAAAATTATCATTGCAATATATGAATTGAAAATTTGGCTTGAAATTTGAATGGAATTTCATAATAAAAGTTTCCATTTGAAATTTACACTAAAATTTTACATTGTAAATCTTCAATGTAAAATTTTAATAAATTTTTACATTTTCTGATTATGTATTAATATATCTACATTTTAATTTTAAAGGAATATTTGAGTTGAAATTTTCAATAGAAGTCTGCACTGAAAATTTTTTGTGGAAAGTTTCACCACAAATTTTTAGTGGGAGTTAGCACTACAAATTTCTGGTGGAAGTTTGCACTTGAAATTTCTATAGGAAATTTACAGTTCAAATTTTCATTGTAAAATTACACCTAGGAAAATTTTCACTTTTACATTGAAAATTTTCTATTTCGACAATAAAATTTTCAATATTTTTTTCATTTATTGAAAATTTGCACTATAAATTTTCACTCAATAAAATACATTGTATATTTATATTAGAAAATATATAATGTATTGGAATATGTATTGAAAATTTGATCTAGAAATTCATGTGAAAATATGAATTACGCTTTTCTAGTGGAAATATGTAGAGAAATTTGTCAGTGAAAACTTCTAGTGAAAATTTACATTGTTTTATATTTATATTAATATATCATATATGCATACACTGAAAATTTTCATTATAAATTGTCACTGGAAAAATTTTATATTTATCGATATCAGTGTATGGGCGCATGTGTGATTTTCAGTGCAAATTTCTATGGTTCATATTGTGTAGTAAAGATGCATTAAAAAATTTTGCTCTAGAAAATTTCAGTATAAATTTACGGTGGAAATTGCCATTAAAAATTTTCATGGAAAATTCTCAATATAAATTTTCACTATAAATTCCCAATATAAATTTTTGAATGTATTTAGTTGTATAGTTATGTTACCATAAATTTTAAGTGGTGGAAATTTTCAATGTAAATTTCATAAAAAATTGCATTTTTTATTTACGTATTAATATATTTTCAATGAAATTTGAAGGAAAAATTAGAATTGTAAATTTCCAATGTAAATTTGCACTAGAAATATACAATGTAATATTATGATGTATATCGATATCATTGTATGAACGCATGTGTGATTTTCAGTGCAAATTTCTATAGTTTGTGATGTTTAGTAAAGATACATGATAATTTTTTTCACTAAAAAATTCCAGTATAAATTTACGGTGGAAATTCCCCTTGAAAATTTGCATGGAAAATTCTCGATGTAAATTTTCATTGGAAATTCCCAATATAAATTTGTAAATGTATTTATTTATATAGTTATGTTAGCATAAATTTTAAGTGGTGGAAATTTTCAATGTAAATTCCCAATAAAAAATTGCAATTTTTATTTATGTATTAATATATTTTCAATGAAATTTGAAGTGAAAATTAGAATTGTAAAGTTCCAGTGGAAATTTTCACTTAAAATTTTTAGTGGAAATTTTGAAAGTTTCATAGGAAGATTTTCGGTGTAAATTTCCGCTGCAAATTTCCCTACAGATTTTGTAATTTAATTAATAAATGTCATATTACAAATATATATAATCAATATTATATATAATAAATATCATAATAAATATTTTATATATATATGTAATAAAAAATTATATATATATACCTATATAATTATTTTTCATAAATAATAAACAATATATACTAATTATGTTATAATAAATTTTTTAAAAAATATAATACTTTCAATAGTTATATTTATATCATTATGTATATTTATATTATTAATAAATATCAGATAATAAATCTATATAATAAATATCATACTAAATATATGTTTATTTATTTTAATTATATATATTAAATATTATAATATATATTACTTTCAATAGTTATATTTATAAATAATAAACAATATATACTGATTATATGTATACAAACAATATATATTTATAAACAATATATACTAATTTTAAATAATAAACAATATATGCTAATTAAATTATAATAAAATTTAAAAAATATATAATACTTTCTATAGTTATATTCATATCATTATTTATATGTATGTTTATATTATTAATAATTATTAGATAATAAATCTATATAATAAATATCATACTAAATATATGTTTATTTATTTTAAATATATATAGTAATTATTATAATACATAATACCTTCAATAGTTATATTTAAAAATAATAAACAATATATATACTAATTATAAATAATAAACAATATATACTAATTACATTCTAATAAAATTTAAAAAACATATAATACTTTCAATAGTTATATTTATATCATTATGTATATTTATATTAACAATAAATATATAATAAATCTATATAAAAAATATCATATTGAATATATGTTTATTTATTTTAAATATATATAATAAATATTACAATATATATGTATATATAAAGAAACTCATATCCAGTGCTGCAGTGTGAAAAAAAAAACGAAAATGGGGGCAATTTCATCCAAAAACCCAACATTAGGGTCATGTTGAAACCCAAACCTGTGACAATTTAAATCCCTTTTATCAGCGTTTTTTTAACGCTGATAAAAAATGTTTTTTAGCACAGATAAAATGGACCCCTTTTAATAGCGCTTCGATTATCAACGTTTTGTCAGCGCTGATAAAAATGATTTTTAACGCTTTTAAAAGTAATATTTGTGGTTGTGCTCACCAAGCCTATGCATTTTTGGGAAATATTTAAAATCAAATGGTTGTATCCATAAATCATTGAATTCTCAAGATATTCATGCCACTTTTCCCCACTGAATATATTTATGTGTGTGTGTGTGTAAAGTCTACCACTGTCTTCGTATTATATTAAATTATCCATTATTGATCGGTTGGATGATTGTTTGTTTGTTTGTTTGTTATAAAAATTGATGTCAACTTTGTTATTTAGATTTTGAAAATTTAAATTAATTGCAACTTGTTGCATGTACAGACATGTGGTGTGAATCCACTACTACAAAATTGGATTTATCCAGTACTGTCCTTTATCAACGCTAAAAAAAGTATCGATAAAGGATGCCTTTTATCAGTGCTAAAAAACTTTGATAAAAATCATATCTATCATCGCTTTTGTTTAAGCGATGATAAAAATGTATATTTCATGAAAAAATTATATATCATTAAAAATCATATATTCATATATAAATATATTTATATTGATATAAATATAATATATTTTATTAAATATGGTTTATATAAGACTAAATATGCATTCACACTTAATATATAATATATTCAGTGAAAATTAATTATAAAGTAATTAAAAAAATAATATAAATTAATGATTTGATAATTATTAATGAATAATCATCATTTAATAACAATTGGGTGACATAAAAATTCAAGAAACCAATGAACGATCAAAGATAAGTTGAAAACATAACTTGAACTTAAAATCACTATAACTTTTGATTCGGATTTTTGTTTGGCCTCTATTGTATATCAAATCAAAGTTTTCAAAGAAATCAACGTCGTGATAATTAGGGGGGACCCCGACAACTATTTTCTCGAGGTAAAAAAAAGGTTCTTAAGGCCTCTGAAAATGAGTTTTTAGTTGAAATATCCCAGTTTTTTAACATTTGATGATATTTCACCTCCGTTTAAGAGGATCTTATTGTATTTTTTTAGTGGAAACTGAAATTATTCTCAAGAATTACATTTATATAGATATTACGGTTTTGAAATTTTATTGTTTTTCATATTGTGGTTTTATTTATAATTAAATATATACATATTTGATTATATATACGTATAATAAATCTATTGTACAAGTAAATATTTAAACACATTTACATAATAATTTATTTTTAAATATATAAACCATATGAAAATAAATATTTATTATTCATTTTGTTTAAAGTAAAAAATTATTCATTTATTTACCTTATAAAAACGTATTAATATATACACCTATATAAGTAATGTTTATATATAAATATGTGTGTGTCAATAAACGAATATATATTTATGTGTATATTCTAATATATGTAAATAAATACATATATGTAAATATTTGTGTGTGTTTGTGCAAAATATAAATGTGTATGTGTGTGTTAGTATTGTGTAAATACATCATATATAAATGTATTTTTATAAATATATCATTATAATTAAATATATTATATAAATGAATTTGCAATAAATATTCATAGATACATTATAAAAAAAATTATATCTAAATATACAATTATATATAAATATATACGTAATGTATAAAATTTATCTCTAAATATACAATAGATAGACATATTTTAAAAATGCATTTAAAAATAATTATATAAGTCATATGGAAATTTTTATGACATCTTGGGGATGGTCCTTGTTGATATATTCATGAATGTATAAATGAAATGTTGTAGTCATATATTCAAGTTATGTTTCAAGTTCTCTTCATTATGATATTCATATACTTTCATTGCTCTCGTCTTTATGTTTTTATTCAAGTTCTTATTGATATCACAAGTAAACTGATTCCCTTGTTTACCCCTTACTGGGCCTTCTGTTCACCCTTTCCTTTGATGTATGTCTTCAGGATATGAGATACAGTAATTGTACTTAGGATGATCTTATGATGAAGCCTTAAAAGTGTATTAGAAGAATGTTTTATGTTGTATTCAAGTTTTATTATTTCTGATTTCCAAGACACTAGACTTTAAAGATCCTATGTATGTAAAATGTAATGAAAATTTATGTATTAAAAAGGTAAGATTCCATAATAACAGCTAGTTTATATCCCATAATAATATTTTAACAATATATCGTTGTTTAGTGAAATTTGGTATGACATACAATGCAAGCTATTGAAGAAAGTCGTTATTGCGTGTAACACAGACCAAGAGTAGTGTTGTGTATACTGCAAGTTAATATGATGTTACGTATAGTGCAAGCTAATATTGGTATAGCGTACAACACAAGACATCAAAAAAAATAAAAATAATCTATCTCATAAAATCTTGAGGTGTTACGGCTTCGTTTACCAATGCTTTTAAAAAAAATTGATAAAGGTCTCTTTTATCAACGCTAAAAAAATGTTGATAAAGGCCCCTTATATGAGCATTTTTTTAGTGCTGATAAAAGACCACTTTTATCAGGATTCACATCATCTTAGGTTCGTACATGGACCTGAGAGTGAGGTACATGGTGAGATGACTCCCTGCCTAAAAAAAATGTGGCTCCCGGTCTGTTTTTTTGGTGCACCGTTTTTTGGAAAAACAAATTAATAAATTTGAAACAGTTGGAGCATAATGTCCTTCCTCATCTCCAATGATTTTAAAAAAATTATAACTATAAAATGTTTAATTAAAAATGTCCTTATAAAATATTAATAATATAAATATAAAATATTTAATAATTTTTATTATTATAAAATATTAAAGATAAAGATAAATAAAAAATATGTTATATTAGTTTATGTTAAGATGTTTTTAAATGTTTTAAAATAATTTTATGTAACGTGGGATTTTAATCTAATCTATATATTTTAATTAAATGTTTTATATTTAATAATATTTTTTATTAAAAACATTTTAATAACATTTTTTTTAAAATATTAATAATAAAGATGTTTTTAATGTGTAAATAATAAAAATAAATAAATATATAATTGAAATTTGAATGGAAATTTTCAATGAAAATTTTAACTATGAATATTAAATTGTGACGTCCCGGTTTTGAAAGCCACCCAGAGGCACCACGTACCCGGTTGGTCACATGGCCTCAAGCGCATTTCCCCGAATGCTAGAGGCTGCCGACTAGCAGCGAGGTCCTTGGGTGTGATAGTGGGGAAACTATGCCCTCATTGGCAGAGTACACAACGAAAGAGAAAATAAATAACAGCAATAGCGGAAACAGTAGACATCCATACAAGTGTAAACAGCGGAAGACTAATAAATAAACAACTGGGCAGAAGTATATATGTAAGTGAAGCATGATACATATATGTCTAGGAAAATAGCCAAATAGGTCACAATTTTGAATACAGAACTAAGCCAAGTACAAAAGAAAAATAGACGAGCAACTCCTCAGCATCGCAAGCCTTAGCTTGGTCCCATGCTCTCCAGCCCCAGTGCAATCAAGAACCTGAAGTAGAAGGGCGCTTGCCCTTATCTATACCTATAACAATATAATCTATTTGGGCCCAAAATAATGACCCAAATAGGGTGTAAGACAAAGTCCCAATAGGCAACCACCCAAAGATCTGTGCCTAACAGTCAGTGAATATATGGCAGGTAAAGTACAGTAAGCAGTAACAGTAAGCAATAACCAGGATAAAACATAGCAGTAGCAATCCACAGTTTCTAGCATATAATCTACAAACAAGAAATATCCATTCAAGCAAGTAAAACAAAAATGTAACCTCTGGGTAGTTCACAATCTAACCCTTAGGGTTCAACCTACAAGTACTAGCAACCCTCTAGGAGGCACACACAGTCTCACCCCTCTAGTTCAGATAAAGAATAGACTCTCTGAGGAAGCACTCACCGTCAATTCCCCCTATAGTCTTGTATCGTACTAAAGGATCTCTGGGGAAGCACTCAACGTCATTTCCCCTTGTGTCCTGCGTCGAGGATATACAGACTCTCTGAGGAAGCACTCAACGTCAATTCCCCATGTGGTCTCACATCGTAAATTAAAGACACTCTGGAGAAGCCCTTATGTCCATTCTTCCTATGGTTCACTACACTAGGTTCTCACAGCCCTGTGTAAACAAACATGCATAGTGCGCACATCGGCCCAAGTAAACCTCAAGAAATACCTGGCTATCATTCTAAGGCACAACAACAATACAATACAATAGTTCCACTATCCTACAACTAGGCATGGCAACTGGAAAAATGCCGAACAAACAAAACAAGCATGGAAATCATCCAAAGCACAGTAAAAACTACTATATTCACAAGCAATTACCTCTACTCAAGCAATCAAGCAAGACAGGCAACAACAAGGGAAAAACAGGAAACACGCAACACCCCGTTCAAGGGTATTGGTGGAATTTGCGAAAAATATTCACAGACTTCCTATAGAAAGGCACAAACCACCTACCTCAATGCTAGGAGAACGATATATGTGAATCATGATGAATTATTCTCCTTAGAACATCGAGGATTTGAGAAAGTGTCAAAAACGCTCAACCAATGATATCTTGAGAAAGAGGAGAAATTGGAAAACAAGGCTCTAGGAGAAGGAAGAACTCATTGTTGTGGTTCCAACACAATTGACGGTGGCTGAAATGGGGATCAGACGGAGGCTCGGTAATCCATAGAAGAATCACGGTCGTACGGTTCTCTCTCGGATGAAGAACCTGAATAAGGAGAGCGTTCTGTCCATTAGGCACGACCCCGGTCCGTTTAATGAAAAAAAAGAAAATGCACAGCATGTACTTCTGGGGTACACGGCGTGTACTCTGTTTTTCTGTACTCCACTTTAAGCGGCCGCCACATCGCCTCTACACACCGTGTGTGTGGCCCGGACATGGTCAGCACACGGCCTGGCGCAGCAAGGGAGTATACGGCGTGTACTCAGAAAGTACACGGCATGTACTTCAAAAATTTCCAGAAACCCCTCTTTTCTCAAAAACATCAGGAAAAGAAATACATACCTGAAAATGAAGATCCAGGTTCTTACAAACTTCCCCCCTTAAATAAATTTGTCCCATAATTTCCCTAATGAGGCGGAGAAGAAGAAACCCCGAACAGCTCTGGCCACTGCGATCGTACATCGGCCTCCCTTTCCCAGGTCTCGTCCTGTACTTGCCCGTACTGCCATAGCACCCATACTAGAGGAACAGACCACCCATGGAGAACCTTTGTACTGCGATCGACAATCCTGATATGATTCTCCTCAAATGATTCATCCGCTTCGAGATCAACCTCCTCGGGCTGAAATACATGAGACGGGTCTGAAAAGTAACGTCGGAGCTGAGAGACGTGGAAGACGCCGTGCATGGCTCGGTACCTCTGAGGTAACTGCAACTGATAGGTAACGGGCTCAACTCTCTCTAATACCTCAAACGGCCCAATTTACCATGGTGAAAGCTTACCCTGTCTCTGAATCCTCTTGTGTCCCAATCTCGGTACGACACGTAGGAAAACCTGATCCCCGACCTCGAACTCCAGAGGTTGTCTCCGCTGATCAGCATAAGACTTTTGTCGAGACTGTGTTGTAGCCATCCTTTTATGAATCAACTCTAATTGTTCTGAGGTCTCCTGAACATGACGAGATCCCAGTAAAGATGCATCTCCTACCTCCAGCCAGCATAAGGGTGATCGGCATGGCCTACTGTACAAATTCTTGTAAGGTGTCATCTAAATAGTCTCCTGAAAACTATTGTTGTGGGAAAACTCCACCAGAGGGATATGCTTCTCCCAAGAACCGCCAAAGTCTAGAATGAAAGCTTGGAGCATATCCTCAAGCACCTGGATCGTACGCTCAGACTGGACATCTGTCTGGGGATGGTATGTTGTACTCAAAAGTACCTATGTACCCAGAGACATTTGAAGCCCCTGCCAGAACCGAGAAGTAAAGCATGCATCCCTGTCTGAAACGATGGAGTGTGGAACTCTATGCAGACGTACAATATCACGGATGTATAGTCGTCTCAGATCATCAATACTGAAGGTCTCCTTGATCGGTAAGAAGTGATCAACCTTCGTAAGCCTGTCGACGACAACCCAAATAGCATCGTTCCCTCGAGGTGACCTCAGCAAACCGGTCACGAAGTCCATCGCAACATCGTCCCACTTACACTCCGGAATAGGTAACTGATGTAAAAGTCCTGCTGGTCACTGATGTTCCGCCTTCACCTGCTGACAAGTGGAACATCTCAAGACGAAACCATCAACATCCCTCTTCATACCTGGCCACCAGTACTGGCGATGAAGATCCCGATACATCTTGGTGACGTCGGGATGAACTTCCCAAAATAAGGAATGAAAGTCCCACATCAGCTCCTCGTGTAACCCATACGCGTCCCTGGAAATGAAATATCTCATCCTCACCCAATGTCCATCCAGGAAGAGGGTCCTCTCTTGATATACTCTCCCACAGGACTAAGCCTTCTGAGTCTGATAGTTGCCTCATTCGTACCTGATTAAGAAGCGTAGAGGTAACAGCTATAGAAGATAGGAAAGTCTATCCCTGTCTGTCGTGTACCTCCAGATGCATCTCAGAGAATAGTTTCATAAGCTACCACTCGTTGCTGGCCTCCTGAACTTCCTGAATCTGGTTTCTCCTACTCAACGCATCTGCCACTGCGTTTCCCTTTCCCGGCATATAGGAAAGCTCGAAATCAAAAGACTGAAGATACTCGACCCACCTGCGCTGCCTCAGATTCAGATCACGCTAAGTGAAGATGTACTTGAGACTCTTGTGGTCAGTGAAAACCACAAAGTGCTCCCCTAGAAGGTAATGTCTCTAACAGTGCAAGGCATGAACAACAGCTGCCAACTCCAGATCATGTGTCGGGTAGTTCCTCTCATGTGGCCTCAACTACCGAGACCCGTAAGCAACGACCCCATCACCCTACATAAGCATAGCTCCCAGCCTGATACCTAAAGCATCACAGTAAATAGTATAGTTCTTGCCTGGTTCTGGAAAGACTAGTATCGGTGCTGATGTCAACCTCCCCTTCAGCTCCTAAAAGGCTGATTCACAAGAATCTGACCATAAAAACTTCGCCCCCTTCTTGGTCAGACTTTTCAGCGATGCTGCTAGGCATGAAAAGTCCTGTATGAAATGCCTGTAGTATCCATCCATCCCTAGAAAACTCTGCACCTCAAAGACATTCTTCGGCTGCTCCCAGGAAACTATATCTCTCACTTTCTCTGGGTCCACAGATACTCTTGTCTCTGAGATGACGTGGCCCAAGAAGTGAATCTAATCCATCCAAAAGTGGCACTTTGAGAGTTTAGCATAAAGCTGATTCTCTCTCAGTGTACTCAGAACAATCTCAAGATGTGTAGCATGGTCGTGTCGAGTGTGAGAGTACACCAAGATATCGTCTACAAAGACCACGACGAAGGAATCCAAGTACAGATGGAACACTCGGTTCATGATCGTATACTCGTAGAGACCATACCTGCTCCTGAAGGCTGTCAGAGGTATATCTGATGGTCTGACGCGCAACTGATGATAACCGAAACTCAAATCGATCTTTGAGAACACATGGGCTCCTCAAAGCTGATCGAAGAGATCATCAATCCTTGGCAAGGGATATCGGTTCTTGACCGTCAACTGGTTCAGCTTCTGATAATCCACACAGAGCCTAAGAGTACCGTCTACCTTCTTCGCAAACAGGAAAGGTGAACCCCAAGGATAAGTACTGGGTTAGATGAAACCTTTTACCTACAACTCCTCCAAATGCTTCTTGAGCTCCTGCAACTCAGGTGTAGCAATCCTATAGGGAGGAATGAACATTGGTGCCGCTCCTGGCACGAGCTCAATAGAGAAGTTCACCTCATGCTCTGGAGGCAAACCTGAAAAGTCCTCTAGAAATACATCCCTGAAACAATCCACCATAGGAGGAAAGTCCAATTGTGAAGTTCCCTGATCATCTAGATAAATACTAGCAATTTGGGTCATCACCCCTCCTAGCCCATGATGCTCGAGTCCTGCTCGACTCACCCGAACATCCCATTCGCCTCTATGAAGAAAAGACTCACCCTCTAGTGAGATAAAACTTAACCTGCGGTGATAACAGTCGACGACTGCCTGGAAGGGAACCAACCAGTCCATCTCGAGAATGACATCATACCCTGTCATCTCTAGGGCATAGAGATCCCATAAGAAATGATACCTTGCAACCTTGAGAGGGCACTCTCTGCACTGACGTACACTAGATGTTCTCATCCCCAAAGGTGTGTCTAGTGTCAACAAGTCGGCAGAAGAAAAAATATAGAGCTCAAGGATCTCCACAACAGCAATAGAGATAAATCTATGCGTAGCACCAGTATCAAAAAGAGCTAAAGATAAAACTGAGGCTACTAAGATCGTGCCTCGAACTGTAGAAGGTCTGAGATACTTCTCTTAATAGGTCTGCTCCACCGCAAAAGTCTGGCCTACCCCATGGCCCTGTGACCCTGCCTGACCACTCTGAGCTGATCCTCCCTGCTGGCACTGAAAGGCTGGTGACTTACTACCACGGCCTCGACCTCCACCTCAGCCCGAATGGTCGGAAGAACTCCAGTTCCTCGACTGGTGAGAAACTGGTGGTGCTGCTCCTGAATGAGGAGTCATGGAAGAACCCCCGTCACCGGATACTGGTGAGAAAACCTAGCAGAAACGCTGAAGGTGACCCATTTTTCCGCAAGATCGGCACTCCACTGGGTCTCTCTGGCACTGATGCCTCATGTGCCCTGCCCTTCCATGCTGGTAGCATATTACCGGGCTTCCTGAAGATGTATCTCTCCTCCTCAGGTCACCGCGTGTAGACTCCCTACGGTGCTTCCTACTATCAACTGGAGGAACACTAGCCCTAGAAGTAGAACTACCCTGGATCGCAGCTCAGGAGTCTCTCAGATTGCGCTCCGCAATCAGTGCTTGGTTGATGATGGAAGTGATGGAAGTCAACTGGAAGAGATTCACCTGCGAGCGGATCTCCCGCCTGAGACCATCCTCAAACTTCTGTGCTAAGAACACCCCACTTCTATCCTGGAGGGGTGTGAAACACTGCAGCTCGGTGAAACGAGAGGAATAATCCATGACAGAAAGAGTACCCTGCTCTAGACTCATGAACTCCCAGGCTCGATTGACCATTAGGGTCTCCGGGTAGAAGTAGTCATAGAACACGCGCTGGAACTCCTCCCAAGCCATAACCTGCTGATGACCTGCCTGTGAGATCACGTCCCACCACCTCTTGGCAGAGTCTCGAAGCATGTAGGTAGCGAGATTGACCCGCCTCTCTGGAGGTGTCTCCAGATGCTCAAAGATAGTCAGCATGGCTTCCATCCATGACTCTGTAGCCCGTGGTCCTCCTTCCCCTGAGAAAGTAGGAGGATGTTGCTGCTGGAAAACCCACGTCAAGTCTGCCATAGACATAGTAGGAGGCGGTGCTCCCTAGAAGGTCTACATCATCCTCATAAAGCCTTCCCTGAACTGCACATCAGCTCCTACAACTGGTATGATAGCCGGTGCCAAGGCTGGCCCATCCGGAGGATCGGCAGGAAGTCCCTGCTCAGCCATATCTGGTGTCTGATCACCGTCTGGCAACTGACGTACAACCGGAGGACATCTCGGAGGCATAGCTCTGAAATATCAAAAGCATACCTTAGGTTAGGAAAACAAGGACAGAGAACAAAGAAGTAAAACACGGAAATAGGAGAAGGAAACACTCAAGATTTACAAAACATAACTACACGGCGTGTATAAACCCTACACAGCATGTACTTAACGCTATTCCCCTGCCCATGTCTCCTTGCACGGTTAACCCACACGGTCTTCTTAACTGAGACTACACGGTGTGTTCCTGGTGGACACGGCGTGTAGTAGACAAGGCTTCACGACCCATGTTGTTAGTTACACGGTCGGTTACACGGCTAAGACTACATGGCGTGTACTTGAAGTTCTTCCTGACCTATGTTGTTGGCGACACGGCCCAGTACACGGCTGACCCTTACACGGCGTGCTCCGAACAAACACGGCGTGTATAGGAGGGGAGAACATCGACTTGTGTTGTTCGTGACATGATCGGGTACTGAGAACAAGGATACACGACATGTTCATAGACAACACGGCGTGTATGACACGAGCTTCCCCGACCCGTGTTGTTAGTGACACGCCCGGGTACACAGTTTACTACTACACAGTGTGTACCTACCGTACACGGCGTGTTCCTGGTGATTTTTCACAACCCGTGTTTCTGCTCACATAGTCAGTGACATGGTTTAAAACTACACGACGTATATATATAAAGTACACGCCGTGTATTCTGGGTTTTCTTGGGCAGTAGCTCTGAAACTGCACTGAAGCCCAGAAAACATTGAAAAACAAGCATGAATGTGCCAAATTCCGATCCGTGAGGGCCCATACTCCCCACGAATCAAATCTTGGCATCCAATACAGTCATATATATAAGAAAACAAGTCAAAGATTCACCAATTTCTGATTCAAGAGGGCTCATAACACCTCAAGAACCAAAAATCGGCGTTCATTTAAGCAAGGTACAAAACAACAATTTCTCCATCAAACAGCAGAGATTCTATCAAACATCTATCACAACAGCATGCATAATCTACAAAAAGTCTATCACAACAACATGCAATTGCTAATGCACCCTAGATGACATGGCAAGAATGCATGGCATGTGATTTCTAACAAGTGTATGTATGATGCATGAGATGGAATACCCTCATCTCATAGGTTTGCGACAGAAATAGAACCACAATATTAACAACAATAACAACACAAATCATGTGAATCACTCTAGGTGAAATCATATAAATCGTAAGATCTGAAAACCAGAAAACTACAATAATCGAGGTAGTATGGCTTTTCCCTGTACACGGGTTAGCTACTCCTGAGCACAGCTTAATACCAAGTACCAAATCCATCTTATCCCTGGCTAAAGGATCCAAACAGTAAATCAAGAGAAAAGAACTCCTCTAATACCACTTTATAACGTCCCGGTTCCGGAATCCACCCAGAGGCTCCCCGTACCCGATTGGTCACATGGCCTCAAGTGCATTTCCTCGAACGCCAGAGGCTGCCGACTAGCAGCGAGGGTCTTGGGTGTGATAGTGAGGAAACTATGTCATCATTGGCAGAGTACACAGTAGAAGAGAAAATAAATAACAACAATAGCGGAAACAGTAGACATCCATACAAGTGTAAACAGTGGAAGACTGATAAATAAACAACTGGGCAGAAGTATATATGTAAGTGAAGCATGATACATATATGTCTAGGAAAACAGCCAAATAGGTCACAATGCTGAATACAGAACTAAGACAAGTACAAAAGAAAAACAGACGAGTAACTCCTCATCATCGCAGACCTCGGCTTGGTCCCATGCTCTCCATCCCCAGTGCAATCAAGAACCTGAAGTAGAAGGACGCTTGCCCTTATCTATACCTGCAACAATATAATCTGTTTGATCCCAAAAGCATGACCCAAACAGGGTGTGAGACAAAGTCCCAATAGGCAACCACCCAAAGATCTATGCCTAACAGTCAGTGAATATATGACAGGTAAAGTATAGTAAGCAGTAACAGTAAGCAGTAACCAGGATAAAACACAGCAGTAGCAATCCACAATTTCTAGCATATAATCTACAAACAATAAACAGCCAATCAAGCAAGTAGAACAAAAAGGTAACCTCTGGTTAGTTCTCACAGTCTAACCCTTAGGGTTCAACCTACAAGTACTAGCAACCCTCTGGGAGGAACACACAGTCTCACCCCTATGGTTCAGCTAAAGAATAGACTCTCTGAGGAAGCACTCACCGTCAATTCCCCCTATAATCTCGTATAGTACTAAAGGCTCTCTGGGGAAGCACTCAACGTCAATTCCCCCTCTGGCCCGCGTTGAGGATCTACAGACTCTCTGAGGAAGCACTCAACGTCAATTCCCCTTGTAGTCTCGTATCGTAAATTAAAGACACTCTAGAGAAGCCCTTACGTCCATTCTCCCTATGGTCCACTACACTAGGTTCTTACAGTCCTGTGTAAACAAACGTGCATAGCGCGTGCATCAGCCCAAGTAAACCTCAAGAACTACTTGGCTATCATTCTAAGGCACAACAACAATACAATACAACAGTTCCACTATCCTACAACTAAGCATGGCAACTGGCAAAATGCCGAACAAGAAAAACAAGCATGACAATCATCCAGAGCACAGTAAAAACTACCCTATTCACAAGCAATTACCTCTACTCAATCAATCAAGCAAGGCAGACAACAATAAGGGAAAAACAGGAAACACGCAACACCCCGTTCAAGGGTATTGGTGGAATTTGCATAAAATATTCACATACTTCCTACAGAAAGGCACAAACCACCTACCTCGATGCTAGGAGAACAATATATGTGAATCACGATGACTGATTCTCCTTAGAACGTCGAGGATCTGAGAAAGCGTAAAAAACGTTCAACCAACGATATCTTGAGAAAGATGAGAAATTGGAAAATAATGCTCTAGGATAAAGAAGAACTCATCATTGCGGTTCCAACGCAATCAACGGCGGCTGAAACGGGGATCGGACAGAGGCTCGGGAATCCGGAGAAGAATCGCGGTCGTATAGGTCGCTCTCGGATGAAGAACCTGAAGAAGGAGAGTGTTCTGTCCATCAGGCGCGACCTCGGTCCATTTAATGAAGGAAAAAAAATACAGGGCGTGTACTTCTGGGGTACACTATAAGGCCCCAGCCTTAAACCTTACTTAATCTTGAGTTATTACAAGATTACACATTGAGGATCTTTTTAGGTTTAGATTTTTAGAGAATTAGATCATAAAACTTGCATTATATTCCACATTTAAACAAAGTGGTTACATAAAAGATAGTATTCATTTTTTCCATCAACAGAAACATATTTAAAATAAAACATGGATTCTTTCTTGACACTTCCTTGACACTATCATCATATCATGTACCATTCCCTTGACCTGTGAAAAACATTTCAAAAACTTGGGATGAGCCTAAAAAGCTCAGTAAGGGATATAAAAGTATGAAATGAAAACATTAGTCCATGTATGAAATCATACTTTACTCATAAAACATAATCATACATCATCAAATCATGAATAAATCATATAAATCATAAGGCATAAAGGTAACTTGAGGCATTCATAACATTCTTATGTAGGGAGTAACCCTCTTGGTTACGTTTGGAATACCCATCACAGTATATTCCCTAAATCTCTTCGGAGAAACCTTAACATTTAACTCCTTCGCGTTACCCAATGCATTGGAGAGCTATATCGGGCTCACCCACCCTTAGTTTATCACGGAACCACCCGTCTTCATAAATAATACCCAAGAACCATAACATAATCACATCACATAACTTAAGCATAAATGAAAGATAACATTACCACATTGCAATAACAATATAACCTTTTAAGATATTGAAATAATGAATCCATTCTAAAAACCATTTTCAAACCATTTAAAACATTTAATAAAGAGATTTTTGAATCAAAGTGTCCCATACCACTTTGATGATTTTAACATTTTAAAACATTAATATCCATATAAATAAATCCTTAAAACCATTTTGAAAACATGGATATTAATGAGAAATATTTATAAGAATAAATCATTAAAACATTTAAAATGATATTTTAATTAAAGGGATTTTAAAAAAATGAGAGACACTTGAATACAATAATTGAGGAATAACATTTAATTAGAACATTATAATATCATGAGAATAAATGGATTCATGATATAATATTCCAAAGGGTAGTATATACACCATATAAGAGTGAATTGGTGCATAACAACAATGAAGTCTCAATGTAAAATGAGATGAAATCCCTTATCAAGAAGGTATCCTTAAATTAAAGATAAATCAGTCTCAAAATTATGTGTGACAAATATAAATACACCCAATATAAGTGTATATTAAGTGTAAAACAATCAAAGTTCATTCACATATATTCAAAGTATGACATATTCAATAACTACATGTTGAACCCAAAGAAATCAAAATTGGGTTAAAAAGTTCCCTTGGTAAAATTCGACAGCCTAACGGCGTCACTTTAAAATTCATAAAATTAGTTGATGAGAGAGAAAATGGTATTTCATCACTTGGACATAAAATTTACAACAATAAGTATATATAAGAACATATCTTCAACATTACAATATGTAAATTAAAAGACCCAACAAAATAAGTCTCTTAAAAAGAGGAGGGTGAAAAGTTCCCTTACCGACTTGGGTATCTTTCGAAATATACACCCCATGAAAGAAGGACAATACAACATTGATGTAAATACTCATAAACGAAATTATATTACACAAAGAGTAGAATAATGGGCAGTGCATATACCACTCAAAGGAAATGGTGGAAAATGTAGCATAAATCTCATGGGAATAAAAGTGAGATGAAAAATCCATTACGAAAACTCGGCAGCCTAACGACGCCACTTAAAACTTCCAAAAATGGATTGATGAGATCAAATAGGGTCTCTCACCATATTAACATAAAATTTACAGAAATAGGAATATAAAAAAACAACCCCCAACATAACAAATAGGAGCTTAAAATAAGTGACATAAAGGAGAGTACTTAAAAAGAAAGAGAGAGGTTGGATCTCTTACGAAAATTCGGCAGCCTAACGGCGCCAATCAAAACATCCAAAATGGATTGATGAGAGAAAATAGGGTCTCTAATCATATGAACATAAAAATTACAGTAAGAGTAATATAAAATAACATCTAAATCATAAGAAATATGAGCTTAAAAGGAATGACATAAAAGAGTGTACTTTAAAAGAAAGAGAGGGGTAGGTTCCCTTACCTCGTGTCCGACATGACTCGATCGTTCTTTAATCTCCTGAATAATAAAATTTGGTCAATTTATAATTTCCTAAGGAACTCCTTTAAATATTATTATTCAGTTCATATCACATATTATAATGTTATAATAATTGGTTAATAAAGTGAGTTCATATCAGACGTTTTTGTCGATGTTCGGTACATGAGTAAAAATTGAACTTGTTGGAAAAGAATTTTCCATGTAGTTATAGGTACATCATATCCAGAATAGTATTGATGTTTTAAATATCATATATATCCAGTATATATTCATTTTATACTATTACATAGCATTTGGAGATAAAAAATTAAAAGCACCGTTCATGGAGACGGTAGGTCATACGTACGCATGAACGCTACTTTAATTTTTTGTCATATTAATGGAATTAAAACAAAATGAGAGATATATATATAATAATTACAGAATGACATCCATAATTTAGATGTAATATATTACATATATATCCATTATATATATGTACTTATAATAGTACATAACATTTGTAGATAAGAAATGAAATGTACCGTTCATGGAGACGATAAGTCGTACGTACGCATGAACGCTACTTTCATTTCTTTCTTTTTTGTATTCAATGGAATGAAATAATAATGATATAAAGGTATATTATAATTCCATTAGGATATCATATGTAATACCATTAATTACATCCTTTATACGTCCCACATATGGCATTAACGAATCAAATCACTTTGAGGGGGCGGTAGTCCGCACTTACTAAAATGAAGATATCACGTTTACCCATAATGGAAACCATAAAGGTATGCCATAAATGAAAAATAAATAAGATTAAGGAAAACATAAAAATATCATATATCATATATAAATATAGTTACATCTTAATGGCCACCTTTGAAGGTGTTAAAATAATATTGAACAATCATCATTTCGTGAGGCAGTAATTCGTCATCCACAGAAACAGTATGTTCTTTAACCATTAGACGGAGGTTTGTAAAAGTGTAGCTCGAATACTTCTTATAAAAACATCTTAGTATATTTAATATACTAGTGTTGTTACAAAAAAAAGTAATAAAAAGATTTTAGGGGTTTGGAGAAACAAAATAAAACAAAAGAACACAAGGGAAGACATTACCTTTAAATCGGGTAACTCTCTTTGATGTGAGCTCAAAGGCTTCCTTGGAAAGGATTCTGTCCAAAGTGAGGCTTCAATGATGAAGAGAGGGATGTGGAGAGATGAAATGGGCAGGGGTTGGCTGATCCAAAGGCTTTAGAGGTGTGTGTAAGGTGGTAGAGGTGGGGGCCTTTTATAAGAGGAGAGGAGGGGCACTCTTGGAAAGTTATAAAAGGTTACTTTATTATAAAATTCTTTTCAGATTTTAAAGGTCCCAAAATTATATATTTAGAGTATAAGTTAATAAGAGTTCTAAATCCACCCATACAATAGTTTTTTGACATGTGTAGGTCTTAGATTTTACATTATCTTGTCATTTTATTTAAATCGTTAAATAATGAGATAATCGCTGCATCATCATGATGTCATAAATAATTTAATTTATTTAATGTCTAAAAACTATAAAAAAAATATCATTATGTATTAAATCTTTTTATTTTTCTAATGAATATTTATAGTCAAAAATATGACTTGTATAACCCCATTTAAAAATTGTTTTAGTAAAACAACTCATGTTTGTGACATTTTTATTTTAACTTTAAATAAAAAGTTATTTATGTCATTTTCCTACCAAAGTGGCTCCATGGGGTCCCCAACTTGACCCATGGATTGTCTTGGTCGTCCATGACACATCCAATGATGGTATTACATGTGTCTAGATCATTTCATATTATTAAAATATTATTTTTACCTTAAATTACACTAATTACCTTTAATCGCGATTAATAAAACTTAAAAGTTACTATTCACCAAAAATTATTTTAATCTCATTGAACCACATTTTAATTCTTAATGACAACCATGTATGTCGGATTTTTGGAAATCAAATCACAGAAGTGGCAAAGTTTCATTTAAACGAAAAATCGGTTTCTTTAACTACCACTTAGTGGTTTCACTATTCATCTAAAATTGAAGTTTTTCAGAAAAATACCAAAAAATCACCCTAAGCTATATTTGATATTCCGAATTCAAAAATGATTTCTATTTTACAAAATTCAAAACATATAAGTTTAATTAATTAATTTAATAATTAATTCTCGTTGTCAAAACAAATAGCGTGTTTTTAAGAAACAATATCTATTAAAAGATTGACACTAGTTTAAGTCCAATTTCAAAGTGAAATTAATTCCAATGACCACTATTGGATTAAATAGTAAAAATATATTCTAATTTCACTTTAAAAACAATTCAAAATATAATCTAATCATATAAATAAATTAGATTAAAAAGTGGTTTTGAATTAAAATACAACATTTTTCACTATTCATTAAAAAAAATGAACTTTATCGGAAAAATACCAAAAAATTACACAAAGTAAATTTTGATGTCCCGATTCTAAAGAAGAATTTTATTTTGTCAAATATAACACATAAAATTTTCAAAAAGTGGATTTAAAATAGGTTCGCCATCAAAATGCGGTTAATCGACCTTTTAAAGAATATTACAATGTTTACGCTTAAAATTGGAATCATTCGCATTTTATATCCTCTAACATTTATTGTAAAAAGTAAAAATATTTGAAAAACATATATAATCATTTTGTAGTTAGTTCTGTTCATTCCCTCCATTACAACGGTTAGACGTTAACTACCAATTAAAATAATATTATTTTATTATTAGAGTGCAACGTAAGATTCCCAAGAAACTCGTTGTTGCGTATTGGGTACGCCATCGAGCATAGCATCCCATTTAAAGTAATATTAATATTTTATTCGAAAATATGGATAAATGTGAAAATGTCATATTTTTTATTTACCTGGGGTGTTACATCCTTCCCCCCTTTTGGGAATTGCGTCCTCGCAATTTTAAAATTGGTCTTGGAAATTTCATTGAAAATCCCACATCGGAACAAGAGTTAGTAAAACAATCACTTTAAAATAAATAAAGAGAAGTACAAAGGTCACCCGAGTTGACCCATACTAGGATTCCATGTAGGAAAACATGGATATGGAGGAAAAAACAAAGGGTCATATTCTGAGGGAGAGTGATAGTAAACATGTCTAGGAGAAAGTTAACCATAAGAAAATCACAAACTTGTGATGGGTTAAACGGTATTCGATTCCCCAGTAGGAAAATTTAACAGACAACATTTTTGTTTTAAGTTACTCTTCATTGATGAATTTATTTTTGAGCTTAACTAAATCATAATGAAACATACTTACTTGTCACGTAGACTTTCAACTTTTACTAGATTCCTTAATTAAACTCATATTTTCTCCAAAAGACGAGTATTTAGGAAGGCTTTTTGTATTAAGAGTACTATAATCAAATTCTTGAGAATCAACTAATCCACAAAAGAGAAATGTATATTTCCCATGTATTTAGACAAAAACCAAAACCAAAATTGTTAGTATGAGATCAGATAATCCACAAAAGTATAGTCCTTTATAAAAAGAAAATCTATTCTTAATCTCCAAAATTTGTCCAAAAAAAACCCAAAGTTCAACGAAGACCATTCAATAAACAATTGTCCATAAAATTCTTCAAAGTAAACCAAACTAATATTGAAACCCAAATATTTGAAGGATTTAATCACATAGTCTTCCAAGGTACAGATTAACTTTTATCTCCAAATAACATTAGTTGCTCTTAAATTCTCATATTGAAAAGTAATTAACCTAATCACATATCCTCCATGATAGGTTAATCATTTCCATAGATAACCCAAAATAAACTTACTCTTGATTCCTAAAATCATCTAACTAAAAAGAATTAGTCAAACTAACCAGGGACTTCATGTAGTCCAGTGGTAGGCGATAAATACTATTCGCACTTTGGTTGTGGGTTCAATTCCTGCAGCTTTGTCTGACGCGACGGGTTGTCACACGGTCTGCGTGTTATCCTTTTTCCAAAACTATATAATTCTTAAAACATTCCCCAAAATGACATAAAATCTTTAAAAATAATCATAACATATTTTAACCTCAATTTTATCTCATGCCTTTCATTTTCCATCATAACATATAATAACCCATAATTACCTCAAAAGTAAGGATCATATAAACTCTAATGGTTACCTTTATAATTATTACCTGAACTTCCACATCGATTGGTCATCTCGTACATGATGCATTACAGAACATACCAAGGTTTAGGTGGTTGATCATGACTCCTTGATAGTTGGTTTAGAACAACCACGAGTTTACTCATTGAATCCTCCATTTCATCTAGTCTCTTTATCAGAGAACAACCACAGTTTCCTTCAAACCTATTGTCACTTTGGTGCCTGCTAGATCCACCCATTCACTAAAAACAGAAATGTCAGTGTGAGTATATCAACAAAACCATCATGTACTAATGAGGAAGATAAACACTAAGATATACTTACTCATTCACTTTATCTAAAACTATGACTCTTTTTGAAATCCTAACCATTATGGTAAAGTCACTTATGCTTGGAGAATACCCTAACCTCTAAAGTTATCTAAACCTACCTCTGATACCAACTATAAGGCCCCAGCCTTAAACCTAACTTAATCTTGAGTTATTATAAGATTACACATTGAGGATCTTTTTAGGTTTAGAGTTTTAGAGAATTAGATCATAAAACTTGCATTATATTCCACATTTAAACAAAGTGGTTACATAAAAGATAGTATTCATTTTTCCCATCAAGGGAAACGTATTTAAAATAAAACATGGATTCTTTCTTGACACTTCCTTGACACTATCATCATGTCATGTACCATTCCCTTGACCTGTGAAAAACATTTCAAAAACTTGGGATGAGCCTAAAAAAGCTCAGTAAGGGATATAAAAGTGTGAAATGAAAACATTAGTCCATGTATGAAATCATACTTTACTCATAAAACATAATCATACATCATTAAATCATGAATAAATCATAGAAATCATAAGGCATAAAGGTAACTTGAGGCATTCATAACATTCTTACGTAGGGAGTAACCCTCTTGGTTACGTTTGGAATACCCATCACAGTATATTCCCTAAATCTTTTCGGAGAAACCTTAACGTTTAACTCCTTCGCATTACCCAATGCATTGGAGAGCTATATCGGGCTCACCCGCCCTTAGTTTATCACGGAACCACCCGTCTTCATAAATAATGCCCAAGAACCATAACATAATCACATCACATAACTTAAGCATAAAGGAAAGATAACATTCCCACATTGCAATAAAAATATAACCTTTTAAGATATTGAAATAATGAATCCATTCTAAAAACCATTTTCAAAACCATTTAAAACATTTAATAAAGAGATTTTTGAATCAAAGTGTCCCATTCCACTTTGATGCTTTTAACATTTTAAACCATTAATATCCATATAAATAAATCCTTAAAACCATTTTGAAAACATGGATATTAATGAGAAATATTTATAAGAAAAAATCATTAAAACATTTAAAACGATATTTTAGTTAAAGGGATTTTAACAAAATGAGAGACACTTGAATACAATAATTGAGGAATAACATTTAATCAGAACATTATAATATCATGAGAATAAATGGATTCATGATATAATATTCCAAAGGGCAGTATATACACCATATAAGAGTGAATTGGTGCATAACAACAATGAAGTCTCGATGTAAAATGAGATGAAATCCCTTATCAAGAAGGTATCCTTAAATTAAGGATAAATCAGTCTCAAAATTATGTGTGACAAATATAAATACACCCAATATAAGTGGATATTAAGTGTAAAAAAATCAAAGGTCATTCACATATATTCAAAGGATGACATATTCAATAACTACATGTTGAACCCAAAGAAATCGAAATTAGGTTAAAAAGTTCCCTTGGTAAAATTCGACAGCCTAACAGCGTCACTTTAAAATTCATAAAATTAGTTGATGAGAGAGAAAATGGTATCTCATCACTTGGACATAAAATTTACAACAATAAGTATATATAAGAGCATATCTTCAACATTGCAATATGTAAATTAAAAGACCCAACAAAAGAAGTCTTTTAAAAAGAGGAGGGTGAAAAGTTCCCTTACCGACTTTGGTATCTTTCGAAATATACACCCCATGAAAAAAGGATAATAAAACATTGATGTAAATACTCATAAACGAAAGTATATTACACAAAGAGTAGAATAATGGGAAGTACGTATACCACTCAAAGGAAATGGTGGCAAATGTAGCATAAATCTCATGGGAATAAAAGTGAGATGAAAAATCCATTACGAAAACTCGACAGCCTAACGACGCCACTTAAAACTTCCAAAAATGGATTGATGAGATCAAATAGGGTCTTTCACCATATTAACATAAAATTTACAGCAAGAGGAATATAAAATAACAACCCCCAACATAACAAAGAGGAGCTTAAAAGAAGTGACATAAAGGAGAGTACTTAAAAAGAAAGAGAGAGGTTGGATCTCTTACGAAAATTCGGCAGTCTAACGGCGCCAATCAAAACATCCAAAATGTATTGATGAGAGAAAATAGGTTATCTCATCATATGAACATAAAAATTACAGTAAGATTAATATAAAATAACATCTCAATCATAAGAAATATGAGCTTAAAAGGAATGACATAAAAGAGTGTACTTTAAAAGAAAGAGAGGGGTAAGTTCCCTTACCTCGTGTCCGACATGACTCGGTCGTTATTTAATCTCCTGAATAATAAAATTTGGTCAATTTATAATTTCCTAAGGACCTCCTTTAAATATTATTATTCAGTTCATATCACATATTATAATGTTATAATAATTGGTTAATAAAGTGAGTTCATATCAGACGTTTTTGTCGATGTTCGGTACATGAGTAAAAATTGAACTTGTTGGAAAAGAATTTTCCATGTAGTTATAGGTACATCATATCCAGAATAGTATTGATGTTTTAAATATAATATATATCCAGTATATATTAATTTTATACTATTACATAGAATTTGGAGATAAAAAATTAAAAGCACCGTTCATGGAGACGGTAGGCTGTACGTACGCATGAATGCTACTTTAATTTTTTGTCATATTAATGGAATTAAAACAAAATGAGAGATGTATATATAATAATTACAGAATGATATCCATCATTTAGATGTAATATATTACATATATATCCATTATATATATTTACTTATAATAGTACATAACATTTAGAGATAAGAAATGAAATGTACCGTTCATGGAGACGGTAAGCCGTACGTACGCATGAACGCTACTTTCATTTCTTTTTTTTTGTATTCAATGGAATGAAATAATAATAATATAAAGGTATATTATAATTCTAGTAGGATATCATATTTAATACCATTAATTTCATCCTTTATACGTCCCACATATGGCATTAACGAATCAAATCACTTTGAGGGGGCGATAGTTCGCACTTCCTAAAATGAAGATATCGCGTTTACCCATAATGGAAACCATAAAGATATGTCATAAATGAAAAATACAGAAGATTAAGGAAAACATAAAAATATTTTATATCATATATAAATATAGTTACATCTTAATGGCCACCTTTGAAGGTGTTAAAATAATATTGAACAATCATCGTTTCGTGAGGCAGTAATTCGTCATCCACAGAAACAGTATGTTCTTTAACTATTAGACGGAGGTGTGTAAAAGTGTAGCTCGAATACTTCTTATAACAAAATCCTAGTATATTTAATATACTGGTGTTGTTATAAAAAAAGTAATAAAAAGATTTTATGGGTTTGGAGAAGAAAAATAAAACAAAAGAACACAAGGGAAGACATTACCTTTAAATCGGGTAACTCTCTTTGATGTGAGCTCAAAGGCTTCTTTGGAAAGGATTCTGCCCAAAGTGAGGCTTCAATGATGAAGAGAGGGATGTGGAGAGATGAAATGGGTAGGGGTTGGCCGAGCCAAAGGCTTGAGAGGTGTGTGTAAGGTGGTAGAGGTGGGGGGCCTTTTATAAGAGGAGAGGAGGGGCACTCTTGGAAAGTTATAAAAAGTTACTTTATTATAAAATGCTTTTCGGATTTTAAAGGTCCCAAAATTATATATTTCGAGGATAAGGTAATAAGAGTTCGAAATCCACCCATCCAATAGGTTTTTGACATGTGTAGGTCTTAGATTTTATATTATCTTTTCATTTTATTTAAATCGTTAAATAATGAGGTAATCGCTGCATCATCATGATGTCATAAATAATTTAATTTATTTAATGTCTAAAAACTATAAAAAAAATATCATGATATAGGAAATTTTTTTAGATTTCTAATGAATATTTATAGTCAAAAATATGACTTGTATAACCCCATTTAAAAATTGTTTTAGTAAAACAACTCATGTTTGTGACATTTTTATTTTAACTTTAAATAAAAAGTTATTTATGTCATTTTCCTACCAAAGTGGCTCCATGGGGTCCCCAAGTTGACCCATGGATTTTCTTGGTCGGCCGTGACACATCCAATGAGGGTATGACATGTGTCTAGGTCATTTCATATTATTAAAATATTATTTTTACCTTAAATTACACTAATTACCTTTAATCGCGATTAATAAAACTTAAAAGTTACTATTCACCAAAAATTATTTTAATCTCATTGAACCACATTTTACTTCTTAATGACAACCATGTATGTCGGATTTTTGGAAATCAAATCACAGAAGTGGCAAAGTTTCATTTAAATGAAAAATCAGTTTCTTTAACTATCACTTAGTGGTTTCACTATTCATCTAAAATTGAAGTTTTTCAGAAAAATACCAAAAACTCACCCTAAGCTATATTTGATATTCCGAATTCAAAAATGATGTCTATTTTACAAAATTCAAAACATATAAGTTGCATTAATTAATTTAATAATTAATTCCCGCTGTCAAAACAAATAGCGTGTTTTTAAGAAACAATAACTATTAAAAGATTGACACTAGTTTAAGTCCAATTTCTAAGTGAAATTAATTTCAATGACCACTATTGGATTAAATAGTAAAAATATATTCTAATTTCACTTTAAAAACAATTCAAAAGATAATCTAATCATATAAATAAATTAGATTAAAAAGTGGTTTTGAATTAAAATACAATATTTTTCATTATTCATTAAAAAATGAACTTTATCGGAAAAATACCAAAAATTTACACAAAGTACATTTTGATGTCCCGATTCTAAAGAAGAATTGTATTTTGTCAAATATAACACATAAAATTTTCAAAAAGTGGATTTAAAATAGGTTCGTCATCAAAAGGCGGTTAATCGACCTTTTAAAGAATATTACAATGTTTACGCTTAAAATTGGAATCATTCGCATTTTATATCCTCTAACATTTATTGTAAAAAGTAAAGATATTTGACAAACATATATAATCATTTTGTAATTAGTTTTGTTCATTCCCGCCATTACAACGGGTAGGCGTTAACTACCAATTAAAATAATATTATTTTTATTATTAGAGTGCAACGTATGATTTCCAAGAAACTCGTTGTTGTGTATTGGGTACGTCATCGAGCATAGTGTCCCTTTTAAAGTAATATTAATATTTTATTCATAAATATGGATAAATGTGAAAATGTCATATTCTTTATTTACCTGGGGTGTTACATACACTGCGTGTACTCTATTTTTCCGTACTCCACTTTAAGCGGCCGCCACATCGCCTCTACACACCGTGTGTGTGGCCCGGACGCGGCCAGCACACGGCCTGGCACGGCAAGGGAGTACACGACGTGTACTCAGAAAGTACACAGCATGTACTTCAAAAATTTCAAGAAACCCCTCTTTTCTCAAAAACACCAGGAAAAGAAAGACATACCTGAAAACGATGATACAGTTTCTTACATAAATGAAAATTATCATTGCAATATATGAATTGAAAATTTGTGCTTGAAATTTGAATAGAATTTCGTACTAAAAGTTTCCAGTTGAAATTTAGACTAAAAGTTTACATTGTAAATCTTCAATGTAAAATTTTAATAAAATTTTACATTTTCTGATTATGTATTAATATATCTACATTGTAGTTTTAAAGGAATATTTGAGTTGAAATTTTCAATGGAAGACTGCACTGAAAATTTTTAGTGGAAATTTGCACCACATATTTTCAGTGGGAGTTAGCACTGCAAATTTCTGGTGGAAGTTTGCACTTGAAATTTCTATAGGAAATTTACAGTTCAAATTTTCAGTGTAAAATTACACCTAGGCAATTTTTCACTTACATTGAAAATTTTCTATTTCGACAATCAAATTTTCAATATTTTTTTCATTTATTGAAAATTTGCACTATAAATTTTCATTCAATAAAATACATTGTATATTTATATTAGAAAATATATGATGTGTTGGAACATGAATTGAAAATTTGATCTAGAAATTCATGTGAAAATATGAATTACGTTTTTCTAGTGGAAATATGTAGCGAAATTTGTCAATGCAAATTTATGGTGAAAATTTACATTGTTTTATATTTATATTAATATATCATATATGCATACACTGAAAATTTGCATTATAAATTGTCACTGAAAAAATTGTATATTTATCGATATCAGTGTATGGGCGCATGTGTGATTTTCAATGCAGATTTTAATGGTTCATGTTGTGTAGTAAAGATACATTAAAATTTTTTGCACTAGAAAATTTCAGTATAAATTTACGGTGGAAATTCCCATTGAAAATTTGCATGGAAAATTTTCAATATAAATTTTCACTGCAAATTCCCAATATAAATTTGTGAATGTATTTAGTTGTATAGTTATGTTACCATAAATTTTAAGTGGTGGAAATTTGCAATGTAGATTTCATAAAAAATTGCATTTTTTATTTACGTATTAATATATTTTCAATGAAATTTGAAAGAAAAATTAGAATTGTAAATTTCCAATGTAAATTTGCACTAGAAATATACAATGTAATATTATGATGTATATCGATATCATTGTATGCACACATGTGTGATTTTCAGTGCAAATTTCTATAGTTCGTGGTGTGTAGTAAAGATACGTGATAATTTTTTTCACTCAAAAATTCCAGTATAAATTTACGGTGGAAATTCCCATTGAAAATTTGCATGGAAAATTCTCGATGTAAATTTTCATTGGAAATTCCCAATATAAATTTGTAAATATATTTAGTTATATGGTTATGTTACCGTAAATTTTAAGTGGTGGAAATTTTCAATGTAAATTCCCAATAAAAAATTGCATTTTTTATTTATGTATTAATATATTTTCAATGAAATTTGAAGTGAAAATTAGAATTGTAAAGTTCCAGTGGAAATTTTCACTTAAAAATTTTAGTGAAAATTTGGAAAATTTCATAGGAAAATTTTCGGTGTAAATTTTCGCTGCAAATTTCCCTACGAAGTTTGTAATTTAATTAATAAATGTCATATTACAAATATATATAATCAATATTATATATAATAAATATCATAATAAATATTTTATATATATGTAATAAAAATTATATATATATACCTATATAATGATTTTCCATAAATAATAAACAATATATACTAATTACGTTATAATAAATTTTTTAAAAAATACAATACTTTCAATAGTTATATTTATATCATTATGTATATTTATATTATTAATAAATATCAGATAATAAATCTATATAATAAATATCATACTAAATATATGTTTATTTATTTTAAATATATATAGTAAATATTATAATATATATTACTTTCAATAGTTATATTTATAAATAATAAACAATATATACTGATTATATGTATACAAACAATATATATTTATAAACAATATATACTAATTATAAATAATAAACAATATATGCTAATTACATTATAATAAAATTTAAAAAATATATAATACTTTCTATAGTTATATTCATATCATTATTTATATGTATGTCTATATTATTAATAATTATCAGATAATAAATCTATATAATAAATATCATACTAAATATATGTTTATTTATTTTAAATATATATAGTAATTTTTATAATACATAATACCTTCAATAATTATATTTATAAATAATAAAAATATATATATATATTAATTATGAATAATAAACAATATATATTTATAAACAATATATACTAATTATAAATAATAAACAATATATACTAATTACATTGTAATAAAATTTAAAAAACATATAATACTTTCAATAGTTATATTTATATCATTATGTATATTTGTATTAACAATAAATATATAATAAATCTATATAATAAATATCATACTGAATATATGTTTATTTATTTTAAATATATATAATAAATATTGCAATATATATGTATATATAAAGAAACTCATATCCAGTGCTGCAGTGTGAAAAAAAAACGAAAATGGGGGCAATTTCATCCAAAAACCCAACATGAGGGTCATGTTGAAACCTCAATATGAGACAATTTAAATCCCTTTTATCAACGTTTTTTTTAACGCTGATAAAAAATGTCTTTTTTAGCACTAATAAAATGGACCCCTTTTAATAGCGCTTCGATTATCAGCGTATTTTTAGTGCTGATAAAAACGATTTTTAACGCTTTTAAAGGTAATATTTGTGGTTGTGCTCACCAAGCCTATGCATTTTTGGGAAATATGTAAAATCAAATGGTTGTATCCATAAATCATTGAATTCTCAAGATATGCATGCCACTTTTCCCCACTGAATATATTTGTGTGTGTGTGTGTGTAAAGTCTACCATTGTCTTCGTATTATATTAAATTATCCATTATTGATCGGTTGGATGATTGTTTGTTTGTTTGTTATAAAAATTGATGTCAACTTTGTTATTTAGATTTTGAAAATTTAAATTAATTGCAACTTGTTGCATGTACAGACATGTGGAGTGAATCCACTACTACAAATTTGGATTTATCCAGCATTGTCCTTTATCAACGCTAAAAAAAAGTATCGATAAATGATGTCTTTTATCAGCGTGAAAAAAACGTTGATAAAAATCATATCTATCATCGCTTTTGTTTAAGCGACGATAAAAATGTATATTTCATGAAAAAATTATATATCATTAAAAATCATATATTCATATATAAATATATTTATATTGATATAAATATAATATATTTTATTAAATATGGTTTATATAAGACTAAATATGCATTCACACTTAATATATAAGATATTCAGTGAAAATGAATTATAAAGTAATTAAAAAAATAATATCAATTAATGATTTGCTAATTATTAATGAATAATCGTCATTTAATAATAATTGGGTGACATAAAAATTCAAGAAACCAATGAACGATCAAAGATAAGTTGAAAACATAACTTGAACTTAAAATCACTATAACTTTTGATTCGGATTTTTGTTTGGCCTCTATTGTACATCAAATCAAAGTTTGCAAAGAAATCAACGTCGTGATAATTAGGGGGGACCCCCGACAAATATTTTTTTGAGGTAAAAAAAGGTTCGTAAGGCCTCTGAAAATGAGTTTTTAGTTGAAATATCCCAGTTTTTTAACATTTGATGATATTTTAGCTCCGTTTAAGAGAATCTTATTGCCTTTTTTTAGTGGAAGCTGAAATTATTCTCAAGAATTACATTCATATAGATATTACGGTTTTGAAATTTTATTGTTTTTCATATTGTGGTTTTATTTATAATGAAATATATACATATTTGATTACATCTACGTATAATAAATCTATTGTACAAGTAAATATTTAAACACATTTACATAATAATGTATTTTTAAATATATAAAACATATGAAAATAAATATTTATTATTCATTTTGTTTAAAGTAAAAAATTATTCATTTATTTACCTTATAAAAACGTATTAATATATACACCTATATAAGTAATGTTTATATATAAATATGTGTGTGTCAATAAACGAATATATATTTATGTGTATATTCTAATATATGTAAATAAATACATATATGTAAATATTTGTGTGTGTTTGTGCAAAATACAAATGTGTATGTGTGTGTCAGTATTGTGTAAATACATCATATATAAATGTATTTTTATAAATATATCATTATAATTAAATATATTATATAAACTCATTTGCAATAAATATTCATAGATACATTATAAAAAATTATATCTAAATATACAATTATACATAAATATGTATAAATATATACGTAATGTATAAAATTTATCTCTAAATATACAATGGATAGACATATTTTAAAATTGCATTTAAAAATAATTATATAAATCATATGGAAATAGTTATTATCCATTTTATTTAAAACAATATCTAACCATTTTTTTTACATTACACACACACGCGCATTTATACAAATGTATGTATGATGTTTATATATACATATGTGTGTATTAATAAACAAATATATATTTATATTTATATTCTGATGTATATAATATATCTAAATAAATATAAGTGTACACATATATACCATACACACACGCGGACATATATTTTATAATTGCATTTAAAGATAATTATATAAATATATATAAATATATGAATAAAATAATATGTATATATATATATAAATATAAATATCATAAAATATAGAACAAAACAAACTTGGAACAGTGATAAAGGGCTTCAAAATGCAAAAGGGAGGTCACCTGATTAAGTTTAGGCGCGCACACAAGTGAACAAGCAGTTGGGAAATGGGAGAACGCAAACAAAGAGGCGTTGCGAGCGCTGAAAAACAGAGGTGCGTTTGGGTGGGAGCGGGTCGGGGGGTGGGAAGTGCTAAAAAAAATTCAAATTTTATTACCATTAAAAAAAATATTGATAAATAGAGTTTTTATCCACACTAAAACAAAAAGCACCAATAAAGACCAAGGCCTTTAACGATGGTTAACAAAGTTTTTTTAGCGCCGATAAAACCAATTTACAACGATTTTAAAAACGCAATATGTAGTAGTGATTGTTCTGATATATATAACATCACTTTGAAATACATGCACAGCACAAAACCTAGTCAAATAAAAATAAAAATATGCTTATTAGTTGCATTGTTTTTTTTTTTATATTCATTAATAGTTAAGTATGTAATTTGTTAGACTATAATTACGTACTTCGTCACTAATGTCCGTGTTGAAGTATTTTTCTATATATCTTACTAATTATATTTTTTATTATATGGTGTGGAGTAATTCAATATATATTTTGAATTCTTTTATAAAATTTCAGAACTTATACTCAATTTTCACAATTACTTTACGTTGATTCAATTTCTACTTTGGGTAATTTATGTTTACTAATCTGTTTGACATTTGATAATCTAGATGCACCCTGAAACATATTTGTAATATTTTCATTTATATATTAAAAATCGTTTCAAATCTGTTTAATTCTATGCGAACGCACGAACCAAATACTAATAAAAACGTATATATATGAATATGCAAATTTTTTGATAAAAAATAAAAAAATAAAATTTTCATATTTTTAAACCATACAAATTAAACAATATCGTAAAAAAATCAAACATGAAAAATTAAATTTCAATAAAAGAACACTATACAAAAAAATATTATTCTTCAAGATAATAAACCAGTGTAAAGTGGTTTTCTGTGTGTTTCTTTTAAAATATTGAAAAAATATAATCAAGATAATAAAAAACAATTCCGTGGAGCTGTGTTTTATTTTATAAAAACCCCGCAACTTTGAATGAATAAAATATCCGCAAAAGGAATCCTCGTCATGAACAATGATATCCAGAAGGCATTATTTTTACGGATCACAAAACGGCGTCGTCGAAGGTGGTCAAAAAATCCGGTGCCCAGTCCGTTCGGCGGGTGGGCAAACATTTTCCCCGCAAACGTCATCTTTTCCGATCAACTACTTATCGCGGATGACCAGATTCTTTCTCCTTGGATTGTTCGAACCACTTCCATCTTTACAGTCAGTTTTAGTTGTTCGAACTTGCTCACTTGTAGTTGATTTTATCCTTTTTATTGCTGCCGCATCGCAAATTCTTGTGGAAGAGCAGGAGAGTCGAAACGTGATTGTTAATCGTAAGTTTTACGTTATGACGTCGAATTGTGCTTTTCACAAATCCAACGCGCCGTGTTGTGATCTGTTAGCAAATTGTATGACTCCCAGTGTTTAAAATCTGGGCCCCGTTCCCGTTCGTACGATCTTTGGAATCCGTCTTTGATCTGACTTTGAAATTCTTGACCCGAAATATCCATTCGCGATGCTGTTGCCACTCCTTAATATGTTTTTGCAATGCAGCGGAAGATTGTGGATGCAAATGTAGTAGTTTTTGCAAGTTGATTCGCCCTCTCATGAGCCACGATGATTTTCAAATCCAAGATAAAGTGGGCTGCGCTCATGGGACTCGTATTATCTTTATTCTCGCTTCTGGTGCACCTTCTTCTTGCAAACTTTTCAAATGTTAATACTGAGAAGTACAGTTCAATGGATGGTTTCAGCGAAGACCTTGCTTCGAACCTGGGGATGCAGGTATCCTTGTACAATTTTTTTTTTTTTTTTTTGCGTCTCATTAGTTGCTTGAAGATCTCCAGTAACAGCTGTAGGTTTTCAAACATCCCCTCGGTTCTGATTCGTTCTCCTCCCATCAGCTGATCTTTAATTTTATCATTTTGCAGGGTGTTAGAAATAAGGGTTTATGGGGTATTGTGAAGCGCTTGGAGTCTTTGCAACCTTATGCAAACCCCCGAGGCAGCTATTTTGGTAGTGACGGGTGCAAGATTTAGCTTTCTTTTTAAATTATCTGGATTTCCATCATCGCTGTACATATGCTTTTCCAAATTAACATGATAAAAGTTTAGTTCTGGTACCTCTATTTCTGTATATTTTCTAGATATTGGATTTAATAAAATGATCATTCACTAAGGCTATTCTATTTTAAAGCTGAATACCATTAATCAGTGCTTGTTATGATCAAATGTCCAAAAAAGGCTAAATGACTTTGACGTGGGGATGATTCCAGTTCTTTGGAATATGTATCAGGGGTGTAACTGAACTTGATTGCTTCTAAATTGCCTTGGAAATAACTGAATTTGAGTACAAAGTGGATGGTATCTTTGTGCATTTATTACTTTCCATTCAAGTGTTTGTCAAGAAGAGGATACCTGCCAGTGGCTTCACGTATTTTACATGCTGGACTAGTCTTAGTGGTCAAAGTAAGTTGATTTTATATCGTAGGAGTAAAACTAACAATGTTTGTACGTCTAATTGTGCTCACAGAAGCTGTTAGACTGTCATGCTACGATTGCTTAATAAAAAGGCATTGAGTCCAGGAGAAAGAGCCGACCCATTCAGGTATCAAACACAGATACGGGAGAGGATGTTATCAAGAGCATTTATGGTTACTATTCTAATAGATTATGCTTTTCATTGTGGGTCGTCAAACCTTGATGCTTCATTATTATGGTGTTTACCGAGTCATATCCAAAATTGATATCAATTAACGTCCATGAAGTTATAACTTAAATTTTCACACCATAATGCTTTGGATTAAAAATATTCATCAACTATGAGAGGACCAAAGTGACTTGTTATCACCCGCCCCAATTGCAACTTTTGACCAAATAATAGGTTTTTCCATAAAGTGTGGACCTGTTATTGTAAAAGGAAGCATGGACATGAGAGCAAGATTTAAATAACAAGGAGAGTTTAGAGGGGCAAAATGGTTTCCTTTGTGATAATATCAATGTCATTGTCTTAGAAAGGCAATTGCTTCTCTAGATTGCTTTACATAATTTTTATTTGGAAGGATTGAGGCAATTTTCATTCTCCCTATCCCCATGTCATTTTTTGATGAATTGCTCCTTTTAAGTGGCCTTTGTGATGAGTTTTGTAATAACATCACATGCTCGTACCAACAATAATATGCTGGATCTATCATCATAGAATCAACATGTAAACGAAGAACATAAATATAAACATGCATACCTCGAGTCCGACGTGCTCCATCTTGCTGGAGTTTGCTTGAGGAAGATAACCGAGCCACAACACCTGGGCTTTTGTCTCCACAGGTAGTTCACCGATCATTAGAATCCACGTACGCCGGGTGAGGGCCTCTCAGACTCTAAAGGTGTGCTAGCACCTTCTCCTCAATGACAAATGGAGAATGAGGAAGAGAGCTCCGACTTGGCTTCACTAATCACCGGACACCCCGATGGGAAGAATCACACCCTTTATATAAACTCTCTTCATTCAATGAAGGAGATCGAGTTTCGGCTCCCAACATTTGACAGCCGCCATACGTTAACTGTAACGTATGCCAGTTGGGGTATTATGATTGTTGAACGTTTCAATGATCATAACATATTTGTCTAGCCATAAATAATCCATCTTGCTGAAATATAACCGAAGGTAAACTGTTATAACCGCAAAGGTAAACCGTTTGGGAAACGTGGCAACACTCGCACCCGATATCACATATCGTAGGCTATATCATACTTTGTACAATACGATATAGGCATCTCATGCCTCAAGCAATATTTCCATATCGCTGCCTGCGATTGTTAGAGTTGGTGGGGACCCTACCACCTGGCAGGTATATTCTAGGAGGGGGACCACCGAAAAAGGGAAGAAAGTTGGGGAATCATGCGGGGGTCTAACCGATTGAAGGAGTCACGTGGGGGCTAACTGCATGAGGGAATCTCTAAAAGAATGGGGGAGAATAAAAGGGGTCGTAGGGGGGGACCACAAGGGGTAGTGTAGACTATTTCTAACAGCTCCTGGGAGCTTGGGCGGGAGATAGGGGTGTAATTTTGGCCCAGCGGCCCGAAAGCCCGAGCGGCCCGGCCCCGCAAAGCCCGCATCGGGCCAGGCCGGGCTCGGGTCGTAGGTTTAGCGGGTCGGGCCTGGGCCTTTCCAAGAAGGCCCGCGGGCCAGGCCGGGCCGGCCCGAAAAAGCCCGGCCCGCAGGCCCGCGCGAAGCCTAGCCCGCTGGACCGCGCGAAGCCCAGCCCGCTGGCCCGCGCGAAGCCCAGCCCGCTGTAAAAAATTTAACGGGGAAACTGTGGATATGGGGATTCAATCCCCCTACCTCGAGCTCCCAAGGCTGCGCCTGTTAAATAATCACAGGCCTGTATATATATAGATATATCTATATTTACATATATATCTATATATATATATCTGTATATATATACCTGTACATATATATATATATATCTATGTATGTATACATATATACATACATATATATATACCTATATATATATACATGTATATGTATACTTATATATTTATCTATATATGTGTGTATATTTATATTTCTATATAGATGTGCATATATCATTATATATTAACAAAAAATAATATTATATATATACATATAATTATTATTATATATAATTATAATGTGTGTATAAATATATATATATACAACGATATATAATTATATATATAATAGTGTATATATATAAACAAAGCCATTAATAATATATATTAATTAAGTGTGGTTTTTAAAAATCCATTAATAATATATATATATATATATATGTATATGTATATGTATATGTATATGTATATATGTATATATATCTGATTTAATATAATATATATATAAACAAAGCTATTAATATATATATATATATCAATGATTTAATATTATATATATATAATAACTTGTTGTATATTAATAAAAAAATAACACTCACCTAATGATGTTCGTGTAAGTCTCTCAACTTCATTAATTTTTTTAAGTATGTTGCAACATGCATATATTATATATACTATACGTATATAAATGTATTTAGAAAAAAAATTAACTCACCCACTGCGACGCACCCCCAACCCCTGATTATTATTTTTATAATTTTGTCATTATATATATATGGATCAATCATTTTACATTATATATATATAATAACTTGTTATATATTAATAAAAAAAATAACATACTCACTCAATGATATTCATGCACACCCCCAACCTCACTAATTTTTTTAAATATGATGAAACTTGCATATTATATATATGTATATATAAAAAAATTTACTAATAATATATATATATATATATATATATCAATGATATGATAATATATATATATGTGTGTGTAAACAAAGCCATTAATATTATATATAAAGCTATTAATAATATATATCAATTAAGTGTGGCTTTTAAAAATCCATTAATAATATATATGTGTGTCAATGATTTAATATTATATAATAACTTATTTTATATTAACAAAAAAATAACACACTCACCTAATGATGTTCGTACACTTCCCCCAACCTCATTAATTTTTTTAAATATGTTGCAACTTGCATATATTATATATAAATTTATTTAGAAAAAAATTAACCCGCCCACTGCAGCGCACCTCCCAACCCCTAATTATTTTTTCACAATTTTCTCAAATTATATATATATATATATATGTAGATGGGTGAATCCCCTTACCTCAATGTGAGGTGAGAAGGTTCTTTTATAGATGAGAAAAACAAAATACAGAGAGGGTAAGTCCGATGTGGGACTCAGAAATACCCAATTAAATGAAATGGGGTCCAACACTCCCCCTCAAGCTGGACATGCCCAGATTGGATTGAGTTCCACAAAGAAAAGACGACAAGACAAACTCATACTCCCCCTCAAGCTGTGCCATGGAGGCTGTGAAGCCCCAGCCGAGAAGTGAGAGAGTCAAGGCGAGCCCCTGGGAGACCTTTGGTGAAGAGATCGGCAAGCTGATCTGCCGTCGGTACATGACCAAAGCTGATATGGTGCTGCTCCAGATGATGGCGGAGGAAGTGGCAGTCCACCTCGATATGCTTAGTCCGTTCATAAAAGACGGGATTTGAGGCAATCTTCGTGGCGGCCTGATTGTCACACCAGATATGAGCAGGGGTGTGGGCCGGGAAGCCGAGCTCATGTAGGAGATGACGAAGCCAGAGGATCTCAGTGGTGACGGTGGCCATGGCGCGGTATTCAGCCCCGACACTCGATCTGGAGACGACAGTCTGCTTCTTGCTGCGCCAAGAGATGAGGTTACCGGCGAAGAACACGACGAACCCCGAAGTAGACTTGCGGGTTGCAAGACAACCTGCATAGTCGACATCACAGAAGGCCTCAACATCCAAGTGAGCATGACGGGAATACTGAAGGCCACGTGCAGGGTCTCGCTTGATGTATTTGACAATGCGAAGGACAACATCCCACTGAGATTGGGTTGGATGCTCCATGAACTGGCTGACTTTGCCAACGGCGCAAACAATGTCGAGTCGCGTCATGGTGAGGTAGTTCAGCTTACCCACCAGACGTCGATAGCGCTCGGGATGAGGAAATGGTGCCGAGTCGGAATGGAGAGTACGTTCGCCAGGCTCAAGTGGGGTGTCCACGGCAGTGGCGGTGCTCAGACCAGCATCCTGCAAGATATCAAGAGCATACCTACGCTGACAGAGAGAGATCGAGTCCTCAGAACGGGAGACCTCGATGCCAAGAAAGTAAGTCAGGGGACCAAGATCTTTGGTATGAAAGTGTTGGTGAAGGTGCGCCTTGAGGCTGACGATCCCTCTGGAGTCGCTTCCTGTGATGATGATATCATCAACATATACCACGAGCAAGATACAGCCGTGCGGTGTCGTACGGAAGAAGACGGTGTGGTCCTTCAGACTCCGGGAGAGGCCAAAGGCCGTGACGACAGTGCTGAAGCGGCCAAACCAAGCGCAAGGAGACTGCTTGAGGCCATAGAGGGACCGACGGAGACGGCATACATGGGAGTCGGCACCAGAGGCAGAAAAACCAGGGGGCTGCTTCAAGTAGACTTCTTCCTCAAGAACGCCATGGAGAAAGACATTCTTGACATCCAGCTGATGAAGTGGCCAGTGATGATGAGTAGCCAGAGAGATGAACAGGCGGACAGAGGCCATCTTGGCGACCGGAGAGTAGGTCTCAAAGTAGTCGATGCCATATGTCTGAGCAAACCCCTTCGCTACCAGCCGGGCTTTGAGGCGACAAAGAGAGCCGTCGGGATTGAGACGGATCGTATAAATCCATTTGCTGCCCACTGCATGTTTGCCTGCTGGAAGGGGGACAAGATCCCAAGTATGGTTGTCCTCCAGAGCCTGCAATTCATCCCGCATTGCAGCTAACCACCCGGGGTGAGATTTGGCGTCACCAACCGTGCGAGGTATAGAAACTGTCTCCAGAGCGGACAAACCCCTGTATGAAGAGACAAATAGAGGAGTACTCTGGCAGGAGCGAGTACCTTTCCGTAGGGCAATGGGCAAGTCCTCGGGTGGCGGAGCAGGAGCAGCGGACGAAGCGGGAGCATCAGTGTCACTGGCCGGAACGGGGGATACAGTTGAAGGACGACAGGAGTAGACCTGACCAAAATGGGTGTCAACAGGGGTTGACGCCGGTGGAGGAAGGATGATGAGGGGAAGACAGTTATCAATAGGAGTCAGGAGGAGGAGAGGGAAAGGAGAATGGAGAACTCTCAACAAAGGAGACATCCGCTGAGATGACATACCGGCGAAGGTCCGGGGAGAAGCAGCGGTAGCCGCGCTGAGTGCGGGAATAACCAAGGAATATGCAGCGGAGGGATTTGGGAGAGAGTTTGGTGCGGCCAGGGCGAGTGTCACGAACATAACACGAGCAGCCAAACACGCGAAGAGGGAGGGAATGAAGAGGGAGAGTGGGGAAAAGAGCCCGAAAGAGAGTCTTCCCCTTAAGGATAGAAGAAGGAAGGCGATTGATGAGGTAGGTAGCAGTGAGAATGACATCTCCCCAAAAGAGCAGAGGTACCTGTCGGTGGAAGATGAGGGCACGAGCAGTCTCCAGAATATGTCTGTGTTTCCGCTCGGCCACGCCGTTCTGCTGGGGTGTATCAGGACAGGAGGTCTGATGAAGGATACCATTTGCCTGGAGAAACTGCCGAAAGGAAGTGGAGAGATACTCGCGCCCATTATCCGATCGGAGACATTTGACAGAGATAGAAAAACGGTTCTTAATTTCATTGAAAAAGGTTTGGAAGGTGGAAAACACTTCGGAGCGTTCTCGAAGAAGGTAAAGCCACGTCATTCGCGAATAGTCATCAATGAAAGATATATAGTATTTATATCCCAAGTGACTTGGAATGGTACACGGGCCCCAAACATCTGAATGAACCAGATCAAAGGGGTGGGGTGCCCGTGTATCCGTGCGAGGAATGTAGAAAGAGCGATGATGTTTCGCAAAAGAACAGGACTCACAATGAAAAGTAGGAGGCTGACGGAAGTCCGGAAACATCTGATGAATGGTGGATGCAGGCGGGTGTCCTAATCGAGAATGAAGATCTAGTGCCCGAGAAGAGGTAGACGTGCAAGCAATGGGTGCTAGTCCCTCGAACATGTAGACCCCGTCTCGAAGCCGGCCTCGACCAAGTTCCCGGTTCGTAGTCTGCTCCTGAAACACAACACCAGAAGATGTAAATATGGTCGCACAGTTATAATCCTTAGTCAGTTTACTGATGGAAAGCAGATTAAAGGGACTGCGGGGCACATGTGCCACAGAGGATAGGTGTATCGATGGAGTCAGGGAGCATGCGCCGAAGCCCGCTATGGGGAGAGTGGAGCCATCAGCGACGGTGATGGCTGAAGAACCGACATAAGTGCAGTAAGACGTCAGCATACCAGCATCACCGGTGAGGTGGTCGGAGGCACCTGAGTCCAGCAGCCATGCAGGGGAGCAATGGCTGACAAAGGCAGTGGGGCCAACAGTACGGGCTAGAGAAGCCGAGGAGGGAGCGGGTCGGACAGAGGCCGGTGGATCATGAGGCCGCCTGAGGTCGGTCAGAGAAAGGGCCAGAGACGGAGAAAGAGAGGCGACAGTCGAGGACGCTTCCCGGACCGCGGGCTGCCCCTGCCGCGGGTGCTGAGATGGGCGTCCATGCAGGACCCAACATCGGGCGATCAGGTGGCCAAACTTGCCACAATGTTGACAGAAGGGACGTGGACGACGTGAAGCACGACCATGTCCTGAGGATTCCGCCATGGAAGCGTCGGGAGGCTGATGCAGCGGGCCGACGGGATGATCTTGCGCAGGACGTGCGCGTGCTGGAAGGGCCGTTGGAACGAGGGCGCTCTGCCGGGACAAGGGCGTGCGGCCGGGACAAGGGCGCTCTGCCGGGAGGGTCCGCCGGGACAGAGGCCGAGGGTGCCTGCTAGGGTGAAGGCGGCAGAAAAGGGGGGGCCGCAGGGCGAGAGCAGCGGGGGCGCGCGGGAGGCGCGGGGCAGCGGGAGGCGCGGGAGGCGCTGGAGCAGCGGGAGGCGCCGGGCGAGGGTTGCTGGGAGGCGTAGGAGGCGCGGGACGACGGGGAACCGGGACGCCGGGGAGCCGGGAGCCGCGGGAGGGCGTCGCGCCAGGAAGGAGGGCCGTCGGGGAGCCGGGAGCCGCCGGGGCTAGGGAGCTGGCGCCAGGGCGAGGTCGAGGCCGGGGCGAGGCCGAGGGCGGGGCGCCGGGGCGAGGCCGAGGGCGAGACGCCTAGGCGGGGCGCCGAGGGCTGGGCTCCGGGGCGAGTCGCCGAGGGCGGGGCGCTGAGGGCGGGGCGCCGGGGCGAGTCGCCGAGGGCGAGGCGTCTGGGCGGGGGGCCGAGGGCGGGGTGCCGAGGGCGGGATGCGCCGGGGCGAGGCGGCGGGGCGAAGCCGGCGAGGAGATCGCGCGCCTGGCAGGAGGGCGACGCGGGGAGCCAGGAGCCGCGACAGGCAGGAGGGCCGCCGGGAGGATGGAGGGCAGCCGGGAGGGAGGGCCGCCGGGAATGGCCAGGCCGGAGAGGAGCCGGGCGAGAGAGCTGCGCCGGGATAGGAGGGGGGGGGCCGGCCGGGAATGGCTAGGGCAGCAGGGAGAGAGGCGGGGCCGGGAGGACGCCGAGAATCCGCAGAGGAAGGGAGGGTTCGGGATAAAAATCCCTCTGATACCATGTAGATGGGTGAATCCCCTTACCTCAATGTGAGGTGAGGAGGTTCTTTTATAGATGAGAAAAACAAAATACAGAGAGGGTAAGTCCGATGTGGGACTCAGAAATACCCAATTAAATGAAATGGGGTCCAAAAATATATAATAACTTATTATATATTAACAAAAAAATAACTACTTACCAAATGATATTCGCACACCCCCAACCTCATTAATTTTTTTAAAATATGATAAAACTTGCATATATTATATATACTATATATACATATATAAATCTATTTAGAAAAAAATTAACTCACCCACTGCTGCGCACCCGCTAAGGGTGTAATTTCAGTCCAGACAGGGCCGGGTCGGGCCTGCCTTGCAAAAAAATTAAAAAATGTTTTAAATTAAACAAACACTTAAAAATACTTTTCATAAATAAGTTAAAAAAATAAATGTAAAAAAACGTTTTAAATAAATGATAAAAAACGTTTAAATAATAACACTTTAAACCCACCACCCACTGCTGCGCACCCCCCAATAACTCATTAATTTTTTTAATTTGTACATAATATATATAAATTCACAGACATGTATAAATATATTTAGAAAAAAATAACATATCCACCCTGGACCACCCACAGTAAAATGTTTTTACATAAAATGTGTCAAATGTTTTAAAAAATACATGTAAAAAATATGCATTCAAAAAAACGTTTTAAATTAAACATCTAAAAATAAATGTAAAAAACGTTTTAAACAAGTGTTAAAAAATGGTTTAAATGAAGGTTTAAATAAAAATGTTTAAAAAAGTTTTTAAAACAAACATTTAAATTAATTTTTTAAAACAAACACTTAAAAAAATACTTTTTACATTAAAATATGAAAAAAAAGTTAAATGTTTTAAAAAAATACTTGTAAAAAGCATGCGTTTTAAAAAATTCAAAAATGTTTTAAACGGATGTTAAAAAATGGTTTAAATAAAAATGTTTAAATAAAAATGTTTAAATAAAAAATATTAACAAATGCTTAAAAAATTATAAATAAGTTAAAAAAAATAAATATAAAAAATGATTTAAAAAAATGTTAGAAAAACGTTTAAATGATAAGGCTTTAAACTCACCCACGGCAGCTGCGCACCCCTCATTATTTTTTTTACAATTTGCAAATAATATATATATGTATATATATATATATTCACAATATATAAATGTATTTAGACAAAAAAACATATCTACCCACTCTAAAATGTTAATAAAAAATAAAATAAACGTTTTTAAAAAAAACATGCATTTAAAAATGAATGTAAAGAAACATTTTAAATGAATGTTAAAAATGTTTAAATAAAAAAATTTAAAAGAGACAATTATTTTGAAAATAATAAAAGCCCACCATGGCCCGACTCGAAAAAGCCCGGCCCGGCCCGAAAAAGCCCGGCCCGACCCGATGGTTTGGGCCGGCCCGAGGCTGGGCTCGGGCCGCCTCATGGGGTTGTTCGGGCCGGCCCGCCCTGGCCCGAATAGTGGTCAGCGGCCCGAATCTTTGCATGGCAGGCCCGGGCTGAAATTACACCCCTAGCGGGAGAGCAACTGTGGCCTCCTGAAGTACCTCCGTTTTCTCTTATTTTGTTCTCCTTGTTCGGTAGATTGGAGGCTGTAATTTGGTACGCTTTACTGTCTGATTGAATACATATATTACTGTCATTAGCTCGGGTGGGGGATCTTATCATTTTGGTTTGGCCTGCCGGATATTTCATCTCCATCCCCTTCTATTCATCATCGTATTTTTCTTTTGGCAAGAAACGCTACCCCGAGTCTGGCTTGGAGACTCGGCTTCAATCACGCTTGGAAGCGGCTGGAGCGAGCTGAAGCAGGATGAGACCAGCGCATCGATCGGGTGGAATCAACTGTGTCGGGATTAGCAACAACCGTGAGAGCATTCCGGTAAGAAATCTCAGGATTGAAGGAGTTACAGTAATCTATGACTAACATTGTGCACCGTTTGGAGAAGCTTCCGATGCATGAGGAGGCCACAACCTCGGCGCCAACCGGAGGGCCAGGGGGAATGGTGTTACGTTCGCACGAGAGATCAGCTCCAAACGAGATTCTACCACAGCTAGAGGAAAATACTGGAGACAGTCCTGGACCACAGTTGGCAGTTCGATGGGTAGAGTTACCAGTTTTTGACGGACAAGACCCTCGTGGATGGATTAATAGAGAAGCTAGGCACGATGCAGGAGTATATAGAACAGTTTGAATTTTTGGCCTCACTCATTCTGCGCCAACCAGAATCGCAATATGTGGGGTATTTCCTCCATGGATTACATGAGGAAATACGAAGCTGGGTACGAATTCATAATCCAGAGACCCAACTATTGGTAATGCGGTTAGCTAGGCATGTGGAATTAGCTCTTGGCAAGGGTACGGGACCGCAAAATCTGTGGGGAAGCATGCGCTGGAATGGAGACAAGGACTGGGGGTACCTCCAGGGGAACCTCACTTCAACAACCAAGTCCCACTCCACCAATTCTAAGACGAGGTGGAGCGCCGCCTGGAAGGTATAATAAGGAAACACTGCAGACAATTGCAAATGGGAATAAAGCAGTTCGCCAATTAACTACACAAGAGTGGGAAGAGTGGGAAGATCGACGAAAGAGAGGATTGTGTTTTCGCTGTGGAAAACCGTATAATCCTATGCACAAATGTTCAAATCCAAAAAATGCGGATTTTAAATTTGGGAGAAAGGGATGAAGAAGCGGTACAAACTCCCCAACAAGAAGAGGACACCATCGCTACGGAAGAGGAGGAAGAAATCAATGAGGCTGAATGTAAGTTGGTAGAGATGCACGGCTGGGGAATTCTGTGTAGCACCAGGAACTGTCCAGAGGAGTCCATTATGCCCTTGAAACTTGAAGGTAACATCGAAGGAATACCAGTGTTAATTTTATTAGATAGTGGAGCTTCCCACAATTTTATTAGTCCGAGATTGGTTAAAATTTTGGGGTTAACCATTATGGACTCAAAGAGAATGAAAGTGAAGCTCGGTGATGGGCATAGAATTGCTACTACAGGGACATGCCGACATATCTGGTTGTCAATGGGAGCTTATGAATGCTCCATTGAGGCACACATCTTTGGCATGGCTAAGGACTTCAGGGGATGTTTGTATCAATTGGAAAACCACGGTGATGAAATTTACCTTAGAAAATCAGCTGTTCACTCTCTCTGGAGTCCACCGAACAAACCGGGCTGCAATTTTGCCGGAACAGTGGTCTCGGTCAGCGATGCTTATCGACAATTAATTGGAGGCAAACAGAGTAGTAGGGAGCAGCTTCTGACCCCTCACCAAAGTCATGACTTAAAACAGATTTTTCTCCAATACCCGACAATTTTGATGAGCCCCAAGGTCTGCCATCTCCAAGGCAACACGAACATGCCATAAATCTTATCCCAGGCCAAGGATCGTTTCTGTAAGACCATATTGATATCTCTATTTTCAGAAAAATGAAATCGAGACACAGGTGCGGGAGATGCTGTCCAAAGGAATAATTAAACCCGGCAGAAGTGATTTCTCAAGTCCGGTATTGTTAGTTAAAAAGAAAGATGGGTCATGGCGGCTATGTGTTGACTACCGAGCTTTGAACAAGGTAACCGTACCTGATAAGTTTCCAATTCCAGTGGTTGAAGAATTACTTGATGAATTGCACGGGGCTACCTATTTCTCTAAACTTGATCTTAGAGCAGGGTATCAGTTTCCAATTCCAGTGGTTGAAGAATTACTTGATGAATTGCACGGGGCTACTTATTTCTCTAAACTTGATATTAGAGCAGGTTATCATCAAATTCGGATGCGCAAGGGCGATGTGGAAAAAACTGCCTTCCGGACTCATAGTGGACACTATGAGTATTTAGCGATGCCATTTGGTTTAATGAATGCCCCCTCCACTTTTCAAGCCACGATGAATGACTTATTTCGTCCCTTACTCCGACAATATGTGCTAATATTCTTCGATGACATTCTTGTGTATAACAGAGATTGACCTACCCATTTACAACATATTGCAAGGGTCCTTGGTATTCTACAAGAAAATCATTTCTTTGCTAACAAAAAGAAGTGCCATTTTGGACAGTGAGAGATTGAATATTTGGGTCATATTATCTCAGCTGATGGAGTTTCTGTAGATCCTGGAAAGGTGCAGGTAATGATAGATTGGCCAATCCCAACTTCTGTTAAGGGAGTCCGGGGCTTTCTAGGCCTCACCGGCTATTATCGCAAGTTCATTCGGGGATATGGCAAGGTAGCGCGGCCTCTTACTGCTCTCACTCGAAAGGATGGCTTCTTGTGGACAGAAGAAGCTGTCAACGCTTTCCAGCAGTTGAAACAATTAATGATAAAGGCACCTGTCCTTGCCTTGCCAGATTTCTCTAAGCATTTTGAGCTGGAGTGTGATGCTTCTGGGAGAGGAATAGGGGCTGTCCTTATGCAAGAATGATGACCAATTTCTTTTTTCGGTACTGCTCTCTTGGATTGTCATCTTGCTAAATCAGTTTATGAAAAAGTGATTATGGCGTTGGTCCTTTCCATTCAAACATTGGCGGCCCTACCTCTTAGGCCGTCCGTTTATAGTCTACTCCGGCCACCGTAGCCTCAAATACTTGCTGCAACAGCGTATTACTTCCGTTGATCAGCAATGTTGGATTGCCAAGCTGTTGGGATACCAATTTGAAATCTGTTATAAGCCAAGAAGAGAAAATTCTGCTGCAGATGCGTTGTCCTGCAAAGATGACGACGCAACCCGTTGTTATCAAGTTCAAAGTCATCCAGTTTGGGAGGAGGGACGCGACCTGACTGAAGGACTTTCTACGGACCGTTTCCTGGGACCGATTCTTCAAGCACTACAGTTTGGACAACAGACTATTTCGGGCTTCTATTTACAACAAGGTATACTACATTATCATGGCCGGTTAGTTATTCCAGCTACTTACCCTGGATTCCCTTGTTATTAGCAGAATTTCATTCCTCTTCTCAAGGGGGCCATATGGGTTTTTATTGAACCTACCGAAAATTAGCCAACAATTTGTACTGGGTGGGCATGAAGGGAGCAGTTCAGAAGTTTGTACAGCAATGTGAAGTGTGCCAGCGGCATAAATATTCAACCATTGCCCCTGCCGGTTTACTCCAACCGTTGGATATTCCTACAGCAATATGGTTTGATATCTTAATGGATTTTATCTCGGGGCTGCCAAAATCGAAAGGGTACAATGCCATTTTAGTAGTGGTTGATCGACTGTCAAAGTATGCTCACTTTCTGCTCCTTATGCATCCATACTCCACACGATCAGTGGCTGAACTTTTTCTCCGAAAAATAGTCCGTCTATATCGTGTCCCCACTTCTATAGTGAGTGACCGTGACCCATTTTTTCTCAGTAATTTTTGGACAAAATTATTCTGTCTCTATGGTACCACTATTCGCCTAAGCTCGACCTACCGCCCACAAACGGACGGTCAAACAGAAGTGGTTAATCGATGTCTAGAGACTTATTTGCATTGTTTTGCAGGAGATCAACCTCGCTCTTGGTCCTTTTGGATCCCTTGGGCTGACTGAAGCTACAATACCACTTGGCATCACTCCATTAAGAAAACTCCATTTGAAGTAGTTTATGGCCGCAAACCCCCATCCATTCCGAGCTTTCTGCCATCAGAAATTTGGGTTCTAGCAGTAGCTACGACTTTGGGTGACCGTGATGAAGCTCTTCGACAACTTCACCACCACCTATCTCGTGCCTAGGATTCCATGAAACATGCTGTAGATAAGCATCTGTAAAGACCCGTAAAATTCAAGGGAAATTTTTTCTTAATTTTCTTTGGAATTTTACAAGGACGCAGTTTCTGACGGCACCTAATTTCGAGGCCCGGTGTGCCCGGAATCTTTTCCGAAGTTTAGCTCGGGTACGTTCAGTGAACGAACGAGCGGGTTTTTCTAACTTTTGAACCGGTGCTCGGAATCGAATTCTGAGGGCACCAATGGAATCGCATCACCGGTAATTGCTTAGAAACACCTCTTCCGGAGTTGCGTTTGCTCGGGTGTGGTTTTTAATTTTTGGGGTTAAGTTAAGGAATAAAATAAAAGTGGTGCTACTGATTTTTATTTTATTTTGCTTAACTTAATTTAAGTGGATGATGTGAGACCCACAATATCCTACCCACTTGGTAGGATATTTGTGAGGTGGGGCCCACACGAGCCCCACCGTTTCTTTTCTTCCTAAACCCCCTCCTTTAATTAAGAAACGCACCCGCACCCCCCTTTTTAATGAAGTCAACCCTTGCGTTTATTCTGGTAAATAAACGCCTCATTAATTTGGGCAGTTAAATCGTTGCAATTAATTTTTTTAATTGATTGTTTCTTTTTGAAATTCAAAGGTTGCCTTGTGTTGATAAAATAAGACAACTCTTATTTTATTAGGGGTTGGTTGTGCATGTGAGTTTAGGGAGAATTCTCTCAAGCCGTGAAGTTCTTTCTCCTCGACGAAGAACGCGAAGAACGCGAGGAACGCACCGACCTCCGACGAAGAACGCCGAATCCTCGGAGATCGACTACGCGACGCCGTGTACTGCGACGCCAGCGACCCTTCTTCCGCGACGCTTATTCCGCGACGCTTCTTCCGCGACGCTTATTCCGCGACGCTTCTTCCGCGACGCTTCTTCCGCGACGCTTCTTCCGCGACGCTTCTTCCGCGACGCTTCTTCCGCGACGCTTCTTCCGCGACGCTTCTTCCGCGACGTGCTTTTCCGCGACGAATCCTCGCTCGCCGACGCTTGAGGTAGGGGTTTTGGTTCAGTTAAATCTATGTGATTTTTATCATCAGCATGTGTTTAAAATTTGTCGGAAGTCTTTTTAAACCGCTAACGCGGTGGGTGCGGACCAACGAATAAGTCCGAACCCACCGTCTCTTCGTTCTTGGTGAGCGGATCGGCGGACGACAATGAAGCAGGCCGCACGAGCATTGTGATGTCCTCGCAGTGAAGGACGGGTCCCGGGAGGGCCGTTGGCGAAGACGACAGGCAAATCCGACCACCGGAGCTCGTCCGGTGGTCCGCGGAGCATTCCGCCGGCGCGCCGCCGGGAAGGGCCGCTGGTCCCGCGACCGCGCGAGACCGAGGGAGGTGGGATGCGGCACTCAGTCGCGTTCGTTGACAAGGAGCGGCCCCCCATGGGGCCGCGGTTACCTGCTGGCGGGGGCCAGCGTGCCACCTCGCACCGCTCGGCCGGACCGCCAGGCCGGGCCGCGCCCAGGCCGGGCCGGGCCGCGCCAGCCGGGCCGGGCCACGCCCAGGCCGGGCAGGGCCGCACCAGCCGGGCCGGGCCGCAACCAAGCGGGCCGGACCCAGACCCGGGTCGGGTCGACCCGGTTCGGGTTGAACCAGGGGGTACCGGGCCGAGTCGGACCGGGCCCGAACCCCCTAATACCGGACTTTTCGGTCTGTTGCCCATAACTTGGGCTACGGACCTCCGATCGACGCACCGTTAGTTGCGTAGCGATCCTTGGATCGAGACGGTCATTTCGGTATATTACACTGAAGGTTTCGGAGTATTTTGGGTTCGGCCGGGTTGGTTCGTACACGAAACCAACTGGGCCCTCGGAGCGGAAACGCTCATAACTTCAGCTCCGGACGTCCGACTGACGTGCCGTCGACTTTGTTGGATTCCTCTTAGTGAGACGGACCTTTTGGCTTACTCCGCTTGAGGTTTGGACGCAGTTGGAGTACGGTCGAGTTAGTTTTGACTTAAAAACCAACCGGATCCCTGAGACGAAAAAGCCAATAACTCTCAGATCGGACGTCCGATTGACGCGCCGTTTGTGACGTTGAGTTCCTGTTGACGATACAGAACTTTTGGATACATCAACTTCGGACTACGTGTCAGTTGATGTATCAGCCCCTCGGCTCGTGGAGCGGACCCTCCCGAACGAGCTTGCTGTGTGCGGGAACCCTAGAGCTGGCTGCGACTGCGACGACGATGACGACTGTGCAGAAATCCTCTGTGGATTCGACGGCGACGACTACAGCACTCAGCGATCCTACGTGGATCAGTTCTACCGATCCTGTGTGGGTCAGATCCTGTGTGGGTCACCGCTCAGCGGTCCTGTGTGGGCCAGCGCCTACAGATCCTGTGTGGGTCCGATCCTGTGTGGGTCATTGCGGGGGTTAGTTACCTATCGATCATGTGTGAGTCAGATTCTTTGTGGGTCATTGCGGGGGTTAGTACTTATCGATCCTTTGTGGGTCCGACGACTTAGATGAATCAGTGGCGACATCTGATCATCTCTATCGTCATACGAAGAAGTATACCTGTGTGAGCTGAATCTTGTTTTGCTTTCCTTCGTGGATTGTGTTGTGCTATCCTGTGTGAATGTGAACGTACTTGGGCTCGGATGTTGGAGCCAAACTGGAATTGATAACTTAGGTATATGTATGGGCATATACCTAAGTAGTGTCGGATGTTACTTCGTGATTGTATCTTTCCTTTGTGGATTATCCTTTGTGGATTCTGGGAGACCTTCGGGGGTCTCGGGGTCCCTACTGAGTAGCTTATACTCACCCCTGCACGGGCTATGCCCGCACTACGTTGTGTTGGTTGCAGACGACGGACAACGCTGATCGTGGTTGGGGCTTGCGGAGCAGGATGATACCTGGAGCTGGACCACTGGACGGGATGTACTCGGAGCGGACGGCTGGACCCGAGGAGCTGTGGAGGCTATCTGTACCCACCCTTCAGGTGAGAATTCCAGTGGACGACTCGACGTTGCGGCTTTACTTTCAGTTGTTGTTTTCCCTTTCCAGTTGTACTTTACTTTCAGTTTGGGTTTGTATTCTGGTCTACTTACTTTTCCGCACTTACTGTTGTACCCAGTTTTTACTTAGTGTTTGCTTCTGCTTGCTTGCTCTATGGTGTTTGTTTACCTTACAAAGGCAATGCCTTCCCTTTCTACTGAGGATTATGCCTTGGTGCTAGTCGCCAGCCCCTGACCTATGGAAGGCGGGCTTGGGGTAGTCACGGCACGGGCCCCGAGGACGGGTCGTGACAACATCGTCGGCATGCGGTTTTTCAGGTGGGCGAACGGGTATTCCTCAAACTCCGACCCCATAAACAACATTCTATTGCCCACCACATTCATCAGAAATTGGCAGCCAGGTCCTACGGGCCTTTTACTATTGTTGAACAAATTGGCCAGGTTGCATATCGTCGATTTACCGGCTGGTTCTCGGATTCACCCAGTTTTGCATGTTTCCCTATTAAAAAGTGCCATTGACACACAACAGGTTCAGCCGTCCTTACCACCAGGAATGGAACTCAACTCTGCTCAAAGCGCCGAACCAATGACCGTTCTCTCTTTCTGATTGCACTACAAAGATGGCATGACCCAACCACAATTTTTAATCCAATGGTCTGGCTGCTCAATGGACGATGTCATCTCGGAGGATGAATTCACTCTCCGCAACCAATTTTCTTCTTTCAGCAAGACTGGTTCTCAAGAGGGTGCAAGTGTTAGAGCTTGGTGGGGACCCTGCCACCTGACAGGTATATTCTAGAAGGAGGGGGACCACTGGAAAAGGGAAGGAAGCTGGGGAATCACGTGGGGGTTTAACCGATTGAAGGAGTCACGTGGGGGGCTAACTGCATGAGAGAATCTCCAACAGAATGGGGAAGAATAAAAGGGGCCGTAGGGGGGGGCATAGGGGTAGGGTAGATTATTTCTAACTGCTCCTGGGAGCTTGGGTGGGAGAGCAGCTGGGGCCTCCCGAAGTACCTCTGTTTTCTCTTATTTTGTTCTCCCTGTTCGGTAGATTGGAGGCTGTAATCTGGTACGCTTTACTGTTTGATTGAATACATATATTACTGTCATTAGCTCGGGTGGGGGATCTTATCAGCTATATGCATCATATGCATATCACACGTTAGGATACATGGTGAATCGTACAGTACGATTCACCTATTTTAGTGCATATCCATCACTTTGTTGTTCTGATATTATTTATAATTCTGTTAACATTTATTAATGTAGATCTTTGTTATTATATATTTAAAAAAAAAAAATTCGGTGTGAGGATTGTTATTGGCAAGTCAGCTCAAGTTCTGTATGCTAAATTTCAGCACTGGTTAGCCCGGTTTTTTGTGATTTCACAATCTTTACTGAGCCCCATCAAATTGCATTGATGACTCAAAGTAGTTGAATTAAGTTTCATCAACGTGGTTAATGGGCTAATAGATAATTAATTGCTAAAAAGTTAACTATGTTTTCTCTTTCAATGTTATTAGCTTTTGTACTTTTGTTCATGCAATAGATGACAAAGCTAAGGCAACAATATTTACAACTTTGGGCGATACAAAATATTGTATTTGAGAATTTAGTTGTAAAGTCATTCACTTCCAATGCTTGGATAGCTGTGGTTTTATGATCATCTAAGCAAGCACCAGAATTTGTGGAATGAACCCTCTTTTCTACTTTAGAAGAAAATGGAAATTTCATTTGTATACGTTTCAATAAATCAAAGATAATTGCGTGATTGTTCATTATGAAATCATGCATGTTCAATACATAGGAAACTCTGTGTTTTTTCCCCATCTAAACAAGCAACAAAACCTGTGGAATGAACATATTGAAAAAACATATTCTACCTTTTTTTCGTTTGAGAAAAATGGATGTTTACTTTGAATTCCAGTAAATCATAATTTTTTTTGGATTGTTCATTAGAATTAGTAGTTGATTACAACACCTTGTCATTTCTGTGTAAGTTTTGATGAGTGTTTATGATACTGATTGATGTTCTCTCTTCATGGAAAATTTTATCCACAAAATAATGCTGTTAACGATGATGATGTTAGTTATGATTTTATCGACAATATAATGCTGTTAGCTCCTGTCCTTCCTCAAATTTAATGTCAATTACATACATGTTTCAATTCTTTGTTTGGTTCCTTGAGATGCTGAAGTGTCCTGAAAACCAATTGTTCACCTGTTTTTTTGTTTTTACAGTTCCAAAAGTGGAGAGCAATGGTTTCATTTATGCAAAAATTTTTGGCGGTTTTGCAAATATAAGATCTTCTGTAAGATTTTTTGACATATGAACTGCAAATAAAATGTCAATTTCTGTTTTCATTCCTAACGGGAAACCTTTTGACATTTTATTAATCCACCAGATCTGTGATCTTGTCACTATATCCAGGCTTCTAAATGCCACTCTTGTCATTCCGGAAATTCAGTCAACTATTCGCTCAAAAGGCATCAGGTGATTTATTTTGTCATTTTTAAAAGTTGTTCATATATGAATTCTCTGTGTTGCATTTACATAGATTTCTGGTTCTTACTCTTGTTAATGGTCAGTTCCAAATTCAAGAGTTTTTCTTATCTCTACAATGAGGAGCAGTTCATATCGTCACTCAAAAATGATGTAATAATTGTCAAGGGCCTACCTGAGAGGTTTAAGATTGCCAGGAAAAAGCATGAATTTCCCACTTTTAGGCCAGCAAATTCAGCTTCTCCAAGATTTTATATGGAAGAAGTCTTACCAACATTAAAGAAATCGGTGGTTATTGGATTAATTGTTACTAGTGGAGGATGCTTTCAGGTAGTGTTCTTAATTTTCTGTACTGAGTTTATGAACTCTCCATTCTGCTGTTCTCTGAATTTATACGTTACTATAAACAACCCAACATTTCAAATCTTCTCTGAATTTCATGTATTGTAAAGAGTTTAAAATTTTCCTTTTTTTTTTGTGAACTTCATTTGATGGATGCTTACAAAACACAGGTTCCAAACTGGCTATGATGAAAATACCAACACAGCCTTTTGTGATGCTTAATGAGCAGCTAAGTTTTAATGAAATTGCATGACATCTCCCTCACGATTGAAGAGGCTGTGCATATTGCTTGATTATAAAAAGGAATCATTTTCATTCTCCACTCTTTCACGTTTAGCATTTTTCTTATGCATAATTAGCATGATTTTCTTTGCATTCTATTAGATTAAAATTATTTTTTATGTTTTTAATGGATTATTTCCATCTTAGCCGTGTTGAAAATGTTGATCGGTGAAAAGTGGTCAAGGACCAGGCATTTTTCTAACCAATTTTCATTTCCATACTTTTCTCAGTCAGTCCTTCCACCTAAAATGGCAGAGTATCAGCGACTTCGATGCCGGGTTGCTTTCCATGCACTCCACTTTCGGCCTGAAATTCAAGTGCTTGGACATCGGATCGTAGAAAGGTATGAACTTCCAATTGCCTTACTGTTGAGACTTGCCACACTTGCATCATTTCAGGATAAGGGAGGGTACCCTAGATGCGATTGATAGGGCAACTGCCCATGAACCTTTCAAAAAAGGCTAACATATAATCATATCGTATGGGAAAATGTAAGTGTGTGGTGAGACAAGGTTGATAAACATGGAGCCTTTTGCATCAGATTTTTTCCAATTACATAAATAGAAATTAAAGGGAAATTGCAGTTGGAGCTTAACAGTGCTTCATAAGAATATTTTATTTTCACTTTTTGGAAGCAATTTTCATTTCGTATTTCTTAAATTATGGAAAACATGTTTGGTATTGAAATATGAAAATAATTTTTCAGAAATACACATTTTGGATGTATGTTTATTTTTGACATTGAAACGATAGTATTTAGTGTTATAAGAATTAGAGTTTTAATGTTTAGTGTTTTAATGTTTAAGGTTTAGGGTTTAAGAATTAATTATTAGAGTTTAGATTTTTTGAGTTCAGGGATTTGGGTTTAAAGTTTTAGGGTGTTGGGTTTTGTGGTTTAAGTTTTAAGATTTTGAGAGTTAAGTGCTTATGATTTAGGTTTTAGCATTTTTACTTTTTAGAGGGTTATGATTTACAATTTAGGATATATGGTTTTAAATCTTAATAT